>OW026440.1:12500-2512500 GCA_932274075.1 Diarsia rubi | reverse complement strand
GGAAAATGAATGGATATGTGCTGATCTAGTCAAATTAGGTATGTCCTCTGACACTTATACTTTTCAAAGTGAAGTGTATGGGTGTAAGCGATGGCTGGACCACTGTGTGGTAACCAAGTCAGCATGGCAATCTGTGGTGGATATTATGGTCCACAATGATGTATATTGGTCAGATCATTTCCCTTTACAGGTGACTTGTAATTTGGAAGTTATTAGAGCTAAAGTAGAAGTGCACAGCTATGTACGTAATAATGTTGTATGGGGTTAGTTAGTTAGAGAATTAGAAGAAATACAGAAATATCATGAAATTTGCAATAATAACTTCAAAACAATTATGTTTCCTGATGATCTTCATGAATGTGCTGATAATATGTGTAAAAACATGCAACACAGATCTGTAATTGACCACTTATATAACAATATTGTTAGTATATTAAGTCACGCTGCAGTAAACAGTCGTAGTGTCTTACCTAGGAAGCCGACTAACATTGAGTGTGTACATGGTTGGAACAAGCATGTCAGAGGCGCCCACAGGCAGGCTAGGCTGGACTATCAACTGTATGTCTTAGGTGGTAAACCAGTGAGTGGATCTTTGTATGATAAAATGTGTGAAAGTCGACGAGTTATCAAGTCACGCTTGAAGTACTGTCAGAATAACCAGGAGCAGATAAAAATGGATATACTGGCCTCACAACATTCAGCTAAGAAATTTAATAAGTTCTGGAACTAAGCGCACTAAGCGTTTAAATGGTAAGACTAGTCTGCCTGTGTGCGTTGATGGCATCAGTGATGCAAAAACGATTGCAAATTCATTTAAGAATCATTTTCGGGTGAGTTCTTCCTTGCTGTCGGTGTCTGATACTGAATATGGCCCAGTAGAAAAGCCTATTGGATTCTCAAGTAAAGATGTGGCTGATGTTGTTAAAAATATGAAAAGGGGGAAGTCACCAGGTCATGAGGGACTCAGTGTTGAGCACCTGCAGCATGGGGGAGTACACCTATACTATAGAGTGTTGGGAATGTTTTACACTTTTTGTATACGGCACTCATATCTGCCGTCTGATCTAATGAAAACAGTGGTTGTGCCAATAGTAAAAAAATGTCACTGCTGATGTATCTGATAAAAGTAACTATAGGCCAATTTCTTTAGCTACTATAATCGCAAAAGTGTTTGATGGGTTATTGGATAGAAAACTGGATTGTTTTGTGACATTACAAGATACACAGTTCGGTTTTAGAGAGGGGTTGTCAACCGAAAGTGCAATATATTATCTCTGAAACACACGGTTGACTACTATGTCAAGAGACAAACTCCAGTATATGCATGCTTCTTGGACTTGTCCAAAGCTTTTGGTTTGGTGTCGATCTTGTGAAAATCCTTGCTTACTGGTACAGTGAGCAGCTTAATATTGTAAAATGGAAAAATGTGTACTCAGATGAATATTCTCTAGAGTGTGGCGTAAGGCAGGGCGGACTGACTTCGCCACGACTCTTTAATATTTATGTTAACCATCTGATTGAGGAGCTCAGCAGCATGCATGTTGGTTGCCATATTGATGACATGTGTTAATAATTTGAGCTACGCTGATGATATGGTGCTGCTGAGCCCCTCAATTGGTGGTCTCAGACAGCTGATAAAAGTGTTTGAGGTGTATGCCGTGGAACATGGCTTGAGGTACAATGTCAGTAAAAGTGAGTTCATGTTATTTAAATTTAATAAGAAAAAAGATATCTTTATACCACCTATATTACTTAATGGTGTACCTTTAAGTCGTGTTGCACAGTTTAAATATCTTGGACACATTGTAACTGAAAATTTGAGTGATGAATTTGACATTGAGAGGGAGCGCAGGGCATAGTCGGTTCGTGGTAATATGTTGGCACACAGGTTCGCTCGTTGTACAGCTCCAGTTAAAGTAACGATGTTTAAGGCATTCTGCCAGACGTTTTACACGAGCGGCCTGTGGGCAAGCTTTACACAGAGGACATACAATGCCTTGCGCGTCCAGTATAATAATGTGTTCAGGGCTCTGTTTCGGCTCCCTCGATATTGCAGTGCTTGCTGCCGACCGTTCTAGAGAACGGAACCTCCAGCCCAGGAACTATTCTACGTTTCGTTTGGCTGTACACTATTATTGTGGTTATTGTGATATGTTGTAATGTCAAGTACTTCGTTAGTTTAAAAACAGTGTATCGTACCCTGTGAGTTTACATTACACGAAGCCTATGTTCCGCCCACATAGTGCTCGAGTCTAACGGAATAAACCCTGACGACCCGACATCACAATTAAGATGTAATCGAAATAATACGCGGGGACAGTGAGAATAACAATCAGTGGTGGTTATTTTTTTAACCTTTTGACCGCCACGGACGTGTACACGTCAAATCAAAACGTGCTCACGACGCCTTGGACGGTATGACACGTCGAAAATAAGACGTTTTTACAGTTCAAATTAGACATACAAAAATGTTTGTAGTATTTTATTTTTCCTAAAATTATTTCTTAAACATGGTTATTATATTATTACACAAAGACATATAACAATTAGCCACTCTGTATTGGGAAAAGATCACGATTAGGAACATCATGCAAAATGTATCATTTTGCGTGCAAATCCACGCCACCGACGTGTAGTAAAAATACCCAAAATACCATTAAATACTGTTATGGTGTGTCCAGCATTATTTTAATACTCTGTGGTCGATTTTCCTATGACAGCTAAAATGTAGTCTGTGATTGTATATTATCTATGGTGGCTTTTCCGACTACTAGGCTCTTACGACGACATGCAAAATGTAATCCTTTTAAATCGTTTAATAATACAAAGTGCTAATTGAGTCTTGTGTATTTCTCTGGCTACCACGCCGTCACTTACATACCTACCCCAACAGTTTTGGCGACGAGACAAGTTGACGGAGCCACGTAAGAGATTCAGATTTTCCTTTGTATTCTTTGTTGGAAAAAATGCCGGCGGATGCCGACGGCACGGGGCGTCCAAGTCCAACTACGAGCCAAATTCAAGTTCCTCCAAATTTCATTGAGTTCTATGAAAATAGAAGCAAGTTCGAACGCTGGGTGCAGCGATTACAAGGAGCTTTTCAAATATATGGAATTACAGATCGGAAAAGCAAGAATTCGTATTTTCTGCATTACATAGGAGCTCAGACATACGATACAATTTGCGATTTAGTTTCGCCTGCAAAACCTGAGGACAGGTCTTACGAAGATAACGTGAAATCGTTAACATTGCATTTAGATCCACAGCCGTTGGAAATTGCTGAGTACCACAAATTCCATAATCGTCAACAAAAAGAGGGCGAGAGCGTCAAAGAGTATATTGCAGAGCTTCGCAAGATGGCGTCAACATGCAATTTCGGAAGTTTTTTAGATACTGCACTACGAAATCAGTTTGTATGTGGGATACGTAATCTCAAAATTAAGGACCGGTTACTGGAGCAACGCGATCTCTCATTAGAAAAGGCGTACGATATAGCAGTGGGCATGGAAAGTGCTAGAACGCGCGATGAGAAAATTGCGCAAATAAATTCGTTGACACAAAATACTAAGAAGAAACCGGTGGTAACTAAAAGTGAAATGGAGAGTGCCAAAAATAATAAGAAGGTGGTATGTTACAGGTGTGGTGGTAACCACTACGCCGACAAATGCAAGCTGTCTAAAGTGACATGCAATTTTTGTAAAACCAAAGGTCATTTAAAGAAAATGTGTTTGAAACTTAAAAAGTCTAAGGATTCTGTAAATGCTGTAGGTCATGATAATTCTAGTGAAATAGAATACATAAATAATACTCATGGTGGTAAAAGCAGTAGGTTTTGGGTTTACCCTATGGTAAACAATAAAAAAATTAAGATGGAGTTTGACAGTGGTTCGGCTGTATCCATTATTAGTGAAAAATTATACAAAGAATGTTTTCAGGACCTACCATTACTGAAAACTAAAACAAGATTGTGTACCTATTCTAATAACTTTTTAAATGTTTTAGGTTACATAACATGTTCTGCAGCAATTGGCACTGAAACTCAACAGAATCTGAAGCTGTATGTGGTCAGCGGTAACAAAGATCCACTTCTGGGAAGGGAATGGATTAAGTTGTTTACTTGGGAGCGTTTTCGTGAGTACCTTGATGTGAAGGCTGTGCACCTTGCAGAAAATGTTTCCACTCCTCTCCACTCTACTAACTCTTTAGAATCTAGGTTGAAATTGTTATTTAAAAAGTATCCTACACTTTTTGATGGTAAAAATGTTGGTGAAATAAAGGGTGATCCGGTAGCATTACACCTCAGGCCGGATGCTAAACCAATTTTTTGTCGAGCTAGGTCAGTTCCATTTGCACTGAAGGAAAAGGTAGATCAGGAAATTGACAACCTGGTTAAGGCTGGAGTTCTTGTAAAGGTTGATTACTCTGAGTATGCGACACCAGTGGTACCTGTGGTCAAGGCGAATGGTAAGGTTAGGCTTTGCGGGGATTATAAAATTACTTTAAATCCACAAATAATTGTTGATGAGCATCCATTACCAACTTCGGAAGAGTTGTTTCACGGTCTTGCTGGAGGTGAGAAATTCAGTAAAATAGATTTACGTAATGCTTATCTAAATTGGTGTGTGAGAGAGCAGGATCAACATTTGCTTACATTAAATACACATAAGGGTCTTTACAAATGCACACGGCTCATGTTTGGGTTAAATTGTGCACCTGCCAAATGGCAGCGAAAGATTGAGAATATCCTAAAAGATATTTCTGGGGTACATGTTTTTATAGATGATATTAGGATTACAGGACCTAATGATAAAATACACCTTGAGCGGTTGGAAACCGTTTTTTCACGTTTAGCTGAATATGGTTTAAAAGTAAATTTAAACAAGTCTGAATTCATGAAAGACAAGATTGAATACTGTGGTTATATTATTAGCAAGGAGGGTATATCTGGGACCAGTGATAAGATTAAGGCTATTAGAGATGCACCTAGGCCTAAAAACCTAACTGAATTACAAAGTTTCTTAGGACTTATTAATTATTATGGTAGATTTTTCCATAATTTGAGTAATACTTTAGAACCTTTACATAGATTATTGAGGAAAGATACAAAGTGGCATTGGTCAAGTGATTGTGAGGTTGTTTTCCAAAAGGTAAAAAAACAATTAATTTCAGATACAGTGTTAGCTCATTACTCACCTGACTTACCTTTGGTGTTGGCCACGGATGCTTCTCCAACTGGAGTTGGTGCAATTCTTTCCCACATTATGCCTGATGGTTCAGAACGTCCTATTCACTACGCATCTCAAACTTTGAATTTTTCTCAAAGGAAATGGGCTCAGATAGACAAAGAAGCTTATGCAATTATTTTTGGGGTCAAAAAGTTTTTTCAGTATCTATACGGTAGGAAATTCATCCTGTATACAGACCATAAGCCTTTGTTACAAATATTTTCACCTTCTAAAGCATTACCTCAACTTTCAGCAGTTCGCATGCAACATTATGCTGTATATTTACAGGGTTTTAATTATGAAATTAAATACAAAACTTCTAAAGCAAATGCTAATGCTGATGCATTATCAAGGTTACCACTTGAGATGGAAGAACCAAAATTACGGGAAGAAGTTGATGTTTGCCAAATTGAACTAATTGAAAAATTACCTATTACCATAGATCAGATTTGCAATTCTACTAAGCAAGATTTAAGTTTGCAACCTTTATTAACAGGTTTACGTTCTGGTAGAATTATTACAAACCAGGATAGATTTGGTATTGATCAATCTGAATTTTCTTTACAAAATGGTTGTATTATGAGGGGATCACGTGTGGTCATTCCTACAAAATTGAGGTCCACTATACTAAAAGATTTACATACTGCTCATTTTGGGATTAATAGAATGTTAGCTTTAGCTAGGCATTATTGCTGGTGGCCCGGTATTGACAGAGATGTGCGTGATTTAGTGGCAAATTGTGTACAATGTTGTTTACAACAAAGAAATCCGATTTCAGTTTCCAACAAGCATTGTTGGGAATATCCTACAAAACCTTTTGAACGGGTTCACATTGATTTTGCTGGTAAGTTCATGGGAACTTATTTCTTAATATTGGTAGATGCTTTTTCAAAGTGGCCTGAAGTGTACATGCTTGATCGGATTACTACTGAGAATACTATTGATACTTTAGAGAATATATTCGCTACTTTTGGTTATCCTAAGATTTTAACGAGTGACAATGGTCCTCAGTTCACAAATTATAAGTTTCAAGATTTTTTAAGAAAACATAGCATTCTACATAGGCGTTCTGCTCCTTACAATCCTGCTACGAATGGCCAGGTAGAACGTTATGTTCAGACAATTAAAAATAAACTAAAATGCTGTAATGCAAGTAAGGGTAATTTGCAACAAGTTTTAAATAAAATTTTATTCATGTACAGAATTACACCTCATCCATCTACATCTAAAGCTCCTTCCGAGCTAGTTTTTGCTTATCAACCTAACAGTAATTTTTCTACGCTCGTACCGGATAGTTCTTCTTTTTCTGAGGGGATAAGTGGAGTGAGAACATTATCTGTTGGTGAACGAGTAATTGCCAGAAACTATATGGGTTCTGAGAAGTGGAAATTTGGAATTATTCAAAAACAGCTAGGTAAACTGCATTATCTTATAAAAATGGATAACGGTCTGGTTTGGAAGAGACATATCGACCAAGTAAAAAGAGTGGGTGACAGAATAGAGCTTCAACATGAGGAGGATTCTGTGCCAATTGCTGAGGATACGGTAATTTCTCCTGATTTACTTCCTCAAGTGAGTACTTCTGTTTCAATAAATGATAATAATTTAGTGTCTGCAGCAAATAGTGATAATATTAAGACATCAGATGTTACACCTCATTTGTCTACTCAAAATAGTCCTAGTGCTACTGTTTCTGTTGATGTACCTTCTCAGGAGGTTGTACCTAGTACTAATTCATCTGCTGTTGCCATACGTAAGAGCAGCAGAGTTATTAAACCTGTTCAAAGATTGAATTTGTAATGTTAGTATGTAAGGAAAGAATTGTCTTCAAAAAAGGGAGGAATCTGTTATGGTGTGTCCAGCATTATTTTAATACTCTGTGGTCGATTTTCCTATGACAGCTAAAATGTAGTCTGTGATTGTATATTATCTATGGTGGCTTTTCCGACTACTAGGCTCTTACGACGACATGCAAAATGTAATCCTTTTAAATCGTTTAATAATACAAAGTGCTAATTGAGTCTTGTGTATTTCTCTGGCTACCACGCCGTCACTTACATACCTACCCCAACAAATACCCTATTCACCAAAAAAATCTATTTATTACGACGTAATGAAACCCAACCATTTTTGAAGAAGCTGATAACTGGTAATGAAAAGTGGATCACGTACGACAAGAACGTGCAAGGTACAAGGTACAAGGTCGTGGTCAAAGCTCGGTCAGGCTTCACAGACTGTAGTGAAACCCGGGTTAACTCGCAACAAGGTGATGCTGTGTGTGTAGTGGGATTGGAAGGGCTGTGAAGGGCATTATTCATTATGAGCTGTTACCACCAGGCAGGACCATCGATTCTGAACTCTATTCTGAATTCTGCAAACAACTGATGAGATTAAAGGAAGAAGTTGAGAGAAAGCGGCCGGAATTAATCAACAGAAGGGGTGTGGTTTTTCATCATGATAACGCTAGACCTCACACATCTTTAGCCACTCAGCAAAAATTTTGAGTTTGGCTGGGAGGTGTTAATGCATCCGCCATATAGTCCTGACCTTGCATCTTCAGATTTCTACCTGTTTCGGTCTCTTCAGAATTCTTTAGGCAGTGTCAGGTTAACCTAACGAGAGGACTGCCAAAACCACTTGTCGCGGTATTTTTATCAGTAGTCCCAAAATTTCTATAGCAATGGGATCATGTCCCTACCTACAAGATGGCAAAAAGTTATCGAACAAAATGGTACCTACATACTTTAGTTAAATGTAAATAACCTATATTTAAAAAAAAAATCCTTAAAAAATGCGAAGAAACTTTTTCCCCAACCTATTATTATGATCCATATCATGATTCATATTATGATCCATGTTATACTCACATGATTCTTGAGAACTTTGTGGTGTGTGGGACTGTGTGTATGTGTGGCTTCTTATAAGTTACGTTGTTAATTTGCAGTTATCTAGTATTATAGTTCGAAATAAGCAGTACCTTTGTGCTCTTCAATTTTTTTATATATTTACATTTTTTTGTATTTTGTGTAACATTAAATAAATGTACATATTATTTATTTTATAGTTATTTTAACATATGAAATGAATTAAGGTAATGGTTGATAAAGCATATGATTTCTAATATTGTTATGTTGTTTTTTTAGCCCTGGCTCCGTGACTTCCGAATAAACCAATTCACTTTACCCGGCTTGAGAATCAAACCCATTTATTTATTTTCAACTTGATTTCAATGTACTCCGTCAGGTGTTGGTTATCCCTTAACGCCTTAACTAAAACCAAACATGACTTACAGATCTTAGTTAACTCATAGACTCAGCCTAACTCATGACCTAGCCTAACTTACTGAGACTTGCAAACTAACAAACGAACTGAAAAGGCAAGTGGACCCACCACCACTTTGATAGGTTATAAGAATATAATTACTAAGGCAAGTTGGCAAAACCGCTCCAGGGCAGCGGCCCTCCTTAGTCCGTAGTCTTTATTTTTACAACCCTGACCTGACGCTGCCGCTTGGCTCCGCTCTCTGCCGCCCCCTGAAACGCGCCGCCCGGGGGCCATGGAATAAATAAAAGAATAATTCACCACGCGGGCTGGTGCGGGTTGGTTGTCACATGTCTTCAAATTTTCTCCTACTCCATACTGAGGACTGCACAGCGAGTGGCGATTGCCGTCCCCTAGGACCAATGCGCCCGGGTGCAACGCACACCCTGCACTATAGGTAAAGACCCCTCTGCATGGATCGATTGGATACGAGGGACAATCGAGTGGTTGTTTCAGCTGAATACCAAGTATCTTCCATTGATGCGACTCAATACTTAGAATTAATTAGGTGAGCCAGTCCCAGTCCCACGCTCTACATTCCAGCGTGCCAGGAAATGCATGTAAGCAAGGCATCGTGTGGACACACCACAACGTTGCGCCTTGCACATATGGTATTTGCAGCATTCAAACGATAATTAATTAGCCAGCCAAAGATTTTGTTAGGTTGAATGAGGGAGGGTAGAAACCAATTATCTTCGATACTGAATAAAACAGCATAATTATCTTAATATTGAAAATATTTATTTAATAACAAGTGTAAATACTGAACTTATCTAATAAAAAGATAATTTTTTTTTTTTAACAGTCATGTAAAAGGTCACTTTTAGTTTAGGAATGCATTTTGTACTAAGATATTTTGGCGGGTGCCAAAAAACGACGCCCTTTAAGAATATAAATAAAAAATGTACAAATTATTTTGTTCCGTTTCCGCTTTTTTTGGGCAATACATCATCCAAATCATCCACAACTGACACATTGTTGCTAAAAAAATTAAAAAAAATAAGGTGAAAAAACATTAAGGTATCTCACACAGTCACACGTCAAAACCGGGACCCACGGGGTATTCAGATATCTTAGGCTGCCATCAGACGGACTGCATTGTAACAACCGCGCGCAGTCGATATATTCAACTGCATGCAGTTATATGCAGCCGGATCTAACTTTGCGCAGTTGACGCCACGCGTCTAGCCCAGGAGCTCAGTGTAATATTTGACTTTAAAATGGAAGCACAGACGTTACTTCTCTTATTATTATTGCGGTGCCGGTGCCGCCGCCGCCCGGCATCGGTGTAGATAAACGAATTAAAAAACTGCAACGTGCAGCGCGGATTATTTTGCCATACAAAAGGTGATTCTTGCATCCGAAAAGACAAGATGAAGGTAAACTTTGCAAATATGTACTTTAGAATGTCAATTGCTGCATTTGATCAATTGAACGGTAAACTAATATTGTAAGAAATAAATAAGTTGGTATCAAAATCTCTTTTTATTTAAACCCGTTCGACACGACCGAAGCCCGTTATGCTCCTTGACTAACTGCATGCGGTTAGCGATGGACACCGTGCGTCGACACTACACGACTTTATCCGACCGCGTAAAGCTGAAGTCACGACTGTATCATGCATGCAGTTAATATTGACTTCACACGACAGCAGTCGACCGCGCGAAGTTGTAATCATAACTGAACGAAGTCGAACGTACAACTGCATGCAGTGGAATAGGTATATCGACTGCGCGCGGTTGGTGCGATGTAGTCCGTCTGATGGCAGCCTTAGCATTTCATTTTGCTAATATATGTGATATTCCTTGTCCGTGTCGTGTGTTCAAGGTGGAGACAGGAACAAGTCTAACTCTAAGTATGTATTATATATTATAGTATTCACATAACCAATTATAATAAACCTATTCAGACATAATTTACCTACTCTTTTACAAATTATACTATTCAAATGATTTATTTTGCTTTCTTTTCTTTTGAACTATTTTCTTTTCTTTTATTAATAAATAAATGGGCCCTGGACTCTGTCTTCCGTTTGGAAGATTTTCTGAAAACGTAAGAGAATATTGTAACGATAATTTTATTACATCACTAGCGGAAGTCACGCGGTTTCACCCGCGTAGTTCCCGTTCCCGTGGGAATACAGGGATAAAAAGTAGCCTATGTCACCCAGGGATAGTGTAGCTTCCCAACGGTGAAAACAATTTTGAAATCGGTTTAGTAGTTTCGGAGCCTATTCGTTACAAACAAACAAACAAATGTTTCCTCTTTATAATATTATTGTAGATTATCATTCACAGCCTAAAATTGGGTGAAACTGCTGGGTATAGGTCTATCTTTCCTTGTGCCTATCTCCACGGTCCTGTGCCAGCCTTATTCAGGTTATTTTCCTCATGGTAACTATGTCGTCTGCCCATGTCGCCGCCGAGCGACCCTCATTTATTTTGGCAGTTCTAACTGCCGCACTCAGAGAGCTTTAATGATTATTAAAGCCATCACTTAGTAAAGGTTTTGACAGTTTTGTCATACAAAAGTATGTCAAATCTTTACTAAGTGACAGCTTAAGTAATCATTAAATATCTCAGAGTACCGCAGTAAGACGCCATTCGATGACAGCCTTAGTGATCCTGTCATCACTTAGGTATCCTGCATAACTCCATTTGAGTTCTGTAACGTATATTTTATTTACCTACCTAATTTAAATGCCATTTTATATGTTTTTAAATTAATTTGTCTCCCTTTTAGCTAATATAACATCCATTTCCTCAGCATATGAATCATCAGTTTCGCTGAAAAATAAAGGTTACCGTGACGAACGCAAATTATTTTTTATTTCTTACCGTACTCGAGTGACAACAAATTATTATTGGATTGGACACACGGCGTCAAATCATTATAGAGCTCAAAGACTATTTAGCCAAAGTGGTTTAATACTCTATGATAGAGCTATACACCTCCAGTATAACCTTACCTCACTTCGTATAAGCTTTCAGTATAATAAGTGATCGGCTTAATTTGGTTTCGTATAGCTTGTCATCATGCGAAGAAGCAGGATTTTTTTTTACTTCCCTTTTGCAAGCGAATTTTTACATAGGTATCAAAAACGAGGTGTGTGTGTGTGAAAGAGCTCTTAATAAATCGCAAACCACCAGTACACAGGAAAAGTTCAGTAGGTAGATCATTATTTTCAAATAAAAAAAGCAACGTTAGTGTAGGAACTTTAAATTACAGTTTTTTTTAAATCAATGCAGGTTTTAAAATAATTTAACCTGGCAAGACTGACAACTCTAAGGCGGAAACGCCAACGTAGCCCGCGAAATTCACATTTTTTACTCGACTGCGGCGAAGCCCAAAAGGAGTGTTATTTGCGTTTTTTGCTATCTGTGACATTCAGTAAGATGTCGCTTGGGTCAGTGAAAAGGAAAACGAGCATTCGAACGTATTTAATAGGGTAGTTGACTGACTAAAAAATGTGATTCTGTTTATTTAGTCCGTAAGTTAGATTATCGAAAAATATGTTTTTTGTTTTATCAAATGAATAACAAATGACGAAAATAAAACGTGTCAAAGATGTCATGAGTGGGGGGGGGCTTTTGACGTCACTTTCTGGTTAAAAATGTACCCAAATGACTTGCCTTCAATTTTTGTTTATGTAAAAGACAAAAAATATTTGCCCAAAAATTTTTGGAAATCTATCTGACAGACTAATTATATTTATTTTATTTATTTTTTTAACTACGCTATTCTTTGATTACCTACCATAAAACAAAGAAAAAAACCACCGAATAAACTACTGAACTTTACCTGTACCTACTGTTCAGGAAAGGGATCAGGCTTAACTTCAGTTCTATGATCATATGAGGAATCTCGTTGAGACCTGTCCATGTAGACTAAGCCGTGGGGACCTGCGCTGCTGTAGCTAACCATCCGCGGCCTCTGGAGGAGCTCTCGTTTGAAGTTCTTCAGGAAATATACCCAACATTCCAATGTCCTGAAAATTTAAATTACCACTTAGGAAAGAAAGAAATATTGCGCATGACGTACGTTTATCTATGACAAAAAAAAAATTGCATATACTTAGTATGTATTATTAGCATCATATAGACCAAGGTTTGTAATAAGGTGTTTATTAATTTTTACTTACTGATCGTCTTTGGTTAAGATTTCATCTTTTTCCCGTATATAATAAACTGGGTGATCCTCTAAAATGTCTAGTTTGCTAAGCATGCTGTCGTCAACTTCATATATTTCACCTGGAAAACAAGGGTCATCATTATCTACATCCCCACTCCCTCAACATGTGGGCCAGCTGACAGCGGGACTTTGACTTAAGACAGGACAGGTCCTTTCCTGGATTTGATTCCAAGATCAAGCAAAGTGATTTTGGGGGTTTTCATAACATTATGCCTGTTATAATACACCCAGATTTCCACGGTTATCTAAATCCAATGTAAAAGGGGGCATTCCTATAGCCATCAACCAGATACAAATTCAGACTCCGGCTGCTACTGACAAATCCTATAAAAAAACCACCAGAGCCAGGGACTGTACCAGGACCGAATGGTCGGCAGTCGCTTGCAACCACTCCACTGATTAGGTCATTACGAATATCTCAGTTAAATGTAAAAATCCTGTAACGTCCTACGACAAAAAAATTGGTGATTTCACATTAATCCTTTAGATGGAGCTGCACATTGCGCGTTTCACCATTGTTCACAATGATATAGATTTCAGCCAATCAGAAGCCGTAATTCGATAGCGGGCAAATCGGTTGGACTCTCAACACCAAACAGTTTTTAGTCTCCTGTAAAGTTGGTAAAAATTACTTATGCGGTGTTATCAGCTAAGGGACGATATTATTAACTTCAGTTTGTCCTTACCTTCAACATTGTACCCTTCTCCAGGTTCATGCAACAGGAATGGTATATTATACTTAGTTGCGATAATGAGAGGGTATTTAGTCTTCGTCTTTCCGTCAGCCAAAAATTTGCCAATACCATTCTTTGCATCTTGCAACCAATAGTGGTTTGGCTCACCTCGCTTCAGTGTACCATAGACAAAGACTTTGTGCATCATCTGAAAGTTGGAGAGTATAGTTAGTTGATGTTTAATTTTATTCCGTTTGATAATATTTTTAATTTTTTACCAGATAAACCAGGTACACATTATTTAAATTTTAATATTTTTTAAGTTTTATGTAATTCCAATGACATGCCACATAATGTAAATATAATTATTAATTGTAAACCAACTATTTGCTCGTCCATGTGACAATAAAGTATGGTGAACCCTTTTTATGTAAGAACACCTGTACGGCTGTACCTATTACCCAGGTTTGCAAAGTAATAAATTATTTGATGTTATTAGGACTAATAACACTATTTCAAAACCGAACCTTCATGAACCTGTCAACCAAGCATTCTGTACATTAAACTAGAATTTTTAAGGCAGAAATAACTTTTTTAGTACTAGGTGAAAAACCACAGTTTACAGTAGGACTGAATGTAACACACTAAAACATTATGCAGAGTCGAACAAGCTATTAAGTAGGTATACAGGCAGAAATCTTTATAATTCTAGTACACTGAAAATATTGATTGCAATTTTGTTTTAGAAAGCATTTGGCACTAGTGACTGATGTCAAACGCTGTATCGTTTAACATGAGTCTCTAAGTGTATCTGTTTTTCTTAAAAGTAAATGAAAGTTAAGCGGCTGTGTACTTAATAACTTGTTTGACCATACTAGGCACATACTGTGTCCACGGTCTAATGGTGCTTACATAAACAAACAGGTTTCCGATATGGTTGGGTCAGTACTGATCAGTGCAGGTATTTATTTCTATGTTATCTTATGCACTCACTTATAAAGAACAGGTTTAAATTTACCTGGCTCTATATGCAAGTTAACCATGCACATATCGGAACAGACCTGCATCTTTATAAGCAACCTTGTGTCTGATTCCTAAATTGGCTAAGGCCATGAGTTTTTACACCACTTATTGTTTAGCAGCAGCATGGAGAGAGCTTCCAGCATCCATGGCAGTGGGCTCTCCCTATTATTACTCCATATACACATCCATCAAAATT
Organism: Diarsia rubi; assembly: GCA_932274075.1. Taxonomy (NCBI): domain Eukaryota; kingdom Metazoa; phylum Arthropoda; class Insecta; order Lepidoptera; family Noctuidae; genus Diarsia; species Diarsia rubi. The sequence goes on along the minus strand of OW026440.1, from coordinate 2,497,870 downwards.
TTGACCGAATGGTGGCCAAGGTTGGGCATGAGAAACCAGGGCCGTCCTAAAGCACGTTGGGTGGATGACATCGTCAGGAGCTCGGGATACGGATGGATGAGAAACGCACAGAACAGAGAGGAGTGGCGGAGTAAAGGGGAGGCCTATACCCAACAGTGGGTGATTACGGGCTGAAATGATGATGATGATACACATCCATCTCTACAAAAGTCAAAACTCTTCGGGATTTGAGGTGTGTTGTTAAGTTATGCTAGGTACTTAGACTTAATGGTAATGATGATGTGGATGGAGGAAAGAATCTGAAATCGGATAGGAAGAGAACTCACAGGCCTTTTTGTATGGAAATGAAAACATTTTGTCTTGATAAAGGGGAATTTCAACTTATGAACGGGGAACTTCAACCTATACATCGGAGTAGCGTTTTATTTTCTAATCTCATTCTAAATCTAAATATATTTTTAAAAAACTACCCTTTCCTTGGAAGAAAATCTATCAGCTGTGACTTGACAGGAACACAGCACAGAATGTTTATTTCGTTAATTTTTCACAGCTGCGCGCTGCGTTAATATGTATGTCAAATGCATGACTGACCTGACTAGTGACTAGTGACTTTACATGACAAATCATCGACGGATCAGCATTAAAACTTTTTATTACGAAAGTATTTTTTTATTGTAATAATACCCTGTTAAGCTTGCAAATATTTTTGTATATCACTCAATGGTGCTATAAAATCATCCCCCAATCTCCCCCTCATCTGAATACTATTTTGTCATTTTGACTGCTAAAACTAACACGCAATGCTGTACTTATTGTACGACACTATTTTTAGAAGTCGACAAAAATGGTGACAAATAAATTATGTGGTTCTAACAACTTTTGATTGCTTGAAATAATATAAATATTTCGTAAACAAAAGCAACAAAATTAGAAATATATTATTGGTTTTACAACACTGAAGATCAAAGGTCACGTCACTTTAAAATATATAAGTTTGGGAAACGGGCAACACTGGTTCAGTCGAAAAAAATTCTCGCCGTGTAAAGTCAGTGCCGGTGAAAACTTGATGTATTAATTTTGAAAACATGTGTTATAATCATCTGTGACTGTGAAATTGTTTTGTCGTGGAAATATAACAGTTGTTCAGTTTGTAAACGTTTCTAAAAGTTATTCAAGATGAGGTTAGCGGGGGCTATTTTCTCCAATGTTACGAAAATGCTTGATTTTTACTCGCAATTCAACCCTTCACCGCTGTCTATAAAACAATTTATAGACTTTGGTAAGTAATATACATCATTTCACTAATAAATTATGCTTTAGCAATAAGTTTGATGGGTTTTCAAGGTCGGTTCTACCGATTTTCGCTTGACCTTATTTATTTGTGTTTTATTTGTCAAAATTGCGTTTTGTAGTGAACTATCGATGATCAGACGTCCTGTCGCAATTCTAAGGTTTCTAGAAATAATTCTGGAAGTTCGTAACACATTTAATGTGTTACGTACTTTTTTATCAACTTTCATTATTTATGTTTTTTGACCTTGGCATGGCTACACTGCAGCCGGTTGCATTTCGCAAGAGCAGTCATTTAAATCAAATTAATAACATTCAAACGCAGTTTACGTTCTTATCGGCGTCACTAATGTATACGATAATTATAATCATAAAATATTTTATGTATGGTGTAAATCTAATAGATTTCAAGTAATATTGTGGTCTGAGTTTATGTGAAATTCCTTTTTAAATTGCCTTTTTGTTGTTAACAACTGCAATAATTCGTTATTATTAATGTCCAGGGTTGGGAGTGGATGGCACTCTGGACTCGGCATAGACTGGGGTTTGCAATCAGCATTGCCATACTCCTGTATTTCCTTTACTGAATTGAGAATAAACTTCTTAAACTAATCATAATGGTAACTGCCCGATAATGACTTGTTTTTAAGTCTTTCTGTAATTACAATGTTTTTGTACATTAATAATCTGCCTGTAAGATGACCCACTCTGTCTCCTCGTAACTTGGGATATCTTTCATTTATTATTTTATAGATTTTTTTATTTATTTTCTTGTTATTTTTACCTGGCATAGCCATATCACATAGCCCTAGGCCACAGGCAACTGCAAGTTTCTTAATAAATACAAGCAATGTTATACATTCATAACATTCATTTTGTATTTAAGAGGCAGTCAGCTTTATTTTTATTATAAATTATAAACTAGCTGAACCCCGATGCGATGCCTTGCAATGCCCTTTATCCTACCTACTACCTGCCTAATACCTACCTACTACGTACCTACATACCTACCTACTACCTACCTACCTACCTACCTACCTACCTACCTACCTACCCAAAAAAAAAAAAGAAAGAAAAAAACTATCCCATGTCCGTCTCCTGGTTCTAAGCTACCTCCCCACCAATTTTCAGCCAAATCGGTTCAGCCGTTCTTGAGTTATAAATAGTGTAACTAACACGACTTTCTTTTATAAATATAAAAAAAATTGATCTTCTCAAAATAAACAACATTTTATTTTATTTACATGCTGAACTTCCTGAAATTAGTTTACTTACTAAAATATAATCAAAGTATTCTCCTCTTTTTGCTAAAAATATCATGAGATAAAAATAACAGTTCTCGTAAAATATTATGTAGGTCAGTTAAGCACAAAGTGTGGTACCAAATTAGGTGGCTGACTCACTGCGGTACCTGTTTTGTTACGTATCGTGCACAACTGTATGCAACTGGATAACTGGACTAATTTAGGGATGCCAGTACCGAATTGTGTGAGGAATTACATAAAGGGAAAAATAGTAATGTTTGACATAGGAAAATAGGACGCACGCTAATAACATGCCATAAGGGCAGGGTGGTGATAAGGGATGCCAATATTTTATCTAATAAAACTGCAGCAAGCAGTTTCTAGAAACTGCCATAGAGTTGTCAACAGAGACAAATGATGTAATAGTCCAAGATCCCAGCCACCACACGTCACGTATTTTCTGACGAAGGAAATGTGGACGATGGCATAGTGTTAGTATGTAGGAACTAAGAATGCATGCCTACCTGCTAGCTAGCTTAGAAGGCCAATTTTCAGGTAGGTATGAGGTAATCAAGGTACATAAAAACATTACTTACAGGTAGGCATGCGATCTTAGTACATACTAACACTACTCAATCGTCCACATTTCCATCGTCAGAAAATACGTGATGTCTGGCCCTGGGATCTTACTCTATGATGTTCTTGATGTTTTTTCACCATTCAAGAAAGAAAGAAAAATTACGGTTTCTTCAAGTGTTAGCCATGCATCACTCTTAAAGTTTACGTAATGTCGAATCGATTTCCAGTATAACATAACATCACGCTTGTAATCCCCGAAAAAATGAACTCTGTAAACCCTGTAAATCAAAACACATCTAGCACCTGACGTTTTGATAAAAGTGTTGCCACGATTACGAAACTAACAGCCGTCATTCGGAAATTGTGTTCCGTTCCTGACTGAATGATTGTCGGGAAGTTCAAATTGCTCATCATTTAACTTTCTCACAAGTCAAATTACTACCTTTTGATGAAAATCTATTACCTATTTAGAAGACATAAAACGTCAGTGACGTCGCAATTTACGTGATCTGCTGGGCCCTTTTTCGAACGTCAAAATTTACTTTACTTTACTTATTTACAAGAGACAGTCCCCCAAAACGGGGGGCGTTTTGGGGGACTGTCTGACCAACGTTTGTGATGGGAAATACGATAACCCTAGGTAAAACTGTTTGTCAGACTTCCGGGCTTTCGGGTAATGTGTTATCATAAAAGTCCCTCTAGAATTCCCTTCATTTCAGACATTTATTTATATACTATAGGTACTTGCTCAAAATCAAAATCAAAATCAAAACTCATTTATTCAAACTAGGCTGATAATCAGCACTTTTCGAACGTCAAAATTTAATTTACTTTACTTATTTACAAGAGACAGTCCCCCAAAACGCCCCCCCTTCGACACTTCCTAGTGTTTTTGCTGGAAAGAAGAAGTGGCGGAACAAACTCCCCAGCACACAACCGTCTGTTAGGTTGGTTAGAAGAACCAGACTCGATACAATAGTAAGGCAAGTATAAAAAAGTATATAATAATAATAAAAAAAAGACATAACATATCAGTAAACTAATCTTGGAGAAAGAACATAAATAAATAACAAACATTGTCTTGTGTTCAACTCAGCGACCAACTGTTCTTATCATTTAAGTAGTCGTTATTGGAATAGTACGCTTTTAAACAAAGATTAGATTTTACTTTGGCTTTAAACGCATTAAATGGCAAGTCTAGAAAAGAAGATGGCAGTTTGTTATAAAATGTTATACCAAGCCCGACGAATGAATTATGAACTTTGTGAAGCCGGTGAAAAGGAGCGCGTAGTTTATGCTTATTTCTAGTGTTAAAGTTGTGAATATCACTGTTTTTAGTGTACAGGTGGATATTTTGTTTAATATATAAAATGTTGGCAAAGATGAACTGAGAAGCAACAGTGAGGATACCAATCTCCTTAAAAAAAATCTCTAAGAGAAACTCGGGCACCCAGCTGATAAATTGCACGAACCGCTCGCTTCTGCAGAACAAATATATTTTGAATATCAGCAGCTTTGCCCCACAGCAGAATACCGTATGACATAACGCTGTGAAAATAACTGAAGTAGACTAACCGTGCTGTATCAAAGTCAGTGAATTGTCTTACTTTTCTAACGGCGTATGCGGCTGAACTTAGTCTTCCCGCTAGGCTTGATTGTATGTAAACCCCATTGTAATTTTGCATCTACTGTTATGCCCAGAAATACAGCAGAGTCGGCAGTTTCCAGCTCCTGATTGGCGAGGATAATATTGGGACCTAGATTTCTAACATTGGGTAAAGCGAACTTAACTATTTTAGTTTTCTTGGCATTAAGAACAAGGTTGTTTATTGTGAACCAATCCGTGACCATTGATAGCGTGCTGTTTACGTCGTCAAAATCGTGTCTATTCCTATCTACTTTAAAGATAAGAGAGGTATCATCTGCAAATAGTACAACGTCACAAAAACCCTTTAAATAGTATGGTAGATCATTAATATAAACCAAGAAAAAAAACGGACCCAGTATTGAACCTTGAGGTACACCTAGCCGAACCGGTAGCCCGGAAGATTTCGCGCCATTTACGTCTACACATTGGAATCTATTTTGCAAATACGAATCTATCACATTTAGGGCCTCATTTTGAACACCGTAATAACGCAGTTTCCGTAAAAGCGTGTCGTGATGTACGCAATCAAAAGCTTTAGAGAGATCGCAGAAAACACCGATTGCATTTTGCGCGTTCTCCCATGCGTCAAATATGTGTTTCAACAAAGCAACACCTGCATCCGTAGTCGAGATATTGTAATGATTACATAAGCCGTCACTTAGTAAGGATTTGAAATACTGTTACCTTTACTAAGTGATGGCCTAAGTAATCATTAAAGCTCTCTGAGTGCGGCAGTAAGACTTAAAGTAGAATAACTTACTTTGAAGGCATCTCTTGCCTCTCTTATATTAACTTTGAAGATCACTACCAAACGGTAGAGTACCGAAATGAAAAATCTCCAGTTCTGATAACCCTGTTTTTCCGACAGAAACATGTTATTAAGTTTATTATTGTTTCAAAGTCACATTTTGGGGCACCATTCTTCTTTTCTCCACACTTCTTGCCCTTTCCTGTTGCATAATCGCAAGCAATACGATCTTATACCCCTTTGTCAGTTTGTTACAGATAAATATTATCGTAATTATGACTTACAACAAAGGATTTCGTTTATTATTGTATTGTAAAGTAATAAAGTTTTATTGGATAATTTGTACACATTTTTAACACGTGAAAAGTGATTCATAAGTTGTAAAACTCGTTAATAAATGGTCTGATATCACGCAGTGAACAAGCGTGGTTTTTTCTCTTTTCTGCGCTGCTTCAAGCCGTTTCTTCCACCCAATGCTGGGTGTCGGTCAGAGGAACGGGGTAGAGGCGTGCAATCATTTTCCCTCCTTCCAAGCAATTATTTATTTGTACACGAGTAGAAGACATCTTCTAAAAGAAAGACACAAGTGAGAACTAGGTTATTTGTACTCCTCCGCTATTCTTTTCTGATTAGTTTCGTTGCAGGATCCCGCAACATAGTAAAATTATATCTCTAAAACGAGCTGAATTGTTTCGGCGCTTTTCGGTTGGTCGCTGCTGTACTGTCAAGACTTACAGTGGTTAAGGAATAGTGTGGCGGGCTTGTCCCATAAAAAAAGGAAAGACAAAGACCTTGACAATGAAGAGGGACCTTAATATGCAAATAACACGAACAAAATTTTCGTATTTCAAGTATCTCGTCGACGAAAACTATTCCGACTTCCGATCAACATATAACTTGGATCAATATAATTTTGAACGAAGGTCACAAATATGTGTTCCAAATATCCGAATTGGAACTTTCAATATAAGGTTTGTTCTTGTGGACAAAAACGAAATATCAGCGGAGATAAGAAGGTAATTGAATTCTCCTGGAATTTAGGACGACATTGTGGATGTCCACGACTATAATCCCCCTGGGATATTTTGTTGTTAGGGATTAATGTCTGCAAAAAAGTAAGCAATTTCCGACAAACGTCAGATCCTTCCCAGTAGGCTTCTTAAGGTGATTAAGGGATTATCTCGAAGGAATTCTGAAGGTTTCTTCGTGATTACACTGAGAAGAAATTGCGGAACAAACTAAGGCGATAATAGGGGCTCTTTTAAAGTCGCAGACTTGTTTTGAACTATTGACTATATAAATCATACTACGAAGAACTCAGTTGACGCAAATCTAAATCAGTTATAAGTAGGTCGTATAGTCTTTCAGACAGACACCGATTTTTCTGATTTATAGTGTAATCGTTCGGGTCGATCTTCAAGTTGAAGCTTTTGCCTACATTGGTTCCATTACTCAAGTTCAGTGATGTTCATGGGCCCATAACATTCCCGACTGCCATAATAGATCTTTGTGCAATCGATACAGACAGTCAGTGACCTGAAATTCTAACAAACAGGCTTGCCATGGGATAACGTACCTCCCCATCCTAACTGGGTTGTGGAGGCCAGATAGGCAGTCATTCCATGTAAAATATGGGTATTCAGCTGCATCCAGTTTGGATGGAAGCCGACTTCCACATAATTAGGAAAATTCCTGTAATCTACCATCTTCAAGACCTGAGAAAAAACAATCACTGCCTCTACTTTAGTAAACGCCTGTAACGCTAGCTTAAATAACTGATTTCCCTTACTATTTACGGGGACCTTCCATGATATATAATATATACGAAAAACAATCTAACACCACACAAATACACGCACACACATACACACACACACACACACACACATTCTTCAGTTACACCCAACCCACCCTCATATTACTTACCTCCCACAACACTGAACTTGCCGCAACTAATTAAAGGTGTATTGCGCTAGTACGACCTGACTTTGTTATTCAGGGTGGGGACCTGGTGTCCTATAACACAGACCATTAGCCTAGCTTAGGCACCAGTCTCCCACAATATTAGAGTTTATTATAGTTACTAAACAATATTTCCATGTAATCTCTTTAAATATTGTGGTGAGAAATAAATGAATTTTATTTATTTATTACCTATTTATTTATTTATATCACTTACGCAGTTACGTAACTTAAAGACCTAGTGATTCTAAAGGTCACAATATGTAACGACCAGACCGTCCGTATGGTACGACTGAAGTAAGTAATAAAGATTTAAAAGCTTTAACTTCAAGAGCTCCTCATGAAACATAAAAACGTTTAAACGACGTTCATTATTGTCGAAAGGTTTTTGATTAGTGAAATTGGATTGATCGTCGTGTTTGCAGTCGGAAGTTGGTTTTAATATCAATTACTTGATAGATCTATAAAGTTATGGAACCTTGCTTTTACTGTCTAAAAGGTTGAAGAGAGATAGGTCTGTGTTAATAAATAAGGCCAAGTAACTTTTTCGTTTATGAAACTGTAAGTCCAAACTGGAATTCCTTTCACAAAAAAATCTGTTCTTTGAAGATGAGAAGTGAAAATCTAATTCCCAATTTTGGGTAAGGTTCGACAGTTCGCCTTTGTACAGCAACAAGAAAGCTACTACAATCTGAGATTTTCAACTTTATCGCTAAAGTTCGGGTAGTTTGATATGCTGGCGTCTGTACATAAACTGTAATAATGTAATGATGTCTGTTAAGTCTATAATAATATTGTAAAGATAAGGAATTCGTTTGTTTGGTTGAACGCGCTAATCTCAGAAACTACTGGGTGGTATTGAAAACATATTTTTGTGTTGAATAGTCCATTTATCGAGCAAGGCTTTAGGCTATATTTCACACGGACGAAGTCGCGCGCAAAAACTAGTACTTAAAGAATTAGAGTAAAATAATACGAAACCCTAAAAGGTCAGAGGTGTCGTAGATTTTCTTTTCTCCGAATCCTCTCGAAGATATCAGGCTTCACAACTTATGAATCACGGCTTGAATTACTTCGCTAACATTTCGTCAAATTAATCTTGAAGGAACTTGGGTAGGCGTTAGTCAAACGCTCTTCAGTGCTTTCATTTTGGAAAGATATGACTTGAAAGACGTTTTTGCGATGTCTTGAAGATATAACTTTAATAGACGTGCCTTACGAAAACGTACCCTAAACACGTAGGCTAACTTGTCTGGAACAGAATTCGTAATAAAATTATCTTTGAAAGTTGTTCCGTGGATTGTGACGTTATTTTAGCTAAAAAGTAAATTCTAGGAAGAAGATTATTCAAGATGTTTGTTATTGAATCCGCCGAAAAAACATGTGACGTCAGTTTTTCTCTTTTGGCCTTTGTCTTGCTCCATATCTCTTTATAAATTCCGGTTATGAACCAATAAGTAATATTAGGTGCTTGAAACACTTAAGCTATCACGGTTTATAACTTAGCTTATATTGTCACTTACGGAATATCTTCCGTGATTATCAATATATTCTGAGCTACCGATATATCGACGCTGTTGCAAACGCCTTGATCGCGGGATGGCTTAAAATCTTTGCTACATCATTATATAACCAAGATTTTGTAGAGTGAGTTGAGTTTATTGCCCAATCCTCTACATAGAGATTTACGCTTGGGAATGCAACTACAGTACTTTTCCAAGTTATGCCTTATTGGGGCTGACTGTTGCTTCGTTTTATTTGTTTTCTGACATTCAAAAGTGCCTGTAATTGAAATAAATGGTTTGAGTTTGATGATTCATGAATAATCACGTAAGACATAATAAATGACATTAATTTTACTGGCTGAAACCCGCGGCTTCGTCCGCGTGGATGTCGGTTATCGTGACCAAATGTAATCTTTTCATCCCCCGCTTTTAACCCCTTACAGCCCTTTTTCGCATTAAAAAGTAGCCTACGTCCTTTCTCAATAGAGCCTGAGAAAGGACGTAGGCTACTTAGAGTACTGAGTCTAGACTATCTGTGTACTAAAAATTCGGTTCAGTATTTTTCGGATGCATTTATGACACACCACTCCCTTTAGAAATAGAAGGCTAAAGTATCGCTTTTCTTGTGCGCTTGATTGACCAGTTCCATTCTTTGCAAGAAATATTGATGCAGTTTTACTCTTAATTTCAAAAGGTTTTCTAAAATATTAAGATTTATTTTGAGTCTTTTCAAGAGACAAATATAAACAGTACAAGATGACACACTTAAAATTCTTCTTCATCATCATCATCATCATTTACAGCCCGATTTCACCAACTAAGGGTACCTATAGGCCTCTTTGTTTGTGCCAAGCTCCTCGCTCTTGTGCCAGCCTCATCTAGGATATTCGCGGAATAGGGTAGTTAACAAAAAAAAACTAATTAGTCCGTCAGATAGATTTCCAAAGAATATTGGACACGTATTTTTTTTCTTTTTTCACGTAAACAAACAATGAAGACGATACAGTGCTTTGAAAACTCGTGTGACGTCATTTTCTGAGACATTAGTATGACATTCTTTAGCGGTCAGTGACGTCACAACCCCCGACTCAAATCTTTGACGCGATTTATCTTCGTAAATTTTTATTGATTTGATAAAACAAAAAATACGTATCCAATATTTTTCGATAATCTAACAGACGGACTAATTAGAATCATATTTTTTTAAGTCAGTTAACATCCCTATGGCAACAATGTCGTCTGCCCATCTCGCTAAATCCGCCTTACTTAAAAAACCACAGCTCCAGTGATCAATAAAATCTAATAAAACGCCTGAAATATCACTTACAAATAGGTTCCTATTGGCACTTTGTCACTATTAAGCTACTACACAAAGCTTTTACGCTGAAGGTCACACCAAGGCTTTGACTAAAGTTCAGTACAAAATACGGCTGACCTGACCTTGGTTAGAGGTTATTGAGACCGTGGGAATGAAAATATAGGTTAGCCTGACATGTGTGGGCTAGTACGACAGTTGAACGAAGTTGGCTGATACGACGTACGATGTTAATGGGGGTAGGCAAAAATTATAGAACACCATAAACGTTGTGTTAGAAAATGTCATGTATTATTTTTCGGAGGGTTGGCGAATATGTAGGTATGCTTACATTGTATGTTGGGCCTATTAGGAACTCTTATCTAAAATATCACGTATTTAACCGAGTTTCAAAAAGGAGAAGGTTCTCTATTCGTGTGTATGTATTTTTTTATGAATGTCCACCTATATCTCCGTCAATTGTGGACCGATTTTCAACATTATTTTTGTATTCGAAACCCATTGTCCCATTGTCACCAAGCCAGGATCTGATGATGGGATCCCAGAGAAATCGAGGACAACCCTAAAAAAAAATTGACATCAAAAACACAACGTGGCAATTAATAAGGTTTAAACTTTTTACTTTTTTCTCGCTTTTTGTGTTTTTGAAGTAGGTTTTTTTTTGCAAAAAAGTTTTATTTTATTTTATAATTAACGGGATATCTTTAGCGTTGTCTGTCACGTCATTGAATCTGGCAACTCTTCTTCCTTCTTCTTTATCTCTTATTTCTGTGTTTAGCGTCTAACCTGCTGTCAGAGCTATTCACAACCTCAAGCCCTCAAGAAATATCTCTCAGACATGCGGTTTTCTTTCAAAAATCAAAGGTTTCGTAGCCAAAGAGAGAGTGGGACCTTTTTTTTTCCTTGGGGGTTGGAAATCATCAAATAACCTTTCCCGCTCTTGGGCAGAGCGAAAGGGAGTGTCAGACTTCTACTGACTAAAAACTACCCATGTTCCTTCTTAGCCCTTTATTACAACATCCCGCAGCCCCGACGGGCGAGAGTAGGATCCTTAGGTTCGAACTCGTGACTTAGGCTAGCAGTGCTAGCACTGCTATAATATGACCGCAGAAAATCGATTTTTAGCAATCTCCCTCACTCTTTATGCATTTACTTTGAGAATGCATCATTGCTAGTTTAACCGCAAACTACATACTTCCGCAATCGTAACACAATACGCAAATATGCATGAATTGTTTTGTTTTCCTGTTGCCTCTGTACTGAGATTTCTCCAAGTTTCTTGATTGTTCAAAGACTAAATTGGACATTGAAATGTTTTTTAAAACAAGGTCCTTTATTTTTTTTACTAAAGTGATGTTCTGTTTCAAGATGCATTCGATTTGTACTTTATTAAAGCTAGCCCATATTGTCCCAGTGCTGGGCAAATACCTCTCTATTCCTTCCAAGTCTTCCAATGGTTATGATTATGTGCAACTTCTTTCCTATTTTCAACGAAGACATCCGGTTCGTCCCACCATCGCCTTCGCAGTGGTATGTAGCTTTGTCTTTGACAAAATATCAAATGTAAAATTAGGTTTAATGGTCAGTTAACAAATTAACAAAGAAATTTAAATCAAACTGCCAGAAAGCAACAAAGGCGATCAAAACGTCGCATCCACAATAAGTTACACAGACACTTTCGCAGTATTTTGGCGGCATCCCGCCATTTTTGGCACGATGCCACACGTCATCTCTAGGTCAATGTTGCCATTGCATCCATACCAGACTTCTATATTTAGACATGCTTCCTGTATAATTATATGTATAAAGAATGATTAAGCTAGTAGTGACGGTGTTTGCTTTTTCTTCATCCTATATTTTTATTGATTTGTGGTCTACGCGGCTTGACATCTTCATTCACATGATCACGTAGTTTTTAATGTATGAAACTAGCTGATGGCCGCGTGGATTATATTACTAAAACCTTCCTCGAGAACCACTCTATCCATTGGTGAAAACAGCATGACAATCGGTGCAGTAGTTTTTGAGTCTATCGCGAACAGACAGACAGACGCGGCGGAGGACTTTGTTTTATATTAAGTAGTGATTGTCCTTCTCTTGGCCTCAATCTTGTCGTGAAGACAGATATGACGTCAGCGATGGAACGAGCTAAACCAGAAGAAGCTTGCTTATTGGTGACAAATAGTTTGGGGGTCATATTATTATGAAGTCTGGAACACTGACGCAGGAAAGCTGTGGCCATGTTTTCTCCGAAACCGATCGACCATTTTGTTTTTCGGTTTTCAGTTGGTGGCCATATTAAGTAGGTTAACCATCCATTATAATATCTACCGACCTAATGTTACTTTGTACAATGCTGCCATAGAGTTGGGTTTTCCGCCTCCCCTTATCGCCCTACGAGCGTTGAACGAGCACAAAATCTAGGTCGAGCAAACGCCTTTTGTCAAAAACAATTTTGATCTTGTCTCTAATGAATAATTTAATATTCAAGTGGAAAGGAAATTTTTACAGTAACAGAAAATTTGTTATTTATTACTGAAGACTTAACACTTAATCAATAAACCTACGCTAGTTGGTACGCAATACATCTTTTTCTATAAAGGGTGTAAAGTAACCCTTCACACAAACGTAAACCAATCATTTTGTACCTACATCAAACTAAGTACCCCTATGCAAAAATTTTTGTTGGGAAATGATTTTATTTTTTGGGGTCAAAAATCACATTTTACGGTAAAACTGAATGTAGCATTCTTAAAACATTGTGCTTATGGATGATTGAATAGTAAACCGGTCATGAAGGTAATTTAAGTAAAGTTATAACCTGAAAAACTAGTAATTATAAAAACAGCTGTGAAAAATTTGGAACTTTGACCCCCAATATCTCCGTAACTAGAGGGTTCCCAGGAATGGTCTAGAACAAAAAAATGTTCGCAGTGGTGGGTGGAATAAGTGCCCTTCGTTTGCGTTAAGGGTACTGTTACACCCTGTATATTCTGTTACCATGCAATCAGTAAATGATATTGACAGGGTAGAATGGAAGAAAAAAACATACCAATCGAATTGAGAACCTCCTCCTTTTTGGGAAGTCGGTTAAAAACGTGTTGCGTCGACCTCAAATAACATGGGACAAGATCAGAAATATCCCGTCGGGGCTGCGGGTTGTTCCAAAGAGATACCGCGGCCTCGACACAAAGGGCTTAGAAGGAACATGTGTGGTTTTAAGCCAGTAGAAGTGTGACACTCCTTACCGCTCTGCCCAGAGTGGGAGGAGTTATTTGATGATTTCCTAAACTCCAAAAAAGATCAGTACGTTAATGATGATGATGCAAACAGTCAAATATGTTGGCAGGATGAAAATCCTTCTTCCTACACTTCACACTAATATTATAAAGGCGAAAGTTTGTGAGTATGTATGTTTGTTACTCTTTCACGCAGAAACTCCTGAACGGATTTGGATAAAATTTGGTACACAGATAGTTTATAACCTGGATTAACACATAGAATAATTTTTATCTCGATTTTATCTTCCCGTGGGATAATTTTCGAGCCGCTAGCAACAGCTAGTATTATAAATTAATGTGAAAGTTTGTGAGGATGGACGTTTGTTACTCTTTCACGCAAAAACTAATGAACGGATGTGGATGAAATTTAGAACACAGATAGTTTATAACCTGGATTAGCACATAGGATAATTCTTAATCCGGTAGTATGATCTCGTGGGACAATTATCGAACTCCACGCGGGCAAAGCCGCTGGCACAAGCTAGTAAACAATACATCCAAATGTATTCAAATAAACGAGTACGCTTGTAACTTAATAATGGTATTTAGTTTAATTGTTTGTGAACAATATTGATAGTTGGCTTAGAACCGACGCGGTTCGAGTGAATGAACTCGTATTAGAATAAATGTGTGTCAAGCAAAGTCAAGTACTACCAATTAAACTATGCATTACCAGTATACGCTGACCTCTCATTGTAAGCGAAATACATAAAAATCGAGTTCAGGTTAGAATATGTGTAGAACGCATCATGTTGTCGTGTGTACTTAAGACTCGAGCAAAAAAAAGTTGAAAAAAGGTAATCATAGCTCGGCGAACACAAAGTAATAAGCTGTGTCACTGTACGTAATATAATGGGGGTACTAACCTCGAAACACGATCGTCTAGAACTTTCCAAACCATTATTCTATTTAATTAATTCACTGCCGTACTCAGAGATATTTAATGATTACTTAAGCCGTCGCTTAGTAAAGGTTTGACATATTTTTGTATGACAAAACTGTCAATACCATTACTAAGTGATGGCCTAAGTAATCATTAAAGCTCTCTGAGTGCGGCAGTAAGTAACTTGTTAAAATCCTTACAGTTCACAGCTAGGTGACAAAAACAGGTAGATGTTTCGCAGAAATATCACAGAAACCTTGCGTATCGAAATTTGGACATGACTGTCCGAGTCACGGTTGTAGGTGCAAAATTAATAAACAATTCCGATTTACTGCTTGTTCCTTCGACAACGAAGATGATCAATAAAAAATTAATGAAGTATGAACTGTTCCAAATCCTGGGTTCGATTTCCGGTCCGGGCAATGTGTTATTAGGTTTTTCTATCAGGAAATTCTCAGTAGCAGCCACAGAGTCAGGATTTATGCCCGGATGGATGATGGCAATAGGTAGGGTAGTTGACAGAAAAAATCTAATTAGACATTGCGTCGTCATTACACAAACAAAGATTCACAATATCAAAGACAAAGACATTTTGTAAACAAAACTATGAGATACATCAAGGAAAATGTCGTGAGGATTAGTCCGTCAGATAGATTTCCAAAAAAATATTGGACACATATTTTTTCTTTTTGTACGTAAACCAAAAATAAAAACGATACAGTGCTCCGATTTTTTTTGTGACGTCACATCGCACTACATTTTTTACCACGTAGTGACGACAAAAGTCCTCACTCGTGATCTTTAACGCGTTTTATCTTCGTCAATTTTTATAAATTTGATAAATCTAAAAACACGCATCCATAATTTCGATAATCCCACTGACGGACTAAACGGAAGCATATTTTTTTTACTGAAGGCACATCCCTATTATTCCCTATTGACTCGCCGTATTACATAGGACTGACGAAACATGGGTCTACTATGAGGTACACCCATGGTACACTTCTGTCTAACCCTCGGAGATAACAGGTGTGTGGTTTGTTTCGCAGAAATATCAAAGATACCTTGCGTATCGAGAATTGGACGTGACCGTCTGAGTCACGGCACGGCTGCGAGACCAAAGCAAATAAACAATTCGGCTTACCGCATATTCCTTCGGCAATAAATAAATAAGTAATGAAGTTTTAGAACGTGTTTTATTGCGTTAAACATGTGATTTAATCTTAAAAGAATTTGTTCAAAGTCAAAATTTTGGCGACTGTCTTGGTGCAGCTTTATTATTTTTTCAAATCGCTCTGGGCAATGCTGTAGGGTGTGCCCTTTGTGTCAAGGCCGCGGTATCTCTTTCGAACTACCCGCAGCTTAGTTAGATGGTAGAAGGCTGTCAATACAGGTTGGAAACTAAAGTTTAGTCAACGGGGGGTTCGTGTTAATCATTTGTGTATCGATCTCTCTTCCCCCTGCCTTTAACGAAAGTAATAAACAATTTCTAATATTTAGAACTATTCGTGTTTTTGTTCTGAAAATTTATTGTTTTCCTGGAATATGTATTGCTCAGAAGTAGGAAAGAACCGGCTAACAAAAATAAAAGCGGTCTACACACATTTCCTAGACATTGCGTCGTCAATACACAAACAAAGATTCACAATATCAAAGACAAAGACATTTTGTAAACAAAACTATGAGATGCATCAAGGAAAATGTCGTGAGGAAAGTTTTGAAGACCAAAGAAACGATGGATAGACTGTGTGAAGGATGATATGGCAAGAAAGAGACGGTATTACGTTACTCCGAAGTTTAAAATACCGATGTACGGTATACAGAAAGTTTGTGAGTCCGAATTACGTTAGTCAGAATGTACGTTATGACGAAGTACGGTACTCAGAATGTTCGTTACTCCGATGTACGTTACTCCGAAAGTTTGCTACTACGAAGTACTGTATTCAGAATGTTTGTCACTCCGATGTACGTTACTCCGAAAGTTTGCTACTACCATTCTTAATACAGTACTTCGTAGTAGCAAACTTTCGGAGTAACGAACATTCTGAGTACCGTACTTCGTCATAGCGTACATTCTGACTAACGTAATTCGGACTCACAAACTTTCTGTATACCGTACATCGGTATTTCAAACTTCGGAGTAACGTAAAACAGTCCTAGGAAGGAGGTGACTGCTGACATGACGAGAAATAGAGAAGTATGGTGGAAGAAGACAAGCTGCGCAGACCACAAATTAAGCTGGATAAGGGTAAGAAATTGATGGTAAATTATGAGTTGCTTCGTACAATGTACGAAGACCAGTCAAGCTATACAAAAACAGTTTATAAATCTCTCATTGTACGGGAAATTCTAATATAATCAATGCGATAGTTTGTGTGGATTCATATATGTGTTAGTTACTCTTTCACGCAAAATCTTCCAAACGGATTTGTATGAAATTTAGCACACAGATAGGTTATAAGCTGGTTTAACACATAGGATACTTTTTATCTCGGTAGTATGATCCCGGGGGACAATTATCGAAGTCCACGCTTGCGAAGACGCGGGCTTACGGTAGTCTATAGTTTTATACTAAGCGGGGACCGTATTTTAATGTATAGTTTGATGTGTCCCCATGTGTACGTGTAGTCACCTCTTTATGCAGTTGGCAGCACTATTCCTTTGTCTAAAGTTGTTTAAAAATAATCTTTGTGTTGCCATAATAATGTCGGTTCTTAGAAAGGATTCTGCCTCGTGTTTAAGTTTGTTTTTGTATGCATATTGGAGACCTTGCGTTCCATAGTAACAGATTTGAGGATTTAAAACTTTGTAACTATGCCAATATTATCCAAATGTATGTTTGTCAACATAGAATTCATAGGTATCGTAGAACTGGTAAATCATAAAAACAACTAAAAAAGGATCGTGGCTAAAGGTCAATCATGAAAAATCAATGATTATAGTTTTGTTTTTAATTTCTAGCTTTTTGAATTAAATAGTTTTTAGCTGACTTTTCCGTGCTTTAGAAGGTCAAACTATTTGAATATCCTTCGACATAGCATCAGACAGTAACCAACACCATAGCTCTGTCAAATTTCTCCAAATGATTTTAAACCAGAAAATGTTAAAGGTTAAGTTCAAAATCGAATAAGTAAATTGTACAGTTTTTGGTTACTTGATACTTAGGCGACTGTACTGATTAATTGGTCATTTATTTCAGACAATTTGTCTGTCCGCTTTTGGTAGTTTCCTCTCCAGGAGTCGAAAGTCATGTCGACGGCCATTTTAAATTGCTAGAGAATAAAAGTCACTTGCAGGCCAATAAAAATAAATCAATTTGATAGTTTGCAATTGGTCTGAAAATAGTAACAATCATTGATAGTGACTACATCCTAGTTAGGGAGTCCTGTAAAAAGGTGCATATGTTATAAAGCCTGTAGAGATGTAAGGCAGGGCTTTTGTCGTGGCTACTATATTGTTCAAAAGAGGTATTCCCATCTAAGCACCAATCAATATTCTGACGTGGTGCTCTAATGGGAACATTAAAAAACATTTAATATTATTCCCATCTGAGCACCTACGATTTGGTAGCTGCTAGTGATGGGGTGTATAATAAAAGTAATCGACAATAATTTTAGTAAAGTTCCACAAACTACCAGGAGAACAGAAACATTAGGAGGTATTGGAAATTGGAATCTTAAAATCGGTATGCCTTTCTAATACATGCAGTTGCATGCAGATGAATTGGGAATACAGCAAGAAACTGATGATGATGATCGTACACAAACAATATTAATTAAGACTATGAGTACAGACCTACACTGCGGTGATAATAAATCTTAATAGCCAACACAAATGGCTGCGTCAAGTCACGTAATATCTCACAAATAATGTCTGTTGACACCCGCCATGATTGTAAACCTCGACCTTTTTGCACTCTGCTGATTATATTGCTCTTGGTGGTCTGATCCTGATATTGGCTGTTAAAAATTGTATGAACTGTACAATTGATTGTCTTGCAGCCGTATTACGGAACACAATGCTACTAGCAGTTTCAGTGGCCTTAAAGTCTGACAACCAGTCTTACCAAGGGATATCGTATGACCGAGTACTAACTGGATTGTGAAGTTCAGATAGGCAGTCGCTCCATGTACTGGTCTTCATCTGCATCAGGTTTGACAAATGATGAATGCTAATGTCAGTTTCAGTGGCAGTTCAACTGCAGAATAAGGATGCTGGAACTGACTTCATAGCTTTTCGTTTGCTCTGTGGTAAAAATAAGGCAAGTACAACATAGACAGGGATAGTAAAGTATCAAGTATGCAAGTTCTAGAAATAACCAACACAAGCGGATGGCTAGTCGGTACCCTTCTTACTGATTAGCAGGCGACCTCGCGCGTTGTATTTGTTTACACGTAGCATTCGCAATACTAAATAGTTTAGGACTTGTAAATTATATGGGCAGGGTAGATTCGTCATGGGAACATTTCTATTAATAATAGTAAGATATAACAGTATTCTTTCGACCGAGTTTCGGTCAAAGCCGTTCATCTTTCCACCTCCCCCTGTACCACGTATGCTTACGAAACTCAACGCGCTCGTGGAGACTACCTAACACTGGATTGAACTTGATTGCTGATGAATGGATGACGAGAGTTTCGGTCATAGCCGTTCATCTTTCCACCTCCCCCTGTACCACGTATGCTTACGAAACTCAACGCGCTCGTGGAGACTACCTAACACTGGATTGAACTTGATTGCTGATGAATGGATGACGATAATGTTGAAATGTTTGTGGTCCTCTAAGAAGACCGAGTAAAAGGATTACTTAATTTTGCGTGTCTGGCATAATACAGGGTGTAAATTAACCCTTCACACATACGTCAACTAGGCATTCTGTACATCAAACTAGGTACCGCTACGCAAATTTTTTTGGGGTCAAAAATCGTTGTATTACCCAATGTAGCATTCTTAAAACATTGTGCTAGTGGATGCTTTGAATAGTACGGGGTAACGGGTCATAGAGGTAATTTAAGTAAAGTTATAACCTGAGAAACTAGTATTTACAAAAACAGCTGTGCTAAATTTGGAACTTTGACCCCCAATACCACCTTTTATGCTGTAATTAATAAATGTTAACGCAGACTAGCCATGTACGAAGTCACAGATGCAACCTCCTCTCAATCTCACTTCCAAACTTTTACTGCCTCATTCTAGTATACCGCGGCAAAAACCCAATAACACATAGCTGTTAGCTGATGGATAGATCAATGAGGCAGATTTAATGGAACATTCTGGAAAGATATGACCTCGAATTAATAGAAAACACGTGTGAGGTGCAGTGATCTGGGAAATGAATTAGTCCCCTGCCTCGTGCAAGGATGTTGGATATGGCACAGTTGATGGTATTACGGACATCTTCCTGTCTGTTAATCACTCTGCCAACACCAATCATAGACCATGACATGACAAAAGCCGATTGTTCATTTCCCTTTTTTTTTTTTGCGGGTGTAAAATCATCGAATAACCCCTTCCGCTCTTGGGCAGAGCGAAAGGGAGTGTCAGACTTCTACTGACTAAAAACCACCCATGTTCCTTCTTCGCCCTTTATGTCGAGGCGGCGATAACCTGTGGACAACCCACGGCCCCGACGGGCGTCGGCCCTTTCGGGCCCCTCCCATGTTGCTGACATCTCTTTGAGGCGCGCGTGGAACACGTTCATTTCCCTTACCTGTGCAAAGTCTCCCAAATCTTTTCCAGATACTCTTCGCCATTTTGAAGCAGTGGGGCAGTGATAGTCTTAGTAGTGTGACCGTCTGACTGGCCAAGTCGTAGGTCTTAAATTCGAACCCGATTTTACGAATTCATGTGCGTAGGGTATTTCACCAAAAAAATCTAATTAGTCCGTTTAGATAGATTTCCAAAAAATAATGGACACGTAATTTTTCTTTTTTCACGTAAAAAAAGATGAAGACACTGTGAAGATACTGTGCTTCGAAGTCGTGTCAAGTCGTGTGACTTCACAAGGTAAGTACTTTTTTACCCACAAACTGAAGTCAAAAGCCCCCACTTATGATATTTGACGCGTTTTATCCTCGTACATTTTTATTAATTTGATAAACAAAAAACACGTATCCAATATTTTTTGATAATCTAACTGACGGACTAATTAGAATCATATTTTTTTGACTCCCATCCCCTATTCAAACATAGTGAGGAAACCAGCCAGTAAAGCTTAGCGCCCGTGTGGTGGATTACAGACCATTCCTTCTCATAAAGAGGAGGCCTTTGTCCCAGCAGTGGGAACATTATAGGCTGGCTATTCCAGTACAGGGATTATACGTTCGTGTATCGTATTACTCTATGGTGTTGTATGTATGACTTGTATGAGTCACTTCATTATTCCATACGATGCTCGTCCTTCAACTGAATTTTCATTAATGTTTTTGTTTACAATGCAGGTTTACGTCATTCAATCTAATAATATTATAATAACAAAGCCTGAGTGGCTTAAATAATAATATTACCATCATCCACGGAATCAGTTGGTTTCATCTGCCACTTCCTGTTTATTTCATACGCAATATCATTTAGTAGAATTACGCAGATTCTGAATCTAATAATCTATGAATATCACGTCAATCGTGAGTTGGGTCCAAATATAACAGTAAGATTGAAAGATTCCATAGAATCTTACCAACCACTACATATTTTAAAACAAAGTTCTATGCCGCGTCTGTCTGTCTGTCTGTTCGCGGTAAACTCAAAAACTACTGCACCGATTTTCATGCTGTTTTCACCAATGGATAGAGTGGTTCTCGAGGAAGGTTTTAAGTATATTATTTTTAGCAACCGTAGCCGCAGGCATAAACTAGTTTGTAAGTAATAAGAATAACTAACGGTTTTATTCTATTTGATTTTACTCTTGGCAATGACTGCCTCGTTGGTCCAGTGGAGGCTAGCGCGACTGTTGAGCATGGGGTTATTAGGGTTATTAGGTTTTCCTATCAAGAAATTCTCAGTAACAGCCACGGAGGCTGGATTAGTACCCGGTTAATAGCAGTAAGCTCGTTCCCTATTACATTGGGGCTTAGAACATAACTGGCCGAATGTAGGTGTACTATTAGACCTACACCTCTGCCCATCCCTTAGTTAGAGGATTACAGGCGTGATGTTATGATATGTTCATTCCATTTATAATGTCATGTTATTTTAACCGTTAAATCTTCAATCTACGGACTGGTTCGAGGTTTTGTGATGACAGATATGACAGACATCTCTTTCGATGTGATTTGTATATTTAAAAGTAGTTAAAAACCCGACTTAAAAAACTGAAAACGAAAAATCCAAGCAAATTTTAAATTAAACTAAATTTGGAAGCTGACGTGGTCCATTTTAATAAAAAAAATATTTAAATAAAATGGGCCCCCGCCAACAAGAAACAGAAATACATATATACAGGTCAAACACATAACCCTCCTTTTAGGCTTTGCCGCAGTCGAGCAAAAACGTTATCAAGCTAAAAATCTTAAGATGTCTTAGTCATACTATTTATATCTTCTTCATCTCGGATCTTATCGTTCAAAAATAAGTCCAAAGTCCTCAATATTGAGTCGTTATCAATTGCGGATACTTGTGGTAAGTGATAAAATGAATGGCTTTATAAGTGCACTTCAACCGAATCGTTTGTTAGGGTTGGCAGTTTCTTCTATAATTCATATTCACCATTCTACATTCTACTAACGGAACGGCATCAGGGTGTGAATGTGGAACTATAATCACCCGACTGCGGCGAAGTCCAAAGGGAGGGTTATGTGTTAGATTTTGAAATATAAAAACCGACCTTTAACTATACCTATATGTATATCACACTAATATTATAAAGGCGAAAGTTTGTGAGTGTGTATGTTTGTTACTTCTTCACGTAAAAACTACTGAACGGATTTGGATAAAATTTGGTACACAGATAGTTTATAAACTGGATTAACAAATATAATAGTTTTTATCCGATTTTATATTCCCGCGGGTGAAGCCGCTGGCAAAAGCTAGTTCATAATATTAGTGTTTATTTTATATGTGTAATATAATATATTTGTATGTATGTACCTATATTTTTTTTTATGTATAGGTAAATATACTTAGTTAGGTACTAATTTTAATTAAAAATGTTCTGTTTGTCTTTTCTACACACTGTGTCTATTTGTCTAATCCAATTTTCCTCTCGCAGGTCTGCTGGAAGAAATTTCTTTTGAAATAAGCAGTACCTTTGTGCTTCCCTTTTTATATTTTTATCCTTTTTTTTGTAATTTGTGTGTACATAAATAAATAAATAAACCGCCTACTCTTGACTTCAATCAAAGTGAGGTGTGTCTTAGGCCCGAAATATTTATTTTTTATTTGAACGGCCACCGATTATAACGAGACGTCTTAGAAGCGGTGAAGTCTTGAGCTAACTTAAAAACATTCCCGTACAATGCCTGCATACATCACGAAGAAGAGTTGACTATACCACTGAACTCTTAGGCAAAGACCTGGCAAGACATGTAATAT
Source organism: Diarsia rubi (assembly GCA_932274075.1). Taxonomy (NCBI): domain Eukaryota; kingdom Metazoa; phylum Arthropoda; class Insecta; order Lepidoptera; family Noctuidae; genus Diarsia; species Diarsia rubi. Next base: position 2,474,886 of record OW026440.1, on the reverse strand, counting down.
TGAGAAATTTAAATAAGTGAATTTAATTTTGAAATGACCTATAAAGGGTGTAAAAGTGCCCTTAACGCAAACGAGAGGCACTTGTTCTCCGCAGCACTGCGATAATTTTTTGGTTCTAGAGGCTAGAACCAAAAAATGATCGCAGTTACGGAGATATTGGGGGTCAAAGTTCCAAATTTTTCACAGCTGTTTTTTGTAAGTTCTAGGTTTTCAGGTTATAACTTTACTTAAATTATCTCCATGACCCGTTTACTATACAAAGCATCCACTAGCACAATGTTTTAAGAGTGCTACATTGAGTTTGACCGTAAAATGTGATTTTTGACTCCAAAAAACAAAGTTGTTTCGTTAGTTTGATGTACAGAATGCTTGGTTGACGACTGTGTGAAGGGTTAATTTACATCCTGTAGGTATAAATATATGTATGTATGTACTATACTTCTATCTACTTGTTTTAATGTATGTCAGTTGGCTCATTTGCTGCCAGCGCGTGACCAATCACCTTGACCGCAGATTATTTCCTTCCGCGCCCTAGGTATTACTAGACATAAATACTTCCTGGTCTCACTTTATCGTGTTTACAACGATTTTATAATAAGAGAAGCTATTTATTTATAGTATAGGCTTTTATTTTATACATTCTCAGACTCAGCCTCATTGGTTTAGTAGTTGCAAGTGCGACTGCTGAGCACGAGGTCCAGGGTTCGGTTCGCACGTCGAGCAAAATGTGATTGGGTTTTTCAATCAAGAATTTCTCAGTAACAACCACAGAGTATGCATTTGTGCCCGGTTGATGGCAGATTCTAAATGACCGTCGTAACAATATTTATACTGTGTCTAAACGGGGTTCAAGAGCTGTAACTATTGTTTTGGCAGCTGTTAACCGTGTTTAATGTACATCATTGTCAGTTGCATCATCATATCCTGCCGTTGTACCTCTACTTGAGATAGATACAACACGTGTTCTTCCATCCTCCTCTGCCAAATTCCAACATGTATTATCATCATCATTTTCCTCAGCCTATAATGTTCCCACTGCAGGGACACAGGCCTTCTCTCTAGGAGAGGGATGGGCTATGATCTACCACGCGGGCCCAGTGTGGGTTGGTAGATGTCACATGTCTTCGAGTTTTTGGTTCTAAGACATGCCGGTTTCCTCACGATGTTTTCCTTCACCGTTTTGAGAGCAGTGGCGATGAAATAAATTACAAAGTAAATGCGCCTGACTGGGTTCGAACCCACGACTCACTGTTCGTAAGTCGGGGCCGCTACCACTGAGCCACCACTGCTGCTACACGTATTATGTGAATGCACAAATAACCCCCCACATGGCTCAAATATCGCTTATCTGACATTCATTTCATATCAGAACATCAAAATAACATACTAAATCTACGCATTGGGTAAAACTATCATTGTCACAGTGATAAGATGCATTTAAAAGATTTATGATATCCGATAACATTGTTATTTTGGAATTTGTTTCAGTTTTTGAGCCGTAGTTCATTGTCCTTGTGTTGTGATCATTTGATTGATAAGAACTGAAGGTATATGAATTGCTTTCAAAAGCGTAAAATGCAACTTACATAATAGTAACTACTTCTGTGACCATTTAATTTAGAAAAATATTATTAATTGCGTTAAAATGGTGGCTTTTGAACGCAATTCATATTAAGATCTGCTTAAGTGTTCAAAAGAGATACCGCGGTCCCGGACACGAAGGACTAAGACGGAACATTAGCGGTTTTTAGTCAGTAGAAGTCTGACACTTACTTCAGCTCTGCCCACAGCGGGTGGAGTCATTTGAGGATTTCCCACAATTCAAGAAAAAAGGGTTTGATGAATGACCTAATTCTAAAAATGTTTCCACTGATAGAAAGACACATTGTTTGTGGGTATAAATGATTATTATACCACATCACACTTCACAGTCTTCACACTAATATTATAAAGGCGAAAGTTTGTGAGTGTGTATGTTTGTTACTTGTTCACGCAAAAACCACTGAACGGACTTAGATAAAATTTGGTATACAGATAGTTTATGACCTGGATTAACATAAGTAAATAGGAATTTTTATTCCGATTTTATCTTCCCGTGGGATAATTTTCGAGTTGTAGCGGGTGAAGCCGCTGGCAACACCTAGTAATATATAAAAGACTAATTAAATAGCACATGTGTGTGACTTCTATTGATAAGTGCATGCGTGAATGTATGGGTGAATACTGGGTGGCCATGTGTTATTTATTACACGTGGAGTGCTGTTGGTAAACATTACGTAAGAACCTATTATGATAGTTACATATATGAAACAAAGGCATAGTAGATACTAGACGTCATAGTGTTTCAACTAGGAATAAATTACCGGAACCGACTCAATGATCCAGTTTATAATGTATTCTTAATGGGATCATACTGACGCTAATCGATTTTTGTGTTACATACTAATTATCGACACCATATCAAACACATCAAAAGAAATGACTTTCCGACCCTTATTATAATAAGCGGCATTTCGCTTATACCCCTTTAACAAGTAAGCTTGAACTTTATATGTAAAATTACATTTTTGACCCCCAAAAAAAAAGTCGTTTCCCAGCAATATTTTTTTGCGTAGGGGTACTTAGTTTCATGTACAGAATGCTTGGTTGACGTATGTGTGAAGGGTTGATTTACACCCAGTATATCTGCAATGGCCGTCTTGTGTGCTTTCTAAATAGGTCACTGTAGTTCACTGCCGGGAGCCAGGTGTTCTTGGGGCTTCAAGAAGACGTGAGGAGGATATATCTCTTGCCACAGCTTGCTCCGTACTTTTGCTGGATGCTATGGCCTTTCCTCATACATATGTAGTTTCTGGCTACCCCTGTAGGAATTAGGCGTGAATTTATGTATGTGTGTGAACCTTCTGTATGTTGTACGTAATTGTAGCCTCAATTTATTCTCATTACCAATGCAGGTACCGTTACAAATTCATATTTTATGAGTGTGAGATAAAATTGCCACTAGTTTTTGGGTCAAAGATACTTCTAACTTGATTTTATGCAAACATTCTTAATGAAAACTGTATGGATTAAGTTTCCATTTATTCGCTGATACTAAATCGTATTATTTACTTTGCTGAGCAGACGATTTTTTCTAACCAATCATCGTTTATCTGCCTGGCCTTTTTCCAATCTGATTACTAGTATTTTACACGGAACTTCTATCTATCTGACCTCTGCAAACCTGTTAGTACTGGGTAATACAAAACCCTTTGATAAGACTAGTTTTCTGACTTTAGGAGCTCTGACTATCTGTTTCGACTGTCAAACATTGTAAAAATGGACAGCCGAGACTAACGGCTTAGCGTGCTTTCCGAGGTACGGAGGAAACTCGGTACGTAATGGGTAGTCACCTATCCACAGACCAACCCAGGCAAGAACGGGTTAGCCTGAATCGAGCGGCTGGTATTTTGTTTCAATAAATAAATCCTACTAATAATGCGAAAGTTTATGAGGATGTTTGTTTCTCTTTCACGCAAAAACTACTGAACGGATTTGGATGAAAATTGGTTTACAGATAGTTTATAACCGGGTTTAACCCGTAGGATAGTTTTTATCCCGATTTTATCGTCCCGTGGGATAAGCCGCTGGCAACAGCTAGTAAGTTATATTTATGTGATTCATGTTATTTATGTGTTTACCCGCACTTTATTCATTATAGTAGCCCTTCCCTCTCCTAGAGAGGAGGCCTGAGTCCCTGCCGTGGGAACATTGTGATGTTATTTATTGAGTTATGTTATGCAAATTAACCGAGCTATCACATTTTTTGCAGACGAAGTTCTATCAATGAATAAATAACGCTAAAGTCACATGATCCGATACATTTAATTTATTGACTTTCTCTTTCGCTCATTCAAAGTTGTTGACCTTACTCGGCTGTTATTTGTTGAGTCAACAGAACCCGCGACAGAGTTGACCTCCAGTCATACTCATTTATAAATATTTATATTTTGTGGCAAATTTGCATTATTATCAAAGTTTTGTTTACTAATAGAAAGAATATTTCTGGTAATACAAAAAGTGATGTAATATGTAAACTTGTTAGAAAGTAGTTTGACAGGGAATTTTACAGGTCCGATTTTTGTTTTTTTTTTATTTGGACATGGTTCTATTGACGCTTTGTCATAGACGATACCACTGACGCAATTTTTTAAAAAACAAGCTAGTACTACATACATTTTTTTTTTAAATTTATTACACTGAGAATATGAATTGCAATTTTGTTTTATAACGGCCAGTGTCAAAAGATACAGCGTTTGACATTAAATATATAAGTATGTTTATCAGTTGTCTAGTACCCATAACACAAGCTCTGCTTAGCTTGGGACTAGATGGCGTTGTGTGATAGTTGTGGAATATTATTATTATTATATTATTAGTCTCTAAATGTATCTGTATACTTAATCTTAAAACAGTTATAAATGGAAGTTAGCTGGCTGTATACTTATTATTAGCTTGTACCATGAGTGCCCAAAGATATCCAAACTCTAACTCTCTCTAGCGGTACTCAGAGAGATTTAATGATTACTTAAGCCGTCACTTAGTAAAGATTTGACATATTTTTGTATTACAAAACTGTCAAAACTTTTACTAAGTGATGGCCTAAGTGTGATATATACAAATACACGTAGCAAGCGGCTCGACGGTAACGTCGTAGAACAGTCCTGAATTAGCCCTTGAGGTAAGCAAACGGACCCTTCGAGTTGCACACTACTTACTGAAATATTGAGAGGTTTTAATCTAAACCCCAAAGCCCACAAGTGATTTTAGTGAACACAACACTAAACTAAGTACCTAATCATTAAATATCTCTGAGTGCGGCAGTAAGAGAACTATCATACCGTATACACAAACAAGATTCCCGGGTCGGGCGAAGTGTTATTGGCTTTTATCCGTCAGGAATTTCTCAATAGCATCCACGAATGTCGTTATACTAATATTTACACCTCTGCCTAACTCTTCGGGGATTATAGGCGTGATGTTTTCTACTCTTGTAATGCCACTGATCAAAAATCAAGTTTTTTTTTTTCTCTAAAAACTTCCTTCTAGAATACTACTAAGATTGTGAATCAATTACAAAACGGATGTTTTTCTCGTTGTCTCAGCATAATGAAAACATGAGTAAATTGTAAACAACTTGATACTTGATACCTCTCAACATTTGTTTTATTTAAACAATATCAACTGACGTATTTCAAAGTAAATATTATTGTTACGAGCGTCAGCCAGCATAATTCGGGCCGCGGGTAGTCCAACGGTTATCGCGGCCTCGACATAGAGGGCGAAGAAGGAACATGGGTGGTTTTTAGTCAGTAGAAGTCTGATACTCCCTTTCGCTCTGCCCAAGAGCGGGAGGGGTTATTCGATGATTTTACACCCACCAAAAAAAAAAAAAAAAAAAAGCCAGCATAATTCGACCTGTCATGGCGGCGATGTCAAATGTCAGCGAACTGTCAAAATTAGGTCCTTTTTTGCCGCGTTTGGTACACTGGATACACGTCATTTTTTGCCGCGTTTCAGGATATACTGTTGATGGATGGAGAGGGAGAGGAGGGCCTAAGAAAAGATGGATGAATCATTGTGTGAGGAAAGAAATGAAAGTAAATGCCACCGTGACGTCTAACAGGGAAGAATTGAAAAAGAAAACGTGTTGCGCCAACCTCAAATATAATGGGATAAGGACTGGAAAATGATGATGTTCCTTGATACAGTTGAAAACCAGCGTCGGGCACTAGCTGCTCAGCAGTTTGCTGAACTATTTAGCGCAGCCGTGAGATGCACACACTCTTTTTTCAGATTAGTTTTTAGTTTCTTTTATTGTTTGTTGTGTGCACTTGTGGCATTGTGCTCTCAGACCAAATAAAAAGTAAAGACGGAACTCTGCAAACAGCAAAGTGAGGCCGGTCAAACTACGCCTCGCCGTGTACATACACAATACACGCACACACGTACAACATAAACTGCGCCTTGGTCTTAAACTTTTTATTTGGTCTGAGCCGTGTGTGCGTGTATGCGAGGCGTAGTTTGACCGGCCTCACTTTGCTGTTCACAGAGTTTCGTCTTTACGTTTTATTTGGTCTGAGATTGTGCTAAATAAACATGTTTTCTTTCTTTCATTCTTTATACACTAGGCGCATTTCAAAGTTTTAATATTTACATTTATCTCTTGTTATGAAAAGATAACGGGCCACAGGGGAGTGGATGGTGATACAAATATGAAAAGTAATAACGGCAAACAGTCGTAAACATTAGAGATAAGTTCCGATAAAAAAATATTTATGTGAAAAAAATGGCGGTTTTTTTTTAAATCTAAACATTGTTTTGATTTTAAAAAAATATGTATTGGAACTGTTTATCGAGAATATCTGTGACCCCATAGTTTGTTTTTTTTTTTATATTCATACAGATAACTTCAGATCAATTAGGAGTGAATGTAGATGGCTTCAAGAGTAGAGGAAGACCAAAGAAACGATGGATGGACTGTGTGAAGGATGATTTGGCTAGAAAGGAGGTGTCTGCTGACATGACGAGAAATAGAGATGTATGGAAGAAGAAGCCATACTAATTTAATTTCAAATATCTTTCAATTAGTCAGATCAAGAGATAGCGAAGATGATTGTTGAGTTTATGTCAGAGCCGACGGGATTTCAAAGATTTTTTGTGAATCGGAAAATTTGGAATGTTTTCTGATACTTACAATGCTTGCGTTTGTTTCTTCAATTTTTTATTTGAACGTGCAATATTTGTTTGGTTGTAATCTTTCAAATGAATTTTGGAAACAGTTATCCCCAACCGATTGAGCTGAAATTTTGCATTCACTTTTTGTTTGGATGACAATGCATTAGCTAAGTAACGTCTTGCTAAATCCAATATGGCGGACTCCCAAAGAAAGTGGTTACCGTGCAAAAAATTAAACCGTTGAATTGTTGGTAAAATTCGATTCAAATGGAGTAATATTTAACCATTTCACGCCGAGGTCGCGGGCAAAAGCTAGTATTTCATAGAAATGACATAACTTCGTAGATAAGGTTTTAATCACCGTTGTTTTTTTAAACATTCAAAGAACGTGACGTATTGATAAGATTATTTATACTTCGTAACACCTTTCAGGGTTATTTCGCATGGAGATAACAGCTGTTTTTATATCACATCATCATCATCAGCCTATAATGTTCCCCCTGCAGGAACTCAGGCCTCCTCTCTAGAGGGATGGGCTATAATCTACCCAGGGCTCAGGCGGGTTTTTAGTTTCTAAGTTTTAAGCCCTGACTGGAGGCCTTACGATGTAGATAATTAATTGCATTGTAATTAAATTCGAAGTAAACAATGATTTTTCCACGCCACATTAACACTGGTTGACCTTATAATCATGACGCTGCTTGCATGCGCAAACGCATGCGAAAACACTCGTGTCACACCGAGCTTTACATAGTCATCATCTGTCTAGCATGTATTCATTTAGATATTTTGGATGAAGATTTATAGCCAAAGCAAATAGAATGTCTGAAACCCACAGCTCAATTAGTACTGGGTATTACGACTCTGGCTGGCCGACCCCTGGTTTCTGAGCCAGGGGTATCGATCAGAACTTCTTAGTCAGACCTTCGAGCCACTGAGTGCCTGATAACGACTGTCAAAGATTTACAAATGACAGCCGGTAACAATAGTTTAACGTGTGTGTTATTAATAACTAGGTATTGCCAGCGGCTTCGCCCGCTACAACTAGAAAATTATTTCACGGGAAGATAAAATCGGGATAAAAAAACTATCCTAAGTGTTATAAACTATCTGTGTATCAAATTTTATCCAAAACCGTTCAGTAGTTTTTGCATGAAAGAGTAACAAACATCCATACATTCATTCATACATACTTACAAACTTTCGCGTTTATAATATTAGCAAGATTTCGCGTGGACAGAGATTGCAGGGCTCAGCTAGTTGTTTAACCAAAACGTACAATAGCAATTCCTTTTAAAATCCTTCCCATTCTCATAGAAAGCGTGTAACAGAAGGTCATTATAAGACAACCGCCTTCGGATGTCTATTGAATGAACAACACTTGTCATTCATCCTTCACTCAAGTATTTGTTTTTGACCGTTTATCTGCTTAACCTCAAATGAAACAATGCTACTTGATGTTAGAGACAAACACTTTAAAAGTTATAAACAAAGAGTTGAGTATTGACTGACGGATAAGTTTTTAGATAACCTAGTCTGATGATCGGAAAAACATATTATTATCTTGAAATGGCCATGGATTCAAGAAGTGATCGCGCATAACGATTGATTTGACAAATAGTGGTGCTCGTTTCTTGCAATTTTGTAACCACTGTGTGATGATTTTTGCCCATTGCCCCGCCGACATGTGGCAGATGTGACCAGCCTAGTCCCTTGTCAACCTAGCAGCTGTAAGCAGTAAGACCAGCATCAGCTATTTGGGTCTTGGAGCGAAGTAAGAAGTTTTTGATGCAGGCCTTAATTTTGACGCCAGGATATACTTCGCTCTGTAGCTTGTTGGCACACCCCAAGTGCGAATTTTTGACGCCTTATGTGCGACCATGTTTGTACTCCATAGGAGAGGGTGGCAAGAATGCACGTCATGCCCATGTGCTTTCATTTAATTGACAAAAGGAGAGATCCCTTCATTAGCATGTTTCATCGACCAGCAGCTCTGCCAGGCATTGTCTCAGACGAAGAGCATTAAAAGCTTGCTTTCGTAGTAGGAGTAGAACCGACTATTCGTAAAATTGAGCTATTTCAAACTGCATCAATAAATTATTATGCATCGCATAATCGCGTGCCCCGATGTGATATAGACTATCCATGACGACAGCGTTTTGCGTTCCATTATACATGAATGACATGCTATTAAACGCTTCTATTTCCAAGGGAATATAACCATTATTGTAGTACTTGACTTTGATTGCTAATAAATCTAATAAATTTTATGTATTTGTGGTTGTACTCCTAAGAGTGCCGTGCTTAAGGACAGTTCAGTTATTAGGTACAGGCGCCTGGCCCTGCACATCAAGCCTATAGGGTCGCCCCTCTTTTTTTTTTAGTTAGCCCGTATTGTACCACTCCTGAGCAAAGGTCTGCCCCCATTCCTTCCACTTCTTACGATGGCGTGCTTCTTAATGCCTTCCAAGGCGTCCCGCAATCTTCTCCTCGGTCTACTGCATCCACGTCTAGCTGTATCAGGGCTCCAGTCTTGCGATATACACAGCAGAGGAGCGGCGCTCCCTATTGCATTTAATAATGGGTGAATTGTGATAATTAGGTACACGTCTTCCTAACCCTTCGGAAATAATAGGCATTTTGTTACGTTATGTTTGTTACATTATACTTTGAATACCAACTTTATTTATTTAACTAAAACTTCGCGCCGCGCGCCGGTCAGATAAATAACCCTGTTATTGAGAAATAGACGTCATATTTACCTAAATGTTAGCACCTGTATCAATGGTTTCTTATAATAAGCACAAGTGTTAAAAATACCCACTACAAAGTATTTATTTGTTCTCAATTAACGCCTAAAGATAATATTTTGCATAAATATTGTTGAAATAAATTAGTAGCAGACCATCCTCCATTTCTATATCGTGCTGTAATAACACACTTTTAAATATAACCGTGTCTGTTATTATGATTACTAAGAATATAACGCGAAATTGACAAAAGCGCAGCATGTTTTCTTTTCCATAGAGTACTGTTCTATTACTTACTCGTCATCTCAGCAATCACCTGTTTTCTAGCCGTACCACCCTTTAACTCCTCGCGCGCCTTATGCGGCCGCCACACTATGCTCCTCGCGCTGCTCATCGCTATGCTCCTCGCGCTGCCGCTATTTGCCGCGATGTTGCCCGCTCTGCCCACACTACTCCATTCGCGCAATTAATCGCGACGCTCCTACAAAAACAAAAACCGACAACATAGGGAGCGATGGGCAACACGAGGAGCATGACGTGCGGCATGACGAGTAAAGTGGCCACACATGTCTCTGCCTCCTTTCCTCGCTACTTCCCATGCCACTCATCGAGTGTGTGGCGGACGCATCACGAACACCATCTGTACATAAAACAATGGCTTCTTAATTGTGACTATAATAAGGCGCTCAAGTAGTTAATAAACTTATAACACCCCTTTTTTTTGCGTCGGGGGTTAAAAAAAATTAGTAGCACAACCATCCTAAAGAGCCATCGAATGCCGTCACTGTCGCCGAAATCGGCTAGATGCTATCAGGCGACGTTCAAAATGTATGACGAGCGATAAAATATTATATCCCAAGATGTAATACAAAACATCCCATAGTCAAAAGCTGGCTTTATAGCCATCTACATTAATTCTCAAAATTTTCCTCACTACATTTTGCGCATATTATGTCAATCCACATCACTATCAATTAGACTACACGTGTTTCTTTTTACACGGAAAACAAGATATTATTATTTACTCACGTTTTGTACTGTTGTTTGTTTATCATTTTTTAAAGCCACAAAAGTATTCGTCGGTGTTCGCTTGGTAGTCAACTGGTAACAGCCCTATTTGGCCTCCTAATACGTTGCTAGTGTTACAATTTTCTACAATGGACGATGACGGGATATTCCATAATTACTTACGTCACTTAGTAAACGGATTAATGTCCGTAGTTATTTTTTATTAGTCTATGGCACAGACTAATATCAAAGTTATAACTTTACTAAGTATATACTTCCATGACCCACTTTCTTTAATGCATCCATGAGCACAATATTTGAGGTATTTCCCATCTGTCCACCGATTTTTAGAGCACCTACGCTTAGAGCGCCAATCAATATTTTGACGTGGTGCTCTAATGGGAACAACAAAAAATATTTAATTTTATTCACAACTGAGCACCTGCGATTTGGTAGCTACTAGTGATGGGGTATAAAACAAAAGTAATCAATAATAATTTTAATAAAGTTTCACAAACTACCAGATCAGAAATATTAGGAAGTATTGGACATTGGAATCTTAAAATCAAATCTTGTTACAGAAAATGTTAGAGGAAGTTGTCTATTTTGGTACAGTCATGCAATGATGAGGGATGAAACGCGTGTGACTAATAAAGTGATGAAGAAACGATGAATGGATTGTGTGAGGAATGATATGAAATAGAAAGGAGTAAATGATGCCGTGACGTCTGACGTGGGACAATCCTTCTAATATCCTACTAATATTATAAATGTGAAAGTTTGTGAGAATGGATGTGTGGATGTTTGTTACTCTTTCACGCATAAACGGCTGGACCGATTTGGTTGAAATTTGGTATGTAGATAGGTTATACCCTGGATTAACACATAGGATAGTTTTTATCCCGATTTTATCTTCCCTTGGGATAATTTACGAGTTGTAGCGGGTGAAGCCGCTGGCAACAGCTAGTGGAAGAATAAAACGTGTTGCATCGAACCCACGTAGAATGGGACAAGGGCATGGAAGATAGGCAATGTGTCATATCGTAAAACGTTATTATTCACCCAAAAAAAAAGTCGTTTGCAGGCATATTCTTTCCAGAATCATTGGTTGATAAACAGTGACGCGAGGTCGTGGCAGACCACGAAGGAGATGGCGGGACGAACTGGATGTCTTCCTTGAGAATTGGAGAGACGTCGCACTGAATCGTGACCGTTGGAAGGAATGGAGGGAGGCCTTTGCTCAGCAGTGGGACAACACAGGCTAGTTATAATAATAATACTCTCGTTAGGTAGCTGGATCAAGGGCTTGATGCAGAAAGCGGTACTCCTGGACACGGCTCGTATTGTTAGGAGGTTCCTTTCTCTGGAGCGCTGACCGTAGTTTGGACCCTGTTCCCGATACCGGTGGGCTACATTTTTTTTATATTTTTAAATGTTTTCTATGAAATATTTAAAAATGTATTAAGTTTGTTAAAAAATAAATAATAAAATAATAATTGGTTGATGGCTTCGTGAATGTTCCGTTCACACCTAGTGTGTAATTTTATTCTGAGTCCATTAGTAACCAGTCATTAGTGTATAATCCTATTAAGCAAGTTAATTAAAATCGGCACGTGTACTTTCAGTTATCCTAACCGGTAAACACTTGATAGTCGACCAAGTGCGAAATGAACGGCATTGTTATCCAGTAGATAACTCAAACGAGGTTCTGATGTTATTGTGAACAATACAACGGGTTTACAGTACTCGTTGAGTTTGTTATAATCGCGCCAATAGCGGTATGCTATTAGTTAAGTGCACAGATGTAGATAGGACCTATGTTTGTTTGTACCCGACCACAGCGCGCTGGTCGATTTCTAGCCGAACCCTATTCCGCTCATATTCTATGCTGCCAGACAAGGTTCAGCCCTGTCGAAGATATACGCCTTTCGTATATTGTCTTGGCTTTACATGCCGTCAAGAAACACTTCTTAGGCATGTCGGTTTGGGGGCCTGTGGACGGTGTGTGGTGGGCTAGCTCGCCGTCCGTCCGTCTTACAAAGACGACAGGCCGTGTCGACGGCGCGTTCGTGTTCCACGCGCGCCGTCGACAGCAAGGGCCGACGCCCGTCGGGGCTGCGGGATGTTGTAAGAGATACCGTGGCCTCGACATAAAGCGCTAGAAGGAACATGGGTGGTTTTTAGTCAGTAGAAGTCAGACCTCCCAAGAGCGGGACTTATTTGATTTCCCACCTCCCCCCCCCCCCAAAGGCTTGTCGGTTTCTTCACGACGTTTCCCACCAACAAAGCAAGTGATTATTATACAATACACACATGAGTCCGAAAAATCAGAGGTGTGTGTCTTGGGTTCGAACTCGAGACCTATGACTTGGCAGTCCGACGGTCACTCCACAAGACTAGCACTGCTAAGTACCTTAGTAAACCTTATTACTCCACAACTAGGTTTCAGCTTACACTATCATTATCCAGTATCTTTCCGATATTACAAACCGCAGGTGTCGCTTGATATTACGGTGTCATATTAAAGATATCAAGTCTCTTGGTTTTTACACGAGAAGTGTATTATTTGTGGTTGTAAAGCCTTTGTATTTCGCAACTGCAGGTACAGCCAAAAAGAACGGTGGATTGGGAGATTTTTTAGACGCCAGCATATCAAGCTACTCATCATCAGCCTATAATGTTCCCACTGCGGGGACTCGGGCCCCCTCTCTAGGAGAGAGATGGTCTATAATCCACCACGCAGGCCCAGTGCGGGTTGGTAGATGTCACATATCTTCGATTTTTTTTTTGTTCTAAGACATGCCTTCACGATATTTTCCTTCAATCTCGAACCTAATGAAAAAGAAAGAAAAGAAAGAAGAAAAAGTATTTATTGTTTCACTCAGGACAGAAGAAATTGACAAAAAATAATAAAAATTAAAAGCTTAAAACATAAAGAGAAACACTTAAAATTAGGACATACTATGTTTAAACGAAATGCCAAAAAATCAATGAATTAGCGATAAAGTTAAAAATCTACATCATACAAGCATCATCTATAACCATGGTGTTAGGTAACTGGGCTTATCCCAGTTGTATAGGTACGTCCGTTTGTGTCTATTGGCATTTGTCTTCATTCTGGCTTTCATGAGTAGCAGTGGTTTGGGAATAGTGTGGCGCTCTGGCGACAAGTCTAGATATTATATAAAAGAAAACACTTTTCTAACCTTCAATGTAACAATGACAACCTTTACGCTATTGAAACGTCACAGATACACCGACTATGTGAAAGTGGCGGGAATTTTGGCGCGCTGTCAACTGACGCCGGCAAAATGGCGTCGCATCTATGTTACGTTAGATGGTCCGCGTCATAGTGGAAACGTTTTGGAGACGATTTATATAGATACGCGATACTAGTAAATCCCAATCAATCTTGAGCATAATACCAATAGATTCAGGGCAAATGCGTCTTACTAGAGTATTTATTTATGGGACAATCCCGCCACACTATTCCCAAACTACTGTAACTCCTGAAAGCCAGAGACAACAGTTGCGACTACCAGTGCAGCGCCGCAAGAATGATGCTTCGATGATGAAATCCTAGATAAACAATTTAAATGTCTTGTATCTCGCTACGAAATGAATCAGAATAGAAAAGCGGAAAAATTGGTAAACTAGACAGTTTGTTTAGCTTTTTCATCACGGCTTCTCAGGGAGAAGAAAAACTGACATGTCCTGGAATCAAGAATTCGAAGGCATGTGACATCTGCCAACCCACACTTGGCCTTCGTGGTGTTGTATAAAAATCCTATTTCCTCTCATAGAGTCGATGCTTGTGTCCCAGCAGTGGGAACATTATAGGCTGATTATGCTTATGCTTCTATTATCTGTTCTGCTAACCTTATTCACTATCAACATCAGCTGTTTTTTAATGTAAAGCTAAGTATCGTATGTCTGTTTTGATACAATTTATCAGGAAGTGGGTTATCGCTGTGTCAAAGTGGTCAAGTTACAGGTTAGCCTATCACTAATGCTGATAAAATTTGCTGTTTTAGTAATCCATAAATGGATGTTAATTACAGACGCTCGGATCGATCTGTCGATCTACGGGTTTAGCCGCTATCCAGATTATTTTAGAGTATAAGAGAGGTATAGAAGAAGAATGATGAAATCTCAAGCTCACTTACATGAGCTGCACTCATTTTCGTTTAGACCAGGGTTCGAAGTTATTTTTTATCATTGATCATTTCACCATCTGCTTCATTTTCTCCTAACTATGTTGGGTGACTTCCAGTCTAACATAATTACAGAATGCAGCTGAATACAAAAACAAAAACCGACAACATAGGGAGCGATGGGCAGGACGAGGAGCATGACGTGCGGCATGACGAGTAAAGTGGCCACACTATGTCTCTGCCTCCTTTCCTCGCTACTTCCCATGCCACTCGTCGTGGTGTTGCGGCCGCTTATGACTGGTTGTCAGACTTCCAAGCTACTGACTACATGTAACGACTATCATAAATCTTCAAATGACAGCCGGGACCCACGGCATAACGTGCTTGCCGATGCACGGAGGGAAATCGGTCTGTAATGGGTGGTCACCCATCTACGGACCCCCCTGGTCAAATGCGGCTTAACCTGAAGATCGACGCCAAGCTGATGTCATTATTTAGCCACGAGCTCCTGAAGAATATACATTTACTGTTGCTGTTTCAAAGTTCATTTCTACTATTAATAAAAATAAAATTGTAATAAATTCTAAATATAAAATACTCGTGTACGTTTTAAAGGTACAAAGTCCAATGCGGTCGTTCCCAGTGCTATACCCGTTCACGTGCCAATATTTTCAGTCTGTAGAATTAGATGATTCGATATTCTGAATCATTTGTGGGGGGGGGGGGGAGAAATCTTCATTTCTGTTTGACCTCTTGATACAATACTCTCCTTCTAAATATTGATTGGGTTTGGAAGTACCCCTATAATTCATTGAAGTTGACCTATAACATTCCATTGCTGGGTCAAGGCTTTCCTCCTCTTCCCATGGCTTCTAGCTTTTTACCCGACTGCGGCGAAGCCCAAAAGGAGGGTTACCCGACTGCGGCGAAGCCTAAAAGGAGGGTTATGTGTTTGGCGTGTATGTATGTATGTATGTATGTCCGTTTCTTTGTTCCCTCATAACTCCTAAACGGATGAAGGGATTTGAATGAAATATACGTCGTTAGATTCGATTTAAAAAACAAAGATAATTGCTGGTTTTGGGGGCCAAAACGTGGATTTGAAAAAATGAAATAACCCTCCTTTTGGGCTTCGCCGCAGTCGGGTAAAAAATCCATTACCATCGAGTAGGGTATCAAAATGAAGGGTTTTAAAAGGAGATTACAAAAATTTATGACACCTATATGTTTAAAATAAATACAAAGTCACAAATTCTATTAACAAACACAAAAGTTAAATCATCTGTGAAGTATTTTACGCGACCAACGAAAGAACAAACACTAAAGAACTAAAAAGTTAGAAATTAAACTTGGAAGCAGGCGGGGTTCATTTGAATATTAAATTATGAAATGAAAATAGAATGGACCCGCCTGCTTCCAAGTTTTGTTTAATTTAAAATGTGCTTGTTTTTTGCTTTTCAGTCTTTTCAGTCGGGTTTTTTAGTTTTTTAACTACTTTTTTTTATTATATCCTGGGATAATTATTAAAAGCTAGCCCATATTGTCTCACTGCTGGGCAACAGCCTATCCATACTTTCCCATGGTCACAATCTCAAGGACGACATCCAGTTCGTGCCGGAATTACCTTTGTGGTCTGCCACTGTTTCAGGCCACCAATGCTGGGTTTTAATTATTTTTTTGTAAATTAATGAATAGAGTATTTCACCAAAAAAACCTAATTAGTCCGTCTTTTCGATTTTCAAAAAATAATGGACACGTACTTTTTCGTTTTATCAAAGTAATAAAAATTTACGAAAATTAAACGTGTCAAAGATCACGAGTGGGGGGCTTGTGACGTCACTTTGTGGGTAAAAAGTACTAACCTAGTGACGTCACACGACTCGACACGACTTTTTCAAGCACTGTATCGTCTTCAACTTTTGTTTACGCGAAAAAAGAAAAAATACGTGTCGATTATTTTTTGGAAATCTATCAGACGGACTTATTCCTTTTTTTGACGAAATACCCTATTTTTATTGCCATAAAAACACATTACTGCTCCGGAGCTAGGTTAGAGTAGGTACCTGTATTTCAGGAGCAATGAATTAATCATGAATCAATCCATTCATTCTTTATGTATTCCAAAGAATAATGAATTATTTATTATCAGTGTTTGTATCGAAATAAATATAGGTCATAGTGACGTCTTAGCCGATTGGAGTAGTCTAAGCAGATAGTAACACTAGATTTTTCAGATTAAAATATACCACATCCACATCGTTCTGGCACATGTTATATTTTTTTTATTTCAACAAAATTCAACCGTGAATCATTCTAGTCTAAATTATTGCATCTAAAACTTTCCGACCGTCCGAAGTCTAGGAATTTTTTGTCTGCCACAATCACGGGTGTAAACGAATAATTGGAATATTTTCGTTTTTATGTTGCTACGGAGTTCGTTTAGAATCGAATCTTCTTTCCTCTTCTTTATGGCTTATCTTTGTCTAATTCGAGTTGCGGAAATCAGAATGATAGCTTACGCTTCTTTCGGAGTTACGTCTTTTATGAGTTATTTCAGTGTCAATGTCAAGATCACTGTACTCCCATACTAGTAGTTGTTCGCAAGATTTGTCCGCGTGAAATTATCATAAAAATATAACCTCTATCCCCATTTGAATGAGATTTTAGTAACAATTTCAAGGGTTTTTATTTTTTTGGCATGACACCCTAATCTTTTTTCTAGAAGTAGCCGAAGTCACTTCTTATAACATCAGCTATCTACCGGTTAATCCCGTCAAAATCCACTCTGTCCAGCCGTTTTGGAGATAAGCCTTATTAACCAAACAAAAAATGTTGCTCTTACATTGCAGCTATCGGAGGTAAAAGGAAGGCCTGTATTATTGTAACCTTGTTTTGTCTCACGCTGCATCGCCCTATCAGTCAATGATCTAACTCGACTTTGACCTCAATGTTCTGTTTGGCAGAATAGAGGAGCTCCGTAGACGAGGTCCTTGTGCTTTTGATATTGTGATACATTGCAAAAAATATTAATGATGGCCTTACTTTTCATAAGGAAGAATGTAATAAAAAAAACTTTTCGCGACGACCGCAATGACTTCATGAGACAAGCTGTGTGTGTGAATCGTTCATGATTACAGTTGAAAGACGTCCATTGCTAGTCATAGACATCCCCCAAGTGCTTCATTGATCGGTCTCATTCAGCGGATCCCCGCAACCTTCACCAGGTCATCGATCCACCTAGAAAGCCTTCCAACGTTAAGTCTTTCAGTTCGCGGTCGCCGCTCCAGAACTTTTCTACCCTATCGGCAATCCGTTCTGAGAACAATGTGATTCACTAAAACAGAATTTCTAATGGGTTTTAAACAACCTTGTTCTTGAAATTAACGCAGGCACCTATTCCAGATCATTGCGGAAATCCCAACAGTTTTAGTGTTACGACTTCGGCATGTCGCCAACGGGCACTGGTTACGCTATTGGCACAATGTACGACAAATAAATCGAACATGATATTTACTATACGACCACACACATACAGAACACTTCATCTTCATCCTTAGCCTACAATGTTCCCACTGCAGGGACTCGGGCCTTCTGTCTAGGAGAGGGATGTGCTATGATCCACCACGCGGGCCAAGTGCGGATTGGTAGATGTCACATGTCTTCGATTTTTTTGGTTCTAAGACATGCCGGTTTCCTCGCGATGTTTTTCTTCACCGTTCATTCGTTTTACAGCACACTTGGCCTCTGTTAAATGTTATTCTCCTATCCTCTTCTTCTCGAATCTATGTCTCTGTCCGATCAGTACGTAGGAACCTGGACAGCTCGGTCGTCTGCTTTATTCAAATCCTAGAGTCCCAGTTAGTTCTGCACAACTGGTAAGAGAGGAGGTGCGGTCCTGTGTTGGGGCTCCAAACTCGCATTATATCCGAGATTGGTTGATTATACCTCATTTAGCCAAATTGGATCGGCATCGCCCAACTTGAGTACGCAGTCTGTTCAAAGATTGGAATATCGGCCACTTTAGTTCGTGGCCATTTCATTTCTTGAACACTGAACTTCATCTACCTATCACGTTAGAAACAATAGGATCGCCATCCAGATGGGTGTGTTACCCATATAGATGGCGATCCTATTGTTTCCTGCAAAGGATGCACTCGCAATCGCTTTTTTTAATCTTGACATTTAGACAAAATCTATTCCTTACCTAGGTAACTGGAACGTTTGCCAGCCTTCTTCAAAGTTCGTTTTAGCTTCTTAAAATAATTTTATGGTCTCAATAAACATTACGATTGCTACAAGCATTTTAATGACAACCGGAACTAACAGCTTGCTTCAATGCACAGCAACATACGAGTATAGAGAACGAGAGAATGATCATTCATACGAGTACGTTCACTTAGTTCAATCGGCGCTTTTGAATATTCTAGAACAATTTAACAATAACGACTTTGTTTGTATGGGAAAAACACGGCAATTAGCACGATGATTATACGTTTACTAGAATTTAGTAGAATTCATGGCCTGTGTCGGTCACATGAAAAATTGTATTCAACAACATGTAGACCTGACGTTTTACGGACCTGCCGACGACGATGTCTGGTAGGAGTTGATCATGGGCTGGTACTGCGTGAGCGTGACACTGGACGGGTAGGCAGACGCCGCCATGGCGGACGCGCCCGTTAGCGACGCGTTCGTTGAGTTCACCTGATGTTAATACACGACCACCCAAAAAAGGAGTGTTATGTTTTTTTTGTCTATCTAATTTGATCTTAATTTGTAAGTATCCTGTATTGACAGGTGACGAAAACAGGTTTTTGCTGAAAACAACCTGTCATCATCCGCTCATAAAATAAATCTCAAGCGACAAAAATAACTAAAATTTCTCAGGTAATTACCGTTAGATACACGTTTAAAAATATCAACCAAAACACAATTTAGTAAACTAATTTTATATTGTGGCAACTTTCCAGTTCGCGCCAAAACTAGCCGCGGACAGCTGACTGAACCTTGTACCGCCATTTTGTGTCTCGATTTGAAGGACACGTATGTTTATAAACTGTGCCGGTCCAAAGTGCGTTGTCCGATTAGCTCGGGTGTTAGAAAGAGATGGAGGTATTGGATATTTGTACCTCGCTGCCAAGCCGTTCCGTCCCGGCTGTCATTTGAGGATCTTTTATAGTTAGTCAGTGTCCCTAAAGTCTGACAACTAGTCTTACCAGGGGTCATCATATTACACAATACTAATTGTGTTATTTTTTTTTTGGGTCAAACCCGCCATATTATTCCCAAACCACTGTAACTCCTGAAAGCCAGAATCAACAGTGGCGACCACAAGAAAAGCGCCTAGACAATGAAGCTCGACGAAGTCCCAGAGAAACGATTTAACTGTCTTGGATCCCGCAACGAAATTAATCAGTAAAGATTAGCGGAGGAGTGATTGGGTTGTGGACACTAGTGGAGGTCAGATTGGCAGTCGCTCCATGTTAAATACTGGTATTCAGCTGCATCCGGTTAGCCTGGAAGCTGACTCCAAGATAATTGGGAAAAGTGCTACGATTTCGTTGCAGCATGTCTTCTTACAGATTTTTCTATTACTCGGCATCTCATCAGACACCCTCTTTCTAGTCATATCATTCTTCACACAGTCCATCAATAGGTATGTTTACTGACTTATAAAAATGTGATTCTAATTAATCCGTCTGTTAGATTATCGAAAAATATTGCATACGTATTTTATGTTTTATCAAATCAATAAAAAAAGACAAAGATAAAACGCGTCAAAGATTTGAGTGGGAGAAGTAAAATTGTCATAGTAATGTCTTAGAATATGACGTCACACGAGTTTTCAAAGCACTGTATCGTCTTCATTGTTTGCTTACGTGAAAAAAAGAAAAAATAAGTGTCCAATATTTTTTGGACACTTATTTTTTTTATACTCTTTAAGACGGACTGATACGATTTTTTTTGTTAACTACCCTATTGGCTTCTTTGGTCTTCCTCTGCTATTATAGTCATCCATACTCCTTGCGAGATCGAATCAGAAATGAGGACATCCGCATAAGAACCAAGGTTACCGACGTAGCCCGAAGTATCGCCAGACTTAAGTGGCAATGGGCAGGGCACATTGCTCGCAGAACGGATGGCCAATGGTTCCGAAAAGTTCTGGAGTGGCGACCGCGAACCGGTAGACGTTGCGTTGGCTCCCATTAGGTGGACCGATGACTTGGTAAAGGTGGCGGGGACCCGCTGGATGCGAGACGCACGGGACCGGTCAATGTGGCGACACCTGGGGGAGGCATATGTCCAGCAGTGGACATCTTTTGGCTGAAATGATGATGATGATGAAACTCAAAAGTTTCCTCACGACATTTTCCTCATTCCTCCGCATAATATGCCCCTTATCTCTTCGGTCTTGTACTCATTTCTTTTTTTATACATTTGAGGTAACAAAGGTTCTATACATAATTATTTAAATGAATATTTTGTACAAGCCTTAGTAGGATAACAAACATGAAAGAGATTAAAATGAATGGAATTTGATATTGAAATTGTTGGCATGGTTTTGGCTTGTTGCAAGAACTGAATTCTCTTTTTTAAAATTTTTCTGAGTATGGTTGAAATTAAATTGGAAAACTAAAAGTATTACAAATTTATCATTCTCCACAAAAACAAAAATGCTGCGTCGACCCCAAATAAATAGGAATAAGTGCGAATTGTGATTTTGCTCTTCATAATACTGCTATGTCAAGAAAGTAACGGGAAAAGATAAAAAAAGCATACATTTGAATTTGGAATTGGAACCATAAACAAATCATCCATTCCCGATACTTTTTTGACTGAATGTATACAGGTTGTCTAAAATGGCCGCTTTAGCAGAATCGTAATATATTATGAATCATGTTAAAAATTTAAAATTCTTAAAATGGACTTAAAGTTATAGACATTAGGTCCATTTTAGGAATTAGAAATTTAACGTGATTCATACTAAGATTCTGCGTGGATTCTGATAAAGCGGCCATTTTAGACCCGCTGGTTAAAATAAAAGTCGCTCGTAAATTAATTCCAAATGATTACAATTCAAATACATCATTATCCATTATTTAACAGCTATGCTATTGTTTGTGAGGTTCTGTTGGCCTACTAATTAAATTAAATGTCACTTTGTCTTTCGGAATTACGAGTCTTCGTCGATTTAATAACAAAACGACTATCTTGTTTTTGTTGAATCATTCTGTTGTTTTAACAGTAATAGGTATTATAAGTTGCATCATTTATTTTGTTATTGTGCCACGCCCCCTTTATATTGTACAAGTGACCCGCACCGGCTTCGCACGGGTGCAAAAAAGATACTAAAACCTTCCTCTTGAATCACTCTATCTATTAAAAAAAACCACATCAAACTCCGTTGCGTAGTTTTAAAGATTTAAGCATACATAGGGATATAAGGACAGAGAAAGCAACTTTGTTTTATACTATGTACCTAGTGAAGTCGCGTTTAGTATAATATGTAAGTATTATCCTTCATTTTTTTGAATCGATTACTCAATTTTTGTCCGACCAGCAGGGCTATTGCGTATCTTTTAAATGACAGTGGCTATCTTAAAGTGTCCATCTAATAATGTCAAATGGTTCCATTTTGTACTAAACCATAACCAATTTGACAGTTAACCCATGGACAATATGATAGCCACTGTCAATTAAAAGATACGCAATAGCCCTGCTGTACGTAGCAACCTAGACATGATTGTCGTTTGCTTCATTCAAGTTCTTGAACGTGCAGTTAGAACAGTTGTGCATGACTAACAAGAGAGATGGTATGGCATATGGGTTCCGCACTCGCATTGCATCCGAGATAGGTCGACACCATCTAGCCAATTTTTTTTTTAAAACTTTGCCCCACTAGGAATTTCTCCTGTATCGTGGGTGCGTTCACAGACATTTAAACTCACAAACACAAATACCCAGACCCGAAACAAATATCTGTAGGCCATTCAAATATTTGTTCCGTGCGGCGCAGCAGTCCAATCGCTCAGCCACTGCACCAACCGTGCCGCGTTGGATCGGCTGTGACTATTTATTGTAATGGTGTTAGTGATACCAACTCACACGACAGTATTACGGCTTATCATAACATCACGCCTTGCTCCGGGTACAGACATCAGCGGTGAAAGTGCCAAACTCGTCACCAGAAGGGTTGGCAGATTTTTGTATGAAGCCTGGCTGGCCTATTAAAAAATAGCCTCCCCATAAAACCTACAATAATCGGTAGCTGGTATTTGGTATAATACAAACAAGTTTTGTTATAAAGCAAAATGTACATAAATAGGTATCACGTTTACGAGATATGAGCTATCGAAGTTAAAGTCCATTTACTGATGGCATCTTCAGTAGAAACTTTGATTTGATAAGCTACGCATAAAACCTGTGTCGATCGATAGCTGAAATCAAAATAAACATTGGAGATACCATCAGTTGATTAAAGTCCATCCTTCGAACCGAAATTTCTCAGAAATATCACACTTTGACCAAAAGTGTGATTTTTCTGCAATGTCAAACCGGTTGTCCCCGATACAGTCAAATTAATAATTAGCATTATTGAAGGACACCGTATTTTTACCCGACTGCGGGGAAGCCCAAAAGGAGGGTTATGTGTTTGGCGTGTATGTCTGTCTGTTTCTTTGTTACCTTATAACTCCTAAACGGATGAAGGGATTTGAATAAAATATACGTCGTTAGATTCGTCTTGATGGCGCGAGTGTCACTGGCTACATTAAAATTAAAAAACAAAGAAAATTTTCGGGTTTTGGGGTCCATATCGCGGGTTTGAAAAAAAAATCCATTGCAATCGAGTAGGGTATTTTGATAATAAAGGATTTTGGAAGGATCTTACAAAAATATAACACACTTATATGTTTAAAATAAATTCAAAGTCACAAATCCTATAAACGAACACGAAAGAACTAACAAGTTAGAAATAAAAAAAGTCGATAAAGAACTAAAAAATCCGACTGAAAAAACTGAAAAGCAAAAAACAAGCATATAAGTATTTTATCATCATCAGCCTATAATGTTCCCACTGCAGGGACTCACGCCTCCTATCTAGGAGAGGGATGGGCTTATGTTGTACCTACCACGCGGGCCCAGTGTGGGTTGGTAGATGTCACATGTCTTCGAGTTTTTGGTTCTAAGACATGCCGGTTTCCTCACGATGTTGTCCTTCACCGTTTTGTGAGTAGTGGTGATGAAATAAATCATTCAAAGTAATGCGCCTGACTGGATTCCCATTGGGTTGAACCCACGACTCATTGTTCGTAAGTCGGGGCCGCTACCACTGAGCCACCACTGCTCTCAAGCTAAGTTAAGTTTCTGCTAAGTTTTTAATCAGTCCTATTCCATATGCATATACAATACAAAATATAAATGACCACTTCATCTGATTGCATCGATTGCATAACAAATTAACATGGTTATCGTTTGTATGGCGACCCGATCACCTTGAGACTGCGGGCCAATTTATTTATACTTTAGTTTCTCCCCGCGTCTTTGCCCGCGCCATTATCGTTCTGTCTGCCCCTATTCCAATTAATTAATACTTCCTAGTGTCCATGTATACATATGACTTTTGTTAAATATCCCCGATGGCCATCACGGTGGGCAGTGTCATGACAATTTTTAAATATTCAAGCTGGCCACAACTGGTCGCCAGTTACAATTTTTTACATGACTAGCGGACGTCACGCGATTTCAACCGCGTAGTTCCCGTTCCCGTGGGAATACAGGGATAAAAAGTAGCCTATGTCACCCGGAAATAGTGTAGCTTCCCAAAGGTGAAAGATTTTTTTAGAAAAATCAAATCTGTCTAGTAGTTTCGGACACTATTCGTTACAAACAAACAAACAAATCTTTCCTCTTTATAATATTAGTGTAGAATATTCTCGTTGTCCGCTAACGACGGACAATGACTCTCAAATCGGTACTCCTATTAAGGCGTAAAGATGGCACAAACAAACAAACTCTTTATGCTACAAGTTTAATCAAGTCACAAATTGTAACTGACTAACCAATCATACATACATATAACAACATATATGATTGGTTTACTTAGTGCAGCAAATGACTAACCGGTTTGATAAACGCGAAAACAAAGCACCCAAGTTTGAGCGCAAAACTAAAACATGAAAACCGCGACCGTAATTTTAAGGAATTTGACTTTACATGTCGCATGTCGTCGAGAAGTAAGATTACAGATAATTCAGGTATGCTGGTTCCCTCACTATGTTTTGCCTTCACTGAAGAAAGTGATAATTTATGCAATACACACGTTAATCCGAAAAAAACGAGGCTCGTGGTCTTCGGTTAAGTCCAGAACTGAGACTGCAGTGAGAAGGCTGTTTAAGTATTACTATTATACCGCTTTCAAATCGACTAGATTAAATACTCTTGAACAGTTTCTTAAAGCTGTTTACAGTCAGTATCAAGACTTTCTATTTTAGAGGGTGGGTAGTCATCAAATGACTTCTCCAGCTCAGAGCAGAGCGGTGGGAAGTGTTAGACTTCTAAAGACTAAAAACATGTTCCTTCTTAGCCCTCTGTGTCGAGGCCGCGGTATCACTTTCGAACAACCCGCAGCCCTGACGGTCGTCAGTATCAAGACACCTTGTCTGACTGTCAAGTGTGCCTGTCATACTTACAATGTTTACAAGCTTCACTCCTGTTTGCAGTTAGGACGTGAGTAGAACTTTAAGTGCCGACAATGTTGTGTTTAGAGATAAAGTACTTTGTTTACCTGTGCGAACTGCGAAGTACAGACATGAGTCACTTAGTTATATAAACTGCTAAGAGTGACTTCGACGCTGGAATCTGCAAGGTTAAGTAGGGCTTGCTAAGGTCGGTGTTTGCATGGGCGGCGCCATTACAAAAATATCGAGATTCCTCCGTGCTTCAGAAAGTACGTTAAACCGTTGGTTTAGACTGGCATTTGTAGAGCTAGTCGTTACAAATGCCCGAAAGTCGATTGTAAGTCTTGAATTGAGAACGCCATTCCGTGCTAATAGATGAGGTTCAACCATTATTCTGCAGCTCGATTACGTGTCACACTCTCAAATTCCTTCGAATTTCACCTTCCGCCGAGACATACTTCTACACATAAAGCATCATCATCATCATTTCAGCTGAAAGACTGCTGGACAGACCTCCTCCAAGTGACGCCACATTGACCGGTCCCGTGCGTCTCGCATCCAGCGGATCCCCGCAACCTTCACCAGGTCAATCGGTCAACAAACAACTTCTTTTTGAACTATTTATCAAACCATAGATAATGAAAGTCGTTTTAAAAACAAGTTCTGCATTGAGCACATTTAAGCGGTTTGACGGACACACCTACTTTTTATCTAAAGTCGTTTTATTTTAATGTTATACTAATGAGATTATCTATTAGTACAGTCTGTGTCCAACATTACGTGACGCCTCTTATTAAGAAAAAGGTGTGAAAAGAGTGTGTCAGGTAATACTGGGTACTGACTGTACGTCTAACTATTCCGATTTATGAGGAACTCATTGCTTATCGCTCACTTCGGTGAAAGAAAACATCGTGAAGCAACCAGCATGCTTGAGAGATGTTTCTTGATGACATGTAAAGCCAAGTCAGGGGTCCGTAGGCGGCTTAAAAGCTCTGATATCAGGTTATGCACTAACCACACGATAAAGGAGACCCACACTATGCTCCTCGCACTGCCACTATTTGCCGCGATGTTGCCCGCTCTGCCCAAACTGCTCTACTCGCGCAATTAATCGCGACGCTCCTACAAAAACAAAAAAACCGGCAACATAGGGAGCGATGGGCAACACGAGGAGCATGACGTGCGGCATGACGAGTAAAGTGGCCACACATGTCTCTGCCTCCTTTCCACGCTACTTCCCATGCCACTCGTCGAGTGTGTGGCGGCCGCATAAAGAGATACCGCGGCCCCAGCACAAAGGGCTAAGAATGGGCCATGGCATGGGTGGTTTTTAGTCAGTACAAGTCTGATACTCCCTACCACTCTGCCCAGAGCTGGAGGAGTCATTTGATGATTTCCCACACCCAAAAAAAAGACTCACATTAGATAAAGCCGTATACGGTATTTATGTTGTATAGTCAAGGTACAAATGCAAGCTTCTCGTGAAATAATAACGATTGTAACTTCGAAATGTGACCTACTTTAAGATAATGTGGGTTCCAAAATAATAATTTCGTTACGTAACGTGAAAATAAAAACAACACAGTAGGCGAAAACAAGGATGTTTACTTACCTACTTAAAAAAAAATATGAGTCCGTCTGTTAGATTATCGAAAAATATTGGATAAGTACGTATTTTTTGTTTTATCAAATCATTAAAAAATAACGAAGGTAAAACGCGTCAAAGATTTGAGTGGGGGGTTTGTGACGTGACTGACCGCTAAAAATAGTCATACTAATGTCTTAGAATATAACGTCACGCGAGCACTGTGTGTCTTCATTGTTTGTTTACGTGAAAAAATAAAAAATAGGTACGTGTCCAATATTTTTAGGAAATAATTAGATTTTTTTAGTTAACCACCCTATTGCTTCTAAACGTTGCTTAGTTGTTATGTATACACATAAGGGTGCTTCTGACAAAACATAACGAACAAGCGTCACATTATAAATATTATTATGTCATCAACCTAATCATTTGTCATTGGTGAAAAACCCAGCGCAAATCATTATTTTCACAGCTTCGGGATAATATTTACTTTATTTTAAGAGTGCTTGGTAAATTGTTTGATAACATAGCGAACATTAAATACAATGACAAGCCGCAACCTATTACGTAACACAATCACTTTTTTTTTTTTTGGTGGGTGTAAAATCATCGAATAACCCCTCCCGCTCTTGGGCAGAGCGAAAGGGAGTGTCAGACTTCTACTGACTAAAAACCACCCATGTTCCTTCTTCGCCCTCTATGTCGAGGCCGCGATAACCGGTGGACTACCCGCGGCCGTAACACAATCACTTTCGGTTTCAATTGACAGTTCAGCGCATTTGCTATGGATTGTCAACATGAAAGTAACTGTCAGTTTTTACCGCGTGACACTTAGTTTTCATTGAGTAGCTATCAGTTTTCATTGAGTAACTATCAGTTTTCATTGAGTAACTGTCAGTTTTCATTAAGCAACTTTGCACGTCGTTTTCTTCTCAGTTGTCTTTGTGTGTAAAACATAATTATCTTCCTTTGCTAAATGCTGAGTAAATAGTACAATTTAATAAAATCACTAACACACTTTTATACTATTATTTTGACAGCCTTGCGTTATAGACTTATATGCGGAGGTAACATAAATATGAAAGGGCTGTACTAAAGTACTTACAACAAGCAAGTACGTTACTTTAGATTTAGTTTATTGACTGCTGGACATTTGAAGTACTTTGTAATATGTAATTACTTATTGACATACTTTCTGGGTCACGCTATACTTCTTTAGTAATACATAGTTCAAATTGTCCATGCTTCGTTTGAATAGTTAATTAAATTGAAATAGTCCTTTGTAATATGAATAATTCTGACAACCAGTCTTACAAAATGGCTTTGAGTTTACACTGGATGCTATGTGATGAAGTTAGAACTGGATTATGGATTTGGGTTAGGCTGTCGCGCCGTCTAGCCGAGGATCATGGAATGCTCACTAGTTGTTATGATCCCCGATGCAAACACAGGAAGGGGACACCGGGGTGGTTTTAATTAGGATAAGAGTCTGACAAATCCTTCCGCTCGCTCCAGGGCGGATGATATGCATGAAGATTTTCAATCTGGAACACAAAAAAACTGGCAGTCGCTCCGTGTAAATGTAGGTATGTACTTCGTGGTATTCAGCTGCTTCCGATCATACTGGAATTCGACACCAACATAGTTAAGGAAAAGGGTACCTAGTCATTCATGAAAAAGCAACTTAATATCTATTCTAATTTAATTATTCGAAAACAAGTCAACTGTCACATGAAATCAAGTACAAAATGGAACCCCATTCCGTGGGTAGAACGCGTAGGTGGTTCCCAAACTCAATCTTAGGAATAGAACCTCATTTTATTATCCTTTAGTTCCAGTTAAATGATTATTTACTAGAGCTACGAATTCGCTATTACACCCTACAGTGCGTCACCATTTTCTGAGCCGGCGAATCGGAAATTTGTTCACAGATTTAGAGTGATTTGGAAGTGCTTAAAGCAGGCAATAGAACTGCTAAATGCTGATAATAGTTCTTCCTCTACTTTAGATAAATCGTTAGACAAAACAGCACTCATGTAACCCCCAAAGGGTTAGTCAGAGGTGGACCTATTATAGAGTACCCCCATTATTTACAGGGTGTAAATTAACCCTTCACACAAACGTAAAACAAGCATTCTGTTCATCAAACTAAGTAAGTACCCCTGCGCAAAAATTTTTGCTGGGAAACGACTTTTTTTTTTTTGGGTCAAAATCATATTTTACGATAAAACTCAATGTAGCACTATTAAAACATTGTGCTAATGGATGCTTTGAATAGTAAACGGGTCATGGAGGTAATTTCAGTAAAGTTATAACCTCAAAAACTAGTGTTTACAAAAATTTGGAACTTTGACCCCCAATATCTCCGTAACTAGGGGGTTCCCAGGTATGGTCTAGAACAAAAAAAAATGATCGCAGTGGTGGGGAGAACAAGTTCCCTTCGTTTGCGTTAAGGGTACTTTTACACCCTTTATATGTCCCATGTAATGGGGGCTACCCTTCTGCCATCAACCTGACACAAAGCCAGGGTCTCCCATAGAAAAGGGAGAATTTTTCCATCAAACGGGTGTTATATACTTTTTTTTTTTAACATTGGCCTATAAGGGCACTTGTAAAACGTCGACAATAAGGTGAACCGGCAAAAAACTCCATGGTTACTCTTTTAAAATGGTTTCAACTGACCTTTCTCAAGAACATTACCATATTGTAATGAATTGTTGTAATAATTGTTTTATTTTCATTGTTTCAGGTTTAAATGCTTGCGAAAGTAAATCATTTCTATTTCTGCGGAAAGAACTGCCTGTCAGGTAAATATTTTTTTTTTAATTTTACTTTGCTTGAGTAGGCACCAGCAGTACACATCAAGTTACCTAAAGCTGTAAAATTTTCCCATTAAGGATGTTTGTGATTCTGTTTGTTTAGTCCACCAGTTAGATTATCGAAAAATATTGGATACTTACGAGTTTTTTGTTATATCAAATTGATAAAATTAATGAATCTTGATTCTACGATCTAGAAGTGTTGGCTTGTGACGTCCTTCTGGTAAAAAATGTACCACAATATGACGTCCGTGAGTTTTCGAAGCACTTCATTTCTTGTTTATGTGAAAAAAAAAGTTGCCCATTTTTTTTTTGGAAATTTATCTGATGGACTAATAAGATTTTTTTTTTATGAAATACTTCATAAAAAAAACCCTGATGCTGTATTTGCCTTAAAGAAAATATACAAACTGCGGTACTCAGAGAGATATTTAATGATCACTTAAGCCGTCACTTAGTAAAGATTTGACATACTTTTGTATAACAAAACTGTCAAAACCTTTACTAAGTGATGGCCTAAGTAATCATTAAAGCTCTCTGAGTGCGGCAGGAAGAGTACTAACATGGATTAAATAAAACTAACGTGATCATAAAACCGTAAGACCTGTGTTTGTTTTAGCTTTCATTCAATGACTTCTCTTAACAATGAGTGATAATAGTTGTAATCTTTTTTATAGCTGCTACTATAAAGACAAACTGTGTAACCAGTGTTACCACGCATTCAGTAAAGTCACGAGCAATAATATAAAGGGTGTAAAAGTACCCTTAACGCAAACGAAAGGCACTTGTTCTCCCCACCACTGCGATAATTTTTTTGTTCTAGACCATACCTGGGAACCCCCTAGTTACGGAGATATTGGGGGTCAAAGTTCCAAATTTTGCACAGCTGTTTTTGAAAATATTCGTTTATCAGGTTATTACTTAAATTACTTCCATGGCCCTTTTACTATTCAAAGCATCCACTAGCTCCATGTTTTAAGAGTACTACATTGAGTTTTACCGTAAAATGAAATTTATGACCCCAAAAAAAAAGTCGTTTCCCAGCAAATAAATTTGCGTAGGGGTACTTAGTTTGATGTACAGAATGCTTGGTTGATTTATATGTGAAGGGTTGATTTACACCCTGTATGTACATGTACACACTAGGGAAAGTTCAAACGTGATTTTTTCGTGAAATAACTATACATATGACCGACTTTAAGATAATGTGGATTCTAAATATAAGTTCTCAACATGAAATTGAAATGAATATAGTGGGCGAAAATTTTATTGATCGGTAATTTAAAAAAACAAAAGAGCAGTTTGTTTTCAAAATTATCGATGAAAAACTACGATGTGGGGCTGTCAAAATGATATACTTACTGATTAAAACTGTTCAAAATTTCACAACCACGTAACCACGTGGTATCGTCTTAGAAAATAAAGAAAACTAGCCAAAGAAAAGTAAAAAAGTACCTAGTTAAAAAAACCCGACTGAAATAACTGAAAAGCAAAAAACAAGACACATTATAAATTAAACAAAACTTGGAAGCAGGCGCCATTTTATTTTCATTTCATAATTTAATATTCATGTAAGTAATCTCCTTTTAAAACCCTTCATTTTGATACCCAACTCTATGGTAAAGGCTTTTTTTATTTTTTCAAATCCGCGATATTGCCCCCAAAATCCGCAATTTTTCTTTGTTTTTTTTTATTTATTTAATGTAACCAGTGACACTCGCGCCATCAAGACGAATCTAACGACGTTTATTTTATTCAAATCCCTTCATCCGTTTAGGAGTTATGAGGGATCATACATACATACACACACGCCAAACACATGACCCTCCTTTTGGGCTTCGCCGCAGTCGGGTAAAAACACGTACTGTAATTTTTATCAAAAGATTTAATTTGACCCACTTTTCAGCATTCGTATCACACTTAGGCCAATAACATAATCCATGCATCGATAAGCCTATACAGAATCTGCCTATTGATATATCTGTCACCACGTGGGGTGTATAAAGTGTTGTGATAGCATCTAGATTCTAGATCTAGAAGGTTCGGGGCCAAACCTTGAGATAATAAGTGTATGTTGGGGTGCGGACAGAGTGAAAGCGGGAGCGATTTAATAAGGACGCGACGATCGCACTGTTGTAATGGCCGTTAAAGATAATATATGAAAGAAAAAAAAAAGAAAAGAAAGAAATAACAAAAACTTTTTGTCTAAAAAAATAAGAAACAATTTCCAAAAAAATACTAAATAACTTTACTTCGGAAGTCGGTGACTTTGTTTGTTTCATTGAGTTTTTTGCCAACGATTATCTTTTCTTTCTTAGGTACTTACCTATTTCTTTTTTTCTTTGCCTTTATTCAGTCTACCTACCATAACCTGTGGTATAAAAAGTGTTCTGATAGGATCTAGAAGGTTCGAGGCAGAGCCTTCAGATAATAAGTGTATGTAATAGGGTGAGGACAGAGTGAGGACGGCGGAAGCGATTTGATACGGACCAGTAAGTTGCGGGGTTTTGGTAATGGCTGTTAAAGATATAAGAGAATTTTGTTTCCACATTTTCGTTATTATCCTACTAATATTATAAATGCGAAAGTTTGTAAGGTTGTATGGATGAATGTTTGTTACTCTTTCATGCAAATACTACTGAACGAATGTAGATAAAATTTTGAACACAGAGATAGCTTACAACCTGGATTAACACATAATATACTTCTTTTCCCGGCAGTATGATCCCGTAGGACAATTATTACGCGGGCGAAGCCGCTGGCACAAGCTAGTGTGCGATAAATTTGTTTGCTCGACACATAAAAATAACACAATTATACAAATATTATACACGCCTGTAAACCCTTGCCATCACTGATGACTTTAGGCTCTTTGGTAAATTGATCCCACTCAGATGGGACCCGCGCGGGATGAATACACCAATTGCATTATTTATATTACTTTCCTTAGTCGATTGAACCCAATCAACCGCGCTTGCGACCACTCGAACAACAAGAGAACAATAACACAATGAGTATAGTATTGTTAAATTGTCAAAATTATTGAATTGTCAGCATTTGCAACGAAAAGTCATTCACCGTGAGTAATTGTTTACGTAATGCGCGAATCAAGGTATCTCTCGTTACATGATTTATGTCGCCAAAATGTCTGTTAGCGCAACGTTACATTAACAACAACTGTCAAGACGTTAAGTTTTTAGATACTTCTTGATATTTTATGTAACTTAACTACCGTGCTTGTTGAGCCAAAGAATAAAAAACACCAAATCCATCAATACAAGTCACGTCTCGTCTTCAGAAATTCACTGGCTCATGAAATCTCTCCTGGTATAACATTCTTTTCTGAAACCCACCTATTAAAATCGCTCACGCGTCCGTTAGCTCCCATCACCGTATCTCAGCCGCCATGACACATTGTTTACGTGCCAATCAAGGCCCCTTTGTCGTTGTTATGTCGCGTAATCTATGATAGCATTTACCCACTGATTTAAATCGCTACCGCTCACGCGCTCGCTAGCTCTCATCACCGTATCTCAGCCGCCATGACACATTGTTTACGTGCGAATCAAGGCCCCTTTGTCGTTGTTATGTCGCGTAATCTATGATAGCATTTACCCACTGATTTAAATCGCTACCGCTCACGCGCTCGCTAGCTCTCATCACCTTATCTCAGCCGCCATGACACATTGTTTACGTGCGAATCAAGGCCCCTTTGTCGTTGTTATGTCGCGTAATCTATGATAGCATTTACCCACTGATTTAAATCGCTACCGCTCACGCGCTCGCTAGCTCTCATCACCGTATCTCAGCCGCCATGACACATTGTTTACGTGCGAATCAAGGCCCCTTTGTCGTTGTTATGTCGCGTAATCTATGATAGCATATACCCACTGATTTAAATAGCTCCCGCTCACGCGCTCGCTAGCTCTCATCACCTTATCTCAGCCGCCATGACACATTGTTTACGTGCGAATCAAGGTCCCTGTCGTTGTTATGTCGCGTAATCTATGATAGCATTTACCCACTGATTTAAATCGCTACCGCTCACGCGCTCGCTAGCTCGCATCACCGTGTCTCAGCCGCCATGACACATTGCTTACGTGCGAATCAAGGCCCCTGTCGTTGTTATGTCGGTATCAGTGATAACTTGTTGTTACGATAACAACAGCGGCCAGACATGGCCTATAACAAGGTGACAGCGTGCACAAAAATGAGCTGTACACAACTCACGCCGGTCATCTCCGAAGGGTTAGGCGGAACTGTAGCCAATAGTACACACACAATTCGCTAGCTTTTAAGTCCCATGTAAGAGGGCGAGGCTATTCCCTTCAATCAGACTATAAATATAAATCCTGACTCCGTGGCTTAGAAGCGACCCGGAAATCAAACCAAGGACCTTATGCTCACCAGTCAGTCAGTAATCAATAAATAGAACTTACTGCGGTACTCAGCGATATTTAATGATTACTTAAGCCGTCACTTCGTAAAGATTTGACATACTTTTACTATGACAAAACTGTCAAAACCTTTACTAAGTGATGGCCTAAGTCATCATTAAAGCTCTCTGAGTGCGGCAGTAAGACTCAAATCGGAAATTATTTGTTATTGATTTGTGTGCCGAATTGCCGATGCGTCATGTTTGTTTTTCTTAAAGTTTTGAATAAATAACAAGTTTCTCAGAAGCAAGAGTTATGTTTTTAATTTAGCTTTAAACTCTTTAGTTGATTTTCGGAGAATAACGAAATAGTCGTGAGACTGTTCTAAGCTCTGGATTCCGAATAATAATTAACGGTAACCATAATTTTATATATCAACTAGCCCGCGACCTACGTCCGCGTGAAAAACTTTCATTTAAACTTTTTAGCATGTTAATGTTCTCGGGGAATAAAAATTATAATATATCCACATTTTAATGCTTTAAAAAAAAAACGATTTTCGTCAAGTCATCTTAGAACTAGAATAATAACTATTTACAAGTGTTGTACGAGCGTAGGTGACAATTAATCAGCTTAGTTAATAAACAATAGAGGAAAGTCACCAAATATGAAATAGTATCTTAATATGGAATACCTTCATTTCTCTAAGACTATAAGTATGAAACGCAACACTCGACCATCTTCTGTTCCATTCGGTCTATTGCACCACGTACGTGTTAGTAGACCGAATGGAACAGAAGATGGTCGAGTGTTGCGTTTCATACTTATAGTCTTAGAGAAATGAAGGTATTCCATATTAAGATACTATTTCATATTTGGTGACTTTCCTCTACTGCATTATATTACCTGTAGTAGTTTAGATGGCTTCGGTTTATTATAGGTTGTAGGTTGCTTGTTGCTCCTTGCACAAAATCATCACATTTTAAACAACTCCGAGAAGCTGGGGAAAGACTACAGAACTTTGGAATACAGAACGCGAATCCTAATGGTCTGACCCCGAAACAGTAGATGGTGGGCATCAGGACTATTGTGTATCTTTTAAATGTCAGTGGCTATCATAGTGTCCATCAAATTACTGTCAAATGGTTCCATTTTGTACCAAACTCCAACCATTTGACAGTTAATCGATGAACACTGTGATAGCCACTGACATTTAACAACGGACAGCATTGCGGTAGGTATAAAATATTTAAAAAAAAAAAACCTCGATGGTTATATTCTATACATACATACGAAAAAATTATGTAAAAAGTCCTTAAAAATTTGGTCCAAAAATACAGTTCGAAGATATCATCAAGGCTCTCCACGTGTGTACATGTTTCTAGGTTTTGTTGATAAATACAAGTCATTCCTTTTCATTTATACCAATGATTCATATTTAAAGTCAAGAAGAAAATATAACGGTATCATATTTCACGCCAAATAGTAAAATAACTCAAATATCGTCCGGTTTTTACCCGACTGCGAGAGGAGAGTCATGTTTTTTATATCGCGTTGTTTTATGATAAATGAGCTATAAAAAACTACAAACTGGAATAAACAAATAATAATTTACTTGAACACATTTTCATTAATAGTGGAAGTTTTAATTGAAAAATCGTCTATTGTTGTCTGCTGTCAAGCAATTAAATAAAGATCAAAGATGTCAAACTTCATAGCCTATTCAACGACGTAAAAATATTTACTAACCATAATTTACAGATCTATAATTATAATAGAACTAGTTGGCCCGCGTAACTACGCACATACGGGTATTTTGCTAATCTACGCGGCCAAAAGTGGAATTTACAAACTGTAGATAATGTTGAATAGGACGACTACGTGAGCTAGAGAACAGTCCAGGGAACAATAACCCGCCCTCCCCGCTCCGCTACCTGCACTAGTCGCGTCACGCAATTAGTCGGAATTCGATCGTTCAACTTGTTGTTTGTGTCTGTTCTCGGCGCTCGTGCAAAAACATTAACTTTGAAGTTAAATATTAAATATATTGCGTGAACTGAAGAAGTGTTTGTGATGGATCCTGATGTAGCAGGTATTTATGCTGTGTTTTATTATTATTTTTTAATATTTTCATAATTACAAAGGTAAGATATAATCATTTGAAAGTACCCACATGTTAGGGCGATTTTTCATTGTTAATATTTTATTTCTTCGTCTATTTGTTATACTATCCAGTTAGATCCTGCCATAATTCCATATACAAATGAAAGTTTGAAGCTTTGAGTAGTAAAAAATAAAAAAAACTGCCGCGGATAAGCGCGGATACGTTATGTTTTGATAATTTGAATTTATTTTGAGTAATGTATAAAAAAATTACTGTAATTCTTATAATTAAAAAAATATATATCTTTTTGTTTTAGGTTTACGAGGTACCTCGGGAGTAAGAGTAGTGACCCGTAAATACATGTTTGATCGTGTGCAGAGCTATGATTTGCCGAACTTGGAAGAAAAACTCAATTCCTTCAGAAGCCATTTATTGTCTGATGAAGATTACACGGAAGAACAAATTGAGACCCTGAAACGTAACTTTTCGCACTTCAAATCACAAATTAAGCAAAGATGGCTAAAAGCACATAAGAAGGAGGACGTATTTCGCAAAGTTAACCACTCATGGCTCGAAGGAACGTTTGAGATACCCGCAATTTCACAAAATCGACCAGGACGACCATCTAAGTTATTTAACGAATCGAGTGAAAGGACCAAGAGGAGGAAAACTGAAGAGATTCGGTCTGTTGTGGCACAAGATATTATTGTTCATGCAGCTCGGGTTGAGTTGCGGAAATCTGGAAAAAGAGATGCTTCCGAAATACTTAAAGAGATCACCAGTACTCCAACTCGAGCATCAAAATATAAAAAGGCTTTTTCTAAGTCAACAAGAGAAAAAACATGCTCACTTACTCCAGTACAAGCATTGTCGATGTTTGTCGAAGCCGATCTTACTCGTCGAAAATACGAAATAGTAAGAAATACTAACAATAAGTTCTTTCCTTGTTATACTCTGTTACAGAAAGCGAAACATGAATGTTATCCGCCCCCAGAATCATGCAGGGTGACGAGTACCTATGCTGAAACCGATTTACAACCTTTGGTTGACCATACAGTTAGGCGTTTATCTATTTTCCTAGAAGAGGTTCTAACAACATTAAAAGAACAAGAACGAGAGAGCTTAAGATTAATTTCTAAATGGGGATGTGACGGCTCACAGCAATCACAGTTCAAACAAAAGTTTGCAAATGATGCAGACTCTGATGCCAACATATTTCAAAGTAGTTTCGTACCTCTACGATTAGTTTCCTGCTGTGAAGGTGAAAAAGTTGTATGGGAAAACCCAACACCTTCTTCTCCACGATTTTGCCGCCCTATAAGATTTCGATTTGTTAAAGAAAATACTGATATAACGGAAGAAGAAATTAACTTCGTGAAAAATTCTTCTAATTCGCTAAGGGCCACAGAGGTTAACATGAATGGGACTAATTACTCGGTCTCTCATGTCTTAGTCATGACAATGGTGGATGGCAAAGTCTGCAATGCGGCCACTGGCACGAAATCTACAAGTCGATGCTACATATGTGGTGCAACTTCTAAGGATTTTAACAAGATTGATAATCAAAGAGAAATAAGTCCCGAGGCTATCGAGTTTGGACTCTCAATTTTACACGCTCGGATTCGTCTATTCGAAAGCATTCTCCATTTGGCTTATAAATTGCCAGTAAAGAAGTATAGAGAGAGGAAGACAGAAAACGAAAAAAAATTGGAACACGAAAACAAAACTCCAAATCCAGAAAAGATTTCGCGAAGAAACTGGATTATTGGTGGATATACCAAAGGCAAATTTTGGCAATACCAATGATGGTAACACGATTAGGAGATTTTTTGAAGACCCAAAATTGGCATCTGACATAACAGGCATAAATTATGACCTAATATACAGACTTAAGGTCATACTAGAAACTATTTCGAGCGGCCATATAATTGATTCGGAAAAATACGACAAATACGCTTTGGATACTGCCCGCTTATATATCGATTTATACCCTTGGCACCCAATGACTCCTACAATGCACAAAATTCTAATTCATGGTGCAGTGGTCATAAAAAACGCGCTGTTACCTATTGGGCAGCTATCAGAAGAGGCCGCAGAAGCGCGCAATAAGCATTTTAGATCATATCGTCAGAATTTTGCTCGAAAATTTTCAAGAGAAAACTGCAACAGAGATATTTTGAATCGGTTGCTTTTGACATCAGACCCTCTTATAAGTTGTATGAGAAGCTTAAAAAAAAGAAAAATGCAGAGTTTTTTGCCAGAAACTATCGCGCTTCTCATGCCTGGGGAACCTAATGTTGATACTTCAGAGAGCGAGGAAGAAAACCAATAATTTAATTTTAATTTTTTTTACATACTTTTGGAAAATATTATAAAGTGAATATATATCAATAAAACCTCTTTTATACCACATAAAGTATTTTTTCTACTAATTTATATCCTTTAGAAAAGAATAAGAACTTAAAATAATTTTGGCCGCGTAGATCGTCAAAATACCCCTATGTGCTACGCCTTCGCCACATAATATAGCTTATAACCTTTCTCGTTAAATGGTCTATCCAACATATAAATATTTTTTCAATTCCAACCAGTAGTTCCTGAGATTAGCACGTTCAACCAAACAAACAAACTCTTCAGTTTTATAATATTAGTATAGACTATATCTATCTAAATAAATAAAATAAATAAATATAGATATGTACAAGTATCAAAAAACTGGCCAAAAACGTGTCGGACTCACAAATTATTTTTTTGCTTTTCGGCTACGGGGGTTCCGTAGCCGAATAGCAAAAAATTAGTTTGTGAGTCAAAAGAGAAAGAATTACAGGGCGTCCAAAAATTTGTCCACATTGCTGTCAAGTCGAAAAGTGCCCAGTCTGGCAGCATTACCACGTACATTTAAAATACGGTATAATATATGAACTAGGCAATTAGGGACATAACATAAGCCGTCTATTATTATTATTATTATTATTATTTAAGCCTTTTATTTCCCAAATATTTCAATTTAATTTATTACATAAATATCTAAATAAAATTAGAATCAAAATTAAAAAATAAAGCACCAAAACCAAATCTTAATAAAAATTAACAGTTAAATTTGAATTAAGATTAAAATTAACAATCAAAATTAAGCCTGACAATCAAAATTAAAATCAACAATCAAAATTAAAAATAACATTCAAAATCAAAATTAACAAACAAAATTTAAAAAAATTTAAAATATTCATTTGGTTCTTACAAACTAATAAATTCATTCGCTATAGTTTAACATGCATTTTAACAATAATCAACAATAAAATTATAACAAAAAAATAAATTTTCAACAAAATAGACTTGAATAGCTTCATCAAAATACAATAAATTAAATTTGCTACATAATCATTCATTCAATTACTATAGTTGGGTGCCCATTTAAGGGCGAAGGCCTCCTCCATCTTATGCCATTCCTCTCTGTCTTGGGCTATTCTAGTCCAGGTGGGGCCGGCCACGGCCACAATATCATCGCACCACCTACGCCTGGGTCTGCCTCGGGTGCGTGGTGCATCGCGAGGGTACCAATGGAGAACCCTCTCACTCCAGCGTCCATCTGTCGCTCTGGCTACGTGACCTGCCCATCGCCATTTCAACCTGCAAGCCAATTCCACAGCATCTATAATTTTGGTGCATAGCCGTATGTCTTTGCTTCTTTTGCGGTCTCGGAGTTTAATTCCCAACATACTCCTCTCCATTGCTCGTTGGAAGGCTTGCAGTTTGTATGTGACTGCTTTCGTAAGCGTCCAAGTTTGACAACCGTACAGTAGAGTGGGTAATATAACGGTGTCCATAGCTTTCTTTTTCAAGCGAATCGGGATGCGTGATCTAAAAACTTCTTTCAATGACCAATATCTTCTCCATGCACTGTTTATTCTACGATCTACTTCGTTCTCTGTCGGTCTGTTAAATGAAATGCATTGCCCAAGATAAACACAGCTGTCCACGTATGCGACTAATGTGTCTTGTATCATTGTAGGTACTCTTATGCTGTTGGTTAAGAGGCATGTTTTTTCAGCATTCATGTGTAGACCATATTTGCGGCTCTCCTCATCTAGAGACTTTAGCATGCGCTTAAGATCTGCATGTGTTTCGCTTAGCAGAATAATGTCATCTGCAAAGCGGAGATGGCTGAGAAACTCACCGTTTATTTTGATACCGACATTACACCAGTTGAGCTGTCTGAAGACATGCTCCAAAACGGCGTTAAATAAATTTGGTGAGATGGGATCACCCTGCCTGACTCCTTTTTGAATTTTAAATGGTTCTCCCTTTTTCTCCAGTTTTATTATCGCTTTGCTGTTCTTGTAAATCTCTTTCAAAATGTTGATGTATTTTATGTGGACTCCTTGTTCACAAAGAGAGCACCATAGAGATTCATGGGAGATAGAATCAAACGCCTTGGAGTAGTCTACAAAGGCCACGTATAGCTCTTTATTGTGTTCATTGTACTTTTCGACAATCTGTGTAATTGTGAAAATGTGGTCGTTTGTAGAGAAGCCCGATCTGAATCCTGCTTGTTCTCTAGTTTGGTTTTCGTCTAAGATCTTTGATATCCTTTTTAATATTAGGCTTGTGAATAATTTATAAAGTGACTGTAGCATACTGATTGGTCGGTAGTTATCCATTTGGCCTGGGTCGCCTTTTTTGTAGAGTAAGGTTATAACTGCCGTATTCCAGTCAGGTGGTATCGACTCTTGTTTCAAGATTTCATTGAAGATTGTGGTTAAGATAGGTGTTATTGGCTCTCTGATGGCTTTTAATATGTCGTTTGTTATTCGATCTTCACCCGGGCTTCTCTTAGTTTTTAATTGTTCAATGGAGTGGCTAATTTCGTACTCCAGAAATCCTGGTACACTGTCTGAATCGAGTGACTCCATATTTTGGATTTGTTCTTCGTGAGAGGCAGTGTGTTCATACAGTCTAGCATAAAATTTTGTCGCCACTTTTAATATGTGATGTCTGTCCGTTATTTGGTGTCCGTATTTATTGAGTTGTGTAATCCACTTCTTGTTGGTATCTAGTCTTTTGTAGGCTCTTTTGACGGATGCAAATTTCTCTAATTCATATTCAATAATATTATATCTACGTTCCTTTGATTTCTGTTGTATTTGTTTTCTAATTAGTTTGTATAGTGCCGATAAATGTTTCTTTTCTATGCTAGTTTTGTTTTTCTTTTCTTTCAACAGAGCCCTTTCTTTTATTAGTCTTGCTAGGTTTTTTTGGATAACAGGTACATCACACTTTTTTATGTTTTTTAGTTTATCTTTGCTGTTTTTAATCTTTGTGACTAAGGTAGAGTAAGTGTGCTTTATGTTTGTAAATTCCATGTTTTTGGTTGCTTGTGAAAATTCTGCTTTCAAATACTCTTGTTCAGGAGGCGCAATATCAATAATGTTGCACTTTCCGAAGTTTTTTCTTGACGTAATGCGCTTATTCTGAAGTATTAGTGATGCACGTACCAGTCTATGATCGGTAGGATGTGTAGTAGGTATGACATGGACATTATGGATACTGTTCATGTTCTTTGTTATTATGTAGTCGATTTCATTGCGTGTAACGCTATTAGGGTGCATCCAAGTCCATCGACGATTCGGGTTCTTCTTGAAG
This sequence comes from Diarsia rubi, assembly GCA_932274075.1. NCBI lineage: Eukaryota > Metazoa > Arthropoda > Insecta > Lepidoptera > Noctuidae > Diarsia > Diarsia rubi. The sequence goes on along the minus strand of OW026440.1, from coordinate 2,433,051 downwards.
TAGGTATTTGAAATATGCAATTGATGTTCAAAACAAAAGTTTATTAGTACCTGACCTCTTGGACTCCGTTTTCCATATCCCCACGATCCCATAACATCTTTATCATCATTAGTGGGCAGGCCAATCTGTGCATTGAAATCGCCTATGATCAGCGTGTCCCTGTTCGTGTTTTGCATGGCTTTTCTGAGATCGGCGTAGAATCGATCTATTTCTTCCAATGGTGATTGTTCTGTTGGCGCATACACCTGGATAATATGGATTGTTTTATCTTCAATGTATATGCTCAACTTTGCTATTCTGTCGGATACTGGTACGAAGTCTTTTATGTAGTTTTTCAATTCTTTTTTTATTAGAAATCCAATACCGTTCCTGTTATGGGTTTGTCCGTAGTACATGAAGATAAAATCATGATGTTCTATAATTGCCTTATCTGCAAGTTTTATTTCCGATAGTCCAATTACATTCCATTTTAGTTTAGCTATAGCGTGTTTTAATTCAATAAATCTCGACGGTTCAATTAGTGATCTCACATTCAATGTGCCAATGTAGAGGTATTTTTCTTTTCTATTTTTTAAATTATTTTGGTTTTCGATGGAGGGTTTTGGTCTACTGCTCCCACGGGGACCAGCCGTGCTGGGAGAGTGAAGGGTAAGGGTAGTTTCGAGTTTTTCATAGTATTTAGGAGGCAGGCCTGCTGATTGTTATTGTTTACTTTGGGTACCACACCTGGTTTGGGTTGAGCCAGGAGTAGGAGGAGAACTTGTGTCTGTTTCTCTTGTTGCAAAATAGTTTCTCATATCTACTTTAGTTTTTTTAATTGTGCGTTGTGGCTGTGATGCTCTGTTTTCTAGACATGGTGTGGTAGTTATTTGGTTCTCAGGTGATTGCGAGGGTTTTCTTTTAGAGTTATGTTGTTTAGTTTGATATGTTTTTCTCTGCTCTAAGTAAACAATTTTATCGAATCTCAATACAGCATTTGTGCCTTGGCTTCTAGCTATGTCCACTTCTTTTTGTAATTCTTTACGCTTTTCAATAAGTTGGGGCGAGAAATCTTCTTTTAAGTAGTAACTGGTTTGTTCGCCGTCTATATATACAGATAATGTTTATTTCCTTATTAACGTCAGGACGTTGCAATTTACGTGCACACACATAAATAGTTCCAAGGTGAAATGTTGTGTTAACAGCCATAAACTATACATTTTCTGTAACTATGATCGTAAAACATAAAAACAAACAGGTATTTTAAATAAAAGCGACCGCAAAACCCATGGTGGAGAACTGCAATAGGGATCTGAAAATAAATAATGATTCTGTTTAGATTATCGATAAATATTGGATACGTGTTTTTTGTTTGATCAAATTAATAAAAAATTACGAAAAATATTGGATACGTGTTTTTTGTTTTATCAAATTAATAAAAAATTACGAAAAATATTGGATACGTGTTTTTTGTTTTATCAAATTAATAAAAAATCACGAAGATAAAACGCGTCAAAGATTATGAGTGGGGGTTTGTGACGTCACGTGTAGGTAAAAAATGTACTGACATGTGGCGTCACACGAGTTTTCGAAGCACTGCGTCGTCTTCATTTTTTGTTTACGTAAAAAAAGAAAAAATATGTGTTCAATATATTTTGGTAATCTACCCCCTATTGATATAATCAGCCTGTAATGTTCTCATTGTTAGGACACAGGCTTCATAAAATTAGCTAAAGTTACCTACTTTACCTTGTAACATCAGCGGCGATCTGCCAGTAATATCCAACACTATCTCCCGCCAAAATTGGTCCAGCCGTTTCGGAGATTAGCTGGAACAAACAGACAGACAGACAAAAAACAAAAATATTGTTTCCATAAGATGCGTTGCTTGTTAGTAAGTACCTAATGTAAGTATTGGACAAATAATTCGTTTGTAAAAACAAACGCTCTTTCCATTACGAAAGCAAACAGTACACCGAAATAACTAAATTGTAAAGCAAATATAGATTTACGCGATACTAAAATAATTCTGTATCTTAGTCAAATATTAGTGCTCCAAACAGTTGCGAACGAAGTTTGTGAAATTGATAACATTTGAGTTTGGAACTCGTGGCGAACTAAATCCTTTGAAAACTCCTAACAACATATACAGGGTGTTAACGTACCCGCCGGGGCTGCGGGTTGTTCGATAGAGATACCGCGGCCCAGGGACACAAAGGGCTAAGAATGATCATGGGTGGTTCTTCCTTCCGCTCCGCCCAGAGTCAGGAGGGAGGAGTCATTTGATGATTTCCCGAGATCTTTATTTCACGAGAAATTATTCTTGCCAATAGTCGACTGACTAAAAATATATTGTTTGGATACGTGTTTTTGAATTTATCAAATTAATAAAAATTTACGAAAATAAAACGTGTCAAAGATCGTGAGGTGGGGATGGTGACGTCACTTTCTGGTGAAAATTACCAAAGTATGACGTCGCGCGACTTTTCGAAGCACAGTATCGTCTTCATTTATTGTTTACGTGATAATAGAAAAAATACGTGTCTATTAATTTTTTGGAAATCTATCTGACGGACTATTTAGATTTTTTTTAGTCAACTACGGTATTGTAAACATATTTAATAATAATATGTATACAATACTTATACTTTATACTTTCTCTCATGGGGTAATGCGGCCGCCACACTATGCTCCTTGCGCTGCTCATCGCTATGCTCCTTGCGCTGCTCATTGCTATGCTCCTCGCGCTGCCGCTATTTGCCGCGATGTTGCCCGCTCTGCCCACACTGCTCTACTCCCGCAATTAATCGCGACGCTCCTACAAAAACAAAAACCGACAAAATAGGTAGCGATGGGCAGGACGAGAAGCATGGCGTGCGGCATGACGAGTACAGTTCGAACAAATTATCTTGGCAGGTCCGAACTTCGTGCAGAACGCTGCGCAGTAACATTTATTAGGAACCAAATGGTGACATGAGGTGAAGTTCGGGGGGCGGTAGTCTAGGCTAGAGATGCACCTTACATAAACACAATCAATCCTTTATACGATCAAATATCGTAATCGATTAGTTTTATTTGGAATACGTTATTATTAGTGTTTAGAAGATATTTAAGTGAATACATTAACTAATAAAGTGAATTTAATCATTAATAATTGAGTTTTTGTCTTTATTACATAAAAAATGTATAGTAACATTATGTTTTCTCTGTTAAAAGACATGATTTACTTATATTTTAGAAATCTATTACAGACTTCTTGAATAACGAATGTTTACGAATATTTAAAACCTCAATATAAAATTGAATAGAAACATCTTTTTATTACTTAATTTCAATCGATTCTAAGAATAATCGATTAAACGACACCCATTGCACATGCACATGCACATCTCTTTTTGTTAACTTCGTGACCTTCGTGCAAGTTCGGCAATATTCGGTACGAGGTATTATATCTCAGTCACACGACAGCATTTGTTTAGTGTTTGTGTTGCTATCTCTGTCTTGAGCACATTCGATTAGAAAAGTTTTCGTTGTGTTTTTGTTTGTTGTTTTTAATATTACTGTTATTTTTTATTATTTGTTAGAAAAGTTAGTGGGCACTTATTTCGTCAAATATGCCACCAAAGTATAGTAGTGTTTTAAATCGCCAGGCGAGAAAAAATATTTACGATTTAACTCAATATATGAAAGGGGAAAAAGAAAATGGAGTTAAAAATGTAGACTAGGTATCTAAAAGTGTTTTGATATTTATTTCATTTGTATTTTCTCACTGTATTAGGTATTTTCTGATCGTATAATTATGTGTTTATCTGGCAATAACAGTTTTCTTCGCGAGTAAACATGCGCAAAAGTTCGCAGAGCCTATGTTCAGACCTGCCAAGATAATTTGATCGTACTGTAAAGTGGCCACACTATGTCTCTGCCTCCTTTCCTCGCTACTTCCCATTCCACTCGTCGAGTGTGTGGCGGCCGCATTAGGGCAGATCAACTGAACGCCACTCGCCACGATCCTTACAAAATCATTTTGCTTCGGCAAAGTAACTTATCTTATTTTTTATGTTATTTTTGTATCGTGTAATTATTGCCTAACGTGGTAAGAAAAAAATCTTGTAATAATCAATTATTTCCATCAGTATCGTCTACGTGGGTTATATTATTAATTCTCATTTAAATTATTAGGATTCCATACTGCAATTTGTATCAATTACAAATTATGTACTTATCTGATTTTATCGTGGATAATTATTACGTGTCTATGATTTTCCTTCCTGTGTAGGAAAACCAAATAGAATTGTGCCTATACCTACTTGCAATGTTTTCTGGCATACCAATAGGTTAATATTTGTTTCCTTCTGTCTCCAACTGAGATAGGAAGTACATCTTCCATAAAATCTGCCTAGTTTTTTTCCAATTATGTCGGGGTGAGCTTCCAGTCTACAGCGCATCATCTGAATACCAGTGTATAATATGGAGCGACTGCCTATGTCTGGACCCTACAACCCAGTTAGCACTGGTTAAAACGACACCCCTTGGGAAGATTGTTTGTCTGACTACCTGTAACGACAGTTAAAGATATGTAAATGACAGTCGTAAACAACCTACTCCCCCGCTATTCTTTTCTGATTAATTTCGTTGCGGGATCCAAGACAGTTAATCGTTTCTCTGTGGCTTCGCCGAGCTTCATTGTCTCGGTGCTTTTCTGGTGGTCGCCAATATTGACTCTGGCTCACAGGAGTTCAATGGTTTGGGAATAGTGTGGCGGGTTTGTCCCTTAAAAAAAGCCGGAAATAACGGCTTGGCTTGCTTTTCTATGCACGAAGGGAACTCGGTATGTAATGGATAATCACCCATCCTCGGATTAACCTACGAGTACTACTACCTCGGACGCTATAGTCCCCCCTAAGTCCCATGTAATAGAAGGCGAGCGTATTACGTAACACCCAGAAAATTCTTATTTACCTCTAGAATCTTCTAACTTTATTATCATTCGATTTCTGTACTGCAATTTGTACCATTTACATTACTCGTATTATTTAACTTTATCATTGTATTTATGATTTTCCTTCCTGATTACTAAGGAAAACAAGAAATTGTTTGTACAAACAAGTACAAATTTACTTTCCCGATATACCTACAAACCGGCATTTTTTTCATGACCTTTTTGTAACTACATTTTTCTTTTTAATGTAAGCAGTTTTTTAGAATGAAAAACCCACAAATAACCTTTTATTGCCCTTCTTTCAATTACTGTCAACTATATGTAACAGGTGTAATTTTAAAGAAATAAAATAAAAAATAACTGACAGTTGTTATTAGATCACCCATTCAAAAGCACCAAAAACTTTTATCAGACTGGGTTAGAACTGACTAGAAAGACCTCTTCAAACAAAGAACTATATCCATCCTTTTCTTTCTTTCAGGCTGGCGAACATAATGAAAGAGATAGCGCTTCTGCCAGAAAACCTGCTTCGGATGCCGTCAGTCGGGCTGGTGAATCAGTGGTATGAGAGGTCCTTCGAAGAGATCATACAGTTTGAGCAAATGGAACCGGACCCCCCGATATTGAGCTCGTAAGTATTCTCATTAAACGTGGGCATCCTCTTTTAAACCTATTATTGGTGACAAGGAGTCCAAAGCAGAAATTCATCGGGATTCTGTCCATCAAAGCAAAGCACTTTGGTAAATTGATCCCACAGATGGGACCCGCGGGTCCAATCGACCGAAACTATTTTTGAATTGCTCAACTGGACCCGCTGTCAAATTTAATGAGTTGTATATTCAAGTACATTTCTGGACTGTCACTTGTCACCGAGATCTATGACCCCGAAATTCCTGAAGGGAAAACTAACCAGTCAGAGGAGAGTAGTATATCCTTAGTAATAAATAAATAAATAAGCCGCGAGCGAGTGCCACCAAAAGGAATTACTAATAATTCCAGCCGACAGACGTCCACTGCTGGACATAGGTCTTCCCCAAGTATAGCCACATTGACCGGTCCCGTACATCTCACATCCAGCGGATTTTAAAATGCTTAGAATTTAGTCCTAAAAATCACACAAATTTTATTTCCTACCTAAAAGGTGGCCCTAGGATCCCATGATCAGTACGCGCACTTGCAGCTTCAACATCTACGAGGTGGTAAAGTTTAGGAGATAATTGGCATTCAAATGAAGTCATAGGAAAAGCATTGTCAGCATGACTGGCTAAGTCTGAATCAATGCCACGTGTTCAAAAAACTCCCAGAGTAAATGAACCTTTAACCTTTCCACGCAGTTATTACTCAACCATAAGTTCTGATAATATTACAGATGGCAGCACATCAAGCTACCTATCTTTGCTAGATTTCCGACTTTATCGCCACATCATTAGGTTCAATAATGAATGGGAAAATAAGAATGTAGACTGACTTAAAAAAAAATATGATTCTGGTTAGTCCGTCAGTTTGATTATCGAAAAGTATTTGATACGTGTTTTACCCGACTGGCGAAGCCCAAAAGAAAGGTTATTTGTTTTATCAAATTAATAAAATTTTACGAAGATAAAACGCGTCAAAGATGGTGAGTAGGGGCTTGTGAAGTCACTTTTATGTAAAAAATGTACTGACATGTGACGTCACACGATTTTTAGCACTGTATCGTCTCCATTTTTCGTTTACTTACGTGAAAAAAGAATAATAAGATGTCCAATATTTTTTGGAAATCTGTCTGACGGACTAATTAGATTTTTTTGTTGTCTACCTTATTTGACAGTTTTGGGTACCTAAATATGCTGGCGAGTATACAAAACTATGCTCTATTAAGAATACCTATCGCAAAACGTGTACTCGTCCACTCCTGTCGGTGCCAACACGAGGTGCATAGCTTCATGTTCTCTCTTGAAACTAAGCCAACTTTGGTAATCCGTAACACACTAATTTGGCATAGCGGCGGCCTTGTGATTTTGAAAAGGTGGATTTGCGGGAAAATATAAGTTCTGGTTTTGTGTGCCAAAATCAAAGAGATGATGATATGATCAGTTTTAGCGTTAATATCCTTTACACAGCGTATTTAGCCTTTTATTATACGGAAGGTCAGAAATAGGAATAAAAAGCAAAACATTTTATTCGGTTGTTAGACAGTCTCTTAAAAGTGCAAGAACTTAAATTTGGGACAAGCCCGCCACACTATTCCCAAACCACTGTAACTCCTGTAAGCCAGAATCAACAGTGGCGACCACAAGAAAAGCGCCGAGACAATGAAGCCCGACAAAGTCCCAGAGAAACGGTTTAACTGTCTTGGATCCCGCAACGAAATAAATCAGAAAAGAATAGCGGAGGAGTAGGAAAATCATAATTTTCACTTCCCTACATATCAGCAGGAGACAGAACTGAACAAGGCCAATAGGCACACAGGGACGTTTACAACTGGGATAAGCCCAGTTGCCAGTGCAAGAACTTGCAAGATAATTCAGAGCAGATTTCTGCTATACCTATCCTGAGAGAAACCTTTTATTGGGGGATGGGAAATGATCAAATGACCCCTCCCGCTTTTGAGCAAAGCGAAATGAAATGTCAGACTTCTACTGACTAAAAACCACTCATGTTCTTTTATGTCGCGGCCGCGGTATCTCTTGCGAACAACCCTTAGCCCCGACGGAGTCCTGAGAGAACCCTTCGATGTTGATCGAGATTATACACACGGCTGGTTTTGTTAGAGGACTGTTTGGCCCTAAGAAGGGCCGGTTAGTAAGTATTTCTCCTTAAATCTACCACCCTCTTTTTTCCCACCAGATTCTGCGAACGCCTAGTTCACATCCGCAACCGCCACGCCGACGTGGTCCAGACTATGGCCCAGGGAGTCCTGGAACTGAAGGAGTCACACGAGGTGGACCCCAGCACCGAGAACTCCATACAATACTTCTTGGACCGCTTCTACATGAGCCGGATTTCGATCAGGATGCTTATCAATCAGCACAGTGAGTTTTGTTTTGTATATGAAAGGGATGGATGGTAAATGGAATGATTAAAATATTGTGTATGAATGTTTGGGGGATATGAGGAACAGGGTGTTAAGTTCCTATAGAAAAGGGAGGATCCTCCGACCAGACGGGTGTTGTGTCTGGTGGGCTAACTGCCCGACATATGTAAGTCGGGATTTCCTATATGAGCTAATGTCGCGGATAACTCTGATAGCGCCGATGCAGGATTTGTCATTAGTTCGAATGTGTTGCGAAAGATGTCGCTGTCGTCACAAATGTAGATGGCTATGATGGATGGTCTGTGTGAAGGATGATAATGGCTAGACAGAAAGTGACTGGTAAGATGACGAGTAATAGAACAGTTTAGAAAACACGCTGAGGCTGACCCCAAATAACTTTGAGACTGATGATGAGATGTGGTGAAGGGAACAATCAGCTTTTGCTCTCATATTCATGCCCATATTATGAACTGCCTCTCGGGTCGATCTCTTTAGGTTAAGCGGCGCTTGCCTAGGTTGGTCTGTGGATGGGTGACCGCCCATTACATACCGAGTTTCCTCCGTGCCTCGGAAAGCACGTTAAGCTGTTGGGCTGCCATATATAGATCTTTAGATCTTTAGCAGTCGTTACAGGTGGTCAGTGACCTGAAAGTCTGGCATCCAGTCTTACCAAAGGGTATCGTATTGCCTAGTATTAACTGGGTTGTGGAGGTCAGATCGGCAGTCGCTCCATGTAAAATACTGGTATTCAGCTCCATCCGGTTAGACCGGAAGCCGACCCCAACATAATTGGGAAAAGGCTAGGTAGATGATAAATTAATTCAATAAGGCTGAAGGTAGAACGGTCTTACAGCACCGTACAAAAGGTGGATGGCTGAATGGACAGATGATTACGCTCGCGTACGGTAGTAAGGGAGTAACCACACTCATCGTTGCGGAGCTGATCAGAGATTATCTGTGTGTCTGTATAATAAAAACAGGGTCTCAGAGATTCATTAATGACTCTGCCCTGGAGAGTAAACGTGGAGCTGTTCCCCAAACGATGTGTCACTTAATATCGTGTCCTGCGTCTCCTGTTGCTTGTCTATAGAAACTGATAGACGATACCGGCAGCGCCAAACTAGTAGCTTAGTTCAGTGTACGTTAAAAACTAGTTAAGAAAAATTAAGCCATACAAAAATAAGTTTTTAAAACTAAAGACTACGAATAAAAACGCAGACTAATAAAACCGCGTTCTTAAAAGTATAAAACAAGAAAAATCGTCTAGTAAGTAGATAATTTGATAATTATTATAGAGGACAGCCGTAGTCGCATGCCACTGATACCTGATGCTCCTTCATGGCTTTCTCATTGATACAGAAGTCAGCTGCTTTTTGCCATTAGCAAGGTGGCATGCGACTCATGGCATGTATTACCCTTTCTTTTGGTTTTGCCGTAGTCGGGTAAAAAGAAGAGGGCTGTAGGAACAATGCTAGTAACTTCCCGAAAAAATATCTCACGACATGCATACTCCATCATAAAATAATACGCATTTTTTTGTCCCAATTCTAAGATTCCATCTTCCCCCCCCCAGCCTTACTATTCGGCGAACAAATAGGCACTGGTCCTCGACTGGCTTCCGTGACGGGGATAGGAGCTGGTGGCCGCCATATTGGCTCCATTGACCCCGCCTGCGACGTTGCAGCGGTCGTACGTGATGCGTACGAGAACGCCAGGTTCCTGTGCGACAGGTATTACCTGGCGTCGCCTGAGTTGCAGCTTTTGCAGGATGGAGGTGAGGGTTCGTTTTGTTTTTTTGTTAATTTACTTTCTTATCATTATAATAATGTTATCACGCAGGCTCTACTTCGAAAATGGTTGATTTTACAAAAATTTGCCAGAGACATTTCATTTCATTTTTCCAGAACTTTTCGGCCCCATCGGCCATCCGTTCTGCGAGCAATGTGCCCTGCCCATTGCCACTTAGTAGTTTTTATTAAGTATCACATAAATCTAACGCCATATTTATCCTCTCCTCAACAGTATCATCAGAACGGCCGATGCCCATCGTCTACGTGCCATCACATCTCTACCACATGCTCTTCGAGCTGTTCAAGAATTCCATGAGAGCTACCATGGAAACCCACGAGAGTAGCCCCCCTCCTATTACTGTGAATATCATCAGGGGACAAGAGGATGTGTCTGTTAAGGTGAGAGGGATACGGAGAATGGAGTGAGGAATCTTGCGAACTAGGTGGTTGACGCTCCACCGGCCGCTATCTTCAGCAAAACTGGTCGGACGGTCGAGGCAGCAAAGGGGTTGGAAGATTGGGACGGTGAGTGATGGGCTAGCTCGCCGTCCGTCCGTCTTACGACGACGACAGGCTGTGTCGACGGCGCGTTCGTACTCCACGCGCGCCTCAAATACTTTGGGAATAGTGCGGCGGGCTTGTCCCAATAAAAAAAAAAAAAAAAAAAAAAAAAAATGACACTCCCTTTCGCTCTGCCCAAGAGCGGGAGGGGTTATTTGTTGATTTCCCACACACAAAAACATAAAAGAAAAGGGTTGGAAGATGAAAACACAGACAAATTAAATAACAACCAAAAATCTTCCATCCCTTTTCTAGATCTTCCTTTTCTTCCCGATCAAAGTGTATGGCTGTGTAGATAGCGAGGTCCTATAAGAAGAGTCTATAACGGCTTTAAAAAAAGTGGTTGTATATTCATTGCAAGTTATTAGACAGGTTTTTGTGGATCAAAATTGTTGTTCATAATGGTAGAACTTTAACTTTTTGATATTTTTTTGGTAAACATTTAGCATAATTTCAGTACGCTATTTATTAGAACGCTCGGAAATGATGGCTCGTACGAAAAATGGCGTGAAGATTTGTAGACAATGTCCATGCTTGTGAATTAATTTTGCGATAACACTGACCATTAATGAGAAAATTTCGAAAAACTTGTACTTCAATTCATTTTTGGCATTGAATAACTTTTTTTAGCACACACAGGATTGGTGGGTACTTTGACATTTCAATTAAAACGGTGTACTCAAGACCTACACCAATTCAGCTCTATGCGAATTACTGTTATTGTTTTGACTGGACCATAAACAATTATTTTAATATGCTGTGTCTCTATTCCTCAGCTGTCAGACCGCGGCGGTGGTATCCCGCGCAGTGTGTCAGACCTGCTGTTCAAATACATGTACAGTACTGCACCACAGCCTTCCAAGTCTGACGCACACCACAACGTACCGCTGGCTGGTGAGTTATTATTCTTTTTATCATAATATTTTGGTTTTAAAGAAAGAAAAAATAAAGTATTTGTTGCAAAAACGGAAGGAATTTTGTGGGCTACCCTAGTGCTATCGCCTATTCAGGGCTATTCAGTCGGATCTGTAATTGTCCTAATCGCACGCATGTTGAATCCCCCTTTTTTTTTTTTTTTTTGGTGGGTGTAAAATCATCGAATAACCCCTCCCGCTCTTGGGCAGAGCGAAAGGGAGTGTCAGACTTCTACTGACTAAAAACCACCCATGTTCCTTCTTCGCCCTCTATGTCGAGGCCGCGATAACCGTTGGACTACCCGCGGCCCCGACAGGCGTCGGCCCTTTCGGGCCCCTCCCATGTATGTTGAGTCCCCCTCAAAGAGCGAAATAGATGTTTACTGACTTAAAAAAAACATGATTCTAATTAGTCCGTCTTTTAGATTATCGAAAAATATTGACGAAGATAAAACGCGTCAAAGATTTGAGAGGGGGATTGTGCCGTCACTCACTGGTAAAGAATGTCAAACTAGTGTCTTGGACAATGACGTCACACGAGTTATCAAAGCACTGTATCTGTGTCTTCATTGTTTGTTTACGTGAAGATAGAAATAATACGTGTCCAATATTTTTTGGAAGTCTATCTGACGGACTAATTAGATTTTTTTTGTTAAATCGTCTAATTTTCAAAAGTGCCTAGCACGCATAACCTCTAAAATAGACTATTAAAGACTGTTAAAACTCCCGTCTATGCACAGTTCCCAGTAGTCTATGAACACCGTTTGTACTCTACCAACAGACTAATATTAAGATTACAAATGAACCTTTTGCATGCTCTTATACCTGTAATATTTACTTTGTGTGGGCACGGTTGGCGCAGTGGCTGAGCGATTGGCCGATGTGTTATTAACTGGTAACATATCTTTTTTTTTGTAGGATTTGCTTTAATAACAGGTTCGATTCCCGCACACGCACACATGCGGGTTAGAGTGCTTTCATAGTTGGTTTAGTAACAATGCGATAGTTTAAGGAACTTCATAATTTTGATGCAAGTTTCAAACGACGTTTTTATTGCACTTTTCGAACAAGTGTTAAAAAAAATTGACTATATATTTTGAAGTGTTAATACTCCTATTTGCGCAAAGTAATGTTTCACGAGCGATAACAATGTATGCATGTAGATAATTTTTGAAACCAAACAAAATTATAGTAGGATAAAACCCATTGGAAAACGAAGAGAATATAACAAAAATTAAAGGAAAAATAATTTACGGTCGATCTAAGGTCGGGAAGTGGGGGGGGGGGGGGGTAAGGGGGAAAACGGTTTATCTCGATTTAGTTATTTAGGATCTGTATGAAAACCAAGCGTGCCATTTTTTGACTACCTATTATGACGTCACGATGGGAAAATTGTAAAATCAAATCGATTCAATCTGGTCAAGTGCCATCAAATTGTAAAATCAAATCGATTCAATCTGGTCATATAAGTGTTCTAGACTGTTCTACAGTTCAATCGGACGCCCACGACGGTAACAGTACTTTAACATAAGATATTGTAAATCTGGAGGCACGGCTGTGCCCTCGCCAAGTACTCACAAAATAAACACTAAGTACTTATCCTTTTCTCTAAGCCACGTCTTAAATCCTTTCATTTTTGGTTGGTGCGAAAACATCAAATGACTCCTCCGGCTCTGGGCAGAGCGGTATCCCGAGTGTCAGACTTCTACTGACTAAAAACCACCCATGTTCCTTCTTAGCCCTATATGTCGAGGCCGCGGTTCTTGACGGGACGTTCTTGACTCTTACCATGAACACGAACTTATCTTGACGTTTTCTCACCAGGTTACGGGTACGGTCTCCCGATCTCTCGTCTGTACGCGCGCTACTTCCACGGCGACCTGCTTCTGGTCTCCTGCGAGGGTTACGGCACTGATGCTGTCATTTATTTGAAAGTGAGTATCCATTTGTTTTTTCACCAACGTTACTTGGCTTAATTATAACTACCACTCGGGTCGATCTTTAGGTTAAGCTGCGCTTGCCTAGGTCGGTCTGTGGATGGGTGACCACCCATTACATACCGAGTTTCCTCTGTGCCTCGGAAAGTATGTTAAGCTGTTGGTCCCGGTTGCTATATATAGATCTTTGGCAGTCGTTACAGATAGTCGACCGTCGTCAACCCGTCCTATCCTTCTTACCTGCGCGAGCGTTTTTCTTATGCCCGCTCCACTGACGCTCCGTGTAGATCTCACCTTAGATCCATACTTAAATCCCCTCCTCACAAATCCAGCTATTACTCCTATTCCTTCTCTGTCCATGCTGTAAGGTTGTGGAACTCACTTCCGCCTAGCATTCGGGACCTTCAGACTATCTCACTATTCAAAACCAGAGTGAAAGAATATTACCTTCCTCCATTGTGATTTTTATGTACATAAGTATATATTTTATTTGTTTATATATATTAACTTTGTGTATTTATATACGTATATATTATTATTTTCTTATATGTGTTTATATTGTTATATAGGTTAAGTTAGTTACGTACGACACATAATCACTGAATTCTTTCCGCTTCACACACACTATAGTCTACATTTCTTTTTTCATTTCTCCTTTTGCAGGTCTGCTGGCAGAAATTTCTTCAGAAATAAGCAGTACCTTTGTACTCTAATGTTACATTTTATAATTTTCCTGTGTTGTCTACTGTGTGTACATAAATAGTTAAATAAAATAGTCAGTGACCTGAAAGACTGACAAACAGTCTTACCAAAGGACCTATTACCTAGTATTAACTGGGTTGTGGAGGTCAGATAGGCAGTCGCTCCATGTAAAATACTGGTCTACGTCACACGAGTTTTCGAAGCACTGTATCGTCTTAAATTTTTGTTTATGTGCAAAAGAAAAAATATGTGTCCAATATTTTTTGGAAATCTATCTGACGGACTAATTAGATATTTTTTGTCAACTACCCAATATCGTATATTATCATAGTATTGTTCAAAAAGTTATGCTATTGTTAATATTAACTATCTACATTATACTACAAAAAAAATAGTAACAGTGAAGTAATATTTATATAATAATTTCACGCGCACGAAGGCTGCAACAGCTTGTGTACGATATGACTCGATTACATAATGCTATAAGTGTTTCATAAACAAGCCATAAGTGTAATTTACGATTGTGGACAAATACAATTACGCGCTTCAGAAATAACAACATAACATAATATCACACCTTGTAATCCTTTAAGGGTTAGGCTGCGGTTCCACTGAGGCGAAGCGGATAACCAATCACATGGCTTGAAACCTACACTCTTAGATTTTGAAAGGCCCGTTCCAAAACTAGAGCATTTTCGGCGGAACTGCGTTTATATGGCTCACCTAATTTACAATGCTTTACCGAGGTCAATTATTACTCGACTACCTTTTAATAAGTTTTGTGTTGCGTTGCGGAAGAGTGTTTTTATTCGATAGATGTTTTTCCAAAAGTGTCCCTGTAAATTTTATACATTAAAGCACAGACATATTTAACGGTTTCTTATGTGTAAAAAATTGTATTATTGCATGTTATAATATTGGCCAAATGTGTGTAACTAAATATTTTATATAATAAGAACTTCATGTACCTACAATATTTGATGCAATAAATGAATTGAGTTGAAATCTCGATTGTGGATTCTTGATGTGGATTTCAAGCCCCGTGATTGGTGAATCGTGGCACAGCTCGTCTCCACTCTGCTACGCTCCGCCTCAGCTTCAGAAATAAAGGCTTTAGAAATTAATGTTTTCTATTTTCGTATCCACAGGCTCTATCAAACGAAGCGAACGAGCTCCTCCCAGTGTTCAACCGAACATCGACGAAGTTCTACCGACCGGTGACCCAACTCGCCGATTGGTCGGGCTCACTGAACACGGCTAGCAACTCAAATTGTAGCAAGAAACGAGAAAAGGTGTCTCCACTATCAGCGCCCGTGTCCCTATAGTCCACACTCGAGGAGTGAACGTTGCCACTCCCTAAAAACAGGTATTTGTTTTGTTACCTGGCAATACTTTGTTTGAAACGTCAAACGTTGCTTGTGTTTAAAATGTAGTACGTGTTTGACGTTTGTATGTGGTAAGATGTAGAAATTTGTGAAAATCAGTGCTTTTTAATTCGATTTGATTGTTGTTTAAATATAGTTTAGTTTTTAATTGGAGGTTATTAAGAAGTAGGAAAGAGAGGATGTAACGGGAAAATAAAGGATTTGGAGCGAAAGTTTTGACATGAAGTTACCATTTTAACTTATAATACTCGAATAAAATTACGATATTATTTTCTCTGTCTTGAAAATATCGGTGTTTGAAGTATTTTAAACTATTTGTCATCAAGTAAACATAATATAAAAATATTATGACTTTACTTAGAAACAACAGTTACGAATTATTCTAGTTTGGTAACACATCATTTAAATCGTGAAATATTCAAAAGTTCTCTTCAATATTCCCATTTATTGTTTCCCTTCAAAAGTTCGCCTAACAACTGTGAAAATAAATTATTATAGCAATAAAAAGCACTAACATTGGCTATTTGTTAAATAAGTAAAAGATTGCCATTGAAAAATAAACGTGGTGTACAATTTCTGTTAAAGTGTTATATATTTTTTGTGATACTCGGCGTATAAAGTTAGATAATGTTTTGGGCTCGCAAATGGACTGATAATAAATGAGCTCTGTAGTTGTTTTGTGATTTTGTTTTAAATGATTGAGTACCAAACCAAAAAAATAAGCAAATGTCTAAATCTCTTCACACTTTATTCAACATACTTTAAAAATGGAGTATGTCATGCCTTCAAAACGCTTTAAATACGCTAAAAAACTTTTTTGAAACAAAATCATAGAACAACATAGTTCAGGTAACCTACCTTTGCCCCTTAAAACGGTGATGTTTAATTCTCACTTCACGGTTTTATGTGATTTAAAATTTATACTACTTTAAGAGGTAGTGGTAAGGCCCAGGTGATGAGGAAGATGGCTAAATTAGTCTACTCTATAAATTAAATGTTTTAGACTTAGTACAGATATCATAGAATAGAATTTAATGTAAGACTGTAACTGAGAAGGAGTTTCATACTTTTTATTATAAATGTTATTACGTTCCTCTGATTATTCAAAACAATTATAGAATTTTTTGGTTTCTTTTTTGTGTAAAAACTTTTTTGACTTTTTGTTTAAGAGGTTTGCTCATTTCATGTCCAACTTTTTACTGTTGCCAATAGTGTATGCCTGTCATTAAGCGCATTGTTTATTTCATGGCGTGACTATAGATAAGTCTTATTCCGACCAAAGAGAAGGTATTTTAAAAGATTAAATGTCATTGACAGGTTTTCGACCAATGACAATGTTTGGAACTTTTTTTACCTAACAGTTAATTACACCAAGTGATAATTTATTTATGAATAAAAATAATTAAACTCCACTACAATGGATGTTTGCTATGTATGCGATCTCGTACAACATTGTATATCATTACGATACGATTTAGAAAAAATAGTGTAGTGAAGCTAACTAAATTGTTTTTATGACAAAAAATAATGTACTTTTGTTTTTCGGAATAGAATATATTTTTGAATAAATAAACTAAAATTCAATTAGTGTGGACCTAAGAACAGTTTATACGGGAATCTAAAATGACTAAAGTGTCGTGAGTTAAAATACCGGGACGTAGTAGGTAAATTATAATTAAGATGTGATTTATGTATGCAGGACGACCAATCAGGCTATACAAATCCAGTGCATGTGGATCTATCATAGTACGGGAAAGCTTTACAACGCGAGGCCATTTTATACTGGAAATGTATATCTTTTTGTGACGTCGTGTGTACAGCTATTAACAACAAAACATCTTGTTTAAATAAAACGTGTATATTACGACTATTTTCACTCACACTAGACAACACATAAAGGAATGCCTAAATATTATTGTGCTGTTAGAATTTCAACTCGATACGATTTTATTTAGGTATTAATTTGAAGTGCCGTTTAGTGATAGTAAAGAAACATGCTTCAGTGTTAATCAGGTTTTAGGCATATTCTAAAATATTTGAATTTTTTTTTGGTGTCTTGACTCAATTTCAATAATTGATCATAATAATGTGTAAAAACACATAAAGGGGGTAAAAGTACCCTTAACGCAAACGAAGGCCACTTGTTCTCCCCACCACTGCGATCATTTTATTGATATAGACCATACCTGGGAACCCCCTAGTTACGGAGATATTGAGGGTCAAAGTTCCAAATTTTGCACATACTGTTTTTGTAAATACTAGTTTTTCAGGTTACAACTTGACTTAAATTACCTCCTTGACCCTTTTACTGTTCAAAGCATCCACTAGCACAATGTTTTAAGAGTGCTACATTGAGTTTTACTGTAAAATGAGATTTTTGACCCCAAAAAAAAAAGTCGTTTCCCAGCAAAAATGTTTGCGTAGGGGTACTTAGTTTGATGTACAGAATGCTTGATTGACGTATGTGTGAAGGGTTAATTTACACCCTGTATATTGTAAATTGCAGTTATCCTCGCTATGTAAAGTACAATATTCTGAGCAAAAATAATTTAAGATTACACAAATCTTTAATCTAACAGAAAATGGTTATTATTTTGAGATAAATATCTACCATTTAATGCTGTTAGCAATTTGACATTACATTTGCTTAATGTGAAACATTTGTGAACGATTTATGTAATTTTAATAAAAATAACTAGAAGCAATACATTAGTTGTAGTTAACTTGTAAAATATGTTACTTCCACTGATTACTACAGTTTTGTTCCCAAACTTTGCCTTACAACTTTTGTTAAAACTTACAAAGAGAATTTTGTATTTTTTCATAATAAATTAAACTGTATATAAACGTAAGTACTGTGTTTAGAAACGACCCATTGCTAGACATAGCCAGGAATAAACTGTAAAACTGCAAAAAAATAAAATAGCAACATGTTATGATTATGACTCCTAAACTAACTTTTAGCAATAAAGAATAATCTAATATATAACACAAACTGTTTTAAAAAATCCAGGCGATAGTAATACAAATAGCATAAATTAAAAGTATTTTTGTAAGAATAAATGTACCGTTTAATCCGAAGTAAGGTTTTATAAAAGAATCTTTGATTTTGTAAATATAAATGCAATGCAATAAAAATAATCCTATTTTCGAATAATTATGCCTAACTCTTGTGTCTACACGTTTTTTGTACCTGGTGGTATTCTTATGAATATTATTACTCATCTGCATTTTAATTTTTTTTCTTAAATAAGTTTTATTCCAAAATCGATTATGTGTAATTTAAATATAGTCATTTAATATTGCGTAGATATGAAATTAAGTGAAGAAAAAAATATTTAATTTTTAATAAAAATAAACTTTATGAAATAGAATCTGTTTTTATTTTATTCGTGCTTTTGACACAAGTTAAATGTATTTTCATATGGGTGAACCGTTTTCACAAGTCAATGTAATGCGAGCAGCTCAAGGGCGTCACCATTTTATCAACATATCATTTTTGCCAATTTATAGCGTGAGCTCTGGCGGGACCTTAAGCGGTCACGGCGTCAATCCGTCTCAAAGCCGGACATGGCGGACATGCTTTGCCGTGGGCGACTTGAATATCTGAGAGTGAGAGTGATTGAGTGAGAGAGTAGACTCCGAACCCAGGTCCACAAAGAGCAAAGAATCTCTCCAGATTATGGACGGCTTAGACCTCGTATGTATGCGTCGTATCTCCATTGACAATGTCCTGGTCCTACATTCCATCTTGCGCAGCATGCCCTGACACCTGCACACTCGACGACCTTTTTTTTTTTTTTTTTTTTTTTTTGGTGGGTGTAAAATCATCGAATTTATTTATTTATTTATTTAGGGATAAAAAACAGCAGTACAAAACATGTTATAAACTAAATATAAACTTAAACTAATGGCACTTATTGCACTACCAACACTATTATCCACTGATCACTAACTTATGATTAATTATGCTACGCGAGTTAGATACATTAATTAACTATAAAAATTATAACAGTTAATTTTTTATTTATTAGAATAAAATTATGATGCCAGTATAGACTCGACTACAAGTATCCTAAATTTGTTAGCGGATAGGTTAAAAATATCTATGCTCTCAAATCTGTCGTTGTAAGAATCCACAAGTTGACGCAGAGGAGCTCGAGACCCAGCATTAGAGTGACATATTTGGCTGGTATTAGTTGCTAGTAAACGGTATGGGCGCGCTCGTCTACGCACTACTGTTCTCGGAACAAGGTAACACAGTTTATTGGATATATCAGAAGAATCATATTTGTTATGGATAATACCGTGAACAAACATTGCTCCAAGAAGCAGCCTTCTGGATTCTAAAGAAAGCAGGTTGTAATTCTTTAACAATGTATCATACGAGGCTTGGCTGTGACTACATCTCCAATGCATGGCTCGCAGAAACTTTCGTTGTACTGTTTCGATTGATTCAATATACTTTCTATAGTAAGGTTTCCATATCATAGTAGCAAACTCCAGACATGGCCTAACTAAAGATATAAACAAGTATCTATAAGTTGATGGTCGTTTAAAATCTCTACTGTTACGCATAACAAAACCGTACATTCTAAGCGCGTTGTTGATAATAGTATCTATGTGCGTGTTGAAATGAAGTTTTGAGTCCAATGTCACCCCGAGGTCCCGCAGTGAATACACTCTATTTAGTTTTGCATTAGATAAATAATAGTTACATAGATGTTGTTTTTTATTTTTTGTAAAAGTTATAGCGTTACATTTGGGTAAACTCAGTAATAGTTTATTTGTGGTACAATATGTAGAAAGTCGATCTAAGTCACTTTGAAGTAATAAACAATCTTCAAAACTATTGATAGTTTTGTAAATTTTTAAATCATCTGCGTATAGTAGAAAGTTAGAGTGTTTAAAGCAACAAATAATGTCGTTTATGAATAAAGTGAATAATAAAGGACCTAAAATTGATCCCTGCGGGACTCCGGAGGTAATTGAAATTAGCTCGGATTGATAACCATTGATAACAACTTTTTGAGTACGGTTCGTTATGTAAGATGTGAACCAACGCAGCAAATTTCCGCGAATACCATTAAAAGCTATTTTTTGTAATAGCAATTCGTGATCCACCTTGTCAAAAGCCTTCTGAAAGTCCGTATACACAGCGTCCGTTTGTAAACGATTATCCATGTTTTCGAAAAGATTCCCAACAAAAATGAGTAAATTTGTATAGGTGGATCGTTGTCGGACAAAACCGTGCTGTTGCTTAATTATGGACTTGTGTAAAGTGGGATATATTTCATTGTAAACTAATTTCTCAAAAAGCTTTGACAAGGTAGACAGAATGGAGATCGGGCGGTAATTTTCCACGTCATGCTTGGATCCCTTTTTGAAGACTGGAGTCAAATGTGCTAGTTTCCATACGTCCGGAAAAACGCCGTGTTCAATACATTTATTAAATAGCAAATGCAGAGGATCACACAGTTGATCAGCAACACGTTTGAAAAACGAGGGTGGGATACCGTCAGGTCCAGGACCTTTTGTGGCGTCTAGCGATATGAGCTCTTTGTGAATTTTTGAATGATTTATATAAATTTTACTAATAAGGTCACTATCGCTATGGAAGGTAGAAGGAGGTACCCAATTATGAATATCGAGTGTAGATGGTTCATACACGGATTTAAAGTACGTTGCAAACAGTTCACAGATATCGCGCGGCTCACAGCAGGAAGTGTTTCCCAATTTGACATTAGATGGAATCCCTGAATTAGCACGTTTACTAGATACATAACTCCAGAAAAGTTTAAGATTTTTGTGAACATTATCTTCGACAGATTTTATGTAGTTGGAGTAGCATTGGTAGCATTCGCTATTGAATCTACGTCGGTAAAGAGAAAATTGCTCGAAGTCGGATATGTTATTGTAAACTTTCCATTTGATCCAAGCCTTGTTTTTGTTTCGAAATAGCTTTATAAGGGGTCGAGTAAACCAAATGGGAAAGTTAGAACATCGCTTGGATTTTAGGGGAACATGCTTACGAATAACTTCAAATAAATAATCATAAAATGTGTTCACAGACTCTTGTGCTGAAAGGTGATCGAGCAAGCTATTCCAATCTGTTTCAGACAAATCAACTTTAATTTGATCGTAATCACACTTATTATAATTGAATTTCACAACTGGGCACTGGTTCATGCGCGAATAATTCATGTGAGGGGAGGTCACGGCGCAGTAAGGGGGGTGATGAGAGTCCATGGGTACTAACTGATCACTTGGCTGATAAACCTGGCAGTGTTCATTGGATATTAGTAAGTCTAGCGTACGATTGTTCGCGTTAGGAAAGTTATGATACTGCGTGGCGTTCAATTCAGAAAGAAAATTTTCCAGATTCCTACCAATAAATGAATGGATCTCACTGACCTGGTTACATGCACCAACTCCGGAAGACCAATCCAGTTTAGGTAAATTAAAGTCACCTATTATGTAAAAACAATCTATCACGGGATCACTTAAAATGTTCGAAAGCATACTCAAGTAAGTATTATAGACGTCATCGGGTGTTTTTGGTGGTATGTAAACCGCACTGATAAAGTGCCGTTTCGAATGGTCACGGCTGGGTAGTTGAATAAGTAGAAATTCTAAGTAGGTGTGTAAAGAATTGCCGCATACGTTGGCCATATACAAAGGTTGAAGTGTTTTTAAAATGGCAACAAGAACTCCTCCACCTTCGCGTTTACCAGTAGCCGCGCGATCCCGGTCACAACGAAAAACGGTGTAGCGCTGATCTACAACCTCACAGTCTGCTATATCTGGTACTAACCAAGTCTCCGTTAATACGATTATATCATACGTGCCAGCCAAAACATTCATAAAAATCGTCTGAAGTTTGCCACGAATGCCCCTGCAGTTCTGATAATAAATACATAGTGAATCAGCCATTAGGAAGGAGATATGTTATAATATAATGTATGTTGAAAGCACTGATGATTAGAGATGCAGCCAGTAAGCCTGGAACCACAGATAACAGAGAATGTAGAAAAATATGACAAAAACTTATTACTGATTCGCTTAAGCAAAGAACGTATGTGTAATTAATAGAGCATATGTAGTCGATAGCATCAAAATAAAAATGAAAAAGGGTATTTATACAATTAGAAAAAATACGGAAAATTAAAGAATTACATATTATCTTTAGCGGTAATATCGTCGGAAATATTAAATTTGTGGAAATCCTTACTATTACGGATTGAAAATATTTTTGAAATATCAGTTCGGCGTACCAGAATTGTTGAATGTTTGACCCAGCAGTGTTTAAATTTGTGCTTATTGGCCTCAAGGCGACATTCACGAAAGAACAACTTTTTCTTTAGAGTTAAGTGCTCATTTAAGTATATTGTATGCGAGGTTCCAGCTATGCCGACCTGATCCGACTTTAAACCCTTTGCCAAGCGATAGGCGCTCACTACGTTGTCACGAAACGGCACCGAGGAGAACCTCACCACAATAGTTTTGGGTCTGGAATTATTTAAAATTTTCTGTGGAACGCGATGTATGGAAATAATGTCGTTTTGTGTAATCGGAAATTTTATTTTGTCCCCTATAGATTTAATAATGGTGATCAAGTTCTCCCCACGCCTCTCCGGAACATTCGATATTTCTATATTACAGGCTCTGGCCTGTTGCTCCAATACGTCGATTTTGGCCTCAAGTTCGCCAACTAGATCGTCAGTACGCACCGCTGAGATGACACGACTTTCAAGGGCTGAGATTCTCTTTACGACATCTTCACATTGATTCGACGTAAACTGAAGCAAATCATCCATGGAGTCGATACGCGGAGTAATGTCCTCGTTCCTAGATTCTATAGCAACTAACCGCTGCTTAAATGATTCCTGCTCAGCTCGCAAAAGATTGATGTCGTTGCGAATCTCAGTAGTGTTCGCGGTGAGGAGTTCCAAGTCAGTTTTCATACCAGAGATGTTTGAGTTGATAGTGGTCAGGCTGGCGTCAACGTCACCGCGAAATGACTTTAGGGTCGATCTAAGCTCAGAAGCGAGTGAGTTTAACGCTTCAGTAA
Source organism: Diarsia rubi (assembly GCA_932274075.1). Lineage (NCBI taxonomy): Eukaryota > Metazoa > Arthropoda > Insecta > Lepidoptera > Noctuidae > Diarsia > Diarsia rubi. The sequence goes on along the minus strand of OW026440.1, from coordinate 2,409,757 downwards.
ACCCACATTCAGGTTGTTTACGTTTCCTTCCCGCAATTCCGGATTCAGTCTCCGACGTTGTTCTTAAATCAGGGCTGGATCCCGTTTTAGATGAGTGAAACATCGTTGAGTGAATAGTTAATTTGGTTTTTTTTTAATCCTTATCGCACAAACTAGATAACGGCGAATAATTAAATTCAACTCCAAAGTATCGCTTTACTATCGCCAAGTATCTTGGTATGGGGCGACCGAAGTGTCGTTTTACCTCCGCTAAGTATCTTGGTGCGAGGCGACCGATGTCACGTGACAAGCTTCAAGCTACCGATGACGAATTTCGAGGCGGCGCACGCGTGTCGCGGTGGCTCGGAGGTTGGAGCTACGGTCACGCAGAAGCGCTTGCGACGAATGTCGCGGGTTCGAATCCCGCCAAATGATTTTCTATTTGTGTATTACTCACAAGTTTTTCGAGTATTTCGGAGAACCGCTGACAGCTCCACTAAGTCCCTCCAGGGCAGAACGAGCGAGACACAGCACCAAAATCAAATATGGCCGCCGGGTTATATGGACAATCCCACAAGATGAAACGAGAGGGGCCGATAAAATTATGGAACTAGTTAACTTGATTGTCGGAAATTTAAAACAGTGTAAATAAACAATATTCCAATAAGGCAAATACACGTCCTCACGTAGCAAGGTATGAACGATGAATGATCGGGAAGAAAAGGAAGATCTAGAAAAGGGATGGAAGATTTTTGGTTGTTTTTTAATTTGTCTGTGTTTTCATCTTCCAACCCTTTTCTTTTTTTCTTTTTGGGGGGTGGGAAATCATCAAATAACCCCTCCCGCTCTTGGGCAGAGCGAAAGGGAGTGTCAGACTTCTACTGACTAAAAACCACCCATGTTCCTTCTTCGCCCTCTATGTCGAGGCCGCGATAACCGTTGGACTACCCGCGGCCCCGACAGGACACTCGACGACCTTATGTCTGCATCAGCAATTCAGCTACGAAAACCCCCCTCGGTTTGCGTAGCTGAATTATGGCCAAAAAATATTTAATGAAAAGCCACCGACACGCTAAGAAGAAAGAAGAAGAAGCACAGCATGTCTTCTGCTTTCATGCTTCTCCACTGCTCGTTATCTCGTCAGTCGCCAAAAGTACCCGAAAGACTGACAGCATTGCTAATTGCTATATTGAATGGCAACTCTGCCAATTGCAGACAGTAGAGAAGTAAAACAACATACAAATTCCATAAACACAGTTGACAGTAACTATCCCTAGCTGTAGGTAGTGTTTTGTTTGAGACATTCTCCTATTGATTTTTTAAACAATGAAATGAACAGATCCAATATAAAACTTACTATCCAACCGATCTTGGAAGCCACGCACGCCACATTTATAATTACAATTTGAGGTGATTTTGTATTTAGTCGGGTTATACGATCGATCGTTTTTCAGAGCTGTCATTCATCTTTGCTGTCTTTACTGTCAACGTGTGCAATGTGCGCGTTCCATTTGTTCAACTTGTGAACTCAAGCACCAAATGTATATCATTTTCCTTCTAAAACAGTGTGTATGAAAGAGAAAAATGGCAATGTCATTCCCAAATCCCAACTTCAACATTTTCACAAAAAACATTTTCTGCCAGCTGGGTAGCCTGTAGAGGTTATGGAAATTGTTATTGATTTTTAAATTACGTTTAAGACTGAAAATTGTATTAAAATGAAGATTTACACAAATGAAAACAACACTTCTACGTTAAAGCTGCTTATTGCGGCTAACTTAGCCGGGAAGAAAGTTGATCTTGTTAGTGCATCCTTTGAAGGTAGGTGCATTTTCCTCTTAATTCTTAGAAAATCAATAAATGTAATTAACGTCTCTCATCTGTAGTTATATCTATATTTGCATGCAGTTTATGTTGCGGTAAACGGTACAATTACTGTGCGTAATAAATCATAATGTAACATACAAAAAATAAACTTTTTCTAATTTTCCCCATGCTTGAAAACTATTGAGTCATGCTCATGAGATTCCTACCATGAAGCATGCTCACCATTTTTCTCTATGCTCGATTCAGTTTTTAAAAAAGCATGATGTTTTTTTTTGTGAAGCTACCATAAATAGCTGCTTATTCATCAAATTATTTTATTGTAGTAATAAACAAATCATTTAATTTCAACAATTTTGTATGTATTGCATCAGAAAACCTTAATACCAATGTTGTTTCTGTAGTTTTTCCTTGCTTTACTAATATCTTAATTAAAATGGTGATTTTTTCTAATGTTTTTGCTATTATGATTCTTAGATTGTACCATTTCATACAAACATATTGTCACTACTTTTTCCCGCCTTCTACAACCCCAACATACATATATATTGTATGTTCCTTTTGTCTCAGTTTTATTTTCTTATGGCTAAATAACATAATATATGAAATAAATATTTCGTTTAGTTCTCTTTGGTAGGTCATATTATTATGTGTATGTTTCTGTTGCGCCCCTAAGACGACCCACTGACCGTTTTATTTAGGGACTTTAACTGTAAAAAAACATTCCTTGTGAATAATGAATTTCCACAATAACTTAGGGCCAGCTGCTACTTCAGGCACCAGGCACTTAATAAATAGTTTTGGTGCCAGGCACCGAGCAGTTGGGTTGAATAATAAATTTATTTGTGTGCTGACAACCTTTTTTCAAAATCATCGAATAATCCCTCCCGCTCTTGGGCAGAGCGAAAGGGAGTGTCAGACTTCTACTGACTAAAAACCACCCATGTTCCTTCTTCGCCCTCTATGTCGAGGCCGCGATAACCAGAGGGCTACCCGCAGCCCCGACAGGCGTCGGCCCTTTCGGGCCCCTCCCTCCTGACAACCTGACTCCTAGTCATCATTATTATGTAGCTATAGATGACGTGGCTTTTTTGGGATTGCAAAGAAAAAAAAAATTGAAGTTAGCAGTGAAATTGTTAAATGGTAGGCCTTAAGCAAATAGACCAACTAGCTTTAGCCTGTGACCTGGGTTTTGGTTAAAATTATTATCAAAGTTATACTTTCATATTTCTACAAGTTTTAGAATAGAATAGAATAGAATAGAATATGTATTAATTCTTGTGTTTTAATTCTTTTACATCCGGTTACGGAATCCTTTTTCTAAAATAAAAGTAAGTTATCCTTCTAACATCAGCCAGACAAAGCTCCTTCAAAATTAGTCCAGTGGTTTTGGAGATAAGCCGCTATATGCAGACAGACTGCCAAAAACTAATTTTAAGCACAGTTTATATGCATTCAGTAAATAACTGTTACTTTGAAATTACAAACAGACAGTTCTAGTTTTATTTATTTGTAGCTATCAAATGTATGTCACAGAATTAGCAGAAAAAAATGCTGATTTGTTATTTTGGCCAATTCTCATACAAAAATAACATCAACAAAATATCATATGATAACAATATGAGACTTACATAATAAAAGCTTATCTTGTGTCTTATCACAAGGTGTTTTATAATGTTTTTAATATTGACGTTACTATCTTAAAGCTGTTTATGTATACAGGGTGTCCAAGAACCTGGCGTCCAACTGGATTCCCACGATGCCCCAAGTTCTAACAGTACTCAGAAAAATATTTTAAAAAATCCACCCCATGTACTTACAGAATTATACTGATTTCAAAAAAAAAGGGGAAATGAGCACCCTGTGACATACTTTTGAATGCTGTGACTGCTAATGCTGATAATTTCGATATTTCTTGGAGGTTTTGTAATCTAGGGTATTGCTGTGTCTAAATAGAATGTAAAAATAAAGTACTTATTGTACCATTTTAAAATAAAATATTATTTTAACTAAAGGTGATATGGAAAACTATTGAATTTCGCAACTTTGACCGACTGTAGTGTAAAAAAAATGTACCAAAATAGTATGGCAAGTGACGTCAAATTTTGACGCGTTTATTCCTCTTTTTAAAAAGGTATAATACTTACACATTAATTTGAAAAAAAAAAATTTTGATAATATTTTTACTCAACAACCCAATTTTTACGAAGTGCCTACCTACTAACGGTAACTGTCGGACCCTTTCTTATCTTAGAAACTGTTATGTTACTACTATTATTTACTTCGGTTCCAAGAGTGAGCAAGAAGGAAATACACACAGGTAGATGGGTTCCCAGTAGAATAAAAGCAAAGAATGTTAGTTTAAAGATATTTTATTACAATAAATGTTCAAAATGTTGACCACCCGCGGCAATACAAGCTCTCACTCTCCTTAAAAAGGACCGCTTTATGTTTCGCGAGTAACTTTTTTGACGTATCACCTGCACTGCTTGTGTTATCTTCTCACGAAGGTCAGCGATGTCATTAATGGGCTTCGCATAAACGAGCTCCTTCATAGTTCCCCAGAAAAAAAAATCCAGCGGATTTAAGTCAGGTGAGCGGGCTGGCCACGGGATTGTTCCTGATCGCCCAATCCACCTGTTCGGGTATTGCTCGTCCAAAAACTCTCTAACGGATACGCGAAAATGTGCTGGACAGCCGTCGTGTTGGAACCACATATCTGGTGGGGTCTCTTCTAGTAAGTTTGGCAAATCATTTTGAAGAAAATTTAAATATGATTCGCCAGTCAAATTCTCGGGCATCTCAAATGGACCAATAATAATCCCACAGAGAATACCGGTCCACATGTTCACTTTGAACCGGTACTGGGATCTATCTTCTCGCATCAAGTGCGGATTTTCCACATGCCACTCGTGCAAGTTGTGTAGGTTCATGTAGCCATCCTTCTTAAATGTTGATTCATCTGACCACAAAATTTTGTCGATAAAGTTTTCGTCTTCTCGATGTTTTTGCAGGATTGTTTCACAAAACGCGACTCGGCTCGGATAGTCTCGAGGTAAAAGACTTTGCACTCGCTGTACGTGGTACGGATGATATTCTTCTTTTTGGAGAATACTGTGTGCTGTGCTCTTCGGTATCCCCGTATCAGCTTCTATTCCTCGCACAGAGATGCTTGGATTTGCCGACACCGCCTCTAAAACTTCATCGCGTATGAAGTCATTTACGGGTCGTCCTTCACCAGCTACTTGATTGGGGAACCGCCCGTCACATAGTGATCTGTGCACATTAATGAAAACTCGATGGTCGGGATATCGCGTAGCCCTCGGATACCTTTCTCTGTAAAGTCTCGCTGCAGCTCGTCCATTACCTCTACATTCTCCATAAATGTAGTGCATATTTGCGTATTCTTGCGGAGTGTAGGTCGCCATGGTAGCACACACAAAACACAAATTGTCCAAACACAGGCAAAGGTCGTCGTAAAGAGTTCGTTTCAAAGTCCAGAGCACAAAGAGTAATCGAGTCCAATAAACAAAGCTTTAAATCGTAGTACGTGATCAATGGTAACAATAAGAGAGAGGTGCGTAGTAACGGCAGGAGGCAGTGACGCGTACTGACCGTACTGTTATCCTAAATAGCACGATCCCAGATAGCGTCACTATCTATCTCACTCGCACCTCTAACCTTTTTCTCCCTCACTCTTACCTGAATAATGGGGTACCATAAAGAAGAACCAGCAAATCGCAAAGATAGTTTCTGTCTTGCTCCCTCCTGTTGTAATAACGAATCACTATGGTGAGATGCATGCACATACCGTCCCTTACGGTCTAACCTGTTTTTTGAGAGGCCTGTTGTTATTTTTATGAGCATACAATAGTAATTCTTTAGAGGTTAGATTCAATTCGTCGTAAATTTTTCTTTCTAAGAATTCTGTAAGACATCGTAAAAATTGGGTTGTTGAGTAAAAATATTATCAAAAATTTTTTTTTTCAAATTAATGTGTAAGTATTATACCTTTTTAAAAAGAGGAATAAACGCGTCAAAATTTGACGTCACTTGCCATACTATTTTGGTACATTTTTTTTACACTACAGTCGGTCAAAGTTGCGAAATTCAATAGTTTTCCATATCACCTTTAGTTAAAATAATATTTTATTTTAAAATGGTACAATAAGTACTTTATTTTTACATTCTATTTAGACACAGCAATACCCTAGATTACAAAACCTCCAAGAAATATCGAAATTATCAGCATTAGCAGTCACAGCATTCAAAAGTATGTCACAGGGTGCTCATTTCCCCTTTTTTTTTGAAATCAGTATAATTCTGTAAGTACATGGGGTGGATTTTTTAAAATATTTTTCTGAGTACTGTTAGAACTTGGGGCATCGTGGGAATCCAGTTGGACGCCAGGTTCTTGGACACCCTGTATAAATAAAAAATGATAACATGAATTATCACATTTATCACAATCATTTATTTTTTATTTTTTATAATATTACTCATGTATGACTGACATGACTAAAATGTATGCAAATGATTTACATTTGCATCTCAAAATAAAACGATCAGAATAATAATTTAGTACTTATATAATTTGGACGGATTGTGTGAAGAATTATATGAAAAAGAAATGCGTAAATGATGCCGTGACGTCAGTTAGGGTAGAATGAAAGAAGAAAATGTGTTGCACAAACGCCAAGTAGAATGGGACATGTACAGATGATGATAAAATATTGAGGAGTTAGAATAGTGGCAAAGTAACTTTAAAAATATTGAGGAGTCAGAATTGTGACAAAGTAACTTTAAAAATATCGAGGAGTCAGAATTGTGACAAAGTAACTTTAAAAAATATCTAGGAGTCAGAATTGTGACAAAGTAACTTTAAAAATATTGAGGAGTCAGAATAGTGACAAAGTAACTTTAAAAAATATCGAGGAGTCAGAATTGTGTCAAAGTAACTTTAAAAATATTGAGGAGTCAGAATTGTGACAAAGTAACTTAAAAAATATTGAGGAGTCAGAATAGTGACAAAGTAACTTAAAAAATATTGAGGTGTCAGAAAAGTGACAAAGTAACTTTAAAAATGAAGTTACTTTATTTAGTTTGAAGTAGAGACAGTTGAATTTGAGCAGATAGTTGTATTTACACATTTAGAACAACCAATCGTTATCATAATCATCTGCCTTGCCTTTTTCAACTATTTTGGGGTCGGCTTCTAGACTAACTGGATGCTCTAAAGGTATAATTCTGTAAGAAAAGCAGGGATTAAATGTATAAAGAAGCACAGCCCCTGTCCTATTACCTTCACACTACCTGTCTCCCACCATAACCCTAAGTTTTTTGACAGGTTACACTTTTGTAATAAAGCTTTCTTTGTGTCTAAAATGGCCGCTTTAGCAGAATTGTAATTATGAATCATGTTAAAAATTTAAAATTCTTAAAGTGGACTTTATAGCTTTAGACATTAAGTCCATTTTAGGAATTTGAAATTTTAACATAATTCATACTAAGATTCTGCGTGGATTCTGATAAAGTGGCCATTTTAGACCCGCAGTACCTTTTTGCATCTGCTGTCAAACCTCCCACTTAGTTGCTGTCATTGTGTTATTAATATTTATTTATTTATTAGGGACAAAAAAACAGTTACATGTTAAGTTTAACAATTATGATTTGTTACACAAATAGGTAAACATATAACCCACACCATCAACAATCACAACAGCTTTGGGAGGTGGGTCAGCAGATACTATCATCATTTTATTCACTATCAGGCTTTCCAAGGTCAGAGTATCTTTTTTTCTGTCTGTGGTTTGATTTTGTGGAATCTGTGGTGTGTATATTTCGTTGGGCACTAACTGAAATATTTTGTGAATTTCTTAACATGACGGCTGTTATCCCGAGGGGTAAGGCAGAGGTAAACTTTGGTGGTTGGTATTTCCATCAGGTATTTGTCAGCAGCCACGTAGTCTGGATTTGTGCCCAGTTGATGGCAATAGGCTTTTTTTTCATCACCATCAACAGCCTATTAATGTTCCCACTGCTGGGACACAGGCCTCCTCTCTTTGAGAGAAAATGGGCTATAATCTACCACGCGGGCCCAGTGCGGATTTGTGATCAGATGTCACATGTCTTCGAATTTTCGGTTCTAAGACATGCCGAGTTTCCTCACGATGTTTTCCTTCACCGTTTTGAGAGTAGCGGTGATGAAATAAATGACTAAAAGTAATGTGCCTGCCTGGGTTCGAACCCACGACCTGCTGTTCGTCCGACTTACGAACAGTAGGTCGTGGGTTCGAACCCAGTGGGCCGCCACAACCGGGCCACCACTCCCCCTTTTTTTTTGGGGGGGATCTTTAGTCATTAAATGACTCCTCCCGCTCTGGGCAGCGGTAGGGAGTGCCAGACTTGTACTGACTTAAAACCACCCATGTTCCTTCTTAGCCCTTTATGTCGAGGCCGCGGTATCTCTTTCGAACAACCGTCTGTTACATGAGACTTAAACATAACTGGCGCAATGTGGGTGTGCTATTAGGTACACCTCTGCCTAACCCTTTGTGGATCACAGGCGCGATATTATGTAAGTAATTATGAACTTGTAATGTAGATTTTTTTTGCCTCTCTTTGTGGTAAAAAGACTCTCGCTGTAATTTCCAGCTTAATAAACTTCCTTCTCTTATTTTCTTCTACTAACTCCTGGGTAATGGTGACTGAGCGTCCGTCTGTGATTGCAGACGATATATTCGCAGGGCCGCGCCAGCTGCCTCTACTGGAGGTGGCAGACAACGTCAGCTTCTTCTCGAGCAACGCCGCGACGCAGTACTTGTTCCCGGTCTTGGATCTGTCCGATGATGGACAGTGGTATGTGTTTTTTAATGTTCGTAGAAGGTAGGAACGTTATCATGCACATTCTAAGTCAAGACACGCCGGGTTAGAATACTCGTATAGGCTACTTTTCTATCCTTGTATTTAGTTATCAGTGCCCCAGAGGTTGAAGTCATTTCAAGCTTTTTTGAAACCGTTGCGCAGTGTTTGGAAATCTCTAAATGGATTCCGAACCCAAGTCGCCAATAAAAATCTTTTCAGATAATGGTTCAGGGACAGCTTAGATCTCAAGTGTGCATGCGCCTTTGCTGCGTATCTCCACAGACATTAATGGCCCACCGCGCCATTTTGCGCTGCATACCCTGACGCCTGCGTACTTGACGATCTTAGGACTGCATCGGCGAGTGGAGTTCGCATAGCTGAATTTGGGTTTGAATTTTAAATGAAAAATTTTGAATTTATTTTTTATATTTATAAACATTATTTTTTTGGGGCAGTCGTATAAAAAAAAACCACCTCCACCCTAAAAATATTACCACCGTGATGCTATAAAGAGATGTTCCCATGGTTAAGTTTTCTGCGTGGCCACGCCTGTGCGGAAGGGCGAAGCAACGGGCACCAGCTAGTTTACTGTAATTCATAGGAAAACTGATTGATCATGCGTGTGTGCATTCGAATGCATGCCTATGCATAGCAATTTTATTAAAGCACGCAGGTCTGTAATTAATACTAAGGAGTCATTTCATCGTAGCTAGGATACGCTTTGACGGGTTTAATACAATGAAATTGGAATGTAGGGCTCGTCCGGTACACTCTGGACCTAGTTTACGAGGAACCTATAGCATATTTTTAACAACATTAAGCTATTTTTAGGGATCCGTACCTCAAAAGGAAAAAACGGAACCCTTATAGGATCACTCGTGTGTCTGTCTGTCTGTCCGACCAGCCCCCATATCTCCGAAACTACTGAGCCTAAATTGTTGAAAAAAAAACAGAAATTAGTTCAACACTTAAGGATTACAGGAAAACTTACAAGAAATAAGATGCTGCTAAAATAACACGGAAATCTCTTAATATGTTCTAAAATACGGAACTTTCACATGGTGTTCATTGATTTGGAGAAAGCGTATGATGGGGTATGTGTTGTGGTGTACCTTGAAAGAGAAAGGTATACCTGGCAACACCGACGACTTTATTCAGCTCAACAAATCCAGACGACTCCGTGGGGACTTTGCTCGACCAGGGAGTCAAACAGTCGAACCCAGGACGAGAACGGAACGAGACGATCACACTTTAAAAATACTCACAAAACATTTCTTCAACCAGCAACCAACTACAGGAATGGGAGGCGACACGACTGCACCCTGCCGTGGCCTCAGTACTGACTGCCAAGACCGTCGCCTCTGATCTCAAGCAGTCCCTGCAAGCGTTACTGTCTACTGCCAATGATATGCTGGAGGGACACAAGTTTCTGCTGGGGGTGAGTTGGTATTTTTTTTGGGGATCAAGAGTCATTGCAGTCTTCAATGTAACGCATTCAAAACAGTGAGCTGGTGAATGCATTGAATAGTAGTGGTGAAGTAGTTAAACATTCAAAATTTGTACTTATTTTAAGAAAAAAACTTATGAAGATGTAGAAACTTTGACCTCCAACATCTCTGCAACTAGAAGGGTCTTAGGTTTGGCCTGGAACAAAAACCAAATCGCAGCCACTTCAAGGGCAAATTCCTGATGGAAAAACTCAATAATAAAAGTTTGCACACTATAATGTAATGCCTTTTATTTATTTTATTTTTTTGGCGGGTGGAAAATCATCAAATAATCCCGCTTTTGGGCAGACCGAAAGGGAGTGTCAGACTTCTACAGACCAAAAACCACCCATGTTTCTTCTTAGCCCTATAAGTCGAGGCCGCGGTAACTTATGATCAACCCGCAGCCCATAAAAATAATAATAAATAAATAAAATGTAAAGGAGGAGCCATTATAGTTTTAAGACCAAACTCTGTAAACGTACATCCAGGCAAATAAATGGATTTCATCATCATCATCATCAGCCTATAATGTTCCCACTGCAGGGACTCAGGCCTCCTCTCTAGGAGAGGGATGGGCTATAATCAACCACGCGGGCCCAGTGCGGGTTGGTAGATGTCACATGTCTTCGAATTTTTTGATTTTAAGACATGCCGGTTTCCTCACGATGTTTTCCTTCACCGTTTTGAGAGCAGCGGTGATGAAATAAATTACACAAAGTAATGCGCCTGTCCGGATTCGAACCCACGACCTACTGTTCGTAAATCGGGGCCGATACCACTGGGCCACCGCTGCTCTCGACATGGATTTGATTTGATTTAAACACTTTGCTGAATCTAGCCCTGATCCACCCACACAAACTATAATACTCTATCTTCTAATTTTATGAATTCCTCTTCTCCAGGATAAACTGACCCCTGTAGACATCTCAGTATGGAGCACACTATACCCAATCTACTACAATCCAGACTTGAAGCAGATATATCTAGCTGACTGTAGCCATATCGTGCGGTGGATCGAAGAGCTGGCCAGCGCTAAAGCTATCCAGGTGAGAAATATTCTGAAATGTTTTCAGTCGTACGAGAACAGAAAATAACAACTCTAGTTAACTAGCAATAGTACCCATAATGAAGTACAGTAAGAAACAAGTAAAACGATGTAAAAGCTTACATAAGTGAATAAAGGAAAACACATAAAAGGGTATTTCATCAAAAAAAAATCTAATTATTCCGTCAGATAGATTTCCAAAAAATAATGGACACGTATTTTTTCACGTCAACAAATGATGAAGACGATACAGTGCTTTTATAAAAGTCGTGTCAAGTCGTGTGACGTCATAAGATTAGTACTTTTTTTACCCACAAAGTGACGTCAAAAGCGCCCACTCATGATCTTTGACACGTTTTATTTTCGTCAGTTTTTATTTATTTGATAAAACAAAAAACACGTGTCCAATATTTTTCGATAATCGAACAGACGGCCTAATTAGATTTTGTAGTTAAATACCCTATAAGTAAAATCGTAACTCAGTGTCCGGATTTCCGGAATGCGTGGGAATCATAAATCATCCGGAAATCTCAAAACAGAGATGATTAAAACAGTAAATGACAAATAATATTTTAAATCAAATCAACGAAAGAATTTAAAAACTGCAATGTTCTGCAAGGAAATTGAAAGATATACTGCATATTAAAGTCCTGGATTTTCTCGGGAAAACTTAACTTCCTCTTCTTCTCTTCGCTGGTCTTGTCCAGATCGTCTCGCCATCTTCTACGAGGTCCACCGCGACGCCTTCTGACTGGGCCAGGGCTCCAGATAGTGGCTATTTTGGTCTACTCTCTATGAAATGCAAATATACCACATGTATTACTTGTGTGGCGACAGCGACATCTATCGCAACACTTGCGAACTAATGACATATCCTGTATCGTGCTATCAAAGTTATCCGCGACATTAGCGTATAAAGAAAATTCCGACTTACAAATGTCGGGCAGTTAGCCCACCAGACACAACACCCGTCTGGTCGGAAGATCCTCCCTTTTCTATGGGGGATGAGGAACTTTGCACCCCATTCCTCATAACTCTTAAACTTGTGCTTGCAGGAAGCTGTAAAACAGTGGGGTGGATCAGCCACAGGTCCGTTCGGCGCAACTTCAGTGTTAGGCATTCCACAGGGACCCAGTATTTCAACACCACTCGGGTAAGTCCAAGAACTTAATATTTAAAATACTGATGTTTCCTGACTAAAAAAAAATATGTTTCTGTTTAATCCGTCTGTTAGATTATCGAAAAATTATAGATAAGTACGTGTTTTTTGATTTATAAAATTAATGCTAGTTGACGAAAATAAAACGTGTCAAAGATCATGTGGGGGCTTGTGACGCCACTTCGTGGTAAAAAATGTATCACGCTGTGACGTCACACAACTTTTCGAAGCACTGTATCATAGGCTACATTTTTTGTTTACGTGAAAAAGGAAAAAATATGTGGCCAATATTTTTTGGAAATCTATCTGACGGACTAATTAGTTTTTTTTTGTCCGATCCCCTAATTAGTTATTTTAGACGTTTATAGCAATCAAGTTTTTTAATTTACTTTTTTACTCAGTATTAACTTTGGTTTCTGGAGGTCAGATAGGCCATCGCTCGCACTGGAAGCCGACCCCAGCATAGTTGGGAACGTTTAAAATAACTTTAATAGAGGATCGGACAATTTGAAACATTCGCGTTTATAATATTAGTAGGATTAATGCTGCGACCCTTTCCCACTAGCTCCCCAGACTCGGACAGCTCAGCCGAGTTGGGAGCGACTCCGGAAGAAATAGAAGCGGCCAAAGAGAACTGGAAAGACGGACTTAAGAAATTACAGACGCCGTTACTACCGGGGAAGATAGTGTGAGTATTATTCTAAACAGTTTATAAGTGGGTTGATGTATGTCGTGTATGTTTGAGTTTCTGTGTGAGGATGAACGAAAGTAGATTTTTGTCATGCTTGTTTTGAATGATGATTCACGAAAGGTAACTTTTCTTTTGTTATCATTTATTTCTGTACCAATATCTATGTGGATATAGCACATTTCGCCAGATATGTTTAATAGTACGGTTAATTTAGACATCTAAGGTTACACTAATTCCTACCCGGCTATTGCTCATGTTCATGGATATATGGAATCCCGTACCAAACTGCATCAACATCAAACTTTGTTTTTTATTGTCTACATTTATCATAAGAAGTCCTATAAAAGTTATTTTTGTAAACTAAATCCGAGTTTCGGAGTAATTATATAAAAACCTAAATAACCACAAAACCAGGCAAGTAGGTATTGGACGGAAACCTCTACGATGTGAAGTCAGTCGAACTGTCAAAATCAACTGACAGATCTAACAGAACGACTTTTGAACTGGTTGTGAGAACGCCATGTATAAGGAGTAAAACAATATTCATACTTTTATACTTTAAATTAAATTCCCCATTCAAAAATCAAATCCCAGCCGCATAACGTCGTTATAAGTTAAGAAAATAATTACTATAACATTTTGATATTGAAACATGAGAATTCTTGGTACGAGTTTTGGTTATTGTTTTTTGAAGATTGTTCAAAACACCATTATAAATGAAGTGTAAAAAGTCCCCATCGATCCGACACCTGGTAAAGAAATTATACGAGGTCAAAGGTCACAAAACGGGTTTCTCGTATGATTTTTTCAAGGTCGATCGATCGATGATGGATCGATGGGGACTTTTCACAACAACGACGACAACAACGTTTTAAGTTCCATAATAATTGTACACTCATCAGAATAATTGTACATGTTGTATTTATATTCTTTTTGCCTACCAAAATAGATAAAGGCTCACCAAATCTTAGATGCAAAAGCGAGCGAAGCGAGCTCGGGACTTGGGGCACCACGACCCGTTTTTTTTTCAACCACCCAGAAGTAGGAGCCCCGCGCGGTGGGGCTCCGTCGACTGGGCCTACAGTATTCATGTTGCATCGATAATATAAAATATTAGGTCAGAAGTTAACTTTAAAGGCGTTCATAAATCTTTATAGCATATAATAAAAAGGAAAATAGGTTCATTTCTACAATACTTTACGAAACACAATTTGGTGAGCATTTATCCATTCTGGCAGGCATTTCGATTTTTTAGTTAGTAATAGGTTTTTTTCCGGTAGGCGTTAGACGAGTCGAATTGAACTACATCGTAAGAAAAAATTTAAAGAAAATTGTGTGTTCAGAAATATATTATTAATCTAACCTTACAGTTTTTTTACCAAACCGCTTAAAAGCTGACAATAATCATATAAGTAACAATATCAGATAGCGTCTTTTAAGCACAATAATTTACAAAGCAAAACAAAATTATATGTCTTCCTTGGGAATCGGAAAGAACTTACAAGGAATCGTGACCGTTGGAAGGAATGAAGGGAGGTCTATGCCCAGCTGTGGGACAATATGGGTTAGCTATAATAATAATAATGGCAAGCGGTCTTACACATATCACAATAAAATAATACAATATGTTTAAAAACAATCAATAAAGTAGCAGAAAATCATTTTTAAAAGCTGCTGCGTCTATTAGAGTTCGTCACTGTACCCTTTTGCTGAATACTTCGGCGATTTACAGGTGTGATGTTATTTTAAGAAGAAACTTTGAAACTCGCAGTCACGCCAACATACAATGAAACGAATAAATACTTGTTAATATTTGTACCTTTTATTTTGCAGTTTACCAGTAAAAGATCGCAAGAACATCCTTATCACATCAGCATTGCCATACGTCAACAATGTACCCCATCTGGGCAACATCATCGGCTGTGTGCTCTCCGCTGATATATTCGCTAGGTAAGTACAAAGATAGCTATTCTGATAATTGATATCCATCTTCTCATACCGCAAGCCAGATAAAATTTGTAGTAGTTTTTGTATAAAAGAATATCAAACATAATGTTTACTCCAGCAACCCTACGCCCCATCTAGCAACCCTACGCCCCATCTAGCAACCCTACGCCCCATCTAGCAACCCTTACGGTGGGAGACCATCATCTTATCACGTCATCCTCAAGACTTCTCATTGGTTCAAAATGACAAGATATCTGTCGGCAGCCAATGAAAGGCCCACAATTTCGTCTTCGTCATCGCCATTTTCTTATTTTAAAAACCATTTAAATACGCTGTTGTTCCCGCACCCAACGCACTTCGATTTTTGTAAAGCAACTGAAATAAATCAAAGGTTCAATTTTCAAGAAGTCGCAAATTATTTATACGCCTCAAGACCTCATAGACACGTACATCAATTGATCCATGCATGCATCCACCCATCCATGCATACATCTTCATCATCATCAGCCAGAAGACGTCCACTGTTGGACAAAGCCTCCCCCATAGAACGCCATACTTTTGTCTGTCATTTTAAGGTCTGCCGGTGCTACCCGCCTATCAGATTTTTCCTTAGTCGCCTTCTACGACACCCTCGTGATTAAATTTTCTGTTTAGATTTAAGTTTTTTAATTGTTGTGTTCTCTTGAAGCATGTGCCAAATAAATATGTTTTATTTCTTTTCTTTCATCCATCCATCTATGCATTTATCCACACATCCATCTGATTCATCCATTCATAAAAAGCTGTTAAATTAATTTTCAACACACTTGCTCATAAAATGGCTTAAATTTCACTGCAATTAGGCACATAATGACACCTGTAGTCAAACTGTGACTTTTTCATTTATTATTCACAAGTGAGTTATAAGTTTTTTTTATTGGTTGAGTTGCTTTGTTCTAAAAAAAGTTTCAAAACAAAAAAGATCGTGTTCAATAGTCTAAATAAATTTATGTAGGTACCTATTTCTTGCTCATTTCATGCAACTTCGAATTTAAATAAGATAATTATATCTTGTACGTTTTTAATAAATAAATCTTACTCTCAAATATAACTTTTATTTCTTTGTAATAATAAATAAAACTTTGAAGTCGCCATTTTGTAAAAGAGTAACCTTTGGAGTTTCTTGCCGGTTCTTCTCCTTAGGAATCGACCAATGCACCGAACCGTGCCCCTTTTTTATGTCGACGTTTTACAAGTTCCCATGTAGGCCTATGTGAAATAAAATATTTTGACTTTGACTTTGACTTTGTACGTGGCTAAAACACGATCTGCAAAAACCAAAAAAAAGAAACCTCATTTTTGTAGTCTATGACCGTTCGCGATTACGGAAACTGATCAATTTCTCGCCATTACATCATTTTCACTGTTGAAATGGTTTTTTAGTATTATTTTCTTCAAAAGTGTGTTGAAAAACCTAACGGCTCGGGTCTCGATAGCCCCTCAGCGGTAATCACCAACACTACACACTTGTGCCATAATGTACTATTATAGTGAATATAATATTGTATTGTTTTATTCCTTAGGTATTGTCGACTATGTGACTACAACACGCTATACATATCTGGTACAGACGAATATGGTACCGCCACAGAAACTAAGGTGAGCTTAATACTTTATTTATTTACTACATATTTATTTCGAGTTCCCAATATTTCGCCGCAGTTGCAACGGATGTGGATGAAATTTAGAACACAGATAGTTTATAACCTAGATTAATAAATATGATACTTATTATCCCGGTAGTATAATCCATTGGGACAATCATCGAAATCCACGCGGGCGAAGCCGCTGGCACAAACTAGTCATGGATAAACTGAATTAGTTGCGGGTGGGTGTTTATGAGCAGATAAATCGGTTAACGGGTCCCGGGTTATCTAGCTATTACATAAAGGGTGTAAAAGTACCCTAAACGCAAACGCAGGGCACTTGTTTTCCCCACCACTGCGATATTTTTTTTGTTCTAGACCATACCTGGGCACCCCCTAGTTAAGGAGATATTGGGGGTTTCAAAGTACCAAATTTTGCACAGCTGTTTTTTTGTAAATACTAGTTTTTCAGGTTATAACTTTACTTAAATTACCTCCATGACCCTTATACTATTCAAAGCATCCACTAGCATAATGTTTTAAGAGTGCTACATTGAGTTTTACCGTGAAATGATATTTTTGACCGACAGAATGCTTGGGTGACGTATATTGCGTGAAGGGTTCATTTAACTGCCTAGCACAACTCTGCAAACGTGGGTAAAAAAAAAAAAGAAGTATTTATTAGTCTCACACAGGACCAAACAAAAATAATGAGAAGGTAACAATAATATAAACCGGCCAAGTGCGAGTCAGACTCGCCCATGAAGGGTTCCGTAGCAGCAAGTACCATAATGTTAACATAATTTTTATAATTGAGTTGATTGAATGAACGGTAAATTGCGATTTACGATTTATGACGTATTAAAAAAAAATACTTACTAGATCTCGTTCAAACCAATTTTGGTTGGTAGTTTTTGTTGAGATCTACATTATATATTTTTTTTAGAATTGTCACTCTCTTACTTTAAAAGTTAGAGGGGGGGACACACATTTTACCACTTTGGATGTGTCTATCTTTGAAACGATTGACTTTGAGAAAAAATAATTTTAAGAACCTCAATGTCATTTTTGAAGACCTATCCATAGATACCCCTCATGTGTAGGTTTGATGAAAAAAAGTTTTTTTAGTTTCAATTCCATGTATGGAGGGCCCCCTCTTAATCTTATATTTTTTTATTTTTATATAAAAATCAAAAAGCGGTTTACAGAATACATCTACCTGCCAAATTTCAACTGTGTAATCTTTATAGTCTCGGAATAAAATGGCTGTGACATACGGACGGACAGACGGACAGACAGACAGACAGACAGACAGACATGACGAATCTATAAGGGTTCCGTTTTTTGCCCTTTGGCTACGGAACCCTAAAAAGGAGATCATAAGGAAATCTTAAAAATAAGATACACATTTAACTAAAATTCTTCCTGTACGAGGCCAAAAGGCCAATCTCATCATGGTCCTGTAACATTTAAGAATTTAATATCACACAACAAAAAATTTTTTGATTATTTTCCAGGCGATAGAAGAAGGTATATCTCCCCAAGAGATCTGTGATAAATACTTCGACATTCACAACTCTGTGTACCGGTGGTTCAATATCGGATTCGATTACTTTGGACGGACCAGTACACCGCAACAGACTGAGTATGTTAACAAAAAAATCTAATTAGTCCGTCAAATAGATTTCCAAAAAATATTGGACACGTATTTTTTCTTTTTTCACGTAAACAAACAATGATGACGATACAGTGCTTTGAAAACTTATTTATTTATTTATAAACACACACTATCTTTACAGACAGACCCAATACAATAGTGGTTTGCAATCACACACAAGTTAATGACTTGTGTGACCTCATATTCTAAAATATTAGTATGACATTTTTTACCGGTGAGTGACATCACAAACCCTCACCCAAATCTTACACGCGTTTTATCTTCGTCAATTTGTATTAATGTGATAAAACAAAAAATACGTATCCATTATTTTGCGATAATCTGATTTAATAAAGCATAAAATACACGTATCCAATATTTTTCGATAATCTAACAGACGGACTAATTAGAATCATATTTTTTTTTGTCAATAAACACCCCTATTCTTGCAGCTTGTGCATTAAATGTAGTACTCAAATGCATAGTGAATATTTATAATCTGTTTAAAACCAGGTAAGAAAATTAAAAACAACAAGTTAAAACAAATACTCTGCCAAATAGCCGGAAAACTTCCGCAAATACTACCTCAACAGAAAATAAAAGTTGTTCTGAATAAATGATTTGACTTCCAATGGAACTGAAATATGAAATATACAAGATGATTTTTTAGTCACCGTCCAAAATTTTGTAGGCACTAACACCATTTTTGAAAAAAAAAATCGATATGTAAAATTTTCATATTAAATCATTTTCGCGCGAGAATTATCCGCTCTCCATGAAAAGTTAAAACTTTGTGATGTGATATCTCAATATTTTTGTATTGAATGATACTAAACGAAAACACACGTATTCAATGATTTTCGCCAAAGATTAACACAATTATCAGAATTTGGACGGCGACTAAAATATCATCTTGTATAGACAAACTCGTATAAAGAACTTTACATTTTGTTCTTCACTAATCTTTTCTGATTAATTTCTTTGCGGGATCCAAGACCGTAAAATTATTTCTCTGGGATTTCGTCGATCTCATTTTCTCAGCGCTTTTTTGATGTTCGTCACTGTTGATCCTTACGCACACGCATTGCAGTGGCTAAGGCAAAACGTGGCGGGCTTGGCAAAACCCAAAAGATTCGGTTTTTCTAATACAATAAACATTTTGTCTACAGAATAGCACAGCGGCTGTTTCTAAAACTACGGGACAACGGGTTCGTGAGCTCGCAGTCAGTTGATCAACTGCTTTGTACGAATTGTGACCGATTCCTTGCTGACAGGTAAGATTCTTGCGGATTTTTCTCCACACAGACAGATCTACGCTTTAGAATAGGCAATTACAGTACGTTCACAAGTTATACCTTTTTTTGGCGGGTGGAGAATCATCAAATAACCCCTCCCGCTCTTGGGCAGAGGGAGTGTCAGACTTCTACTTACTAAAAACCACCCATGTTCCTTCTTAGCCCTATATGTCGAGGCCGCGATAACTTGTGATCAACCTGGAGCCATTACACCTTGTGTCTGCTTTTACTACGATTTCTTTGTCGTTCACTGACATTCAAAAGTGTCTGTAACTGTGTAATTTATGTAAATGAGTTGAGTTGAGTTGAGTGACTTTCTTTCTCAGATTCGTAGAAGGCACTTGTCCGTACCCTGGGTGCGGCTACGAGAGCGCGCGAGGGGACCAGTGCGACAAGTGTGGCAAGCTCATCACTGCCACTGAACTTGTGGCGCCCAAGTGTAAGGTGTGCGGGCACACGCCCGTCATACGGCCTAGTGAGCAGCTGTTTATTGAATTGGGACAGGTGAGTACACTACACAGTGACAGACAGACAGACAGTGACAGAGGTGTACCTAATATTACACCCACATGTCCTTAGTTACGTTAAAGTCCCATGAAATACACGCAAAATAATATAATAATAATAATATTCCACAACTATCACACAACGCCATCTAGTCCCAAGCTAAGCAGAGCTTGTGTTATGGGTACTAGACAACTGATAAACATAATTATATATTTCTAAATACATACATAGTATAGATAAATTACACCCAGACACAGAACAAATGATCGTGCTCATCACACAAACATTTGTCCTGGGTGGGAATCGTACCCACGACCTCCGGCATAGCAGTTAGGGTCACTAACCACTAGACCAACAGGCCAATCAAAAGAAACAAGGTTACCGAATTTCCAAAAATATTGGACACGTATTTTTCTTTTTTCACGTAAACAAACAATAAAGACGATACAGTGCTTTGATAACTCGTGTGACGTCATTTTCCAAGACATAAGTATGACATTCTTTACCAGTGAGTGACGTCACAACTCCCCACTCAAATCTTTGACGCGTTTTATCTTCGTCAATTTTTATTGATTTGATAAAACAAAAAATACGTATCCAATATTTTTCGATAATCTAACAGACGGACTAATTAGAATCATATTTTTTTAGGTCAGTATATATCTTCATTGTTTGTTTACGTGAAAAAAGAAAAAATATGTGTCCAATATTTTTTGGAAATCTATCTGACAGACTAATTATATTTTTTTTGTTAACTACCCTTTTTATGAAAATCATCAAATGACTCCTCCCGCTCTGGGTGAAGTAGAAGGGACTGTCAGACTCTTACTGACTAAAAGCCATTCGTGTACCTTCTAATGCCGTTTGCGTTTCAAGGCCACGGTGACTCTTTCGAATAAATTCCGCTACCCTGGCAAGTTTAGACCGATGAGGCAGTAATAAAAATAACTCCTTCCATGCCATCAACAGCTGGAACCTTCAATCCGCACCTGGATAAAGTCAGCAGAGAAGCAATGGTCCCCGTCCGCCCGGGCAGTGTCTCGCGCCTGGATGAGAGAACCGCTGCGCTCTAGAGCGGTCACCAGGGACCTCAAGTGGGGCATACCTGTGCCCATCGAGGGTTATACTAACAAGGTATGTATAAATTAATGTCAAGCCTGATGTTCTTTGAAGGGATAGGTAGGATTTTTTGGTGTAATAGGGCCCATAATTTTTATTTGACACAATATTACGATGATTGTTTTACTTTTTTATTTAATTTTGTTAATTCAATTTTAATTTAATTTAATTTTATAGGTACTTAGTTTTTAATCGATTTTATAATGTAGATTTATTGCTCACCTTATATTGTAAATGTTGTGCATGCCTGTAAGTGATATATTTACACAGCACAGAAGACTTACGATTAATTGTGACAATCTTTGTAAATATTTCGTTGGCTTGCCTCAATAAATAAATAAATAAATAAAATAAAATAAATAATAAAATTAGTTAAAACTGCGGGCTAAGAGTGACAAACAGAGACAGGCATGTTTTCGGTACTAGATTCAAAAACTTATTTTCAATTTGATATAACTTTTAAATTAAAGCGAAAAAGTAAAAACTTATGAAAGTGAAAGTGTTATGAAAGTTATGATCATCTCATAAATAAAATTAAAAAAAATTGATTCAAAGACCTAATTGTTCTACAGAACAAAATTGAAGAAGGCCCTGGTAAATTATAAAATACTCACCTCGCTACTTCCCATGGATTACTATTTACATTGTTGAGACATACTTAAAAACGAAAAGAAAAGTTTAATTCTATGATAAAAAGATTTATGATTGTTTTAGGTATTCTACGTATGGTTCGACGCACCGATCGGCTACCTCAGTATCACACAGAACGCGACCAAGGAGTTTGAGAAATGGTGGAAACCTGACAAAGAACATGATGTGAGTGAATTTCATTGTACTTTTAACTGGACTGTTTGAAAATAAATGTTTTATTTTTATTTTGGAAGGGATGTCAAAGAGGGCGTAATTTTTTTTATGTGATAACGTCTTATAAATCGATGAACGCCGGCTGTACGCACGAAAAAGTGTCACGTTTCGCCGAAGCCGAGGGTGCAAGCGACAGAAGTGCACGGTCGGCCTGTGCTTTCGGCTTGTGCATCATTAATGTTTTCTTATGACGTTATCACTTAAAATGAGCGTCCGTGAACCCACTATACAGACAACCATTTTTTTTAAACACAAAATTCTGGTTTCATAAAATTTGCGTCAGTAACAATCTTCTTCTCCTCGTGAAATAATTACTTATACAATAATTATAAATATATTAAACAGTCGGTTCACATTCAAAATAAAAAATCGTGAGCACATTTACGAGAAGTTGGCAGCTTCGTCTCAAAATCAAGTTGTGGTAGTTTTTCCTGTTTAACTTTCAAGACTTAATATATTCTTAAATATTTCTTTTTATTTCGTCTTATATTTTAGGTATGATATATTTTATAATTTGTTTTCTGTTTTGCGCGTACTGTGTATTGTCTCTGCATCACCATAAGTTGGACTGGTAGACAAGGCCCGCCTTTGAACAATTTTATTACTATTGCATAAAGTTTGAACGAATAAATCAATTATTTGGTTTGGTCACGGTTGCGGTTAGTGCCTAACCTGGAGTTTTTATGCCGCTCATGAGTCTCTGACTTGACTTTACATGCCGTCATATTGACCGATCCCGTGCTCTCTGGGCATCCTCACAACCTTTAACAACAACAACAGCGAAGGTTCACCACCTTCGCCAAGTTTGGCTGACGAATTCTGTAACAATCCATATTCCTTACCCCCTAGGTGAAGCTGTACCAGTTTATGGCTAAAGACAACGTTCCGTTCCATTGCGTCATGTTCCCGGCCACACTGATGGGCGTCAACGAAGGCCACGTACTGGTCAGCCATCTGTTTGCGACAGGTACTCAGTGAAAAATTTGCATATTAAAAATGGTGTAGAAAACAACAATTTTGTTAACGCTTTTGTTTACTAACGGATACTATTGCTTTAGATTTAAATGATTGTGCCTTTCGATATTCTTGGACCTACAGAAAGCGATTGACAGAGTTTCTGTTCCTACTCTCCTGTCGAAATTTGAAGCTATAGTCATTCAAGGGGCCGCGCATGAGCTTTTCAAGAGTGTCTTCCAAAATAGGAAACTCGGTGTCAAGATCGATTCATACACTAGTGAAGAACTGATGAAGAAATCATCTCATACGGGGTTCCGCAAGGCAGTGTATTATGGCCTACGCTCTTCCTAATATATTTAAACGACGACCTTTGCACACTAACACTCCCCAACGCTAAGTTATTCACATATGCCGACGATAATGCGATCGTGGTATATGGAGATACATGGTCGGATATGAAATTCCATGCAGAACAATCGCTACATATGGTTGTGAGGTGGTTGCAGAATATCCTTCTATCATTTAATTTGGCTAAATCCAATGTGTGAAATTTTCGTTGCATTGTATTTGTATTTTGTGTCAATAAACTTATTTTTATTGTAAATTATTTTCTCTACCGGCACGGATCAGACAGGGTTTTATTTATTGTATAAGAAATACTTTTTGCAAAATTTCATTATGAGTTAATGAATATGGTGATTGATTAATGATGTTCTCTTTTCCAGAATACTTGAACTATGAAGATGGAAAGTTCTCGAAGTCTCGAGGAGTTGGTGTGTTTGGAAGTGATGCTCAGGTGAAATCTCTAAACTGATTATTATAGCGAAGCTCATGCCCGTAGCTTCGCCTGGGTGGAGCTCGGGTATTGTCCCACAAGATCGTAATACCGGGATAAAAAGTATCCTATGTGCGAATCGGGGTTATTAACTATATGTGTGCAAAATTTCCTCCAAATCCGGTCGGTGGTTTTTGCATTAAAGAGTAACAATAAAATTCACCCTCAAAAACTTTTGCATTTATAACATTAGTAAAGGATCATAAGAATCGGCTCAGCGATAATTGGTTCAACTTGCTCAAAATATTTTTTTTGGTGGCACGGTTGGCGCAGTGTCTGAGCTTATGAGTGCTGCAATGCATGTTGAGGGTTCGATCTCCGCAAGGAACAAGGATTTGAATGGCCTACAGACAGTGATTTCGGGTCTGGGTGTTTGGTTTGTGTATGTGAATTTAAAGTAAAAAAAAACGCACCTACAATACATGAGGAAGTCGAGGAAAATAAAATTAATGCAATTTTTGTTTTATTCGTTACATCTAGTACGCACGGTAAACGATCAAGGTATACAAAACCAGTTAATGCTAATCTCTAATTGTATTGAACTTCAATTCATAGCAAGGGCAGCTTACGCCGGTTTTATATAGCTTGATATGTCACTTTGTGTACCTTTAAAATTTAATTTACTCACTATCCCATTGTCTTTTCAGGATACGGGTATACCTTCAGACGTGTGGCGGTTCTACCTGGCTAGCATTCGACCTGAGACCTCCGACTCCAGTTTTAGCTGGGTCGAACTGGGGACTAGGTAAGCCAAATTGTTGCTTTTATGACATTTTATCATTAATTTATATTACTGACTAGCGGACGTCACGCGGTTTCACCCGCGTAGTTCCCGTTCCCGTGGGAATACAGGGATGAAAAGTAGCCTATGTCACCCGGGAATAGTGTAGCTTTCCTAACGGTGAAAGAATTTTTCAAATCGGTCCAGTAGTTTCGGAGCCTATTCGTTACAAACAAAAATAGTGTAGATTTATCAATGTGTAGCTTATCTCAGACTATAATGTCTTACCAAAGGGTATCGTATTGCCTAGTATTAACTGGGTTATGGAGGTCAGATAGTCAGTCCCTTCATGAAAAATACTGATATTCAGCTGCATCTGATTTGACTGTCTGTCGATCCCAAAATAATAGGACTCTTTACTGACTTACAAAATTATGATTCGAATTAGTCTGTCTTTTAGATTATCGAAAAATATTGGATACGTATTTTTTGATTTATTAAATCAATAAAAATTGACGAAGATACAATGCGTCAAAGATTTGAGTGGGGGGTTGTGACGTCACTCACCGGTAAAGAATGTCATAGATGTCTTAGAAAATGACGTCACACGAGTTTTCAAAGCACTGTATCGTCTTCATTGCGTGAAAAAAGGCAAAATCAGTGTCCAATATTTTTTGGAAATCTATCTGACGGACTAATTAGATTTTTTTTGTTAACTACCCTAATGATAGTTTGTCTAATTTTCAAAAGTGCCTAGCTCGCATAACCTCTAAAATAGACTATTAAAGACTGTCTGTGACTTTCCTATTGGGAAAGGCTAAGCAGATGATGACATAATTGGACTGTAATGTCTTTAACTAATTTAATTTTAATTTGTATTTATCTTTTTATTTTTTGTTGTAAATTTTATAAATTTATACGCCATACGTGTAAAATATGTAGGTACTTACAAAATATCAATAATTATTGTAACATCCTGCAAACTAATTTGTCCGTCAGAGAAATTGTGGACACAATTTTTTTTCTTTTTTTACTTAAACAAAAAACTAAGACGACACAGTGCTCGAAAACTCGCGTGACATCACATCGCAGCACATTTTTTTACCACGGAGTGACATCTTAAACCCCCATTCATGATCTTTGACGCGTTTTATCCTCGTCAGAATCATATTTTTTTTGGTCAGGAAACCTTTCGAGAATATGGTATTCTCATTATGTAACCTCTTCTCATATTTCTTTCAGGAACAACTCGGAACTGCTAAACAACCTCGGCAACTTCTGCCACCGATCCCTGACCTTCTGCGCCAGCTCGTTCAGAGGAAGGGTCCCTGATTTAGCGCTCACTCAGAATGACTACGAGCTGATCGCGTTAGTCAACAGAGAAGTTATTGGTTAGTCATTACGATCTGCCATTTTTGTAGCAGGATGGAAATTACTTATGGATGTCCTCGGCGTTCGGGCGAGCGTTGGGATCTGTCAGACTCGTACTGACTAAAAACCACGCCGGTGTTCCTTGGCACACTAGCAGCGGGATCTCATGCGACTCCGGCCGCACTAATTGGGGGGGCTCGTTTGTGGGGGGGGGGTACAGACTTACAGTATAGTATAACGGACTGGTGTCCGTAACTCCATGTCTAAAGCACGTATTTTGCGTGCGGGTAGGAACATTACTCGATCCACTCCAGCTCCCCGAGAACAACCCCAAAATCTAAATGTAAAGTCATTTATTCAAACAAGGCCGACAATCAGTAGTTTTACGAACGTCGAAATTTACTGTTTTACAAAGGACAGTCCCTCAAAACGATAACTTACAAACATCTACTGGTACTATGCTTTATATTCTCATTATCGAAAATAATCATTTGACCTATAAAATTTATAGGTCAAATGATTATTTTATTAATTATTCGCACATCAACTGGTATACATCCCTCAACTTTCTTTGTCTAGCTTAGTATGTAACGCTGTGTTCACGAAATAAACGGAATTGAATTTGTATTTGCTCTAGCAAACCCTTCGGCACTTCCTAGAGTTTTAGCTGGAAAGAAGATGTGGCGGAACAACCTCCCCAAAAACACATTGACTGTTAGGTTAGAAGAACCAGACTCGATACAATACTCCTTGGTGTTACTGGTAATCTCGCGGAGAGTATCTGGTTACAGACATAAGAGAGGTCGTGTGGAACACTTGGCGTTGACGTCACAAGTCCCCGATGGGAAGGCGCCGGGGACTTCCGTCGCCCTACACCTGCTAAGGTGCCGAAAGAGGCCGGTACCCGCGCTCTGACCATGTTGGGGTGACTTCTAACTAACAATGATAACAGCCAGCCTGCTGCTGCTACTTACCTAGGTTGCTCGGTAGATGGGTGACCATCCGTTACATACCGAGTTTCCTCTGTGCCTCGGAAAGCACGTTAAGCTGTTTGTCCGTCAGATAGATTTCCAAAAAGTATTGGAGACATATTTTTTGAAAATCGATCTGACGGACAAATTAGTTTTTTTTTGTCAACTAATATGCTTGGTGGCAAGCAAGTATGGGACTCACAACACCTGTGTATACCCTCCTTTGGAAGAACAAGCTTGATTATTTTTAATATTTCCTCCAGCTTACGTGAACCACATGGAGAAGGGTCGTCTGCGCGAGGCGTTACGTCACGTCCTGTCGATATCCCGTCTGGGCAACCAACACATGCAGTTCCAACAACCATGGGTGCTGCTTAGAGGATCTGATGATGACAAGTGAGTTGTTGCAACAAAAGTTATGATAATCACGTTTAGGAGATGGTTCCTTATTTATAGTTATAAATAAAGAACATCTCTTCGTCCGCGTTCTCTTTGTCCGCGTGGATGTCGGAAATGAAGATTATCCATACAAAGTTTCATCCCCTGTTTCACCCCCTTGAGGATTGAATTCTTCTCCTTTCTAAGTAGATGTCTACGTCATAAGAGGACTACGTGTGCAAAATTTTAAGTTTCTTGCCCTAAGGGTTTGGCCTGTGCGTTGATCCTCAGTCAGCTTTGCCTTATAAGTAAATAGATTTATTATTATTTATCATTTAATATCTCTTCACAGAGCAGACTTGAAAGTGTATTTGCACATAAAATGTCTCAGCTGTATTCTAACTTTGTGAGAGACTGCAGGTGCCATTTTTATTTTTTTGCTCCCACTCTGGGCAGAGCGGTAAGGATTGACAAACTTCTACTGACTAAATACCAATTATGTTCCTTCTTAGCCCTTTGTGTCGAGGCTGCGGTATCTCTTTCAAACAACCCGCATCCACGACGGGTGCACTATATTGCTGAAGTACGTTTTGCGGTTCCGCTACAGTTTTAAAAATTGAGTTTTTTTGCATTGCATTGTAGGAAGCGTGGCGCGACCGCCATAGGTCTGTGCTGTCAGCTGGTCGCTCTGCTCTGCGTGCTACTGTCTCCCTACCTGCCAGAGAGCTGCAGGAGACTCAGGGAACAGCTCAACGTCAAGCCGGAGAAGCTGAGGATTAACCCTGAGTAAGTAACTACCATTTTCAGGATGGGTCAGGACAGATGGGCCAGCATCGTTAACACAGTCGATGCCTGAAGACGGTCGTCGTCACTGAGGCAGATACAAGAAAAGTTGGCGTGACGATTTGGACTCGTTTGTGACTGATCGACCAGAGAAGGCAAAACACTGGGAGAGTTGAAAAGGAATAGGGGAGGCCTTTGTCCAGCAGTGGGACATAACAGAATATTTAATAAAAAAAAGTAACTACTAGGCTTTATCGACGAAAATTTTATGTACAATAGGGGATCGGACTGAGTCAAAAAAATATGATTCTAATTAGTATCAATTAGTAGTTATCTGTTAGATTATCGAAAAATGTTGGATACGTGTTTTTTGTTTTACCAAAATAATAAAAATTGACGAAGATAAAACGCGTCAAAGATCCCGAGTGGGGGATTGTGACGTCATTTGTAGGTAAAAAATGTACTGACATGTGACGTTTTCGAGGAGTTCACGAGTTTTCGAAGCACTGTGTCTTCTTAATTTTATTTTTTGTTTATGTGAAAAAAGAAAAAATATGTGATCAATATTTTTTGGAAATCAATCTGACGGACTAATTAGTTTTTTTTTGTCCGATCCCCTATTGTGG
Organism: Diarsia rubi; assembly: GCA_932274075.1. Classification (NCBI taxonomy): domain Eukaryota; kingdom Metazoa; phylum Arthropoda; class Insecta; order Lepidoptera; family Noctuidae; genus Diarsia; species Diarsia rubi. The sequence goes on along the minus strand of OW026440.1, from coordinate 2,381,049 downwards.
CACATAGGTGAAAAGCAACCACAGCTGTTCCATACGTTTGGACCGCAGCTGTTTTTTTTTTAAATCAAACCGAATGCAGCTGAATTTTTGCGAGTGTTGCTTTACCTCGATGATTGATGCGTACGGCTGTTTTTATTCAGCTACTACCTTTACTTTTTAAGAAACCACCAGGGCACCCATTAAGGCAGATGTGACTGGCAACGCCGGGAAGCTGCATTCTGCCTACCCTCTTATGCAAAATGCGTGAGTTAACGTATGAATGTGTCTTTAAAAAAAAAAAAGTTGCCCCACACTAGGAATTTCTCATATATTGTGGGTGCGTTCACAAACATTGAAACTCACATACACAAATACCCAGACCCCGAACAACTATCTGTAGGTCATATAAATATATGTTCCGTGCGGGGATCGAACCCGCCACACGCAGCGCAGCAGTCCAATCGCTCAGTCTCTGCGCCAACCGTCACAGCCATTAAACTGTAATTCTCCTCTTTGTCACCAGGAATCCCTCTTTGATACAATACCTGCCATATGGCCACGTCATCGGTAAATCGGAACCTCTCTTCGCGAGGATCGAGCCCGAGGTGTTGGAGAAACTGCGCGCTAAATACGCGGGCACGCAGAGCGACAGGGCGAATCTGGTGAGAAATAAACACTCGCACTCACCCATACGCACACACGTAAACAGACACCAATCCACACACGCATCCATACAGACATACACCCATACACACACACCCACACTTTTCCCCGCTTTTATTTTTACGTTTTTAAGGAGTTACCTACTATTGTTTTTAATTTTCTAGAGCCACTTTTTTAATTTTAGATTTTTTTGTTATTACTTATTTTTGTCAATGCTGGTTGACTAGTAATTGGCGACTGTGTAATTTCAAGACTGTTAACCTCAAAAACTTAGCTACCTTTGGGTGCCCTTTCTCGGTCAGGTTAGGTTCGAAGGGTATGGCGGAGTTTAGTGAGCGAGCGAAGCGAGACTACTGTATTAACTATAACTTTTATTTATTTTTCCAGCAAAAGGGATCTGCTGTTGCGGAGCTTGAAGAAGCGGTGAAGCAACAGGTAATTTACTAAATACATTTTTTCTAATAATTACTTCTATGGACAAAATATTAACTTCGTTGATGAAGGGCGTTTGAATGCACTGTACTTACTCAAAAAAAAAAAAAAATATTCGTACAATAGTACCTAGCATAAGCATGCTTAGCTAATCAGCCTATAATGTTCCCACTGCAGGGACTCAGGCCTCCTCTCTATGAGAGGGATGGGCTATAATCTACCACGCGGGCCCAGTGCGGGTTGGTAGATGTCACATGTCTTCGATTTTTTAGTTTTGGTTCATGCCAGTTTCCTCATGATGTTTTTCTTCACCGTTTTGAAAGCTATGGTGATGAAATAAATTACACAAAGTGATGCGCCTACCTAGGTTTGAATCGAATCCATGAGGAAATGTTAATTATATTTTGTTAATTATTTCTTAAAAAAATCCAGGGTGAAAAAGTCCGCCTACTAAAATCATCAAATAAGGAAAAAGCGGTGTGGCAGCCGGAAGTCACCAAGCTGTTGGATCTCAAGAAACAGCTTGAAGCTGCTCAGAAGGCACAAGCTACTAGCAGCAAGGCTGCAGCTTCACAGAAGACTCCAGCTGCTTCAACTGCGTCTGGTGGTGGTGATGTCAGTGGCTTAGAGAAAGCTGTTGCAGAACAGGTGAGCTCATGGGTCTTAGTGATGATAATAGGAGACAGTGGACCACGGTGGTAATAGGGATATTTAGGTACTGACTAGAAAAAATATGATTCTAATTAGTAGCTCTCTGCTAGATTATTGAAAAATTATGGATACGTATTTTTTGTTTTAAGTATCAAATCAATAAAAATTGACGAAGATAAAACGGATCAAAGATTTGAGTGAGGTTTGTAACGTCACTGACCGGTAAAAAATGCCATTCTAATGTCTTAGAATATGACGTCACACGAGTTTTCAAAGCACTGTATTGTCGTTCATTGTTTGTTTACGTGAAAAATGAAAAAATACGTGTCCAATATTTTTTGGAAATCTATCAAACGGACTAATTTGATTTTTTTTTGTCACTTGTACCCTATAACAGCCGGTAGGATCAATCTTCAGGTTAAACCGCGTTAGTCTAGGTTGGTCTGTATGCATGTATTGAGTGGTCACCTATCCTACTCTATGGTCAGCGGTTGGTGACCACACTTTACATACCGAGTTTCGTTATAACTCCGTCATTATTAAACCGATTTGGAAAAAAAACTTTTTGTATAAACTTACTTTTGTTTGTTTAGTTCACTTTTTTCCCTGAAAATAAAGTGGTTTCAGTGTTTTTTTTGAATTGGTTATTTTTTTCAAAAAGTTTTTTATTTATAAATCAACTTTCCTAAAAAATCCAGGGTGAAAAAGTCCGCCAACTGAAATCAACAACTAAAGACAAAGCAGTACTGCAGCCGGAAATAGCCAAGCTGTTGGATCTCAAGAAGCAGCTTGAAGCAGCTCAGAAGACACAAGCATCAACCAGCAAGGCTCCACTAAATACTCCAGCTGCTCAGGGTGGGGGTGATGTCAGTAGCTTGGAGAAAGCTGTTGCGGAACAGGTGAGGTCTAGGGTAGTGGTCATTTTTGAATAGGGATGCTTCCTGACAAAAAAATGTGATTCTGTTCTGTCTAACAAAAAAAAATATGGCATAGGTACGTATTTTTTGTTCTATTAAGGTGAAGGCGATAAGGTAGCCCGCGAAATTCGAATTTCCTTACGTTTTTTGCAACGTCCCAGTCAGTGTCAAGTCGTATGTTAAATAAAATAGGATTCGCGGCAGTAATAAATGTCTTTACTGAATAATAATGATTAAAATCAGCAATACAACCGTCTCAGTTCATACAATCCTCAAGAGTGACTATTTGATGGTATAGGGCATTCTTGACCACCTTGGCGGTCCTGCACCTTGTGGTGAGACCTTCAGTTACCCGGAGGGTGTGTGTGTGTGTGTGTGTGTGTGTGTGTGTGTGTGTGTGTGTGTGTGTGTGTGTGTGTGTGTGTGTGTGTGTGTGTGTGTGTGTGTGTGTGTGTGTGTGTGTGTGTGTGTGTGTGTGTGTGTGTGTGTGTGTGTGTGTGTGTGCGGCTATGTACCACCGTAACACCGCATGTTGGCGAAGAGAACGGCATGTCAGCGCTGCAACAGTGCGCGTCGCATGTGTCGTGTCGCAGCGCATCGTGTCTATATTCAATCATTCAAAAGTCATTTATTCAAACTAGGCTGATAATCAGCACTTTTCGAACGTCAAAATTTACTTTACTTTACTTATTAACAAGAGACAGTCCCCCAAAACGCCCCCCCTTCGACACTTCCTAGTGGTTTAGTTGGAGAGAAGAAGTGACGGAACAAACTCCACAGGTCTGTTATGATGGTTAGAAGTTAGAAGAATATTAACTTAGCACACCAGAACTACCCGGTGTAGGCAGGCCGCTAGTCGCGTGGCAGGCGTCGCAAGTGCCATGGCGCTATGTTCCTAATATGGAGTAAAGCAGATGCGTCCGCCCCTCGATCTCGTCAATCTCGGCCAATATCACATATCTCCACAGACAATGGTCCACCGCGCCTTCTTGTGCTGCATGCCATTTTTTTGTAAGGTTGAAAATCATCAAATGACTACTCCCGCTCTGCGCAGAGTGGAAGGGAGTGTCAGACTTCTACTGACTAAAAACCACCCATGTTCCTTCTTACCCTTTGTGTCGAGGCCGCCGTATGTCTTTCGAACAACCCGCAGTCCTGACGGGGAACGCTGCATTCTCTGACACCTTCACACTTGACTGTATCAGCGGGAGTTAACATAGCTGAAGTCAAATGAAACATCACCAAAATTGCCTTACTTAATAAATGTACTTTTTTTGCTCTCAAAACGATGGAGGAAAACATCGTGAGGAAACCGGCATGTCTTAAAAACAAAAAAATCGAAGACATGTGACATCTACCAATCCGCACTGGGCCCGCGTGGTAGATTATAGCCCATCCCTCTCATAGAGAGGAGGCCTGAGTCTCTGCAGTAGGAACATTATAAGCTGAAAATGATGAATTATGTTTGGGGGGTATGAGGAACAGGGTGTAAAGTTCCTCATCCCCCATAGAAAAGGGAGGATCCTCCGACCAGACGGGTGTTGTGTCTGGTGGGCTAACTGCCCGACATTTTTAAGTCGGGATTTCCTATATAAATAAATAATAATAAATATCCTTGGACATTTCACACAACGCCATCTAGTCCCAAGCTAAGCAACCTAATGCTTGTGTTATGGTAACGAGATGGCTGATAAACTACTTATATACATTTTTTTTTTGTAAATACATACATATTATAGATAGAAAAACACCCAGACTCGGAACAAATACTTGTAGGTCGTACAAATATTTGTTCCGTGCGGGAATCGAACCCGCGACATGCTGCGCAGCAGTCAATCGCTCAACCACTGCGCCAACCGTGTCGTCAATCAATCAATATGAGCTAATGTCGCGGATAACTTTTGATAGCGCGATACAGGATTCGCAACTATCTACTTATGGTATATAAAAAAAATACCAGTAAAACAATTAGTTTTTTTCCAAGGCTGATAATTGTGTTTTGTTTAAAATAATTTTCCATTCATAGATAGACTTTTCATAAAATTCCAGGGTGAAAAACTCCGCCAGCTGAAATCAACAACTAAAGACAAAGCAGTGCTGCAGCCGGAAATAGCCAAGCTGTTGGATCTCAAGAAACAGCTTGAAGCTGCTCAGAAAGCTCAAGCTGCAGCACCAGTCCCACAGACCAGTGCTGGGAGTAGTTCTGCAAGTGGTGATGCCAGTAGCTTGGTGAAAGCTGTTGCAGAACAGGTGAGACTCTTTTTACCGTTTTCCGTACCTCAAAAGGAAAAAACGGAACCGTTGTAATCCTACTGACCGTAAATAACAAGAAAAAAACACAGAAATTAGTTCAGAACTTATATTGATTGCAGGTTATATGATATATGCAGGGGTTTTTGCTATTTCACCAAAAAAATCTTTTTAGTTCATCTCATAAATTATCGAAAAATATTTGATAAGTACGTGTATTTTGTTTTATCAAATTAATAAAAATTTACGAAAATAAACTGTGTCAAAGATCATGAGTGACGTCACGTACTAACCTTGTGACGTCACACGACTTGACGCGACTTTTCGAAGCACTGTATCGTCTTCATCTTTTGTTTAAGTGAAAAAAGAAAAAATACGTGTCCATTATTTTTGAAAATCTATCTGACGTACTAATTATATTTTTTTTGGTGAAATACCCAATTGATGAGAGCCCAAGGGCCTTAGGCTTCGGTTTCATATTATTTTTGAATAACTTAATCACGCCTGTAATCCTCGCAGGGTTAGGGAGAGGTGTACGTAATAGTACTTCCACATTTTGCCAGTTTAATAGGGACGGGCCTATTGCCAGCAAACAGACACAAATCCAGACTCCGTGGCTGTTACTGATAAATTCCTGATGGGAAACCCAATAACATTTTGCCCGACCTGGGAATCTTTTGTCATAGAATACATAATAGTACTACGTATAGACTCCCTTCCCCGCGCTCATCACACTAATATTATAAAGGCGAAAGTTTGTGAGTGTGTATGTTTGTTACTTCTTCACGCAAAAACTACTGCACGGATTTGGATGAAATTTGGTACACAGATAGTTTATAACCTGGATTAACAAAAAGGATTTTTATCCTAATGTTATGTTCCTGTGGGTTGTAGCGGGTGAAGCACCTCACCCCGCACTTCGAGGTAGTCGTCGCAGACTCTTGAGCAAGGGCGCTCGTAATCTTAAGAACCGCAGCGCTGCACTACTAACGAATTCACTATTTCTATTTAAAAGTTTTATTTAAGTTTTAATTACGATGGTTGGACATTGTGCTTCAGAATTTGTATTAACATAAACTGTTTGTAAGATTTCGCATTTTAAAGCCATGGGATTTAATAGCCATTTATTTAGAGATAAGTCATTTAAACGAAAATATTTAAGTGTTAGCAATATCGACGCCAACCGTTGCACTTCCCGCGCCATTTTGTACGCTACGTCAACCCTACTACTACGAGTTTACGCACACATTTGCACGTGTACAAACGTTATTTGATTATGTAGTTGTAATAGGCAATTATACAGTATGTTAACTAACAGAGGGCGTTCCCGTTAACCCGCAATAGTATAGCATCCATACATGCTAAAAAAAAAATTACCAACCTGGAAACCCCTTGGTTACGGAGATATTGGGGGTCAAAGTTCCAAATTTTTCACAGCTGGTTTTGTAAATTCTAGTTTTTCAGGCTATAACGTTACTTAAATTACCTCCATGACCCATTAATTATTTAAAGCATCCACTAGCACAATGTTCTAAGAGTGGTACTTTGAGTTTTACCGTAAAATGTGATTTTTGACACAAAAAAAAAGTTGTTTCCCAGCAAAAAATTTTGAGTAGGGGTACTTAGTTTGATGTACAGAATGCTTGGTTGACGGGAACGCCCTCTGTTAGCCTAGGTAGGTTTATTACCCGCAGAGTTAGGCAGAGTTATGTCAACAGTCCCGTCGGGGCTGCGGGATGTTGTAAAGAATACCACGGCCTCGACATAAAGGGCTAAGAAGGAACATAGGTGGCTATGAGTGACAATGCCTTAAGGAACATTAAAGGATAAAACAGATCATACTGTATTGCGAGCGTTGTATGGAGTGTCCGAGGTGTGCTTTTGTTTCTCTTGTGTTAAAATTAATTGCTCTTTTTCTTATCAGGCTGACAAAGTACGGACCCTGAAGGCTTCAACGAAAGACAAGGCGGTTCTGCAGCCCGAGATCAACAAACTATTGGACCTCAAGAAACAACTCGCCGCGTTGCAATTGAACAAATAAATTAATATTTATTTATTATAATTTATAACTCGACTAATTAATTTTGCGTTTTATTTTTACTTAACCCATGTGCCACACGGGATTCTCATCTGTATACAGGGTGTAAATCAACCCTTTACACATACGTCAACCAAGCATTCTGTACATCAAACTAAGTACTCCTACGCAAAAATTTTTGCCGAGAAACGTCTTTTTTTTTGGGTAAAAAATTTCATTTTTCGGCAAAACTCAATGTAGCACTCTTAAAACATTGTGCTAGTGGATGCTTTGAATAGTAAAAGGGTCATGGATGTAATTTTTAGTAAAGTAACAACCTGAAAAACTAGTATTTACAAAAACAGCTGTGCAAAATTTGAAACTGACCCTCAATATCTCCATAACTAGGGTGTCCCAGGTATGGTCTAGAACAAAAAAATCATCGCAGTAGTGGGGAGAACAAGTGTACTTCATTTGCGTTAAGGGTACAAAGCTGTCTGACTGAGGATCAACGCACCCCCTTGGGGGTTGAATTTTGAAAAATCCTTCCTTAGTGGATACCTACGTCATAATAGGAATACAGTGTAAACTTTTAAGCTCTTGCCCTAAGGGTTTGGCCTGTGCCCGTCGGGGCTGCGGGATGTTGTAAGAGATATCGTGGCCTCGACATAAAGGGCTGAAGGAACTTGGGTGGTTTTTAGTCAGTAGAAGTCTGACACTCCCTTTCGCTCTGCCCAAGAGCGGAAGGGGTCATTTGATGACTACCCACCCTCTCCCCTCCCCCAAATGAGCCACTTTCCTACTGGGGTAACACACTACTATTTTCTCTTCTGATTTACTTGTTGTACTTTGATTCCGTATGAATTAGTAATTCGACCACATAACAGGAAATTCTAATAATATTAAAAAAAATAGCGGACGTCACGCGGTATTACCCCGTACCCGTTCCCGTGGGAATACAGGGATAAAAAGTAGCCTATGTCAACCTCGGATAGTGTAGCTTCCCAGCGGTGAAAGCATTTTTCAAATCAGTCCAGTATTTTTAAGTTTATTCGTTACATACAAAAATATAAAATCTTTTCTCTTTTTTATCATCACTTCGTTATTATAAAACTAAGTCTTCCGCCGCGTCTATCTGTCGTGTGTTCGCGATAAACTCAAAAACTACTGCACCGATTTTCATGCTGCTTTCACCAATGGTTAGAGTGGTTCTCGAGGAAGGTTTAGCTAGTAATATTATGAAGTATAGATATGGAAGGAGATGGCGGGACGAACTGGATGTCTTGCTTGAGAATTGTAAAGAAGTTACACGGAATCGTGACCGTTAGAAGGAATTAAAGGAGGCCTTTGCCCAGCATTGGGAACAATATGGGCTATCTATAATAATAAAAAATATGCAATTTAAATTCATAAAAGTATATTCGAGTATTCACATTTCATCATCAAACACAAAAAAAATATGTTTCACACTCACTTAGGCCCCTCGCCCACGGTGATTTTTGTAGCGATGCTGTCGCGCGTTCGCATCTATAAAGTCGCGATGCGGTCACTAGCTGTTTGCTTTTGCCCACAAAACTAGCGCGTGTTAGTATAGCGATGCTGCCGCGTTTGCAACGCTACAAAAAGTCAGCCTTATTTAAAACAATTAATTTCATTGGTATTTACAAATTGTGTAAGTTATTAATCTAAATCAAGATTTGAATAGATAGCAGTTAAGTAACTTAACATAACATCACTGTGTCATTAATAGTACATCTGTCAGCTAAGAGATTTTAAATTACGATGTCAACGGAGTAAAATAATATCCATTTCGATAATTAATAAGACACAAACAAACATTTATAAACTAAATTGGTCCCAGTATAAAATTATTTAATTATTCGATTATTACAACTTATTTAAATTAATTTGTAAATAATACTTAGGTATATTAATACATGTCATGATTTTAGCTTAATTGAGTAAATATAACATAACATCACGCCTTTAATCCCCGAACGGTTAGGCAGAGGTGTACCTAATATTAATAATGATAATAATACCTAATTTCACCAACGAACATTCTAATCCCACATGGCACTCCCCTAATTACATAATACGGGAGCCAGCAACAGGGCCGAAATTCAGACTCCATGGGTAATACTGAGATAATATTGATAAAAAAAACAGTTAAACCAATAGACCAACACGAGGCAGCCATAAAATATAATCCATTCAAAAAGTCGCGTGAATAGAATTCACTCAAAAAGTTGAAGGTCTTTGAATCTATCACTAGTTATCAGAGATAGGAAGTGGTATGGTTAAATAACCCTCCTTTAGTGGGCTCCGCCGCAGTCGGGTAAATATCATGCTTGATAAAAGTTTATCAGGTCCATAACTCATAAAATAATAATAATTTCAAATAATACTTAGATATTTTTAAGGTACTAAAACACCGCTTAAGGGTCAGCTCGCACCGGCCACCGTAGACGCGGGCCTGTGGACGGTGAGTGATGGGCTAACTCGCCGTCCGTCCGTCTCACGATGAAAACAGGCCGTGTCGACGGCGCGTTCGTGTTCCACGCGCGCCTCAAAGAGATGTCAGCAACATGGGAGGGGCCCGAAAGGGCCGACGCCTGTCGGGGCCGCGGGTAGTCCAACGGTTATCGCGGCCTCGATATAGAGGGCGAAGAAGGAACATGGGTGGTTTTTAGTCAGTAGAAGTCTGACACTCCCTTTCGCTCTGCCCAAGAGCGGGAGGGGTTATTCGATGATTTTACACCCACAAAAAAAAAAAAAAAAAAATGGGTCAGCTCGCACCGACGCGACGCTGCGCGCACACTTTAAAAGAGCTACTCAAAATACAAGTTTATTTTCTATACGAAAAGATACACATTCCATTGTGAGTATTCAGAATACGTTGCACCATGCAGCGTTGCGCCTCGTGACGCCTCGCGGCGTAGAGCGATGCATTGCGACGCAGCGCGACGCCGCGAGGCGCAACCGAGGCCACCGTGGCGACTTGTCTTTACTATTTTATTTATTAAAAATTAAAATATTTTTTTTTATTAAAAATTTACTGGGTGGGTAGAGCAAGTGATTTCGGGCTGCGCCGCGCGCCGCCGCGAGACGCATCGCAACGTCGCGAGGCGCATCGTAAACTCGTTGGCAACACAACGCCTCGCTACGCAGCGAGACGCCGCGCGGCGCAACGCGAAATCATTTGCTCCACCCCGCGTCCACCCGCAGTCTACCCGCAATCCGCGTCGCGTCGCGTCTCGGTGTGAGTTGACCCTAACGGGACCAAATAAGTTTGGTCTGAAGACCTCCAAACAGCGGAGGGTCCTGCTGGGAAATAATTTAATATTTTGCCGTAGCCATTGAGGTACTATCTTTTAAATTATGCCATTCGGAAGGTACTAAATACTATGCACGTTACACTTCAGCACTCAATCCGATTCAACCGAGGGAGAAGCCGTTATATTTCATGAATCAATCACTGTTCTGCACACTGCATTCCATTTAACATCACACTAACTCCTTGCAGCAAGTTCCCAGACTCTTTCACATGCATCTTAATATGGCTCTTCAACCCCGAAGCTTTTCTGAACGACTGACCGCATTGGGTACAAATATATGGTTTCTCACCGGTATGGCAGCGTATATGGGAGATTAAATCGTTGCGTTGGACGAAAGCTTTTTCGCAGTACGAGCATTGGAAGGGTCGTTCACCGGTGTGGGTTCTCCGATGGTTTTTCAAAGTCCCTGATGCAGCAAATCTCATGGGGCAGAGGTCACATTGGTATGGTTTCTCTCCGGTGTGAATTCGGCGGTGTTTCACTAGAGCACTTGATGTTGTGAAGCCGTTACCGCAGTCGTCACAGACGAAAGGGTGTGCTCCGCTGTGTTTGCGGTTGTGGGCGTCGAGTTCACCTTTTGAAACGAATCTGAAAGGAAGGAAAAGTGTTTATTTGTCGCTGGGATGTGATGTGCAGAGAAAATATCAAAACAATAAAATAAACAAACAGGTGAGAACATACAAAAAATTGAACAGCAGTTAACAGCGTCACTGCGACGAGCAGGTTAGCACTCAGCATGCTACTAGGTTCCTAACAAAAAAAATTAATGGTACCCAATAGCACTTTTTACCTGACGCGGGAATCTAACCGCCTTTTTTTTTTTTTTTTTTTTGGCGGTTGGAAAATCATCGAATAACCCCTCCCGCTCTTGGGCAGAGCGAAAGGGAGTGTCAGACTTCTACCGACTAAAAACCACCCATGTTCCTTCTTCGCCGTCTATGTCGAGGCCGCGATAACTAGTGTACAACCCGCGGCCTAGGGAATCTAACCCCTCACAAACGGTTTCGGCCGTACCGTAGTTTCGTAACTGGTTTCGATGAAGGATGAATGATTTGTCCTTGTACGTAACTAGTTTCGATGGAGGATATATTTGTCTTTGTACGAAACCAAGGTTACGTACAAGGAATTTTTGCAAAAAATATGAAGTTTTACTAGCATTATAGCAGACCCTTTACGAAGGTGTCAACCAAGCATTATGAACATCGTACTGAGTACCCCTACGAAAAATTATTGCTGGGATACGACATTTCTTTTGGGCCAAAAATCACATTTTAGGGTAAAAAAAAAATTGTAAGCATCCAGACCAGACCAATCTGAGAGGCCAATCATCTTCCCAGATACACACACAAAGTGTGGCTACAAGTATGAGTATTAAGATCATAACTCTGTCAATTATGAACCGATTTTCAAAATTCTTTATTCGACAGAGTATAATCCGCGTTCCCACTAGGGCCGCGCGGCTACTTGAGACGCGGCCGTGCCCCGAGAGTGTGGGACGGTTGTCGGTCTACTTTAAAGAAAGCTGTGTGGCTCTGGGTAATCGGTCAGTGCACTAGTGCCACAACATAAAAAAAAAACTGTTTTTTTTTTTTTTTTTAATACAGATTTACCTATTTTCAATAATTACAAGATGAAGGTCAGTTCAGTAGACAGCCAACGCTCTACTGAAGTACCTCAATACCCAAAATAATTCCTCCATGGAAACTAGTTACGTACAAGGACAAATCATTCCTTCATCGAAACCTTAACAGTAAATTCTTTGTACGTAACCATTGTACATAACCATGGTTTCGTCCAAAGACAAATATATCCTCCATCAAAACTAGTTACGTACAAGGACAAAACATTCCTTCATCGAAACCAGTTACGAAACTACGGTTTCGTAGACGGCCGAAACCTCACAAACAACCCCATGTTCAGCAGTTGTGCTTGTGACCACAAGACCAATGGGGCCGTCAAATATAAATAATACAAACAAAAATTATCGTAGCTCACCTTTTTTCACAATTCTCACACTTAAAAGGCTTCAACCCCTGATGTCTTCTCATGTGCTGAGCCAAATTAGTCTTCTGGCTAAACCCTCGTCCGCACTGTGAACATAAGAATGGTTTCTCACCCGTATGTGTCCGCATATGCTCCTTTAGTGTACACAACATAAGAAAACCTTTATTGCACACTGTACAATGGTGCTTTTTTTCATTCTTATGACTGCCTTTATGCAATTCTAAACTGTCTTCATTAGGAAAACTTTGGGCACAAACGTCACAACTTATACCGTTCTTTCGTGAATGCATTGTTAGTACGTGGTTTTCTAAATAAGCTTTGTATTTAAATTCTCTTTTACATACTTTGCAGATGTGTTTTATGTTGTCCGTTTCTTCGTGACGCTGCATGTGGGCAGTTAGCGATGTTTTATTCTTGAATTTGCGTAAACAGAACGAGCATTGGTATGATTCTGTTTTACTGTTTATGGTTTTTTCATGTTTTAGAATGTGTGTCCTCAATGCTGCCTCCGTTTTGAATTGACATAAGCAGAATTTGCAAACATGCAATAGTGATTTGCTTTCAGATAAGTGTTCATTACGATGGGTTTCTTGGTGTATTCTCCACGCATTTGGAGTTTTGAACTTTTGATTACATTCAACGCATTCTATCTCATTTTTGACATTAACTAATTTATTTTTACTAACTTTTTCTAAGATTTTTTTGTACTTATTACAGTTTTCTTGCTTTAAATGGCTTTTATACTTGTCTTTAGTAGAAAATGATAGTCTACAGCAACATGTGTATTTCTTTGCTGCAGTTTTTAAAGGTTCTTCTTCTTTAAGTTCTATAGGTAATGTCTCACATGGTGTTTCATCATCATAGTGATCAGGAAAGCCTAAATCATCATCAAAATTCAAGTTTATCTCTTCTTTGACAGGTTGATTGTGATCTTCAGGTACTGCGGATTTAGTGAGTTTACAAAAACTAGTGTCGGCGATTGGGTATAATGTAGCATCTTGTATGTTCATATTTTTCTTATCAAAACTGTCTTGGGAGCTGTAATTAGTAATACTTGAAGTCTCAAAACTTATATAACTGCTTAATTTTTCGGTTATACCCCTATTTTCATCTTTTATCGAGCATTTTTTGTCAAGACTCGATGTTTTACCGTCGTTCATGGAGTTTTGGTATATGTTGTTTAGAATCGTCTCAGAATCCAGACAGCGCCGTTTAAATGCATCAGCCTTGCACATGACCGACTCACATTCACCGCAAACCTGTTTTGGCAGACTATCCTCGAATTTAACATTAATATCAGCAGTAAATGCAAGGATATCGAACAAGTTGCGTTTTTCGTCGTCCATCTTTGTAAATAAAGACTTCATGTCGGCACATTCTATTAAACAGACGCGGCATATTCTGTCGAATGCCTGAACACTTATTTCCATAGTATTTTTAACTAAAAATCGATTATTTTTTGTTGATTTGGTGAACCAACTGACAAAGGACAACAATAACTCCAAGTGACGCGATCAAATTGTCAAACAATTTAATGATAGTTGTCAATGTCAGATGTCAGTGGCATCTAGGGATGTCCTTTCAAATTAATATAAAAGAATATTGATAGTCGACTACTCGCCTAAAACATAAAATAACATCAAGACAACAACACATAAACAACATCATCATCATATCAAGTCATCCTTAAGCCAGGTAAAGCAGCAGACGATCGTAAAAACTTCCACCCTATGTCTCTACTATGTCACATATACAAACTATTCGAGAAACTGCTGCTTAACCGTCGTACGGCATCATTGATCCGAAACAGATTCCCGAGCAAGCTGGTTCAGACCCGTCAAGTCAGTACTGGACGATTCTACTGTAAGTACCGTAAACATTCGCAATAAATTGGACTTTCTATGTAAATTTATGCGAACAGATCAACATATTTGTAAAATGTACAGTTATGTTATGTTGTTTCTGTAACTAAATAAATAAATGTACTTTCCAATATTTCCAAAAGTGGTTCGAGATATCACAGCACGTTTGTGCGTTTATTATGTTTCAACAATTACATATTTACTGGAAAGCCCTTACCTCATTTTTTAGGGTCAATGCACATTTTGTCTATATTTCTCTAAAAGTTGTCATTTTTATGAGGTTCTTCAATTCACATGGTCTATTACTATAGCAGTCTCTAAATAAAAAGGTACCTACGCACTCTACGAACGCTCTACGGAGTTTGTCCCGGTCGTCCTCGAATCACAGGTTATCACATTTTGAGTCTCGGTCTATAGTGGAACGAGTAGGAAATAAAAAGTTCCAATTGTCACCACTGGGGACGACCGGCAATAAACGACTCTACGCAGTTAAATATACTACGTTTTTCTTTTTGGAGGGTAGGAAATCATCAAATAACCCTTCCCGCTCGTGGGCAGAGCGAAAGGGAGTGTCAGACTTCTACTGAGTAAAAACCACCCATGTTCCTTCTTAGCCCTATATGTCAAGGCCGCGGTATCTCTTACAGCATTCCGCAGCCCCGACGGGAAATCTAAGTACCTGGCGAGAGAGCCTCCTCAGATGTTGATTAAAGGTTGGCCTTGGTTTGGTCCTTTTAAACCCCCTTTTTTTTTGGCGGGTTGAGAATCATCAAGTAACCCCTCCCGCTCTTGGGCAGAGCGAAAGGGAGTGTCAGACTTCTACTGACTAAAAACCACCCATGTTCCATCTTAGCCCTCTATGTCGAGGCCGCGATAACTAGTGTACAACCCGCGGCCTCCCTTTAAACCCCTTCATTTTGGTACCTACCTTACTCGATGGAAATATGAGATTTTCTTTTTCAAAAGCCACGATGTGGTCCCCAAAATCCGCAATTTTTCAAAAATTATTTTACTTTATCCAGTGACACTCGGGCTACCAACACGTATATTTTATCCAAATCTGTTCATCCGTTTAGGAGTTATGAGGGCACAAACGGACATATATACAGGTCAAACACACAAGTAGAGTCAAAATGGAAAGGTTGCCAGGTCAGCGGATCTAAAATGGCCGCTTTATCAGAATCCACGCAGAATCTTAGTATGAATCACGTTAAAAATTTCAAATTCTACAATGGACTTTATGTCTTTAAGCATAAAGTCCATTTTAAGAATTTTAAATTTTTGACAAGATTAATATTACGATTCTGCTAAAGCTGCCATTTTAGACCCCCAGGTAACTCATTTGAACGGGATGACGCCTAATAGAGCCCAAAATAAATACGGATAACGGCAGATACCACTGCTAATTCTGATAATGAAACACATCGGAACAGAAAATAAATTCTTTATTTTAATAATATCCAATTTCATCAGATTAACGTAGACGTTTTGAATAATAAAAAAAAATGTATTTTATACAGTTGCAAGTTTCCTTTTCTAAAAAATTCACACAAAGTTTTGTCGGAGGTAAAAAAAATATCTTTTTTTAATCTGTATTGAGATCGTAAAATACATCACAATGTTACATTGCCATTTAAAAATATTTTTAAAAGTATTGCCATGTTTTGAGGTGCTTACACCTATTTTTATTGCCACATTCGACAACTAAACGTTCGAATTAATAATTAAATAATAATTATATTTACACATTTTTAAATTTAGTATTGCCAGACGATGGGTAATAATAATTTTGTAATCTGGCAAATAAAATTGCTTGAATGCGAAAATTATTAAAATTTGAAGGTGTAAGTCGCCCTCGTATAAAAAATTTCTAAAATTTTATTTTACATCTAAACCTAGTTATTTTATTTATTTACAATACACTGCACTGAGGTAACGACTTCTATTAAAAGTCTTTGTACTGTATTATTATTTCCTGTCTAAATGATTAATATTAATAATATCATCATACTGTCCAATATTTGTTGTCTAATTTTTTTACGTATCTAAAAATCTATTATAACATTATCTTATATATGTAATAACTATTATTATTATTTATTATTAACAATGGTTTTCGATTATTGGCACGTCATTGACTCGAAATAGTAATTGTATGGAATAGTTACGACCGCATCGGAAACGGTCCATCCAAAGCGTTTAGGGATTTTATATCTATGGATATAAAAGGTAAAGCTTCATTTAAATTATCAATTCAACATTCTATATCACAACTTATTACTTGACTGAATATGATGCGGTGCTTACAAAGAGGTAGATCAAAATTTATAACTTTAATACTAAAATTATGGCAAGAAAAAATAAAACTGAAATGGCAACACCTAAAAATGTCTTTTATCATTAAAAATAACTCATTTTGTAATAATTTCTAATTTTCCTTTTTGAAATACTGAAAAAATCTACCTCTTTGCTACAATAGCTATTCCATACAAAGAATACAATTTTTAAGACTAGGTTAATTTACCTTCGTTTTGTTTACAAACATTATTTTAAAAATATTAAGCATGTTATTTTTTTAAATAATTTATATTTTTTTCTACAACATTTTGTAAGACTACACTAAAAGTAGGTATTATTTTCAGACTAAGTTTTGGGAAGATCATTTCGACACAATTTGAAATTGTGACGTTATATTATTGTTTAAAAAACAACGTTTGTAAGCAAAACGGCCATCATTATTACTGATACGACACCTGAAACGTCCCCGAATTGTAACTATCTTCACGGTATATTTTATCATGGATAGGCAGATTGCAATAACACAGAAATATCAACTAAAAACATTGAAATATAAATTTAATGTGTTGGACATCACTAGTCATGTCATTCTTTCCCGCGAAAACTGGGTAAATTATTTTTATAAAATTTTTGTTAAAATTGTCTCATTTAAACCGAATATTTCAGCAAAATGTCTACTTTTAGAAATAAATTGGCGATTTTAAACAAATCTTCGCTTTCCAAATAACTAATTTTCACAATGAATTATTATTTATGTAGTTTATATCTGCCTACACCATTTAAAATATATCATGAAAATAGCTACTGCCCCCGACGATATAATATAATAATATATATTTGACAGACTTGCGGCCCCTAAGTACTACTTTAAAATACCGTATTGCGATACTTAATTTGGCAGTAATTTTTATATTTATTTGTATCAAATATCGAAGATTCGACGCCATTTTTTTTCAACAATGCTTGTTTTTTTTATTAAATTAATTTTCTAAACTAGATATTATTGTCATTTAATTAAAGTCTAAAAATTGCTATAATGCCAGGCTTTACGTGAAGTCATTTTGAAAGTCATAAGAACAGCTGCACAAGTGCAATTTTATACGTAGTCTATCATATTGCTATGTTATTCTGCCATAAATCTTCAATATTTGACACAACGAACTTCCATATATTATGAGCTGCCTTGAATAATACTATAATCGCAGCTTTTACGAACTTAAGCACTTTCCTTAGACTATAGAAAAAAAAACATAAAAAATAAGCTATAAACAAATGTATAACGAATACAAAAATAACTTTGTAATCACATTGAAACCTGGCCTTTTAAGGCCATAGATTAGAGTCTTTTTATGGCCAAAAGGCCTTTTAAACTTATGGCCTACGCACACATCTTTGTTCAGTTAAAGTGGTCTATTTTTAACTTTGGCCTTAACTTATGTCCTTTTTAAAAAAGACCCAACAAGGCTACTTTTTATATAAATACTAGTTAAGGCGGCATCTATCTTAATATTGCTTATTTCATCGTTGTTTTTTTTAAGGCCCGACTCCACTCCATGGCCTCAAACGGGACTTTAAGGTCTAAAATGTCACAGCAATGAATGTAGGATAAGGCCCAATTGCTGTCTTCAAAATCGCTTGGACAAAATTGGTCCTTTATCCCATTTTTAAGTATTATTGCAGACATTTTTTTAATAAGAATATCTCTTAGTAGTTTGACTACTTTAACTCAAACCAAAGGTTTTAATTCGGTAACTACACGATAGATGGCACTTTTTAAAACTAGATTACACTCGGCTGTGCGGCTTGTTTCCTTTGCTCGTTGTTTTTAAAACAAACGGTTGGATGACGTCATTTCCGTATGCAGCGCTGTCTGGGGAATTAAAAATATGTATTAATGAAAAGACGATCAAAAATGTTTATTGATGTGAATACTATGTGCAGTAATATACTCTGTTAGCAATTTCCAGCACACAGTCGTCGGACTGCCAAGTCATAGGTTGGAAGAAATCCTGATGGAAAAACCCAATAACACATTGCTCGACCTGGGATCGAATCGAACCCAAGACTTCATGCTCAGCAGTCGCCCTTACGACCACTAAACCATCGAGGCAATCACTCAGTCAACCAGTAGAGTAAGTACATTACTGATACTGTTAACCTGCATCATCCCAGTGCTAGACCTCCTCTCTCTACGACTTCCAGTTAATAACCTGGTCGGCTTCCAGTCTTACCGGATGCAGCTGAATACCAGTATTTTACATGGATCCTCTGCCTATCTGACTTTCACAACCCAGTTAATACTGAATCAGGGATGTAACGGAGGTAGTTTTATCGGAACCGAAGTCGGAGTCGGAGTTTTTAAATTAATTTTTAAATTTAAATTTTTTTAAATTTTTTTTTAATTTTTAAATTTGATTTATCGGAGTCGGAATCGGAGTCGGAGGCAGGGTCAGAAGTGGTGGCATGAGAAAGAATTTTTAAAGGGAGTTATATTTGGAGGTTTATTTACCTCCAAATATACCTCCCTTTATTTTTTTTTGGTGGGTGTAAAATCATCGAATAACCCCTCCCGCTCTTGGGCAGAGCGAAAGGATGCGATAACCAGAGGACTACCCGCGGCCCAAATATACCTCCCTTTCTTGAATACGTCTTCATACACAGTTTACACTTTGCCGAATCTGAATTAACTTCAATGAAGTAGTTCCAAATACAACTTGATTTTGGTTTCATTGTCCAACACAAAAACAGATCACTTTTATTGATAATAAGCCGCAAAAATCAAAACAAATATCTATGCGTAACAAATTAACAACAAGTGAAAAAATAATTGACGATTGAGTGCTTGTAGCGGGGGTCGGCGAGATTCCCCGCGCGACTTGTATGCACCTGTTCGTTACAGTCGACACCGGCCGGCGTCGCGCGTCGCCGCTGTGTTATGCTTCGACCTCCGATTTAAAAGTGTCGGAACCGAAGGTGTAATAATAATCGGAAGTTCCGACTTAACGGAGCCGGAGGCGAAGCTCCGTAACATCCCTGTACTGAATAACACAATACCCTTTTGGTAAAACTAGTTGTCTTTCAGGTCACAGACTACCTGTAGCGAATAGGACGCCGTCGCCTCCTTCTGCGAAGCAGTGATGCTGGCGAAGGAGGTGGCGGAACGCGAGAGGGAGAGAACCTCTCGTCCCAGCCGCCGCGGGAGGCGCTCCGGGCGTCGGGGGTCCCGCGATGACCTCCGGCCACCGTAGACGCGGGCCTGTGGACGGTGAGTGATGGGCTAACTCGCCGTCCGTCCGTCTCACGACGAAAACAGGCCGTGTCGACGGCGCGTTCGTGTTCCACGCGCGCCTCAAAGAGATGTCAGCAACATGGGAGGGGCCCGAAAGGGCCGACGCCTGTCGGGGCCGCGGGTAGTCCAACGGTTATCGCGGCCTCGACATAGAGGGCGAAGAAGGAACATGGGTGGTTTTTAGTCAGTAGAAGTCTGACACTCCCTTTCGCTCCACCCAGAGCCGGACGAGTCATTCTTCAGTCAGTCTTGTTAGCTCTTTGTGTCCGGGGGCTCTTTGTTTAGTTTAACCGGATGCAGCTAAATACCAGTATTTTATATGGAGCGAGTGCCTATCTGCAGGGCTATTGCGTATCTCTGTTGACAGATTTATTGATTATCACTTTGGCTCTGTGTGCTTTGATTAACATTAATAGTTCCTTTTTGTATTAAACCATAACCAATTTGACAGTTAATCCATGGACAATATGATAGCCACTGTCATGTAAAAGATACGCAATAGCCCTGCTTACCTCCGCAACCCAGTTAATACCCAGTTATTACAACTCGAAGAGATTAATTTGATAACTCACCCCATCATTTAGCGCTAGCCTTTTCAAGGAAATCCATCTTCAACCTCAGTTCAATAAGAAAAAGCTGTTTCTGCAGAGAAAATATCTCTTCTTTTTGTCTCAACTCCATATTTAGAATCTTCATTTTAGCTTCATGCTCCCAAATCGCATGCTGCCTCTTCGCAGTGAAATATAGTCTTTCCTCTTCCGTTGCAGTTCCGCAATCATGTTTGATTTGATCACCCATTTTCTCCGGCCGATCATGACCATTTTTTCGCTTTAATTCGTCTAAATTGCTCAAATTTAAAGGAGTGTTTGATAGCTCGTTTAATTTCTGCAAGAAATTCTGTTGTATTCTGGCTTGTTCGATAGCTTGTAGGGGGTTAGTGAGTATTGGTAGTGGGGCCATTGGGAGGGGCGTTAGGGGTAGTTGTTTGTGCGAGGGAGGGGGTGTGGGGGAGGATTGGGGGATGATTTGTACTTGGGGTTCTAGGACGTTCGGCATCGTGTCTTCGCTTTCGTTCGTACTTGATAGTCGGCCGTTTGACATCTGGAATAGATTCATAATGGATTGCGTGAGTAAAAATATTGAAGGTTTTCAGTATGGAGCCAGTGTCTAAATATAAAAAAAATAACTATTTTTTTAAATCAAGAGCACTTTTTAGTAATTTTACAAAATAGACTACGTTTTTTTCGTTACCATAGGTACATAGAATAACGCCTGTAATCTCTTAAGGGTAAGGCAAAGGTGTAACCAATAAGTCACACATTTTGCGCGTTATAATAAAGTATCATGTAAAACGGGGGCGATCCTAATACCACCTATCCAGAAATCCAGACACCGAGACTGCGACTGACAAATTCCTGACGGAAAACTCAGTGCCCGGGAATCGATCCCAGGACCTCCAATATCCAAGTAGTTCAGTTCCCAAAACAAAAAATATAGCAATAGCAACGAGAACAGAAGCTTCGTTAAGGGTAAATAAATAAAATAAATGATGTTTGTTTATACATAGTGTGAAGAACTCACGTTGACCGGCACGCAGTCGTCATCCTTCACGCTGTGGCCTCCGTCCGCGCTCGTAGTCGGATCCCCGTCCTCGTCTGCAAATAACCATTAATCACCGTTACAAAGTTATCACCGTTGTAAAGTAATCACCATAACACTAGTGTTGGAAAATTACCATTTTTTTATTTTGGAAAATTACCAAGTTGAAGTCACACTATTATCAAACCACTGCAATTCCTGTGTATCATTCAACGAGACATTGAAGCTCGGCGAAGTGTCCAGAGAAACAATAGGGATGTTAACTGACTTAAAAAAATATGATTCTAATTAGTCCGTCTTTAAGATTATCAAAAAATATTGGATACGTATTTTTTGTTTTATCTAATCAATAAAAATTGACGAAGATAAAACGCGTCAAAGATTTGAGTGGGGCTGTTGTGACGTCACTCACCGGTAAAAAATGTCATACTAATCACTAGTTTTAGAATATGATGTCACACGAGTTTTCAAAGCACTGTATCGTTTTCATTGTTTGTTTACGTGAAAAAAGAAAAATTATGTATAAAATATTTTTTGGAAATCTGTCTGACGGACTTATTCGATTTTTTTAGTTAACTACCCTATTGCACCCGGTTAGACTGGAAGCCGACCCTAACATGGTTGGGAAAATTCTAGGTTTTTTTTTAATTACCGTTGAAAAATTTTATAGGTACACAAGATATTTTTTGCCAGGATGATGTTCTGAATTACTGGTTACCCTTTTCGCGTCGGTGTCCCTTATACTCTGTATATTTTTTTCAATGTTTAGAACATAATATTGTAACAGTACCTATAAATAATAAATCAACAAAATCAAAATTACATGGGCACTTATAAAACGTCGACAAAAAGGTGCACGGTTCGGTGCATTGGTCGATTCCTAAGGAGAAGAACCGGCAAGAAACTCCAAAGGCTACTCTTTTAATCTTTTAAAATCGTTTGGGTTAACAATGAGGTCCAGACATCTTGTATAATACACACATGAAGACCGTGCAGATTAGTGTCTGAGATGGTGTTTTGAAGAAAGCACCACACATATTTGAGTGGACCCGTCCAGTCAGTGCAAGCATTTGTCAGTTATCGTGGAGCTCGATTTATATTACATACCTTTTACGTCTAGAGGGTGTATGTTCTGCCAGAGCATGCCATCCAGGAGCCCGGGCGGTTCCGACTGCGATTGCTGGAAACAAAACGACAAATACATTAATACATAAATATACTAGATGATGGTCGCGGCTTCGTCCGCGTGGATGTCGGTTGGCGCGACCGATGTTGGTTCATCATCATCATCATCAGCCAATAATGTTCCTACTGCAGGAAGTCAGGCCTCCTCTCTAGGAGAGGGATGGGCTATAATCCACCACGCGGGCCCTGTGCGGATTGGTAGATGTCACATATCTTCGAATTTTTGGTTCTAAGACATGCCGGTTTCTTCACGATGTTTTCCTTCACCGTTTTGAGAGCAGTGTTAATGAGATAAATTACACAAAGTAATGCGCCTGCCTGGGTTCGAACCCACGACCAACTGTTCGTAAGTCGGGGCCGCAACGACTGGGCCACCACTGCCCTTGCCGATGTTGTTTATCGCGACCAAAAGCAATTTTTTCCCCTTTACTACATTTAAAACGCATTAAAACGTAAGCTTATGTCCTTTCTCGGACTCTAGCTTATCTGTGTACCAAATTTCATTTAAATAGGTTCAGTAGTTTTGGCGTGAAAGCGCGACAGACAGACAGAGTTACTACCGTAGGACGCCGCCTTTTAAGGCGGCGTCCTAATTGGCAGCGGTCGTACGACCAAACGATGCGTTCCCATCGCACGACGAGATTAAATACACTAGTTACTTCAGTGTGTTCTAATAGAGCTTACAAGTGATCGTGCGACCACAGTGAAATACTCAAAACGAAGGTGCGATCGTCCAATCAAAGCTACAAATCTCATCTGATTGGTCACGCGACATCGCGCGAACTGAACGCGGGGGGCGGGGGACGGCACAGGTGAGTCGAGATGATAGAGAAGGCGTACGATCGATCGTTGCCAGTTAGAACACCAGTTGGACCATCGTACGATCATTTTCATCGCACGAAGATAAAGGCATCGTTTGATCGTACGACCGCTGCCAATTAGGACGCCGCATTAAACCCCAACATCTATAGTATTTAAAGATGTACGCGAGCCCATCCCTCTCTCAGAGAGGAGGCCTGAGTCCCTGCAGTGGGAACAATATAGGCTGATGACGATAGAACCCCAAGTAGAACAGATTGGAAGCCTAGGGGCCGTCACTGCGATATTTTTTTTTGTTCTAGACCATACCTGGTCAAAATTCCAAAATTTTCACAGCTGTTTTTTTACAATTGTACTTTTTCAGGTTATAACTTTACTTAAATTACCTCCATGACCCGTGTAGGTACTATTCAAAGCATCCACTAGCATAATGTTTTAAGAGTGCTACATTGACATTTACCGTATGATGTGAATCTTGACCCCAAAAAAAGTCAATTCCCAGCAATAATTTTTGCGTAGGGTGACTTAGTTTGATGTGCAAAATGCTTGGTGGTGGCTTGAGTCTGTATACATATAGGCTAAATAAAAAAGTACTCGGTGAAAGTCCTTCTATGGCGTTACATTTTTGAAGTTTAAAAAGATCAAAAATCAAAAAAAAAAAAAAAAAAAAAAAATATATCAAAACTCATTTATTCAAACTAGGCTGATAATCAGCACTTTTCGAACGTCAAAATTTACTTTACTTTACTTATTTACAAGAGACAGTCCCCCAAAACGCCCCCCCTTCGACACTTCCTAGTGTTTTTGCTGGAAAGAAGAAGTGGCGGAACAAACTCCCCAGCACACATCTGTCTGTTAGGTTGGTTAGAAGAACCAGACTCGATACAATAGTAAGGCAAGTATAAAAAAGTATATAATAATAATAAAAAAAAGACATAACATATCAGTAAACTAATCTTGGAGAAAGAACATAAATAAATAACAAACATTGTCTTGTGTTCAACTCAGCGACCAACTGTTCTTATCATTTAAGTAGTCGTTAATGGAATAGTACGCTTTTAAACAAAGATTAGATTTTACTTTGGCTTTAAACGCATTAAATGGCAAGTCTAGAAAAGAAGATGGCAGTTTGTTATAAAATGTTATACCAAGCCCGACGAATGAATTATGAACTTTGTGAAGCCGGTGAAAAGGAGCGCGTAGTTTATGCTTATTTCTAGTGTTAAAGTTGTGAATATCACTGTTTTTAGTGTACAGGTGGATATTTTGTTTAATATATAAAATGTTGGCAAAGATGAACTGAGAAGCAACAGTGAGGATACCAATCTCTTTAAAAAAATCTCTAAGAGAAACTCGGGCACCCAGCTGATAAATTGCACGAACCGCTCGCTTCTGCAGAACAAATATATTTTGAATATCAGCAGCTTTGCCCCACAGCAGAATACCGTATGACATAACGCTGTGAAAATAACTGAAGTAGACTAACCGTGCTGTATCAACGTCAGTGAATTGTCTTACTTTTCTGACGGCGTATGCGGCTGAACTTAGCCTTCCCGCTAGGCTTGATATATGTAAACCCCATTGTAATTTTGGATCTACTGTAATGCCCAGAAATACAGCAGAGTCGGCAGTTTCCAGCTCCTGATTGGCGAGGATAATATTGGGACCTAGATTTCTAACATTGGGTAAAGCGAACTTAACTATTTTAGTTTTCTTGGCATTAAGAACAAGGTTGTTTATTGTGAACCAATCCGTGACCATTGATAGCGTGCTGTTTACGTCGTCAAATTCGTGTCTATTCCTATCTACTTTAAAGATAAGAGAGGTATCATCTGCAAATAGTACAACGTCACAAAAACCCTTTAAATAGTATGGTAGATCATTAATATAAACCAAGAATAAAAACGGACCCAGTATTGAACCTTGAGGTACACCTAGCCGAACCGGTAGCCCGAAAGATTTCGCGCCATTTACGTCTACACATTGGAATCTATTTTGCAAATACGAATCTATCACATTTAGGGCCTCATTTTGAACACCGTAATAACGCAGTTTCCGTAAAAGCGTGTCGTGATGTACGCAATCAAAAGCTTTAGAGAGATCGCAGAAAACACCGATTGCATTTTGCGCGTTCTCCCATGCGTCAAATATGTGCTTCAACAAAGCAACACCTGCATCCGTAGTCGAACGACCCTTTGTAAAGCCATATTGATCATTATGAAGGAGATTATTTAAATTAAAATGTAATAACAACTGTTTGAGAATTAATTTTTCAAAAATTTTGCTAAAAGCAGGTAAAATAGAAATTGGTCTAAAGTTACCGATATCGTTTTTACTGCCTGATTTAAATAGAGGGATGACTTTACTGCTCTTCATAAGGTCAGGGAAAGTCCCCAAATCGACGCATTTATTGAAAGTAACGGCAAGACAGGGGGCTACAATGTCGATTATGTTACTTAAAAGTTTAATAGAAATGCCCCAGTAATCACCTGTGTTTTTAGACTTAATGTGCTTATACAGATTATATACAGGGTGTAAATTAACCCTTCACACATACGTCAACCAAGCATTCTGTACATGACACTAAGTACCCCTACGCAAAAAATTTTGCTCTTTAATTAATTAGCACTCTTAAAACATTGTGCTAGTGGATGCTTAGAATAGTAAACAAGTCATGGAGGTAATTCAAGTAAAGTTATAACCTGAAAAACTAGTATTTACAAAAACAGCTGTGCTAAATTTGGTACTTTGACCCCCAATATCTCCGTAACTAGGGGGTTCCCATGTATGGTCTAGAACCAAAAAATATTGCAGTGGTGGGGAGAACAAGTGCCCTTCGTTTGCGTTAAGGGTTCTTTTACACCCTTTATAAACAATAATTTTAATAACACTCAAAATCAAAAGTCATTTATTCAAACTAGGCTGACAATCAGCACTTTTACTAAATTTACTTATTTACAAGAGACAGTCCCCCAAAACGCCCAGCCTTCGACACTTCCTAGGGTTTTAGCTGGGAAGAAGATGTGACGGAACAAACTCCCCAGCAACAAATCTGTCTGTTAGGTTAAAAGAACCAGACTCAATACAATAGTAAGGTGTAAGTTAATATTACGATTGACCACAGACACAAATCAGTAATAAAAAAGTATTTAATAATAAAAAATATAAAAAAGACAACATATCAGTTAACTAATTTTGGAGAAACAACATATATAGCAAACATTTGCTTATGTTCAACTCGGCGACCAACTATACTTATCATTTAAGTAGTCGTTAATGGAATAGTAAGGGATTTTAAGATTTTACTTTGGTATCAAACGCATTAAATGGCAAGTCTAGAGAAGAAGATGGCAGTTTGTTATAAAATGTTATACCGAGTTTTACGAATGAATTATGAACTTTGTGTTAAAGTTGTGAATATCACTATTTTTAGTGTACAGGTCGATATTTTAACACTATTATTACCTTGTATTTTTCATTTTAAATGCTGAAATCAACTATCACTTAAAAAAATATAAATATACTAAAAAAGGTATAGTTTTTCAAAAAAAAAAGATGTTATGTGACGTCTACAGACAGCTTTTATGATAAAAGATTGGTCTCCGAAAACGAAGTGGATTAGCTTGAGCTTTTAATTTGAAATCTATTCTTAGCATGCATAAGGTCGTGATTTGCGTCATACGACTTCAGGTTCCTAGATAACTTATACAAGTTGTAACATAAAAAGTACAAAGCCTCTTTTCCTGGTGACTCAGGAGTTCCTTTGTTAGGAGGTTCCTTTCTCTGGAGCCCTGACCGCAGCTTGGACCCTGTTCCCGATACGATACAGATGATTTTTTATTGTTTTAATACGTAAAATATATTTAAAAATGTATGAAATTAGTTTATAAATGAATAAAGGATAATAATAATAATAAAAATTAAAATAAATAATAATCATTTAAATAATTATATTTTTTTTTTTCAAGTCATGTCTGTCAAGAAATTGTATTGTCACCTGAAGGTGTGTGCAAAATTTCAGCTCAATCGGTTGGGGGGAACTGATTTAAAATTCAGTTTGATTTGACAGAGGCAAGATTTCAACACTACATACTAACAACATACCCACACTACGTTACCCGTTGGGGAGCGAGGGGGTATTCAAAATATGGTGGTCACAAGGGTAGCAGGGGGGTGTAAGGTTCCGTCACATAGTCAATTAAGGATGCCAGCGGATTGAAAACTAACAGATTGTAAATCAATTAAAGATTTAAATGTATCCTTATTTAAGAAAAGGCTTAAGTCTTTGCTGTTGACTAAAGCGTATTACAACATTTCGGAATTTTTCTCAGACAAATTGTAATGAATGTGTTTTTTGACTTTGGTATTCATTTTGACCTAGTATGTTATAAAATTCTATTCCATTTGACATTCCACGTGACATTTTTGTATTATTTTAATTATTATTTTACTATTTTGTTGTTTATTCTATTTTTATTTTTTGATTTATTTTGGACATTATTTTATATTTTTTCTTTTGACATTTTTTATCTTATTTCTATTTTTAATTCCATTAATTTAATTATTATGAATTTTGATGTCAATGACCTCTACAAATATTTGTACACCTCCGGGTATAACATGGCGAGCTTGTAATTTTTTATAACAACTATTTATTGTACCTGTGTTAACAAATGATTAAATGATTTATGATTTACTGGAGTTGTTGTCAAGTATGTCGACGAGAGGGGGGTTTAAACGTCGGGGGGGGGGAGGTAGTAGCATATAATACGGGTGGTCACGCAGGGGGGGGGGAAGGCAGATAAAAAAATGTATAAAACGGGTTAAAACGGCAAATTAAATAAAATTTTATAAAACTTGTGCTACTAACCTGAGTGTCATGTGCACGCATCTTGCATTTCTTCTTGTAGTTCTCGTACCACATCTTGACCTGCGCAGGAGTGCGCGGCCGGTCACCACCGCAGCGTTTGTTTACCTCCTCGCATATTGTAGACCACACCAACTGGGGATTGAGAGAAACATCGTGTTTAGTATTTTGGCAATGTTTTTTTTATGGTGGAATTAAAGGTTAACTGTGGCTGTGCACGTAATACACGTGGAGGGGAAGCGCTGAGTACGACGAGTCGGGATGTGAACCAATTATGGATGGTACGCCACAGAACGCCTGCTAGTCCAGTGGTAAAACGGTGGTGGTGGTGGCATCAAGGCGTCTAAAATGGCCACTTTAGCAGATCATAAAATGAATTGCGTTAAATGGACCTTTCATAATATTCTGCGTCTGTGACCATTTTGAAAAATAGGTCATAATAGGAACCTAATATGAATAGGGATGCTTACCGACTTGAAAAAATATGATTTTAATTAGTCCGTCTGTTAAATTATGGAAAAAATTAAATATTGGTTACGTATTTTTGTTTGATCAAATCAATAAAAATTGAAGTAAATAAAAGATTTAAGTGGGGGTTTGTGACGTCACTAACCGCTAAAAAATGTCGTGTGACGTCATATTCTAAGACAGTAGGTCTTAGAATATGACGTCACACGAGTTTTCAAAGCACTTTATCGTCTTCATTGTCTGTTTACGTGAAAAAAGAAAAAATACGTGTCCAATATTTTTTGAAAATCTATCTGACGGACTAATTATTTAACTACCCTATTGCATTAAAATTCGTAAAATGGTGAAACCCCTGCGCTCGTCAAATATAATAATTATACTAACTCACGTAATTATATAACTGGCATTGTTGATCCATTTCCTAGAACGTTAAGATTTTATGAAGTTCTTCAGGATACAATTTTCTACTGATTGGCTATAAGGTTATAGGTATAATTAATTATACTTAATATCTTTGCCCATAAAAAATTACAGATTTTTACAGTTTTTTTCAAACCAGAAATGGACTAAAGGTATAAATAATATGGTTCAGTCAAAGTACGTCGTAAATAAGATATCATTTCATGCAAGGAATTGCTGAATTCATTTAATTAGTAATATTATACTGTTGTTGATAACTACAGAATGAATAACTAAGAATTTACAATTTATTTGTTTGTATGTTTGTCCGACACGATAATCATAACATCACGGCTGTAATCCCAGAAGGGTTAGATAGAGAAACACCAACATTTTGACAATAGGGATTGACTGACTTAAACTAATGTGATTCTAATTAGTCAGTCTGTTAGATTATCGAAAAATATTGGATACGTGTTTTTTGTTTTATCAAATCAATAAAGATTGACGAAGATAAAACGCGTCAAAGATTTGAGTGGGGTTAGGTGACGTCACTGACCGCAAAAAAATAACATACTAATGTCTTAGAGTGTGACGTCACACGAGTTTTCAAAGCACTGTATCGTCTTCATTGTTTGCTTAAGTGAAAAAAGAAAAACTACGTGTACCTACAATATTTTTTGGTAATCTATAATATGACGGACTAATTAGATTTTTTTGTTAACATCCCTTTTATGGTTAAGTTCCATGTAGGTACCTAATAGGGCCTTCAACTGGGCACAAATCTAGACTCTGTGGCTGGTACTGAAAAATTCTCGATGGAAAAACCCACTTTGCCCGTCCCAGAAATAGAAACCAGATCCTCACGCTATAAAGTCACGCTTGCGTCCACTAGACGAACGAAAGAATCAATATCATCTCTAAAACAAACAAAATCTACACTAATATTACAAAGAGGAAAGATTTGTTTGTTTGTTTGTTTGCAACGAATTCGCTCCGAAACTACTGGACCGATTTGAAAAATTCTTTCACCGTTGGGAACTTTTTATCCCTGTATTCCCACGGGAACGGGAACTATACGCGGGTGGAAGCGCGTGACGTCCGCTAGTAGTTTATAAGCAGACAGATATCTTTGACAACATTGATTTCATTATATCGTCACGCCTGTTTTATCTATAGGACTAGGCATAGAGCCGCACAGACGCCATCCTCTTCGTAACTAAGGTGTAAATACAAGAAAAGGCCTCTTACTCCGTCGGGTTGTTCACAAGTTACCGCGGCCTCGACATATAGGGCGAAGAAGGAACATGGGTGGTTTTTAGTCAGTAGAAGTCTGACACTCCGTTTCGCTCTGCCCAAGAGCGGGAGGGGGGGTTATTTGATGATTTTCCACCCGCCAAAAAAAGGCCTCTTTATGTTGTTAGCAAAACACAATGCAAAACTCCAAATTGTTATTTTGAAATTACTGATAGGTAAATCTACGAATAAATCTGCTAATAGACCCTAGGATTTTATGGTCAGCAGCCGCACACACTTATTTAAAAAAGGAGGATGTCTAGGTTTTTTTTCTTATCAAATTATTCTGTGTTAAAAACTTTTCGCATTTGTTTGGTAGCTCTCCAAACAGAGCCGTAATACTCGTAATGGGACATTTTTGGCCGGACCTATTTTAGATGAAAAACGATCGTCGGAGTATTTAAAAATTGTAGTAACATATTATTATTATTATGGGACAAGTAGGGCAGGACCATGATTATTTTATTTAACTATACACATATAAATTACATTTTTAAATATTCCTATTTATTTATTTATTTATGTACACACAAAATACAAAAAAAAGATAAAAAAATAAAAAAGGGAAGCACAAAGGTACTGCTTATTCTAAAAGAAATTTATTCCAGCAGACATGCGAGAAAAAAAAAATTAAAATAATATAAAAAAAACATTTAAAAATATAAAAAAAGTATTTTTTATTGCATTTAGTATAGCAAAAGCCATAACTAATCCTTTTACTCGGTCTTCTCGAAGAACCACAAGCATTCTAAGTGCCGCACTCGGAGAGCTTTAAGGATATCTTAGGCCATCACTTAGTAAAGGTATGTGTGTATGTCAAATCTTTGCTAAGTGACCGCTTAAGTAATCATTAAATATCTCTGAGTACCGCAGTAACATTATTGTCTTCCATTCATCAGAAAACAAATCAGGGTTGGTCTCCACGAGCGCGTTGAGCATCGTTAGCATACGCGGTTATACGAGTAGTATATGATGATGGACGGTCATATTTTTTCAATTATTAGTTGAAAAAGGGGTAATAGGTATAATTGTAATCGGATAAAGATAAAGATCATTTTATTTGTCAAAACATGCGTATACATGCAAATGAGGCATGTAAGATGTTACAATAAGATTTTTTGTACGTACATGTTTCACCCATAAGGCGTACAAATTTTTAAAATTTACAACAAAAAAGTAAAATTTAAGTACTTACCTACATAATTAATAAACATTGATAAGTCGGTAGAAATCATAAAATGTCACAAATATTCAAGAGCATTAAAAAAAAAAGTCAGTAATGTACAAAAAACTTAGTTGAAGGCACTGCAATCCTAGAACTTGAATTCTAAAATAAATATTGATAAGTCAGTAATATAAATGAATTATAAAGTGTCAAAAAAATTAAGGTTAAATAAATAGAAAATGTCAAATAGTGCCACTCAAAAAGTCATAAATATTATAATAACACTTGTCTGCTAATAAATCTCGAATCTTTTTTTTTTCGGAAGATTACAATCATTTCACGTTGCTACGAACGGCTACGTACGGTCCTATCTAAGTTACAATCATTTTCTCGGGAAAATTAACTCTATGAAGAACAGGGTGTAGTCTTTCTTCCCTTGCGTTCACTAGACCAGCGGGGCAGGTAAGCTACTACTAAAAAATCCTGTTACTACAATTTTTATAAAACAAATCTAACACAGGAAAACCCTTGTCAATTAACTAGTACAAAAAAATACTAACTGCGCATACAATAAAACTCGACACCTAACACAAGCAAGAAATTCTACACTTGCATAGTTTTATATTATTGCAAAACACGCAACTATATGCCGCGACATTGCTGAATAAGCAATATTGCCTCGTGGCACTTTTGTTTACTACATTAAATTATTTTAAGATGACCTTAAAGTTGTTATTTCATCATGTTTTTGTTTTCGATTTATTAAGCTTAGGATCAGAAACTTATTTCTAGAGTATACATAACAACATCACGCCTGTTAATCTCAAAGGGTTAGGACTGCAGCTTCTGTAGAGGTGCATTTAATAGTACACCCAAATTTCGTCACTGTTTTTTTAAGTTCTTTGAAATAGGCAAGCGTATTGCCAATTGCCATCGACCGAGTACAAAACCAGACTAGTTGGCAGCTAGTGAGGAATCCCTGGTGGGAAAATTCAATAACACTTTTCCCGATCACTTTAACACTCACTGGAAGTGTTCAAGACAGGCCTATATGCTCCCGTCGGGGCTGCGGGATGTTGTAAGAGATACCGCGGCCTCGACAGAAAGGGCTATAAAGGAACATGGGTGGTTTTTAGTTCGTAGAAGTCTGACACTCTCTTTCGCTCTGCCCAAGAGCGGGAGCGTGAGTGCGAGGGGATATTTGATGATTTCCCACGCCCCAAAAAAAGGCTACCTATGCTGATCCCAGATCGTCGGCTTCCAGTCTAACCGGATGCAGCAGAATACCAGTATTTTATATGGAGCGATTGCTTGCAAAAAACTTGATAATATTTATAAGCAGTTACCGCAGTCATAAGAGTAGCTCGTGGCTTAATAAGAACTGCCACTCGGGTCGATCTTTAGGTTAAGCTGCGCTTGCCTAGGTCGATCTGTGGATGGGTGATCGACTGATCGCCCATTACATACCGAGTTTCCTCCGTGCCTCGGAAAGCACGTTAAGCTGTTGGTCCCGGGTGCCATATATAGATCTTTGGCAGTCGTTACGGGTAGTCAGTGACCTGAAAGTCTGACATCCAGTCTTACCAAAGGGTATCGTATTACCTAGTATTAACTGGGTTGTGGAGGTCAGATAGGCAGTCGCTCCATGTAAAATACTGGTATTCAGCTGCATCCGGTTAGACTGGAAGCCGACCCCAATATAGTTGGGAAAAGGCTAGGCAGATGATGAGTAACCGCAGTCAGAAGGTGTAACGATAAACCTCGTAGGAGATATCGGCATAACTTAGACAAAACCAACGACCAGTGGTCCATATAAGTTTTGTATTGAAATACCTAGAAATCATGGCGAGAGGCCTTTGTCTAGCTGCAGGTTGTTTGAAAGAGATACCGGGGCCTCGGACACAAAGGATTGAGAAGGGTCATGGGTGGTCATTTGATGATTTCTTACACTACAAAAAATAAAGGTGTAGCTATAAACCTCGTAAGAGAGGGCAGCATGAGCTGGCCAAAACTAACGACCACTGGTCTATATTAGCTTTGTATTGAAATACCTAGAAATCATAGGGAAAGGTTATGCCTAGCAGTGGAATAATGTGAAAAAAAAAAAAAAATTAAAAAGTGTTTATTCACAGAAACAATTTTTACACATTATATTTACCTCCGCCAAACTGCAAAACAGTTTGTTGGCAGACGTAGCTCCTTTTTTTTTTACTATTAACATATTTAATTTTTTTTATTGACACTTTTTCACATACATGTAATTAAAACTATTCCTTCATTTCTTAAATTTAAAAAAATGATAAATGTAGAAACAGTATCGCCACAAGCTCTTTTCAATAAGGGATTCAAAACTTATCTGCATGAACTGTGTGAGTTGATCATTAACCAAGTCATTTACAAATAGGGGATCGGACTGGGTCAACAAAATATGATTCTAATTAGTTCGTCAGTTAGATTATCGAAAAATATTGGATACGTGTTTTTTGTTTTATCAAATTAATCAAAATTTACGAAGATAAGACGTCAAAGATCACGAGTGGGGGGTTGTGACGTCACTTGTAGGTAAAAAATGTACTACCATGTGACGTTTTAGAAGAATTTACGAGTTTTCGAAGCGCTGTATCGTCTTCATTTTTTGTTTATGTGAAAAAAGAAAAAATACGTGTCCAATATTTTTTGGAAATCTATCTGACGGACTAATTATTATTTTTTTGTCCGATCCCCTATTATGTATGTTGGTTATTAGCTGATGATACCTGCGACCTTCGATCACCTGAATGCCTGCTGGTTTTCATGTGTAGGTCATGTATAATAATCACACTAATATTATAAAGGCGAAAGTTTGTGAGTGTGTATGTTTGTTACTTCTTCACGTCTAAACGGCTGGAGCGATTTCAATAAAATTTAGTATCAAAATCAAAACTCATTTATTCAAACTAGGCTGATTATCAGCACTTTTCGAACGTCAAAATTTACTTTACTTATTTACAAGAGACAGTTCCCCAAAACGCCCCCCCTTCGACACTTCCTAGTGTTTTTGCTGGAAAGAAGAAGTGGCGGAACAAACTCCCCAGCAACACATCTGTCTGTTAGGTTGGCTAGAACAACCAGACTCGATACAATAGTATGGAGTTAGCTGGCAACCTGGATTAACACATAGGACAGGTTTTATCCCGATTTTATCTTCCCGTGGGATAATTTTCGTGTTGTAGCGGGTGAAGCCGCTGGCAATAGAAGTTGATAATAATTCTTCAATGAAATCCTTAACAAATAGTTAATTCAGAGCTACCACGGAAGCATACTAACAAAAAGATATCCTATCTTTTATCTTTTTTCGTTCACCGGTAACTGATATCGTGTGATAATCTTAACGTAACTACCTACTGTCAATAAGAAGATTATTGTTATCATATAATCGTATCTTTTATATCTTAAAAACAATATTAGGGTATCATTGACTAGGAATCCAATTTAATGGGTGGTCAAGGGTTCAGATAAAGCGTTCAATGCTAGATTAAAGATTTAAGTGTAACTTTTATTGTTAATTCATTTTTGTTGGTTTATTAATGGTAATTACCCGACTGCGGCGAAGCCCAAAAGGGTTATGTGTTTGACCTGTTTGTATGTTCGTTTC
Organism: Diarsia rubi; assembly: GCA_932274075.1. Classification (NCBI taxonomy): domain Eukaryota; kingdom Metazoa; phylum Arthropoda; class Insecta; order Lepidoptera; family Noctuidae; genus Diarsia; species Diarsia rubi. The sequence goes on along the minus strand of OW026440.1, from coordinate 2,345,917 downwards.
TTTGTAGTATTGACATTTTTTAATATGTCTAGACTTAATATAAAATTTATGATAAAAGAAAATGATTTATTTGTAATTATTTTCTTTATTATTTCATAAATTTATTCACAATCTTATTATACTTTTGATACAGTAATTAATAATAATAATAATAATAATCTTTATTTACCCAAAAAACATACAGAGTTAATAATTATTAATATATTGTTATTTTTAGTTTGTGACATTTCAGCAATCTAATAATTATTGACATTATTAAAATATACTTCATAGGACTTGTTAAAATAAGCATGTAGAATTGTACTAATTTTTATTATTATTTGATAACTCACAATATTATTGATAGCGACATCATTAATTTATTTGTTAAATTTTGCATGCCAAAACTCAGGCAGAATGTACCCGGCTCACTATATTTTATAACAACATTATTGTATTCTACCTACATTCTATGCAAATAAATGGTTTGATTTGATTTGTTTCCTCATATCTCCTAAACGGATGCACGGATTTGAATAAAATATGTAACGTCGTTAGATTTGTCTTGGTGGCGCGAGTGTCACTGGCTACATTAAAAAGTATAGAAAAATAGTAGGTTTCGGGGGCCAAAATATCGTGCAGTTTAATTTTATTTTTCTTTACTATCAAAAGGAGATTACAAAAATATATGTAACTAATATGTTTAATAGAAATTCAAAGTGACAAATCGTAAGTTTTTACGAGGTTCTTTACGTGGTTGACTAACTAAAAAGCTGGAAATAAAAAAAATAGTTAAAAAACCCCAAAAAGTAAACACATTTTAAATTAAACATTAAGTTACGGCGGGGCTTATTCTATTTGAATAATTTTATATTCAAATTGACCCCGCCTGCTTCCAATTAATGTTTAATTTAAAATGTGTTTATTTTTTGCTTTTCTGTTTTTTCAGTCGGGTTTTGTAGTTTTGTTTTTGATGTTTCAGTAAACTTGTAACATAATCTAACATCAAGTCTATAAACCCCGAAGTGTTAGGCAGAAATATACCTATTAGGACACCCACATTGTTATTATATCATACTAGCTGATGACCGCAGTTTCTTCCGTGTGGATAGTTTGTCAAATTATATACAAAATCCTTCCTCGAGAACCACTCCACTCTATCCATTGGTGAAAACAGCATGAAAATCGGTGCAGTACTTTTTGAATTTATCGCGAACAGACATACAGACAAACGCGGTGGAGAACGTTGTCATTTGGTCCCATAAAAATTTAACATCATTTGGCGAAGTACTTTTACATTTTATGAACATTTATTTTATGTTATATTTGGTTTAACCGGAACGACAGATGACCGATACGACGGACGGACGGATGGCCGATGGGGCCGGAAAGTTCTGGAGTGGCGACCGCAAACCGGAAGACGTTGCGTTGGAAGGCCTCCCACTAGGTGGGCCGATGACCTGGTGAAGGTTGCGGGGACCCGCTGGATGCGAGACGCATGGGAGCGGTCAATGTGGTGATGCTTAGGCGAGGTCTATGTCTAGCAGTGGACGTCTTTCGGCTGAAATGATGATGATGATATTTGGTTTTGGATTAGTAATGTTTGGGCCTTTCAAGCTATTTTGATCTATCTATTTGAAGTTTTTTGTATGAATGTGGATGACAATAAATTTAATGACTACAAAGAAGGTGTCTGTTCAGATGACAAGTAAATTGGTGGTAAAGACCCGAAATAAATTGGGAACAACTTCGCCCGCGTGTACTTCGATAATTGGCCATGACTTGATTTTTTTAATATTTTTTTTACAAAATATAAATAGACCATTTCAAGAAACTAATTTGCTTATTTTATTTTTTTAGGGGTTGTACATTTTTTTAGGATTTTTTAAATTCGAGGTGCTCTCAATATCACTATGAGGCTGTATGTAGTGCGGTGTTGTACCACAGACAAATTAAAAAAGAATACAATGTCAATCTAAATCCAGTGACATATCCTTGACAGTTGAGATTGATACAGTGATTCAAGAGGAAGATTTTTAAGTATTATACATGCATAATATAGTAGAGAAAAACACCTGTGCGAAGCCGGGGCGGGTCGCTAGTATATAATAAGTTCATTGATGACAAGAGATAAACCAATCTTATATAAATCAAAACAATGTTATAGAATACTTACATTAGAGCCTTTGCTCCTCGTATTTCCGCTATATTGTGTTGAGTGGACAACATCATATACTCAACAATCATAGCATTATTGGCCGTAGGTATGTTACGGGAATCCGCCTTAGTATAATTTAAAGAAGCCATTACAACAATTCACAATATTTCACAAAAACAAACTTCAACAAAGCTGGCTAAACATAACCTACAAAATGTTGACATTGACAGTCTCGTAACCGAATGTTTTTTTTTCAAGAATGATAGAATGACAAAGGAATGTTCTATTATGCTTTGTTGGAGGGTCTGAAAGGTCAAATGAAAGTCATTCGTTAAAACACCTATAACTTTTGAAATACATAGTATGTATTTTTCAAATCTGGTAACAGGCATGAATTCACCAAAGCTAACCCTCGAAATGGTTTTAAGACAGCGCTGGAAAAAAAAAATTAAAAAAATTAAGTTTGTTTTTGTGAAATATTGTGAATTGTTGTAATGGCTTCTTTAAATTATACTAAGGCGGATTCCCGTAACATACCTACGGCCAATAATGCTATGATTGTTGAGTATATGATGTTGTCCACTCAACACAATATAGCGGAAATACGAGGAGCAAAGGCTCTAATGTAAGTATTCTATATCATTGTTTTAATTTATATAAGATTGGTTTATCTCTTGTCATCAATGAACTTATTATATACTATAGCGACCCGCCCCGGCTTCGCACAGGTGTTTTTCTCTACTATATTATGCATGTATTAAACATATAAACCTTCCTCTTGAATCACTGTATCAATCTCAACTGTCAAGGATATGTCACTGGATTTAGATTACAAATACAAATACAAATATTTATTGGAACATAAAAAACGTTATAACAATTTTTGTGTACGTTAATACTGCGTTAGTTAAGTAACTGTGTCGCAGTTATTAGCGCCCACCCCTGGATCGAAAGGCAACAGAAGTTCCAAAACAATAATTTTGGTGCTTAAAAGTAGGTAGAAACTAGTTACAACAAATTAATAATAATAAAACTAAAACTAAACATCTATTAACAATACTGGTAGCAACTTAAGGGGGTGTGTGAGTGAATGTGTGTGCGTGTGTGTGTGTGTGTGTGTTAGTGTGTGTTACAGAAGAGTGAAAGTGCGTGCGTCAGTGTGTTTGTGCGTGTGTGGGAAGGGTACGTATATGTGTATGCGGAGGAAGTGAACGAATATCGAGGCTCTCTGTTTCCTCATAAGTCATATTTTGGAGCCATTTTTCAATTTTCAGTTTACACTCTCGTGACGAGAGCGGATATATTTGTAATTTTTCATTAATTTTGTTATAAATAACAGGACTTTAAAAATTATAATGTCTTCTTACAATTGTAAGATTAACACTCTCTGTCGGGCATACTCTTTTAACTCGTCGTTTTTGAGTATTGAGATTAGGGTCATATTTTACATCAGTATGCTTCCGTAATAAAGTGGAAACCAGAAATGCTTTCCTTACAGTAAGCACATTCCAGAGAGCATATAAATCGTGCGTGGGGAAGCGAATAGGTTTGTGTGCCATAACTTTTAGAACAGCTCTTTGTGCTCTTTCCAGACGAAGTAGGAGGCATTTACCAGAGCTTCCCCACGCGGTAATGCAGTAGGTTATTATGGAATGTGCCAGTGCAAAGTAAACGGTTTTTAATGTTTCAACATCTGCCGAGGTTCTGAGGTTCTTAAACACAAATATTGACATTGTATTCTTTTTTAATTTGTCTGTGGCACAACACCGCACTACATACAGCCTCAAGTGATATTGAGAGCACCTCGAATTTAAAAAATCCTAAAAAAAATGTATAACCCCAAAAAAAATAAACTAAGCAAATTAGGTCTATATTTTGTAAAAAAAATCAAGTCATGGCCAATTGACGCTTGAGGGTGTGCGTTAATGGCCATGGGCTTCCATGGACGTGGGAATGCGCTGCCGTCGGGATCCCAGTTAATGGTGGGAGGGGTTCCCATCGGCGTCGAGTGTACTTTGAAGTACCTAGGACTCGTCCTCGACAGCCGGTGGAACTTCGTGGAGCATTTCCGACGTTTGGCTCCCAGACTGGAGCGGGCCGGGGCTGCCTTTAGGTGGCTCTTGCCCAATCTGGGGGGGCCAAACGCCTCCTGCCGGAGGCTCTACGCGGGGATCGTGCGGTCCATGGCCCTTTACGGGGCACCGGTGTGGGCGCCTGCTCTGAGGAAGCGGGCCGCCCACTACCTGAACGTGCCCCAAAAGGTCATGGCCGTGAGGACGGTACGGGGGTACCGCACGATCTCCCGCGAAGCGGCGAACCTACTTGCCGGATTGCCGCCGTGGGATCTGGAGGCGATAGTCCTCGCGCGCCTGCATCAATGGCGCGCGGAGGCACTGCGCCGGGGGGTCACTCCGCTGCCGCGGCAAATTGCTGCGCGGCGGACAGACCTCCGGTGCGATCTCATGGCGGCATGGAGACAGCGACTGTCGCAACCCCGTGCAGGGCACGCCACGATAGTGGCGGTAAGTCCCCTCTTTGAGGAGTGGCTTGAGAGGCGCCACGGCGCCCTCACCTTCCGTCTGACGCAGGTCCTCACCGGACACGGTTGTTTCGGGAGGTACCTGCACCGAATCAGGCGGGAGGAAACGCCCGGATGCCACCATTGCGAGGATCGGCCGGAGGACACGGTGGAGCACACAGTGGAGGTGTGCCCCGCTTGGGCGGAGCCCCGCCGTGTTCTCGTAGCGGCGATCGGCGGCGGCGACCTCTCGCGCCCGGCCCTGGTGCAAGCCATGGTCCGGGGCGAGGAGGAATGGGACGCCGTCGCCTCCTTCTGCGAAGCAGTGATGCTGGCGAAGGAGGTGGCGGAACGCGAGAGGGAGAGAACCTCTCGTCCCAGCCGCCGCGGGAGGCGCTCCGGGCGTCGGGGGTCCCGCGATGACCTCCGGCCACCGTAGACGCGGGCCTGTGGACGGTGAGTGATGGGCTAACTCGCCGTCCGTCCGTCCCACGACGAAAACAGGCCGTGTCGACGGCGCGTTCGTGTTCCACGCGCGCCTCAAAGAGATGTCAGCAACATGGGAGGGGCCCGAAAGGGCCGACGCCTGTCGGGGCCGCGGGTAGTCCAACGGTTATCGCGGCCTCGACATAGAGGGCGAAGAAGGAACATGGGTGGTTTTTAGTCAGTAGAAGTCTGACACTCCCTTTCGCTCTGCCCAAGAGCGGGAGGGGTTATTCGATGATTTTACACCCACCAAAAAAAAAAAAAAAAAGGGTGTGCGTTAATCACGTTACATGTTGTATATCCGTTCCGTAGTTTTTGCGTGTAAGAGTATCAAACATACATAATTATATCCTTAAAAACTTTCGCATTTATAATATTAAGTACCTGGTGGCCTGGTGGGTGGTGGCCTGGTGGCCTGGTGGGGTGGTGTACCTGGTGCCTGGTGGCTGTCATTTATCTTTGACAGTGGTTACAGGTAGTCAGTGTCGCAAAAGTCTGACAGCTAGTCTCACCAAAGGGTATCGTATTAGCCATTAGCCAGTATTAACCCGGGTTGTGGAGGTCAGATAGGCAGTGGCCCAGCAGCATGTGGTTAAACTGGAGGCCAACCCCAACTTAGTTGCGAAAAGGCTATCTAGACGATTGATACATAAGTATATTTAGATTTAATCCTCTGATAAGTAAATTGTTGCACTATCTCATTTTGCACACGTTGATTAGTTGACCAAAACATCCATTATAAACAGTAAGTAAAAAAAAACTTAAAAAAATAAGGCCGTCTTCTGAAGAAACACTAAGAAAGTCTAAAATAATTTAACTTTCAGAAGCCGGTGACTTTGTTTGTTCCATTGACTGTTTTGCCATCGACTTCCGAATGTAAAGTTGTTTCTCCACTAGTAAAGGTACTTACAAACAAGGCTTAAGAGGGAACAGAAGCTGCTACGTTTCGTATTCCCCCTTTTTCTTCCTTTATAATGCCTTCAGAGCAATATTTTTTATTTTTCACAAATCAATGTCTGTAGACATATCCCTGTTATTTCCTTTTTTCAGCAACTAATTAGTAAACAAATAGGACAAAAAAAATGACCCAATTTAACAACCGTTTTTAACCAGACAAATTCGAAAAGTTGATATAGTTTGATAAGAAATTGATAGTACCAACTACCTACCTGGACATGATCTTTCTTAAAATTTTAATCTCAAAAATAAATAAATCGGCTCCGTTTTTGAGGTTCTTCCTCAAAAACGGAGCCGATTTATTTATTTTTAAATAGAAACATGGAACGTCGACCACGTCATTTTTTTTTTGCGATATAATCGGTCTGAGCTGCAGGTGTTCCTGTTTACTATATAGGAGCAAGCTTCTAGCTTACCACCCTTATAGCTTATTATTTTGTTTAGCTCGAGGACTGTTCGCTTCTCCAGTTCGGTGAAGTTTTTTGAGCGCTCCTTGTGGCCTTTTGTTCTGTACCTGTTTGCTCCTGTTGGTGGCGTTGTTGGAGCGTCCCTGTCGCAACACGTCCCTGTGGCGGGCGATCAGCTCGAGGACTGTTCGCTTCTCCAGTTCGGTGAAGTTCTTGGAGCGCTCCTTATGGCCGCGGCGGGCGCGGAACGATGTGGCTGTGCTGCGTGTTGACATATCACTCTGGGGAAGACGGAGAAGAGATTTTCAATAAAGATACGTAAAGTACTTTGGGGTATGAAGTTCAGGGTGAAAGTTTGAAATGATACAAATTGGGTCGGGAGTTACTTTATTAACTACAACGATTTACTAAGTAAAGAAAAAAGATCACAGAAAAAATAGTAGAAGATGTAATCTGTGGAAGCCTTCCGAAACTGAATAAAAGCGATATGATTGTATCTCTATTGAAAAACAAAGGTGTTGTGATCACTGATTGTGTAGATGACAATGTTATTATAGATTTATTAATTGTATCATTTTAAGAAGGTTTTCTGCGTTGCAGCCTCGCGATGGCAAATCAGCAGGGTTACAATCTCCTGGAACATGACGCCATTCGTGCAAAACTGATTTATTTAGTATCTCCTGAATTCTATTATTTACAAATACATTCAAGTTGACCTTTCTGTTAAGCCATGCTAGCACTATAGACGAATCGGTCCAGTAGAATACCGGACAGTTTAAGTTTAGGTCCTGTCTAATATCAGCGGCTACTCTAGCAGCTAGTAAAGCGGCTAATAGCTCCAAAGTTCAAGCCGGGGCTGCTGGTTGTTCGAAAAAGATTGCACGGAGCTAAGGAACATGGATGGTTTTTAGCCAGTAAAAATCTGATATTTTCTTCCGCTTCGCCCAAAGCAGGAGTTATTTGATGATTTCTCACCCTCCAAAAAACAGAGTGACAAGTTCTTTATTCTTTATAGAAAAGAGGGAGGATATCTTGAACTATGCGATGTAGGAATTTGATGTTAGTTCCTCATTTTGTCATAGATGGCGCTGTAGTACTTAATATATGTACTATGTTGTTGAAGTACTTTTTGTAGTCCTCTACAGTACGATATTAAGTTTTGTAGTCCTCTACAGTACGATATTAAGTTTTGTAGTCCTCTACAGTACGATATTAAGTTTTGTAGTCCTCTACAGTACGATATTAAGTTTTGTAGTCCTCTACAGTACGATATTAAGTTTTGTAGTCCTCTACAGTACGATATTAAGTTTTGTAGTCCTCTACAGTACGATATTAAGTTTTGTAGTCCTCTACAGTACGATATTAAGTTTCTTAGTCCTAAAAAAAAAGACAGTAATATTATACAAATACTAGAATAAACTTAAAATATTGGTCACATCTTGACTGACTTTACAGAATGTTAACACGGGGGATACAAAGCAAAAGAAACTTTGAGTACAAAACAAAATCGGTGTCTAGTTGGAATTGGATATAAATACAGCAAAATGCCAGAAGTCGGAAATAAATATTCGATTTTGGGCGCGGAACCATTACACTATTCGCTTAACCCTAAAAGTGTTTTCACCACACGCTTGACTCATTCTCAATTATTCAAGTTTTTGATTATTTGTACAGGCATAATTAAGCTTAATCACTAACATATGCCTCAGAAAGGTCATATTCATAAATTATTCTCTAAATAAAAATGTTGATAGCCTGCCTGTACTTCCGCCGGACGTTAGGTACAGTTAGCAACCAAATCAATAAATCTCTTTACATTAAAAACTAGCGGCATTCCACGGATGGTCATTTATTTTCTAAAGTTTTAATAAATAATTAGCCTAAGTTACTCAGAGATATTGTAGCATTTAATAGGTGTAAGAATTTATGAAATCGGTCCAGTAGTTTTTGAGTTTATTCGATACAAACATACAAGCTTTTCCTTTTTTATAATCTACTAGGTGTTGCCAGCGGCTTCGCCCGTTACAACTCGAAAATTATCCCACGGGAAGATAAAATTTGGGATAAAAACTATCCTATGTGTTAATACAGGTAATTAACTATATGTGTACCAAATTTTATCCAAATCCGTTTAGTAGTTTTTGCGTGAACAAGTAACAAACATCCATCCATACATACATACTTACAAACTTTTGCGTTTATAATATTAGTAGGATGTTAAGAAGTATCAATTTTTATAATCCATAGACAAAACATTTAACGACTATGACAAGAACCTTCTAATTATGGAGATATTGGGGGTCAAAGGAAATGTGAGATAAAACGGGTATTACAGATTTCTAAGAGATCTTCTAGAATACGCTGTTAAAATTCTGCGTTAAGTGTAAATTAAGTTAATAGGATTTCCTGAGTTAAGTTAGAATATTTAATCTAAAACTAGTACAAAAAAAATATATAATTATGCATTTTTTTTACATTCAAAACGTCCTTCGCCTTGGTTTCCAAAATTGCTCAAAAATGCCACTTTGGTAATATTGTCATCTGTTAAGTCTTTTTTATACTATTTTGTGATCGGCTTCCAAACCTGATGCAGCTAAATACCAGTATTTTTATTTTTTATTATTTTTGTCTTTTACATGGAGCGACTGTCTAGTCTTTCAGCCCACTAACTACCTGCAACGACTCTCAAAGTTATACTAATGACAGCCGGGACCAACCGCTTAACGTTCTTACCGAGACACGGAGGAAACCTAGTACGTAAAGTGTGGTCACCCATCCACAGACTAACCCAGGCAAGCACGGCCTAACTTAAAGATCGACTAGCAGGGGTATTGCGTATCTTTTGAATGACAGTGGCTATCATATTGTCTATGGATTAACTGTAAAATTGGTTATGGTTTAGTATAAAATCGAACTATTTGACAGTAATTGATAGGCACTATAGGTTTGCCACTGTCATTTAAAAGATACGCAATAGCCCTGCTGAGCGGTTGCTATAATTATATCTAGTAGCGAGTATCTCTATAATTGTAATATATTAATTAACGATAAATAAATATTGCTGACGTAAGCACAATCCAGGCCCCCATATCATTAAAAATAAGCAAGGCAAAGATCCCCCCGCCCCTCTTAAGTGCTTGACGCAATACTTGAATGTGGGCCCATTCAAGTATTGCGTCAAGCACCGTACTCCAAAAACTTTAAAAGGTATATTAAATTACTAAGGGATTTAAAGCCCATTGACCTACAAGTGCCAGTCACTAGTAGATTCATCACAGTAGTTAGTTAGTCAGGTAGTTTTATTTTGTGTTGTAATAAATCGTAAATATCATTAGCAATACATTTATGTCTGTAACTGTACTTGGGGAGTTTTCGACATTATTTTAAGTAGTTGTAGATTGATACAATAAAATTGGAATGTTTGACTAGTATCAGATAAAGTAAGGATGGCACCTATGGATGGCACTAAAAAATAAACGTTAAAGGAAATCAAAAAAATATTTAATTGCGCATACAAAATGGCCGGTTAAAAGAAAAAATAAAGAAAACATATTTATTTGGCACATGAAACAAGTAGGTACACAAAAAAAAACTACACATGAAAAAGAGTGTGTATCTCATGGCTGGCTGCTTAGCTAAATAATCTAAGCACGTGTTCGTTACTAGGTACGCACGACGACGAATCAATTAGGCTATTAAAAATTCAATAAAGCTCATACGAAGTCAGGATTTGAATTTAGTTAAAATAATATACTAGGGCATCCTAGTATAATATTTTAACTGAATTCGGAACCTGACTTCGTCTAAGGAGAATATTGTCAAAGATAAGGCGTCCAAGCAGTCGATGATTCAACATCTCCCGCTCGAACCCTAGTAAACCGCCATCACACTGCCACTATCACATGAACCATCTGTCACTAGACAATACAGAACGAGGGCCATATTGAAACCTGCTAATAATATGCTTATATGATACTAAAAAAATATGAATAAAAAAAAACACTTATAAATAACAGACAGAACCATACCAAATACTTCGGAAAAGTCTCGCAACGCTTGCGTTTATCACGGAAAATGTGCGCGGCTGACTGTATTCATTACATAGCGACTTTTTTTTCGGCTTTTCTGAAAGCCGGAAAGACGTGCGTTCATACTTTGTCTTTTTTCAATCTTTGGCAGTCGTTACAGGTAGTCACTGGTCCGTAAGTCGACAATCAGTCTTAGCAAGTATTTTATTTTAACAGTAGGTATGTAAACTCTCAAATTTCCCTAATAGTCCTCTATCACGGTAGTAAAAATGGGGCATCTTTTATTTTTTGCATTGTTCTATTTATAGGCAGTCTAAAGTTCTAATTATAATAACATAAATAAGTGGAAAGATTAGTATTTTTATTACTTGTTTATTATAATAGTTTATTTTCAAAATACACGTACACAGGCATTTGCGGGCAAAATCCTACTTCTATTAAAGTATTGTCTTGAGTGTGACAGCCCTAACATACGGTGTTTATATTTTAGTTTATGTTTACCTACTAGAAATTGAGCCTCGTAGAACCTGTTTCATGATTTCTAATGTATTTTACTACACGAATTTTGAATACACTTAAAATACATTTTGTTAAGCTAAAACGTGTATACCTAAACAGGACATGGATATGCTTCATTTTGAGCGTTTTTAAATAAAACCAACGCACAAACGTTTTTGTTTTAAAAACTTTTTGTATATGTCAGGTAGTCCTCTAATCATGGCCTTAAAAATAGTGCACTTTTTGGGCGCGTAATTTTTCCTTACCTAATAGTTGTAGAAAAAAAGGAAATAACAGGGACGCGTCAACAAAACTATATTTAATAAAAAATAAAAAGATTTGTCTAGAGACATTGTTCAGGAAAAATAAAGGACATTTGTATGGAGAATCGCAGCCCCTGTTCCCTCTTAACCTGAAGATCGAACTTAGCGACTGTGTATGTATTGTCATCAGTTCCGGCTTTGCCCGCGTGGATGTCGAAAATATTAAAAATTTACGATTTCCATACAAACCTTAACCCCCTTTTTCACCCTCTTGGGGGTTGAATTTTGGACAATCTTCTCTTAGTGCATAGGCCTACGTCATAAGAGAAATACGTGTGCGAAATATTAAGTTTCTAGCCCTAAGGGTTTGGCCTGTGCGTTGATTGATCCTCAGTAAATCAGCTTTGCTTTTTATATACATATACAGCGTGTAAATCAACCCTTCACACATACGTCAACCAAGCATTCTGTAAACTAAGTACCCTTTTTTTTTTTTTTTTTTTTTGGTGGGTGTAAAAATCATCGAATAACCCCTCCCGCTCTTGGGCAGAGCGAAAGGGAGTGTCAGACTTCTACTGACTAAAAACCACCCATGTTCCTTCTTCGCCCTCTATGTCGAGGCCGCGATAACCGTTGGACTACCCGCGGCCTAAACTAAGTACCCTTACGCAAGAATTTTTGCTGGGAAACGACTTTTTTTTTGGGGTCTAAAATCACATTTTATGGTAAAAGTCAATGTAGCACTCTTAAAACATTGTGCTAGTGAATGCTTTGAATAAAAAACGGGTCATGGAGTTAATCTAAGCAAAGTTATAACCTGAAAAACTAGTATTTACAAAAACAGCTGTGCAAAAATTGGAACTTAGACCCCCAATATCTCCGTAACTAGGGGGTTCCCAGGTACGGTCTAGAACAAAAAAATGATCGCAGTGGTGGGGAGAACAAGTGCCCTTCGTTTGCGTTAAGGGTACTTTTACACCCTATATACAGGCAGACAGGATGTCCAAGTAACAGTCGTGCCCTGACATCAAACCAACAAGAAAATTAACAATTTACATTAATTATGTATCATTACTACAAGTCTAAAGGTCTCTAGTTTTCTGTGAATCCTTTTAACGATTTTGACATTTGATTTTAAAATTTTGAGGTTTAAATGTCTAATCTATGCCAAACGTCTACTACGTTTGGCATAGATTTTCTAAATTCCTGAATAGTAAAATGAAAGTAATATTTATGAAAAGTTTTAAGGCGTTCATCAACTGTCATTCTTTCCCAACTATGATACGCTCGGCATGGGAGATTGCAGATGTCATGTTATGTTATATTAATTACTAGCGGACGTTACGCGGTTTCACCCGCGTAGGTCCCGTTCCCGTGGGAACATAGGCATGTTATTCAGGGTGAATGTAGCTTTCAAATGGTGAAAGAATTTTTGAAATCGGCGCAGTAGTTTTTTAGTTTATTCGTTACAAACATAGACACACACACACACACAAATACAAATCTTTCCTCTTTATGATATTAGTGTTATTGTAGATTTACAACTATGTCTCCAAAAGTCTCGGGAACACATCTGAATCCTAGCTTATCTCCGACTTTATTACCCTCAGCATTTACTCTAATCGGATGCTACTGAATACTCATATTCAACATGGAGTAATCACTCCATTGGTCGCAGTCGCGCTACTCTCAAAACGGTGAAGGAAAACATCGTGTGGAAAAATGTTAGTCCATTGAAATGTTACATTTAGCGTGCCTTTGTAATAGAATAGAATAGAATAGAATATTTTTATTTCAGACCGGAGTCCATAGGGTTAGTAACAATTTTAACTTAAATGCTAGTGTTAGTAGGTTACAGGCACATAGATATATACAATTAAATTTCGGCATGGAGCCGCATCCACCTCCGCAACATCGGGGAATCCCACCGATCTACGAACACACTGAGAATACTGTTGGAGCCGCCGCGAACACGAGACATCAGGGATGCACATCTTTTTCTAATAATAGCGGCAAAACCGTCAATATTATTATCTGCAAACATCCCTGACGCACTACATCGCCACGGCAGCCGCAGCAGCACTCTCAGTGCATTATTATATTGAACGCGTAGGTCGCTGTATGCCCTCTGCGTGAAGTCGACCCACAGGCTGCACGCCGATAATAGGACGCCATTTTGTTTTTTTAGATATCAAGGGGGGTCAGGTTAAGGTTAAATCGCAAGTTTGTGAGTTTGGAACCCTAGTCCCACGGCGGCCATCTTGGAAAAAGGGGAGGTTCAAATGGTTTATATTGTTCCCCGTCGGGGCCGAAGGTTCCGTCAAGGCTGCGGGTTGTTCGAAAGAGATACCGGGGCCTCGACACAAAGGGCTAAGAAGGAACATGGACGGTTTTAATTCAGTTGATATCTGACAGTTTAGTGGTGTTCAAAGTTGCTTTAAGGCAATCACTTGCTTAATGCTTTATATTTTACGCTAGCTTTTTTATATGCTTTTTTAAAGCACGTAATTTTTAAACGCGTAAGCATATCATGATGCCAGCAATGCATGCATGAGTGCGATGTAAATGCAATAAGCAAATAGCAACTTGTGAGAGCCATGATAGCATTTGCTTTATGTTATGTGTATTAAGCACGGTGCTTTATTTTGCTATATGATATATTAACCACCACTACTCCCAACCGCTCTGCCCAGAGCGTTCGGAGTTATTTGATGATTTCCCACCATCCAAAATAAAAAGGGTAAAGTCACATTTGTAACGGTCGCGAAGCCTATTTTATTTAACTGTAAGGAAGTAAGGATTCCGGCAAGCGCAGCGCGTGCCCTGTGACCTACGATCTCTGTGCTCGGACCTCATCGGAGACACATGCGTTTTTAAAAACATTTTTTTTACTCTATGGCTTTTTCGTTGTTCGATCGAATTATCAATTACATGTCAATTACTCTGTATTGTTCCCAAGTAAATTAATATTACAGATATACTTAAAAGTGAATCCAAATTTAGTTTTTCCCATAATTAGGTTAACTTTTATAATTACAACCTAACTGTCCAGTTAAATGTAATAAACGTAAGAAAAGACGTTTCGCGGGTTACCCTAGCGCTTTCACCTTAATATTACATATTGCGATTGCCTAACGACATATTTTCAAGTCGTCAATCGTCATCTAAAAACAAATTGCCGTTAAGTCCTTGCGCGTTCGCAGCCGAAGGTCACGAACGCGGAGCAGACACCGCGACTCGTCGTAAACAGCGACTTTAGGTCAACGTGCGACTAAAACGGCACGTGTAAAGCGTGTCTTGCATTTGTACGAAAACCTGTACAGTGAACGGCAGAAATACGTGTACACTTTGCAACGATTGTGGCAGGGATGGTTAAAAAACGTTGAGGCTGTCATTTGTATTTTTGTTTGCAACGAATAAACCTAAAAATTACCAGACTAATTTGAAAAGTTCTTTCACCGATGGAAAGCTACACTATCCCTGGGTGTCATTGGCTATTTTTTATCCCTGTATTCTCACAGGAACGGGAACGACGCGAGTGAAACCTCGTAACGACCGCTAGTTATAGATAAGGCAGTTAAGATGAAATGGTTAAACAGGAGGTATCTTTTGAGATGACACGTAATAAATAATTATGAGAGAAGACATGCGGCATGCTGCAACAACGTCAATTATTTTATTATTTTTATATAGTGAATGTGAGGAACATGTGGGTCTTTCTTTAATTTTAACGATTGTCTGGCAGTTTGAGTACTATAAGTGACCCACCCAAATGTCCTTTCTTTTGTATTGTTCGTCGTGACGTTGAGCTCCTTGAGTTATAAGTCGAGCTCCACGATAACTGACAAATGCATGCACTGACTGGACGGGTCCACTCAAATCTGTGTAGTGCTTTCTTCAAAAGACCATCTCATAAACTGCATGGTCTTCATGTGTGTATTATAACAAGATTGGACTGGACCTTATTGTTAACCCAAACGATTTTAAAAGATTAAAAGAGTAACCTTTGGTTTCTTGCCGGTTCTTCTCCTTAGGAATCGACCAATGCACCGAACCGTGCACCTTTTTGTCGACGTTTTATAAGTGCCCATGTAGGCCTATGTGAAATAAAAATATTTTGATTTTGAATAAATTTGGATAAGTGTGGAAGAATGATGTTAAGCGGTTGGTATCAGCTGTCATTTGTAGATCATGACAAACGTTTCAGGTGCACTGAGAGTTTGATAACCAGTCAAACCAAAGGGTACCGTACTACCCAATACTAATAAGCGTTATGGAGGTCAGATTGGCAGTCACTAAATGAAATGTAAAATATTGCGCTGCACTAATTTCTAGTGAAATATAATTTCCTAGTGATAGTTGGGGAAAGAAGTGGGACGTAACGTAAAGTAACAAAATCAATGGACGCTACTGAAAGTGCCGAACACGACGCCAAATTTTGGGCCGATTCAATTTAGATTGTCATCGACATGCTAAACCGTAGATCAATGCCCTTTAGCATAAGACCTATTTCATGACCATATAGATTTCAAAATCTACATGTACGTACAAAATACCATAAACTCCGTATAACTGGTGTTACAAATGTCATTAATGTATCCATGAGTCACAGCGTATGATTCGTACAGATTGAGTACCTATCTTTAGAAAAGTGATACATATTCACGCAAGTGACTGTACTTTAACAAACTCGCTGTATTAATTTCGATCTAAGTAGGTATGTAGTTTATTTTTTGTAGGTAAATTATATCAGTAAACGTTTTATTGTGACCAGTTGAAAACTGATTGTCAATAAAAATAAAAATATTTAGCAAAAAAAATAAACCGACTTCCCAAAAACACTTTTAAAGACGGGGACGTCTTAATGACGGGGAGAACAAGTGCCTTTTGGCTTCGTTAAGGGTAGTTTTACACCCTTTATATTTTTCGTACCCTGGGTGACCTGCGCAATTTCATCTGCGTCACTTAATAGAGAAAACTGTGACATCTTTTATGAATATCATTGCAATCAAATTAGGTAACTGACTGTCTGATTTTTTTTTTTAATTTTCAAGTGGGAATTCCGTTAATATAATATATTATTAGTATACATGATTGTTGCGCATCTTTAACCGTTTACATAGAGACTACGCAACGAATTCTCTCGATAATGTCCCTATTCCACCCATATTTGTCCTTATTCTATGTTCCTATTGGTCCTAGCGTAATATTTTATAGCCTATAGCCTTTTTCGAAAAAATAGGCTATTCAACACTAAAAGGTCAATCACACCAACAGGTTCAATTCAAACCAGCAGTTTCTATGTTCCTAACGCGTTCAACCAAAAAAAAAACAAATAAACTTCAGCTTTATAATGTGATAATGATGCTAAATACATAGACATGAATTCAGTTAAAAGCTGTTCATTTGAAATTACAAACAGACACTTCTATTATATTATTTATTTATTTGCATAGATAAAACATAAGTTTAATTAACTACACCTACTACAGTAAATCAATCTATAATCTTCGTTTAAATTCTAATTTAATTGGGTCCGTAACATGTCTTCTAGATTATTTAACATAACACATATATCTAAATGTATAAAAACATTATGAGTGTACAGGTGTAAGCATTAATATGTGTACATTTAGCAAGATTGGGTTACATTAACCGATTTTATCGTAGAATAACGATTACGATCGTGGCTACACAGGCCGTTAGGTTTAAAGAGGGACATATTGAAGAAGGGTACTTATTCAGTATTCCATTCTCGTCTCAAATATGTAAAAAAACTATAACTTTCATTTGTGACGTAATTGTCCCATCTCTCTCTCTCGCTCTCCAAATCTCACTTTATAGGACGTTTCGTTTTCGTCTTTGTCCTACGCCTGGTCTTGAAATACGAAGGGAAAATGGATTATACCTAAACGTCATTGATCCGCGCACATTTTCTGTGATAAACGCAAGGGTAGCGAGGCTTTTCCGAAATATTTGGTATGGTTCCGTCTTATAATTTTTTTTTTGTTAATATTTTTATTAGTATCATGTAAGTATAGTCTATTGCGTGTTTCAATATGGCCCTCGTTTAAATTTACATACTGTATAATAATACCCGGTCGGATCGATCTTCAGGTCAAGCCGCTTTTGCCTAGGTATGATCCGTTGATGGGTGGCTAACCCTTACATACCTAGTTTGAGTAATTTGTTAATCATTGGCAGTCGTCGCTAGTGGCCCGAGAGTCAGACAAACTGTCTCACCAAAGGCTATTATTTATTTATTTATTTAAGCAGGTACTTGCTACACTAAACAGTTTGCACCAACGCGTGCAGCAAGTCAACATCACACACACTAACTTAAAAATCGCATGCAATAATTAAGCATAGCTTTATTACTACTCATAAATAGATCTAGATCCGGTTCCTGAGCAATCAGGGCGTTTAGCAGATTCATCGCCTGGGTTGTGGGCGCATATCGAGCAGTTTGGGTACGCACAGTGGGAGCAGAGAACAAGCCTCGTGAGGCACAGGCTCGCGACCGTCGCAGTCGGTCCGGAGCAAACAGTGAACAACGAGCTAAAGTAGTCCCGTCGTCAATTTTATAATTAAGTAGTAGATAGTGGTGCATCAACAGCGTACACTTACGTCTCACTTCTAATGTGTTTATGCCCACCATTCCCGCAACAAACAGAGACGGACGGCTATCGTTAATACCCAGTACGAACTGGGTTGTGGAGGTAAGAGAGTCAGTCGCTCCATGTCCACTGGACCCTAAAGTTGTTGGGCTCGGTAGATGATGATATTAGAAAAAGAATACTTGCAAATGTTGCTTTACATTTTAGTGTCGATGACTGTACTAAGTTACACGTGCCAGATTAGTTAGAGGTCGCAGTTAATTCCAAAAGTTATTCAATATGTTAAAAATTCGCCGATCTTGAAGGTTAACATGTATTTGTTTTATTAAAGACAGAATTTTTATTGGTGAATCGGATCATTTATAAATCTAACAAGATTTCCGGGTGGTAAAAAAATATGGGGATAGTGTTATGATTCGATATTTTACTGGAAATTTTCATAAACTTCCCGAAAAATATAGAATCATAAAACGTTCATCATCATTTATATGCAATGACCCCATATTTTATATGCATTTCTTTGAAAATAATGACAGACAGACAAACATACCGTTTAGATTCGATGGCGAAATACAATTTATTTTTAAAAAAGTTGATTGTATTTAACTTTTTTCTTTGTCGAGTATTTTCTTTTTTTATACTTTTTAAGTAATAGCAAAGTCTGATAATTAATCCACTTCGTTTTACTTGTCTAATTACACGGGGCTAAAATAAATCATTGAAATGCAGGCGAAACCATCACAAAAATTATTGCTATCGAGACGTTATTCAGGAAGAGAAAACTGGAATACCTACATTTGTATGGAGAAGTGCAGCCCGTTCCCTCTTAAATAATCTTTTCAAATGTTTTTTTTTTGTTGACTATAATAAGTTACACGTGTAACGATAGTTTAAGGTCGCAGTTAACTTAACAAGTTATTCAAAATGGAAAAATTTGACGGAATCTGAAGGTCAACACGTATTAATTGTTTTATTTAAGACAAAAGTTTTATTGGAGAATCCGATTAGTGCACATGAGTTTTGCTATCGAGATTTTCAGGTGACAAAAAGGGTCAATTTTCAGGTGACAAAAAGGGTCAATCTTCAGGTTAAGTCACGCTTCGCTAGGGTATGTGGAAGGGTGACCACTTATTACATACTGAGTTTCCTTCGTGACTTGGAAAGTACGTTGTGCCGCCAGTCACGGATGTCATTAGTACATCTCTGACAGTCGTGACCAGACGTATCAGAAGCCCGAAAGTCAGTCTTACCCAAGGGGTAAGTATAATATGACCCGTCGGGGCTGCGGGTTGTTCCCCATCGGGGCTGCGGGTTGTTCCCCGTCGGGGCTGCGGGTTGTTTCCAGTCGGAGCTGCGGGTTGTTCGCAAGAGATACCGCGGCCTCGACATAAAGGGCTAAAAAGGAACATGGGTGTTTTTTTAGTCAGTAGAAATCTGACACTCCCTTTCGCTCTGCCCAAGAGCGGGAGGGGTTATTTGATGATTTCCCAACACCAAAAAAGGGGTCATGCCATAAAAAATGTTGAAAAACACTGGTTTAATGTATTTCTTCATTTTAATTTAAGCTTTTCTATTGAGGTAGGTACTAATAGGGATGTTTATCAACTTAACAAAATATGATTCTAATTAGTCCGTCTGTTAGATTATCGAAAAATATTGGATACGTATTTTTGTTTCATCAAACCAATGAAAATTTACGAAAATAAAACGCGTCAAAGATTTGAGTGGGGGGTTGTGACGCTACTTACCGGTAAAAATGTTATACTTATGTCTTATAAAATGACGTCACACGAGTTTTCAAAACACTGTATCGTGTTCATTGTTTGTTTACGTGAAAAAAGAAAAAAATACGGGTCCAATATTTTTTGGGAAATCTATCTGACAAACTAATTAGATTTTTTTTTGTTAACTTCCCTATTTTATTTTTGGTTTTATTGTTTTTTCTGATATTTTGTCCTGTGTGAGACTAATAAATACTTCTTTCTATCCTCGCGACATTTGGCAAGTTTCTATCTGCTTCTAGATCCATCGTTTTAGACGCGTGCGTTGCTTGTCAATGAATAAATTATATAGTCGCATAGCACATATTGTGAGTACTAGAAAGCTGTCATTCTCTGGAAACCTACATTTATTTTTCTATTTTTTATTTGACTTGGATATGCCCTGGCGATTGAGAGTGTGTCATGCTAACTTAAATGTCTCGCTGATGGTGGCGGGTGTGTCGGGTCATTTCGTTCCCTTTAAAATGGTTGAGTGGAATGGTGCTGATCCATGCGTCATGCTCGTGAACGGGTGCTGTCAGTTGTGACTGGTCACCTCTTAGTTGCCACGGCTTGTTTGCATTATTATATTATTTTTAAATCGTCGTTTTGGCTTTACTGTCAACACTTATCGTGCACAACTTGGTACATCGTTCTCACATGATAATAATTATACCAATCTCGATATGAATGATGTAACTAAAGTTTTGTAACAATATTATGATTTAAAAGAGTATCCATGAAGTTTCTTGCCATTCTTCTCATGAGACCAACGCTTTGGAATCGGCAACTACAGTACACTGACAGTTATTATGCCTTGTGAGTGGGACTGTAGCTTAGTTTATTAGCTTAATAAAATGTAGTATTTGTTCGACTATTCAAAAGAGCCTGAAACTGGCCAACTTGAAATAAATGATTTTGATTTTGATTTTTGAATTAAACGTTTACATTCCGATTTAATTTTACAGGCTGCCTCGCTGGTCTAGTGATCGCAATTGCGGCTTAAAGTGTGGCCTGTCTCTCCCTCTCCATCCATCAATATTTATATCCATCACCATTTTAGTCACAATGCGTTTCATCCCTCCTCATAACATGATCCTGTGCCAAGATAAACGACTTTCAAACTTCCTCTAATATACTATGTGTGATGAAATAAACTTCAAACCATAGTTTTAGTAAAAACTATTAGACATTAAGAATAAGAATAATTTATTTCTAAAAAAGTATATATTACAAAAATGTACATTAAGGTGCAGTAGTGTTATTTCTAAACAATTGTATAATTAGTGCTTATAAGTGATCTATAAGTAAAGTATTTAAACTGTTGCAAGTTGCGATAGTGGCGAAATCAAATGTTAGGTAGCGACCTGCCTGATCTAGGTACAGGTCGAGGTCCAGGTCGTCTAGGTTGACTGTACAATCAAACACGTGTAACGTGGAGGTCGCAGTTAAGTCTAAAGTTATTCCGTTTACTAAAAACTTGCCGAATCTGAAGGTTAACGTTATAAATATAATTACATAAATTAGATTGTCGAAACTGTTACTAGTGATTCTTTGATAATCGTGAGAATCTTTCATAACATATTTAACCTCTACATAAAGGGTGTAAAAGTACCCTTAACGCAAACGAAAAGCACTTGTTTTCCCCAATACTGCGATCATTTTTCGGTTCTAGACCATACCTGGGAACCCCCTAGTTACGGAGATACTGGGGGTCAAAGTTACAAATGATGCACAGTTGTTTTTGTAAATATTAGATTTTCAGGTTGTAACTTTACTTAAATTAATTCCATGGCCCGTTTACTATTCAAAGCATCCACTAGCACAATGTTTTAATAGTGCTACATTGAGTTTTACTGTGAATTTTGACCCCAAAAAATAAGTCGTTGCCCAGCAAAAATTGTTGCGTAGGGTTACTTGGTTTGATGTACAGAATGCTTGGTTGACGTATGTGTGAAGGGTTAATTTACACCCTGTATAGGAGACTTTCTTTTTTTAATGCTGGTGTTCAGCTGCATTCGGTAAGACTGGAAGCCAACCCCAGCCAGGTTGGGAAAAGGTTAAATAGATGATAATTATGAGGGGATGATATTTCAAAAACTCTGCTTCTTCATTTTCGTCAAACAAAGTCCAAAATTCGCTGACAAAATTCCGCAGCCGTGGCGGGTATCAATACCTTTTAGAGACACGATAAAACAAAACCGATTTAAAGACCTCTGTCAAACCTTTTGGGGATTACAGGCTACCTTATGTAATTATCTAAACTTCAGTAGCCGACAGACCTCTTTCCTTCCTAGTTGACACTGGTTCTTGCGTAAGCCTCCTAAAATTGGATTCCATGACCATTATCCCAGAATTAAGTGACGAAATAATACTCCTTAAAGGAATCGACCCTGGAAGCGAAACAACCTCGACATTAGGCAGTTTTAAATTACAAATATTTCAAAAATCAAACAAAGGGTTTGTTTGATTTTTGAAATATTTGTAATTTCACACGATATTATTAATATTTGTAATACAGTCACGAATTCCACGTTGTTAAAGATATTAGCCTTAGTTATGACGGTATTATAGGTACCGATCTGTTAAAGAACCTAGGTTGTCAAATAGACTATCACCAAGGAGTGCTGCAAACCGACGAGAACTGTATTAAATTAAAATTCGCTGAACCTCTATATAATCTCCCGCCTCGTTCAGAAACCGTCATTGAATGCACTGTCAATAATCCTAATATCAAAGAAGGTGTAATACTAGACCAACACATTTCTGCCTCATTATTAATCGCAAATTGCATTGTTAATGTAAAAGATAATAATCGTGTCAACATTACAGTTGTAAACATTTCCGAAAATGCCGTCGTACTTCAATCTAACCTTAACCTAGCGATAGAACCTCTAAATAGTCAAAATTGGCCTAATTACAATGAGTCAAAGCCCCAACCTAACGCTACCACGCGAACTAACAAGGTCCTCGATCAACTAAGAATGTCTCACCTCAATGAAGAGGAATCCAATGCCTTGTTACAAATTTGCGCAGATTTCTCCGACATCTTCCACCTCCCAGACGAACAACTTACTTATACTAAAGCCACCGAACATAACATCAGGACGACCACAGACATTCCTATTCAAACTAAATCACAAAAAAGAGGTAGAAAGTCAATTAAATAAGATGTTAGAACAAAAAATAGTGATACCCTCAAATTCACCCTGGTCATCACCCATTTGGGTCGTGCCTAAAAAATTTGATGCTTCTGGAAAACGAAAATGGAGAGTTGTTATTGATTACAGAAAACTTAACGACATTACCATCGGAGATACTTATCCTATTCCACAAATTACAGAAATTTTAGACCAATTGGGGAAAAGTCAATATTTCATAACTCTTGACTTAGCCTCAGGGTTCCATCAAATTCCAGTATCTGAGCAATACGCCCCTAAAAATGCTTTTTCGGTACCTCAAGGACATTTCAAATTCACAAGAATGCCGTTTGGGCTAAAAAATGCCCCATCAACCTTTCAAAAACTCATGAATACATGCCTATGTGGACTGCAAGGCTCACGCTGCTTTGTGTATTTAGATGATATCGTCGTGTACTCACCAGACCTTCCAAGTCACATTCAAAATTTATCTTCTGTGTTCAATAGACTCGGAGATTATAACCTAAAACTCCAACCAGATAAGTGTGAGTTTCTGTGCAAAGAAGTCGCTTATCTTGGTCACGTCATTAACAAAGACGGTGTACAAGCAGACCCAAAAAAGATCGTAGCCATCACCGAATTTCCCATACCAAAATGCCCTAAAGACCTTAAATCTTTTCTCGGACTTACATCCTACTATAGACGCTTTATCCCAGACTTTTCCAAACTAGCGAAACCACTAACTTCCCTTCTGAAAAAGGATACACCTTTTAATTGGAAAAACGAACAGCAACTTGCTTTCGAAACGTTACAGAAAAAACTAGTAACGTCACCTGTCCTTGCTTACCCTGATTTTACCAAAACCTTCATCCTCACTTGTGTTGTGACGCTTCAAACTTCGCTGTTTCTGCTATTTTATCACAAGGTCCTATAGGAAAAGACCGTCCCATTGCTTATGCGTCACGAACACTTAACAAAGCCGAATGTAATTACAGTGTTACTTAAAAAGAATGCTTAGCTATCGTCTTTGGAACCAAAGCTTTTCGTCCTTATCTTTACGGGAATCGTTTCACAATAGTTACAGACCACAAGCCCTTACAATGGCTATTCAACTGTAAAGACCCTGGATCTAGATTAATACGCTGGCGACTTAAATTAGAAGAGTTCGATTATGAGATCATACATAAGAAAGGGAAAATAAATACGAATGCAGACGCACTGTCCCGATTTCTAGTTAATCCTATTCAAGATGAACCTCCTACAATTCCTGACGTCCAACAAAACATCGACCGCGAACTAGACCATCTCTTAGAAGACCCTCTGTTAAACTTACCTTCTCCTATTCCATTCTCCTTTGAAAATGAAGATCTGCTCAACCAGGATCTTAACACTGATTCTAATATGATACCTAATATTCCACCAAACCCTGTACAACCGATACCACAAGATGACCCGACATTATCTCCAGAGATGCTTGACCTAGGACCAAACCTACCCTACCTTGACCTCAGTCCTGACAGCGCAAACCTCAACCTTGAGTTCGACTCACTCCAGATCCCTTCGCCAGACACGCAACCAAATCTAAACAATGACAACTACACGCAATTTCTGAAGACAAATCCGAATAAAGGAAACAATAATACAATTTTAAAGGAACATAACGAAAATCTTTTGAAAACAACATGCAAAATCATACTAATTCCCACATCTATAGACTTAGACGAATCCAATCCCTATATTTCTGAAATAATCCCCTTCTCTGAAAATGTTGATGAAATCTATAGCTCTGAAAAAGAATTATACCGTTGTCTAAAAACCAATTACGAAAATAAGACGGTTTACCTCATCTTCACCAAAGTTCATCATTTTGCTGAATCATCCTATCCCGCTATTTTCGACACCCTGAAACAAGTAAGAGACGAAATCTTGAAATCTGAACAAACAACCGACATTGCCAT
This sequence comes from Diarsia rubi, assembly GCA_932274075.1. NCBI lineage: Eukaryota > Metazoa > Arthropoda > Insecta > Lepidoptera > Noctuidae > Diarsia > Diarsia rubi. Next base: position 2,321,148 of record OW026440.1, on the reverse strand, counting down.
TTCCGACTTCACAAACCCGTTTGACCATCATTCATACACTAAAATTTACAATATCTTAACTCATATTTTTAACAATACAAAAATCCAAATTCACGTTTACCTAAACAAAATAATATACCCTACCTTAAGTGAAAGACCCAAAATAATGCGCGAAAACCACGATATCCCCGCATCTGGACATTTAGGAAGCATACGGATGTATAACAGAATTCGAGAACAATTTTATTGGAAAGGCATGAGAAGTGACATAGAGGACTATGTTAAGAAATGTAAACTTTGTCAAGAAAATAAAGCATTAAGAAAATTAAACAAAGCTCCTATGGAAATCACAACTACATCCACATCACCTTTTCAAAGAGTGGCACTAGATATAGTAGGATCCTTACCCGAATCCGGCACTGCCAAACTCAAATATATTCTAACCTTACAAGATGACCTAACTAAGTATTCGACTGCTTATCCTATACGTAGTACAACTGCCGAAGAATCTTGTGATTGTCTTATCCACTTTATTTCTCTCTTTGGAATTCCTAAGTCTATTCTTACCGATCAAGGTAGATACTAACTTCACATCCAACCTATTCAAAACAACGTGTCAGTTTCTCAAGATTAAACAACTTTGGTCATCACCTTATCATCCTCAGACACAAGGAGCCCTTGAACGAAGCCATTCAACTCTCAAGGAATATTTAAAATCATTTGTTAATCAAAACCAAGATAACTGGCCTACCTATGTATATACAGCTATGCTAGCATACAACACAACAACGCACTCTACTACAAAATTCACTCCTTACGAACTAGTCTTCGGTCACAAACCTTTTATTCCCAATTCTATATACGAAGGCGAACCTAACGCAACATATTCGGACTACATAAGAATGTTCCAACATAAATTTAAATATACTAGAGAACAAGCTTTAGAGAATATACTGAAATCCAAAGAATCTTCTAAATCCTATTATGATACTCACACCCGATTACCACCACAATACAAAGCCGGTGACTACATTTACCTTAAAAACCATCTGAGGCTCAAAAAGGCTTCATCACCTATCTGGAAAGGGCCATATAAAATTATAAAAGTTTATAATAATAATACAGCCACACTCTTAATTAATAGACGCCACGTGACGCACCATTTCGATGAAATGAAACTAAAAGAAGTCAGAGATCTTGTATTGCAGTAGTATTAATTATATAAAGTATCAATCAGTAATATATTCATCTAACCTCGTTCATTCTATTTCAGCACATTGAACAATGCACACCAGGACTTTATCAAGTCACTTCCTTCTAGTTCTGGCATCTACTTCGACCCCTTAGGTTCCTTAAGTTTAGTTGATAGTCACCTTAGTATAGTTATCCCATATGATGTTTCCTTTATTAAACCCCATATTCTAAACCTCCGGCGAATTCTCAATAAATCTAAACAAGTATGTGACAATGGTAAGATTTTTGATTATTTAGAATGTACAAACCTTTTTGAACCATTGAACACGCGTTTTAATGATATAGCTCACGACAACGAAGCTATTTTTCACCTTACATCTCGCCAGTCAAGAAGGTCTGCACTTCTAGGTTTCGTAGGCACTCTATCCAAAAAACTATTTGGCACTATGGACGAAGACGATGCCGTTCGATACGACAATGCCATTAATGAGGTAGAAACAGACCAAAAGAAACTAGCCCTTTTAATGAAAGAAAATATATTGGTCACCACCTCTTTACTTAAATCTTTCAATGAAACTCTATCTATAATCAAAGTAAATGACAATCATCTGAAAAATGCAATTGATGCAATATCTCAAGATCTACTAAACCTGACATACGTCTCAAGAGAATTAGGTATTAGATCTCGCATGCTAGAATTAACTTCTATGATAGAAAATAGCCTCCTAGCCTTATCTTTCAAGGTTGAAGATATAATTAACTCTATCATGTTTAGTAAATCTAACATCCTATATCCCACTATCTTAACACCTAAACTCTACACCGAACTGGTCGATAACTACAGATTCTTACCTGAATCTAAACAACTTCCGGTTCCTTTAAACCTTGATAACATTCATACTATTTTGAATATATCCGAAATATCCAGTTACTTCAACAAAGAAAAAGTAGTGTTTATAGTAAAAATCCCGTTAATTATCCCTATACAATTAAATTTATATCATAACTTACCTTCACTGGTTCCTCATGATAAAAATAATCCAATGTCATATTCGACGATCATCCCATCTTCTAAGTATATAGGTATAAGTAAAGATAAGTCAATGTATTGTAAGTTAGATAAGCTAGATTACTGTAGAATAATTAATAATAATCATTACCTTTGTGAAACATCAATACTGTACTCCTCTTCTGCCACACCTTCCTGTGAAACAGAAATTATTACCAAGGTACTTACCTCAATACCGCTGATTTGTAAAACTAAATTCATTAATGGCCACGTCAGCATTTGGCAGCCACTACGCCATAATAGATGGTTATTTGTATTGTCTGAAAAAACTAAAATAAGCATTGAATGTAATAACTCCCAATCTAACGAAATAGAAATTAATGGAAATGGTTTACTATACTTTCCTGCTGAATGTATTGCCTATTGTAAAGATACTCGTTTAATACCTCATGAAAATCGTGAAATTCAAATGAAAACCATTGTCTCCAATTTTAATATTTTAAACGATTCTTGTTGTAATGTTGTAGCATATAATAATATTGTATCAAACTTACCTGTTGTAAACCTTAAGAATGTAAATTTAGATTCATTAGCTTATGATAATCCGGACATTCTAAAAAGCCTCAATAATATAATTGAAAAACCACATATTGTTCTGTATCAAAGATATAATTTTAGCATTACGATTGTACACACATCAAAAGTGTCTAGGGATCAAGCATTTTTATGCGGATTTCTTGAGATTGAGATGTGGCTTTGTAATAAATTTATGATTTTATAAATTTATATGGATCCTTTTTGGTGCATTTCATAATTTGAATCAGGAACTGTGAATCAAATTCGAGTAAAAGATGAAAATCAGCTGTCAATATTTTCCCTATAAAAACATACAACGCATTGAAGACATTATTAGTGCTACTGTTTCCCTACTACTGATTAAAACCAACGTTATTATGGAGCGGCGACGTCATTTAAGCAGGGAAGAAATGCTCAGAGCCGTGGGAATGATAGAAGCTGGTTCCCGGCAACGTGTGGCTTTAGCTCTGAATACAAGTCAGAGTGTTATCAGTCGACTTTGGACACGTTACCGAAGCACTGGTACCGTGGCTGAGCGCCATGGAGGACGGTATCGCTGCACCACACGGAGACAAGACCGATACATTCAAATCTTAACTCGAAGAGCTCCAACAATAACCGCCATGATGTTAGCCGTGAGGCTTCATCACTCTTCAGGGAACTTAATTAGCGACCAAACAGTCAGAAACCGCTTGCATGAAGTGAACCTTCATTCCCGAAGACCGCTACGGGTACCACCTATAGCAATGCACAATCGTAGGATTCGATATCAATGGGCTCTTGAACACAGAAATTGGGCAGAAGAACAATGGCGTTTCGTGTGCTTTTCTGATGAGTCTCGTTTTGGTATGAGACCGGATACAAGACGTATACGACACTGGAGAACCCCTGGACGCCAACAGCGATTAAAATCCTGCCAGGAAGTCCATCCTTATAGTGGTGGAACCATCATGGCATGGGCGGGTATTTGGATCGGCGGAAGAACTGAGTTGATTTGGATCAGAGGCAACCTCAACGCTCAAATTTATGCTGAGACGATTGTATCAGACGTCATCGTTCCTCTACAAGTGCAAATCGGTCCCTTATTTCAGTTAATGCATGATAATGCACGACCGCACACCGCAAGAGTTGTAAGACAGACTCTCGCCGCAGCTAACATCAATGTCCTGCCCTGGCCTGCTCAGTCGCCAGACTTGAACCCGATTGAGCATGCATGGGATATGCTACAGAGAAGAGCTCTGCCGAATATGGAGGGTATCCAGTCGCAAGAAGACCTTTTTTTGTTGTTGCAACGAACATGGGCGGCCATTCCACAGCGTGATTTGGATGAACTCATTTTGAGTATGCCAAACCGATGTTCTTGTGTTGTTAGTGTTCGCGGTAGAAACACGGATTATTAATTGTTTAAGTTACCCAATAAAATTTAAAAAAAAACTGTTATTTCAGTCTTTTTTTCGAACTTTAATGTTAGTGGTTCAAATGTCAAAAATCCCTTTATTAGGAAAATGGCAAATTTCTTTATTAATGCAAAGGTGACTTGGTTTATCGTTACTGTGACAAACGAAAACACTTTATTTGATGAATCCTTAAAGAAAATTTTAATTCATATCAATCAGGAGAAAAGTTATTGCAAAAATATATGTTGATCCCTAGACACTTTTGATGTGTGTAATTGTAACTCTTATCATATTGTTTATTATCTATATCTGATCTGCTAATGTGGCCATTTTAGATGCCCTGGTATTCAGCTGCATCCGGTTAGACTGGAAGCCGACCCCGAAATAATTGGGAAAAGGCTATAGAGATGAAGACGTAGAAACCCCAAACCAGTATTTTACTTACACGCGCCATTATACAATTAAAATAAAAAATCGCGCCAACATAAATGGGTTACTAATACACGTGTAAACGAAAGGTGAGTAACCTTAGAATTGTATTCTTTTTAAGTATCGCTAAAAATCCATGAAGAAAAAGGAAACAACTTTTTTCGAGTAAAATTTGAGGTTTTTATTTTGTATTACGCATTTCATTATTGTAAATCATGTTTATAGGGTTCCGTACCCAAAGGGCAATAACGGGCCCCAACGATTCCACTGACCGTCTGTATGTCTGTCACTAGGCTGTATCTCATGAACCGTGATAGCCAGACAGTTGGAATTTCCACAGATGATGTATTTCTGTGGCCGCTATAACAAAAAAATATAATAAAACTTAAGAGGGTCTGATTCAGTCTTGTACGATTGTACGGAACCCTTCTTGCGCGAGTACGACTCGTACTTGGCCGGTATTTTTTATTATGCATTAGCAACTAGAATAATTTATAATCTATAAGAAATGGATATCATTGGTCTATTTGTTTTGTGGATGGATTTTTTAAAACATCATAAATGTAAAAATAGATAGACTTGCATTTAAAATAATAATAATAATAAAATAATAATAATAATAAAATAATAATAATAATAAAATAATAATAATAATAATAAAAGCCCGAATGTTAGAACATAGGACTATTAAAGACAAACTAAAAAAAGAATACACTAATAGAATACATTCGTTATGCAAAATGCATCTGTCTAGTAAACACTTATTTAAATCCATAAATACCTACGCAGTACCCATACTCACTTATTCCTTTGGTGTAATAAAATGGTCTAACACCGAACTACATGCCCTTGAAGTCAAAACAAGAACCACCCTGACGCAACATAGATATCACCATCCCAAATCCGCAATAGAGAGAGTCATAATGTCCAGAAAAGAAGGAGGCAGAGGCTTAATCGAAATATCACATCTTCATAAAAGACAAGTACTAAACCTAAAGCAATTTTTCATGCGGAAGAAAAACAGTAGTCAATTACACAAAGCAGTTACAGAAATAGACAAACAATACACACCTCTAAATCTTAGCGATAATAGTAATATTGAGACAATAGATAAAGCGAGTCATATAGAAGAGCTACATACAAAGTGGAGGCAGAAAGAATTGCATGGAAGACATCCCAACGACCTACACCAAACATATATAGATAAAGAAGCTTCGAACAAATGGTTGGAGTTAAGTGGGCTATTTCCGGAAACAGAAGGGTTTATGTTGGCCATCCAAGACCAAGTCATTAACACAAAAAATTATAGAAAATATATAATTAAAGATAGTACAGTAAGAAATGATCTATGCAGAAAATGCCACAGTAAGCCTGAAACAATACAACACATCACAGGCGCTTGTATCACATTAACTCAAAATGACTATACACACCGACATAATCAGCTAGTTAATATAATACACCAAAAACTTGCAACTAAACTTAATCTCATGAAGGATCTATACACACCATATTACAAATATTCACCTAGAGATACTTTAGAAAACCAATTTTATAAAATATATTATGACCGTGCTATAGTTACAGATCACACTATATATAATAACAGACCCGACATAACACTTGTAGACAAAGAAAACAAACACACATACATAATTGATATTGCAGTCCCTAATACTAATAACATACAAAAAACAATCTCAGAGAAAATCAGGAAATATACAGAGTTACAAGAGGAAATTAGGCGAGTTTGGAAAATGAATAGAGTCACTATAGTTCCAATTGTTATATCAACCACAGGTGTTATCCCAAAACAAATATTTAACAGTTTTAGCGTACTCAATCTATCTAAATACACATATCTAACACTACAAAAAGCCGCCATACTGAACACTTGCCGAATAGTTAGAAAATTTTTACAATTAGACTTAGATAATAATTTTGCTGATATACAGAATAATTTGAATGCACAGACAAATAACTAGAATCTCTCCCTGGTTCACGCCCGTGAGATTCTTAAAATACCAGGTTTAACCTGAGAAAACGAAAGGTTAAAACCATAATAATAATAATGATTTAAGATACTTAATAGGATACAAAATAATTCAAACTTTAATGAGGACAAAAAGTAGTAAAGCGGGTTTTGTCTACTTCTATCATGCATTCTTACCAAGCTATCACTTTTTTAATAGCGATAAAAGAGCTAGTATTTTATACATTTGGTGAGCCCGACAGGGTCCAGTGTTGTTTTTATATTTATATATTTTTTTAATTTGTCATCTGTTAAATGTACATTATGGATTAACATACAAATACTTATTAATATTATATGTTAGTAAGAATGAAATTATAGCCGTGTTGATATTTATTTGAAATCTTTCAACTTTTGCTTTGCAATTTAATTTAATATTACTTGATTTGCGATATTTGTTTTTCCTTTTTTGTTTAACATTAGTGACATATAAAAATTCATTCAGTATTGTATTGAATGAAAAAATAAACTAAGCCATTATGATTTATTATCATCTACAATATAATCAATTGAGCACACACTTATGATGACTTTTTTCCAGGATATAATAGACCTTAATTTGATAAATCTATGTTAATCTTCTCCTTAGGAATCGACCAATGCACCGAACCGTGCCCCTTTTTACCGACGTTTATTATGACCTAAGGTGGCTTCAATCAACATAAAACTTGACAATGACCTGAAAATTGCAAAAAAACGTAAGAAAATTTGAATTTCGTGGACCACTTTTAATGTATAAAAAGGATTAGGAGCAAACAGTTTTGTTTTAACAATTCCACGCGGACGAATGTCGCGGGGTACAGATAGTCCTTAAAAACGATCTAACTTTCAGAAACATCCTGTATAGAGCTACATTATACAGGGGTGGCGGCCCCGACTTACGAACTGTAAGTTGTGGTTTCGAACCCAGGCAATTTATATCATCACCGCTGCTCTCAAAACGGTGAAGGTAAAACAACATCGTGAGGTAATGTCATGTCACGACATGACATTACCAACCCGCTCTGTGCTCGCGTGGTGGATTATAGCCCATCGCTATCGTAGAGAGGCGGCCTGAGTCCCTGCAGTGTGAACATTATAGGCTTATGATGATAATGACAGCTTCATTTATATACCTATTAATTCTTTCTATGATAAATAATGTTTATTTTGCAATTAGGTTTTTACAAACATTTTTTTTAGGTCGGTTTTTTTTTAAACTAGATGGGGCGATGTTTCGTACCTGATTACTCTAAGGGCTCGTTTAAGGAGACGCGGGGCGTCGCGTCGCGCGGCGCGTTCAGATTGCTAGTTGCGTGCTATTTTATTAATTCCCTAAGAGGCGGGTCCACCGCAACAAACGCTGCATTTTAAACTAACGAAAAATCGTAGTTTGAAATCGTTATCGTTGCGATGCATCGCCATGTGCTTGAATTAAAAACGCACAACGCGCCGCGCGACGCCCCGCGTCTCCGTAAATGAGGCCTAAGAAGAAACATCTGAAACCAACTTAGCGGTCAGTCTCTTCTTGGTACTCGTATAGGTCCTACACACATGAAGACTATGCAAATCTGCATAGTCTTCTTAGGGTCTCGAGATGGTCTTTTGACGAAAGCACCACACATAATTGAGTGGACCCCTCCAGTCAGTGCAAGCATTTGTCAGTTATCGTGGACCTCGACTTAAACTCAAGGAGCTTAACGTCACGACGAACAATACTTACGAAAGAAAGCACATTTGGGTGGGTCACTTATAGTAGGTACTCAAACTGCCAGACCATCGTTAAAACTAAAGCAAGGCCCACAAAATCACCAAAAAAAGATTAATTTTTTTTATTATATTATTATTACTTACTATTAACATATAATAGAACACAAGAACTAGGTACCTACTACCTACCTAGTTAATAAAGAAAACATGTCGGTTTTAATTTTGAAGAAGAATAAAATTAACTGCGAGTATTTGTGAGGTTATTACCATCAAGTTTACACGTGTGTTACTAAGCTAGTAACACACGTGTAAACTTGATTTATAGTTTTTAATACCTACTTTAAATTGCAATCTGTGATAAACGTAATGGGTAGCAAAATGTAATATTTAGGACTATTTTGTTTTTGTGATACCTACTGTTTGTTTTTAACCGACGAAAAAAAAAGGAGGATGTTCTCAATTCGACCCGTATAGTCTTTTATGTATGACCACGTATTTTGTTACAGAGAAATTCGATTTGAAAAATTCTTTTTTAATTGGAGAGAGCATATCTCAAAGTTGGTACCATTTAAAATTGAAAAAAAACCCTGAGGGTTGTTCACTGTGGTTGTACCCTTGTACCTAAACCAGGTGTTGATCGATTTTTTTTCCTACTAAATTTCTAATCGTAAGCCAATTTTGTTTAAATTCGGCTCAAATAAATAATTTGAGAATGATGGTAAGTTGCGACAGCAGCCGTGGACCAGTGGTGGCGGCCCCGACTTACAACCAGTAACTCGTGTGTTCGAATCCAGGCAGGCGCATTACTTTGTGTAATAAATTTATTTCATCACCACTGCTCTCAAAGTGGTGAAGGAAACATCGTGAGGAATCTTTGAACCAAAAATCTTTTAAGACGTGACATCTACCAACCCGCACTGGGCCCGGGTGTTGGATTATAGGTCCCTGCAGTGGGAAGATTATAGGCTGATGAAGTTGTGAACCGCTGGCTCTAGAAGTATATAATTTTGCAATACCGCTTCTTAGACGGTTATTCCCAGATCATAGACAACTTCCCTTAAGATCGAGGGTCGAAAGATTTATGTTGGAGTTCCTATACAGAAAATCGCATGGGTTGTCGCATCGTCAGCCTAGCATTTTCCCAACCATGATGGGATCGGCTTCTAGTTTAACCGTATGCATGAATTTAAACCGAAAAGTGGTGATCAGTTTACGTTTTAAGACACTTCTGAAAATGCGAAATTGACCCCTTAGTATGGGAAAAGCAGGCACAAAATTTGAGTGGAAACGTCAACGTTCGATGACCCCCTTTGAGAAACAAGAAAGTCGCAGTTGGATTTAAAGCACGATGACCTTAAATCTAGTCCAGCTACACCCTATAATGTCATCAATGGTGTTCTGACATGTCCGCTTTGTGCTCGTAGTTTTTCAGCCTAAGTTGGATATGCTAGCCAGTTGAGAGCACACAAAAGAGTAGCACCAGCTCTTGACAACCACCCTAGAAAGCCATCGAATGCAGGCGACTGTGAGCGAAATCGGCTAGATGGCATCATCTTGCATAGAAAGAGGGTTCAGCAGGGCTATTGCGTATCTTTTAAATGACAGTGGCTATCATATTATAGTGTCCATCAAATATCTGTCAAATGGTAACATTTTGTACTAAACCATAACCAATTTGAAAGTTAATCCATGGACAATATGATAGCCACTGACATTTAAAAGATACGCAATAGCCCTGCGTACAGGTTCTTCACAAATTAAAAACTGGGTTCGCCCATGTCCACATTACCCATGGATGCGCAGACCTGGAAGTTATGGGGAAAGGTGCCAGCAGTGGGATAACGTAAACTAACAGTCAGTCAATAGTATGACAGATATTCTTCTTAAAACAGAAGGCTCACCGAAAACGGTTACAGCTTAGGTATTCTGCTCATCATCCTGAACACCCCCAAAACCCAATAAAAAAAAAACTTGCTGCCAACCAAACCAAACCGGATTTGTAGAAAACAGTAGGTAAGTATTTTTTTTTTTGTGAACGAATTCGTAAGAGATTTGGCACACAGTTTATAATTTAGCAGATGGATTCACAGATATTTTAGTGAACCAATGTTATTTGCTGTGAACTAATTCGGATGAAAAATTGGCACACAGATATTTAGTAACAGATTGATTAACAAATCGAAAAAAAATATCAAGCAGTTATTACCCAATGTTGTCCTATTTGACCCAAAGGTTAACTGGTAGAGAATGCCATTTGGCATCAATTCCGCCTGTGAACCACTATTGTACAAGATCACTAATCACTATCACTACATATCATAAAACAAAGTCCTCCACCGTGTCCATCTGTCTGTTCGCGATAAACTCAAAAACTTCTGCACCGATTTTCATACAGTATTCACCAATGGATCTAAGGGTTCTTGAGGAAGGGTTTAGTATATAATTTGACGCCGGCGAAGCCGCGGGCATCAGGTAGTCTACATCTACACTAATCTACACTGATATTATTAAGAGAAAAGATTTGTATTTTTGTGCTCTTCTATTTTTCTCTTCTGTTTTTGAGAAAGTGTCAATGTTTTAAATAAATTAGAGTCATTAGGTAGGTATTGGTCTTGATTTTTTACCCGACTGCAGCGAAGCCCCAAAAGGAGGGTTATTTTGTAATAGGGATATTTACTAACTTAGAAAAATATGATTCTAATTAGTCAGTCTGTTAGATTATCGAAAAATATCGAATACGTATTTTTTATTTTATTAAATTAATAAAAATTGACGAAGATAAAACGCGTCAAATATTCGAGTGGAAAGTTGTGACGTCACTGACCGCTAAAGAATGTCATACAAATGTCTCAGAAAATGACGTCACACGAGATTTCAAAGCACTGTATCGTCTTCATTGTTTGTTTAAGAAAAAATACGTGTCAAATATTTTTTGAAAATCTATCGGACGGCCTAATTAGATTTTTTTGTTAACTACCTTACCTGTACCACGAAAACTTTTGTCAGGAAACATTCATATTCATCTCCATGAGGTCTAAGATATTGGAGTTCCTTCACGGTGATTATGGACAGTAGGTAAGTAGTTTATTTTTAACTATGGCTATGTGTAAGTGTCACGGGTCAATCCAAAATAAATGATTTGAATTTGAAAAATCAAGTAAAACTACGAGAAAATAATAATAATCACATGATTTTGTTTTAATTAAGAATTATTAAACATTCTCTTGCTCGGACTCTGGTAATTTAATGGGTTTGTTTAAGTTCAAACTCAATGCATTGCGCATTGAGTAAAAATAATATGTAAAAAAAAAACTGGAAAAACTTACATTGAAATGATGTCGGGTGCCATTTTCAAACATATAGGAGTGTGGGTTCGGTCGCAATTCCATTTTCAAACACTTCACCAAGATTATCTTTTTAAAATTACACTTTTCCACAACATAGTAAAGTCACTGGCTGACATGTAAAGTTGTAAACAAACTTTTGCGAAAAAAAAAATATTTTGAGTTATTTACACCTATCGAAGATGCAATAAGAATTCTTTGCTGATTCGAAAATAAACATAACAAATGAAAGGTTTTTTTTAAAATGACGTAGTTACATAAGATTATAATTATTGAAGAAAGTCAGGGGGACTTTTACCCAGCCAGCATTCGAACAAGACACAAAAAAAAATATAATAATGAATCACAACTTGTAGTAAAAATGAATAATCACTGTATCCAATTCACTCTTATTAAAAAGTATTGTTTCAAGAAAAAAAAAAATACAACGCACAAATCACAGGCACAAAATAAAAAAAAAACACTAGAAAGAGGTCTGAAATGAAAGAGAGATTGTCTATGAATGAAAGCTACTCTATGATTTGATTATTGCGAAATATTTGCCACCATACACGTCACTGAAGATATTACAGTATGCGTTTTGCATCCCAACAATGGACTTAACTATTTTCTTATAACTGATTTAACCAACATAACAGACAGAATGTGTTGCTGGGGAGTTTGTTCCGTCACTTCTTCTTTCCAGCTAAAACACTAGGAAGTGTCGAAGGGTGGGCGTTTTGGGGGACTGTCTCTTGTAATTAAGTAGAGTAAAGTAAAGTTTTACGTTCGAAAAGTGCTGATTATCAGCCTAATTTGAATAAATGAGTTTTGATTTTGTTTCTTTTGGCCTTGGTTCGAAACATGTGGAAGTCAGGATGGCCTTTGCCCATCAGTGGGATGATGCAAGTTAACAGTACCAGTAAATAATATAGAGAATTAGAGATTGGGAAAAGTGCAGTTTATTTGCCTTACTTCAGTTTATACATTGGTTAGAACCATGATGGATCTACTGTGAATTTGTTTGCTCAATAGATCCATTACCGAAATAAGTGGATCCACTGAGAATATTTTCTTTCAGAAGATCCATGATAAATGGATGATTCTAGTGAGAATTCATTTTCTCATTGGATCCATTTAAAGAAATCATTATAGGTAACTGTCCATTAATGACGTGAAGTTCAAAGAGGGGGGGGGGGGGTCAGATAAAAAGTCACTATGGGATAGTGTCACAATTAAGTGTATTTTTTCGTGCGACGGAAAAATAGGTGTGGCTTACCAATATCGCATTGAATTGCGTTTTCTGACCCGAGTAAGCGATTATATTAAATTAAAAGATCGCCGCTAACGCACGGCCTACTATAACACTAGCAACAAATGTATAAACGATTTTATTTTGCCTTTAGCGAAAAAAAACCGGTCCCTCTAGCATAATCCCTACATAATTGGCCTATAATGATCCCACGGATGGGACACAAGCCTCTTCTCTATGAGAATGAATGGACTATCCAGGACGTGGGCCCAGTGCGGGTTGGTCTTTGAATAAAAAAATCGACATTTCAAAGTTCTAGGACATGCCGATATCCTCACGATGTTTTCTTTCACCGTTACGCAAGCAGCGGTGATGAATTAAATTACACAAAGTTCGAACCCACGACTCGTGAGTCGGAGCCTCTGCCAAAGAGCCAAAGCTGCTCTAACAAAACTGGCCTAAGTAGTGCAAATTGGACTTGCACATGAAGGGTTCTGTATCATCGTAGTAGGTTCCGTCCGTCTCACGACGAAAACAGGCCGTGTCGACGGCGCGTTCGTGTTCCACGCGCGCCTCAAAGAGATGTCAGCAACATGGGAGGGGCCCGAAAGGGCCGACGCCTGTCGGGGCCGCGGGTAGTCCAACGGTTATCGCGGCCTCGACATAGAGGGCGAAGAAGGAACATGGGTGGTTTTTAGTCAGTAGAAGTCTGACACTCCCTTTCGCTCTGCCCAAGAGCGGGAGGGGTTATTCGATGATTTTACACCCACCAAAAAAAAAAAAAAAAAAGGGAGGCAACCTTTAATTTGTATTACTTCTTGTTAAAACGGCAACAGAAAAATATATTTAGTGATAAGTTTGTTTTTTCATAGTGTTTGTATGAATGACAAAGTTATCTGCGGTTTTAAATGTGCTATATCTCAAAAAATATTTACTATTATATCGTTCAAACCAATTTTGGTTGAAAGTTTACATTGCGATTTACAGCAATTTTTTTTGATTTTTCACTCTCTTAGTTTAAAAGTTAGAGGGGAGAGGGGGGACACATTTTACCACTTTAGAAATGTCTATCTTCCAAATGATTGACTTTGAGTTAAATGGTTTTAGGAACATCAATGTCATTTTTAAAGACCTGTCTTAAGGGAGTAAAACTACCCTTGGCGCAAACGAAGGGCACTTGTTCTTCCCACCCCTGCGATATATTTTTTGTTCTAGACCATACCTGGGAACCCCCTAGTTACGGAGATATTGGAGGTCAAAGTTCCAAATTAAAAAAAGGTCGTTTCCCAGCAATTTTTTTTGCGTAAGTGTACTTAGTTTGATGTACAGAATGCTTGGTTGACGTATGTGTGAAGGGTTGATTTATAGACACCCCAGACGTATAGACTTGATAAAAAAACCAGTTTTTATTTTCAGTTCTATGTATGGGGAGACAACCCTTTTTTTTTTTTTTGGTGGGTGTAAAATCATCGAAGAACCCCTCCCGCTCTTGGGCAGAGCGAAAGGGAGTGTCAGACTTCTACTGACTAAAAACCACCCTTGTTCCTTCTTCGCCCTCTATGTGGAGGCCGCGATAACCAGAGGACTACCCGCGGCCCCGACAGGCTGGGGAGACAACCCTTAAACTTTTATTTTTGTCTAAAAAACGTAAAGCGGTTCACAGAATACTTCTACCTAACAAGTTTCAACACTGTAGTCTTAATAGTTTCCGAATAAAGTAGCTGTGACATACGGACGGACAGACGGACAGTCAGACATGACGATGTCTGACATGAAGAACCTTAAAAGGCCCTAGTAAATAATTTTAATGCAACCCGATAACCTAATCACTATTTTGATCACTTATATTTGACGCACCGAATCTATAAAGTCTCACAAAAAAACACAATTCACTTAAAAAAAAAAACACTTGCATTCGTCAGCATCACTCAAAAATTATTTCAAACTAATTTTTTTCATCGTTTTCCCCACCTTGAATGTAATACCATTCACTGTTCAGTGGGTGGAGTTTAAGTACGACCTCCCCATTGCCATTTTAGTTTTTACATAATTATTTATTTTTATCACTAATACTATTAATACCGTTACTTTTATTTTTGTTAGTAGTTTAATTATTCGCCTAGGAAAAATACTAGATTGCTTCACGATGCGAACGGCCGATGCATCCGTGCAGACTTTTGTGCGAATCTTCTGTTCACTTATGATATATTTGGCGATAATGATAACTCAAGGCACGCGGGATGTTGTAAGATACCGCGGCCTTGACATATAGGGCTAAGAAGCAACATGGGTGATTTTTAGTCAGTAGAAGTCTGACACTCCCTTTCGCTCCCTTTGCGGGTTGTTCGAGATACAGCGGCCCCGGACACAAAGGGCTAAAAATAAACATGGGTGGTTTTTTGATGATTTCCTACCCTCCAAAAAAGGAGCATCCTACTTATCCCACTAATATTATTAACGCGAAAGTTTGTAAGGGATGGATGTTTGTTACTTTTTCACGCAAAAACTATTAAACGTTTTTGGATAAAATTTGGTACACAGAAAGTTTATAACCTGGATTAACACACATGGGATAGTGTTAATCCTCATTTTATCTTGCCGTGGGACGCCGCTGGCAACAGCTAGTCAAAGAATAATTTTCTACATCCAAGTTAAAATGGTCATCAATAATATGGGATCCCGTTTTGCGAATTTTTTCAAAGATCTGTTTGAACTTCAAAGTTTTGAATTAAATGATTAATAATATCTTAGCTTCCTTCTAGATTGAAGTAGCATTTAAATAAACCTAACGGTATTTAAGTGGCATTCGTTTTACTTCGTGAATAATTATGACAAGAGGTCTGGTTTTTGGCTAAGCAACACGTGTATGCAACGTCATTCCATTCGCCATTAGACCAATCACATCGCGACGTTTGAATACGTGATATATCACACTAATATTATAAATGCGAAAGTGTGTGAGTGTGTATGTTTGTTACTTCTTCACGCAAAAACTACTGCACGGATTTGGATGAAATTTGGTACACAGATAGTTTATAACCTGGATTAACAAATAGGATAGTTTTTATCCCGATGTTATATTCCCTTGAGTTGTAGCGGGTGAAGCCGCTGTAAAATATAAATACCGTAAGCAAAGTCGAAAGGAACTTGTAATCTCAGACAGTCCAGGTGTTTTTGTTTTGAAGATGATGATCAAACCAATTTAAAAGAATAACCATCGACCTTTTTGCCAGTTCTTTTAACCTGTGCGTGTGTTATTTATTAAACGACTGCGGTGAAGCCTAAGTTACACCGTAGCACTGCTAAGCATGAGAGCCTTTTTTTTTGGGGGTTACGAAATCATCAAATAACCCCTCCTGCTCTTGGGCAGAGCGAAAGGGAGTGTCAGACTTCTACTGACTAAAAACCACCCATGTTCCTTCTTAGCCCTATATGTCGAGGCCGCGGTAACTTGTGAACAACTTTGAAATTTGAATTTCCTGCTATTTCAATCATAGGAAATAGTATAGTTTGAATCTGCTAAAACTAGAGGTTTAATTAACAACAAAATCTCGATTTAAATAATCAGGTTCTACGGTTACATGCTTACACGTGTTATGCACAGGATGTTGACAAAACTGTTGTTTTTTCTTTTAATATTATTATTAAAAGAAAAAACAACAGTTTTGTAACAAAAAAAAAAGCAAAGCAAAGTAAAAATTCTAAAAGTAAAAAACATGAAACATTATTGTTTCATGTTTTTTACTTTTAGAATTTTTACTTTGCCCCGCACCGGCTTCTTCGGGTGCAATGTATTTATTTTATTTATTCTCTTTGGGAAACTTACAGCGACAATGTACTTAATTAATAAACATTTGAAGGCCAATTACAGGTTTCCACAGATAAAAAATGGCGTAGATAATATAGCATAGTTTATTTCCACAAAACGGCACCAGAAGACTAAGGCCTCATTTACAGAGACGCAGGGCGTCGCGCGGCGCGTTGTGCGTTTTTAATTCAAGCACATGGCGATGTATGAAAACGAAAACGATTTCAAACGACGATTTTACGAGAAGAGATTTTTCGCTCGTTAGTTTAAAATGCAGCATTTGTTGCGGTGGACCCGCCTCTCAGTAGATGAATAAAATAGCACGCGACTAGCCTTCTGCACGCGCCGCGCGACCTCCCGCGTCTCCGTAAACGAGCCCTTAAACATCGGAGTCAAGTGCGCTATTTTCGACACATGGCACATAACACCATGGCTATAAAGAGTGTAAATTAACCCTTCACACATACGTCAGTCAACCAAGCATTCTGTACATCAAACTAAGTAACCCTACGCAAACATTTTTGCTGGGAAACGACTTTTTTTTTTGGGGTCAAAAATCTCATTTTACAGTAAAACTCAATGTAGCATTAGTGGATGCTTTGAATAGTAAACGGTCATAGAGGTAAATTAAGTAAAGTTATAACCTGAAAAACTAGTATTTACAAAAACAGCTGTGCAAAATTTGGAACTTTGACAACCAATATCTCCGTAACTAGGGGGTTCCCGGGTATGGTCTAGAACCAAAAAAATATTGCAGTGGTGGGGAGAACAAGTGCCCTTCGTTTGCGTTAAGGGTTATTTTACACCCTTTATATAATATAGATGTATTTACTAATATATGTAATAATATGTATTATAAATACTGTTTGTGGGAATGGATTGACTGATCGAATTTGGATGAAATTTGTCACACAGCTAGTCAATAATCTGGATTAACATAACAGATACTTACTTTTTATCCCGGTAATACGAGCCTGGAGGGGCAATTACCGAACACCACGCAGGCGAAGCCAAGGGCATAATATAGTATTGCGTATATACCTTATTTTTGAATAACTGTATCGATCTCTATATCTATTGCTGAAAACTGCATTAACATCTGTTAGTTAAAACGATGTCCGTAGTTTAAACGATGTAAGGTACAAACAGCGGGAGCGACTTTGTTTTATATTATGTAGAGATATGTAATGTTAGATAATTTATCAAACACAATGTAAATTGTTCCTGATAAAGTTTTTTTATTGCATTGCATATCGAAGATCAAGCTTTGAGGCTAGCTGATGCGTGACCAGTGGATCCCTCCTGATCAGAAGGTCTAAGTAGCTAAATGTCCAACAACATGAAACGTCTAATGAGCAGTAAGTCTACTTAGCAGAATGTAGCAAAACATCTAACTACCAGATGATCTGTATAGCAGAACACCTATTTAGCAAATCTGACAATTTGAGCAATAGATGTTCTCTCAATGTCTGGAATTCTGGATACTCAGGCACAAAATTCAATACACACATTTCATCAGGAGGGAAATAGACACGGGATTATAATATGATGTACTTACGAGTACATACAGACTCTTTGGTCAATGTATTCGTAGCGTATATCAGATGCCTTGAGTGTAAGGCTTCTAGCCAGGGCGTACAAACTTAAGACTAAGTGAAAGCGCACTATAAGGGCAACCCTGGTGGGATTTGGACGAACCTAGGGCAGTAAAGGGACATGCTGGATCTGAGACAGGTTATTTAGATGGTTTCAAAGCCACTGGCTCAGCGTCAGGGGTTGGCACGAGCGAGAGTTCGAGGGGTCTTTAACTCACAACTTTTACTCATGAAGATTATTTACTGAGCGCTCGATTGGCATTCGGTAACGTGCGTGAAGTGTGAACGCGATAAAATTAAACGAAAAATATTGTGCGACAACTTCAAAATACGTGTTTTTCAGCAAGCCTTACACGTCTTAGGAATAAAAGAGTATCATTCAGAATCTCCATTACATTTGCGAGGTTTCTATCAAAATATTTTCTTTACTTTTATAATTTATGAGTACATTATGAACGGCCAAAGTTCGGGTAATTAAAAAAAAAAACAGATTTTTGAAGGCTTATACTGATTTTGTTTCTCTTTTTGATATTTTGTTATCATAGAAACCTAAATATAGTGCACAAGATACCTATTAGTTCAAAAGTTTCAAAGAAAGATCTGTTACAATGGCATAATCACGCACGAGCGTTTGTATGAACAGTAAGACGGGTACGCCGCTCTAAAAGATAGTGTTTCATATACCTACGTCATTTAGACAGTAGGATACGGTAATTAGGGCCGTGAACAATGTGGCCCGATTATCGATTTTCGGATAATCGGGATTCTACTGTATTTATATTACAATGTTTTGACAGACATGACTTGATGCTGCAAAATAAAAAGAACGTCCTGTATGTTAGTTAGCATTGAAAATTGAGTTTTATGCAACTTAAATATGTTTTTTTTTTTAATGAATTACCGAAAGATTTATAGTTTCAACTGACTTATCTAATACGAGAAACGTAAAAAAAAGTTTAAAAACAAAAACCCGACTACAAATAAAAACGCCGACTAATAAAATCGCGGTCTAACAAGAAAAATTGTCTAGTAAGTAGGTAGATAATTTAATAATTATTATAGAGGACAGTCGTAGTCGCATGCCACCTTACTAATGGCAACTAGCAACTGACTTCTGTATCAATGAGAACGCCATGAATACGCATCAGGTATATCAGTGGCATGCGACGTCTGTACTCTCGTTGTTGTCCATCAGCAGGGGGGATCCGCTGGATGCGAGACGCACGGGACCGGTCAACGTGGCGACACCTGGAGGAGGCCTATGTCCAGCAGTGGACGTCTTATAATAGCCTTGACGCACCTACATTTCTTAACCAAAAATAATCCTGTTCGTGTATTGAATCGTCATCTATCGTGATCTTCAACATTTTTTTCTAATGAAAAAAAGTATGGTTCATTTGTTTTGGTTCGTACGAAGAGATATTTTTTTTTTTGTGTTTGGGAAATCATCAAATAACCCCCCCTCCCGCTCTTGGGCAGAGCGCAAGGGAGTGTCAGACTTCTACTGACTAAAAACCACCCATGTTCCTTCTTAGCCCTATATGTCGAGGCCGCGGGATCTCTTACAACATCCCGCAGCCCTAAAATTGTGAAATAATAATAAAAAATATTACTTCTTTTTTTGAATCGGACTAACTACTATGGTTTGACATATTTTTGTATGAGGAAACTGTCAAAACCATTACTAAGTGATGGCCTAAGTACCTAACCATTAATTATCTCTGAGTGCGGCAGTTACTTATCAATTTTGAGGGTTTTAATTTGCACGGAACCCTAATCCCTTGTTTGGGTCCGTTGTCAAACGGCTAAAACAGAACTCTTTTACTATTCGTCAATGTGACAGTAAAGTCCTGGCAAAATAGGACCAGTCGATTCGGAGATTTTCCGGAACAAACACAATGTGTGTGTGTGTGTGTCTGTCTGCGGCATCGTAGCTCCCGAACCCTTAACCATTTTTTTTTAAGGTGATGTAGACGGGAGCTATGTGTGTTTCATTTTTAAAAAAATGTTATGTCGTATGGACCCCTCTATAGTCAAGTACATGCGAATTGCTTCAAAGATACATGTAAGTAAGTTTAAAGTTTGGTATTGAGCGGTCCCACGACACGACAAAGTTTTAATTTTAATGTTTATATTATCTTGTCATATTATTTACCAGCGGATGTCACACGTAGTTCCCGTTCCCGTGGGAATACAGGGATAAAAAGCCTATGTTACTCAGGGTGAATGTAGCTTTCCAAAGGAGAAAGAATTTTTGAAATCGGCGCAGTAGTTTTTGAGTTTATTCATTACAAACATACACACAAAAAAACAAATCTTTCCTCTTTATAATATTACTAGCGGACGTCACGCGGTTTCACCCGCGTATTTCCCGTTCCCGTGAGAATACAGGGAAAACTAGCCTGTCAGCCGGGGATAGTGAAGCTTCCCAACGTTGAAAGAATTTATCAAATCGGTCCAGTAGTTTCGGAGCCTATTCGTTACAAACAAACAAATCTTTCCTCTTAGTGTAGATAACTTTTTTAAGTTTTACTTTACGGTATTTTACTTTGTACTTATTCCGAATTATAATTCGTTTTTTTTTAAGTGTAAAGTCGCTCTAAGATACACAGTTACGGTTGAATATTATAACAAATGTATTATTACTAATGCCGTAGAATGTAATAAGACTAATTTAGACATTTGAGATATACACATTGAAATTGATTCCAATGGCATTGAAAATTATGCGAACTACACATTCCTTGGTATTCTATTTAAATGTTTACTGTCCTGTTCTTACTGTTTCAATTATAACATCATAGGGTGGGGAGCGAGCAGTGGTGGCCCAGTGGTGGCAACCTCGACTTACGAACTGTGAGTCGTGGGTTCGAATCCAGTCAGGCGCATTACTTTGTGTAATTTATTTCAACACCACTGCTCTCAAAATGGTGAAGGCAAACATCGTGAGGAAACCGGCATGTCTTAGAACCAAAAAATCGAAGACATGTGACATCTACCAATCCGCAGTGGGCACGCGTGGTGGATTATAGCCCATCCCTCTCCTAGAGAGGAGGCCCGAGTCCCTGCAGTGGGAACATTATAGGCTGATGATGATGATGATGAGGTTGGGGAAAATGTTTCTTCGCATTTTTTAAGAAAATTCAAAACAGTTTTTAATATAGTTTGTTTACATTTAAGTAAAGTATGTAGGTCCCATTTTGTTCGATAACTTTTTGCCATCTTGTAGGTAGGGACATGATCCCATTGCTATAGAAATTTTGGGACTTTTTTTTGGCAGTCCTCTCGTGATGTTAACCCTACACTGCCTAAAGAACTCTGAAGAGACCGAAACAGGTAGAAATCTGAAGGTGCAAGGTCAGGACTATACGGCGGATGCATTAACACCTCCCAGCCAAACTCTATTAATTTTTGCTGAGTGGCTAAAGATGTGTGAGGTCTAGCGTTATCATGATGAAAAACCACACCTGTTGATTACTTCTAGCCACTTTCTCTCATCTTCTTGCTTTAATCTCATCAGTTGTTCGCAGTAGAGTTCAGAATAGATGGTCCTGCCTGGTGGTAACAGCTCATAATGAATAATGCCCTTCCAATCCCATGACACACACCATCACCTTGTTGCAAGTTAACCCGGGTTTCGCCACAGTCTGTGAAGCTTGACCGGCCTTTGACCACGACCTTTTTCACGTGATCCACTTTTCATCACCAGTTATCAGCTTCTTCAAAAATGGTTCGGTTTCATTACGTCATAATAATGAATCACAAATGAGTACACGGTTCATTAGGTTTCTTTCAGTGAGCTCGTGAGGTACCTACCCAAATATTAAACTTTTTTGTGTACCCAGTTTTTTTCAAATGCGCCAAAACTGTTTTGTGGTCAATTCCTAGTTCTTCAGCTACGTCGTAACTTCTGATATATCTTGCTCCACTTTTTCAAAAATGCATCCATTTTATCCGTAATCTGGCGACCAGAGCGACGTGCATCTTTGACATCAAAATTTCCGGATTGAAAACGCTTAAACCAAATTTGTGCTACCCTCACAGATACTGCACTAGGTCCATAAACATCACAAATTTTTTTCGCGGCTTGCGTTGCATTTTTACCTTTTTTGTAGCAAAATTTTAAAATGTTTTGAATTTCTTCATCAGATTCACTCATCTTGACGGTACGAAAAACAAATGAAAATCACACATTTTTCTAATTTTAATTTGGAATTATGTTCTTTAAAATTTTAAACTTTCAATGATACCAAAACCAGCCAGATACAAATAGTATAGCCAAAGAGATTTTATTACAAGTTCATACATACTATAATGCAAAAAGACTTTTTCCCCAACCTAATAACATTACGCCTGTACTCCCTAGTGGGCTAGACAGAGATGCATCCATTAGTAGGTACCTACACCTACAATTCGCCCGTGATGTTTGAAGTCCCTTGTAAAAGGAGCCCCCTATTTTTGTTAACCCCTTTTTTTCAGACACAAGTAAATACATGGTGTTATTAAAAAAAAGTTATAAAGGGTGTAGAAGTAAGTACCCTTAACGCAAACGATGGGCACTTGTTCTCCTCACCACTGCGATTATTTTTGGTTTTAGACCATACCTTAGTTACGGAGATATTAGGGGTCGAAGTTCCAAATTTTGCACAGCTGTTTATGTAAATACTAGTTTTTCAAGTTATAACTTGAAGAGTCGATTAACCTCCGATGAAGCAAGCACCGTCACGTGCAAGTCTAGTATGCAGATACCAAAATATCTAAACGAATAAATAAATAAATTATCATTCATTTGCGTTAATAATTAATAATAATAGAGTTTATTCAAATCGTCGTTAAATCTTTTGGCAACTTTACCTTGTAACTAAAGTTACACGTGTTAGTTACAGGCTGTTGTTTTATTATGATGCGGTTTCAAAAAAAAAAAAATGGAACTTTCCACAAATAACGGTAAAATAAGTATGTATATCAATCAGGCTTTATTCATCTGCCTCGCTAGCTAGCTAGTCTTACCGCGCATAATAGAAAGTAGTAGTAGATAGCAGCTGAATTCAAGATCCTGCAAACCTGTAACGATTGACAAAGACCTACTTACGGCCTCAGTTTGTGTTTTTTGATGCATCTATGGGGCTCGCGTGGTGGATTCTAGCTCATCCCACTCATAGAGAGGCTTCTTTTTTTTTGAGGTATGGGAAATCATCAAATAACCCCTCCCGCTCTTGGGCAGAGCGAAAGGGAGTGTCAGACTTCTACTGACTAAAAACCACTCATGTTCCTTCTTAGCCCTTTAAGTCGAGGCCGCGGTATCTCATACAACATCCCGCAGCCCCGACGGGTGTCGGCTTGAGGGCCCCTTCCATGTTGCTGACATCTCTTTGAGGAGCGCGTGGAACACGAACGAGCCGTCGACACGGCCTGTCGTACGGTCGTGACGGACGGCGAGTTAGTCCATCACTTACCGTCCACAGGCCCGCGTCTACGGTGGCCGGAAGCCGTCACGTGGCCCCCGACACCCAGAGCGTCTCCCGCGGCGGCTGGGACGTGAGGTTCTCTCCCTCTCACGTTCCGCCACCTCCTTCGCTAGCATCACTGCTTCGCAGAAGGAGGCGATGGCGTCCCATTCCTCCTCGCCCCGGACCATGGCTTGCACCAGGGCCGGACGCGAGAGGTCGCCGCCGCCTACAGAGGAGGCCTGAATCCTAGTAGTGGAAACATTACTATCCTATAGAGTCGAATGGATCTCCCAAAACCTCGTGACCTCGTGACTAGCATCCCTCCTGTATTTTCAATCGCCTGATCTAGGGTGCTCAATAAAAATGCTAATATCTTTGAATCTAAAAGACGTAGAGACGCGCTATAGTACATTGTTATCCAATGGGTGAAAGTTACGTACGTAACGTAGGTACTGAGGGCGCTAATAGTTCGAGGGACTTAATAAGTAATTTACCCGAGGTAAACACTGTGCTTTTCATTAGGAATACGAGGAAAGTAAAAATACGAACATTAATTATTCTATTTTCATTTTATAATTTAATATTCAAATGAACCCCGCCTGCTTCCAAGTTTTGTTTAATTTAAAATGTGCTTGTTTTTTGCTTCAGTTTTTTCAGACGGGTTTTTTAGTTTTTTTTACTACTTTTTTTTTATTTCCAACTTTTTAGTACTTTTGTGTTTGTTATTTCGTTGTTCGCGTAAAAATCTTCGCAGATGATTTAACTTTTGTGTTTGTTTATAGGATTTGTAACTTAGAATTTCTTTTAAACATATAGGTGTCACATATTTTTGTAATCTCCTTTTACAACCCTTTATTTTGATACCCTACTCTATGGTAATGGAAAAAGTTTTTTTTTTTAAATCCGCGATTTGGCTCCCAAAATCCGCAAAATTTCTTTGTTTTTTAATTTTGATGTAGCCAGTGACACCCGCGCCATCAAGACAAATCTAACGACTATATTTTATTCAAATCCCTTCATCCGTTTAGGATTTATGAGGGAACAAAGAAACGGACATACATACATACACGCCAAACACACAACCCTCCTTTTGGGCTTCGCCGCAGTCGCTTTCCCGCTTACTTTGTTTTTTTTTTGTCCTCTGGTCTTATAGCAATGCAGACAGTATTTTTCATGTTCATCATAAAAAAATAGCAAAGATTTTGCCGAAATCTATGCTATTTTAGAGAAATAGTTAAAACTAAATTATATTAATTAAAGTCTTAAAATATAATTTTATTCTTAACTTTATGTTGTTTTAATTTTAAATCACTCTGTAAATTTTAATGGCTGTATAAAATGGATTTTCACTTTTTTATGGAACATGGTTTAATAAAAATGTGAAAAAAATAGACTTAGTTTTTTTTTTCATAATTTGACAGCTGTCAGTTGAAAGCGATTCTCCCTAGGGCTGAAAAGTAGTACTGTGAACCCGCTCCGCAGGCATGTTATGACCTCTTACTTTCAGAGTATGAGTAATGAAAATTACTTTATTGCAAGGGTAGGTAAATCCTATCGTACTGGGGCTACAAGTTGATCGAAAGATATACCGTGGTCCCGGTTGCATGGCATGGTTTTTGGTTAGTAGAAGTTTGCCACTCCCCAGGGGCGTGCGCCCTATATAGGCTCTTAGGCTTAGCCTACCTTACCAACTGAGCATTTCTTATTACTAATTAACGATGCAATAAAATAACACTATGTACAAATTAATCATAAAAAAGTTCAAACTCCTGTTAAAATACTTATAGCAATTTTTCGCGTCCCACTAAAACTCATTGACAAGGATTACGATTAGTACGAATCTTATAGACAAACACTCGACTTGTCTAAAACCCATTCATAATTGTATGCACACAGCGTCACATCGGTACGTATGGCCGTGTCTATGAACCGCACACATACATAGATTTTCGCAATTTTAACGCAGCAGCTCCTACGACTGTAGCTGAGTGGGCTGTGATTGGCTGCAACAACACAACCAATCTATAACCCGCGAAGTTCAAAATTTGCATTTTTTTGCAATTTGTAGGCCAGTGCTAGGTTGTATGTTGAATAAAATATGACTACATACGTCTTAAAATCGGGAATCATATTTTAATGAACATACAACCTAGCACTGGCCTGTAAATTGCAAAAACGTAAGGAAATTTTAATTTCGCGCTTCGCGAACTTCAAGCTTCCGTGCATAGAGCGCAGCACCTGTTTAGTTCGATGTTCGCAATGTTGTCAACTTGTCACCTCATTCATTGGATTTCGTATAATCCTGCAAAAAAAGTTGACCGCTGTTGTGAACAAACTCGATATGAAAATGATGCAATTTTATATGCTAGTATTTTTCTATCGACAATAATAACCTAGAAATTATTTTTTACGTAAGAGGAAGACATTACTGTTTCATTGTTGTGACAAGCAATATATAATGCGATTTTGTTTTGAAACCAAAAAGGTACAGTTAACGTTATTAACAGTAGTGTAAATATTAATTTTGTTGTGTATTACTTGTTTATTCACGTAACAAATAACAATGGTATTTACTTGTGAAGTTTGTGCTGATAATGTGTGTTTATTACATGTTAAAGGTAATAAGTGTTCTCAATTATCGGTCAGTGGGTCGTCTTAGGGGCGGATCGTATAATGATAAGATTCAAGTTGTATCTAAAGGTAGACAAGTACCCGAATTACGAAAATTTATCCAAAATCTTGCAAGTTACGTGTTCTGTAACTATCACCCACTCACTTGGATGAGATATTTGAGGTGGCCGAATCTTTCTTCTGTTTGCATCGTCATTAGAAAATCGTGAGTTAAACCTTGAATAATATGGTGAGTTTTTGAATGGTATTTAAAAGTTTTGTTTTTACAGTCTTACTTTTTTTTTTTCTGTCATTTATTCGTAGCCTACCCATCGTGGGGGACCACTGCACGCCACTGCCACTCCCTCCCGCCCAGAGCAGGAGAGCCATTTGGTGATATCCCATCCACGAAACAAGGGTACATACTATGGCTTTTTTTTTTTTTCGGGGTTTGTACCTAATATGCAGAATCAAAAAATAAGAAAAGCATCGAACGGTTCTGCAAAAGTGCAGCATGCTTACTTTTAATCAAGGTTACAGACCTACACACATCAAAAGTGTCTAGGGATCAAGCATTTTTATGCGGATTTCTTGAGATTGAGATGTGGCTTTGTAATAAATTTATGATTTTATAAATTTATATGGATCCTTTTTGGTGCATTTCATAATTTGAATCAGGAACTGTGAATCAAATTCGAGTAAAAGATGAAAATCAGCTGTCAATATTTTCCCTATAAAAACATACAACGCATTGAAGACATTATTAGTGCTACTGTTTCCCTACTACTGATTAAAACCAACGTTATTATGGAGCGGCGACGTCATTTAAGCAGGGAAGAAATGCTCAGAGCCGTGGGAATGATAGAAGCTGGTTCCCGGCAACGTACTGTGGCTTTAGCTCTGAATACAAGTCAGAGTGTTATCAGTCGACTTTAGACACGTTACCGAAGCACTGGTACCGTGGCTGAGCGCCATGGAGGACGGTATCGCTGCACCACACGGAGACAAGACCGATACATTCAAATCTTAACTCGAAGAGCTCCAACAATAACCGCCATGATGTTAGCCGTGAGGCTTCATCACTCTTCAGGGAACTTAATTAGCGACCAAACAGTCAGAAACCGCTAGCATGAAGTGAACCTTCATTCCCGAAGACCGCTACGGGTACCACCTATAGCAATGCACAATCGTAGGATTCGATATAAATGGGCTCTTGAACACAGAAATTGGGCAGAAGAACAATGGCGTTTCGTGTGCTTTTCTGATGAGTCTCGTTTTGGTATGAGACCGGATACAAGACGTATACGACACTGGAGAGTAAAAGAGGTGACAGACACAATTATATTACTAGGAATAGGGACCAGTTAGTGCAGCCAGGCTTCAGACTCGCTAAGGTAGACTCATCTTTCATGGGGTACTGTTTGAGATGCTATAACAAAATTCCACAAAGCATTCTTGAATTGAATGAGACGAAATTTAAAACATGTATCAAACGCACACTATGCAAGCAAGCATATTACAAGTTAGACGATTATATCGCTGATAAAAATGCTTGGCTCAATGCCGGTCCTGCTCCACAAGGACAGGACGCTTAAATGAATAGCATTTAATAGGAAGAAGAAAGAAGAAGAAGAAGATTGTACAACTATCTTTGCAATGTATAAATTCAATCTCTTTAGTATTATATAGTCGCATAGCACATATTGTGTGAGTACTATGTACTAGAAAGCTGTCATTCTCTGGAAACCTACATTTATTTTTCTATTTTTTATTTGACTTGGATATGCCCTGGCGATTGAGAGTGTGTCATGCTCACTTAAATGTCTCGCTGATGGTGGCGGGTGTGTCGGGTCATTTCGTTCCCTTTAAAATGGTTGAGTGGAATGGTGGCTGATCCATGCGTCATGCTCGTGAACGGGTGCTGTCAGTTGTGACTGGTCACCTCTTAGTTGCCACGGCTTGTTTGAATTATTATATTATTATTAAATCGTCGTTTTGGCTTTACTTACTGTCGACACTTATCGTGCACAACTTGCTACATCGTTCTCACATGATAATATACCAATCTCGATATGAATGATGTAACCAAAGTTTTGTAACAATATTATGATTGAAAAGAGTATCCATGAAGTTTCTTGCCATTCTTCTCATGAGACCAACGCTTTGGAATCGGCAACTACAGTACACTGACAGTTATTATGCCTTGTGAGTGGGACTGTAGCTTAGTTTATTAGCTTATTAAAATTTAGTATTTGTTCGACTATTCAAAAGAGCCTGTAACTGGCCAACTTGAAATAAATGATTTTGATTTGATTTGATTTGAGAACCCCTGGACGCCAACAGCGATTAAAATCCTGCCAGGAAGTCCATC
Source organism: Diarsia rubi (assembly GCA_932274075.1). Taxonomy (NCBI): domain Eukaryota; kingdom Metazoa; phylum Arthropoda; class Insecta; order Lepidoptera; family Noctuidae; genus Diarsia; species Diarsia rubi. The sequence continues at coordinate 2,292,434 of OW026440.1, read as the reverse complement.
CTTATAGTGGTGGAACCATCATGGTATGGGCGGGTATTTGGATCGGCGGAAGAACTGAGTTGATTTGGATCAGAGGCAACCTCAACGCTCAAATTTATGCTGAGACGATTGTATCAGACGTCATCGTTCCTCTACAAGTGCAAATCGGTCCCTTATTTCAGTTAATGCATGATAATGCACGACCGCACACCGCAAGAGTTGTAAGACAGACTCTCGCCGCAGCTAACATCAATGTCCTGCCCTGGCCTGCTCAGTCGCCAGACTTGAACCCGATTGAGCATGCATGGGATATGCTACAGAGAAGAGCTCTGCCGAATATGGAGGGTATCCAGTCGCAAGAAGACCTTTTTTTGTTGTTGCAACGAACATGGGCGGCCATTCCACAGCGTGATTTGGATGAACTCATTTTGAGTATGCCAAACCGATGTTCTTGTGTTGTTAGTGTTCGCGGTAGAAACACGGATTATTAATTGTTTAAGTTACCCAATAAAATTTTAAAGAAAACTGTTATTTCAGTCTTTTTTTCGAACTTTAATGTTAGTGGTTCAAATGTCAAAAATCCCTTTATTAGGAAAATGGCAAATTTCTTTATTAATGCAAAGGTGACTTGGTTTATCGTTACTGTGACAAACGAAAACACTTTATTTGATGAATCCTTAAAGAAAATTTTAATTAATATCAATCAGGAGAAAAGTTATTGCAAAAATATATGTTGATCCCTAGACACTTTTGATGTGTGTATTTTCGACAACACAAAGGAACGAAATTAAATAAGAAAATTTATGTAATTATTCACAGCACTAATGCCCGGGGTACACGAGGCCAATTTTTTAAAGCCAGGATAGCAAGCTAGTGTCAGTAAGCTAGTACTTCTGGCTTCGTGTAAACAAAACTTGCTTCATTTCTAGCATGTTTAAAGACAGGACGGTTTAGTAGAGAACTCCGAGTAGCTTGCTGTCCCGTCGTGAAAAACTGGCCTCGTGTATCCCGTGCATTGCTGTCTATTGTTTTCACATTTTCTACTCTAGTGCGGAATTATCGGTGTCGCGCTTTTGAAAACCTATCCGAAAAGAGTGCGAGAGAGACAGTTGCAGCTCGAACTTAGGTTAGAATAGGCGAAATCAAAGTAATGTACTTCCCTGTTTTCTCCAGCAAAACAGGGCCGATCATAAAACAGCATTTAGTTAAAATATTACGAGTTAGTCTTAGGTATTTGAGGGTGTACTAGCTGATACCCGCGTGGATATCGGTTTTCGCGACCGTTTACGCTTTTTAACGCAATTCATATTATGATCTACTAAAGTGGCCATTTTATACCCCCTGGAGGGATAGTCTATATAGTTTATCGTCAGAACATGAACCCGCGACCTTTCCATTAGCCGCCAGCTGTTAACTGCGCGACTGTTGTATCCAAGTGATTCTTAATTGGGTATCAATCGATTCTGACACTTATGGTAACTGTTGAACTTGATTTCACTATTTACAGTATGTTAGTTTAAATGAGAGACATATTGAAACCCACAATAGGGCAAGCTTACATCTATCTGATCTATTTAAATAAATAAAAAGAGAAGCCCTGACTGACTGACTCATCAACGCCCAGCCCAAACCCTTGGTTCTAGAAAGCTGAATGCACAGAGGTTCCATATGTAGACAAGGAATAAGGAAGGATTTTTCGAAATTCAACCCCTAAGGGATTAAAAAGGGATAGTCATTTTACACGGAAGGATTTTATCGCGGGGCTTGATTAACTCGAAAATTGGTGTATGAGTCAAGTTATGGAAGTTATACAAGCAATGTGACACGACATTGTTTACCTAGATTAACAAATGGGGTACTTTTAATCACGGTACTTAGTACGTTCCCGTGGGATATTTTCCGACAACCACGCGGGCGAAGCCGCGGGCAAAAGCTAGTGAAAGTAATAAAAATATGAACAAAACAAACATTGATAAATAACAGACAACAATAATAAACATTTTGCAGAAGTCTCGCAACCCCTGCGCTTATTAAGTACAGAAAATGTTCACATGTAGGTATGTGTCATGTGATCTTTTTTTTAAAAATGTTGCCCGATTACTCGAAGATGGCTGGGCCGATTTCGACTTTCTTTTTGTCGTTTGAAAGGGTTTAGGCTTTTTCAGGTGGTCCCATGATCATGTCAGGACCTGATGATGGGAACCTGGAGAAATAGAGAGAAATCTTCAAATTTTATAGGCACATTTGAAGTGATATGAGTAGTTTTTGGGAGAGTAACTTCTCTCGGAGTGATCCCATTTCACTTCGGTGAAGATCTCATGAAGAAGCAACGGAACTCCTCTAGAAATGATAGCAAATGGACTGGGATTGCTGAAATCTCATATGTGTCTATTGTTTACACCAGTTCATAATATTTTCACTCCGGTACGCTTTGTAGGGGTAAGCACATGTGAACCACTAAAAATGAAACATGAAAACTTTTTAACTACAAATAAGACACAAAAAAGTTAAAAATAAACTTAACTTACTTAAAGTCGGTGGCAAAAAATTAAATCAAACAAACAAAAGTCACCGACTTCAGAAGCAGATTTTTGTTCTAAAGTTTATTTTTACCCGACTGCGGCGAAGCCCAAAAGAAGGGTTATGTGTTTGGCGTGTATGTGTGTATGTATGTAAGTATGTATGTATGTCCGTTTCTTTGTTCCCTCATAACTCCTAAACGGATGAAGGGATTTGAATGAAAAATACGTCGTTAGATTCGTCTTGATGGCGCAAGTGTCACTGGCTACATTAAAATTAAAAAAACAAAGATAATTGCTCGTTTTGGGGGCCAAATCGTGGATTTGAAAAAATAAAAAAAATCCATTACCATCGAGTAGTGTATCAAAATGAAGGGTTTCAAAATGAGATTACAAAAATATATAACACTTATATGTTTAAAATAAATTCAAAGTCACAAATTCTATAAACAAACACAAAAGTTAAATCATCTGCGAAGTATTTTACGCGACCAACGAAAGAACAAACACTGAAGAACTAAAAAAGTTAGAAATTAAAAAAAGTAGTTAAAAAACTAAAAAACCCGACTGAAAAGACTGAAAAGCAAAAAACAAGCACATTTTAAATTAAACAAAACTTGGAAGCAGGCAGGGTTCATTTGAATATTAAATTATGAAATGAAAATATAATGGACCATCGTATACCTAAAATTTAAACGAGAATTTGCTGCGACTCCTAAGGGCATAAAGGCCAGTGAAGGATGACACAGCTTGCAAGCCATGGTCCGGTGCGAGGAGGAATGGGACGCCGTCGCCTCCTTCTGCGAAGCAGTGATGCTAGCGAAGGAGGCGGCGGAACGCGAGAGGGAGAGAACCTCTCGTCCCAGCCGCCGCGGTAGGCGCTCCGGGCGTTGGGGGCCACGTGATGACTTCCGGCCATCGTAGACGCGGGCCTGTGGACGGTGAGTGATGGGCTAGCTCGCTGTCCGGCCGTCTTATGACGACAACAGGCCGTGTCGACGGCGCGTTCGTGTTCCACGCGCGCCTCAAAGAGATGTCAGCAACATGGAAGGGGCCCGCAAGGGCCGACGCCCGTCAGGGCTGCGGAATGTTGTAAGAGATCCCGCACCCTCGACATATAGGGCTAAGAAGGAACATGGGTGGTTTTTAGTCAGTAGAAGTCTGACACTCCCTTTCACTCTGCCCAAGAGCGGGAGGGGTTATTAGATGATTTCCCACCCACCAAAAAAAAAAAAAAAAAGGATGACACAGCTCAGCAACGTTGCAGGGGCACGCAAGGGCCGACACCTGTCGGGGCTGCGGGTAGTCCAAAAGAGATACCGCGGCCCCGGACACAAAGGGCTAATAACCCTCCTTTTGGCCTTCACCGCAGTCGGGTAAGAAAGAACATGGGTGGTTTTTAGGCAGTAGAAGTCTGACACTCCCTTTCGCTCCAGCCAAGAGGGGGAGGAATCACTTGCTCATTTGAAAGAAAATGTGCATATATACCAGTTTGGTAGTACGAAGACGAGTCAATGAGATAATGTTCCCAATGCAGGGACTCAGGCCTCCTCTCTAGGAGAGGGATGCGTTATAATCCACCACGCGGGCCCAGTGCGGATTGGTAGATGTCACATATCTTGGAATTTTTGGTTGTATTGCCATTAATTGGGCACAAATTCAAGATTCGTGGCTGGTACTGGGAAATTCCTGCTGGAAAAACCCAATAACACTTTGCCCGACCTGGGATTCGAAGTCAGGACCTCATGCACAGCAGCCGCGCTTGTGACCACTAGACCAGCGAGGCAGTCTACAATAACATTATTTTGTATTGACAAATTTTGTCGGCATGGCCTTCAGAATAACGTAACACGTCAACATACTTTTTCGGAAGCCTAGCGTCATAAAGTACCGTGTACCACCGCAAAAAATAAAACAGACCTCCTTCGATAACTTATGTAATGTAAGTTTTATATTAAGTACCGCTATCGTTGCACGACCTTCAACGCATTTATGTATTTTATTTGGTACAAGCCTGCTGTGGCGACAGCGACATCTATCGCAACACATGAGTACTAATTGACAATTCCTACATCGCGCTATCAAAGTTATCCGCAACATTAGACTTTATAGAAAATTCCGACTTACATCCACCACACCACACCACACCCGTCTGGTCGGAGGATCCACCCTTTTCTATGGAGGATGAGGAACTTTACACCCTGTTCCTTATACTCTCTAAACTGCCACACTATTCGACAACCACTGTAACTCTGGTAAGCCAGAATCAACAGTGTCGACAACGATTTCACTGTCTTGGATCCCGCAACGAAATTAATCAGAAAAGAATAGCGGAGGAGTAGGCAAAACATAATTTCCACTTCCCTCTCTCTATATCAGCAGGAGACAACAGAACAAGGTCAATAGGCACAAAACACATTGCACGCATTAAGATTATCGACTTCATCTTCCCGGTTGCCAGATTCTGGCCACAGGCTACCTGTAAAGATCTACAAATCGCAGCCGGGACCGACGGCTTAATGTGCTTTCTGAGACACGTCGAAAACTCGGTATGCTCAACCATCTACAGATCAACCTAGGTAACCGCGGCTTGACCTGAAGATTGATCCGAATGGCTGTTTTTATTTAGCTACGAGCTCATCTCGCTATGTGATATTGGCACAGTAGCTCAAGCAGTTGACTGCTGTCCGATCCCCACACGGAATAAATAAATGTATGGCCTACAGATAGCTTTTTTGGGTCTGAGTATTTCATTTGTGTACGTGAGTTTAAATGTCTGTGAACGCAGCCACGATACTGGAGAAATTCCTGTGTGCGGCAACGTTTTAACAAATAAAAACCCATCTACGGACTGACCTTTTCCCCGGCTTAAACCTGTAAATTTTGACAACACAGAACTCTTAATCATAAATTAAAGTATACTAGCCATTGTGCCGATTGTCATGTCGGCCAATGGCTTAATAGTCGAAAGCCTCGACCAACATCTGAAGAGGCTCTCGCTTGGTAGCTGGATCAAGGGTTTGAATCAGAAAGCAGTACTTCTAGACACGGCTCGTAATGTTAGGAGGCTCCTCTCTCAAGAGCTGTGACCACCGGTCTGAACTCGGACTCTGTTCCCAACCCCGGTGGGCTACTATTTTTTTATAAATAAAAAGATAAGTCCTGAATGACTGACTCATCGAAACCCAGCCAAAACCCTAGGACCTAGAAAGCTGAAATTTTGCACAGGTTCCCTTTGTAATTTAGATTAGGAATATGAAAGGATTTTTCGAAACTCAACCCCTAAAGGAGTTAAATAGGGGATGAAAGTTTGTACGGAAAATCGTACTTTTGTGTAAAAATTCGATCCACGCGGGCGAAGCCGCAGAAAAAGCATTTTTTTTTAAATGAATTATGTGTATAGATGAATAAATGAATTAGAAGTAGCCTCTCTGAGTTAGAAGCTCCTCTGAATTGAGTATCGCGAGCAATATGACATACTTAGTTAATAATATCACTGTTAACCTCTTAAATTAGGGTGAATAACAACACGCCTGTGCCTTGCGAAGAAGTAGACCGGTGTCTTGAAATATGTAGCTACTTACTTCGATAGTTCATTGTTCGTTTTGAGAGGGAACTCGGTGGTGCGATTCTCTTTACTAATGTATTTTCCTGTTTTCTCCCTGAATTATGACTCTGGAGCAAAAGGGTATCGGACTGAGTCAAAAAAATATGATTCTAATTAGTCCGTCTGTTAGATTATCGTAAAATATTAGATAAGTAAGTGTTTTTTGTTTTACCAAATTAATAAAAATTGACAAAGACAAAACGCGTCAAAGATCACGAGTGGGGGGGGGGGTGTGACGTCATTTGTAGGTAAAAAATGTACTGACAGGTGACGTTTTGGAGGAGTTCACGAGTTTTCGAAGCAATGTATCGTCCTCAATTTTTGTTTTAGTGAAAAAAGAAGAAATACGTGTTCAATATGTTTTGGTAATCTATCTGACGGACTAATTAGTTTTTTTGTACGATCGTTTTTTTATCACAAAGCTGGTATTTTCGTAGCGGGTAAGGAGGTATTCCCATCTGAGCACCGATTTTTAGAGCACCAAAGCTATTCCCATCTGAGCACCTAAGATTTGGTGGCTGCTAGTGAAGGGGTGTATAATAAATGTAATCGATAATAGTTTTAGTTAAGTTCCACAAACTACCAGGAGAACAGAAACATTGGGAGGTATTGGAAATCGGTATTTTAAAATCAAATCTATATGCCTTTCTGTTACCATGCAGTGTGTAATGAAATTACTACTAGGTACTTCACGATTCTGGCCTCCTGCTACTTTCTGACTTTCTGAGACTACTGATATAGAAATTTTATACATGACGAAGAACATAATTTAAAAAATCAGGGAATTGTTAAATCAGGTTCTCTAAATGGTTCTGTACCTCCTATATATTTCTGAGCTCCCGCCTCTGGAATAAGCTGGTTCATTTAACTTAATATTTCTTGCCTCAAGACCTCAGTCTGATGTCTCAAAGCGAATCGAGTCGGCACAAACACCCACGCAAGATGGAATGCGTGCAATAGAGGATGTTCCAGAGTCACAATTTTATTGTTGGACCATATGTACAAAGCCACTTGATACAACACAGTTGTTCTACACTTAACATAAAGTTGTATTGGCGATTTTAAACAATATAACTCAGTAAAGTTACATTTGACACTAAAACTTATTGCAATTATTCAAAACACGTTTAAAACGTGATAAAAAATCTGCCCTCCACTCCGAGCCGGTCGGTGTGAACGGACCCGTTTTTCGCAAGAGATATCGCGGGTTCGACATAAAGGGCTAAGAAGGAACATGGGTCGTTTTTAGTCAGTAGGAAGTCTGACACTCCCCTTCGGTCTGCCCAAGTGCCATCCAACCAAAGAAAAAAAAGAATTTTATCTTTACCTGCATAACAATTTCTAGTCCAAACGTATGCAACAGACTATCGGTGGTCTAGTGGTTGCAAGCGCGACCGCTGAGCACGAGGTCTTGGGATCCATTTCCGGGTCGGGCAGTGGTATTGGTTTTTTCCGTCAGGAATTAGTCAGTAACAGCCTCGGAGTCTGGATTAGTGTCTCTACATTACAAATGGTCTCTACGGGGCCTGTTCCCAAATCCCTGTAAGGTTGCCCGCCCAGTGTACTTTGAAAACCTTTCGCGCCCGGCAAGCCCGGCGGTGCAAGCCATGGTCCGGGGCGAGGAGGAATGGGGCGCCGTCGCTTCCTTATGCGAAGCAGTGATGCTAGCGAAGGAGGTGGCGGAACGCGAGAGGGAGAGAACAAGAACAAAAATCCGTCACCGATTATCGGACGTGGGCAGCCTTATCGAGTAATACCCACCCCACGGTAAAGAAGTTTGTAGCACTATAATACTACTTGGACATTCCTACATTGCTAGCACAGATATGTGATGACATAATCATCGCATATAGCTAATTGGAGATCGCTGTATGATTTTAACAATTATTTAGACGCTTACATACAGTCAACGAGCGCAAATCTTAACTAAAACCAAATTTAAATGCATGTTAAGGCAAGCAAAGAGTTGTCTGATCCTGTCGAGGCTGTGGGTTGCTCAAAAGATATACCGCGGCCCCGGACACCAAGGACTAAGAAGAAACATGGGTGTTTTTAAGTCAGTGGAAGTCATAGTAATGGTAATACAGTTTTAGCAACCACACGCGCGATGTACCGTGTGCACAGTGTAATGGCGCCGGCATAAGTGTGGTGAAGCTTGAGCCTGTGGTAGGCCCATAAGGGTTCCGTTTGTTCCCGTCGGGGCTGCGGGTTGCTCACAAAGATACCGCGGCCTCGACATACAGGGCTAAGAAGGAACAGGCGCGGTTTTTAGTCAGTAACAGTCTAATACTCCCTTTCGCTCTGCCCAAGAGCGGGAGGGGTTATTTGATGATTTTCGACTCGCCAAAAATAGAAAAAAAAAGTGTCTGGTGAGATGACGAGTAAGTAATAGAGAAGTATTGAAGGAGAAGACATGTTGGGGTGACCACAAATGAATTAGGATATAGGCAAGGGAATGATGCAATGTGTTTCTAGCTTCAAAATAACAGTTATTTACTGAATGCATATGAAATCATATAGTACGCTACCTACTTATAATTATTAACTTGTAATAGTACATTATTATCCAAGGGGCAAAAATTACTTATTCAGTCCCTAGACGGGGTTTGGCGCCCGTAATGTAGTGAGGGCGCTAATAGTTCGAGGGACTAAATAAGTAATTTACCCGAGGTAAACACTGTGCTTTTCATTACGAATACGAGGAAAGTAAGAAAATAAATCAAGTAATAAAGAAAAAAATTGTATTGATCGGATGTTGTCGCTTTCCCGCTGATTTTGTTTTTTTTTTGTCCTCTGGTCGTCCAGCTGTATAGCCAGTATTTTTCATGTTCATCATTAAAAAAAATGGCAAAGATTTTGTCGAAATCTATGTCATTTTAGAGAAATAGTTAAAACTAAACTATATTAAAGTCATAATATAATTTTATTCTTAAGAACTTTATGTTATTTTAATTTTAAATCGCGCTGTAATTGAGTGGCCATATAAAAAAATTGAACATGGTTCAATAAAAATGTGAAAATAGACCAATTTTTTTTTAATAATTTGATTTCTGTCAGTTGAAAGCGATTCTCCCTAGGGCTAAAAAGTAGTAGGTACTTTCAACCCGCTCGTAGGCATGACGTTATGACCTACTTTCAGTAATGAAAAAACTATTTGTGAGATTTTCTGTTTGTTTGTTGTATCGCGTCGCGTCCCGCTTATCGACTAGCGCAGTAGCTAAATGCTTACACCGCTAGTCGCGAGTTCCGATTCCCGTATGAAAATAAATAAGTGAAATTTTTATTAGGCTTTCATATACGCTGACCTTGAGCAGCACACTATGAAACGAATCTTCATCGGCATCAGCCTATAGTGCTCCCACTGTGCAGGGACTGGCCTTCTCTCTATTATGAAAGGGATGGGCTATAATCCACCAAGCGGCGGATATTTTTTGGACATCTATCTTACGGACTAATTAGATTTTTTTGTCAACTAACCTATTTCTCCTGTATCGTGGGTGCGTTCACAAACATTTAAACTCATAAACACAAACCGGGAACAACTATCTATAGGCCACACAAATATTTGTTCTGTGCAAGATCATGAACCACGACACCACGCAGCGCTGCAGGCAATTGATCAACCACTGCGCCAACCGTGCTGACACGTAAAAATAAACGATTTTTTAATCTTTAGGTGTACGTACTAATCGATTGATTAGAACGCATTTCTTCTTTCGCGATATTGCGGACCAATGGACGTGTGAATAAAATAATACTACCAGCACTACTAATTTTTAAAGTAGGTGGAGGAAAAAACCGAAAAAATAAAGATTTGTAGGACCTAAAATGAATTAATATTCCGTTGTCAGTAGGTATAAATAATAGAGTAAAAAGAACGTTCAACGAAAACTAGTTTAATTGAGATTAGGTATTAAGCTTATGAGATGTGGAATTTTTTATTATGAAACTGCAGCAGTAATTTTGTTTTTCGTTATTATACTATGAAAAACACATTAATGTTTGCTGTTGCGTGTAAATTGACCTATGCATGATTGTTATCGTATTGTTTAGTGCTACGGAACCCTGTGTGTCCAAATCGCACTTAGCCGGCTTTTTTAATGCACGACCTACATTGTCAGTGCAAAAAGGTGAGTCAATAAAAATGCGGTACGTGCGTATATGCAGTAGCCATTTTAACGATTTGATTAAAATTACATAAAAAAAATGTCTAATCAGAGATAATTACATTCAAAAACAGTTTAACACCTAGATAATAACTGATTATTATCTTCAAGATAAATGTTATATTTAAAATATTTCCTAATCATTCTTACAATTAGTTACATTGTGAATTAACTGTTCTGAAAGATTATAATTGGTCATTATCAATGATAGATTGAGGTATCAAATCTTTTCAATACCTACAGTTTACTCAATCAAAAAATAATAATACATGGTCACCCAAAAAAATTAACCCTGTATACTAAATATCACCTAACATTTGTAATCATGGAATTTAATGCTTTTTAAGATCTAAAACAAGTCTTATTAACAGGTATTCATAAAATGCAACAAATAGTCACTTTTGCAACAAAAGGTTTGTAATCAATAAAAATTTACATAGATAAGATAATTTGTGTTTATGACTGTTTTAAGTTTAGGTTTTAAAGAACAAGGAATTTTGATTATTCTGCCTATTCTACAAAGGATCATACTCGTCATCACTTTCTTGTCCTTGTCTCATATTTCTTGGGTTCGGAGCAGAACATTTTTAACCCATTTTTCCCTGTCAACCGCCAGACTATCATTTACATTTTTTTTTCATAACAACCCTTACAGGATCAATATTAAAGTGCAAGAAAAAGGAGTATTTATTACAACAAAATAAAGCGACAAAATATGTTCCCAATTTTAAAATTATATTTAAGATAAACAAATGGTTTATATGGTATTTTAGATAAATTACTTTAAAAGGAACCAGGTTAATGTTTTCTTGACAACCTCAGCTAGATTATGATAAAAATAAAACACAAAAGTGACATAAAAAATATAAAAAGTTGCAGACAGATTCTATAAAAAAAGAAACAATAAAACTTTTCATTTGGCTGTTTACAAGAACTTCTAGGAAAAATACTCAATGTTTTTGAATTGTTAATTTGATAAATACTGTGCTAGTTTATGTAGATAAACACAGCCTACAATGGCTTAATCTTTTGAAAAAACTTGATAAAAAAATAATCAAGTCTGATAAATGTCAAACTCGTAAAAAAATCTACGACAATTAAAAAAAAAAGGTTTTAAAAATATAGAACACTTAACTCACCCTTTAAAAGACCTGGCATGTTTTTTCTTACACCAAGAATGCGGAATGAATTTTCGCATTCAGACAAATATTATTTTTTTCACAATTTGAATACCACAATCACTGATTACTATTACATTGATAATAAATACTTTGCATACAGTTATGTATTATCGAGCAGTTTGTACCAATCAAGGGTTTAAATATGAAAATTGTACTAATATAGATAAAGAAACAATTACGTTTGATAAGTAACGATTACAATATACTTAGGCGTTTTAATGCTATACACCGAAATCGTATGTGGGCGACCGTCCTCCCGCTAATGTATGCGCCGTCGAGCGAATAGTAATAAAATTATACACGGCATAGCGTCGAATTACGCGTCTCCCGCTTTTAGTTAAAAGGTTAACAGCCAATTGACTACAGTTTTTTTTAATCAGTTAAAAATACAGGCACTAGCAATAAACTAACGAGTTCATATCGTACTCACCGTCGCTAGCGGGTCGCATTCCACCTTTCCCGATGTGCGTGGGCTCTCATTTTCATCTTGTTCACGTAATACCACTTTACGAATATCTAATATTTTGGTATCAAAATGCAAGGAGGTATAAAAAACTAGGATGACCACTGTTACATTACAACTGTCAAAACTGAACTTCACTCGAGTACTTGTGCCAAGTGCCATAGACAAGGTTATGTTTTATAAATAGATTTTAGTTTTGCTACTCGATAACAGATAGCGGTAGTAGTCTTAAATCGACCATCTATCTAATGTGAAATTCCATGTTTGGTTCAGATGGTTTTAATTCTATGGTGAAGAAAACGTAGAAATAAATATAATTGTAAATAATAACAAAACCTCACGCCTATAGTCCCCAATGGGTTAGGCAGACGTAATAGTATCACTATCAACCAAATAGTTCACCCGCGAATCCATGAATTTGCCATGAATATTACATGTAGGTGTATAAGGTACCTAAGAAAAATTGGCCAAGTGCGAGTCGGACTCGCACATGAAGAGTTCCATACCAAAACGAAAATTACGTTTGTTGTTTGGTATGGGAAACCCCTTTAAATATCTCTTTTATTTTGGTTTTGGTATTTGTTTTTAGAGCGGCAACAGAAATAGGTAAGTACATAATTTGTAAAAATTTCAATAGATTACCAACATTATCGCTGAAGCATTAAGTTGATTGGTTGTTTTCCCAACTATGTTCGGGTCAGCTTCCAGTCTAACCGGATGCAGCTGTAGGTATTTTAAATGGAGCGACTGCTATCTGACCTCCACAACTAGGGTTGCCAACTATATCTGTAGGTAAGTAATGTTTTTGTTGCTAAAAAAATGCAAGAAAAACAGTATATTATTCAGGTTGGAGAACAAAAATCAACAGTATTTCAATAAAATGAACAGTAGGTACCTACCTTATTTTTTTTATTTTGTTGCTTTTCGCACAACTAAGCAATATAGTGGCATTTTTGATAGCTTCATAAGCTTCAACGTGAAATTCAAAATTAAAGTAAATGAGGGGCTCATTTTTTATTCAATGTGTAAGATCTATTTCTGTCGGCCAGAAAAAACAATTATTGGTAAGTACCAGTGATGTCAAAAACAGTAGGTATTTTTACACTCTTTTTTTTTGTCCTACAGTAAAAAGTATAATGTAGTGAAAACAGAGTATATAATACTGTTTTTAACAGTATTGTTGGGAACCCGATTCACAACCCACTCAATACTACGATCTCCCCTTTGACTTTCAAGTCACTGTCATAATAAGCGACGGCACGGTTGGCGCAGTTGCTCAAGCAATGGACTGCTGCGCTGCGTGTCGCGGGTTCGATTCCCGCACGGAACAAATATTTGTATGACCTACAGATAGTTGTTAAGGGTCTGTGTATTTGTGTATGTGAGTTTAAATGTTTGTGAACGCACCCACGATACAGGAGAAATTCCTAGTGTGGGGCAACGTATTTAAAAAAATAAAAAAATTACCTATGTGGCAGCCGGGACCAACAGCTTAACGTGCTTTCCGAGCCACAGAAGAAACTCAGTATGTACTTAATGGGTGGTCACCCATCCACAGACCAACCTAGGCAATGGCGGCTTAATCTAAATATCGAGTGGTACCTAGCTTGTTCTTCTTAACGTGTCGATGACAATCTAAATAGTGTCGTCGGCCCAGCAGGGCTATTGCGTATCTTTTCAATGACAGTGGCTATCACATAGTGTCCATCAATTAACTGTCAAATGGTTTCATTTTGTACTAAACCATAACCAATTTGACAGTTAATCCATGGACAATATGATAGCCACTGACATTTAAAAGATACGCAATAGCCCTAACTAACAAATAAATACTAAATAAATAAAATAATAAATACCAAATAGCCCTAACTGGGGTCTGAAATGGCGACTTTAGCAAATCTTAATGTGAATAGGGATGTTTACTGACTTAAAAAAATATGATTCTAATTAGTCCGTCTGTTAGATTATTGAAAAATATTAGATTCGTATTTTTTGTTTTATCAAATCAATAAAAATTTACGAAGATAAAACGCGTCAAAGATTTGAGTGGGGGGTTGTGACGTCACTGAATGCTAAAGACTGTCTCAGAAAATGACGTCACACGAGTTTTCAAAGCATTGTATCGTCTTCATTGTTTGTTTACGTGAAAAAATAAAAAATACGTGTTCAATATTTTTTGGAAATCTATCTGACGAACTAATTAGATTTTTTTAGTTAACATCCCTATTGCGTTAAATAGCGTAAAATGGACCTTTCATAATAGCAACTGCGTCAGTGACTATTTGGGGATGTTCCCTGACCAAAAAAAGTACGATTCTAATTAGTCTGTCTGTTAGATTAGGGAAAAATATTGTAAAAGTAGGTATTTTTTTTATGAAATCAATAAACTTTGACGAAGATGAAAGAAACGCGTCAAAGGTTTGAGTGAAGGTTTGTGACGTCACTCACCGGTAAGAATACTAATGTCTTAGAATATGACGTCACACGAGTTTTCAAATCACTGTATCGTCTTCATTGTTTGTTTACGTGAAAAAAGAAAAAATACGTGTCCAATATTTTTTGGAAATCTACCTGACGGACTAATTAGATTTTTTTTGTTAACTACCCCATTGCGTTAAAAGTCGCAAAATGAATCAAATAGGTACGTTAGGTTAGATTATACTCCATTTTTTTATTATTTATTGATGAAAAACATATTATGACGAATACCAGTCTCGACACCAAATCAGTCAGATATAGATGCCCCACCTCGTAACAGAATGCAATCTAGAGTTTCTCTTTTTTTGGCTTCGCATCTATTTCCCTCATAGTTTAATGCACATTGGCAGACTGGTTCCTCCTCATTGTTAAGTGAGCAGTCACCACCGTTGAGGCAATAACCGTAACATGAGTTTATTTCACACCTTACTCCGGAATAACCGGCAGGACATCTGGAATAGACAAAGTGTAAAATTAAAACTAAGTAATGACGCCAGCCGAATGCCGATAATGAATGAATAAAAGGAGGTCTGAAAGTGGCGCTGGTGAATGAAAAAGTTTGTAGTAATCGATTGGCATGGTATGGGCATGTGATGCTAAGGAATGAAGAAAATGTTTTGAGGAAAATGTTGAATATGAATGTAGATGCTTTAAGAGTAGAGGTCTTGACCAAAGAAACGATGGATGGACTGTGTGAAGGATGATATGGCTAGAAAGGAGGTGACTGCTGACATGACGAGAAATAGAGAAGTATGGAGGAAAAAGACATGTTGCGCCGACCTCAAATAAATTGGGATAAGGCTTATTTTCACGTAAACAAACAATGAAGATACAGTGCTCTGAAAACTCGTGTGACATCATATTCTAAGACATTAGTATGACATTTTTTACCGGTGAGTGACGTCACACACCTGGGGGTGTGTGATGTCACTCACCGGTAAAAAATCTTTGACGCGTTTTATCTTCGTTAATTCTTATTCAAAACAAAAAATACCTATCCAATATTTTTCGATAATCTAACAGACGGACGAATTAGAATCATTATTAACTACCGAAATAAAAATCGCTGGTTCTTGGTAGTGAAAACAAAAGTGTAATGAGTCAATCAGAAATACAACAATAAGTATCAAAAAATAGACAAAAGGTATAAAAAAGAGGCTTCAAAACATAAAGTCTAGGGCAGACTTGCACATTCTCCCCTTTTTTATGAAATGGGCAGCTTAATCAGCTTTTGGAGGGGCCTCCTGAATGTGCCTCAGTGGCGACATCGGCCACTCGTACTATTCCGTCTCTGCCGGGGAACAACCTCGCGACTCGGCCTTTGGGCCATGAACCACGCGGTAAATTCGAGTCACATATTACGACCACATCTCCTTCCGCTGCAAGTCTGCCCTAGGCTTTATGTTTTGAAGCCTAGGGCAGACTTGCACAATCATATTTTTTTTTTAAGTCGGTAGACATCCCTATTGTAGAATGAATTTTAGTCAATGTAAATTAGCCAACATAGGTACTCAACACTAACTTAGTTCGTAAGTATTGCTTACTAACCCAAATGGAATAAACGATATGGATCTCCCTGTTGCTCGAAATATTTCTTTATCGTATGGTTAGTGCCTAATAACCATGGTGTCAGAGTTTTTATGCCTCCCAATGAACCTCTGGCTTGGGTAGGTAAACATGCCATCAAAAAATTTCTCTCAAACGTGCAGCAGGTCTAAAATGGCCGCTTTATCAGAATCCACGCAGAATCTTAGTATGAATTCTTAAAATGGACTTTATAGTATAGTTATAGACATAAAGTCCATTTTGAGAATTTGAAATTTTTAACGTGATTAATAAGTATTACGATTCTGCTAAAGCGGCCATTTTAGACACCCTGGTTTCCTGACGATGTTTTCCTTCACTGAAGCAAGTAGTAATTACCTATACAATACGCACTTAGATCCTAAAAAACAGAGGTGCGTGTCTTAGGTTCGAACTGGGGTTGCCAACTTTTTTTGCAAGAAAAACAGTATCAGGTTGGAGAAAGAATATCAACAGTATTTCCATAAAATTAACAGTACTTTATTTTGTTGATGTTTCTTGGAGCTTCTCGCACAACTAAGCAATTTAGTGTCAGTTCTGAAGGCTTTCTTAAGCTTCACTATAAGTGAAATCAAAATTTAAGTAAATGAGGAGCTCATTTTTTATCAAATTTATGGAAGATCGATTTCTGTCGGCCCGCCACTTTGCATTAATGATAGAAAAACAAAGATGTACCAGTGATGTTAAAAACAGTATTTTTGATACTGTTTTTTCGTTCGAGAGTAAAAAGTATAACGTAGTGAAAAACAGTACAATACTGTTTCTAACAGTAAGTATAGTTGGGAACCCTAGTTCCAACTCGAGAGCTATGACTTGACAGTCCGACGGTCACACCAAGAAATAAAAATTATGTTATTTGATTTTACCTGCATTCAGTTAGTCCAATACCATTGACACTGCAGCTCCCACGTAGACAATAGTTCTCGCATACGGAAACGTCACATCTCTCACCGATGTAACCTTGAGAGCATTTACAAACAGATTGTTCATCTACTTTCTCCCCATAAACACAAAATGTAGCCTCACATTCTGTAGCAATCTTGATCTTACGCCTTAGTTCTTGACAATCCTGTCTGCCTTGGATTTGATCTGTGAGTTTATAGTTTGCGACTATTCCGACATCTATATTAGCAGGGATATTGATGAATTGAGCTTCATTTATATTAAATGTATCTTTAAATATGTAATAGACTCTCTCTCTTGTACGTCGAAAGTCCACAGAGAACATAAATTTATTGGACACAGTCAATGTGTTTGATGGATGCATAAACAATGGGATATCTGTTAGATCGTAACGTACTCGTAGAGTTTTAGTATTAATCCTGTTCAGTTCAAAATGACCTATGTAGTATTTTGTAGTTGAAATCGGTTCGAACCAGTGTATTGTTTGAGTTTGTTGATCAAGAGCAAGGCTGTGCGGTTCCAATTTGTGTGTTGCGTTTAAACGTACTGAAGTTGTGTACTCAACAACTTTTCTGTCAGTTCCACTAAATCGTGCTCCCTCTATTGTAGTCTTCGTCATGTCTGTATTGAGCCAGTAAATATACCTGTCGAATGGTAAACCCGCTTTTACTATCTTCAATTAAGAGGCATCATGTTAAGAAGGACAGGGGCTGCGATTCTCCATATAAATGCAATGATATAATTATTAAAACTATAGATACGTTGCCCGCCCTCAAAAATGACAACATGAAATGAAGCCAATTGGCCACATTATTTAGTATTTAAGTGAGGCTTCGATACAACAAATGTGATTTAATTGACTCGCATATGAAGGCAGTTTTTAATGTGCTTGAGTTTGTATTATTAGTAACGTACCCTTTGCAGCTATCCACAACGATATCACGTGGAACCCCTTCCTCCATCTTTAATAAAAGATTCCCTTTCACGTTGTTCGCAGATCCAGCTTTTAAAGAAATCCAATTTATTGTTCGTTCATAAGAGTCGGTGAAGTAGAGTGTATCTCCAATGGGGTCAAAGGCGATACCATGAATTGTTCTGCCTGTTCTTCCGGTGAAGCAAACAAAGCTTGTAACATAAGTACAGGCATTAGTCACCATCGAGGATAGACTATAACGACATATAGTGTCGCCATTTGTCTGTCTGTCCACATACAGCATCAAATCGTGTGTTTCAGCGTAAGCTAAAGCGGTGAGGTTTTGGGACTCAAATTTTGTATAACTTGATAAAGTAGCGTTGGTATAAAAACTTAGCTCATCGCCTACGCTTACAGCGATGTCTGGAACAAGATAAAATACAAAATTAGTATATTTCGTACCCTTATAAATTGAAGCAAAAACCAACCAAAATAATGGACAATAATGAGTTACAGATAGGCAATATCGCGAATTATGAAATGAAAATAGAATAGACGCCGCCTGCTTCCAAGTTTTGTTTAATTTAAAATGTTTTTTGCTTTTAAGATTTTTCAGTCGGGTTTTTTTAGGTTTTTAACTACTTTTTTTCATTTCATAATTTAATATTCAAATGAACCCCGCCTGCTTCCTAGTTTCGTTTAATTTAGAATGTGCTTGTTTTTTGCTTTTCACCTTTTTAAGTCGGGTTTTTAACTACTTTTTTTAAGATCTACATACTGGTAAAACCCGTTTTCCGAGTTGACGCTCCGTTCTGGATTTGGTTTTTTGCTAAAGTACCTTAACAGGGGGATTTTTTAAATAACGAACAGACAAAACCTAATAAGTATCGGTTAAAACAATGTGTTTGCACTGTAAGCAAAGTTTTTCGCCGGGAAAAACATTTAATCGCCGTTTAAGTCGTTTTGGCATGATTCAAGTTGGATGAACAATAACAATTCGATAACTAAGTAAAGAGACTAAAAATTTCTACTTTGTTTTGGCAATTAGGTACCCATTAGATAAACATACAAATCTTGTTTAATTAAATCAATAAAAAACTGCTGTAGAAACTTATTTCTTCAAAAGATAACATTGCGGCTACAGGAAAAAACCACTAATCTGCAGCACTTATCAAGTCAATCCTTAATTTTTCTTACATGTTTTGAGAATTAAGTAATTTTTTTCTCTTCCACCCGAATAATGAATACAATAAGCATTAAAAAATACACGAACTCTCCTCATTATCAGGTTTTAATAGAAATTTCACGATTCGAACCTTTAAACACGATTTTCTCGACATTATAAATCGTTAGCGTCAAGATGAAGGGACCAAGTCTCTAATGTCTGTCATACATATATGAAAAAATAATACCATTAATCTACTATTTTCTACCTTGACGTCAAGATGGCGGGGCCAAGCATTTTGTTAAAATATTATTTATTTGATGAGGTAGCTGAAATTATAGTAAAGGTAGAAAATAGTAGATAAACCAGTTCCTCCATGCTAATGGTATTAAAAACAATTCCAATATGGATCATTCACATCAGCCTATAATGTTCCCACTGCAGGCACTCTGGCCTCCTCTCTAGGAGAGGAGATGTGCTATAAATGCTAATCCACCACGCGGGCCCAGTGCGGGTTGGTAAGTAGATGTCACATGTCTTCGAATTTTTTGTTTCTAAAGCCGGCTTTTGACTATGGGATACATCTTGAGATGTAATATTTTATCGCTCGTCATACATTTGCACGTGACCGTTCACACTATGCTATAATATATTTTACAGTTTAAACAGCAATCGCGGGATGTAATATGTATTACATCTCATAGTCAAAATGCCGGTTTCCTCACGACGTTTTTCTACACCGTTTTGAGAGCAGCGGTGGATGATAAAAACTATTTGTACTCACCCCAAGAATGCACAAACCCCAAATACATAATTAATAGCTTCCACACACACCGCATTCTACACATATTCAAGCATTCTACACATATTCAAGTTCATACTCGAGCACAAAGACGAACTTCTGATTACTCTGAGAAAGTAATGCTAAGCGGTGTATCTCGGCAAGTAACATAAGTCTTAATAAGTATTGTTGATAAACATTGGCTGCTAAGACTCGCTTGCTCATTTTACTGATAACTTCTTGACCTTTCGCTGAGGATATTAATTTACTGCCGTACTCAGAGAGCTTTAATGATTACTTAAGCCGTCACTTAGTAAAGATTTGACATATTTTTGTATGACAAAACTGTCAAAATCATTACTAAGTGATGGCTTAAGTAATCATTAAAGCTCTCTGAGTGCGGCAGTTAAACCCACCCTTGTTCCTTCTTAGCCCTTTGTGTCCGGGGCCGCGGTACCTCTTTCAAACAACCTGTCGACTGACTCTGTGTTTTTAGGACAAGACCACCACACTATTCCCAAACCACTGTAACTCCTGAAAGCCAGAAACAACAGTGGCGACCATCAGTGCAGGGTTGAGACAATGAATTCCCAGAGAAACAATTTAGGTAACTGTCTTACATATTAATCCATGGCACCAACAAAGTCTTTACCCTGAAATGAATGTTTCTTTTGACCTCGTGGCCTACTAACTGTTAACCTCGTAAAAAAAATTGTTTGGGTATTTCTCACAAAAGAAAAAAAAAATGATTGCATAAAATTAAAATCAATATTTATTCATTTTAATTATCTAGCACTTTTTTTTCTTGACTTTTTTCATTTCTGAAATATAAAAAAAATTGGGAAGTTTTTGTTCATCTTTGCCTACGCACGTCACCCCGGACCTTATGGCCCGGATGCTACGTATAATAGGCATGACGAAAGATTTTGAAATCCTCTTCCGTAATGTGGGTACATCTTTTTTATTTACGAAAAAACCTTTATTTCAGTAATAAAGTAAAGTTTAACGAAGATATAAGCCATTTTTGAAAAAAAAATTAAATAGAGCGCGAAAACAGCTCGCAGTGTCATGGCGTCGGGTCTGACGTCACGCCTATGTAAACATGGAAATGTCAAAGCGCAGCTAGAGGAAACTAAAACAAACATTACCATAATTCGTGTGTTAAAAATGAATAACAAAGTTTATAAGTGGTGTGCGGTGCCTCAGTGTAAAAACACATCAATAGCAATAGTTTTAGCATTACATTGAATGCCAAAAATGTTGTCCTCTGGACCTGCATAGCTGACCCGGTGATTATGATAGTAGGTTGTTACTATGAGAAAAGATACTAGTACATGCTTTGTAGTTACAGAAATTTAGAGGAAAGTCACCAAATATGGAATACTATTTTGTTTTTGGGATATAAAAAAAAACTTCATATAAATTAAAACAGTTTAATGTTTTTACTAATCAGTCATACATTTATATGTAGTAATTAACAGCCTTTAATCAAATATATTAGTTATCAAATTAAAATCTAACATAAAAAACAAAATCACAAATGAGTAACCAAATATGGAATAGGTACCCATATATGGAATATAAGCATAAATCAACATAACAATAACAAAAATGGACATTAATATCTTTGAGATCAATTAAATAAATATAACATATTGTGATAAATAAAAGAAGTTACATAATTACTTGCAAAAGTCACAGATCCAAGTATCAAATCAAATATATATATAATAATATATATCAATAATATATATAATATATATATTATTGATATATAATATATAATATATATATTATAATATATATAATATATAATATATATCAATCCAATCAAACGACTGTCCATATTTGGATTTTTATACTAGTTCAAACTCTTCTAAATATTTTTTTAAGTCACAATATTTTGAAATTAAAAGATCACAAAATGGTGAAATAAACATAATACCGATATACTAAATAGTATAACACTTATGTATACAAACATATCAGCTGGTAATACTCATTTATTACTTACCTTTAAAATTTTCCGCACGACAACAAAACAAAACACGCCTGCCACAAGTGAAGTGTTCGCGCAACTGACTCGATGGTGTGAGTGCGATAGTTAGTAGACCGAATGGAACAGAAGATGGTCGAGTGTTGCGTTTCATACTTATAGTCTTAGAGAAATGAAGGTATTCCATATTAGGATACTATTTCATATTTGGTGACTTTCCTCTACTCCTTTTGTTGGTTATTAACTCAGTAGCAAACTTTTATTACAAGTTGCGAAGGAGCTAACCTCAAAAATAAACTGACAAGTTTATTGTAAAAATAACATATGAAAGTGAAAATAAACTAAACTCCTACAAGCTCAAAACGAGTTTGTTGTATTTTTATAGTGTTAGATACTTACAAAATTTACTTACAGGGAGGTTTTCATATTTCGGAACTCGGACGAGCAAAATTCTTTATTTGACCCAAGGAAATCGCCCAACATCAGTAAATCTATCCTGGGCAAATTTGAACTGTTTGCTTTTACAAAGCCTGATTCCATTGCTAAAGATGTTCACAAAGTATTGTAGTAACAAAAAAAATATCCAAATGCGTAATCGGCAACAAAACAACACAGTGAGCTAGTGACAGCTAGTGATGTTTACATTGGCGTGACGTAGTGCGCTATGATTGGTGTTTCAATCAAAATGGCCGATATCAGTATTTTAATCTTTTATTTTATTAAAAATCTTACTAATCTTAATTTTTTAAATAAAACTAAATCAGTGTTTTAAATCCTTCTCGTATGTAATTTCCCCTAATATCATTAAATCATTGATTCTTTGACTATGTCGTCACGCCTATTGATACGGCAGATACGACGGTAGCTAGACTCCGTGTAGGTATAGCTCTGTCGTTTTGCCACACTGAAATAAGACTAAGTATAAACAAGACTGCTCTAGAACGTCATGGCAACCCCACTAGAGTGATTATAAAATCACATTACGATAATATCTGACTGAGTCGTCGTAACGAAGACAAAACAGCAATACAATGTACCTATCTAGGTGCATACTGCATAGGTTATCCTGAGTATCATAACATCATGGCCTGTTATCACCAAATGGTTAGGCAGAGGTGCACCTAATAAATAGTACGGTTGAACAAGCTTATTAAGTATACGTAGAGGGTGTAAATCAACCCTTCACACAAACGTAAATGAAGCATTCTGTACATCAAACTAAGTACCCCTACGCAAAATTATTGCTGGGAAACGACTTTTTTTTTGCGGTCCAAAATCACATTTTACGGTAAAACTCAATATAGCACTCTTAAAACATTTTGCTAATGGATGCTTTGAATAGTAAACGGGTCATTGGGGTAATTTAAGTAAAGTTATAAGCTGAAAAACTAGTATTTACAAAAACAGCTGTAAAAAATTTAGAAATTTGACCCCCAATATCACCGTAACTAGGGGGTTCCCAGGTATGCTCTATAACAAAAATATATTCGCAATGGAGGGAAAAACAAGTTCCATTCGTTTGCGATAAGGGTATTTTTACACCCTTTATACATTAAGATCTACTGATGTCAAACGATACGGCGCGCAGCGTTTACTCTTTATAAAACTAAATAACAAAAAAAAAATTGCAATCAATATATTTCAAATTCAAACTCAAATTCTTTATTGCATTCATGTGTTTAAAAGTTGTTACAATAAATTTGGTTCCAACATGAGACCCGCTTAGGGCACGGCAACATAAATTAGGTATTATAGCAAGTCATACATAACGCATAAAATATAATTAGGTACCTACTATGACAATTTTGACTAGCATTAATTTTATATAGTTATTTTAATTAATCATGATCATCATCGTCGTTTACTTAAAGTTTTTACCAAAACGTTTAAAGAATAAACAATGGTCATAATAATTATTATTAAAATATTAGTTTGCAACTTATAATCACAATCATTCAACCAAGCATTCTGTACATCAAACTAAGTACCCCTACGCAAAAATTTTTGCTGGGAAACGACTTTCTTTTTTGGGGTCAACAATTTCATTTTACGGGAAAACTCAATGTAGGACTCTTAAAACATTGTGCTAGTGGATGTTTTGAATTGTAAAAGGAACATGGAGGTAATAAAGTTACAACCTGATAAACTAGTATTCACAAAAACTACACCAAATCAAATCAAATCAAAATCATTTATTTCAAGTTGGCCAGTTACAGGCTCTTTTGAATAGTCGAACAAATACTAAATTTTAATAAGCTAATAAACTAAGCTACAGTCCCACTCACAAGGCATAATAACTGTCAGTGTACTGTAGTTGCCGATTCCAAAGCGTTGGTCTCATGAGAAGAATGGCAAGAAACTTCATGGATACTCTTTTCAATCATAATATTGTTACAAAACTTTGGTTACATCATTCATATCGAGATTGGTATATTATCATGTGAGAACGATGTAGCAAGTTGTGCACGATAAGTGTCGACAGTAAAGCCAAAACGACGATTTAAAAATAATATAATAATTCAAACAAGCCGTGGCAACTAAGAGGTGACCAGTCACAACTGACAGCACCCGTTCACGAGCATGACGCATGGATCAGCCACCATTCCACTCAACCATTTTAAAGGGAACGAAATGACCCGACACACCCGCCACCATCAGCGAGACATTTAAGTGAGCATGACACACTCTCAATCGCCAGGGCATATCCAAGTCAAATAAAAAATAGAAAAATAAATGTAGGTTTCCAGAGAATGACAGCTTTCTAGTACATAGTACTCACACAATATGTGCTATGCGACTATATAATACTACACCCCCACAATCTCCGTAACTATCGGTTCCCAGGTATGGTCTAAAACAAAAAAAATATCGCAGTGTTGGGGACAACAAAAGCCCTTCGTTTGCGTTAAGGGTACTTTTACACCCTTTATATCGCAAAAATAAAATCACTAATTCCCATTTTTTTAAGTGTATTAAAGTTATAAAGTTTGCAGAAATCTTTATAAAGATTTCTAAATGTTCTAATTGTTCTCATGTCTTAAAGATTTCTGCCTGGATGCTTATTAACTTGTTCGACTGTACATCCACATTACGCCTGTTAAAAATGTGGGTGCACAGTCCCGCTCTTGGGCAGAGCGAAAGGGAGTGTCAGACTTCTACTGACTAAAAACCACCCATGTCCCTTCTTAGCCCTATACAGGGTGTAAAGTAACCCATCACACAGCCGTCAACACATTTTTTGCTGGGAAACGACTTTTGTTTTGGGGCTAAAAATCACATTTTACGGTAAAACTCAATGTAGCACGAGGAAACCGGCATATCCTAAAACCAAAATTTCGAAAACTTCCCGCACTACCGCACTAGGCTAGGGTAGCGGATTAAGTATAGCCCATTTCCTCTCACAGAGACGAGGTCCTAGCAGTAGGAAAAAGTAGGATTTTAAATGGAGCTACAGCGTAGCTGACCTTCACCATCTAGTAATAGTTAATTTAGCACTACGATACCCTTTTGTAAGACTGACACAGCTAGATATTATATCAATAAAACTGAAGTATGACAACTAACGGAAGCCTGTAACCATATATTTCTGGGCGCCATAGAAAAAAAACAACCGTTCCATAAACAGAATTCAATGATTTTTAATTGTATAACAAGAAAGGCTCGCGGCTGTTTGAGTGATGCCTTTGCCAAACTAAACGGTGTACTATGCTAAACGGCCATCGATACCATCGTTATTGTCTATGGTTGAGCGTTCCAATTTTAAATTATGGTGATCGAACGCGTGGCATGGAGTCGATTGTTGATTTCTAGTTGTTGTTATATTTATTAACTAGCACGGATGATCCATGGACCGCGTGTATATCGGTTATCGCGACCGATTTCGGTTATCGCTACCAATAGTATTCCCTTCATCACCCCCTTTAAACCCTTTTTACAACCGTCCTATGTCTTTCGTCAGGCTCTAGAAGTCTAGACTATGTTTGTACCAAATTAAAATTAAATCGGTTCCGTAGTTTTGGCATGAAAGCGCGAGATACAGACAGAGTTACTTTCGCATTTAAAATTTTATTAGTAAGGATTTTTAAACACTCTAACTCTACACTGATATTGACTGCCTCGTAGCAGCCATGGTATCTGGATTTGGGCCCGGTTGATGGCAATAGGCCTGCAGGGCTATTGCGTATCTTTTAAATGTCAGTGGCTATCATATTGTCCATGGATTAACTATCAAATTGGTTATGGTTTAGTACAAAATGGAACCATTTAACAGTAATTGATAGACACTATAGGTTAGCCACTGTCAGATAAAAGATACGCAATAGTCCTGCTGCTCCCTATTACACGGGACTTAAGCATAACTGGTAGACTAATCTCCCAGCTGGACTCCAGTTACCATGGGTGAAAACCATAGTCTATTTAAAGTCTTTAAATAGACTCCGGACACAGGTTAACCGAAGCAACGAAAACGTGATCCGATGGAGATTTATAGATAACTGCTCAGCAGGGTTATTGCGTATCAAATCAAATCAAATCAAATCAAATCAAATCAAATCATCTTTTATTTGTTAACATAGGTAAAAACAAGTACAGATCTTAATGTTTGATTAACAGAGCGCTATGTTATGCCAGGAGGCGTACAAATATGGTGGGCAAATTTAGCTGAGGATTACAATTATTATTATTTATTAGCGTATCTTTTAAATGTCAGTGGCTATCATATTGCCCATGGATTAACTGTCAAATTGGTTATAGTTTAGTACGAAATGGAACCATTTGTCAGTTAATCGATGGACACTATGATAGCTACTGACATTTAAAAAGATACGCAATAGCCTTGCTGGAGTGTAAATGTGGTGTTGCCACATAAACGATGAGACACTTGATATTGTGTCCTGCCTGTCCTGTTGTTTACACATCCCAAGAGCTGATAGACGTTACTGAAAATTCCAGACCGACCTGAGTAGATTTGAATATTGTCATCGACACACTATAAAGAACAATGGTTACACTCCTAACCCTTCTGGTATTAGAGGTGTGATGTAATGTTGTTTAAAATGATGATTACCGTCAATTACGCAAGTGAAGCTTCGGCCAAAACGAAATTTTGGATAAATAAAAATTACCAAGACAGCTCCACAGCGTCCCTGTGCAACAATCAATACAAGATGGCGGCGGCCGGCGGCGCTACAAATTGGTTGCATGACGCAGCACTACACTAAATAATGATATTTACATATTGTACTGTCACTTTCCTCTCCACTCTATTATTGAATCTTTTGGTTTAGAGTTCCGTGAAATTTATTTTAAAGTGACATTGACGTGGTTACCCAAAGAGTTTATTATTACAGAATTATAATAATAATAATATAATATTCCACAACTATCACACAACGCCATCTAGTCCCAAGCTAAGCAGAGCTTGTGTTATGGGTACTAGACAACTGATAAACATACTTATACAAGGTGTTGATTTGCATCCTAGTCAAATTCAAGGACGTAATTATGCTAATGATTCTCGACCCAAATCAACAATAAAATGGGTAGGTATTTTTTTATTTATTTTTCTTATTTGCGGAAATCCGTAAGTGTAAACCAGCCGTATTTAAACGCGGCCTGTCTGTTACTAGCCCTATAACCGCGCTTTTACACACAAACAAAAGCAAACAATACATACACAACGCATACGCAACGTTCATTCAATAAATTCGTAGGTAGTCAATCCTACCCCAATCACGGTGCGCGCACGCTCCTAGCCGCGCCCCCGCGGCTCTGGAACTAACAGTGTGTTTGATGTCGCCGAAGCGTGCGGGTGCTTTGCGAATTTCGCTTCTCGGTACATCGTTGAGACGTAGGTACAAAGTGCAAGATGACGGACAACTATTCAAATGTCGAGTTGGTGGAGATGGTCCGTCTGTATGCCATCAGTGGAGACAGCCTACGACGAGCCATCCAGATGTTCACCGAAATGTTTCCCGATCGGGAACCTCCATCACAGAGCGTCATGCTGGCTGCTACGCAAAGACTGAGGGATCATCGGCAGTTTGACGTTCCCCTGCATGCTCAAGCTCGCGGCAGCGTAGGCCTGCCTGTCGCCTTGCAAGAAGATATCCTGGAGTACTTCCAGCGAGACCCACGGGCAAGCACGCGGGAGGCTGGTCAACACTTTGGAGTGCACCACACCACAGTGTGGCGCCTACTGAAGCGTGAACTGCAACACCCGTTCCACTACCGCAAGGCACAAGACATTCACTCAGGTGATAATGCCGTGCGGATTACATTTTGTCGCTGGTTGCTGGAACACCAAGACGCCAACATCCTGTGGACGGACGAGTGTTTATTTACTCGAGTTGGCGTCTACAATGTTCATAACGAACATTGGTGGGCTCACCGCTACCATAACCCGCACGTAACCAAACGGCATGCGTTCCAAGTGCGGTTTGGACTGAATGTGTGGGCTGGCATAATAGGGGAACATGTGCTTGGACCCTACTTCATTGATGGGTACCTCAACAGTGCCAAATACCTGGAGCTGTTGCGTCACGTTGTCGAGGATATGTTGGGTTTACACGGAGGAAGTGACAAGTGTAACAGAATTACGTGCAAGGATCATTAGTGCTTTCGACACTTTAAAATAAAAACGAATGTGTTAGTGTTACGTAAGGTGAAGGAAAACCAGCTACGTCGTGCTCGATTGTGCGAGGAGCGTGATGGTGGCCACTTTGAACAATACCTCCGGGTAACTTAAGTAGGTAATTTATTTATTTGTACATTTTGTAAATACGTTGTTAGCTTAATCAATTTTATTAGTGTAAATAATTTGATTTCAAATTTTTAACTACGCCAATAATACCTAAGAGTCGAAAGTATCACCACGTAGGTACATACACTTAATTAGCACGTCTTTCCATTTCCATCAAACGTAGAAAACATTTTTAGACTTAGTGGATCGGTACACCAACTAAGGTAGGTATTATTGCCGGTCCTAAACCCGTTAAGTAGGAAAGAAAATTTCAAATCAACCAATTTAATCCACAAATAAAAACAAAATCACTACGAAAACTTTAGGTTGAAGGATAAAGCAAAACTAACGTTTTA
This sequence comes from Diarsia rubi, assembly GCA_932274075.1. Taxonomy (NCBI): domain Eukaryota; kingdom Metazoa; phylum Arthropoda; class Insecta; order Lepidoptera; family Noctuidae; genus Diarsia; species Diarsia rubi. The sequence continues at coordinate 2,263,604 of OW026440.1, read as the reverse complement.
TTAATCATCTGATATCAGGTCAGTGAACTTTTCTTTGGCGCACTAGTATTACTGTCATTAGTAAGATTTCCGTATTCCAATGATGCTCAAAAATGAGTTAATCCACAAATAAAAACAAAATCACTACGAAAACTTTAGGTTGAAGGATAAAGCAAAACTAACATTTTATTAATCATCTGATATCAGGTCAGTGAACTTTTCTTTGGCGACTAGTATTACTGTCATTAGTAAGATTAATCCGTATTCCAATGATGCTCAAAAATGAGTTAGTTATTAAGCGAAATTTATGACAATAATGTAGGTGGTTTTCGAAATAAAATTAGGTAAAATGATTGCTACCGGTCATGGCTCGGTCGCGCTCGAGCGCACGCGGCTTGCATTTCGTAGGTACAGACGTCGACACACACGCACACAGCTCAGCTGCATTGTAGCTGTGTGCGCAGTCGGGTGATTCTGTTTTATTTGTATTGAATTAAGGGTTTAATTCTGAAATACTGTTAAATTTCAACAACAAAAAAAAAGCAGCGCTTATTAGTTATTACCCGCTACCGTACTTCAATTGATTATTTATGTCTTTTATGACAACCTCCTGAAATTTGACGAGGATGCAAATCAACACCTTGTATATTTCTAAATACATACATATTATAGATAAATTACACCCAGACACAGAACAAATGATCGTGCTCATCACACAAACATTTGTCCTGGGTGGGAATCGAACCCACGACCTCCGGCCTAGCAGTCAGGGTCACTAACCACTAGACCAACAGGCCAGTCTAATTAGCTGATGAAAGCGGCTACGCCCGCGTGAATGTCGGGTGAAGTTGACAAATTATCTACTAAAACCTTCCTGGAGAACCGCTCCATCCATTGGCGAAAACAGCATGAAAATCGGTGAACTATGTAGTTTTTGAGTTTATTGTGAACAGACAGACTTTGTTTTTTAATACTGTTATGCCGGGTCATCTAGAATCTTCAAGAAACGTCGCTTAATAACTGAGAAGTACGCGTGAATTCTAGTAGGTACCTAATTCCATTCTGTAGGTAGTTAGTCCGCCGCCCGTCGTCGCGGTACTTGCATTTTAATTTCGACCGTATGCTTACGGCGTAAAGTAACTTCTTCTTTGTTGGTTAATTTATCTTTAAGTTTTTTTTTTTGTTAATGTATTTTTCTGGATGCTTTATGGAATAGTAGCGAATTTTCTCGAATATCTATTGTTTGTTAGTGGTATAAAAGGACCGAGAGAGGACGCAGCGAGACAGTCTACTTTTAAGCGAGACAACGGAAGGTTCGAAGAGATTTCAAGTGCGCTAAAGTGTTCAGTACTGTTTTGCAATTGAGTGTTTTGCGAGTAATAAATTTATTTCGTGTGTTCAATTGGTAGTGCTTTTATTTATCCCATACCCAGCTCGTAACAATACGTAAGTAGTTACTAGTGATAGTGACGAGAGAGCGCAGAGCACTTCCCCCGCGACGCGTTTGTGTCGATCCCTAAGCCTGTCATTGTGCGGGAAAACTATACAAAGCTAGGTACTGTTAGAACTGGAAATATATAGCTTGATAATATGTCACCGACGTACTTGAACGGATTAGAACCCACAAACAAATCGTTAGTCATCATTATCAGCCTATAATGTTCTCACTGCTAGGATACATGTCTCCTCTCAGTGAGTGGGAATGGGCTGTAAATGCTGTAATTCACCACGTGGGCCCAGTAGCGGTTGGTGGATGTAACCAATATGTTTTCGATTTAATTGGTGCTAGGATATGCCAAATAAGTATAAAATTCACAGCTGTGTTTGTGTATGAAAGCGGTCGAAGCAAAGGGAGTTTGAAAGGATCATTCTAGATATTCTTATATTTCTGCGCAATTTTTATAGAATTGTGTAGCAATTTTGGTGAACTCAGAGGCCAGTACATAAGCTTGTTAAGCTACTATAACCTGTTAATTATTTTTAAAATAGATTTAAATTTTATTTTGAAGGTTGATTAGAAAAAATCAAAAATTTCAGGTAGCTTCATCTTTCTGCTTTTCCCCATTGACAAAAGCGTGAATTTATGTAAGCGTGTAAGCTGGATAGGCAGAACCCTTTAATAAGAACAGCTCACGCTTACCCGATGCCCCACAGATAATATCACAGCCAACCATAGAGCGTTTGTTTGGTAATTTTGGCGCGATTGTCTATGCTCCATTGTTTTCTTTTTTTACAAGTCATCGAGTTTCATTGACTGTTAGAAATTGATCTGTTCACACTTGCCACATCCGGTCAGATAAGGATTTACTATTTATATTATAATTTTTATATATGTTTAACATAATAGGTTTTATAAAATGGGTGGGAACATATTAACTTTTGCAAGATACTACGCTTTTCAGGGTCCCGTAGTCAACAAGTAACCCTTATGTAAATAATTTTTTTTATTGGGACAACGCTACGCTATTCCCAAACCACTGTAACTCCTGAAAGCCAGAATCAACTGGGGCGAAGAAGAGCTCCGAGACATTGAAGCTCGACGAAGTCCCAGAGAAACGATTTAACTGTCTTAGATTCCGTAACGAAATTAATCAGAAAAGAATAGCTGAGGAGTCGGTAAAACACAATTTCCTTTTTAAATGTGTACACCTCTGATAACGTGATGATGTTATTTGGCTACGGACCCCTAACAGTTGGCAACGATTACTACTAAATCATCATCATCACCCACAACCCGAATTCACCCAATGCTGGGTGTAGGCCTCTCTTTTCTAGTGCCAATCGCCACGTTCTTGTGCCAGTCTTATGCAAGTTTTTCCTTCGATGGCAAAGTCTATATCGTCTGTCAATCTCGCCGCCGGGCGACCTTCATTTCTCTTCCCTTTCTAGGACGCCATTCGGTGGCAGCCTTACTCCACCTGCCATCTCTACGCCTTACTACTAAATAGTCAGGTCAAATTACACACGGCTTCCGGCCACCGTAGACGCGGGCCTGTGGACGGTGAGTAATGGTCTCTCTCTCTCGCCGTCCGTCCGTCTTATAACGACGACAGGCCGTGTCGACGACGCGTTCGGCTTCCACGCGCGCCTCAAAGAGATATCAGCAACATAGAAGGGGCCCGGGCAAGGGCCGACGCTCGTCGGGGCTGAGGGATGTTGTAAGAGATACCGCGACCTCGACATAAAGGGCTAAGAAGGAACATGGGTGGTTTTTAGTCAGTAGAAGTCTGACACTCCTTTTCGCTCTGCCCAAGAGCGGGAGGGGTTATTTGATGATTTCCCAACCCAAAAAAAAAGGTTACATTAATTACCACCCCCACCCAGCGGTTTTTTCCTACCCAGCTGAAAATTGGGAAGATTGCTCAAAACCCCATTGTAAATGAAATGTGAAAAGTCCTCATCGATACGACACTTGGGCCCTGTTTAATAAACATTACAATCCTACAATTTTGTAGATAACTGCCAAAATTTTGTTACAAGTTTAGTGCTGTTTAATAAACCTTACAATTTGTAAGAATTCTACAAGTATAAAGTTTATAAATTGTACAATTGTAAATGCTGTGTAAACATTTACAATTGTAAAAAACGCCTGTAGATTTTGATGACAATTTTGTAACTACTTTGTAATTGTAGGTTACAATTTACATGTTTTGTTGAAGATTCTTAAATCGTGGGTAATTCCTAAAATCTGTAACATTTAGAATTTGATTTAATTTTCGTTCTATATGGGGCAAATTTGTGTGCTCTGCGCAAGAGAGATGGCGGCATTCGCCCCATTGCTGTGGGAACTATCTATCGTCGGATGGCAGCCAGGATTTGCTGTAAATTTTATGGTGAGGCGGTTTCGAAAAAAATTCAGCCCCTGCAGCTAGGTTACGGCTCTAAAGGGGGCTGCGAGGCTACCGTACACGCTATGTCGACCTACCTAAATTCTGGCAAAGGAGTCATTCTGAAGGTTGACATAAAGAATGCCTTTAACTCTGTAAATAGGGATACCTTGTTGATGGAAACTAAAAAAGAATTACCTCAAATTTATAGTTTTCTTTGGTAATGTTACAGACACCCTTCCAAATTACTTTAGCAGGAATCTTTTGAAATCTGCTGTTGGCTGTCAACAAGGTAACCCCCTCGGGCCAGTGATTTTCAGCTTAGCTATTCACCCAGTTCGACAGCTAAATTCTAAATTTAACGTTTGGAACCTTGACGATGGAACTTTGGGAGGCGACGTAGATACTGTTTTAGATGATCTAAATTTCTTAAAAAACGAACTTCATTCCATTGGCCTAGACTTAAATCTTTCGAAATGTGAACTATATGTAGCTGACGGTACCAACAGACGACTGACTCTTTCAAAATTTAACACAATAGCTCCAGACATCAAAATTATTGAAAAAAACTCTCTTCGTCTCCTTGGGTCAGGTCCATGAAAATTCTTTTCCCGATTTTATCGAGGAGAAAATTCAAAATTTTAATGATATTTGGAAAGATTGCTTCAAATAAACATGCATTCGGCCATCACCATTATTCGATACCGTTGTTTCGGCCTTAAATTAACATATTTCCTTCGTGCTTCCCCTCTATGGAAGCACACACATCTTTTGGTCAAAATGGACCAAATCAGCAGACACACTTTGTCATCCATTTTAAATGTGGCTTTGAACGACCGAGCTTGGGAACAAGCAACTCTTCCCATTCGTATGGGAGGACTCAGCGTCCGCAAAATTTCTGGTATTAGTTTGTGGTTTGGTATTTATATCCTCGGTTCACAGCACGGAGAAATTAATCAGGAATATCCTGGCTTCCACACTGGTTGATTTTGATGTGCCGTGTTTCTCCGAGGCTATAGTTGCTTGGAAAATCGCTTGCCCGAATACAGAAGAACCCGACCATCTATTTTCCCAGAGACGGTGGGACAAGCCGCTCTGCAGAGTAGTTCAGAATAATCTACTGAACACGTCTGCTACTACTGCTGAGTATGCGCGCCTGCTGGCTGTGGGTGAGTGGGAGTCGGGTCTTTGGCTTCACGCACTGCCATCGTCAAGCAATGGCACTTTATTTGACGACACAACCTTTCGCCTCGCTGCTGCATTACGTCTTGGTGCCGTTTGCTGCTCTCCTCATCGCTGTCAATGTGGTGAAGCTGTCAGCAGCCTCGGACACCATGGCCTGTCCTGCAGCCGATGTGCGGGCCGTTTTGCGCGACATGCGAACATTAACGATATCATCCGACGTGCTCTTGTTACCGTCGGCGTCCCAGCTGTTTTAGAGCCAAATAGCTTGGCACGCGACGATGGCAAAAGACCGGACGGCATGTCCTTGTTTCCTTGGAAGATGGGTAGGCCTTTAGTGTGGGACGCAACTTGCGTCGATACTCTTGCGCCACCGCATCTTCCAAGCTCTTCGTGTTGTGCTGGCGCTGCCGCTGCGGCTGCGGAGAACCTCAAGCGGCGACCTTTGTGGAAACTATATTTTCGAGCCGTTTGGGGTTGAAACTCTAGGGCCATGGGGTCCTAGTGCCCACAGCCTTTTTAAGGATATTTTCAAGCGCCTTGTTGACGCTTCCTCTGACCCAAGGGCTGGCTTTTTCTTTGGCCAGAGGCTAAGTGTTGCCATACAACGCGGCAACGCTGCCAGTCTCTTGGGCACTTTACTTGCTGACAGCGTTGAGGAGTTTTTCGATGCCCTTTTATAGTTAGTTTGTTTTTAGGTTAGTTTAGTTTATAAATTTAGTATAGTCTTACTTATATCTCAATTTTTTTTTTATTTTGATTCATTCATTATAAATTTGCTGAGTGGGTGTAAGAGCTGCATTTCTCTTAAAATCGTGTTTAAGATCATGTCCCCGTTATCAAATACTCGACAGTAGATATTTTTTTCAATAAACGTAAAGAACGAAATGGAACCATTTGTCAGTTAATCGATGGACACTATGATAGCTACTGACATTTAAAAAGATACGCAATAGCCTTGCTGGAGTGTAAATGTGGTGTTGCCACATAAACGATGAGACACTTGATATTGTGTCCTGCCTGTCCTGTTGTTTACACATCCCAAGAGCTGATAGACGTTACTGAAAATTCCAGACCGACCTGAGTAGATTTGAATATTGTCATCGACACACTATAAAGAACAATGGTTACACTCCTAACCCTTCTGGTATTAGAGGTGTGATGTAATGTTGTTTAAAATGATGATTACCGTCAATTACGCAAGTGAAGCTTCGGCCAAAACGAAATTTTGGATAAATAAAAATTACCAAGACAGCTCCACAGCGTCCCTGTGCAACAATCAATACAAGATGGCGGCGGCCGGCGGCGCTACAAATTGGTTGCATGACGCAGCACTACACTAAATAATGATATTTACATATTGTACTGTCACTTTCCTCTCCACTCTATTATTGAATCTTTTGGTTTAGAGTTCCGTGAAATTTATTTTAAAGTGACATTGACGTGGTTACCCAAAGAGTTTATTATTACAGAATTATAATAATAATAATATAATATTCCACAACTATCACACAACGCCATCTAGTCCCAAGCTAAGCAGAGCTTGTGTTATGGGTACTAGACAACTGATAAACATACTTATATATTTCTAAATACATACATATTATAGATAAATTACACCCAGACACAGAACAAATGATCGTGCTCATCACACAAACATTTGTCCTGGGTGGGAATCGAACCCACGACCTCCGGCCTAGCAGTCAGGGTCACTAACCACTAGACCAACAGGCCAGTCTAATTAGCTGATGAAAGCGGCTACGCCCGCGTGAATGTCGGGTGAAGTTGACAAATTATCTACTAAAACCTTCCTGGAGAACCGCTCCATCCATTGGCGAAAACAGCATGAAAATCGGTGAACTATGTAGTTTTTGAGTTTATTGTGAACAGACAGACTTTGTTTTTTAATACTGTTATGCCGGGTCATCTAGAATCTTCAAGAAACGTCGCTTAATAACTGAGAAGTACGCGTGAATTCTAGTAGGTACCTAATTCCATTCTGTAGGTAGTTAGTCCGCCGCCCGTCGTCGCGGTACTTGCATTTTAATTTCGACCGTATGCTTACGGCGTAAAGTAACTTCTTCTTTGTTGGTTAATTTATCTTTAAGTTTTTTTTTTGTTAATGTATTTTTCTGGATGCTTTATGGAATAGTAGCGAATTTTCTCGAATATCTATTGTTTGTTAGTGGTATAAAAGGACCGAGAGAGGACGCAGCGAGACAGTCTACTTTTAAGCGAGACAACGGAAGGTTCGAAGAGATTTCAAGTGCGCTAAAGTGTTCAGTACTGTTTTGCAATTGAGTGTTTTGCGAGTAATAAATTTATTTCGTGTGTTCAATTGGTAGTGCTTTTATTTATCCCATACCCAGCTCGTAACAATACGTAAGTAGTTACTAGTGATAGTGACGAGAGAGCGCAGAGCACTTCCCCCGCGACGCGTTTGTGTCGATCCCTAAGCCTGTCATTGTGCGGGAAAACTATACAAAGCTAGGTACTGTTAGAACTGGAAATATATAGCTTGATAATATGTCACCGACGTACTTGAACGGATTAGAACCCACAAACAAATCGTTAGTCATCATTATCAGCCTATAATGTTCTCACTGCTAGGATACATGTCTCCTCTCAGTGAGTGGGAATGGGCTGTAAATGCTGTAATTCACCACGTGGGCCCAGTAGCGGTTGGTGGATGTAACCAATATGTTTTCGATTTAATTGGTGCTAGGATATGCCAAATAAGTATAAAATTCACAGCTGTGTTTGTGTATGAAAGCGGTCGAAGCAAAGGGAGTTTGAAAGGATCATTCTAGATATTCTTATATTTCTGCGCAATTTTTATAGAATTGTGTAGCAATTTTGGTGAACTCAGAGGCCAGTACATAAGCTTGTTAAGCTACTATAACCTGTTAATTATTTTTAAAATAGATTTAAATTTTATTTTGAAGGTTGATTAGAAAAAATCAAAAATTTCAGGTAGCTTCATCTTTCTGCTTTTCCCCATTGACAAAAGCGTGAATTTATGTAAGCGTGTAAGCTGGATAGGCAGAACCCTTTAATAAGAACAGCTCACGCTTACCCGATGCCCCACAGATAATATCACAGCCAACCATAGAGCGTTTGTTTGGTAATTTTGGCGCGATTGTCTATGCTCCATTGTTTTCTTTTTTTACAAGTCATCGAGTTTCATTGACTGTTAGAAATTGATCTGTTCACACTTGCCACATCCGGTCAGATAAGGATTTACTATTTATATTATAATTTTTATATATGTTTAACATAATAGGTTTTATAAAATGGGTGGGAACATATTAACTTTTGCAAGATACTACGCTTTTCAGGGTCCCGTAGTCAACAAGTAACCCTTATGTAAATAATTTTTTTTATTGGGACAACGCTACGCTATTCCCAAACCACTGTAACTCCTGAAAGCCAGAATCAACTGGGGCGAAGAAGAGCTCCGAGACATTGAAGCTCGACGAAGTCCCAGAGAAACGATTTAACTGTCTTAGATTCCGTAACGAAATTAATCAGAAAAGAATAGCTGAGGAGTCGGTAAAACACAATTTCCTTTTTAAATGTGTACACCTCTGATAACGTGATGATGTTATTTGGCTACGGACCCCTAACAGTTGGCAACGATTACTACTAAATCATCATCATCACCCACAACCCGAATTCACCCAATGCTGGGTGTAGGCCTCTCTTTTCTAGTGCCAATCGCCACGTTCTTGTGCCAGTCTTATGCAAGTTTTTCCTTCGATGGCAAAGTCTATATCGTCTGTCAATCTCGCCGCCGGGCGACCTTCATTTCTCTTCCCTTTCTAGGACGCCATTCGGTGGCAGCCTTACTCCACCTGCCATCTCTACGCCTTACTACTAAATAGTCAGGTCAAATTACACACGGCTTCCGGCCACCGTAGACGCGGGCCTGTGGACGGTGAGTAATGGTCTCTCTCTCTCGCCGTCCGTCCGTCTTATAACGACGACAGGCCGTGTCGACGACGCGTTCGGCTTCCACGCGCGCCTCAAAGAGATATCAGCAACATAGAAGGGGCCCGGGCAAGGGCCGACGCTCGTCGGGGCTGAGGGATGTTGTAAGAGATACCGCGACCTCGACATAAAGGGCTAAGAAGGAACATGGGTGGTTTTTAGTCAGTAGAAGTCTGACATTCCTTTTCGCTCTGCCCAAGAGCGGGAGGGGTTATTTGATGATTTCCCAACCCAAAAAAAAAGGTTACATTAATTACCACCCCCACCCAGCGGTTTTTTCCTACCCAGCTGAAAATTGGGAAGATTGCTCAAAACCCCATTGTAAATGAAATGTGAAAAGTCCTCATCGATACGACACTTGGGCCCTGTTTAATAAACATTACAATCCTACAATTTTGTAGATAACTGCCAAAATTTTGTTACAAGTTTAGTGCTGTTTAATAAACCTTACAATTTGTAAGAATTCTACAAGTATAAAGTTTATAAATTGTACAATTGTAAATGCTGTGTAAACATTTACAATTGTAAAAAACGCCTGTAGATTTTGATGACAATTTTGTAACTACTTTGTAATTGTAGGTTACAATTTACATGTTTTGTTGAAGATTCTTAAATCGTGGGTAATTCCTAAAATCTGTAACATTTAGAATTTGATTTAATTTTCGTTCTATATGGGGCAAATTTGTGTGCTCTGCGCAAGAGAGATGGCGGCATTCGCCCCATTGCTGTGGGAACTATCTATCGTCGGATGGCAGCCAGGATTTGCTGTAAATTTTATGGTGAGGCGGTTTCGAAAAAAATTCAGCCCCTGCAGCTAGGTTACGGCTCTAAAGGGGGCTGCGAGGCTACCGTACACGCTATGTCGACCTACCTAAATTCTGGCAAAGGAGTCATTCTGAAGGTTGACATAAAGAATGCCTTTAACTCTGTAAATAGGGATACCTTGTTGATGGAAACTAAAAAAGAATTACCTCAAATTTATAGTTTTCTTTGGTAATGTTACAGACACCCTTCCAAATTACTTTAGCAGGAATCTTTTGAAATCTGCTGTTGGCTGTCAACAAGGTAACCCCCTCGGGCCAGTGATTTTCAGCTTAGCTATTCACCCAGTTCGACAGCTAAATTCTAAATTTAACGTTTGGAACCTTGACGATGGAACTTTGGGAGGCGACGTAGATACTGTTTTAGATGATCTAAATTTCTTAAAAAACGAACTTCATTCCATTGGCCTAGACTTAAATCTTTCGAAATGTGAACTATATGTAGCTGACGGTACCAACAGACGACTGACTCTTTCAAAATTTAACACAATAGCTCCAGACATCAAAATTATTGAAAAAAACTCTCTTCGTCTCCTTGGGTCAGGTCCATGAAAATTCTTTTCCCGATTTTATCGAGGAGAAAATTCAAAATTTTAATGATATTTGGAAAGATTGCTTCAAATAAACATGCATTCGGCCATCACCATTATTCGATACCGTTGTTTCGGCCTTAAATTAACATATTTCCTTCGTGCTTCCCCTCTATGGAAGCACACACATCTTTTGGTCAAAATGGACCAAATCAGCAGACACACTTTGTCATCCATTTTAAATGTGGCTTTGAACGACCGAGCTTGGGAACAAGCAACTCTTCCCATTCGTATGGGAGGACTCAGCGTCCGCAAAATTTCTGGTATTAGTTTGTGGTTTGGTATTTATATCCTCGGTTCACAGCACGGAGAAATTAATCAGGAATATCCTGGCTTCCACACTGGTTGATTTTGATGTGCCGTGTTTCTCCGAGGCTATAGTTGCTTGGAAAATCGCTTGCCCGAATACAGAAGAACCCGACCATCTATTTTCCCAGAGACGGTGGGACAAGCCGCTCTGCAGAGTAGTTCAGAATAATCTACTGAACACGTCTGCTACTACTGCTGAGTATGCGCGCCTGCTGGCTGTGGGTGAGTGGGAGTCGGGTCTTTGGCTTCACGCACTGCCATCGTCAAGCAATGGCACTTTATTTGACGACACAACCTTTCGCCTCGCTGCTGCATTACGTCTTGGTGCCGTTTGCTGCTCTCCTCATCGCTGTCAATGTGGTGAAGCTGTCAGCAGCCTCGGACACCATGGCCTGTCCTGCAGCCGATGTGCGGGCCGTTTTGCGCGACATGCGAACATTAACGATATCATCCGACGTGCTCTTGTTACCGTCGGCGTCCCAGCTGTTTTAGAGCCAAATAGCTTGGCACGCGACGATGGCAAAAGACCGGACGGCATGTCCTTGTTTCCTTGGAAGATGGGTAGGCCTTTAGTGTGGGACGCAACTTGCGTCGATACTCTTGCGCCACCGCATCTTCCAAGCTCTTCGTGTTGTGCTGGCGCTGCCGCTGCGGCTGCGGAGAACCTCAAGCGGCGACCTTTGTGGAAACTATATTTTCGAGCCGTTTGGGGTTGAAACTCTAGGGCCATGGGGTCCTAGTGCCCACAGCCTTTTTAAGGATATTTTCAAGCGCCTTGTTGACGCTTCCTCTGACCCAAGGGCTGGCTTTTTCTTTGGCCAGAGGCTAAGTGTTGCCATACAACGCGGCAACGCTGCCAGTCTCTTGGGCACTTTACTTGCTGACAGCGTTGAGGAGTTTTTCGATGCCCTTTTATAGTTAGTTTGTTTTTAGGTTAGTTTAGTTTATAAATTTAGTATAGTCTTACTTATATCTCAATTTTTTTTTTATTTTGATTCATTCATTATAAATTTGCTGAGTGGGTGTAAGAGCTGCATTTCTCTTAAAATCGTGTTTAAGATCATGTCCCCGTTATCAAATACTCGACAGTAGATATTTTTTTCAATAAACGTAAAGAACGAAATGGAACCATTTGTCAGTTAATCGATGGACACTATGATAGCTACTGACATTTAAAAAGATACGCAATAGCCTTGCTGGAGTGTAAATGTGGTGTTGCCACATAAACGATGAGACACTTGATATTGTGTCCTGCCTGTCCTGTTGTTTACACATCCCAAGAGCTGATAGACGTTACTGAAAATTCCAGACCGACCTGAGTAGATTTGAATATTGTCATCGACACACTATAAAGAACAATGGTTACACTCCTAACCCTTCTGGTATTAGAGGTGTGATGTAATGTTGTTTAAAATGATGATTACCGTCAATTACGCAAGTGAAGCTTCGGCCAAAACGAAATTTTGGATAAATAAAAATTACCAAGACAGCTCCACAGCGTCCCTGTGCAACAATCAATACAAGATGGCGGCGGCCGGCGGCGCTACAAATTGGTTGCATGACGCAGCACTACACTAAATAATGATATTTACATATTGTACTGTCACTTTCCTCTCCACTCTATTATTGAATCTTTTGGTTTAGAGTTCCGTGAAATTTATTTTAAAGTGACATTGACGTGGTTACCCAAAGAGTTTATTATTACAGAATTATAATAATAATAATATAATATTCCACAACTATCACACAACGCCATCTAGTCCCAAGCTAAGCAGAGCTTGTGTTATGGGTACTAGACAACTGATAAACATACTTATATATTTCTAAATACATACATATTATAGATAAATTACACCCAGACACAGAACAAATGATCGTGCTCATCACACAAACATTTGTCCTGGGTGGGAATCGAACCCACGACCTCCGGCCTAGCAGTCAGGGTCACTAACCACTAGACCAACAGGCCAGTCTAATTAGCTGATGAAAGCGGCTACGCCCGCGTGAATGTCGGGTGAAGTTGACAAATTATCTACTAAAACCTTCCTGGAGAACCGCTCCATCCATTGGCGAAAACAGCATGAAAATCGGTGAACTATGTAGTTTTTGAGTTTATTGTGAACAGACAGACTTTGTTTTTTAATACTGTTATGCCGGGTCATCTAGAATCTTCAAGAAACGTCGCTTAATAACTGAGAAGTACGCGTGAATTCTAGTAGGTACCTAATTCCATTCTGTAGGTAGTTAGTCCGCCGCCCGTCGTCGCGGTACTTGCATTTTAATTTCGACCGTATGCTTACGGCGTAAAGTAACTTCTTCTTTGTTGGTTAATTTATCTTTAAGTTTTTTTTTTGTTAATGTATTTTTCTGGATGCTTTATGGAATAGTAGCGAATTTTCTCGAATATCTATTGTTTGTTAGTGGTATAAAAGGACCGAGAGAGGACGCAGCGAGACAGTCTACTTTTAAGCGAGACAACGGAAGGTTCGAAGAGATTTCAAGTGCGCTAAAGTGTTCAGTACTGTTTTGCAATTGAGTGTTTTGCGAGTAATAAATTTATTTCGTGTGTTCAATTGGTAGTGCTTTTATTTATCCCATACCCAGCTCGTAACAATACGTAAGTAGTTACTAGTGATAGTGACGAGAGAGCGCAGAGCACTTCCCCCGCGACGCGTTTGTGTCGATCCCTAAGCCTGTCATTGTGCGGGAAAACTATACAAAGCTAGGTACTGTTAGAACTGGAAATATATAGCTTGATAATATGTCACCGACGTACTTGAACGGATTAGAACCCACAAACAAATCGTTAGTCATCATTATCAGCCTATAATGTTCTCACTGCTAGGATACATGTCTCCTCTCAGTGAGTGGGAATGGGCTGTAAATGCTGTAATTCACCACGTGGGCCCAGTAGCGGTTGGTGGATGTAACCAATATGTTTTCGATTTAATTGGTGCTAGGATATGCCAAATAAGTATAAAATTCACAGCTGTGTTTGTGTATGAAAGCGGTCGAAGCAAAGGGAGTTTGAAAGGATCATTCTAGATATTCTTATATTTCTGCGCAATTTTTATAGAATTGTGTAGCAATTTTGGTGAACTCAGAGGCCAGTACATAAGCTTGTTAAGCTACTATAACCTGTTAATTATTTTTAAAATAGATTTAAATTTTATTTTGAAGGTTGATTAGAAAAAATCAAAAATTTCAGGTAGCTTCATCTTTCTGCTTTTCCCCATTGACAAAAGCGTGAATTTATGTAAGCGTGTAAGCTGGATAGGCAGAACCCTTTAATAAGAACAGCTCACGCTTACCCGATGCCCCACAGATAATATCACAGCCAACCATAGAGCGTTTGTTTGGTAATTTTGGCGCGATTGTCTATGCTCCATTGTTTTCTTTTTTTACAAGTCATCGAGTTTCATTGACTGTTAGAAATTGATCTGTTCACACTTGCCACATCCGGTCAGATAAGGATTTACTATTTATATTATAATTTTTATATATGTTTAACATAATAGGTTTTATAAAATGGGTGGGAACATATTAACTTTTGCAAGATACTACGCTTTTCAGGGTCCCGTAGTCAACAAGTAACCCTTATGTAAATAATTTTTTTTATTGGGACAACGCTACGCTATTCCCAAACCACTGTAACTCCTGAAAGCCAGAATCAACTGGGGCGAAGAAGAGCTCCGAGACATTGAAGCTCGACGAAGTCCCAGAGAAACGATTTAACTGTCTTAGATTCCGTAACGAAATTAATCAGAAAAGAATAGCTGAGGAGTCGGTAAAACACAATTTCCTTTTTAAATGTGTACACCTCTGATAACGTGATGATGTTATTTGGCTACGGACCCCTAACAGTTGGCAACGATTACTACTAAATCATCATCATCACCCACAACCCGAATTCACCCAATGCTGGGTGTAGGCCTCTCTTTTCTAGTGCCAATCGCCACGTTCTTGTGCCAGTCTTATGCAAGTTTTTCCTTCGATGGCAAAGTCTATATCGTCTGTCAATCTCGCCGCCGGGCGACCTTCATTTCTCTTCCCTTTCTAGGACGCCATTCGGTGGCAGCCTTACTCCACCTGCCATCTCTACGCCTTACTACTAAATAGTCAGGTCAAATTACACACGGCTTCCGGCCACCGTAGACGCGGGCCTGTGGACGGTGAGTAATGGTCTCTCTCTCTCGCCGTCCGTCCGTCTTATAACGACGACAGGCCGTGTCGACGACGCGTTCGGCTTCCACGCGCGCCTCAAAGAGATATCAGCAACATAGAAGGGGCCCGGGCAAGGGCCGACGCTCGTCGGGGCTGAGGGATGTTGTAAGAGATACCGCGACCTCGACATAAAGGGCTAAGAAGGAACATGGGTGGTTTTTAGTCAGTAGAAGTCTGACACTCCTTTTCGCTCTGCCCAAGAGCGGGAGGGGTTATTTGATGATTTCCCAACCCAAAAAAAAAGGTTACATTAATTACCACCCCCACCCAGCGGTTTTTTCCTACCCAGCTGAAAATTGGGAAGATTGCTCAAAACCCCATTGTAAATGAAATGTGAAAAGTCCTCATCGATACGACACTTGGGCCCTGTTTAATAAACATTACAATCCTACAATTTTGTAGATAACTGCCAAAATTTTGTTACAAGTTTAGTGCTGTTTAATAAACCTTACAATTTGTAAGAATTCTACAAGTATAAAGTTTATAAATTGTACAATTGTAAATGCTGTGTAAACATTTACAATTGTAAAAAACGCCTGTAGATTTTGATGACAATTTTGTAACTACTTTGTAATTGTAGGTTACAATTTACATGTTTTGTTGAAGATTCTTAAATCGTGGGTAATTCCTAAAATCTGTAACATTTAGAATTTGATTTAATTTTCGTTCTATATGGGGCAAATTTGTGTGCTCTGCGCAAGAGAGATGGCGGCATTCGCCCCATTGCTGTGGGAACTATCTATCGTCGGATGGCAGCCAGGATTTGCTGTAAATTTTATGGTGAGGCGGTTTCGAAAAAAATTCAGCCCCTGCAGCTAGGTTACGGCTCTAAAGGGGGCTGCGAGGCTACCGTACACGCTATGTCGACCTACCTAAATTCTGGCAAAGGAGTCATTCTGAAGGTTGACATAAAGAATGCCTTTAACTCTGTAAATAGGGATACCTTGTTGATGGAAACTAAAAAAGAATTACCTCAAATTTATAGTTTTCTTTGGTAATGTTACAGACACCCTTCCAAATTACTTTAGCAGGAATCTTTTGAAATCTGCTGTTGGCTGTCAACAAGGTAACCCCCTCGGGCCAGTGATTTTCAGCTTAGCTATTCACCCAGTTCGACAGCTAAATTCTAAATTTAACGTTTGGAACCTTGACGATGGAACTTTGGGAGGCGACGTAGATACTGTTTTAGATGATCTAAATTTCTTAAAAAACGAACTTCATTCCATTGGCCTAGACTTAAATCTTTCGAAATGTGAACTATATGTAGCTGACGGTACCAACAGACGACTGACTCTTTCAAAATTTAACACAATAGCTCCAGACATCAAAATTATTGAAAAAAACTCTCTTCGTCTCCTTGGGTCAGGTCCATGAAAATTCTTTTCCCGATTTTATCGAGGAGAAAATTCAAAATTTTAATGATATTTGGAAAGATTGCTTCAAATAAACATGCATTCGGCCATCACCATTATTCGATACCGCTGTTTCGGCCTTAAATTAACATATTTCCTTCGTGCTTCCCCTCTATGGAAGCACACACATCTTTTGGTCAAAATGGACCAAATCAGCAGACACACTTTGTCATCCATTTTAAATGTGGCTTTGAACGACCGAGCTTGGGAACAAGCAACTCTTCCCATTCGTATGGGAGGACTCAGCGTCCGCAAAATTTCTGGTATTAGTTTGTGGTTTGGTATTTATATCCTCGGTTCACAGCACGGAGAAATTAATCAGGAATATCCTGGCTTCCACACTGGTTGGTTTTGATGTGCCGTGTTTCTCCGAGGCTATAGTTGCTTGGAAAATCGCTTGCCCGAATACAGAAGAACCCGACCATCTATTTTCCCAGAGACGGTGGGACAAGCCGCTCTGCAGAGTAGTTCAGAATAATCTACTGAACACGTCTGCTACTACTGCTGAGTATGCGCGCCTGCTGGCTGTGGGTGAGTGGGAGTCGGGTCTTTGGCTTCACGCACTGCCATCGTCAAGCAATGGCACTTTATTTGACGACACAACCTTTCGCCTCGCTGCTGCATTACCACAGCCTTTTTAAGGATATTTTCAAGCGCCTTGTTGACGCTTCCTCTGACCCAAGGGCTGGCTTTTTCTTTGGCCAGAGGCTAAGTGTTGCCATACAACGCGGCAACGCTGCCAGTCTCTTGGGCACTTTACTTGCTGACAGCGTTGAGGAGTTTTTCGATGCCCTTTTATAGTTAGTTTGTTTTTAGGTTAGTTTAGTTTATAAATTTAGTATAGTCTTACTTATATCTCAATTTTTTTTTTATTTTGATTCATTCATTATAAATTTGCTGAGTGGGTGTAAGAGCTGCATTTCTCTTAAAATCGTGTTTAAGATCATGTCCCCGTTATCAAATACTCGACAGTAGATATTTTTTTCAATAAACGTAAAGAAATTACATAACTATGGTATAAGAGGGAACATCTTGAAGTTAATAGAATCATACCTTAGTAATAGATTACAATGCTCAGAAGTTGCTAGGATATGTCCTAAAAGCAAATTGGAAACCATGTACGTATCAAAACCGAGGCTCATTAGGTATGGCATCCCACAGGGTAGCGTACTGGGTCCGCCACTTTTCCTGATTTACATAAATGATCTCGCGAAAGCAACAACCAACCAAATGATCCTTTTTGCAGATGATAGCACAGCTATAATAAAATGTACTGATCCAAATAATTATGAGAATGAAATCAATACTTGTTTAAATGACATCATAAATTGGTTAAATAATAATAATTTGGTTATAAACCTGAGTAAAGCAAAAATCATGCATTTTTATCAACGATGTAAAAACCCAAGCTTGTGTAAACATTTCTTACAATAGCTGTGATATCGAAGAAGTTAATAAAACTAAGTTCTTGGGTATTACTATTGATGGCCAACTCACATGGAAGCCTCATGTTGAAGAGTTATGTAAGAAACTCAGCAAATCCGCCTACGCTTTATTTCAACTCTCAAAGAAAGTTAACAGTCAGGCTCTTCTAGCAGCGTACCATGGCTTGGTTGCCTCCGTACTGCGATATGGCATTATTTTCTGGGGCCAGTCTACCGATAGGGAGCTGGCATTTAGATTGCAGAAGCGATGCATCAGGTCAATGTGTGGTCGTAAGACGACTGATAGCTGTGTGCCCTACTTTAAGTCATTAAAATTTTTAACTTTACCTTCTTTGTTTATATTAGAAACTGCTTTGTTTGTGAAATCTAATCCACATCTATTTCAAAAATTGTCAGAGGTCAGAAAAAATCCAGTACGTACACAATACGTCAATAAAATATGTCAAGTGAAATGTAAAACCGCAGTAATACAAAAAAGTGTTTTTGGTACTGCCCCTCGTATATGTAATAAAGTTCCTAATGTTATAAAAAAAATTACTTTATCAAAATTCAAAAAGGCGTTAAACGAAATTTTACTTGTAAAAAGCTTTTATTTAATTGAGGACTTTCTTAATGATGATTTACTGACTGATTGATTAATGATTATTACTGTTACGCTATACAGATTTTGTTATTGACTGATTTATAATACCTTTTCTATAATTGACATAATTATAGTTGGTTTCGTTAGCATAATTTTATTTTATTTTTTTATTATTTTGACCAGCTTGACATTTTCTGATTTATATTTTTAGTGTTAGTAATTTAAAGACATTCTTATTTTATTTTATTTGACATGCCACTATAACTGTATAGCAATTATTTGCATGCCCATGTGACGGTAAAATATGGAGATCTTTTTTATAAAACGAACATCTATGTACCATTACCCATGTTTGCAAAGCAATAAATGATTTGATTTGATTTAAAATCAGTCGCTTCAAAAGTAAAGTTAATCCTTAACATTTAAAGTTAAACAATCTGTTTATTTTTATGATAAAACTTACCGATTTGCTGAAAATCTAACGAAAAAACACCCGTAATAATTACATTTTTATTTGGTGAAAGGGTAGCTAAGTGTTGACATAGAGAGTTTATGAAATCATCTGCATTTGTCTTTGATGAGGAGCGATATATCCCTATGACTATGAGATCGGGTTTAATTTGAACCTGCAAACAAGAAGCGTGAGTTAATTTTATCTCTTTTATTTTAAAGATGTACCTGTTACTAACAAAGACGACGACACCGTCAGCTTTATTTAAATGCTTTGTGGTGTAGCCTGCAGAGAAGTTTTGTAATTGAGGAATATTTTTATTTGAGTTTAGCCTACATTCACTTAAAACAATAAGGTCAGTGTTAAAATTTAGATCGGCTAGGTTCAAGGTAGGTGCGAGCAGTGGTGGCCCAGTGGTGGCGGCCTCGACTTACGAACTGTGAGTCGTGGGTTCGAATCCAGTCAGGCGCACTACTTTGTGTAATTTATTTCAACACCACTGCTCTCAAAACGGTGAAGGAAAACATCGTGAGGAAACCGGCATGTCTTAGAATCAAAAAAATCGAAGACATGTGACATCTACCAATCCGCACTGGGCACGCGTGGTGGATTATAGCCCATCCCTCTCCTAGAGAGGAGGCCTGAATCCCTGCAGTGGGAACATTATAGGCTGATGATGATGATGATGATGAGGTTCAACTGTAAGTCATTAAAATTTAAATAGATACTTCTGATATTTTGTGAGATAATCGTAAAATCGGAGTTTTGAATCTTTACAGTCCTACTAAAATTGCGAAGGGAAAAGTTTGATACTTGGGCTAATTCTATGTTATCTAATTCAGTTATTGTTTCCAGCGTTCTATCCATAATTGTCTTTATCGGGGCTTAGGTACAAAAAAATGTAGTCTTTCAGGGTATTGAGTGTTTCTGTACGTAATATGTATGAAATGATCTTTAGGAAAGGTTTAGTAGTGTATGTTTTGACTGTGCGTTATAAGTACAGACTTTGTAATTCTTAATCCAATTAGTAATAACACAATGCTAACTAATTTCAACACATTAATAGTAACCTTAGAGCTAATAGAATTTAACAAATAACAGTAAGAAAAACTATTGTGCTTATACTTTTATACATGTGACGTAGTGATATATTAGGACTAGTCATTTTTATTGCATAAGCTTAGAAACTTTTATTTCGCTCTTTATTATTATTTTTGGCGAGACGTGACTGTAAAGGTCACATACTTATTAGTGTGATAAGCAGTTGGGAAAACCGTCTCATTATTAAGAACTGTTATTAAAATTACTTGTTCTTATCAATGCCGCAGTCAAAACTGCTAATCAGTCGAAACTACTTTTGACCGGTAAAAACTATTAAAAATTATCTTGTTTCAATAGGGTAGTTTAAAAAAAATCTAATTAGTCCGTCAGATAGATTTCCAAAAAATATTGGACACGTATTTTTTCTTTTTTCACGTATACAAACAATGAAGACGATACACTGCTTTGAAATCTCGTGTGACGTCATTTTCTAAGCCGTATGACATTCTTTAGCGGTCAGTGACGTCACAAAATCCCACTCAAATCTTTGACGCGTTTTATCTTCGTAATTTTTTATTAATTTGATATAACAAAAAATACTTATTCAATATTTTTCGATAATCCAACAGACGGATTAGTTAGAATCATATTTTTCTAAGTCAGTAGGTAAACATCCCTATTATAACTCACATTTACTTTAGTGGTTTCAGTTTTATATTTCTTAACAATACTTACTTAATAATATAATAAATGCGAAAGTAATCTGTTTGTCACGCCAAAACTACTGAAACGATTTAAATGAAAGGTACAAATAAAGGGTGTAAAAGTACCCTTAGCGCAAACGAAGAGCACTTGTTCTACCACTGCGATCATTTTTTTTTTATTTGCTTTTGGTTCTAGACCATACCTGGGAACCCCCTAGTTACGGAGATATTGGGGGTCAAAGTTCCAAATTTTGTGTTTTTGTAAATACTAGTTTTTCAGGTTTAAACTTTATTTAAATTACCTCCATGACCCGTTTACTATTCAAAGCATCCACTAGCACAATGTTTTAATAGTGCTTAGTTTGAGTTTAAATGTAAAATGTGATTTTTGACCCCAAAAAAAAAATCGTTTCCCAGAAAAAACATTTTTGCTTAGTTTGATGTACATAATGCTTGGTTGACGTAATGTGTGAAGGGTTACTTTACACCCTGAATAGTCTAGAGTCTGAGAAAGGACATAGGCTACTTTCTAATGTGAAAAGGATGAAAAGATTACTTTGGTCGCGATAACCGACATTCACACGGACGAAGCCAAGGCCATCAGCTAGTTTAAAATAACCTGACAGTTACCTGAAACTTATTATGTTGTAAGGTTTTGGGTTACGGGATGTTGTCCCATTGGGGCTGCGGGATGTTGTCCCGTCGGGGCTGCGGGATGTAGGCCCGTCGGTTCTGCGGGATAATGTAAGAGATACCGCGGCCTCGACATAAAGGGCTAAGAAGGAATATGGGTGGTTTTTAGTCAGTAGAAGTCTGACACTCCCTTTCGCGCTGCCCAAGAGCGGAAGGGGTTATTCGATGATTTCGACCCGCCAAAAAAAAAGGTTTTGTCTTGTGAACCTTTGGATAACCTTAAGCTTTAATTAACAAATAATAGATAAAACACGTTTTAACTTAGTGAGAGTTTTGTCTGACGCCAGTCAAAAGAGACTAGCAGTGGCCTAGTGGTGGCGGCCACACAATAAGTCGTGGGTTCGAGCCCAGGCAGGCAGGCTACTTTGTGTAATTTATTTTTCAATACACTTTCTCGAAAACTGGCTTATATTGCACTACGATTAGGTTCAACATGCAACGTATTTCGCACGCGTGCGTTTTTCTTATTTTTCCGCGTTACCAAGGGCGGGAAAGAAAATTACCATAGATAACTATTATAATAATAATAATAATTGAAAATTGAAAAAAAAAAATTAAAAAATTAAATTGACGAACAACTACCGGAAATATATTATGAAGGATGGGACGGTTGACGTGTGTCGGGCATGCCATCGTCCGGGTGAGTCCATCAGACATATTATTTCTGGTTGTTCTCGTCTAGCTAACGGCGAGTACTTGCACAGGCACAATCAAGTAGCTAGGATTATTCACCAGCAACTTGCCTTGAAATATAAACTTGTGGAGTCGGAGGTACCGTACTACAAGTATGTGCCCGACCCAGTTCTCGAAAATGACCATGTAACGTTATACTGGGATCAGTCTATCATCACTGACAGGACTATTGTTGCCAATAAGCCTGATATAGTGGTGATGGACCGATCAGCGCGCCGCGCAATGATAATCGATGTTACCATTCCACATGACGAGAACCTCGTGAAAGCTGAAAAAGAAAAACAAATAAAATATCTTGATTTAGCACACGAGGTTGTCGATATGTGGCATGTGAACTCGGCTATCATTGTGCCGATAGTCGTAACGGCCAATGGCCTTATAGCCAAGAGTCTGGACGACCACCTGTCCAAACTCTCGCTCGGCGGTTGGATCATGAGCCTGATTCAGAAGGCAGTACTCCTCGATACGGCTCGCATTGTGAGGAGGTTCCTGTCTCTGGAGCCCTAACCACCGGTAGCTTGGACCCTGCTCCCGTCACCGGTGGACGACTATTTTTTATATTTTTAAATGATTTTTTATGAGTTTTATATGAAATATTTAAAAATGTAAATTTGTTGTGAATAAATAAATAAAGGAAATAATAATAAAGCCTTTATTTAACAATCTTATAAAATACATTCTTTTAGATAAATATATTTAATATAGACACTAGTTTGCGAAGATTGTCTTGCTACTCAGCATAGGCCTCCCTAAAGCCTGCCATAAAGTGCGGTCTTGAGTCTTTCTTCTCCATGTGGTGCCTGCTATTCTTTTTAAGTCGTCTTCCCATCTCCGACGCTGTCTCCATCTCTTTCGATTGTGTTGTCTTGGACACCATTCGGTCACATCTTTGGCCCACTTATCTTTTTTGTTCCTCATCATGTGGCCTGTCCACCTCCACTTAAGTTTCTTGACACAGTATGTCACATCAGTAACTCTAGTTGGCTTTCGGATTGTTTCGAGGTTTATTTTATTACTTAGTTTAATATTGAGCATACTTCTCTCCATCCCATGCTGGCAGGTCTCTAATGTGCGTATGTCTTGTTTTGTTAGACTCCATGTTGGACATCCATACGTCATAACAGGCAGAATACATGAATCGAATACTTTTTTCTTAAATTTCAGTGGTATCTCTGGGTTTTTAACAATTTCTTTCAAAGACCAGTATTTTTTCCAGGATAGATTAACTCTGTTGTTTATTTCTTTCTTTGCCAGGTCGTTTGGAGATATGATTTGTCCAAGATATGTGTATTCGTTCACATATTCCATCTGCGTACTTTCGATTTTAATAGGAACTTTTTCCACATTTGTCATTAATTTAGTTTTTGAGGTGTTCATTGACAGGCCAACAATTCCATTTTCGAATGACAGTTGTTCGAACATTTTCTGTAGGCTTCTCGCGTCACCTGTAATAAGTATCAGATCGTCTGCGAATCTTAGGTGGTTCAGTTGTATTCCGTTAATAGATAGTCCAAAGTTGTCCCATTCCTATTAAGGTACCTTAAACTAAGTCCGAATCGATTCAAACATAGGAAATTAAGAAAAAATCACCGCCGTCTATATTCGGCGGTTTTTTTTAATTACGTCATTTTGATTTGCGTCTCTACAGCATTAATAATGTCTGAATATTAATTATGGTTTGTAAAAAGAATACAATAAATAAACATTTTTGTGAAACATTTATTTGTGTTCTTAATTAAAAAATATTTGAATTTTATATTTTTCGTGTTAGGCTGTTTAGCGGCTTCATACCCTAGCTTTGCTTCTTTTTCAACCTGGCGAAATCAAACCGCGGAAAAGAAGCAAATTAAATCAAAGTCTCCTACAAATCGATGACAAAAATATTTACTTATCGTTTTATTAGTTAATTTCTTCGTAAGTGTATTGAAAAACGTCTTTTGATTCACATGGGAATTTGTTATTGCATTTCTCGACCCCATGAACACCCTCGCTATACGGCGCGGGTGTTCAATCCGCCTCGAATGCAATGACCGCATTTGTATCAAAATGTCACTACTGTTCAGATTATCACATCACCACTGCTCTCTAAAATGGTGTAGGAAAACATTGTGAGGAAGACGGCATTTCCCAGAACTAAAAAATTCGAACATCTACCAACCCGCACTGGGCACTAGCCTGCTAGTAGGTATATAGCCTGCCAGCTGCTTTTGTAAATACTAGTTTTTCAGGTTATAACTTTACCTAAATGACCTCCATGACCCGTTTACTGTTCAAAGCATCCACTAGCACAATGTTTTAATAGTGCTACATTGAGTTTTACCGTAAAATGTGAATATTGACCCCAAAAAAAAGTCGTTTCCCAGCAAAAATTTTTGCGTTAAGGGTTAATTTACACCCTGTGTATATATATCGTATAGCCCATTCCCTCTCATAGAGAAGAGGCCTGTGTCCCGGCAGTGGGAACATAACAGATGATAATGAGTCAAAAGTAATTTTGAACGATTTACAGTTTTGACTGTAACATCAACAGTATTTAAATACAAGTACAGATTCGCAATTGTGTAGCGTTAGTTCTCAGAGCAATCAGCAGACGACGACGTATTCTCCTTTGTGTTTACAAATATGAAGTTAAATATGTATGGAACGCAGCGTGTGCTGGCATTTTTGGCTCTGTACTTAAAGCTGGTGCATTCGTGGGGTGAGTTTGAAAAGCCAATTATATTTTCTCATTATTTATCACTTCCTCTGACTGACTCGGGTGGTCTAGTGGTCGGGGTTTTC
Source organism: Diarsia rubi (assembly GCA_932274075.1). Lineage (NCBI taxonomy): Eukaryota > Metazoa > Arthropoda > Insecta > Lepidoptera > Noctuidae > Diarsia > Diarsia rubi. The sequence continues at coordinate 2,238,879 of OW026440.1, read as the reverse complement.
CATCAGGGGGTCTAACATGGCCTTTAGCAGATCATAATCTGAATTGCGTTTGATTTTAGTAGATAACTGCGTCTGTAGAGGATTCGATCCCGGGATCCCATTTAGGGGGTCATATTTTAGCCCCGAAAATTTTTCGGGATCAAATTTAATGGATCCCGATATTTTTCGGGATTGATACATCTTCATATTTGTGCAACAAATTGAGAAGTATGCTAACAGATGAGATGTTGGTTTTTTTTTTGTCAGGTGGAAAATTATTAAATAACCCCTCCCGCTCTTGGGCACAGCAAAAGGGGGTGTCAGACTTCTGCTGACTAGAAACCACCCATGTTCGTTCTTAGCCCTATATTTCGAGGCCGCGGTAACTTCTGAACAACCCGCAGCCCCGACTGGGCGCGTTTTTATTCCTTAGGTTTTATTTTCGTGGTTTTAAGTATGTCGTCAATTTAATTTAAAATATTAGTAGGTACCTATTTATAAACTAAATACAGTCGGGGCTGCGGGTTGTTCAGAAGTATCATAATAGTCTTTTTACCCGACTGCGGCGAAGCCCAATAGGAAATTATAGTTTATCTAAATAAGTCTAAAGAAGTCGAATTTTTTAAAGTTCATTGTTAGTTTCGTAAATTATTTACATGAATGCCTAGTTTGTTATCCGACTGCGGCGAAGCCCAAAAGGAGGGTTATGTGTTTGGCGTGTATGTATGTATGTCTGTTTCTTTGTTCCCTCATAACTCCTAAACGGATTAAGGGATTTGAATAAAATATACGTCGTTAGATTTGTCTTGATGGCGCGAGTGTCACTGGCTACATATAAATAAAAAATCAAAGACAAATTGCGAATTTTGGGGGCCATATCGCGGATTTGAAACAAAATATTTTTTGCCATTAACATCGGCTAGCTAGGGTATCAAAATGAAGAGTTTTAAAAGGAGATTACAAAAATATATGACACTTATATGTTTAAAATAAATCAAAGTCACAAATCCTATAAACAAATACAAAAGCAAAATCATCTGCGAAGAATTTTACGCCACCAACGAAAGAACAAACACAAAAGAACTAAAAAGTTGGAAATAAAAAAAGTAGTTAAAAAACAAAAAAACCCGACTGAAAAAACTGAAAAGCAAAAAACAAGCACATTTTCACTTGGAAGCAGGCGAAGTCCATTCTATTTTTTTATCCATAATTTAATATTCAAATAAACGCTCCAAGTTCAAACTACTTTTTTTTGAAAATTTAAAACCTAAACATTTTATGTTCTCACAAAACTAAAAGATCAATAAAAAATTGATTTCGATATGTTCTACTGTTTTTTGTTACCATTTTCCATGTACTGACCCGGGATCCCGGGATTAACTGTAGATAATCCCGAAATCCCGATAAGAAAAATCGTCCGGAATCGAATCCTCTCTGTGCCACAGGAACTTGTGTAGGCTTTATACAAATAAAAAGTGGTGTCAAGCTACCGACAAACTCTAAGCATTTATTTCAATTAGACCCATTATAGCCACTTTTGAATCCCGTCGGGGTTGCGCGTTGTTCAGAAGAGTTTTTGGTCAGCAGAAGTGTGACACTCCCAACCTTTCTACTCTGCCCAGAGCGGGAGAAGTCATAAAAATTTGATGATTTCTCACCCTCTAAAAAATAGGCACTTTTGAATGTCAGAAATACTAAGAAAGCGAAGCTACAGTCACATGGTATAATAACTTGTGATAGTACCTACTGCAGTTGACCGTTCTAAAGCGTAGATCTCTATAGAGGGGCTGCGAGATGTTGTAAGAGATACCGCGGCCTTGACATATAGGGCTAAGAAGGAACATGGGTGGTTTTTAGTCAGTAGAAATCTGACACTCCCTTTTGCTCTGCCCAAGAGCGGGAGGGGTTATTTGATAATTTCCCAACACCAATAAAAAAAAAGATCTCTATGAAGGAAAATGGGCAAGAAACTCCATTGACCCTATTTTATATCCCTAATTTGATGATGTCGTAATTTATCTATGGTCGGTTCATTTAGTTTTATTTTGCCGCAAAATGCACAAAAAAATATATAATTTTCTTTTGTTTCAGACGTCGCTGTAAGCATCGGAAGTGAATTAAGATTTTATACCAACTATACAGTAACACTCACCAAAACATTTAAGTCCCAAAATCTCACTGCTTTGATTTATTACGATGTGTTAGACGCATTACTTTTCGTCAACAAACAGACAAACAACGACTCTATATGCGTTTATACAATAAATGCTAATCAGTACTTTTGTAGTGAAGAAACTGGTCGAAACATTCACGGTATTGCCTACGATCCAGTCACAAAAAGAATCTTCTTCACGGACACTATTGAGAAATCTGTCAATTGGTTTTCATTTAAAAATAAACCAGAGAACAATCCCAGAGGAAATCTTTTAATCAAAGTGGATGAAGGGATCCCACGTGATATCGTTGTAGATAGCTGTAACGGGTACGTTTCTTATGATATCATCATTCATAATAATCCTTGTTATCCTAATAGGGAAGCTTCATCATTTCAGCCCGTAATCACCCACTGTTGGGTATAGGCCTCCCCTTTACTCCCCCACTCCTCTCTGTTCTGTGCGTTTCTCTTCCATCCGTATCCCGAGCTCCTGACGATGTCATCCACCCAACGTGCTTATCGCATCGCATTCGCCAATGTTAAACAGGCCATTGTAATAGCTAATCGCCATGGCATTGGCCAATGTGATGCAGTGGCCAAGTCAATCTTGTGTTTAAAACATCAAAGGTTTTTAAGTAGGGATTAAATATAATAACTGACTTAGTATTATATAGATCTCACTACTTTTTACGGTAAAAGTGAGTTGCTCGGCTTGGCTTTTTTTACAAGTTTTGTTTTTGGTGGGATCTCATTTCTTTTTATAGCGTCTCTAAATCTATCTATTTCCTTTAATGAATCAACAATACATAGGTTTATTCGAATGAAGCAGTCTTATTCATCGATTTGAAGTGCTGCTAAAGTATCTACTCGACAAGCTGAATCAAACGAGTAAAAACTCGACAAGGTCAAGTCGTTTTATAACGGATTTCCTATGGCCACCTTCCAGCTCCATCTTCAGATCCTGGCTACCAACTAAAGACAGAGAACTCATCAAGACAAATCAAATGAGCTCAAACTCGATGGGGTTATGTGGTTTTATGACGGAATTCCTATGGCCACCTTCCAGCTCCATCATCAGAACTATTCAGAACCCTGAACATCACCTAAAGACAAACTACTCGACAAGACGAATCAAACGAGTCCAAACTCGATGGGATTATGATATTCTAAAATGGAGTTCCTATGGTCAACTTCCAGCTCCATCATCAGATCAATTCCATATCATCATAATATTGCATTGATAGGCAATATACATATCCGTGCAAAATTTCAGATCAATCAGAAACTAGGTAGTGAAGTATGTTTAAAACTCGTAAAATTCATTCACTGAAAATGTAACTTTAACTTTGTAATCCTATAAAATTATATGGGATTACAAAGTTATTTAAGCAGTTAGTTTATCTAGAAAACTAGACTGAAATTGAATACTTTTTTAGTTTTTCCATGGTTTATACACTAAACACTAATTGTGTTCTAAATTTGAAGCTTCTATGTCTGCTAGAAGTGCCTTAGACTTTTGATCGGTCAATCACTCAGTCAGTCAGTGAGTGACAAAATAAGGAACTTTGATTAGTTATAATTCTTAAACTACTGGTTCAAATTTAAAGAAATTTTAAATATACCGTGTTTATACAATGCCTAATTGGTTACTAAAAATTCAGGCTTCTAGTTTTATCCACAACGAAGTTATAGGAGGTCGAAAATGGCCTGAACTGGTTCGAGAAAAGGATAGTACGGCCGTGCCGCTTTATTGCTCGACTTGGCGGGGGCACTGCCGTGCCCCCAGATTATCGAAAAATATTGAATATGTATTTTTTTTTATCAAATCAATAAAAATTGACGAAGATAAAACGCGTCAAAGATTTGAGTAGGGGTCGGTGACGTCACTGACCGCTAAAAATGTCATTCTTATGTCTTAGAGAATGACGTCACACGAGTTTTCAAAGCACTGCATCGTCTCCATTGTTTGTTTACGTGAAAAAATAAAAAATACGTATCCAATATTTTTTGGTAATCTATATGACGGACTAATTAGTTTTTTTTGGTTAACTACCCTATTCATTTGGGGTCGGCGCAGCATGTATTATTTTACGCTTTCTTGCCATATCATCCTAGAAACAGTCCATCCATCGTTTCTTTGGTCTTCCTCGACTCTGATACCCAATAACTTTCCTCACAACATGTTCCTCATTCCTCCGTATCACATATCCATACAACGACCGATAACAAATACAAAAAAAAAATACAAAATGCTTTATTCGGAAACTATAATTGAAAACTTATTTCTAACATTATTCTACATTTTTAATTTAAGAAAAACTAAAAATAAAAGAAAATCAATATCAAAAACAAGAAAAATATTGTAAAAGTGTATGTGTGATGAGTGTGCATGGGCGTGTGGGTGTGCATGAGTGTGAGTGTGTGCATGAGTGTGAGTGTGTGTGTGTGTGTTTATGTTTCTATTTGTTTTTTTTTTTTTGTGCCAGTTTTTGTGAGATTGCATGTATGTGTGTGACCATTGAGTAACATGTTGTTATTATGTATCTTGCTATTTAACATACTGTAGAAGTGCCTCAGTCTCTTCATACGTGAGTTTTTTGATCCAGTTTGTTACGGTTTTCTTACAATCATATGTGCTTTTGGTGTATATGCAAATTTTTTTGTTTATCTTATTGTATAGCTCAGCAGAGCGTTTATTGAATTGTCTGCATGCAAAAACGGTTTTAGTCTGGGAAACTGGTGCTACTAAGTCTTTCCTTCTTTTGGTTAATTTTTCTGGGTCAAATGGTAGGGTTTTATGTTTTTTCAAGACGGTTTGTATAATATACAACTTTCTTATCGAGATTATGTTGCTGATAGTATAAAGGCTACTTGTAGGGTATAATATGTTTTTGAAGTACATAATCTTAATAAGAGCACGCTGGGCGCGCTCTAAGTATATAAGTTTGGTTTTATTTGCACCTCCCCAGACCGTGATACAATACAGTAAAACCGATTGCACCAGAGCCAAGTATACCTCATTCAGGATGTTTCTAGTAGATTCACGTTTACTGTTTATATCTTTTGGAGCAATGTGACGGAGTGATTTAAATATCCAGCTCAGTTTCCGTACTCTATTTGTAACCTGTTCTAAATGCTGGTACCATGATAGTCGTTGATCAATTACTACACCCAGGTATTTAGTCTGCGAAATTTTGGAAATACATAGACAGGCACAATATCTGTTTATTGGATCTCCGCAAACATGATTTTTTATGTTAAAATCGTCACTTGGTTGTGTTCTGTTACTCACGCTAAAGCATACGTAATTCGTCTTGGATGTGTTTAGCGTGAGCAGGTTATTATTGAGCCAGCTGGCAACTTGGGCCATACCCATCTCTGTTTTTAGTTTTACGTCATGCCACGAGTTCCCAGTAAAAACGCCACACATCTTTTCAGTCACCAGTGCCACTTTCAGACTTCCACACCACCTCCTCCTTCCTCCTCTTTCCTTGTTCCTTATGTACTCATTTAATATTTTATCTAAACGTTTAACACCACACATGTCTCTATTATCATTCTCGCCTCAACCACATGCAAATGCCTTTCATTCATCCCTTTTGTGGCTCAAAAGTGCCAATGATAGTTTAATTATATGTATAGCCTAAGCATGTCTCGTTTTAAAACCGTATTAAGGTTGATTTGTGAAATTCATATAGGCAGTCGTTTCATGTAAAATACTGGTATTTAGTTGCACCCGGTCAGACGGGAAACTGACCCCAACATAGGCAGATAGCATATTATAGCATATTTTCTTTTGAACAGGTATATTTACTGGCAGAACACAGACATGACGAAACCTACATTAGAGCGAGCACGAGTTGACGGCAGTGAGCGAGAAGTTTTTCAATATTTGAGTGTTCTAACAGACCCCCATGATGCCAAATTGAAATTGCAGTCACACGGCTTGGCTTTTGATCATCAAACGCAGGAAATTTACTGGATTGATCCTAAGGTCTTTTTGACATCCCATCGCCAACTGACCGCACTGAGTAAGAATATGCCTTTCAATTATCCGAAGGTCATACCTCCATCAAACAGTTTCACTGTTTCAAATAGATTCCTTTACTATTTGTCATTTAATGTGACTATCAGAACTTGCATTATTGAACAGTCAAAGATTTTAAATAATAATTCGATACAAAACAGCACGTTTGTAGACTGTTTAAATAACACTTCTGATCTGCCTGTCGGAATAGTTGCAAACTATAATCTCGCAGATCAAATCCAAGGCAGACATGATTGTGAAGAACTAAGGCGTAAGATCAAGATTCCTACAGAATGTGAGGCTACGTTTTGTGTTTACGGTGTGAAGGTAGATGGTCAATCTGTTTGTAAATGCTCTCCTGGTTACATCGGTGAGAGATGCGATGTTTCCGTATGTAAGAATTATTGTCTACAAGGGAACTGCAGTGCCAACGATGTCGGACTTCCTGAGTGCAGGTAAACCATATTTATCTGCTTGTATTCTCTTGGCTTCCTCGCTTAGTTTTAAACATAGACATTAGAAATAAACAAACTGTGACACACTTTGTTTATTTCAAAGAGATTCCTCAGAGTCTTAAAACCACCTTTTCAACCAATCTGTCCTACAAACAATAACCTATGGTACCGAAACATGGAGTACAAGTGGCACAAAGGAAGTTGGAGCGAGCCATGCTCGGCATAATCCACTTAGATCGAGTGCGTAACACCGAAATCGATAGGCGTTGAAGTCCACAATGTCGGAGACCGGGCGGTTTGCCTCAAGTGGACCTGGGCAGGACATCTGGCTAGACGTGGAGATGGTCGTTGTAGTAAGGCTTTGACCGAATGGTGGCTAAACTTCGGCCAAAGAAACCAGGCCGCCCTAAAACTTGTTGGGTTGACGATATCGTTAAAGTCGCGGGATACACCTGGATAAGGGATGCACAGAACCGGGAAGTTTGGCGGAAAAAGGGGGTGGCCTTTACCCATCAGTGAGTATCACTCTTTTTAGTGGAAACTTGTCAGAGTGGTCGTGGTTGCGCAGACGAGGTACACGGAGAAATGTTCGTGGGATCGTTGCCTTCACCGATGATGGCTCTTTCAGCGATGTGCTTCCATTTCTGCCAGTTGGAGACGTTGCGACTTTGCGAGTACACTAGTGAACCCAGTAGCTTTCTTCATCAAGTCAGTCCAGCGAGTTGGTCATGAGTAGCGTGATCTCTTGCCCTCCACTTGGCCCCACCTGTCTCTTTATCGAATTTACATTCATGTGATGATGATGTTTATTTTAGATGTGATATCGGTTATTCCGGTGTGCGATGCAAGGTCTCAGTGTGCGAGAATTATTGTCTTCATGGGAACTGTAGTGTCAATGAAAACGGACTTCCTGAATGCAGGTATAACGTGTTTGTCTGTTTATACGGGTGTAAATTGTCCCTTCACGAAGCCGAAAACCAAACATTATGTACCGACATCCACATATGTACACAACAAAATATTGCTGGGAAACGACTTTTTTTTTGGAAAGTTAAAGTTTGTATAGGTAGTTTTATTTTAAGTTTTACGGTAAAACTCAAGGCCAAAACATTGTGTTGATGGAAATTAACTCTGGCTAGTGATACTCGTAGTAAACCGGTCGTGAAGTGAAGTTCTAACTTAAAAGCTAGTAATTAAAAGAAAGCTTAAATCATACAAGAACCACCAATAATCCGTAAATAGAGCGTTTGCAAAAACTTATCCGCTAAGTTCTTATCGGCTTCGCTAAGAGCACTTTACACTCTTTATTCTCTTGGTTTCATTGGTGAGATTATCAAATCACATTATAAGCCGACTTCAAAAGTTGAGGAGGTTTTCAATTCATCTGTATGTTGTTTTTGTTTATTCCAGATGTGATGTCCATTACAATGGTGTGCGATGCGAAGTTTCTCCATGCCAGAATTATTGTCTTCATGGGAACTGCACTGTCTATGATAACGGACTTCCTGCGTGCAGGTAAAACATGTTCTGTAGGGGTTGCAATCCGGAACACCCAATCCGGTTATCCGGCGTACCCGGTGTCACTGAACGTTTACCTAGGACCCGCTAGACCTCCAGGCCTTCTCTCTATAAGAGAGAATTTTGCTAAAATGCAACACGCGGGCCCAGTATGGGTTGGTAGATGTCACACGTCTTTGAATTTTTGATTCTGGGACATGCCTATTTCCTCACGATGTTTTCCTTTACCGTTTTGAGAGCAGTGGTGATGAAATTAATTAAACAAAGTGCCTGCCTTCGCACACACGACTTAGTGTTCGTAAGTCAGGGCTGGGCCACCGCTGCGCTCTTTGGCGGCCTAGTGTTTATTTATCACATTTTGTTTATTTCAGCTGTGAAGCCGGTTATTCCGGTTGGCGATGTGAAACAGACTCTTCTCGGGTATGGCGTGATGAACAGTGGTGACTGTACCCGGAATGAGTCGAATGATCTAACAAGATGGAAAGCAGCATCCACAACATCTTGTTCCGAGGATGCGGTACCTAACGCTGTCTGATTTACTGTCGAGCCTGCAATTTACCACAATAAATTCTTGATTTAATGAAGTACAATCTTTTATTAAATGAATTGTAAAACGTCGTAATTCTTTAGGAAAATTAGGAACCCTTATAGGATCACTCGTGTGTCTGTTTGTCTGTCTGTCCGTTTGCGTTAAAAAGAAAACAAACAACAACTTTTATGGCAATTCGTATAATGATCCATATTATGAATCATATTATGATCCATAGTACGATCCATATTATGATCCATAGTACGATCCATATTATGATCCATAGTACGATCCATATTATGACCCATAGTACGATCCATATTATGACCCATAGTATTTAGGGTCTCAGCTATCTCAAGCAACTTCACGTTACGGTTATCCAAAATTATTTTGTAGACTTTTTGGATTTTGTCGTTGATAACAGCCTCTTTGGGGCGTTCACTCAAACTCAAACTCAAACTCAAAGCATTTATTTCAATTAAACCTTTATAGGCACTTTTGAATGTCAGAAGAACAATTCATAAAAACAAATCTACGAGTGCAATACGTCATTCCGAAAGCCACCACGCCGAATCACACGCCGCCGAATGCCAGCAACAACGAGCACCGCGAGCACGAAAGCACGCAACGACGCACACCGCTACAACGAATGCACGAGACCCCGAATCACGGAACAACGAATGCAATGCGCAACCGTCGCCCCGCAACCCGGAGCCCCGCGCACCCGCCGCCACGGCACACGCCACCGCACGCCCCCGCACCCGCAGCACTCGCCGCCGCAAACATCCGGCGCCGCGCAACTCGACGCAGTAACCCCCGGAACGACGCATTGCACTCTAAAGCTACAGTCACAGACACAAGGCATAATAACTTGTGAAAGTACTGTAGTTGCCCATTCCCTAGCGTAGATCTCTATGGAGAAGAAAGGGCAAGAAACTCCATGGACACTCTTTTCAATCAGAATATTATTACAAAATCTTGGTACATTACATCATTCATGTTGAGATGGTATATTATGTGAGAACTATGTAGCAAGACGTGCAAGTTAAGAGCGTCCAGAGTAAAAACATATAATAAATAAAAATAAATAAATAAGCCATGGCAACTAAGAGATGACCAGTCTCCACTGACAACGCCCGTTCACGAACATGACGCCTGGATCAGCACCATTTAACTCAACCATTTTGAAGGGAATTTAATGATCCGACATGCGCCACCATCAGCGAGACATTTAAGTGAGCATGACATACTCTCAGACACCAGGGCAACGTCACTAAAAAATAACTAAATGTAAAAAGTGGCTTTATAGCACATAGTACTCACACATGTGCCATGCAATTATATAATATTAAGATATTGAATCTATACAATGCAAAGATATTCTTACAATCTTCTGCAGCCTCTACAATAACTTCTCAAGATAGGTAATCAATGGTTGTGGAGCAGGCCCAGCATTAAGCCAAGCATTTTTATCATCAATTTAATCCCATAACTTATAATATGCTTGCCTACACAGTGTGCGGTTTATACAAGATTTTAATTGCGTCTCATTCAGTTGAACAATGTGGGGGAGTCTACTTTAGCTAGCCTAAATACTGCGATCTTACACATATGTGAGAACAAAGTACAAAAAAATAAAAATACGTGCAAGTTAAGAGCGTCCAGTAACCGATACAATAAACAAATTAAAAAAATATATATATCCATGGCAACTAAGAGATGACCAGTCTCTACTGACAGCGCCCGTTCACGAACATGACGCATGGATCAGCACCATTCAGCTCAACCATTTTGAAGGGAGCTAAATGATCCGACACACGCGCCACTATCAGCGAGACATTTGAGTGAGCATGACATTCTCTCAGCAACTAGGACAAAGTCACAAAAATAAAAATATAATAATAACTAAATGTAAAAAGTGGCTTTATAGTAGTACATAGTACTCACACATGTGCTATGCAATTATATAATATTAAGATATTTTAACAATCTTCTGCAGCTTCCACAATAACTTCACATGATAATCGATTTATTTGCGCCTATGGTTGTGGAGCAGGACCAGCATTGAGCCAAGCATTTTTATCATCAATGTAATCCCCTAACTTATAGTATGCTTGCCTACATAGTGTGCGTTTTATACAAGATTTAAATTTGGCCTCCTTCAGTTGAAGAATGTGAGGGGGTATTTTATTGTAACATTTTAAACAGTACCCCATGAAAGATGAGTCTACTTTAGCTAGCCTGAAACCTTGCTGAACTAATTCGTCCCTATTTCTCGTATTATAGTGGTGTCTATCACCTCTTTTGCTAAATAAGTGCAGATTTTTTCTAACGTACATGATGTTTTCATAGATGTATTGACAAGGTACTGTCATGATGTTAATTTCCTTAAACAGCTCTCTCAGAGAATCGCGTCTTCGTAGACCATATATGGCTCTAATGGCTCTTTTCTGCAGAATAAATATAGATTCGATGTCTGCAGCCCGTCCCCATAGTAAAATACCGTATGACATAACACTATGAAAATAGCTAAAATAGACTAGTCTCGCGGTATCTATGTCAGTAAATTGACGGATTTTCCTAACAGCATATGCTGCTGAACTCAGCCGGCCTGCAAGAGATGTTAAATACGGACTCCACTGTAGCCTTGAGTCAATCGTTATCCCCAAGAAAACAGTTTCATCGACAAATTCTAGTTTCTCTTGATTCACTGCGTTCATCGTTCCCGGTTCCCATTTTGCCTTAGCAAACCACTGTTCTACGGTTGATTTATCTGGTGCAAAGTCCGAATAATGTTTATCAAGCCAAGCCTTGGCTTCACTAGTATTATTTTTCACCAGAGATCTACATATATGTTAGAGATGTTTTTTAATGGCTATTTAATTTATTTAAACAGGAGCTCCGCGCAAACATCATAGACGACTTCGGACTTGTCAATGTCTTAGCTGTCAGTGTCAGTTGTATCTGTCAGTAGAGCGTTCGTTTGTTTTAGAGCGTCTTGCTCCCGAGACAGCCCCTGTGCCGGTCGTGCGCACTGATTGATAAAATAACAATATGACAGACACCAATATCGTGCATTTGGACGCTAATCCGCTTCAATCTGCGACATACACTCTTTTGCAAAAAAAAAACCGGCACCTAAGGAAATTTACGTTCTAAGGTCGATTTGAGTCAATTAAATGAAATTTATTTCTTTGACGTAGTCTGTATACTTATAATCGTGTAAATTAATTCGCGTGAAGTGAATTCGGGCAATTAAAAGAAAAGAAAACGATGGATTCTTTAAAACCGATGTACACGCCCAAACAATAAGAAGTGGTCGGCAATAAAGACAAGATTTTTTTTATTAATTTTTTTAATTAAATAAAGTTACAAATGTAAAAACCTAATAACGAGTGTGACCTTCTCTTGCCATAATCACAGCTTGAATCCTTCTGGGCATGCTTTCCACGATGTTTTTAATAACGTTTTGAGGAATACGTTCCCACTCTTCTGCAATGACTTTTTTTAGCTCCCTGATGTTTTCGCTCCCTGATGTTTTGACTCACATTTAGCCGCTGAGACACGTAAGTTTGCGAACAACCTTCTTCAAGTAGGGCTATAATTTTACCGGCCCTTATCGCTATAAAAGTGGTATTTAATGTAAAAAGAAAGATTAAATTGTTTAATTTGCAGAAAATATCCAAAAAGTTTTAAAATCTCATATTCAGTTAAAAATCGTTTCAGCAATTCGCGCCATTAGTAAAGCAATTTTAGAATAATCCACAATAGTCATTATTTTTCTTTTGTTATTTTTAAATTTGGAACATAAAGAATCATGCCAAGATGCTTTAAATAACATGCCAATACATCATCAAATTAATAAAACCTATTTTCTTGTTCTTGTTGATCACCAATGATAAACAGGGTGTAAATTAACCCTTCACACATACGTCAACCAAGCATTCTGTACATCAAACTAAGTACCCCTATGCAAAAATTTTTGCTGGGAAACGACTTTTTTTTTGGGTTCAAAAGTCACATATTACGGTAAAACTCTCTTAAAACATTGTGCTGGTGGATGATTTAAATAGCAAACGGGTCATAGAGGTAATTTAAGTAAAGTTATAACCTGAAAAACTAGTATTTACAAAAACAGCTGTGAAAAATTTGGGACTTTGACCCCCAATATCTCCGTAACTAGGGGGTTCCCAGGTATGATCTAGAACCAAAAAATGATCGCAGAGGTGGGGAGAACAAATGCCCTTCGTTTGCGTTAAGGGTACTTTTACACCCTTTATCCGTCATTGGTGATCACCCATCCACAGACCAACCTAGATAAGCTCGGCTTAACCTAAAGATCGGCCTGAGTAGCAGTTATTATTAAGCTACGAGCTCCTAGTCATGTAGGTATTAAATTTATAAAAACAGTAATTCATCGAACTTCATCATCATCAGCCTATAATGATAAACCACCACGCGGGCCCAGTGCGGTAGTTAACAAAAAAAAACGAATTAGTCCGTCAGATAGAATTCCGAATAATATTGGACACGTATTTTTTTTTCACGTTAACAAATTAATGAAGACACAGATCTATACGGTGCTTTGAAAACTTGACGCGTTTTATCTTCGTCAAATTTTATCAATTTATATTATTAAAACAAAAAATACGTACTGCGGCGAAGCCCAAAAGGAGGGTTATGTGTTTTTACCCGACTGCGGCGAAGCCCAAAAGGAGGGTTATGTGTTTGGCGTGTATGTGTGTATGTCCGTTTCTTTGTTCCCTCCTACCTCCTAAACGGATGAAGGGATTTGAATAAAATATACATCGTTAGATTCGTCTTGATGGCGCAAGTAGGTATCACTGGCTACCTTAAAATTAAAAATACAAAGAAATTTTGCGGATTTTGGGGGCCATATCGCGGATTTAAAAAAAAAAAAATCCATTACTATCGAGTAAGATATCAAAATGAAGGATTTTAAAAGGAGATTACAAAAATATATGACACTTATATGTTTAAAAGAAATTCAAAGTTACAAATCCTATACAAACAAAACCTATTCCTATCCTCCTTTTTCTATCCTCCTGTTCTATTTGACCAAGGTTGACTGGTAGAGAATACCTTGTGGCATTAAGTCCGCCTATGTATTACGTTTGTGCATGAAGTTTATATAAATAAATACAAAAGTTAAATCATCGGCGAAGATTTTTACGCGACCAACGAAATAACAAACACAAAAACTTGGTAGCAGGCGGGGTTCATTTGAATATTAAATTATGAAATGAAAATAGAATGGACCCCGCCTGCTTCCAAGTTTTGTTTAATTTAAAATGTAGTTGTTTTTTGCTATTCAGCTTTTTCAGTCTTGGTTTTTTAACTACTTTTTTTTGTTTTAATAATATTTAAATCGATCGACGCGTTTTATCTTCGTCAATTTTTATCGATTTATATTATTAAAACAAAAAATACGTATACGTATTTTTTACATCCAATATTTTTCGATAATCTAACAGACGGACTAATTAGAATCATATTTATTAAGCCAGTAAACATCCCTATTCTTTGGTTATTAGTAGTATAGTAATAGTAATTGTTTTTTTCAAGTTTTATATTTAATCTTGATTTTACTTAATATATTCATGACATCATGATCATCATCACCCTACATTGTTCCCACTGCAGGGACTCAGGCCTCCTCTCTAGGAGAAGGATTGGCTATAATCCACCACGCGGGCACAGTGCGGTTTGGTAGCTATGTCACGTCTTCGAATAATTTGGTTCTAAGACATGGCGCTTTCCTCACGATGTTTTCCTTGACCGTTTTGAGAGCAGTGGTGATGAAATAAATTACACAAAGTAATGCGCCTACCTAGGTTCGAACCCACAACTTACTGTCCGTAAGTCGGGGCCGCAACGTCTGGGCCACCACTGCTCCTTGCTCGTGCTGCTCAAGTCGGGGCAGCATAAAAACAGTTAGCATGACGAAATCCCTCAAACCGAAGTACAACGACATTTGACTACCAAGAATATTATATATCGAACGCTACACACATTAAACTACACAAATAGCCACTTATCTATAACTGCATTCGTTATTAATAGAGTCACCAGCCGTTCAGATTTGTTCGGATATTATATAGCATCTCATTGGTAAGGGTTACGCAGAGGTGTTCCTACCTATTTTTACCCGACTGCGGCGTAGCCCAAAAGGAGGGTTATGTGTTTGACGTGTATGTATGTATGGATGTCCGTTTCTCTTTGTTCCCTCAAAACTCCTAAACGGATAAAGGGATTTGAATGAAATATACGTCGTTAGATTCGTCTTGATGGCGCGAGTGTCACTGGCTACATTAAAATTAAAAAACAAAGAAAAATTGCTGGTTTTAGGGGCCAAATCTTGTATTTGAAAAAATAAAAAAATCCATTACCATCGAGTAGGGTATCAAAATGAAGGGTTTTAAAAGGAGATTACAAAAATATATGATACTCTTAAGTTTAAAATAAATTCAAAGTAACAAATTCTATAAACAAACTCAAAAGTTAAATTATCTGCGAAGTATTTTACACTAGGTACCAACGAAAGAACAAACACATGAGAACTAAAAAGTTAGAAATAAAAAAGTAGTTAAAAAACTAAAAAACCCGACTGAAAAGACGGAAAAGCAAACAACAAGCACGTTTTAAATTAAACAAAACTTGGAAGCAGGCGGGGTTCATTTGAATATTAAATTATGAAATGAAAATAGAATCGGCTTTTCAGTCGGGTTTTTTTTGTTTTGTTTGGCACTATTCCCAAACCACTGCAACTCCTGTGCACCAGAGCCGATACAATGAAGCTCGACGAAGTTGCGCAAAAACGATTTAACTGTCTTGGATCCCCGGTGAAACTATTCAGAAAAGAATAGCGGTGGAGTAGGAAAAACATAATTAGACACTACATACATACACAGACATTGTCGTTATATTATAAACGCGAAAGTTTGTGAGTGTGCATGTTTGTTACTTCTTCACGCAAAAACTACTGCACGGATTTGGATGAAATTTGGTACACAGATAGTTTATAGCCTGGATTAACAAATATGATAGTTTTTATCCCGATTTTATATTCCCGTGGGTTGTAGGGGGTTAAGCCGCTGGCAACAGCTAGTAGGTTATAGTCGTGGCCAGAAAGTCACTAAAGCCAAGCTTACCAAAAGACAGCCCAGTACAACCCATCGTGGAGGTCAGATAGGCATTCGCTCTATGTAAAATACTGGTATTCAGCTGCATCTGGTTAGACTAGAAGACGATCCCAACATGATTGGAAAAAGGCTAGACAGATATCTGACTTTTATAATGTCATGTCAACATTGGGTCAAGACTTTTCAATTTTAGAAATGGTAACCCTAGTTACACAGAACTCATAAAACTATTACTATTCAATACCGCATTTAATTCGGAAGTAATCATAGACTTTATGGCCGCTAACAGCGACCATAGACACCTGGCTGAGTATTAATATCTTTGTTTATGGTTGGCATAGTTTTATCGACGTCTTTATGGTGTGGTGAGTCATAGAGAATGTATTGTTTTTTTAATGTTGGCTGGAGAATGTCCTGTGACCCCGACATTTTAATAAACATAGTTACGATATAATAATACGCCTGTAATTAGGCAGAGGTGTACTTATTATTTAAGTCCTATGTAATCAAACGGGTAGAAACCCAGATTCTGTTGCTGCTAGATTTTGATAAAATAGTAAAAAATATAATGATATAGCATTAATGTTTCTGAGACACGCCCTACATACGCCGAACAAACATTTTCTGGCCTTCCCATTCAGTGGCGTATCAATATGAAGTCTCTGATGATGCCGATCTAGCAAAAAAAGTTAAAAATGTTTACGACAAAGCCAGTTTTAGTAACTGAATCTGCATTAAACAACAAGGGAACATTTATAACATTACGCCTGTAATCCGTGAAGGGTTAGCCAGAGTTCTACTCATTAGTTCACCCACATTTCGCGTTTAATTCCCATGGATTAGGACCCCCTATTCGCCTATTGCCATCAACTGGGAACATATCCAGGCTGCTGTTGAGGAATTCCTGATGTCAAAACCCCAAAAAACAACAGAATGGCAAGGCCCAAAAGGTAAAAGGTAGAAAGGTAGACCGATAACACGCTGGGAGGACGAAACCAAAAAGACAGCCGGTCCATTATGGAGAGAAGTAGCCCAGCAGGGCTATTGCGTATCTTTTAAATGACAGCGGCTATCATATTGTCCATGGATTAACTGTCAAATTGGTTATGGTTTAGTACAAAATGGAACCATTTGACAGTTAATTGATGGACACTATATGATAGCCACTGTCATTTAAAATATACGCAATAGCCCTGCTGGACAGAGAAAAGTGGCGATCTTTGGAGGAGGCCTTCATCCAACCTGGGGTTCTTGTAGACCAAGGAAATATTTTTGTATGACAAAACTGCCAAAACCATTACTAAGTAATGGCCTAAGTCATCATTAAAGCTCTGAGTACAACAGTAACACTTATTAATTTAGCTATAGAAGATTTTATTGTAAAACTAACAAATTAGGAATACTAACACTAGAAATAAGAATGTGTGTTTTATAATTACTATTATAAAACACGACCTACGTAAGACCTACTGGTCTTACTTAAAAATAGATATTTATATACTTAGTTCGATAATAGATTATTATTATTATTAGATTTAGATAATTATGATAGTTATTAAGTTCTCTTTTAAGTAAAGTACTGTAAAACTGTTCTACAGGAAATAAAAAAATAATAAAAATATTTATTTATTATTGAGAAATTCCTGATGTCAAAACCCCAATTAACTATTTGTATGACCCGAGAATCGAACTCAGGAGTCAGGACCTCATGCTTAGCAGTCGTGCTTGCAACCACTAAACCAATGAGGCAGTCTGCGCTAGACAAGGAAAACGGCAATAAAAACTAAAACAATGCATTAACCAGTCCGGTTTCAACTAACGTAGAATCTCAATGAGCTAACACAATGGGAGCTTCATAAAATGCAATAAAAAAATACACGTAATAATTTAATTAAGTACTATTAAAGAATCTATATCCTTATGTCGTAAACTCCATTCTCGAAAATCGATTTCTAATTTGTAATCGAGATATTTGTATGCTATCGATTTGTGGTAGACCGTAGGTATGTGGTTTTAAACATTTTTATTCTAGAGGTTCACAGTATTACTATGAATGAATCCAAACCTATTTTTTGTTATGAATAGGGTCAAAATAATAAAAAATTGAGAATCAAACCCATGAAGCGAAGTCTTCATTCTTATATTGTAATTGGTACTTAATATTAAGAATATTATATTTTCAAAGGTAGTAATTCCCTTACGTCGGCGTCGCCGAATGACCAATCGCGATTTTAGATAAATTAATATTTTTAAAGAATTGCAACATTTGCACCGTCGCACGTCATTTCCCGTTTTGAACACATGAAAAGTTTCTTTTACAACATTTATGAGATTTGACTCAAAAATAAATACTTTTAGACTCATATCTCATGACAAAAGTTAATTTGGACGATTAATTAATCCAAATCACATCATTAAAGAAGAGATTTTACCGCATAAAATACTAGTCTGACTTTACCTCAAAGAGAAGACACCTACTCTGCCGTGGTATAACTAAAATGCCGTTATCCAACATCTGGTCGATTTTCAACTTTTGATGCTATATTAATGAGAAAAAAAAAATCTATCGATCTGTGTTTGCGAATTTTCAATTTCTTGAATAGTTTTAGAAATAATAATTTAAAAAATGCCGTTAAGTACATATTTCTCACGTGTAAAGTAAGCAAAAATAACATTAAGTAACTTTGTGAGTCTATAAAGCCGCTAAGGTTCATTAACTCATATTTTCATCACAAAAAATCTATATGGTTACTTGTCTAGATTGCCGTTAGCAGTCTTTTGTACACTACAAAGCGGTTAAGGTACTGTAACTGTTTTATAGGTATTCTTTTTTAAATAAAGGAGTTCGCTTTTTTTAACTATAACGTCGTTAATTGAAAATGTTAGACTTAAACTTGACTAACTTCATATTTGAGATACTTATATCTTGACTTATTGTATGTTACAAGCCCGTGTAACGTCGCACGTTACATTTTGCACAAAACATAACATATAAACTAAATTAACAATAAAAACAGCAACATTCCAATGTTTACTTTCATCCACCTGTCAAGGAACCGCAGACGTCAAAATATAATAACCATAGAAAATTACAAGTAGTGCGGTAGCAAATAGTAATTACTAAAAGCACAAGATGCATCAACTATCGGGCGCGCGAGTGAGGATTTATCTATGGGCTCGCGTATGTCCCATCTCTATCCAACGCTGCCAACGCGATCTTTTCGTTTGACATTAGGAATTTTGGTTTTTCCCGAAGCGGTCACACGTCTCACCATATCTAAATTATATGTGATTTCACACGTGTCTTAACTCGCCATTATCCGGGCCTAAAACAATTGCCTACCTAATCAACATAATTCTCCGTTAACGAGGCCACTGGATTTACTCCAGCTTTCCTAGTCTTCGGTCGCGAACTTGTAACCTGCGGTACTCATTACACGGACAACGACCTCGGCAACGAAATAGTGTTTTTGCCACGTGATGCATACGCCGAAAACTTAGGTTGCCTTTCTAGCGTTTTCGATACGGTGCAATCCAGACTATGGCAGGCTCATGTTAAGAACACCTCGCACTACAACTTGCGTCGAAAATTTGCCGAGTTTAACGTTGGCGACGTGGTCATGAAACGCGCTTATTTCTTGAGTGACAAGGGGAACAGGTTCTCGAAAAAGTTAGCTCCCAAGTTTATTAAAGCAAAAGTCATAGCCAAGAAATCACCATTGGTCTACGTTCTTCAGGACATGAAAGGCAAAGACTTGGGTTCCTGGCATATTAAGGACTTGAAATTAGTAGGAGTCAATAAATAATCTCAATTTTTTTTTAACTTAGTTATATTTAAGGCACTGAATAACACAGTGAATAAATTTTTTTCGGCCTCCTTATTCAGCCCCGATGGAGAACCACGCTCACTTGATTCTGTCATGTGCCTTACCCGTGGTCTCTCCTCATATTATCGGAACCTCTGGATTGGTTGTTGCCAACTCGGTACGTTTTACTTACCGGGAGTTAATATTTAAGAGCGGTTGCAACTCTTTAAATAAGCCAATGCAGGAGCGGGTAGATACTCCTTAAATAAGCCTAAATCCATTTCAATAGTATAAACCCAGTAGGTTCTTTGCTTCCTTAAAGCCGAATGTACGTCTGTTTTGCGCGAGTAACAAGTCAACTACGGACATGGAACTCTCACATAGCTGCTAGGGCGCGGACTCACCTCTTGTTAAGGTAGTCTGCCAGTATGCAAAGATTACGAATATGAGATATGATGGATGAATGATGAAGAATACAAGGGGTCGTAATTCAGATGGAGGTATAATAGGAGCAAAGGATTTTTACTGAGGTAAAAACCCTCACCAAGCGGCGGGGTACTGTAACGTCGCACGTTACATTTTGCACAAAACATAACATATAAACTAAATTAACAATAAAAACAGCAACATTCCAATGTTTACTTTCATCCACCTGTCAAGGAACCGCAGACGTCAAAATATAATAACCATAGAAAATTACAAGTAGTGCGGTAGCAAATAGTAATTACTAAAAGCACAAGATGCATCAACTATCGGGCGCGCGAGTGAGGATTTATCTATGGGCTCGCGTATGTCCCATCTCTATCCAACGCTGCCAACGCGATCTTTTCGTTTGACATTAGGAATTTTGGTTTTTCCCGAAGCGGTCACACGTCTCACCATATCTAAATTATATGTGATTTCACACGTGTCTTAACTCGCCATTATCCGGGCCTAAAACAATTGCCTACCTAATCAACATAATTCTCCGCCATCGAGCAATTAAATTCGGTGTCTTTGAAACCCCCATACTGGGTAAGTGTTGGATAGCATGATATGTGTATATTTTGTGTTCTTGGTCCTTATAGGTTAACTTGGCATGTATGCTTAATTTTATCTATTTTATTGTACGCTATTTCATGTATTTCATTTCAATCTAATGCCTTCAGCTCAAAGCATTTTGATTTTTTCGTGCTTCACACTCAAAATGTGCTATCATGCCGTATTTTCACTCTTCCCACATGTAAACTCCGTCTGATTGTGACAATCCACCAACACCTTCATTAGTGCATTATTATTGCTGTTCGCTCTGCTTGGCTTGGTGTCGCAATCAGCGGAGTTGGCCTTTGGTCATCTCGTGACACGCTGGACGTCATGTTCCAGGGTCCAAAGTTCCGGCTAGAGCACCCTCAAGTTCGCGTTAGTTACGCGGCTGGTTCCGTCGTGCGTGCTTAAATCGGGCCGGCATCGGCATCGGACTTCCCACCTGTTGGCCATACTTGCCACGTGGGCCGAGCCGGGCCGACGTAAAGAAGAGCTGGCCATCACCCCTACGCATCCAGCGTGGCACCTCGCTGCGGTCATCGCCACGCCGGCTATCAGGGCAGTACAGCACATCCCACAGGGATGCCTTAGGAGTTTGTGTCCGTAGACCTTCCCACACCCATTTTTTTTTATTTAAATATATTTTATGTAGACTGGTTGCGTGGTCTTATTTATATTAACCTGCGCCACGCACCCCTTTTCCGTCACACCCGTAGCGGCATTTTCAAAACTAAACAAAAATGTATTGCACGTCATTATTAGACTAAAACGACGTTATATCACACTAAGAATATATAAATTTTATCAAGAAGGCTTTAATAAATTAAAATAAGGAAAGTTATTTTTTATTTTTCAGTTGATGATTGTTTTTTAAATGATACTAGAAATATAAAGTTTTGAGTTCAAGGAGAAGAGAGGTTTCATGAAAGACTGAAGTTTGTCTGTAATGTTTGTTTTATGTTATCTTATTTTAAAGTACAAGTAATACAAAATTATATTGCTGAATAACTGATGTGATTTTAGTGTTATTCTATAGAACTGGAAGTTCCTAAAAAATCTAGTTATACACTCGAGAGCAATGAATCCGGGTCACTTAAAGAATCCTAAAAATCTCGGAAACTAAAAATGCTAGGTTAATGCAATAAATTGTATTTAATAGACAATGTAATACTCCTTAAATGAAGGTATTAAAACTTCTTAGTTATTGTAAAGTTATATCATAAAAAAATCTAATTTGAAAAAGGGCCACTTTCGAAGATGGAACTACGAAATTACAGCATTTGGTTTTGCTTTTGTTTGTAATCTGTCATTTATGTGGGTACATAAACCATGTTGATAGTGCTCTATATTCATTATTCAAGCTGAAATTATGTCGCTTACGCCTGAAGAATGCACCAGAATACTTACAATGCTGGAAACCGGCCGGAGTCAGCGCGATACAGCCAGGACTGTCGGTGTGTCGCTGTCAACAGTACAAAGAGTTCTCCGACGTTACGAAGAAACTGGTTCTAACCTACGCAGACCAGGAACGGGCAGAACCAGGTGTACCACAGCACGAGAAGACCGATACTTGGTGAACACCATGCTTCGAAATCGCTTTCTTGCAGAAACTGAACTCACAAATCAGTTTCGACGCCTCGGAGGAAGTAACCCAAGTGCATGGACAGTAAGACGTCGGCTTGCTGAATCTAACTTAAAACCCCTTAGACCTGCAAACGGCCCTAAACTGGAGCGTGGGCATTGTATTTCAAGACTAAGATATGCCCAGAGCCACGTAAATTGGAGTATTGAAGATTGGTCAAAAGTTATGTTCTCCGACGAATCAAAATTTATGCTCTACAAGCACGATGGAAGACACAGAGTGTATCGAAGACCAGGGGAAAGATTCAAGCAAGCATGCATCGAAGAAAAAGTAGCCTACGGTGGTGGGTCTGTACTTGTGTGGGCCGGAATTTCTTCTGAAAGTCGCACAGAGCTGGTGATCATAGAAAACGGCTCTTTAACTAGCGTAAGATATGTGGAAGAAATCCTCAATGATCACGTTGGTCCATTTATGGTCAATTTAGGTGAGGATGCTATATTTATGCATGACAATGCCCGACCTCATACAGGTAGGATTGTGAATGACTACCTTCAAGAGATGAACATTACTCGTATGGAGTGGCCAGCGCGCAGCCCGGATATCAACCCGATCGAGCATGCTTGGGACGAGCTAGGCAGATGCGTAAAACAACGAAACCCTCCCCCAATCACGCTTCGTGAGCTCAAAATTGCTCTCACAGAGGAATGGGAGAATATTCCCCAAAATCGTATAAGGAACTTGGTGTACAGCATGCCAAACCGCGTAAACGCAGTAATGGAAGCACGAGGAGGCAATACGAAGTATTAAAATTCAAGAAAATCGTAAACAAGTTCAAAAATTTCATGTTTCCTATTTTTGTTTTAAGGAGAGATCAGCAGTTTTTTACTTTATGTAATTTTGTGTTAATAAAATGTATGGTGACTCATATTTTTTTTACTTTCATTTAAGGAGTATTACATTGTCTATTAAATACAATTTATTGCATTAACCTATCATTTTTAGTTTCCGAGATTTTTAACATTCTTTAAGTGACCCAGATTCATTGCTCTCGAGTGTAAGTAAAGTTTTGTGAAAGTTATAAGTTTAAGCATTAATACATATAATTTGAAAAGCAATCAAAAAAATTGACAATAGAGACTAGTTGATTGATAAACTATGACTTTTATTTAAAAATTATCTTTAATTTCAATAAATTTAGTTCATTTTGTGCAAGAAAATAGTTCACTATTTTTTTATATTATTACGCTATAATGTCGCTAAACTATAAGGTGTTTAGTTTAACCACGTTTTAGCTAAACAATGATTCAAGTTTATCCTTTTAATTAATACGCATCCAAAGGTTAACAGACTTAAAAGCAGTAAGGTAACGTTAAACGCACTAAAGTTTAACATGAATCAGTTCTATAATACATAATCGTAAGCTAAATTGTCGTTATGTGCTATAACGTCGTTTTAGTTAATCATTGAAGTGATGAAATTGTTGCATTTTAATAAACAATAATTTGCTATAAAATAGATACACTAAAACGCCGTTACGCTATACGTAGCGGCGTTTTAGTCGATGATCCATTATGATTTCGGTTACATCTCTGATGAACTAAAACACAAAAGAAGCTTTTTCATGAAATTAAATTATATTTACGATATGATAGGGTAAGTAGTTCGAAAGTATGCGATTTCATCTATGTTTTAGTACTTCCAAATCTCTGAAAGGTGTTGTCATCGCAAAATTACATCGGTTTAAAAATTTGCCGCGGTTTTTTAGTGCTATTCAAAAAAATGACTTTAGCAGATAACGGCATTATAGTTATACCACGGCAGTACTCCAGTTTTCGAAATAAATAAATTGTGTAAAATCGCACGTCCAAAATAACTTTGACATACACAGAACTCAATCAATCAACTTCCAATGCATAAAAATTTTGCATACAATCGTTTGAGAACGTATTTGGCGCGCAATCGTCTCATAATTGACGGCCATTTTGAATTAATTCGCGCCATTTTTTAACCGCCATTGTGACCAATTTGTAACAATAGCTGCAATTACTTTAATATTAATTAGTGACGACATTTAATTGTTTGACAATGATATTATTGTGTTTAATTGTGTGTTGTGATAGTTTTATTGTTTTCGTTAATAGGTTACATTTGAATAGTCGCCGAAATAGGTTTCTACCGAAGAGGTTTGCCGTGTGCTGAAATGAAGGTCGGCAAGAAAACGAATCAAAGGGTGACTGACGAAACGAGGGCAATGCTTGCGGTGATGACAGGGAGTAAAGCTGTGGTCGAGTGGGGCCCAAGGACTGGAAAGAAAAGTGTTGGTCGTCTAGCGGCGAGACATTGTTTCCATCGCGGGAATATTCTGAATAATGAGGAAGAAAGATGATGCAAGGAGAGGCATAATTATACCCAACAGTGGGTGAAGTCGGGCTTTGGATGATGATGATGATGATGATGGGCAATACTTTAAGTGCTTCTTTCTTCTTTTTTCTACTCGTATTCTTCATTACTGAAGGTCGTGTCCCTGATGAAAGTCCTTCATAGATCTTACAATCTGTATTCATGTCTCTCGATATTCGGTTTTCTTTAGAACAGTTGTAACAGTGCTTACAATACTTTATTTTTTTACTAAGTACCTGTTGTTAATTTTCATGAGGAACTGCATTCCTTAAAGTAAGTATTGCCCACCCTTTGGAAATCATTCTAGGAGTCCCAGCTTAGTAAGAAATTTTTAGCGCGTTTCAGCCAAGAAATCAGCTTTGCCACCCAACGTAGTAATGCAATGAATCTTCAGCAGTTTTCTTGCTGACAGCGATGTTGATACTTTGTGGCGACCTCTGTAATTATTTTCTGCCTTCGATATACCGTTATTGTTTTATCTGGGCTGCTTCGTTGGAAGTGGTGGCAACCGTGACTGCTGGATAAGGAGCTTAAAAATTACTGGAAATCTGTGGTTGCACAGTCAGTGCTCAGCATTACCCGAGCCCTCGTAATAAATAAGAAGAGGGCAAGTGGTATGAGAACAGGGGTTCAGGTACTGCTGGGCAGTAACTGTAGGTCCTACCTTCTATTGGTTACACTTTAGCTGCCTAACACTTCGGGGATTAAAGGCGTGCTGATATTGCCTAATTATTTAAAGTACTTATTATTAAAATCCACAAAATAGGGTAGTTAACAAAAAAAAATGTCTGTCAGATAGATTTGGACACGTATTTTTTTTTTTTTACGTAAAGAATCCATGAAGACGATACTGTGCTTTGAAAACTCGTGTGACGACGTCATATTCTAAGACATTAGTATGAAATTTTTTACCGGTGGGTGACTTCACAAGCCCCCACTCAAATCTTTGACGCGTTTTATCTTCGTCATTTTTTAATGATTTGATAAAACAAAAAACGTATCCAATATTTTCGATAATCTAACAGACGGAACAATTAGAATCATATTTTTTTTAGTCTGGTAACATCCCTATTATTATAAATTGTACAATCGGAATACTTAGCCCGGCAATAAATCGTCTAAAAATCTGAATGTGCTAAGTGAATGTTTTACTAAGATAACTCAGCTACAAGCTAAGTTATTCCGTCCAGCTTATGATTATGATAATACGCACAAATTGCGGACTGACACTGAATGTCAATTGTTTCGTACTGTACTAATCATTGCTAACTGGTGATGTAAGATGGTCTGATTATGACGTCATCTGTCACCATCGTTTTATGCACTGTTTACCGTGGAAGCTAAACTTACCTATCTCTGGCAAAAGTCTCTGGCGAGCCCAGACCCTGGGCTGCGGGACTTTTGGAAAGAGATACCGCAACCCCAGAACACAAAGAGCTGAGATGGAACATGGGTGGGTTTTAGTCAGTACAAGTCTGACACTCTCTTCCACGCCGCCCAAAGAATAGGGGATCGGACTGAGTCAAAAAATATGATTCTAATTAGTCCGTCAGTTAGATTATCGAAAAATATTGGATAAATACGTGTTTTTTGCTTTATCAAATAAATAAAAATTTACGAAGATAGACGCGTCAAAGATCATGAGTGGGGGCTAGTGACGTCATTTGTAGGTAAAAAATGTACTATCATTTGACATTTTCGAAGAGTTCACGAGTTTTCGAAGCACTGTATCGTCTGCATTTTTTGTTAATGTGAAAAAAGAAAAAATACGTGTCCAATATTTTTTGGAAATCTATCTGACGGACTAGTTCGTTTTTATTGTCCGATTCCCTATTCTATATTATTACATTTGCGAACCATCCAGCGTAGCCCGCCTTCGGACTCCGAACTCCTTTGATGATGTTCGGGCTCGCTTTTTTTGTGGATAGTAAATTATCAAATGACCTGTCATTTGATAATATACTTTCAGGTAACAAAGACCCACCCATAGATATCATTAATCTAAATATACATACCCACTTATTAACAATTTACAGCTTGTGTTCGTAAATATAACCGGCGGACGGAACTCCTTGCCGCCAAGAGTCCGAGGTGCAGATAACATGTCGGTATTTGCCCCACGATCTCATCCGCGTCTCGAAGCCCATCCGCCATGACGACAGTAGGTTTTCGGCGGTGTTAATTAGTTTGGGCAAGCCCAAGATAACCAAACCGTCTCCTCAGACGGTTAGGTATACGTCAGGCAATTCTCACCCCTTAATAAAAACCTCAGCCTAAATGCGGAGATGCCCGATGGAGTAAAGCTTTAGCCGAGTGGTTTTTAAGGTAAAGTAAAAAAACCAGGACCCTCGGGATAGTTGGGTGGACGATATTGGAAAGTTGCAGGAAGCAGCTAGATGGGAGATAGAGAGTTTGGAGGTAGAAAGGAGAGGTCTGCTGTGGGTAATCTTGCGTAAAAATGACTAAATGACTTTTGAGGACGAAGATGCAGAGGAAAATTTTGGAAACGCAGCTTTTGTTTGGTCCAACTGATTATTGCGCTGATAAAAATGCCAATGTTCTGGTCAAAGCTCACAAGAATCATCAACACTTCGAAGAAGAACCAGTTGAATCATCACACGATTAACAATAAAACGCATAAAAAATAATGATGGGTCATTAATAATCAATAATTCGTTATAAATCCATCGATATATCCGTTCGGAGGCACAATGTTCGGCTATTTACATAATAAATACATTTGTTGGCGGTCCGACTACCGGACGCTATTCTAGCGTAGCGTTTGCAAAGTAATTGATGTTACTAAATGTAATATAATAAAAATAGTATCATCGTACATCAAAGTATCGTCATCATTCCAGCCGAAAGACGTCTGGACATAGGCCTCACCCATGAGTTGCCATATTGACCGGTCCCATGCGTCTCGCATCCAACGAATCCATGAAACGTGAACCAGCAGGGCTATTGCGTATCTTTTAAATGACAGTGGCTATCATATTGTCTATGGATTAACTGACAAATTGGTTACGGTTTAGTACAAAATGGAACCATTTGACAGTAATTGATAGGCACTATAGGTTAGCCACTGTCATTTAAAAGATACGCAGTAGCCCTGCTGGTCATCTGTTACCTAGGTTCAATGAAACGTCTTGGTTCGCGGTCGCCACTCCAGAACTTTCCGGCTCCATCAGCCATCCGTTCTGCAAGCAATGTGTCCTGCTTGCCCACTGCCACTTAAGTTTGGAAATTCTTCTTGCTACGTCTTTAACCTTGGTTCTCTTGTGGATGTCTTCATGATTCTATAATGTAAAAATGCAGCAATTGTTTTTTTTTTGGCATTGTCATAAATCGTCAAACTTCTGTGCTTGAGTTTTTTTTTAAACGTTGCCACACACTAGGAATTTCTCCTGTATCGTAGGTGCATTCACAGACATTTAAACTAACATATGCAAATACCCAAATGTATGTACAGTATTCCGTTTTATTGTTTACTAGTGACCCGCCCAGGCTACGCAAGGGTGCAAAATACTAAAACCTTCCTCTTGAATCACTGTATCTATTAAAAAAAAACCGCATCAAAATCCATTTCGTAGTTTTAAAGATTTAAGCATACATAGGGTTAAAGGGATAGAGAAAGCGACTTTGTTTTATACTAAAAGCAGCATACAGAGTGCTCATGAGGCAAGAGTTTGTATTGCAACCAAAGCAGTATTGCTCTTTATGTATTATGTGATTGTTTTCGCAATTTAATATATTATATAATTTATGTGGTACTAGAAATTATTTATCGGCCATTTTAAAAAAAGATAAATCTTTTAATGGCTTCGAATACCTAAGTCAGCAATAAAAATAAAATCGATAAATTGTCATCCTTACCGTCCTGCTGTCCGTACATATTTCGTGAAGGAACGCGGGTTGGTCCAGCAAATAATCAATTTACGTGTGTGAACCACACCAAAATATTATAATATTATCTGTGGTATGTGACACTTTGACGTTTAGTGACAGTTACGAGTGAATTTTACAAGTACACAAAGCGACACATCAACCTATACATTTCCAGTATAACATGGCCTTGCTTTGTACTGATTGTACAGTAAGAGATCCCCAGAACGTGGTGCTTAAGAAATTCAAAAATGCTGATCTCATGGTAATACTTATTAGTTCCATGGTTGATCTACGCTAAGTTCGCGAAACTTCATCTTAGTACGCTAATAAATTAGAAATTAAAGAATTATTTATTACCTTTTTTTGGGTTCCGTACCGCAGTGATCAAAAACGTAGCCCGTAGAGTATCACTTTGTCGTCCATCTGTCTGTCTGTCTATCCGTCTGGCAAACAAGAACCTTTCTCAGATTTCTTCCAAAGCCCACAGAGCAAGAAATTCACGCTAGAAGTACCTACACCAGTTTAAGCATCAGTCACGTCAAAAGATGTCCACTGCTGGACATAGGCCTACACCAGGTGTCGCCACATTGACCAGTCCCGTGCGTCTCGCATCCAGCGATCCCCGCAACCTTCACCAGGTCAACGATCCAATTAGTGGAAGGCCTTTCAACGCAACGTTTTCTGATCAGTTCTGGTTCGCCGTCACACCAGAACTTTCCAGCCCCATCGGCATAGGCAGATAGGCAGCTCCATATAAAATACTGGTAATCAGCTGCATCCGGTTAGACTGGAAGTTGACCCCAACATAATTAGGAGAAGGCTTGCAAATGGCGATGACGAGCTACTCGTTTAAGCGACACCAGTCTTGCAGCGGTACAAATACAAATACAAATAAGTAGTTTATTTCTGTATCAAGTGTGTACAACATACTAGTGATAGATTATAATAGTAGTAATAGGGATGTTTACTGACTAAACTTATTATAGTGTCTCAGAATTTATAGCTGAAAAACATTTTACTTATGATGTTTGATTTTAACTCAAAATCATCATTTTTTTCAAAAAAAAAAATCAAAATCATTTATTTCAAGTTGGCCAGTTAGAGGCTCTTTTGAATAGTCGAACAAATACTAAATTTTAATAAGCTAATAAACTAAGCTACAGTCCCACTCACAAGGCATAATAACTGTCAGTGTACTGTAGTTGCCGATTCCAAAGCGTTGGTCTCATGAGAAGAATGGCAAGAAACTTCATGGATACCTACTCTTTTCAATCATAATATTGTTACAAAACTTTGGTTACATCATTCATATCGAGATTGGTATATTATCATGTGAGAACGATGTAGCAAGTTGTGCACGATAAGTGTCGACAGTAAAGCCAAAACGACGATTTAAAAATAATACAGGGTGTTTGGAAGGGAGCTGTACATACGCCTAGGGTAGAAACTAGGGATAGTCTGCTACCTACCCCCGCCCATTATATTGACCTTGGCCTCAAGGTTTTTTTTTTATTTATTATTATTTTTTATTTGACTTTTTGACTAAAACTACCTGTAGCTCAAAATCTATCCATGGGACCGGTCGGCTAATGGTCTTGTTTTAATCGTTAGAGTCTTAGGGTCCTGCAAAAAATTATTTTACACCAGAAAATTGTGGAGAAGAAAAGTTATGGGGCCTGAAGTACCGTAGTAAGGTAAAGAAATAATTTTAAATTAAAAAAAAACCTTGAGGCCAAGGTCAATATAATGGGCGGGGGTAGGTAGCAGACTATCCCTAGTTTCTACCCTAGGCGTATGTACAGCTCCCTTCCAAACACCCTGTATAATAATTCAAACAAGCCGTGGCAACTAAGAGGTGACCAGTCACAACTGACAGCACCCGTTCACGAGCATGACGCATGGATCAGCCACCATTCCACTCAACCATTTTAAAGGGAACGAAATGACCCGACACACCCGCCACCATCAGCGAGACATTTAAGTGAGCATGACACACTCAATCGCCAGGGCATATCCAAGTCAAATAAAAAATAGAAAAATAAATGTAGGTTTCCAGAGAATGACAGCTTTCTAGTACATAGTACTCACACAATATGTGCTATGCGACTATATAATACTAAAGAGATTGAATTTATACATTGCAAAGATAGTTGTACAATCTTCTTCTTCTTCTTTCTTCTTCCTATTAAATGCTATTCATTTAAGCGTCCTGTCCTTGTGGAGCAGGACCGGCATTGAGCCAAGCATTTTTATCAGCGATATAATCGTCTAACTTGTAATATGCTTGCTTGCATAGTGTGCGTTTGATACATGTTTTAAATTTCGTCTCATTCAATTCAAGAATGCTTTGTGGAATTTAGAATGCTTTGTGGAATTTGACTGAAACTGACTGTTCGATAAACTTACTGTTACGCTACTGTTTTTGACTGGTCTATAAATCTATAGTTACTCTAGTTGACAATTACATATTGTTATTGTAGTTGGCACATTTTATTCCATTTGACATGAAATATTTTTAATTATGTAACACTTTGACTAGCTTGACATTTTTTAATTATTATAGTTTATTTTTATTGTATAAAATACCACTGACTCATTGAAATACACACCTACTGTTAGACTAATTTATGATATAGACCAGGTACTAATTGACATTGTTAATCTAATTGGCATATTTCATGTCCGTTTCCGTGACTTTATTGATGATATTTTAATTTTGTATTATTTTGGCCATGTTTGACTATTTTATATTTTTATTGTACCTATGTAATTCCAATGCCAGGCCACTTATTCTGAGTTTAATGTGTTAACCTAATATTTGCATGCCTATGTGACGGTAAAATATGGAGAACTTTATTATAAACAAAATGACATCTATGTACAACCCATGTTTGCAAAGAAATAAATGATTTGATTTTTTTTAAACAAAATGTGATTCTAATTAGTCCGTCTGTTAGGTTATCGAAAAATATTGCATACCAATTTTTTGGTTTAAACAAATCAATAAAAATTTACGAAGATAAAACGCTTCAAAGATTTGAGTGGGGGTTTGTAACGTCACTGACTGGTAAAAAATGCCATACTGATGTCTTAGAACATGACGTGAAACGAGTTTTCAAAGCACTGTATCGTCTTCATTGTTTGTTTACGTGAAAAAAGAAAAAATACATGTCCAAAATTTTTTGGAAATCTATCTGACGGACTAATTAGATTTTTTTTGTTAACTTTCTTAATGACAGCCAGGAGCATGCACTTTTTTTTTTTTTTTTGGTGGGTGTAAAATCATCGAATAACCCCTCCCGCTCTTGGGCAGAGCGAAAGGGAGTGTCAGACTTCTACTGACTAAAAACCACCCATGTTCCTTCTTCGCCCTCTATGTCGAGGCCGCGATAACCGTTGGACTACCCGCGGCCCAGACAGGCGTCGGCCCTTTCAGGCCCCTCCCATGTTGCTGACATCTCTTTGAGGCGCGCGTGGAACACGAACGCGCCGTCGACACGGTCTGTTTTCGTCGTGAGACGGACGGACGGCGAGTTAGCCCATCACTCACCGTCCACAGGCCCGCGTCTACGGTGGCCGGAGGTCATCGCGGGACCCCCGACGCCCGGAGCGCCTCCTGCGGCGGAGGACCATGCACTTAACG
This sequence comes from Diarsia rubi, assembly GCA_932274075.1. Taxonomy (NCBI): domain Eukaryota; kingdom Metazoa; phylum Arthropoda; class Insecta; order Lepidoptera; family Noctuidae; genus Diarsia; species Diarsia rubi. The sequence goes on along the minus strand of OW026440.1, from coordinate 2,206,711 downwards.
TACTTTCCGAGACACGGAGGAAACTCTGTATGTAATAATGAGTGGTCACCTATCCACACACGAACCTGGGCAAGAGCTGAGTAACATGAAGATTCATCCGAGTAACTGTTACTATTTTGAGTTTTAAATTGTTTCTAGTGGCCAAGGGCTTAAGCAATATACATAAAGGGTGTAAAAGTACCCTTAACGCAAACGAAAGGCACTTGTTCTCCCCACCACTGCGAACATTTTTTTGTTCTGGACTATACCTGGGAACCCCCTAGTTACGGAGATATTGGGGGCCACAGTTATAGTTAGAAATTTTTCACAACTGCTTTTGTAAATACTAGTTTTTCAGGTTATAAATTTACTTAAATTACCTCTATGACCCGTTTACTGTTCAAAGCATTCACTAGCACAATGTTTTAAGAGTAACCACATTGAGTTTTACCGCAGTATGTGATTTTTGACCCCAAAATTGCGTGCTGGGGGTACTTAGTTTGATGTACAGAATGCATGGTTTACGTTTGTGTGAAGGGTTAATTTACACGTTTAAACAACTACTTATATACGTTTTCAAGCAAACAAAACAACTTGAAAAAACTCTTGTTTGCGTGCAGAACTCAAGTCACGATGTCACGCATGATTTGTGCCAAACGTTTGTAAATTAGGTTCACGCTGATCCATCGGTAGTAATTCTGATTTCTTCTGAGAATTATGGTTTTTCCTTAGTAGATAGCGGAAAATCATGAAGTAAATTGATGTCTCTCTGTGTTTAGGGCATGAAAAACAGGTTGTAAAGCTCTTCAAATAATTTTACTTGCACGATTCAGGATGGTTGTTATTAGGTCCAATATTTAAACCAATAAATAAATATAGTAGTAAACGGACAGATAGTCGGACAAGGTGAATCTATATTTCATTTGGCTTTTGAACCCTTAGTACTTCTGCATTGCAATGTGTGGTGTTGCATTATGGTGTATTCTATCTTTTATCGAAATCATTGGATTTTTTCGTCCAGTTTTGTCCCTCTTTTTTATAATTTTTTACTAACTTTAGCTAGAGGCGTTACCATACAACGTGGCAATGCCGCTAGTCTCTTGGACACATTACCAACTGACAGCGTTGAGGAGCATTTGTTTTATGCCCTTAAAAACACTCTTTTGCAACAAAAACGGGCACCTAAGGAAATTTACGTTCTAAGGTCGATTTGAGTTAATTGAATGAAATTTATTTCTTTGACGTATTCTGTATACTTATAATCGTGTAAATTAATGCGCGTGAAGTGAATTCGGGCAATTAAAAGAAAAGAAAACGATAGATTCTTTAAAACGGATGTACACGCCCAAACAATAAGAAGTGGTCGGCAATAAAAACAAGTTTTTTTTTTACTTTTTTAATTAAATAAAGATACAAATGTAAAAACCTAATAACGAGTGTGACCTTCTCTTGCCATAATCACAGCTTGAATCCTTCTGGGCATGCTTTCCACGATGTTTTTAATAACGGTTTGAGGAATACGTTCCCACTCTTCTGCAATGACTCTTTTTAGCTCCCCGATGTTTTGTGGAGCAGGTTGCACTGATCTTACCCGTCTCTTTAGAACATCCCAGACATGCTCAATTGGATTGAGGTCAGGACTTCGAGCTGGCCAATCTAAACGACGGATCCCAACTTCTTGCATGTACGCTTCCACATCGCCAGAACGGTGCGGGCGAGCATTGTCGTCCATAAAAATGGAATCTTCCCCAAGTGCAGTCAATGTGGGTTGTGCATATGGAATCAGGACTTCCTTTATGTACCGGTGTGCATTTAATGTTCCATTTTCTATGAAAGCTAACTCCGTACGCTCCGTCGAATTAATTGCTGCCCAAAACATAACGGTGCCTCCGCCATAAGGAGTGATTTCTTCGAAACACACTTCCGCATAGCGTTCCCGTGGTCTTCGCAGCACTCGCCGGCGTCGGTCGTCTCCATACAAAGAGATTCTAGCTTCATCAGAAAACAATACTTTATTCCAGTCCTCCAGAGTCCAAGAAGCACAGATCCGAGCAAACTGAAGTCGAGCAACACGGTGCTCACGGAGTAATTTAGGGCCCCGAGCTGGGCGGTGACTCCTGATATTGGCAGCCAAAAGCCTCCTCCTGACCGTCCACAAGCTAACTTCTACTCCTCTTACTTCTTCAAGGCTCTTCTTCAGGTCCACACTTGACGCCTTCCGATTCCGCAACGCCTGACTCACCAAAAAGCGGTCACCTCTTGGTTCTGTGCATCGTTTTCTTCCCGAACCGGGTCTTCTTTTGACCGAACCGGTTTCTTGATACCGTTGCTAAGTCCTCTGGACAGTTGAACGAGCTCACATTTAGCCGCTGAGACACGTAAGTTTGCGAACAACCTTCTTCAAGTAGGGCTATAATTTTACCGGCTCTTATAGCTTTATCACTCATATCAAAAAGTGGTATTTAATGTAAAAAGAGATAAAGAAGAGAGAAGAAAGGATTCTGTACCTCAAAAGGAAAAATCGGAACCCTTTAGAATTCACTCGTGTGTCTGTCTGTACGACCATACCCCTTATCGCCGAAACTGCCGAGTCTAAAATTTAGAAAAAAAACACAGACATTAGTTCAACACTGTCTTACAGATTACAGGAAAACCTATAAGAAGTCTATGGTGCTAAATAACATGAAAAATCTCTTAATATCTACTACAATGGTACGGAACCTTTCATGTGCATGTCCGACTTGTTTGTTCTTCCTCTACTTTTATACCCGTCCACAATCATACTCAAAACCTTCCTCTTGTAAGTTTATTAGTTTTTAATTAATAATTCTAGTGAAACAAACCTTAACCTACGACTTCTAATTGCGGCCCCTTCAGTGTGCGTTAGTATTATGCGTCGCGCGTACAGTCGGCGGCATAAAGGAGTCTACGCACAACGTGTTGCATTCGTAATGCACTTGAAATGAACGCGCCTCTAATTGATTTGTACGCGCCTGTCAGGTTGGTAATGCTTGTCATATTTTGTGACGTTATTTTGATGCGTTTTGAAGTTTGATTTTGGAATTGTTTCTTTTTTTTAAATTGGCGTTTTGCTTCTGCGAACCGGGAGCAGACCGTATCAGAATTGTTAATATTTGATGGGGAATACGCATAGGTAGTTCATCTCGCTGATATTGTCAATTACGTACTAGAGTTTCTAGCTTCTGAGACCGGTTTGAGACCAGTCAGTAGTGTGTGTCGGGTCCCCGATATCGGTCCACCTTGTGGGAGGTCTTCCAATGAGAAGTCTTCTGGTTCGGTTACGGTGGTTACGGTCGCCACTTCAGAACTTTTGGTGGGAACAATAAATGGTTAAAAAGATTGTAAGTAAATTGAGGCACTCAGATTCATCCAAAATCAATATTTTAATTTCTTGTGCAAATTCGTGTCGAAAACCGCACCGCTTTACTTTTGGCTAATCTAACCAAAAACAAAATACGTATTTTCGACAAAAACTTAGCTGTCAAGCTTTAATATCGTTCGAAAAAAATCTGTAGATTCAAATCTCACCATCATTTTGACAGCGAATACGGCGGGAAACCGCACAAAAATGTCTTCCCAAGGCAATTCCATGAACGTCCTACCGCGGAGTGATGTGAAAATTAAATTAAATCGAGGTACCTTTTATTTGATCGGCACAGAACTGCACTTTGTCGCGCCGACGACCGCTCGATTCCAATTAATCAATTACCATAACATAAATACGCGCGCGGCGGCCATTTTAAGTGCGCTAGCTTGTGTTGAGCTGTCAGTGTGAATATTGGCGCGATTTTTTTTGAACAAAATGGTATCTTGAGAAAATTGCGCACTTTTAAGAAGAGAAAAGTATAAATATCCTCGTAAAAAGGTATTTTAAATATTAGACTTGAATTGGTACCTGATGTTCTCCATGATGTGTCCAATGTATGTTCATGATGCATGGGCCAAATGAATGTATAGACGGAAACAAAACAAAAGGAGTACCTATTTAAAGAAGGTGACGTTCTGCTCAATAAAAAAGGCGGGGCTTTTAGGTATAAATAAATGTAACCATTTTCACAATAATCTAGTAGGCACATAATTATATAATAACTACGTCATAATAATTAGTATGATGTCGAAAGTCTTATAGGTAGGTACGCATCATCACAATATTTGGACAACATTTTCAAAACTAAAAACGAAACTCAGTTAATACTTACTGACTGAATTTCTATGAATAACGTGCTGCACCAACCCTAAGTAGCATGGGTCAGGAGACGCTCCGGTCAGAGGCCACGTTATGGCTTCGGGCCACCGTAGACGCGGGCCTGTGGATGTCGAGTAATGGGTTAGCTCGCCGTCCGTCTGTCTTATGACGACGACAGGCCGTGTCGACGGCGCGTTGTTGTCCCACGCGCGCCTCAAAGAGATATCAGAAACATGGAAGAGATCCATGGCAAGGGCCGATGCCCGTCGGGGCTGCGTGTTGTTCAAAAGAGTTACCGCGGCCTCGGCACAAGGGCTAAGAAGTAACTTGGGTGTTTGAGCGTGCTCAAACATCATTTGTTCTGTGTCTGGGTGTAATTTATCTATAATATGTATGTATTTAGAAATATATAAGTATGTTTATCAGTTGTCTAGTACCCATAACACAAGCTCTGTTTAGCTTGGGACTAGATGGCGTTGTGTGATAGTTGTGGAATATTATTATTTAGTCAATAGAATGCTGACACTCCGACACTACCTTCCGCTCTGCCCAGAAGGGAAGGGATTTGATGGTTTGCCATCCAAAAAAAAAATGGGCAAGGAGATAGTGATGATGATGAGGACTCAAAATCAAAATCAAAATCAAAATATTTTTATTTCACCTAGGCCTACATGGGCACTTATAAAACGTCGGTAAAAAGGGGCACGGTTCGGTGCATTGGTCGATTCCTAAGGAGAAGAACCGGCAAGAAACTCCAAAGGTTACTCTTTTAATCTTTTAAAATCGTTTGGGTTAACAATAAGGTATACAAGGACTAAATTTATATAACAATTTTCCTCTACTTACTAGCCACGACCGTTTTTCTTTTTCTTCTCACAAAGCTCAACACAAACTGGCCGCTCTCACATTGTAGCAAAAACACTCTAACCATAGACGATGAGCGCCTACATTTTCACGACCAAGGCAAAGGGCATAAAGGTTGTTATTCCTCAACTGTCAATTAAGTGACGTTGCATTTAACTTTGTATGTGCATCAAAGACGGATGCTATCAGGCGCACGCGTATTAAATACTAAGGAGTATGGTAGCCTTTTTTAAATGATTTTGTTTTGTTTAAAACGATTTCTGCTTTGAAATGAGGGTTTTGGGGCTTTGTAGTTTCCTGTTGTTGGAAAGGAAGGGCCTTTTGGGATTTTTAGGATGATGTCAATGTATCATTTTATTCAGCGTTTCTAATGAATGCTGTCCATTGGTGAAAACAGCATAAAAATCGGTGCAGTAGTTTTTGATTTTACCGCGATTAGACAGACAGACGAGGTAAAGGACTTTGTTTTATAATAATAATATATTGTGATGCTTTAACCTCGATCGTCTTACTAAAGATTGTCGTATTACCAGTTACTGCGTTGTGGAATAATTCAATGATTGAGAATTTAACGCTAGTCGATGTTCACTACCATTTTGCTTACACCAAAGCCCAAGGAAACAATGAACACATTGATATATCGATAATCGAAAAAAAACCAACATGGCCGATTTCCCTGCTTCTAAGCCGAATCGATCAAAATGTACATCACGCACACTTAGTCGATTATTCACAATATTCACCGAACGCATGATCGGCGGCGCTGTAAAGAAATTAAAAAGAAATAGGGGCATAGACAACACCGCATTGTCTATGGCGGCGCTTCAAAGAAGGTTCGTTGCAACACAGAATTTCTAATGAATTTGATTAGTTTATTTACGCGTGACAAGATGGAGGCTTTTGATTATTTTTAAACAGTAATTGTTTGAATTTTAAGTCAATTGGAGTTGTGTTCGAAATAATTAATTTTGGGCTGCTACCGAATTACCTTTGAAAAGGTTAGTTGAAAGCACTTCTACATTCCGTCACATTTAACCGATCTATTTGTGCTACAAGTGCGACTGCTGAACATAAGGTTCTGTATTTGATTCTCTGGTCGGGAAGAGTGTTATTGGTTTTTTTCATCAGGAATTTCTCAGTTACATCCACGGAGTCTAGATTTGTGCCCGGTTGATGGCTCGCCCCTACGGGGATAACTGGCGTGATGTTATGTTGACAAAACAACGGCTAGTTTTTATGTGGACCAGTGGCTCCTACCTTTTATTCTGCCCACGGATCATTTTTCTTTTTTTTAACACGTTGCTCCACACTAGTGTCGTAAAATCAAACACCTCAAGTATACAAAAGTAAATTATTTTAATCCATCCAACATAATCACAATTATACTTTTATATAGCACAGTTACATTGACTTGGAAGATATGTTCACCGTTTAACCGCTAAAGAGCGAATGCCTCCGACCGCACTCTGCGTACAAGAGACGCACAGCGCTTGCGCATGGTCGCATGTAAGCAGTCTGTGCGCGCCCATGCGAACATACCCGAAGCACTGCAATAGCGAGGCAGACCCAAAACCGCTCTGAAAGCGTTATTAAACTGAACACGGAGAGCGTTATAACTTTTTTGCGTGTAAGTAGCCCACAGGCTGCAGGTGTACAAGGACGTGCAATATGCTCGGAAAAGAGTTATTTTCACGCCATCCGAGCAACGCGCGAACCTGCGGGCCAGCATATTAGCTCTTTTGCATAACGCCCTCCGCTCCCGTTCCAAGTCAGCATGATCCCTGAGGTCAGCCGTGACTATATGCCCTAGGTATTTAAACTGATTTACCCTGTCTAAGGGTACACTATTTATACTAATAGGTGGTACATAGTCTGGGCATTTAGCACCACCGGCCTCAAAGACCATGTACTGACTTTTCTTAATATTATATATAAGTCCATGTTTAACAGCGTAATCCTCACATGTCGCTATCAACCTCCTCAGGCCACAGATCGACGCGCTCAGCAGAACCATGTCATCCGCATAGCTTAAGTTATTAACACACACGTCGTCTACATGACAGCCGACGTGCTGGCTGCTCAGCGCGACGATCAGCGCGTCCATATAAAGGTTGAATAACGTGGGTGAGGTCAGTCCGCCCTGTCTTACGCCGCACTGTAACCGATATGGCTCCGACATTGCCCCCGACCACCTGACGCTGTTGACTTGGTGCGTATACCAATACTTGAGGATGGTAACAAGTTCTGGTGGAAGGCTGATACTTTCAAGTTTTTCCCACAAGAGATCATACGACACCAAATCAAAGGCCCTGGACAAGTCGAGAAAACACGCATATACCGGGGTCTTACGGTCGTTATAATATCTGACGGTATGCTTAAGACACAGTATGGCACTTTCCGTTGATAATTGGGGCCTAAATCCAAACTGATTATCATGCAGAGATATATAATTACTTAACTGTGTATTAAGCAAACCGTCAAACAACTTCGCTGTAACCGTAGCTAGAGATATGGGCCTGTAATTACCTTAATGACCTTAATGAGTCTGCCCTGGAGTGTAATATGATGCTGTTTCATAAACAAGGAGACACTTACCTGTTGTTTGTTCACTACAGGAACTGATGGACGCTAATGAAAGTGCCGAACTAGTAGCTCAGTTCTGCAGGGCTATTGCGTATCTTTTATATGTCAGTGGCTATCATATTGCCCATGGACTAACTATCAAATTGGTTATGGTTTAGTACAAAATCGAACCATTTGACAGTAATTGGTGGACACTATATGATAGCCACTGCCATTTATAAGATACGCAATAGCCCTGTTGGACCGACACAAAGTTCTTTTAATATTTAATCCCAAACTTTTATTTTAAAAAAATAAAGAGAGTCAAAGCTTGTACATCAGTGGGGACGAAATGCATTGCATCCATCACCTCTCGACCTAATAGATAGGTAAGTATTAGTAGTGGCCACCACCGCGTGTAAAAGTATTGTCACCCCAACACACGTGGCGCTAGTGTCAATGGCCGATATAGACAACGTACGGACAATTTAGAGCAGCCCTGTCCCTGATGATCACTGCTTTACTGTTTAGAAACGGACTCCCTGAATGGATATAAATTCGAATCTTGTACTCACTCAAATTGTCAGGAAAATTTTGATTACGCGATGCAGAACTCGATTAAATGTAGTGCAATTTTAGGTTGTAATGTAAGGGTCGTACAGTTCACCCCTTAAAATCGTGTTGTACGAGGGTCCGAATTCCGCGCATGCGCAAAACGTTAGTTGTATCCTCAGACGAAACAGTTTTTTTTTGCGATTGGTAGATGTTTCGAACGTCTTTTTATTGAAGATTTGTGATTTATTGCAAAAATTGCTGATTTCAGATAGAAAATAAACAAAAATGACGTATTACAAATGTAGGTACTGTATATGCAATGGCAAGGCAATAATTGAGAGAATAATTTAAAATAAATTATGACATAATTATAGTAAACAAGAAAACGATGCTTGCGTCGCTTGTGGCCTCTATCAGGTACCTACACCTCTGCTTAAAGCGTCATTAAGCGTGATTTTATGTACTATGCTATTTACATAGCTGTCGTTTGTACGTACCTTTACATATATTCAATAAACACCATCAATACGTTAATGTGCCAACAAAAAATGCAAATGACTGCCATTATAACCACACAATGATCATTCTACATTACAAATTCAATAATCCTAATTCAATTTCCATTCTAAACACGTATTTTATCGGCGCCATTGTTTTTATCACAATTTCTAAGAGATCCTTCTTTAATCCCGCCGGATTTGACTAAAAAACTGTTACAATAACTTTTTAATATTCATTTTATTTAAAAAAAAGAAGTTGGCGCCTTTGCCGCCGAAAAAAATCGAACAATACAGATTATGTCAGAAAAAAGTGTTATGATTTATTTGGTCTATGGTTCGGAGTGTTTAGTATGCATGATGGATAATAGATGGCGCCAAAGGTATTTGAAAATTATGCATGTTTCCAAATTCGTGAGAATAGACTCATGTAAAATAAAATAACAAAATACCGATGTCGTGGTGGTGACAGGATTTAGTCGTAAAAGAAGTAAAAGTGATGTTTTTATGAATGAATGTGAATATTAAATAATGCGCTACTTAAAACAAAAAAAAAAACATTAAGTGTGTCTGTCGGTTTGTTCCAGCTAATCTCCGACACGGCACTTTCACAAGCAGTTATCTCAACATGAGGTATCTGGCAGTTGCCCGTCGGGGCTGCGGGTTGTTCAAAGGAGATACCGCGGCCTCGGTACAAGGGTTAAGAAGGAACATGGGTGGCTTTTAGTCAGTAGAAGTCTGACACTCCCTTCAGCTCTGCCTAAGAGCGGGAGGGATTATTCGATGATTTCCCACACCCCAAAAAAAAAGGTCTGGCAGCTTGGGCTAGCTCACAGTCCCGCGTCCGTCCGTCTTATAATGATGACAGGTCGTGTCGACGGCGCATTTGTGTTCCACCTGCGCCTCAAAGAGATGTCAGCAACAATGCCCCGCCCATGTTCCTTTTCAGCCCTTTGTGCCGAAGCCGCAGTTTCCCTTTCGAACAACCCGCAGCCCCGATGAGGCCTTTGCCTAACCCTTCGGGGCTTCGGGGATTACAGGCGCGAATTCCATTATGTTGTAATTTGTGGCCTTTTTCCAGTGAGCGTATTTGATCAGAGTATCGGAGAAAACTTGCGTGGCTCATGAAAACTTTAGTCCTGTCGGCGAAGTGTCTTGTCGGCAAAAAGTCCCGTCCAAGTAAATTCTTGTCTGTGTTCAGTCTGTTGGCGTTTAGTCGTACACTCATGTATTAGGCACACCTTTGTTTAACCCTTCGGGAATTACAGGGGAGGTATATTTAAAGGGAGTAAAAGTACTTACCTTTAACGAACCCTGAAGGCGCATTTTCTCCATTACTGCGACCATTTTTAACGGAATTCCCAAAAAGGAGAAAGTTCTGTATTCGATTGGTATTGTTTTTTATTTTGTTCTAAACCATACCTGGGAACCCCCTAGTTACGGATATTGCTGGTTAAAGTTTCGAACTTCTCACAGCATTTTTTTTTAATACTGGTTTTTCAGGTTATAACTTTACTCAAAATTACCTCCATGACCCGTTTACTACGAGTACTTAATTCGTAATCAAAGCATCTACTGGCACAATGTTTTAAGAGTGCGACATGAGTTTTACCCTTTTTTTTTTTAGGGGTGGGAAATCATCAAATAACCCCTCCCGCTCTTGGGCAGAGCGAAAGGGAGTGTCAGACTTCTACTGACTAAAAACTACCCATTTTCCTTCTTAGCCCTCATGTAAAGGCTGCGGTATCTCTTACAACATCCCGCAGCCCCTTGAGTTTTACCCTTAAATGTGATTTTTTACCCAAGAAAAAAGTCGTTTCCCATCAAACATTTTTGCGTAGTGGTACCCACTTAGTGTGATGTAGATAATGCTTGGTTTACAGCTTCGTGAAGGGTTCATTTATACACCCTGCATGCATATTCTTCTCGTATAGTGAGTTATCAAGCTATCAGTCATGCTTCCGATCTTGACGGCGGCTGTCGCGGTCCCGGACTATGAGTATGAATTTTATACATCGGCTTCTCGAGTGCTCGCTTTCCGGGGTAGTGATGTGACTGTGTCTGCGTTGTGTTGGCGATATCGATGTCGATAGATGCATGACTAGTTTCTTGCGTTTCCGATTAAAATTCAACATTACACAAGCGGGATATTCACCTCGATGATGTTGATTTATCTACTTATTTGTTACGAGTTCTCGATATTTCGAACCGAAGATCTTAAAATGGATAGATTGAATCAAGTTGTGAGTGACAGTACACTCTGCGGGTTGTTCGAAAGACATACCGCGGTCGCGGACACAAAGGGCTAAGAAGGAACACTTGAGGTTTTTAGTGAGTAGAAGCCTGTTACTCCCTACCTCTCCGCCCATAGCGGGAGGAGTCATTTGATGATTTTCCAACTACCAAAAAAAAAATGGCAGTGCAGTGGTAGCACTACCGACCGCAAAAAGGCACGAAAAAGAGGTTAGGCCGATAATAAGATAATGTAAGTAACCAGGTTCGCTGAAAAACTAACACTTAACATTTTACAGTAGGTAAACTGCAAAGTTCTCTAAAATGTACAGCGCTTACCTACTTACATTAGGTAAAGTATGGAGCTGATAAACAGTTGTGCACGTACTGTTTGTGCATATTAGCCTGGTTTAGTTCTGTCTCCTGCTGATAAGGAGGAAAGGATCGCATACCGCTATTTATTTCTGATTAATTTCGTTGGGGGATCCAAGACATTAGTACAGTTGTCTGATAAACCAAACTATCGATAGGAAAAACTATCGACAACCCCCCCCTCACTACTGAAGGGGGATATCGTTTATACAAACGGACATCTGCATAACAAATAAGACATGGAAATTGATTTAAACGCCGCGTGGATACCGCCATGGCATGGGGTGGGTAATGTTGAACTGTATACAGCTATAATGTTGAGCTCGCAGTTGAGCTGTAGACAGTTATGTTGAGCTCAGTTGAGCTGTGGGGGATGCGGTTGATCGTTTTGTTATTTTGGTAGCGCGATTCTGGGTACTTACAGGGTGTATTAGAAATGTTGAGTTGCGACTTGCCTAGATTGGTCTGCGGATGTGTACTAACAATTACCTACTACTAAGTAATGCAATCTGGTGACCAAAATGGCAATAATTTAAACCGATAAAACCTATATTATATATAACCTATATTAAAACTAAAAATACAACACAATACCCATCCATTTCCTAGCCAACTGTTTTACTTGACATATTTTTTTAAATTAAAACTACCATTTTAGTTTCGCCACCCCAATAAATACTCACAATTAATAATTTCACAAAAGAGGAATTAAAGTTTCTACGCCCTTAAACAGTTACCCATTATGTCAATTTAAGAGGGCGTGACAGTCAAACTGACATTTTGTATAGAGCATTAGTATGACAGATGAAGGGGAATGAGAGATGGACGTGGTCACAATCACGACTGTTATGCTAGGTTTTATTCCCGAGTCAGGAAAAGTGGGATTGTCCATCAGGAATTTGTCAGTGTAGCCGAATGTGGTGTCATTCTTCTCCATAGAGATCTTAACTATAGTAGGTCCTTACATTATTTTCATGGCTTGTGACTATATAGGACTTATCTACATTTCAGTTCCGTCGGGGCTGCGGGATGTTGTAAGAGATACCGCGGCCTCGACATAAAGGGCTAAGAAGGAAAATGAGTGGTTTTTAGTCAGTAGAAGTCTGACACTCCCTTTCGCTCTGCCCAATAGCGGGAGGGGTTTATTTTCCACACGCAAAAAAAAATATTGCTAGATTTCAGTGTTGTTTGTTTCGACAATTCACAAGTGCCTGTAACTGGCCTACTTGAAATATATGCTTTGTGGATTTAATAGGTAGGTAATTATTTATAAATTAATCTAATAACCTAAAGTAGCTAACTTTAAATTAAAATGGCGTCAAAAAACTCCTCCTCAACGCTGTCACCTGAGGGTCGAAAATGGCCACTTTTGCAGATCATAAAATGAATTGCTTTAAAACTGGCAATATTTGTATGGCAGCCCTTGCGCCACGGGAAGTGACAACTCAGCGTATGTCCAAAATGTCCTTAAAAATGCTCAGATTTTTATTTAAATGACAACTATTCTTCAAACCAAAACGATTATAAAATCCTACAGCGTTATAGCCATTTGCGTTTATCCTGTCCCCAAAAGTCCTATATAAGCCAAATGATTAAACTACAACAATTGCTTTATAAAACTTGTTATTCTACGATATTTTATCAGACGGACAGGGGGCGTGGTTGCCGCATATGGGGCGCGAGACGCATCTGCGCAGAACTGTAATGTCATAAGTAATGATTGAGGAAACTGCAAGAACAGCACGGAAACTTCAAGTCCGATTTGTAGTTGTAAAGTCGTTAAATGTCTAGGTATGGTGATGTGGTCTAAAGTGGATCTACTTCGTGACTTTATAATAGACTAACGGACGTTACCCGGTTTCACCCGCGTAGTTCCCATTCCTGTGGGTATACAGGGATAAAAAGCCTATGTCACCCGAGGATAGTGTGGCTTCCCAACAGTGAAAGAATTTTTCAAATCAGTCCAGTAGTTTCGGAGCCTATTCGTTACAAACAAACAAACAAATCTCTCCACTTTATAATATTAGTGTAGAATATTAGTGTGTGTGTGTAATATGTGTATACTTATTCGTTTCTGGTTAGTCTTTAGTTGGCAATCTAAATTGTTGTCGGCCTAGAACAGAGCTAGGTACTAGTTTGGCGCTTTCGGTAACGTTCATCAGTTCCTGAAGTGAACAAAACAAACAACAGGAAACGCAGGCCACCATATTAAGTGCCCCATCGATTTTGGCACCACAATCTCTCTCTAGCAGACCTTTTGACTTCCAAAACAAGCAGCTGACAACTCCTATTAATTCGTAACGCGTTAAACTCCCGATTAGACGCATAATGCTGTATAATATGTCACTGTTATTGTGTTCACTCCCCTGCGCCCGCGCAAGTGCCACGCCCATAGATTAGCGACATCTATACTGCTATTAACTGCGCATCTGTCGCTTGGTGCTGTTACAAGACGAATTATAATAAATTGATGAAGGTTTGGCAGTTGTTACTCTGTGAATGAATGGATAAGTTACTGGTTTCTGAGTGGGTGTTAGTAAGTTCGATCTTCACCCATTACGCTCTTTATGGTAAAAATGTACAAAACATGCAGACGAATTAAGAACGTCCTTCTTTTCGGAAGTCGGTTAAAAATGGTTCAACACCCAGGTTTTGCAAAGACTTGTTAGTTCGGATGCAGATCCTTCAGTTTCTCCTTACTAGTAGCCACAGAGTCTGGATTTGTGTCCGATTGATGGGAATAGGCTAGCCCCTGTTACAGGGACTTAAACGTACTTTTTTTTTTTTTTTGGCGGGTGGAAAATCATCAAATAACCCTTCCCGCTCTTGGGCAGAGCGAAAGGGAGTGTCAGACTTCTACTGACTAAACACCACCTATGTTCCTTCTTAGCCCTCTATGTTGAGGCCGCGATAACTAGTGTACAATTAACTGACGAAACGTTGCCGTGTTGGTGTAGTATTAGATACACCTTTGGTTGACGCTTAGGGGATTACATGCGTAATGTTATGTTTTCAGTTATAACTCTGAAAATGAATGGTTAAGTCGCGGGTTTCCGAGAAGATCAAACTCACTATCACCCGGTAGTGAGTTAGATCGTCATGCGTTGCGCATTTTGTGTCATACCTACCGTTAATGATTTCAACCCCGCAAAAGTCGTTTCTCAGCCATAATTTTTTGTGTAGTAACACTTAGTTACATACCTATTTTTTTAAAGGGTAGGAAATCATTAAATAACTCCTTGACAGACTTCTCCTGACTAAAAACCACCCAAGTTCCTTCTTAGCCGTTTATGTCGAGGCCGCGGTATCTCTTGCGAACAACCTGCAGCCCCGACGGGGTTGAGGAGCTTGTGTCTTAATAATAACTGCCACTCGGGTCGATCTTTAGTTTTAGACGCGCTTACCTAGGTAGGTCTGTGGATGGGTGACCGCCCATTACCTACATACCGAGTTTCTCCGTGGCTCGGTGAGCTTCTTAAGCTGTTGGTCCCGGCTGCCACATATATAGGATCTTTGGCAGTCGTTACAGGTAGTCAGTGACCTTAGAGTCTAACAATCAGTCTTACCTAAGGGTACAGTCATCATCGCCGCGGGAGGCGCTCCGGGCGTCGGGGGTCCCGCGATGACCTCCGGCCACCGTAGACGCGGGCCTGTGGACGGTGAGTGATGGGCTAACTCGCCGTCCGTCCGTCTCACGACGAAAACAGGCCGTGTCGACGGCGCGTTCGTGTTCCACGCGCGCCTCAAAGAGATGTCAGCAACATGGGAGGGGCCCGAAAGGGCCGACGCCTGTCGGGGCTGCGGGTAGTCCTCTGGTTATCGCGGCCTCGACATAGAGGGCGAAGAAGGAACATGGGTGGTTTTTAGTCAGTAGAAGTCTGACACTCCCTTTCGCTCTGCCCAAGAGCGGGAGGGGTTATTCGATGATTTTACACCCACCAAAAAAAAAAAAAAAGGGTACAGTCATCATCATCATCATCAGCCTATAAAGGGTGTAACAGTACCTCTAACGCCAACGAAATGTACTTGTTCTCTGCCACCACTGCGATCAATTTTTGGTTTAAGACCATACCTGGGAACCCCCTAGTTACGGAGATATTGGGGGTCAAAGTTCCAAATTTTTCAGCTATTTTTGTAAATACTAGTTTTTCAGGTTATAACTTTACTTAAATTACCTCCATGACCCGTTTACTATTCAAAACATCCACTAGCACAATGTTTTAAGAGTGCTACATTGAGTTTTACCGTAAAATGTGAATTTTGACACCAAAAAAATAGTCGTTTCCTAGCAAAAAAAAATGCTTATGGGTACTTAGTTTGATGTGTATAGATCTTTGGCAGTCGTTACAGGTCTCAGTCAGTGACCTGAGAGTCTGACAACCAGTCTTACCAAAGGGTATCGTATTACCTAACATTAACTGGGTTGTGGAGGTCAGATATGCAGTCGCTCCATGTAAAATACTGGTATAATTCAGCTGCATCCGGTTAGACTGGACGCCGACCCCAACATAGTTGATAAAGGCTAGGCAGATGATGATCCAGCAGTGGATTACTTTAGGCTGATGATAGATGATGAAAACTTAGTTTGATGTACTGAAAGCTTTGTTGGGTACTTCATGAAATGCATTGTCTGCCAATCTCGCCACCATCAATACTTCTCTTTTCATCTCTTGGACGCCACTCGGTCACAGCTCACTCCATTTGAGTTCCATAACACGATATCCAATTTCGAAGACCTTCGTACGTCTCCGGATTTCGACGATTGGAACGCAGGCTACTAGTTTTATGCTGATCATGGAGTGTTTCGAATCATGCTCAGTGTAAAACTATAGTAGACCGAGGGATGTTTACTGTTTTTTTTTTTTCATCTAATTAGTCCGTCTGTTAGATTATCGAAAAATATTGGATACGTATTTTTTGTTTTATCAAATTAATACAAAATTACGGAGATAAAAAGTGTCAAAGATTTGAGACGGTTGTGACGTCACTCACCGGTAAAGAATGTCATTCTAATGTCTTAGAAAATGACGATACACGCGATTTCAAAGCACTGCATCGTCTTCATTGTTTGTTTGCGTGAAAAAAGAAAAAATACGTGTCCATTATTTTTTTGGAAATCTTTATGACGGACTTTTTAGATTTTTTTGTTAACTACCCTAATATTACAAATATATTATAATATCAAATAATCTATTCTCTATGTCAAAGGGCAAACAGAATTTACAGAGTCCTTTTTCTTGTGCCATTATTGATAGCACAATCGACTTAAAATCAGTGTAAAGTTGTTCTACGTTTATTTTTCAACTGCAATGAATATGGCATTATTTGTTTTCAGATAAAAGGAACTTTAGAGCGAGACAGCTAGGGTTCAGAATTCAGTGAAGTCCTCAGTATAGATTTTATCAAAGCGTATTCTGAAAATAATGTGTCTCGGTTTACATGAAAAGTTAGTACTTAATCTAACCTTATCGTAGTCACATAAGGTTGAGTTTTGTTTGACTTAATGCAGTAATATTTACCAGACACGCCCACTTGCGGTATTATAGGGTGTTTTCAAAACGGGTGTATTTCTAACCTCGTTGGTCTAGTGGTTGCACTGTTAAGTTGGAGGTTCTGTCTGTTCTGTCGGGCAAAGTGTTATGGGGTTTTTAAATCAGATATTTCCCCGGAGCCTGAATATGTGTCCGTTTGATGGCAATAAGCTCGGCTGCTATTACATAGGACTTAAACATAACTGGCTTGTGGGTGTACTATTTAGGCACACCTCTTCTGCCTATCCCTTGAAATAGGGTAGTTAACAAAAAAAAAATCTAATTAGTCCGTCAGATAGATTTCCAAAAAATATTGGACACGTATTTTTTCTTTTTTCACGTAGACAAACAATGAAAACGATACAGCGCTTTGAAAACTCGTGTGACGTCATATTCTAAGACATTAGTAATGACATTTCTTAGCGGTCAGTAACGTCATCAACCCCCACTTAAATCTTTGACGCGTGTTATCTTCGTCATCGTGTATCTTTCGTTAAATTTTTATTGATTTGATAAAACAATAAATACTTATGCAATATTTTTCGATAACCTAACAGACAGACTAATTAGAATATTTTTTTATTAAATCAGTAAACATCCTTAAATGCGTCATGATATTATGTAGATGTAAAATGTTAAATGAAATAACAGACACTTGATCACACGTTCTTTAATATCGATAATAATTTGACATTATAGGCATTGCTTGTATGTTTTTAAATATTATACATGTTAAGTTACATCTATGACTATTCTACTTGGTTTTCGGAGCTTTGCTTGAATTGACTGTCAACAGATTTAGACAAATACTTAGAATAAGTTGTTATTTTCATAGGGACAAGCCTGCCACACTATTCCACTGCAACTTGTGTGCGTTACAATCAACAGTGGCGACCACCAGATAAGCGCCGAGACAGTGAAGCTCGACGAAGTCCTAAAGAAATAATTTAACTGTCTTGGATTCCGTAACGAAATTTATCAAAAAAGAATAGCGGAGCAGTAAGAAAAACGTAACATCCATTTCCTTCCGAATAAGTAGAGAATAGTTAACTAAGCACCAATTTCAAGACATTCAGAAATCATAGGCGTGTTTTTTAAATGCCAGTGGCTATCATAGTGCCCATCAATTAACTGTTAAATAGTTCAATTTTGTATTATACCTTATCCAATTTGACAGTCAATCGATGGACACTATGAAAGCCACTGACATTTACAAAGATACGTAATAGCCCTGCAGGAGTCAATTCACACTAGCACAGTGTTTCTATTTGATTCGATGAAAATAAGGCGGGCAACTTTAAGGTTTTCATTCAGTCATGAACTTATAAGTTTTAGAAATTGTGTTTGTATTGTAGAAATTTTATTTAACAACTTATCAAGAATACAAACTATAAAAAATATTCAGTGGCAGTCCAAGCGAGCAAGCTCCGAAAAACCAAGGTCAATTAACAAAAATTTCCAACCAAAAATTAGCTCGGTCGTCCATTTTGATAATGCCTCAAATTCACTTGACTCATTGGCGCCATTCGACCTGTCATCGAAACGTCAAACATAGTGCTGCGACCATTCACAATCGGTTCCCGATCTAGTCGATTATTCGGATCGATTTTCGTAGCACTTAAAAAAGCTGACGACTGTGATTGTAGAAGACTTCCAGGTAATGGCTGTTGCCTTTCTAGTCTGTATTGAAGATTTTGCTTCTCCATCTGATGATGTTGAGTTCGGATCGCGAACCGGTTCACGTGAACGGGTATTGGGACGACTATTTTTGTGCCGGATCCGTTTTTGCTTGAGTGGCTGCCGGATGCGAGGCCGGCTTTTACGCGTTTCCATTTTGCTCGACGATTTTGGAACCATATTTTTACCTGGGGAAGAGATTTTGGTTGTTACACATTGATTCATCATCATCATCATCATTAGCCTATAATGTTCCCTCTGCTGGGGCAGAGGCCTCCTTCTCAATGAGAGGGAATGGGCTATAAGCCACCACGCGGGCCCAGTGTGGGATGGTAGATGTCACATGACTGGTTCAAGTACATGCCGGTATCCTCACGTCTTTCTTCACCGGTTAAGAGCAAGGAAAGTGTTGAGTTTTTCGGTAATAAGTGATTTTCGTTAAAAAATATTTTCTTTTGCATTTTAACCTTACTATGATGTCCTGCACGGAATACGTCGAGTTGTCAGTAACTCTGTATAAGTAAGATCTGATCTAGTAGGCACAATAAGGCATTTCACCAAAATCTAATTAGTCCGTCAGATAGATTTAAAAAAAATAATGGACACGTTTTTTTTCTTTTTTCACTTTAACAAAAGATGAATACAGTGCTTCGAAAAGTCATGTCAAGTCGTGTGACGTCACAAGATTAGCACTTGTTTACCCACAAAGTGACGTCAAAAACCCCACTCATGATCTTTGACACGTTTTATTTTCGTAAATTGTTGTTAATTTGATAAAACAAAAGACGGACTAATTAGATTTTTTTGGTGAAAATACCCCATTATAGACAAGAAACGGTCGAAGAGTGGTTTTCTTGGACTCAGGTTCAAGAAAACCACTCTTCGACCGTTTCTTGTCTTGTTTTTCGTTCTACTGCATTACAATATGCAACATTTAACACCATCGCTCACCTGTACTTCACTAAGCTTCAAAGCAGAAGCGATCTGCGACCTCTCCGTGAGACTCAGATACTTCTTGGCGTGAAACTCTCTCTCGAGCTCCAGGAGCTGTTCTGACGTGAAGGCAGTTCTTCTTCTGCGCGCCTTGCTCTCTCGTGCTGCGTCCGTACTTGAATCCTCTGGGTCTGGTTCCGAGTCATTTCCTAGGAAGAAAAGGGAGTTTAGTAAGGAAGTTCCTTAAAGGTTGCATCTAGCTGAAATATATTCACTGCCGGCTTCTGGGTTTGCTGGTCATTATATTCTGAATCTTTTCAAAATTCGAGTAAATTGTGTTTTTCTGAGCAAGCGTGATCCACTCTAGGCTGCATACTTGCTTCACATTAGGCGAGTAAGCTTACATTTTACAGAAGCAACAATACAAAAAAAAATATATGGCTGTAATACCCGAAGGGTTAGGTTGTTGTGTATCTAATAGTGCACCCCGCCATTTATGTTTTTCAAAACACATATAATAGGGAGCGAGCGTATTGCCATTGATCGGGCACAAATCCAGACTCCGTTACTACTTATAACGCTACTACTGAACAATTTCTGCTTAAACTGTCCCACTATTTCCTGGCCCGCCCTGTTAATCTAACCTAGGGTCTCATCTCACGCAAGCCTATTTAATCTTGAAAAACTAAAAAAGAATTAACATAAAAATATCATAGCTACGCTAAAAAGAATGGCTTGATACCGGTAGTATCAAGCCATTCTTTATAAAATCAGAAACCGAGAAAAAAAAAGAAGCTATTACAAAATAATACGTCTCTAGCTGTCAAAAGAACTATTAGTCATCGGTCTCCCCATATCCCGCGCATTCTGCATTAATGGCGGGCGGCGGAAACTTTATGGTCGATCGTTTAGGCGATTTTATTGCAATGTCGTTTAGTTTTAGGCGATTATGATTTTTTATCTTATGTAAATCCTGCAGGTCTTTATTATGACTAGGAAAAATAAGCATGAAATAAAAGTTAACATCGTTCTCACTTAATATCCTACTTCCTACTAATATTATAAACGCAAAAGTTTGTAAGTATGGATGTTTCTTTCTCTTTCACGTAAAAACGGATTTGGATAAAATTTGGTGCACAGATAGTTTAAGCCTGGATTAACACATAATTATGATAGTTTTTATCCCGTTTTTCCCGTAAGATAATTTTCGCGAAGCCGTGGGCAACAGCTAGTATAATCATAGATTTAATGAAAATCAGATTTGTAACGATATTTTCATTTAATAGAGTGTCCATAGTGTCTTGCCCATTCTTTTTCATATAGATCTAAACTTTGGAATGAACAACTACTATACTTTCACAAGTTAGCATGGGGTGCGACTGGGACAGTAGCTTCATTTTTATGTTTTTTACAATGCAAAAGTACTTAAATTCTAGAGTTTGAAGGTTTCTGGATTAAATTTAAGGAATATGTCAATATGTCCGCCTTTTAGATTATCAAAAAATATTGGATACCTACGTATTTTTTATTTTATCAAATCAATAAAAATTGACGAAGATGCTCGTCAAAGATTTGAGTGGGAGGTTATGACGTCACTCACCGGTAAAGAAAGTCATACTAATGTCTTGGAAAATGACGTCACAAGAGTTTTTAAAGCACCGTATCGTCTTCATTGTTTGTTTACATGAAAAAAGAAAAAATACGTGTCCAATATTTTTTTGGAAATCTATCTGTCGGACTACCTAGATTTTTTTTTGTTAACTATCCTATTTTGTTGTTACTTCAAACCGGCAGATTCTACATGTAACAAAGTTGTTTATTATACTTTTTGCAAACTATCTTTCTTTTTTTTCTCAAAACCCCGCAAATCCGCAACTCAACAAAACAAGACAAACGGTCTGCAGCGCGCCGTCAAATCTTGTTCTGCCCGTGTCAATCTCTCCTTGAGTTTTTGCGCAGTCATAACCCCGGGGGCGAATGGCCGATAAAAAGCAACGGCCGAAAGCCGAGTCAGCGCCACGCCCTCTGGTGGACAAATCTAATGATTAGATTGTTGGGGTGACTGTAGAGGAGTCGGGGTGACTTGGACTTGAAGAATTTTTTAAGATTTTTGTAATGAATGTGTTTTAGTTGTAGATCGGTTGTACAGCTGACTAGCTATTCCTACCCAGTACCTAATCCGCAAAGGACAAAATCCTTGGAGTACCTAATGGTGCCTATATACACATAAGGTAGGTACGCCAGTTATATTTAAGTCCTATAGGGATGAGTAAAACCGAGAACAAATGAAGACTCCGTGACTACTGGGGGTCTAAAATAGACACTTTAGCAGATCATAATATGTATTGCGTTTGCGTTTACTTATAGCGTAAAATGGACCTTTCATAATGGTAGGTAACTGCGTCTGTAACCATTTGCACAAATAGATTATATTAGGAAAAAAATATTAATTGCGTTAAAATGGCCTACAACATAAGTCCCGCAAATCGAACCCAGGAGCACATGATCAGCAGTCGTGATTGATTTAAATGTTAGTAAGCCCATTTTCTTTACCAGTTAACAATAAGTTACGGTCTTGAATTCGTTGAGAAGATATTTTTTTTGTGGATACAAGAAAACAGGACTCATTTTCGCGTGTCTGTTTGTAATATTAAATTAAAAACTTTTTGCGGAATTCATAATAATATGATAATATACCCATACGGCACTCACAACAAAAACACTTATTATTTCATTTTTGTCTGTCTGCTCTCGTTAATCTTCGAAATGACTGGGCCAATTCTGTCGGGACTACTCGTCGTACTCGACTTTTAAGCTATTGCATAGCTTCTATCGCGGGCCTTGAGTGTGGAGACCGATGTCAATCTCCTTCCATCGTTATGATTTCCTGTACATTGCCATTGTCCTTAGCGTGCTAACCACGTAAACCCAAGTCGTCTGCTTTCAAAAAACCGTCGCAAGCATAGAACTTCTAAGAAACAAGTAATAAGTTCTTCAAAATCACAATAAAATATCTATTACGATACTAAATACGTGCTGGCAAACACGTAGACCCCTTCTTAAATACCGACCGCACCAACAGTTTCCATGAAAACCACGATAAAAGATCCCTATAGCAAATAAATATATTTATTCCTTACGACAGAACAACGATTGACAGTTATCGAGAGCGCCAAATGAATTGTAAAATCCGCCATCTTTGATTTGCCGTCAAAAAAGAACAATTTGAACTGGGAATAGACAATACAACTGCATAAGAAAACTTTGTAGACGCATAAAGTCCCGCGCGATCGCGTTTCGAATTTTAAATTAAATTGTACGAGCGGCGAGTTAAATCGATTGTGAAGCAGAATGCATTTTAGTCGAATCAGATGAATCGATTACGTTAAACAGTCCGTTCATAATGGTGGTCACGTATTATTTCAGTTTAAATTTTCACTCTGTCACTTTGGCAGTTTTCCTCGAATTAATGATGAATTGGGAATCAGTGTGGCGTAAAGATGTTGATATATTTGTTTACTTGATGGTTATAACGCTAATGTGGAATAAATAATCCGTTTTCTGCCGATTATCTTATCTGGGGGAATCCAAAGTATAAGGCGCTTGAATCAGTTTGAGCGTAACAGCTCCATTTTAGTGCACATTTAACTTCTATTTAGTAAGCAAAGACATTCAACTTTATGAAGTCTTTTAAATCTGTTCGATTATAAGCATAGTATACACATATTTGTAACAATGGATAGAAGTTTCATTCACTTTCACACAAAACAAAAACAAAATCTTTTCTCCGATATTATGATTCCATGGGACAATTATTCGAACTTCGAACAGGTCGAACCGTGTATTACTTGACCCTTGAAAGGCAAAAATGACCAAACGACTTTGTCGGAGCTTAGTTAGACGTACGTTCCAACCCAGGCAGGCTTTGTGTAATTTATTTCATCACAGCTGCTCTCAAAACGGTGAACGAAAACATCGTGAGGAAACCGGCATGTCATAGATCCAAAAAAATCGAAGACATTTGTGACATCTACCAACCCGCACTGGGCTAGAGCTCCTAGAGAGGAGGCCTGAGTCCCTGCTGTGGGAACATTATCGGCTGTTGAGGATGAAGCGTCGTATATCCTCTGAGTTCTGACTCGTTGGTAGTAGTCACAAACGCAACTGCTGAGGTCCTGGGTCCGATTTCAAGGACAAGCAAAATGGTATTCGTATTTTTCAGTAGCAACTACGGAGTCTGGATTTGTGCCCAGTTGATGGCAATAGGCTCGCCCCCTATTATATGGAACTTCAACATAATTGGCGAAAAATGGGTGTATTATTGGGTACACCCATATTTATCAATAACACAGGCAGTGATGCTATTTTGTTTTAGCCGCTTATTTTCCTTCAAGCTTGTTGCCTCGCCTTTTTGTCAATGTTCTACATCTGACTGCGAATATGAACAATCTGCACATCACATTTTACGGGGCTGTTGTCTTTGGCAGAATGAACGTAATATTATGTTGGATAGTGCACAGGTTAATCCGGAGTTATTTACCTATACGGATCTTGTAGAAACTAGAACAAATTTCCGTGCGTTCAAGCATTTTTTTATACCTATTGTTGGAATCCAATATAACATCTCACAACTTAGGACCCAGTAATATTAATGACAAATAATATCCGTGGTGCCAGGCAACTGGGCTTATCCCAGTTGTATACGTCCCTGCGTGCCTGTTGGCCTTGTTCTGTCTGGGAAGTGGAAATTATGTTTTTGCTATTCCTCCGCTATTCCTTTCTGATTAATTTCGTTGCCTTTATGTACCTACCTTTCGTTGCGTGTACCTATCCGACGACATCCCACACAGTGGACTTTGCGAGAAAAATAAAATCATACCCACATCTAGATATTTATGCCAAATTACAGTTTTCTAGTCCTAACTGCCGGACTCAGAGAGCTTTAATGATTACTTAGGCTATCACTTAGCAATGGTTTTGACAGTTTTGTCATACAAAAATATGTCAAACCTTTACTAAGTGACGGCTTAAGTATTCATTAAATATTACTGAGTACGGCAGTAAGAGTCTTTGAGATATAGTGCGGACGGACGGACAAACGGACGGACAGACAGACAGACGGACATGGCAAAACTATCAAGGTTCTATATTGACTACGGAACCCTAAAAGTTGAATAAGATAAAACGCGATAGAGATCATGAGTAATAGGGGCTTTTGACGTCACTACGTGGTAAATAATGCAGTGCGATGTGACGTCACACGAGTTTTCGAAACACTGTATTGTCTTCATTTTTTGTTTAAGTGATAAAAGAAGAAATATGTGTTTAATATTTTTTGAAAATCTATCTGTCCGATCCCATATTCCTGAAAAATAAGGCACACGTAGGTACACCTAGTAACACCCATAATTCGTCTTTTATGTTTAAACAAAGTTAAACTCACGTCAGCAGAAGTAGTATTATTGATGTAGTCTTCCTTTATAATTGAAGTACTGTTTATTTTATTGTCTTATCTATATACCTATTTTTTTTTAGCACAGCACCATACAGACGGGGTTTAGCGCCCGTAACGTAGTGAGGGCGCTAAACCTATAGTTCTAGGTATATATATAAATATATAGTGCTAAAACTATAGTTCAGGGACTAAATAAGTAATTTACCCGAAGTAAACACTGCTTTTCATTACGAATACGAGGAAAGTAAAAATAAGAACATAAATTATTAGCTAAAGAAAAAATTAGTGTTGATCGGATTGTCGCTTTCCCGCTCATTTTTTTTGTCCTCTGGTCTTCCAGCTACACAGCCAGTTTTTTTCATGTTCATCATTAAAAAAATAGCAAAGATTTTGCCGAAATCTATGTTATTTTAGAGAAATAGTTAAATCTAAATTATATTAAAGTCATAATGTAATTGTAACTTTATGTTACGTTACTTTTAAATAGCGCTGTAATTTAGTGGCTGTATAAAAATTTGGAACATGGTTCAATAAAAATGTGAAAATAGACATAGTTTTTTTTTTATTTGACAGCTGTCAGTTGAAAGCGATTCTCCCTAGGGCTGAAAAGTAGTACTTTCCACCCGCTCCCCAGGCATGTTATGACCTACTTTCAGAGCATGAGTAATGAAAAAGGTTTTTTCTTTCTTTGTAATCTCCGCATAGTTAGAGAGAAATTAAAAATAGAACACTCTCATTAAACCAGGTTAAAGTCCCATGTTATATCCGACGAGCCTATCTATCTACTTTGAAATCTATTTGTCATGTCGATGCATTTGCAAGTTTTGTAGAAATAGAGCAAATACAATAAAAGAACTCGACACGAACCAAACGTTTTAATAGTAACAACAAAAAAGAAAAGAAAAAACTGACAGCTGTCATTTGGACAATTCGCGCCAAAAGCGAAATAGTTCAGATGTGTTCGGATATGCGTTAATTTCACGCTACAGATGCGTTCGAGTGGCGTGACATAACCTTTATAATGTCAAGCAGCCATTTCTAATTGGTTTATTTGTTGATTTTCTACGTTTAGGGGAATGTGTGTGAACTGTGAGTGTGTATGAATTGTAGGGAAGGGAATTGCAAGCTAAGGACATTCGTTACAGTCAATTTGGATTGAAAATTGTGATAACAAAGCAGAGATAATTTGTGTCCTCTGGATAACTACCCATGCCACTCAGCCGTTGCTACCCGAGATACGGGAGAAACTCGGTATAGATTGATGGTTGCCCATCCACAGACCGACCGACCTTAGCAAGCACGGCTTAACCATAAAGATAGAACCGTGCAGCTGGTATGATTTAGCCACGACCTCCTTGCTGTTTGGACTAGACTGATGACGTCAGACATGATAACCAAAATATTTACTACTGGCTCTTGATTGCGCGTTTTCAATCGTCAGTTTTTTTATTCCCTATTTGAATCGAATTTTGTTAACAAAGTTACTCCTTATAGCATCTACTTTCTGCCCGTAAATGTCTCGTAAAAATCAGAAAATGTCTCAATAGTTTCGAAGATTAGCCGGAATAAACAGACACAGAAGAAAATAAAAAAAAAATATTTTCACACTTTAAAAGTTGAAGAATTTGAATATAGTATATTTTTTCTGGCAATCTATAAAAGATTGCCAGAAAAAATATACTTAAAGAATTCATACATAATGGCTACCGAAGAATCAGTTTAATACATAGACTCATCTCATTGTTTCTTATTAGAATGACTAGAAGTAAGTACATACTTAATTAGAAACTATGGTATAGATTTTTTTTCATATCCGTACACATGTAGGTACTTAGTTAAATATTTAGGGGAGGCCTATGTCCAGCAGTGGACGTCGTTGCGCTGAAATGATGATGATAATGATGTTAATATTCCCAATTGAACACCGCTCCCGAATACTCCTGATGCACAACTCTATGACTCCCAGGTCGGGTAGGGTGTTATTGGGATTTTCCATCAGAATTTACTCAGTAGCTGGTACTGGTTTTATGCCTACCAGTAAATTTACTATTACGTTAGTAATGCAAGGTAATGTAAGGTATTACTAACGCCCTGTCGGGGCCGCAGGTTGTACACTAGTTATCGCGGCCTAGACATAGAGGGCTAAGAAGGAACATGGGTGGTTTTTAGTCAGTAGAAGTCTGACACTCCCTTTCGCTCTGCCCAAGAGCGGGAGGGGTTATTCGATGATTTTCCACCCGCCAAAAAAAAAAAGCATTACCAACGTACTAGTACACTTTGATACTAGTGCGGAAAGTTTAGCAAAATCCCACGTGTATCAAACGACGTTATTCAATACACACACGAAGAAACGAAGAAATAAACTAATAAAACGATAAGTAATTTTGGCATCAATTTTTAGGAGACTATGATTTAATTTACTTTTTTTTCCGCGGTTTGATTCATGGTTGAAGAAGAAGCAAAGGTATGAAGCCGCTAAACAGCCTCACAGGAAAAATATAAAATTCTAATATTACCTATTTCATTAAGAACACAAATAAATGATGTTCATAAAGTAAATATTTGTTAAAAGAATCATGTTTTTTTATAGTACGAGTATTCTATTTAGAAACACAACTTAATTATTCAAAAAATATTTACGCTGTAAAGACGCAAATCAAAATAGTTTATTTTTTAATTTCCTATATTTTAATCGATTTGGACTTTGTTTAAGGTACCTATAGTTATCTGTGATAATTTCCTTTCCCGCCCTTGGTGGCGGAAAAATAAGCAATTTCGCACTCGTGCGAAATACATTGCATGTCGAGCCTAAGCAATAAGAGCCAGTTTTCGACGAAGTGTATTGAAAAATGACTATACTATTAGCCTCTTGGATTACTAACGTGATGTTAGGTCTCTTTAGAACGTATGGAAACTGTAGGCGGCTTATTTATTAAACCCTGTATAGCTTTCGCCCGCGTGGTTGTCGAACAATATCCCAACAAACTATCATCCCCTATTTAACTCCCTTAGGGGTTGAATTGAGAAAAAAAATGTACCTATATACTAAAACCTTCCTCGAGAACCACTCTATCTATTGGTTAATACAGCATGAAAATCGGTGGAGTAGTTTTAGAGTTCATCGCGAACAGACAGACAGACGTGACTGAGGACTTTGTTTTATAAATAACATGTAGTCATGATGTAGTGATAATCTCAATTTATCACCACTCAGGTACAACCACAGCGTACAATTAAATACCAGCCACTGCAAATGTAAGGATTTTCGTAATATCCAAGGTGTGTTCCTAATGGCCGAAATATAGCGCCGCGGCGGCAAGTAGGCCATTTATCATGTCACACTTGAAACATCGCCGGAAAAAGGTGTCGGGGACAAATCTATTAGGATGAAGCTCTTTGGGAAATTATTTCAAAGCATTTTCGGGGATGAAATTCAATTCGGGAGCTCAGGACTTTTCGGAGCACTGTATCGTCTTCATCTTTTGTTTATGTGAAAAAAGAAAAAATGCGTGTCCATTATTTTTTGAATTGTAAAACCACAGACAGACGTCTGGGAGGAACTTTTGTCTGAATGGCAATGTAGGTGGGATAATTCCATCAAAGGCCGACACCTCCACCAGTTCTTTCCATCCGTTCGTGAGTGGCTAGCCAGGACATGGCTGGAGGTGGATCACTGTGTTGCCCAATTTCTCACAGGGCATGGTAACTTTAAGAGTAAATTATTTTCCTTCAAGCATGTTGCGTCGCCTTTTTGTCAATGTTCTACATCTGACTGCGAATTTGAACAATCTGCACATCACATTTTATGGGAGTGTAGTCTTTGGCAGAATTAACGTAATATTATGTTAAATAGTCTACAGATCACATCCGGAGTTATTTACTATACGGACCTTGTAGAAACTAGAATAAATTTCCGTGCGTTCAAGCATTTTTACCTATTATTGGAATCAAATATAACAGCTCTCAACTTAGGACCCAGTAATATTAGTGACAATAACATCCGTGGTGCTAGGCATGCTGGGCTTATCCCAGTTGTATACGTCCATGTGTGCCTATATTGGCCTTGTTCTGTTCTGTCTTCTGCTGATATGGAGGGAAGTGGAAATAATGTTTTTAGTACTGCTCCGCTATTATTTTCTGATTTATTTCGTTGCGGGATTCAAGACAGTTAAATCATTTCTCTGGGACTTCGTCGAGCTTCGTTGTGTCGGCGCTTTTCTTGTGGTCGCCACTGTTGATTCTGGCTTACAGGAGGTACCATTTAAAATGACGTACATATACTTATTAGATTTTTTTGGTGAAATACCTATTTTTGACGCACTGTAATTCTTTCCTTTTTAATACTTGTAAGTATATATTTTATTAAAATTTTAGAGCTGTAAATTTTAGTTTGTAAATATTGTAAATAAAGCACAATCTTCTTTCAAGTATTTAAAAAGACATCAATGATTTATCTAAAAAACATAGAAAATAGAAGAGCACAAGGCACTGCATAAATAAAGGTGATTTACTTAAAGGTATGAGAATATTTTACGCGAAACGAGTATTTTTAACCGACTTCAAAAAGGAGGAGGTTCTCAATTCGTCGGATCTTTTTTTTAATGTAAGTATGTTCCCCGATTACTCGAAGATGGCTGGACCGATTTCGTTTTTTTTTGTTTTGTTTGAAAGAGTACCTACTTACACATCCCAGGTGGTCCCATGATCAACAAGTCAGGATCTGATGATGGGATCCTGGAGAAATAGACAGAACTCTTCAAATTTTATAGGCACACTTGAAGTTATTTAAGTAATTTTTGGAAGAGTACCTTCTCGAAGTGTTCCCATTTAAATTTGGTTACGATCTGATGAAGTACTTCGGAGGTAGGCAACGGAACTCCTCAATAAATGATAGCAAATGGACTGGGATTGCTGAAATTTCATGTCTGTCTATTGTTTACACCCAGTTCATAACATAACATCACGCCGGTACGCTGTGAAGGGGTAAGCACATGTGTACCACACAAACCGACTTCAACAAAAAATAATACACAAAAAAAATATTAAGTGTGTCGGTGACTTAATATGTTTTTTTTATTTTAAAATGTTTTGCCGCCGACTTCTGTAACTGATTTTTCTTCTAAAGTTTATTCTTCACTTTTTTGTATTATTTTTTAATTTAATAATCTTCGTAAGTATATTAACGTTACGTCTAGTTACAACATGCGTTATAATAGGTCCCAGATAATGATTGTGAGGACCCTGCAGTTTCGCGTACGCTTTGCTCAAGGGATTTGTCCTTACTCCCTAGAGTCACTATTTATCCTGGGGACCTGACCCTTGTCTTGTACGTACAGTGTCCGCAACCCTGATACAACGAACTCGATGTCAACTTTTTACTCTGATTATTTCGTTCCTGTTAATCTAAAGTCACAATAATAAGTATAAGGTTTTAAACTGACATGGTTCCTAACAATAATTAAGACTGAAAAAAAAATTAACACCACAGTCACAACCAGACGAAATTTTACAGCCATAAAACTGGGTTCAAATTACCAGTAGGTACTTAAGTCTGAAGAGAAGTGGTGGGCCAGTGGTTGCAGCCCTGACTTACGAACAGTGAGTCATAGTTTCGAACCCAGTTAGGCGCATTACTTTGTGTTATTTATTACATCACTACTGCTCTCAAAACGGTGAAGGAAAACATCGTGAGGAAACCGGCATATCCTAGAACCAAACAATTCGGAAACATGTGACATCTTCCAACCCACACTGGGCCCGCGTCGTGGCTTACACCCCATCCCTCTCCTAGAGAGGAGGATTGAGTCCCTGCAGTGGGAATATTATAGGCTGATGATGATAATGATGATGATAAAGTTTGAAGATGGAGCCTACAATTAAACTGAGTTTTAATTACTAACTGCGGTACTCAAAGATATTTATCTATAATATGTAGGTATTTAGAAATATATACCTAAGTATGTTTATCAGTTGTCTAGTACCCATAACACAAGCTCTGCTTAGCTTGGGACTAGATGGCGTTGTGTGATAGTTGTGGAATATTATTTATTTATTTTATTTATTTATTTAATGATTACTTAGGCCGTCACTTAGTAAAGGTTTGACATACTTTTGTATGACAAAACTGTCAAAATCTTTTACTAAGTGATGGCCTAAGTAATCATAGCTCTCTGAGTGCGGCAGTAAGACTCTTCAAAGCTCTAGCACTAACTTTAAACTGTGATCGATTGACTTGAGGCATGTAATATAATGACATTTTAATTTTACTCTTTTATTTGACATTTTAATTTGGCCTTTTTCATGTATGTAAATGCATGTGTGACATTTTAATTTGTAACTTTCTTTTTGACAAATTGTAACATTTTTTTTTATAAATTTTGCGTGCCTATTTCCAGGCAGAATGCATATGGCTCACTACTTTTTACTACACCTGTATTTTAATTTAACCTACATTCATTGCAAATAAATGATTTGATTTGATTTGATAAGTAGCAGAGATTAACAATAGCAAGTCGCCCTGTTTACTTCCTGTGAATAGTTGGATTGATCATTTGTCTAGTAGGAGTGTTATAGTTATGGCTCTAACTGCCACACTCAGAGACTTTTAACGAATCCTTAGGATGGCCTAAGGATTCGTTACTCGCACTTAGGTTTTGACAGTTTTCTCATACAAAAATATGTCAAACCTT
The DNA here is from genome assembly GCA_932274075.1 of Diarsia rubi. Taxonomy (NCBI): domain Eukaryota; kingdom Metazoa; phylum Arthropoda; class Insecta; order Lepidoptera; family Noctuidae; genus Diarsia; species Diarsia rubi. Next base: position 2,175,158 of record OW026440.1, on the reverse strand, counting down.
TACTAAGTGACGAAGTCACCATTAACTTTTGACTGACTTTTAATTTTTGACTGGCCTGTTGGTCTAGTGGTTAGTGACCCTAACTGCTATTCCGGAGGTCGTGGGTTCGATTCCCACCCAGGACAAATGTTTGTGTGATGAGCACGATCATTTGTTCTGTGTCTGGGTGTAATTTATCTATAATATGTATGTATTTAGAAATATATAAGTATGTTTATCAGTTGTCTAGTACCCATAACACAAGCTCTGCTTAGCTTGGGACTAGATGGCGTTGTGTGATAGTTGTGGAATATTATTATTATATTATTAAATATCACTGAATACGGCATAGTTAGACTTCGTTCCGGTCATATTCCATCGAATAAGTTTGGCTTGCTTCTTCAAAGGTTACTTCTTCCAACTGTGAAGAATGTGGAATAATCGAAGATGTTCAACATGTTTTGATGGAGTGTGTACGGAATGAGGCTATGAGATTTACTTTATTAGGATTAACCAAATTAAATGATGTGGGAGTTTGTAACGCAATCCTGGCTTGTTTTTTACCGGAACAAGCTCGGATTTTATATAAATTAGCAGCTTTTGTTTTTAAATAGTTAATAGGGGATCGGACTTGGTCAAAAAAATATGATTCTAATTAAGTAGTCCGTCAGTTAGATTATCGAAAAATATTGGATACCTACGTGTTTTTTGTTTTATCAAATTAATAAAAATTGACGAAGATAAGACGCGTCAAAGATCGTGAGTGGGGGGGGTTGTGACGTCATTTGTTGGTGAAAAATGTACTACCATGAGACGTTTTCGAGGAATTCACGAGTTTTCGAAGCATTGTATCGTCTTCATTGTTTGTTTAAGTAGGTATGTGAAAAAAGAAAAAATACCAATCCAATATTTTTTGAAAATCTATCTGACGGACTTATTACTTATTTTTTGTCCGATCCCCTATTGTTATTATTTCTCAGTAGCGGGCCCGTATTATAGTCTGACATGTGCCCGGTTGCTGACAATAACTGGCCTTTAAAGATTACTGGCGAAATATGGGCTTACATTCCACCAACCAGCCAACTTCTGTCTGTCTGTGGTTTGAGGGTGTGATATTTTGTTATGAATCTTGCGGCTCCGTCGGGGTGAATGTTGGACACTACTCCTACATAGTAGGAACCCACATTTGCCATTTATGTCTAAGTCCTATGTAATAGGGGGCGGGCCTATTGCCATCAACTGGGCACAAATCCAGACTCCATGGCTGTTGTTGCAAAATTCCTGACAGAAAAACCCAATAAGTAATACTTAGCCTGACCTGGGAATAAAACTCATGACCTCACGCTTATCAGTCTTGCTTGCGTCCACTAGACCATATAAATAGACACAATAATCCCAAATAAATAGAGATAAGAGCAGCAAAATGATAATAAACAAACCTTGATTAGTTTCTTCTCCTCCATCACTCTCCGCTTCACTTCCAACACTCACAGGACTCTCCCTCTTCTCTTCCTCTCTACTCTCCCTCACAGGAGGAGGCACAGTACCTAACACCCTTGACAGCCACGGCTCAGGATATCCAAGTAAAAACGGGAAGCCATTTTGTTGTAAAAATGGCGCGTAATAACGCATTTGATTTAATCCGTCAAGTCTTTCATTCTCTTCTTCTTCTGAATTTCTAGAATTTTCCGAGATATTGTTTTCTATATCGATTTCTGGTGATTTTCTGTCTCCGATTATTGATTCGATTGAGAATGGTTTTGGTACTCTTTTCTGGGTTTGAGTCTCAATTTCTAGTTTTGATTCCATTTTTAGCACTCACTGTTTTTTTCAATCACTTTTGTTCGGGATCACAAGAAGCAGTCTTTTTTAATACTTCATTACGTAATAACTCATTTTTTAAATATTTTTACACCTTTTTAATACACGTCCAATTATGTTATTTTTTCTAGAACTTAATTTCTCACTGTCCTTTGCCAGCAAAACATTTTAATTAAAAAAAAGTACTGTCACACACCGAAGTTTTAATTCAATTTCAAAATACTGATTTAAACAATATCACACTAATATTACATTGGAAAAAAATACTGTTCGATTTTTTATAAATTAATATTAAAGTCTTATTTAAAATCTTAAACGTTAAAATTTAAACAGTCACTCAACGATTTTTGTTGTCCTAACGTCCGCGCTCCGCCGAATCCGCGCGTAAACTCACTCGCCAGTCGCCACGCCTCCCATACGGGGTGTAGTCAAAACGTAATTTTATTTTATTAGTACTAACCACTGGACGAGGGAATGTAAGCTTTATTGCTATCGCCATAATACTCCTGTCATTATCTCCTAACCACATAGCTTACGAGCCTATTATTCAACACCTTTTAAATAAAAAGCACTTCTTTGTTGATCACATTAAAGATCACTTCAGTTTTACACAGATTTAGTTTGAAATCAACCAATTAACATTGCAATTTAAAACCTTTCATTTCCTTTATAAAGTTCAACACAATAGAGCACTCCAATCACATACGATCTTTTAGTTCTGTCAAACAAATGATTAAAAACACTATTGTGAGACGCGCGAAAGGGATGGGTAAATCGTTTTTGATACGTTAGAGGGAGATGGAGGTAGTGATATTTGTGGAGGCAGTGTTCGGTGGTAATTGGTGGTGATCACAATGTTTTGCCAGTGTCAGCAAGGGGTATAAATTTCATCGTTTTGTGCCCCGTTTGAGTGAAGACAGAATACTTACCAGTCACTTTTGATTTCGACGTTTTCTTTTTCCTTTAAGACATTGACTATAATTCTGTATAGTTATTTTTTTGTTCCGTCATGTTCTTATTATAATGCCTGGGATTTTTTTTTCTTTCGTATACAAAAAAGATATAAACAAAATCTTAAAGAAAATGAATGAATATGAGTCCCTAAACAAAATGTTCCCACCAAGAAAGGTAAGTTTTACCTTAGACAAAGTCCCGGTCCTATTAGCGATAACTATGATGAAAAAGTCAATACTGAACATGGTTGTTATTTATGCTGCAAAGGATAATAATTATAAAAAATCTTTGTAGTTGTAGTTTGGAAAAAGTTGCTTAATACATTTTTCTTTTGCCATATTGACCATCAAGGTCAAGAGCAGACCAGACCAGAGCCTGTTCACTCTTTGGGTTAAATGTGGGAGGGAACATAGATATGTGCAGAGAGCTCCACACTTTGACTGTGCACCAAATAAACGTCGAGGAGAATACGTCTCGTCGAGACAATATACACTCTGAGCTCGTTATTAGTAGACTTGTTTACTACGAATGCGTAATTACTTGTCGGTTGGTCCCTACCCACTTCAAAAGTAGCGACGCGGACGGCCCAAACTATTTCAACCTTATCTTCAAAATGATTTTGGTCATCATGTTGACATCATAGATTTTGAAAGATATCATTATTGTCGTTTTGAAGATCTTTTTTTACAGTTCATGTTTGTGTCCTTAAAATGTTCGGATTGCTATCAGCATTTATAGGCACAAGAAAAATCGCTCTAGCATCAGCATAGGTCTCTACCCATGATTTCAACCCCTTCCATTACAGGCCCACCCAACGTGGCCACTGGTCGTGAGTAACTTGCCCTAGCTCGTTACATTGCCTTCTACGAGGTCTACTGTGACGACTTCCAACCGTGTCGGGTCTTAATGCTGTGGTTATTTTGGCCGACAGGGCAAAATATTTAATTCAGTTGATTTTAAGCACATCCTTGCTTTCGATCTATTCCCTAGAGTATGAGCAGGCGCACTTAATTTAATGCCTGTCAGTGTCAGGATATATTTGCATGTGTCTGTCTATGCCGCAAGGGAATATAAGCGTGAAGTCTCGAACGGGATTATGTTTCTGGCAATGCTTGCATTGTAATGCTTTTGTAAATGACGTATTGCACTCGTAGTTTTTCGTAGTTATGTTTTATGAATTGTTCTTATGACATTCAAAAGTGCCAGTAATAGTTTAATTGAAATAAATGCTTTGAGTTTGAGTAGTAAATAGTAGTAAATAGTAACAGATTAATCATCTGCCTGTGTTTAGGGTTCCGTAGCCGATTGGCATAAAACGGAACCCTTATAGATTCGTCATGTCTGTCTGTCCGTCCGTATGTCACAGCCACTTTATTCGAAAACTATTAAGACTACACAGTTGAAACTTGGTACGTAGATGTATTCTATAAACCGCTTTACGATTTTCATACAAAAATTAAAAAAATAAAGATCAAGGGGGTTCTCCCCATACATGGAACTTAAAGTGAAAAAAACTTTTTTCATCAAACCTATACGTGTGGGGTGTCTATAGTATAGACAGGTCTTCAAAGTGACATTGAGGTTTGTAATACCATTTTTTCTCAAAGTCAATAGTTTGGAAGATATACACTTCCAAATGTTTGGCCTCTAACTTTTAAACTAAGAGAGTGAAAAATCTAAAAAAAATATAGCTGTAGATCGCAATAGAAACTTTCAACCAAAGTTGTTTTAAACAATATAAAGTAAGTAGTTTTTTGAGATATAGCACATTTAAAAAACCGCAAAATAACTTTATCATTCATAGAAACACTATGAAAAACAAACTTATCACAAAACTTGTTTGTCTGTTGCTGCCTTCCCTACTACGATGGCACGGAACCCTTCATGTGCAAGTCCGACTTGCACTTGGCCAGTTTTTCCCAAATATGTTCAGATCGGCTTCCAGTCTAACCGGGTGCAGCTGAATATCAGCCTTGTTTTATATGAAGCGACTGCCTATCTGACTTCCACAACCCAGTTAGTACTGGTAAATAGTGACCCATCCTGATAAGACTGACTGTCTAACATTCTAAATAAACGCTAGTTAGAACATAACGTTTTTTTTTAGAGCACGGTAATTTATAAGAAAAGATGAATGTACTTATTGTGTGAGGAACGATAAGAAAGAGAAACGAGTAAACGATGCTCTGACAGAGGAGAAAAGAAGAAAAAAACGTATTGCACCTACCTCAAATATAATGACAAAAGGGCAGGAAGGTGGTGGTGATAGAGCATGGTAGATAACAGCTACATACCACAATTATAAGTAACTAGCGAACGTCACGCGGTTTCACCCGCGTAGTTTCCAATCCCGTGGGAATACGGGGATAAAAAGTAGCCTATGTCACCCGGGGATAGTGTAGATTCCCAACAGTGATAGAATTTTTCAAATCGGTCCAGTAGTTCCGGAGCGTATTCGTTACAAACAAACAAACAAATCTTTCCTCTTTATAATATTAGCGTACCTAGATTATTATTGGTGTAGATTAATATATATTATAAGTAATTACATAAATTAGAAGCAAAGTATTTTAGGTAATTACATAAATTATAAGTAATTACATACCACAATTATAATTATATGTAATTGCATGATCAGCAGGGTTATTGCGTATCTTTTAAATGACAGTGGCTATCATATTGTCTTTGGATAAACTGACAAATTGGTTATGGTTTAGTACAAAATGGAACCATTTGACAGTAATTAATAGGCACTATAGGTTAGCCACTGTCATTGAAAAGATACGCAATAGCCCTGCAGATATCTTTATTGACCCTTTATACCTGGCCATATTACAAGATGTCACTTTCTTTTAAAAAGTATTTTGAGAAAGGAGTTAAATAATCTTCCTGATATTACTTGCCTATCTTTAATTTTTTTAGCAAGGCCAAACTGCAACTCTTGAAAACTATCAATAGCTGCGACCAGCACAAAAGTGTCGAGACAATTGTCTTGGATCCGGTGGAGGAGTAGGAAAAGCATAATTTCTACTTCCCTTCATATTAGTAGGAGACAAAACAGAACAAGGGCAAAAATCACAATCGACGTATATAACTGGGATAAGCCCAGTTGCTTATCTTCAATTCTTTCCATTCCACTCTCCCGCACCTAAAGCCAGCACAGCCACTTGGCTCGCCCGGTGGTCATTAGCGAGCAATTTGTCCCCTCCCCCTGCCACTGTAACACCCCCTCTAAATTGATTGTGGCTATTCGGTACACCACTGATGTATACAAGATAATTTACGTCTTTTGTGGGTTGATGGCTTTGAGATATGGTTTGATATTATGTAATTTTGTCGTGGTTTGATGAAGGATGATAAGTATGTCTATAGAAAAGAAGTGAGAGCTGCTGAGATGACGAGTTCTAAAAAAGGGTGGAGTACGAACTGAGTTGTGGAGGTCCTATATGTTGTCATTTAGGTGCATCCGGTAAGATTGGAAGCCAATCCCAACATAGTTTGGAAAGAGCTAGACAGATGATGATGAAACTTTTATAATGTATTTATATGTATGAAACTGAAGTCGGAGTCCTTCTTAAAACTCATATTGCATTTTGAATGCTAAATCTCAATTCTCTCTCGATAAAGATATTTGATGAAGAAGAAATGCTGCACAAATAAATTGGCATAAGAGCACGAGAATGATGAAGATGATGTCGTGGTTTGGTGATGGACGAGAAGAGAGAATGCAATATGGGTTTTGGAACTTAGAACTTACAATGGCAACCTCATTTCTGAACTTATTGGTGCGTGGAATAATAATTTTATTACTGAATTTTGATTCTGAAAACGTTAATTATTCTTATGTCAACATTAACATTGGTTGGTGTTCTTTAAGTTAACACTTCTTAGAATCTACATTTTTACCTCATAATTCAATGATGATAGTTCTCTCTTTTGAAACTAAAAGTTGTATCCAATCTCTATTTATTGTGGCCATTTTTTAATTGCGAAATTGTCCTGCTCTTGACCTCGATTACGCCTAATAGAACGCGATGGATGGGGTCTATGATGAAATGCCCTTTTCACGATCTCACAATAAAACATTATGATTTATGTATCTATTATTGAACACCTCGATAAATATAGCTGTCTTCTTCATTAGGTATTTATAACTCCAAATCATTATCGACTTCCAAAAATTTCTCAGTCAAGTCTCGTATAAAGTTCTCACAAATGAAACTATACCTAAGCTTTGAATTAGCTTCCCAAATGTCTTCACGGACTGAATGTTTTATTACTGTGGCTATAAATTTTATAACAATAGCTCATTCACTCATATCGGTTCCTTAAGAGACAATACAGGACTTAGGCACAGTAAACTTATTACTAGAATTGTCATACACCTATTTGAACTGGAATCTATTAAAAAGAAATAAATAAATTAAGTTTGGTTGAAGGCGTAATCTTTGGAAGTCGGAAAACCTAATTCAATTCGGAATATTTTTCGCTGTTTTCGCTAATATCGCCGATTCAGGCTTCATAGATGCTTCCAGTTTCATCTATGTCATACCAACAGCCTCAAATTAAATTGGCTGCGACATGCAGATGGGCAGACAGACAGACGGAGAGGGTTAAAGAAAGGAGGCAGAAGGCACGAAGCAATTAATTTTGCAAGTTTAACAGTCTGCTACAACGTTTTACTTAGCTATTTTATTTTTAGAAATAAAGGCTCACTGATAAGTTGTGTGGTAATCGGTTGTCGTGGTATGTGATACGGAGGAATAAGGAAAATGTTGTGAGGAAAGATTAGAGTAGGTACCTATGAATGTGGATGGGTATAAGAGTAGAAGAAGACCAAAGAAACGATGAATGCACTGGTATAGGTTGATAATTACGGCAAGAAAGTGACTGACGAAAATTAAATGACGAATACCTACCTACGTAATAGATTCTAGTATGGAAGGAGAAGATGCTGCGCCGATCTTTAAGAAATTGGGAAAAGGGCAAGAAAATGATGATGATAGTTGACTATTGTCTTCGACGAAATAAACAGTCTTTGTCGGACTGTTTGTTCCGGGTAATCTTTAAAACAGCTGACCGCAAGTTGACGGAACTAAGTAGTTGCAGATGTTAGATGTTATAAAAATTACCTACCGTGTAAAAAAATAAAATGCATGAAAGAAAATCTTAAAATTTTAACAATAATAATTTCACGTGAACGAAGGTCATGGCCGTTAGTAAGTTGTAAGAATTTGTATTAACTAAAGAATGTTCTTTACCGTGATAACAATTAATCATTGTGATTATTCTTATCTAATGTTTATTGTAACGTTTTAATAGCAGCTGCAAGGAGTCCTTATTTGGTATCAAAGATATCGTGACTGAATATGTTATAGTTAATTTACTCATAAGCAGATATTCAAGTAGTAGTAAGTAGATCAAGTTAGTCATGCATGATGCTTGCCGCGTTGTTCAGTGGTGCGTGTTTGACTCCCGATATTTTATAAGAGCGAGAGCCGTTTTTGCTGTGAGTATAATAGATAAATAATAACTGTAATTATTGTTTTATTTCTCTTCCACAAATAAAATAAATCAGTAGGACCTACCTACTTAAAATATAAGATGCATTTATTTTGTTTAAAAATCGAAAGAATGTATTTACCTACAAGGTAAAGCAAAGCCAATACCAAGTGGGTATGCCTATATACCCACCTATTGGATTATTTCAAACTCATTAATTAGTACTTATTAAAGATTTTAATAAGAGACTCTTTTTACAAACTAAGTATTTAGGTAGGTACAAAGACAAAATCGATTCCAACTCCCAACAGCATACCCATCTGCAACTAATTCCTAAAATAAACTATCTCCAGGGATATACCATATCGAATCCCAATAAATGACGTTCACACCAAAATGAACCTCTAATCGAATCAACGCCATCTATCGTGTAATCTAAACAAATCACATTTCCAAACATTAACACGAGTACGGAACGCGCCATTACCGCGCCCTCGACATAAATCTACAATAATTTAATAATCTTATTCATAACAAACTTAATATGGCCATAAAATTAAATATTAAAACACGCTGTGTAGTGACTCAACGATCCGCGCCAAATTGCTCAACACATATATCTGTCTCTTTCTAATTCCCGTAGAAAAGAACGAGGTGGGTATGCATCTGTCAGCACGTACTAACAGTTGGTTGGTAAGTAATGAGTGCAGTCACGCCCCGCAATCAAATTCCGGCGCCATGATTGGTCGTTTAACAGGGTTCGAAGTTTGAAATGCTTTTTTTTCTCTCTGTAATCTTCGTTCATTAATAGTGTGTAAATGATGCGTTCATTCAACGCGCGACGGTAATTTTTTAATCTCGTTAGTGAGTTTACGTTTCATTAAATAGTCTTGTAATTTGTTTATTGTGGGTAATTTAATTTTGGAGAGTTAGTTTTTATTTGTGTGTTTTTTATGTGAGCATAAATTGGGGTGGGAAGAGACTCTTGATAACAATTTTTTTTTCATAGTTTTATGTTAAAAAAATTTTGTTGACTGTATTAGACATTAGGTACTTATTTATTATGACATTATGATACTCTGACATTGCTTACCTACTTATTAATTTGAATTTATGACAACGCGTAACTTATTGATTTGAATCTATGACATTAGAGAGAGAGTATTAATAATGCTTTTATGAATTTTTGGTATTAATTGTAATTTAGCTCATGGTATAATTTTTAATGATACTTAATTTTGCATGCCTGTATTGGTGCAACACAGTGGACTGCGCATTCACTTTTGATCTTGAAATGTATGATTATGTACTGTGTTGAGCATTAAAAGTTTGAATTTGAAAAAAAAAATCCTTTGATCCTTTTTAATACCATGCACTTTTTTTTGTTGGAGATATTAAATAAGGATAGTAAAGTCCCACAAAGTAGGTACCAGGGGAACGGAAATATATAGGAGGTACCTAAGTATTGTATTATCTTATATACCTAGATTTGATTATTAAGATTCCTGGAAATAGGAATCCTTATTTAAATCAAATCTATGGAATAATTTAGATTTGATTTAAAGATTCCAATACCTCCTTCCAACTTCTGTTCTCCTGGTCACATAATCACAGATAAAATAATACTTCGTATCCTGGTAGTTTGTGGGACTTTACTTTAAGTACCTATCCTTTCTTTTTCATCTCCAAAAAATATCCTGCCTTCTTCTATTCCCCTGGTAGTTTGTGCCGTAGTTGTACCCTAAACCTCAGACCAAGTAAAAAGTAAAGACGGAACTCTGCGAACAGCAATGAGCAAAGTGAGGCTAGTCAAACTACGCCTCGCCGTGTACATAAACAATCCACGCACACACGTACAACATAAACTACGCCTTGGTCTTAAACTTTTTATTCGGTCTGAGACGTGTGTGCGTGTATACGAGGCGTAGTTTGACCGGCCTCACTTTGCGGTTCGCAGAGTTCCGTCTATACTTTTTATTTGGTCTGAGCCCTAAACTGATACTTGTATGTGTGATAGAACGAATGCGAAACTTGAGTCCCGCTGGTTTTACGATTTTATAACACCCATCGTAGAACTATTGGGATCAAAACGTCCCATTAGTTCTACTATAAATTGTTTAATAGGACCAGTAGAACCTTGAATCGTAGAATCAGAGGGAAAAAAAATCCCACTAAGTCCTATCTGTGCGGTAGAACTAGTGGGCATGTCGCTTGCAACCACTAGACCAATAATTTAGTCTGAACAGTACATAATCATAATGGAACATGATGACAACATCTTCATAATCATCATCATCATCGTAATGGAATCATCTTAAAATAACCTACTTGGCCCAATAGGTGCCGTGCAGGCCTATTCCCAATCAACGGGGTAACATCTGTGACGGATAGACTTTTTAAACCGACTTCAAAAAGGAGGTTCTCAATTCGTGGGGTATATTTTTTTAATGTACCGCGATTACTCGAAGATGTCTGGACCGATTTGGTTTTTTTTTGTTTGAAAGGTACTTTCCAGGCTCATGAAGTCAGGAATTGATGATTGGATCCTGGAGAAATAGGAAGACCTCTTTAAATAAAGGCTCACTTGAAGCAATTTGTTTTGTAAAGAGTACTGGAGTGGTTTCATTTCAATTTGGTGAAGAACTTCAGAGATAGACAACGAAATTCCTCTATAAATGAAAGCAAATGGACTGGGATTGCTGAAATCTCATGTCTCTCTATTGTTTAGACTCGTTCATAATATAACATCACGCCGGTACGCTGTGAAAGGGTAAGCAAATGTCGATCCCAAGCAAGAACTCGGTAATGTGCTATTATGGGGTTTATGCTGCTAAGTCAAATTCGGCATCTATGATCTAGAATACTTACACCTTGTAATTTTTATTCAGAATATCACAACCTTTTATAGATTTTACGAATAATCATTTTAAAATATAAATTGATATTATATAAGGGCAATGGAGAGAGCTATGCTCGGAGTTTCCTTGCGTGATCGAATCAGAAAAGAGAACATCCGCATGACAACCAAGGTTACCGACATAGCCCGAAGAATTGCCAAACTTAAGTGGCAATGGGCAGGGCACATTGCTCGTAGAACGGATGGCCGATGGGGCTGGAAAGTTCTGGAGTGGCGACCGCGAACCGGAAGATGTTGCGTTGGAAGGCCTCCCACTAGGTGGACCAATGACCTGCAGGGCTATTGCGTATCATTTAAATGACAGTGGCTATCATATAGTGTCCATCAATTAACTGTCAAATGGTTCCATTTTGTACTAAACCATAACCAATTTGACAGTTAATCCATGGACAATATGATAGCCACTGATATTTAAAAGATACGCTTTTAAGGTTGCGGGGACCCGCTGGATGCGAGACGCACGGGACTGGTCAATGTGACGACACTTGGGGAGGCCTATGTCCAGCAGTGGACGTCTTTCGGTTGAAATGATGATGATGATGAAGTTATTAAGGTTTTGAGTAAAAGGAATTTCATATTAATGGCACAGTTATATTTCGAATCAAAAATAGCTTCCATTTAAAACATCAATGACTTCAATAGAAAATCTAGAAATCTTCATAGAGAAAATAAAATCAGTAGGTAGGTAAGTACCAAAATCTTATCTCCTGAAAAAAGTTGATTATTCGATTACCGGGTTATTCTGTGGGAGAGTCGATGTGACCCACTAAAAAGTGAAAATAAAAAGTTTGTGACAAAAAATAAAACCGACTTCAACAAAAAAGTGGAAAATAAACTTTAGAAGAAAAATCAGTTTCTGAAGTAGGTGACTTTTGTTTGTTTCATTTAGTTTTTTTGCTACTGACTTCAGAAAGTGATTTTTCTTCTAAAGTTTATTTTTCACTTTTTTGTGGTTTTTTTTTTGAAGTCGGTTTTATTTTTTGTCAAAAGTTTTTTTTTTCAAGATCAATATCTCTCATCTTCATTATCATCTCTCTCTCTCATCATCATTATCAGACACCTCCTCTCCAGCCATATCTAAATACAGTCCATCCATCGTTTCTTTGGTCCACTCTTATAAGTAGGTACCGACCCCATAATTCATTCTATTTCGATACCAAAATTCACTCACCCCAACAAAATCACAAGCACCAATAAAATATTCAAAACAGCATAGAAAATATGAATTGCAAATTGTTGACAACAAACACTTTGACATCCCTACGGATATACGATAAAATAAAATTATACTAAAACATTTTCGTTACGCGTATCCGAAAATCCGAATGTCATCTCACATCACTATTTGAGTGCACTTAAAAACCGTTACTAATGTCACAATCTTATTACAAACTTATTTGTATATCCCGATCAAAGGATATTAAACCTTAGAACTTAAGAAATTCGTTTCAATAGATGGGAATTATGATGTTTGTATTTTTATTGGTGGAGTAGTAAAGGAAATTGAATTTAATACCATTAAGTGAAGCTGCATTTTCCACTGAAATGTTGACAGCAACCAGACAAAAATAAAGATGCAATTTATAAATGAGTAATAGAATGTTATCTACTTAGGAATAAAACACAAAATAGCTTAACAATTATTCTATGCACAGTGCAAATAATTTTTGTAAAGCAATGCGATTTCGCGCGGTTTTCCCTCGATAATGGCGGTCTTTTGACATTTTGACAGTGTTGCTAAAGGGAAGACTTGGTGCATTTGTGATTGAATCTGTTATTTCTAGCGGGGTAAGCAGGGCTTAGAAGGGTTTTATTCAAAAACTGTGGAGACTGAATTATGAATTTACCTACTAACCAGCCAGCGGCTTCGCCCGCGTGGAGTTCGATAATTGTCCTACGGGATCATACTACCGGGATAAGAAGTATCCTATGTGTTAATCCAGATTAAAAGCTATCTGTGTTCTAAACTTGATCCACATCCGTTCAGTAGTTTTTGCGTTAAAGAGTAACAAACATCCATGCATCTATCCATCCATCTATGTATACATCCTCACAAACTTTCGCTTTTATAATATTATTAGGATGACTGTTAAATGTATTAATACATTTTGTTATTTAAGGGCTGGTTTTTCAATCGCCAGTTAACTTTTACCTGAGGAATAAATGTGATGTTTTGACAGATTGTCTATACAAAAACTGTCAATATGTCAATCTTATTCGTCAGATAAAAGTTAACTGGCGAATAAGATTGACATATTGACAGTTTAGGAGGAGGTAGGAGTAATTAAATATAAATTAAATACAGGGTGTAAAGAACAGCGCTGTTCGTTCTAACGAACAGGGACGACGAATTCAACATAATATTGTTTTTATTATTGACATAAATGGAGTTCACCGCACATAGAATTAATTTTAAGTTCTACTACTTTACGTGTGGGTACATGATCTCAAATTGTGTTAGACCAGTATGTAGTCACCTGCACAGCTCAATCATTTACGTCGAGTAAATCCTGAAAGGTGCACGTGGTTGTGCAGGATGGGCAGGATAGGAGGTGGCGCATACCCTGCAGAGGGGCGCCACACTTTGCAATTGGTTTGGGATGGATCAAGGATACCCCATTTGACCAGAGTATATCTACAGCATAACCTTTGGTGTTTCTTGCCGGTTCTTCTCCTTAGGAATCGACCAATGCACCGAACAGTGCCCCTTTTTACCGACGTTTTACAAGTGCCCATGTAGGCCTATGTGAAATAAAAATATTTTGTTTTGATTTGATTTGACAGCAGCCAACCTGGGCTCGCAATCGGTTAAGAGATTTCCAGATTGGCCACTGCAGCTAGTTTCCGGGCGGTAGAATGAAATGTGTGTTCGCATTTTTCATCCAACGCACCGTCTTCTAAGGAGATTGTATGTCTTAAGAAGCTTTTACGGCTCTTTAAGCTTGAAGGTGGTAGTTGATGCCCGTACAGGGGATGGCGGTTGTCTCGTTCCAGTTTTTCCTTTTCGACACGACTTGATTTCACGTCGTACGTCTGGTGGAGCTATACCTGCAAGCGGATACAACATCGCAAGGGGGGTAGGTCTTAAGCACCCCGTAAAAAGCGACAGGTATCGTTAAGCGCTTTGTCAACCTCTTTTGCATGGGCACTGTGCATGCGAACTCTCCAGCAGAAAAAGATAGCCATAGGCTGGATGTGCGTAGGACCTGTGGCGATACTCCCCAGCTGGTGAATGTATGGCGACGAACGATATTATTTCTAGTACTGACTTTCTGTTTTGTTTTTTGGCAGTGATATTTGTATGTCAGATATCGGTCTAGAGTGATACCCGGGTAACGAGGTTGAGAACAATGTTCTATGTCAACGCCTTGCCACGATATGCTGAGAGCTCTATTTGACTGACAGTTGCGAAGGTGGAAAACACAGGACTGGGTCTTGGATGGATTTGGCCGTAAGGCATTTTCAGCGTAAAATTTTCCGAGTGATTCCAGAGCTACCGTCAGTTTATCTTCACCTTTTTTGAATGTAAGGGCCCGGGCGGCAAAAGCAAGATCGTATGCATATAAAAAGCGGTCTGTTTGTAGAGAGCATGGTTGATCGTTTGTATAGATGTTAAATAAAGCTGGAGCTAACACGCTACCTTGGGGAAGCCCTTTTGCTGACATCGCCTGCTACTTTTGCTGTTAACAAGATGGACTTGGAAGCAGCGGTTTTTCAGGATAGCGCTAAGAATGCGTACGAATTCTGAATTCTTAGTGAGTTCACTTACTTTTAGTAGAAGTCGCTTGATGTTAACTGTATGATAGGCTGCTGACAGATCAACGAAGACAACACCATTATTCGCCTCAAAGCCATTTTCAATTAATTGTGTCAGTTTGAGGGTCTGGTTCGTGCATGACTTGCCTGGCCAGCTATAAGCCAGCTTGCTCAGCGATAACATTTGGTTCGCTTATAGGGGTAAGGCGGTTTAGTAAAAGTCTTTCGTAAAGTTTGAATGTGTGGCATAAGAGGGATATAGGTTGGATGTTTTAAGGGTATTTCGGGCATTTCCTGGCTTAAGGAGAGCACACCTTAGCACGCCTGAAATTAGGTATTCTATAATTTTACATTGAAATAAAGGTGAACTAAGTACTTAACAAAAAAAAAAACAAAAAAGAATATGACAAAAATCTGCAGAAAAATTCTATAAAAATTCCATTGAAGCATATAATATGTTTAAAAAGAGAAGCAAAATGCACTATGTCAGTTTCCGGAGGGCGGTCCTCTATACCCTGTATAGACGTAAACAGCCTAAAATAAACGAATTACGACATATTTACATACTATTCAACACCATTGTTAACTAGACAGGTAGGTGACTGATTAGCTCCTTGTTAATAAGTCCATAATTGCCTATTAAGGGTTGCACCGTTAATTTATATTTACCTAATTAGCTATGAGATGAGCTGTATCATAAAAAATAAGCAGTGAGTAAAGACGCCAGCAAATCAAGCTACAATAAGCTGTCAGATTTCATTAATAGATTTTCACCTTTATCGTTAAAGTTTTAGGTTCAAGATTGATCGGAAAGATCAGACAGTTTCGTGTATCTTAACGTGCTGGTGACTGTAGGTATATATACAGTACGTTTCTATTTTGTGACAGGGTAACTTCGCGACAAAACCAGGTCAATTTCGGGCTAATGCCCGAAACATGTTCTTCTCAACGAGTTCTGTTATACTAGTATCACACTAATACCTATTAAAAAGGCGAAAGTTTGTGAGTGTGTATGTTTGTTACTTCGTCACGTAAAAACTACTGAACGGATTTGGATAAAATTTGGTACACAGATAGTTTTTAACCTGGATTAACACATAGGATAGTTTTTATCCCGCGTTTTATCTTCCCGTGGGATAAGTTTCGAGTTGTAGCGGGCGAAGCCGCTGGCAACAGCTTACTAGCTGTTGCCAGCGGCTTCGCCCGCTACAACGCTAATGAACGCGATGATGATGCGTGATGGCAACTGAACAGTTAGTACCCAATAAGCAAAAAAATGTTGCTGTGTAATTTAATATAGGTAATTACACAGCAACATTTATTTGCTTATTTGGTACTAACTGTTGCCAACGGCTTCGCCTGCTACAACTCGATAATTATCACACGGAAAGATAAAATTGGGATAAAACCATCCTAGGTACGTGTTAATGCAGGTTATAAACTATCTGTGTACCAAATTTTAGTCAAATCCGTTCATTAGTGTTTGCGTGATAGAGTAACAAACATCAGTAGGATAGTGGGATACTACAATTAGCTAATTAAATTTCTGTTCATGTGGAAAAAAACAATATTTTTGTTTAAATTTTTGTTGCATGAACCTTGCAATGTGGCTTCAGGCTTACTCATAAAAATGCTATGTACCGATGCAAATAAGGGCGTCTACTTCTTTTCGCAAAAATTAACTTGGACAGCACTGTAAGGCCAAACAAATAAACACCACCATAACTCACATCCTGTATAAAACATAAAAACCTAAACAGATCATAACAGCTTATTGATTTATACATGGCCGTCTCGCCACTTAATACGAGTATAAGTTTACAAGCGCACGGGTCCCCCAACTTAGCACAATACCCGAAGAGGGAATGGGGGACCGCCGGGAAATGTTGGTTAAGGTAGAGCCACAAAATGTATAGTATTGATGCTTTATTGTGGTTTGTCTTCTTTTTACCCGACTGCGGCGAAGCCTAAAAGGAGGGCGTGTATGTATGTCCGTTGCTTTGTTTCTTCATAACTCATAAACGGATGAATTAGTTAGAATAAAATATACGTCGTTAGATTCGTCTTGATGGCGCGAGTGTCATTGGCTACATTAAAACTAATTAACAAAGTTTGCTGATTTTGGTTGCCATTTCGCGGACAAAAAAAAAATAATTACCATCGAGTAAGTGACAAATCCTATAAACAAACACAAAAGTTAAATCATCTGCGAACAGTTTTACGCGACTAACGAAATGAACAAACACAAAAGAACTAAAAAGATGGAAATAAAAAAAAGTAGTTAAAAAACTAAAAATCCCGACTGAAAAAAACGGAAAAGCAAAAAACAAGCACATGCCACACACACACACACACATGCACATGCATGCGTGCACATGCACATGCATGTGTCTAAATGAAAATAGAATGGACACAGGTCCATTCTATTTTTATTTCATGATTTAATATTTAAATAAACCCCGCCTGTTTCTAAGTTTTGTTTAATTTAAAATAGTTTTTCTAACAACTTTTTTTGACATTCTAATTTCGCCATCATCATCCGCAGCTCAAAGTCACCCACTGCTGGCTGTCTCTCACTTCTGGTGCCAATCTCCACGATCCTGTCCACCCACATTCAGGGTTTTCCCCCGATGGCAACTATGTCGTCTGCCCATCTCGCCGCCACCAGATTTATATTCTCCGTTCTAGGACCCGATGCGGTGACAGTCTCAGTCTACCTTTTTTTTTCTTTGGCGGGTGGAAAATCATCGAATAACCCCTTCCGCTCTTGGGCAGAGCGAAAGGGAGTGTCAGTATTCTACAGACTAGAAACCACCCATGTTCCTTCTTAGCCCTTTATGTCGAGGCCGCGGTATCTCTTCTCTCTTCTATCAACAACCCGCAGCCCCGACGGGCGTCGGCCCTACCTGTCAACAATAATTTATAGTTAGAGTTCCGTACCTCAATAGGAAAAAACGAAACCCATAAAGGATCACTCGTGTGTCTGTCTGTCTGTCCGACCATTCCCCCTCCCCATTATCTCCGAAACTACGGAGCCTAAAATTTTAAAAGAAAAGTACGGAAATTAGTTCAACACTTATTACAAGAAAACCGATAAGAACTCTATGGTGCTAAAGTAACATGGAAAATCTCTCAATATCTACTACGATGGTACGGAACCCTTCATGTGCAGGTCCGACTTGAGCTTGGCCGATTTTTTGTTATACCCTAACAACGGCGTTACAAAATCATGCCTAGTGCTTGAGCTGAGGAGATGTAGTGGACGTGGAACACAGTATTCAGCAAATACATCAGGGGGGTTCATAATATGAATTGCGTTAAAAAGCGTAAAATAGATCTATCATCCCTTACTTCACAATATGAATACACGGATATGACATCATATTATAATGATATTGATTACAATAAATAAAGTAATGCGTCTGTAAACCTTTAGAAAAATAGATTATAATAGGAATTTAATTAAATTCGTAAAATGTTTACAGACGCAGTTACTATGATAAAAAGTCCATTTTACGATTTTTGACGCAATTCATATTATGATCTGCTAAAGTGGCCATTTTAGACCCCCAGGTCTTTGTGAACATCTGTCATGTGTTCCAATTTTTATAATCACGAGATACATTCGGTCATAAGTGAAGGAAGCCGCAGCAATTTTTTTTTTTGTATATCTTCTAGTTTGTAGTGTGGCCAAGACTTAGATAAGATACTTTTTAACAATATTCATTTGTAACTAGTTTTCTAATGGTTGGACTGAAAGCCGACCCCAATAGGTATAGTTGGGAAAGGACCAATCAGTTGATGACTAGTTTTCAAATGAAAAAGATACTAGGTTGGCTTACAAATTACTTATTTACCTATTCGCCATACTAACGAAATTAAAGAGCTCACCTATCTACTCAAGTCATAATAATTATAACGATTAAAAAAAAGCTACAAACCCTCTTTTCCGCAAACTCGAAACCACAACATAATCCGTGGCATGTAATTTGGCGCGCTGTCACGATGACAGCTCGGCGGAAGGGGCGTGGCTTCCGGCCGCGTTCCGTTTTACTTAACGCACGCTCGCAAAATGACACGACCCATTAAAATCGACCAGTGTATCTTGAGCTACCCTCTGGTTTGCTTTTGATCTTAAATGTTGACAATCTTTTAGAATCAAGTGGTTTGGGAAGTGGGTATTTTGAATTGTTATCTGATTACGTTTTGGGTATATTTTATGCTTGATTTGTGGTCGCTGGAGAATGTTCATGAAAATTCTTATTTAATTTAGGTTTATTTATATCGCATGTGACTAAAAGAGTGATTTATATGTTGATGGATGGATGGAGAGGACGACCAAAAAACAGATGATTGATGTGTGAGGTATGACATCGTGAAAAATGGACAAAATGAAAATAAAACATAATTAAGGGTGTAACAGTAAGTACCCTTAACGCAAACGAAGGGCACTTGTTCTCCCCACCACTGCGATTATTTTTTGGTTCTAGACCATACCTGGGAACCCCCTAGTTACGGAGATATTGGGGGTCAAAGTTCCAAATTTTGCATAGCTGTTTTTGTAAATACTAGTTTTTCAGGTTATAACTTTACTTAAATAACCTCCATGAGCCGTTTACCATTCAAAGCATCCACTAGCAAAATGTTTTAAGAGTGCTACATTGAGTTTTACCGTAAAATGTGATTTTCGACCCCAAAAATAAAAGTCGTTTCCCGGCAAAAATGTTTGCGTAGGGGGGGGGGGGGGGGTAGTTTCATGTACAGAATGCTTGGTTGAAGTATGTGTGAAGGGTTAATTTACACCCTGTATTATCTAAAATCTAAATTAAATATTCTGTAAGACTCAAGAGGATTAACTGAAATCGTGGTTAACGTTTTCGATTAAATAGAATGTAAGATTGCCCAGTCCTGTCCACTAGGTTACGAGACCTCGAAAACTGTCCCTTTCCCGCATCCATTACCCAACAAAAGAAACTAATGCCTCTAATATTTCCCTCTATCATACTTACTTACCGAAACCAACGCGCCATTAGGGGTGGTCCCCTATAAATAATCTTTAACAATATATCGAGAGCTCCTCTCAAAATGGCCATCTTGGCTAATAGGATAATTAATAATGTCAAGATTTATGGCGCGTAACGGAACGACTCGACGCCATTTTGAAGACAGACAAAAAAATAATTGAAAAGACTTACAGTTATTTCACAGGTATTTTACATCTAAAATATCACTGTCAAATACGAGTGAAGTTTAACTAAGTAACAATTAGGTTGCTTTTAGGTTGCTGTTTCCGCTACTAACACAACAAGTCCAACTGTATCAACCGAAGTTTTTTTATTTATGTTAACTGTTTTTATCTATTTTTTATTTCATAGAACACTCACTTGCCGTTCCATCTCACTTTTGACATTGGCAGAATAGTCGACATCGGCTTCAATTGCCATTCAACAAAAATAGAATAGAATAGGTTGCTGTTACTGAGAACATAATTTAATATATTATTATTATTATATATTATAATTGGCTTGTAATCCCCGAAGGTTCTTAGTGCGTGCAAGTTCGCCACACTATTTCTATACCATTGCAGCTCCTGAAATCAAGAAGCAACAATGGCGACCACCCAAAAAGTGCTGCGACTTTGAAGCTCGATGAAGTCCCAGAGAAACTTGCTCGAGTCTTGGATTCCGAAACGAAATTAATCAGACAAGAATATTATAGCAGACTCAGACCAAATAAAAAGTATAGACGGAACTCTGCGAACAGCAAAGTGAGGCCGGTCAAACTACGCCTCGCATACACGCACACACGTCTCAGACCAAATAAAAAGTTTAAGACCAAGGCGTAGTTTATGTTGTACGTGTGTGTATTGTGTATGTACACGGCGAGGCGTAGTTTGACCGGCCTCACTTTGCTGTTCACAGAGTTCCGTCTTTACTTTTTACTTGGTCTGAGATAGCGGAGGAGTAGGTTTTTACTTCACAGACTGAACTAAAAGAGCACATGAGCCCCGAAGGGCCCCGAAGTGCCTCGAAGGTCTTCGAAGGGAAAGTTGTTTCAATAACACACCTATATTCCACCATTTTTTTTAAGTCTCATGTATTAGTTCTTCGTGTAAAACACTTCGCCTTATGTAGGTATCGTACCCAGAACGTCGGCGTCGTGCTCAGCAGCTGCGCTTATGACCACCAACGAGACTTCCTTCTGATAAATCTTTCAGAATCATCTTTATTTTTGATACTTTAAGGTTGCTTTTTGAATTGCGGCTGTCACAGGCAACATATTTGTGAAAGGACTGTAATAGAAATATTTTTGAAGATGTGTTAACAAATTATCTTGGTGATGCGGCTGAGTTGTTTTTACGCTAATTTAGTGTTGTGGCGTGTGGAAATAAATAAATGCTTACTGTGGCATTCTTGTTTTTTTTTGTGGAGAAATATTTTGACTGTTTGAATGTTTTGCTGGTGCTTTACATGGTGTGTTGATGTAGGGAAGGTTTAACAAAACAAGTAATAAGTCACGGGACGCCCAACAAATGTAAGACATCCATGATTTTGATCTTTGCAATGTAGGTAATGTTACACGATATAATTTTATTTTTTTATTTGCTGATGTCTTTCGATCAGATCTAAATCTAACCCTCAGACCAAATAAAAACTAAAGACGGAACTCTGCGAACAGCAAAGTGAGGCCGGTCAAACTACGCCTCGCATACACGCACACACGTCTCTAGACCAAATAAAAAGTTTAAGACCAAGGCGTAGTTTATGTTGTACGTGTGTGCGTGTATTGTGTATGTACACGGCGAGGCGTAGTTTGACCGGCCTTACTTTGCTGTTCGCAGAGTTCCGTCTTTACTTTTTATTTGGTCTGAGATCCAACCTTACGACATCACTAATTGAGTAGCGTGGAACTTTCAATAACACAATAGATCAACAATAAAATCAAAACGAACTTAATTTTAATGAGAAAATGTTATTTTATGTGCCACACAGGAGGAGTCACACTAGCGCCATGCTCATCCTACACCTACGTCACAGAATACCTACATTATTTATTTCGCATGATCTGTGAACATTCTCTTTTTGATGAGCTTGATGTGTCCCGCTTTAAGGCAAATAAAAAAGCCATATATTTCAGGTTCCCCATATTAAAATGCCAAGTTAGGAGACCATACCTTATACATAAAAAATCATTTAACAACCATTTCAAAGGCTTCCCTGCCCTCTATTCATTACTTAATGTCTGTTAATGGATGTTTAGGCCCAATCCTTTTGATGAGAGTCCGTTTCTTCACGCCATCTCCTTCTGGGCCTACCTCGTCACCTGGTTCTGTTGTTTGGAACCAAATCTGAAGCCACTTTTAGATGTGGCCTGTCTAATTACATTTTAATAACATCATGTATTGGAGATACTAATTATTAAAGTCCTAATAAGTAACGCAGTCTCAAAACAAACGCCTTAGTACCTAAAACCAATACAAATGTTTAAAACTTCTATAAACTGTACAAAAAAGGCAAATATTCATTTTAAAAGTAAATATTAGAAATCTATAATGATGATAATGCCTACCTCGTAACAGTGGGGTGTACGTACCAATTACCGGTTCGTACAAATTGTAGCAAATTATCGAATTAATATTGATCTGGTAGTATTGGGGGCTATGTTTGAGCCAATGTGTTGGTGGTATTGTGTGGACCAACGTTTGTGATGGGAAATACGATAACCCTAGGTAAACTGTTTGTCAGACTTCCGGGCTTTCCCTTCATTTCAGACATTTATTTATATACTATAGGTACTTGCTCAAAATCAAAATCAAAATCAAAACTCATTTATTCAAACTAGGCTGATAATCAGCACTTTTCGAACGTCAAAATTTAATTTACTTTACTTATTTACAAGAGACAGTCCCCCAAAACGCCTCCCCTTCGACACTTCCTAGTGTTTTTGCTGGAAAGAAGAAGTGGCGGAACAAACTCCCCAGCACACATCTGTCTGTTAGGTTGGTTAGAAGAACCAGACTCGATACAATAGTAAGGCAAGTATAAAAAAAACCGGTCAAGTGCGAGTTGAACTCGCGTGAAGAGGGTTCCGTACGATGAATTTTTTTATCCCCTATCATACCCCCCTAAGGATGGAATTTCCAAACAATCTTCCTTAGTGGGTATTTACACTATATAAGGTATATATGTGCAAAATTTCAAGTCTCTAGGTCCAGCGGTTAGGGCTGTGCGTTCAGTCATATCAGTCATTGAGTCAGTCAGGACTTTGAATTTTATATATATAAATTCACCATGTAATTTTTAGACCATGGACTTCTTATAGGTTTTCCTGTAATCTACAGGTATAGAACTATTTTCTGTATTTTTTTTTCAAAATTTTAGGCTCAGTAGTTTCGGAGATAAGGGGGGGGGGGAACGGTCAATTTTCGTCTATTTTCTTAAATAACTTTAAAACTATTTATTTTAAAATTATTAAAAAAATATATTTGAGACCCTCATAGTAAGCCCTTTCATTTGATGTGTCACATGGTACAGTTTGCAAAACTTTTTTTTTAATTTTCTTATTTGCCCCGTAAAAGCGACCCCCATATTCAAAATTCATTTATTTACTTTAGCCGTACATGTTTGGGTCACAAAAATCCATATGTATACCAAATTCCAACTTAATCGGTCCATTAGATTCGGAGCAAATTGGCTGTGACAGACGGACAGACAGACAGACAGACACACGAGTGATCCTATAAGGGTTCCGTTTTTTCCTTTTGAGGTACGGAACCCTAAAAAGTATATAATAATAATAAAAAAAGACATAACATATCAGTAAACTAATCTTGGAGAAAGAACATTAATAAATAACAAACATTGTCTTGTGTTCAACTCAGCGACCAACTGTTCTTATCATTTAAGTAGTCGTTAATGGAATAGTACGCTTTTAAACAAAGATTAGATTTTACTTTGGCTTTAAACGCATTAAATGGCAAGTCTAGAAAAGAAGATGGCAGTTTGTTATAAAATGTTATACCAAGCCCGACGAATGAATTATGAACTTTGTGAAGCCGGTGAAAAGGAGCGCGTAGTTTATGCTTATTTCTAGTGTTAAAGTTGTGAATATCACTGTTTTTAGTGTACAGGTGGATATTTTGTTTAATATATAAAATGTTGGCAAAGATGAACTGAGAAGCAACAGTGAGGATACCAATCTCCTTAAAAAAATCTCTAAGAGAAACTCGGGCACCCAGCTGATAAATTGCACGAACCGCTCGCTTCTGCAGAACAAATATATTTTGAATATCAGCAGCTTTGCCCCACAGCAGAATACCGTATGACATAACGCTGTGAAAATAACTGAAGTAGACTAACTGTGCTGTATCAACGTCAGTGAATTGTCTTACTTTTCTGACGGCGTATGCGGCTGAACTTAGCCTTCCCGCTAGGCTTGATATATGTAAACCCCATTGTAATTTTGCATCTACTGTTATGCCTAGAAATACAGCAGAGTCGACAGTTTCCAGCTCCTGATTGGCGAGGATAATATTGGGACCTAGATTTCTAACATTGGGTAAAGCGAACTTAACTATTTTAGTTTTCTTGGCATTAAGAACAAGGTTGTTTATTGTGAACCAATCCGTGACCATTGATAGCGTGCTCTTTACGTCGTCAAAATCGTGTCTATTCCTATCTACTTTAAAGATAAGAGAGGTATCATCTGCACTTACAGTTCGGTTCTTCTCTCAGTAATGCAGTTACTTTTTAACCATTTTTCATTCATATTCTTTGACCAAAGTTGGCTCAAACATTATGAATATTGGCGACGAACAGCCCCAGTCCACTTGGAGGTACTTAAAGGCTATAATTGATGGGTGCCCGTGCCTCATGGCTCAATACGTGTTATTTGTGCCACAAACGGTGAGGCTACTGTTTGTTTTGTCGTATAGACTGTTGGAGACGGTAGAAGTGTCATGGAGGGATGAATAGATGTTTTTTTTAGTTGTTTCATTAACTTTTAATTCCATCATCATCGATGTTTTAAAATCACTTGCATGCCTGATGTATTTCTCGACGTCATGTTAAGCTCAGGGCATGGGCACTACATGCAAGGGCCGACGCCCGTCGGGGCTGCGGGATGCTGTAAGAGATAACACGGCCTTGACATATAGGAACATGGGTGGTTTTTAGTCAGTAGAAGTCTGACACTACCTTTCGCTCTGCCCAAGAGCGGGAGGGGTTATTTGATGATCCCCCCCCCCCCCCAAAGGCATGGGCCCTGACCTAATGCCACTCATGGGTGTGGCATAAAAACACGCGACAATAGGTTAGGCATTAACCACACGAAAAACAAAGACAACTTTCAGTATTGGGCAGCCCTCTTTTCACGTGAAGAGTCGACCCGCTTGGCAATTTTCTCAAATTCTAGGTGGGAACTCAGCCGCCCCAGTGTTTGAATTCCCAACAATTCAAACACATAACAAAAAATAAAATTTAGTTATTGTTTTGTTTTAAATCTAGACTCTTTAGTGGATAGGTCTAATTAAAAACTAGCCTATTTTTAAACGTTAGTAAGTATTGTAAAAGTAAGTAAGTAGGTATTGTAACTTAGAAAACATAAGATGTTCGACTATACCTAGTCGATGTTTCACATGTACAATCACATGAAGCGCTTTGCTACATCTTTAATTATGCGCACAGCCAAGGATTGCTAAACTGCATGCGCGTGTTTCTACGTTGATAATAATATGACTCCAATCTATTTTACGAGTTAGTAGGCTTCTTTCTGGTTAGTTCGTTTCATCGTTCAGCTTCAGGACACGATAGAACTCAAAAGTATGTCATAACTTTACTCTGGCAATTCCATCACTTCTCAGCTCTGTGCGCTCATTTGTGTAATAATCAATATATAATTTGATAACGAGCGGGTGTGAGCCGTGCTTAAGCATCGATTCATTGTCCGTCACGCAATCACTAACATTTACAATAGGTAGGGTATTTCACCAAAAAAACTAATTAGTCCGTCAGATAGATTTTCAAAAACTAATGAACACGTATTTTTTGTTTTTATTACTTAAACAAAAGATGAAGACGATACAGTGATTCGAAAAGTCGCGTCAAGTCGTGTGACGTTACAAGGTTAGAACTTTAAAACCCACAAAGTGACGTCAAAAGCCCCCACTTGCCCCCACTGATCTTTGACACGTTTTATTTTCGACAATTTTATTATATTGATAAAACAAAAACACGTATACAATATTTTTTGATAATCGAACAGACGGACTAATTAGATTTTTTATAACACATTTGCTCGTAAAGGGTCTCTTATTTCACCAATTTCAATATCGTAATGTATCTCATTACGTACTTGTGCGGTAATGTAATGTAAATCGCACGGTTTTGGAAGATGCTCTGTCAAAACGAACGGTACCTACTTTTTTAAATCTTAGCAAAGAGTTTTTATTTCAGAAAAGTGGTCAACATTTTATGAACAAAATTAACTTTGGGAGATAAAATATAATAAATAAACATTTAATTCTTTAATTTTATTAATTTCGACAAAAAATTACAACCATTAATATCTGTAGCAAAAACAAAAATATTAATTTACTTTATTAATAATACTGGCTGTTTTGTGCCTATGCCTGAAAAAAAATCGCATCGCTTATTTGTTAAGAAATAATAATCAATTTTACTAATTGCTCAAATTTTCATAACTGCTTTAGTTAAAGATTTATTCGTTTAAGAAAGTCCGAGTTTTATTTATTTCCTCGCAAATATGTTATAAAACGTCGTATGACATACGTGCGCTTTGATAATTACAGCCTCTGCTTTCTTTTAGCCCTCGCCTACGGCTCGGGCAAGCAATATCGCCTCGGCTGTAATTTTCAACTTACCGCACTTATATCATAATGTACTATTACCTAACTTGGGCGAGGGCGACAACCTTTTTTTATTGGAACAAGCCCGCCACATTATTCCCAAGCCCTTGCAACTTCTGAAAGTCAGAATCAACAGTGGCGACCACCACAAAAGCACCGAGTCAATGAAGTGAGACGAAGTCATAAAGAAACTTGATTTTACTATATTTGATTCCGCAACGAAATTAATCAGAAAAGAATATTAGTACTATGTTACTACCAAAATTTCCACAATAAACACCGAGAGAATAAGAGAATATAATTATATCAGATCGATAATCAAAAAAATCAAATGCATCAAAAGAATGCCAAACGTAAATCGAGTGCAAAAAACAAGGGTCAACAATTGGTGGTGTCACCCTCATGTATTGTTTAAATTCCATAATGCTTACACTGTAAAATAAGGGTAGATTTGTAAAGGGTGCTTATTATACTTATTAATGTTTAAGTACTTACACTAAATGTTAGTTTTAATTTAATTTTGAGACATTATTGCTTTCATTTTTATTGACTGCCTCTTGGTCTCCTGGAGTCCTGCTGAGTATGAGACCCGAGTTTAACTCCCGGGTCAGCCAAATTGTTATTGGGTTTTTCCATCAGGAATTTCTCACTGGCAGCCACAGAGTCTAGATTTTGTGCCCGAATGATGTCAATAGACTCGCCCGCTATTATGTGAATTGTGGTTGTGCTAATAAGTACACAACTGCCTAAACCTTCATCTACTACGTATAAAAGCCAAGTCAAAGTTCCATGGGCCTTAGAGATGTCAGCAACATGGAAGGGGGGCCCCTTCCATGTTGCTGCAAGGGCCGACGCCCGTGAGGGTGCGGGATAAGAGATACCGCGGCCTCGAGATAAAGGGCTAAGAAGGAACAAGAGTGGTTTTTAGTCAGTAGAAGTCTGACAGTCTCTTTCGCTCTGCCCAAGAGCGGGAGGGATTGGTAATTGGAGTAAAATAAAGAATTCCAGAGAGTTCCATGGGCTCATGACATAAAATCTCTGACAACAGTCTAGGTAATTCTACTAACATCATCATCAGCCTATATTGTTCCCACTGCAGGGACTCAGGCCCCCCCTCTCTAGGAGAGAGATGGGCTATAATCCACCACGCTGGCCCAGTGCGGGTTGGTAGATGTCACGTGTCTTCGATTTTTTTGATTCTAAGACATGACGGTTTCCTCACGAATTTTTCCTTCACCGTTTGCTCTAACCACTCGATTAAAAAGGAAGACGGAACAAATCACATTGCATTCTAGCACTATGGGTTATTTTCTAATCTCTATTTGTCAAGACCGTATTGTACTGGCTGCTCTCTGAAATCCATTAAGACAAAAGTGTTTAAAGGGTGCACACCTGGTTTGCAACAAAGTGGAAAGCAATTACCGTTAAATCTGTTACCAGCTTTCACAAAGACAACAAAGTAATCAAAGCAATGACACGTTATTGACAACAGACATTTTGTAGCTTGCTAAAGGTGCGAAGTTTTTGCTTTTATAGCTATCAGTAAAGTATACCTCATCATCGGCGTAGCCTTTCCTAGACATAGCTGTGAAAACTATGTCCCTAACATACTTTTTTTTTTGTGTCAAACTTCTACTAACTAAAAACCATCCATGTTCCTTCTTGGCCCTTTATGTCAAGGCCGTGGTATCTCTTACAATATCCCGCAGCCCCGACGGGCTCCCCAACATACTTGGCTTCGAGTCTAACGGGATGTAGCTGAATTCTAAGATTTTACGTGTAGCGAATGGCTATGTGACCTCCACAATCCCGTTAGTTTAGTGTAATTTATATGAATATTGATTGATTGTATTGATACGGTGGCCCAGAGGTGACGGCACTGACTTATGGACAGTAAGTTGTGGGTAATTTATTTCATAACAGCTGCTCTGAAAACGGTGAAGGAAAACATCGTGAGGAAACCGATATGTCTTAGAAACAAAAAATTCGATGACATGTGACATCTACCAACCGCAATGGGCCCGCGCGGTGGATTAGAGACCATCACTCTCTTGTAGAGGACGCCTGAGTCCCTGCAGTGGGAACATTGTAGGCTGATGATGATGATTTTGATGAATACGATTTCGAACATGTAACGACTTTCCAAGATCTACAAATACCTAATAATCGGGACGAAAAGCTTAAATCGAAAAGTTATAATATCAAAGCTGTCCTAAGAATAATTGAGTAGCTTATTATCGTTAGATAAGAAATCAGCCTATACACTTTATAAATAAACCTCAACTAACTCATCTCCCACACAAAAAACATCTCCATGACATAATTAAAACCCTGTCAACTCACATTTTCAACAGCCCTAATTAGAACTTACTCTAAACACATTCTATTAATAAGCATGGCAATTAAACAATTTGTTTTCGACTCTGGCAACACGCATCGCTTGCCGCAGTTTATTACTGTGGCAACATTTTACTTGCAAGTGTGAATAACGTTTTAAAATGGCAATGAGACGTGAAATGGAGTGTTTTCGCGCCTTTGAATCTAAAAATGGTTGACAGCTGTGCTTCAGACGTTTTGGTTGAGTTGAGGTGATTTTATTAGTCTTGTTTGACTTGTGGAAGTATACTTAGTGATTTGGTGCTTTGTTTTAGTTTTAGTGTCTTGGGAATAGGGATGTTTATTGACTTAAAAAAATGTGATTCTAATTAGTCAGTCTGTTAGATTATCGAAAAATATTGGATACGTATTTTTTGCTTTATCAAAAAAATTTACGAAGATAAAACGCGTTAAAGATTTGAGGGGGGTTGGTGACGTCACCGACCGCTAAACAATGTCATACTATTGTCTTAGAGTATGACGTAACACGAGTTTTCAAACCAGTGTGTCGTCTTCAATGTTTGTTAACGTGAAAAAAGAAAAATACGTGTCCAATATTTTTTGGAAATCTATTTAAGTACGACGACTAATTAGTTTCTTTTTTTGTTAACTTACCGTATTTAGAACGTAATAATTACTTCTTTTTCCATATCGACATCGTGTGGTAAGCACCTTTTCCTGGTGTCAGCGTTTTTTATATCGCCCATAAGCCTCTTTTTTTGGGGGGCGGGGGAAGTCATCAAATAACCCCTCCCGCTCTTGGGCAGAGCGAAAAGGAGTGGCAGAGTTCTACTGACTAAAAACCACCCATGTTCCTTCTTAACCCTTGTGCCGAGGCTGCGGTATCTCTTTCGAACAACCTGGAGCCCCGCCCATGGGCCTCTGACTTGGCTTTAGTATAATATGCCGTAGAGAAATATCTTCCAAGCATGCTGGTGCCTTTACGATGTTTTCCATTACCGAAGTCAGTGAAACACATACAACAGGGTTCAAACTTGACCTATGACTTGGCACTCCTTATAATGATAACAGGTAGCAGTGATAGTCTAATGGTGTGAACCATTAGACTATCACTGCTACCTGTTATCATTACTGATAAGGATCTTGATGAAGACAATGATGCAAATGATGAACAAAATCCCTAAATAGAAAATTATGAAGAGGTATCAGTGATGTCCCTGTCTGAACGACCTCGATATTTATTTGTCTGGGTTGTACCTTCGAAGGAGGCGGATGATCTTGGTCCTGGCTGTCACAATTTGTAGATCTTTGACGGTCGAAAAAATGTTTATTTGAGCGGTAAGCGTTCTTTTCACGTGACAGAAGTCAATGAAATAGTACATGTTTATTGTGATAATACTAGTTCCAATTGATTTATTTGAGTTTTTTAATCAACCAATGACAGCAGCAGTGCCAACGAGTTTTAGTCTCAAAACGGATGTAGATGATAATGGTTAATAACCAATATCATTTACAGAGAGTGAGACTTGCCAATTTTAAACAAGCACCATTATTACAAACCCACACCTTAACAATGACACACGATTTAAAATCACTAAAAATAAATTAGCCATTGATTGTACTAAATACTTGCAACTTGAAACGAACGCGCCTCGATCTGTTTGCGCCAAAATAAACGTCAAAATTCCCGCCCATTTGTATCAATCACTTTGACAGCTCGGGAATAGGGTTGACAAATAATGAT
This sequence comes from Diarsia rubi, assembly GCA_932274075.1. NCBI lineage: Eukaryota > Metazoa > Arthropoda > Insecta > Lepidoptera > Noctuidae > Diarsia > Diarsia rubi. Next base: position 2,144,282 of record OW026440.1, on the reverse strand, counting down.
CGATGGAATAGTAAATTATTCAAAGTAGTAAGTATTTGAATGTTTTAAATAAAATGTTGAGTATGAATGTGGATAGCTATAAGAGTCGAAGACGACCAAAGTAATAATGGATGATTTTCTGTAAAGGGTGATAATGTGGCTAGAAACAGTGACTACTGAGATGACGAGTACGCAAGAAGACATAGTGCGCCAACCTCAAATAAATTCGGCTAAGGGCAGGAGAATGATAAAATAAAATATTAATTACCAAGATTAATTAAGATTTGCCAGCGAGCAATAGAGCGCAGCATAATAGGTATACTAGGCGAACAGATCGCGTCAGAAACACCACCCTGCGCTCTATAACTCAAATAGCTAATGTCGGAGAAAAAACAGCCAGGCTGAAGTAGGAGTCGGCAGGCCACGTAGCATGGATGCACCTGGAGAGATGGGCAGAAATCGTCACACACTGGACGCCTGAGGCAGGACAACGCTGTCGAGGACGACCGCGGCGAAGGTGGCGTGACGATCTGAGTATGTTTGCGGGGCTAACATGGCCAGAGATTGCACGTGACAGAAAGGTTTGCAGGGAGTAAGGGGAGGCCTTTGCTCAGCAGTGGGACACAAGGTAGGCTAGCAAAAAAAAATCCTTTATAATTTTGTTACTAACGAGAAAAAAATAGCATTACGAAAAGTTTTTTGCCATCGGGTAATCATTTTGGAACAATTTTTATTTTGCTTTTTTTTTGTTCAAGTGTATTATTACTTCATTTAAAATAATTACAAACTACAATTTACAGAACTAAACTTATAATAAAAAAATATACATGTATCAAAAAGAGAAGAATTACAGGGCGTCAACAAATTCGTCCACATCGCTGTCAACAGGAAAAGTGCCCAGAAGGCTGGCAGCATTCCCACGTTGGAGGGCAATGCTGATTCTTTAGCCAAAAAATATTCCAACGCTCTGGTCACGTGAAGAGTCGACCAACCACTTGGCAATTTTCTAAAATATTAAATGGGCACTTGGACCCCATGGCCCAAGTGTTTCAACCCCAAACGGCTCAAACACATAAATACCAATTAAGTTTTTGTATTTATTTTGGTATTTCCTGCGCTTTGCCTTCGCATAGAGCAGGAGAAGCAAACGTATGAAGCTGATAACCAAAGGGACAACCGCGCACACTGAAGCATGGTCGACAATGCCTATGGTACCTAGGTTAAAATAAAAAAAAAACAGTATAAGTAAAAGTCCTAAACAACGTTACATTCGGGAATCAGTGGCAAAAAAGGTCAATGTTACAAACAATGTCATCGACTTCCAAAGTAAAGGTCCCAGACGGGAAAAAGGTCTGATGACTGAGAGTAAAATAACAGAGGGTACACCTGTGACTGCGCAAGCACTTACACCATAATAATATCTCTCGCGCCGATGACTTATTTCCGCTAAGATTGACCGCCGCGTCTGCGGTTAGGACCTATACAATAGATTACTAGCAGACGTCACGCGATTTCACCCGCGTAGTTCCCGTTCCCGTGGGAATACAGGGATAAAAAGTAGCCAATGTCACCCGGGGATAGTTTAGCTACCCAACGGTAAAAGAATTTTTCAAATCGGTCCAGTAGTTTCGGAGCCTATTCGTTACAAACAAACAAATCTTTCCTCTTTATAATATTAGTGTAGATACGACTTGACACTGACCGGGAAATTGCAAAAAACGGAACGAAATTTGTATTATTATATTATTATATTATTATATTTTTCACTCGACAAAGATCTACAAATGAGAGCCGGAACCAACGGCTCAAAGGTTGTATCGCTATTAAAATTATCATAATCTATAATAATATTATAAAGCTGAAGAGTTTGTTTGTTTGTTTGAACGCTAAGATCTCAGGATCTACTGGTTGGAATTGAAAAATTCTTTTTGTGTTGGATAGTCCATTTATCGAGGAAGGCTTTCGGCTATATACCATCACGCTAAGACCAAAAGGAGTGGAGCATAAATGAAAAATGTTGCACAAACGGGAAACGATATTCCTTATTGAGAGCTTCCGTTGCGTGCGCTGCGAAAATGGTTTAAGTTATGCAAATATGATGTATAAAAGAAATGTTTCTCTTTAAAAGTTCTACAAAAAAGTCCGCGACAGCATATATCTATCTATTAAGATTAACTCACTGTAACCATTATTTACCATTGAAAGGTTAGGTTCAATAAAGTTATTTTTTGCGAAGCTTACTTATCCCATGTGGTATTAATCTATACCTAAATAAATGTTTGTTTGGTAGAACGGAAATTTAATATAGAATATTTGTGCTTTTTACTCTATATAGTTTAAACAAATATCTTAGAAGATATCGCAATGTAAAAATGTCCGCGCGACAAAATAATAACGCTGTCCGCTGCGCCGGCTCGCGTCCCAATGTAGATACGAGTACGTGGAGATTCTGGCCTCCGGGAAATTCAAATTCAAAATATTTATTGCACCATAATATTTACAAGGTGTTATTGTATATTGTTTTGTGAGCAGTGGTGGCGGCTCCGACTTACGAACAGTTGGTTGTGGGTTCGAACCCAGACAGGCGCATTACTTTGTGTAATTTCATTACGTGCCACTGCTCATAAAATGGTGAAGGAAAACATCGTGAGGAAATCGGCATATCTTAGAACCAAAAATTCGAAGATATGTGACATCTACCAATCCGCACTGTGCCCGCATGGTAGATTATAGCCCATCCCTCTCCTAGAGAGGAGGCCTGAGTCCCTGCAGTGGGACCAGCATAAGGCTGATGATGATGATGATATGTACCTATAGTAATTCTCACCTTAATAATATATTCTAAGGTAATCTAAACTAATATTAAAGAGAGGAAAGATTAGATTTTTTGTTTGTTACGATTCAACTCAAAAATTACTCTGACGACTTTGAAAATTCTATCCACACTAGAAAACTAATTGAAAAATATTACTATGTTGGATAGTCGATCTATCGAGGAAGGTTGTAAGCTATACATTATTGTGACGCACACGAAGTTGCGTGGTTCAGCTAGTACTATTATAAAATACTAGCGGACGTCACGCGGTTTCACCCGCGTAGTTCCCGTTCCCGTGGGAATACAGGGATAAAAAGTAGCCTATGTCACCCGGGTATGGTGTAGCTCCCCAACGGTGAAAGAATTTTTCAAATCGGTCCAGTAGTTTCAGAGCCTATTCGTTACAAACAAACAAACAAATCTTTCCTCTTTATGATATTAGTGTAGATGTACAAATTGCTAGAAACACAGACACGTCAAAACACAGCCCTTAAACTCCCCACAATTGCTCGTTAAGCATTGATGGCTTCGTTAATTGTAAATGAGCCCAGAATTAGATATCTAATGAAACAAACTAACGCATTGACGACACCTTATTGATCGTTTCGCATGCTTCTTATTACAAAGCATGTTAATTTGAATTCTTTTGAAAGAGATAGGTACTGTCATGTCGTTACTGTGAATGTAGGTAGGTACGAATGTCAATGTGTTTTAGTTGATTCGTTTTTGTGGTGATTAGTTAGTTTGAATGTAGATGCATTTAATTCATCATCACCATTTCAGCATGCACACTACTGCACTGAGCTCCAAAACATAAATTACTGAGGTAGGCTGGACTGGTCGGGCACGCCACGATAGCAGCGGTAAGTCCCTTCTTCGAGATATTTATTATTTCCAAAAAGTATTGGACACGTGTTTTTTTCTTTTTTCACGTAAGCAAACAATGAAGACGATACAGTGCTTTGAAAACTCGTGTGATGTCATATTCTAAGACATTAGTATGACATTTTTTAGTGAGTGACGTCATAATCCCCCACTCAAATCTTTGACGCGTTTTATCTTCGTAAATCTTTATTGATTTGTTACAACATAAAATACGTAGATAAACAATATTTTTCGAAAATCTAACAGACGGACTAATTAGAATCATGTTTTTTTTAGTCAGTAAACATCCCTATCTGAGATCTACGTTTATATTAAAATTATCAAATTTGAGGGGATCACAATAACAAAACAAGTGAACAAATTCTTGTCAAGAATCAATGTTAAAAATCCCAAGAAGAAAAAAACCAATTTATTGAACATCGGTTCAATAACTACCAATCAGAAATGGTTTTTTTTCACATAAAAAAGATTTTTCTAATCGGTAACACTTAATTTTTAAAAATCAACTAAATTGAGAACGTCTTCACTTTTTGAAGTTGGTTAAAAAACCCTTTATGTTGCTCCGTTATGGAAAAACCAAACAATAGTTAAAAAATAAAAGTTAAATAGTTACTAAGTTTGTAATTTACTTTATGAACATATTTTAATAATTCTATGTGGTGAGTGTTACAATTTACATTTCGCAGATCTAAAATTATAACACAATCTAAAATTATCAAAAACTTGGCCAAATGCGAGTCGGACACGCACATAGAGTTCCATACCAAAACGGTAAAAAAATCACGTTTGATATATGAGAGCCCCTCTTAAATATTTATTTTATTTTGTTTTTAGTATATTATTATTATGTTGTTATAGCGGTAACAGAAATACATTATTTGTGAAAATTTCAACTGTCTAGCTATCGCGGTTCTTGAGATACAGCCTAGTGATAGACAGACGGACGGACAGCGAAGTCTTATTATAAAAAAGGTAAAAACGGAGGAACCCTATTGGTTCCGTTTTTACCTTTTTTTCCCTAAAAAGGGAAGAATCATATTATGGCTTCAAAACGTTCATCTACATCGCGGCATCGCTGTCAACAGGAAAAGTGCCCAAGACAGGCAGCATTGTGACGTTGGAAAGCAGTGCTGATTCTTAGGCCAAAAAATAGTTCAGCTTTCTGGTCACATGAAAAGTCGACCAACCGCTTGGCGATTTCCCGAAATACCTACTAGGAGGACACTCGGATCCAATGGCTCCAGGAACCACAAACGGCTCAAACACATAAATTGTATTTGCCCCGTTATGGGTTAATAAAAGTCTATTTTTCTGTATTTAAGACCACACCCAAATTGGCTTCATTATAATACCTACCATAAGTACCATAGTATGCTTTACTATAATTGAATTCAAGAATCCTCACTGCACAGCTGACGCAGAATCTCTATTTGCGACATTTATGTGAATAGTTCACGCCATCTATTATCGAATTAATCTTTTTAGTTTCGAAAATGTAAAAATACATGAAACATGCAGCGCTCTCTAGCGTCGAGTAGCAATTTCCAAGGTCACATGGAATGAACCATAGACAACGCCATAAATCATTCAACTCGCTCCAAGTATTACCCGGCTTATTTTAACAGTTCGACTCTAATTAGAAAATATTTAACCAAGTACGGTTTTGTATTTGAGTTGGTTCATAGCACTTTCAGGGTCACGTTCAGAACATCGAAAATGTACCAAGACCTTTATTAAAACAAAGTTATTCTTATTTTTAACGCAATCATAATTTTGTCACTGATTTATTATTGATTCAATTTTGGAAAGAATTTTACCAAAATCTTTAATTATTAGAATATTCTCTACCATGGAAGTTTTGACATCTAAATTGTGATTTCGAAACGCACTTTTGCAGTGGGAAGAAAAAAGAACAAAAATAAACACGTCAGCTGTCAAAATTTGTTGTGTCATGTCGCCGTATTATTTTTGTTGAAAACCAAACACTGTGAATTCGTATAAAATAGGAATAATCCGTTCATAGTTTATAACTGAGCTGGAAAACTACCGCGTCGGTCTCACTACAATGCATTGGTACGGCGGCAGTATCGCGGAAGCGGTAAATTTATCGAAGCAAAAAAATGCAATTTTCGTCGTCTTTGTTGAAGGTAATTCTTTTTTTACTCTCGTGTTCCGGTTTGAAGACGCCTTTAATTTGGTTGTTGAGGAAAATGCAGTATTTAAAACATTTTTGTTTGTTAAAATTAGGTCAAATCCTGTGTCAAGTATGTGAGGTTAATGCAAACATTTTGACGTCATTGAAAAGAATTTCGTAATGTATTCTATAGGTACTAGATTTACCCGCTGCCTTCGCTTGTGTTATGGGCTGTAGTTATTCCACGAAAACGTATACGTCCTTTCACTAATGGGAAGCTACATAATCCATGAGTGTTATGTCCACTCATGGATCCATGAGTGTTATGTGTCAAACTCAAACTCAAACTCAACTGTGTGATGAAAGAACTTTCGAAATCAGATAAGTAGTTCTTAAGATTACGCTATGAATCCAAACTTAGTATGTTTACCTCTTTACATATGTATGTATAGTCTGCGCCGGTTGACCGAAGAATAAAGGTCGTTGACGACCGTCAACCAATGTATTCCAATATTTCAAAACGATACGAAAACACGATCAAAACAAACGTATCGCGATAAGGCGCGTCTTTGACACACGTACACTGGGCATGAGTCACAAACCTTTTGGCCTAAACCATATTCAGTAGTATTTCAGTTGATTGTTCATTTTTTTAAGACCACACACTAAAAATCTGATTTTTTAAGATTTTTAAACAGACTTTTAAACGCACATACACAAACAACTATACACATGTAGACCATACAAATATTTGTTCCATGTGGGGGATCGAGTCTAATCACTGCACCAACCAAAAAAGATTATACATATATCACCAGATTTCAAAGCACTGTGTCGTCTTCATTTTTTGTTTATGTGGAAAAAGATAAAATATGTGTTCAATATTTTATGGAAATCTATCTTGTCTGCTTGCATTGCTTTCCCAAACTTCATAATATAAACCCAATCTATTGTAAATCGCAAGCTTTGGGTTAGTGTGTTCCCCGTTTAATATTAATATAAAAAAAACCGGCCAAGTGCGAGTCAGACTCGCCCATGAAGGGTTCCGTAGCAGCAAGTAACATAATATAAAAGTTATTGTAGTTCGTTGTAACTTTGACGATGTTTTAATAACAGCGTATTTTTAAAATTAGGTTATTGTGATTTACGATTTATGACGTATTAAAAAAAAATACTTCAAACCAATTTTGGTTGGTAGTTTTTGTTGAGATCTACATTATATATTTATTTTAGAATTGTCACTCTCTTACTTTAAAAGTTAGAGGGGGGGGGGGACACACATTTTACCACTTTGGATGTGTCTATCTTTGAAACGATTGACTTTGAGAAAAAAAAATTTTATAACCTCAATGTCATTTTTGAAGACCTATCCATATATCCTTCTTTTTTTTTTTTTTGGTTGGTGTAAAATCATCGAATAACCCCTCCCGCTCTTGGGCAGAGCGAAAGGGAGTGTCAGACTTCTACTGACTAAAAACCACCCATGTTCCTTCTTCGCCCTCTATGTCGAGGCCGCGATAACCGGTGGACTACCCGCGGCCCATCCATAGATACCCCTCATGTGTAGGTTTGATGAAAAAAAGTTTTTTTAGTTTTAATTCCATGTATGGAGAGCCCCCTCGTAGTCTTAAATTTTTATATAAAATAAAAATCAAAAAGCGGTTTACAGAATACCTGCCAAATTTCAACTGTGTAATCCTTATAGTGTCGGAATAAAATGGCTGTGACATACGGACGGACAGACGGACAGACAGACAGACAGACAGACAGACAGACAGACATGACGAATCTATAAGGGTTCCGTTTTTTGCCATTTGGCTACGGAACCCTAAAAAAACCACCAAGGAGATGATATTGCATTAACTATAGTACTTTCCTATTCTTGTCATTCCTGTTGAGGTTTATCATGAAATAATACTAATAATGGAACCATTATTAGTATTATTTTTATTATTTAGCTTAACTTGGTATAGCTGACCAGATCCATGGACATGGATCTGGTCAGCTGGTCAGCCAAGTTAAGCTTCAAACTTGATTTTCTTACATGCACATTTTGGCCCGGTTAGTAGGACCTACCTACACGTGAAAATTTTGAAGATGAGGTCCTATCTAGATTCACATTTCTATCCTCTTATAGAAGAGGGAATTGATTCTTTATGCGAGACCGCCTCTCTCCTATCTTGGTGAGATATCGTGAAATATAATCCCCCTCCTCTAAAATTTATTATAATGCATAGTTCTAGGTATAAAATAGTTAATATGCGTCAAGACAGTACATTGTCAATATATCTACGAAAACATAATGTATGTAACTTAAGGGTGAAGGATCGTAAATTATGATACGGAAGGATTTAAAATATCCTATGAGAATAGAGAATAAACTAAGCTTCTCAATACTGAAATGGGTATCAGCATCCGTAGTTCCCAAGATTCACCACCAAAATTCAAGATTCATCACCGACATACAACCTTCTAATTTTACCTCGAGAGAATATTAGTCGATGTGTTTGAACATGATATTAGGCAGCTGGATACAGCAGCTGTCATCTAACAAGTCATGACATAATAAAATCAGAAATGGTGATTGTGAGTCACACTATGATTCACGTAGTACACGGTATCTTAGTGACTTGTACACATGACAAGCAAATAAATAACAATCCAGTTAATACAGATCTCTCATTGTAAGGGTAATTTATACTAAGGGAGGCCTTGTTATACTGGAAATTAGCTTCGCTGTGTGTTGGCTGTGCTGGGTAAGATTCCCAGGTCGTGTAGTGTTATTGGGTTTTTCGTCAAGGCTTTATCATGGAAATTTAAAATAACTGGCGAATTTTAGGTGTACTATATAAGGTATATCTCTGCGTGACCCTTCACTTTGAGCCTATGGGCCTTGTTCTATTTTGTCTCATGCTGTTATGGAGGGAATAGGGCGGTTAACAAAAAAAAAAATTGTCCGTCAGCTGATAGATTTCCAAAAAATATTGGACACGTATTTTTTCTTTTTTCACGTAAACAAACAATGAAGACGATACAGTGCTTTGAAAAATCGTGTGACGTCACGTATGACAAATTTTACCGGTGAGTGACGTCACAAACCCCTACTCAAATGTTTGACGCGTTTTATCTTCGTCAATTTTTATTGACTTGATAAAACAAGAAATACGTATTCAATATTTTTTGATATTCTAACAGACGGACTAATTAGAATCATATATTTTTTAGTCAGTAAACATTCCTGTTGGTTATAATGTTTTTTTGTTACTCCTCCGCTATTCTTTTCCGACTAATTTCGTTGCGGAATTTAAGACAGTGAAATTGTATCCCTGGACTTTTTTTTTTGGACTGTGGGAATTCATGAAATGACTCCTCCCGTTCTTGGCGGAGCGGAAGTAAGTGTCAGACTTCTACTGACTGCTCCTCCGTTAATCTTTCTGATTAATTTCGTTGCGGGATCCAAGACATAATTTTTTTTTTCTATGAGACTACGTCGAGCTTTTTCGCCGATGTTGATTCTGGCTTTCAGGAGTCACAGTGGTTTGGGAATAGTGTGGCGGGTAACCCTTTAGGGATTTAGTATACAACATAAAAATTTACAATATAAGTACACACAACGCAGTAAAGTTAACAACACAAATAAACAGCTTGTCCACCTGTTAGTGAGTCAACCCGTATGTCACACGGTACATTGCCAACTGTACACTCGGTGCCAGAAATATGTTTGCACTTTGTTTAATTGACTAATGACTCTTGATATACAGTTCATTCATCATCATCATCAGCCTATAATGTTCCCAATGCAGGGACTCAGGCCTCCTCTCTAGGAGAGGGATGGGCTATAATCCACCACGCGGGCCCAGTGCGGGTTGGTAGATGTCACATATCTTCGAATTTTTGGTTCTAAGATATGCCGGTTTCCTCACGATGTTTTCCTTCACCGTTTTGAGAGCAGTGGTGATGAAATAAATTACACAAAGTAATGCGCCTGCCCGGGTTGGAACCCACGACCAACTGCTCGTAAGTCGGGGCCGCAACCACTGGGCCACCACTGCTCTACAGTGTATACAGTATATACAGTATGTTAGTTTAAACGAGGGACATATTGAAACCCGCAATTGGGCATATAAAAATATGAAGAAAAAAATTCACTGATAAATAACAGACAGAACCATACCAAACATTTCGGAAAAGTCTCGCCACCCTTGCGTTTATCACAGAAAATGTGCGCGGATCAATGACTTTTAGGTACTCGTATAATTCATTTTCCCTTTATATTTTAAAACTGGCGTAGGACAATGACGAAAAAGAAACGTTTAATAAAGTGAGGTCAGCAGGGCTATTGCGTATCTTTTAAATGACAGTGGCTAACCTATAGTGCCTATCAATTACTGTCAAATGGTTCCATTTTGTACTAAACCATAACCAATTTGACAGCTAATCCATAGACAATATGATAGCCACTGTCATTTAAAAGATACGCAATAGCCCTGCTGGTGAGCGTGCGGGGGCCATGGGACAATTATGTCACAAATTAGGTCATAATTTTTTTACATATTTGGGACGAGAATCGAATACTGAATCTCCTTCAATATGTCCCTCGTTTAACCTAACACCCTGTATTGATAGGGATTGAGAAACGATGGATGGACTGTATAAAGGATGATTTGGGTAAAAAGGAGGTGTCTGCTGACATGACAGTGATAGAAAAGTACTTACTTAATTCACTTAAGTCTAAAAACACAGGTGATTACTGGGGCATTTCTATTAAACTTTTAAGTAACATAATCGACATTGTAGCCCCCTGTCTTGCCGTTACTTTCAATAAATGCGTCGATTTGGGGACTTTCCCTGACCTTATGAAGAGCAGTAAAGTCATCCCTCTATTTAAATCAGGCAGTAAAAACGATATCGGTAACTTTAGACCAATTTCTATTTTACCTGCTTTTAGCAAAATTTTTGAAAAATTAATTCTCAAACAGTTGTTATTACATTTTAATTTAAATAATCTCCTTCATAATGATCAATATGGCTTTACAAAGGGTCGTTCGACTACGGATGCAGGTGTTGCTTTGTTGAAGCACATATTTGACGCATGGGAGAACGCGCAAAATGCAATCGGTGTTTTCTGCGATCTCTCTAAAGCTTTTGATTGCGTACATCACGACACGCTTTTACGGAAACTGCGTTATTACGGTGTTCAAAATGAGGCTCTAAATGTGATAGATTCGTATTTGCAAAATAGATTCCAATGTGTAGACGTAAATGGCGCGAAATCTTCCGGGCTACCGGTTCGGCTAGGTGTACCTCAAGGTTCAATACTGGGTCCGTTTTTATTCTTGGTTTATATTAATGATCTACCATACTATTTAAAGGGTTTTTGTGACGTTGTACTATTTGCAGATGATACCTCTCTTATCTTTAAAGTAGATAGGAATAGACACGAATTTGACGACGTAAACAGCACGCTATCAATGGTCACGGATTGGTTCACAATAAACAACCTTGTTCTTAATGCCAAGAAAACTAAAATAGTTAAGTTCGCTTTACCCAATGTTAGAAATCTAGGTCCCAATATTATCCTCGCCAATCAGGAGCTGGAAACTGCCGACTCTGCTGTATTTCTGGGCATTACAGTAGATCCAAAATTACAATGGGGTTTACATATATCAAGCCTAGCGGGAAGGCTAAGTTCAGCCGCATACGCCGTCAGAAAAGTAAGACAATTCACTGACGTTGATACAGCACGGTTAGTCTACTTCAGTTATTTTCACAGCGTTATGTCATACGGTATTCTGCTGTGGGGCAAAGCTGCTGATATTCAAAATATATTTGTTCTGCAGAAGCGAGCGGTTCGTGCAATTTATCAGCTGGGTGCCCGAGTTTCTCTTAGAGATTTTTTTAAGGAGATTGGTATCCTCACTGTTGCTTCTCAGTTCATCTTTGCCAACATTTTATATATTAAACAAAATATCCACCTGTACACTAAAAACAGTGATATTCACAACTTTAACACTAGAAATAAGCATAAACTACGCGCTCCTTTTCACCGGCTTCACAAAGTTCATAATTCATTCGTCGGGCTTGGTATAACATTTTATAACAAACTGCCATCTTCTTTTCTAGACTTGCCATTTAATGCGTTTATTCGATTAGATTTTACTTTGGCTTTAGCCAAAGTAAAATCTAATCTTTGTTTAAAAGCGTACTATTCCATTAACGACTACTTAAATGATAAGAACAGTTGGTCGCTGAGTTGAACACAAGACAATGTTTGTTATTTATTTATGTTCTTTCTCCAAGATTAGTTTACTGATATGTTATGTCTTTTTTTTATTATTATTATATACTTTTTTATACTTGCCTTACTATTGTATCGAGTCTGGTTCTTCTAACCAACCTAACAGACAGATGTGTGCTGGGGAGTTTGTTCCGCCACTTCTTCTTTCCAGCAAAAACACTAGGAAGTGTCGAAGGGGGGGCGTTTTGGGGGACTGTCTCTTGTAAATAAGTAAAGTAAAGTAAATTTTGACGTTCGAAAAGTGCTGATTATCAGCCTAGTTTGAATAAATGAGTTTTGATTTTGATTTTTGATTTTGATTTTGATTTTACCTAACTATGGACGTAGAAGACATGCTGCACCGACCCAAGTGAATTGAGATGATAATATAGATCGGGATTTTTAGGGTACCGTATCTTTTTTTTTTGTGGGTGTTAAAATCATCGAATAACCCTTCCCGCTCTTGGGCAGAGCGAAAGGGAGTGTCAGACTTCTACTGACTAAAAACCACCCATGTTCCTTCTTCGCCCTCTATGTCGAGGCCGCGATAACTAGAGGACTACCCGCAGCCCCGACAGGGGGGTTCCGTATCTCAAATGGAAAAAAATGGAACTCTTATAGGAAAACTCCGAAACTACTAAGCCTAAAATACAAAAAAAAAAAAAAAATTAGTTCAACACATAGATTACAGGAAAACCTATACGAAGTCTATGGTGCTAAAATAACATGGAACATCTCTCAATGTCTACTACAATGGTACGGAACCCTTCATGTGCAAGTTCGACTTCCGCTTGGCCAGTTTTTTTTTGTCTAAAAGGTCTCTACAATCACTTAACTACTTGTGAAAAAAAAAATTAAGTACTTGTATTTATTTGATTTGAGGTATTGTAGGTAGAAATCGCAAGTAAGTCCCGCCCTACATCCACGTGAAGTTATTATAAAAATACTACTCGAAAATTATCCCACGGGAAGATAAAATCGGGATAAAAACTATCCTATGTATAAATCCAGGTTATAAACTATCTGAGTATTAAGAAGAAGAAGAAGTAACAAACATACACACTCACACACTCACAAACTTTCGCCTTTATAATATTAATGTGATGTGATGTGATTAGTGTGATTAACACCTTTACCTTACCTTTACCTTTTTTCGGAAAGACAGGATGATTGGTTCGGTGGTTTAGTCGTTTTCACGACTCCCCCCTCCCTTTCGGGAAGCAAACCAACTTACAGTTCCCGTCAAATAACTTTGCCCCTCTGAAGTTAGCCATTAGCATAGATCGCGCAGGTGCAGTTACGTAGAAAAGTGTTTAAACAAAATAAATATATATTTTTAAAAGATAACGTAATTTTTAACTCAGGTTAATTGAAAGAAAGAGGAAAATTATCAATTCCACCTGTGCAACATTATGCACGCCTTCGTCTTTCTCCTTTTTCATATAATTCACCACATTGTAAATTATTTTTCTCGCCTCACGGCGGATTCTGTTTAGGCATTTTAGCCAAAAAACCAACACACAAAACTAAGTAACAATGTTAACAAGAAATAACAAGATAACAAATCAAAAACGACTAAGTAATAACAAAAACAAATAAAACATGTACAATAACACAACACTTGTGGCATCGAATGTCTATCGTACTGAGCAAGCGGGACGCAAGTATTCATCAAAAGTAAACGAGTGAGTGAGACATAACATCGCGCCGCCATAATGCCCGCCCCCATGTCTCGCGCATTCGCAGTTGCAGTTTTGTTCGTAATTTTGACTGCTGCGCAGCCACTCGTAGGCAACTTCAGAGGGGCACAGTTATTTGACACGAGCTGTACTTTCGCATTTATGATATTAGTCAGTATAAAGTTTACCTATAACATTGGACGCGTATACAAAGTTTCGTATACTTTTTAATGTGTTCACATGTTTTAGCTATCGACTGTACAATTCTGGCAATATGCCACATTGCAGCATCTTTGTACGAGAATTGGCAATTGGCACCACTGGCCGTGACAAAAAACGTTTTTTATTGGTTAAAGTTGCAGTTAAAAATGTTATTTGGGATATTATTAACTTTGTATACATTTTTTTTATAATTTATTAATAGTATTTTCGGTTAAAATGAGTTATCATCATCGGCCTCTTGCTGTTATCCCGATTTGTTTGGGGTACACGCATGTCTTCATAAAACATACTTGTATATTACTCGTCATGACATGATATACCTCTTTTCTAGCCATATCATCCTTCACACAGTCCATCCATCGTTTTGTTAATGCTCTACATTTGACGTAGCTCGTCGAGCTGGCTTCCGCTCCGCCTCAGTGGAACCGCAACCTTACATCCGTTGTGTAGTTTTAAAAGATCTAAGCGTACAAACAGCGGGAGCTACTATTACATAATTATACTATGTAATGTACATGTATAATTATAAGATTTCTTATTTTATTTATTCGCGGAATACCTCACGTCCCCCCCTTCGAGTCCCGTTCTTACTTCGACAATTCATGCAAAAGTTAATCCTAAGAAAATAATGACTCTTTGCTTAATTAATATGAGATAAGATATTGCACAACTATTTATTAGTATTTCCCGTCTACGATTAAAATTATGACGTCAAACCGTTCGGTTTGACTATACAATTTTCATACATTCATCCGGTCCATCAGGTCCTGTTGAGGACCTCGTGGCTTAATAATAACTGCTACTCAGGTCGATCTTCAGGTTAAGCCGCACTTGCCTAGGTTGATCTTAAACTTGAAAAAAACAATTACTATGACTAAACTTACCAATATAGAAAATTCAATGCAATTGTTAATCTTCTTCTTTTTCGACTTTTGTTTATTTTGATTGGGTAAGCAGTGAAATATTTAGTACACTCGCATTTCGGGATGATTTTCAGAATTGGGTAGCCAGGGACGTCCAACGCGGGTGGCTTGATGTTACATGACTCACTTGTTTTCGTTTGTCTTCACGTTTTATTCCTTCAAAATTTTGAGAGCAATGGTGATGGAACTCAGATGAAATCATCATTCACACTGAAAATGGGATATTTGTATGTTAAAATCAAAAAATCGAATCAAAATATTTTTATTTCGCATAGGCCTACATGGGCACTTATAAAACGTCGACAAAAAGGTGGTTAAGTGTTTGTTTCGAGTTTACGATATATCGGGGCTGTTACGGGCTGTTTACACCAGGACCTCGGATAAACTGAAGTTATTGCAGTTGCATGTATACAAGGTGTAAACTAACCCTTCACACAAACGTAAACCAAGCATTCTGTACATCAAACTAAAAACCCGTATGCAAATTTTTTTTGCTAGGAAACGACTTTTTTTTTGGGTTAAAAAATCACATTTTACGGTAAATCTCAATGTAGCATTCTTAAAACATTGTGCTAGTGAATGCTTTGAATAGTAAACGGGTCATGGAGGTAATTTAAGTAAAGTTACAAGCTGAAAAACTAGTATTTACAAAAACAGCTGTGAAAAATTTGGAACTTTGACCCTCAATATCTCCGTAACTAGGGGGTTCCCTGGTATGGTCTAGAACAAAAAATTGTTCGCAGTGGTGGGGAGAACAAGTGCCCTTCGTTTGCGTTAAGGGTACTTTTACACCCTTTTTAAGCAGGCAAATCGGTCTCCATCTTTCTTATTCTTTGTTTTTGACGTGGTACCGCTACCACCCACCATCACTGACAAATCGATTGTGTTAACGACACACGTGTACGAAACTCACCGTGTCTACTCGCAAAGTTTTTTCATATTTTTTTATTTTTACACAATATTAACGAAATAATGATGTGAATGAAATTAATTCTTCATAAAGATATTTCGATTGTTGATAAGGTCTATTTTATGACGTGTTGTTTCCCTTGCGTTACAGGCGACAACGATTTGTCAGAGGAGATGGCAACCACAATCGACGATGCAGTTGTGCTATCCCGGCTGTCAGACGAGGCCAACTTCCTCGCTATCAAGCTGAAGAGCGGATCGCCTAACTACACACACTTTGCGCAGATTTGTATCCTTTATAATTATACTTGCGGTATTAGAAAAAATAAAAAATTATTGCCGATACATACATGACGTGGATACAAAATGACAATACATATAAAACGCATAAAAAATATTTATAAATACAAGAAGACGGAACAAAACAATAGGTAAGGGTTCGCAATTGGTGCCCGGCCCTGGTGCAAGCCATGGTCCGGCGCGAGGAGGAATGGGACGCCGTCGCCTCCTTCTGCGAAGCAGTGATGCTAGCGAAGGAGGTGGCGGAACGCGAGAGGGAGAGAACCTCTCGTACCAGCCGACGCGGGAGGCGTTCCGGGCGTCGGGGGCCACGTGATAGCTTCCGGCCACCGTAGACGCGGGCCTGTGGACGGTGAGTGATGGGCTAGATCGCCGTCCGTCCGTCTTACGACGACGGCGCGTTCGTCTTCCATGTGCGCCTCAAAGAGATGTCAGCAACATGGGAGGGGCCCGCAAGGGCCGACGCCCGTCGGGGCTGTGGGTTGTTCACAAGTTACCGCGGCCTCGACATATAGGGCTAAGAAGGAACATGGGTGGTTTTTAGTCAGTAGAAGTCTGACACTCCTTTACGCTCTGCCCAAGAGCGGGAGGGGGGTTATTTGATGATTTTCCACCCGCCAAAAAAAAAAAGGTTTAGTCGTCGTGACTGCGATTAGCAGGATACCACTTAGCATGATGCTGTGCTGTGGGTCTGTGGTCCCCACAGCATAACCCTGGTTTTCAGTGGTCATCTGTGAAAAAACGTAGTCAGCATAAATGTTTGTTTACATAAATAAGAAAATAGAATGGCTTTATAATAACGGCCGCTCGAGTCAATTTTTATGTTAAGCCGTGCTTTCCTAGTTGTTACTCCATCAAAATCGTAGAATTTGGGGACAGGAGTTTTTGTGTGTCAACCGTATCAATAAAAATGCAAAACTAAATAAAAGACTACATGCAATACGTACAAAAGAATGACACTCATAAATTAAAAATACCGTAAACAGAACTATAAAATCATTTAATCCTGGTTATTAATCAAATGGGCCTTTACGTCAATCTTTTGGGAACAAAATGGGAGACAAAAATCACTGCATTGGTTAGCCCTTTGCCCTGCGGTGGTACACAAATGGCTAGTAATAATAATATTGACCTCAATCTTGCCCTGAGGACAAAGATGACGTCGTCGATGGCACGAGCTAACTCAAAAGATGCCAATCGTTACATTATCTCCTCTTCAAAATTGCCCTGACTCCAACAAAACAGATCAATTCGTGCCAGTGCCATCTCTGTTCTTTATAGGCAGGAATGGCACGCCACTCGAGGTGGTCTGCGCCGGGGTGCAGCCAAGCAACCTGGCAACCAGAATAGAGCGGATCCTTGAGGAGCATTGTGAGTATATCATCGCTCTAGGAGGCATAAATTGTTTAAGGCCTCATTTTTTGCTCTGTAGCTCTCGATCCATCTCCCCTATTCTAAAAGTTTATACTAAAAAAAAAAGCGTATTCAATGATTTTTGCCAAAGATTAATATATCAGAATAGATATACAGGGTGTTTGGAAGGGAGCTGTACATACGCCTAGGGTAGAAACTAGGGATAGTCTGCTACCTACCCCCGCCCATTATATTGACCTTGACCTCAAGGTTTTTTTTAAATTTATTATTATTTTTTATTTGACTTTTTTATGATTTTTTGACTAAAACTACCTGTAGCTCAAAATCTATCCATGGGACCGGTCGGCTAATGGTCTTGTTTTAATCGTTAGAGTCTTAGGGTCCTGCAAAAAATTATTTTACACCAGAAAATTGTGGAGAAGAAAAGTTATGGGGCCTGAAGTACCGTAGTAAGGTAAAGAAATAATTTTAAATTAAAAAAAAACCTTGAGGTCAAGGTCAATATAATGGGCGGGGGTAGGTAGCAGACTATCCCTAGTTTCTACCCTAGGCGTATGTACAGCTCCCTTCCAAACACCCTGTATATGTTTACTGACTTAATAAAATATAATTCTAATTATTTCGTCTTTTAAATTATCGAAAAATATTGGATACGTATTTTTTGTTTTATCAAATCAATAAAAATTGGTTGCGACGTCACTCACCAGTAAAGAATGTCATACAAATGTCGTGGAAAATGACGAGTTTTCAAAGCACTGTATCGTCTTCATTGTTTGTTTACGTGAAAAAAGATAAAATACGTGTCCAATATTTTTGGAAATCTATCTGACGGACTAATTATATTTTTTTGTAAACTCCCCTATTTAGACGGTAACTAAAAATCATCTTGTATAAAAGTATCTCAACTCTTCCAGTCAAAGACAAGCAGCCACCCCTCTCATCGAACCCTATGGTGCAAGCCTCAACCTCATCTTCCACGTTAGTACCACCTGTGCAGCCGACAGCCGTCAACCAGAGTATCCCCCATACTGTCAACTTTGTGCAAGCTGAGGCAGCTGCTTTGAGACGGCAAAATGCTCCGCCGACTGCCCCAACAGTGGAGCCTGAGTCTGGTAAGACATACACAATACAATACTAAAATTAAGGATTGTATGCATATAGCAAATTCCCACACCTGAGTCAGCTTGAGTTTAATTTAAAAAATCTGCTTTTGTCATAATATCAAATGCAATACGTCTTGCAAAATGGCTAAAAAATTCACGAAAATGTTACGTTATTCCAAAGAACAAACAAAAGTAAACCGATGTATGAAAAAAGTAATTGAGTCGGCTAAAAATTAAGCGACGAGTTTGACAAGTTATAAACTATCGTTTTGCTAAATTTCATCCCAATCCGTTCAGAAGTTTTTGTGTGAAATAGTAACAAACATCCTCATAAACTTTCGCATCACTACAAATTATGAAACAAAGTCCTCCACCGCGTCTGTCTGTCTATTCGCAATAAACTCAAAAACTACTGCACCGATTTGCATGCTGTTCTTACCAATTTATGGAGTAGTTTTCGAGGAAGGTTTAAGTATATAATTTGACCGACATCCACGCGGGCAAAGCCGCGGGCATCAGCTAGTTTATAATAGGTATTAGTTTGTACATGTATGCATGTCTTTCTCAGAGACCGGATCCCCCCCAGCAAAGGTACCCAAGACGGACGCCGCAGAAACCAAGACCCTGACTCCCGATGACATGATCTGTGATGGTGATGTCTGCGTCCGAAGACCTGCTAACGCTGATGAGCCTGGTCCCAGCCAGGCCCCGACTCCTAGCTTGCCTGATACTCCAGCTAACCCAGAGGTTAGTTTTACTAGGGTAGCAGATCTTCGACAGCCGTTACAGGTGATCCACTGGCCTGAAAGTCTGACAACCCGCGTCTAACCAGAAGGTGATGAACTACTCATTACAAACTGGATTGTAAAGGTCAGATAGGCAGTCGCTCCATGTAAAATACTGGTATTCAGCTGCACCCGGTTAGACTGGAAGCCGAGACTAATTACTGGATGTAAACGGACCCTCACGAAGCCGTGAACCAAGCATTATGTAGGTACATCAAAATAATTAACCCTACGCAAAAAATATTGCAATGCTGTAAGAGATACCGCGGCCTTGACATATAGGGTTAAGAAGGAACATGGGTGGTTTTTAGTCAGTAGAAGTCTGACACTCCCTTTCGCTCTGCCCAAGAGTGGGAAGGGTTATTTGATGATTTCCCACCACAAAAAAAAAAAACAGGGGTAACAGGTTTTTTTTTTTGGTGAAATATTACGTTTTGCGGTAAAACTCAATGAAGCACACCCACGTAATGATGAATGCTTTGAATAATAAACGGGTCATGGGCCTCCATGACCCGTGAATTTTTATCTGTTAAAAATTCACGAAAATGTTATGTTATTTCAAAGAAGTAAAACGAGGTGTGAATAAAGTAATAAAATCGATAGAGAAATGGAGTAGTTACATGCTTTAGAAGTTTTTAGTGGGGGCACTTTCTATCCTTGTCGCGCGAAACGGCCATTTGTACTACGTAACTAAGATAGTATGACATGTGACGTCACATTTCTATAGCGCTGTCTTTATCTAACACGTCATTTAAATCAGTCAAAACTAAGCCATTTTTTGATCGATTTTATTACTTTTTTCACACATCGTGTTATTTATATTGGTTCTTTGAAATTACATTACATTTTCGTAAATTTTTAACAGTAGTCAAATACCCAATTTACCCTTTATAGGACGGCTCATACAACGTGGCCAGTAAACTGGACAGTCACTTCAAGGTCGTTATCTCTTAATTTTTTTTTTGTATATTGAACCTTATGAACATTTACGACCCGCGGTAGAGCACAGTGACCCGTAAACTGGCCAGTGTTAAAGTTCGCCGCGCGACATTTTAAACTAAAATGATAACGATTAAGAAAAACATATCTTAAAAAAGAAACTAAAAGCTAATGGACATGTGTTTCTCCCCATCTTGACCTACGGTGCACAAACTTGGTCTTTGACTAACATCCAAAAGTCCAAACTCAAGGTTTGCCAACATGCTATGGAGCGCAGTATCTTAGGTGTAAAATTAACCGATCGGGTTCGAAACACTACACTGCGCTCCAAAACGCAAATTGGTCACGTGGCTCAAAGGGCTGCCATACTTAAATGGGACTGGGCAGGACATGTATGTCGCATGCCGAACGAGCTGTGGGCCTGTAAAGCTCAGGATTGGTGCCCTGAAACAGTGACGCGAGGTCGTGGCAGACCACGAAGGAGATGGCGGGACGAACTGGATGTCTTCCTTGAGAATGGGAGAGACGTCGCACTGAATCGTGACCGTTGGAAGGAATGGAGGGAGGCCTTTGCTCAGCAGTGGGACAACACAGGCAAGCTATAATAATAATAATAAAAAAAGAAACTTCTGAAAAATTCGGAACTTTGACCAATATCTCCGTAGCTAGAAGGTTCCCAGGAATGACCCAGAAATAAAAATTATCGCAATGACGGGGAGAACAATCAAGTACCTTTCGGCTTCGATAAGGATACTTTTACACCCTTTATGTTGAGAAAAGGCTAAGCAGATAATGGTGACAAGTCTGTACAATACCTTATACCTGTAACTATGGCTACACTTTTCTGATTCACGCTGAATACGAGTATACATGTAGCAGCATGACACTTTTAGACGTTTTTTAAGTTAACAAAAAAATCTAATTAGTCCGTCAGATCGATTACCAAAAAATATTGGACACGTATTTTTTCTTTTTTCACTTAAACAAACAATGAAGACGACACAGTGCTTTGAAAATTCGTGTGACGTCATATTCTAAGACATTGTATTTTACCGGTCAGTGACGTGACAAACCCCCCACTCAAATCTTTGACGCGTTTTATCTTCGCATTTTTTTTATTGATTTGATAAAACAAAAATATGTATACAATATTTTTCGATAATCTAATTAATTAGAATCATATTTTTTTTAGTCAAAAAACATCCCTATTCCAACAATTTTTTTTTGTTTCGAAATCGTCTATATATTCGGCCAAGTTAATAAGTATTGGTTTTTTTTTACGTTAAAGTAAATTAAAATGCTCGACGGTTCTCGGTTATGTCAAAATTTTGCATGTTGCACATTTAATTTTGAAGAAATTTTAATATTATATGCTTATTTCTTGTTATTTTTTTGTTTAGTTTTAATAAAATGGGAATAATTATATCTATTGGTTTTTTTTTGTTCAAATAAAAAAGGAATAGGTTCATTTAATTTTTAGCATTTGGAAGTCTGTTCGATTAATTTAAATTTTATACTAACTGCAAAAGCGAACATTGATTTGAAAAACATGTTTAAAAAATGCCTTTAAAGCGAGTGTGAACAGGCATCTTCTCGTCTCGCTCGTTCCATTATAGACGTCATCCATCATTTTCCATCAGGCGTGATCGAGGACAAGAGCATGCCCATTTTGCTATAAAAAAAATAAGAGAGAACGCTGTTTTTTTATCTAGATTTTTATGCATTAACGAGGGTAATTTAACCTTATTTCTAGGATATTTTTTTCTTAATTTGCACACAACAATATTACAGGACATACTCCTCCACGCTACAGAGAGTGGGGGGAGTGTAGAAGAGAAGATGGAACGAGCTAAGGAGCTGATAGAAGCTAGGAGGAGAGAGAAGGCTGACCAGGAGAAGGAGGTAGGGAGTCTTTATTAGTAGAGTTTTAAGGTGGAGGGCGGCAGAGATACTATCGAAGGTGCATCGTCGGGCTGCGTGTAGTCCCGTCAAAATCAAAATATTTTTATTTCACAGAGGCCTACGTTGGCACTTGTAAAACGTCGACAAAAAGGTGCACGGTTCGGTGCATTGGTCGATTCCTAAGGAGAAGAACCGGCAAGAAACTCCAAAGGTTACTCTTTTAATCTTTTAAAATCGTTTGGGGCCAGACATAATCTTGGTATAATACACACTGAAGACCATGCAGATTAGTGTCTGAGATGGTCTTTTGAAGAAAGCACCACACAGATTTGAGTGGACCCGTCCAGTCAGTGCAAGCATTTGTCAGTTATCGTGGAGCTCGACTTAAAACTTAAGGAGCTCAACGTCACGACGAACAATACCAAAGAAAGGACATTTGGGTGGGTCAAACTGCCAGACGATCGTTAAAATTAAAGAAAGACCCACATTCACTATATAAAAATAATAAAATGTTTTTCATATTAAATAATCATGTCAGGTTATTAAATGTCAAAATACACAAAACTATTGGCCAAAAAATAATATCATACTGAAAAAGTAAACAATGTGATTGTGCCGTCGGGGCTGCAGGTTGTCCCGTGCGGGTTGTTTGAAAGAGATACCGCAGCCTCGACACAAAGGGCTAAGAAGGAACATAGGTGGTTTTTTAGTCAGTAGAAGTCTGACACTCTCTTACCGCTCTGCCCAGAGCGGGAGGAGTCATTTGATGATTTCCCACACCCCAAAAACAAAAAAGAGGTGCATTTGTGCTGCACTAAACTCAAAAGATAAAGTACTCTTTATAAAAAGGTGTTTAAGGTTGAAAATAAATTAACATGATTGGCAGGGAGACAGGTATGAAAGTGCATGTTTTAACCGTTCACCGTTTATAACTAAACTAATGGGGTAGTTGACAAAATATATCTAATTAGTCCGTCAGATAGATTTCCAAGAAATATTGGACACATTTTTTTTTCTTTTCACGTAAACAAAAAACGATACAGTCTTTCGAAAACTCGTGTAACGTCGCATTTCAGTACATTTTTATTTGAAAGTGACGTCAAAAGCTCATGATCTTTGACGTGTTTCATCATCGTCAATTTTTATTAATTTGATAAAAACAAAAAACACGTATCCAATATTTTTCGATAATCTAACTGACAGACTAAACAGAATCATATTTTTTTTACTCAATCCGATCACCTATTATTAATACTAGCGACGTCACGCGGTTTCACCCGCGTTTTTCCCGTTCCCGTGGGAATACTGGGATAAAAATTAGCCTATGTCACCCGGGGAGAGTGTAGCTTCCCAACGGTGAAAGAAGTTTTCAAATCGTTCCAGTAGTTTCGGAGCTTATTCGTTACAAACAAACAAACACATCTTTCCTCTTTAAAATATTAGTGTAGATTAACAACAATGTAGCAATACAAACAAGCGCATGTTTAACACCCTCTTAAATGTAATAATGTCTGCCGATTTTTGCTCAAAAGGCAAAAATCGTAATTGAAACACACTTTTTTCAATTACGATTTGTGCCTTTGAGCAAATTAACTAACTGCGGCACTCAGAGAGCTTTAATGATTACTTAGGCCATCGCTTAGTAAAGGTTTTGTCAGTTTTGTCATACAAAAGTATGTCAAATCTTTACTAAGTGAGTGTTTTGGGCTTTAGGGTTCAATTTAGGTTGTGCAGGCGGACCAACGAAACAAACGTGTGTCTTTTAACAAGTTTAATTTGCTACTATTCTAACACAGTACAAACATCGAATTAAATAGGAAGGCGGCTATGTTATGAATGAAATAAGTAACTTGACTTGAATGTGGACTGTATGGTTGTAATTAGGCATCTACTAAAATCATATTGAATCAAATACATAATCCAACAGTGAGCTTGAATAATCGTTAAATATTTCTGAGTGCCGCAGTTAAACTATAAACTTTGTCATGTTTAACGGATAGCTAATAATATTTTTATAATGGAAATAATATATAAATGGATTTAATTTGATTTACTTTATGTTGTTCTTTTTTTATCTTAAATCATTGATTGATTGGATGAATCTGTAATGTTGCTATCACACTAATATTATAAAGGCGAAAGTTTGCGAGTGTGTATGTTTGTTACTTCTTCACTTCTAAACGGCTGGAGCGATTTTAATAAAATTTGGTATGGACTTAGCTAACACCCTGGATTAACACATAGGATAGTTTTTATCCCGATTGTATCTTCCTGTGGGATAATTTTCGAGTTGTAGCGGACGAAGCCGCTGGCAACAGCTAGTGGTAAGCCAAATGGCAAAACATAGAGATCTGACTAAAACTTTTATAACACCTTGCATATTTGTGTAACCTATGTTTACAAATAAATAAATTGATTGATTGATTGATTGATTGGTAAGTAATTATTTACCGTTTCTGTAACGAACTATGAAAAACGGCCGCTACGACTTATCATGGCAATCAGGTTGCAGTGTGATCCCTTTCAAAAGACCACAAAAAACCTGCGAGTAAAAGAGAGCAGAAAAGTGGACATAACTGTAGTTGTAATGATTTGTCTTCTCGCTTTTACAGAAGGAGAAAGAGAAAGAGATCGAGCGTCGGCAGGCAGGGAAGGGAGTCGCTGAGCTCAAGAGGTGGCAGGCAGACCAAGAGATGAAGCAGATACAGGTATGGATCACCATAACTTGATACACCAAAAAAATCTAATTGAAATTGAAATACTTTATTGCACAAGAGGTTATTTTATATAATTAGTCCGTCAGATAGATTTAAAAAACTAGTGGAGACGATTTTTTCCTCTTTTTACTTAAACAAAAGGTGAAGACGATACAGTGCTTCGAAAAGTCGCGTCAAGTCGTGTGACGTCACAAGGTTAGTACTAATTTAACCACAAAGTGACGTCAAAAGCCCCCACTCATGATTTTTGCCACGTTTTATTATCGTAAATTTGTATTAATTTGATAAAACAAAAAACCCGTATCCAATATTTTTCGATAATCTTACAGACGGACTAATTAGAGTTTTTGGTTAAATACCCTATTATTATTGCTCCTCAGACAAGATCCTAGTCTAACAGTCTCAAGTACAACCTACCCTCATTTTATTCCTCTTGCAACCCTCAGGAGGACCGTCGCCGCGAGAAGATGGAGAACAACCTAACCCGGCAGCGTATCCTGGAACAGATAGCCCAGGATAGGGCAGAGAGACGCGCGCGGGACCTGCCGCAGACCAACCAGCCGCAGGCTTCCGTGCAACCCACCACACCCAGTATGTGTACTTTCTTGTGTCGTTTTCATTATGTTTTTTGTTGTTAAACTGTTACACAGTTGGTAAACAGTCGCTCCATGTAAAATACTGGTATTCAGCTGCATCCGGTTAGACTGGAAGCCGACCCCAATATATGGCAGACTTTTTTAAATAATCGTATCTTACCCTAACCCTCTTTCCAGCAGCAGGTGACAGCGGCGGCCGAGCTCGCATTCAGTTCAAGTTACCGGACGGCACGTCGCACACGGCACACTTCGACGCCAACGGCACTCTGCGGGAAGTGCAGCGGTATGTCACTGACAATCTACGGGTGAGTAACTGCTACTCGTTAGGTGACAGCACGGCAAGCATTCAGTTCAAATATTAATCATCATCATCAGCCATAAGACGTCCACTGTTGGACAAAGGCCTTCCCCATAGAACGACAACCATCATCGAATAACCCCTTCCGCTCTTGGGCAGAGCGAAAGGGAGTGTCAGACTTCTACTGACTAATAATAATGATCACGATGATGATGATGGGATGTTCTGACTGATAACTATATTATATTATATTCCCCCCCCCCCCCCAAAGGGGGACCCGGGCCTACGGGACTGTTCGAATGAGATACCGTAGCCCCGGAACGCAAAGGGCTAAGAAAGAACATGTATGGGGTTTAGTCAGTACAATTCTGACACCC
Organism: Diarsia rubi; assembly: GCA_932274075.1. Taxonomy (NCBI): domain Eukaryota; kingdom Metazoa; phylum Arthropoda; class Insecta; order Lepidoptera; family Noctuidae; genus Diarsia; species Diarsia rubi. The sequence continues at coordinate 2,118,068 of OW026440.1, read as the reverse complement.
TTACGCTTCGAGTATTTGATGATGATGACCCCATACGCATAAAAGGTCCAAGGGCTATGAAAGTCCATTAGCCATTGATTTTGTCCAGTTCGCCCCGCCATCTCTTACAACTCGTCTGCCAAATCGACTTCTAGTGGTTTCAGGGCTCCACATAGTGATTATTTTGGCCCACAGTGGTTTTTGTAAAACATCGAATGTATATTTTTTTATCATTTACAGTTATCATCAACAAACTTCTCCCTCTGGACGGCATTCCCTCGTCGCGAGCTGGTCGAGGAAGACGCAACCCTCCACGGTCTACAGCTGGCGCCCTCTGCCGCACTGTTGGTGCTACCGCGACGTACTCCCGCCGTGGTGGCCAGGCCTTCGTCTGTGTCGAGTCTTATCAGTGAGTATTGTGGCCTTATTAAAAGATATCTAGGCTCTGTAACAAAATGTCCTTTGATACTTCTCCTGGGTAAGAATTATTTGACCATGACCTCTGAGTTCGTTACGGCTGTGTCCTCTTAAAGTATACAGGCACGAAATACCAGCCCATCCAGTAAAAAATTTCGTGTAGAAACTTATTTGCAAAATCAATATAATAAGACAAAAAAAAGTAATTAGTCCGTCAGATAGATTTCCAAAAAATATTGGACACGTATTTTTTCTTTTTTCACATAAACAAAAAATGAAGTCAATACAGTGCTTCGAAAACTCGTGAACTCTTCGAAAACGTCTTAATATGATAGTAAATTTTTTACCTACAAATGATGTCACAACCACATCTTATCTTCGTCAATTTTGATTAATTTGATAAAACAAAAAACACGTATCCAATATTTTTCGATAATCTAACAGACGGACTATACTACGGCCGTTCAGAGAATGCGTTCCTGACACCTATCAGTTAGTCACGACTAGTGATGGGCACAACATTACACTGAGTTCGTTACCGTTCCTCCAAAATGAACCGCCGCATTATTTTAAGATTATTTTCGTTTTAAATTGGCGGAATCATTTAAAATTTATATTTTAGTTATTTAAGTGGAAACCAAAAAAAGGTAATATTCATATAATAAAATTGTTTTATTTATTCTTTGTTACAAAGTTACAATGTGTATTTCTATGCAATAAAGTAAGCACATTGAATTGAATGTGCGTACAGAATATTAATCAGACTCCGATTCGCTTGAGGAGGTGGTGTCTTCATCATCTTCGCCTACATGTATAATTATATTATTATCAATAACAGAATCAATCCTCATATCTCGGTCATAATGTTCCAAAATCAGGTTTTTAGTCTTCTCAACAACCTTTGCCCAGTCATTTCTTGTGACTTCCCCGCAGGCTTCTTTTAATAGGGTCATCATCTTTTTCGTGCTGAATGGCGGGGAAGTATTGTGGCGGGCGGCGTAACCTTCTAGTCCATTAAACGAAAGCCGGGTAATCAAATAAAAACAGATCGAAAACACTTGAAGAACGTGGTCTATGCGCACCAAACGACAACAGACGACTGTTTTAGCGTCACATTTTCAACCTAAATATGAAAATGCTACTTTCTTTCGCGCGTTCGGTTTGGTCATAGTTTTATTTTTATATTTCATAAAAGTTATGTTATAGTCCATTATTTTCAAATTCTTAAAAAGAAAAACAAAGCGTATTATTTTATATTAAAATATAAGTATAACTGTTTATGAACAGATTACGATACTTGCCTGTTATTTTTAGCACAGCACTACAAATATAAAGCGCTGACATAACCTTGTAATAGCGCAGTATAGATTTAGAAAAATATTGTTTACCAAGTTATTTGACACTCAGTTTGGCACAAAATTATAACATTCATTGATTATTGATATAATAATGTTGTTTTAATGCTCATCAATTGTTAAAACGGTAAACAACCAGCAAAAATATTTTTATCGTAACTGCAACGCCATTACAAAGTTACGTCGTCAGTTCAATCGCGACGTGTCAGGAACGCATTCTCTGAACGGCCGAACTATAATTAGATTATTTTGGTGACATACCCTATTAATATTAAGAACCATGACATAATATATAAAAAAAAAAAAAATATTAACACACAAAATGTCTCCTCCACAGCATTCTTCACACAACTGTTCACGACCATCATCCTCGAACCAACACAGAACCTCCTCACCTGGCTGCGCGCACGTGTCTACCCTGCCGCGCCCCCTCCCCGCGCCCCCCTGCCCACACCCGCCCCCGCCCCCGCCCCCGCCCCCGCCCCCGCCCCGCCCTCCCCCCTGCCCGGCGGTGCCAGGCGTCGCGGCAACATACACCGTCTACCTTCAGAGCGACCTGATGATGACAACAATACTTGGAATGGTAACTCTACTCAGCAAATGTAATCATGAATTTTAGTCTATAAACTACTTAAAAGGAAAGTGTACTTCGTGTGGGAAAATATCAAAATAAAAAACTGGCCAAGTGCAAGTAGGACTTGCACATGAAGGGTTCCGTACCATTTTAGTAGATATTGAGAGATTTTCCATGTTATTCTAGCACCATAGACCTCTTAAAGGTTTTCCTGTAATCTATAAGTGTTGAACTAGTTTCTGTATTTTTTTCAAAATTTGGTCAAACAGACAGACAGACACGAGTGACCCTGTTAGGGTTCTGTTTTCTTCCTTTTGAGGTACGGGAACCCTAGAAAAAATAAAAAAAAAACATACAAGTGATCAAAAGGATAGGTTTTATATGGGGGAGGGGGTTGCTTGTCTATGGGATGAGAAGGCCTCGGGTCTGCCTTTGGCTGTTGAGTTGTCTATAGGCGGGGAGTACTCATCTTCTGAGGATAGGAGACTTATATGGCTATCCTGATAAAAGTAGTTATTCTTTTAGATATTCTCTTATGAAGTGACTGTTTCATAAGCTTTGAGTGCTTTTAGTTGTATTTTTTTGGGTCCAATTTATTAATGAAAATAATATCGGCTGAGTCATTTAAAATTTAAAAAAAAAAACTAGAAAATGAAAAAAAAAGGCAAAAGTTGTCGAACCGGCCACGAGTGATGTTCCGTTATACATTTAGTGATTGATTTTATAAATTGTTTAGATATCAGACCATATAGTATTCCACAGCTGGGCAATCTCTCCTCAATTGTTTTCTACGCGAAGTATATTTTTCTTATTTAGTAGTGTAGCCTAGTCCGCACTAGGGTAATGTAATTATGAATTAAAGAATATATTTTAATTTGTTCCTATAACAATTGATGGTTTTATTGTAAATGTTGCACTTCTGATACTTGACTTCCATAAAAAAATGTTCCACTTCTGATACTTGTCGACTGTATGAAAATGTTCCACTTCTGATACTTGTCGACCATATAAAAATGTTCCACTTCTGATACTTGACTACCATATAAAATTGTTTCACTTCTGATACTTGACTTCCATAAAAAAATGTTCCACTTCTGATACTTGTCGACTGTATGAAAATGTTCCACTTCTGATACTTGTCGACCATATAAAAATGTTCCACTTCTGATACTTGACTACCATATAAAATTGTTTCACTTCTAATACTTGCCGACTATATGAAAATGTTCCACTTCTGATACTTGTCGACTGTATGAAAATGTTTCACTTCTGATACTTGACTTCCATATAAAATTGTTCCACTTCTGATACTTGACTTCCATATAAAATTGTTCCACTTCTAATACATGCCGACTATATGAAAATGTTTCACTTCTGATACTTGTCGACCATATAAAAATGTTCCACTTCTGATACTTGTCGACCATATAAAAATGTTCCACTTCTGATACTTGTCGACTACCTATATGAAAATGTTCCAATTCTGATACTTGTCGTTTGATTAATAATCGGGTCATGGGGGCAATTTAAGTAAAGTTATAACCTAAAAAAGTAGGAATTAAAAAAACAACTGTGAAAAATTTGGAACTGAACCCCAATAGTATGTAGTACAGTATTTTACATGGAGCGACTGCCTATCGAACCTTCACAACCGAGTTACTACTAGATAATATGAAATGAAGAGCAGTGGTGGCGGCCCCGACTTACGAACAGTTGGTCTTGGGTTCGAACCCAGACAAGCGCATTACTTTGTGTAATTTATTTCATCACCACTGCTCTCAAAACGGTGGTGGAAAACATCGTGAGGAAACCGGCAAGTGACATGTCTTAGAACCAAAAAATCGAAGACATGTGACAACTACAAACCCGCACTGGGACCGCGTGGTGGATTATAGCCCATCCCTCTCCTAGACAGAAGGCCTGAGTCCCTGCAGTGGGAACAATACAGGCTGATGATGATGATGAATATGATACGGGAACCCATACAGAGTGTAAATTAACCCTTCACACATACTTCGACCAAGTATTCTGTATATCAAACTAAGTACCCCTACGCAAAAATGTTTTGCTGGGAAACGACTTTTTTTTTGGGGTCAAAAAATTACATTTCACGGTAAAACTCAATGTAGCACTCTTAAAACATTAACACTCTTAAAGCATTGTGCATTGTGAATGCTTTGAATAGTAAACGGGTCATGGAGGTAATTTAAATAAAGTTATAACCTGAAAAACTAGTATTTACAAAAACAGCTGTGCAAAATTTGGAACTTTGACCTCCAATATCTCCGTAATGATCAAAAAAAAATGATCGCAGTGGTGGGGAGAACAAATGCCCTTCGTTTGCGTTAAGGGTACTTTTACACCCTTTAGTTGGGAAAAGGCTAGACTGATGGTGACTTGCTTTTTAACCCGACTGCCCCAAAAAAGAGTGTTATGTTTTTAGCGTTCATGTTTGTTCCAACTATGTTAGGATCGAATTCCCGTCTAACCGGAAACAGCTGAATTACTTACAGAAACATTTTTAACACAAGTATGTACTCAAGGTTTATAGATCTCGGAATATTTTTGACTGTTATTTTAAATACTGACTGCGGTACTCAGAGATATTTAATGGCTAGCTGTTGCCAGCAACTTCACCCGCTACAACTCGAAAATTATCCCACGGGAAGATAAAATCGGGATAAAACTATCCTATGTGTTATTTCAGATTATAAACTATCTGTGTACCAAATTTTATCCAAATCCGTTCAGTAGTTTTTGCGTGAAGAAGTAACAAACATACACACTCACCAATTTTCGGCTTTATAATATTAGTGTGATTACTTAAGCCGTCACTTAGTAAAGATTCGACATACTTTTGTATGACAAAACTGTCAAAACCTTAGCTAAGTGATGGCCTAAGTAATCATTAAAGCTCTCTGAGTGCAGCAGTTAATGTTAGTCACTGACATCATAATCTTTCAATACTATTCAAATCTATTCCACATCACCTAATAAGCGTCCCAAGGTTCTATACTGTAACTTGGGACCTAGGCCCAAAACGTGCGTTAGAATAAAAAAGTACCGGCCAAGTGCGAGTCGGACTCGCGCACGAAGAGTTCCGTAACATTATCTATAACAATCGCATTTGTTGTATGGGAGCCCTTAAATGTTTATTGTTATAGCGGTAACAAAATATCTACTATTAGTATAAAATTTAAACTGTTCAGTCATCGCGGTTCTTGAGATACAGCCTGTGGCAGAAAGACGGACGGACAGACAGCGAAGTCTTAGTAATAGGGTCCCGTTTTTACCCTTTGGGTACGGAACCCTAGAAAAGAAACGTCATTCATTATCTGTACCATTTGACAGCTGTCAGTGGACTGTCATCCATCGTTTGAATTACTGATAAGAAATAGTTATGCTTATGCAAAGTTATGTAAGTAGTGGTAAGTCGTAAAAGAATTGCGAAAGAGTCCTGTCCCAATTAGTTTACGTCTTACAGAATCCTTATGTTTACGACAATAAAGATTCGTTCACACAGACCGGCTCGGGGAAGAGAGCAGATTTGATTACGTTTAAAACAGAGTTTTGAATCATTGTGATAAGATTTATTTTTACATGACACTGCGCTCAAAAACAAAAGAATTGAGAAGTAAATAAACCTTATTACAATGATTCAAAACCCTGTTTAAAAAAATATATAATAAATTTCTGCTCTCTTCGACCCGCGCGTCTAAAATGGCCGCTTTATCAGAATCCATGCAGAATCTTAGTATGAATCACGTTAAAAATTTTAAATTCTAAAATGGACTTTACGTCTATTAATATTACGGTTCTGCTAAAGCGGCCATTTTAGACACCCCGGGGGTCTAAAATGGCCGCTAAAGTGGCATTTAGAAAAATAGATCATAATATGTAAATAATATTAATTACGTTAAAATTCGTAAATGTTCACAGACGCAGTTACTATGATAAAAAGTCCATTTTACGATTTTTAACGCAATTCATATTAGGATCTGCTAAAGTGGCCATTTTAGACCCCCGGTCTGTGTTAACGGGCCAATACCAGACTTGCAATAATGAAAAAACGGTACTTTTATGTTTATATTATAAATATGTACGTTAACTCATTCATATCACAAAAGTTCATCTTACACTGCAAAATCGAGTTAGTGAAAAATATTTAAATATTAAGTTAGATATTAATATTTGACTTTAAATTAAATGTGTAATCATTTGTCGCTATAAACTAAATGTATGAATATTTTCTATATGTATATATTGACCAATGTTTAAAAAACCATTAATGAAATATATTTAAGAGGTTCGAGTTTTAAACAAAATGGGATAATTTGTATAATCTCTTCGTTTTGCCAAAATCTACTAACCCACACAGAATGAGCCGGTTAAAATTAAACACTCAGGAGGAATGAGGAAAACGTCGTGAGCAAAATGTTGCATCATCTGCCTGGTCTATTCTCAACCATGTTGGGGTCGGCTAGTCCGACCGGATGCAGCTGAATACCAGCATTTTACATGGAGCGGCTGCCTATCTGACCTCCACAACCCAGTTGGCACTGGGTATACCACTTAAGACTGGTTGTCAGATTTGACAGTGTGTTTCAGTTTTGAGTATGAATGCCCGCCACACTATTCCCAAAACAGTGTAACTCCTGTTAGCCAGAATCATATGCCAAAAGCGCCTCAGCTCAGCATAATGTAATGGGTGATCACCTATCAACTGACCAACTTAGGCAATCGCGACTTAACCTAAAAATCGACCCTAGTGGCAGTTATGTACCCACGAGCTCCTCTAAATTTAATCAGTGTGATCCAAAATCATGACTGGGATTTTTTTTGTTAATGTGGGTTAGTACATTTTGGTAGAACTAAGTTATAATTGGAAATTTAAAATGTTGAGTACCATCACATAAACCTACAATCTGTTAATATTATTTAAATAGATTTTCAACTTTATATCTAAAGTATTTAGGTTCAAGGTTGATTGGGAAAATTTGACAGTTTCGGGTAAGTTGATGTGATGGCGACTTTTTGCCGATTCCAGTTATTTACTCTCCTAATAAGTTTCGCATTGACTTCGATGATAAGTTTTGATCGGGGGGTCTAAAAATGGCCACTTTAGCAGATCATAACATGAATTGCGTTAAAAAGCTCGCGCGTGCGTGCGTGTTGTGTTGCGTTGCGTATTGTGTTAACTTTGATGAACCTGACTTTAATATTTGTATGTCAACAATGACAAAGCATAGTGCAACACTTATCTATTTAAGACCTTGACATGTATGACTAATGTATATATGTTCTTCACCTATGTTTTACAAATAAATAATTCTGATTCTGATTCTGATTCTGAAAGCTTAAAATAGATCTATCATAATAGTAATGCGTCTGTGAACATTTAGGAAAATAGATCATCATCAACAGCCTATCAATGTTCCCACTGCAGGGACACAGGCCTCCTCTCTTTGAGAGGGAATGGGCTATAATCTACCACGCAGGCCCAGTGCGGGTTGGTAGATGTCACATGTCTTCGAATGTTTTCTTTCTGTTGTTTTCTTATGTTTTGTTTCCTAACGATGTTTTCCTTCACCGTTTTGAAAGTAGCGGTGATGAAATAAATTACACAAAGTAATGTGACTGCCTGGGTTCGAACCCACGACCTACTGTTCGTAAGTCGGGGCCGCCACCACTGGGCCACCGCTGCTCTCTCTTAATAGATCATAATAGGAAAATAATATTAATTGTGTTTAAATTCGTACAATGTTTACAGACGCAGTTACGATCGCAGTTATGATCTGCTAAATTGGCCATTTTAGACCCCCTGTTCAGTGTTACATTTGATTCGTGTTACTACCTGTACTGTTAACTATTATCCTTAAAAGTATTGAAAAAGAACAAAAAAAAACAAATACAATTGAACTAATATATTTTTCCTGCTTCGCAATTTTTTTTTATCAGATTTATGTTGAAAACCTAAACTTCACTTATTTAAAAGTCGGTAAAAAATATTAAAACCTGTATTTTTTTTAACCGAGTTCTGCGGAGGAGGTTATGTATTCGACTAGTATTTATTCTTTCTAATATCACATTGAATGGTTCAAGAATATAATAATTAAGTTTCCTAGATCACTAGATAACTATCAAATTCGTTGTAAATTATATTTTAAATAAATATTTGTTAAATACACATTGATTTAGTTTTATTTTGAACTTACTACCCATTTTTTTAGGCGGGTGGAAAATCATCGAATAACCCCTTCCGCTCTTGGGCAGAGCGAAAGGGAGTGTCAGACTTCTATTGACTAAAAACCATCCATCTTCTTAGCCCTTTATGTCGAGGCCGCGGTATCTCTTACAACATCCTGCAGCCCCGCAACATCCCACAGCCCCAACAACATCCCACAGCCCCAACAACATCCCGCAGCCCCGCAATATCCCGCAGCCCCGCAACATCCCACAGCCCCATTAACATCCCACAGCCCCAACAACATCCCGCAGCCCCGCAACATCCCACAGCACCAACAACATCCCGCAGCCCCAACAACATCCCGCAGCCCCGCAACATCCCACTGCCCCAACAACATCCCACAGCCCCGAACTTACTACCCTTATATGCCTTTTTGGTCAAGTGGTTGCAATCGCGACAGCTGAGCATGAGGTCCTGAGTTCAATTCTCGGGTCAAGCAAATTGTTATTGCGTTTTTTTAGTAGGAATTTCTAAGTAGTAGCGGTGGCCTAGTGGTGTCGGCCCTGACTAACAGCCGGTCGTGGGTTCGAATCCAGACAGGCGCATTACTTTGTGTAATTTATTCCATCACTGCTGCTCTCAGAACGGTGAAGGAAAACATCGGGAGGAAACCGGCATGTCTAAGAATCAAACAATTCAAAGACATGTGACATCTACCAATCCGCACTGGGCCCGCATGGTGGATCAAATTATTTTTATTTCACATAGGCATACATGGGCACTTATAAAACGTCGATAAATAGGGGCACGGTTCGGTGCATTGGTCGATTCCTAAGGAGTAGAACCAGCAAGAAACTCCAAAGGTCCAGACATAATCTTGGTATAATACACACATGAAGACTATGCAGATTCATGTCTGAGATGGTCTTTTGAAGAAAGCACCACACAACACAGCCCATCATATCTCATCATTATAGCCCATCCCTCTCCTAGAGAGGAGGCCTAAGTCCCTGCAGTGGGAACTGATGATGAAGTAGTAGCCCCCATGTTCCTTAATTTGTGTCCAACACCGCGGTATCTCTTTCGACAACCCGCAGCAGTTATTAGTTACACTTCTACGGTTCTACCTAACACTTCGGGGATTACAGGCGTGATGTTATTTTATGTTTCAACCAAGAAGTTATGCAACTGTCTAATTACGTCCATAGTCTCTTCGTTAATTACCGACAAACTTTCATATGTAACGCCGGCATTTAAATGCGTGTTAGTCACGCAAGCATTATTCTTCATTCGTGAGGTGTCGCTCGAAATCGTGGATTCAATGTCTAGTTCTTCAAATTTCACTTGATAATAAAATTTGCAGTAGTATTGATTCATTATTGTAATTCGGTTCCGCGTGACTGTATAAGGCTTTTCCAGTAAGCTATAAAGGAGTTATTGTATTCACTGTTATTAAAAACTTTTACATCGGACTAACCATGAAATCGTAAAAAAAAATGCATTTGTGTTGTTAGTTTCATAGACCTGCGGTGAATAATGGCAGCTATTTTGTGTTCTGTGGTAATGGGCTAGGTCGCCCTCTGTCCGTCTTGTGGCGGCAGACCGTGTCGACGGCGCGGCGCGATCGTGTTCGACGCGCGTCTCAACGAGATGTCAGCAACAAGGAAAGGCCTTGTTTTTTTCTGTGTCCCTGTTATGGAGGGAAGTGGACATTTCTGTTTTTCCAACTCCTCCGCTATTCTTTTCTGATTAATTTCGTTGCGGGATCCAAGACAGTCAAATCATTTCTCTGGAACTTCGTCGAGCTTCATTGTCTCTGCGCTTTTCTTGTGGTCGCCACTGTTGATTCTGGCTTACAGGAGTTACAGTGGTTTGGGAATAGTGAGGCGGGCTTGTCCCATTAAAAAAAAAAACAAGGAAAGGGTCCGCAAGAGCTAACGGCCGCCGTGGCTGCGGGACATTTCGAAAGGGATACCGTGGCTCTGGAACACAAAGTGCTAATAAAGAACAGGGCTGAGTTTAGTCGGTACAAGTTTGACACTCCGCTACGCCCAGAGTGGGAGGAGTCATTCGGTGATTTCCCACCCGAAAAAACAGAATTAACTTTAATTAACTTTATAGTACTTAAAACTTGTCCACAACGATGAGTACAAAGACATTTTACAAACGGCCTAAAATAATTCCCTGATGAACTCCTTCAGGATACAGCTAATTTTAACACGCTAAATGAAGTTATCAGCCTGTGTTATTATCAAACCAACGGCTCACTGTCATTTCAGAATTCATAAATATTTCTTTCATCATTCATGGTTACACAAAAAGCAACTGTTTTTTTCTATTTCCTGGTTGATAGAGTCAAATGCCTTGCTATAATCTCAAGCGTGAAAAAGCCTTACAGCTTTTACTTTTTACTGTTTGATTGTTATGTTTACGGTGTCATCACCGGTTCAAGTGAGGGTAATAAATTATTGCGGCTTACGTGCGGAACCAACTGTTCATTTTTATCACGCTGAATTAACCTTAGACTTTGTTATAGGTAGTATTGTGTTTGTATAAACGTGTTAAAGCAACGGCACAAAGCACAGAGACGCATCTGCGCCTTGCCATTTTCCCAACTATGTTGGGGTCGGCTTCCAGTCTAACCGGATGTAGCTGAAAACTAATATTTTACATGGAGCGACTGCCTATCTGATCTCCACAACCCAGTTGGTTAATATAGTCTTTCAGGCTACGATAGATCTACAAATGACATCCCGGACCAACAGCTTAACGTGCTTTCTGAGGCACGGGGGGAACTCGGTATGTATTGGGTGGTCACCCATCCACAGACCAATCTAGGCAAGCGCCGCTTAACCTGAAGATTGGTGCAAACGGCTGCTACGATCTCCGCTGCTAGAAACAGTATAGTATAAAGTTTCCACGGGTATCCCTGGCATTTGTTTCATAAGATCTGAAAGGCCACGACCCAATTTTTTTTGCGTACCATAATTTACAGTCAGCATCAGAAGTACATAGATTAACACTACGCAAACTTTTTTTTAATGAAAATTTGTTAGAAATTACTCGTTACTAACAAGTCATTGAAGAGTACCTAAGGAATATTTTAAAGAATAATCGTCTGAACCATTAAAAATAATAGAAAAATAAAAAAAAAACAATAAAACATAAGTTCCACAATGTTAGGCAACTTCTGATGCTGACCGCACATAAACAGTTGGTAGGGAAATAGTTACATCAGTCTCAACCCTGTCGGGTACATCATAGATCAAAAGTAAAGACGAGGAAGAAAGCTGGGTGATTAGTAAAATGATAATTTTTATTATAAGTAGTAAGTTAATTTACGACTCGTCTTCCTGAAGATAAAATTGAACGTAAACGTTAAAGTGTAATGAATCCATCAACGTTACACATCAGGCTAATGAACCAATAGTCTCACTATCAAGATCAGCACGTCACGATTTAATGCCAATCACGCATGGCAGTGTGTTGCACATTGCTCAAGAACAGACTAGCAATTCGCCCGCGACTTAGTCCGCAAAAAATGTGATAGCACGGATAATATGCATCATAATTATGATAAGAGCCTATTGCACCCACGAATAATGAGTAATGCGGTCGCCACACACTCGATGAGTGGTATGGGAAGTAGCGAGGAAAGGAGGCAGAGACATAGTGTGGCCACTTTACTCGTCATGCCGCACGTCATGCTCCTCGTCCTGCCCATCGCTCCCTATTTTGTCGGTTTTTGTTTTTAGAGGAGCGTCGCGATTAATAGGGGATCGGATCGAGTCAAAAAAATATGATTCTAATTAGTCCGTCTGTTAGATTATCGAAAAATATTGGATACGTGTTTTTTGTTTTATCAAATTAATCAAAATTGACGAAGATAAGATGTGGTTGTGACGTCATTTGTAGGTTAAAAATGTACTATCTTAAGACGTTTTCGAAGCACTGTATTGTCTTAATTTTTTGTTTATGTTAAAAAAGAAAAAATACGTGTCCAATATTTTTTGGAAATCTATCTGACGGACTAATTTTTTTTTTTTTGTCCGGTCCTCTATTGCGCGAGTAGAGCAGTGTGGGCAACATCGCGCCAAATAGCGGCAGCGCTAGTAGCAGCAGCGCAGGAGCATAGTGTTGCGGCCGCATAATAAGAGTTTTTTTAATTTAGTCATAAGTTTCGGAGATTTAAACGCCTTATTTTGGAGGGTAGGAAACGTTCATTCTCTGGCTCCATGTCGAGCGGAAGGGAGTGTCAGACTTCTACTGACTAAAAACCACACATGTTCCTTCTTAGCCCTTTGTGTCTGCGGGGCCACGGTATCTCTTTCGAATAACCCGTACTATGAGATTACCCCCTAAATATAAAGCTACAAACAAACAAAGTTTACCTATAAACAATGTTGGTAGGTATAGCTGATAATTATGCGTTTGATAGTTTGTTGTTGCTTTTTAACATCATTTTGGTGTCAAATCATGCATTATTGAGTAGGTTTGGAATTTTTCGTGTTTTATGATGCTTGGTTTCTAAAAGTGAGTCACACAGAAATAACTACGTAAGCTGGTTATAGCCTAAATTATAATTTAGATAACTTGTTGAAAATAATCAACCGACCTCTAAAAACAGTCCAAAAAAACTTTGCTTTTGGAAGACATTGTCTTTGTTTATTTTATTGATTTTTTCCCACCGACTTCATAAAGTCAAATTATTTTAGACTAATTGTTTTTTCGGAAGTCATTTGTTTTTTGCAAAAACTTTTTTATTTCACCCTTTTTGAAAGTTTGGCAACCAGCCTTACCAAAGGTTATAAAGGCTGCGGTTCCCACTGAGGCGGATCGGAGACGAGCTTTACCGCGATTCACTAATTTGGATTTCAACCCATGTATTGGTGAATCGCGGCACAGCTTATCTCCGCTCTGCTCCGCTGCTCCTCAGTAGAACCGCAGTCTTACTGGGTTGTGTAGGCAGTCGCTCCACGTAAAATACTAGTATTTAGCTGCACCCGATTCCATTAAAAGCTGAGCCTAAAATTGTTTGTGAAAACAGCTAGGCTAGATGAATATGGTTCTTCCATCACCTGCTACCCACCCCTAATTTCAATAAAGCAACATCCGAACAGCTGTCAAAGACTTCTATAGAGCAATACTCTCATTTCGCACTCAAGCGTGACCGACTCACACGCAACGAGTCGCCAAACTTCTTATAAACGTATATTTTCACTAACACTAAACGAATGCCTGCCTCGATGGTCTAGTGGTCGCAAGTGACTGCTGAACATGAGGTCTTGGGTTCGATTTGAAATTGTTATTGAGTTTTACTACCAGGAATTTCTCAGAATGCCACGGAGTCTAGATTTGTGCCCAATTGATGGCAATAGACACCTTCTATTACATGGGGCTTTTAAAACATAACTGGAAATGGAAATGTGGGTGCATATTAGGTACTTTATTTTATTTTTAATTAAAAAAAAAATTATTACTACCTTCACCTCTGCCTAACCCACAGATATAAAGGGTGTAAAAGTACCCTTAACGCAAACGAAGGGCACGTATTCTCCCCACTACTGCGAAATTTTTTTTGTTCTAGACCATACCTGGGAACCCCCTAGTTACGGAGATATTGGGGGTCAAAGTTCCAAATTTTGCACAGCTGTTTTTGTAAATACTAGTTTTTCAGGTTATTACTTTACTTATATTACCTCCATGACCCTTTTACTATTCAAAGCATTCACTAGCATAATGTTTTAAGAGCGCTACATTGAGTTTTACCGTAAAATGAGATTTTTAAGAAAAAAAAAGTCGTTATCCAGCAAAATTTTTTGCGTTGGGTTACATATTTTGATGTACAGAATACTTGGTTGACGTTTGCGTGAAGGGTTCATTTACACCCTGCATATCTATATCTGGGGCCTAACAACCCTTCGGAGGTAACAGGCGTGATTTCATGATAATAGGGTAGATAACAAAAAAATCGAATTAGTCCGTCATATATGTAGATTACCAAAAAATATTATTGGATACGTAGGTATTTTTTACCCGACTGCGGCGAAGCCCAAAAGGAGGGTTACGTGTTTGACGTGTATGTATGTATGTATGTATGTATGTAGGTATGTCCGTTTCTTTGTTCCCTCAAAACTCCTAAACGGATGAAGGAATTTGAATGAAATATACGTCGTTAGATTCGTCTTGATGGCGCGAGTGTCATAGACTACATTAAAATTAAAAAACTAACAAAAATTGCTGGTTTTAGGGGCCATATCGTGGATTTGAAAAATTAAAAAAAAATCCTTTACCATCGAGTAGGGTATCAAAATGAAGGGTTTTAAAAGGAGATTACAAAATTAAATGACACTTATATGTTTAAAATAAATTCAAAGTCACAAATTCTATAAACAAACACAAAAGTTAAATTTTCTGCGAAGTATTTTATACGACCAGCGAAAGAACAAATACAAAAGAACTAAAAAGTTAGAAATAAAAAAGTAGTTAAAAAACTAAAAAACCCGACTGAAAAGACTGAAAAGCAAAAAACAAGCACATTTTAAATTAAACAAAACTTGGAAGCAGGCGGGGTCCATTCTATTTTCATTTCGTTTCATAATTTAATATTTAAATGAACCCCGCCTGCTTCCAAGTTTTGTTTAATTTAAAATGTGCTTGTTTTTTGCTTTTCAGTCTTTTCAGTCGGGTTTTTTAGTTTTTTAACTACTTTTTTTTTCTTTTTTCACGTAAACAAACAATGAAAACGATGCCGATGACGAGGCTTTGAAAACTCGTGTGACGTCATACTGTAAGACATTAGTATGACTGAACGCTATAAAGGTCAGTGACATCACCAACCCCCACTCAAATCTTTGACACGTTTGATCTTCGTCAATTTTTATTGATTTGCTAAAAACAAAAAAATACGTATCCAATATTTTTCGATAATATAACAGACGGACTAATTAGAATCACGTTTTTTTCAGTCAGTAAACACCCCTATTATGTTATGAAGCCTAAAACTTACTATTTCCATAATAATTGGTAAGACTGACGTTGTGAACGAAATAGGGTGTGGTATATTCGGTACTGCTCTGCCTATCCCTTCGGAGATTATAGGCCGTTTTTGGAAATCATCAAATCCTTTCACTCTGCCCTTTCGCTCTGCCCAAGAACTGGTTCTCCCGCTCTTACGCAGAGCGAAAGGGAGTGTCAGACTTTTACTGACAGAAAACCACCCATTTCCTTCTTAGCCCTTTATGTCGAGGCCGCGGTATCTCTTACAACTTCCCGCAGCCCCGACGGGCCCCGCACCCCGACGGGCCCCGCACACTGACGGGCCCCGCACCCCGACGGGTCCCGCACCCCGACGGGCCCCGCACCCCGACAGGCCCCGCACCCCGACGGGCCCCGCACCGCGACGGGCGAGTTTCAGGCCTGATGTTATGTTATGAAATAGAACGCCTAAGTAAAACCGTTCCGTTTGGTTTTCAACGCTGGGTCTCATCGACTAAAGTTGATAATCCAAGAACAGTCATTAATTTTGGTGAAACAAGTGAAACCAGCCATGTTTTCACGAGTTCGTGTGTGAAGACCATCACTTACACTTTCCTCTTTCTCGGAGTAACCAACCTTTACTGATTTAAGCAAAGAAACATGGCTTAGTAATTTTTTTTTTTAATGGTGATTGTACATAAGTGACCATGTTTTTTTTTGGCGGGAGGAAAATGATCAAATAACCCCTCCCGCTCTTGGGCAGAGCGAAAGGGAGTGTCAGACTTCTACTGACTAAAAACCACCCATGTTCCTTCTTAGCCCTCTATGCCGAGGCCGCGATAACTAGTGTACAACCCGCGGCCCCGACGGATGACTCAGTACCTTGAAGAAATTGTGTGAAACTAACTGTCTCGTTAGCGTCTCCGAATCGGGTCGATTTCCGAAGTGCTATTGGATTTTTTCGAAACTCAGTAGCTCAGAGTTTGGGAGTTGGCGGTATACCCCCGTGCCTCAGTGCGCACGTGAAGCTGTTGGTCCTTCGTCTGATGTCTCCCCGGTCCTGTCGGCGTCCCATCGGATTATGAGAGTGTCGAAACCATAGAAATATTTAAAAATAAGTTTACTGAGTTTTATTGATTAAAACCACCAAAACAACCGTCTCAGTTCATAAAAGTCTCAAGTCATTATTATTAGATACTAGCTGTTGCCAGCGGCTTCACCCGCTACAACCCACGCGAATAATATCGGGATAGAAACTATCCTATTTGTTAATCCAAGTTATAAACTATCTGTGTACCAAATTTCATCCAAATCCGTGCAGTAGTTTTTGCGTGGAGAAGTAACAAATATGCACACTCACACACTCACAAACTTTCGCCTTTACTAGCGGCTTTACCAGCGGCTTTACCCGCTACAACTCGAAAATTATCCCACGGTAAGATAAAATCGGGATAAAAACTATCCTATACTAATCTGTGTAGGTACCAAATTTTATACAAATCCGATCAGTAGTTTTTATAACGTGAAGAAGTAACAAACATGCACACTCACAAACTTTCACCTTTATAATATTAGTGTGATGTGATGTTTTCCGCCGCCTCTCTCAATTATAGGATATCCATGAGTACCCAAAAAAGGAATCTTTAAACAAGAAAGACAGGATATGACGCAATGGTTAGAGGCCATTTCCGAACCAAATATTGACACTAGTTTTATTAATTTTAAGATATGTGAAAGGAGGAAGTTCATATTAAAATATTCGGCGATATTGAAAAGTATTTTGTAAATGCGATCAATGTCGTTTACTGAACTCGAAGGAAGATCACCTTCGAAATTCAATAAGGGTTCGAAACATTACCTGGATTCATGATCAACCTTACCTGCAGAGGCAGACACTTTTGTAGTTGCCATCGCAGATCCTTCAGTACGTTTATTATAAGTAGGTACCTATACAGGGTGTATATTAACCCTTCACACATACGTCAACCAAGCATTCTGTACATCAAACTAAGTACCCCTACGCAAAATTTTTTGTAGGGAAACGACTTTTTCTTTGGGGTCAAAAATTTAATTTGACGGTAAAACTCAATGTAGCACTCTTAAAACATTGTGCTAGTGGATGCTTTGAATAGTAAAAGAGTCATGGAGGTAATTTAAGTAAAGCTATAACCTGAAAAACGACTATTTACAAAAACAGCTATGCAAAATTTGGAACTTTGACCTCCAATATCTCCGTAATTAGGGGGTGCCCAGGTATGCTCTAACAAACAAATTATCGCAGTGTTAGGGAGAACAAGTGCCTTTTGTTTGCGTTAAGGGTACTTTTACACCCTTTATATAACACAAAGCATTAACAAGCCACATGTGTGCCCCGTCGCGTCGGGGCTACGGGTTGTTCGATAGACATACCGCAGCCTCGACACAAAGGGCTAAGAAGGAATATGGGTGGTTTTTACTCAGTAGAAGTCTAACAATCCCTTCCGCTCTGCCCAAAGCAAGTGGGGTTATTTGATGATATCCGAACCCCCCAAAACATGTTTGACAACCCCGGGAAGGGGACGCCCTAGAGTGCCGTAGACAGACATATACTGCCCTTAGTGGTGAGATTCTTCAGAAAGGACAGATGCGTAGTACTCGCAATGTTTACTGACTTAGAAAAATATGATTCTAATTGGTCCGTCTGTTAGACTATCGAAAAATATTGGATACGTATTTTTTGTTTTATTTTGATTTGAGTGGGAGGCTGTGACGTCACTGACCGCTAAAGAATGTCATACAAATGTCTCATAAAATGACGTCACACCAGATTTCAAAGCACTGTATCGTCTTCATTGTTTGTTTACGTGAAAAAAGAAAAA
The DNA here is from genome assembly GCA_932274075.1 of Diarsia rubi. Taxonomy (NCBI): domain Eukaryota; kingdom Metazoa; phylum Arthropoda; class Insecta; order Lepidoptera; family Noctuidae; genus Diarsia; species Diarsia rubi. The sequence goes on along the minus strand of OW026440.1, from coordinate 2,099,720 downwards.
ATACGTTTCCAATTTTTTTTTGGAAATCTGTCTGACGGACTAATTCGTTTTTTTTTGTTAACTACCCTTTCGGCGTGCGTGTATGACCAGATGTATTAATGTGGAGTTGTGAACGAGGCAAAAGGAGTGGGTAACGATCGTAGCAAGGTGGCGTTCTATGGATTATACACATTTTACACCATGGGAAAAAGACATGAGTTTAAGTTTATCTAAAACTGTAATTTTTTACAATTAACTATTTTAAAGTTGAAAAATATTAAAAAAAGATAGATTATAGCAGTTTGTCGTGTTGGGATCTGTACTCTACCAAGGTAACGTCATAAGCAGAATGGTAAATAAATAAAGTAATAATGTTAATTGAAGCTAACGACACTTTCGCTACTCGCAGCCATTTCTCCCGAGGACATGTCATGATTTATTTATCTTCTTCAATGAAAGTAGTCCCGACTGTCATTTACATCTTTGGCATTACATCATTTACATCGTTAACTTTGCCTAACCTCTCGGGGATTACAAGCGTGATGTTAAGTTTCCGGACCAAAATACTTAGCCTCCGACATCCATCATGCCATTTAAACCGGAACCTTAATAATTACAATCAGCAATGCTTTTTCGTGGCAGATTTACTCTTGCACACCATAATTAAACCAATTTCACCATGAACGAGGTGAAATTATGAAAAATCAAAAAAAAAAAATGACTAACACAGTTTATCGTGTAACAAATCTAGAAATAATCTGCAGACAGATCAGAGTAAAGAGAGCAGAGATAATCTAAAATTATTTGTAACTAACTTATGGTCGCGGTTTTGTATGCATAGAGTTCCATAATTCTCCCACGGGATCGTACTAGCGGGAGTAGCGGGATAAAAAGTACCGTATTATGTGTTAATACAGGTTATAAGCTTTTGCGTGAAAGAGTAACAAACATCCATCTTCATAAACTTTCGCATTTAGAGGGTGTAAAATTACCCTTAACGCAAACGAAGAGCACTGGTTTACCCCACCACTGCGATCATTTTTTTGTTCTAGATCATACCTGGGAACCGCATAGTTACGGAGATATTGGGGGTCAAGTTTCAAATTTTGTAAATACAGTTTTTCAGATTATAACTTCAATTAAATTACCTCCATGACCCTTCTACTATTCAAAGCATCCACTAGCACAATGTTTTCAGAGTGCTACATTGAGTTTTACCGTAAAATGAGATATTTGATCCAAAAAAAAAATCGTTTCCAAGCAAAAAATTTTGCGTAGGGGTAGTTAGTTTGATGTACAGAATGCTTGGTTGACGTATGTGTGAATGGTTACACCCCGGTACAATCATCATTAGTGTATGCAAAAATGTGGGGCAGATTTAGATTTAGAATCTACACTAAAACAAATAAGTAGTTTTAATAATAGCAAACCGGCTAACAGTCTAACCGAATGCATCTGAATACCAGTATTTTATATAGACCGACAGCTTACTTATCTGACCTCCGCAACCCAGTACTGGGTAATTCGATACCCTTTAGTAACACTGATTGTTGTGGTTGTCAGACTTTCAGGCCACCAATTCGGGGAAGCGTTTCTTGCGGGCGCGGGCGTTACATCAAGTGTGCGATCTTATGGCGACATGAAGAGAGCGACTGTCGCAACCCCGTGCAGGCAACACCATGATAGTGGCGGTAAGTCCCCTCTTTGAGGAGTGACTGTGGAGAGGCACCCTCACCTAATGGACAGTTTCGTACAAGAAACGTCTCTTCGGATTTGCGGCGTCAGTCAACTTTTTAAAAATAATATACAAGGTTCCCGTGCAGCGGGCGGTATGAACGACAAAAAAATTGCAATGACGGAAATGAGAAGTGCCTCTCGACTTCATTAAGGGTGATTCCCCAAGCGTCGCCATATCGAGCTCTAACGGTCACTGCCCTATCGACCACTTCCGAGGCTGCGGGTTGTTTGAAAGAGATACCGCGGCCCCGGACACACAGACGGCTTTTAGTCAGAAGAAGTGTGACACTATACCCAGAGCGGGAGGAGTCATTTGATGATTGAACTCTATAAAAAACGGTCTTTTCATCCTTCTAAGGACCCTGAGTTATAGGGTCGTTATTTGTTCGACCGTCAGTAAAAGCGGTTAGTACTACTTCTTAGATCATGGGAATTCCCGCGGCCTTTCGCCATTATCAGCCCACTTAGTTGGAAATCCTTCCACAATGTGAACTTCACTAATGCCTATGCCAAGCAGTCTGAGGTTTCAACTGATACTTCAACATCAGCCATAAGTCGTCCACTGTTGGACAAAGGCCTCTCCCATAGAACGCCATAACGAACGGCAACCTGCCGTTTGCATCCACCGGTTGCCGGTATAATAGTCGGTTTCGATAATTTGATAGGCTGATTTCTTGATAGAAAATTACATTTGAACATGACCACGTGTTATCAATAACATCAACACTGGAATATTTACCATTATTTCTATTTGTTTTAAGTTGTAAATTTCAATAACGCCGAAATATCGGAGTTTTTCGGCGTTTTTGTAAGCACCATTCGTGATCATTGATCACGGATAAACTGAAGTAATAAGTATCGTGGGATGTTTATAAGCGACAAATCGGAACCGGGGTTTTTTAGTCTTAGTGACCAATTGACCATGTATGTTTAAAACAAGGACCACGTGGTATTTATTTAGCTTTAGCATTTTACTATTTCTGATTTTTTTTAGAAGAAGATGCTCGCAGGGTTCCTTATAAATTTTTATTTAGATTGGTGATAATTTAGCTATTTTCCTCATTTAAGTGTTTTTGGAAGTGGGTTATTTTTTAGCAAAAAACCTTTTTTGTTAAGTATTAAAGTTTATTAGCTACCGCGAGTCAAAAAGAAACTATATAATTTTAGGTTTACCTAAATGCTTAATGACCTATCTGCGGTACTCAGAGATATTTAATGATTACTTATGCCGTCACTTAGTAAAGGTTTGACATACTTTTGTATGACAAAACTGTCAAAACCTTTACTAAGTGATGGCCTAAAGTAATCATCAAAGCTCTCTGAGTGCGACAGTTAATGTTATTTCTAAGTAGAATGTAGGAAATGTCAATTAACCAAACGACATCAATTCTCTTTTAATTCCTATTAAATCTATGGCCCCTTCTATACTAAAGCCTGGGCTATACTGTTACCTGATTTATCGTAAAGGAAAGATTTATCTACATTTACCTATATAATTTATAGAGGTTAAGTTCGAAAAAACTTTGTCTAGTGATTGCAAGCGCGACTGCTAAGCAATTGAGGTCTTGCTTTATTGAGGGTTTGATTCCCAGGTTGCGCAAAGTGATATTGTGTTTATCTATCAGGAATTTCTGAGTAGCAGCCACTGAGACTGGATTTGCGCCCGATTGATGGCAATAGGCTCGCCACTAATTACAGGGGACCCCTACTACTCATTTCGTGTCGTGTATTAACCCTTCACACATCCGTTAACCAACCGTTCTGTGCACCGAACTAAGTAACCCTATGCAAAATTTTTTGTTGAGAAACGACTTACTAGTATTTACAAAAACAGCTGTACAAAATTTGAAATTTTGACCCCCAATATCTCCGTAACTAGGGGGTTCCCAGGTATGGTCTAGAACCCAAAAATGATCGCAGTGGTGGGGAGAACAAAAGCCTTTCGTTTGCGTTAAGGGTACTTTTACACCCTTTATGTACCTATGCCCTTGCTAGAAACGGTATGTTTCCACCTTAGAAAGTGTTTACGTCTTACATTTCGTAACTATTCTCATAAACAACCTTGGTACTTAACAAAATACTTAAAATTTACACATGATTGACACAAAAAAGGCTAAGTAAAAACAAAACATTTCCGGCTAAAGTCATTGCAAAAACAATGCGTAAAGCGAACGCGGCCTAAAATGAAAAAAAAACTTTCTCGCATTTTCTGATTTTCTTCCGTTTGCATAAAATCGCTCGAAGGTTGCACATTTTAAGTTAAAATCGGACAGGACATGAATGTTAATACCGAAAAAAGCGAAAGTTGTGACGAAGTTGTTTTATTTTACCGTATGGCAGTGTGCAAACGTCTTTAGGTGTAAGAAGAAATGGGTTACCGACCTCTTCGCGCGCTTAGTTTCGACCGAGCGTTTGGCGCGAAATGTTGTTTCACGTCTTTTTAAATTCGTTGCGTGTGTATTTCAACAAAATACGTTCCTAAACACGTTGAATAAATAAATAATGGATTTAAAAGAAATAATAAAGTGGTTTATACCGTGTTTTCATATATTGCTATTAAAAAAAGTGAAAATGTGCGGCCGTTTGACTTACATCTGTTTGTTTTTACTTTTTATTTTGCGACCCAGTTATGGCGCGGACACAAATCGAAACAGCCTAGTTAGTGATGATAGTAATATCAAAAATGTAGTTAATTATAGGTTTTTAGACTTAAAACATAACCAAAGTGATTATTTAAGTGAGGAAATGGAAAGGAATGAAGGAAGAAGTGTTGAAACATCTGTCGGTGAGTTAAATACTTTTTTTTATAATAAAACGATTTTTAGGGTTCTTACCTGAACGGAACCCTACCCGGGACTAAGCCTCCGTTGCCCGTTCATACCTCCGTCTGTCTCTATATCAGTATCTGATGATGACACAGAATGTGTACCTATTTCTGTTGCCACAAATGCAATAAATAATAAAAAATAAATTAAAGGGGGCTCCCCTACTTAGTGCAGAACCCTTCATGCGCTAGTCCGAGTCGCACTTGGCCGGTTTATTTATTGATTTACTTAATTCTTCCGTACCAAAATCTGCTTACAAATCATCATTCTCTCTTCACGAAGATAATCACCAATCAGCAATGTATCATTCCAATATTTTGAAAGTTGAAAATTGAACGCACTTTTATACATATAACTTTACCAAGGAAGTATCTGCTTAATTAAGTGATTTGCAATGATATTAAATTGAGGAGTGAATGTAGTCAAAATAATGTTCTCAAGTTCTAAAAGTCAAACTCACTAAAGTAACGGGACTGTCACCAGATATTTTAAGTAGCTATTGTCATAAGATCCGTTCTACACTCACTTGCCCAAATTATACATTTCTTTAGACTATTCGGTCAGTATAAAATGTCTCTTTCAAAGACGGAATAAGAGTATTGATTACCATTTAGGTACCACGCACCGCGTATTTATTTTCATAAAAAGAAAAACACGATGCTTAACATGGACACTTAAAAAACGTCTAGAAAGGATGCTCGGTTCGGGCTGGTCGTTTCCTATGGAGGAGAACCAGCAAAAACTCCATGGTTACTTATTTTTTTTCATTACTCATACTCTGAAAGTAGGTCGTAACATGCCTGCGGAGCGGGTTGAAAGTACTACTAATACTACTTTTCAGCCGAAGGGGAATCGCTGTCAAATTATTAAAAAAAAACTAGTCTATATTCACATTTTTATTGAACCATGTCCCAACATTTTATACAGGCACTAAATTACAGCGCGATTGGAAATTAAAACAACATAGAGATAACCTAAGAATATAATTATATCATGACTTTAATTTAATTTAGTTTTAACTATTTCGCTAAAATAACATAGATTTCGGCAAAGTCTTTGCTATTTTTTTTTAATGATTAACATGAAAAATTTTGGCTATAAAGCTGGACAACCAGAGGACAAAAAAAAAACAAAATAAGCGGGAAAGTGACAATCCGAACACTCATTTTTTCTTTAGCTAGTAATTTATGTTCTTAATTTTACTTTCGGGAGTGTCAGAATTCTACTGGCTAAAAACCACCCATGCTCCTTCTTAGCCGTATATGGTAAGGCCACGGTATCTCTTACAACATCCCGCAGCCAAACCAGCATACCTGAGAGATATTTCTCGCATGGCATGTACGTTCGTGGTATGTGTGTGTTCTCTTACCCCAAAAAAAAAAGAAACAAGCCTGTCCAAAACAGTAAAAAAACAAAACAAACAATTCGCTTTCTTTGTTTTCCTGACATTCAGAAGTGCCTGTTACTCGTAAAAGTAAAATAGTCAAAGGAGAATGGGCAAAATCGTACGGCACTTGGTCTATCAGCGGCCAGGAACATTTTATTTTTTTTTGGTTTAATATCACCCTACAATAACGGGTTCAAGAAGTTTTATATCTGTAGTGTCATTATTAATGGAACTAAATACATTTTTATTTTAGATATGTAAGCCTGTGATTTAGCGTATTAATTACTAAGATTTAGTCTTAAAAATAAGGAAATAAAATAAAATGACTTGTTTACTTCAATACATTTATTTTACATACATTTACATACATAAACTCACGCCCTTTTCCCATGGGGGTAGGCAGAAACCACAGAACGCCACTTGCTACGATCCTTACATACTCCTTTTGCCTCGTCCACATTCATACATTTAATGTACAATAATAGCACTGAGTTCTGATGCCGGTAATAAAATATCCTCGTCTTGATGTCTAGCCCATGCCAGATACCACACTACACACATAACGTGTGCGCAACAACCGATTGTGCGCCTTCCACTCAAACAACTGCAATAATAATGAGCAATTGCTTCTCTATTTTGTCTTTGTCGGTTAATTACAATATAAGAATAATATATTCTGGACCTTACATGTCTAGATTGTATTCGCACACGTAATAACCAAATATCTTCTTCTTCAATAAAATCTCTGAGCTGACTTATTTGTCGCTCCCGGTATACTTCGATATTGTATAAGCCTTCAATTAAGTGTTCAGCGTAGTAGCTGCGAGCCAACTTGATTTGGTATGTGCCAAGTGCAAACAGAATTAGGTCTTCTTCAGAAAAAACCGGAAAGTCTTCAAAAATAGGTTGGTCGCTGCTGAGTCTTTCAAATGATGCCCTCTGTCTATTTATGTTATGACGGATAACATAGTCCGCTAAGAGGTTCGGTATTTCAAAACGTTCATTAATTATATTTACGAACGATGATGCATGAATACTATCTTGTATTGGTGTTTGGAACGCATTGATGAGTGCCGCTGCGTTTTGAAAGTCCTCAAACATGTGACTTAAGGCGCGATTAAAATATTCTTGCCTAAACAATTTGAAATCTCGCTTGAACCTGCCATTTATAACTTCCACTACCCAGCGGCATAGAGTTACCAGCCTAGTTCTATTGGCCTGTTCAGTAGTAAGCTGGTCTGCACCGCGGTCTTTGGTTTCTGGCATATAGGCACTGTAGTTGCATCGCTCCAAATCGCCACAGACGTCTCTAAACCCACGATCTAAAATGAATATGTCGCCAGCCCGGTAAAACCAGTGAAATGTGCCTTCTTCGTCATTTATAATTCTTTCCAAAATACTGGCATCTGAGTCGGTAGCAGCATAGGGCCCGCAAACATCAATTATATGCCCATCGGAACACACCATTAAGAACGGTTTTAATAGATTTTCGTATTTGTGTAGACTGTAGGTCTGTCGCTGGAACGAAAAGTTGGAGCTCTTCTGTATATAAATATATGTTCCATCCATGATTGTTACTGCCTTCCTTTCTTCTGGAGAAGACTCGGGATTTCCAAATAACGCGTTTGGTACAATAAGATTACGGTCAGCGACCATTCTTCTATTTAAATGGTCGAGTCCCAGGTGTCGTGGCTTAAAATCCAGAGATATAGCATCACGCGCGGTTTTTAAATGCCTTTCTAGAGTCCTTCTACTTATGTTAAAGAGCGTGGCTAATCTCTCGTTGCTATCACCAGTTCGCAACTTCATTAAATAAATGGCTAGTTTTGTTTTGGCGTTTGACTCAGACAAAGAAGGCGTTTGTTCCAAGATTGTATTGAATTGATCTCTGCTAACGCCCAATCGAATATGAATCTCATTAGGATCCATATTTGCAATATCTTCAAAGTCCAGAATATTTTTATTTAAAACAGCTTTTTTAAAAAGCTCTAGTATTTGCACAAAATGAGAGCTGTTAAAATCATGTCTGAGATTTGGACTATCAATGAGCTCTTCCCAATCATTTGATGTTAAATGTGCATCACATATTCTGGCACTGTCTGGTATGAATAAGTTAGAATGTAACATAAGAGTAATCCTTACATTCTCAGGCATTCGACGACGTGAAACACTACGGCATCTGTCAAACATACAGTTTGCCGAGGTGCTAGGCACTCGTGAATATTCTTCCACTTGAAGAACACATTCGTGCGGGGCAGGGTTATTGTTTGGCTGCACAGCCCGTTGAGCTCGTTGCCAACAGGGTCGACAAACGTATTCTCGGCCGTTGTATTCAACCTGAAAAGGAAAATAGTTTATAACATAGTATTTAAAACTCACAGCAGTTTCAGTTAAATCATGTGTTGTATAGTAGAACATGCCGAGCTCTTTTTCAACGTGACGAATGAGTCATGCTCATACGCATTGTTAATGAGTGGTTGGCCTCTATTATATTTCGAAGCTAGATAACGTTGGCTCTGTTTCCATATGCACCATGTGTGTAAAAGAGAGAGAAGATCTGTTTTGACTATAACTTAAGTATTGTTAGAAAAGAACCATACGCTTAAGGAAATAACATAATTCACTAAAAGGACGTACATAAAAATACAATCAAAACTGTAACGTGGACTTTCAATAAAGAGCCCACACTTCACCCAACGATGTGTCGCATATGCACATCGTGACACAATATTATGAGGCCATCACCGCTATAGGGTGCGTACATACGGGTAAAAACAACCAAAAAATAGTCTAAAAATACTTACTTGCTGTGGAGCTATAGCTTCAATAATATATTGAGCATTGGCAGCATTTTCCTCAAAAAGAGCATGGGTTATTTCTAACCTTCTTCTATTAACCACTGATCGATTGCACAAAACACATATAGGTCGATTTTCTGCCATTTTTCAATAATGTTCCGTTGGCGTACACAAGTCCAGAGTCCAAGTACACAAGCACAAACGTACAGAAGTTCAGAGTTAATAGCCAGGTTATCAGGTTAGGAAGAAACACAGTCCAGAGGGTAGCCAGGGTCAAAACGTTTGAAAAAGAATCCGTAGATGAGCGCACAGTACACAACGTCACAAGGGTAAGCGAAGGACTGCGCCGAGTGACGCACACGCACCCCACACCTCGGCTCTTTTGTTTGCACTCGAAGCTGATTGGGCCGTTCGAACTCAGGTAGTCCATGTAGTAAACCCATTGTTGAGCTGAGTCTTGTAAACGGTATGCTGACAACGTTTTGAAATACTTTTGAAGACATAAACTAATGTTAATAAGTATTTTATAAAATGGGTTTGCACATTTTCTTGCACTTATTATCTAAGTATTTTACCTATATGTATTTTTTTTTCTAAATGAGCTGCAATGTTACGTTCATAGTAAAAGTTAGTCCTTAGTAATAGTACTTTCATTTAATACCTATTTCGTTGTTGGCCGCTCATAGACCATTTTGCTCTTTCTCCTTTCAATAAATGCTTCTAATTTCAAGTTTGTCTAAAAAGCCAAAGGAGGTTGTCAAAGTTGATCTGCCAGCTGACCGGAAACCCATGGCCGCTGACATAAATCGCAATAACAATACTTTACAATACCTGAGAACATAAAAGATGTCATAACCATTCAAACAGCTGTGTTAGATTAGACACGACAATTTGTTCTTTGTCTAACTTATTTTTGAACAAGACGTTTTGCGATGCACCTGGCTTAATGGGTTTCTGATTGTTACGGTTTTTTTATTTTTTTCATTGTTGTCATAAGGTCACGTGAAGTTTTTGTTACCTCCGCACATATTGACAGCTGCGTAATTATTACTTTAATTTATTTCTGTTCATTACCTTCATCGTTTTCAGTGTAAAGATACCACTTACTTGCGTTTACGTGTTGCTGGGGAGTTTGTTCCGCCACTTCTTCTTTCCAGCTAAAATACTAGGAAGTGTCGAAGGGTGGGCCTTTTGGGGGACTGCCATGTCTCTTGTAAATAAGTAAAGTAAACACAGCTTAGGACCCAGTAATATTAATGACAACAATATCCGTGGTGCTAGGCAACTGGGCTTATCCCAGTTGTATACGTCCCTGTGTGCCTATTGACCTTGTTCTGTTCTGTCTCCTGCTGATATAGAGGGAAGTGGAAATTATGCTTTTCCTACTCCTCCACTATTCTTTTCTGATTAATTTCGTTGCGGGATCCAAGACAGTTAAATAATTTCTCTGGCACTTTGTCGAGCTTAATTGTCTGGGCGCTTTTCTTGTGGTCGCACTGTTGATTCTGGCTTACAGGAGTTACAGTGGTTTGGGAAAAGTGAGGCGGGCTTGTCACAAAAAATAGTAAAGTAAATTTACTTTACTATTTTTTGTGACAAGCCCGCCTCACTTTTCCCAAACCACTGTGACTCCTGTCTTGACGTTCGAAAAGTGCTGATTATCAGCCTAGTTTGAATATATGACTTTTGATTTTGATTTTGACTTAACGGTGGAGTGAGGGTTCCGGCACAAGTACTATAGTCACTTACTGGAACTGCCTGCCTCAGTTATATTTACTACTACTCCTCCGCTACTATTTTCTGATCAATTTTATTGTGGGATCCAAGACACTTAAATGGTTTCTCTGGTACTTAGTCAGCCTATGTATGACACAATGTCTAAGATATATTTTTTATTTGTGACTCTGTCGCGTCTGTTACTGTGTTAATCTCATCGGTGTCACGTCTAGGTGCCTAAGCCTGAAGCCACCAAGAAAAGGAAGCCAATGCCTTTTGTTTACAAATGGACATTTATGTAGAAAACAAGCCATTTGCATGTGTCATTGAACACAGGAACCATGTTGTATTGTGTGGAGCACACAAAGTATCTAATTAATGGGTAATTATTGAAGTTGTGCTAAAAGCCAATGTTTATTCTTGATGGTGTCTACAAGGACATTGTTTTCCTATAAAATAGGGAGTGCCAAATACCAACATGATAGAAGGCGGTAGTTATAATATGTCCACCGGTGATGAAGTTTAGGGAGTGCAAATAGAACAGGATCGGTTGCTATTGCGATTTTTGGTAGAGGTTTAAGCCACACAATAATATCCGTGGTGCCAGGCAACTGGGCTTATCCCAGTTGTATACGTTCCAGTGTGCCTATTGGCCTTGTTCTGTTCTGTCTCCTGCTGATATAAAGGAAAGGAAATTATGATTTTCCTACTCCTCCTCTATTCTATTCTTATTAATTTCGTTGCGGGATCCAAGACAGTTAAATCGTTTCTCAGGGACTTCATCGAGCATCATTGTCTCGGCGCTTTTCTTGTGGTCGCCACTGTTGATTCTGGCTAACAGGAGTTACAGTGGTTTGGGAATAGTGAGGCGGGCTTGTCCGAAATTAAAAAAAAGTCACACAATTGCAATTAGACCGGTCGATATGGTGACACTTGGGAGAGGCATATGTCCAGCAGTAACCGAGTTCAGGGAATCCCAAATAGCCACATAAATGCAGGACTGGTTGATGTTGCGGTGTATGGGAGGTGCCTAGGCCAAACGGTGACGGAGCTTAGGGATCAGTGTCAAATAACCTCAGAATCGCAGTACCCGTCGACATGGCGAATTGGCAATGCTTGGGAGAGGCCTGTAAATCAGCGATGATGGAGTTTAGGAAGTGCTAAATAGGCACAGAAACGCGGGACCGGTCAACGTGGCGATGCTTGCTAGATGTATATTTCAGTGATACTTGTTTTTTGAGGGGTGGATAATCATCAAAAAACCCCTTCCGCTTTTGGGCAGAGTGAAAGGGAGAGTCAGACTTCTACTGACTAAAACCACCCATGTTCCCTCTTAGCCCTTTATGACGAAGCCGTGGTGTCTCTTACAACATCCCGCAGCCCCGACGGGCGTCGCCTTTGCGGGCCCCTCCCATGTTGCTGACATCTCTTTGAGGCGAGCGTGGTACGCGCCGTCGACACGGCCTGTCGTCGTCATAAGACGGACGGACGCGGGACGGCGAGCTAGCCAATTACTCACCGTCCACAGGCCCGCGCCTACGGTAGCCAGAAGCCGCCTTCCGGCTACCGCTGGAGATGCCGTGGCGACGCCCGGAGCGTCTCCCGCGGCGGCTGGGACGAGAGGCTCTCCCTCTCACGTTCCGCCACCTACTCCGCATCTAATCAGCTCCTTTTTTCTATATCATAATTCATGTGGTTATTATGCCCCCTATATGAACCTCTGCCTCAGGCATAAACTAGTGCTAAACTTAAGAAGCGAAACAAAATAAGTCAATTAGGCAGGCGCATTGTTTAATTAAAAATGAAATGGTGTATTAATAGAATACATTGTATTGAGTGCAATATCTCCAATAACGGTGAAACTACCGGGATTGATATAAGAGAGAGTTGAAACCAATTTAAAGATCATTATTAGAGACTAGCCGTTTCCCCCGACTTTGCTCGCGCTAATATCGGAGATTATCGGATCAGTAGTTCCTATTATACAAACCCCTATATTCAATTGTAGATCTCAACTATTATTATACAGAGTTTAATATTCTGAAATAATTAAATATTAAAAATTTAATTTAATAATGTAAAAAAAATGTAGCCCATCGGCCTATCGCACATGATCCACGCTATCGATGGTCAGGGCTCCACAAAGGCTTTTTTTGTGAGACTACTGTCCTTGTTTCTCCTCATCTCCAACAAAAAATAAACTGCATGGTATTAGATTTGATTTTAAAATTGCAATTTCCAATACCTCCTAATGTTTCTGTTCTCCTGGTATGTGGAACTTTATAATACTAGAAGTATTATCGATTACTTTTATTATACACCCCATCACTAGCAGAAGCCTACACATAAGCTTACACAGACGCCTAGGAAACCTAGACAAGCTCAGTTTAACTGAAAGATCGAGCCGAATGGCTGTTGTTATTTGAACACGACCTCATCGATAATACCCCTTTTTTTGGATGGTGGGGCTCTGGGCAGAGCGGTAGGGAGTGCCAGACTTCTACTGACTAAATACCACCCATGTTCCTTCTTAGCCCTTTGTGTCGAGGCCGCGGTATCTCTTTCGAACAAACCGCAGCCCACAGATAGGTGGCCTTAGGGTAAAAAATAATCCCCCATTTAAAATATACTCAGGGAAATGAGCTTCATATTTGTGAAATAGTTTTTACAATTGGATCAGTAGTTTCGAAGATTACGCCTTATTACTTACAAACCAACAAATATTTAAACTTAACCTTTTAATAATATTTCATTTTAAACGTCCGTAAATGAGAAAGACTCGCTCGGAGCCATTCGTCGCTTTAACCAAATTAGTACCCGAAACGCAACTAGATGGCGTTGTAGTCGAATTAGAAGTCGCTATGGTTACGTTACATCGGCTTGTATAAGACAGCTGGGGAACAATTTCTCGTTCTCAGTAGCAAAAAGCCCGGAGTCTGGATTTATGCTTTTTTTAATATATTTTTGAAAGCGAAATGTCACTGTAAGCTGACTAATCGCTTTATAATCCGTCAATGACATTGTCTCATTATTACTGAAAAATATATTTTCAATTTTTCATTCAATGTTTTGTTCATGTTGTTGTTTCCTTTACTTGAGGTTGAGACTTGAGCGGTGCCAGCCAAGTTGCCAAGTGCTGCCTCCTAGCGGAGTTAGTTATATTAGTTTTGCATAGGGTTAGGGTCTCCACTCAGCTTACTCTTTCTAGATATTAGAATCTATTGATTTTTATATACATAATTGAGATTATTACGCCTATGTATCACTATTGTGCATAAAATTTAAATAAATAAAATTATTTCTTTCGTAAAAAAAATAGGATTATTTTAGTAGTTTGTATTGTTTTAATATTTATTTCATCATTAATCATCTAACAACAACAAATTAACAACTCAATATTGAATCAGATATTTATAACCGATTGAGTTGATGCACGCATTTTATATGCGTGCATCAACTTATTACCTTACAATGCAATATTATTAAGACATTGAGCTGATCTGAGGATGGAGCTGGAAGGTCCTGATAGCAACTCAGTAATGAAACGACATAACTCCATCGAATATGGACTCGTTTGATTCGTATTGACGAGTACTTGGTCTTCAGAAGGTATCCAGGGTCTGATCATGAAGCTGGCAGGTGATCATAGGAACTCCGTTATAAAACGACAAAACCCTATCGAGTTTGGACTCATTTGATTTGTCTTGACGAGTACTTTGTCTTTAGAAGGTATCCAGGGTCTGATGATTAAGCTGGCAGGTGGCCATAGGAACTCCGTTTTAAAACGACATAACCCCATCGAGTTTGGACTTGTTTGATTCGTCTTCATGAGTACTTTGTGTCTAGATGGTATCCAGGGTCTGATGATGAAGCTGGCAGGTGGCCATAGGAACTCCGTTATAAAACGACATAACCCAATCTAGTTTGGACTCGTTTGATTTGACTTGATGAGTACTTTGTCTTTAGATGGTATGCAGGGTCTGATGATGAAGCTGGCAGGTGGCCATAGGAACTCCGTTTTAAAACAACATAACCCCATCGAGTTTGGACTCGTTTGATTCGTCTTCATGAGTACTTTGTGTCTAGATGGTATCCAGGGTCTGATGATAGAGCTGGAAGGTGGCTAAAGGAACTCCGTAATAAAACGACGTAACCGCATCGAGTTTGGGCTCGTATGATTCGTCTTGGTGTTAAGACTGGCAGCTGATTTCCAAAATCCAATATTTTTGATGATGATTTTGTTTTTTTAATGTACTTATATTTATTTTCTTAGAGTATACATAAAAACACTTATTTTAACACTATTGAGCTGTACAACAAGGGAAAGAGTGTTTTGAACTCTGGCACCCAATGTAAGATTTAACTTGTGTTTAGGGTGCCAGCGTCCTCGCCTATGAATTGAACTTGAGACAGTAGTTGTAAGATAAGCACAGTACATAATCATTAAATCACAGTACATTTATTAATGAAACTATGATGTATTTTTTATACACCTATGTATGTGTGTGTGCATGTGTACGTATGTGTGTGTGTGTGTGAGAGAGAGAGAGGGTGAGATAAATATGGTGAAAACTTGTAGGATTGGGCAGGTTTCGTTAGATTTGATTCCCGGGTCGGCCAGTGTAATAACACTGAGTTTTTCGATAAGAAAATACTCAGAAACAGCCACGAAGTATGGATTTGTGCCAATTTGATGGCAATAGACAGACCAAACGTGGCAGTCTATAATAAATTGCGTGTTAAATAAAAATAATAGATAGCCCTGTGTGTGGAGACTGTGGAGTGTAGAAAGCGTATATTTTTATTCTTCTCGTTATTTAATTGTTATAATAAAGATGAAAACAAACATAATTACATCAGAGACAAGATAATTAATAGATACGCTTCACGCCTCTGGTTACACTTTTACTCTCAAAATAATCAAGTAAAAAGTTAAGTAAATATACATAATAATTAAATATATAATTTGAATGTACCTGTAAATATACATAATAATTAAATATATAATTTGAATGTACCTTTGTACAGACTGCGTGCACAAGATGGCCGCTGCCGATTCAATTTTGCTAGAAGGGGCCTATAGTCGACCCCGTCGGGGCTGCGGGTTGTTCGAAGGAGATACCGCGGCCTCGACACAAAGGGCAAAAATGGAATATGGGTGGTTTTAAGTCAGTAGATGTCCGACACTTCCTACCGCTCTGTCCAGAGCGGGAGGAGTCATATTTGATGATTTCTCACTCTCCAAAAAAAGGGGTATTATCGAAGAGGTCGCGGTAAGTAACAACCGCCATTCGGATGGATTTTCTAGTCAAGCTGAGCTTGTCTAGGTTTCCTAGGCTTCTGTGTATGGGTGACTACCCACTATACAGGGTGTAAATTAACCCTTCACATATACGTCAACCAAGCTCGTGGCTTAACAAGAACTGCCACTCGGGTCGATCTTTAGGTTAAGCTGCGCTTGCCTAGGTCGATCGGTGGATGGGTGACCGCTCATTACATACCGAGTTTCCTCCGTGCCTCGGAAAGCACGTTAAGCTGTTGGTCCCGGGTGCCATATATAGATCTTTGGCAGTCGTTACGGGTAGTCAGTGACCTGAAATTCTGACATCCAGTCTTACCAAAGGGTATTAGGTTATTATTGGTATTTAGGTTAGACTGGAAGCCGACCCCAATATAGTTGGGAAAAGGCTAGGCAGATGATGATATACGTCAACCAAGCATTCTGTACATCAAACTAAGTATCCCTACGCAAAAATTTTTGAAACTCAATGTAGCACTCTTAAAACATTGTGCTTGTGGATGCTTTGAATAGTAAACGGGTCATGGAGGTAATTTAAGTAAAGTTATAACTTGAAAAACTAGTATTTACAAAAACAGCTGTGCAAAATTTGGAACGTTGACCCCCAATATCTCCGTAACTAGGTAGGTTCCCAGGTTCGCAGTGGTGGGGAGAACAAGTGCTCTTCGTTTGCGTTAAGGGTACTTTTACACCCTTTATATCTAGGTTCCTCTGCGAGCACGTTAAACCGTTGGACCCGGCTGTCTTTTGTAGATCTTTGGCAATCAGTCCTATCCAAGGGCATCGTATGAGCCAGTATTAACTGGTCATTTTAAATACTAGTATTTAGCTGCATCTGGATAGGGGAAGCTAACTCGCAATTTAGTTGGGCAAAGGCTAGGTAGATGATGATATACGGACCCTCTAAAAACAATTTTCTATTAACAGCTTTCCCCAAAGTCCAAATGACCAGGAAATGCGTCGATCTACTAGCCTTAATGATGTAGCAAAAACGTTTACAGCGCGGAGAGAATTAGAAATAATGGCTATAGATATTGATGGTGTTGTTTTATGTCATTTGTTCTGAGTTATTATGATAGAAAACATTGAAACTGCCTCTTTCTTGACGCCTCTCCGGTCTAGTGGTCGCCAGAGCGACTTCTGTGCACGAGGTCCTGTATTCGATCGCCATAGCATTCAAGATGTGACTCCAATAGCATTCCACATCGGTAAAAAAGAAGTTGGGTACTTCCAAGTTTTTATTTTATTCTTTTTGGTATGTGAACGTCAGGAACTTAAAACTGAAGAAGCCAGCGCCGAAACATCAAGTGTTTTACAAACACTAAAGATTGAATAAGTATTTTTAGTAGGCGATTTGTCAAATGTTCTGTCGGTAATTTACTGAGACATACAGAGGGTAAAAAAAACCAGTTTATGATAAAATTTAATTTTAATTATCTCCCTAAGACCCGTTTACTATTCAAAGCATCTATCAGCAGGATTTTTTTACTGAGCTAAATTGAGTTTTACTGTATAACGTGATATTTACCACAAAATAGAGTCGTAGTACGTTAGTTTTATGGCACATAATGCTTGGTTGAAGGTTTCGTAAAGGGTCCTTTTACAACTTGTATTGAACAGACGCTTACGGCCTTGCCACTGCGACAACCGTTATACTGACTAGACAGAAATTCGAACTCACGACCCTGAAAGCAGATAATACACAGTCACGGTCAAAAACTTGCAAATAAACTCACATAATATTTGTTTTTTCTCAACATTTGAGGCTCTTCACCTCGTCCTATTGACATAGTGCAACCTCTGTGTTAATTACTTTGTTAATATTTTAATGTTCTTAGAAACATTTTATCATATTGAATTAGGTGCCATCTGGTATGTGGGTGTACTGTTACGTACACCTCTGACTAATCTGAGTGGATTATAGGCGTAATGTCATTAACAGTTACAGTACAGACTTTGTGTACTTTGGTAATGCTAAAGTTGAGTTTGACAAGAGCTTTAAATACTCAATAGGGGATCGGACTGAGTCAAAAAAAATATGATTCTAAAAATTATTGGATACATGGTTTTTGTTTAACATTACGAAGATAAAACGCGTCAAAGATAGTGGGGGCTTGACGTAACTTTTAGGTAAAAAAAATATTGAAATGTGACGTCACACAAGTTTACGAAGCACTGTATCGTGTTTAATTTTTGTTTACGCGAAAAAAGAAAAAATATGTGTCCAATATTTTTTGGAAATCTATCTGACAGACTAATACTATTTTTTTTTTGTCGACTACCCTTTATGAATTGTCAGCGACACGCTACGAAGATAACAATCAATTATTTTATAATAATATCACATGGAGGAAGGTCGCGGGCAACAGCTAGTGTTCAATGATGGCAGGTATGGGAAGAAAGTGGTCCAGCGCGTGCGCCGGTATGCTGTAACAGATACGAACCGGTCCACTGGTAGCCTCATTATGATTGTTGAACTATGTTCTATCTGTTTTAGACAACGGTCCCAAATATTGGATACCCATCCAATATTTTCTATAATCTAACTGGCGTACTAAATCAAATAATCATATTTTTTTTGTCAGTCGAATCCCTATTTGAGTCAGCTCAAAACTTGCCGGCAATGGCATTCTTAGTAGCGCCCATCAGCTCCCATGTGATGTAGAAATAACAGGACAGGCAGGACACAATATCAAGTGTGCCATGATCGTTTGTGGAGCAACACCACATATTTTTATCCAGGGCAGAGTCATCTATGTATCTCCACCTGAACAGGTTTTCCTTGCTCCGGCCAACCTGTGTCCGGAGTCTATTTAAAGACTTTGTTAGTACCGTATAGAATGTTCTATCGTATGCATTCAGTAAGAGTTATTATTTTGGAATTACAACATACACTTCAATGTTATTCATTTGCATGATTTGAGATGTCGTGATAGCCATAAAATGGTGCAAGTAGGTAATTATATAATTGAACATATGATAACAAGCATAATATCTTAATATCCGGTGATGATGTCAGATAAGGTAATTAATCAGAGC
Source organism: Diarsia rubi (assembly GCA_932274075.1). Taxonomy (NCBI): domain Eukaryota; kingdom Metazoa; phylum Arthropoda; class Insecta; order Lepidoptera; family Noctuidae; genus Diarsia; species Diarsia rubi. Next base: position 2,080,940 of record OW026440.1, on the reverse strand, counting down.
GGGGTTCCAAAAATATTTTACCTTCAAACCCTTTTGAAATGCAATTAAAAAGTCTTTGTCAATGATGTAAGGTTATGTTAAAATGTTATTTGTGATGGCCACTGGCGATAATAGGAGAAAAATTAAGCAATAATGATTTCTACGTGTCTTTCCCTCGTTGGTGTAGTGATTGTAAGCGCGACTGCTGAGCACCAGGTGTTCGGTTCAACGCCCAGGTCATGCTAAGTGTTGTTGCGGTTTTCCATCAGGGAATTTGTCAGTAAAATTTAATTATTTAGTTCAGACCATAGATTGATAGATCCATTAAGGTGGAAGCTCACATCTGGCCCGCGAAATTCTAATTTTCTTACGTTTTTGGCAATTTGCAGGCCAGTGCTTGGTTGTATGTTTATGAAAATTTGATTTGCGACTGTAAGACGTATGAAGTTACCGAATTATAACCATCAAAATTACTAACTACTAAAGAACGACGACTAAATTACGAAAGAATGACTTTTACATGCAAAAATCAATCTTGACATCAAAATGAACTTGGAGGGTTGTATTGATAATTTTGATGGTTATAATTCGGTAACTTCATACGTCTTACAGTCGCAAATCAAATTTTCATAAACATACAACCAAGCACTGGCCTGCAAATTGCCAAAAACGTAAGAAAATTAGAATTTCGCGGGCCAGATGTGAGCTTCCACCTTAAGCGATAATAGTTAGTAAATAATAAGTTACAAACTATTTTAATTGGCGACGTGCACGTCTGCGCGCACATGTCTACCCACCCAATGCCTAAGAAATGGCCCATCAATTTTGTCCGCCAGTGTAGCTAGAATATTGTTAGGGCTGCCCCTGAATCGCCGTAGCATTGAGGCACATTGCTTGCGCATGCACCTCAACTCCCGCCTCGCTTCAGCAAACATGCCTCACAAGCTGCAAAAACGAGGCAGCCCCAACAACATCCTCAGTGAATTATTATATTGCACGCGCAGAGTATTGTAAGCCTTCTGCGTATACTTCACCCACAGGCTGCAAGAGTAAAAAGACTGGCTATAAACCCTGAACAGAGTCATTTTCACCACCTTAGTTCACCTTGCAAACCTACCGTGTAAAATCCACGGAGTCTGCAGTTTTTCTTGATTCAGTGCAATAGGCTCGATATTGGCCTCTAACCAACTTCTTAAAAGTAGGGTTTCAATTCGGGTGTTCATTTTTGTAATCAATTGATTTGAATACGTCCATAAGTACCTTGGTTCTCTTTGTGTGTTACTTACCGGTTAAATTTCAACGTCCGTCCGTTTGAAAAATAATTAGCGCATGACCATATACTTAAGTTGTTCAATACCATAAAATTTTTGTACAATATTCACCGATTATTTTGATGTTATTCTTATCGAGTTATGGTTAACCGGTTATGGGTGCCGGGTACTTTCATTGTTTCGCATTGTTTGTTTGCAAAGAAAAGGCTGTGTGTATTCTATATTTTAGGGGTTATGAGAAACATGGTGTGTTTTTTTTTCATTTATAAAACTGTCAATCAGTCAAAACTACTTTTGACCGGTCAAAACTATTAGGTATAGGAGTAGGTATATTATTAGGTGGTTTTTATATTATTTTTCTACTGATTTATAATAACCTAAAGGTCATTAGGAAACTTACGGCCGAATACTGAAACGCCACTCAAATATACGTAACCCTCAAATCTAGTGCTGTCTCGGTCGCTCTATGCTGAAGTAACAGAGACAGAACGAGATTTAAAGGCAACTTAAAATTGAGTAGCGTTTCAGTATTCGGCCGATATTACATTTATTTTAATAGAGTAACCGCGTTTTACCTAATAAGGGTTTTGACTGAAACCAGTCAAAAGTAGTTTTGACTGTAACATTTATTTATACACGGCATTATACATGCACGGCGGTACAGAGGTCGCCACAAGAGTTATCATGACTCATGATTTTTTAACCATTACCTTCGTATCATTCCAGGCCGTACCTTCGGTCGTCCATTCAAGAAAATGATGGCAGCGATGATCCCGCTCATCTTCCAAATCGGCGCAGCGTCCACCTGGGCCGTAGTTGCCGCGCTGGTGGGAGTCAAGACGCTGATCGTCACACTGGTTATATTGAAGATACTGCTAGTGGCAGGAGCTGCTAAGGTGAGCAGACTTTAGCTATTTCTGGGTAGAGGCCCTGGAGGCCTTCTATACCTATGCCAAAATGGCACCCACGCTGTACCGTCCGGGTGCACTGCTTGGCTATATGTTCGCGATGTATTCAGAACAGTCCACCTCAGCGCATTAAACTAAATTAGCGATATCCAGGCTCTTCTGAGACATTGCCACCACTCATGAAGGCCATGCAATGCAACGATGACATACACCCCGATCTTTCGCCCGCTGACACTGGTCTCCACGATCCTGTGCCGGCCTTATCCGGGATTAAGCTGCGTTTTACTCTACAAAGGTTTATTAAAATGTAGTCCTTTAAATTAGAGAAGACATCAAGACACCTGCCCATAGTAGCAGAGATGTCTTAAACACAGTTAAAGCTTCTACTCGTACTAATCTTAGCCATTCTCATCATAATTATTTCCTTCAAGTCCCACCAAGTGACTTAAACTTGTGTGAAGTAAGTACATACAGAGTCAAGAGGAATGACGCTGTGTCCAGTGAATTTGTGTAATTATCTCAAATCATCTTCTGTTCATCAAAGATTTGTATAAATATTAGAGAGCAGCAGTGGCCCAGTGGTGGCGGCCCCGACTTACGAACAGTTAGTAGTGGGTTTGAACCCAGTCAGGCGCATTACTTTTGTGTAATTTATTTCATCAGTACTTCTCTCAAAACGGTGAAGGAAAACATCGTGAGGTAACTGGCATGTCTTGGAACCAAAAAAATCGAAGACATGTGATATCTACCAATCCGCACTGTGCCCGCGTGGTGGATTATAGCCCATCCCTCTCCTAGAGAGGAGGCCTGAATCCCTGCCCTACGTACGATCATTATCGGCTGATGATGATCAAAATAGTTCTTTTTCCGGTCCTCGGTGGTCCCGGCTGCCATCTTTGACAGGTACAGTTACAGACAGGTACTTAGTCAGTGACCTGAAAGTCTGACAACCAGTCTTGCTAAAATGTATCGTATCATCCAGTATTAACTGGGTTGTGGAGGTCAGATAGGCAGTCGCTCCATGTAAAATACTGGTATTCAGCTGCATCCGATTAGACTGCAAGCCGACCCCAGACGTTGGGAAATGGCTAGGTAGGGGATGACATATTCTTGGTATAACCACATCAGGACTATGCAGATCAGCGTCTCAGATGGCCTTTCAAAGAATGCACCACACAGATTTGAGTAGACGCGTCCAGTCAGTGTAAGCATTTGTCAGTTATCGTGGAGCTCGACTTATAAGATTACTTAAGGAGCTCAAAGCTCCCGTCGGGGCCGCGGGTTGTACACTAGTTATCGCGGCCTCGACATAGAGGGCTAAGAAGGAACATGGGTGGTTTTTAGTCAGTAGAAGTCTGACACTCCCTTTCGCTCTGCTCAAGAGCGGGAGGGGTCATTCGATGATTTTCCACCCGCCAAAAAAAAAAAAAGTATCTCAAAGCTGTTGATGAGTTAAACCTACTTACTTAATTACTAAGTATGATAGTAGGGTAACGTACAATCTTATTCATATTATGATAATCAAGTCATCACAATGCCTTTGACCCACACTCTAAGGTCATGAACAGTCATCTGTCAAAATAAATTAAAACGGATTATAACTTATCATACATTTTTGCACATTCGGAATAGGAGAAAGTTAGTTTTATAAAAGAAAGGGATGGAGCTATTTAGTTTAAGATGAGTTAGAAAGAGATGGGTGGTATTAGGCGGGTTGCTGATTATTAAGAAAATATAGGGTAGTTGACAAAAAAAATGTAATAAGTCCGACAGATAGATTGCCAAAAAATATTGGACGCATATTTTTTTTTTGCACGTAAAAAAAAATGAAGACGATACAGTGCTTCGAAAACTCGTGTGACGTCACATAGCACTACATTTTTTATCACGTAGTGACGTCAAAAGCCCCCACTCATGATCTGTGACGCGTTTTATCTTCTTTAATTTTTATTCATTTGACAAAACAAAAAACACGTATCCAATATGTTTCGATAATCTAACTGACTGATTAAACCGAGTCATATTTTTTTACTTAGGACACATCCCTATTAGATTGAATATCACTATGACTGTCATTGACTTCCTGTTGGTACAGTGGTTGCAAACGCGACTGCTGAGCCTTAGGTCCTGAGTTCGATGTCCGGGTCAGGCAAAGTGTAATTGGGTTTTTCATCAGAAATTTCTCAGTAGCAGCCACGGAGTCTGGATTTGTGATCGATTGATGGCAATAGGCTTGCCCACAATTACATGGGACTTAAACATAGCTGGCGAAATGTGGGTGTACTATTAGCTACACCATGACTCCCTCCCGCTCTTGGGCAGAGCAGGAGGGAGTGTCAATCTTCTACTGACCAAAAACCACCCATGTTTCTTCTTAACCCTTTGTAGTCGAGGCCGCAGTATCTCTTTCGTTCAACCCGCAACCCCGACGGGACTATTTATTTATTTTATTTATTAAACGTTATGCGCAAAAATCGTACAAAAGGCGGACTTAATGCCTTGGGCTTTTCTACCAGTCTACCTTATGGTGATGTAGATTATTAGTATACACCTCAGCCTAACTCTTCAGGGATTACAGACGCGATGTTATTCTTGAATTTAACTATGGTTGTGAGGTAGTCCGCTTTGGGAATCCACCATATGCATTTAGAATTAAGTCGCTTCTTCTGATCGTGCCGATGGCTCTCTAACTCATAAATCGAGTGCAATACGTCATTCCGAAAGTTGCTACATCGAATTACACTACGACGAATGTTAGCAACAACGAATACTGTGAGTACGAACGCACGAGACTTCGAATCACGGAACAACGAATGCACGTTGCAACGAAAATCGTCACATCGAATCACGTGACCCCGAAATAACGTATCACCGACAAAACTTAAACAAAATCAATCGTTTTGGCCCAAAATTCAGCTCCTCCCCGAGTGACGTATTCTACAACTTTTTGATACATCTGGCGCACCCTGGGCAATCGACTTCTGTCGATTGGCTAATCCTTTCACCACGATGGCAAATATTAGTAATGAAGTCACTTAGCTAACCTTAGTACAGTGGACACTGGAGTCCCGGTAATCTGGCCCCTCTCTAATCCGGGGGTTCACTGTACTGTCATCCAAACTTAACGTGTATGCAAAATTTCGGCTCAATCGGTTGGGGATAACCTGTTTTAGAATTATTCCTTTGCAAGATTTGACCTGACAAACATACCGGTAAAACGGGGTGAATGGGGATGCAGGGGTGAATCGGAACGAAACTTTAAAATGGATTTTAACATTGAAATAATATAGTTTGTTGCCAGAAAAGATTGTAATGTGTTCACTGTTTTTTAATTAAAGATCAAGTGTCCTTGTTAGCAACAAACTATTTTTTTTTAAGTTCAAATCCATTTTAAAGTTTCGTCCCGATTCACCCCTGCATGCCCATTCACCCCGTTTTACGGTACTAACATTGCAAGTAAAAAAAACACGAAGACAACACAGGCTATCTACCTACCCACATTAGTTCCCTGTGATAAGTTAGAGCCCATTACTTCCCAGAGGCAGAGGCGGAGGCATGGGACCTTCAATCTTTTTAGAATTACAAAGAATAGGGATGTTCACTGGCTTTAAAAATGTGATTCTTATTAGCGATTGGCCTGTTGGTCTAGTGGTTAGTGACCCTAACTGCTATGCCGGAGGTCGTGGGTTCGATTCCCACCCAGGACAAATGTTTGTGTGATGAGCACGATCATTTGTTCTGTGTCTGGGTGTAATTTATCTATAATATGTATGTATTTAGAAATATATAAGTATGTTTATCAGTTGTCTAGTACCCATAGCACAAGCTCTGCTTAGCTTGGGACTAGATGGCGTTGTGTGATAGTTGTGGAATATTATTATTATATTATTATTATAATTATTATTAGTCCGTCTGTTAGATTATCGAAAAATATTGGATACGTATTTTTTGTTTTATCAAATCAATAAAAATTTACGAAGATAAAATGCGTCAAAGATTTGAGTGGGGGTTGGTGACGTCACTGACCGCTAAAAATGTCATAGTAATGGCTTACATGATGACGTCACACGAGTTTTCAAAGCACTGTATCGTCTTCATTGTTTGTTTACGTGAAAAAAGAAAAAATACGTGTCCAATATTTTTTGGAAATCTCTAAGACGGACTAATCAGATTTTTTTTTTGTTAACATACCTATTACTTATGAAAAGCGACGATGCCGAGGTTGCGTCGTGGATGGGTGACCATCATTACATACCAAGTTTTCTCCGTACATCGGAAAGCTCGCCTCAGACCAAATAAAAAGTAAAGACGGAACTCTGCGAACAGCAAAGTGAGGCCGGTCAAACTACGCCTCGCATACACGCACACACGTCTGAGACCAAATAAAAAGTTTAAGACCAAGGCGTAGTTTATGTTGTTCGTGTGTGCGTGTATTGTGTATGTACACGGCGAGGCGTAGTTTGACCGGCCTCACTTTGCTGTTCGCAGAGTTCCGTCTTTACTTTTTATTTGGTCTGAGCTTCCTACGATCCCGTAGGACACTTAGTCTTACATTGTGGCGTATTAGCTAGTAATAACACGAGCGACAGAGACGGAAGTATTTAGTTACTTGTGGTAATTGCACTCGTAGTACATACAATTTTAATTGACTTTCACGTATTTAGATTTATGATGATGAAGGGTTTGGAAAGCTTTTACGCATAAATCGTCTGATTGGTCAGATAAAAATTAATCTTCTTCTTTTATGGTTTGTGGAGTCAGCGTGTGGATCTGTCGTAGCTCTCGATGCCATAAATAATATCTAGCACACCGTGGAGGTCGGCTCCGTTTGGACTGAGGACCACCGTGGCCTCGTAGCAGCGATTGGCGGCGGCGATCTCTCAGTCCGGTTCTGGTTCAATCCATGGCCCGGAGTGAGAGGCAATAGGAACCCGTCGTCGCCTCCTTCTGTGAAGCAGTCATGCTAGCGAAGGAGGTGACGGAAATTGACTTAGAGAGACCTCACGTCCCAGCCGCAGCACCCATCACGATATCACTATCGGTTTAATAATCCCTACCTTATCTTTCTTTTTAGGTGGGAGCCCTATTCGCTCACAAGACACACCATGGTAGCAGTCACGGAGGAGGCTGGGAACCTCCTCATCAGAAGGAGATACATCTGCATATACATAACGGAGGACATCCTGAGGTCCACGATGAACATGGACCTATATGTAAGAGGGATTCTTTTATCTATTGGTTAGTTTGTGAGGTCACAGTCGCGGGCTACGCTTAGAGTCTCTCTTGGAGATTTTTGATCTCTGAAGAGCAACGAAAAAGTAGAAAGGTCGAGTTCTTGAGTGGTGACCGCGAATCGATAGATGTAAAATAGGACGCAGTCTGGCTCAGTAAAGCGACGATAATCGCCAGGTGGCTGGTAGCAAATATGCATTTGTTTGCCATGTTGTCCGAATTTTGACTTTCAATCCGGACTTTGTCCGGCTTTATCGTTGACTTAGAAGCGATGTGATATAGGTACTCTGGAATCGTCCATTCCAACAAAGCATGGTAGAAGTTCCAACAGATAAGCTAGGCCAAGAAACTCTTGTAAATCAAAATATTGTAAGAATGAGATTGTATGTACTAAAACTTATTTTACCCAGTGTCCGAATGGAAACCAGATCCGATAGGAGTACCACCCCCTGTAGCGGTAAAACCCGTCGCCCCAGTGGGTAACGGATACTACTTCGGTCCACCACCATCACCATATCAGACCCCTGGAGGAGTCAGACCGATGGGATTCTTTATTGGCCCTGCTCCCACAGATGCCACCAGAAGAATACTAAATATTAAGCTCTAGAAGAGAATATTGGACCAGTAAGTGGATGCTTACAGATACGTCTTGCCTTGTTGTATTCCACTACAAAGTTTCGTAATGAATATTCTGAGAATAAAATATCTTCAAAGATTTCGCCTTACTTGGTTTAAATTTGGCTATATTCACCTCTAAATCTTATCTTTCTACTCTGTATTGATCTGTGTTGATTTCAACATCACCTTTATATTCGTTTAGCCTGATAAAGGCTATATGATCTGCTCTTGTGCATTCTTCATCATTCGGTCCTTAATTTGATTCTGGATGGTTCTGTTATTCAACAATTGCGGCAGAGTTCACCACTTGTCCTGTTTTATCTCTGTTGCACTGTTTTGCGCCAATCGCATGATAGCACTGGCAGTCTCTAGGCATCACCAAGATCGACGAATCAGGTGGAATTGTAGTTCTACTTCTATCTTCTATATCGTGTTGAGACCCTAACCAGGTGCCAGAGTTCATAGACCGCATGACTTCTAACTTGAATTGACATGCCGTCTTCGGAAATATGTGTCAGGCATGTCGGTTTCCTCACGATGTTTTTCTCATCGAAGCAAGATTTTCCTCTTCTCCTCAAAATTTGCACATTACTTGTTTTTTATTAAACCTTTTTCCATGTTCATTAAGGTTCCCTTCTTCAAGGACCACTTGCAAACTTGCGTTGCTTACCTACACACTTTTAAAATTTTAATGATGCTCTTCCTAAATATTTGTACCTAAACAAGTTTAAAGTCTTTTTTCGTATAAATACCTAAGCATTGAAAGGCCACATAAAGCCTTTGGGTTTTTTTATTATCACCTTTTGTGACTAACTACGGTAATAGACTGAGAAAGTGATTCTTCAAAAGCAAAAGTAGGTTTTTTTGATGACGCATGACGATGCCAGTGGCCGTATTGCTTAGATATGAGCAGAATTGAATCAGTGAAAGTTTAGATAATAACGTAGGTATATGTAAGAAGTACCTACTTATTTGTTGTGTCAGGATGTTATTTCTAGTTAACAACTGACGTTTACCTATATAGGTAGGTACGGTACGGTCTACCAGTTATGGTATATTACCTACTTAGGTACATAAGTAATGTATTGAAAATGAAAGTTTCCTGTTGTCTTTCATATTTTACAACATGTAATCATTAGCGGCATTAGCGGTGATTGGTTTTATGGAGCATTATATTGAGAGATAACATTGGATTTATAAATTGTACCGCAAACACAAACATTTCTTAGTAGCCATCTTTTAGCAAGGGGGCAAACACGTGCAATTTTATAGTGTTGTACAGAATGTTGCCACAGATACAAAATGTTAACACCTTCTCCTATTTTTTAAAATTTAATTATTAAACAATTTTTAAAAATATTAATATTATACTTATAGTGTTTTATGGCAAGATTCTGCACTACATTTTTCATTACAAATATTCTTTAATTACTATTTTATTTTACTTACATTACTGTAATTATGTATGTAATCTAGTTATGTATTTAACTATCTATTTATTTTCTTTATAATAATGTGTATGTATTATATTATATATTTCAGAATAAAATTAACAATACTAACTTCCTATTATGTATGCGGTTCTCAAATTAATCATAAGTTTTACAGTACAAATGTTTTATTTATTTAGCTTAGATAGAAACTATGTATTAAGTTTAATATAACATATTAATAAATTTATTTACTGTATTAATCTGTTACAGTGATCTTCAAATTTAATTTTGCCAAGTGGTTTGGTAAAAATATCAGCTACTTGCTGATCTGTAGGACAATAATTAACAATAATATTCCCTTTTATAAAATGTTCATGAATAAAGTAGTATCTAACATCTATGTGTTTTGATCTTTTATTGAATGATCCTGTCTTAATTAATTGTATAGAACTCTGGTTGTCTATATTCAGAGTTATGTTAATTTTACAATTAAGTAATTCACAAAGTAATGATTTTAGATACAATGTTTCTTTACAGCAATCAGCTGCAGCAATGTATTCAGCTTCTGTGGATGATAGTGTGACTATTGGTTGTCGTTTGGAACACCATGATATAGGTCCATCAGATAACATTATAACAAAACCTGTGGTACTACGTCTAGTAGTTACATCATTTGCGTAATCTGAATCACAATAAGCATTTAACATATTAATATTTCCTCCTTTTAAGTATTTTATGCCTTTATCTCTAGTTCCTGCTAAATATCTTAAAATTTTCTTTACTGCTGTGACATCTGTCTGACTAGGGTTTTCTATTTTTCTACTAGCTTTATTTACTGCTTCTGCTATGTCTGGTCTGGTTCTTGTTGATAAATATAACAATCCACCAACACATTCCCTATAAGGAAAATTAATCTGCTGTAATGTCATGTTTGTCTGTGTGTCAGTTTCTTTATTAATGTTACAAGGTATACTAGTAGGTTTAGCATCAATCATGTTAAAGTTTTTAAGTAAAATTTTAATATATGTTTCTTGTTTTAATAAAATACCTGTGTCATCTTTATAAATTTCTAGACCAACAAAATTTTTAGGATTTTTGAATATTTTAATTTGAAATTGTGATTCTAGACAGTTCAGAATGTCCTCTAGTTCTTTTTTATTTGTTGAAATAGCAAGTCCATCGTCTACATATATAGCAATTATTAAATTTTTACTTTTATTAGTGAACACACATCTATCAGTTTTAGTAGGAATCAATCCTAGTTTTAACATTGTCTTAGTAAAAGTCTTATTCCAAGTAATTGGTGCTTGTTTAAGCCCATACAAAGCTTTATTCAATTTACATATTTTGTTAGGTTCTTTATCATAACCATCTGGTATATACATATAGATATCATCATCTAATTCGCCATACAAAAATGCAGTTTTAACATCAAAAGTAACAATTTCAGAATTTTTAGACGCTGCTATAGCAAATAAAGATTTAAGAGCTGACTGACTTACCACTGGACTGTATATTTCATCAAAGTCTATACCTCTCTGCTCAAATCCTCTTACCACCAGTCTAGCTTTATAGGTACCGTCGTCTTTCACTCGAAATACCCATTTATTGGTGAGTATCTTCTTACTGCCTGCCTCTGATATGTCTATTAGACTCCATGTTTTATTTTTCTTTAATGATTCCTTCTCTGAATCTATTGCCTTCTCCCAATTTTCTTTTTCTATTCCTGTGGTAGCCTCTTTGTAGGTAAGTAGTACATAATCCTTAAGCTTCTCTGGTAATTTTCTTGTTCTTTCACTTCTTCTTGTACCTAGTTCTGTGTTAGGTATTTCTATGTTTCGCTCTTCTATCTGTTGTACTGGTCTTCTTAAGTTTTCTTCTTCTGTACTTATTTCTTCTTCTGTATTTATTATATCTTCTTCTGTATTTATTATATCCTCTCCTGTATTTATTATATCTTCTTCAGTATTTATTATATCTTCTTCTGTATTTATTACATTTTCTTCTGTATTTATGGTATCTTCTTCTGTATTTATTATTGTCTGTATTATTTTATTTTCCTCATTTGATTTTATTTTATCTTCTTTATTCTCATTGAATATTACTATGTCTCTGTGTATTTCTACTCTTCTCTTTTCACTGTTCCATAGCCGGTATCCATTGTTTGCATATCCAATCATTGTTAGTCTTTTACTTCTTGGATCCAACTTTCTTACTGGTCCTAATTGTTTAGCATACACCATACACCCAAATACTTGTATATTTGAAATATCTGGTTTTATCTTATACCACATCTCATATGGAGTTTTGTTATTAGTTGTTTTACTAGGCAGCCTATTGAGTAGGTAGGTAGCACAGTAAACAGCTTCTCCCCACATCTCATCTTTCATGTTTGAGTCAAATAGCAATGCTCTGACTTTCTCAAGTATAGTTCGGTTTAACCGTTCTGCCTTACCATTCAATTGTGGTGTGTATGGTATAGTATAGTCTAGTTTTATCCCTTTGTTTGAACACCATGTTTTCAGTTCGTTGCTTCTATATTCTCCTCCATTGTCGCATCTTATGCATGACACTTTTTCATTCTTTTCTCTCTCTTTTTCTTCTATATACTCCTTTATTAGAGTAAAAGCTTCATTTTTATGTTTCATTAAATATGTTTTTGTGATATGGCTGTAATCATCCAAGATTGTTATGAAATATCGATTTCCATCATGAGTAAGCTTATCAAATGGACCACATATGTCAGTGTGAATGATTTGCAATGGGCGTTCTGCTCTTTTCCTTTCTGAAGTAAATGGTAATCTTGTTTGTTTTGCTTTAATACATATCTCGCACTGCTCTATTGTTTTATTTCCTTCTAACAATATTCCATCAGCCATGTTTGGTAATATCTCTAATATGTCTTTTCCGGGATGTCCAAGTCTTCTGTGCCATTCTAAGGCAGTTCCTTTCTCTTTGGCTAAGAACAGAGTATTTTCATGATTGTCTTGGTTTATATTTATGTAGTACAATCCATTTTCTTTCTCTCCTTTGAGTATCAACTGTCCTTTTTTATATATTTGAACATTATTTTGTGTAAACAACACAGTTCCATTGTTGTTTGTAACTGAATTAACTGACAATAAGTTTTGTGCCAGATCAGGAACATATAAAGTTTTTGATAGTTGACAGTTCATACCTTGTACCGTTCCAGCTCCTTGAGATTGTATGGTTTCATTGTTAGCAACAGATATTTGGGACTGTTGTTCCTCATATTTACTTAAAATGTTGATGTTATTTGTCATGTGTGAAGTACTTCCTGAATCCACTATAAATTTCAATCTGTTATTCTTATTTGCTGTCTCATTTGTTAGTAGTGCTGTATCATTTGTTTCTTTTTTATTGGTTTTAGTTCTGAAGAAACAGTTTTGTTCCGAATGATTTGTTTTCTTGCAGATTGTGCATTGTTTGTTTTTATTATTAAATCTGCAGTGTTTTTCTTGATGGTTTGTCTTTTTACAAATGTTACACACTTTACACTGTGACTGAAAATGCCCTGTTTTATTGCACTTGAAGCATTTTTTATCGTTTACAGCTTTGAATGCAATTTGTTCTTCGCAGTTAGAATTGCGCGTCTCCTCTAACAATAATCTATTTGTGAGATTTATTAGGGTCTTTTCATCGTTAGATGTCGACTCCCACGCGGTGGCAAAGTACCTATAACTCTCCGGTAAACAAGTAAGTATTTTAGACATGATCAGGTCTTCATCAATTTTGTGTCCGAGGTTGTTTAATCTCACAGCTAAATTTTCAATGCCAGTTACTAACTGATTTACTGTTTGTTTGTTATATTTATAGTTGAAGAATTCTTGTAGCAATTTAGATTTGTTTCTTGACTCGCTACCTTCAAACAGGTCACAAAGTTTTTTATACATTTCTCTAGCAGATTTGCAATGTATGATGTGAGATTTTAATTTCTTATCAATTGTTTGTAATATAATCTTTTGCCCTTTAGCGTCCTTTTGTTCATCGAACTTTTCTTCGGCTTTTTGGCCATTTAATTTTGTTATTTCACCAAGCCCATGTGATTTTAAGTATATTGTTATTTCAAACTTCCATAGATGAAAAGATTCAGCATCTATTAGCTTTTCTATATGTTGTTCTTCGTGATGATTCATTTTTATATAGCACTGGTTGTTATTTTTATTTTATTTGCGATTTCTAGCAATTTTATTTTATGGACAATTTACGGCACACACTTTTTACTTTTAAACAATCAATTGCATGAACCACGCTCTGCTACCATGTAGGATGGTCCGGGAATTTTATATAAACACGGTGATTGGTTTTATGGAGCATTATATTGAGAGATAACATTGGATTTATAAATTGTACCGCAAACACAAACATTTCTTAGTAGCCATCTTTTAGCAAGGGGGCAAACACGTGCAATTTTATAGTGTTGTACAGAATGTTGCCACAGATACAAAATGTTAACAGATTTCAACATCACCTTTATATTCGTTTAGCCTGATAAAGGCTATATGATCTGCTCTTGTGCATTCTTCATCATTCGGTCCTTAATTTGATTCTGGATGGTTCTGTTATTCAACAATTGCGGCAGAGTTCACCACTTGTCCTGTTTTATCTCTGTTACACTGTTTGGCACCGATCGCATGATAGCACTGGCAGTCTCTATGGCATCACCAAGATTTACGAATCAGGTGGAATTGTGGTTCTACTTCTTTCTTCTATATCGTGTGGTAAGTCCCAAATCAGGTGCCAGAGTTCTTATACCGCATATGTCTTCTAACTTGGATTTACATGCCGTCGCGTTCGTCAAGAAATACCTATGTGTCAGCAATGCTGGTTTCCTCACGATGTTTTTCTCATCGAAGCAAGATTTTCCTCTTCTCCTCAAAATTAGCACATTAGGTACTTGTTTTTTGTTAATTTTCCATGTTCATTAAGGTTCGGGATTCTTCAAGGACCACTTGCAAACTTGTGTTGCTTACCTACACACTTTTAAAAATTTAATGATGCTCCTAAATATTTTGTACCTAAACAAGTTTAAAGTCTTTTTTCGTATAAATACCTAAGCATTGAAAGGCCACATAAAGCCTTTGGTTTTTTTATTATCACCTTTTGTGACTAAATACGGTAATAGACCGAGAAAGTGATTCTTCTAAAGCAAAAGTAGGTTTTTTTGATGACGCATGACGATGCCAGTTGCCGTATTGCTTAGATATGAGCAGAATTGAATCAGTGAAAGTTTAGATAATAACGTAGGTATATGTAAGAAGTACCTACTTATTTGTTGTGTCAGGATGTTATTTCTAGTTAACAACTGACGTTTACCTATATAGGTAGGTACGGTACGGTCTACCAGTTATGGTATATTACCTACTTAGGTACATAAGTAATGTATTGAAAATGAAAGTTTCCTGTTGTCTTTCATATTTTACAACATGTAATCATTAGCGGCATTAAAAGCAGATAATTTCTAAGTTCATTTTGTGATCTCAGACCAATCTTGGTCTGATTTTGTGGTTTAGCGACATCAGTGAACAAACGCGTAAAACTTATGTAGCGTACTGCTAGCGACATCTATTACCGAATAGGGCTAATATTTAGACGTATAGGAACCTTCACCTTATTGTGGTTTTAGTGATGTTTGACAGATGGCGCTATATAGGCTTTTATTTTCTGTAGTTCAGCTACTTTATACTAGATGGCGTTACTATACACACTGGCATCTTTGCTTTCTTTAGTTTAGCTACTCAATGCTAGATGGCGTTGTTTAACCAGTGTTTAATTTTCGCAGCTACATGGAACCGAGATGGCACGGCAGCCGCTTCAGCACAAGACAATAAGAATATCAACCTAGTTATAAACCCCTATGCTGCAGCCGCAGGACCTCAGACTATCAGCACACCTTACGGGAACTATGTGAGGGTGGATAATAGTCCTAATAATGCTTTGTCTTCATTGTCCAGTCTTAGCACTTAAAATATTGTATGAATGTGTTTACAAAATGTTTCTGTATTGAAGTAGCTTTGTTCAAAATTGTTGTGCTGTTCAACAACAACAATTATTCGCATAAATTTTATTCCACGGATAAAAGACAAATATCTGACGATGAAAAAATAAGCTATTAAAAAAAAACATAGGTAGGTACCAATCGAATTGAGAACCTCCTCCTTTTGGGAAGTCGGTTAAAAATAATAAGTTGGTGCCAAAATACAACTTTAAATCATCATTTAACGAGTATTTAGAGAGAATAATCAATTTTATTGTTAACGCAGTATCAGCTTATGAATTGACTGTTGACCCATAATTCCGTCTGTTTGCTTAACCTAGTGACTGCTAGCATTTCCTCATATTTCTTGAGGCCACGTTTAGCAGTTACCTACGTTACGACAGAACGGCTACAAAAATGCCTCCATTTTAAAAAGATCCTCGGTATTTGAAGCCACTTTGATGATAAAGTTCACCGCCAAACACTATATTTTCGGATAGATTCCCAGAAAGCTTAATTCCCAATACAGACGCCAGATTATTAACTTCCTGAAACCTTGAACCTTATTCTTCAACGATAAAGTAGAAAATCTAATAAAGAAATTTGACAAGTTGTAAAAGCTTGATGTGCTGGCGTCTTTACCATTTAAAGATGTATTTCTCAAAATTTGGCAGGAAATATGCACGCCAATAACAGGCTTCATTGATCATCATCATCATCAGCCTATAATGTTCCCACTGCAGGGACTCCGGCCTCCTCTCTAGACGAGGGATGAGCTATAATCCACCACGCTTACCCAATGCGGGTTGATTAGATTAGATGTCACATGTCTTAGATTTTTTAGTTATAGGCATGCATCCTTTTTTTTTTTTTGGCTGGTGGAAAATCATCAAATAACCCGCTCTTGGGCAGAGCGAATGGGAGTGTCAGACTTCTACTTACTAAAAACCACCCATGTTCCTTCTTAGCCCTTTATGTTGAGGCCGCGGTATCTCTTACAACATTCCGCAGCCTAGGCATACATCCTCACGATGTTTTCCTTCGCCGTTTAAAATAACGTTTCGTTGTTAAGAAGACTTAAACTCAAACATCGTCATTCTCTTGTCGCTATCCCAATTAATTTGAAGTCAGCGCAGCATGTCTTCTTCTTCAAAACTTCTCTGTGTCTCGTCATGTCAGCAGTCACCTCCTTTCTAGCCATATCATCCTTCACACAGTCCATCCATCGTTTCTTTGGTCTTCCTCTACTCTTATACCCATCTACATTCATAACTAAAACCTTTCTCACGACATTTTCTTCATTCCTCCGCATCACATGCCCTTAATACGACAACCGATTTGAACACAACTTTTCAGTCACTGGCGCCACTTTCAGACTTCCTCTTATGTACTAATTTCTTATTTTATCCATTCGCGTAACACCACACATTCTCTTAAACATTCTCATCTCAGCCACATGCAAATGCCTTTCATTCATCCCTTTTTTGGCCCAACATTCTGATCCATGCAAGACAAACTCAATCCTTTAAATATTTATAATAGGGTAGTAAACAAAAAAAAAAAATAGTCCGTCAGATAGATTTAAAAAAAATATTGGACACGTATTTTTTCTTTTTTTACGTAAACAAACAATGAAGACGATACAGTGCTTTGAAAACTCGTGTGACGTCATTTTCTGAGACATTAGTATGACATTCTTTAGCAGTTAGTGACGTCACAACCCCCCACTCAAATTTTGACGCGTTTTATCTTCGTCAATTTTTATTGATTTGATAAAACAAAAAATACGTATCCAATATTTTTCGATTCGGACTACTTAGAATCTTATTTTTTTAGGTCCCCATTCTTACTTAAAAATAAGTATTTAAGTGATTTCTATTGTCAACCGTGATCGCTTGATTTTAGAAATACTTTTGCTCTTTATTTTTGCTTTAAAGCTTTGTTAGCTTATATAGCTTTGAGATTTGAGTATGTTACCAAGAAACACCTAGTAATTTATGAGGTATTTTATAATAAAACTACTTAATATTAAATAGAAGTAATATTTATTTATTTAGTACTAATTTAGTTAATATGGCTTATGTGTAAACTAGTGAAGACAATAAATGTTTCTTAATTTTATTATGACTTTTATTTTAACCCCTTTTTGTAGTCACTAGGAGTTCGTGGCTACATATTAACAGCCGCTCCGGTTGATCTTCAGGTTAAGTCGCGCTTCCATAAGTTCTTTGAGTTTCAGCCGTGACATAGGAAAGCACGTCAGAAAGACTCTTAGTACCAGAAAGCTGTAATTTGGCATGAATATATAAATGAGTCGCGCCGACAAAGTGCTAAAGTAAAATATTTAATTTATTTTTTTAGGGTATGCAATGTGTACTGACATTAAAGTGGGGATGATTTTATTTCTCGCGAAGTCCATTGTGTGGGATGTCGTTGGATAGGTCTCTAAAAAATACTGCGAGTTTGCTCAAACAGTTTTTACGATGAAGGGATGCGTTTGTCTCATGGCGACATGGAGACAGCGACTGTCGCAACCCCGTGCAGGGCACGCCACGATAGTGGCGGTAAGTCCCCTCTTTGAGGAGTGGCTAGAGAGGCGCCACGGCGCCCTCACCTTCCGTCTGACGCAGGTCCTCACCGGACACGGTTGTTTCGGGAGGTACCTGCACCGAATCAGGCGGGAGGAAACGCCCGGATGCCACCATTGTGAGGATCGGCCGGAGGACACGGTGGAGCACACAGTGGAGGTGTGCCCGCTTGGGCGGAGCCCCGCCGTGTTCTCGTAGCGGCGATCGGCGGCGGCGCCCGCTTGCGCCCGGCCCTGGTGCAAGCCATGGTCCGGGGCGAGGAGGAATGGGACGCCGTGGCCTCCTTCTGTGAAGCAGTGATTCTAGCGAAGAAGGTGGCGGAACGCGAGAGGGAGAGAACCTCTCGTCCCAGCCGCCGCGGGAGGCGCTCCGGGCGTCGGGGGTCCCGCGATGACCTCCGGCCACCGTAGACGCGGGCCTGTGGACGGTGAGTGATGGGCTAACTCGCCGTCCGTCAAAACAAAACAGGCCGTGTCGACGGCGCGTTCGTGTTCCACGCGCGCCTCAAAGAGATGTCAGCAACATGGGAGGGGCCCGAAAGGGCCGACGCCTGTCGGGGCCGCGGGTAGTCCTCCGGTTATCCCGGCCTCGACATAGAGGGCGAAGAAGGCCGAAGAAGGCCGTTTCGCTCTGCCCAAGAGCGGAAGGGGTTAATCGATGATTTTACACCCGCCAAAAAAAAAAAAAGGGATGCGTTTGTGAAAAATTAAGCTTCAAAGTGCAAAGTGTTAGACTCAAGTGTGCCAACCTAAACCGCCTATACGGGTTGTGTTTGGGCGTGTGAAAAAGTTCATGGTAGTAGCATATATAACGAAAATAAAAGAAAAACTATCACAGATAAGTAGGCTTTACAAGTTTACGAGCAATAGTCGACCAACTTAGAACATGTACTTTTATGAAATATTTTCCTATACATAACGTATGGGAGCGCAGGTCTCAAAATTGCAAATGTAAGTTTGTTTTATTTTTTCAATAACAATCAGTAGGGCTATTGCGTATCTTTTAAATGACAGTGGCTAACCAATAGTGCCTATCAATTACTGTCAAATGGTTCCATTTTGTACTAAACCATAACCAATTTGACAGTTAATCCATAGACAATATGATAGCCACTGTCATTTAAAAGATACGCAATAGCCCTGCAGGTAGGCAGGGTGGTGAATCAGTTTAGTATGTTTACATATTTTGATGGGCAACTACAGAACCCTACATTGTGTGTGGTCCGACATGCATTTGGCCGGTTTTATTATTTCTCTGTTTAGATATCTATCTACCTCAAAGCTTACCACACTGTCGTGTCGTTTGAGCACCTCAGACGTTAGAGTCTATTGCAAAACTTGCTACCCTTGACACATAACCTTGACAACTGGTTCCTACGAACAAAATGTTAGACCACACTACTAACCAGTATATTTATACTTTTAGCTTTATTTTATGACTAGCTGTCCCGAGATTTTTTACCTGTAACAACTTCGTTTTCTGGAAGATTTTTGATTAGACCATCCAATAAAAAAATCGTAAAATGAACCATTCGTAATAGTAACTACGTCTGTGACCATTTTATACGAATTTGAACTAAATATACATGGTGTAAATTAACCCTTCACACATACGACAACCAAGTATTCTGTACACCAAACTAAGTACCCCTACGCAAAAATTTTTGCTGGGAAACGATTTTTTTTTTTTGGGGTCAATAATCACATTTTACGGTAAAACTCAATGCAGCCTTCGTAAAACATTGTGCTAGTGGATGCTTTGAATAGTAAACGGGTCATGGAGGAAATTTAACTAAAGTTATAACCTAAAAAACTAGTATTTACAAAAACAGCAGTGCAAATTTGGAACTTTGACCCCCATCAATATCTCCGTAACTAGGGGGTTCCCAGGTATGGTCTAGAACAAAAAAAATATCGCAGTGGTGGGGAGAACAAGTGCCATTCGTTTACGTTAAGGGTACTTTTACATCCTTTATAATAAACTGCTAAAGTGGCCAATTTAGAACCCTTGAATTGAAACGGTGTAAGGTATCAAAATTACTGTATTTCTAACTTTAAGCAATTATGTAAAACTGAATTCAGCGGTTGCAGGCTCTATTGCTGAGCATAAGAACCTGGGTTCAATTCTAGGTCGGGCAAAGATCACATAGAACACGCCTATTAGGCAGGTACCCATTCATCATCAGCCTATAATGTTCCCACAGGCAGGGACTCAGGCCTCCTCTCTAGGAGAGCGATGGGCTATAATCTACCACGCGGGCCCAGTGCGGGTTGGTAGATGTGTCACATATCTTCGAAGTTTTGGTTCTTAGACATGTCGGTTTCCTCACGATGTTTTCCTGCACCGTTTTGAGAGCAGTGGTGATGAAATAAAATACACGAAGTAATGCGCCTGACTGCCATGGGTTCGAACCCACGGCTTACTGTTCGTAAGTCGAGGCTGCCACTACTCTTACCCACATTTCTTCGCCAGCAATGTTTATGTCTCATGTTAAATGGGGCAAGCCTGCTACCCACAAGTTCATGATAGATTAACACAAAAACATTTTGCCTGACTCGTGAATCGAACCCATTAAACTAACGAGGCAAAAGAACTTTGGTTGTCTGGGATATTTTTGTTTGGACCACACTTACCTTGTTTGCTGAAACGGTGTACTTCTTGTTCGTGTCGCTGGCACGACAATTTTTATGCGGGTGGTAAACCATGAAATAGGGGATCGGACTCTGTTAAAATAATATTATATGATTCTAATTAGTCCGACTATTAGATTATCGAAAAATATTTAATACGTGTTTTTTGTTTTATCAAATCAATTATGAATTGGCGAAGATAAAAAGCGTCAAAGATCATGAGTTGGGGGATTGTGACGTCATTTGTAGGTAAAAAATGTACTGACATGTGACGTTTTCGAGGAGTTCACGAGTTTTCGAAGCACTGTATCGTCTTTATTTTTTATTTATGTGAAAAAAGAAAAAAAACGTTTTTAATATTTTTTGGAGATCTATCTGACGGACTAATTAGTTTTTTTTATCCGATTCCCTATTGTCAAGAGTGTCGGACGTACCTACTGACTAAAACCCACCCATGGTATATCTTAGCTCTTGTGATCAAGGGCCGCGGTCTCTCTTTCGAACAGATCTGCAGCCCCGGCAGGCAAACCAGAATGCCTGAGGCATATTTTGTGACGGTGTGCAAAGCCAAGTCAGGACCCGCGGGCGGCTTAGAAGCTCTAAAAACAGGTTAACCACTTACCACATGATAAAGGATATGTAAATCAGGCTTCAACTGGCAGGTATGGGCTCTCTTACTGGGCGTCGGGGGCCACATGACGGCTTCCGGACACCGTAGACGCGGGCCTGTGGACGGTGAGTAATGGGCTAGCTCGCCGTCCGTCCGTCTTATGACGACGACAGGCCGTGTCGACGGCGCGTTCGTGTTCCACGCGCGCCTTAATAGTTCTCAGCAACATAGAAGGGGCAAGATGTTGTAAGAGATGCCGCGGCCTCGATATGAAGGGCTAAGACGGAACATGGGTTTTTACACTCCCTTTCGCTCTGCTCAACAGCGGGAGGGGTCATTTGATGATGTCCCACCCCCCAAAAAAGGGCTCTCTTGCTTAACCTAAAGATGCTGTATGAATGCATATCAACGTCATGAGTGGGTGAAATCGACGTTAACTAAATGTCCAAAGGTTACATTAAGATGTCGTCATCTGTGGCTGTGAGCTCATTGGTTCTAGGAAAGGTTACAAATGTAACACCTTTATGTAAGTAGGTAGGTTAGGGAGTAAAGTAGTAGTCTCTGTGACTCATTGTGTGAGATTTATTCTAATACTAGCTGTACTGTGAGTTGAATATCAATTTTAGCATTCACACACGTAATCCACGAACTACCTGAATAACCTACCGGTTGAAGACAGGTTTACATTGATCCTGTATTTCAATTTAAATGCAGCGCACTTCGAGATCGTGAACTGCGGAATTCAGCTACATGGGTAAGTTACTATCCAGACTTACCCATGTAGCTCTGAATCTTCTTTAGTTAGCGTGTCGATAGCAGAGTTACACAAGTGACTTAGAGACTATCACGGTTTTTGTGCTGCAATGAAATACTGGAATGAGGACTATATTGTTCCATGTTTCATTATCATCATCAGCCTATAATGTTCCCACTGCAGGGACTCAGGCCTCCTCTCTAGGAGAGGGATGGGCTATAATCCCCCACGCGGGTCCAGTGCGGGTTGGTAGATGTCACATGTCTTCGAATTTTTTGATTCTAAGACACGTTTCCTCACGCAAACCATGTTTCATGCAAGTAAAGAATCTTGAATCTTGAAGCTGCATCTGGTGGAGACCGACAAAAACACAGTATGGAAAAGGTAGGGTTAGAATGATGATGTGATAAGAACCTGTAGAAGTAAGTACACACACATGCATTTCCTGCTTAACATGGGCTCTATGACCTGGTGAAGGTTGCGGGGATTCGCTAGATGCGAGTCGCACGCGACCGTTTAATGGAGTGATGACAGTGGGAGGCCTCTGTCCAGCAGTAGACGTCTTTCGGCTAAAATGATGATGATCATGGCTTCGTTTTGTATAATTCTCCATACAATTAGAGATCGGTTTAAACTGGTTTTGTATAGCTTCATTGGTCGTACATTTCACAGGCTTTAAAACTAGTCAATAGTTCAATACACACCCACTCTGTTGCCTAAACTTGTGCCAACATCTTCCAAATAAGCGAAGACTCCATTTTGTTTTAGTTCATTGTCAAATTGTTGCTTCATTTAGTTGAGTCCATATCTGTGAATATTCGATATCTGTAAAATAAACATCCTGGCAACATTATCTGTAAGTTTTTTGTTTAAAAGTCATAAAGTTTTTAAGGTTCACTGTCTTGTCTGCCACCAGACCGTATCTCACGAACATCTCATCTTATATCTAGACAGTTAAAATTTTACGAAACAAAATACAAAAACAGAATAAATATACTATAAAATATTAAAGTGGGGCGTCCATACAACAAACGTGATTTTGGTGCGGAACCCTTCATTTGCAAGTCCAACTTGTACTTGGCCAGTTTTTTGTATTGCTAAATGGGATTGCTCTTGACCTCAATCACGCCTGATGGAAAGCAATGGATGAGGTGTATGATGAAACGAGCGTGCCCAGATTAAGATGCCATGTTCAGTCTTGCTTTGGAGGCAGACGGGCTAAATGTGGGATGGAACACAGACGCCGGCAGAGAGGGCTATAATCAACGTGGAGGACAAGTGCTGAGTACAACTAATCGGGGTGTGAATGATACGCCACAGTACGTCTGCTAGTCCGGTGGTAAAAGGGTGATGGTGGGATCAGGTCATGGAGCTCCTGCACACACTCTCCGAAGTACAGTCTGTAGAAGACCGACAGGCAGGCGACATTACGCCGACGATGTCTAGGCTGTGAAGCGTAGCCCCCAGCGCCTCGCTGCCTGTAACCGTCTGTCACCTGATGGCAAGCAATGATTACATAACTTCACATCACGCCTGAAATTCCCGAGGGGTTAAGCAGAGGAGTACCTAATGGTATCACCTATATAATGTATGTTTATGTCCCATGTAATAGACGGCATCTCGATTGCTCTCGACAGTGCACCCAGAGTTCGTGTTTGCTACTGAAAAAAACCTCATGAACAAGCCCAATAAACATTTATTTGCATACAATTGTGTTAAATAAAATTAAAAAAAACAGTTCAAACATGTTTAGCTAAGATAGAACATACTAAGCATGTATAAGGTTTAGTAAAATGTTACAATATGCATGAAAATCGTTTTTTTTTAAATTCTTTTAAAGTATAGAAATTGCATGCATTTATACAGTTGTGCAATTTAATCTTTATAATCTGGAATTTAATATATTGAAGTGGCTTGGTATCTTATAATACGCACATTGTTAAACAGTTTTTATTATATTTTCCAAGTCTTGACAAATAATTTAATATATACTAACATAAACGGATCTCGACTGTTGCGAGGATTTACATCGTTTGCTTTCTTAAATAGTTCTTTATTCCTCCCCAAGAACATACATATTTCATAGGTAAACAAAGATGGCAACGGTAACAAAACAAGTTTTTTGAACATTTGTCGACATGAGTCATCCATCAGGTTGAAGTCCACTTAATGCTCTGATGCTCGTTTTTTGAGCGATGCTCTATTCATATCGGTGCTATTGCCCCACATTACTAGACCATAGCGAAGTAGTGGTTCTACATACGCGGGGTATGACATAACACTTGGACCGACTCGGGAATTAAACCCGCTCATGCTCAGGAGTCGCACTAGCGACCACTAAACCATTAACGAGGCAGTCTAGAGTAGCTATATGCTTCACATTCGTCTGCGTGGCATATTAGCGCCACTTTAATGTCAGCCTTCAAGTCTAAAAAATGTCCGTTATATGAAACTTGCAACTGATTGTCAACCGACATGTCGAGCAACTAGTTGGGCAACAGACAACCACGCGTGTTAGACATACATACATGTTGGCAAAGAATTAATTTGCACTTTAATGTAAAAATTATAATCTAAGTAGATTCTAATGTCCGTCTGCTAAAGGCACTAACTTAGCCTCTATAATGCCTGCATTGAAACAGCGGTATAATAAAAAAAAATACAAAAAAGCTTTTGAAAGTCGGTGTCAAAATTCAACGTAACAAAAAACGTCATCGACTTCCGAAAGTAAAATTATTTCACACGGTTTTTTTATGTTTTTTGTAATTCGTTTTTGTCTAACTTTATTTTGTTCATCCTCGATCGTTTTATTAATTAAATTACATAACATTTAAATTGACATTAAATTAAATAAATTAATCTACTTTTAAAGTTCAGACGGTAGTCATGTAATAAAAATCCTATTAAAATTGATTTGCGATATTATCGATAAAAGCAAATCGGTTTCAAGTGACAATTTATTTATTGAAATAAATAAATATGGTATTAAGGTATGGAACTGGTATAACACACTTCTCTATTTCTCGTCATGTCAGCAGTCACCTCCTTTCTAGCCATAAATCAAAAAATCAAAATAAAAATATTATTATTTCACATAGGCCTACATGGGCACTTATAAAACGTCGGTAAAAAGGGGCACGGTTCGGTGCATTGGTCGATTCCTAAGGAGAAGAACCGGCAAGAAACTCCAAAGGTTACTCTTTTAATATTTTAAAATCGTTTGGGTTAACAATAAGGTATAATACACACATGAAGACCATGCAGATTAATGTCTGAGATGGTCTTTTCAAGAAAGCACCACACAGATTTGAGTGGACCCGTCCAGTCAGTGCAAGCATTTGTCAGTTATCGTGGAGCTCGACTTATGGACAAGGAGCTCAACGTCACGACGATCAATACCAAAGAAAGGACAAAATCACCATAATTATCATCCTTCACACAGTCCATCCATCGTTTCTTTGGTCTTCCTCTACTCTTACAGTCATCTACATTCATAGGTTCTCAAATTGATATTTTCCTCACAACATTTTCTTCATTCCTTCGCATCACAATATGTTGATTGGTTTGAATGAACATGTGACGCGAAGCTTCAAAACTCCGCTCCGAATGCGGATGCGGAGTTTCGAAGGCTCACATCCGCGGATGCGTATCTTAAGATTTTTATGAAACTACATTAGTGATCCACAGATTCACGGGAAGGCTCGAAATCTGAATTTTTTATTAAATACGATAACCCCTACAAAACATATTACGATGACTGATTTGCGAACAAATAATTCAGAATAACAAACTGAACGTGTCTGTTCTCATCACGGAATGAAATCTACGTGTACACCAGTTCGCTTAACACATAATTATTCGCTTACGCCCCGCCTATTTCTTGCAACATGTGCTACGTCTGCATCTGCATCATCATCATCATCATTTCAGCCGAAAGACGTCCACTACTGGACATAGGTCTCCCCTAAGTGTCGCCACATTAACCGGTCCCGTGCGTCTCGCATCCAGCGAATCCCCGCATCCTTCACCAGGTCATCGGTCCACCTAGTGGGAGGCCTTCCAACGCAACGTCTTCCAGTTCGCGGTCGCCACTCCAGAACTTTTCGACCCCATCGGCCATCCGTTCTGCGAGCAATGTGCCCTGCCCACTGCCACTTAAGTTTGGCAATTCTTCGGGCTATGTCGGTAACCTTGATTCTCATGCGGATGTTCTCATGCGGATGTCCTCATTTTTGATTCGATCACGCAAAGTAACTCCGAGCATAGCTCTCTCCATTGCCCTTTGGGTGACTTTGAGCTTTCTGATGAGGCCCATTGTGAGGGACCACGTTTCGGTCCCGTATGTAATCACTGGCAACACACACTGGTCATAGACTCTCGTCTTGAGACACTGGTAAGTTGAACGAGAAGATACTACTCAGCTTCTCAAACGCTGCCCAGCCAAGTCGGATTCGGCGATTGACCTCTTTCTCAAAGTTGGACCTACCTAACTGGACCGTTTGTCCCAGGTAGACATAATCGTCTACAACTTCGAGTGTAGAGTCTCCGATCTTGATAGGAGTGAGTGTTACATGGGCATTCAACATGACCTTGGTTTTGTCTATGTTCATTTTAAGACCCACTATTTCGGAAGCTCTACTGAGGTCATCGAGCATCTTACTGAGGTCCTCCATGGTCTCAGCCATGACCACTATATCATCGGCAAACCGAAGGTGAGTGATGTACTCGCCATTGATGTTGATGCCTAGTCCCCTCCAGTCCAGAATATTGAAAACATCCTCCAGTACAGCGGTGAACAGTTTCGGAGATACGTCTCCCTGTCTCACACCTCGCTGCAGAAGGATAGGTTCCGAAGTCTGATCCTGAAGTCGGGCTGACATGGTGGCGTTTTGGTACAAACACTTCAATACCTCGATGTAGCGGTAGTCGATTTGGCACCTTTGGAGAGACTGTAGTACAGCCCAGGTGTCGATCGAATCGAAGGCTTTCTCGTAGTCCACAAACGCTAACTACTACTAGCTAGCAAATAAATTTATTCTATTCTATTCTATTCTATTCTAAACAGAGAGGCAGATTATACTCCTCGGTCTTCTGTATAACCTGCCGCAGCGTATATGTGATTATTACGGATGCGGATGTCCAAATTGATGCGGAAGTTCCACAATTGCTGATGTGGGTGCGAATATTCGCAACATCCCTGGTTCATACCATGAAAATCAATTACCACACAACTTTTCATTCACCGACACCACTTTCAGACTTCCTGTTATGTAATCATTCCTTATTTTATCTATTCACGTAAGTAGAAAGTAATTCTGAGTAAGGGAAAACCCTTTGCAACGCGGAGATTCATTGACATCTCCGCGTTGCTGTCTCAGTCTCAGTTCTCTCTCAAGAAAAGAGAGGCTATAAAGTGTTACACCCTTTATACAAGTACCCTAAACGCAAACGAAGGGTACCGCACGATGCCGCGCGCGGGTAGTCCACCGGTTATCGCGGCCTCAACATAGAGGGCGAAGAAGGAACATGGTGGTTTTTAGTCAGTAGAAGTCTGACACTCCCTTTCGCTCTGCCCAAGAGCGGGAGGGGTTATTCGATGATTTTACACCCAGCGAAAAAAAAAAAAAAAGGGTACCGCACGATCTCCCGCGAGGCGAACCTCCTTGCCGGATTGCCGCCATGGGATCTGGAGGCGATAGTCCTCGCGCGCCTGCATGAATGGCGGAGGCGCTGCACCGGGGAGTCAAGTTATTCAATGAAGAAAATGTAGTTGTGAAAAATTGAATTTCGCAGGCTACTGTGACGCTTTCGCCTTAAATTAACAATCTAAAACTTTACCATAGCAACACAAAACTTTTGCAACAAAATATATTATAACATTTTTACACTTAAAATAATAATGTTAAAAAACAGGTAAATAATTTGACTTTTAAATATTATATATACTAGTCAACGCGTGTCTCAAGGGCGTCCAGGTGTGACGTCATAGAATTAGTCGCCTGTGCAGGTTTGACTGAGATTTAGAAGATTTGAAAATAACATTAAATGCTAAAGGTTAAGCTTTGAAAGTAATTTAAATTTTAAGACTCTTTGGTATAGTGGTCAATTAGAAATAGTGGTCAATTGGGAATAGTGGTCAATTGGGAATAGTGGTCAATTGGGAATGCTGAGCATGTAATGGGTTTGATTCCGACGACGGAAAAAATATTGTTGGGTTTTTCCTCCGTGATGACGTGTGATACTAATTTTAGATCCGTGATTTGTAGTAGCAAGCAGATCAAACATTTTATATTTTCAAACGTATTAAAAACAATAAATAATGTTATACATGCCATATTATAACGCCCATAATCTTAGAAGGGTCCTAATAGTGGTCCCATGTAATATACTGTAACGTAGTAGTTACATTTTGCACAAATCAAAACATAATAACTAATTTAAGTATAGGTCTTATTTATAATAACCTGCGCCACGCACCCCTTTTCCGTCACAATACGGCGAGGCTATTACCACCATCACCACCATCATCATCAACGTCATCATCATCATATTCATCGTCATCATCATCATCATCATCACAATCATCCACAGCCCGACACCCCACGTATTTTTTCTTTTTTCACTTAAACAAAAGATGAAGACGATACATTAACAGTGCTTCGAAAAGTCGCGTCAAGTCGTGTGACGTCACAAGGTTAGTGCTTTTCACCCACAAAGTGTCGTCAAAAGCCCCCACTTATGATCTTTGACACTTTTTTTTATTAATTTGATAAAACAAAAAACACGTATCCAATATTTTTCGATAATCTAACAGACGGACTAATTAGATTTATTACTTGTGAATTTATTCTATCTGGGTTCACACAATTTTTTCCTCTACTTCTTCTTTTAAGTAAATATAACGATATTTTATGATGTCTATCAGAATTTATATTGGAAATAACAACTTAAATAACTTTTTAATAATAATAATAATATAATATTCCACAACTATCACACAACGCCATCTAGTCCCAAGCTAAGCAGAGCTTGTGTTATGGGTACTAGACAACTCATAAACATACTTATATATTTCTAAATACATACATATTATAAATAAATTACACCCAGACACAGAACAAATGATCGTGCTCATCACACAAACATTTGTCCTGGGTGGGAATCGAACCCACGACCTCCGGCATAGCAGTTAGGGTCACTAACCACTAGACCAACAGGCCAGTCTGTTTTTGACATTTACACAATTAGATTCATCGAATTGATTGCAGACTAGCAGAAACAGAATTAACTGTGAAATATATTTAAGTCTTTAAAGAAGTCTATCACACTAATATTATAAAGACGAAAGTTTGTGAGTGTGTGTGTGTATGTTTGTTACTTCTTCAAGCAAAAACTACCGAACGGATTTGGATAAAATTTGGTACACAGATAGTTTATAACCTGGATTAACACATAGGATAGTTTTTTTATCCCGATTTTATCTTCCCGTGGGATAATTTTCGAGTTGTAGAGGGTGAAGCCGCTGGCAACAGCTAGTGCCTAATATTTTAAAGAATTGGTTTTTAAACTTGTATGTATAAAAAATATCAGTGGCTCGAAATTCTGACAATCAGTCTTACTAAGGGGAATTTTAATCCCAGCACTAATTGGGTTGTGAAGAGAGATTTAATAAGCAGTTGCTCCATGTAAAATACTGGTATTCAGCTGCATCTGGTAAGACTGGACACCCACCCCAAACGTTGGGAAATGTAAGGCATACGTTAATGAGCTATCTGCAAATAAACTGTGAAATATATAAAATACTAGCCGTTGCCAGCGACTTCACCCGCTAGAACTCAAAACTTATCCCACGGGAAGATAAAATCGGGATAGTCTTTATCCTATGTGTTAATCTAGGTTATAAACTATCTGTGTTGCAAATTTCATTCAAATCCGTGCAGTAGTTTTTGCGTGAAGAAGTAACAAACATACATACTCACACACTCACAAACTTTCGCCTTTATAATATTAGTGTGAAGTGTGATTAATACAAAAATGTAGTTACAATAGGATAGTTGACTAAAAAAATCTAATTACTCCGTCACATAGATTTCCAAAAAAATATTACACACATAGTTTTTTTCATCAAACAAAAAATAAAGACGTCACAGTTTGGTACGTTTTTTACCAGAGAGTGACGTCACGAACCCCCACTCACGATCTGCGACACGTTTTATGTTTGTATTCGTTAAAACAAAAAAAAAACGTATCCAATATTTTTCGATAATCTAATAGAAGGAAGAATCATATTTAGTTTATCAAGGAAACATCCCTATGCACTGAAGAGAAAATTAAAATGTCTTTGTACCTATAAAAAACAAACACACACACAAAAAAAACAACAAAAAACGCATCAGAAAATCTTCATCTTCAGCATAAATTCTTCTTTCTTCCATTATTTTCAGATCCATCGCAGAAACGAAGGGATAAAACGTAACCTCTATCAGGCTATGTCTGAAACATCTCAACGACACAGACAAAGCCAAGGAGAGGCTAGGTCAAAGTCCCTTTGATGAGCAGAGGTCCATGGTCCCAGAATTCCATGGTCCCAGATGTCTTTGGTCCCAGATGTCTTTGGTCCCAGAGGTCCATGGTCCGAGAGGTACATGGTCCCAGAGCTCCATGGTCCCAGAGGTCCCAGAAGTTCATGGTTCATGTTCTCGGTAAACTGCAATGTCTTGGTCTTCGTGGTCTTCAGAATACGAATGTGACAAGAAGCTATAAAATAAGTTCACTATACAAAATAAGTATTCACAATAAATATTATTTAAACAATCATTTGATAAAATAATGGCGCGCCATAACTGCCCTGATGTGGGTTGCGTTCGTTTTCTAACAAGAATTTTAGTAGCAGGAGTCTGGATTTGTGCCTGTATGATGGCAATAGGCTCCCCTAGTATATAGATCTCCTATTACATCTGACTTAACATAACTGGTGATACGTGGGTGTACATTTAGGTAAACCTCAACCTATAACCTTTCGGAAATTACAGGTGGAATGTTATGTTATAACGTTATGTGTCATAAAACATAGTTCTAAAACTATAACGTCAGTTACTTAAATTTAAATTAAATTCTATAATTAACACAAAACACTTAAAAAGTCACGGATCATTAATAATAATTCATTATGTAGGTATGTACACGCTTAACTTCGAAACCATCCAACCGATTTCAATGAACTTTGTGAATTTGTGTGTGAAGTTCGTGCTTCTATAGGACAGTTTAATTGATAGCGCCTTGCGAAGGCAGGTCTGTCAGTAATACTTCTTTGTATGACGGGTTGACAGACTTGATGAATAGTAATGTATCTGTAATGTTGTACGGGAGGAACGACAATAAAAGGCTTGCACTCGGTTAGCTCGTATATTTCGGACTGCCGGCAGCGGCCGGCACCTAACCTACCTGACTTACATTATGTAATCATCTACCTACATTACATCCCTCCACCCTTAATTAACAATAAGTTAAAAAAAGAGATTTTGTTTAGTCTGTCAGTTAGATTATCCAAAAATATTGGATACGTACTCGTACATGTTTTTTTTTATCAAATTATGGAAAATTGACAAAGATAAAACGCGTCAAAGATCAGCAGGGCTATTGCGTATCTTTTAAATGACAGTGGCTAACCTAAAGTGCCTTTCAATTAGGTACTCTCAAATGGTTCCATTTTGTACTAAACCATAACCAATTTGACAGTTAATCCATAGACAATGTGATAGCCACTGTGATTTAAAAGATACGCAATAGCCCTGCTGGAGTGGGGGCTTTTGACGAAGTAAAAAATGTAGTGCGATGTAACGTCACATGAGTTTTAGAAGCACTGTATCGTCTTCAATTTTTGTTTAGGTAAGTGAAAAAAAAAAAATATATCCAATATTTTTTGGAAATTCTATCTGACGGACTAATTAGATTTTTGTCAACTACCTAATTCTGACTACTCGTAAGGACTATCAAAGATTTACAAATGGCAGCCGGGATCAAAACTGCTTAACGTGCTCTGTTCGAGGCATGGTGGACACTCGGTATTTAATGATGGTCACCCACCTAGGTAAGCACTGCTTAACCTTGAAGCTCGAACCTTGCAGCTATTTTTATTAAGCCTCGTTGTTAGTAGCAGTTTTTTCTTTTTTTTGGGACAAGCCCGCCTCACTATCCCCAAACCACTGTAACTTCTGTAAGCCAGAATCAACAGTGGCGACCACAAGAAAAACGCCAAGACAATGAAGCTCGACGAAGTCCCAGAGAAATGATTTAACTGTCTTGGATCCCGCAACGAAATTAATCACAAAATAATAGTAGAGGAGTAGGAAAAAGCAGCAGTAGCAGTAGCAGTTACTAAATCGAAATAATAATCACCTGAGTGTTGTAAAATGGAATCATCATGTACCTAGCTCTTTCCCAACTATGTAAGGGTCGGCTTCCAGTCTGACCGGATGCACCTAAATACCAGTATTTTACATGGAGCGACTGCCTATCTGATCTCCACTACCCAGTTAGTACTGGTACCATTTGGTAAGACTGGTTGTCAGACTTTCAGGTCACTGACTACCTGTCATCAACAGCCTATAAATGTTCCCACTACTGGGACACAGGCCTCCTCTCTTTTTAAGAGGGAATGACCACGCGGGCGCAGTGTGGATTGGTA
Source organism: Diarsia rubi (assembly GCA_932274075.1). Taxonomy (NCBI): domain Eukaryota; kingdom Metazoa; phylum Arthropoda; class Insecta; order Lepidoptera; family Noctuidae; genus Diarsia; species Diarsia rubi. The sequence continues at coordinate 2,048,232 of OW026440.1, read as the reverse complement.
GATGTCACATGTCTTAGAAGTTTTTTTTGTTCTAAGACAGGCAGGGAGGTTTTCCTTCACCGTTTTGAGAGCAGCGGTGATGAAATAAATTACACAAAGTAATGTGCCTGTCTGGGTTCGAACCCACGACCTGCTGTTCGTAAGTCGGGGCCGACACCACTGGGCCACTGCTGTCTGACTACCTGTTACGAATGCCAAAGAAATATGGCGGCCGCGACCTACAAACCAATATTTTAAAATGGAATACAGGCATAAATTATGATTGATTTATATTTAAATTGCAGTCGTGACTGACTGTGTATCACGAATTTAATTTTGTTAATTTGATTGATTAAATATTTCTTGCATAACTTTGTTTAAAAGTAGTACAGTCATATAATTTGTACAAACAAGTCCTCATGCCTGTATGGACTTACAGCTTTGGGGCTGTACCAAACAAAGTAACATCAAAATTATACAGCGTTTTCAAAACAAAGTACTCAGAGAAATCGTTAATGCGCCCTGGTACGTTCGAAATGACGACCTTCATCGGGACCTCAAAGTAGACCTCGTCATAGACATAATCAAAAAGAACGCCGAAGCTCATGAACGAAGGCTTCACCATCATGTGAACATCGAGGCTATCCAGCTCCTCGACAACACGGACATAGTGAAAAGGACAAAAGCTAATTTAGTGAAGTGTTAGTGAAGTGTTAGTGTAATGTAGTGAAATGCTACCCATAAAAAACACAAGAACAAAGTGTCTTCCCCTTAATAGGGACATTAAGAAAAGTGTTAATGGACACATTCTTAGACGTAGTCTCCCTAGCAAATTACGTCAAATTAGAATTACTCATTAGCTTTAGTATTAAGCTAGATTGTATTTCTTATGATGCAACCGTATATACACATCATACAAAAAAAAATATACATATTATTTGATCTCTCTAACTCTAATCCCCGATATAAAATACAATATACGTACACTATTAGGATTAATATGTGTACACTCAGGATTAACAAACTGATCCGCCATTTATTGAATTAATTTGGTACAAAAATTGTGATAAATGAAGAACCGCTCGACCGATTATGTGCAAACTTCACATAAACCATCTACTGTATAGTCCGAACAAAGCCTAAACATTTGGTTTGGATAGGTGAGCCCGTCTCGAGTTATAAAATTACAACGAACAGTGGCATTGATTTTTATATAAATAGATTGATATTGATAGCAATAAAAAGATCCTATGATTGATAGTTTAGGAGCAAATAATAGTAAGTAACAAAAACAGAGGCATAGAAGGTTTGTTGCATATTTAATTATGATTTTTTTTAAATTGTGATCCAGGTGAACACAGGACACTAAATGTTTTAACATTGGTTTAGTATCCTCAATTCACCTGGGAGATATTAGTTTCACCAAGGTGGATCTAATGTTCACCTGGGTAATTCACCCAGGTGAACATTAGACACTAAACCTAAAGGACATGCTCTAAATTGTGTAGAGCAATATTTTTTTTTTTTGAAAAAAAAAAACCTGTGATGGTTGCGAAAAAAAAATAAGGTTCTATTGTATCCTAAAAAAGGCCAATTCACGTATATAAGAAAGAATACTTTTAAACGTTTTTCGATCAATTTCAATTCACTTTAATTGGAGAAAATTCGGTAGTTCAAAAGATATCAACGCGCGCTAACTGTTTTTTTTTTTGACACTACACTATACACTACACACACACACTACACTAGTACTGTCTTTTTTTACCCGTCTACGGCGAAGCCAAAAGGAAGGGTAATGATTTTGGCAGTCTATGTATGTATGTATAATTGTATGTTCCACCGTAGTGCCTAGACTTCTAAACGTATTTTTTATGTATCGTCTTCTGCCCAAACTTTTCGCAACTATGTTGGGATCGGCTTCCAGACTAACCGGTTCAACACCAGTCTTTTACATGGAGCGACTGCCTATCTGACCTCCACAATCCGGTTACTACTAGGCACTGATTGGCACATGGTAGCACTGTGGAATATAAACCAATTAAAATATTAGTATTAGTTTTAACTGTTTGCATACACTATTGGGCACAGTACACACAGTCCCACTTGCATCAGAAGGCTTTTCGTAAAAATACCTAACCATATTTTTACAAAAAAAAAAAAAAAAAAATATTTCCCAAAAATCGACAGTTTATAAATAAGACGAAGATAAGTTAAGGAAGGAATATTGAAAAGAATTATCTTAAAGAGGTTTAAAAGGGAGTTAAAGTTTGAATGGAAAGCCGTAATTAATCCAATGTAAGCTCCCATCAGACTGTCACGTCGTCGCACTATGGGAAAATCGCGTATGTTTCGTCTCAAAACTCCGTATCTCAGTTATTTCAAAACTAAATGATCTGTAATTTTGCACACATATACGTGAAAGTATAAGGCTTAAAAGAAAAAATAATAATTTTGAAAATTATGTTTATTAATTTAATTAAAAAATAAAACTTAAAAAAATACATGCATTTATAAGAAAAAATACTTTTTTTTTTAATTTACTTACATAAAATAGAATTAAATATCATTGTATAAACAGTGTCTAACGAGAAAAAAATAATGTACAAAATTCAACAAGCTCCTACAGATTTTCGTTGACAGCAAGAAGGGACTTGGCTTCATCGAAAAGTTCTTTCGATATTGTTTCTGAGGTATTTCTCAAACTTGATATATATGGATCAGAATTAGTGTACAATAAGGTATGGAACACGTCTGTATTGGTAGCCGCTCTTGTCCCACTTGCATCAGAAGGCTTTTCGTAAAAATACCTAACCATATTTTTACAAAAAAAAAAAAAAAAAATATTTCCCAAAAATCGACAGTTTATAAATAAGACGAAGATAAGTTAAGGAAGGAATATTGAAAAGAATTATCTTAAAGAGGTTTAAAAGGGAGTTAAAGTTTGAATGGAAAGCCGTAATTAATCCAATGTAAGCTCCCATCAGACTGTCACGTCGTCGGCGTCGTCGCGTCGTGTCGGCAAAAAATTAAAAGAACATATTCAAACTCAATTACAAATCAGCTGTTCCTTAAAAATATCTTTATATATATTTCTTCTGTACGTGAGTTTGTTACTGAACTCCTCCTAAACGTCTAGATCGATTTTGATGAACATTTTCGTATGAGTTCAAGTGGATTCGAGAATGGTTTAGATTTACAAGTGGACCCGGTAGGTGGCGCTGCTGTCCGGGTAGGACGACGACTCCCTATATATATATATTGTCCGTGTCTGTCGGGTACTGTGTGTGTGTGTACTGTATTGCACGTTTCACACCTTCGAAATATATTTACTTAACTCAAAAATCTAAGACATTGAGTTACAGTCATAGAGAGTCACTAAAAGGTAATCACTTTTAGGTGAATATTAAACAAGCGACGTTTTTATCGTAGAAAGGTGCGATTTGTTTGAAATACCAAAATTAATAAAATAAAATAATAATGATAAAAAAAACTTTCCCTTGGTGGTTGAATCCTGGGCCCCAAGTCTGCTATTTTTATAAATATCGTCATTCCAACACGATTCCATTGTCATTTTGCTAAAAGTTCGTAATCGGCTAATTCATAATGGTCGATCATTGGTCGGTCAATGGTCTCGTAATAGAATTGTGTTATAATGACACTGTAGTATTGCGGGTCACGTGGGCAGGGCTAGCCCTTTCTCTGTCACTCGTATGAAAATCAACAGAACATAGTTTCTTCTCTTTGAATGTGTGCGTGTAAGCCAGTGTAAGTTGGAGTGAGAATGTGTGTGTTCGCGCAAACATGCGCCAGACCTGCGAAAAACGCGAATTTTAATAGAAGGATTTCAAATTAGTTCAAATTTATTTTGAGTGTTAATATCATAATATCACGGGGGTGGCAAAGGGGGTTCAAATTTCGGTCATTGTTTGCCTAGGATGCTCCGTTATTGAGACATTTGAATTTAACTTTTTTTGGTACAATAATTTTAAACGCCCATAACACGCAAACGGTGCATCGCAGGACCATGTCTGAAGGTTAACCATCGCCCGATACTGCAATAAAATAGGAAATGAAAAAAAAACTAAGTCCTCGCTCCATAGCGCCCCTCCAACCAAATTTTTTTTTATCCCTATCATCAGGAGTTTTATAGGGCTTTGTCTACGAGTTTCTGCAGGCATGCCACTGATTCCTATCTTCTTCCTCTAGCATTCACTACGTTGGCTAGCTCGAATATTTGCTCGTAGTGAATACATTGTGTTTCTTCAATATTCCGCAAAAATGTCAAACACGATACTCGTAACAATTAAAAGCAATGATTGCACAATGACGTTCAAATTCAAATTCAAATTCAAATATTTTTATTTGTAGTACATAGGTTAACAAAAAGTAAAGATGTCATGTTAATAAAAATGATCGCTATGTCTTGCCGTCAACTGCGTACAAATATTCAGATATAATAATTTCTTAATGTCTAAGAATTGGCTAAAATACTTTAAAAAAAAAAACATTTAAAATAATACAAAATATTAAAAATTAGTAAAAAACTCAATTATAACACAATTCAATAACAATTAAAACTCGTAATAAAAAAAAATAAAAAAATTAGACAACAACGCATTAAAATTAATTGAGATTAAATAACACAATTAAATTACACACTTGAGTTAAATAGAAAATAAAAACATTTAGTTAAATAAAAATTAGAATGTCAAAAATACCATGTCAAAATTACAATGTCAAAATTAAAAAAATACAATGTAAAAAAAAACGTTCTAATGGTAGATCAGTGGTCAAAGGAACTGTCAAAATTTAAGCAGATTACCGCCAAAGTCAGTGATTCATTTGTCATTATGTACGAGATTACCATTCTTTCAATGGAGTTTCAGTGGTTGACCATTGGAAAATCATAATGACACAATTATATTAGTAGATTACCAAACTTGTCAAAATCAACAATTATGAAATCAATGACAGACCATTCTGACACTATTGTAATAGCAGACTTGAGGCCCTGACCTGATTCAGAAGGCAGCTCCTCGACACGGCCAGCAATGTGAGGAGGTTACTGTCTCTGGAGTCCTAACCACCGATAGCTTGGACCCTGCTCCCGATGTCAGTGGACCACTATTTTATAATTTTTAAAATATTTTTTATAAGAATTGTATTAAATATTTAAAAATGTAAATTATATGTTGTAAAATAAATAAAGGAGGAATAATAATATTTTATTATTATTGCTACTATTTTTTGTATTTTTAAATGTTTTCTACATATATTATTTTATTTATTTAAGAATATTTAAAAAATGTTAATTATATGTTGAAAAACAAATAAAGGAATTAATAATATTTTATAAATAACTAGCTGTTGCCAGGGGCTTCACCAGCTACAACTCGAAAATTATCCCACGGGAAGATAAAATCAGGATAAAAACTATCCTATGTGTTAATTCAGGTTATAAACTATCTGTGTACGAAATTTTATCGAAATCCGTTCCGTAGTTTTTATGTGAAGAAGTAACAACATACACACTCACACACTCATACACTCACAAACTTTCGCCTTTATAATATTAGTGTGAAGTGTGTTAATAATCATGCTGAATGAAGAATGATGTACTGAACATGTGGTCTGTACGTCGGTGTCCTTTCCAAGTTCATGTAGTTTTTGAGAACCTTGATATTCATTTAAATGTATTAGCACAAAATAGTAGGATGATTAACCTCATAAGCGACATATGAACAAATTTTTCTATTTCCCCATGTAGCCAACCAAACAGTAATTTAAATACTTTAAAGGTTATGTAAGTACCTGTGTGGTTGAACGAACTTTTATGGCGTTTTCATTGATATGTTACCTACACTAGCGGTGGAAGGTCAGCGGAATAATAAAATCTTGTTTATTCTAACGATTTTTGGTACTCATGAAGATGTTACGTCTGTCTGAGTTTGAAATATTTAAAGTTTTATGTCAAAATAAGAATCTAAATGTGTTTAAAATACGTGCTACTATGTTTGTAGGTATAATTCGCTAATCTCGGAAACCAGCTCACGATTTCAATTATTTTTTGTGAATAGGGATAGTTGGTTCCAGCTGATGATAAGATAATTTTAAACCCCATCGGTGGTGCTGTTTGTAGGTACATGGGCTATAATCTACTACGCGGGCCCAGATCGGGTTAGTAGATGTCACATGTCTTCGAATTTATGGTTTTACGAGCTGTTGCCAGCGTCTTCACCCGCTACAACCCACGGGATTATAAAATCGGGATAAAAACTATCCTATTTGTTATTCCAAGTTATAAACTATCTGTGCACAAAATTTCATCTAAATTCGTGCTGTAGTTTTTGCGTGAAGAAGTAACAAACATACACACTCACACACTCACAAACTTTCGCCTTTATAATAAAATAACATAGCGTGTATCCAAAACCAGAACTCAAAGTAACAAGATTTAAACATGTCAATCAGATAAGTAGTTTTGTTCTGGAGTTCAAAGCACACAAACGAGCAGACAGCGAAACGAGAAATATGCTAGAAAATATATCGATTAAGCTAATTTATCATGCAATGTATCAATTATGGACTGCCTTGGTCGAGTGGTATATTTTTTTTGTCATTCTGCCTCTTACGACAGCGATACGATAGCCTTATACAAAATATAATCTCTTCATATCTTTTAGATAGCCAAAACCATAGATGGACAACTAACCTCGAAGACAAAACACCAGTGCCATCTATTATCATGTACCTAAACTATAAAATCAGTATAAAAATCTAATAAAACATAATAATTAAATCAATTCAGGATTCGCCTGTCTCTCTACCTGATTATCATATATTAATAATAACCATTATAAGTTGACATTCACGCCTGCCGGTTTTCTCCCGTGGGGCCTCTAGTTTGTATGGTTCAAGGGGGGCAGGGTATGTCTAGAAGAACTGGTCGAAGTTGTGATAGCAACCAGTCAAGGTTTTCTAGTATTTTTCCATGCAAACCGCGTTTTTTTCATATTCTAAGTATTATTCTTTGATTTCTTGAAGTTGTCTTGTGATTCTTTTTATTTTATTGTGATATGACTGGAAGTGCCATTTTATTTAAAAGTTTAATTAAGGAAGTTAACAAAAAAAATCTAATTAGCCCGTCAGATAGATTTCCAAAAAATATTAGACACATATTTTTTCTTTTTTCACGTAAACAAACATTAAAGACGATACTTAGTACTTAGTGCTTTGAAAACTCGTGTGACATTATATTCTAAATATTATATTATTATTATTATATTTTAAGACATTTTTCACTCAAATCTTTGACGTGTTTGCAATTTTTGTTGATTTGGTATAAAAAAAATAAGTACCAATATTTTTCGATAATCTAACAGTCAGACTAATTAGAATCATATTTTTTTTATCAACAGCTCTATTGGTTTAATATTAGTAAAGTAATTTGTAAAGGAAAAACTCAACAACACTTTACTATTTAATTTTTGGGGGGTGGGAAATCATCAAATAACCCCTCCCGCTCTTGGGCGGAGCGAAAGGGAGTTTCAGACTTCTACTGAATAAAAGCCACCCATGTTCCTTCTTAGCCCTTTATGTCGAGGCCGCGATATCTCTTTTGAACAACTCACAGTCCTGACGGGCGTAACTACCTAGCCTTATGCCAAATATTTAAATAGTCCTGTGTCTCAATTTGTGCAGGTTATAATGATAAAATGGCCTACCTACACCTGATGAACTGGACTTTACGATATAAGATCATATGGCTGTCTTATCTTTCGAAAAATGCAAACGCAATATTATATGACGTATGTATAAATGAGGATTTGGAACCTATGTTTTACACTTACGAGCACTAATAAAGGGTGTAAAAGTAACCTTTACCATTCACGCAAACGAAGGGCACTTGTTCTCACCACCACTGCGATATTTTTTTATTGCACTAGACCATACCTGGGAATCCCCTAGTTACGGAGATATTGGGGGTCAAAGTTCCAAATTTTTCAAAGCAATTTTTGGAATTACTAGTTTTTCAGGTTATAACTTTACTTAAATTAACTCCATGACCCGTTTACTATATTCAAAACATCCACCAGCACAATGTTTTAAGGGTGCTACATTGAGTTTTACCGTAAAATGTGATTTTTGACCCCAAAAAAAAAGTCGTTTCCCAGCAAACATTTTTGCGTAGGGTGATGATGTACAGAATGCTTGGTTGACGGCTGCGTGGTGGGTTGATTTACACCCTGTATGTATACACACGCAGCAAAATTCAAAACCAATTTTCTTGAGAAATAACTGTTCGTCCATTGAGATAAGACCCATTTCTTAAAACGATGGCTTCCATAATGGTATGATCGTGAAATCGTAACAAGTTAATCAATACAGTAGCTGAAATCGCTTTTGAAAATTGCATCGTACATACTTACAATAGTACTCGTAACTGTACATATAATTATTGTTATATTATAGAGTTAGATTGTCAAATAGATTAAATTAACACTTCTAAACTAAACTAATAGGTACTCGTTTGGAAAGGGGCTCGCCGGGTTGTAGCGAGGTCAGGTTTGAAAGATGACCTAGCATCTAAAACTTATGTCTTTAGATTTAAGACTTTGAGATATTACGAGTTAAATAGTAAATGTGCTGCGGTGGATCAGTAGTGGTGGCTATCACCACTGCTCTCCAAAAACGGTGAAGGAAAACATCGTGAGGAAACCGGCATGTCGTAGAACCAAAAATTCAAATACTTGTGACATCTACCAATCCGCACTGGGCCCGCGTGGTAGATTAGAGCCCATTCCCCCTCAAAGCAGGATACCTGTGTCCTAGCAGTGGGAACATGAATAGGCCGTTAATGAGTATCAAAGTTCTTAAAGAAAAACACTGCAAGTCTATAAACATTTCGATTATCATACACACGCATACATACACGCATACATATACGCTGTATGATAATCAAAATGTTTATAGATTTGGTTATGAGATTTCCACCAACAATATACAATACCTCCTCTAAGTTTGTGGCCTTCACATTGTCGCTAGTTTTGCAAAGTGCTAATATAAGACTTACGCCAACTACTATGAGTACGAAAATCATACTTATACGTTTTTAAGTGAAAATTAAAAAAAAAATGAAAAAGCGTAGTCATGGTCACATCCGTGTTACAAAATAATTATATTACTTCTGCCAAACTGTATTACAGTTTGTTCGCAGATGTAGCTCCCTTACACAAATTAATATTTTAATGTAACAACTTGTTGGTGCTTAAGCAGAATTTTGTAATAGAACTGGTAGTAAGTTGCCTAACTCATTCAAGGAGCTTCCTATTAACATATTTAAGAAAAAGCTGACAAAGTGGCTATTGCTTAATTGTTTTTATGACATTAATGAATTCATGGACTTCTGTAAAAAATTATGATGATAATTAATTTAATTATGATATAAACTTTAATTTTTTATTTACTATGACATTTAATTTCAATTTTTATTTACTGACATTTCATTTCCATGTTTATTACTTTGACATGCAATTTCAGATGTTTATAACTATTATTTATTATAAAAGTGGCATGGTATTCATTAAAATATTATCTTAAGATCAATCAAAACTGTAAAACTAATATTTGTACACCAGATAATATGGTAGAATGTAAGAAATCTTTTGAACAAACCTAACACCATACAATGTACAACTGCATTCTTACAAATAAATAAATTCTAATTCTAATTCTAATTCTAGAACAAATGGCAAATTTAGTTCCCACTAGTTTATCGATTTTATACCACCTGAAATCGGAGGACTAGCGTTTTACCGTGGAACTTTTTTGGACTAACTTAAATAGGACAAGAATCGCGGCTGGGAACTAAGGCTTCTTTTTTAAATTGCTAGATGTCACATGTCTTAAGTTTTTGATTCTAGAACTAGGCCTTTTTTATTCATTAATTATAATACTTTGACTGCCTGGGAATTGAACACAAGACTACATGCACAGCAAGCAGTAAAAACCTTATAAACACTTTCGATCGAACACTTTAAAATTAAAACACGAAAACAAGGAAAAAGTGACCAACAAAGTCGTTATTTAAAATTAAAACAACTCGATACCTAAGCTTCGAATCCGGATTGTCTATGACATCATAAGCCACGTAGAAAGATCATCTCAAAGTCACTTTAGCCAACATCACAGGTCAAATGTATTAAAACCTTTTTTTAGAACGGTAAGGACAAACCGTTCTCCGGACCAAGGATATTTGCTTGTTTGATTTTGAATTAAGAATGTATGCTAGCATAGTTATATTGATTTGGCGCTAAAATGAAAAGATGTGACGTAAAGTGACAGAAAATCAAAGATGGACGCCTTGAAATGTCAATGTCAAATTGGTTTCGAAATTTGAACGGATTTGGATTATTGAATTGGTGATTTGGAAGGTTAAGATTGTACAGCCGATGTAAAAATAAAATTTTTAAATATATTTTTCTTCCATTTTGTTAGATGTAAATGGAAAATCAAAAGCAGCATTAATACATTCAGAATTATTAAAAATTAAACTATATTTAGTTTTAAACTGCAGTTTAAATCGAAACAATTGGAAATCACGTGGAAAGGCCTTTGACCAGCTGTGGGATGGTGCAGGCTTACAATATCAGTACCAGTTTAAGTTTGATTGTCCAGTTAAGCAGTAGTTAACCTATGACGCTGGTTTCTGCTTGACCTGACAATCCTGTGGATGCTATGATTGATAGGCCTACAACCAGGGCGTAAAAACTTATAGACCAAGTGACAGCGCACTAAGTAGGTACACCCGTTGAAGGGTACGTACCTCGACTTAAAGCGTTACTGGGGTGAACAGCAGAGGGGTTGACACAGGCTGTACACGTCATAGAAAATAGGTACTTATAAAAAATGACAAAATATTCAAATATCTATCCAAATATAGATACTAGCAGGTATAAGACGGTTTTTATCATCATAGGATGAGCTAGGCATGTATAGTTTGTGGTATACCTATTTGGTATTTTTTGTGTTGAGTGCAGCGGTGGCCCAGAGGTGCAGGCAGTAAGTCGTGGGTTCGACGAACCCAGGCAGGCGCATTACTTTGTGTAATTTATTTCATCACCACTGCTCTCAAAAACAATGGAGGAAAACATCGTGAGGAAACCGACATGTCCTAGAACCATACATTCGAAGGCACCTGACATCTACCAAACTGCACTGCATAGCTATTGCGTATCTTTTTAAATGTCACATCGTGCTATCATAGTGTCCATCAATTAACTGTCAATTGGTAGTATAGTATATTTGACAGTTAATCGATGGACACTTGATAGGTACTGGCATTTAAAAAGATACGCATTAGCCCTGCTGGAACCCCGTGGTGGATTATATAAAGCCCATTCCCTCTTATATAGAGAGGATGCCTATGTCCCAGCAGTGGGAACAATAAAGGCTTATGATCGAAATCATGTGAAGGAAAGAATATTGAAAAAGCAAACAACTTACTAGAACGTCATACAAATATTTAGTTTAGTTTTTGAACACGTCCTTATGTTATGAACAGCAAAGATTTAGGTATAGCTTGTGACTATAAACTCTTTTAAAAATGGTTTCATATTGAATCAATGTCTCTCCATTTTTCAAACTACAAATACATCTATAATAATGAAAAAGTTATTGCAAAAAATAGAACCGGATTGGGAATTGGTGACTTTGTTTGTTTGATTTACTTTTTTGGCACCGACTTCTGAAATTAAAGTTATTTAAAACTATTTTGGTGTGTTTTACCCGACTGCAAGGAAAGGGTTATTTAAAAGACGGTTCTTTGTTTTGCAAGAAGTGTTATTTCATTTTAATCTGTATGCCAGCAGGCACACCAAACAAATGTAATTAGTCCGTCGCGTCTGTTAGATTACCGAAAAATATTGGATCCGTGTTTTTTGTTTTATCAAATTAATAGAAATTAAAGAAAATAAAACGTGTCAAAGATCATGAGTGGGGGCTTTTGACGTCACTTTGTGGGTAAAAAAGTACTAACCTTGTGACGTCACACGAATTGACGCGACTTTTCGAAGCACTGTATCTTTTGTTTAAGTGAAAAAAGAAAAAATAAGTGTCCATTATTTTTTGAAAATCTATCTGATGGACTTATAAAAAAAAAAGGAAGGATAGGATATTTTATTGAGATATAAGTAAGACTATACTAAATATACATATAAACTAAACTAACCTATAAACAAACTAACTATAAAAGGGCATCGAAAAACTCCTCCTCAACGCTGTCCGCAGGTAAAGTGCCCAAGAGACTGGCAGCGTTGCCGCAATGTATGGCAACACTTAGCCTCTGGCGAAAGGAGAAGCCAGCCCTTGGGTCAGAGGAAGCGTCAACAACATTATTAGTTATTAGATTATTAGTTTTATTTGGTGAAATACCCTATTGGCTCATAGACTGGAAGAATCACTGTGCTACCACGAATGGCCACGGCCAAAAAAACAATTGACCAACCAAAAAATTGCGATCTTGACTTGTCTATAATGTCTCTAGTAGATACCGCGTGTCATCATGAGTTGATAATTTAATTTGTCTTCCATGTAATCAGCAAACAGTAATTTATTGACACTATTCAAACAAAACAATTGACCACATAAGAAACAACAAAAAAAGTCAACCTTTGTCGGTTCTACACGTTTTTCTCAGAAACGGCTGAACAGTGAATGATTTCATCATAGCGAATCATCATCCTGCCTAGCCTTTTCCCAACTAAGTTGGGGTCGGCTTCCAGTCTACCCGGATGCAGCTGAATACCAGTAATTTACATGGAGCGGCTGCCTATCTGACGCCCCTTGGTAAGACTGGTTGTCAGACTTTCAGGTACTGACTTCTTTTAACGACAGTCAAAAATCTACAAATTACAGCCAGGCTTAAAAAAACTCGGTATGTAATGGTGGTCACCCATCCACATACTAACCTAGGGAAGCGCGGCTTAACCTGAAGATTGATCCGAGCGAGTGATTTGTGCGAATAAAGATGGTAATAATCAACATTTTGCAACAAGAATAGTAATAAAGATGATCACTTTGTAGAGGTTATTCCATTCATTTCATTATAACGAGGAAAAAATGCAAATTATGAATCTGTGATAGCAATGAAAACGAGGTATAAGGCAATGGTATTTCAGTATAATGCCAATCGTGTTTTAAATTCTTGGCTCTAGAAGTATACAGCCTACTTTGTAATTTTAATAAGAAGTATAGGAATTTGACATTTACAAGACTATACAGAAGATTATTGCGAACACATTATAATTAATAGTTTTTAACGAGGTGTATTTAAAGTTTTATTACTGCACATACATAAAATATATAAAAAGTTTTATTAACACTTGGTAATAACGAAATTATTTATTTTACAACTAACACAATTTTAAAATTAGAATAGACTTTAAAAATCGCAGAAATAAATCCACCAACAACAAAAAAATTCAAACTCACCGTTCAGAATTTCGACCAATGACAACACAAAATTTAAAAAAAATATATTCTAAAAAAAAATAAAAGACCTACAGACCTTCAACACGTCCATACACATAGGCACACAAACCACACTGAACGATTATCGCTTCGGACTGAGATATCGGTATAAGGAATCGATTAAAATCGTCAAAACAGGTTGTAAGTTTAATTATGTGGCATTATGATGAGACTGTTAGGTTTAGACTCTTGCGTCTTGGCGGATTTTAAAACGATGTTCGAAAAAATATGGCGCGGATTCGTAGACAGTTTTTTTTTTGTTTTTTTTTGGAGGGGATTTTGTGCGGGTTCTGTAGGTGAGGAGTGGGAATATAAGGGCTTTGTATAAAGTTTCACTACGTGTTTAAGCGTTAATTTTCACCATATTGTTGGAACTGACTGGTGATTTAATTACCTGTATTTTTCAAGAAATATCCTGGATGAGGTTTGGCACAGGCCAAGAGAAAATGGGTGAAATCAGACTGGGGATGATAATGGTGATGATTCTTCAAGGAGATGAGGAGGAGCCTACCCGTCATATAGGTGAAACCGCAAGGGTGGCCTGCGAACTTAATTTTCTTTCGTTTTCTTGTAATTTGCCTGGTCGGTGTCAGGCTGTATGTTGAACAAAGGTTCGCGGTCTTTATACAGAATTATTATTATTATTATTTTAAATTCGACCCCGTTGAACTTGGACTTTATTGAGGAAAAAGGCAGAAACACGGAACTCAGAACCTCGTCTTTAGCAATAGTGCAAGCGACCAAGTTACGACTCCATCAGTAATTCTGCCAAGTATTTTCCCAAATATGTTGGGGTCGGCTTTCAGTGTAACCGCGCATCTGAATACCAGTATTTTACATGGAGAGCCTATTCTGACCCAGTTAGTAATACAATACCCCTTGGTAAGGCCGTTTAAGTTTAAGTTTTTTAAGTTTTTTTTTTAAATCCATTTTTAGGTCCCCGACTACCTGAAAGTACTGCCAAGAAGATCGACAAATAACAGACTAGACGAATGTATTAACGTGCGTTTCGAGGCTCGAAGGAAACTTGCTATGCTAGGATGGTCACCCATCCACGGATCCACCCAAGCTATGGGCTAGTGCTACATGGACGCAGTAACATAGTGCATACGTGAAGTGTTACTTAATAAATATACTTTTGAGGTTTTATTTACTAACTGTTTTTTATCATAACTACGTATGGACCAAAGTTGCCTGAAAATAAATAAATGTTATGTTATATTTAATTTCTATAAGATTTAATTAATTTCGAACAAATAAGTGAAGGAACCCTAACAATATAAACACTTTGATCTCTATATTAATAATAGTTTCTGTAACTCGTCTCGATATTCTTCACGCGCACGTTTTGTCACCCGCCCACGGATCTCCAAGCCCCTTCTCTTAAATGTCAGTGTTCAAGGGCAATGGCGGCTTGAAATGTCAAACTATTTATTATTATGTGAATAGATATTAGGTACAGACGGCTATATCGATAGTATTAACCGCAGTTATCTACACTAATATTATAAAGAGAAAAGATTTGTATTTTTGTGTTTGTGTATGTATGTTTGTAATGAATAAACTCAAAAACTACTGCGCCGATTTCTAAAATTCTCTCACCATTAGAAAGCTACATTCACCCTGAGTAACTTATGCTACTTTTATCCCTGTATTCCCATGGGAACGGGAACTACGCGGGTGAAACCACGTGACGTCCGCTAGTATTAATATATGTTTAGGAGCTCGTGGCTTAATAATAACGGCCATTTGGGTTGATCTTTAGGTTAAGCGGAGGATGGGTGACCACCCATTACTTACTTAAAGAATGTTTGTAGAACTTTGGCAGTCGTTACAGGTAGTCACTTTGCCTGAAAGTCTGACAAGAAGACTTATGAAAGGGTATCGTATTATCCAGTATTAACTGGGTTGTGGAGGTCAGATAGGCAGTCGCTCCATGTAAAATACTGGTATTCAGCTGCATCCGGTTAGACTGGAAGCCGATCCCAACATAGTTGGGAAAAGGCTGTGTAGTTGATGAATGTGGGGACATCGTAGGCCTGACAATGAGTCGTTGCTTACTACAGAGCCGCTTCTGCTTTCATAGTGTGCGCAGTAACTTGATAACAGCTTTGTGTTTGCATTATTTATTACTAGGTGATACTTGCGGCTTCGCCCGCTTGGATGTCAGTCAAATTATATACTTAAATCTTCCTCGTTATCCACTCTATCCATTGGTGAAAATAGCATCAAAATCGGTGCAGTAGCTTTTGAGTTTATTGCGAACAGACAGACACGCAATTCATATTATGATCTGCTAAAGTGTCAATTTTAGACCCCCAGGGAGTCTAAAAAGGCTACTTAAGCAGATCATAATATGAATTGCGATGAAAAGCGTAAAATGGACCTTAGTAATAACTGCGTCTATGACCATTTTACGAATTTAAACACAATATAATTTTCCTATTATGATCTATTTTCCTAAATGTTCGCAGTAGCCATACTATTATGATAGTGTTAGCTGCGTTTCCTCTACCTACACCCCTGTGTCTCCAACCTATACCCCGCCAGAAAGCCTGGAACATGTGATCGAGCTTATATAAAGCTACGCGCAGCGTGTCCAGGAGCTCATTCCACTCATTCCCAAATCCGGCGCGCGCACTTACTAACTATCCCCTTTGATTCTGTTATTCTGTTAAAAAAAAAAAAAAATTAAAATTTTTAAACTTTTTATTTCAAAAACATTTCATTAATTTTGGTTAAACACACATCGCTTAATCTTAAATTTGAAAGATTATGTGCGAGTGAGGCGTGTTCACTCATTAATTATTATTGTGTAACGTAAACTCATTACTTTTGTGTTGTATTAGATTACTTTTGCGTTGTATTAGATTACTTTGGTGTTTTAATAGATAACTTTTGTATTGGATAGTGATTTCATTTCAATTCCTAAAAATAAATCTATTTTACGCTTTTTAACGCAATTCATGTTGTGATCTGCTAAAGTGGCCATTTTAGACCCCCAGATCAGGCTGAAGAAGTAATTAATTTTCAAAATGTAAAGAGTTCTTGAGTTGACTGACTAAACGTCTACTACAGTGTGTGTCTACCGCCTACATACTTAGGTTACATAAAAAAAGAATGAACATAATTTTGCAATTTGTTATTTGGCCTTAAACACGTACAAATACGGGTTTTTCAAACATATTCTTATGTAGATGTACTTACCTAATACTCGTACAAACTAAATAAGGAAGGAA
This sequence comes from Diarsia rubi, assembly GCA_932274075.1. Lineage (NCBI taxonomy): Eukaryota > Metazoa > Arthropoda > Insecta > Lepidoptera > Noctuidae > Diarsia > Diarsia rubi. The sequence continues at coordinate 2,031,484 of OW026440.1, read as the reverse complement.
AATGTTCTGGGGAACCCGTATGTTTTTAGAAAATACGTAACTTGAAATATTCAAGGTGGAATCTGATGCTTCCCGGTGACTTTGTAGTATTTCGATTATCATGAAGCATGCAATGAAGAAGAAGATATTAAATAGTTCGGCATAATTCTGGCCTCTGGTAGTTTGGAAAATAATATTTAGAATATTATATATAATATATAATATTATATTATTATAATATTACACCAGCGGACGTCACGTGGTGTCACCCGCGTAGTTCCCGTTCCCGTGGGAATACAGGGATAAAAAGTAGCCTATGATTCCCATCAGGGTGAATGTAGCTTTCTAATGGTGAAAGAATAGTTGAAATCGGCGCAGTAGTTTTTGAGTTTATTCATTACAAACATACACAAGAATACAAATCTTTCCTCTTAATAATATTAGTTTAAACTAGTCTTCAGATAAAGTAATAAAAATTGTTAGTATTACTAGGTACTTAGGACAAAAAATGTGAAGGTGGATCAATGTTAATCTTTTTTTCTTTTTAAAACTTTGCCCCACACCAGGAATTTCTCCTGTATCGTGGGTACGTTCACAAACATTTAAACTCACATACACAAATACCCAGACCCGAAACAACTATCTGTAGGCCACAAAAATATTTGTTCCGTGCGGGGATCGAACCCGCGACACGCAGCGCAGCAGTCCAATCGCTCAGCCACACCAACCGTGCCGTCAAATTAAAAATAGATTAATTTAAACCTATTTCCAACAGGTTGGGATCTGCTTCTCTAACCAGATGCGGCTGAATACCATTACTTTACAGAGCTGTAAGCTAAATGAGCCGTTAACGGTGTTCCCAGTTGTGACCTCTCCGTCCTACGAGCAGTAAGTTGTAGGTTCGGAACCCAGTCAGGCGGATTACTTTGTGCAATTTATTTCATCACCACAGCTCACGAAACGGTGAAGGAAAACATCGTAAAGAAACCGGATCGGCACGTTTAAACTCGACGACATGTGACATCTATCAAACCGCACTGGCTCCGCGTGGTGGATTATAGCCCATTTCCTCTCATAGAAAGGAGGTCTGTGTCCCAGCAGTGGGCACATTATAGGCTGACAATACTATACCAAGCTGAATGAAAAAAGCACGTGAAGGCGGATCAATGAAGGATAAATACACACACCAGCCTTACCCATAGACTATGTTCAACTCACCATAGAGTAGGCTGCAGGCGCCGGCGCCATTTTTTGTTGGCACCACTTTTTGCGGCAACGTTGGTAACTGATTAAATTACCGGTTGTATGTTGCTGATGTCATCAGCACATTCTTCAATGTTGTGTGTTTGTGTGTGATATACTAAAATAGGACAATGGTCTTGGTTTTAATAGCTGGGACGGGCAAAGTGTTATTGGGTATTTCCATTAGGCATCAATTTTGCAGGCCTACTGCTAGCCAATACTTAGAAGGTAGTAAGAATACTGAGTAGGTTGTTTTGTATGTCTTCCTTTAAATTAACAGCGAACAGGCATGTTCTGGACACGCTCGTTCCTCGTGATCGAGTTCAAGAGCAGGCCCATTTAGCATTAAAAAATTAAATCTTAAAAAACCGGCCAAGTGCGAGTCAGACTCGCCCATGAAGGGTTCCGTAGCAGCAAGTAACATAATGTTTTTTTTTTTTTTTTTTTTTTAAAGGTTCTTCCTGCGATCAGTCTGTTGACTATAAGCTGGAGAGTTATAATGTCACTGGCGGTTGGGGTCTGGCTTCCTCAAGCCTTATCCCCTTATAATATTTACAGGTTTTTCAGGACATGCCGTCTCTTTAGCCTTTTTGTTTGTACAATAGAGTCTTCGATCAAGCCACGCGCAAGCGGGTTGGTGTGATGTCTCAACCGCTCCAGGTAGTGAGATTCTCTATGTTGGATCTCCTCATCCACAGTAGGGACCTCTAGATACTGGTGTATTTCGGCATTGGTAGTGTACCATGAGGCATTGGCTATGGTTCTCAAAATTTTGTTTTGGGCACGTTGGATGATGGCTAGGTTTGATTTGCTGGCAGTGCTCCATATTTGAATACCATACGTCCATACTGGTTTTAAGATAGTGTTATACACCAGCAGCTTATTATTCAGTTGAAGTCTTGATTGTGGCCCTAGCAACCAGTATAAGCTTTTGAACCGGGCATCAAGTTCTGCTCTCTTAGCTTTGACATGTCCTCTCCAGGTCAGGCGTCTATCCAGGGTAAAGCCTAGGTATTTGACCGAATCTTTGTGTGGGAGTTCGTCGTTGCCAATCTTAACCGAAGGGCAGTCCCCTTTACGGAGTGCAAAAGTAACGTGAGTCGATTTAGACGCGCTGGTACGTATTCGCCACTTGTTGAGCCACTCTTCAGTTTTATCAAGCTGATCTTGTAATACAGTGGAGGCTTGGATCTGAGAAGCATTGCATGATAAAATGGCGGTGTCATCAGCATAGGTGGCAGTCACCGCACCTGGGGTATGAGGCAGGTCCGCGGTAAAGATGTTGTACAGCACCGGTCCCAGCACTGAACCTTGCGGTACTCCAGCCTTGATGTCATAAAACGAGGATTTCGACTCTCCATGTTTCACTTGAAAAATTCGGTTACTGAGATAAGACTGGATTACCGGAAAGAAAGCATGGGGTAGCTGAAGTTTTATTTTGCACAACAGTCCCTTATGCCAAACCCTGTCAAATGCTTGCTGTACGTCAAGGAAAGCAGCAGAGCAGAATTGTTTTTTTTCTAAGCTTTCTCTGATCACAGAATAGACTCTGTGTACTTGTTCCACAGTGGAGTGACCCTCTCTAAAACCAAATTGATGATCTGGTATAGTGGACAGAACGCACTTAAGCCGTTTAATGAGAAGTCTCTCCCAGAGTTTGGACAGAACTGGTAACAAACTTATTGGTCTGTAGGATGTAACAGAGTGGTTGGGTTTACCTAGCTTGTTGATCATGACTATCTGTGAGACTTTCCATAGGAGTGGAAAGTATGAAAGTCTGAAGGTGGCATTAAACAGCTGAGTTATGAAGATGATGGCTTTCCTGGGCAGTTCTTTTAGGATTTTTGGGGTGACAAGATCAAATCCGGGTGCCTTTTTGGAGTCAAGCTTCTTGATTTCCAGTTGCACTTCTCCAGGGCTGATTGGCTTCAGTGGTAAACCCATCTGGAAGGGTTGACTAAGGGTTTCGTCAATTTCGTGCTCGTCCAGCTCTTCACCTTCATTAGGTTGGAAAATTTGAGACAGGTGTAAAGCAAATGTTTCCGCTTTTTGTTTATCAGTGCGTGCCCATTTATCATCGTCCATTTTGATTGGGGGGTTGGACTGTTGTGGTCTTTTGAACTTTTTTGTTGCTTTCCACAAAGAGTAGTTATCTTTAGCCAGCGGTGAAAGGGTTTCAATATGCTCTTGAAACGTGACGTTTTCGTGCTCCTTAATTAACTCTGTTAGCTCCTTGCTTGCTCGGTTAAATTCTGTTTTATCCCTTACGTGCCGGCTAGATTGCCAAATGGATCTTAGTCTTCTTTTTTCGAGAATTTTTTGTTTTATTGTAGCGGGGATGTTATGAGAGCTAAGAACTTTTGAGGACTGAACCGGGGTGTTTTTCCAAGCCGCAAGTTGTATAAGATTCGTAAACCCAAAACATGCGTCTTCTACCTCATCATTGGACTTCAAGGGAATATTGAGGTTAATATTGTCTGCAAGGTGTTGCCTGAAGCCTTCCCAATCGGTTTTGTTATTAACGAGGCTCTCCGGTTTCTTCACATTTATAACTCTGGAGTTAACAGTAAGTAACACAGGTGAGTGGTCTGAGGAGCCATCTGCGCTCGACTCAACTTTTGTGTAGAGGTGGCTTATGCCTTTGGTAACAAAGAAGTCCACAAGGTCTGGGATTTTAGAAGCATCGGTGGGCCAGTAGGTGGGTTCACCTGTTGAAATTGTAGAGAGGCTGTTCGTGTCTATAGATTTTTTAAGGTTTCTTCCTCTTGTGAGGGTATGTCTGGAGCCCCAGTAAGTATTTTTAGCATTCCAGTCTCCTCCTGATATGAAACGCGGGCCGAGTGTAGAAAAATAATCATCGAACATAGCGTTGCTTATTAAGTAACATAATGTTAACAATTTTTTTATAATTGAGTTGATTGAATGAACGGTAAATTGCGATTTACGATTTATGACGTATTAAAAAAAAAAACTAGATCTCGTTCAAACCAATTTTGGTTGGTAGTTTTTGTTGAGATCTACATTATATATTTTTTTTAGAATTGTCACTCTCTTACTTTAAAAGTTAGAGGGGGGGGGACACACATTTTACCACTTTGGATGTGTCTATCTTTGAAACGATTGACTTTGAGAAAAAAATATTTTAAGGTTCTTAAAATATTTTTTTAATGTCATTTTTGAAGACCTATCCATAGATACCCCTTTTTTTTTTTTTTTTTTTTTTTTTTTTTTTTTTTTTTTTTTTTTTTTTTTTTTTTGGTGGGTGTAAAATCATCGAATAACCCCTCCCGCTCTTGGGCAGAGCGAAAGGGAGTGTCAGACTTCTACTGACTAAAAACCACCCATGTTCCTTCTTCGCCCTCTATGTCGAGGCCGCGATAACCGTTGGACTACCCGCGGCCCCGACAGGCGTCTTCCATAGATACCCCTCATGTGTAGGTTTGATGAAAAAAATTTTTTTAGTTTCAATTCCATGTATGGAGAGCCCCCTCTTAATCTTATATTTTTTATTTTTATATAAAAATCAAAAAGCGGTTTACAGAATACATCTACCTGCCAAATTTCAACTGTGTAATCTTTATAGTCTCGGAATAAAATGGCTGTGACATACGGACGGACAGACGGACAGACGGACAGACAGGCAGACAGACAGACATGACGAATCTATAAGGGTTCCGTTTTTTGACATTTGGCTACGGAACCCTAAAAAGCTTTATTTCCTAAGGCCTTAGTCTCCCGTTTCATCCATCACTTGCTACTTGCATTGCGTTTCATCCTTCCTAACATATCCAAATCAAGACTAAAGACTTGATTACAATATGTCTGTAACAGGCGGACCTTTCAAACTCCCTGCAATGTGACTGTACTGTACACCTTCTTCTCCTCCTACTCATATGTACACCTGTTCCCCTTTGAGGATTACAGGGATAATGTTACATTATGATAAAGTAGGTAGGTATATAAAATCAATAGTAAAGGTTGCCACACATTTGAAGGCTTAATGTCAAAGAAACATTAATCACTATCAATCAGTGATCAATTAAAAGTTACCTTGGTGAGTTTTTCAATCGATGGCAACGACTACTAGTTGCCAGTAATAATTGCTTAGAGTCACGAGAAAACCGGGAAAATTGTGGTCTTTGGCCTTAACGTCAAACTGACACGAGGAAGATGGGTTTTATTGGATAATCCTGTCGTAAATCTGTGACGACATTTCCGTGTCTTGGTGAACTTGAAAAATAGAAATAACAACATTAAAGGCTTTTTAACCTACTTCAAATAGGAGGAGGTTATCAATTTGTCAAAACTAGCTATTGCCAGTGGCTTCATCCGCTATAACTCGAAAATTATCCCAAGGGAAGATAAAATCAGGATAAAATCTATCCTATGTGTTAATCCAAGTTATAAACTATCTGTGTACCAAATTTTATCCAAATCCGTTCAGTAGTTTTTACGTGAAGAAGTATCAAACATACACACTCACACACTCACAAACTTTCGCCTTTATAATATTAGTGTGATGTGATAGTGTGATGTTCCCCGATTACTCTAAGATAGTTGGACCGATTTGGATTTTTTTTATTTTGTTTGAAAAGGTATACTTCCCAGGTGGTCCCATGATCATCAAGTCAGTATCTGATGATGGGATCCTGGAGAAATAGGGAGAACTCTTCAAATTTTATAGGTACTCGTGAAGTGATTTGGTTAGTTTTTGGAAGAGTACTTTTTCGGAGTTATAGGCAACGAACTCCTCAATAAATGATAGCAAATGAACGATGAAAAAGAAGATAGTTTTCACGTGTGTATATCTACCAAGATTATGTCTGGACCTTAAACGAGACTATGACCTCTGAGAGTTTGTCTCAGATGTGTCTTCTCAAAGTTAGTCAGGTTCGAAACACCGGCCGGTATTTTACAATATTAGTAAAATCAAATCAATCAAATCAAAATCATTTATTTCAAGTTGGCCAGTTACAGGCTCTTTTGAATAGTCGAACAAATACTAAATTTTAATAAGCTAATAAACTAAGCTACAGTCCCACTCACAAGGCATAATAACTGTCAGTGTACTGTAGTTGCCGATTCCAAAGCGTTGGTCTCATGAGAAGAATGGCAAGAAACTTCATGGATACTCTTTTAAATCATAATATTGTTACAAAACTTTGGTTACATCATTCATATCGAGATTGGTATATTATCATGTGAGAACGATGTAGCAAGTTGTGCACGATAAGTGTCGACAGTAAAGCCAAAACGACGATTTAAAAATAATATAATAATTCAAACAAGCCGTGGCAACTAAGAGGTGACCAGTCACAACTGACAGCACCCGTTCACGAGCATGACGCATGGATCAGCCACCATTCCACTCAACCATTTTAAAGGGAACGAAATGACCCGACACACCCGCCACCATCAGCGAGACATTTAAGTGAGCATGACACACTCTTAATGGCCAGGGCATATCCAAGTCAAATAAAAAATAGAAAAATAAATGTAGGTTTCCAGAGAATGACAGCTTTCTAGTACATAGTACTCACACAATATGTGCTATGCGACTATATAATACTAAAGAGATTGAATTTATACATTGCAAAGATAGTTGTACAATCTTCTTCTTCTTCTTTCTTCTTTCTATTAAATGCTATTCATTTAAGCGTCCTGTCCTTGTGGAGCAGGACCGGCATTGAGCCAAGCATTTTTATCAGCGATATAATCATCTAACTTGTAATATGCTTGCTTGCATAGTGTGCGTTTGATACATGTTTTAAATTTCGTCTCATTCAGTTCAAGAATGCTTTGTGGAATTTTGTTATAGCATCTCAAACAGTACCCCATGAAAGATGAGTCTACCTTAGCGAGTCTGAAGCCTGGCTGCACTAACTGGTCCCTATTCCTAGTAATATAATTGTGTCTGTCACCTCTTTTACTAAAAAGATGCAGATTTTTTCTCACATACATTATGTTTTCGTAGATGTATTGACAATGCACCGTCATAATGTTAATGTTTTTAAATAGTTCTCTCAGAGAATCGCGCCTACGAAGACCATATATTGCTCTGATGGCTCGTTTTTGCAGAATAAAAATAGATTCAATGTCTGCAGCTCGTCCCCATAACAAAATGCCATAAGACATTAGGCTATGAAAGTAACTAAAATAGACCAGCCTAGCGGTATCTACATCAGTAAACTTAACGAATTTTTCTAATGGCATATGCTGCTGAACTTAGCCGCCCTGCAAGAGATGTTAAATGAGCACCCCATTGTAGCCGTGAATCAAGCGTAATCCCCAAGAAAACCGTTTCATCTACGAATTCTAGTTTCTCGTTATTTAATAGAATATCACAATCACTACTTTTAACATTCGGTAAAGCAAATCTTATGCATTTTGTCTTTTTTTCATTTAATACTAAATTGTTTGCTGTGAACCAATTATGAATCTGAAGTAGGGCTTTATTCACGTCATCTAGCTTTTGAGCCCGTCTATTTATCTTAAAAATTAGGGAAGTGTCATCAGCAAATAACACCATATTCTGAGGTTGGTTTTTCAATAAATAGGGTAGATCATTAATATATACCAGAAAAAGGAAAGGGCCCAATATTGAGCCTTGCGGAACCCCCATTTTTACTTTTAAACCCTGTGAATTAACACCATTTATTTGAACATGTTGTTGCCTTTCACTCAAATAAGATTTTACTAAACTAAGTGCAAGTTTACCTAGTCCATAATGCTCAAGTTTCAAAAGCAATGTGTCGTGATTCACGCAATCAAATGCTTTTGAGAGGTCACAAAATATTCCTACAGCATCTTGGGACTGTTCCCACGCATTAAATATGTGCTTTAATAAAGTTACACCGGCGTCAGTTGTGCAACGTCCTTTAGTGAAACCGTACTGTTGATCGTGTAAGATTCTGTTGGTGTTAAAATGATTGAGCATTTGGTTAAGCATAACTTTTTCAAAAACCTTGCTAAAAGCTGGCAACACCGATACAGGTCTATAATTATTAGTATCTTTACTGTCACCAGATTTGAAAAGAGGTATGACCTTACTGTGTTTCATTAAATCTGGGAAAACCCCTCGGTCTACACACAAATTAAATATTGAAGCTAAGTATGGTGCAATAGTCTCAACTATGGATGTACAAACTTTGATAGACATTCCCCATAGATCTTCGGTCAGTTTAATTTTTATTTGCCGGAAAGCTTTAATTACCTCCGTAGGGTTTATATGTTTAAATTTAAATTCAGCCAGGCAACCAGGCACGTTCGCCTTCAATAAACCAATTGAGACTTCAGGTGAGGAATTAAGAGCCTCCGTTGTTTTTAAAGGAATATCAGTAAAGAAATTTACAAATTCTTGAGCTACTTCCTGATTATCGCTTTTAGGACCACATGCTGTATTTAATGTGTAGCTAGTGGTACGTATTTTTTTCCTGTTAGTCTCGTTATTTATGACTTTCCAAACTGTTTTTATTTTATTTTCTGCTGTTTTGATCTTTTTGGCTTTAGCAACCTTGCAAGTATTTCGAAATATTTTTGAATACTTTGCAACATACTTGTTAAAAGTTTCAGTGTTTATGTAAGGCTTAAGGCCATACAGTTCAAAAAGTCTTTCCCTACTTTTTCTGATACCTCTAGTTGCCCAATCACTAAATATAAATTTAGGGCTAACACTTTTAATCTTCTTCTCAAAAGTTTTATTGAATTCTGTGTGAACTATTGAAAAGAAGTTATCGTACAATTTATTTATATTAATATCATCCACATGATGGTTCATTTCACATAACTTGTTCTGTAGGAAAATATTATATTTATTTAATTTGCTAGTTGTTAAAGGTCTAAATGTAATCTGAACTTTTTGTAATGGTGTGTTACACTTAAAAGTTACGGTTTGTCCGCTATGATCAGACGGCAGGCAATTTACTATGGCTTTATCTATGTAATCACAATCGCAGAAAACATTGTCTATACAAGTAGCAGAAAATGAGGTGACCCTAGTAGGTTCTATAAAAATGTTGGTTAAATTAAATGACTTAAAAAGATTTAATAACCTACTGTTAATTGAATTTTCTTCTAAAATATTGACATTGAAATCGCCACAAATAATTACAGATTTATTACTGGCAGCAAGTTTTGCCAGGACATCTTCTACTATTGATTCAAACAAGGAAAAGTTTTGATTGTTTGGGGGTCTGTACACACACACAATTACATGCTTATCTAGCTCAACACAGGACAGTTCGACGCAATGTTCAACCGAAAGACCTACAATGTCATTACGTTGCTTATATTTAACACAATTTTTTAATAATATTAGGGAACCTCCACGCAGCATTGATTTACGGTTAAAACAGCTACCCACCGTATAGTTTTCATAATTAATAAAACCCCGTGATATTACTCAGTCACCAATCCACCATGGAACCACATCTCCCAAACCATACTTTACAAAATATATAAGTAAGGCACAATATATTTCGGGCTCAAAATGTTGTAGTTTTATTTCATGCATACTGTTGGCCCATTAACATTCCTGAGTTTCTTGATATACCAAAAAAAAGCTGTAAAGTGTGATGGCTCGTTTTGATGTTGCGGGTTCCTTATAAAACATAATTGCGGAAATAAGTTCACCTGCCTGTTAGTTTCGTATGTTCTTGTTACGAAATAATTTGCTGGAAGCTACGTACTGTTTTTAGCGCTATCAAGTAGACGAATTTTTCAAGCATACCATATACAATTATTTTACCCTTTTTTTTGGCGGTTGGAAAATCATCGTATCATAATATTTTACCCAGTTTTGTTCCCAGCTATGGTCTAGAACAAAAAAAATATCGCAGTGGTGGGGAGAACAAGTGGCCTTCCTTTGCGTCAAGGGTACTTTGACAAGGGTGTCAAAGGGTTATACAGTGTGTAAATTATCCCTTCACACATGGGTCAACCAAGCATTCTGTATTTACATCAAACTAAGTACCCCTAGTCACCCCATTGTGCTAGTGGATGCTTTGAATAGTAAACGGGTCATGGAGGTAATTTAAGTAAACTTATAACCTGAAATACTAGTATTTACAAAAACAGCAGTGAAAAATTCGAAACTTTGAACCCCGATATCTCCATAACTAGGAGGTTCCCAGATATTGTCTAGAACCAAAAAATGATCGCAGTGGTGGGGAAAACAAGTGCCTTTCGTTTGCGTTGAGGGTACTTTTACACGCTTTAAATATATTATGACAACGGATGAGACATGTCTTCGTTGATTTGTTGGTCGGTCATGATGGCACGTGGAGTCCGATGTGAAATAATATACAGGCACTGTTCGGTACACTAAATATTACTGTCCAAAACATTTTAAAACGAAAAATAACAAAGGATTTAAGAAAAAATGTTCGCAGTGGTGGGGAGAACAAGTGCCCTTCGTTTGCGTTATGGGTACTGTTACACCCTTTATATAACTGCCACCCGGGTCGGTTGTCAGGTTAAGCCGCGGTTGCGGCGGTTGGTTGTAGGTTAGTCCAGGAATAGCGTAAAGAGTTTTCGTGGTCCGTTTCTTCCGTGCCTCGGAAAGCACGTTAAGCTGTTGGTCTTGGCTGTCATTTGTGTTGTAGATAGATCTTTTCTAGAACAAGTAGGTATCAGAGACCCGAAAAATCGGACAACTTACCAAAAGGATATCGTATTCGGTATTTATTTACTAACTATGGAAGACAACAGATTAAAAAATAGTATGTGAGACTGACAGCCAATTAAAAGTCCTCACTTCTAAATACAGATTACAAAGAAAGAGTGTGAACAACACAATAGAGCCACAAGAAAAGAATACAGTAAACATCTAAATTCGCATTTTTCACATTTTACATGTCACATTCATTACAATAATAACTAGGTTCTGGTTCTGGAGGTAAGAAAAGCAGTCGCTTAATGTAAAATACTGGTATTCAGCTGCATCCGGTTAGACTGGAAGCTGACCCCAACTTGGTTAGGAAAAGTCTAGTCAGATAATAAGTAATCAACGACTGGAGCCGTGTGCTGATCAAATAGCAAAATCATCATTTGCCTAGGTTTTCTAACTATTTGGGTCTTTCATCTTTAACGGCAACTGTTTCTATGAAGGAACAGCTGCATTCAGTTACAGACGCAGCAAAAAAGCGATAGTTATGGTTAGTCTCGAAATTGACGGCAAGCTGAATTAATAGAAAAAAAAATAGTTTCTTAGGTGATCGGAAAGTGCCCCAAAAATCATTACAGAATAATGATAATGAATAAACATAATTGTATTGTCACCAAAATCCAAAGTGTATACAAAATTTCAGATTAATCGGTTGACAGGAAGAGGGTGAAATTTGAATGACTAAATTTGACCCAAGAATAATAAATAAAACAAACGGGGTGAGCTAAATAAAACCGTTTAAAAATGTCGGTTTTCATGTCGTTTTTCATCAAAACCGAAAAATTCAAAGACTCTTGACTTCTACCAACACTCTCTCTGGTGGTCACGTGTGTTAGAATTCAGCCTCGTCTTCAAAAAGAGGACGCCTGTGTCCTAGCATTAGTGAAATATTATAATACTTTATTTTATCGCAGAATGGGCGTGCTTTGACCTGGATCTCTCCTGATGGAACGAGCGCGCCCAGAAGATGCTTGCTTCATTGATGGCAGCTAAGTTAAACGTGGCAGGACCCACAGATGCCGGAGAGTTCCACACTTTGGCACAATACGCGGAGGAGAAGCGCTGAGTACGACTGACGTAGATTATGTCATGCAAATGCTTTGGTTTTACGATTCTTGTCAAGGAACCCCACTTGTTTAGTCTGTTATACTGGTATTCGCACACATCCGCTCGCCGCAACATTTTGAATATCAAACGATGTTACCCACACTCAGCCTGTTTGAGAGGATATGGGTACACTAGACTTGAGAATATTACTCGTGTAACGAGACAAACATAGTAATTAGCTAAAACTTTATTTAGAAAATAATTATGAGAATGAAAAGTGACAGCTGTCACGGTGTCGCAGCCATTTTGGATTTTCTTTTTTTTAATTTGTCATTCGTATGTCCTGAGAATGCAGAGAGACTGGTTTAATAGTACCAGCCGTACGGGTCGATATTGAAATTGTATATCTATTTTACAAACGGAGACCTTTCCGCACCTCGGCGAGCCATTGGTCTCAGCTGTTCGTAAGTCTGATAGTCGAGGTCGTAACGAACAGCCAGTAGCCCGAATGTCTGATAAGCAGTCTTGCCAAGCGGCAACTGAAGGAACTTATTATACTGAACGAGGTTAAATAGGCAGTCGCTTCATATAAAGTTCTGGTATTCATCTGAATCGCTGACTGATGGCCTGGTGAGGCTTGCAGGATCCGGCCCGGATCAGATCCTCGGGACCGGCCAATGTGGCGACACTGCAGGCCTATATCCAGCAATAGGCGCTTTTCATCTGAAATGATGATTCAGCTGCATTCAGTTAGAATAATTCAAGGAAGCCGATCAAAACATATTTAAGAAAAAGTTAACCAGATGCTATTCACAAAAAAAAAATAGAGTAAATAAACTAGTATACGTTTAGATAACTAAGCTAATTGGCCATGACTTGATTTTTTTTTTATTTCTTTTTATTTTTTTTTTACAAAATATAGACCATTTCAAGGAACTAATTTGCTTATTTTATTTTTTTAGGGATTGTACATTTTTTTAGGATTTTTTAAATTCGAGGTGCTCTCAATATCACTATGAGGCTGTATGTAGTGCGGTGTTGTGCCACAGACAAATTAAAAAAGAATACAATGTCAATCTAAATCCAGTGACATATCCTTGACAGTTGAGATTGATACAGTGATTCAAGAGGAAGATTTTTAAGTATAATACATGCTTAATATAGTAGAGAAAAACACCTGTGCGAAGCCGGGGCGGGTCGCTAGTATATAATAAGTTCATTGATGACAAGAGATAAACCAATCTTATATAAATCAAAACAATGATATAGAATACTTACATTAGAGCCTTTGCTCCTCGTATTTCCGCTATTTTGTGTTGAGTGGACAACATCATATACTCAACAATCATAGCATTATTGACCGTAGGTATGTTACGGGAATCCGCCTTAGTATAATTTAAAGAAGCCATTACAACAATTCACAATATTTCACAAAAACAAACTTCAACAAAGCTGGCTAAATAACTTACAAAATGTTGACATTGACAACCTCGCAACCGAATGTTTTTTTTTTCAAGAATGATAGAATGACAAAGGAATTTTCTATTATGCTTTGTTGGAGGGTCTGAAAGGTCAAATGAAAGTCATTCGTTAAAACACCTATAACTTTTGAAATAGTATGTATTTTTCAAATCTGGTAACAGGCATGAATTCACCTAAGCTAACCCTCGAAATGGTTTTAAGACAGCGCTTGAAAAAAAAAATTAGGCATGCCCAGGTCTGTGAGATAACTAATCCAACTTCTGACATTATAACTCATGATATTAAAAACAAACGACATAAACGTAACATTGACATTAGATTTATAAATAACACCAAACTGACATTCAAATAAAATGTCAATTGAAGAACTAAAAATTATTGCTAAGGAAACATAAATAATTTGTTAGTGATTAAGTTTAATATTTCTGTTAACGATCAACTTGGGAACTCTCACATATTTAATTAAATACCATAAAGATCTAAAATGAGGCTGCCCAACATGTCAAGCGGCTGCCTATCTGACCTCCAAAGCCCAGTTAGTACTAGTTAATACCATAAGACTAAGACTGATAAAACTGGTAGTCAGATGTTCTTCCCAAAACTGGGTCATCATCGCCTGCTCAGCCTGTTCCCCACTATATTGGAGTCGGCTCCCAATCTAACTGAATGCAACTGAGTACCTACCAGTATTTAACATGGAGCGACTGCCTATCTGACCTCCAAAGCTCATTTAGTACTGAGTAATAGGTTATTTCACCATAAAAATCTAATTAGTCTGTCTGTTCAATTATCATCAAATTAATGATAATTTACGAAAATAAGACGTGTTTTGACACGTTTTATTTTCGATCATGAGGGGAGCTTTTGGCGTCACTTTGTGGATAAAATCGTACTAACCTTGTGACGTTACACGACTTGACGCGACGGTGAAATACTCTATTCGATACCCTTTGGTAAGACTCACTACTACCTGTAACGTTATTCAAAAATTTACAATGACAGCCGGTGCCAACGTCTTAACGTGGTTTTCGAGGCTCGGAGAAAACCTGGTAGGTTTTTGGTGGTCCCTGAAGATCGACCCTAGAGTCTGATAGTATCTAGCCAGGAGACCTACAAAATGATATTTTCATTATTTTTTAGTCACAAAACATCTTTTACAATGTAGATTGTAGGTCCTGCCCACACCAATTCGGTCGAATGACGACTTACAAGTAACCTTTAGACAAAGTCTAGACTTTAGACAGAGAGACCTAGGTTTTAACCCTGTCTTACTTCTAATTATAGTATTCAAGTGGTTGTAGGTAGCCTATTGATGTTTTATTTTCTATAGATAATAGGGATGTTTACCGACTTAAAAAAATGTGATTCTAATTAGTCCGTCTGTTAGATTATCGAAAAATATTGGAACCGTATTTTTTCTTTTATCAATTCAATAAAAATTGACGAAGATAAAACGCGTCAAAGATTTGAGTGGAAGGTTGTGACGTCACTGAACGCTAAAGAATGTCATACAAATGTCTCAGAAAATGACGTCACACGAGATTTCAAAGCACTGTATCGTCTTCATTGTTTGTTTACGTGAAAAAAGAAAAAATACGTGTCCGATATTTTTTGGAAATCTATCTGACGGACTAATTAGATTTTTTTTGTTAACATCCCTATTGCTATAATGCATTTTTTTTTTGGCGGGTGGAAAACATCGAATAACCCCTCCCACTCTTGGGCAGAGCGAAAGGGAGTGTCAGACTTCTACTGACTAAAAACCATCCATGTTCCTACTTAGCCCTCTATGTGGAGGCCGCGATAACTAGTGTACAACCCGCAACCCATGTAATAATGCACTTACATTTTCTTTTTTACCCGCAACACTATAAAAAGTGTCTACTAGTTAGTTTATTTATTTACTAATACCTAGGTAGGTATTAGTAAATGGATGATGATGGTGATGCTGGTGAATGGATGGTGATGAATGGTGATGGTGGATGGAGTGGAATTCTTGTATTTAGTTTTAAGTTCATCTTGTATTTCATTTTCATAGTAAGTGAATGTATTCTTTTTGAGGATTAAATATCTTAAACCGTATAATATTCTCTCATTCCTTTAATATTTTATTGTCGTGAAGGGATTTTGTTTTGGAAAGCTGTTGTTTGTGTATTTAATCAATTTAATCCCCGAAGAGTAACCCCGGTGTTGCCTTTTATTGATGTTGGTTTCTAGTAACCAGATACAACTAAATACAAGTATTTTTCATGGAGCGGTGGTATCGAGGTGTCAAAAATGACCACTTTAGCAGATCATAATAGGATCTTAATACGAATTTTGTTAAAATTCGTAAAATGGTCCCAAACGCAGTTACTGTTATGATTAGTCCTTTATATTTATTATTTTGCTCAGATCTGCTTAAGTGGACATTTTAGCCCTCCCTTTTTTTTTGGCGTGTGGAAAATCATCGAATAACCCCTCCCGCTCTTGGGCAGAGCGAAAGGTAGTGTCAGACTTCTACTGACTAAAAACCACCCATGTTCCTTCTTAGCCTTTTATGTCGAGGCCGCGATATCGCTTACAACATCCCGCAGCCCCAACTTAAACTTCACAACTGGATAACACGATTCGTCCTTATCATTCTCTTGCCTATAACGCCGCATGTTTTCTTCTTCCATAGGTACCTACGTCTCCACAGCTCGTCATCTCATGAAACACCTCATTTCTTGCCATATCATCCTTAAAACGATTCCTCTAACTCCATCTATTTCAAATTTAAAATGGACACATATCCAGCAGACATCATTAAATAAAATATTCCGTGACAGACATAACCTTGCATTCCTTTGCCGTTTGATTGAAAAAAAAAACTAACCTAACATGGCGGACCGGTAACAGCTGATTTGTGATATTATTATTTGCGAACGTGAAAGGATGGATGGAGAGACGAAACGTATCAAATTGATCACCAATCTTGCTTTGACGGGGATTTTGGATTTCGGGGGTGAGAGGATTTTTTACGATATTTTTTAACCATTAATATCGAACCCACCTTTACAACTGGATACGAATCTAGACTAACTGCGGTACCTAGGTACTCAGAGATATTTAATGGTTACTTAGGCCGTCACTTAGTAAAGATTTGAGATACTTTTATATGACAAAACTGACAAAACCTTTACTAAGTGATGGTCTAAGTAATCATTAAAGCTCTCTGAGTACCTACGGCAGTTAGGTATAATTATGAATAACGAGGCAGAAAAACGTGCCCAGTGTAGACTCTCCAATTTTTTTGTTTTTGAATGATACGTACGTCAGCGATAAAGTTTAAAATGTTTCTAAAAAGTGGTTTGACAAACTTGATGTGAAAGAAAGAAAGAAATAGTACATTGTTATCCAAGGGGCGAAAATTACTTATTTAGTCCCGAGACGGGGTTTGGCGCCCGTAACGTAGTGAGGGCGCTAATAGTTCGAGGGACTAAATAAGTAATTTACCCGAGGTAAACACTGTGCTTTTTATTACGAATACGTACGAGTATGAGTAATGAAACTTATTTACTGGTTTCACACAGGACAAAACACCCCCTACCCCCTTTTAGGGGGGGATCATTAAATAACCCCTCCCGCTCTTGGGCAGAGCGAAAGGGAGTGTCAGACTACTACTGACTAAAAGCCCTCTGTCGAGGCCGCGGTATCTCTTAACTTACAACAACCCACAGCCCCGACGGGACTCCCTACCCCTACCCTAGAAGATATAAAGGCGAGATGTTATAATCATTGTAAGTAACTATCCGTTAACAGAGTTACATCGTGGTAACAGCAAGGTGACGTGACGTCACAGTGAGGCGGAGAGTTTTTATCGTGTAGAAACACCGTTGTGATCAAATGATGTTAGTGCAAGAGCTAGGAGACGTATTCATATTCATTTATAAGCATTCCACAAGGTAACGCAATAAAAAGTCTTAAAGCTAAGAGCCATTGTAGGGAACATTGTCAGGGAACAGCAACATTAATTATTTCATACTAAAAATTTAAAATATACATGAAACCGAATAATTAAATAAAAAAACAAGAAAATAAGAAAAAAAATGAAGGAACAAATTTCAAAATACTTTAAGTCAGAAGTTAAAATGTCTGTTGTCCACAGTAACACAGCCAAATATTTAACTATCCATGAAAAAACAAAATAATTATTTTAAATTCACAAAACAATAACATACAATTAACAAGCATATATTTCTATTATTTGGTAGGGAGGTAGCTATTCCCTTTAGTTTAATTAAATAGTCTTGGCGATAAATTTGTACCTATTTAATTAATTATATACATATTTAATTTGTTAAGTTGTGTTGGCTTTGGCAATTTGGCTTAATTAGTATATCGTGTTCCCACTGCTGGGGAGTAGCAGGAGCAAAGGAGCCTTTTCTTGAAATATTGGTGTTGAGCGCTGAGTGAGTCAAAAATTTTGTTTGAGGACATTCGAGTTTCCAGATTGATGGCAGTGATACAGCAATTTCATTTATTGAAGTGTTTAGTTCTGCAGCAGTTACAGATTAACAAGTTATCAAACACACAAGAGACCTATCAGAATACCAGCGCTGTGACATTTGTCCTAAATGTTACAGCACCATGCTGAGATACTGGCCTTTTGGATTCGTATGGGACTAATTTAAATTTAATGTGTGTATGTCATGTCCTAATTTTAAGTGTTTCTCATATATTTACTTATTTATTTTTATTTTTTGTCTTAATTATTTTAATTTGTGTTGTTCTGTGTGAAACCAATAAAAACTTTTCTTTCTTTCACTTTTTTATAAACAAAAATAAATGGTCAAATAGAACAATAAAAATACAAATGAAATAATGCCGATTTCTTGGTCAAATACAGATTTTTTTCAAGGGTTTCTCAGTAATAGCCCTAAGCCTTGATGTTCCCGGTTAACGATCAATAAGCTTGCCACTTATTACACTATCTTCTGCCCGTGATTGCGTCCGCGTGGAAAGCCTGAACCTGTCCTCGATAAATAAACTAAGATACAACACAATAACAGTGGCGGCGACCGCCACTGCTGGCCGTGCCTATTGCCAAGACCAACTTGCTTTCAAAAACACCCCTCACCCGCACAATACGTGTCCTAAATGAAGTGCAGGACCGACTTATTCGCGTGCAGCTTGAGTGAATTCGCAAGAGTTTTGTTAAATTTTGTTTCTTATATTTAATTTTTACTGTTCTTGTTTTTGTTTTTAAGTTGTTTGGTAGTGTTTTAAAAGTTTAAAAGTTATTTTTTAAAATTTAATGTTTTTATTATAGTATTAGTCGTAAGTTTTTTCAAATTATCTTGTGTTTGATTGCAAACCACTATTGTATTGGGTCTGCCTGTAAAGATAGTGTGTGTTTATAAATAAATAAATAAATAAATAAACATTTTTACAATTCCAACCAGTTCTTCCTGGATTAGCGCGTTCAACCAAATCAACAAACAATGTAACTTTACAATATTTGTATACATCTGGGCAAAAAGTGTTCAGCGTTCCGTATGTAGTGTACAGGTACACCTTGCTTATTACAGCTTGCTGCTATATAATGCGTGCTTTCGTCGATGTTAAAATAGCAGTGAATAAAAGCAATAACTTATCCGCACGGAGCTCTAACTCCTAGACTAACGCATCCGGGTCATCTTATGCATAAAACATGACCAGTATGTCAGCTGTTATAGTAAGATCGCCAAACCTCGTTGGTGGCGACGACTTGAATAGTAATTCAATAAAGCATCACGTTTGTTATCTATGAAGGATTAGACAGAGGTGTAGTTAACGATACCCCTCCCATTTCCCCAGCTTTCTATTTATTTATTTAAGCAGGTACTTGCTACACTTATTTATCTATAATATGTATGTATTTAGAAATATATAAGTATGTTTATCAGTTGTCTAGTACCCATAACACAAGCTCTGCTTAGCTTGGGACTAGATGGCGTTGTGTCAGAGTTGTAGAATATTATTATTATTACTTACAGTGCTACCATTCGCGCATTTGTGCTATGCTTCTTCCAGTACTTTTTTATTGGGACAAGCCCGCCACACTATTCCCCAACCACTGTAAGCAGAATCAACAGTGTGGCGACCACAAGAAAAGCGCCGACAATAAAGCTCGACGAAGTCCCAGAGAAACGATTTAACTGCCTTGGATCCCGCAACGAAATTAATCAGAAAAGAATAGCGGAAGAGTAAGAAAAACATATTTTCCACTTCCTTCCATATCAGCAGGAGACAGAACAGAACAAGACCAATAGGCACTCAGAGCTGCCAGTCTTAGTGGATGAAGCTAAAAAGTATTTTACTAGGAGAGACTGATTCATGGGTTCGAGAAATGCAGTAACAAATTCCCACCTGTATCAAACGACTTTTTTCAATACACTTTCGAAAAAATAAACTAATAAAACGATAAAGTAGTTTTGTCATAAATTTAGACTATGATTTATTTTACTTTTTTTTCGCGGTTTGATTTCGCCATGTTGGAGAAGAAGCAAAGGTATGAAGCCGCTAAACAGCCTCACAGGAAAAATATAAAATTAAAATAATTATTTCATAATTGAACACAAATAAATGTTTACATGTTCATAAAAGTACTTAAATATTTGTTTAAAATAATCATATTTATTAATAGTACCTATTCTTTTTATAAACACAATTTAATGATAAAAAAAAATATTTACACTGTAAACACGCAAATCAAAATGATGATAATTTTCTTTTTTACCCTTGGTCGTGCGAAATACATTGCATGTCAAACCTAATCATAGTTCAATAAGAACCAGTTTTCGAGAAAGTGTACTGAAAAAATACTGCAATATTGAGGCATGCAAGAATATTATATCGTATAAATAAATTACATCCCACAAAACCTAGATTGAACTCAAAACCTCACGATCGTCAGTTAACCTTGGGTCTACAAGACCATCAACTAGTGACCCCATAAAACAGAACTAATAATAATCTACTGCATTCTCAAGCCTGTCTATATAATATTATATACATAGGCAATACTAATAAGTAATACTAATATTCATGAAGAGGCAAAGTTTGTACGTCTGTAGTAACTAACTTTTTTTTTTTATTGCAGAATGGGCCTGTTCTTGATCTCGAACACGCCTTTTGGAAAGCGATGGAGCAGGTCTATGATGGAACGAGCGTGCCCAGAAGCTGCCTGTTCTTTGGAGGCAGGTTAAATGCTACTAATTCTTTCACTGATAGAAAGTTTTACTATTTATCGCTGAGTTCCATAGAATGTGTGTTTCATTTTGTAGAATTTAAGGCATATTGCCATATTACATACACACAAATTCAGAATACTACTACTACTGTATATTAAAAAAATCTTGAAGTTTCGTCAAGTCGGTAAAAATCGTGCGAAGCAGGGTCTGGTCGCTAGTGTACCTACCTATACAAGGTGTAAATTAACCCATCACACAGCCGTCAACCAAGCATTCTGTACATCAAACTACGAGTAAGTACCTCTACGCAAAAATTTTTGCTTGGAAATAATTTTTTTTGGGGTTAAAAATCACATTTTACGGTAAAACTCAATGAAGCACTTTTAAAACATTGTGCTACCTAGTGGATGCTTTGAATCTAGTAAACGGGTCATGGAGGTAATTTAAGTAAAGTTATAACCTGAAAAACTAGTATGCAAAAACAGCTGTGAAAAATTTAGAATTTTGACCCCCAATATCTCCTTAACTAGGGAGTTCCCATCAGGTATGGTCTAGAACAAACAGATTATTGCAGTGTTGGTGAGAACAAGTGCCTACGTTTGCGTTAAGGGTACTTTTACACCCTTTATACACACGAATCCAGAATCCTGGCTACTAAGTACCACTGTATTTATAAAAAAAAAACTTGAAGTTTCGTCAAGTCGGTAATAATCGTGCGAAGCAGGGCCTGGATGCTAGTGTACCTACCTATATATGTATGAATTTGAGTTTGTATGTATGAATGTAGGTATGTTTGTATGTATGACGTCAGTCTACCTGAACACGTTCTAAGAACTAACGACTTAGACCACTCCTGATTTTGTAGAGCTACGAAGATTTGAGAAGGTGGTACCTATGTTTTTTTTTTCAAACAAACTTATCTACTTACATAGAAAATGTGACGAAATAACATCGTGTAGTGCAGGACTTTTTATAATGGTCCATTTGCCTTTTTTTTTTGGCGGTTGGACAATCATCAAATAACCCCTCTCGCTCTTGGGCAGAGCGAAAGGGAGTGTCAGACTTCTACTAACTAAAAACCACCCATGTTCCTTCTTAGCCCTATATGTCAAGGCCGCGGTATCTCGGCAGCCATTTGCCGTACATTTACAGTAAGCTGATTTCGAAAGCTATTTATTACTTACATCATGCATTCATAGATTAGAAAATACAACAACAATAACGCTAAGTAAGATTAAGTATGTGCGCTATCGATTAAATTTAAATGTATTCCTCGCCAACAGTCTTTGTCAGGAAGTGGGTCCGTCGGGGACGTATGCCCTTCTCCTGTTTTAGAAATTCCAGCGGTGAAGTATGATTTCTCGCTGTACCTACATACTTCTGTGTTGGTCTAGTGGTGGCAAGAGCGACTGCTGAACATGAGGTCCTTAGTTCGATTCCCGGGACGGGCAGTGTTATTGAATTTTTCGATCAGTAATTTCTTAGTAGCTTCCACGGAGTCTGGTTCTGTCGTACAGGCAATAGGCTCGCAAAAAAAAACCTTAAAAATAAACAAAACAAATTCAAAATGATTGAAACTACACACACACATTACATCATCGGCCTTATACATAACTAGCGTGTCAAAATGTGGTGACACCCTTTTTCCTAAGAACGTCTTCAGAAAGCGACAGACTGGCCTAGACTTAGTTCGTCTCGCTTTGATAAAATATGCTTAATAAAATATGTCCTTGCAACCTTTTTCTAAACATACCACAGTTTATAGCCACATCCATTATTCGTATATCCTTGTATACGACCACGCGTTCTTGGGTCATTCGTATTTTTGGGACAAATATGCGCGTTTGATCCGCCATATCGATACGTGAGGCCAGTGGTTTGTTAACACAAAGACTTCTTAACAGAAACACATTCAAATAAAACTGAGAAACGAATAAAATACGTTACTAACTGGTTTTTATAGTCAAAGCAAAGCAAGCAAGCATTTAGCGGATTAATGATGATTTAATTACCTACTCTTTTTATAATTCAGTTAATGTAAATATATTCGAAGAATAAATACTAATT
This sequence comes from Diarsia rubi, assembly GCA_932274075.1. NCBI lineage: Eukaryota > Metazoa > Arthropoda > Insecta > Lepidoptera > Noctuidae > Diarsia > Diarsia rubi. Next base: position 2,008,807 of record OW026440.1, on the reverse strand, counting down.
GCTACTAGATGTGATGTAACAGAGAGTGACAATGAACCGGTATTATAATAGTTAATCATAGTAGTTAATTAAATAGTGTAACTGCGGTACTCAGAGATATTTAATTATTACTTATGCCGTCACTCAGTAAAGATTTGACATACCTACTTTTGTATTACAAAACTGTCAAAACCTTTACTAAGTGGAGGCCTAAGTAATCACTAAAGCTCTCTGAGTGCGGCAGTTAGTAAGTTATGCTAATAAACGGCTGCGTACAATTTTGATTTATAAGTAGCGACATCTGGGTGCAATCTTGTATAAGCATTTAAGCGACATCTATGAGTGAGTAGCGGCACTTTTTCAATGCTTACAGGAGCAATGTTATAAATTTCGCATACCTAAAAAAATAGATGTCGCCAGCTAGCCATAATGGAGTGCGCATGTCAAAAATTCATGTCATTTACCTACTCGCACATCATTTTTGTGGATATCGCAAAAACGAGTTGAATTTGTGAAAATATAGGGACGTGGTGTCTACGGGCATGACTGCCTTATATAAACGAACGATTGTGTTAAATAAAATAACCGGGACATTATATTAATTGATGTTAAAACGGGAGTGTAACATGGTGGTCCGATCCTGAAAGGAAAATCGACTCTATTGCAGTTTCCCCCTGAATTTCCGTGTGGTGTGTTCTGTTCACTAAATATATTGTTTTGTTTCACATTCCCGGGATGATGTGACTATATATCAACTTGTGTGTATAGTGGATAACTTATTGTCTATTTTTGACTACGTTTTCGATCTATATTTAACGACAGTGAATCCGATTTAATGAATTACTTGTATGAAGACTAGAAAATTGCGTAAGTTGCACATTTGTTTTTAATATTTCAGCATTCGTATACTAACTAGCCCGTTGGGAGCCGTTGCCACAGTCAAAGATCATGAATTTATGCTAAAAAGACACTTAAATGTATGTTTACATACATAGAATACAAAGACAGACTGAATTTCAGCTGTACTGATAGATATTGAGTTGTAATTTTGCAATTACTTACTAATCTTAAACACCTAAAAAATAAATTGAATAGAATTTTATAAGGTTTCCCCACAAACAGATTGAAAAAAAACAAGAAAACACAAACTTACAAAAAAAAAATGATATATAACAATTTGCTTATCTTTGCCAACATAAAAATATAAACTAAAAAAAAAAGATTTGATAGATTTTACAAATCTAGTTGGCTATGCAATTACCAATAAGAATTTTGACTTTGTCAATGGTCTAATTGCTATGTTTATGTGTGCTGATATATAATAAAAGTGGATGAATTAAAAGAAATATGATATAGGGCTATGCTTTATCATATGCCTGACTATGCTGTAGTGTCTGCCCTTCTATAATTAAAAGGGTGTGAATTCTTTGACCACCATTACCAATTCGTTTGTCATCATCTTCCTATTATAATCCCAACTGTGTTGGGATTAGGGATATGTTGGGGTCGGCTTCCAGTCTAACCAGATGCAGCTGAATATCAGTATTTTACCTTACAATACAAATCCTTTTGTTTGTAAAACATAATTAAGGTTTGGCAACAGATTTCTACCGCTAATGGTCTTTTCTGATAACTGGGTATTGATTTATTGCAAAATTAATGCTTGTTACTATTGTTGTGTGATGTTTACTAGCCTGTATGGTTTCTCTTAATGGTAGAAGGCACTCTAACAATCAAGATCAATTTATGGATTTAGTCCATCCTTACTAATGGCTAATTTCAAGTATGAATTTGGATGGCTATAAGATTAGAGTAAGATAAACATAATAGATGGACCTTCTAGGTATCCTTCGCACATAAAAGATGATATGGCTAGAAAGAGCCATAGCTGGCTGGCTGGCTGGTCTCTGATGAGATGACGAGAAATAGATAAGTATAGAAGTAGAAGACATGCTGTGTCAACCATAAATAAACTGCAGGAGTCAATTTTACAGACAAAATTTAATTTTGTACCTCATAATACAAAGTTGCAGGAAATATCATACTTTTATCTAAAAACCCGTTAAAATCATTTGATTTTAAACAAATGCCTATCTCGTTACCATATAAAATTGCTAATTAGTACTAATGAACACAGAATTTAGTATGGTATCTACAATTTTCATTGATTTGGTTCACAATATCCGAAGGTTGGCCGTTGTGTGTAAATAATTAGTGTTGCCTTGTAAATTAGGTAACGTCATTGATAACAGGATTGATAAGGTCCTGTCACCAAACCAGGGGGCCCTAAAAAGGTTAGTCATAATAGGATAAAAATATGAATCATGTTACAATTACTCTTCTCTTCTTCTTGTATCTGGATGGGTGATCATTCATATATACCAAATGTCCACCATACGTAGGAAAGCTCCTTGAGCTGTTGGGCTCAGTGGCCATTTGTAGATCTTTAGCAATCATTAAAGGTAGTCAGTTGCCCGAAAGACTAATAACTAGTCTTATTTTATTTTATTTATTTGGAAAAACAAACGGTTACACATTAAAATATTATAAATAGTTTACATCTATAGTCTGAGTAAATGTATAACCAACAACATTTTCCACACATTATAAAAACAATTAGTTATAAAAACAATGCGATGTGCGCTTACAGTATGAATGTAAGTAATAAACACTAAAAAAATACATTAATAGTACAGCTGTCCCTAGAAAATAACTATGTTAAGACATCGGGCCCGGCTGCCTGTTAATGTTCTTTGATCTTACTCATTATTGGTAGTCAGTGGACGTGGACCGTATATGGGGTATATGTAGCCCAGTAGTCTCAGTACAAACTGGGTTGTGCAGGTCAGATAGGCAGTCGCTCCATATAAAATACTGGTATTCAACTGCATCTGGTTAGACCGGAAACCAACCTCAACAGTTTTTTTGGGAAAAGGCTAGGCAGATGTTGATGAACTGTGGGTACTATAATACACCTCTGACTAACCCTTGGGGATTATAGCCATGATCTTGTACTAAATATCACCACACTCATAAAAGTCTATTACAAAACACCTTTTATTTATAAGAACCTATTTATTACTGACCTCCTCCATCCTTTTTATTATTTTCTAGAACCATTTCTTACCTAACTACCTACCTCATTTCTAGGAACCTTTCAGCCTAGTCTAGGTTTGTAGGCTTGGTAATAAATAATGTTTTATCAGGTAATCTTTAACCTTTGCCCCACCCACTCGGGGTTTTATCAAGTAGGGGCGGTGGGGGGTGTAATGTCTACCCCCTCTTGAATCAGATGCAGTGAGTCAAGCGGCCGTGACATTTGAGTAGAAGGCCGTTTGTGTTGATACTAGATAATGATGTATGACTGATTTGAGTTGGGTTGTTCGTGATTTGATTGGTTAAGTTTTTATGATTAAAGCTTAGCCAATAATGGACTATTAATACGCGGACAATAATTCCATGCTCGGCACAGAACTAGTAAACCGAGTTTCGAACGTCGAAATCCGGAGCTGTACGAAGGTCTTCGTTATTGGAAATCACGTTATGGAACTCAAATGAAGTTGAGCAGGACACCTAGCAAGGTGCGGTCATGGCAGGTGGAGTAAAGCTGTGCCCGAGCGGTGTCTAATGCGGCCGCCACAGTATGCTCCTCGCGCTGCTCATCGCTATGCTCCGCGAGCTGCCGCTATTTGCCGCGACGCTGCCCGCTCTGCCCACACTGCTCTACTCGCGCAGTTAATCGCGACGCTCCTACAAAAACAAAAACCGACAACATAGAAAGCGATGGGCAGGACGAGGAGCATGACGTGCGGCATGACGATTAAAGTGGCCACACTATGTCTCTGACTCCTTTCCTCGCTACTTCCCATGCCACTCGTCGAGTGTGTGGCGGCCGCATAAGGAATGGAAAAATAAGTGTTGATCGTCCGGCGGCGAGATGGGCAGACGACATTGTTGCCATTGCAGGTATATCCTGGATGTGGCTAGCACAAGAGCGTGAACTTTGGCACAAGCAAAGAGGCACTACAGTGGCTGAAGTCGGGTTGTGGATGAAAATGATTACTGGATAAAAACATATTGCGACTCAATAGGCTTCATACTGAATGGAGCTGGCTTATGGCGTGGCTTCAGGGGTCATTTTTGTCCGTCTTGCACTGACTATAAGAAAAAGTTGATTAGGAGAAGGAATATTTTCATAAATAATCATCCAGCGAGATAATAAGCCAGACGCTAAAATTTACCAATACTAGGGTGCTCGCTAAGGTGTTCTTCCGAAAGCATCCACAAAGCGCTGCGGTAACTTGTGCAATCGTACCAACAGGCCTCAGCAGAATGATGATGTGACTAGATACCCCTTCGGTCGCTTTTTGTAGCATAGACATTAAGTTCTGAGCTCTCTTCACTGACTTTTTTTAGTTCAATTGTGTAAACTTCGTTTTTCCCTTTTTGTTTACTGTGTTCTTCTACCAAAGGTTACAATACTTTTTTTACCAGTTAGGATAGAATACTAAAACACTGTTTTTGGGGGGGGGCCTGGTAATCTGTGTGACAAGGTTTTTCCTAGTGCAGATACCAGTCTCCCACAAAGGATTTATCTGAAGTATTATGTACATATTATTAAGGCCTTTGTGGAAGAGAAATAAAAAATGTTTATTATTATTATTATTATTTTTGGTTCTTTTTGTTTCTTCTCATTTAAGAGAGCTTAAGAAACCTTACACGCAGGTCGAAACCATATTATTATTATATTATACTTGCTCAAGCCGAACCGGAGTGGACAACTCAAAATCAAAATATTTTATTTAACCTCAATATCGGTCAAGAAGTTTTTGAATTAAGTAAATCGTAATCAAATCTTTCCTCTTTAAATAATATTAGCTTAGATAAGCCTAGATGAGCGGAAACGATTCGTCTCGGTTAAAGTCTTAACTTTTGGACTTTTTCAATTAGTCTTCCTGTAGTCTGTAACCATCAGACGCTGACGTAGTTTACCCGTTTATTAAAACCAGTAGTTCCACATGTTTTTCACTAACTGAAATCGACTCGTAAATATCTCCGCAGTTCAATGCATTGTATGGTGTAAACACTAAACAGTGATCGTTTACACTGTTTTTAGTTTCAGATCCGGGTACTGTGACGTCGGTCCTAATCTTGGAGTTATTATTGTATTTTAACTGGGGTTTGCCATACATCTATAAGCTTCGGTGTATTCATTTGTGGGTAGATTTTGCCCTTCGAGATCAGTCCTCTTCATCTTATTCACTTCAAGATCTCTTGCAGAAATAAGACGGGAAGGTAGACCGTTAAACGATGATCTAATCAAGATCGATGCAACACGTTTTCTTCTTTTATTTTCTGCTGACAGACGTCACGGCATCATACTAAAGATGTTTACTGACTTAAAAAAATGTGATTCTAATTTGTCCGTCTGTTAGATTGTGGAAAAATATAGGCCCACAACTTGACGTGGCTTTTGCGACGACGTAGAAGGATGTGTAAGAGCTAGGACGTCACACGAGTCTTCATTGTTTGTTTACGTGAAAAAAGAAGAAATACGTTTCCAATACGTATGTTTTATCATTTGTTCTGTGTCTGGGTGTAATTTATCTATAGGTAATATGTATGTATTTAGAAATATATAAGTATGTTTATCAGTTGTCTAGTACCCATAACACAAGCTCTGCTTAGCTTGGGACTAGATGGCGTTGTGTGATAGTTGTGGAATATTATTATTAATATTTTTGGTAATCTATATGACGGACTAATTCGATTTTATTTGCTAACTAGCCTATTGCTCCTTTCTATTTCATATCATTTTTCAAATAATCTATGGATCCATGTTTTCTTTGGCCTTTTTTTCCTTAATCGCGACTGCTGAGCAAGGTCCTGAGATCATCTCCCAGCAGGGCTATTGCGTATCTTTTAAATGTCAGTGGCTATCATATTGTCCATGGATTAACTGTCAAATTGGTTATGGTTTAGTACAAAATGGAACCATTTGACAGTTAATTGATGGACACTATATGATAGCTAATTTATATATAAGACAGTAAACTAAAAACAAAATGGTAACAAAGTTGCTCATAACAGACTATGCCATCAATGCCACATCCAGTAAAAATCAACCGACGTCCATGCTGTTGTGTTTTGTTAAACATATGATCGAGTTAAGGTTATTATTTATCTGTGTACCCACATAATCTGTGCGCTCTAATTGTACATTTTAATTTTAGTGTGTTTCTCAGTAAGTGAATTATCTATGTAATTCTTATCTACACTGATATAAAGAGGAAAGATTTGTTTGTTTGTTTGTAACGAATAGGCTCCGAAACTACTGGACCGATTTGAAAAATTCTTTCACCGTTGGGAAGCTACACTATCCCCGGGTGACATAGGCTACTTTTTATCCCTGTATTCTCACGGAAACGGGAACTACGCGGGTGAAACCGCGTGACGTCCGCTAGTGAGAAATAAAGTTGTTCTTAAACTTTAGCCACTGTAATTTAAAAGATACGCAATAGCCCTGCTGGTCGGGCAAGGTATTATTGGGTTTTATCATTAGGAATGTTTCAGTAGCAGTCAGTGTAGCTGGATTTGCGCCCGGCTGGTGGCCTATTGTCACTCGACTCGATTACCTAAATGGGATTTTAATATAACTGACGAAATATGGGTGTACTATTAAGCTCACCTCTGGCTAACCCTTTCAGGATTACAGGCGTGATGTTATGTTTAATGTACGTGTTACTATTCGGAGTTTCTGTTTAATAGAACTCGCGTTAGTATAATCATGAGTAATAATATTATTTCCGAATTAATAGTGACGGCATATCTCTGGGATCCAGAACTGCATTACGCAATACCTGATTACCTGTCGTAAGATTTTTTCGTATTACTGTTACAGCAGATTCTTGCTATTCAGGGTTGTCTACCGTTTTTTTTTGGGTGCTAGTAAATCATCAAATAACCCCTCCCGCTCTTGGGCAGAGCGAAAGAGAGTGTCAGACATCTCCCGACTAAAAACCACCCATGTTCACTTTTAGCCCTTTGTGTCGAGGCCGCGGTATCTCTTTCGAACAACCTGCAGCCCCGACGGGACGGTTGTCTACCGTTCGTTATTGAATGTGGCCTAAACTGACTGAAGGTGACTAAAAAATAAGACACTAATTGCGGTACTCAGAGATATTTAATGATTACTAAAGCCGTCACTTAGTAAAGGTTAGACATCTTTTTGTATGACAAAACTGTCAAAACCATAACTAAGTGATGGCTTAAGTAATCATTAAAGCTCTCTGAGTGCGGCAGTAAGTATTTATTTCCTCATGCATTCCTAAATTAAAATACAGCAATAATAACGCTCAATCTCTTTGATGCAAGATTATGTGAAAAATAGGAAGAAAACATTTTTTTTATTGGTTTATGTATGGCACATGCCACAAGTGCACAAAAAATAAAATTATTAATAACTAGCGGACGTCACGCGGTTTCACCCGCGTAGTTCCCGTTCCTGTGGGAACACAGGGATAAAAAGTAGCCTATGTAACTCAGGGTGAATGTAGCTTTCTAATGGTGAAATCGGCGCAGTAGTTTTTGAGTTTATTCATTACAAACATACACACAAAAAATACAAATCTTACCTCTTTATAATATTGGTGTAGATAATAATCAATCTATTACGTTACTCGCTCACAAGTTTTTGTCTGGTGCAACAAATTTCACCACTACGGCAAAAATTATAAGTAACCGACTCACGTAAATGCCCCACTTGGATACTTGACGGACTGTGATGGCTTAATTAATCAAGCGACTCTGAGTGCGGCATTAAATGCGGAAACCAAATAACATAGAATAAAGGTAAGTAACCGACTTCCAGAAAAAAATACATTGAAATGAAAAATAACATTTTGAAGTCGGTCGATTTTGTTTCTCCAATTGATATTTTTGCCCACCGGTTTCCAAATGTTTTATGTTTTCATTTCAATGTATTACTAGGGGATCGAAGCCAGGACCAGGAGAACAGACTAGACCAAGGGGGCAGTCTAAAGGGTGTAAAAGTACTCTTAACGCAAACGAACGGCACTTGTTCTCCCCACCACTGCGATCATTTTTTGGTTCTAGACTATGGTCTAACCTGGGAACCCCCTAGTTTCGGAGATATTGGGGGTCAAAGTTCCAAATGTTGCACAGCTGTTTTTGTAAATACTGGTTTTTCGGTTATAACTTTACTTAAATTACCTCCATGACCCTTTTACTATTCAAAGCATCCACTAGCACAATGTTTTAAGAGTGCTACATTGAGTTTTACCGTAAAATGTGACTTATGACCACAAAAAAAAGTCGTTTCCCAGCAAAAATTTTTGAGACACATTTTGTGTACAGAATACTTGGTTGACGTATGTGTGAAGGGTTAATTTACACCCTGTTTACAGCCTGTTAAAAAGTACACTGCAAACTGAAACACAACATCGTTATTAGTTAGAGAGATTCCCGGTATCACTCCGAGCGCCTCTCTCTAAGTCTGCATCTCGTTAACAAACTATTGATTAATTTATCCTCTGTCGACTTCCAAGTATTTCCTCCGGCAATACAGATGTCTATAACTGGGTCAGGAGTAGCTTTCCTATCAAAGGGCGAACGGCATCTCTTTGTTGTAATATTCACTACCTGCGTCCGCGGTGTTACCCGCGGTGAAAAAGTTTACACAAACAACAAGTGAAGGCATTACTTTTTTCCAGTTTCTTGAAAAAAAATAATGCCCTCAGTTTCTGCAATCTAGTGCAATTGTAGGCCATTCCTTTGAAACTGAGTCCGGCTCATCCTGCCAACTCCTGGGCCTACCACGTTGTCGTTTTCTGCTTTTTTGGTGTCCACTGAGTGCTAATTTTTGCCCGTCGCTCCTCCAACATGCGGCAAAATGTGACCAGTTCCATTTCATTTCAGCCTAGCAGCTGTAAGGTCACCATCAGCTGTTTGGGTTTTGGAGCGTAGTCTGGTGTTTCTGATTCGTTCTGTAAGTTTGACACCCAGTGCTTTTCGCTCCATACCTCGTTGGGAGACCCCGAGTGTGCACTTATCACCAAATCTAAATCTAAACTAATATTATAAAGAGGAAATATTTATTTGTTTGTTCCGACTTAACTCAAAACTTCTTGACCGATTTTGAAAATTCTTTCACTGTTAGAAAGCTACATCTTCGCCGACTAACATAGCTAGCTATGTTTACTTCCAGAAATAATTAGCGATCCCTAAGAAAACTTGAATAATGTAATCCAAAGGTTAACAAAATTGTAAAACGTCTTTCATCGCATGACCTGCGAAAACTATTGGTGACAGCGCAAAAAAAAACTTTTTTTAAAACATTGAAATGTAAACTAATTACTATCACTATACAGATTATAAATCTAAGTCTTCCGCCGCGTCTGTCTATCTGTCACCAATGGATATAGTGGTTATCGATGAAGGTTTTAGTATAATTTCATGATAAGTCTACAAGGTGTTGATTTGCATCCTAGTCAAATTCAAGGACGTAATTATGCTAATGATTCTCGACCCAAATCAACAATAAAATGGGTAGGTATTTTTTTATTTATTTTTCTTATTTGCGGAAATCCGTAAGTGTAAACCAGCCGTATTTAAACGCGGCCTGTCTGTTACTAGCCCTATAACCGCGCTTTTACACACAAACAAAAGCAAACAATACATACACAACGCATACGCAACGTTCATTCAATAAATTCGTAGGTAGTCAATCCTACCCCAATCACGGTGCGCGCACGCTCCTAGCCGCGCCCCCGCGGCTCTGGAACTAACAGTGTGTTTGATGTCGCCGAAGCGTGCGGGTGCTTTGCGAATTTCGCTTCTCGGTACATCGTTGAGACGTAGGTACAAAGTGCAAGATGACGGACAACTATTCAAATGTCGAGTTGGTGGAGATGGTCCGTCTGTATGCCATCAGTGGAGACAGCCTACGACGAGCCATCCAGATGTTCACCGAAATGTTTCCCGATCGGGAACCTCCATCACAGAGCGTCATGCTGGCTGCTACGCAAAGACTGAGGGATCATCGGCAGTTTGACGTTCCCCTGCATGCTCAAGCTCGCGGCAGCGTAGGCCTGCCTGTCGCCTTGCAAGAAGATATCCTGGAGTACTTCCAGCGAGACCCACGGGCAAGCACGCGGGAGGCTGGTCAACACTTTGGAGTGCACCACACCACAGTGTGGCGCCTACTGAAGCGTGAACTGCAACACCCGTTCCACTACCGCAAGGCACAAGACATTCACTCAGGTGATAATGCCGTGCGGATTACATTTTGTCGCTGGTTGCTGGAACACCAAGACGCCAACATCCTGTGGACGGACGAGTGTTTATTTACTCGAGTTGGCGTCTACAATGTTCATAACGAACATTGGTGGGCTCACCGCTACCATAACCCGCACGTAACCAAACGGCATGCGTTCCAAGTGCGGTTTGGACTGAATGTGTGGGCTGGCATAATAGGGGAACATGTGCTTGGACCCTACTTCATTGATGGGTACCTCAACAGTGCCAAATACCTGGAGCTGTTGCGTCACGTTGTCGAGGATATGTTGGGTTTACACGGAGGAAGTGACAAGTGTAACAGAATTACGTGCAAGGATCATTAGTGCTTTCGACACTTTAAAATAAAAACGAATGTGTTAGTGTTACGTAAGGTGAAGGAAAACCAGCTACGTCGTGCTCGATTGTGCGAGGAGCGTGATGGTGGCCACTTTGAACAATACCTCCGGGTAACTTAAGTAGGTAATTTATTTATTTGTACATTTTGTAAATACGTTGTTAGCTTAATCAATTTTATTAGTGTAAATAATTTGATTTCAAATTTTTAACTACGCCAATAATACCTAAGAGTCGAAAGTATCACCACGTAGGTACATACACTTAATTAGCACGTCTTTCCATTTCCATCAAACGTAGAAAACATTTTTAGACTTAGTGGATCGGTACACCAACTAAGGTAGGTACCTATTATTGCCGGTCCTAAACCCGTTAAGTAGGAAAGAAAATTTCAAATCAACCAATTTAATCCACAAATAAAAACAAAATCACTACGAAAACTTTAGGTTGAAGGATAAAGCAAAACTAACGTTTTATTAATCATCTGATATCAGGTCAGTGAACTTTTCTTTGGCGCACTAGTATTACTGTCATTAGTAAGATTTCCGTATTCCAATGATGCTCAAAAATGAGTTAATCCACAAATAAAAACAAAATCACTACGAAAACTTTAGGTTGAAGGATAAAGCAAAACTAACATTTTATTAATCATCTGATATCAGGTCAGTGAACTTTTCTTTGGCGACTAGTATTACTGTCATTAGTAAGATTAATCCGTATTCCAATGATGCTCAAAAATGAGTTAGTTATTAAGCGAAATTTATGACAATAATGTAGGTGGTTTTCGAAATAAAATTAGGTAAAATGATTGCTACCGGTCATGGCTCGGTCGCGCTCGAGCGCACGCGGCTTGCATTTCGTAGGTACAGACGTCGACACACACGCACACAGCTCAGCTGCATTGTAGCTGTGTGCGCAGTCGGGTGATTCTGTTTTATTTGTATTGAATTAAGGGTTTAATTCTGAAATACTGTTAAATTTCAACAACAAAAAAAAAGCAGCGCTTATTAGTTATTACCCGCTACCGTACTTCAATTGATTATTTATGTCTTTTATGACAACCTCCTGAAATTTGACGAGGATGCAAATCAACACCTTGTATACGTGAGAACTTGGCTGAGACTTTCTGGTGACTATGTTGTTCTTTTTGTTTGTATTTATTAGCTGTAAGTTCTCCATGTACTAAATAAATAAATAAATTACACGATAACCGACATACACGCGGGCAGCAGCTAGTTAATCTAACAAAATTGCAAAAAGCACCATCCCTATCGTCATACATTTAAAAACAACTAAAATAAAACAATGTTTACTGCACACAGCACATTTAATTATAAACTCCGGAACGATTGTTTATAAAATATGTTTTTACTATCGGCATAACATTATTTTGACTTTCACTATAACGGCGGTGGTGTGACTGACTCAGTCAAGGTTATAACATCACGTCTGTAAATTAATCCACGAGAAGTTAGTCAGAAGCATACCTACATTTCTCCAATAGGGGATCGGAATGGGTCAAAAAAATATGATTCTTATTAGTCCGTCAGTTAGATTATCGAAAACTATTGGATACGTGTTTTTTGTTTTATCAAATTAATAAAAATTGACGAAGATAAGACGCGTCATAGATCATGAGTGGGGGGTTGTGACGTCATTTGTTGGTGAAAAATGTACTACCATGTGACGTTTTCGAGGAATTCACGAGTTTTCGAAGTATGGTATCGTCTTCATTTTTTGTTTATGTGAAAAATGAAAAAATACGTGTCCAATATTTTTTGAAAATCTATCTGACGGACTACCTAATTATTATTTTTTTGTCCGATCCCCTCTTATGTTTTAGACCCATGCAATAGAAGGCGACGCATCCAGGCACAAATAATAGACTCCGTGCCTGCTATGGAGAAATTCCTAAGGGGAAAACCGAATAAAATTGCGAATGTTTGTGAGGATGGATGTTTGTTTCTCTTTCACGCAAAAACTACTGAACGGATTTAGATAAAATTTAGCACACAGATAGTTTATAACTTGGGTTAACACACAATGTAACTTAACGCGGGCGAAGCCGCAGCGCGCAGGCATAAGCTAATAAACCCATAATGTGCTCAGCGAGTGTGGTGTTCCCGTTACCCGTTATAAATAAACTACCCGCCAAAATGTGGAAAAAAACCTATTTTTTAAAGAATACAAAAACAATAATAGCTGCCTCTAATAATTATGAGAGTAAGCCATAGGCAAAACAAATCCGCAAGGAGGCAGCACTCGGCAATTCGGCATCGCATGGAACAAAATAAAACCCACATCCACCAACAAAATTTTTCTTACTAAATATTACTAATTGTAATTTGTAATATTGTTTTTGGGTAGTATAAAGCGATAAGTCAGCTTACAGTGACGTTTCGCTATCAAAAAATTATTTAAAAGCATAAATCCAGACTTCGGGCTTTTTGCTACTAAGGACGAGAAATCGTTCCCCAGCCCTCATAGACAAACCGATGTAACGTAACCATAGCGACTTCTAATTCGACTACAACGCCATCTAGTTGCGTTTGAGGTACTAATTTGGTCCCGTCGGGGCTGCGGGTTGTTCACAAGTTAACGCGGCCTCGACATATAGGGCTCAAAAGGAACATGGTTGGTTTTTAGTCAGTAGAAGTCTGACACTCCCTTTCGCTCTGCCCAAGAGCGGAAGGAGTTATTTGATGATTTTACACAGACCAAACAAAAAATAAATAAAAATAAAATAATTTTATTAAGCGACGAATGGCTCACCGAGTGAAGTAGTCTTGTTGTAAATCTCACTAGCTGTAATTTTTGAGTTAAATCGTAATAAACAAACAATCTAATCTTTCCTCTCTGTAATATTAATTTAGATTACCTTAAATTGAGAATTACTATAGGTATCTCTTACTGTTAAACATACAATAACATCTTGTAAACATTATAGTGCAATGAATATTTTGAATTTAAATTTTCCGGAGGCCAGAAGCACCACGTATCTACATTGGGGCACAAGGGCCGGCCCGGGTGGACCGCGGAATTACTTTGTCGCACGGATATTTTTATATTACCATATCTTCTAAGATATTTGTTTAAACTATATAAAGTAAAAGGCACAAATATTCCATATTAAATTTCCGTTCTAACTAACACATTTATTTAGATATAGATTAATATCATATGGGTTAAATAAGCTTCCCAAAAATTAATTCTTTTTATCCTAACATTTTAATAGTAAAAAATGGTTACAGTGAGTCAATCTTAAACGATAAACATAATTATGCTGTCGCGGACTTTTTTTTAGAAATTTTAAAGAGGCTCAATTCCTTCATACATGATATTCGCATAACTTAAACCATTATCACAGCCCACGCAACGGATCCTCTAAAAAAGGAATATATTTCCCCGGTTTTGCAACATTTTTCATGTATGCTCCGTTCCTATTGGTCGTAGCGTAATGTTATATAGCCTAAAGCCTTCCTCGATAAACGGACTATCCAAAACAAAAAGATTTTGTCAATTCCAACCAGTTGCTCCAGAGTTTATCGCGTTCAAACAAACTCTTCAGCTTTATAATATTTGTATAGATTTACGGACGTATTTACCTACTTATTTATTAAATAATAATTTATCTATTGTATTGTTATATTATTAAAAGGTTGAGTTTATAATAATATGTGTTTTGTAACTACGGATCCGATTCTGAAACTAACAAAAAATAAAACCGACTTCAACAAAACAATTAAACACAGAAAATTTAAAAATAAACTTTGAAAGAAAAATCCGTTTCTAAGTCGGTGACTTTTGTTTGTTGGATTTAATTTTTTTTTGTCTGACAACGGAAATCATCAATTGTCTCCTACAATTGATGATTTCTCACCATTCAAAAAATAAAATAAAGGCCATTTAATAAAAGTGATTCCCGTGTTATCAGGCAGTCATGCAGCTGCAATGCCAGCAGAAATACTGGGAAATCGAGCAAGGATGAACATGGATCAAAAGTTTGCAAACAGCCACTAAAGAGTAGGGTTAAAATAATATTATAGCTATGTTTGAATTCGAAGAGTTCGTCGCTGAATAATAATATAGCCGCTCGGTTAAATCTTCAGGTTAAGCCCCCTCTTGCCAAGGTTGGTCTGTGGATGGGTGAACACCTATAACATACCGAGTTTTTCCGTGCCTCGGAGAGCACTTTAAGCAGTTTGCACCAGCTGTCATTTGTAGATACCAGTATTTAACAGTCGCTACAGTGGACCAAAAGTCTGACTGTCAGTCTCACTAAGGGTAGGGTTGCCGTCTCGAAAATTTGGCAACCAGGACAAGACGCGTGAAAACCCCGGATTTAAGAGCCCTAAACCCAGACATGCCATCACTTCATCAGTCAACATTTTTTAGCGAGTCGGTTCGTCGGTTGATCGCGGCGTGCGTGCACAGTTCGTGTGTCGCGGGTTGCCCAAGACTTTAATATTTTAAACCCGGACTAGAAATGAAACCCCGCCCGGACGCTCCGCGGACGCACTCTAAACTTGGACAAATCTGAGGAAACCCGGACGGATGGCAAGCCAAGGGGTATATTGGGCTCCCGTCGGGGCCGCGGGTTGTACACTAGTTACCGCAACCTCTACATAAAAGGCTAAGAAGGAACATGGGTGGTTTTTAGTCAGTAGAAGTCTGGCACTCCCTTTCGCTCTGCCCAAGAGCGGCCCTTATTTGATGATTTTCCACCCGCTAAAAATAAGGGGTATCATATTAACCAGTACTAACTGGGTTGTGGAGGTCAGATAAACAGTCGCTCATGTAACATACAGGTACCTACTCAGCTGCATCCGGTTAGACTGGAAGCCGACCCCAATCACTCTCCTGAGTTTATCACATTTTATTTGAGGTCAGCGAAACACGTCTTCTCTTCCATACTTCTCTATTTCTCGTCATGTCAGCAGTCACCTCCTTTCTAGCCATATCATCCTTCACACAGTCCATCCATCGTTTCTTTGGTCTTCCTGTACCCAATTATTTTTTTTACTAGCTGTTGCCAGCGGCTTCGCCCACTACAACTCGAAAATTATCTAACGCGAAGATACAATTGGGATAAAAACTATCCTATGTGTTAATCCAGGGTGTCAGCTAACTCCATACCATTTTAGCCGTTTAGACGTGAAGAAATAACAAACATACACACTCACAAACTTTCGCCTTTATAATATTAGTGTGATAGAAATCGTAAATAATAGTTACCAAAAAAAGTGGCTAACACATACGGACGGGCAAACAGACAAGACGGGTTCCATTTTTGGCCATTCGGCTACGGAACCCTGAGAAAGCTAGGCTTCGATGATCGATATTTTAATCCGTGTTTGTTAAACTCGAGCGTGTTTAATCAAAAACAAGACGTAAAGTTTGAATTATAGTTTATGTGTCTATCTCCGAGTCTGCGACTGACTAGCATCTGTTGATGGATCGCTTTTACGCGATATTTCCGGCGTTTATTGCGTAGTGTTGTGCTGTTATTTATCGATATTAACTGAGATACACCCACGGGTGTACGGGCACAGTTTAATTAACTAAAATGAAGTAAATGATCTTAAGTGCTTTTGTGACATTCATCTCTAATAAGTGCTGATGGTTTTTTAGTGTCACTCTTGTGTCTTGGTTTCGGTACAGTCACTCTGCGTCATAAAAAGGATGGGAAGACTATAGAATATGACTAGAAAGGGTCGGCTAATACAGGTTGCTGCCTGTATTAACCGACATGATAATGTTCTGTGTCATGAGTTCATGACCTACCCCAATGTTAATCTCTTCAATAACAGGATATTATAAGTTACACCACCGAAAAATTATATCACAAATGTAAAATCATCGATAACATTCCAGCCAACGACATTATCCTCTCACTAGCACATAACTCGACATTGACCGCTGCAGATGCTCTCATTCTTGCTAGTGATGTAACTGTCACGATATTCAGTTTCTATTAGACTACAATGTTAGTTGTTTTTCGTGCTAGGCTGGGTACTGACGGGAGTGAGGTTATTGAAGATGGCGTTCTTGGTCTACTTATGAATATGTACTTACTTAGTCTACTTACGATGTACTTCAATTGCTAACATATACTTCATATGCATCTGATGAATTTTGTTCTCTATCATAAACTTTTCAGCCTCTTAGCCACAGCCCTGGCCAATTTAGTTAAGCAGACCCTGTACAATGCTTACTAGCTAACATTTTTAGTTTTTCCATGACTGTATGATATTAGAGGACGTCTGAAAGCTGCGCCAATTACAGAAAAAAATAAAGGAAGTCGTCAGACGGACATAAAGGGTGTAAAAGTACCCTGAAACGCAAACAAAGGGCACTTGTTCTCCCCACCACTGCGATCATTTACGGAGATATTGGGGTCAAAGTTTCAAATTTTGCACAGCTGTTTTTGTAAATACCAGTTTTTCAGGTTATAACTTTACTTAAATTACTTCCATAGCCCCTTAACTATTCAAAGCTCCCACTAGCACAATGTTTCAAGAGTGCAACATTGAGTTTTACCGTAAAATGTGATTATTGACCAAAAAAAAAATTTTTGCGTAGGGGTAGGTACTTAGTTTGATGTAAAGAATGCTTGGTTGACGTATGTGTGAAGGGTTACTTTACACCCTGTATATGATGAAACTCATTCGACTAAAGCGTGATGGTATGAACTTTCATATATGGAGAGGAAGTGGAGGGCCAAAGAAAAGAGTGAATGATTGTGTAAAGAATGACGTGAAGAAAGAGAAAAGAGTAAATGAAGTCGTGACGTCTGACAGAGCGAAATTAAAGAAGAAAACGTGTTTGGCCGACCCGAAGTAGAATCGGACAACATGAAAACTAAAATGTCGCTAACGAAATAAGCTGGTACAGTCGAACAAGCAAATAAGTATACAGCCAGCTAATTAGCATTTACTTTTAAGATTATTCAGATCGATTTAGAGACTGATGTGAAATGATACAGCATCATGAACATTATATTACAAACTGCCATCTTCTTTTCTAGACTTGCCATATGATGCATTTAACGCCAAAGTAAAATGTAATCTTTGTTTAAAAGCTTACTATTCTATTATTCTTATCATTTAAATAGTCGTTACTATTTAAATGATAAGAATAGTTGGTCGCTGAGTTGAACACAAGACATTGTTTGTTTTTTGTGTTCTTTCTCCAAGATTAGTTAACTGATATGATATGTTATGTCTTTTTTTATTATTATTATTAAATACTTTTTTATACTTGCCTTACTATTGTATAGAGTCTGGTTCTTCTGACCAACCTAACAAACAGATGTGTTGCTGGGGAGTTTGTTCCGCCACTTCATCTTTCCAGCAAAAACACTAGGAAGTGTCGAAGGGGGGGCGTTTGGGGGGGACTGTCTATTGTAAATAAGTAAAGTAAAGTAAATTTTGACGTTCGAAAAGTGCTGATTATCAGCCTAGTTTGAATAAATGAATTTTGATTTTGATTTTGACAGCGTTTGACATCAGTCGTTAAATGCGAGACGCTTTATAAAACAAAATTGCAATCAATATTTTCAGTGTACTAGATTTATAAAGATCTGTATACTTATTAGCTTGTTCGACTGTACTATTAGGCACACCTGTGCGCACTTCGGGCTTTACACACGCAAAATTAAAACCAGGTAATCCAGATATTGCTCATTAAAACCACAAGCTGACTTCTCAGAAACACGTGCACGAGACATGGTAAAACCATGTGTTTTACCAATATACGTACAAGTTGAACAAGGCAGTGTAATGAGAGTTGTTGGCAAAAAGCCATACTACGTCGTGCCATAATTATTGTCTTACCTTTCATGATATTTTGTTGAGGTGGCGGTGACTTCATAGAGAATCTGTCTACATAGTTATCATACCTTCTAATTGCTGGTTTAAAACAGGGATTTTCTAGTCAAGCTTATTTTTGTGGATGGTCAATCATAAAAAGAACCAACCCGCTCTGGCCGGAACGGATTGTCTGACTTTTACTGATACCGACTTAGACTAAAACCCACCCATGTTTCTTCTTAGCCCTTTGTGTTCTGGGGCCGAAGTATCTCTTCCTAGTAATCCCGCAGCCCCGGCAGATCTAGTTTAGCCTATGTCATGAGAGCTCAAGACTGTCAGGCCCACAACTTGACATGGGTTTTCTGCCGACCCGGGTGCGAGAGCTCCCGAGAGCTAGGGTGTATGGACGGAAAACATGCGGAGATGTACAAACCGGAGAGGCGAACAGGAGTGCAAAGGGGCACGCTACTCACAACACCCAGTCTCCGCTTTGAGGCTGGCCTAAACAATTACGAGACGACTTCTCCCTGGAAACGATTGAGCCGTTTCCACTAAAGCTTATCGGAGATGACCACTATAAATAACGAAATTCTATTGATTATTTAATTTGAAAACCATTAAGAATCGCGAAGCATACATGTGGCACTTCGAATCCTTCTGACCACTCAATACACCAACGGTATTCCAAAAACAAAGCATACTCATTCCACTCTCATGCAAATTACAACGAAGAGATCCTTACAATGCTCACCCTTCCTATTCCTGACCTTGTCCTCGCAGCTTAACCTCGAAGCTCCGTCCCGAAGCACGTGTTAAATCAACAAGAAAGACACGTGTTCTAGTGACAAGTTTTAAAAGTTTGTATAACGCGAGCGCTGTGACAGTTTTCTGGTTCTTTGCCAGATTATGACTAATTTCTATCGTCATATTTCCTTGTATTTATTTAGTATTTGTTAGCCCTTACAGGACTGTTTCTAATGGAAAGGTGATCACCTAGTGCATGCTGTTTCTTCCATGCCTCGGAAAGCTCGTTAAGCTGTTGGTCACGGATGTCATTATGAAGATCAGCCGTTACACGTAGTCAGTTGCCCGAAAGCCTGACTACCAGTCCTTCCAAGCGGTATCATAGAAGTCGATTCATGTAAAATTCGCATACTTATTTAGCTACCTAACATAGTTTGGAAAAGGCTAGGCAGATGATGACAGGGCTGTTTCTAATGCAGATTTTGCATTTAACATTGTTTTTTGGAAGAGACAAGCCACTGATAAACCAAGAATTATTGATCTGAATCTTTTGGTACCTTTTGTTTCTGAAGGCCAGAATCAACAGTGGCGACCACCAGAAAAGCTCCGAGAAAATGAAGCTCGACGAAGTCCCAGAGAAACAATTTGAGTGTCTTGGATCCTGCAATGAAATTAATCAGAAAAGAAAGGGTACGAAAAATAACTTCGACATTTTTTAAGCAAAAAAAAGCTGATGGACTGTGTAAAGCTTTCGTTTCGAAAGTTCTAATTTGAAATGTCTATGACACCTTCGAAAAGTTACTTTGTCTTGTACCCATAACATGCTCGATTTAGTGCCCATCATTTTCTTGTTGCTTAGAGAACGCCATTTTGGCTGATTTGCCAAAACTATAGCGTATTAATTCCATAGCAACAAGATGCTCTAAATCTAAACCATCATATAAATTAAAGTCCTGGCTTTCACTGACTGACTCACCAACGACCAGCCATACCTCATCACGCCCTTTTTTTTTGGGGCGTGGTAAATCATCAAATAACCCTTCCCGTTCTTGGGCAGAGCGAAAGGGAGTGTCAGACTTCTATTGACTAAAAACCACCCATGTTCCGTCTTAGCCCTTTATGTCAAGGCCGCGGTATCTCTTACAACATCCCACAGCCCCACAACATCCCGCAGCCCCAACAACATCCCGCAGCCCCATAACATGCCGCAGCCCCAACAACATCCCGCAACCCCACAACATCCCGCAGCCCCATCTCATCACACCCTTGTACCAAGTTTATAATATAGAAGTAATGAGACAGATTTGGTCGAATTTCGCTCCGAATGGGTAATCTAGGACAAACAAAATCATGATGCAAAAACACGCAAAAACTACTGAACGAATTTGGATAAAATTAAGCACACAGATATGATGGATGAACACATGGGGATACTTTTTATCCCGGTAGTATGATCCTGGGTCAATTTATCGAACATCATGCCGGAGAAGCTCCAGGAATAAGCTACTAAACCGTAATTTACCCGTCGAGTTCTTATACATACTTATAGCTATTAAAACGTGGGATACGTCTTCTAAAAGTCTACCAACATTCCTTCTACCTATCTCCTCCGCATCTTCTCTGAACCGAAACCCGTACCCATAAAGCTAATTACTGTAACTCCTGTAATACATGCAGCGCACGCGCAGATGACGTCACGTTACATTTGGCCGTCTATTTATAATTCGCGTTCAGCGGCCCGCGCCGCGTGCCAAGTATGTATACGTGTTTACAAATACCACCGTTAGAAGAAGGAATTGGGTTGAAGGAAGATCGATTGGTTCTGTTTTGTTCTTGTTTCTCGTGAAGATGAAGAACTTTTCTTCATCTTTTATAATGCGCACAGCCAAGGAGTGGAATTCCCTTCCTGTGTTGGTTTACATGTTCATATGGCCCCAATCTATTTAAGTCGCGAATTCATGAATAGGCTTCTTTTGGGTCAGCTCGCTCTATCGTCGCCCTCATCTCTGGTCCTCAGGACAAGATTGAAGTCATGAGTAGGTCCGCTGTCACTACCTATAATAAAACAAAGTTCTCCGCCGCGTCTGTCTGTTCGCGATAAACTCAAAAACTTCTTCGTCGATTTTCATGCTGTTTTCACAAACGAATAGAGTGATTCTCGAGGAAGGTTTTAGTATACAGGGTTTAACCTAACCCTTCACACAAACGTAAACCAAGTATTCTGTACATCAAACTTTTCTTTTTGTTTTGGGGTCAAAAATCACATTTTACGGTAAAACTCAATGTAGCATTCTTAAAACATTGTGCCAGTGTATGTTTTGAATAGTAAACGATTTATGGAGGTAATTTAAGTAAAGTTATAACCTGAAAAACTAGTATTTACAAAAATAGCTGTGAAAATTTTGGAAATTTGACTCTCATTATCTCCGTAACTAAGGGGTTCCCAAGTATGGTCTAGAACAAAAAGATGTTAGCAGTGGTGGGGAGAACAAGTGCTCTTCATTTGCGTTAAGAGTACCTTTACACCCTTTACAATTTGACTTACACCTACGCGGGCGAAGCCGCGGTCATCAACTAGTTTAATATTGTAAAAAAAGATCCAAAATCGATTTGATCTGCTTTTAAACATATTTCCAATCTTTATTTTTCCTGATGAAGCATTTGCACGTGGCTGAGATGAGCATGCTACGGGGTAAGTATGGTGTTACGCGAATTGATAAAATAAGAGATGAGTAGGTAGGGAAGTTCGAAAATGGCGCCAGTGACCGAAAAGTTTTGTGATAATCGGTTGCTGTTTTATGGGCATGTCATACAGAAGAATGAGGAAATTTTTGAGTATGAATGTGGATGGGTATATATATAAGCGTAAAGGAAAACCAAAGAAACGATGAATGAAGTGAAAGTAGGTGTCTGTAAGTGTTGTTTTATAATTCTCTATTCATCATTTCAGCCGAAAGACGTCCACTGCTGGACATTGGCCTCCCCTAAGTGTCGCCATATTGACCGGTCCCGTGCGTCTCGCATCCAGCGGGTCCCCGCAACCTTCACCAGGTCATCGGTCCACCTATAGTGGGAGGCCTTCCAACGCAACGCATTCTCCATTACTCGTGTAATATTCTCTATTACACGAGTAATGGCAGAAGATCTGACTTTCAAAAGTTACAGAGGTTTGGGAATAGTGTGCCGGACTTGTTTCAATAAAAAAATGCTCAACACTGATCCCATCCTCGACCTTCCGATATTCTTCTATTGTACTGTCCGAACTTTTAAGAAATTACCTTTTTTTTTTGAAGGTCGGAAATTAGCAAATGACTTCTCTCGCTCTGGAGTGTCAGACTTTCTTCTGACTAAAAACCACCCATGTTCCTTAGCCCTTTGCGTTGAGGTCGCGGTATCTCTTTTGAACAACCCGCAGCCCCGATGAGTTATGAAATGATGAAATAACCTCAAGCCATGTAGCTATAAGAGGGGCTGACTGCCCTTAAAAAGTTGCCCCTCACCAAAAATGCATTTTCTTGAAAATAATGGATGACGAAGATAAAACGCGTCAAAGATCATGAGCGGGGCTTGTGACGTCAATACTTTCGGCGGCTCATCTCGTATATTGCAATCTGTGGTCTATAAGCGGCACGTGTATTGATTTTGAGACGGCTAGGGCTCGGGCGATGCAAAAAGGAGAATATAATTTAATTTTAGCCTGGTATCCATACCATTTTTAGCTCTGAAAGAGAGAAGGTTCATTGTAAACGATATTGTTGCTTATGTCACTTACAGCCTCGTTGGTCTAGAGTGCGACTACTAAGCAAGAGGTCCTGAGTCCGATTCTCTGGTCGGCCAAAGTGTTATTGAGTTTTTCAATTTGTTTTTTGTGGTGGGAAATCATCAAAAAACCCCTCCCGCTCCAGGGCAGAGTGAAAGGGAGTGTCAGACTTCTTCCGACTAAAAACCACCCATGTTACTTCTTAGCCCTTTTATGTCAAGGCCGCGGTATCTCTTGCGAACAACCCGCAGCCTCGACGGGGTTGAGTTTTACCATCAGGATATTTTCAGAAGCAATCATGGTGTCTAGTTTTAGGCAGGTTCGCTTACAATAGGGTAATTAACAAAAACAATCTAAGTAATTAGTCAGTCAGATAGATTTCCAAAAAATATTTGACACATATTTTTTCTTTTTTCACGTAAACATGTTTGTTTACGTGAAAAAAGAAAAAATATGTGTGAAGACGATACAGTGCTTTGAAAACTCAATTGACCTCTTATCTAAGACATAGTATGACCTTTCTTACCGGTGAGTGACGTCACAACCACTCAAATCGTTGGTGCGTTTTATCTTCGTCAATTGATTTGATAAAATAAAAAATTAATACGTATCCAATATTTTTCAATAATCTAATAATTAGAATCATATTTTTTGAGTCACGAAACATCATTCTTACTTGGGGCTTTTAACCACGTAAAGCAAACACAATAGTTTAAAAAAAACATCCTTAATATTCATGGGACAATGAAAATGAATAAAAATCTAAATGACCCAAAGGAAACTGCTTTGAATCGAGTACTGGAAACTTAACTGGCGAAAAGAGGGTATACTATTAGGTAAGCACCACACCGCTTTATATTAAGCAAGTTGCAAGATATAAATCATACATTTCATGCATCAAATTCTAACTGATCCAAATCAGAAGACAGCGTCTTCATAACATTCATACAACGACACATAGTCAAAACAATTTTCTAAATAATCTTTCAAACATGAAACAAGAACGAAATTACATAAACAAGAAAAATAAAACATCAAAAAATTCCTCCCATGTTTACAGACATAATAATGAAAATAAAACTAAAAACAGATGTCGGTACTAATATATAAAAATGCGAATTAGTAACAGTGTCGAGAGAACTTCATTCAAGAAAATGACGTATGTACACATATGTATTAACAAGGTTACATACTAATATAAATAATGAAACAGTCATGAAGTTTGAACGTCACCGCCAGTGACAGTTGACATTTGACAGTTTGCAGGTGACAGTTGGGTGGCGCCACTTTCTACGCATAACGTTAGTTCCAATTTTTGCCACCTGTCACTAAAATTGGCACAGTCTATAGCCATGTTTTGTCTATTTGTACGTTAGTGACGTGTGGCGGTTGACGTGTATAACGCTGTATATATTTTGACCTTGTGCGTGTGTGGGTGTTAGCATGTAATACATGGTTGGCATTTCCTGTCGGCGAATGTTTTAAATAACTGTGGGTTGTAGATCGGAAATTGATTGGATTGGTAAGATTTTTGTTATGGTGTCCCTTTAAACTCAAAGTCACAGTATTGGTTCAATTACTCGTAGACCGTTACGGGCCCTTCCGGAGCGTCATAAAAACTTTCTGCGAAAAAAACACAAATACGTCTAAAATAACTATACTTTCGGTATTCGGTGATTTTGTCTGTTTCATAAAAAATCAAATGGAGGTATACCACAATAACACTGACCGCCCTGGGAATCAAACCCCGGACCTCATGCCGTCTTTTGTCTGTCCAAACGATGGCACACCAAGTGCTTATACTGTGTACTATCCTTTGAACAGACAAAATACAGAGACATTAGCTTTGTCCCAAAACTAAGATAAAGGGTGTAAAAGTACCTGTCGGGGCCGCGGGTAGTCCAACGGTTATCGCAGCCTCGACATAGAGGGCGAAGAAGGAACATGGGTGGTTTTTTGTCAGTAGAAGTCTGACACTCCCTTTCGCTCTGCCCAAGAGCGGGAGGGGTTATTCGATGATTTTACACCCACCAAAAAAAAAAAAAAAAAAAGTGTGTAAAAGTACCCATAACGCAAACGAAAGGCACTTGTTTTCCCCACCACTGCGATCATTTTTTTGTTCTAGACCATACCTGGGAACCCCTAGTAACAGAGATATTGGGGGTCAAAGTTCCAAATTTTGCACAGCTGTTTTTGTAAATATTAGTTTTTCAGGTTATAACTTTACTTGAATTACTTACCTCCATGACCCTTTTACTATTCAAAGCATCCACTAGCACAATGTTTTAAGAGTGCTACATTGAGTTTTAACGTAAAATGAGATTTTTGACCCCAAAAAAAAGTCGTTTCCCAGCAAACATTTTTGCGTAGGGGAACTTAGTTTAAGATTAACTGTGTTTTCTAGGTTATTATTTTTTTTTATCAAATTGTGTTGTCCTGTGTGAGACCAATAAATACATCTTCTTTCTTTCTTTTTTCTATTATTTTAAAACAAAGTACCTACTCCTCTACGTCTGTCTGTCTGTTCGCGATACACTCAAAAACTAATGCACCGATTTTCATTCTGTTTTCGCCAATAGATACGAGTGGTTCTCGAGGGAGGTTTTAGTTAATTAACCGATATACACGCGGGCGAAGCCGCGGGCATAAGCTAGTTACGAATATAGTCAATATGGCAATAGGCTTGCCCCCTGTAACGTTAGACATATAGTATATTGAAACACTAGGTGCTGCCAGCGGCTTTGCCCGCTACAACTCGACAATTATCCCACGGGAAGAAAAAATCGGCATAAAAACTATCCTATGTGTTAATCCAAGGTGTCAGCTAAAATACCAAATTCCAAAATTGGTGTCAATACCAAATTTTATTAATTTCGCTCTATGTTTGTTACTTCTTCACGTCTAAACGGCTGTCCTACACACTCACACACTCGCAAACTTTCGCCTTTATAATAATAGTGTGATTATATTGAAACGTCTTATGTCATAAGTGTAAAAAAAATCATATCCCATTTTTTGGGGTTAGGAAATCATCAAATAACCCGCTCTGGGCAGAGCGGAAGGGAGTGTCTTATACTGACTAAAAACCACCCATGCTTTTTCCTAGCCCTTTGTGTCGAGGCTGCGGTATCTCTTTCAAACAACCCGCAGCCCCGACGGGGGCAAACTCATATCTCCCTCACCTTCGTTTGTAAAACACCCACAAACTCATTAACCCTGAATGCATACTGCTAGCCTTCCTATAAAATAAATGAAAACCACCATTCATGACTGTTTTTTTTATGTCTGGTCACAGACTAAATCCGTAATATTTGCTACTTTTGGTAATGAAGATATAACTGTAGAGGAAGACCAAAGAAACGATGGATGAATTTCTGTTTTTCCTACTCCTCCGCTATTCTTTTCTGATTAATTTCGTTACGGGATCCAAGACAGTCAAATCATTTCTCTGGGACTTCGTCGAGCTTCATGGTCTCGGCGCTTTTCTTGTGGTCGCCACTGTTGATTCTGGCTTACAGCAGTTACAGTGGTTTGGGAATAGTGAGGCTGAGACGGGCTTGTTCCAATTAAAAAACGATGGATGGACTGTGTGAAGGATGATATGGCTTGAAAGGAGGTGACTGCTGACATGACGAGAAATTGAGAAGTATGGAGAAGATGACATGCTGCGGATATATGATAAATCGGGATATGGGACAGGAGAATTTAATCGATTGACACCAAACTTTACAATCACCGCCCCACTGTCAGACTTCCTCATAAGTAGTTAATTTAGTTCTTTTTTAATCCATTCGCGTAAAGAATCGCTCCAAATCAAAAATACTCTGATGAATTGAGAATCAGTTTCTTTCTTTGAGATGAGATCAGTTAAAAAAGCGCTTTAGGTTTAAACATAAACCTCTTTTTAGGGTTCCGTAGTCAATACGGAAACCCTTTTAGTTTCGCCACGTCCGTCTGTCGGTCTGTCTGTCCGTCCGCAGTATAATTGAGCGTAGTAGGTACTAGAAAGCTGTAATTTGGCATGAATAAACAAATGAGTAACGCCGACAAAGTGCTAAAGTAAAATATTGAAAACTATTTTTGTTAGGGTATTTCCAGTACACATCAAAGTGGTATTTTTTTTCTTACGAAGTCAATTGTGTGGGGTGTCGTTGGATAGGTCTTTAAAAAATATTGCGAGTTTGCTCAAACAGTTTTTCGATGAAGGGATTCGTTTGTGAAATATTAAGCTTTAAAGTGCAATTTTTTGTTAGACTCAAGTGTGGCACCCTAAACCACCTATACGGGTTATTGGGCGTGTGAAAAAATTCGTGGTAGTAGCATATATAATGAACATAAAAGAAAATCTATCACAGCTAAGTAGGCTTTACAACTTTACGAGTAATAGGTCGAAAGTACATAATGTATGGGAGCGCAGGTCTCAAAACTGCAAATGTATGTTTTTTTTTTTTTTTTTTTACAAAATATCGTTTCGAGGCAGGTAGGCAGGTTAGTTAATCAGTTTAGTAAATTCACATATTTTGATGGGCAACTACGGAACCGATTGTGCGTGGTCCGACATGCAATTGGCTGGTTTTAACTTACCTTTCAACGGTCATCAAATAACCGTTTAGTCAGTTCAGTTTCCTGTTACAAACTGGTTTGCAGATTTATCTACAAACATACATGATACATTAGCTAGATTCTTGTAGCACCCTCATTTGTACCTCTCTCGAATGATGTTGTTACTAGGGCGCCGTCTGGCTTTTGATGAAAGGTGCACATTGATTCTTTTATTATTTTGTTTGGGGTAACATTTAGGTGGTCAATTGGGAAGATTTTAACGGTTGTTTGTGTGAAATTGTTGTCTGCACGTGTTTTGTTAACTGGCTTATAGAAAAGGACAAGGATTTGTTTTTTGTCATCTCTAGTACTAGTGTTTTGTTTGGTTCCCTTCCCATTTGAAGATCTTTGGCAGTCGTCACAGTCAGTGGCCCGAACGTCTGACAGCCAGTCGTACGAAGAGGTATCGCATTATGCAGGTCAAATCGACAGTCGCTCCATGTAAACTTTCACTGATATTCAGCTACCTTTTAAACTGGAAAAGGCTACGTAGAGGATGCACAAATCTCTCAAGCTCTCAAGATTTGGGTACAATGTTAATAGTATACTTCAAGTACTTTTTTTTTTTGTTTGGTGGGTGTAAAATCATCGAATAACACCTTCCGCTCTTGGGCAGAGCGAAAGGGAGTGTCAGAATTCTACTGACTAAAAACCA
This sequence comes from Diarsia rubi, assembly GCA_932274075.1. NCBI lineage: Eukaryota > Metazoa > Arthropoda > Insecta > Lepidoptera > Noctuidae > Diarsia > Diarsia rubi. The sequence goes on along the minus strand of OW026440.1, from coordinate 1,980,606 downwards.
CCCATGTTCCTTCTTCGCCCTCGTATGTTGAGGCCGCGGTAACCAGTGTACAACCCGCGGCCCCGACGGGATACTTCAAGTACTTACATCCCACATACCTTACGTATCCCACATACCTTAACTTGCACCTTTTTTTTTTTTTTTATTGGTGGGTGTAAAATCATCGAATAACCCCTCCCGCTCTTGGGCAGAGCGAAAGGGAATGTCAGACTTCTACTGACTAAAAACCACCCATGTTCCTTCTTCGCCCTCTATGTCGAGGCCGCGATAACCGTTGGACTACCCGCGGCCCCGACAGGCGTCGGCCCTTTCGGGCCCCTCCCATGTTGCTGACATCTCTTTGAGGCGCGCGTGGAACACGAACGCGCCGCGCCGTCGACACGGCCTGTTTTCGTCGTGAGACGGACGGACGGCGAGTTAGCCCATCACTCACCGTCCACAGGCCCGCGTCTACGGTGGCCGGAGGTCATCGCGGGACCCCCGACGCCCGGAGCGCCTCCCGCGGCGGCTGGGACGAGAGGTTCTCTCCCTCTCGCGTTCCGCCACCTCCTTCGCTAGCATCACTGCTTCGCAGAAGGAGGCGACGGCGTCCCATTCCTCCTCGCCCCGGACCATGGCTTGCACCAGGGCCGGGCGCGAGAGGTCGCCGCCGCCGATCGCCGCTACGAGAACACGGCGGGGCTCCGCCCAAGCGGGGCACACCTCCACTGTGTGCTCCACCGTGTCCTCCGGCCGATCCTCACAATGGTGGCATCCGGGCGTTTCCTCCCGCCTGATTCGGTGCAGGTACCTCCCGAAACAACCGTGTCCGGTGAGGACCTGCGTCAGACGGAAGGTGAGGGCGCCGTGGCGCCTCTCAAGCCACTCCTCAAAGAGGGGACTTACCGCCACTATCGTGGCGTGCCCTGCACGGGGTTGCGACAGTCGCTGTCTCCATGTCGCCATGAGATTAACTTGCACCTTACTATTGTATCGAGTCTGGTTCTTCAAACCAACCTAACAGACAGATGTGTTGCTGGGGAGTTTGTTCCGCCACTTCTTCTTTCCAGCTAAAACACAGGAAGTGTCGAAGGGGCGTTTTGGGGTACTGTCTCTTGTAAATCAGTAAAGTAAATTTTGACGTTCGAAAAGTGCGGATTATCAGCCTAGTTTGAATGAATGAGTTTTGATTTAATTATATATGAAATATCCTATTGCTAATTTAGCTCTTTTCCAGACACAGTTTAAACATACCCCTAACACGTACCTTCCAATAAACGTGTCTCCCTATTGATACTACATCAACCAATATCACCCCCTGCCCTTGGGACAAAAATAAAAGTTAACGGTGTGCTAGCGACCGACGGCGACGACTGTATAATCACCCCTGTATGCCCTTTACAACCCCTTTCGACCCTGTCCAGTATTTCTGATGTGCTCTAAAATTAAGGTTTTTTTAAATTAACAAAATGGATGACATGCCGTTTTTAATGAAGCGCAAAGACAGTGTCTAAAGATGTCGATTTTTATGCAGGCTGCAGCTTGTTTTATTAGGGATTTAGCTATAATACTCATGTGCCAAAGAGCTCCTCGAATGAGGTTATGGAGCTACAGGAGCATGAAATCTAAGACTCATTCATGCTTCTGAATAGTAGGAATGATACAAAGTGACTGAATTACTTCCATCTCAGATACGACCTTATTCGATGCGCATGACAAAAGCTTGTTAGTCTGCCATTTCATTCTTATTTATACAGCCATACTTTCTTAGAGAACACAAAGCTGTTATGTTGAGCACAAAGAAATATGGTGTAAAAGTACCCTTAACGCAAACGGAGGGCACTTGTTCTCCCCACCACTGCGAACATTTTTTTGTTCTAGTCCATACCTGGGAACCCCCCTAGTTACGAAGATATTGGGGTCAAAGTTCCAAATTTGGCACAGCTGTTTTTGTAAATACTAGTTTTTCAGGTTATGACTTTACTTAAATTACCTTCATGACCCGTTTACTATCCAAAGCATCCACTAGCACAATGTTTTAAGAGTGCTACGTTGAGTTTTACCGTAAAATGTGAGTTTTGACCCCAAAAAGAAAGTCGTTTCCCAGCAAAAATATTTGCGTTGGGTTACTTAGTTTGATGTTAAGAATGCTTGGTTTAGGTACGTTTGTGTGAAGGGTTAATGTACACCCTGTACAGATATTTTTTCTTTATCATTTGGTTAGTGCCTTACTTACCTGTTATAGTTTTAATACCGCACACAGGCTTTTGACTTAGCTTTGACCTCCTGTCGAGAAATATCTCCTTCATGCTGTCTTCACGATGTTTTTCATCAACGAAGCAAGTGATATTATACAATACCCACATGAAAAATCAGAGGTCTCGGGTTCGAAGTCGAGATGGGAAAGTATTACATTGTATCACTTTAAATACATCTATAGAAGAGGGATCTACTATTCAAATCTTCCATAAGTACAATGTTTCAAGTGCGTTACATTTAGCGCTAGCGTAAACCATGATTTTTGACACCAAAATAAAAAAGCTCTTTCTAACCATTGGTTTTTGCACAAAATGACTTGTTTTTCTTCTAAATTCCACAAAACAATCTTTTAACTTAATAAATACAGTACATTGGTATTCAAGCAGTGAAAGTGTATAGTGGTATGACCGTCGGACTGCCAAGTCCATAGGTCTCGAGTTCGAACACAACATGAACCAATATTTTTCGGAATCATCATTATAACTTGCTTCGGTGATGAAAACATTGTGAGTAAACCAGCATGCCTTTTTTTTTGTTTTGGGGGGGGTGGGAAATCATCAAACGCCTCCTCCCTCTGGGCAGAGCAGAAGGGAGTGTCAGACTTCTACTGACTCAAAACCACCCATGTTTCTTCTTAGCCCTTTGTGCCGAGGCGCGGTTACTGTTTTGAACAACCCGCAGCCCCGACAGGAAACCAGCATGCCTAAGATATATTTTTTGACGACATGTAAAGCAAAGTCAGATACCAATAGGTATCTGACTTTGCTTCCATCAATAGATGGCGGCATAACATTAGGTTAGTTAACAACAAAAACTAATTAATCTGTCATATAGTTTACCAAAAAATATTGCACACGTATTTTTCCTTTTTCACGTAAGCAAACATTGAAGACGATACAGAGCTTTAAAAACTCGTGTGACGTCATACTCTAAGACATTATCATGACATATTTTAGCGGTCAGCGACGTCAACAACCCCCACTCAAATCTTTGACACATTTTATCTTCGTAAATTTTTATTGATTTGATAAAACAAAAAATACGTAGGTATCTAATATTTTTCGATAATCTCAAATCAAATCAGAACTCATTTATTCAAACTAGGCTGATAATCAGCACTTTTCGAACGTCAAAATTTACTTTAATTATTTACAAGAGACAGTCCCCCAAAATGCCCCCCTTCGACACTTCCTAGTGTTTTTGCTGGAAAGAAGAAGATGGTCTAACAGACGGACTAATTTGAATCACATTTTTTAAGTCAGATATCACCCCCTATTCTGACACCAGGTTAGGCACTAACCACACGATAAAGAACTCGGTACTATTTTCTAACCCATTGGGGTGATAATTAGAATGAACCATTCTACTAAACCTAAAGAAAGTTTAAACCTCACTTTCCAAATAAACCATGAAAACAAAGCGACACTAAAAATCTGCTAATTCATCGCCAATAAACTACCCTCTCGGCGTTCGGGAAACTTCGGGGACGCTCGGGAGAGCCGAACGATCCGCTTCAAACCGGCTACCAGGTTATTGGGGCAACGCACACGCGCGTTGTGTACTTCTAGCCCTTTGTCCTGTGGATGCAGTTTCAGTGCAATGTCTGGGAGTTTTCTGATATTTAGACAACATTTTTTAAGCTTGTAATACCAGAAGAGTTAGGCAGAGTTGTACCTGATTGTACACTCTAAAATTGCTAGTTATTTTTTAGTATATATACTGTGTCATAGGGGGCGAGCCTATTTGTCATTAAACGGGAACATCTGTTACCTCCGTGACTACTAATGAGAAAGTCGAGAACCTGAGAACAAAGAACAGTCAGTCGAGTCTAGCTAGAGGTAGAATTATATATCTTCCTACAATAGGGATGTTAAAAAAAAAACTAATTAGTCCGTCAGATAGATTTCCAAAAAATATTGGACACGTATTTTTTCTTTTTAAACGTAAACACAATGAAGACGATACTTTGCTTTGAAAACTCGTGTGACGTCTTTTTTTGAGACATTAGTATGACATTATTTAGCGGTCACTGACGTAACAACCCCCCACTCAAATGTTTGACGCGTTTTATAGTAGTCTTCGTACATTTTTATCGATTTGATAAAACAAAAAATACGTAATCCAATATTTTTCGATAATCTAACAGACGGACTAATTCGAATCATATTTTTTGAAGTCAGTAAACATTCCTATTATATTATAATCTAGTAGCTATTTTTTTCAAATAATTAAAATAACAACCTCCTCCTTTTCGAAGTCGGTTAAAAAAACGTCTGAATAAAATATGCTGAACTTGTATTGTTCTGTATCATAATATCTGGACCTAAACATTCTTTGACCTTAGTGGCCGGAGAATGATGAAATCAAAAGCCCGCGCCACCAATTAAAATCTTGATAAGTACCATTAACCTAACTATCACTTTATTCACCTCATTAATTCCACGTTACCATCGATCCTCAGAGCCTCTGACTCACCTGGTAATTTACCTTCATAACCTACATATGGTCCCAGCGTTGCCACTCACATCTGCCTTATTTACAAAGCCTTTTGGTTAGTCAAGTTTCACTCATCCTCTCCACATGACCAAACGATCTCAGCATACTCTTATCAATTTTCTTGTTCTTATTCATGTCAAATTTGTATGCCGCGCATGGACCTCTGACTTAGCTTTTCATGCTCAGCTTCTCATGTCGAGAAATATCTCTCAGATTGTTGGTTTGGGCACTAAGTCCCCTCTTTGAGGAGTGCCTCACCTTCCGTCTGACGCAAGTCCTGTTTCGGAAGGTACCTGCACCGAATCAGGCGGGAGAAATCGCCCGCATGTCACCGTTGTTAGAATCGGCCGGAGGACACGGTGGAGTACACCGTGCAGGTCGGCCCCGCTTGGGTGAAGCCCCGCCGCGTTCTCGTAGCGGCGATCTCTCGCGTCCGGCCCTGGTGCAAGCCATGGTTCTCTTATAACCTCGAAAGGCTACGCCACCAATGTAAAAACTTAGCTCCACTAACGTAACTGTCACTTAATCTACTCCATCAATTCCACTTTCACATCGACCCTCAGTTCTGAGTCACCTGGTAATTTACCTTCCTAACCTACATACATTGAACCATAATCTACGAATCTAACAAGCCATTATTAAATAGAAAAAAAACAGCAATTTATTACATCAGCGGTTACGACCTCATTTCTACCCTAAAACCTTTTTCTTGGAACCTCGGCAGTTTACCTTGGAATCCCATGACTAATTCTTTAGCACAAGTCTGTGGTTTGGCGTAAAGGGGTGTTACACAATAAGGATGTTTTCAGACAAAAAACATATGATTCTGTTTAGTCCGTCAGTTAGATTATCGAAAAATATTGGATACGTGTTTTTTGTTTTATCAAATTAATAAAAATTGACGCAGATAAAACGCGTTAAAGTTCATGAGTGGGGCTTTTGACGTCACTACGACGTGGTAAACAATGTAATGCGATGTGACGTTACACGAGTTTTCGAAGCACTAGGTATCGTAAAAGATGTGCCCAATATTTTTGGAATCTACCTGACTAATTAGATGTTTTTTGTCTACTACCCTATTGATTTTATAGCAGTGATTGTTTAGTAGTGTGACCGTCGGACTGCCAAGTCATAAGTCTCGAGTTCGAACCCAAGACGCACCTCGCACCTCACCCACACCTCCAATTATTGTATTTGTGTGCCTATTGTATAATTATCAGTTGCTTCAATGAAGGAAAACGTCTTGAGGTAACTAAGTAGCGTTCAAAAATGACAGTTTTTAGCATATTTTCGTTAACGATGCCTTTTATTGCAAAATCTCATCATCATCATCATTTCAGCCAAAAGACATCCACCGCTGGACATGGCCTTCCCCCGGTGTCGCCACATTGACCAATCCTGTTTGTCTCGCATAAAATTGTCTACATGCGAATTATTGTTGTTAAACTACCATTTGTAGGCTTACTTTGATTGGACTATAAAAGTCGTTAAATAAATAAATACTGCCGTATCCAATTCGCCGACCCAATAAGTGTTGCATCCCTGAAACCCCCGTAACCAAAGCCACATTTGTAGTACCCAAGGTCAAAGCCGCATGAGTCAGCTCCACCAAGGTGAAATAGGCCCACCATATGACTCGGTTGAAGTTCAAGATTGTTAGCATTCTAGGTAAGCTTGGATGGGTATTTGGCATGCTTTTATACCGTGGAGTTTATGCTTTATGAGCTTAGGTTTTGGATTTCGAAGTAACTGTTAAAGCCAGTTATTTGCTAGCCCTTCGTTGTAGTGAATCGTTTCTTTGGGACTTCATTGCGTCGGCGCTTTCTGGTGGTCGCCACGGTTGATTCTGGCTTTCTACACGCGTAGCATGGCGATTCTATCTCTATTCGGCCATGAGTAGACAAAGCTCTCATACAACTCGACATGCGATCTTCTACAATCTGACATTTTGTAGATACTTCCGTCGACAAAACCAGTTTCTGCGGTAGTCAAGCTACGTGTGCAGGAATGTTACCTGACTGAAAAATATATGATTCTGCCGTACAGATTTTTCGACAATCTAACAGACGGTAGTCCGACTGTTAGATTGTCGAAAAATATTGGATACGTGTTTTTTGTTTTATCAAATTAATAAAAATTGACGCAACTAAAACGTGTCAAAGATCATGAGTGCTTGTGACGTCCCTTTCTGGTAAAAAAATGCACCAAACTGTGACGTCACGACTTTTCGAAGCACTGTACCAGACAAACTTGACTATAAAAAAAAATAGATTTTTGTTTGTCGAGGTATACTCGGAATCGAACCCTTCACCCTTCCCTTCACTTGCAGCAATTTTAAAAGCATTTTAACTATCTAAAATCCTCCAAAAAAGACTTCGAATGACGTCACAAAAATCCTGCACATAATGATAGATAACCGACTATCACACGTACACCTACATAGCCTAGATGGGCTGAATCCTGTATCTAGGTCACCTGTACCCCCTTCCTCCCCCGCACTTACCCCTCTCGCATCGACTATAGAGTAACGCCCAATAATACAGATGTGCGCTGTTAAGATAGTGCAATTTGATATTACACATGTAAGTGTAGGGCTTATGGAAACACCACGCCTGTAATCTGTTATAGGTTAAGCAGAGGTGAACGTCTTAGCGTAGATTTCTATTTAAAAAATAACAAAAAAGTTTCGACTTTAATTTTGTTTTCCATTTTTACATTATTTTTTCACTTTACATATTGTTATTATTTTTGACTTTATAGCAACGCGGGACTCAAACCCAGGACAGGCAGACGTACAATACAAGACTCCTTTGCTTGCTACTGAGAGCCTTAATGAAAGAAAGAAAGAAAGACAAAATATTTATTGGTCTCACACAGGACAGGAAATAAATAAAATAAAAATTGACTTAAGAACGAAAACAAGAGAAAACTTAAAAACAAAAAAAAATACAGAATTAAAATAAGTCCCGTACGGGTATGGGAAAAGCCAATACCACTGCCCGACTCAGGACTCGAACTCAGGACTGGTCAGCAATCGTGCTTGTGACTACACATTAATCTGCATAGTCTTCATGTGTGTATTATACCAAGATTATGTCTGGATCTTAAACTTATTGTTAACCCAAACGATTTTAAAAGATTAAAAGAGTAACGTTCTTCGTTCATTAGTTCTTCTCCTTAGGAATCGACTAATGCACCGAAACGTGCACCTTTTTACCGACATTTTATAAGTGCCCATGTAGGCCTATGTGAAATAAAAATATTTTGATTTTGATTTTGAATCGTCATTACTGTCCCACATATTATCCCGTTCAGTAGGCCATCCCGGGACGGCGGCGACCCCATAAATAGGTCACCGTGCACCCCGGGACCCGCCCCGCGTCCCGGTGCAATGTAACTGCTGACCTAGCCCTCAGGACCGGCCTGTAGCTAACCGGGGATGCTAATTAGTTGTACGATAATATATTGAAATCTGTTTAGTATCGATTTGTGAAGTGAAGTGGACAATTAATAGAAAGTTACGAACCGGATTGTATTCCAATCTTGCACAGTGAACATTAATGAAATACTAGCTGTTGCCAGCGGCTTCACCCGCTACAACTCGAAAATTATCCCACGGGAAGATAAAATCGGGATAAAAACTATCATATGTGTTAATTCAGGTTATAAACTATCTGTGTACCAAATTTAATCCAAATCCGTTCAGTAGTCTTTGCGTGAAGAAGTAACAAACATACACACTCACAAACTTTCGGCTTTATAATATTAGTGTGATGTGATTTTCTTTTATCGATACTTATTGACCCAGTGGTGGCGGCCCCGCTTTACGAACAGTAAGTCGTGGAACCCGAGCAGGCACATTTCTTTAAATAAATAATTTATTTTAAACTCGGACAACAATGATCCATAATTTTGAAATACCTTTTTGTACCTTGTGTAATTTATCTCATAACCGCTGCTCTCAAAACGGTGAAGGAAAACATCGTGAGGAAACCGGCGTATCTTAGAACCAAAAAGTTCGAAGACATGTGACATCTACCAATCCGCACTGGGCCCGCGTGGTGGATTATACCCCATCGCTCTCTTAGAGAGGAGGCCTGAGTCTCTGCAGTGGGAAAATTTATAGGCTGATGATGATGGTGATAAATTAATGATGATGATCGATCAAAACTGCATCAGCCTTACGCCTTGGCCTTAGCGTATAATAAAACTGAAGTGTCTATTTGTAATGAAAAAAATACACATTAACACATTTATGATAGGTACTTATTTGAACTAAATTTTGTTTCTTTTATTTTATCTCTGTTTGTTACGGCCGAACTCCGAAACGGCGGGACCGATTTTGATGGGTTGTTTACTGGCAGATAACTGATGTTATAAGGAGTAACTTAGAGTTTTATTCTAGAAAAAAAGATTAGGGTTCTGTGAAAAATAAACAAAACTCAAGAAATTGCTATGGAAGTGGTATTTTTGATAATACTTCCAACCGGACGAAGGTCGCGGCCAACAGCTATAGTTTCCCTATAAAACTCGTAAATTAAAGGTTCTGATGAGTCATGGCACTTACTACAAGGGCAAGGGTCACGGTTGTATGTTATAGCTTGTTTGTTTCCATTGCAACATAAAATCAAATCAAATTGTTTATTTGTGTTCATTACATTCGTTTTAAACTTCTAATGTTCAATTCCATGATCAGCCACTTGGGCATACAAATGATTAAATAATCCAAATTTATAAATATTTGACATAAATTGCATAATTATCATTCAAATTTAGACAGACAATATAAAAAAACAACCTTAGGATATCGTCAAGCGGACATGAAATAATTAAAATTTCTTAATCACGCCTGTATTCTCTGAAGAGTTTGGCAGAAGTGTACGCATTAGTACCTACACCCACATTTCGCCAGCTATATTTAAGTGCCATGTAATGAGGGGTGAGCCTATTACCATCAACGGACACAAATCCAACCTTCGTGCCGTTCACTAAGAAATTCATAATGGAAAAACCGAATAACACTATAACCGACAGACCGAATCGAAACTAGGACCTCATTGCCTCCGGTCGAGGCTGCGGGTTGTTCGAATGATATACTGCGGCCTCGACACAAAAGGCTAAGAAGAAACAGTGGTTTTTAGTCAGTAGAAGTCTGACACTCCCTACTCCTCTGCCCAGAGCGAAAGCATTTCGAAAATTTCCCACACTCAGAAAAAAAAGGCACTCATCGCCGCAGTAGCCTAAGAGTCCAATGCGGCCGCCACACTATGCTCCTCGCGCTGCCGCTATTTGTTGCCCGCTCTGCCCACACTGCTCTACTCCCGCAATTAATCGCGACGCTCCTACAAAAACAAAAACCGACAACATAGGGAGCGATGGGCAACACGAGGAGCATGACGTGCGGCATGACGAGTAAAGTGGCCACACTATGTCTCTGCCTCCTTTCCTCGCTACTTCCCATGCCACTCGTCGAGTGTGTGGCGGCCGCATTATGTGTATGCTCCAAATAAAATCGGTTAAAAATTCACAAAGGTGCTTAAACTTTTACGGTTCGTTTTATTGCTTGCAATAGCGCGGTTCTCGCATTCCGTCTTGACACACATAAATAATAATAATAACTCAACTAACAAAATAGCTGGTCTACTGACCCTGATGCCCGTTTTCATTGAATGTAAAAAATAAATCCTACTACTACATACGAAAGCATTCGACAGCGTAAAACATGCATTTAGTTTGGTCCAACTGTTGTCTTTACAAAATCAACAGTTGGACCAAACCTACATCAATATCCTCAAAATAATATACAACAATCGTACTTACAGCAAACATAAAACTCAACTATCCTGGTCAAAATTCTAAAATAGACAAAGGCGTGAAACAGGGTGACCCGCTGTCTCCCAAATAGCACAATCAAAAAAAAACTATAATTAGTCCGTCAGATAGATTTCCTAAAAATATTGAACACGTATTTCTTACTTTTTTCACGCAAACAAACAATGAAGACGGTACAGTGCTTTGAAAACTCGTGTGACGTCATATTCTAAGACATTAGTATGGCTTTTTTACCGGTCCGTGACATCACAAACCCCACTCAAATCTTTGACGCGTTTTATCTTCATAAATTTTTATTGATTTGATATAACAAAAAAAACGTGTCCAATGTTTTTCGATAATCTAACAGACGGACTAATTAGAATCACTTTGTTTTTAGTCAGTAAACATCCCTATTATTTAGTACCCTTGAGGAAACCTTGAGGAATATTTTTTGAAGTAATACGGTTCATAATGTTGACAAGAAAATTATTTTCATCATCATCCTTAGCCTGAACCTCTGTTTAACCCTTCGGAGAGTACAGGCGTGATATTGTATTATGTGTTATAGGATACTTTTTATCCCAGTAGTACGACCCCGTGGGATTATATCTGAACTCGGCGCGAATGAAACCGCGGGGTAATGCCATAAAACGCAATGTTAAATTTGAGTCGTTAGTTCAAGCACCGAAGGTTGCAATTCCAATAAACAACATGCTGTTATATAGGCATTCGTTGTGGTGTCCCTTAGTGCTCATGAAAAGACGCATGAAACAGCATCGCTAAGTAACTAAGCAATGAGTCACTCAAGACTTTGCTACGGGCTACGCGCCTGAGCTTGCTACGAGAAGGTCAGAGCTCTACGGCGTAGCACCGTAGCAAATAGCAATAATGATGTCATGTCTATTGTTTTATCAGTTAACAATACAGTACAAGAGTATTACAGGAAATAATAAATCGGATTAAAATGATAACAAGTAATGAAACATGTTGATAGGAGATTTGATAAAACACTTTCTACAGGCTGTCAGCATTCTAAACCTCGAAATAACATTAATTATCAGGATTACTATAATTAATTAAAAAGAGCTGTTGCCTAGTTTTCAGCTCATCATTCTGAACACCTCATTATATAATTTTTTCATCGGTAATTAAAATAGACAAAACTGGCTGATGCCCGCGGCTTCACCCTCGTGAATGTCGGTCAAATTATATACTAAAACTTTCCTCGAGAATCACTCTATCCATTGCTGAAAATAACAAATCGGTGTTTTGTTTTTGGGTTAATCGCGAACAGTCAGACAGATAGACAGACGCGGTGGAGGACTTAGGCGCGGCTAAATCAATTTTGTTCAAACATAAATAAGAACACTCCCGACTAGCTCACATATCAAACAAAAAAAATCTAAATCGGTTCTTGCGTTCGGGAGCTACGATGCCACAGACAGACACACACACACTCACTCTTAACACTACGTCGTTTTGCGTCGGGGGTTAATATGTAGTGATACTAATCTACACTAATATCATAAAGAGGAAATATTTGTTTGTTTGCTTGTAACGAATAGGCTCCGAAACTACTAGACTGAAAAATTCTTTCACCGTTGGGAAGCTCGGGGATCCCCGGGTGACATAGGCTACTTTTTATTCCTGTATTCTAACGGGAACGGGAACTACACGGGTGAAACCGCGTGACGTCCGCTAGTATACATATATTTTGAGAATTCATCAACGGTTAATAGCACGGACATGAAAATTTGTATGTAATACACGTTCAATATCAATACTAATACTATTAGCCTGCATCGTCCCAGTGCTGGGCATTATATTGGGACAAGCCCGCCACACTATTCCCATACCACTGTAACTTCTGAAAGCCAGAATCAACAGTGGCGACCACAAGAAAAGCGCCGAGACAATGAAGCTCGTCGAAGTCCCAGAGAAATGATTTGACTGTCTTGGATCCCGCAACGAAATTAATCAGAAAATAATAGCGGAGGAGTAGGAAAAACATTATTACCACTTCTCTCCATATCAGCAGTAGACAGAACAGAGCAAGGCCAATAGACACACAAGGACGTATACAACTGGGATAAGCCTAGTTGCCTAGCAGTGCTGGGCGAAGGTCCCTCCCCATGACTTCCAGTTGTTTCGATGTAAGGTCAATGTGGACCACTGGTCATCACTGGTCATCCTCCAGGTCAGTCCTGTCCAGATCGTCCCGCTATCTTCCACGCGGTCTACCGCGACGATTTGTGGCTGTCAGGGCTCCGGAAAGTGGCCATGTGGCCACAGCTCACTAAACAATGTTGATAGATAAACCTAATTTGCTTCTTTTCGTTTGAATAATAACTTTTTTTTGTTTCTAGGGTTCCGTACCTCAAAAGGAAAAAACGGAAGGGTATATGATCACTCGTGTGTTTGTCTGTCTGTCTGTCTGTCCGACCATTGCCGCCCCTAATCTCCGAAACTACTGAGCCTAAAATTTTGTAAAAAAAAAATAGTTATAGATTACAACAAAATCTATAAGAAGTCTATGGTGCTAAAATATCATGGAGAATCTCTCAATATTTACTACAATGGTACGGAACCCTTTATGTGCACTTTGACAGACTTGCACTTGGCCAGTTATTTTTTTAAAGTTGTGAACAAGAATTTGTGCAAAAATATCCTATCACAATATTAAAATTCTGACATGACATGAGTCATTCTCGTAGACGATGACTCAGTGTCGTAGCCCGTAGCATCTGAACTCGCTCCGACCATGGCATTAGGTCACGGCTTTACCGCGACTGTGGTACTGTTTCCATTTACGTAAGTGATTAGTAAAGTATATTTAAATATTCTTATCACAATATTACAATTCTGGCAGCTTGCTGGCAGCGTGCTACGGATATGCTACGAGAATGACTCTCGTAGCATATCCGTAGTACTCGGCGGCGCTACACAATACATTCTCGTAGACGATGACTCAGTGTCGTAGCCGGAACAGCCTAATAATGTTTCCACTGCTGGGACACAGACCTCCTCTCTTTGAGAGAGAATGGGCTATAATCCACCACGCGGGCCCAGTGCGGATTGGTAGATGTCAAATGCCTTCGAATTTTTTGGTTCTAATACATGCCGATTTCCTCACGATGTTTTCCTTCACCGTTTTGAGAGCAGCGGTGATGAAATAAATTACACAAAGTAATGTGCCTGCCTGGGTTCGAACCCACGACCTACTGTTCGTAAGTTGGGGCCGCCACCACTTTGCCACCGCTGCTCTCAAAGTGTATTTAATTAGTAAAGTATATTTAAGTAAATTTATATTTGTATATTCTTATCACAATATTACAATTCTGGCAGCTTGCTGGCAGAGTGTTACGGATATGCTACGAGAATGACTCTCGTAGCATATCCGTAGCACTCGGCGGCGCTACACAATACATTCTCGTAGACGATGACTCAGTGTTGTAGCCCGTAGCATCTGAACTCGCTACGTACGACCATGGCATTAGGTCACGGCTTTACCGCGACTGTGATGCACGGAATCGTCTTTTTATCAAACAATCAGGTGATTCAAGCCTGCAATGTCCTAGTCAAACTGGAAACAACTTTTACAAAGTATGCTTCCCGTGGGAATCGAACTCACTGGGTCACAAGGTAAACGCCTAAACCACTCAACCACGGAGGCAGTTAACTAATAAATCCCGTACCGTCTTTAACAACGCACACGCGCCCCAGATGGTTCGATAGCGCTGACTGATTGCCGCGTTCCGTTACGCCTAACGTAACTACCAATAGCGCCTTGTTTTACTGCTTTACTGCTTACACCCTCACGGTGACGTCATTATGATGCGGGTTATGAATTAAAACTCAGGAGTTACTGTATTATCTTCGTATGACTTTGAATTTGCATGTGACTTGAACATAGCTGACATTAGCACCACTTTGCGGGAAAATATACATTAAACCTACACTGTAAAGGCCTATAAACCGATCTGTAGAACCAAAAAAATCGAAGACATGTGACATCTACCTACCCGCACTGCCTCTCATCGAGAGTACTCCCGTATCCCAGCAGTGGGAACCAAAGCCTGGTTATGATACATTCAATTGTGCTGGGTCAAACTGAACCAAAGATTCTTCCCCACGTATTTTGCTTGCCTGGTGTCGTGCAAATGGAGATCACACCTTTGAAGGAAACATAGAAAGATGGATTGTGTTAGGAATAGGGTACTTCACCAAAAAAATCTAATTAGTCCGTCAGATAGACTTTCAAAAACTAATGGACACGTATTTTTTCTTTTTTCACTTAAACTAAAGATGAAGACGATACAGTGCTTCGAAAAGTCGTGTCAAGTCGTGTGACGTCACAAGCTTAGTACTTTTTACCCACCACGACCACAACCACTTTGACACGTTTTATTTTCGTTAAGGTCAGTGCGGGTTGGTAGATGTCACGTCTTCGATTTTTTTGATTCTAAGACATGCCGGTTTCCTCACTATGTTTTCCTTCACCATTTTGAGAGCAGCGGTGATGAAATTACACAAAGTAATGCGGCATGCGCCTGGATTCGAACCCACGACCTACTGTTCGTAAGTCGGGGCCGACACCACTGGGCGACCGCTGCTCTCAATCTTTATAATTTGATAAAACAAAAAACACGTATTCAATATTTTTCGATAATCTATCAGACGGACAAATTAGATTTTTTTTTTGTAAAATACCCTATAAAAAAAACAGATAACAGTCGTCTATAAGTTTGCAAGTACCTAGGTATACTTAAAAAATAACGTTAGTAATAAAAAAAATATGAAGGAAGCGTGTTGCGCGGACCTTAAATAGAATGTGGCGGCAGGAATATCATGAAATGAAACCTTTGACGGTAGCCATACCTGCATACAAGTGTTTTATGGATGGCCTTGTAAAAGCAGCAGTAGTTTATTTTTTTAATACTCTATCACAAATAATATAATAATAATAGCTTTATTTCCAAAAAATTGCAATTTACATAGAATTGTTTTGGTTATTACAAATCAGATTATGACAGTTTAAATTGCATAAGTCTCCAATTGTACCACTGACACCCAAACTAAGATTAAACTTGTGTTTTGGGTGCCAGGGCTCTCTCTATTAATCTATTTTTCACGTTACACAAACCAGTACGGAGTTACATTTGGATAGAAAAAATAATCACAATGCTGCCGTATTAGACCCAAAGGTTGACTGGTACAGAATGCTTTGTGGCCATTAGTCAGCCATACCATTCTTGTACATAAAGTTTAAATAAATAAAATAAAAAAACAATAATGCTTAGAAAAGCGGCTTACAAGCAGTGAGTTCAAGTCGCGAGTCACACAGGTTAGCTCTGCTGTTATTTGGCTTCTGTCTACCGCACTCGCTAATTACTAATCACAAATAATAGGTATTTAATTGAATACCTGATACCTTTTACTGGCTTTCATGTTGACCTTTTAGTGCTAGCACGGTAGCAGGTGTTTGAACTTACTTATTTTTATTTTCATTACTTGAAATTAACTGAAAATATAACATATATAACAAAATGGGTGTAAAAGTACTCGCAACGGCTTCGCACGGGTGCTATGTAGATAATAAACTTTCCTCTCGAATCAACCTATCTATTGCTGAAAACTGCATTAAAATCCGTTGCAAAGTTTAAAAGATCAAAGCGTACAAACAGTGGGAGCGACGTTATTTCATACTATAAAGGGTGTAAAAGTACCCTTATCGCAAACGAAGGGCACTTGCACAGAAAAAAATGTTCTTTTGAACCAAGAACCAACTACGTTTCACCTAATATTTCTTGACCTCAAATATATATATCTTGTACTAAGATAATCCAACTAACGCTTCAAAAATGAAGAATTCTTCAATTTCAAGATCGAAAATCTTTGTTCAAAAGAAATATTATTTAAGTCAAAATTTATATCTCAAATCAAAACCAATTTATTTCTAACATTAAGAATGGTTGTTTCTCAGATGCGTGGATTTGACTCAAAAATTAATTTTTGTACCAATATAGATTCGACCTTGGCTCAAGAATCAGTTCAGATCTCAAATGAATAATTTAAAAATCTTCAAGCAAGTAATATATTTCTTGGTAGAAGTTATTACTAGTTTTACACAAGAATCAGTTCAATTTCACAGTCAAGTATGAAGACATTCTTAAAGCAAGTAAAATATTTCTCGGTAGGAGATATTACTAGTTTCACCCAAGATTCAGTTAAATTCACAGTCAAGTATTAAGACATTCATAAAGCAAGTAATATGTTTCTCGGTAGGACATATTATTTATTTCACCCAAAAATTAGTTAAATTTTCAGACAAATATTATGACATTCTTAAAGCAAGTAACATATTTCTCGGTAGGAGATATTACTAGTTTCACCCAAGATTCAGTTAAATTCACAGTCAAGTATTAAGACGTTCTTAAAGCAAGTAATATGTTTCTCGGTAGGACATATTATTTATTTCACCCAAGAATTAGTTACATTTTCAGACAAATATTATGACATTCTTAAAGCAAGTAACATATTTCTCGGTAGGAGATATTACTAGTTTCACCCAAGATTCAGTTAAATTTACAGTCAAGTATTAAGACATTCTTAAAGCAAGTAATATGTTTCTCGGTAGGACATATTATCTATTTCACCCAAGAATTATTTAAATTTTCAGACAAATATTATGACATTCTTAAAGCAAGTAACATATTTCTCGGTAGGAGATATTACTAGTTTCACCCAAGATTCATTTAAATTCACAGTCAAGTATTAAGACATTCTTAAAGCAAGTAATATGTTTCTCGGTAGGACATATTATTTATTTCACCCAAGAATTAGTTAAATTTTCAGACAAATATTATGATATTCTTAAAGCAAGTAACATATTTCTCGGTAGGAGATATAACTAGTTACACCCAAGATTCAGTTAAATTCACAGTCAAGTACTAAGACATTCTTAAAGCAAATTTAACTAATTCTTGGGTGAAATAAATAATATGTCCTACCGAGAAACATATTACTGTTTCTCGGTAGGACATATTATTTATTTCACCCAAGAATTAGTTAAATTTTCAGACAAATATTATGTCATTCTTAAAGCAAGTAACATATTTTTCGGTAAGAGATATTACTAGTTTCACCCAAGATTCAGCTAAACCGAAACTTATTGGTACCTACCTATTTTTGAGTAAAAATACCACCTACTATTGATTCCAATAAGGAACGAGTCGGCTGGTAACCATCATCACCATCGAGTATAATTTCAAACCGCGGCCAAGACGCTGGGCATCCTAAATAAGGTTAAGCGATACTTCACACCTGGACAGCTTTTGACCTTATACTTACAAAGCACAAGTCCGATCCCTTTTGGAGTACGCTCAGGATATGACTCTGCTAAATACCAAATTGCCGCAGTGGACTCGGTGAAACGTAGGGCTAGCAGGCTTATTGGTGAGGAATACCTTGATAAAGCAAGCCTCAAGAAGTTGCGTGTCTGTCTTTGTTCTATAGGATGTACCGTGGGCATTTTGGTGTTGGTGGGATCTACCTCCTAGTGGTCTACCCCGGGCAACGGAATCGCTGACTTTTGTCAGTGGTTACGGCTGAATGATACCAACACTAGTGGAAGGGCCTGCAAAGGACCGCCTGGCTAGTTACCATCCTCCCGCCGAAGTCAGGCGCCAAAAAGTTCGCTGTGGTCCGTTGGTGCGCGGGAGAGCCAGTGCTACTGGGAAGGCTCGCTCCATCGTAGACCTCATCCTTGCTCAGGCAATCCTCGAGGTCAAGAGCTGACCCATCTCAAATAATAAAATAAACATCAGCTTTCGAACAGAAAAAAATCGCAAAATCGGTCCATTCGTTTGGGAGCTACGATGCCACAGACAAACCTACCTCAGATACACAGATTACTATCTACACAGATTATTATTATTCCTAATATTGACTTTAATCAAGACAATGAGTAAATAATGTTATCATTACAATAAAATTAAATAATGTGTGGTCTCATCTAATGTGGTCAAACTACAATTATCTACCTACTTACTAGGTACGCATACCTACCTACATAGTATCTATCTACTACCTACTTGGCGTGGCTGGCACCACAGTATAAATATGCTGGCACCGAGTAGTAGGTACCTAGGTATAGTAATTCCTACTGGACATTCCGAATTACTTAAACATTTTAAAGCTAGCTCAAAGCGTCGTTGGTCCGCTTTCACTCTGTTGCTACGCCCTATCAGGGTAATTATGTGTAACTTTATCAATCATAAGACCATTGATTTGTACCTCAACAATAAATAGGTAGGTAAGCTAACTATGACTATGACCACAGAAATGTAAAAACTTCTTTTTTATATCTATGACTGTGAATGAAATATTTGGTAAGTATAGGTACCTACCTACCTACTAGGTACCCACAAGTATCGACCTACTTACTACATAAGTAATATTATCTTTTACTACCAATTAGACTTGACTGGCCTGGCACCGACTTCAGATAGATGAGTGCAGGTAGCGCTTAGAATAGTTATATTAATTTATTTTCCGTATTTGAGTGCAAAACAAGTTTTATCATCTAGCAGCCACGTCATGACGAAGTTCAAAACGGGCTACTTATCACAAATAAAAAAAAAACATGTCTGTTCTAATTACTGTTGAGGAGTTCCCTCGCCGGACCCAACCCTGGGTGCATCAGCCATGTCATCATGATAGAATTTAGAACAGGCTATTATGGTTAAATCCATTTAAGTACAAAACTTTGTGTCTGTACTAAGTAGGTATTTACCGTTGAGGAGTTCCCTCGCCGGAAGTCAACCCTGGAAGCAGCAGCCAAGTCATGATGGAGTTTAGAACAGGCTACTTATATTATAGTTAAATACATTTACAAAATTTCGTGTCTTTGCTGTTCGCCGTGGAGTTATAGTTCCATTATCTACCTACCTCCTGACTCCATCAAGAGACCAACTCAACAGTACCAGATTATTGCATTGTTACTAAACTTACATCTGTATGCAAAATTTCAACTCAATCGGTTACAAACTTATAAGACGTTATCACGTCAAAAAAAAATACATACTTATAGATGAACTTTAAAACTTTAACTTACTCATCCTTTTTTGGAAGTCGGTTATAAATCACCAATAGGTAGGTAGGTATAGGTATTTGTATAATGTTGTTTATACCTACTGATGCAGCTAAGTTCATGAATCTTGATTTATGAGCATCGAAAGTAAAAGCAATATTGTAATAGGACATTATTTCTTAATTAAAAATTCTTTGATGCACTTAGATTCATGAATCTTGATCCAAGATTGGATACTCTTTACATTGTTGTACCAAGATATTATTTCTTGCAGCAAAATTTACAAAAGCTTGTTTCAAGAGATTGATTCTTTTACTATGAGCAGTGTTGCTGTATTATTTATGTTGTTTACCCGATCATCTCAGACTTACATCTCATCAGCTCATAATCATCATCTGCAATCTCATCATAACATAATCTACCACGCTTTTTTTAGGGTTTTTGAAATTTAGAAGGTATCATAAAATATCATGGGCGCCGCGCCGCGCGCCGCCAGGATTACTTTCAGGGAGTTGCATCTATACATTGAGAAAATATTCCGTTCAACTCGGAAATTTATTATTTGTGAATTATTATTAGACTAATTCTCTGAGGGCCTCGCGCGGAAAGACTTAAGACAATTTGCTTCATCTCAACACTATACTATCAACTAATATAAAATATTGATAATTTTAGTAATCAGTGGCGGATTCACAAATTGCCGCCCGTAGGCTATTCAAAATTTGCCGTCCCCGTCGTATAGGTACAATTTCGATAATCTAGTTCACAAACAAGGCGATGAAACTTAGTGGAAACAAAAAAAATTCGTTGTCAATAAAGTCAGTGTACGGACTAATGATATTCTAATGAACAGATAATATGTTAAACACCTACAAAACCACAGAAAAAAGTGTGCCGCGGGGGAGAGCCAGCTCACATATACGGCTTAACGCAGAATAAAGGAAAAACAGGCCCATTGGCCTGTTTTCGAGTCTTCACGATTGCGCGCCCACACATTAGTACGGACGGTAATTTTACGTGATAACGTGATCTGTCTTATTATGTCACAAAATCATGCACTTTCGCGGGAAATGTGCGTCATGTGCGTGACACTTTTTCGTGCGTGCAGCCGGTGTTCATCGATTTATAAGACGATATCACGTCAAAATGTTATATTGAAACTTTGTGTGGCCGTGGGAGCGAACTAAACTAACTTAAGGACAGTAATTAAACGCGGCAAGCGAAGCGAGCCGAGAAAAACATCGTTGTTTTGAACCATTTTGTGGCCAAAGTGATGAAAAATATTACTTATTGAATTATTTTTGGATATAATAACATTTAAGTAAATATGTATGAAAATGAATCTTTTAATTTTTATAAGACAAAAAACATGGCCCCGATTTGCC
Source organism: Diarsia rubi (assembly GCA_932274075.1). Classification (NCBI taxonomy): domain Eukaryota; kingdom Metazoa; phylum Arthropoda; class Insecta; order Lepidoptera; family Noctuidae; genus Diarsia; species Diarsia rubi. The sequence goes on along the minus strand of OW026440.1, from coordinate 1,959,582 downwards.
GCCCTATTATACTGAAGGATACTGAACTGATTGGCAAGGTGATGAACTGGACAGCAATCTAGATGAAATTTAAAAAATATCTTTATATTTTCTTTCCTGACAGGGGGGTGCAAGTGCTGCCGATGCCGGCGCGTCCATGGCAAAAATAAAACAAACATTTAAAAATAATAAATGATTAAACCGTGAGAAAAAATAAAAACATTTAGTTAGCTACCCTACTCCGAAATTAATTCAATTCAACTTCATGTCCTGCCATTTTACTCACTCATATGGTGTATAATCCGAGAGGGAATAAGACAGCACGCTACGATATTAGTATTTCGGATTTCAGAGTAAAGGCCCAGGCCTCACTATTTAGCTAATAGTGAGGTGAGTAGGGGTACCTACCCCTATTGTACCATTGCGATAAAAGAAGTTCCACTTCAAAATTAGTTTTTTCTATGAATCCACAACACAATAGATTTCTATTTGTTGGGTAAAATAAAAATCAAGTACTGGCAACATTTTAAACTTGCTTGTGCCAACCGCCACTAAATTCGTTCATTTCGTTCGTTTCGTTGCGTGCGTGAGTTGCGTCGCGTCGGGTCGGCAAATCATATTTTTAATATAGTGAGTGGATATTACCAAAATCAGCTGAATAAGATAATGGACGAGGACGGAACTACAGAAAACATCCTGGTATCCTGGGATGTGCCATCAGAAGTCGTGGAGAACTTCAAGAGTAAGTTGTGCATTTTTATGATGAACTATGGCGGGCGGCGGTTCCGTGTGGGTAGTCCGGTAGGCGATGTAAGTAAGATCGTGATACAAAATTTCAAATTCAATCTGCTCGAAACCGCCGCCGCGCGCCTCTTACCACCTCTTACCGCTTCAATGTAGGGGTGGGTAACTCCGGAGGTACTGATACAAAGGTACCGGTTCCGAACGCGGATACGTAAACCTTATTTATTCCTCACAATCCTTACCGGCACCACGGTACCAAATGATTCCGAGAACCGAGAATGCGTGGAGCGCGGGTTCGCACCACTAAATTGCTTTACTCTTTGGTTCGCACTCGCTCACTCGCTCACTCGGTGCGTCGTGTCATCATGTCGCTATAGTAATACCTACGTACCTATCGTTTCGTTTGGTTTGGTTGGTAGACAGACACGACACGGACGCGAAACAACAGGCTTTGGCTCTTTGGAATTAGAGTTCAAAATTGTTTTGGTTTTTCCAAGAGAACGATGCGTTGACGATTTGACGATCATAATAACAGTACGATGCGCTCTTATTTATATCGAGTTAGAGTTTAATATGGATTGACCCGATGCATAAAATGTGATTTTTGTGTAATTGTAGTCGCATAGAAGATTTACCACACTTTTATGGTATTATTCTTTTCATTTTATTAGATATTCTTCTGCCAACTTCAACATTGTTTTAGTTGTATTTATTTTTATTTTGGGACAAGAAGTAAAATAGAAATAATAAAACGTTCAGTTAAAACAAAAGTATTTTTTTTTAATTGAAAACAAGATAGTTTATTAAAATCTATACTTAGCTATGATTGCGTAGGTAGCTGTATGCACTAAATTCAATAAAAGTAGTAACGTTTTTTTTTAAATCATAATTATTAATAAAATGACCTACTGTAAAGTCTGTAAACTGCTCAATTCAAAATGTGCCAAATGATCTAACAAACCGAATGAATAAAATGTTCTGGGGGAACCGGGGAACCAAAATGACCGCGTGAGTGCCGGTGCCAAACGGTGCCAAAGGAATAACTAAGGTGAACCGGTACCGGACTCGGAGTCGGAATAAGTGAATCAATTCACTTTCCGGAATAAGGATTACCCACGCCTACTTCAATGGCGGGCGGCGCAACTCCGTGTGTCGTCGCCTATGAGTAGGTACCTGTAGGTGCTGTTTCATCTTTTTCCAGCATGCCGTTTTAAAATACATGAGAACCAAACTATGTTTGTATGAAGCGTCGACTGTGCTAGCAACTATATAAATTAGACATTAATACGCTAACATCCCGTTTTGTTTAAATTGTGTATAAATCTTGAAAGCTTAGATCAGTAGGTATAACGAAAGCGTAATGTTTATCAGTATACTTAGTAAATAATTAGGTATACTATTCTATGAAAACAAAACTAATTTCATGGAGTAGTGTTTTGAGTCGCACTTACTGGCAACGCTAAAATAAAAAAAAAAACTAAGTTTATTACAGCCCTCATAATCATCATTTATATTCAATTATACATATTTTTTTTTTTACAGAAAATGATATAAGCAAAGAACATTTCAAATATTTGGTTTCACATGATATTTATTTGAAAGAACTTTGCCCGCATATTGGGCACCGAATTCAACTTAAAAGTAGGATTACATAGACTCAGTTGCTGATAATGAAACCACATCTTCTATAAATGAAGATTTAATGATTAATAAAGCTAACTGTCAAGAAGCGATGCAATTTGATCAAGATCAATCGTTTGCTCTGACGGATATCACTTTAGACTTGGATTCCTACTTAAATATACCAAGTAGGCTTTCACTGCCAGAATTTGATTTAAAGACTATCCTCCAATCATCTCCACAGGGAAATAGTGTTTTAAATTATTATCAAAAATACAAACAATTGAATTCACAAAAAAGAAACATTGTTGTTGATGTTTTGATGAAACATCACTACACATTCATTGTTAACAAGTAATTATTGAACCACATATGTTTTCCCATTGTAGAACTTTTGTAGTGTTTGTTTTTCTACTAAGTATACGATTAAGTAGTAGCCTACGTAGGTTAAGTAGCTATAGTAGAATAGTCCAGACACACAGTAATCACCATGCAGTAGTTACTACACATTGTAGATTAGTGAAATACAAGCTTATTTAAGGTAAATGTGCAGTAAATGTTAAGATTTAGCAATGCCAGATGGTAAATGTCCTTTTTGCACATTTACCTTAACATATCTAGGTACTGCTCAAGTACAGTCATGAGCACCAATATGTATACACTTTCCTAGATTTAAAAGCAATTTTCACGAGAAATAACGATTTTAACTTGGAAGTAGGATCTTTTTCATAAAAATATGAGTTCTAGAATACTATGTTTGTAACAACATGAAGTTTTAATCAGAATAGTAGATGAAAAACACTTCAAAAAAGTTCTCAAGTGTTTACATATTAGTGCTCGTGACTGTACCTAGCTAACAAAATATATTACAAGTAGGAGTTCAGACAGCAGTAGTTTAGGTTCGGTACTTGCATGTCAAACCAAGTGGATTGTATACTGCCTAGTGCGGTTCCAGTGAGAAAAATGTAGGTATGTGAAAAGTAAGAGATTGTGTCACAAGGGAGCAAATTTATGTATTTTTGTGATCCTGATTCTAAATAACTTCATATTTTATATTAGGCAATGAACACTGCTGTCTGGTTTACATAATGCCATTTATATTTCAATACAAATGGAAATAATCAGAGTTTTTTTTTCCTCAGCAACATCAAACCAGAGGAATTCAATTTGCTAGCTGCAAAAATTGTTTCACTTTTCCCGACAGAAAGTATATACACATACTATATGAAAGCTGTGCCAACATCCAAATCTGCCTCAGGAAAATATGTGCCCTCTAAAGGCAAATTAGTGGACAAGGTTCGAAATCTGCTCTACATATCAGGAGCAAAGCGTAGGAGCACTAAATCCACTTACTCTATTAGGGATTCAGATGCAGAATCTGTGGAAAGTAATCAAGGTAAAATATGTATATCATTGAGCTAAGTTGATTTGTATTGTTTGGGGCTATTTACACAAAAAAGATACTCCGTATTTAAATGTCAGGTATATATGAAACATGAAAAGACAATCCATTCAGTCTTTTATAATGTAGTAAATAATCATTTGGCATCTTATTTTGTAGGATTAGTCTCGGTATAAATATTCTTCTTATAATTGGTGTTTACTGCATTTTATCTTTAAGAGATTTTCTTCTTTTTAAGACTGGAAGGTGCATACTTCAAAATTCTACTTCACCTTCACAAAGTATGGAAAAGTTACGATACATTTTTTCTTGGACTTATTTCAGAGGCGGTCTCAAATGATGACGCTATTTGGCTGAAACATAATTATGAGCCATGGGAACAAGTTTGTGAAAGGTGGAATAACACCTTTGAATTAAGGCACAAACAAAAATTTCAAACTGTACACGAATTTCTTGAAACATGGCCTATTTTAAAAGACGGCAAAGCAGATACTCTGGTAAAACATTTCTCAAAATAATTACATTAAATTTTTTTTAATTTAATTGATTCTTTAGAATCAGGCATTCTATTTGAGTTACTGAATGAACACTTTTTCAAATGGTAAGACCATTTGTTTCAACATTTATTCTACTGTCCCATTTGGAATGCTCACTCTGTATTATGCAACTCTGTTTCATATTTCCTTATTGTTACAGATATTTTTAGATTTTGAGAAACAATATAAAGAGAAGTCACTTAACTTTTATAAAAACTGGGAGCTTTTTTTCTCGAAACTTTTGAACCTTAGAGAGAGTATGGTGACTAATGAAGATGCAAAAGCAATCATTGAAGGTCTAGGAAATATCATTGACAATGGTAAGTACCTACGTAAATATTTATCCAGTCTATGTTGGCCTAGTGGGTAGTTACTCTGCCTACGAAGCTAGCGATCCCAGGTTCAATCCCCGGTTAGGGCAAATATTTTTGACACTAATATTTGTACCAGAATTTTAGATCTATTCTATCTATTTACAAGTATTTAAAGTAGCCATGTTAGTATATCGTCCTAGTACCTAGTACCCATCTATGCTATGCCATGCGATAATACAAGTCTATCGTGAGTTAAATTTTGGAGTAGGGTAAATCGAGGTTAAGACTCAAGGATACCTCCATATAACATTGGTATCCCACCAAACATATGTGTAATAAATAGGCCAAATTCTTACATGCCACCAAAAGTAGTGAAAAAGAACTTTGTCTATTTAATATAATGTGTTTCGGTGTGATATCAATAGTCGAGTAGCGAGACTAACATACCTACTTATTACACTTCATTTTATGATCAATAACAATGCATTTTAAATTGGTTGTCTTAATTTCTTAAAATGTTTTATTTCAGACAAAAGAATACCTGTCCAGATTTACCTGTTAGGTTTTTTAATACCACCCAAAGGCCGAAAATCACGAAAAGTCAAGTTCTCAACTTCTGAATCAATCCGGGGCATATTGGTTCAAATAGATGTAAGTATTGCATGTACCCAATTAAAATTGAATGGATGGATATAGGGTGGTTCCGCCGGTTTGCGTCCACTTAGTGGAGTTGCCATATTTGTGGTGCGAAAATAATATGTTGAAGTGCCCCAATTTATGTTAGTTCCAGCTTTTGCGCCTTAATTTTTCGTAGAAGTCGTTTATATCGCGCCTCCATTCAATCTTCCGCCCTCTATTTCCTCTCCTTAGGAGAGATAGTTTGAGTTCCGGGAAAGGACATAGGATAGTTTTACTCCCGGAAATCTTTCCCTAAGGGGGTGAAATGGGTGGTAAAAGTTTGTATGAAGCTACAATATTAACGAGTTCCCCATGGACGGAGTCGCGGGCAGAAGCTAGTATCCGATAAATTCAACATATTGCTTAGTGCACAGGTTACGAAATAGTACATAATGGTGTCGTTTCCTTTGTGCACAAACTAAACTTAATTTAGGCTATTGCTATCTTTTTCTCTCTTATAAAACGAGAAAGACACGCGACGAAATTTTTAGAGCTGTCAAATTTTGTTGGAACTAATATTTCCATTCAAATTAAGGGTGCCGGTAAAAAACATGTCGACTAAAAACACGGTGAACCGCAAGGCATAAACTAGTTTGACATCGCTAACTTAGTTCATAGCTATAGCCGCCCTTTTCTCGCACTGCCTTTTAGTAAAAGATGGCAATAGCCTAAATTAAGTTTAGTTTGTGCACAACAGAATCGACACCATTTCTCAAAATTATTCAATTCTTTTTGGTTTTTCATACAAATAACTTTGAATGCTCTGTCCCTACATATACACGTTGTGGTTTTGTAAACGTGGTGAATTTAACAGACATGTTGTCATAGCAGTAGATAGTGTGATTCTATGCTCAGGGTGTCTAAAATGGCCACTTTAATAATAATAATGTTAAAAATTTAATATTCTTAAAATGGACTTTATAGTTATAGACATAAAGTCCATTTTAAGAATTTGAAATTTTCAAACTTTTAACTTTAACTTTTTCTTTTTTTTTTAACTTTTTTTTTTTTTTTTTTTTTTTCATTTTCAACGTGATACATACTAAGATTCTGCGTGGATTCTGATAAAGCGGCCATTTTAGACCCGCTGTAATAAACACAAATAATTTTTAATTACTGAGATTTTTTTAAATTTTACTAAAATCATGCACGCATAACTTCTGCCATGCATTTACCTAAGCGAACTGCTGAGACCGGGTCAATGACCTAGCAGCAGAGGTTTACGAATGAAAAAGCGATCCCATTCATACCTACCTCACAACCTACTTAATTTGATGCCAGATCAATGTTCGATTGTTGGGGATAGTTTTTTACATAGGTACCCAACATCAAAAAATGGTTATTTTTTTTGCTAAATTTGTTCAGTTTCAATAATCTAGTATCTAACTTCTAAAAATTCACCACGTTTTCAAAACCACAGCATGTATTACAATGGAGAGAAAGTAAGAGAGCCATCGCATCTTCGAACTTCGATTTTCATAGTAGAGCCTCTGCTGAGCTGGGGAATATTCCTGGGAATTATGGCATGACTTTAAAATTGTGTTTTTAATGCAGGACGCCGGAGATATCGACAACGTAATCCAAACCCAGAAAGCTAAGGCGGCAGCGCGGAAAGACACCGTGCAACCATACGTGCTCTTACAAGGACCGCTGCAAAACTTCTCCCAGATATACATCGTAATTGATGATGTCAAATACCACATGCAATCAGCTGCAAAGGCGTTCGACTTATTGTTCAAGATATACCATGTCTTTCACGCTAAGTATCCCCAAGTGGCTGAGCACCTCTTCGTAATCATTCAAAAAAAAGTGTACGAAGTCCATACAGCGTATGATACAGTACCACCATATATAGTCGATGTTTTAAACTTAGATGTGTAAAATTATAAGGTTGAATTTTATAAAAGTTTGTCAAATGTAAAAAAATGTACAGAGTTACCGTGAGCTGACATTTGGTCAGGGCTTTATACACGTCCATAAGGACGTGTATAAAGCCCTGCCCAAATGTAATTTCTTGTTTACATATGCACCGCCTAAAATTTATCTGCTTTGTTCTAAGGTTGACTGTTAGAGAATACTCTGTGGCGTCAATTTTGTACGAAAAAAGTAAACTAAATCCATAAAATGCTGTGTACCGAGTGCAAAGCGGATATTGGTAATTTTAAAAAATAAATTTTACATTTAGAACTAATTAATAAAATAAAAAATAACTTCCATTGTCCTATTGAAAATTGTCAGAGAATGTATGGTACAAAATATCCTTTAAAAGATTATTTGATTTAGTTTATTTGATCTTTTTTCACAAATTGTTTGATAATCGCCGACTTGGCTTGGCAGTAAGCCCATGGAAAGTACATCGCATCCGGATTCTATATTATTTATATTACTTGAATACTATAATGTAGTATCCTGCTAATAGTAGCTATCCTGTGTCAAGTAATTTTCAGAATAAATGATAAACTTACATTTAATTTTGACTTTCATTTCATTATTTTGGACAAACATCATATTAGATATAAATGGGTTTCGAAAATGATTTGGCTTGTATAGATTAGATTTGTTTAGGTACTTGTATGTTTTTGATTTATATAATCAAGCGTTTTATACTTGTTGTAAAATGGAACTTAGGTATTCCATTCAAATCACATACTTACGTTTTTCTTTTAAGCGTGTTTAATTCTTCTCTTTTATTCTTACATTCTTGTTGTACAATGGAACGTATTCCATTCAATTTACCTAAAGCTCTTATCATTTATGAGTTAAACAATTTAATTATCTAGGTACTAAGAACAAGATATCTTACTTTAATTTGAAGATATCATGTTCTAAATAGCTATCTTAATTAACTCTTTTCTAAGAGCTTTAGGTAAAATCGAATGGAATACGTTCCATTTTACGACAAGAATGTAACTTTTTACGAGAAGAATTAAACACGCTTAAAAGAAAAACGTCTGTGATTTGAATGGAATGCGTTCCATTTTACAACAAGAATAAAACGCTCTTGAGTGAATTATCTCAGCTATTTATAACAAGATATTTTCGTTCTTGGGTCAAGTCATTTAGCTTTTAGAAAAAGAGCTTTACTTATTTGAGCGGAATATGGTCCCTTTTACAACAAGAACAAAACGCTCTTGAGTGAATTATCTCAGCTATTTAGAACAAGATATTTTCGTTCTTGGGTCAAGTCATTTAGCTTTTGGAAAAAGAGCCCTACTTGTTTGAGCGGAATATGATCCCTTTTACAACAAGAACAAAACGCTCTTGAATGAATTATCTCGGCTATTTAGAACAAAATATTTTCGTTCTTGGGTCAAGTCATTTAGCTTTTAAAAAAAGAGTTTTACTTTTTTGGGCGTAATATGGGCCCTATTACAACAAGAATAAAACGCTCTTGAGTGAATTATCTCAACCATTTAGAACAAGATATTTTCGTTCTTGGGTCAAGTCATTTAGCTTTTAGAAAAAGAGCTTTACTTCTTTGAGTGGAATGAGGGTTCTCTTTTACAACAAAACAAAACGCTCTTGAATGAATTATCTCAGCTATTTAGAACAAAATATTTTCGTTCTTGGGTCAAGTCGTTTAGCTTTTAAAAAAAGAGTTTTACTTTTTTGGGCGTAATATGGGCCCTATTACAACAAGAATAAAACGCTCTTGAGTGAATTATCTCAGCTATTTAGAACAAGATATTTTCGTTCTTGGGTCAAGTCATTTAGCTTTTAAAAAAAGAGCTGTAGACCATTTGAAACGTATTCGCTGAAAAAAAAAATTCTTGAAACACCTACCGAATATTATTTGAGTCAAGATCTTTTGAGTTTTCGATATAAGGAAAGTCGAAAACGTCTTCGATTGAGATACAATATGTTTCGAAACATCAATTTTTAGATTTTAAGTCAAGAGACAATTAAGTTTTGATCTAAATAAGTAGTTTTTGGACTAAGAACTATAATATGAAACATAAAATATCTCAATCGAAGACATTTTCGACTTTCCTTATATCGAAAACCCAAAAGATCTTGACTCAAATAATATCACTTGTTTCAAGTAATTTTTTTTTTCTGTGTGTTCTCCCCACCACTGCGATATTTTTTTTTTTTCTATACCATGCCTGGGAATCCCCTAGTTACGGAGATATTGGGGGTCAAAGTTCCAAATTTTGCACAGCTGTTTTTGTAAATACTAGTTTATCAGGTTATAACTTTACTTAAATTACCTCCATCATCCTTTCACTATTCAAAGCATCCACTAGCACAATGTTTCAAGAGTGCTACATTGAGTTTTACCGTTAAAATGAGATTTTTGACCCCAAAAAAAAAAGTCGTTTCCAACCAAAAATTTTTGCGTAGGAGTACTTAATTAGATGATAGAGAATGCTTGGTTGACGTATGTGTGAAGGGTTAATTTACACCCTGTATATAGATGATTATTTATTTATATACACACAAAAACATAACAGGACATTACATTAAAATAGAAGAGGATTAACTGCCTCACACAAAGACTTTTAATGATTACTTAAACCATCACTTAAGTAAAGATTTTGACACTTTAGTGAAGATTTGTATGTCAAATCATTGCTAACTGCGGTACTCAGAGATATTTAAGCTGTCACTTAGTAAAGATTTGACATACTTTTGTATGACAAAATTGTCAAAACCTTTACTTAGTGATGGGCTAAGTAGTCAGTAAAGCTCTCTGAGTGCGGCAGTAAAGCTCGCTAAGTGCGGCAGTTAGTGTCGGCTTAAGTAATCATTGAATATCTCTGAGAACGGCAGTATGATACTGATTATTTCTAAAAATGTTTGTACTAATATTTTTTTTCCTTGTTACAGATTCATGGCGTCCGTGGTACCGCACAAACACCAACTAAACTCCCCCTCTCACCCCCAGATTTCAGCCATCTTGCAATAACGAATTTACAAAAAAAATGCGCTCCGCCAACAGCCGTCCACACTCACACACAATAAAAGTCATAAAAAAACTAAAAATAAAAAAGAAAAGCGAGCTTACTACCAACATAATAATAAAACTGTGTTCGAAACTATAGTTACCAACTTAGGCGCGCGAATTTTTTTGTTCTAAATAGGTTTTTGACTAAAGAGGCTTTAACTCTGTAGTTTATGGATGTAATAATAAATAGTTGCCTTCTCTTAGTAGTATAAAGTCTTGGTCCAATCTCTTTAATAAAATATAAGTAATAATTTCCCCTTTACATATAAAGAAACTGTTTTAGAGGTGTTATATTTAAAGATTGAGTGAAGGTTAGTACCTATATCACTTTTTATAATTATTAGTCTTTAGGACTTATTATAATAATAAAAAAACAAAATGGGTTCGATTCCCTCTTTTTTTTGGGAGGGTAAATTATCGAATGACACCTCCCGCTCTGAGCGGAGCGAAAGAGAGTGTCAGACTTTTACTGACTAAAAACCACCCATGTTCTTTCTAAGCCCTTTGTGTCGAGGCGCCGGTATTTCTTTCGATCAACCCGCAGCCCCGATAGGGATTCGATTCCCTCAAGCTATGATCGTAAAATTGGACCCAAAAACTAAAGAGTGTCCATGGAGTTTCCACCATTCTTCTCCAAAGAGATCTACTTATGCTTTAAAATGGGCAACTACAGTACTTTCACAAGTTACTATGCCTTGTGACTGTGACTGTATACATACAGGCATCTCCCCGTAGGTTGCCGGGATCCAGAGGAATGTGGCGAAACTTGGGGGAGGCCTATGTCCAGCAGTGGACGTCTTTCGGCTGAAATGATGATGATGATACTGACATAATAAAATAGGGATGTCGATCGACTAAAAAGAAATATGAATCTGTTAAGTCCGACAGTTAGATCATCGAAAAATATTGGAAACGTGTTTTTTGTTTTATAAAATTTATAAAAATTTACGAACATAAAACGCGTCAAAGATCATAAGTGGGGCTTGTGACGTCACTTTTAGGTAAAAAATGTACAGATATATGTGACGTCTCGCGAGTTTTATGGTTTACATGAAAAAAGAAAAAAAATGTGTCCAATATTTTTTGGAAATCTATCTGACAGACTTATTTTTTTTTTGTCGTATTTGAATGCATATCCACTGTGAAAGTATAAAAGTGATTGATTTCTTGCAGGTGCAAAATCGACGATCTTCACACAGAATGATCAATAAAGCCATATTTATTCCATTTTTCAGTTCGAAAACATAAGCAATGGAGACTGCGGAGGTAGAAAAGAGTGCCACAGTCGGCCCCGACGATACGAGCCAACTTAACAGGAACAGGGTGAGTAGAACTCCTTATTCCTTGAAGGTCGAAGGGACAACGGCCCTAAAACTGTTACCATATTCAGTACATCATTCTAAACACCTTTCTTCATCCTTCTGAAGCCCTCCGCCACGTCTGTCTGTCTGTTCGCGATAAAATCATAAACTTCTGCACCGATTTTCATGCTGTTTTCACCAATGGATAGAGTGGTTCTCGAGGAAGGTTTTAGTATATAATTTGACCGACATCCACGCCATCGAAGCCACGGGTACCAGCTATCACACTAATATTATAAAGGCGATAGTTTGTGAGTGTGTGTGTGTATGTTTGTTACTTCTTCACGCAAAAACTACTGAACGGATATGAATAAAATTTGGTACACAGATAGCTTATAACCTGGATTAACACATAGGATAGTTTTTATCCCGAATTTATATTCCCGTGGGATAATTTTCGAGTTGTAGCGGGTGAAGCTGCTGGCAACACCTAGTATATTATCATTTTTCTTTCGATCCGGTTAGACTGGAAGCCGACCCCAATTACCGACAACCATCAGCTGGGAAAAGGCTAGACAGATGATGATGAACTGATGATGAAATGCTACATGGATTCATGGTCTGAGAGAGTAGTATAACCAAAGGCTAAAACGATCAGAATAAATCCAGCAATAATAGTATATCTTTGGGGCAAGGTAGTCTGAAATTATAAAACGTTATGTGATGTACAGAGAGTAGCGATGGCCCAGTGCTGGCGGCCCCGACTTACGAGCAGGTAGCCATTCGATTCCAGACGAACGCATTACATACAGGGTGTAAATTAACCCTTCACACATATGTATACGTCAACCAAGCATTCTGTACATCAAACTAAGTACCCCAACGCAAACATTTTTCCTGAGAAATGTCTTTTTTTTTGGGGTAAAAAATCACATTTTACGGTAAAACTCGATGTGGCACTCTTAAAATATTATGATAGTGGATGCTTTGAATAGTAAACGGGTCATGGAGGTAATTTAAGTAAAGTTATAAACTGAGAAACTAGTATTTACAAAAACAGCTGTGCAAAATTTTGAACTTTGACCCCCAATATCTCCGTACCTAGGGGGTTCCCAGGTATGTTCTAGAACAAAAAGCAGTGGTGGGGAGAACAAGTGCCCTTCGTTTGCTTTAAGGGTACTTTTACACCCTTTTTATTGTGTAATTTATTTCATCACCACTGCTCTCAAAACTGTGACGGAAATACATCGTTAGGAAAGTTGCATGTTTAGAACCAAACCATTCGAAGACAAGTATCATCTACAAACCCTCACTAAGCCCACATGGTGCATGATTTTCACGGTCCATTCCACGTCATAGAGAGGAGGCCTGTGCCCCAGCAGTAGGAATATTATACGCTGATCGCGAGCCGCTGTAACATTTCTCCAAGTTCACTAAAACACTTAACGCTATAAACCTCATAAAAAATAAACAAGCATTTAAACTGCAGTCTTAACCTATAATAAAACACCATTACACCCTCATTCTCAATGCCAAGGGGAAGCACAAGGTCTCAATGTGTATATTAATGTTAGCACTATCTGACAAGGTAACGTTATACATATGTATACATGCTGGTGTTCATGAAGGAGGCTAGCTAATGTGAGAGCTCTAAGGTCTTACAAGTGATTACGGACATTATACAGGGTGTTAAATAAAAGGCTAATGAATTGTAGGTAATGTATTTTAGTTTTATAGAAACAATGTGACCGTTCATAGCACAGTTGAAAAAGTGAGAGAAAAAAAATATTGCCACCGGAGTGGTCAACATAAAAAAAGCTTATTCTAGTGTTGCTATTACAATAACTTAGAATGCTACTTAATTATTACTAATTTATGTTTTGTATTGAACACAGGGTGTAAATTAATCCTTCACACATACTTCAACCAAGCATTCTGTACATCAAACTGAGTACTCCTACGCAAAAATTTTTGGGTGGGAAACAACTTTTTGTTTTGGGGTCAAAAATCTCATTTTACTTTAAAACTCAATGTAGCACTCTTAAAACATTGTGCTAGTGGATGCTTTGAATAGTAAACGGGTCATGGAGGTAATTTAAGTAAAGTTATAACCTGAAAAGCTAGTATTTACAAAAACAGCTGTGCAAAATTTTGAACTTTGACCCCCAATATCTCCGTAACTAGGGGGATCCCAGGTATGGTCTAGAACGAAAAAATGATCGCAGTAGTGGGGAGAACAAGTGCCCTTCGTTTGCGCTAAGAGTACTTTTACACCCTTTTTATACACAACATAACATATGATAATCCCCGATGACCAAGGCTACCGACATAGCCTGAAGAATTGCCAAACTTAAGTGGCAGAGGGCAGGGCACTTTGCTCTCAGAACGGATGGCCGATGGGGCAGGAAAGTTCTGGAGTGGCGACCGGGAACCGGAAGACGTACCGTTGGAAGGCCTCACACTAAGTGGACCGATAACCTGGTGAAGGTTGCGGGGACCCGCTGGATGCGAAACGCACGGGACCGGTGACTGTGGCGACACTTAGGGGAGGCCTATGTCCAGCAGTGGACGTCTTTCGGCTGAAATGATGATGATGATGAATCCCTGATGTGTGAGATAGAGGTTATTATGTTTAAATGCCTTTTAATATAGAGCAAATCTATGGCCATCAACCAAGCACAAATTAGGAATCCTCGTCTGATCCTCGAGAAATTACAAGGCTTACGTTAAACAAGTTGATCGAAAGAGTCGAAAGAGAGTGAGTCGAAGCTAAATAAGGGTGTTTTGTAATGGTAGAATAAAGCTTAATAAATGACAAGGGTGTACCGTTAAATATGAAAAAAATTGAAAGGGTATGGTATGGTAGGAATAAAAGTCAGCTGCTACAAAAAGGGTGCAGGAAGAATATCGAGAGAAATGGGTATATCCTGATACCAAAAATCGACGACGTGTGACATCTTCCAACTCCCACTCACACCAAAAAAATAAGTATTCAGTACCGCTTTTCCGTACATTTTGAACGTGGAGACTATTACTTACAGTTTTGTTCGAAACAGCGGCTTTTTTTTTCTTAAGTAACCGACGAAAAAATTTTATGAGGAAGACTCACAATGTACTGAACCGTTTTACCGTCGGTGTCCTTTCTACCCTGTATAATCCTCAAAACCATGTACAGAACCTCTATTTTAAATCAATTAAACCGTTCCAGCTTACTAATAACTTCCCTTTCTTTCTATTCCAGAGTTTCAAATCGAAACAACTAGTGCGCAGTCAAGCAATACGCGAGACGCATTCACCACCCCGTGCACTCTCACCAGCACAACCAACTCCTACAGTCACAATCTCAACCATTACCGTCGCAAACTCAGACATTACCGTCGCAAACTCGACCATTACCGTCGCCAATTCGACTCCTGCGCCTAGCGTAGAAAATACTACGACTAGTGCTAACATAGCTAGCAATGTCGGTAATGTCATCGAAAATGGCACGAGTAACATTGGCAACGCCACGATAACAAGGTCATCTAGCGTCGAAAACTCACCGCTTACTGCGGTAAACTCAACGGTTACCGCGGTAAACTCGCCGCTTACCGTGATAAACTCGTCGCCTGGCTCCGTTAACTCGCCGGCTAGCGTGAACAACTCGCCGCCTAACGCGGTAAACTCGTCGGGAATGTCGCCTACCGTGGTTAGTTTTACTCCTACCGCGGGTTACTCTGCTGCTAGCACGAGTAATGAACGAACTGTCAGTGTGAGTGACGATTCTAGTCATGTTAGTGTTAGGTGTAGTGATGTGGTTAACAGTAGTGATGTGAAACATAGTGATAGTGATGATTTTAAAAAGAAGTTGCCTGTTGAGATTCAGGTGAGTGTAATATGGCTTCTTTGATTTTACATAATTTTACAGCAATAGCGATGTTTAGTGACTTAAAAAAATATGATTCTAATTAGTCCGTCTGTTAGATTATCGAAAAATATTAGATGCGTGTTTTTTGTTTTATCAAATCAATAAAGATTGACGAAGATAAAACGCGTCAAAGATTTTAGTGGGGGTCGGTGACGTCACTGACCGCTAAAAAATGTCATACGTCATACGTCTTAGAGAATGACGTCACACGAGTTTTGAAAGAACTGGGGGCCAATTCTCGATTTTAGAGATAGTGTCGAACTCGACAAAAATTTCTAATGACGTCATTTTTTTGACAAATTTTAAAAGTTGCTATTCTGGGGATGTCGAATTCGACATTTGTCGAAAGCTAACGTTAGAGTCCATGTCGAGTGCTTCTGAGCAGTAGAGATGTCATGTCGATTGTAGAGATACGTCATTTCTGAGTGAATTCGTTGAGTTTTGGATTGTACACTGTGTTTTCTTTTCTTTAATTTTTAAATAAAATACGGCTTGGCATCTCATACTTACTGGAAATTCGATTTATACTCTTTGATTTGTGCCCTTGCCTTGTTTGATTTTTCCCCTCCATGTTAAAATAAAACTTTTAAAATGTAAAACAGCACCCACTAATGATGTAAACACAATACATGTAAACATAACAAAAGATTTGAAGGAACCGCAAATAGGCGCAAATTCTGACACTGACAGACAGTCAACTGTCAATTTGTTTTCTTTATTTCACGAAGAGCATACGAAAATCTTGAAACACACTAAACGTTTCGTTTTATACTTAAATAATTAGGTTTAGTCAGCGTTTTAAAACATAATCATTCATTAACTCATAGCTACCTAAAACAGAACGTGCGATTCTTCATAATGGTAACATTATGTTCACTCGACTCGACATTTTTATTTCTATTTTGACTGAGAATACGAAATCGAGAATTGATCGTCTTCATTGTTTGTTTACGCGAAAAAAGAAAAACAATACGTGTCCAAATTTTTTTGGTAATCTACAGGGTGTTTGGCAGAACGTTGAACATACGAAAATGGTGGATAGGTGGGGTCATCTGCTACTTACTCAGCCCTATTTTATTTGGTCCTGGCCCACTGGATATTTAAAAAAAAAAAAACTTTCTTGTTTCACCACTATCTTAACTTAAAGTGTAATTTTAATTAAAAATGGGTTAAACAGGCAATATTTCGTTTTTTTTTTATCTTTTGTGTTGGCAGATTCTTATAAATTTATTGCTTTATTCAGATGTTAGCTAGAAAAAAAGTTATGAATCCTCAAACTTGCAGAAAGATGTAAAAAATACTTAAATCTTAATTTCAACATGCATAAAAAAAAAATTAAAAAAAAATTATTGAGGAGTTCCAATTCTAGCAAAACATCCCTAGTGTATGAGCTTTCTAATGGTATGTAATTTGCTTTTATAAAAAAAAAAACCAAGAGTTATTTCATAATTTTATCAAGTAGGACATTTTTGACGAAACTCTACCTTTACGGAAAGTTAAATGTTTTGCGAAATTTAATACTGCAAGGTTGGTAAAAATGATCGATTGAATTGTTTGCTTCTAACTGCGGTACTCAGAGATATTTAATGATTACTTAAGCCGTCACTTAGTAATGATTTGACTTACTTTTGTATGACAAAACTGTCAAAACCTTTACTAAGTGATGGCCTAAGTAATTATTAAAGCTCTCCGAGTGCGGCAGTAAGTGGGTTGATGTATTATATGTCGTGTATGTTTGAGTTTCTGTGAGAGGATGAACGAAAGATGATTTTTCTTAGCTTGTTTTGATTGATGATGTACGAAAGGCAATTTTTTTTGTTTGTTTATTATTTGTTATTTTTTGTTCCCGTACAATATCTATGTGGATATAACTATGGTTTAATTTAATTTATGTTTTAAAGTATCATATTGGAAAATTCTGTAATGCTGCTATAATTATTTTTTCAATAAATATATTAATGTCTTAATATCCTCCGCAGATAACATCAGGCAGTTGGGACGACACTCACCACGAACGCTACCGGCCCCGTCGCTGGCATTCGGACGCGCCACGTGACTTGCTGTCAAACAACCCTCGCGTTAATTGCGTGTGTGGCTACTGTGCTGCCTGTGTACATTGCAAGTACGTTATCATCATCATCATCATCATCATCATCATCATCATCATCTATACTTCGCCCCATGAAAAACTATATTTTTTGTAAAATAACCAAATTAAAATGATCTCTCAAAATGGGAGAAGCATATACAAAGAGAAGTTAGGTTATACTGGTTATCTATATCATCAGTCATCTATACTTCGAGTCATGAGAGACTATAATTTTTGTAAAATTTTCAAGATAAGCTGAATTCTCGAGGTCAGGTTATATCGGTTATGAATATCATGTAGGTATACTGCCACGAGAAGCTATAATTTTTGTATATCAACCAAATTAAGCTGATCTCTCGTGATAGGGGAAGCTTATACAAAGCGATGTCAGGTTATATTGGTTATCATCTATACTCCGCGGCACGATTAACTATTCGTGGGGATCTTTTTTTTATGTACTTATGTTTTTTTTTTAAACGTTGCCCCACACTACAAACTCCTGTATCGTGGGTGCGTTCACAAACATTTAAACTCACATACACAAATACCCAGACCCGAAACAACTATTTGTAGGCCATACAAATATTTGTTCCGTGCGAAGTCGAACCCGCGACACGCAGCGCAGCAGTCTAATCGCTCAGCCACTGACGCTAACTGGCACAACTTTTAAACTTCCTTACTTTATCCATTCTTGTCTCACCACACATCCACCTAAATATTCTCATCTCAGCTACATGCAATCTATTTCATCCCCTTTAACTCGAGGGGCATCGAATCGTAACAGATAGTAAACGTGTTTAATAATCCCATTTTCAGTGCTAAATACACTTTAATAAATATCTTACTTTTTAAAATAAAATATTATGTGGTTAGACACAAATATTACGATGACAAACAGGAAAGAATCTATGTCTATTAATGTCAACAAGCCAGTACTACAAGCAAATTTAAGTAACGATATTGTTATTAAGTGTGTCTTCGAAGACAATAAAATCTCAGAGGATCCACTAGTAGGTCTTGGAAGACAACAGTATTCGGAGACCCACCGGTGGGTCTGCTTGGTGGGTCCTTGAAGATGAAGTGTATAAATGTTTGTATTTCAGGGGCCGTCGGCGCCGCCCTGCGGTTAAGCAAGATTCGGGCATCGTGTGCCCCGACGACGACCCCTCCGATAATGACGCAGGTGACTACGAGTAATCAATTTAATATTAGGAAATATTGTAGGAAAGTAGCGGATCTGATAGACCGCCCGGAAAAGCAGCGCTACATTAAACATCAATAAAATCGTCTTTGCCGTTGAGAAGAAGATCAGTGACATACTGACCTGACGCATACAGCGCCACCTGCCGGGTCCAATTGTGTATTCAAACCATCGAGAAACCAATTGAAATATACACACAAAATTTCTACCAAACCGGTCCCGCCTTGTAGGAGGAGTTAGGTGACAAACACACATACAAAAGAATTATATGTATTAAGATTTCGAAACGCCTAGTTCACATTTCCCGTGACCCAATAACTGAATTTTTCCTTGGCTGGTGACTAAATGTTGCCATACAACGTGGTAACGTGGCAATGCCGCCAGTCTTTTGGGCACATTACCAGATGACAGCGTCGGTGTTGAAAATGTCGTTTTCGTTTTACAGGCGCATCATGTGGTATCGAACCTATGAGAAAAGCAAGCAGCCTGGATGTCGACGACCAACCATATTATTGCAGGTAAATCACTCCATCTGCCTATAAGAATCAGAATCATTTATTCGTAAACATAGATAATAATTACATAATATAAGCTCTTAAAAATAAGGTGGTGCGCTATGTTTTGCCAATTGACATACAAATTACAAAAAGGACGATTATACATACTATTAAATTAAAAAATAAATGTCTTACAATATAATTAGTTTCATGACAATTCAATTTTATTATTATTCATAATCAATTTCGTTTCATGTCAAAGTCAATTAATTCAAGTTAAAGATATAAATGTAAAATATTACATTGTATGTCAGCTTTATATAGTTACAGAGATTCATCTTCAAAAAAATCGTTAAGGGTATAATAACCGTTTTTTTAGAAAGCGTTTTTTTACACTTCTCCAATGGCAATTTTTTTATTCCATCAGGTATTTTATTGTATACCAGCTGACCCACGCAACTTCGTCTGCGTCACAATAAATATAGCTTACAACCTTCCTCGATAGATCGACTATCCAACATAGTAATATTTTTTCAATTAGCTTTCTAATGTGGAAAGAATTTTCAAAGTCGTCAGAGTAATTTTTGAGTTAAATCGTAACAAACAAAAAATCTAATCTTTCCTCTCTATAATATTAGTTAAGATTACCTTAGAATATAATTATTATTAAAGTGAGAATTACTATAGGTACATATCATCTGATGATGATATTATGTACCTATAGTAATTCTCATCATCATCAGCCTTATATTGGTCCCACTGTAGGGACTCAGGCCTCCTCTCTAGGAGAGGGATGGGCTATAATCTACCACTCGGGCCCAGTGCGTATGTCACATATCTTCGATTTTTTGGTTCTAAGATAAGGTTTCCTCACGATGTATTCCTTCACTGTTTTGAGAGCAGTGGTGATGAAATAAATTACACAAAGTAATGCCTGGGTTCGAACCAACTGTTCGTAAGTCGGAGCCGCCACCACTGGGCCACCACTGCTCACAAAACAATATACAATAACACCTTGTAAATATTATGGTGCAATAAATATTTTGAATTTGAATTTCCCGGAGGCCAGAATCTCCACGTATCTACACTGGGACGCGAGGGCCGGCGCAGCGGACCGCGTAATTATTTTGTTGCGCGGACATTTTTACATTGCGATATCTTCTAAGATATTTGTTTAAACAATATAGAATAAAAAGCACAAATATTCTGTATTAAATTTCCGTTCTAACAAACCTATTTATTTAGATATAGATTAATACCATATGGGTTAAATAAGCTTCGCAAAAAATAACTCTATTTAACCTAACATTTCAATGGTAAAAAATGGTTACAGTGAGCTAATCTTAATAGATAGATATATGCTGTCGCTGACTTATTTGTAGAACTTTTAAAGAAGAACATTTCTTTCATACATGATATTTGCGTAACTTAAACCATTTTCGCAGCGCACGCAACGGAAGCTCTTGATAAGGAATATCGTTTCACGTTTATGCAACATTTTTCATTTATGCTCCACTCCTTTTAGTCCTAGCGTGATGTTATATAGCCTAAAGCCTTCTTCGATAAATGGACTATCCAACACAAAAATATTTTTTCAATTCCAACCAGTAGATCTTGAGATCTTAGCGTTCAACCAAACAAACAAACTCTTCAGCTTTATAATATTAGTATAGATTTGTGGTGCAAGACCAAAGAAGCTTTTTTTCATTAGAATATAATTTTCCCAATGTTGGAATCAGCTTCCAGTCTTACAGGATGCAGCTGAATACTAGTATTTTACATAGAGCGACTGCCTATCTGACCTCCATAACCCAGTTCGTTACTCAGTACGTACTGGTTGTCAGACTGGCCACTATTTGTTACGACTGTCAGAGATCTTCAAATGACAGCCAGGCCAACAGGTATACGTACTTTCCAATGCACAGAGGAAACTCGGTATTTAATGGGACCCGTCCGTGGACTTACCTAGGCAAAAAAAGAAAAAGAAAAGATATTAATTTGCACACGCCACAAGTGCACACAGTAAAAATCACACTAAAATTATAAAGGCGAAAGTTTGTAAGTGTGTATGTTTGTTACTCTTTCACGCAAAAACTACGGAACGAATTTGAATAAAATTTGGTACACAGATAGTTTATAACCTGGATTAATGCATAGGATAGTTTTTATCCCGATTTTATCTTCCTTTGGGATAATTTTCGAGTTGTAGTTAAAAAATACGACTTTACCTAAAGATCGACCCGAGCAGCAGTTAATAAAGCCACGACACATTTAATAGCGAATGTATATTAACATTTATTTTCCATTTTCAGATGCCCAGAGCGTAAAGAACCCAAACCGAGGCCGTTACACAGATATGAATACTACGGTAAGAGCATTGCTTAACTATCTTTTTATGTTTCCTTACCCAAAAGGTAAAAACGGGATCCATTTCTAATAAAAATCCACTGTCCGTTTGTCTGTCTGTCGGCAGGCTGTATCTCATGAACCGTGATAGCTAGACAGTTAAAAATGTATTTTTGTGGCTGCTGTAACAACAAAAACTAAAAACAGAAATATTTAAGGGGGGCTCCCACACAACAAACGTGATTTTTGTTTTTGCTCGATATTCGGTACGGAACCCTTCCATTAAAGTCCATAATAACTTTACTTCGGTGACTTTGTTTGTTTTATTGACTTTTCGCCACCTTTGATATTATTAGAAGTCGTTTTTTTTTGCGTTTATTTTGAGACAGTTCAAAAGTGCCTTTATCTGGTATATTTGAATGAAATGCTTTAATTTTTATTCACAGACCATTAAAATCATGTTTCATCTTTCAGATGACCGAGGAATATACGAGCCAACAGTTCCAGAGCTAGTCGCCTTCATAAAGGATACCCTCAACAAGAACATGCGCGATAGGATGGCGCTGTTCAAAATAGAGAAGGAGCTGAACTCACTCGTCAACGATGCGGGGTAAGCTGACTTAGTAGAGTTAGGTCTTGTGTCAGCAACATTGCAGGGGCCAACAAGAGCCGACGCCTGGCGGGACTGCGGGTTGTTCGAAAGAGATATCGTGACATCGACACAAAGGGCTAAGAAGGAACATGGGTGGATTTTAGTCAGTAGAAGTCTAACACTCCCTTTCGCTCCGCCCGGTGGAATCATTTGACGATTTCCCACTCTCAAAAAAAAGATGCAGGTCTTGGGTTTCATCAGATCCCTGTCTTCGGTCGTATCGATTGAAGGAAGTGAGTAAACGTGTCCCAGAGCTAGTCGCTTTCATTAAAGACACTCTTCGAGATAGAAAAGGAACTGAACTGGCTCGTCAACGATGCAGAGTAAGCAAACATGGTAGAGTTAGGCCTTGGGTTTCATCAGATCCCTGTCTCCGGTCGTGGAGCAAGGTACCTGTTAACCTTTTGAACGCCATGGTTTTGTATAGCTGACAAATGATACCGTGCCCAATGACGTTTTCTGGTCGTCTTTAGACGACGATGGTGGCTTGGTTGGCACGTTTTCATTTGCTCGCCATGGCGTTCCAAATATTCAGTGAGTTAGTTCAGGAAGAGAAAGTATAACTCAGCCGGAGCCTTCATAGAGGGTAACCTCAACAAGAACATATGTAATAGAGTGGCGCTGTTTAAGATAAAAAAGATGGAGCACGGAGTGAAAGGAGCTTACCCCGCATCATTGACGAGTGTCAACAATGCGGGGTAAGCAAACGTGGTAGAATTATTCTTAGGTTTTGAGCGGCAATGACATCCGAAGGTTATTAGTGAAAGCCGTGCTGCAGCATTATGGCGCATTGGGTACGTGTCCATGTATATATACCCGATGCGTCAGGTGGATGCGGCAGATATATGAATTAAGAAATATTTTTCAAATCTTTTATTCCATTTGTTACTAACATAGTTTATAAGTAGTGTGTATCGCTAACATCATATGGATCAAGGTCTGAAATATTATTTTATCAGATCCCAGTCTCCGGTCGTGTCGGATAGCCGTCGATTGAAGGAGGAGAGTACACCTGTTCTTGCGCACACGCGGTTGTGCTATAAAGTTTTTGTGTCAATCGTCAGTCTCTGCTGAAATAAGTTCTGACTTAAAGCCAGGGTTCGAAGTATCTCGAAAATTATACCATGATAATTACGCTTTGAAAACCATACCATGATAATTACGCTTTGAAAACTATAACAGATTATTACGCTTTGAAAACTATACCATGATACTTCTACCTACATAATTGTCTTGATAGTTATACCTTCTTCCTCTCAAATGCTTTGTATTATCTTGAAAATTATCTTTAAAAAAAAGATATACATTTCTGTCTAACCCTTCGTGAATTACAGGCGTATAATTATTACATATTATGTATTTCAACAAGTTACTATTTGTATGTTAATGACCGAAAAAATCTTGCCTCCGTACCGATATTACGAGTGTTCGTAACACATAGTTGCGGAAACTATTATTAAAACGAAACGGTATGATTTATTATATTATAAATATATATTTTATTTGTTTATGCATCTTAGGATTATGTATACAATGTGGATCTGGAACTACGACATTAAATTAAAACTAGCACTGTACTAGTCCATCGAAACATTTTAAAACACGAAGATTAGTAGTTAGTGGAAAATTTAAAAATTGCAATTTTCAAACAAAATAAATAGCAGAATCAACTGCATAAAAAGTAAACACGCTTTAACTACGAAAAGTCACTGACCTAGTGCGCGGGGTGCAGCGAGCGGCGGCGATGTTGGGCGTAGGTACTTTTTATCGGAGAACAACAAATCAGCGGCATAAACTCACTAAGTTGCGAGTTGTTAATTAATAAAAGATCACTGATTGAATAATTAATCACTTAAAACCTTATTTGAGGCATAATTAAACTAAAAAACTTACTAACTTAACCTAAATCACAAAACTAGCTACCTAATAAATGCCTAAATAACTAATATTACACTAACACCAATAAGTCACAGTAACCTATGCACTAATCCAAATATCATAAATCGTCTTTAATCACAATAACAACAAACTTTTCATAAAATCACGACAATGCGCGCGCGGCTCGTCTTGTGATAAAAAAAGTAGGCGTGTGCTCTCCTCAAAGGGCGCCGCTATGCACTGACTGACATAGTTACCGAGTCAAGGACTTTTTGCCGAAAAAAATTCCGCTCACACACACACTCGCAATTTTCTATGCACCACTAATGCATTATTTGCGTAAGTAATATTACTTTTTCTTTATAATTGTAGTATTTTGTGGGAGTGTGCGGGGCGCGTCAGAGTGGGATCGTATGACACCTTTCTCTGTCTTTCAAGCGTATTGAGACGTTGAGAATAGAATCGTAGGTTTTTGCACAGGTTCCTGACCTTACAATGTTTACCTATTATTACGGACTCCGATCTACATCATGTTGAAAAATAAGAAAATGAAAAATAATTTCCTGTGGCTAAAGTAGTCATTGGATTTGATTGATTTTTTGTATACGGGTCAAGAGCATGCCTTTCTTTACGTGGTTTAGAGGAATGTCAATCGTCCTGCTCCACATTGTATATATATATATATATATTTATTATTTTAGGTTAAGTTAGATACACATTATTCTTTTCCTTTTTTCGCACACTATCGTCTACATTTCTTCTTCATTTCTCCTTTAGCAGGTCTGCTGGCAGAAATTTCGTGAGAAATAAGCAGTACCTTTGTACTCACATATTATTTTATGTTACACACATCAAAAGTGTCTAGGGATCAAGCATTTTTATGCGGATTTCTTGAGATTGAGATGTGGCTTTGTAATAAATTTATGATTTTATAAATTTATATGGATCCTTTTTGGTGCATTTCATAATTTGAATCAGGAACTGTGAATTAAACTCGAGTAAAAGATGAAAATCAGCTGTCAATATTTTCCCTATAAAAACATACAACGCATTGAAGACATTATTAGTGCTACTGTTTCCCTACTACTGATTAAAACCAACGTTATTATGGAGCGGCGACGTCATTTAAGCAGGGAAGAAATGCTCAGAGCCGTGGGAATGATAGAAGCTGGTTCCCGGCAACGTACTGTGGCTTTAGCTCTGAATACAAGTCAGAGTGTTATCAGTCGACTTTGGACACGTTACCGAAGCACTGGTACCGTGGCTGAGCGCCATGGAGGACGGTATCGCTGCACCACACGGAGACAAGACCGATACATTCAAATCTTAACTCGAAGAGCTCCAACAATAACCGCCATGATGTTAGCCGTGAGGCTTCATCACTCTTCAGGGAACTTAATTAGCGACCAAACAGTCAGAAACCGCTTGCATGAAGTGAACCTTCATTCCCGAAGACCGCTACGGGTACCACCTATAGCAATGCACAATCGTAGGATTCGATATCAATGGGCTCTTGAACACAGAAATTGGGCAGAAGAACAATGGCGTTTCGTGTGCTTTTCTGATGAGTCTCGTTTTGGTATGAGACCGGATACAAGACGTATACGACACTGGAGAACCCCTGGACGCCAACAGCGATTAAAATCCTGCCAGGAAGTCCATCCTTATAGTGGTGGAACCATCATGGTATGGGCGGGTATTTAGATCGGCGGAAGAACTGAGTTGATTTGGATCAGAGGCAACCTCAACGCTCAAATTTATGCTGAGACGATTGTATCAGACGTCATCGTTCCTCTACAAGTGCAAATCGGTCCCTTATTTCAGTTAATGCATGATAATGCACGACCGCACACCGCAAGAGTTGTAAGACAGACTCTCGCCGCAGCTAACATCAATGTCCTGCCCTGGCCTGCTCAGTCGCCAGACTTGAACCCGATTGAGCATGCATGGGATATGCTACAGAGAAGAGCTCTGCCGAATATGGAGGGTATCCAGTCGCAAGAAGACCTTTTTTTGTTGTTGCAACGAACATGGGCGGCCATTCCACAGCGTGATTTGGATGAACTCATTTTGAGTATTCCAAACCGATGTTCTTGTGTTGTTAGTGTTCGCGGTAGAAATACGGATTATTAATTGTTTAAGTTACCCAATAAAATTTTAAAGAAAACTGTTATTTCAGTCTTTTTTTCGAACTTTAATGTTAGTGGTTCAAATGTCAAAAATCCCTTTATTAGGAAAATGGCAAATTTCTTTATTAATGCAAAGGTGACTTGGTTTATCGTTACTGTGACAAACGAAAACACTTTATTTGATGAATCCTTAAAGAAAATTTTAATTAATATCAATCAGGAGAAAAGTTATTGCAAAAATATATGTTGATCCCTAGACACTTTTGATGTGTGTATTTTCCTGTGCTGTCTACTGTGTGTACATAAATAGTAAATAAATAAAATAAATAAATAAATAAATAGTTTCCTTCTATTCCAGCCGCTACTTAGTCCGTTTCCCGGTGATGACGTCATACGGGCGTATGTTGGTACACCGCTGCGCATCGCTGTTCCAGCTGTCACATCATCTCGACCTTAATACCAAAACTGCGGTCACCGTATCTAAGAGTGGTATGTATATGCTTTATAAAATACCACACCTCGTCTTTAAACCTATTTTTTTTTTAGTAGCGGAGGGCAGTACGTTACATTTAATAGGCTTGCTTATTAGCGTTTAAATTTATAACATTTGTGATTAAATATAGTTACTCAGGGTCACTTAGGGATCATACATACATATGGACATTAAGTCACACCCTTTTCGCTTTTTCGCTCAGGGATAATATAGCATTCATAACGTACTTCCTACTAATATTTTTATAATATTAGTGAACGTTTGTAAGTGTGGATGTATAAAGTACCGAACGGATTTGGTACAAGATAGTTTATAACCTAGACTAACACATAGGATAGTTTTTATCCCGATTAGGGATAATTCCCGTGGGATAATTTTCGACATGTAGCGGGCGAAGCCGCTGGCTTTGAAATCGGTCCAGGACTTTTTGAGGATTATTCATTACAAACATACTAAAATACAAATCTTCCCTTTTTATGATAATGGTGTAGATAAGCGTTTTAAGAGTGTTGTCCGTCGTGGTGAGCTCCGAGAGTGTAAGTCCTCCTCTGACTCCTCGACACTTCGTTGGCCGCTGACGATGATGATGCCATCATCGTCATCATGAGGACGATGCGCTTCCCATCAGTATGCAATATACAATTACCGTGAAATTTTTACCCCTTAGGTACATCAGGCGGTCGTATCCCATGCACAAGTTTCAAGGAGTGGTGCACGGCCAACTTCCCGCCCAGCCCGGTGCGACAGGCGCCTGAAGCCGCGCCACATGCCAAGTAACTATTCTTATGGATCAGAAGCTCATTTTTAAATAAACTTGATCTTTTTTTGAAACTCTAGGGCCGTGGGGTCCTAGTGCCCACAGTCTTTTTAAGGATATGTCCAAACGCCTTGTTGCCGCTTCCTCTGACCCAAGGGCTGGCTTTTTCTTTGGCCAGAGGCTAAGTGTTGCCATACAACGCGGCAACGCTGCCAGTCTCTTGGGCACTTTACCTGCTGACAGCGTTGAGGAGGAGTTTTTCGATGCCCTTTTATAGTTAGTTTGTTTTTAGGTTAGTTTAGTTTATATACACACATCAAAAGTGTCTAGGGATCAACATATATTTTTGCAATAACTTTTCTCCTGATTGATATTAATTAAAATTTTCTTTAAGGATTCATCAAATAAAGTGTTTTCGTTTGTCACAGTAACGATAAACCAAGTCACCTTTGCATTAATAAAGAAATTTGCCATTTTCCTAATAAAGGGATTTTTGACATTTGAACCACTAACATTAAAGTTCGAAAAAAAGACTGAAATAACAGTTTTCTTTAAAATTTTATTGGGCAACTTAAACAATTAATAATCCGTGTTTCTACCGCGAACACTAACAACACAAGAACATCGGTTTGGCATACTCAAAATGAGTTCATCCAAATCACGCTGTGGAATGGCCGCCCATGTTCGTTGCAACAACAAAAAAAGGTCTTGCGACTGGATACCCTCCATATTCGGCAGAGCTCTTCTCTGTAGCATATCCCATGCAGGCTCAATCGGGTTCAAGTCTGGCGACTGAGCAGGCCAGGGCAGGACATTGATGTTAGCTGCGGCGAGAGTCTGTCTTACAACTCTTGCGGTGTGCGGTCGTGCATTATCATGCATTAACTGAAATAAGGGACCGATTTGCACTTGTAGAGGAACGATGACGTCTGATACAATCGTCTCAGCATAAATTTGAGCGTTGAGGTTGCCTCTGATCCAAATCAACTCAGTTCTTCCGCCGATCCAGATACCCGCCCATACCATGATGGTTCCACCACTATAAGGATGGACTTCCTGGCAGGATTTTAATCGCTGTTGGCGTCCAGGGGTTCTCCAGTGTCGTATACGTCTTGTATCCGGTCTCATACCAAAACGAGACTCATCAGAAAAGCACACGAAACGCCATTGTTCTTCTGCCCAATTTCTGTGTTCAAGAGCCCATTGATATCGAATCCTACGATTGTGCATTGCTATAGGTGGTACCCGTAGCGGTCTTCGGGAATGAAGGTTCACTTCATGCAAGCGGTTTCTGACTGTTTGGTCGCTAATTAAGTTCCCTGAAGAGTGATGAAGCCTCACGGCTAACATCATGGCGGTTATTGTTGGAGCTCTTCGAGTTAAGATTTGAATGTATCGGTCTTGTCTCCGTGTGGTGCAGCGATACCGTCCTCCATGGCGCTCAGCCACGGTACCAGTGCTTCGGTAACGTGTCCAAAGTCGACTGATAACACTCTGACTTGTATTCAGAGCTAAAGCCACAGTACGTTGCCGGGAACCAGCTTCTATCATTCCCACGGCTCTGAGCATTTCTTCCCTGCTTAAATGACGTCGCCGCTCCATAATAACGTTGGTTTTAATCAGTAGTAGGGAAACAGTAGCACTAATAATGTCTTCAATGCGTTGTATGTTTTTATAGGGAAAATATTGACAGCTGATTTTCATCTTTTACTCGAGTTTAATTCACAGTTCCTGATTCAAATTATGAAATGCACCAAAAAGGATCCATATAAATTTATAAAATCATAAATTTATTACAAAGCCACATCTCAATCTCAAGAAATCCGCATAAAAATGCTTGATCCCTAGACACTTTTGATGTGTGTATTTAGTATAGTCTTACTTATATCTCAATAATTTTTTTTTTTTTTTTAAATAGAAACGACAAAGTAACCTCAAACTATTTATTTTTAAATAGCAAATCCCAAAACCAACACAATTTTAAAAACACTAAGGCACTGAAATATCTTAATACTGGAATATATCGACAGGCCGTGTCGACGGCGCGTTCAACTTCCACGCGCGCCTGAAAAGTTGTCAGCAACATATAAGGGGCCCTAAAAATGTCTAAATGTCGACCCCAAGTATAATGGGAAGAACAGATTAGGCTTCTTGCCCAGTTGCAAATTATAAATGAATACTATTCATTTTAATTTGGCAGGTCCATACTCAAACGCGACACCCACTCACTAGACGAGCCGGGCACCGGTGCGTTAGCCAACAACAGGAGCAAGTCGCTGGAGCAGAGAGAGAAGGAGTACGAGAAAGTGAGACGGAGGATATTCAGTTCGGTACGTATTTTATTTAAGGGAAGTTTATGGGATTTTTGTGACAGTCAGGGGTTGTAGAACGTGAGAGTAGGACGGTAAACTTGGGCCGCGGGTTGTCCACAGGTTATCGCGGCCTCGACATGAAGGGCGAAGAAGGAACATGGGTGGTTTTTAGTCAGTAGAAGTCTGACACTCACTTTCGCTCTGCCCAAGAGCGGAAGGGGTTATTCGATGATTTTACACCCGCAAAAAAAAAAACAGGACGGTAAACTTGGTAATCAAACAGTTACTTACTGCCGTACTCAGAGATATTTAATGACTACTTAAGCCGTCACTTAGTAAAGGTTTGACATATTTTTGTATGACAAAACTGTCAAAACCATTACTAAGTGATGGCCTAAGTAATCATTAAAGCTCTCTGAGTTCGGCAGTTAGTAAAACATCTTGAATTACTTCTTTCGGTGGCAGACTAACGTATTGCTTTTTGATTGTTCAATCATCATCATCATCAGCCTATATTGTTCCCACTGCAGAGACTCAGGCCTCCTCTCTTGGAGAGGAATGGGCTATAATCTACCACGCGGTCCCAGTGCGGATTGCTAGATGTCACATGTTTTCGAATTTTTTGGTTCTAAGACAGGCCGGTTTCCTCACGATGTTTTCCTTCACCGTTTTGAGAGCAGCGGTGATGAAATAAATTACACAAAGTAATGTGCCTGCCTGGATTCGAACCCACGACCTACTGTTCGTAAGTCGGGGCCGCCACCACTGGGCCACCGCTGCTCTAACCTTACATGATGAGTCATAATTTCCAACATAGTCATAATGTCGTATTTATATTTACTTGCAGCAAGACGAGACGCAATGGCCGTGGCTTGCGACAGGACCTATCAAGGTCCTTACACCCGAGGGTGGCTGCAGAAATAAACTGTTAAAGGTATGTTTTGTGGTGTCTTAAATTTTGGTCAAGAAGAATACTAGAGTTTTTAGTTGAATTAGGATTTGGTTCAGAAATGTAGGCAATAGAAAATGGGGATCGGACTGAGTCAAAAAACAATGATTCAAATTTTTTTTTTATTGCTGATAGGCTCGCGTTTGACCACTATCTCACCTAATGTTAAGTGACGATGTGGTCGAAGATGTAGCACGCTGACCTAGAAGTAACCTATTCACTCTTGACTTGAAGACCCCTAGGTTATACTTATCAGGAAATACAGACTCCGGCAGGGAATTCCACTCCTTAGCTGTGCTCCTTAGCTAGGTAACGCACAATGAAAGTGTTCCCAAAACGTTTAGTGCGTATGGGTGGGATGTCCACCATGAAACGATGGCGCATCGCCGTACGTCTTGTAGTCCGATGATGGAACGGGCTTGGAGGAATTTGATTGAGCAATTCCATCGCACACTCCCCGAAATAAACCCGAATTAGTCCGTCAGTTAGATTATCGAAAAATATTGGATACGTGTTTTTTGTTTTATCAAATTAATCAAAATTGACGAAGATAAGATGTGGCTGTGACGTCATTTGTAGTTAAAAATGTACTAACATCATATAACGTTTTTAAAGAGTTCAAGAGTTTTCGAAGCACTGTATTGACTTCAATTTTTGTTTATGTGAAAAAAGAAAAAATACTTCTCCAATATTTTTTGGAGATCTATCTGACGGACTAATTAGTTTTTTTTTGTCCGATCCCCTATTGTTTTAACTAGTGTTAGTTAAAACAATTTTGTTTAATCAACTCAAACTGATGTAACGTTAGAGTATTCACCTTTAAAAAGATTTTAACCAAATAAAGTTTCAAATTTTTCACAGCTGTTTTTTAAATACTAGTTTTTCAAGTTATTACTTAAATTTCCTCCATAACCCGTTTACTATTCAAAGCATCCACTAGCAGAATGTTTTAAGAACGCTACATTGAGTTTTACCGTAAAATATGATTTTTCACCTCAAAAAAAGTCGTTTCCCAGCAATATTTTTTACGTAGGGGTACTTAGTTTGATGTAGAACATTATGCTTAATTAATTTAATTATTATTTTTTTTTTTTTTTGTTTATCACACAACGCCATCTAGTCCCAAGCTAAGCAGAGCTTGTGTTATGGGTACTAGACAACTGATACACATACTTATATATTTCTAAATACATACATATTATAGATAAATTACACCCAGACACAGAACAAATGACCGTGCTCATCACACAAACATTTGTCCTGGGTGGGAATCGAACCCACGACCTCCGGCATAGCAGTTAGGGTCACTAACCACTAGACCAACAGGCCAATCAACTGCTTGGTTGACGGCTGCGTGAGGGGTTCGTTTACACCCTGTATTTCCCGTCCCCAGGTGCAATCTCTAGAAGGCAGTGGTCCAGGTTCCAGTAGTGGTTCCTGGCGAGCTAACCGCGGTCCTGTCTCCAAGAGTCACAGCTTTGGGGGATACGCTGCTGCAGAGCCGCCGCATACTCCAAGGTTGCTGAGCAGACAAGGTATGTAGATAGATTTTTGGTTATTTGGATCTTTGTATGACTGACAATCAACACTTTTGGGATACTAAATTTTATGAATGATAAAAGTTAGTGTCAAAACTACTCACTGTCATGACAACATTTCTCGCTCTCGTCTCGTACTTTCTACCGTCAAGACATTCATTACAACACAACACAACAACAACACAGTAACACAACAACAGCACAAAACAACAACAACAACAATAGATCTTACTGTCATGTCCACTTTTCGCTATCTCACGTTTCAGTCAAGTTTCTTTTACACTGGATCTCAATTATTTAATCCTTAGCCTTCCCATACTTCATTATCGCACCCACGATACAGGAGAAATTCCTAGTGTGGGGCAAAGTTTAAAAAAAAACTGTCTGTGGGCCATACAAATATTTGTTCCGTGCGGTGATCGCAGGAGTCGATCTCTCAGCCGTACCGTCCTTGAAACTTCATCATGTTATATATTATATTATATTGTATTACAGGAGACCTGGCGTCCAGTAGTTGGCGCTTGTCTCCGTCCAGCTCAGGGTACAAGACCCTCAGCCTCCGCAGTACTGACTCCATCACTCCATCGCCCACCGGTAAGTTCGACAAAGGACACGTCATGTCACGAGCAATAATATGTATACACTTGCCCAACTTCAAACTCGAATTTCTGGTGTAATAACGATTGCATCTTTGAAATATGACCTACTTTAAGATGATATGATTCCAAAATATCACATGAAAATGAAATCATTAGAGTAAGCGAAAATTGCTTCTAAAGTTGGCTAAGTGTATACATATTGGTGTTGCAGACTGTACACCTCTGTCTAACCATTGAGGGGTTAAAGGCTTGATGTTACGTTACTACTACATTTCTTATTTTTGTGGTGTATGTTGTTATAACTCTCCACAAATTGAATTAGAGCTTTCACAAAATCTTCATCGTCAGCCTATAATGTTCCCACTGTTGGGACTCAGGCCTGCTCTATACGAGAGGGATGGGCTATAATCCACCACGCGGGCCCAGTGCGGGTTGGTAGATGTCACATGTCTTTGAATTTTTTGGTTCTAATGATCCCATGTTGATCACGATGTTTTCCTTCACCGTTTTGAGAGCAGCCGTGATGAAGTAAATTACACAAAGTAATGTGCCTGCCTGGGTTCGAACACACGACCACCGCTGCTGCGATACGGATGTTTTGCATACAAAAAAACAAATCTGTTTAGTCCGTCTGTTAGATTATCGAAAAATATTGGATACGTGTCTTTTGTTTTATCAAAACAATAAACATTTACGAAAATAAAAGGTGTCAAAGATCATGAGTGGGAGCTTGTGACGTCACTTTCTTGTAATTGTTTAATGTACCAAACTGTGACGTCACACGACTTTTCGAAGCACTATATCGTTTCAATTATTTTGTTTACGTGCAAAAAGAAAAAATATGTGTCCAAAATTTTTGGAAATCTATCTATTTATTTGTTACTAGCGGATGTCACGCGGTTTCACCAGTTCCCGTGGGAATACAGGGATAAAAAGCACCCTATGTCACCCGCGGATAGTGTAGCTTCCCAACGGTGTAAGAATTTGTTCAAATCGGTCCAGTAGTTTCTGAACAAACAAATCTTTACTCTTTATAATATAAGTGTAGATTAGTGACGACGGACGACGACTAATTTGTTTTTTTTTTTGTCCTAATCATCATAATAATTATTTGTTACCAGGAGGTGCGAGTCCCGAGCCGTCAGTGAACGTGAACAATCCCGCAACTGCGAGCGCGGAGCCCGCGGGCGTCGTGTGGTGCGTCACGGACATGTCCGCCGTGCCACCCGGCGCTATGGTCATACATCCACATGTACGTTACTTATTTGTTCATAGCATTTATTTCTGCCCTCATAATACGGATCAAAATCAAAATCAAAACTCATTTATTCAAACTAGGCTGAAAATCAGCACTTTTCGAACGTCAAAATTTACTTTACTTTACTTATTTACAAGAGACAGTCCCCCAAAACGCCCCCCCTTCGACATTTCCTAGTGTTTTTGCTGGAAAGAAGAAGTGGGGGAACAAACTCCCCAGCAACAGGATGTTTACTGACTAATAAAAATATGATTCTAATTAGTCCGTCTGTTAGATTATCGAAAAATACACACATCAAAAGTGTCTAGGGATCAAGCATTTTTATGCGGATTTCTTGAGATTGAGATGTGGCTTTGTAATAAATTTATGATTTTATAAATTTATATGGATCCTTTTTGGTGCATTTCATAATTTGAATCAGGAACTGTGAATCAAATTCGAGTAAAAGATGAAAATCAGCTGTCAATATTTTCCCTATAAAAACATACAACGCATTGAAGACATTATTAGTGCTACTGTTTCCCTACTACTGATTAAAACCAACGTTATTATGGAGCGGCGACGTCATTTAAGCAGGGAAGAAATGCTCAGAGCCGTGGGAATGATAGAAGCTGGTTCCCGGCAACGTACTGTGGCTTTAGCTCTGAATACAAGTCAGAGTGTTATCAGTCGACTTTGGACACGTTACCGAAGCACTGGTACCGTGGCTGAGCGCCATGGAGGACGGTATCGCTGCACCACACGGAGACAAGACCGATACATTCAAATCTTAACTCGAAGAGCTCCAACAATAACCGCCATGATGTTAGCCGTGAGGCTTCATCACTCTTCAGGGAACTTAATTAGCGACCAAACAGTCAGAAACCGCTTGCATGAAGTGAACCTTCATTCCCGAAGACCGCTACGGGTACCACCTATAGCAATGCACAATCGTAGGATTCGATATCAATGGGCTCTTGAACACAGAAATTGGGCAGAAGAACAATGGCGTTTCGTGTGCTTTTCTGATGAGTCTCGTTTTGGTATGAGACCGGATACAAGACGTATACGACACTGGAGAGCCCCTGGACGCCAACAGCGATTAAAATCCTGCCAGGAAGTCCATCCTTATAGTGGTGGAACCATCATGGTATGGGCGGGTATTTGGATCGGCGGAAGAACTGAGTTGATTTGGATCAGAGGCAACCTCAACGCTCAAATTTATGCTGAGACGATTGTATCAGACGTCATCGTTCCTCTACAAGTGCAAATCGGTCCCTTAT
The DNA here is from genome assembly GCA_932274075.1 of Diarsia rubi. Lineage (NCBI taxonomy): Eukaryota > Metazoa > Arthropoda > Insecta > Lepidoptera > Noctuidae > Diarsia > Diarsia rubi. Next base: position 1,924,193 of record OW026440.1, on the reverse strand, counting down.
TTCAGTTAATGCATGATAATGCACGACCGCACACCGCAAGAGTTGTAAGACAGACTCTCGCCGCAGCTAACATCAATGTCCTGCCCTGGCCTGCTCAGTCGCCAGACTTGAACCCGATTGAGCATGCATGGGATATGCTACAGAGAAGAGCTCTGCCGAATATGGAGGGTATCCAGTCGCAAGAAGACCTTTTTTTGTTGTTGCAACGAACATGGGCGGCCATTCCACAGCGTGATTTGGATGAACTCATTTTGAGTATGCCAAACCGATGTTCTTGTGTTGTTAGTGTTCGCGGTAGAAAGACGGATTATTAATTGTTTAAGTTACCCAATAAAATTTTAAAGAAAACTGTTATTTCAGTCTTTTTTTCGAACTTTAATGTTAGTGGTTCAAATGTCAAAAATCCCTTTATTAGGAAAATGGCAAATTTCTTTATTAATGCAAAGGTGACTTGGTTTATCGTTACTGTGACAAACGAAAACACTTTATTTGATGAATCCTTAAAGAAAATTTTAATTAATATCAATCAGGAGAAAAGTTATTGCAAAAATATATGTTGATCCCTAGACACTTTTGATGTGTGTATTAGATACGTATTTTTTTAACAAATCAATAAAAATTGACGAAGATAAAACGCGTCAAAAATTTGAATGATGGTGTGTGACGTCAGTAACCGCAAAAAAATTACATTCTAATGTCTTTGAATATGACATCACACGAGTTTTCAAAGCACTGTATCGTCTTCATTGTTTGTTTACGTAAAATAATAAAAAATACGTGTCTAATATTTTTTGGAAATCTATCTGACGGACTAATTAGATTTTTTTAATTAACTACCCTATTATAATCCAGTATTAATTAACGACTGTACTGTTGCTTATGAGATATCATCCGTGATTACCAATTATTCTGAGTTGCCGATTTAGGATAAGATTGGTGACATCTATGTTAGAAATGTTGTATGTTCACACTTTTCGACTTAGAATTGAATAAGAGAGAAATAATTCGTTATTAATTTATTATTATTATTATTTAAATTATAATAATTATTATTTAATAATATTAATAATTTATTATTATTTATTTTTTAATTAATAAAGAATAATAATAATGTTTTTATTATTTCGTTATTCTTTTCAGAAGATCAGACTCGACCCCATGTCAAGCTTATCGCTTATTATCATCAGCCTATAATGTTCCCACTGCAGGTACTCAGGCCTCCTCTCTAGGAGAGGGATGGGCTATAATCCACCACGCGGGCCCAGTGCGGATTGGTAGATGTCACATGTCTTCGAATTTTTTGGTTCTTAGAAATTTTGGTTTGAGACAGGTTTCCTCAAGATGTTTTCCTTCATCGGTTTTGAGAGCAGTGGTGATGAAATCAATTACACAAAGTAATGCGCCTGACTGGGTTCGAACCCACGATTCACTGACTCAATCGCTTATATTGCAAAGAAATAAAGCTCTTTGCAACCTGCTTACGCCGATCCTGTGTCGATAAGTGTGTACGGTCCCTAACATACTCGTAAATGTCGTTTGAGTGTGAGCGTCTCCCGCGGCGAGTTACAACAACCTTAGGTCACCGAATGACTTATTCATCTCTTCCCTCACAGACCGGACGTCCGCTAACGAATGCGGACGGCAGCGTGTACCAGTTCGACCCGGCCAACCCGCCGCTATTATACGACCCCACTGTCCTACAAACTGAACAGCAACAAGTGAGTTGATATGGTTATTGCATTTAGAGAACCGTTTTAAAGGAAGAAAACATATTTATTTGGCACATGCAATTAAAAGGAAATAATAATAATATAATAATAATCTTTATTGGAACAAAAAGACGAAATACATATTATACTTATCACAATATTGTTACAAGTACAGTAAGTAAAAAACAGGAAACTAGGAAATGCGGGCGGAGTCTTATGAAAATTAGGTATTTGAAGAAACTATCGCTCGCTTTTTTGTGTGTTCACAGATAGTCTACTTTTTGAATGGTTATGCTACATTAAAAGATTCTAATAAGAAAATAATATAGTACATACCTTCAGAAGTAATAACCATCACTAAAACTTTTCACAAAATTAGAACTGCCACTATGAGATGTTAGTGCAAGTGTCGCAAAAATGCAACTGACCTATTTCTTGAATTGCATTTACCTCATTACCTTACTTTGATAAACGATGCTGGGCCTGCTCCACAACCATTGATTACATCATGAGAAGTTATTGTAGAGGCTGCAGAAGATTGTAAGAATATCTTTGCATTGTATAGATTCAATATCTTAATATTATATAATTGCATGGCACATGTGTGAGTACTATGTACTATAAAGCCACTTTTTACATTTAGTTATTTTTTAGTGACGTTTTCCTGGTGTCTGAGAGTATGTCATGCTCACTTAAATGTCTCGCTGATGGTGGCGCATGTGTCGGATCATTAAATTCCCTTCAAAATGGTTGAGTTAAATGGTGCTGATCCAGGCGTCATGTTCGTGAACGGGCGCTGTCAGTGGAGACTGGTCATCTCTTAGTTGCCATGGCTTATTTATTTATTTTTATTTATTATATGTTTTTACTCTGGACGTTCTTAACTTGCACGTCTTGCTACATAGTTCTCACATAATTTACCATCTCAACATGAATGATGTAATGTACCAAGATTTTGTAATAATATTCTGATTGAAAAGAGTGTCCATGGAGTTTCTTGCCCTTTCTTCTCCATAGAGATCTACGCTAGGGAATGGGCAACTACAGTACTTTCACAAGTTATTATGCCTTGTGTCTGTGACTGTAGCTTTAGAGTGCAATGCGTCGTTCCGGGGGTTGCTGCGTCGAGTTGCGCGGCGCCGGATGTTTGCGGCGGCGAGTGCTGCGGGTGCGGGGGCGTGCGGTGGCGTGTGCCGTGGCGGCGGGTGCGCGGGGCTCCGGGTTGCGGGGCGACGGTTGCGCATTGCATTCGTTGTTCCGTGATTCGGGGTCTCGTGCATTCGTTGTAGCGGTGTGCGTCGTTGCGTGCTTTCGTGCTCGCGGTGCTCGTTGTTGCGGGCATTCGGCGGCGTGTGATTCGGCGTGGTGGCTTTCGGAATGACGTATTGCACTCGTAGATTTGTTTTTATGAATTGTTCTTCTGACATTCAAAAGTGCCTATAAAGGTTTAATTGAAATAAATGCTTTGAGTTTGAGTTTGAGTTTGAGTTCGATGACTCATCAGCATGGAATGTTAGACGTAAACAATTCTTACAGATAAAAAGTAAAAATTTCCGGGAATTCGATAATGACTTTTGTCCACCTGGCTTGTTCTACGCCGGACACTGTGCGCCCGGGAGGCAGATAAGGACAACTGCAGATCCGAATCAATCAATAGCTTAAGTAAAAAGTCATATTGCTAGGTTTGGCTCTCCTCTATTTCCTCCTCCAATATTGTACCAATTTATAAGATATTTTAATCACTAAATAAGAAGGGTGTATTCTGTGCCCCTATGTTTTAAATTGGCACACTAGGCCTCTGTTGACAGCGATCAAATAAGCAATTTTGAGCATATTTTGAGGGTTCTAGTGCTTAAAAAAAATAATGTATCATCAAAAAGAAAAACATAGGGGCGTACAAGTAGTTAATATTTATTATTCTGTAAAAAATCATAGCTTTATAGTCATTAACAATAAAGAAAACAGGCGAGAGCGTTTCTATGGATTGTGTTATTTCTGTTAATTCATTGAAATGAGATAACATTTTCGTGTTTTTTAACAGTAGTCAACTAGCCAATTTATTATGATGATTTATTTATTTATTTTACTATTTATGTACACACAGTAGACAATACAGGAAAATAACAAAATGTAACATTTGAGTATAAAGGTATTAATATTTCTCAAGAAATTTCTGCCAGCAGACCTGCAAAAGGAGAAATGAAAAAAGAAATGTAGACTATAGTGTGTGCGAAGCGAAACAGAATTCTGTGATTATGTGTCGTAACCAACTTAACCTATATACACACATAAGAAAATAATAATATACGTATATAAATACGAAAAGTTAATATATACAGGGTGTAAAGTAACCCTTCACACATACGTCAACCAAGCATTCTGTACATCAAACTAAGTACCCCTACGCAAACATTTTTGCTGGGAAACGATTTTTTTTGGGTCAAAAATCACATTTTACGGTAAAACTCAATGTAGCACTCTTAAAACATTGTGCTAGTGGATGCTTCAAATAGTAAACGGGTCATTGAGCTGATTTAAATAAAGTTTTAACCTGAAAAACTAGTATTTTCAAAAACAGCTGTGCAAAATTTGGTACTTTGACCCCCAATATCTTCGTAACTAAGAGGTTCCCAGGTATGGTCTAGAACCAAAAAATTATCGCAGTGGTGGGGAGAACAAGTGCCCTTCGTTTGCGTTAAGGGTACTTTTACAGCCTTTATATACAAATAATATACATATACATAATATATATATAACTTATGTGCATAAAAATCACAATGGAGAACAAAGGTAATATTCTTTCACTCTGGTTTTGAATAGTGAGATAGTCTGAAGGTCCCGAATGCTAGGCGGAAGTGAGTTCCACAACCTTACAGCATGGACAGAGAATGAATAGGAGTAATAGCTGCATTTGTGAGGAGGGGATTTAAGTATGGATCTAAGGTGAGATCTAAGATGATGATGATATGAAGGTTTATAATGATTTTGTTTTATTTTTCAGTTGGACCCGAGCAGTGAAAAACGCCGCGGTAGATTGGAGAAACAGCATTCATTCATTGATAATGGTAAGTTCCACCCTTTTACCACCGGAGTAGCAGACGTACTGTGGCGTATCATCCACCCTTTGGGGCGGGGGGGGGGGGGAATCGTCAGGCCTTAAAAAAGACAGTCGTATAAAAACAAAACTATGATATTAATATCGATTACTATACATTCGCTCAGCGCGCGGTGTTGCCAAACATCTTCTAGTGTCTCCGAAGAAAAAAAAAATCCTTTTTTTTTAGGTCTCGCTTCGTAGCACCCTATCGCCATATCCAATATCATCAGTTGTTTAATTGGGCATTGCCTCCGTTTTTCTGCGGGTACGCCACTGTGTGATACGTCTATAAGCCCGTCTGCCTATGCAATAAAACCCGGAGTCATATGCCGTGACTGAAGTTGCCGGATGGTTGCGGCGGCGAGTGCTGTGGGTGCGGGGGTGGCGGCGGGTACGCGGGGCGGCGGTTGCGGGTTGCGGCGTGCATCCGTTGTTCCGTGATTCGGAGTCTCGTGCATTCGTTGTTGCGGTGTGCGTCGCTGCGTGCTTTCGTGCTCGCAGTGTTTTGCTGGCATTCAGCGGCGTGTGGCTCGGCGTGGTGGCTCTCGGAATGACGTATTGCACTTTGTAGTCTTGTTTTATGAATTGTTCTTCTGATATTCAAAAGTGCCTGTAATGGCTTAATTGAAATAAATGCGTTGAGTTGAGTTTGAGTTTGAGTTGTCGTGAAAATCGTCATTAAACATAGACCTGATATAAAATGTTACAGAAAGCGAGTGTCATCCAAGCGAAGATTGTCGCAACAAATGCTGCTGCGACTGTCGCAGGGACGACGGCTGTCAAATGAAGAATGGGACTGACAAGGTATAGTTCGGATGACGACTGACTAAAAAAAAATCATAATATGAATCACAATATGAATCATAATATGAATCACAATATGAATCATAATATGAATCACAATATGAATCATAATATGGATCACAATACCAAAATATATGTCCAATATTTTTTGAAATCTATCTGACGGATTAATTTGAGTTTTGTTTTTTATCAACGAACTAAGTTTCCTTAATTTTAAATTCACTAAAAATAAAATCCTAAATTTTTGAATTATGTCATCCTTTTTGCAGACGAGCGTGCTAATTTCCTCCTTTTTTAGAAGTCGGTTAGATATAGTAAAAAATACTTTTCTATTGTCACAGGAAATACCCATAAAACCAGCAAGCCCTCCCACCTTCGCAACGAACACACAAATAACCGTGGCAGAAGAACCAACACAACCACTGCAACAAAATCAACCAGAATTCGAACAACCGACCACTGTGGAGCCAGAGTCATACGAAGTAACCAATCAGCATGCAGAGCAATACGAAGTCTCCAACCAGGAAACAGAACAATATGAAATAGCCAATCAACAAGCAGAACTATATGAAATAGCCAATCAGCAAGCTGAAAGATATGAAGTAGCCAATCAACAAGCAGAAGCTTATGATGTAGCCAATCAACAAGGAGAACGTTACGATGTAGCGAATCAGCAAGGAGAACGTTACCATGTAGCCAATGAGCAACCAGAACGTTACGATCTTGCCAATCAGACAGCAGAAAATTATCAAGTAGCCAATCAGAAAGCAGAACGATACGATATAGCCAATCACCAAACACAACGATATGATTTAGCCAATGAGCAACCAGAACGATACGAAGCAGCCAATCAGCTAGCAGAACAATATGAAGTAGCCAATCAGAAAGGAGAACGATACAATGTAGCCAATCACCAAGCAGAACGATACGAAGTAGCCAATCAGCATCAAGTATACGAACCGCCCGCCAATCAGAAGCCGTATGTATCGCCGCGGGCTTTTGAACCGGCCAATCAGAACGTTAGTAACGGTTACAATAACCGGCAAGTGAAATCGATTAATGAAGGGCAGGAAATTCAATATCAATCTTATCATCAAGGATATAGGACAGATGAGGTACTATTTTTGTGATTTAGTCAATCACAATAACACACACATAATTTCTTTTTTTAATAATATTATGCCTTGTCGCAAGTGCGACTGTTGTCTAGAGGTCCTGGGTCAGACAAAGTGTTATTGGGCTTTTCTACCATACCATATTTTCGCCCCCTATTAAAATGTTTGTCTGTCTGTGTGTTGCGGTTTATCTCCGAAAAGGCTCAACCAATTTCGACGGGACATTACTGGCAGTTAGCTGATATTATTAGTAGTAACTTAGACTACTTTTATTTTGAGGGTGTAAGACTAAAATCCTGAGAGCAGTAAGCGATTTAAACTCACCCAAGATGAAGACACCGTTTTCCCCGAGGAGCATACTTGACTATTGTTATGACTAGACTAACTCACCGTTATAACCACTTAATCACCATCCCCAGGTGACATCACCACAGCAACTGAGTCACTACGTGCAGCACGAGGTGAACATGCAGGTGCAGTCGCAGCAGAAAGTGCAGCAGCTGCCGCTACACCACTCCAATATACGTGAGTATACTATACTGATCACCATCCCCAGGTGACATCACCACAGCAGCTGAGTCACTACGTTTCAGCTACGTCGTGTACGTGAGTACTATCATCATCATTTCAGCCGCAAAACGTCCACTGCTGGACATAGACCTCCCCTAAGTGTCGCCACATTGACCGGTACCGTGCGTCTCGCATCCAGAGTATCCCCGCAACCTTTACCGGGGGGTCTAAAATGGCCACTTTAGCAGATCCTAATATGAATTGCGTTACAAAACTTAAAATGGACTTTTCATCATAGTAATTGCGCCTGTGACCATTTACGAATTTTAACGCAATTCATATTATTTTCGTATTATGATCTATTTTCCTAAATAGTCACAGACGCAGTTACTATTATGAACAGTCCATTTTACGTTTTTAAACGCAATTCATATTAGGATCTGCAAAAGTGGCTATTTTACACCCCCTGGTCATCGGTCCACCTAGTGGGAGGCCTCGCAAAGAAGGAAAGAAACTAAACACCATAAAAGTCTTAAGTAACTTTATTGTATAAACTATTTGTAAAAAACTACTTTTTTTATATATATTTGCAGGACCAATGCAAATAACGAATATGACGAACATGGTGTACCAAGCACCCATGCAGCAAGGATACAACCCCTACCAATGCAGAGTTGTAAGTAGCTTTATTTATTATTTAATTCATTTAGGTACCTTTATTTATTACACACAAGTTTAAAATTATCGTAATAAATTAAACGAAACTTGGAAGCAGGCGGGGTCCATTCTATTTTCATTTATTTTGCTTCCAAGTTTTGTTTAATTTAAAATGTGCTTGTCTTTTGCTTTTCAGCTTTTTCAGCCGGGTTTTCTAGTTTTTTTATTTTTTTTTTTATTTTCAACTTTATAGTTTTATTTTGTGTTTGTTTATAGGTTTTGTGACTTTGAATTTCTTTCAAACATATATATGTCATACATTTTTGTAATCTCCTTATAAAACTCTTCATTTTGATACCCTACTCGATGGTAATGGATCGTTTTTTTTAATCGGTGATATCGCCCCCAAAATCCGCAAATTTCTTTGTTTTTTTTTTTAATTTTAATGTAGCCAGTGACACTCGCGTCATCAAGGCGAATCTAACGACGTATAAAATCAAATCCCTTCATCCGTTTAGTAGTTATGAGGGAACAAAGAAACGGACATACATACATACATACACGCCAAACACATAACCCTCCTTTTTAAAAACGACAAAAATAACATTACATTTTAACAAAAATGCCGTCAATCAAGCATTATGTACATCAAACTTTGTAACTCTAGCTAACTGCCTCCGTGATCGAGTGGTTTAGGCGGTTGCCTTCCACGGGAAGCATAAAAGTTGTTTTCAGTTTGGCTAAGACATTGCAGGCTTGAATCACCTAATTGTCTGATAAAAAGATGATTCCGTGCTTCGGAGGGCACGAATAAGCCGGTGGTCCCGGCCGCCAAATGGCGGTCGTCAAACCATGTCAGAGGCCCTTTTTTTGGGGGGTGGGAAATAATTAAATAACCCGCTCATCAGGGCAATTGCGTATCTTTTGAATGACAGTGGCTATCATATTGTCCATAGATTGACTGTCAAATTGGTTATGGTTTAGTACAAAATCGAAACATTTGACAGTTAATCAAAGCACACAGAGCCAAAGTGATAATCAATAAATCTGTCAACAGAGATACGCAATAGCCCTGCTGGGCAGAGCGAAAGGGAGTGTCAGACCTCTACTGACTAAAAAACCACCTATGTTCCTTCTTAGCCCTTTGTGTCTAGGCCGCAGTGTCTCATTCGAACAACCCGCAGCCCCGACGGGCACGTCAGAGGCCCTTGAGGAGGTTTAGAAACTCTGACACCTGTGTGGGGTTGTTAGAGAAGACAAAGGAAAAATAAAACTTACTGTTAGGCAAAGGTCTTTCTAGATTCTTTCCAACGATCACGATTCTGTGCTACTTTAATTCCAATTCAGGCGGCTCCGATCCCTGCACGGAACAAATATTTGTATGCCCTACAGATATTTGTTCCGGGTCTAGGTATTTTGTGTATGTTAGTTTAAATGCTTGTAAACGCACCATTATTTTAGAAAAAAGAAAAATCTCTTCAAGTTATTAAATTAAATCATTTATTGCATGAAAAATGGGTACACATATGACTGAAAACAAAAACAAATAATAGACCTTTGAACCATATCCAACCCTAACACACATAGGTGTGCAAAATTAAGATCTAAAACAAAACACGAGAAAATGGGATCTCACTAAAAATAAACAATTGACATTTTTACATAATATTATGAATTCAGTAATTAATTACATTTATCATTTAATACATAATCATTAACTGAATAGTAGGCTTGTAGCACTACCTTTTTAAATCATTTTTGTGAGCTAGCAACACCGTCCACGGCTCCTGGCAACCCGGCCCGCGACGCGCGTACTTAAGGACAGTGGAGTACGATTCGCGCGCGCTTTGAGCACATCCGCGAAACGCTCGTTTAATATTCCATAATTTACTGTATATAACCCCTGTTTGTTTGTTTTACCAATAGTTCAGTGTCTCTTTTTTTTACAATATATCTTTACTAATTTAACGTACGTGGCTCATTGAAATAGCCCAAATATCAACCCTGAGAAAACTCTCCCTTACAGGCTTTATTAATCAACTGCATTTTCAATTTATTTTTCAATAATTTTTTTTTTTTGCTACTTTTATGTTTTTGGGGAACTTATTATATATTCTAGGACCCATACAGAATAGGTAATCAAGCAAGCAGTGGCAATCACACTAATATTATAAAGGCGAAAGTTTGTGGCCGTGTGAGTGTGTATGTTTGTTACTTCTTCACGCAAAAACTACTGCACGGATTTGGATGAAATTTGGTACACAGATAGTTTATAACCTGGATTAACAAATAGGATAGTTTTATCCCGATTTGATGTTCCCGTGGGTTGAAGCGGGTGAAGCCGCTGGCAACATCTAGTCCAGAATAAAAATCTCAAATATTAACAAAATAATCCAATAAATACCATTTGCTCAGGAGCCATCTCTTCAGATGTACCAGCAAGTACTACAGACAGATGAACACAAGCTCGCTCCCTCACCGCACCCCAACGAGACTGCCTTCAGGATCGGTGAGTTATCAGTTAGAGCACATTGTTGCCATTAGCAGCCATCTCTTCAGATGTACCAGCAACTACTACAGACAGATGAACCACATGAGTCCACTCAAATCTGTGTGGTGCTTTCTTCAAAAGACCATCTCAGACATTAATCTGCATGGTCTTCATGTGTGTATTATACCAAGATGTCTGGACCTTATTGTTAAACTTATTGTTAACCCAAACGATTATAAAAGATTAAAAGAGTAACCTTTGGAGTTTCTTGCCGGTTCTTCTCCTTAGGAATCGACCAATGCACCGAACTGTGCACCTTTTTGTCGACGTTATACGGTCGAAATTACAATGGCAATTGCCGCCGACGCCGCCGGCCGAAAGCTGACCTTGGCTATACAATGGAATTATACCTACAGAATGTACTCGAGTCTTGTAGGCACCACACAATTATTAGCGAGGTTTCTCGAAGATTCTAGATGACCGTCGTAACAATACATAACAATTTTGTAAACAATATTTTGATCATGAATTTACTCATGGCCTTATACCAATTAATTTAGGTTTGACTTAGCTTGTCTTCTTCTTTCATAATTCTCTATATTCGTCATCTCATCAATACACCACCATTTGTGTACAATAGGGTGGTTTCAAAAAAAAAACTAATAATTCCGTCATTTAAATTACCAAAAAATATTGGACACGTATTTTTTCTTTTTTCACGTAAACAAACAATGAAGACGATACAGTGATTTGAAAACTCGTGTGACGTCATAGTCTAAGACATTAGTATGACATTTTTTAGCGGTTAGTGACGTCACCAACCTCTACTCAAATCTTTGACAAGTTTAATCTTTGTAATTTTTTATTGATTTGATAAAGCAAAAAATACGTATCCAATATTTTTGGATAATCTAACAGACGGACTAATTAGAATCACATTTTTTTAAGTCTGTAAACATCCCTATTGGCTTCTTGACTACTGTTAAAAATTCAAGAAAATGTTGTTTTATTTTAATGAACTAACAGAAATAACACGATGTGTGAAAAAAGCAATAATATCGATAAAAATAAAGTAGTAACATGCTTTAGAAGTTTTTGGTGGGGGCACTTTCTATCCTTGTCGCACGAAACGGCCATTTGTACTACGTAACCGTGACGTTTCTATGGCGGTATGAAATATGACGTCACGTTTCTATAGCGCTGTCCTTGTCTAACTCGTAATTTATAATCAGTTAAAAGCCATTTTCTGATCGATTTTATTACTTTTTTCACACATCGTGTTATTTATGTTAGACCTTTGAAAAAACATAGCATTTTCGTGAATTTTTAACAGTATTAAAATAGTCAATTAATTAAATTGCTTTAATTTATTAATTTTAATTGTGAACATGTAAAGTTGTTTGATAAATAATAAGAAAATGCTACGTCACCCCACAGATCCGAGCTACCCGTACGCGGCGCTGGACTACACGTCGGCGTGCGGCGCGTGCGACAACAACATGCCGTCTGCACAACAACACAACATGCAGAGGAGGTAATACTGACATACTAATCTATACTAATATTATAAAGCTGAAGAGTTTGTTTGTTTGAACGCTAAGATCTCAGGATCTACTGGTTGGAATTGTCATACATAAATTTAGATTTGATTTAAAGATTCCAACACCTCCTTCCTACATCTGTTCTTCTAGTTGTTTATGGGACTTACTACCTATCCATTCTTTTTCAAACAGCCTATTATTTTTCCCACTGCAGGGACTCAGGCCTCCTCTCTTTGTGAGGAAATGGGCTACGCGGGCCCATTGCGGATTGGTAGATGCCACGATGTCGTGAGGAAACCGGCATGTCCTTAAAGCAAAAATTCGAAGACATGTGACATCTATCAACCCGCACTGGGCCCGCGTGGTGGATTATAGCCCACCCTTAAGTCCCTGCAGTGGGAACATTATAGGCTAATGATGATGATGACTATGAAAAATAAAGCGTCAAACGTCCGCACTTGGGGTTTTTCAACGAGCTACAGAACGCAGTGTCCTAAGTGTTAAACCGACTAATCATAATCGGTGTAATAGTACCCTTAACGGCCCTAAAGGGCAATGTTCTCCCTGCCGTTGCAAATCTTTTTTTTGCTATGGACCCTACGAGGATACCTCCTAGTTTTGGATATATTGAAGGTCTAAGTTTAACTGTGACGATTTGAAAATATTCACTCTGTGAATGAATAGAGTAGTAAAAAAAAAATCTAATTAGTCCGTCAGATACATTATCAAAAAATATTGGACACATATTTTTTCTTTTTTCTCGTAAACAAACTATGAAGACGATACAGTGCTTTGAAAACTGGTGTGACGTCATTTTCTGAGGCATTAGTATGACATTCTTTAGCGGTCAGTGACGTCACAAATCCTCACTGAAATCTTTGACGCGTTTTACCTACGTACATTTTTATTGATATGGTAAAACAAAAAACACGTGTCCAATATTTTTCCTTGATAATCCTACAGACGGACTAATTAGAATCACATTTATTTTCAATTCAATTCAATTCGTTTATTTCAGATAGATTACATTGCATGCTCCATCCATACATCAACTTTTCTAATAATCATATAAAATAAAATAAGACATAAAATAATATTAAAGACAGTGGACAAAGTAGACAGACACAAAACAAACAAATTAGGACCGCACTGCACGTACATGTAAGCCTGTCCAATGCTCCATGAAAGTGCAATCCACATCCATTCGACCGACAATGAGCTGCAGAAAGCTATTGAAATGAAATGAAATGAAATTTATTTATTTGCCAGAATATAGGTACATACATAATCAGGTGGTAAAATAATTTTAGTCTCACTATATTCGACTTATCAGTCGCGCAAATATTTCTGGTACATGCATAATAATAACATATAATTGCGTCAACGGCTTTCATCAAACATCATAATCATAAAAATTATAGTTACCAAAATTTACATCATAAAATAATATTAGATTAGAGTATTTCTCAGTCAAGACAGTTCATCAATTTGTTGATTAGATTTAAAGATTCTTAATGTCAATATGTCAAAAGTGAAAAAAAAAGATATATATGTATAATGTCGAAAATTTAACAAATTACGAGTATACATCATGTCTGTTTAAAATTTAATCGTCTATTGAATAAAAACATCTGTCACAAAGCCAATTGTTTAAAGTTCTATTAAAATTTAAATTATTCATTTTTCTTATTTTAACTGGTAGTTTATTATAAATTTTCACCACCATGGTGTAACAGTTTTTGTCACATAGCCTCAATCTGTTTCGAGGAACCATGAGAGGTTTTCGGGCCATTTTTCGCTTAAATTGGGCCTTTTCATCCTGCTCAAAGAGTGGTAGATGGTTCCTAACAAATTTACTCATTTCAAAAATGTATAGGCATGGAAGTGTAAGTAATCGTTTTTGCGAGAATACCGGTCGACACGAATCAGTCCACTTTAGGCCATAGATCGACCTTATACATTTTTTTTGGGCTATAAAAGCTCTCTGAGCGTCTGTAGAGTTTCCCCATACAATTATACCATACCTCAATACTGAACATACATGGCTGTGGTATACCATTAATGCTGTTTCTTTATTTGTTATTTTTTTTATTTTTCGAAGTGCATAAACAAATTTATGCATTTTTTTACAAACTAGTTCTACATGGGATTTCCAGTTACAGTAATTATCAATATTTATTCCTAGAAATTTTATTTCATTAACTTCTTCAATTATGTTATTATTATATTTTATTTGCAAGTCAATTGTGTCTTTTTTATTTATTTTATTATTATATGTCAAATATCTCATGAATTTAGTTTTGTCTGTATTTATTTCTAAATTATTTTCACTTAACCAGTCATGTATACTTATTAGAGCTTCATTGGTGATTTTTATCGACTGTTCAATAGTAGCTTCTCTAGTAAGAACAGTGGTATCATCTGCGAATAATACAGTGTACTGATCCGTTGATTCGGGCAGTTCGTTTACATATGCTATAAATAATACTGGGGCCAGCACAGTTCCTTGCGGTACGCCATAGTGATTCACTAAGTATGGGGACCTATAGGTTACCTGAGTGTTAGTGTCTCGATGCATTTTTATAATTTCTGTGCATTGTTTTCTACCCCTTAAATAAGTTTCAAACCAATTTAACGCAGGACCTCTAACACCGTACTGTTCCAATTTGTTTAATAATTTATCATGGCATACCATATCAAATGCTTTGGTCATGTCTAGAAACACAGCTATAGGAATTTCTTTTTTGGGGCTGCCCCGTATGCGGCGCATCAGAGAAGCTACTCTTTTGCGATGTATCGCTTGAAAGCCATCACGCAAACACACCTGATGCGCTACAAAAGCGTGGCAACCCCATCAACATTCTGAACGCGTTATTGTATTGGACACGCAAGGCATTGTAAGTCTTTTGCGTATGCTTGACCCACAGGCTGCACGTATAAAAAGACTGACAGTACGCCTTGAATAAGGTTACTTTTACCTGTGCAGTACACCGTGCAAATCGACGGACCAGCATATTGGCTCTGACTGACAATGCCCTGCGTTCCCTTTCAATATCTACATCATCTTTGAGGGCCTCGGTAACCCAGTGGCACAGGTACTTAAACTGTGGCACTCTTTGGAGAACACTGCCATTTAAAGTGACATGAGGTACGGTGTCATAGCTCTTCGTACCGGACTTGAAAAGCATCATCTCACTCTTGGTCTTGTTATACCTGAGCCCATGGGCTTCCTTCCGCATAGCACTCGCATATCTTTATTAAAAAAAAAAAAACTATAAAGAAATAAAATCTATAATATAATATTATAATATTAAGCGCCTGAGGGCACTGATCGATGCAGCAGCACCATATCATCGGCGTAACTAATATTGTTAACAAAAATTCCATCGATCGAACAGCCTACCTGAGTGCTGCTGAGCTCACGGACCAGTCGATCTACGTACAGGTTAAAAAGCTTTGGCGACGTCAGACCACCCTGTCTTACACCACACTCCAACCTATACGCATCCGATAGCAATCCCGCCCGGTTTACTCAGTAAACTTTTGTAAACATTGACAAATTCAACCACTCAATAGGAAAATTCAAAGGTCTTATCTTCAACGCTCTTAAAAATTAAAATACGTAATTACTATTAATCCATGCACTCTATACATTATAGTCATATATCTGGTCTGATTGTATACTTTTTATTTTTACCTTTTTTTTCTCTCGCCCTTGGCGATTATTGTTTATCTAATATTATTTTGATAACCCGTGGACAGCGTTGTGGGTTGCATTATTAGCAAAATAAAAAAATTGTTAAACTAGTTTTAAGTTCTCATAATGTAACTGTTTGTTGTCCCTCTTAATAAAAATAAAAATAAAAAAAAACATCCCTAATCATTTGTTACAGAAAATGTGATAAAAGAAGAACCGCTCGACCGATTTTGTGCAAACTTCACATAGTAAATAGTGATGGATGTTTACTGACTTAAAAAAATTAAGCCAGTAAACATCCCTATTATCTGATTAATTATCATTATGTTTTTCTTACAGTTACAGCGTGCCGTACGGTCAGATGGAGGTACCACAGCAGGTACTGCCTCCCTACCCTGTGGGCAACGTGATGCTACCACAGCCGCACATACAGCAGCTACCTGCTTACCCGGTAAGACTTAGTCTGCCTAGCTACGCAGCTCGTGAAAACTACACACATTTTATTATACTGTAGGAGATTGGTACCTTTTTTTTTTTTTTTTGGCGGGTGTAAAATCATCGAATAACCCCTTCCGCTCTTGGGCAGAGCGAAAGGGAGTGTCAGACTTCTACTGACTAAAAACCACCCATGTTCCTTCTTCGCCCTCTATGTCGAGGCCGCGATAACCTGTGGACAACCCGCGGCAGGAGATTGGTACCTAATCTAGGCAAGAGGCCTGTATAACAGGTCTTCACCACTTCGGTTCCGCAAAAAATGCGGTAAGTAATATTGAGTTATAAGTCGAGCTCCACTATAACTGACAAATGCTTGCACTGACTGGACGGGTCCACTCAAATCTGTGTGGTGCTTTCTTCAAAAGACCATCTCAGACATTAATCTGCACGGTCTTCATGTGTGTATTATACCTTATTGTTAACCCAAACGATTTTAAAAGATTAAAAGAGTAACCTTTGGAGTTTCTTGCCGGTTCTTCTCCTTAGGAATCGACCAATGCACCGAACCGTGCCCCTTTTTACCGACGTTTTATAAGTGCCCATGTAGGCCTATATGAATTAAAAAATATTTTGATTTTGATTTTTGATTTTGAGCAAAAAAAACAACTATGTGGCTTTTAGTCTAGCCGAATGCAGCTCAATACCAGAAATTTACATGGGGCAACTGCCCATTTGATCACCGCAACCCAATATTGATGTTTACTGACTAAATAAAATATGATTCTAATTAGTCTCGTCTGTTAGATTATCGACAAACATTAGATACGTATTTTTATTTATTTTATTTTATTTATTTGGTTCACCAACGACTGTTTACACTAATAATAAACTTAATACATTTTTAAACAAAGGTAACTGTTTTTTGTTTTACCAAGTCAATAAAAATTTACGTAGGTAAAACGCGTCAAAGATTTCAGTGAGGGTTTGTGACGTCGCTCATTGATAAAAAATGTAATACTGTCTTAGAATATGACGTCACACGAGTTTTCAAAGCACTATATCGTCTTCATTGTTTGTTTACGTGAATTAGAAAAATGCGTTTCCAATATACAAGATGATGTTTTAGTCACCGTCCAATTTTTTCTAGGCATTAGTATCATTCACTAAACCAATTTTTGAAAAAAAGTCGATACGTAAAATTTTCATATTAAATCATTTTCTCGAAAGAATTATCCGTTCTCTATGAAAAGTCAAAACTTTGTGATGTGATATCCTAATATTTTTGTATTGAGTGATACTTAAAGAAAAAACACGTATTCAATGATTTTCGCCAAAGATTAATATATCAGAATTTGGACGGTGACTAAAAAATCATATTTTTAAAAAATTATATTTTTTGGAAATCTATCTGACGGACTAATTAGATTTTTTTTTGTTATCTACCCTATTAGTATTTGGTAACACGCACCTGGTTGGGTGGCAACAGGCTTTTGAACACTGACTTCCAGTACCCGGCGATAAATATTGCACATCGACCTTTGGATTCTACGTATAATTAGTTATAATATAATTGTTTATCTACACCAATATTATAAAGAGGAAAGATTTGTTTGTTTGTTTGTAACGAATAGGCTCCGAAACTACTGGACCGATTTGAAAAATTCTTTCACCGTTGGCAAGCTACACTATCCCCGGGTGACATAGGCTACTTTCTCTTTTATCCCTGTATTCCCACTGAAACGGGAACTATGCGGGTGAAACCGCGTGACGTCCGCTAGTATAATTATTATATATATATAAAATGACTGACGTGTCATATATTAACAATTATACACAGCTTATATTAGACTTTTAACAATTTATGACTACTTTTGTTAGCTTGGGTCTTACCTGTTAAAACAAATGACATACATTTGTTTTAACAGGTAAGACCCAAGCTATAAATTTATAGTTAATGAATAAATAAATAAATAAATATAGTATAATTGCCGTTTATCTGTACAAAGGTACTACCTTTCCAAAGGTCGATGTGCAATATTTATCGCCGTGTACTGTACCTGTGAAGACTGCAGGGACCAAAGCCTTGACGTACCTTCCTAGGTACGAAGCATCTCCATAGAAACTAAGAAGAAAAAGAATATACTCAATGTATCGTGCATCTTTTTGCAGCAATATCAGGAACAGCTCCCCTGGGCGGTTCCGTCTCACGGCATGACGCAACAGAAGCTGATGCTGCCGGTCACAACTCCTGAGTTGTACCCTATCATGCAGTACCAACAGCCTGCCTACCAGCATTACAACATTGTTTATCCACAGGTAATATTCATATACATAACGAAGCTATTTCAGGTGCATCGTTGTCAGAGTCCAAGTTCGACTTGGTGGAGGTACGAAATAATAGTCTCAACACTGAAACCAACCGCCTATTTATTCACTTCCAATAAAAAATTGACAAAATCGCAAACAATCAAGCCGATGGAAATGGATTTAGTAAGTTCGATACAGGCGGGCAGAACGACCGTTCGCGCTCGTGTCTCACCGAAAACATAGGTACTACGTTTCCGACAAACGATGATAGATGTCGTTATTCTAAATTTACAATAATCAATAACAACTCTAATGTATTGTACCTCGGTGTTCATTCTGCGACATACTTAACATAACATCACGCCTGTAGGCCTTGCAGGGCGTATAAATATAAATCACAGTGGCTATCATATTGTCTATGGATTAACTGTCAAATTGGTTATGGTTTAGTACAAAATGGAACCATTTGATAGTATTTGAAACTTTCAAATACTATTTCAAATTGAAAGGCACTATAGGTTAGCCACTGTCATTTAAAAGATACGCAATAGCCCTGCTGAAAGGTTAGGGAGAGGTGTCATCATCATCATGTACCTAGCTCTTTCCCAATTATGTAAGGGTCGGCTTCCAGTCTAACCGGATGCACCTAAATACCAGTATTTTACATGGAGCGACTGCCTATCTGACCTCCACTACCCAGTTAGTACTGGATAATACGATCTGGTTGCCAGACTTTCGGGTCTGTTACGACTGTTAACGATCTACAAATTATAACTGGGACCAACAGCTTAACGTGCTTTCCGAGGCACGGAGGAAACTCGGTCTGTGATGGGTGGTCACCCATCCACTGATCAACCTAGGAAAGTAAGCATCTACATCCTTAAATAATTACTAATGAGGCGGTTCGGCACAAAAGAGGACAGACGTAAATATACATGTATAACGCAAGTATCGCCATCTTTATGAAAACCAAGCTATTTTTTGACTACCTACTGTAAAATTAGTTAGTATACAAAATAGACTACGTTTTTGTTCTCTAAATGTCTAGGAATTAACAGCCACGCGAAGTGTAGTACATCTGTGCAGAATAATCATCCGACTTAAATTAAAAAAAAATAAGGTTCTGTGATAAAAACAAGCTTCGAACAAGGAAGTAATAGTTTCAGAATAATTTCACGCCGAAAACGTAACGTCGCAGGCAATATCTAGTTTGTAATATATATCTTTTCAATAATTTCAGGTAATCCAACAGCCCTACCCAATCTGCCAGCAAGTCTACCCAGTAATAGACAACAAACACCAAGACCAAAGACGAAACAGTCTATCGAACCACCACTCAAAACGGAACTCGGTATCCGGTTCCGCCAGAGCAACGCCCTCTAACGACGACAAAGTGAACTATGAAGATAGCAACAGAAATTCTGAGATAGCGGCTAAAATACAACAGATAAAGTCTCAAATGGCGAATTTAGATACAAGAGATTATAATAGATTTGATCGGGAAAAGAGGGGGGAATGGCGTCGAAGGAACAGTGGAAGTGGAATACTGGGGAATTGTCCTGTTAATAATTTTAATCAGCGAGTTATAGGGTGAGTAGATTTAAATAACTTTATTACAGGATAGTCAAAAATCTGTCATACCAAAAGCGACAGTCAAATATTTGTCATATCAAAATCGCCAGTCAAAAATCTGTCATATTGCTAGTCAAAAATATCGGTCATACTGATATTGACAGCCACAAATCTGTCATATATACAAAGTGCTAAAAGGGTCTGTCCAAAAGGGTTCAGACAGATAAGTCAATTCGAAACTCAGTCAGTCCGTTTTTAATTAAAATAAAGACTAAGGGCGGATTCGACCAAACGAGAGTAAATTTTGTTCTTAGAATAAATAGCTATTTACTCGAGAGTAAGCTCAATTTGCGTTCTACCAAACATTAACCCGTGGCTAAAGTCACTATACGAGAGTAAATTTTTATACGGTCTATTTTGGTGGAGTAAAGACCTAAACTGGGATTAACGAAACGAAATGTCAAAATGTTAGGTTATGTACATTTGTCATTTACCTTGTCAAATCATCCGTCCGTTATAATATACATTTATTGTATATTATATATAATGATAATATTATATTAATAGATTTATTATTTAGTTGACAGATAAATAAATAAATAAATAAATTCGTTTGCGAGTTATATTCTGAAGCACTTAGCTTCCACTCTTCGGATTTTTGCCTTAAAGTTGTGCCATCGGTTTTTTTATTTTCTACTATAACGAAATGTTTCGCTACCAAATCAACCAACAGGCTCTTCTCCGATGCCATCCAGTTTGCGCTTCTCTTTCTTTTCGGTGCGAACATCGTGCACAGTCACCAATTTCGCCAAATAAATCAATAAATAAATATAAAAATCGCAACCAAGAAAATACCACACAATCGACCAAGGAACTGAAGGAACATAATATTACTCTGCCAGTGACAGTAAAGAAAGTGATGTTTAAATCTACCAAATATAATAGTACATTCCTCAAGTATAGTAGGTGCAGATACAATGACCTCTACGTTTAGTAGCATTATGTATTAGGTCATTTCATTCGTTCAATCCCATTCAATGCCAAAGACAACCAAAGAGTAACTAAACGAGAATAATTTTAATCTAGTATAGTGTGGTAGAACGTAAATCAAATTACTCCTCGAGTAAGTATTGAGAGTAAAATTATCCTGGTATAGTTACTCGCGTATAATTTCGAATTTGGTCGAATCCGCCCTTAGTCTCAGATAGCGAACTTAGATACAAGAGATTATAATAGATTTAATCGGGATAAAAGAGGGGCGAACGGCGTCAAAGGAACAGTGGAAGTGGAATACTGGGGAATTGTCCTATTAATCATTTTAATCAGCGAGTTACAGGGTCAGTAGATTTAAATGACTTTGTTACAGGATAGTCAAAAATCTGTCATAGCAAAAGTGACAGTTAAATATTTGTCATATCAAAAATCTGTCATATCAAAATCGCCAGTCAACTATTTTTCATATTGATAGTCAAATATCTACACTAATATTATAAAGAGGAAAGATTTGTTTGTTTGTTTGTAACGAATAGGCTCCGAAACTACTGGACTGATTTGAAAAATTCTTTGGGAAGCTACACTATCCCCGGGTGACATAGGCTACTTTTTATCCCTGTATTCCAACGAGAACTACGCGGGTGAAACCGCGTGATGTCTGCTAGTCTGTCATACCAAACGTGACAGTCACATATCTCTTAAACTAAATGTGACAGTCAAATATCTATCATAACTAAAGTGACGGTCAAAAATCTGTCATACCAATAACGGCAGTCAAATATCTGTTACCTACCACCGAGACCCAGTTTTATTGTATTTTTTAATTTAGTTAATTTATTTAATTATTTTATTTTCTGTTCACAGCCGCGGTCCCGGTGACGACAGACATCTGACGACAGCCGCGCGCGCCATCGTCGATACGATAAGGAATATGCAAGCGAAGACTACATGTAAGTAATAACCAGAGGTCGGAATTATGTAGAGTTATTTATGTACGGTCGACCAAGAAATTGGTTTACCACTTTTGATGACATCTCCCAGTAACATAATTATTCGCTAAGGATTACTGTATTACATTAACGTAATTGGTTAACTGTGAGCCAATCACAGAGCAATGGTTAAAAGAGCATGCAACTTGAACTGTGATGTCAACGCAATAGAGAATATTTTATGTAAACACAAACCAACTTGTCCTTTATAAATCAAGGAGGTTTATGCTAGATACCATACTTAAAAAAAACTAATTCATTTTCGAATCGCTTTTGACATATGATCTGTCAAGTGTCAGTTATTGATCAACTCAATAAATTATGTAAAATAGCCCTTGATGTTTTGTACGTGCAAATGATATTCAACCTTAGAGTGATAAACCAATTTCTTGGTCGACTATACATACACTGATGCCATACAGCGAAAGAATAAAACGGATAAATGCCTTAAATCCAGAGATTTATCTACTAATTACGACTAACATTAAAATCACATCACACTAATATTATAAAGGCGAAAGATTGTGAGTGTGTTAGTGTGTATGTTTGTTACTTCTTCACGCAAAAACTACTGAACGGATTAGGATAAGATTTGGTACACAGATAGTTTATAACCTGGATTAACAAATAGGATAGTTTTCATCTTCCCGTGGGATAATTTTCGAGTTGTAGCGGGTGAAGCCGCTGGCAACAGCTAGTAAGACATAAAATATAAAA
Organism: Diarsia rubi; assembly: GCA_932274075.1. NCBI lineage: Eukaryota > Metazoa > Arthropoda > Insecta > Lepidoptera > Noctuidae > Diarsia > Diarsia rubi. The sequence goes on along the minus strand of OW026440.1, from coordinate 1,901,559 downwards.
AATAATAGTGAAATTTTCAAGCTATTATTAATAAAAAAAAAAATAAAGAACAAATAAAATAAAATAAGACACTAGACTAACTCAATCTTTTTCATCAGATCACCACGACAACCGCCGCGACTACCACAGCCAACACCCTCGCTACGAGCACAGCAACCACAACAACTACAAATACGACCGGACAGACAGACCGGACTACCGGCGACGTGACCGGGAGGACAAGGACAAGGACATAACGCGGACTGGCGAAGGACAGGAGCGGTATGACGCAAGGAATAGGGTCAATGCGCCCGTGTATAGGCAGCCTTATTTGTTTAGACAGGTGAGTGTCTTTCAAAATCAAAATCTTTTCATAGGCACTTTCAAAACGTCGAGAAAACATTCACGGTTTTGGGTTGGTCGTTTTCTATGGAGAAGAACCGGTAAGAACCTCTCCATGGTTACTCTTATAAAATAGGGGATCGGACAAAAAAATAATAATTAGTCCGTCGGTTATATTTTCAAAAAATATTGGACACGTATTTTTTATTTTTCCACATAAACAAAAAATGAAGACGATACAATGCTTTGAAAACTCGTGAATTCCTCGAAAACGTCACATGGTAGTACATTTTTCACCAACAAATGACGTCACAACCCTCAAACTCATGATCTTTGACGCGTCTTATCTTCGTCAATTTTTATTAATTTGATAAAACAAAAAAAAAACACGTATCCAATATTTTTCGATAATCTAACTGACGGACTAATTAGAATCAAATTTTTTGACCCAGTCCGATCCCCTATTCTTATCCAACTATTACCGGTATAGCCAGAAATAGATAAAATATTTATTAGCCTCATACACGCTTAACAATACAAACATATTATTTAAAAAAGTAAACTAAAAATCCTTTAATAATCTCCTAACTATAAAAGGGCATCGAAAACTCCTCAACGCTGTCAGCAGGTAAAGTGCCCAAGAGACTGGCAGCGTTGCCGTTGTATCTCCTTAATAAATTTTTAAAAAAAACGCTGTTCCATATGTGTTGCAGGAAACAGCAGTTTTTTTAATTATCCTTTGGTAAGCGCTGCTTATAGTAACCATGAAGATCGACCGGTGCGGCTGTCATTATTTAGAGCTATGATTCCGTTTAGTCCGTCAGTTAGATTATCGAAAAATATTGGTTAAATGTTTTTTGTTTTATGAAATTAATTAAAAATTGACGAAAATTAAACGTGTCAAAGATAATAATATGTATATCGCTTGTCCGGAAGAATACAGTATCATGTCAAAATTTGGCACTAACTGACTTAATAATACAGTTCGTAGAACGTACTTTTTTTAGTCGAATTCTTCCGGACAAGCGATATATTCATAATAAAGTGTTTATTTTTATATGTGTTTATATTTGTATGTATGTTTATTTTATATCGTTACATTTTTATTTCTTAAATTTAGTTACTGTTTGTCTTTTCTACACACTTTGTCTATATTTTTGTAATCCAACTCTCCTCTCGCAGGTCTGCTGGAAGAAATTTCTTTAGAAATAAGCAGTACCTTTGTGCTCTTCAATTTTTTATATATTTTCCGTTTTTTGTTGTTTTCGTGTACATAAATAAATAAATTAATAAAATACTGGTATTAAGCCGACCCCAACAGAGTAGGGAAAAGGCTAGGCATACTTTTTATTTTTAAAAAAGAAATAGTAACTTAACGTATTGCTTGCAGGGCGCTATAGTCTTGTCATATCATAACTGATATATTTCCTTCTCCAGATGGCACCCGGTACCTGGTGTCGTCGCTCGCCTGCACCTATACATCATCCAGGTGAGTATTTCATCAGCGACACTGTCCATCTTTGAAGTCAGTCTTCCTGCTGGGAATATTTTTGTAAAGAACAATTTTTTATTTTTAAAATATGTGCAATTTAAATATGATATTTCATTCACTAATGTGTAGTCTTGTATAAACACTAGACATTGTGTTGTGCCAACCGTTGTGTAAATACTAGACCTAAAGAAATAAATTTTACTCAAAAATGCATGTAATGTTGTCATTATTTTGACAAACTTGTTTGAGCAAAGTCGACCTTGCCGGTCTGTTTCAAGGAGCGGCCGGCAAAGTTTTGCTGGCCGCTCTAACAGGCCGGCAATGTTTTGCCGACCGCTATTTTGACGTTTCAACGTTTTAAAAAATCAATTCCAAAAAGATTTTATTTAAAACACAGCTGTTTGTACGTCTAAAGGTAAAAAAAAAAAGATTTAAATGAAGTAATAAATGAAGAAATAATCCAGCAGTCAAACACCGCATTAGAATTATCGCAAACTATCAGTAATATCAAACCGGGAAAGTCGGTGTTGAATTTTAGTAACTGTACTTTTCATAATTGTCATTTTAATTAAAAGTCTAGTTAATTAATATATTTTTTATTTAAATTACTTGCTGGTTTTATTTAGATTAGGTACTTGCATTTTTGAGTAAAGCACTATACAAACCTTGGCCCACAATGACTGCTTCGCTGGTCACGCTATGATTGCCTCGAGCTAGCCTAGCTACGCTCTAGGCCTTTCAGCTTGGCCATCATTGCAGCCCTTGCTGTCCTCGCTGTAAAGGCCTCGGCCTACGGTCTCGGCCTTTATCTCAGGTCGTCCATCAAGTGCTGCACGCTGACCGCGCTGTGTCGGCCTGGAGCTGCGCTACGCTGCGCTGTCGGCCATCATCAGCGCGACCAGCAAAGTAGTCATTATAGACCGCGGCAGTAATGTACTATAAAAAAGTCTTTTAATTCAGATAAGTTGATCCATAGAGTACAATTAAGATAATGGGTTGTCTAACATCTATCTTGTCAGACATAACAAAAATAAATTGTTTATTATATAAAAATGACTTACTGCGGTACTCAGAGATATTTAATGATTACTTAAGCTGTCAGTTAGTAAAGATTTGACATACTTTTGTATGACAAAACTGTCAAAACCTTTACTAAGTGATGGCCTAAGTAATCATTAAAGCTCTCTGAGTGTGGCAGTTAGTCGCACATGGGTGCGACCTTAGTTAATTTTACAAATTTTAACAAATAGTACAATGTTAAACTAGCATATCTAAACCGAAAATTTAATTTAAAACAGCAATATTTGAGTTAAAAACAATATATTATTTCAAACTATCAAAATAAAGGGTGTATTTTGCACGTACTCAACACGCTGCATTTTTGAAGTCAAAAAACTCCACTTAAACATTTATATATTTCTGTTTCAGTTCTAAACCCCCCGCGACGACCTCACCCGGACACACGCAACCCGCGTCGTTAACCAAACACTATATTATCACAAGCAATAACATGTACATAACTGTATCTACAGAGGTAGGCAGAGATATAGCTCGAAACATTTCATGTCACACAATCATACATGGCATGTCCTAGAAGCAAAAACTTGAAGACATGTGACATCTAGCAACCCGCACTGGGCCCGCGTGGTGGATTATAGCCCATCCCTCTCCTAGAGAGGACGCCTGAGTCCCTGCAGTGGAAACATTATAGACTGATTATGCTTGCTTATGCAAACAATCATCAGCTGTCTTTATAAGATCTTATGAAGTTTGGGAAAAGATTGACATTTACAAAGAATGTTTAGTAATATTTGTGCGGGTAAAACAGTGGGATGGATACAGGCATCCATTTTGCAAGAAGCAGTTGACTATAATCCACCATGCGGGCCCAGTGCGGGATGGTGGATGTCACATGTCTGCGAATTCTGGGCTCTAGGACATGCTTTTCTCAAGGTATTTTCTTTCACCGGTTTGAGAGCCGTGGCCATGAAATAAATTATCCAAAATATCTGGAAGGGTTTGAACCTTTGACACGTAAATCAACTGAAATTTCATTCTCTGTACTAATATACTAAGTTCAAAAAAACTTATGAACTTTACTTTACAATATCTAGAATGCGATCATTAGTTTCGGAGATCACTCCGTACATAGATGAAGATTAATATTACACATCTTATACAAGCTATATCTCTGCCTACCTCACGATATAAATAAAGTCAAAGGAATCTACGTAGTCTTAAAGATCTCACGCATAAACCGGATCTAGTCATTTTTTTTTAATAAAAACAATCATAGATAAGTCGTTTAAACTTGTTTTTTTTTTCGAAGGTTTTTTTTATTACTACGAAATATCCTTTGACTGTAATAAGTGTACGATAAGTCTAACTTATTTAAGAATTTTAGGTTCTTCCCGTTTTTATGTTTATTTGTACGTGGAATTGAGTTTTGTGAGATAAAACTACATTTATGAAAATTACGAGTAAAAAGCGTTTAGACCGGGATCTATAAACACTACTTAGCACGTAATTTGAGTAAGCGTTAGTCCTGTTATTATCACGCAACTATCTAAATACGCTCGGCGATACATCAAAATATACAAAACAAGTTTATGCGGATCTCTTATTGGACGGGAAACCCACATAAAACGAGGAATAATCTAAATTATAGCACATTTAACCCTGCCTTCTATCAAAGAGCTCATTTTCACTTTTCCATCAGGCGTGTTCGAAGTCAAGAGCAGACCCATTTCGCTAAAAAAAAACATGCTAGGGTATGTTTCAAAATCTCAACCTAAAAGAAAATCTGCCTGTAGTTACGAAAAAAGTGTGCTCTCAAATGATATTCATTACGTCCTTTTAATCATAAAATATTACTTAACAGCACAAACTCTTGTTTAAAAATAAGAGTAATATACAATGTCACAAGGTTCAATTCCGCGTAACCTCACCTTATTGTTAGTTTTAAGTTACAGTTAAGTTATTAACTTGAATACACGATAACTAAGTTATATTTTATTTAGTGAACTTCAGTTTTAACCAGTTCTCAAAATGCAACTCTTTTTTGTTAATCTTAAAAATATAAAATGATTAATTTATATTATAATTATCCACATAATTAATTTCTTTGGATTAAAAATCATCGCATTAAAACGACTAGCTATCTTGTGAATCTATCTCGCAATTAAATTGGTACATCCGTTTAGGAGCTATAGTGACATACACAAAGACACTGCGATGTTCACTAAATAAAATCGAACTTTTATGGCAATGATAATAAAAAAGAAAACTATTGAAAGTAAGCAGAGTTATTAAAAATAAAATATGAAGAAGAGTAATATATTAATATCTTGGACTAAACACGATAGAACTCGAATACTACCCTCTGCCTAGTTCCCAAACTGTGTTAGGGTCGGCTTCATTTCTTACTGGATGCAACTGAATACTAGGTTTACCCGGTGTTACCCGTAAATGCATAGGATACTATACATTTACAAAGAATAAGCAAAAATATTAATCAATGTTTGTAAGTAAATTTTGGTGTCTAAAAAAAAATAGAATTGATTAACTCTTCACCACTCTTGTTCTTTCTTTATTCTTGATTATTTTACCGTTTTATCTTAATTAATTTTAACGTTTATAAGATTCGTGTACTCAACTGCGGTAACTACATGAAAGTGATGTTGGCTGATTTAAAAAAATATGATTCTAATTAGTCCGTCTGTTAGATTATCGAAAAATATTGGATACGTATTTTTTATTTTATTAAATCAATAAAAATTGACGAAGATAAAACGCGTCATAAACAAAAAATGAAGACGATACAGTGCTTCGAAAACTTGTGAACTCTTCGTTAACGTCACCATGTCAGTACATTTTTCTACAAATGACGTCACAACCCCCCACTCATGATCTTTGACGCGTTTTGTCTTCGTAAAGTATTAATTTGATAAAACAAAAAACACGTATCCAATATTTTTCGATAATCTAACTGACTGACTAATTAGAATCGTATTTTTTGACTCAGTCCGATCCCCTAATATTTTAATGGGACCGTATAAATATTTGTGGGTTTAAAACAAGCCAAGCATTTAAGCTTGTATCAAAAGTACCTCCATGTTCGCACACTCTTAATTGATCATTGATTTAGTTCATTTCTGAAATGACTAACTTTTAAAGACATATTGTCTGTCTGTCCATCTTGTGTGATCATATTTCATCACTCTGCTTACCTTTCTGTGGAGAACACAAAATTAAAGGAAATAATTAAATTAAACAATAAATAATAATAATTAAAATTGTTAATGTATCTAATGCTAGCGGTTGTTATTTTTAAAAAGTCTATCTACTGAGTTTTTGGACTGTCAAAAATGTAAATTAATAATATTATTATTTATTAAATTTATAAATTTTGACTGTCAAAAATCTTCTAACGACAGAATGTCAGTGGGCCGACAGTTTAACAACCAGTCTTACAAAAGGGTGTCTCGTTGTGGCCGCGGGTTGTACACTAGTTATCGCGGCCTCGACATAGAGGGCTAAGAAGGAACATGGGTGGTTTTTAGTCAGTAGAAGTCTGACACTCCCTTTCGCTCTGCCCAAGAGCGGGAGGGGTTATTCGATGATTTTCCACCCGCCAAAAAAAAAAGCGTGTCTCATTACCCATTAATTGGTTTGTGTAGGTCAGATAGACAGAAAGATTCTTTGAAGATTTACCGAAAAAAAAGCAACCGCTCGTATTAAAAAAATATATGTTTTTATTTAACGAAATTCCCGTTCGTTAGTCAGTTCTATGTTTTGGATATAAGAGTAGGTATTCAAGGGTATGATGGTAAATGGCTACGTTGAAAATAACAAATATACGATACTTCCCAGCGTCCGCCACCTGATTATCCACTAGTGACATCGAAGCATTTTTTATAACAGTTGTAAGAAATTGTTTCGCTGTTCACCACTGATGGATGGAAGCTTCGACGAATATGAAAGGCATATCAAGAATAATAATAAAATAATAAATAATAATATTCCACAACTATCACACAACGAATGTTTTTTAAATGCCTAAGACAAGTTCAGCACGAAATAAATATCTTCGGCAGTTGATATATTATCTTAAGCTATGGCGTTGAATAAGTAAAATAAGAGATTTCGAGTGTGCTGGCGGATTTTCAACCTTCGACGCTAAAACTTAAAGCACCTTTTGCTCCAAAGATCAGTCTACAGTATTCATACCGTCATATAACACAAATCTAGCTCAGAATATTGCGCAGGTTTCACAGCCATACTGAAAACAACATTACCACAGTTGGAATAAGGTCCATTACACATCAACGAGAGCATGAGAACTATCCTTTTTATCAAAAAAGCTTGTATTTGCGACTTTATTCTCATAGAGACAGTATTGATATTGGTTTGGCTATCTTTGCTTTATAAAATCTTTGACGTAGCCATTTAACAGAATGCTATATTGGGTACTAGTAACAGAATTTGTAAATACCAATCGAATAGGCAGGTGGTATTGTAAACACTGATTGATTTTAAATTGTAATTTGTAGGAGCTAAATCTTTAATTTAGTAGCATGTTTAAATACAGGGTGTAAATTAACCCTTCACACATACGTCAACCAAGCATTCTGTACATCAAACTAAGTACCCCTACGCAAACATTTTGGCTGGGAAACGACTTTTTTTTTGGGTCAAAATTCACATTTTACGTTAAAACTCAAAAATCTCTTAAAACATTGTGTTAGTGGATGCTTTGAATAGTAAAAGGGTCATGGAGGTAATTTAAGTAAAGTAATAACCTGAAAAACTAGTATTTACAAAAACAACTGTGGAACTTTGACCCTCAATATCTCCGTAACTAGGGGGTTCCCAGGTATGGCATAGAGCAAAAAAAATGATCGCAGTGGTGGGGAATACAAGTGCCCTTCGTTTGCGTTAAGGGTGCTTTTACACCCTTTATAAACCTCATTTAAGCCTAGCGTTTTCCCAACTTTGTTTAGGGTCGGCTGCCAGTCTAACCGGCTGCAGCTGAATACCAGTATTTTACATGGAGCTACTGACTATCTGACCTCCACAATTAGTAGGGAGTAACACGATACCTCTTGGTAAGACTTTCAGGTCACTGACTACCTGTAACGATTTTCAAAGATTTACAAATGATAGGTTTTCAGTGGTTTGGAAGTCTGACAACCGGTCTTAACAAAGGCGGCTTACTTTTGTGTTACCCATTATTTGGTTTGCGAAAGTCAGATAGACAGTAGCTTTGTATAACTTGTAGGTATACAGTTGAATCCAGTTAGACTGGCAGCCGACCGGCAGCATAGTTGGGATAGGGTAGGCTGATAATGAAGGGTTGAAATGGGTGTCTTCAAAAATTGATAGGCGCGTAAAAACGAATTCCTAATGATTTGTATTTGATCCCCAGTTCCGCTAATCGACATCTTAAGGTTGAATTTTTATCATCCAACTAACTGCTATACTCAGAGGTTTTAAATGATTACTTAAGCCGTCACTTAGTAAAGATTTGACGTACAAAATCTTCTCTAAAGTGTCAAAATCTTTACTAAGTGATGGCTTAAGTAATCATTAAACGTATCTGAGTAGGGCAGTTAGTGTCTAATGGTTTAATATCCAGACGATACTCAATTTTTATTTGGACTTACATCTCGTGTTGTCTTTGTTAGTTTGACGTAGAGTGACCGAGACAGCAGGAGTTTTGAAGGTTACTTATAATTTAGTAGTTAAGAGTTACACATGATGAACAATCAATCAAAGGTGATCTTCTATTGCACGGAAAGCTGATATAAAACGGAATCAGGTTATACTGGATTAATTGTTTAACTTGATTTATCGCCTTGCCGGTTAGTAATAGAGAAAATGGACCTTAACTTTAAACTATGAAGAAAACCAAAACCTTGATAAAAGAACATAATTATTTAAAAGAAGCTACTAAATTAAAGAATTAATCTTACCTAAACGTACAGACGCCAGTATATCACGCTATGAACTGTCAAATTTCCCCAATCAACCTTGAACCTAAAGTCTTAGCGATAAAGTTGAAAATCGATTAAAGAAATTTGACAGATTGTGAATAGCTTGATGTTCTGACATCTGTACTGTCACATTGACAGTTTTAAGTTTGACAGTTGAACTGTCAGGATGTAATATCGTAGGACGCTATTTGTAAGAAAGTTTATTGTAACATGTAGAGTATATTATTGTTAATAATAAAGATTTTAGCCTATATTTTGAGTGTTTTATTTTGTATATCAATCTTTTTTGGGACAAGCCCGCCACACTGCCCAAACTACTGCAACTTCTGTGCCAAAATCAACAGGGGCAACCACCAGAAAAGCACCGAGACAAGTATGCCTGTATCGTCGGTGCGTTTACAAACATTGATCATTAACTCGAAACACCTAGACCTGGGACAGATATCGTACGGGAACCCACTACGCACAGCACAGCAGCCAATGCGCAGCCAAAACATTTCTGTTCTCTTTTCTTAAAAAAAAAACTGCTCACTGGGAATTTCTCCTGTATTCTGGGTGCGTTTACTAACAATTAAACTCACACAAAAAGCCAGACCCGGAACAACTGAGATCAGACAGATTTTTTTTCTCTGCGGGGTTTGATCCCGCGCTGCGCAGCGCTGCGTCTAAAAAAAAACAATTGAGTGTACGTTACAATACAGGACCATGTATTCTGTAATAGTATGAATTTTTAATGAGATAAATTGTTATGTAACTCGTTGGTAATCCAAAATAAATAAATAAATAAAGTTTATTCTGTTTAGCCCATTTTAATAAAAGCTAGTTTAAAAAAAAGTACATTTACTTTTAAATTATTATTTTTCATCTTGTACAAATGATTTTTGCTTCAAATTACAAAGCTTTATTAAAAAGCCATTCGATAAATCTGCTAAACGAAAAGAACGTGTTGCGTCTGATGATAGAACTCGAACCCTCGTTGTATTACGCATGCGCAGAATAATTCGGACCCTCATTTTACAATGCGTTATTACGGCTGGACTGTACGACCCCTACATTAAAACCTAAATTTGCACTACTATTTACTCGTGTTCTGCATCGCGCTATCAACATTTTCCTGACAATTTGAGTCAGAACAAGATTCAAATATTTACATTGGGGAGTCAGTCAGAGTGGAAAGGAGGGTGACGACCGTTCGACACGTGGTGGTGGCCACTACTTACTAATATCACCTAAGACGCGAGACCGAGTAGTGATACAGTGCATCTCGACCCCACTGATGTAGAAGCTTTGTCTCTTTTGTTTTTTGAATACAAAAAGTTTAGAGATTTGTTTTTTTTACAGAACTGATAATGTTTGATATAATATTGTCATAGGAGATAACTGAAATGGCTTATAGTACTTACAGTGATGATACAGAGCAGTATTGCTTAAAACTTATAATAACACCATCTAGCGGCCACTAGACAAAACCGAAACTGCACTGCCATCTTGCAGCACCAAAACAAAGCCTAGAATAGTGACATCTAGCGGCGAAAGGACGTACTACAACATTAAAAACTGTTATGTGGAATATTGACCAACAGATGGCAGTCTACTATAGAAAAATATTTTTAAAAGCAAAGGAAAGAAGGATATTGAGGAAGGACGTGAAACACTTTTATTCAACAAAAATAAAATGTGATTAAATGTCTATAATGAGTAGAATGAACAATGAAAAGGCGCATTGAATAAACAATAAATAAAAATAAAATTGAAAAGGGATAAGAATAGAATAGAATACATATATTTTCAGGTAACAAAGACCTGTATACAAATACCACCTAAATATGATATGGGACCACCGAGACGTGACCGAGACCACGACACAAGCACGGTGGAACGACGGTCTTGGCAGGGTCGCAGGGTGGCTGATACCTATATAGCAAATGGATTAGAGGTACCGACTATCAAGTTGAGTGGCGTGCGGTTGAGGCCTTTGTCCAGCAGTGGACTGCCATAGATTAAGAAAATTCTGGAAAAAATGTAGATTAAAAAAACGTAAAATAAGTTTTTAATACATAGTGTAAAACCCAATCAATAGCACAATGCCGAAATAGTGGCCCTTTGGCTTCGTACGGGACTTATTTAAATTTTAATCTAATGTACTAATGTATGTCCTAATTTTAAGTGTTTTTCAGTTTACTAATTTATCTATTTATTGTCAATTTGTTTTATCCTGTTTACCATTAAATAATTTTCCTTTCTTTATTTCTTTCAATAATGTCAAAAAGTAACCATAGAATTCCTTCTCCATAGGAAACGACCGACCCGAACAGTGTTCTGGGCATTTTATAAAATATTTTGATTATCAAGTATAACATCAATCATCCCCAAAAGTATCTCCAAACAAAACACAACACCCCTCCTCTCCGCAGTCGGGTAACTCCTTACCCAAGTCCGTCCCCTCCAGCTCACAACAACAGTCACTTGATTAACGCTACCACTGCAGCCGTCTCCCTCACTCCTGCACTCTCTGTCTTGCTCGCACGGTAGTAGCTTCACTCCCATTGTGTAGGTATTTTTTTAATTGCGATTTTTTATTTTTTCTTGATCAAAATTTTTCCTAATTGGCTACTCGACTACTGTTAAAAAAAATCACTAAAATGTTATGTTATTTCAAAGAATAACAGAAATAACACGATGTGTGAAAAAAGTAATAAAATCGATTAGAAAATTGCTTAGTTTTAACTGATTTTAAATGACTGATGCGCTATTTATACGTGACGTTTCATACCGCCATTGTTACGTCACGGTTACGTAATAAAAATGGCCGTTTCGCGGTACAAGGATATTAAATGCCCCCAACAAAAACTTCTAAAGCATGTAGCTTCTCCATTTTTTGATCGATTTTTTTTTCACATACCGCGTTATTTTCTGCTAGTTCGTTGAAATAAAATAACATTTTCGTGACCTTTTAACAGTACTTAAAAAGGCAATTAAAGCCACGTTGATCTTTAGTTCGTAAGCGCGATTGATGAGCATCTGGCCCTAGGAAAAGCTTTGTTGGGTTATTATTTCAAGAATTTCTCAGTGTCAGCCATGGAGTTGGGATTTTTAGGCTCGCTCTTTATTATGTGGGACTTAAAATAACTGGCGATACCGATATGTTGGTCTACCTACTATTACGTACACCTCTGAGAAACCCTTCGTGAATAGCAGGCACGATATTATTTATTCATTAACACATACATTTGTTTTAACAGGTTCTGTTTTACTGACTAGGATTATGTAAGTAATAACTTTTAGTTTTCATTTTTAATTAAGTACTATTTTTATTTTGAATATTATAATGTATTTAACCAGCTAATGAATTAAAACCTTTTAAATTTTTAATGGATTAAGTTAGCCACGTTTGCCAGATGTCTGATTGACTATGAACTAACCCAAATAACCACTGTGAAACGAAGAATAAAACTTCCATTTAGAGATGGCGAGACGAGTAAGCCATCAAAGAATATTTGGCCGTAGACAGCAAGAGTTGGAAGGCAATCTAGAAGCCTTTATGCAGCAAGCATACCACCACAATATTCCCAAACCACTACAACTATCCACAAGTTAGAACCAACAGTCCCGACCAACAAAAAAAGCGCCGAGACAATGCAAAAGCAGTCCTAGAGAAATTATTTTGAGTTACTTTAATTTTGTTTATTTTCCGAAAAATCCTAGATTAAATCATCTGAAGCCAATTTAAAAACGATTAATGATTGTTCTATAAAATTTTCATAGTTGATACCTGAGCAACCATTAATCGAACCTGCACTCCACTGTATCCCTCCCTCTCTGATCCACAGTAGCAGCGGGTAGATCGTCTGTTTCGTTTCATCTCATCTTTAATTTGTTCGTTCTGTCGGCCCACGACACCCGCTGCACCGGGAGCCTGGATCTAAATAGCGACAGTGAAATAATTTTAATTTTTTTTCATCAATTTTGATTTATCAAGTTCTACGTGTATCTGGAAAAATAAACTGACATATAATATAGAAAAAAGAATTTAACTAACCAACCCTTTCAACATTTTGGTCAGATTTGACGATTGCTTTTCTATCACAAAATAAATCTTTCATGTGCCTAACATTATTGTTAACACTCGTAACGAAATATTATCCCAAAAATATTACTAGGTGTTGCCAGCAGCTTCGCCCGCTACAACTCGAAAATTATCCTACAGGAAGATAAAATAGGAATAAAAACTATCCTATGTGTTTACCAAGGTTATAAACTATCTGTGTACCAAATTTTATCTAAATCTGTTCAGTAGTTTTTGCGTGAAAGAGTAACAAACATCCATACTTACATACATACAAACTTACAAACTTTCACGTTTATAATATTAGTAGGATATCCCGCAACAAGTGTTAATGTCAATGTCAGTGACCATGTGAGTTTAAAATCTGCCTAGTATTTTCCAAAATATGTTGGAGTCAGTGGACAGTCTTACTAACCACCACCACCACCACCACCTAAAAAAAAAGAAAAAAAATCATCATTTTCATTTTCATCTTAAAATACGGGGTTGTGTTTTCTAAGGATATAATTACAGCAAATATCACTTCTGGAGACAAGGAAAACTTTCAAAGGGAATACAAAATCAGATTGTCTCTTCAATAAAATAAATAGGTAAAGCCTAATTATTTTATTCCTACCATATAAATAATCTTCAATACTAAAAAACCAGTTCCCGTCTCCCGGTCCCCACCCAACCTACAAAGTACTCCAGACTGCTAATTGTCGCAATTACTGAAAATGCTCTCTCATTGCTCTGAAACTCGTTGACTACCCCCCATCACCCCCCTACTACAACCCCCAGGGGTGCTTTAGGCAATAATGTCACATTACATAGACTTATGAGCAATACAATCGGTATATCTGTGTGGTTTGCTGCAAGGTTGCGTTTTGGATGGGTGGGTGTTTTATTTATTTTATTATTTATTTAAGCAGGTACTTGCTACACTTACAGTTTGCACCAACGCGTGCAGCAAGTCAAGTTTTTGTGATTTGTTTGGGAGGCGAAAGTCTTAATTGGGGATTAAGGTTTCGTTTAAAATAAAACTATTACCTATCTGACGAATCTCTTTTAATTATTCATAGTCATAGACTTTGAAAGGTTTTTTATTGTTGGGCCAATTTCGAAGATTATATAAATTACCAACTGCTTTGTTAAGCATCAATGACATAAATGTATTTAAGAAGCAACTCAATAAGTTGCTGATAAGTAAATCATACTACACAATAAATGAATACTTGTCTGACAGGAATTTGGATGTTTGATATTAATTCAAATAATAAATTATGGCGAAAACTTGAGTCCAATTTGTTTCATACGAAATAATTTATTTGTAGTGTTAATATCTGTTGACTATATTTGACATTATATTTATTACTTTGACATAACGCACGTGTTGATTTGAATTTTTGACATTATTTAGGTATTATTTTGAATTTACGACAATTTTTAACTTCGGAATTGATGACACTGTGTAATGAATTTGATTTTTTTTTATGATAATGGTATTAATTGAAATAATGTTACTTTATTTGGTTGAGAATGTGTATAATTTTATTAATAAACCTTGCATGCCTAAATTTGGTACATCACAGTGAACTGCGCATTCACCTGAAGTCTAAAAATGCAATATCATGTGTACTGTGTTGAGCAATAAATATTTGAATTTGAATTTGAATTTGTATACACAACGTCTTCATCTGCTTATACTTTTACCAACTATGTTGAAGTCGGCTTTAAGTCTTTTAAGCTACTGCCTATCTGACCTTAACATCCCAGTTAGTCAATACTAACTGGGATGTTAAGGTCAGATAGTCTGACCAAACAGTATTGTTTCATTACCCAATGTAATGAAACAATACTGTTTGGTCAGACTGGTTGTCAGACTTTCAGGTCACTGACTACCTGTAACGACGTTTACGTGCTAGCTTAGGCACGGAGGTAACTCGGTGTGTAATGTATGGTTCCATCCACAGACCAACCTACGTAAGCGCGGCTTAACCTGAAGATTGATCCGAGAGGTAGTTATTATTTTGCGACTAGTTCTTCTGAAGCAAAATCACAACATCACACGAAAAGAAATATCCAATTTAACCCCCAATTCCACCATCGCAGTTCGACCCTGGCTGCCATCCAATTAGCGATGAGATTAAAGATATGCCGGGGGAGCTATTACCTAACAAATTACCCCTCGACTGTGAAACAGGCGCGCCCGGCCGCTGCCACCCAAGGCAGGAGCTGTAGCGGGCAAGGGCGCGGTAGAAACGGTTGCCTGGTTAAGAAATCGCCTGACATGCCAAAATCAAATCATCACACTTCACACTTATATTATAAAGGCGAAAGTTTGTGAGTATATGTTTGTTACTTCCTCACGTAAAAACAACTGAACGGATTTGAATAAAATTTGGCACACAGATAGTTTATAACCTGGATTAACACACGTTAGTAACACATCGATAGTTTTTATCCCGATTTTATCATCCCGTGGGATAATTTTCGAGTTACAACAACTAGTATGATCATAAAAATTGCTTTATAGCAGTACAGTGTTGGAGACGAATGTTTCTCACAGCATAGACACAGTTCCATACCAACGTCTCAATCCTCGAAGAACTGGATATAAAACAACGTCTTTCTTTCATCGTTCAAGGTCGTATTTTCACTTTCTTTGGACATATTACACGTTAAGAGGACACGTCTGTGGAGCGACTCGTGGTTCAGGGCAAAATTGCGGGCACGAGGGCGCATCAATGCGCTGGACCGACCAAATAAAAACTACACTAAATGGTCCACTCCACGAATGCACATGAATGTCTTTTTTATTTATTTTGTGGTTAATGCCTAACCTGGGCAATGTTGCTGACAGCTCTTGAGGCGCACGTGGAACACGAATGCGCCGTCGACACCGCCTGCCATCGTCATAAGACGGACGGACAGTGAGCTAGCCCATTACTTACCGTCCACAGGCCGCGTCCCTTTATACCCCTGAAAGATAAATAAGGGATGAAAGCTTGGGCCGCGGGTTGTACACTAGTTATCGCGGCCTCGACATAGAGGGCTAAGAAGGAACATGGGTGGTTTTTAGTCAGTAGAAGTCTGACACTCCCTTTCGCTCTGCCCAAGAGCGGGGGGGTTATTCGATGAATTTCCACCCGCCAAAAAAAAAAAGGGATGAAAGCTTGTTGGGAATTTAGAATTTTCACCCGATCCGACATTCCATCTAGAACACAGTTTGTTTTAAAAATCAAGAAAATCATTCAGAACCGCTCTCCGCCCATACATTGCACCACCACCCAAACGCAGTACGTTTCATTCACTGTTAATTGTTTTAATCGCACTCACCGACCGTTATATACGACGATACATAGCGACACTATAAACATATATACAGGTAGATAGATGGATTCATCTGTGTATATACTTACGTGACACGTTGAAAATACGGGTTCGTGGAACAATAGATTTTTACATGCATACGCCACACACGGGGTTAGGTAGAAACCACAGAACTCCACCTGCTACAATCCTTACATACTTCTTTTGCCTCTTTCACATACATACATCTGGTCATACACGCAAGCCAACTGTATTTTATTTGTTTTAGACCTTCCCTTCTTCCTTAGGGCAAAGTAAGGCTAGACAAAATCACTTTCTATCAGCGATATGATGGAGAAGTCAATAATGTATCGAACTGACATCAACTACAGTCAATCTAAAATTTATGATAGCTATTGCTATTGCTACAGAACTGGTAGCGGATGCATCTTACGCCTTGCAGATATACAAGTACTATGCGTCTGTCCTTTCTGAAGAACCACACCAGTAAGGTCAGTGTATGTCTTTCTAGGGTGTACCCTCCCGGCATTGGCATTCACAATCTTTATATATATAATTCTTCTGTACGTGTGTTTATCACTGAACTCCGTCTTAACGGCTGACCCGATTTTGATGAAAATTTTCGTATGTGTTCAAGTGGATTCGAGAATGGTTTATATTATAATTGGACCCGGTAGGTGACGCTGCTGTCCGGGCAGGACGACGTCTGCCAGGTCCGCTAGTAGATATATAGATTTTAACTGTAACCATAGTCAGCCTATGCATATTGTGTTTTAATGATAGAAACAACATCACGCATGTACTGCCCGGAGAGTAAGGCAGAGGTGTTCCTAATAGAACACCCCATTTGGCCAGTTATATTTAAGTCCGATGTGATGATTACATCCTATTGGGATCGAGCTTATGTCATCAATCGGGCACTAATTCAAATAGGGATGTTTAAGGACTTAAAAAAATGTGATTCTAATTAGTCTGTCTGATAAATAATCGAAAAATATTGGAAACGTATTTTTGTTTTATCAAATCAATAAAAAATTACGAAGATAAAACGCGTCAAAGATTTGAGTGGGGGTTGGTGACGTGACTGACCGCTAAAAAAATGTCATACTAATGTCTTAGAGTATGACGTCATACGAGTTTTCGAAGCACTGTATCGTCTTATTTTTTTTTGTTTTTGTAAAAAAATTAAAAAATACGTGTTCAATAATTTTTGGAAATCTATCTGACGGACTAATTAGATTTTCAGATCGAGCAAAGTGTTATTGAGTTTCCATTAAGAAATTTCTTCAGTGAGATAATAAGCTCACTCCCTATATGGTACTTAAACATTACTGGCTAAATGTGTGTACACCTCTGCCTTAACCTTCGGGGATTAGAAGCGTGATGTTATGTTATGTTAATATTGCTACATTAACTACTCAGCTATTGCCTCAGATAATACTCAGAATGGAAGTCCATTGCATCCTATCATGTTATATTATTATTATTTTATCTTGATTACTTACATAAAAAGCTTTGCATTTTCGACATTTACTCGTCCGCGGTGGATCAACGCTGTTTAAATAATAACGTGGGCGTTACGAACTTGATTATAAGTACAATGGTTCCGTACCTAATAAATGTTTAATATTAAGTAGTACCTAATGGAGTTCTTTAGTTTTGGACGTTTTCGCAAGTGTAACGACAGTGGTAAAAAATAGACAGGAACTGATTCATTATTTTATTCGGACAGAGTCTCGACTTACAGGTTTCACAATCGAGCGCGACAAGACCTCGAAACTGAGCTTACAGGGCATTATATAGACTGATATCCCCACCGGAGGCATCCGGTGGTTATGGCGGTGTCTTCGCTTGACTGTGATTGGCTCGCGAGTCGTTGCCCGTCATTGGCTGGCTAGAGTGGCATGGCTATGGTATGCTAGAGTGGCATGGCTATGGTATGCTAGAGTGGCATGGCTATGGTTTGCTAGAGTGGCATGGTTATGGTTAGCTGTCATTGGCTGGCTAGGGTGGCACGCTGTGAGCAGGCTGTTGTAACACAAGGGTCGATCTTCAAAGATAAGCAAAGCTTGGCGAGACCCCTCCTGCCCGACAGTTGTTCGTAGATCTATATAGATAGTGGTATCAGATAGTCAGGAGCCTGAATGTCTGGCCAATGTCAGTGCTTGACCCCCTTGGGGGGGGGGGGAATCAACAAATAACCCCTCCCGCAGAGCAGTCCTCGCTTGGGCAGAGCGAAAGGGAGTGTCAGACTTCTAATGACTAAAAACCACCCACTTCTTAGCCCTTTATGTCGAGGCCGCGGTATCTCTTGCAAACATCCCGCAGCCCCGACGGGCATTGGCCCTTGCAGGCCCCTTCCATGTTGCTGACATCTCTTTAAGGCGCGCGTGGAACATGAAAGCGCCGTCGACACGGCCTGTCAACGTCATAAGACGGACGGACTGCGAGCTAGCCCATTACTCACCGTCAACAGGCCCGCGTCTACGGTGGCCGGAAGCCATCACGTGGCCCCTGACGCCCGAAGCGTCTTTCGCGGTGGCTGGGACGAGAGGTTATCTCCCTCCCACGTTCCGCAACCTCCTTCGCAAGCATCACTGCTTTGCAGAAGGAGGCGATGGCGTCCCATTCCATCTCGCCCCGGACCATGAATTGCACCAGGGCCGGACGCGGCAAGTCGCTGCCGCTGGTGCTTGACCCCCTTACGGCTTCATCCAGCCGTTTGTAAGCCTTCCACTTGGACATGCTTAGCCGTGGCCGACTTGGAAATTTCGAAATAGACTACAAACCCAAGCCAGCCGTAGCAAAGGCAATCTCTTCAGATGGGGATATATGGATTACTTAGATCTGAAAGGTGTACATGCGGCGTATCTCCACAGAAAATGGCCTTCCTTCCATCTTGCGCTGCATGCCCTGTCACCTCCACACTCGACGATCATAACAGCATCAGCTAGCGGAGTTCGCATAGGTGAATTTTGAGGCAAATTTATTTAAAGAATATTTAATTTTGCCATCGGCACGCCATGAAGAATTAAAAGTTTCTGGGTTGCAGATTCCGACAAGCAGTCGCTCCATGTTAACTTTAGCTTTAACATGACCCTGTATAATAGGGTATTTTACCAAAAAAATCTAATTAGTCCGTCTGTTAGATTTTCGAAAAATATTGGATACTTGTTTTTGTTTTATCAAATTGACGAAAATAGAACGTGTCAAAGATCATGAGTAGGGGTTCTTGACGTCACTTTGTTAGTAAAAACGTACTAACCTTGTGACGTCACACGACTTTTCGAAGCACTGTATCGTCTTCATTGTTTGCTTACGTGAAAAAAGAAAAAATACGTGTCCAATATTTTTTGGAAATCTATCTGACGGACTAATTAGATTTTTTTAATAAACTGCCCTATAGTCTGTCCCCATGGGACTGATGTGATGTAGGTGTAGTATAAGTGAGTAATTAACTGTGACAGGGTATTTAAAAACAAATTCGGTCTGGCCAGCCATATAAGAGTACACGCTAGGAAATAGCTTGTAAGGATCGCCGTTACCGAAATCGGTAAGGAGGACTATACAGGATGTCCAGTAAATAGCACGACAACACAATATATGTTACCCCCTGCAGTATGTCGTGCTATTTACTGGACATCCTGTATAAAGGGTGTAAAAGTACCCTTAACGCAAACGAAGGGCACTTGTTCTTCCTACCACTGCGATCATTGTTTGGTTCTACACCATACCTGGGAACCCCCTAGTTACGGAGATATTGGGGGTCAAAGTTCCAAATTTTGCACAGCTGCTTTTGTAAAACCTAGTTTTTCAGGTTATAACTTTACTTGAATTAGCTCCATGACCCGTTTACTATTCAAAGCATCCACTAGCACAATGTTTTAAGAGTGCAACATTGAGTTTTACCGTAAAATGTGAATTATGACCCCAAAGAAAAAAGTCGTTTTCCAGAAAAAAAAATTGCGTAGGGGTACTTAGTTTGATGTACAGAATGCTTGATTGAGGTATGTGTGAAGGGTTAATTTACACCCTGTATATAAGTGAGTATACCTCTATCTAACCCTTCGGGGAATAAAGGTTTAAATTCTCGAGGACCCCTAACAGCTACCTTTCAATGTTTTACCCGTATCAGCAGTTATCAGCGCGGAGTTAATTGACAGTAAGTGACGGCAAGTGTCCGAAGTGATGGTAAACATCATGGCTACCGTATAACATGTGTTTTTGTGTCAATAGCTTTAGTTGGGGGGGCCTAATGGCTGCTAAACAAATCGATAACGTTGATCTAAGCTCAGAAATGCATCGATATTACTTATTATTATTATTTATTCAGCCTTTTTGTGTGTCCCACTGCTGAGCAAAATCCTCTCCTCTCTCCTTCCAAAACTCTGTTTTTAGTACGAGTAGCAACCTGGGTTTTAATTTTCTTGAACCCGTTTATCTTGAATAATTTAGGTACTACTTTTAAGATCAACTATCTGCCATGTTAACGTCCCGTTCAAATCGGTCCAGCCGTTTCGATGATTAGCCGAAACAAACAGATAGACACACACAAAATCAAAAGTTGATATACCAAGAGCTGCATACCAAAACTCTTCTAGAACAATCCTAGAAAGCATTCGATGTGGTCGTTTCATACTTTCATAAATATTCTGTTAAAAGCTGTTATTTTAAACTTACAAACAGACATTTCGGTCAATAAGCACGTTTCAATAACGAGAATTTGACAACTAGAGTTCTTAGGGCACTAGGATTCAACTATTCAAGAACCACTTTCGAAGTGTTTGGCATTCCTTAACGCTTTTTCAAAGAACTACATGCGTAAGCTGTTAAGTGTGTAGTCCCTCTCATGATAGTATAGTTGCTTTTTTGAAGTTCTAAAAACCAAAACCGAGCGCAATGATTTCACATTATTATTGTACGAAAAGTCAGTCTCTGTGGATCAAGATCTCTCTAAAGTTCAATAGGGTAGAACTTAACTAAAAAATGTAATTAGACCGTCCGATAGATTTCCAAAAAAATTTGGACATTTTTCTTTTGTCACGTAAGCAAACAATGAAGACGTTTCAGTGCTTTGAAAACTCGTGTCACGTCATACTCTAAGACATTATATATGACATTTTTTTGTGACGTTACAAACCCCTACTCAAACCTTTGAAGCGTTTCATCTTCGTCAATTTTTATTGATGTTAATAAAACAAAAAATACGTAGGTATCCAATATTTTTCGATAATCTAACAGACGGACTAATTATAATCATATTTTTTTAAGTCAGTAAACATCCCTATTGAATTGGTAACTCTAGGCAAGGGTGCTTCACCCTAGGTATGCTATTACCCAGTAATGTGGAGGTCAGGAACGCAGTCGCTCCATTTAAAAACACTAGTATTCAGCTGCATTCAGTTACACTGGAAGCTGATCACAACATACTTAGTTGAGAAATGGCTACGCAAATAATGAGTCCGTAGATCCAAGGTTTGTATGAAGAATGATATGGCTAGAAAAGATTTACCCGCTGAGATGACAAGGAAATAAGAAGTGTGGAAGAATAATGCTGAATCTAACTGCAAAATTGATGCAGCTGCCGCCGTGGTCGAGTCTTTTGACCCGATGGTCGTGGGTGCCATTCCCTCGGAAAACATACTTTGTAAAGTTGTTTTCAGCTTGGCTAGGACATTGCAGGCTTGAATTACATGATTGTCTGATAAAAAGATGTGTAAGCGTATATAAGCTGGTGATCTCGGCCGCCAAACGGCGGTCGTCAAACCATGTCAGACCATTTTTTGTTTTTTGGGGGGTGGGAAATCATCAAATAACCTCTCCCGATCTTGGGCAGAGCGAAAGAGAGTGTCAGACTTCTACTGACTAAAAACCACCCATGTTCCTTCTTAGCACTATATGTCAAGGCCGCGGTATCTCTTACAGCATTCCGCAGCCCCGACGGGCGTCGCCCCCTTCCATGTTGCTGACATCTCTTTGAGGCGCGCGTGGAACACGAACGCGCCGTCAACACAGCCTGTCGTCGTCATAAGACGGACGGACGGCGAGCTAGCCCATCACTCACCGTCCACAGGCCCGCGTCTACGGTGGCCGGAAGCCGTCAGACCTTAAGGCGGTTTAGAAACTCTGACACCAGGGTGTGTGAGGACGTTAGACCTTACTGCCCACACCATAAGAAGAAGAAGTGGCCCGAAAGTCTAACAACCAGTCTTACCAAGCGGTGTCATACTACAGATAGGCAGTTAGCATCAAGTTATTCTGAAGCCGACACCTGACATAGACAGGAAAAGGCTATCAGAAATGTTCTATATGCGATTGCCTCATATGAGGAATCAAATCATAGACAATGGGACAATCACATACCAGAGATTCAGTGTGCACTGAACACCTCAGTAAATGAATCAACAAGATTCTCACCTTACTTTCTCGTCCATGGGCGAGAAATGTTTATAGATGGTAAATTACATAAAAATTCTGAAGTTCCTCAGCCAAAGTCAAAAGTCAAAGTAAAAAGTCAGGTGTAAAAGTACCCTTAACGCAAATGAAGGGCACTTGTTCTCCCCACCATTGCGATCATTTTTTGGTTCTAGACCATACCTGGGAACCCCCCGTTTCGGAGATATTGGGGGTCAAAGTTCCAAATTTGGCACAGCTGTTTTTGTAAAAAATACTAGTTTTTTAGGTTATAACTTTACTTAAATTACCTCCATGGCCCCTTTACTATTCAAAGCATCCACTAGCACAATGTTTTAAGAGTGCTACGTTGAGTTTTACCTTAAAATGTGATTTTTGACCCCAAAAAAAAAAGTCGTTTCCCAGCAAAAAATTTTGCGTAGGGGTACTTAGTTTGATGTACAGATTGCTTTGTTGACGTATGTGTGAAGGGTTAATTTACACCCTGTATAGCTCTCAAATTTTTGCATCGAAAAACAGCCACAGTATTCTCCAAACACTCACCAACTAAATATCACCAGACCCTGTGTACCATAGACCACAGAGTGTACTAATTACTTCCCACATAGTACAACCACGTAATATGTGTGCCCTCAATGTTTGATTTGCAGAGATAAGCAGCCAACGGCAAACACAGCGCGCGCCATGTTTTACGATTTAGAATTATTAAAATATGATTATGGGAATCGGGCCGTGGGATTTTTGAAATTGATGTTTCGTGAGATTATAGTTGTGCAGGTGAAATTGTTGTAACATCACGCCTGTAATCCCTGAAGGTTTAAGCAGATCTGCAAATAGGTAAACCCATATTTATTTATTTAAACTTCATGTAAGTACAAGTGTGGTACATAGGCGGACTTAATGCCACAAGGCATTCTCTACTTTTGGGTCAAAAAGGACAGCACTGTGCTAGAGTACAAAAACAATAAAAAAATAAGGATAATTTAATACCATTTTGTAAACATAATACATAAATTGGTGCATACTAATACATAAATATGCAGATAGAATTAAATAAAACTAATGATATTTCGCCTGTTGTATTTTTAAGTCCCGTGTTATAGGGATTTTTGCTTTCATGACCATTCATTTTCAGACTACCTCAATACTTAATTCTTTATTGCATTCCATAATGTAAGCTTATATGGTAAACATTTTTTTTTAAATAACAATCATGGACACTGTCGGGCACAGCAATCACACTAATATTATACAGGCGAAAGTTTGTGAGAGTGTGAGTGTGTATGTTTGTTACTTCTTCACGCAAAAACTACTGAACGGATTTAGATAAAATTTGGTACACAGATAGTTTATAACCTGGATTAACACATAGGATAGCTTTTATCCCGATTTTATCTTCCCGTGGGATAATTTTCGAGTTGTAGCGGGTGAAGCCGCTGGCAACAGCTAGTAAAAATATAAATGTGAAGATTAGTACTTATCATTTACGTATCTTATAATCTAATTTATTACACAAAAAAAAATAAGCTAACAGTCAAATTATGTAATATTTAAAGATTAATAACCAAGTTTAAATCAAAAACAAGTACTTAAAATTTAAACACATTTGGTACTATTTATAATATGTATCTCGTTGGTTTATCAAGCGCCACGGCTAACCATGACCCTGGATTCGATTCCTAGCAGGGCTATTGCGTATCTCATAAATGACAGGGTATCATATTCTATTCTATTCTATTTTTGTGTAATGGCAATTAAAGCCGATGTCGACTATTCTGCCAATGTCCAGTGAATTGGAAAAAGGGTCACATAAATGAAACCATTTGACAGTTAATTGATGGACAATCAATTAACTGTCAAATGGTTTCATTTTGTAAACCATAACCAATATGACAGTTAATCCATGGACACTATATGATAGCCACTGTCATTAAAAGATACGCAATAGCCCTGCTGGTCGGACAAAGTATTTTTTTTTTTTTTATGGTTCCGAACCAAACCCATATGTGAAATAAAAATATTATGATTTTGATTTTTGATTTTGAAAGGGTAAAAACGGGACCCTATTACTAAGACTTCGCTATCCGTCCGTCTGCCTATCACCAGGCTGTATCTCAAGAACCACGATAGCTAGACAGTTGAAATTTTCACAAATTATGTATTTCTGTTGCCGCTATAATAACAAATACTAAAAACAATATATAATAAATATTTATGGGACAGCAATAAAAGTTTGTTGTAAGTATGGGAGTTGACAATACACTGAAAAAAATAAAACATGGAACTGTACTGCTCTAAACAGTAAAATATGAGCTTAAAGTTTAAATTAATGAGCTGTCGTTGAAAACATGTGTTTTAACTGTTTTTAAACAGTAACATTTTTAATGTTCAAAATGTTAAAAAAAAATGATGTTTGAAACACTAAAATAAGTTTTTTTTTTCACTAAAACTTAGTGCTTTGAACGTTAGGCTCATATTTTACTGTTTAAAGCAGTCTCTACAGTTCAATGTTATTTTTTTTGTCAATATGGGAATCTACACTATATAATATTAGTGTAGATTCCCAAGAGGAAAGATTTGTTTGTTTGTAACGAATAGGCTCCGAAACTACTGGACCGATTTAAATAATTCTTTCACCGTTCGAAAGCTACACTATCCCCGGGTGACATAGGCTACTTTTTATCCCTGTATTCCCACGGGACCGGGAACTACGCGGGTGAAACCGCGTGAAGTCCGCTAGTTAAACATATAGCCACAAAGATCTCATGGAACTAAGTACTAAGTAGATACTATCACCTAATTCCCATCGTCTAAGCGCCATCAATAGGTACCTTACAAACAAGTTACCCTATACAAACATGTTAACTTGTAAAGCATGTCGCAATATATCCTGATATATGTTATCTTTCAAAGATAAACACATCTCTTGTCAGATGCAGTGAATCACAATGTAATTTCCGAATCGATTTTGGGTTTTCTGAAGATAGTTTGTGTTGCCAGGTATGGTCGTGGTACCTGGAAAATGTGCTGTTTTATTTAGATAGTTGATTTTATCTTTCTGTCTATAAAACAAAATATTTTTGCTAAAGTTATAAAGTTATACCTTTGAAAAAACCAATGACTTACACATTGGTGTTCTTGCATTAAACGGTGGGACAGGAATACTTGTATATTTTTAGTATCTAACAGGTTACATGTTACGCTTATGTTAAGATATAAAAGAGCGGCGCTTCCTGGCACAGGGATCTGCAGGGCTATTGCGTATCTTTTAAATGTCAGTGGCTATCATATTGTCCATGGATTAACTGTCAAATGGTTCCATTTTGTACTAAACCATAACCAATTTGATAGTTAATCCATGGGCAATATGACAGCCACTGTCATTTAAAAGATACGCAATAGCCCTGCTGTATGCTTAAAAGGAGACACCACCAACTAGATAGAACTGTATAATGTACTACGTGTAATAATGAAATAAGCCATTTTTTTATTAATTTAGATTATTTCGCTTGTCCGGCAAGAACAAAAACGCAATAGCACCTGCTATCTAAATCTGTAAGACGTGGCAGGTTGCCACGTCTTGACACTCACAGATTTGACGTTGCTTTGCTAGTGACGTTGACAGAGGCTGACAGAAAGTTTATTTTCTTTCATTATTTTTTTTTTAGTTTTGTAATTCTGGCACAATTTATAAGCCAAGTATCATGGCAATAAAATGACCTTAAAATTAATGCAACCACTCGTATTATTACAATCACACAATCATTTATTTTGTGAAACATTATGTGTTTATTTCGGTACTGTATGCATATCATCAGCCAAAAACTGTTCCCAAAGCTGGCAACCCCACCACATGTCAGTTAAGGCGGGCAAATTGACAGGTGTCACAGATAACGTCAACGTAAGTATGAATTATTTACTTTTTAGTGTCGCTGTATCACCACGATTTATTGACGAAATGCTACATCGATAAACATTTTATTTTTTCAGATAATATAATTTATCTACGTGAGAATCTATGGCTTATGTGCGTAAGATGATGATTTTAGGACATTTATGTCTACTTTAGAGAGATAGGGTATTCAATTTGTTTCAAACTAGATTATTCACATTGTTGCCTCGCGAAATATCACGACTATTTTCCACAGGGGGACAGGTTGAAGAGTAAAGTCACAGTAGACACGAATTAAGTATGTTTAATTGATGGGTTCGTTTTGTGGTAGAAGTTTTTCGGCAAAAGTTGAATATGCTAGCCACTCGAGAGCACACTAAACCTCTTGAAACCACCATTAAAAGCTTTCGAAACCTGCGAGACGAGGCATTCTATGCTAAAATAGTTTAACCTTGAAAAAAGACCAACAGGATCACATTTCTATATCAGTTGATGAATAATTTTACAAAATCAATAAAACATATCTGCTAGAAAACAATCCGCCCCTATTTTAATCGCACACCCCAAAACACACAAAGCTCGAATTATACGTTTACATCAAACCTCCTTAGTCCTCGCCTCCACACCTCTATACCGAGCTTCGATTGTCTATGGCAATCCCCCTAATGGCACCAATTTAAGTTAGAAATGAAATTTTCATCCATATTTCTCATCCACTAACATCCCTCGCTCCCCCTCTAACTGCCGTTTATTAATTATAGCGAGAGCAGACTAATTTCGGCGACATTATATAATTTTATGTAGATTGCGATTTACGCGCCAAATGACTTTTGACAGGCGCGCCATGTTTGTTTTTGTAAGTACCTAGATGTCATTTTTAACAATAAATCTATGAAATGAAACGTATTTTGGTTGCTCTTTTCTTTGTTTATCGTTACTTAACATCATAACTATTTTAAGTACATCGTCGTCAGATCCTCATCTGCGTCATCTTTTCCCAACAATGTTGGGGCTGGCTTTCAGTCTAACCTAACGCAGCTGAATACCAATATTTATCCTGGACAGACCAGACAACCTTTCTGACCTTCAACCCAGTTAGTACTTCCTACTCGTTAATACGTCACTCACCCCGTAGTAAGACTTAAAAATCATTGACACCAACGACTGTCAAGATCTACTTACCAATAATTTTATTTTTATTACTCAAAGATCGCCCCGACTTCCGGCCCAGAGATGTTAAAAATGGACATCTATTTTGTTCATTAAGAAAGGTCGTTAAGTCAAGAAAGGTCAAGCAAATCGGCAGTAGTGTCCTGTCCCTTGTCAGTCTAGTTTTTGACACTTATTGTGAGAGGCTAAGGGTGGGTTGCACCACATTACTATAACGATAACCAAACCGTAACAAGCCCTCAAATTCCCGGTTAAGCAACATTTGCGTTGCACCATTTTAACAATGGTTGTAATGACGTCATAACTTAAGCTTTTTATTTAATTTTCTATTGTATCTTCGAACATTGCAAACACACACATCAAATTACTGTGTCCGATTCAAATGAGTACCTAAACAAAACACAAGTAATTTCACTTCTCTACAAGCATTAGAATAAAACAGAAAAACTACAAACAGAATTGTTCAACTCATCATTTTTTAGAAGCCACTACACGCGGTCAAATACCAACACATTCGAAAATTCGAAATCCAGTTTTCAAGAACACCATCTTACTCTTTCGTTAATTCGAATAAAAGAATCTATCCGTCTCCTTCTCGCACATTGCGATTGGGTTGAAAAGTTCCCGCCTTTCGTCAAAAACAATGGTTGGAAGAAGGAAAAAGGAAAAGAATGGCGCTATCTCGCTTGTGTTGCGTTCGGATATTTTGGTAAAAGAAGATTTGTATATTATTTTTGTGATTGTGTTTTTTTTTTATCTTAGTGTTTGTTGATGTTGACTTGCTTTTATTTGATGGTAGGGGTAAATTGCATTTTACGAAGCGATTTTAAAGGTCTTTAATTTTCTGATAGCAAAAGAATAATTTACGTATTCCTTCAAATGCTATTTATGTGGGTTTTTATTTAAAAAATAATCTATTGAGTTCATAACATAAATTAGTATCTCTATCTGGTTTGGTTAGTTCACGCCTCTATAAATAAACTCTGTCTAAATAAATCACTAAATTGCGAAACTACTGAGAAACGCAATTATAATGTCACCGCACCCATATGCTTCAAACCTATGCTATTGAAATGTTGATAAATAAAACTAAACCAACCGACTGAAAAATCTAAAAAGCAAAAAACAAACACATTTTAAATTAACCAAAACTTGGAAGCAGTCGGGGTCCATTTTCTTTTCATTTCATAATTTAATATTCATAACATAACCCTTCTTTTGGGCTTCGCCGCAGTCTGGTAAAAATGCAATAACAGCCTCTACCAACTAATTAAAGTTGACATATCAGGCCTGTCATCTTGGAAGGCTTAACCCTTCCAAGATGACAGGCCTGATATTATGTCTATGTCGATCTGACGTATACCACTCACAATTTAGCCAGTTATGTTTTAAGATCGTATGGAGGCGAACCTAAAGCCTTCGACCGGGAACAAATCGAGAATACGTGGCTACTAATGATACTGACTGCTAATGATGGAAAAACACAGTACCTATAATATTGCCCAATCTTTGAATCGAATTCGAGACCTTATACTCAGCAATCGCGCTTGCAATCACTAGAAAACAGTAATAATAAAGGACACTGAACTTAAAATAAGCTTTCTGCATTACGAATACAAGTCAAACCTCTTCTTACTAAAACAAATACCTACTGGATTTCCGAGCTGTATCAACATTTAAAGCTACTTCTAATTGTTAATTTTATTATTTGCATAAGATAAGTAGCCTAGCTCAAAAGCTTTGTTTATTATTTTTATTGCTGAATCTAGCTGAAAATCCAACGGCACACAGCGTGATTATCATCACCTTCAGGCCACTGACTTCATGAAAGATCAAATATCTATGTATGGCAGCCGGGACAAACGACTTCACGTGGTCTGAGACACGGAAAGGTATGTAATGAGAAGTCACCCATTCATGGACAGGGCAAGCACGTCTTCACGTAACGATCAACCCGAGCGACAGTTAACTAAGAAGCCACGTGCTCCTCAGGGGCAGTGGCGTGCAGTAGTCCCCCACGATAGGTAGGCTACGATAAATGACAGCAAAAAAAAAAAAATTAAGTAAGCCTGTAAAAACAAAACTTTTAAATACAATTCAAAAAGTCAACACATTATTCAAGGTTTAACTCACGATTTTCTAATGACGGACGATGCAAACAGAAGAAAGAGTCGGCCACCTCAAATATCTCATCCAAGTGAGTGGGTGATAGTTTACAGAACACGTAACTTGCAAGATTTTGGATAAATTTTCGTAATTCGGGTCCATGTCTACCTACCTGTCTAGATACAACTTGAATCTTATCATTATACGATCCGCCCCTAACACGACCCACTGACCGATAATTGAGAACACTTATTACCTTTAACATGTAATAAACACACATTATCAGCACAAACTTCACAAGTAAATACCATTGTTATTTGTTACGTGAATAAACAAGTAATACACAACAAAATTAATATTTACACTACTGTTAATAACGTTAACTGTACGTTTTCGGTTTCAAAACAAAATCGCATTATATATATTGCTTGTCACAACAATGAAACAGTAATGTCTTCCTCTTACGTAAAAAATAATTTCTAGGTTATTATTGTCGATAGAAAAATACTAGCAAATAAAATTGCATCATTTTCCTAACGAGTTTGTTCACAACAGCGGTCAACATTTTTTGCAGGATTATACGAAATCCAATGAATGAGGTGACAAGTTGACAACATTGCGAACATCGAACTAAACAGGTGCTGCGCTCTATGCACGGAAGCCCGAAGTTCGCGAAGCGCGAAATTAAAATTTCCTTACGTTTTTGCAATTTACAGGCCAGTGCTAGGTTGTATGTTCATTAAAATATGATTCCTGGTTTCAAGACGTATGTAGTCATATTTTATTCAACATACAACCTAGCACTGGCCTACAAATTGCAAAAAAATGCAAGTTTTGAACTTCGCGGGTTATAGATTGGTTGTGTTGTTGCAGCCAATCACAGCCCACTCAGCTACAGTCGCAGGAGCTGCTGCGTTAAAATTGCGAAAATCTATGTATGTGTGCGGTTCATAGACACGGCCATACGTACCGATGTGACGCTGTGTGCATACAATTATGAATGGGTTTTAGACAAGTCGAGTGTTTGTCTATAAGATTCGTACTAATCGTAATCCTTGTCAATGAGTTTTAGTGGGACGCGAAAAATTGCTATAAGTATTTTAACAGGAGTTTGAACTTTTTTATGATTAATTTGTACATAGTGTTATTTTATTGCATCGTTAATTAGTTATAAGAAATGCTCAGTTGGTAAGGTAGACTAAGCCTAAGAGCCTATATAGGGCGCACGCCCCTGCTCAGGGGATATAAAATAGCCACTTTAGCTAATGGCCATTTTAAATTATGAAACGAAAAGCGTATAATGGACCATTTCTAATAAAGTAACTGCGTTTGTGACCATTTTACGAATTTTAACGCAATAGGGGATCGGACAAAAAACCAATTAGTCCGTCAGATAGATTTCCAAAAAATATTGGACAAGTATTTTTTCTTTTTTTACATAAACAAAAAATGAAGACGATACAGTGCTTCAAAAACTCGTGAACTCTTCGAAAACTTCATATGATAGTACATTTTTTACCTACAAATGACGTCACAACCCCCCACTCATGATCTTTGATGCGTCTTATCATCGTCAATTTTGATTAATTTGATAAAACAAGAAACACATATCCAATATTTTTCGATAATGTAACTGACGGACTAATTAGAATCATATTTTTTTACCCAGTCCGATCCCCTATTAGTATTATGTTCCTATTACGATCTACTAGGTATTGCCAGCGGCTTCGCCCGCTACAAATCGACAATTATCCCACGGGAAGATACAATCGGGATAAAACTATTCTATGTGTTAATCCAGGTTATAAACTAAGTATCTAGTGTACCAAACTTTTTCCGTCTTTTCAGTAGTTTTTGCGTGAAGAAGTAACAAACATACTCACAAACTTTCGCCTTTATAATATTAGTGTGATGTGATATTATATTAGATAATATTATATTATAGTAGGATTAATCACTGTTTTAGTCACATGCGTTCTTCATCAGGCATCATGGTATGTAGGTACTTCGATCACAGAAAACGCTCAAGTAAAAAGTGGGCCTATCCAATAGATAAGCATTAAGTACACAAACACAAATATTGATTCAGATATCAAGTTCCTACACAATAATAACTACTAAACGTTGCTTTTCCAACTATTTGTCCATTAAAGTGGCAATCAGAATTCAATTTTTTACGTTTCAAAGAATCTTTGTGAACTTTTTCACAAAATTATGCTTAGGTACATAAATATTATTGGTCTGATGGAGTTTGATCTCTCGTACCGTAACTGAGAGTTGGAAATCCAATGGACTATTGGATAATATTTAGGTACTGTTGGTGAAATCGGACATGAGGACTCAACTAAATCTTAGTGAGTATTCTCTGGAAAAGCCAAAAAGTCACGAACTGTTGATAAAAACGAACACCCTAATGTGTGTACTGATAAAATTAGTAGCTTTTGAATGTTAGGCCATGATATTTGTAGAGATAATGGTTAAATCATTTTTTTCACTGATTTAGCCAGTGCCTCGTGGGTCGAGTGGTAGCAACCGCAGGTACAGAACCTGAGTTCGATTCCCGGGTTGGGCTAAAGTCATCATTCTCCTACCCTTATCCCGATTTATTTGAGGTCGGCGCAACATGTCTTCTTCCATACTTCTCTATTTCTCGTCATGTCAGTAGCCACCTTCTTTTCAGCCATATCATCCTTCACACAGTCCATCCATCGTTTCTTTGGTCTTCCTCTACTCTTATACCCATCTACATTCATACTCAACATTTTCCTCACAACACTTTCTTCATTCCTTCGCATCACTGTCCATGCCACGCCAATCGATTACCACACAACTTTTCATTGAACGGCGCCACTTTCAGACTTCATCTTATGTACTCATTCCTTATTTTATCCATTCGCGTCACACCACACATCAACCTTAGCATTCTCATCTCAGCCACGTGCAATTGCCTTTCATTTTTGTGGCCCAACATTCTGATCCATACACGACAGTCGGGCAAAAGTGTTTATAAGCAATCGGTTCTTTTACCAGAAATTTCTCAGTAGCAGCGGAGCCTGGATTTGGGCACAGTTGATGAAAATAGGCTTGCCTTTTGATACGTGGGACTTAAAAACAAAATGGCGGGAATATATTTCATTCAAAATAAGCATGACAAGTGTTTCCTGTCATAATATCTCATCGATAGATAAGAATCTTCACATATGTACATAACTTGATCTTAGTTATGACTCAGAAGTCTACGAGACAACCTTGAGACGTGAATCACTAAGATGTAGCAAAATACAGGGTGTAAAAGTACCCTTAACGCAAACGAAGGGCACTTGTTCTCCCCACCACTGCGAACATTTTGTTGTTCTAGACCGTACCTGGGAACCCCCTAGTTACGGAGATATTGGGGTCAAAGTTCCAAATTGTTCACAGCTGTTTTTGTAAATACCTACTAGTTTTTCAGGCTATAACTTTACCTATATAAGCTCCATGACCAGTTTACTATTCAAAGAATCCACTAGCACAATGTGTTATGAGTCTTGCATTGAGTTTTACCGTAAAATGAGATTTTTATCCTCAAAAAAAAAATCGTTTCTCAGCAAACATTTTTGCGTAGTTTGATGTACAGAATGCTTGGTTTACGGATGTGTGAAGGGTTAATTACACCCTGTATTGCTTAGTGCACAAGTAATCTACCTAAAATAATAAGTACTCGTCGATATTACCTACCATTTCATCATCAGCATCGGCCTGCCGATTCCAACTATAAAGAAATGAAAATGATGTTGTGTTAAAACACATAATTATGGAACTGTAAGTCTTTGCTCAGAATAAGCCTCATTAGAAGCCTGAAAGTATATAATAGATGGCGGCCATTTCAGTTTTCTTGCGTGCGTAAATTCCATTATACGCATACTCAAATCAACTCGAAAGTGAATCATCCACAGCTCATTAAACATAACTATAATAAAACATCCATATTATTTGACTGGCCTGTTGGTCTAGTGGTTAGTGACCCTAACTGCTATGCCGGAGGTCGTGGGTTCGATTCCCACCCAGGACAAATGTTTGTGTGATGAGCACGATCATTTGTTCTGTGTCTGGGTGTAATATATCTATAATATGTATGTATTTAGAAATATATAAGTATGTTTATCAGTTGTCTAGTACCCATAACACAAGCTCTGCTTAGCTTGGGACTAGATGGCGTTGTGTGATAGTTGTGGAATATTATTATTATTATTATATTATTATTATAATAAAACAAAATCCCTTTTTGTCATGTGTCTGTCTATAAAAAATGGCAGCCATCTATGGCAGTTTCCATCAGCAGCAGTAGCAGCGGCGCCAGCGGCGGCAGTTTTCTTGCGTGGCTGAATCTGAAATGATGAGATCTGCACGTTACAGACACAGACTATACTTAATACGTCTAAGTATTCTTCGAAAAAAAAAAGATGGAACCTCATTCAGACTGGTCGTCAGATTTTCAAGAGGATCTAGGCCAAGGATCGTTTTTGAGCTTCATTGTCTCGGCACTTTTCTGGTGGTCGTTTTTGGCCGATTCTGGCTTTCAGGAGTTGCAGTGGTTTGGGTAAAGTGTGGCTTGCTAGTCTCAAATAAAAACACCAGGGGCTATCGGTTTAACGTGCTCTCCGAGACTCGGAAGAGAATCAGTACGTAATTGGTGGTCACCCATCCACAGAGCAACCTAGGCATGCGCGATTTAACCTAAAGATCAATCCGGCATTTATTATTATGCCAAGACCTCTTTTTTTTTTTGGGGTGGGAAATCTTCAAATAACCCCTCCCGCTCTTGGGCAGAGCGAAAGGGAGTTCCAAGACTTCTACTGACTAAAAACCACCCATGTTCCTTCTTAGCCCTATATGTCAAGGCCGCGGTATCTCTTACAACATCCCGCAGCCTAGCCACGACCTCTTCCTTGACTATTTAAACAAATTCTGAACACAGAAAACCGTTAATTTATTTGTTTTTTTTTTTTTTTTATTAAACTTTATGCACAAGCAAACAACTGTACAAAGGCGGACCTAATGCCTTGGGCATTTTCTACCGGTCTACCTTAGGGTGATGCAGAGACAATATTCAGTAGGTGCAACAACAGAAAAAAAGACAAGAAATATTTATAAATAAAACATATAAGAATAAATACAAAAATCAAACAAATCAACAAATCATCTACAATCATCAACAACAATCAACTACTAATCAAACCACCACTGTTAATCATCTACTTATTTACACAAATGTGTGTCCATAATAGAAATCAGAGCTTAAACAGCAGTTTCTACTTCTTAAAATACAGGTATATCCTAGCTTAAGAGGCAGAGTATTTGCAACACAAACTAAATAGAATTTGCAACATAAACTATGAAATGTATTTCTAACATTGATTTCTAAACAAAATTTCAAACTGTTATTTCAAACTCTGTATGTTTTTTGGGTAAATAAAGATTATTTTTATGTCCTTTATTCATTTTATAACATTTTAAATACATTTTTAAATATTAATTATAAAAAGGTACCTATATAAAAAACATTTAAAAATATAAAAAATAGTGGTCCACTAGCATTGGGAACAGAGTCCGAACTACCGGTGGTCAGGGCTCTTGAGAGAGGAACCTCCTGACAATGTGCGCCGTGTCCAGAAGTACTGCCTTCTGAATAATAATAATCTTATTATTATTTCCTTTATTTATTTATTCACATAAAATTTACATTTTTAAATATTTCATATAAAACTCATAAAAAAACATTTAAAAATATAAAAAATAGTCGTCCACCGGTGACGGGAGCAGGGTCCAAGCTACCGGTGGTTAGGGCTCCAGAGACAGGAACCTCCTCACAATGCGAGCCGTATCGAGGAGTACTGCCTTCTGAATCAGGCTCTTGATCCAACCGCCGAGCGAAAGTTTGGACAGGTGGTCGTCCAGACTCTTGGCTATAAGGCCATTGGCCGTTACGACTATCGGCACAATGATAGCCGAGTTCACATGCCACATATCGACAACCTCGTGTGCTAAATCAAGATATTTTATTTGTTTTTCTTTTTCAGCTTTCACGAGGTTCTCGTCATGTGGAATGGTAACATCGATTATCATTGCGCGGCGCGCTGATCGGTCCATCACCACTATATCAGGCTTATTGGCAACAATAGTCCTGTCAGTGATGATAGACTGATCCCAGTATAACGTTACATGGTCATTTTCGAGAACTGGGTCGGGCACATACTTGTAGTACGGTACCTCCGACTCCACAAGTTTATATTTCAAGGCAAGTTGCTGGTGAATAATCCTAGCTACTTGATTGTGTCTGTGCAAGTACTCGCCGTTAGCTAGACGAGAACAACCAGAAATAATATGTCTGATGGACTCACCCGGACGATGGCATGCCCGACACACGTCAACCGTCCCATCCTTCATAATATATTTCCGGTAGTTGTTCGTCAACATAACTTCGTCCATAATCGCACAGACAAAACCTTCAGTTTCCCCAAAGAGGTCGCCAAAACGTAGCCAGGACACGGACGCTAGAAAATCTACATCGGGCCCATGAAGAGCCCGGTAGAAGCGCCCGTGAAGCTCCTTGCTTTGCCATACTACCTTGCGGTCATCAGCAGTAAGTACCACAGGTTTGCGCCAGTTCTCGTTAGCCATGGACAGCGGGGTGAGTCCCTTGTCCACTGCGACCACATCTCGGTGCATACCCACATCGGTTTTTAAAAAATATTCTCTGAGACTGCACACCTCGCGGTTGTGGAAGGTCTTCGCGTTTAAAAAGCCTCGACCCCCGCACTTCCGCGGGATATACAGTCTCATCACCGATGATCGTGGGTGATGCATCCGATTTGCGGTCAGCAATGTACGAACTCTCCTATCTAATGCGTCAAGTTCGGTCTGAGTCCATTTGAGTATGCCGAAAGAGTACATTAAAACCGGCATGACCCAACCGTTGAAGGCGCGCACCTTATTCCCACCTGAAAGAAGGCTACTTAAAACCTTCTTCAGGCGTCCGAAGAAGCGCTCCTTCAACGATTGCTTCATGTCAGCTACGTTAATGCCTAACGCTTCCGACATACCCAAATATTTATAGCTTTCGGTCGAGGAAAGGGATCTGAGGTGTATGGAATCCGAAAGCTGAATTCCCTCGGATTCCATAATCTCTCCTCTCTTTACATACATGACTGCACATTTGTCCACACCAAATTCCATCCTGATGGCGCTACTAAAAGAATCAGTTAGTTTCAGTAACTCCATCAGTCGCAATTTGTTGGGGGCAAAGAGTTTCAGATCATCCATGTAAAGAAGGTGAGATATCACCTGACCATCTCTCCTCAACCGGTAGCCTAGACCTGAATCCTCCAGTAATGTGCTGAGAGGATTCAGGGCCAAGCAGAACCAAAGCGGGCTCAGACTGTCGCCCTGGAATATTCCCCGCTTGATCCATACAGGTTCATCGTTCCCCTGAATCTGTTGACATCCCGGATATCGAAGGACAGTCTTCCATTGCCCCATACACGACTCAAGGAAGGCGCGTAGAGTTGCGTCTATCTTGTACAACTCCAGCACCCTCATGAGCCATGTATGTGGCACCGAGTCGTAAGCCTTCTTATAGTCTATCCAGCATGTCGACAGATCCTTGCGGGCCCGACGAACCTGTTGGCTAATGGCCATGTCGATGAGGAGTAGCTCCTTAGTACCGCGGGACCCGTTCCTACATCCATTCTGAGAGGCAGACATAATAGAGTTTTTCTCAATGTGTTTACTGATTTTCGCTCTCAAAATGGATGTAAGAAGTTTATAGACCGTCGACAAACACGTGATCGGTCTATAATTCTTGGGTTCCGCGGGACAACCTGACTTATGGAGCAGGTGGGTAATGCCTGTGGTTAAAAACTGCGGTAGCGTCGCAGATTCTAAGGATGACTGGAATTGGGATGCCAGGCAAGTGTGTGAACTACTGAGCCATTTGAGCCAGAAATTGTGCAGTCCGTCCGGACCAGGTGATTTCCAGTTCGGTAACGGACGAACTGCACTGGCTACATCTTGTGGTGTTATTAAAATAGCGTCCATTTCTGGAATAGGTTCACACACTCGCTCGACATCACGCAACCAGTCAGCCTCAGTATGACAGACGGGTACCGACCAGATGCTACGCCAAAATGAACTCGTGGCAGCATCATCCGGGCGACACACGTCCGTCATATTTGGCTCGCGTCGCTCCCAAGTTCGGTATACCCACCTTTCATCGCTCTGGAACATGCGATTCTGTGAGTACCGATCAACCCGCCGTCTATACCGTCGAATACGGTTGGCCCATGCATAAACCTTCTGCTTCAGGAAGTCGATGCGCTCTGTGACATGGGACATGTAATCTCGAGGGCTAATTTCAGTCCCCGAGAATGCCCGCTTCACAGAACGCATCACACGTGGTCGTATATTGCCCTCCCTGAAGCAGTAAAGTTTGCCAATGAGTACCCTGGCCCCGTCAATACGACGCTCGATCCTGCGCTGCCAGGCCGGTACGGTTGGTTTTGGTCGACTAGCTAAGTCACAATTTGGGAATTTGACATTAGCAAGTCGACATGCCGCAACAGCCCCACAGTACAAAATCGAGTGTGTATCAACGAGGTCCTCGCTACTCTCGAATATATTCTTGAGTTGCGAGTCCAGGGCACACACCAACGCCCTATTTCGTTTATGCATGGGTAACCGTGGTAGTCGGGGCCTAAGTTCGGTAGAAACGGATCGATACTCACGAAGCGCATCCTCCAGTGCGCTCCTCAATCGGTCGTTGCACTGGCTACTTACCGTAGCAACCCTATCATCCTCCTCTTCAACAGCAGGACTATGACGCGGTGGGATTGTATTAAAAGTTGATGTTTGCGTCACTGTTTGAGATGGAGTGAAGATGGTATGGTTACTCAGTACCTCTGAGCGCAGCCTATCAAGCGCGGCGTCGTCCAACATGCGATTGCGCTGGATGACGCGCACTTGATCCGACAGTCGTTGGGTCGAAACGCTGACAGTTGGTTCAAGTTCCTGAAATAGAGACAGCATCCTAACACGGTACGCAGTGAGCAGTGGCGTGCAGTGGTCCCCCGCGATGGGTAGGCTACGAACAATTGACAGGAAAAAAAAACCACATTTACCTATACTTACTTAATATTTAAAAAAAAGTTATACGTACAATTCAAAAGTAGCACACTTAAAACATTGTGCTAGTGGGTGCTTTGAATAGTAAAAGGGGCATGAAGGTAATTTAAGTAAAGTTATAACCTGAAAAACTAGTATTTACAAAAACAGCTGTGCAAAATTTGGAACTTTGACCCCCAATATCTCCTTAACCAGGGGGTTCCCAGGTATGGCCTAGAACAAAAAAATGATCGCAGTGGTGGGGAGAACAAGTGCCCTTCGTTTGCGTTAAGGGTCCTTTTACACCCTCTATGTTTTTCTGATAGGTCATGCTTTTTGGCCGAGGAATGAAAATTATGCAAATTACTGGCAGTATTAAACAAAATGCACGGAAAACAAAATAATTTATTTGTGTGTATGCAGCCACACAGCCAGGTAAATGTTGTATAATTATGAGGATTGAAATGACGAGTAGGTACGCGATGAATTACCATATTTTTGGATTAATTCTCGTAATTCGGGTACACATCTACCTTTAGATACTACTTGAATCTTACGCTACTTGAGAAAACTTATTACCTTTAATATCCAACAAACACACATTATCAGCACAAACTTCACAAGTAAATACCATTGTTATTTGTTAGGTTACACAACAAAAAAAGTTTATACACGACAAAATTTATATTTACACTACTGTTAATGATGTTAACTGTACGTTTTCGGTTTTAAAACAAAATCGCGCTATATGCATATTGCTTGTCACAACAATGAAACAGTAATGGTTTCCTCTTACGTAGAAAATAATTTCTAGGTTATTATTGTCGATAGAAAAATACTAGCAAATAAAATTGCATCATTTTCATATCGAGTTTGTTCACAACAGCGGTCAACATTTTTTGCAGGATTATACGATTTTTACGAATTCCATCAATGGTGACAAGTTGACAACATTACGAACATCGAACTAAACAGGTGCTGCGCTCTATGCACGGAAGCCCGCAGTTCGCGACGCGCGAAATTAAAATTTCCATACGTTTTTGCAATTTGCAGGCCAGTGCTAGGTTGTATGTTCATTAAAATATGATTCCCGGTTTTAAGACGTATGTAGTCATATTTTATTCAACATACAACCTAGCACTGGCCTACAAATTGCAAAAAAATGCAAGTTTTGAACTTCGCGGGTTATAGTTTGGTTGTGTTGTTGCAGCCAATGACAGCCCACTCAGCTACAGTCGCAGGAGCTGCTGCGTTAAAATTGCGAAAATCTATGTATGTGTGCGGTTCATAGACACGGCCATACGCACCGATGTGACGCTGTGTGCATACAATTGTGAATGGGTTTTAGACAAGTCGAGTGTTTGTCTATAAGATTCGTACTAATCGTAGTCCTTGTCAATGAGTTTTAGTGGGACGCGAAAAATTGCTATAAGTATTTTAACAGGAGTTTGAACTTTTTTTATGATTAATTTGTACATAGTGTTATTTTATTACATCGTTAATTAGTTATAAAAAATGCTCAGTTGGTAAGGTAGGCTAAGCCTAAGAGCCTATATAGGGCGCACGCCCCTGGCAGTGAGGTTAGTTCCCCCCTCTGTAGACCCGTAGTATGCGCGCATGACGTTCTCGTTTATAGCTTGAGTCCATTTCATGCGCTGCACACAACCACCGGCAGCGGGGACCCGGCTCGGGGCCGGTTGGCCCCTAGGTCCCAAGCAGTACGGCGGCCGGCGTCCTCTCCGTCGACGAGCAGGTGGTGGCGTCGGGGACAAAGAGAAATACTCGTCGCTCGAGCTCGACGCGACTGCCGCGGCCAGTGTCACAGCACTCACGATGGGGCTGGGTTCCGGCGGCGGCGAGGCGGAGCTGAGCGACGAGTCCGGAGGTGGAAGGCGTGCGCGTCTAGTCGCTGATCTTGTCAACATTTTATTGTCATTCTTCAACAGTGTTCTTGAAATAATTTATTTTGGGATGACATATGTCATCAATTTTTCTTCTATGGTGTTTTCTTGTGGTTAGTCTCATTTTATTGTATTCTGATTGAAATTATTGTAATATATGAAAATAAAGATGAAGAGGTTGGTGCCAAACGTTCAAAATAAAATGGAATTTTTATACAAATTAAATTAAATCGGAGGAAGAAATTGTATGACAACTGTTGACTTTGGTGTTGCCAGCTTTTTTTATCTATCTATTTTTTTTATCTTTTCTTTTATCTTTTTTAATCTTATTATTATTATGTTATGTTAGTTTTTAGGTGGCTCTATAATACCGTCATAAGTCTATTTGATGTTTGAAAGCTAAATTCCATTACGCATACTCAAATCAACTCGAACGTGAATCATCCACCCCCAGCTCATTATACATACCTATCCATATTATAATCCATTTTTGTCATGTGTCTGTCTATGAAAACTTTGTTCTTTTATTAAATTGCGCAACGGATTTTGATGCGGCTTGAACCCATAATTAGATATTTTAGGCGCGAAGCACGATTCGCTTGTCTTTACTTTTTTTTTACTAGCTAATGCCCGCGGCTTTGCCAACGTGAATGTCGGTCAAATTATACAGTGTGATTCTTTATAATGTGCACATATCGAAATGGGGGAATCTATGCTTAATTTTATCGCCGGAAAAATTATTAAAAAAAATCTAAATATTTTTTAATATTTTATATGGAATTTTTAAAAAATTTGTCTGCTACTGTGACCCCAGTGTAAACAAAACGGTGTAACTTTTAAACTAAATTATCTATCGCGATGAAACAAACTCCATAATGATTGGAAGCAATTAGGCGTCCTCGTAAAATGAAAATTGTGGAAAAAAACTACCCTCAATTGAAAATAAACACGTTTTTTGATCAAAAAAACTTTTTTTTTTCATAACTTTTTACATAAAATTGTTTCATCGCGATAGATAATTTAGTTTAAAAGTTACACCGTTTTGTTTACATTGGGGTCACAACAGCGGACAACATTTTTGAAAATTCCATAAAAAATATTAAAAAATATTTAGATTTTTTTAAATATTTTTTCCATCGATAAAATTAAGCATAGATTCCCTCATTTCGATATGTGCACATTATAAAGAATCACACTGTATATTAAAACTTTTCTTGAAAACCACTCTATCCATAGGTGAAAACAACATGAAAATCGGTACAGTAGTTTTTGAGATAAACTTGAACAGACAGAAAGACACACGCGGAGGAGGACTTTGTTAATTGTGTGTGTAGTGACAGTGATGTAGAGTTAAAGTTTGGATTTAGGTGATAATCTCCGAAACTGCTAATCCGATTTCAAAATTCCTCCTTTTATCAATACCAAGTGCCGTAAGATATATTTCAGTGACGCAGACGCAGTCGCGGGCATCAACTAGTCAAAAACAATCACAGCATTTTACAAGGCACTGTAAAAAGCAAAAAGCTTCTTAAAAACATAACCTGTTCTTAATTCAAAAACTGACAGCAATGGCCGTTGTAAAAAAAATTAAGAAAAAAAACTACAGTCCAAATAGTCGTTAGGAGAAAATAAGCGAGCTAAAGTACATTATTTCGTTGTACAAACATAAAATCTGCTGTGGTTTTACTTAAACGGGTAGAATAAGACGATTCAAGCGTGAATCCCTTTGAGCTAGAGCGAGAAAGGTGATATAAAAGCGAGAGCATACACAAAGAAGGTGGGGCGTAGGAATGACCAGTATAACTTCAGCTTTGGTAGTGTGAAAAATGTTAGGATTTAATACAAATGTAGGGATCAGTGTATTTTGGTTGGACCGCCCAGTCGTTTTACAAAATCCAGCATAAATTGAGCTTTGGCAGTCTGAAAATTTGTTAGTTAAGAATAGTAGAGTATAGGTCAGGGTTTTCTGGTTGGACCGCCCAGTCGTATTGTCCACATACGCCAGAATATGACGATAATCGTCGCTACTCGTCGACGTTAATAAAATAATTCAGTTGTTTGTAACTACTGCTCTCGGTCGGTATCCGAACGCGTTCGAATTTTGAATTTTATTATTTCGATTTTATTGCACGGCTGTTTAACTGTTGAGGTGTGTGCCTGTTATTTTTGTTTAAAAAAAAAGTGTGAAGTGAACTTTTTTTGTCTGTGCTTTTTTTATTATTTATGAACTTTTTTTTTGTAGATGCAAGGTGAGTGGCTGTTTTTTATATGTGGTTATAATATTATAATTGATCAATCTGCTAAAAATAAGCAAAAAAATACTTTACTGTCACTTAGGTACTGATTCTTTGTTAATAAAATAACTACTTATATTTTTGATAGTTTATTATAATTTCTCTAAAAGATTCTAATATGAAGAAAAAGATGTAGAATTCGTCAACACAACACTTCACGTTTAGGCTTCAGTCATTCGATTTGATTACTTGTCCTCACTAATTTTGTAGCCGATAGATTTATTACACCTTTATTAACACACAATT
This sequence comes from Diarsia rubi, assembly GCA_932274075.1. Lineage (NCBI taxonomy): Eukaryota > Metazoa > Arthropoda > Insecta > Lepidoptera > Noctuidae > Diarsia > Diarsia rubi. Next base: position 1,858,212 of record OW026440.1, on the reverse strand, counting down.
CGAAAATGATCGGATGTCTTTGTAGGGAAATCTGATCTTAACTAAGAAAAATAGTTGAGTTAATTAACTAAAATAATAAAATATTGCACTCTTTATTAAAAACACCTTAATACTATGACAAGAAGTAAACCAACGGATCAAAAATCTAGATTCATCTTTGTTTTTAGGGGTCCGAACCTCAAAAGGAAAAAAACGGAACCTTTATAGGATCACTCGTGTGTCTGTCTGTCCGACCATTCTCCCCCTTAACTCCGAAACTAAAATTAAAGCCTAAAATTTAGAAAAAAATACCGAAATTAGTTCACCATGAGTTCAACACTTACCTAAGGTTACAGGAAAACCTTTATGGGGTCTATGGAGCTAAAATAACATGGAAAATCTCTCAATATCTACTATAATGGTACGGAACTCTTCATGTGCAAGTCCGACTTACACTTGGCCAGTTTTTTTTAATACGAAATGGACTCAATTTTGTCCAGAGGATAGAAATTGGGTCGACGATGGAACTAGCTTGCCTAGAAGAGACCTTTAAACTCACCACTTAAATATTATTGGGTCATATAAACTTGCGAACATCGATGTAAGTTGAGAGTTCCAATCTTCGTCTATGCCCATTATTAAAGACTAGATGTTGCCAGCGGCTTCGCCCGCTACAACTCAAAAATTGTCCAGGAAAATAAAAAACAGGAAAATAAAATCGGTATAAAAACTATCCTGTGTTAATCCAGTTTATAAACTATCAGTGTATCAATTTTTTTTTTTGACGGCACGGTTGGCCCAGTGACTCAAGCAATGGACTGCTGCGCTGTGTGTCGCGGGTTAGATCCCCGCACGGAACAAGTATTTGTATGACCTATAGGTAGATAGTTGTTCCGGGTCTGGGTATTTGTGTATGTGAGTTTAAATGTTTGTGAACGCACCCACGATACAGGAGAAATTCCCAGTGAGTGAGTGAGTTCAATAGTTTTGGCGTGAAAGAGTAATAAAAATCCATACTTTCGCGTTATAATTTTAGTAGGAAGGATGTAGAAGTGGACCACTCTTTAATAAGTACACACATCAAAAGTGTCTAGGGATCAACATATATTTTTGCAATAACTTTTCTCCTGATTGATATTAATTAAAATTTTCTTTAAGGATTCATCAAATAAAGTGTTTTCGTTTGTCACAGTAACGATAAACCAAGTCACCTTTGCATTAATAAAGAAATTTGCCATTTTCCTAATAAAGGGATTTTTGACATTTGAACCACTAACATTAAAGTTCGAAAAAAAGACTGAAATAACAGTTTTCTTTAAAATTTTATTGGGTAACTTAAACAATTAATAATCCGTGTTTCTACCGCGAACACTAACAACACAAGAACATCGGTTTGGCATACTCAAAATGAGTTCATCCAAATCACGCTGTGGAATGGCCGCCCATGTTCGTTGCAACAACAAAAAAAGGTCTTCTTGCGACTGGATACCCTCCATATTCGGCAGAGCTCTTCTCTGTAGCATATCCCATGCATGCTCAATCGGGTTCAAGTCTGGCGACTGAGCAGGCCAGGGCAGGACATTGATGTTAGCTGCGGCGAGAGTCTGTCTTACAACTCTTGCGGTGTGCGGTCGTGCATTATCATGCATTAACTGAAATAAGGGACCGATTTGCACTTGTAGAGGAACGATGACGTCTGATACAATCGTCTCAGCATAAATTTGAGCGTTGAGGTTGCCTCTGATCCAAATCAACTCAGTTCTTCCGCCGATCCAAATACCCGCCCATACCATGATGGTTCCACCACTATAAGGATGGACTTCCTGGCAGGATTTTAATCGCTGTTGGCGTCCAGGGGTTCTCCAGTGTCGTATACGTCTTGTATCCGGTCTCATACCAAAACGAGACTCATCAGAAAAGCACACGAAACGCCATTGTTCTTCTGCCCAATTTTTGTGTTCAAGAGCCCATTGATATCGAATCCTACGACTGTGCATTGCTATAGGTGGTACCCGTAGCGGTCTTCGGGAATGAAGGTTCACTTCATGCGGTTTCTGACTGTTTGGTCGCTAATTAAGTTCCCTGAAGAGTGATGAAGCCTCACGGCTAACATAATGGTGGTTATTGTTGGAGCTCTTCGAGTTAAGATTTGAATGTATCGGTCTTGTCTCCGTGTGGTGCAGCGATACCGTCCTCCATGGCGCTCAGCCACGGTACCAGTGCTTCGGTAACGTGTCCAAAGTCGACTGATAACACTCTGACTTGTATTCAGAGCTAAAGCCACAGTACGTTGCCGGGAACCAGCTTCTATCATTCCCACGGCTCTGAGCATTTCTTCCCTGCTTACATGACGTCGCCGCTCCATAATAACGTTGGTTTTAATCAGTAGTAGGGAAACAGTAGCACTAATAATGTCTTCAATGCGTTGTATGTTTTTATAGGGAAAATATTGACAGCTGATATTCATCTTTTACTCGAATTTGATTCACAGTTCCTGATTCAAATTATGAAATGCACCAAAGGATAAGCAAAAGGATCCATATAAATTTATAAAATCATAAATTTATTACAAAGCCACATCTCAATCTCAAGAAATCCGCATAAAAATGCTTGATCCCTAGAGACTTTTGATGTGTGTATTTAATGTTGCCTCTTTGTGAACTCGTTGAGCAGTTCGTAGAGCAGCTAAGTAATAACAACCACTCGGCTTCATTCAGCCTTGTCGTGGATGGGTGACCAACTCTTACACACCGAGTTTCCTCCGTGCCTCGCAAAGCAAATTAGCTTAGTCTTCAGAGAGAGCTTTCTAAATAAACTTTACATTTCCACGTACACTCTGGCATTCTCCACGACTACCGATGCATATAACAGCAAGAAGTATCTGTAGGGAATGCAAATATTTTACTTGTGATAGCTTGGGGGGTCGCGGTTTATTGCCAGATCAAGCAGTGGCATTAGTTGGTCTCAAAATTATGGAAGTCGTTGATCTTAGCATAATAAAAAAAATCAGGATCATATTGTGTCTGCTCTTGAACTCAATCGTGCCTGATGGAAAGCGATAGCCGAGTCCTATGATGTAACTAGCGTGAATAGAAGACGACTGTCCACTCTTGATATTAATGTAGAAGGGAACACAGATCAGCAGAGTTCCTCACTTTGGTTGTGCGTATAATAAACGTGAAGGAGAAGCGCTAAGTACGACTCGTCGATATATCTACCAAGTATGAATTTGTCTGCTGGTTCGGTGGTAAAAGTTTGATGGACAATAGGGTAGCTAGCAAAAAAAAATCTAATTACGAACATTTCACCAACTTAACCTTTCATTTGCGTCACTTTCGACGACAGCCCTTTCCAGCACTGAAACATTTTGTAGCTGCCGTTCCCGTGGAAATACAGGAATAAAAAGTAGCCTATGTTATTCGGGGTGAATGTAGCTTCCCAAGGGTGAGAGAATTTTTGAAATCGGCGCAGTAGTTTTTGAGTTTATTCATTACAAACATACACACACATAAAAATACAAATCTTTCCTCTATAAAATATAAAGTGTAGATAAGCAACAAACAGAGAAGGTTTGTAAAAGAAAATCTATAAACATGATAATAACAACGTATTAAATATTTATTTAAACACAAGCTTGAAGAGCTGACGGCTCCCCAATAATTAGCTATAGTCTTCAGAATGGTATTGATAGAGATAACATACATTTTGCAATATATACAAACAGTAACTCCAACATTCCCGATAGGCGCCCCCGGCAACCGACCAACTAACAGCTACAAATATCTGTAGGGCATGCAAATATTTGTCTCCGTGCGGAAAACGAACCCGCAATCCGTGAGCTGACTGCTAAACTAAATGTTGGACCTTTAATTGCGGTTTGTCAGCTTTGGAACTCCTGTAGGCAGTAGTTGTTGGTTTTTAGATCTTAAGTTTTTAAACTAGAACGGAATTTAATTTTGGAATTTAGTCTAGAAATTCATATGGGTTTTAAATCTATGCCTATAATTATTTTTCGTCTACGCTGAAAACTTTTATGTGATTTGAAAACTTAAGTGATTATACAGTATGTAAGTTTAAACGAGGGACCCGCAATAGTGCATGCTTAAATGATAGGAACTAATAAAAATAAAAAACAAAAAAAAAAACACTAACAAATAACAATACCAAATATTACGGAAAAGACTCGCAACTCTTGCGCTTAACACAGAAAATGCGCGGCTCAATGACTTTTATGTAAAATCTATTTTCTCTTCATATTTTTTAAACTGGCGTAAGACAAAGAAACGTCTAATGAAGTGAGATCTGCAGGGCTATTGCGTATCTTTTAAATCACAGTGGCTATCACATTGTCTATGGATTAACTGTCAAATTGGTTATGGTTTAGTACAAAATGGAACCCTTTGACAGTAATTGAAAGGCACTATAGGTTAGCCACTGTCATTTAAAAGATACGCAATAGCCCTGCAGGAGAGCGTGCGGGTCATGAGCATAATTACGTCACAAATTAAGGTTATAGTTTTTTTTACATATTTCAGACGAGGATCGAATACTGAATCTCTCTGTATATACTCTTCTTATTTAACCTAACTCCCTGTAAACATATTTAACACCATATTGAGTTGATTTCAAGGCGTACTTTTCTTGAAGCTATATTTTTGTATGACTTATGCAATAACTCGTATGATTGTTTGAGTAGTAGTAACGAGTTGTGATAAAAAGGGTGCAAAAGTACCCTTAACGCAAACGAAGGACACCACACCACTGCGATCATTTTTTGGTTCTAGACCATACCTGGGAACCCTCTAGTTACGCAGATATTGGGGGTCAAAGTTCCAAATTTTGCACAGCTATTTTTGTAAATACTAGATTTTCAGGTTAAAACTTTACTTAAATTACCTCCATGACCCGTTTACTACTCAAAACATCCACTAGCACAATGTCTTAATAGTGTTACGTTGAGTTTTCCCGTAAAATGTGATTTTTGACCCCAAAAAAAAATCGTTTCCCAGCAAATTTTTTTGCGTATGGGTACTTAGTTTAATGTACAGAATGCTTGGTTGACGTATGTGTGAAGAGTTAATTTACACCCTGTATAGTTCCCATAACATGCCAGGTATGCCATCGCATCGCATTAGCCAATGTTAAACGGGCCATTGTAATAGCTAATCGCCATCGCATTGGCCAAGTCAATCTTTTATTAAAAACATCAAAGGTTTTTAAGAAGGGATTAAATATACCTATTAACTGACTTGGTATTACATGGATCTCACTACTTTTTACCGTAAAAGTGAGTTGCGCGGCTTGGCTTTTTTACAAGTTTTGTTTTTGGTGGGATCTCATTTCTTTTTGTAGTGTCTCTCATTCTATCAGAATCTATTTTGTTTAATGAATTAACAATACATAGGTTTATTCGATTTGAAGTACTGCCAAAGTACCTACTCGACAAGCTGAATCAAACGAGTAAAAAAAAGACAAAGTACTCGTCAAAACGAATCAAACGACTCTAAGCTCGAAGGGTTATGTCGTTCTGTAACGAAGTTCCTATGGCCACCTTCCAGCTCCATCAACAGACCCTGGACACCATCTTAAGACAAACTACTCGACAAGACGAATCGAACGAGTCCAAACTCGATGGGGTTATGTAATTCTAAAATGGAGTTCCTATGGCCAACTTCCAGCTCCATCATCAGATCAGTTCCATATCATCATAATATTGCATTGATAGGCAATATACATGTACGTGCAAAATTTCAGATCAATCAGAAACTAGGAAGTAGGTATGTTTAATTTAATTACTCGTAAAATTCATTCACTGAAAATTTAACTTTAACTTTGTAATCCTATACAATTATATGGGAATACAAAGTTATTTATGCAGTTAGTGTATCTAGAAAACTAGACTGAAATTGTATACTTTTTTAGTTTTTCCATGGTTTATACACTAAACACTAATTGTATTCTAAATTTGAAGCTTCTATGTCTGCTAGAAGTGCCTTAGACTTTTGATGATCGGTCAATCAGTCAGTCAGTCAGTCAGTCAGTGAGTGACAAAACTAAAGATCTTTGATTAGTTATCATTCTTAAACTACGGGTTCAAATTGAATGAAATTTTAAATATACCGTGTTTATATAATGCCTAATTGGTTACTTAAATATCAGACATCTAGTTTTATCCACAACGAAGTTATTCGAGAAAAGATGGTACAGCCGTGCCGCTTTATTGCTCGACTTGGCGGGGGCACTACAGTGCCCCCAGATGTGTAATTGTTTGTTTAACCAAATAAATAAAACAAAATAAAAACATAATTTAAACGCGTTGATGTCTTTACAAGCAAACTTGAAAATAGTGTTTTTTGTGTTTTTGGTATATATACGCACATGAACCCACAGAGGCACGTGTCTTTTGTTCGAACTTGAGACCTATATAGGTTGGTACTCAGACGGTCACGACCGGTATTACAAAAAAAAATAGCTAAAACTTGAATGGCAGGGTGGAGCGATTTCACAGGCTACTCAAGGCGTCCATCACGTCGGGCTCACCAGTTTGGGGGGTATGAGGAACAGGGTGTAAAGTTCCTCATCCCCCATAGAAAAGGGAGGATCCTCCGACCAGACGGGTCCACCAGACACAAAACCCGTCTGGTCGGAGGATCCTTCGTTTTCTATGGGGGATGAAGAACTTTACACCCTGTTCCTCATGCCCCCCAAACTTGTTTTAAAATTAATAATTTGTTAAAAAAAAACTTGGCAGTCAAACCACTATCTCTCAGGCATGCAGTTTTCAAATGTTATTACCATAACACTAAATAAACTTAAATCGCCAACTTCCAGCTAAGTTAGATCCCCAAACAAAAATAGATTTTAATGAACCGATAAGCGTGGAGTGTTTAATGAAATAATGAATCTATATTAAAAGCTCCTCAACGGTGATTGAGCACATTATCACTATATTAATAAACTGTTATCTAGCGCTTAGCCGCGTGCTAGCGGCTATCAGCGAGTGTTATCAATAATATCATTTGGTCTAGAAATGGGGAATTATTGAAAATTATTTATTTATTAAAACTTTATGCACAAGTAATAAAACCGTACAAAGGCGGACTTAATGCCTTGGGCATTTTCTACCAGTCTACCTTAGGGTGATGCAGAGGCAATTATTCACTGATATTCTTTTCATAGCAACACACAGGGTGTAAACAAACCTTCAAGAATCCCTTAACCAAACGTCCTAATGGATCCATTGAATACCATGACCCATGGAGATATCTACACTAATATTATAAAGAGGAAAGATTTGTTTGTTTGTTTGTAACGAATAGGCTCCGAAACTACTGGACCGATTTAAAAAATTCTTTCACCGTTGTGAAGCTACACTATCCCCGGGTGACTTAAGCTACTTTAGCTTTATCCCTGTATTTTTACGTGGACGGGAACTACGCGGGTGAAACCGCGTGACGTCCGCTAGTGTTATATAAAAGGGTGCGAGATAATTTACTGTCAACGGGGCACAAATTCAGACTCCATGGCTACCACTGAGAATTTCTAATGTAAAACCCAATCGAACATTTTTCCCGACCCCGGGGCCCTAAGTTAAGCAGTCGTCCGTAGTTTCGTACTATTTAATAGTACACAACTACGGAAGCTCCGATCCATCATATACACTACAAAATGAGGTGCCCGATAATTCTGTCCCCACCAATAATAATGAATATTAACCACATTATCATTATTAATAATACGTTATCTATCTATTAAATGGGAACCTGTTTGGTTTTGTCGCGTGTCGGGAATAACAGTGGCTTTGGTGTAATAAAAGTAAGGGGTTCTTTTATTTTTTAACTAGTGACTCGCCCGAGTTTGTCACGCTTTTACGAATATGCCAAAATCATCGATCACCTGATTGTCTGATAAGAGGATGATTGCGTGCTTTGGAAGGCACGTACTGGTCTTGGCCATTAATGGCGGTTGTCAAACCATGTCAGAGACCCTTTTTTTTGACATGACCAAACCATCTAAGTATACTTTTTTCAATTTTTGTCACTACATCTTCTTTTAAACTGCAACGTTCTCGAATATCCTCATTATTTTTTTTTTTTTTTTTGGCGGATGGAAAATCATCAAATAACCCCTCCCGCTCTTGGGCAGAGCGAAAGGGAGTGTCAGACTTCTACTGACTAAAAACCACCCATGTTGCTTCTTAGCCCTCTATGTCGAGGCCGCGATAACTAGTGTACAACCCGCGGCCCCGACGGGCGTCGGCCCTTTCGGGCCCCTCCCATGTTGCTGACATCTCTTAGAGGCGCGCGTGGAACACGAACGCGCCGTCGACACGGTCTGTTTTCGTCGTAAGACGTACGGACGGCGAGTTAGCCCATCACTCACCGTCCACAGGCCCGCGTCTACGGTAGCCGGAGGTCATCGCTTGACCCCCGACGCCCGGAGCGCCTCCCGCGGCGGCTGGGACGAGAGGTTCTCTCCCTCTCGCGTTCCGCCACCTCCTTCGCTAGCATCACTGCTTCGCAGAAGGAGGCGACGGCGTCCAATTCCTCCTCGCCCCGGACCATGGCTTGCACCAGGGCCGGGCGCGAGAGGTCGCCGCCGCCGATCGCCGCTACGAGAACACGGCGGGGCTCCGCCCAAGCGGGGCACACCTCCACTGTGTGCTCCACCGTGTCCTCCGGCCGATCCTCATAATGGTGGCATCCGGGCGTTTCCTCCCGCCTGATTCGGTGCAGGTACCTCCCGAAACAACCGTGTCCGGTGAGGACCTGCGTCAGACGGAAAGTGAGGGCGCCGCCGTGGCGCCTCTCTAGCCACTCCTCAAAGAGGGCACATACCGCCACTATCGTGGCGTGCCCTGCACGGGGTTGCAACAGTCGCTGTCTCCATGTCGCCATGAGATCGCACCGGAGGTCTGTCCGCTGCGCAGCAATTTGACGCGGCAACGGAGTATTATATGGACACTTGATGCTTTTTCTAAACAAATAACCTATTTTACTCCTTATAACTTATAACATCAGCCATCTGCCTGTAAAAGTCCTGTTACAATCGTTCCAGCCGGTTTGGAGATTAGGCGGACAGGCAGATCAACAGACAGACGCTACATACATATAACAAAAACAATAACAAAACCTGTTATTTCTAAATTACAAACAGACATTTTAATTTGTGTGGTAATCATCAAATAACTCCCCCCGCTCTTGGGCAGAGCGAAAGGGAGTGTCAGACTGCTACTGACTAAAACCACCCATGTTCCTTCTTAGCCCTATTTGTAAAGGCCGCGGTATCTCTTACAACATCCCGAAGCCCCGACGGACAGTATTTTTAAGCAAAAATCTTACCTTTTCGACGTGTCTATCTGTTGTAAAATATGTCGGAAAATGGAAATCACTCGTTTGAAGGTACCTTTTTAAATATTTGTATTGAAATCGATCTGCCATCGAGCTTGTTAGATATTTTTGTGATATTCTTTGAGTTCAATGTTTAAGGCGTGAATGGTGATTTCAAACGGTAGAAAAGTGATAGTAGTTTTTTTATATACTTTCTCGTTTTTTTATATATTATGGTCAACTAATTTTAAGGTGTGAGGGTGAGTAACGACTAAATAATAGGGTAGTTAACAGATAAAAATCTAATTAGTCCGTCATATAGATTACCAAAAAATATTGGTTACACATTTTTTCTTTTTTTACGTAAACAAACAATGAAGACGATACAGTGCTTTGAAAACATCGTTTGACGTCACCAACCCCAAAAAACCCAACAAATAAAAATACGTATCCAATCATTTTTTTTAAGTCAACATCCCTATTATTAAAAAAAGAATTCTCAACGAAAATAATAAGAGTATAATTTATTTATTTATTTTGGGAAAACAAACAATTGTACAATTAATGTTACAAAAAATATTACAACATATTAGGCTAGTGTACAATCCACGACGTTTCCACATATTACCAAGAAAAAAGAGATACAGTGTTAAGAGACACAATATTTTAAATAAAATAACATTAGAAAACAAAAAAGAAGGCCTTATATAAAAATTAAAGACAAGAAGATCAAATTAATGTTCATAACTTAAATTATCTTACGGCTAATGGTACATGGTTTATTGATTATCTATAAACTAATGATAATTAAAAATAATGAGGAGCTCGTGGCTTAATAAGAACTGCCACTCGGGTCGATCTTTAGGGTTAAGCTGCGCTTGCCTAGGTCGATCGGTGGATGGGTGACCACCCATTACATACCGAGTTTCCTCCGTGCCTCGGAAAGCACGTTAAGCTGTTGGTCCCGGGTGCCATATATAGATCTTTGGCAGTCGTTACGGGTAGCCAGTGACCTGAAAGTCTGACATCCAGTCTTACCAAAGGGTATCGTATTACCTAGTATTAACTGGGTTGTGGAGGTCAGATAGGCAGTCGCTCCATGTAAAATACTGGTATTCAGCTGCATCCGGTTAGACTGGAAGCCGACCCCAATATAGTTGGGAAAAGGCTAGGCAGATGAGGCAGATGATGAATTAAAAATAATAAATAGAACAGTAAGACTGTACGAGCTGAGCCAGGTCAATATCATCTGCGTAGCCTTATCCCAACTATTTTTCGGTCGGATTCCAGTCTAACCAGATGCAAACTATTGCGTAGTATTATTATAATAATATTTTAAATGGAGCGACTGCTTATAAATAAGACTTCCTAAACCTTGTGCTGTTAATACGACACCTCTTTGTAAGATGGTTGTCAGACTTTCAAGCTGCTGAGTGTATGTAATTCACGCGATTTTTTTAACTTGTGGAACCAAACGGACGAGTGTATATTATTGTGGCAAACCAATGGGGTATTTCACCAAAAAAATCTAATTACTCCGTCAGATAGATTTCCAGAAAATAATGGACACGGACATGGATGATGATGATGAATGGACATGTATTTTTTTCTTATTTCACAAAAGATGAAGACGATACAGTTCTTCGAAAAGTCGTGTCAAGTCGTGTGACGTCACTAGGTTAGTACATTTTTACCCACAAAGTGACGTCACAAACCCCCACACAAACTCATGATCTTTGACAGTTTTTTCTTTCTGTAATTTTTATTAATTAAGTAGATAAAACAAGAAACACTTACACAATACCCCTATTCTGAAAAACCACTAAAAATATCTCGTAGCCTTACGGCGTAGACTCGTAGAGCATCTACGAATTCTGTAGCACCAGACCTAATTGCGTATCACTTATATCATCATAGAATACTTTTATTTGTTTTAACTAAGATATTATAATTTATTTATTGTGTTGGTTTTGATGCTGCTTTGATCACCAACGTTATTTAAAATCTAGCTTTTGCGCAAGGCTGCATAGTTGATATATTCCTGAGTAAGGAAGCACGAAACAAACGAACGAGTGTATGGTACAAAAGCTAGTTTATTACTGTTGGTACATAAGTAGTCAACTGATAATATTAACAATAGGGATGTTAACTGACTTAAAAAAATATGATTCTAATTAGTCCGTCTGTTAGATTATCGAAAAATATTGGATACGTATATTTTGTTTTATCAAATCAATAAAAATTTACGAAGATAAAACGCGTCAAAGATTTGAGTGGGGGGTTGTGACATCACTGACCGCTAAAGAATGTCATAATACCAATGTCTCAGAAAATGACGTCACACGAGTTTTCAAAGCACTGTATAGTCTAGTCTAGTCTTCATTGTTTGTTTACGTGAAAAAAGAAAAAATACGTGTCCAATATTTTTTGGAAATCTATCTGACGGACTACTTAGATTTTTTTTGTTAACTACCCTATCAGAACATGTGGTTAAGACGTCGGCAGATATGCATCAATAGTCTAGCATAAACAATCTATCGAAATAATTGAGATTTGCGTTTTTTTAAGGATAATTTTAACACACATTGACATTATAAGTTTCTCATTTTAAATTACTAGTCATTCTTGAAATCATCACCCCTCGTCGAATTACCCAAGTCATCATAACTCTAGCCTAACAACATATTCTCTTTTTCACAGGTACACAATGTAAAACCCGTCAACACGAAAACATGTCTTCCCAAATCTTACCACACGGTATCTACCGGCGCGACTCAAACGACATTCAAGAAAAACCCTTAGAAATCGACACAGAATCGAACCCCGACCGCAGCAGATCCAACAGTCCAAAAAACATGAAATACTATAAAATGGACGAAGAAAAAACTATTCTAAATCAAGGAAAAAAATCATTCTGCATAGATGCTTTACTTTCAAGACAGTTGCCAGAAACCAGTTTGCAGGATAAAATTGCTCAACAAAAATATCTGACCATCATCCACAATAAGAACTACATCGGGAGGTACCAAGAGAATTATGACTCCCAAATAGAGCAGAATATGATCAACAAATGCGAGGGTCGAGACAGTCCAAGATCTGGACAGAGAAGTCCAAGGTCTGGTCAGAGTAGCCGGTCTGCTAGTCCAGGGTCTGATGATGGGAACAGGTCTGGGAGTTACAGTCCTCCTATTTCGCCAGGAGTCGAGGGAGGGAATGAAGAGTATGAGAGCTATAGGCCTGGTATGTTTATAATTTATTTCTGTTGTTTAATTTTGTTTTTGATTTGGAAGACTGCATCATTGGTCTAGTGATCACAACCGCGATTACTGAGCATGACCTCCTGGGTTCGACTCCCGGAATTTTGTTTTTTATTTGGAAGACTGGCTCATTGGTCTAGCGATCACAACCGCGATTACTGAGCATGACCTCCTGGGTTCGACTCCCGGAATTTTGTTTTTGATTTGGAAGACTGCATCATTGGTCTAGTGATCACAACCGCGATTACTGAGCATGAGCTCCTGGGTTCGACTCCCGGAATTTTGTTTTTGATTTGGAAGACTGCATCATTGGTCTAGTGATCACAACCGCGATTACTGAGCATGAGCTCCTGGGTTCGACTCCCGGAATTTTGTTTTTGATTTGGAAGACTGCATCATTGGTCTAGCGATCACAACCGCGGTTACTGAGCATGACCTCCTGGGCACGACTCCCAGGTCGGGCCATTATTGGGTCTTTTCATCAGGAATTCCTCAGTAACAGGCACCATGGAGTCTAGATTGTGGCCGAGTTGATGACAGTAAACTGGCTCCCTATTGTGTTGTTTGTTACCTTTATTTTTAAAGTATATGTTAGTTTATATAACACTAGCGGACGTCACACGGTTTTAACCGCGTAGTTCCCGTTCCTGAGGGAATATAGGGTAGAAAAGTAGCCTATGTCACCCGGGGATGCTTAATATAAGCATATCATAATCAGCCTATAATGTTCCCACTGCAGGGACTCAGGCTTCCTCTCTATATAGGAGAGGGATGGGCTATAATCCGCCACGCGGTTTGGATTGTTATTCTTGTTTAGTTTTAATTCTTTCTTTTATTTATTTTTCTTTTTATAACTAAAGCACCTTCTCAAACCATTTTAAAAGATTAAAAGAGTAACCTTTGGAGTTTCTTGCCGGTTCTTCTCCTTAGGAATCGACCAATGCACCGAACCGTGCCCCCTTTTTTTATGTCGACGTTTTACAAGTGCCCATGTAGGCCTATGTGAAATAAAATATTTTGACTTGACTTTCTCCTCCTCCACAGGTATAATTCCAAAACCAGGCCTCCTCCCCCAAAACCCAGCCCTTGTCGCAGCGCAATCCGCAGCCCTTTTCAACTACCCGCAGCTCTCCCAACCGGGCGGTTTGCCCCCGGGCGCTCCGATGCCGTCAGCGTTCCACCACCCAGGAGACAGGGTGCTCCATCATATGCAGTTGGAGTGGCTGGCCAGGACTGGCATGTTATACCACAGGATACCTGAACTAGGAGGTATGGGGTTATGTATGTGGATTTTTTATAGTTTTTTTTTTTATGATTGCTAAAATTATTGGTGATTTTGTGTGTTTAGATTTAAACTTCATGAACAATAGTGGAAACTCAGACCAAATAAAAAGTAAAGACGGAACTCTGCGAACAGCAAAGTGAGGCCGGTCAAACTACGCCTCGCATACACGCACACACGTCTCAGACCAAATAAAAAGTTCAAGACCAAGGCGTAGTTTATGTTGTACGTGTGTGCGTGTATTGTGTATGTACAAGGCGAGGCGTAGTTTGACCGGCCTCACTTTGCTGTTCGCAGAGTTCCGTCTTTACTTTTTATTTGGTCTGAGAGTGGAAATTATGTTTTTCTTCCTCTTCCGCTATTATTTTCTCAACAATTTAACTGTTTTCAAGACAGTTACATTGTTTCTCTGGGGCTTCATCGAGCTTCATTGTCTCGGCGCTTTTCTTGTAGTCGCCACTGTTGATTCTGGCGCACAGGAGTTTCAGTGTTTAGGAAGAGTGTGGAAGGCTTGTCCCAAAAAAAACATAGTCCACGAGCGGAAGGCATTATCTACCAGTCAACTTTTAGATTAAATAAGACGACGTTGTGATAGGGACCAAAATAATAACCACAAAAAACTACTTAGATGAAATTATACAAATATTCAAATAAAATACACTAAAAACTAAGATAACAACGACAAACCTAATAATTACTTTGACAAGACTTCTAAAGGTGAAAGTCAGGATGAAACCTAGATCAGCTATGTGATCTGTATAGCTCTATACTTTTTTCACAATAAACTAAGAATAAAAAAATAGGCGACGCGACGGCTAGAGTTGGTGCCTACACCTTTGCCTAACACTCATACACTCACACACTCAGAGATTGTAATGTTTAAATGTTATGTTTAGAAACTTTATACGTTACTAGCGGACGTCACGCGGTTTCACCCGCGTAGTTCCTGTTCCCGTGGGAATACAGGGATAAGAAGTAGCCTATGTCACCCGGGGATAGTGTAGCTTCCTCACTGTGAAAGAATTTTTCAAATCGGTCCAGTAGTTTCGGAGCCTATTCGTTACAAATAAACAAACAAATCTTTCCTCTTTTTAATATTAGTGTAGATAGAAAAACGATACTCACCCGCTTAGGAAATTTTTCACAGCGTTAAAAATACTCTGAAAACTCATAAGATAAAAAGATAACAAAGATTTAGCAACACACAAACCATTCATCTTTCTCTGCGATCTTATCATTGAGCCAATAAATGGAATAACTTACAAAATGTGATCTATAGGCGAGTGAGACTTAATCTGTCTTCAAGATAAATGTCATCAATCAGTCTTGGAATGGTAACAGTGTTCATGTTTTAAAGAAAAGGTTTGTTTATCTGTAAGTTGGACTGTCCGTTAACTATTACACTTTACGGGCAAATATGTTGAATAATCTTGTCTTAATAGAAGTATTAACCTATATTTTGTTTGTTGTTCATCGGGCTAAGAAGGAATAAGGGGGGTTTTTAGTCAGTAGAAGTCTGACACTCCCTTCCGCTACACTCAGAGCGGGAGGAGTCATTTAATGATTTGCCAACCACCAAAATAAAATGCTATATTTATTAAACCAGTTATTTTTTTTGAAGTTGATTCTTAAAGTCTGTTGATTTATATGCAACTACTACGTGCATTATAGAGCAGCGGTGGCCTAGTAGTGGTGGCGGCCCCGGCTTACGAACGGTAGGTCGTGGGTTCGCACCCAGACAGGCACATTACTTTGAGTAATTTATTTCATCACCGCTGCTCTCAAAGAAAGAAAGAAAACATATTTATTTGGCACATACCATAAGTACACACAACAAAAAATACAAAAACTAGAAACTAAACAGGGAACAAAAAAAAAAGATATAAACTGTGTCAAAACGGTGAAGAAAAAAAAAACCTATAATGTTCCCACTGCAGGGATTCAGGCCTCCTCTCTAGGAGAGGGATGGGCTATAATCCACCACGCGGGCCCAGTGCGGGTTGGTAGATCACATGTCTTCGAAATTTTTGATTGTAAGACATGCCGCTTTCCTCACGATGTTTTCCTTCACCGTTTTGAGAGCAGCGTGGATGAAATAAATTACACAAAGTAATGCGCCTGCCTGGATTTGAACCCACGACCTACTGTTCGTAAGTCGGGGCCGACAACACTGGGCCACCGCTGCTCTTTAACACTTGCTTCGGTGGAAAAAAACATCGCGAGAATAAAAATGAAACACACAGACAGGCATATCCACGAAATAACTACAATCATATCACACTATATTAATCATTTGTCATACTTATTAGAAAAATACAATTTTTATCATTTTATCTTTACAATCAGAGACCTTATTTGACAAATAACACGTCAATCTATGATAAATATGTTGAAACAAATATTATGTTCATCTTATTGCAGATAGATGTATTATTTTTATCATCTGTCAAAAATGGACCACTGTATAAATTCTTTGTCATACATATTGAAGATTGTTAGAGACACGTGTCTAAATAAGAATTAATAACAATAGGTTTAATCATATTCATTTTTGTAAATTGGTTTTACAAAACACTTTTACATGTCACGTCGTGTTGTGTTTTAAAACTAGATAGGGCCGGTGTTTCGCACCTGACTACCCTGAGAAGTCACAACCGAAACGAACTCATAGGTCATAATGAATTTCATATGAGGACCATGCAGCTTAGTGTTTGAGATAGGTATTCTTTTAAAGCAAGAACCACACTGACGCAGACGCCACGGTTGGCGCAGTGCGCAGCGCGTGCGGTTCGCAGAATACTTTTACCTACCAAGTTTCATCTGTTTAGTGTTAATAGTTTTCGAATAAAGTGGCTGTGACAGACGGATGGACAGACAGACAGACTGACAGACAGACATGACGAATCTATAAGGGTTCCGTTTTTTGAATTTCGGCTACGGAGCCCTCAAAATTGACAAAACTAAACCTCGTCAAAGATGAGTGGCTTTTGACGTCACTGGCCGCTATAAATGTACTGCAATGCGACGTCACACGAGTTTTCGAAAGACTGTTTCATCTTCATTTTTTCTTTACGTGAAAAAAAGAAAAAAATATGTGTCCAATATTTTTTGGAAATCTATCTGACACGAACAAAATTAGTTTTTTTTGTCAACTCACTATTAGGCAAGGATTTAAAATTACTGTATGACATCAGGTGGACCATATGCCGATTTCGTCACTTGCCAACACAAAAAAATAATCACTTGTATAATCTAATTCTTATCGATTACATATTTAGTAAAAACGATGACATATGTGTCAAACACGATTACCCGTATTAAACTACCCCTAGGGTAAATAGTGTTACGCGGGGGGTTACGTTACCAGGGGGGTTACATTAGTTATGGGTAAATGAAATTAAATAAATTAGCTGGCACTTATTTTTATGGGGTCATTTGTGTTTAGTGATATATTTGAAGTCTTTTCGATGAATTACATTCCTTTTCACGAATACTATTAAGTGACTCTTTCATTAATGTCTAAGGTTTACCTCCCGTCGGGGCTGTGGGCTGTACACTAGTTACCGCGGCCTCGACATATAGGGCTAAGAATGAACATAGGTGGTTTTTAGTCAGTAGAAGTCTGACACTCTCTTTCGCTCCGCCCAAGAGCGGGAGGGGGGTTATTTGATGATTTCCCACCCCCCAAAAAAAGGGACTGTTTCACCTCCTACGATCAAGTTCCTAACTTACTTAGCAGATTCGTCATACAAATTCTGTTCCATTTTTTTTTTTTTAATAAAATTAACAGTACTTACTTTATTTTTTAAATCTTTTAAAAACATTGTTCTTGGTGCTTCCCACACAATTTAGCAATTTAGTGTCATTTTTGAAGGTTGGAAGTGAAAGCAAAATTAAAGTAATTTTTTATTAAGTTTATGAAAGATCTATTTCTATTGGTTCGCCACTTTGCATTCATGATAGAAAAAACAAAGATGTACCAGTGATGTTAAAAACATTATTTTTATATGCACTGTTTTTTTGTCCAACAGTAAAAAGTATAATGTTGTCAAAAACAGGATAATACTGTTTTTGACAGTACAGTTGGGAACCGGGCACCAATGTGGTGCCCCATAATGGCAATAGGCTATCTCCCTTTATTAATAATAATGATAATAATTATTTATTTATTTTCAGACCATGGTATCCATTTTTTTTTCTCTATGACGTGAGACTTTAACATAACTGGCGAAATACCTCTGCCTAACCCTACGAGGACTCCTTGCGTGATGTTCTGTTAAGTTAGTGGCTTTTCAGAAATCTTAAAATAGGCCCCAAATCCTAAATGCACTGTTTGAATTTCAGCGCGACACAGTGTTGAAAATACTACAGTGTGCCTTGGTTTAGGCACTCATTTAGCCACTTTATAAATTACATAATTTTCTTAAAGTACTTAAAAGGGAACAGCAGGGCTATAGCGGATCTTTTAAATGACAATGGCTATCATATTTATAGTGTCCATTAATTAACTGTCAAATGGTTCCATTTTGTACTAAACCATAACCAATTTGACAGTTAATCCATGGACAATATAATAGCCACTGACATTTAAAAGATACGCAATAGCCCTGCTGGGCCTGCAAGGAATTTGATGAATGGATATTTAAAGAAAGTCTTGCCATCGCGCGGTATCGCGCGTCGCCCCCCTAGATTGCGATAGGGACAGCTGTAGCTTAGACTGATTACTAAATGTCTCAATAATTTTGCCGAGATTGATGTTCCGTATTCCACTTTTTTCTCATTCCATTATTTTCGACATTAAATTCTTAAGAAAGTACATCCTAACATAGCCATACTCTTTGTTAAGATGTTAATGTCTATTTTCTTTTATGTTAAAAACTTTTCGAATTAGTATTTTTTTGTACTTTTTGTTGGGTCATATTTACTTTACTAAGTTCACATAAAAACGAGAAATTAACTTCATTACACGACGTTGAAACGACTGAAATTCAGTTTCTCATTTATTTGATCAATTTGGATCGGAATTTAAATTTCATAACAGCTTATTACCATGTACGTTAATTAATTTTAAAATATGATAATTGTGCAATAATAATTCATGATAGCTTGTTTGTTGATTGTTAATTAGTAATTACACATGGTGATGACTAGAGTATAGCTTGGATAATATTGTAATATGTTGTTATTGTCTTTTATTGATCAGTAACTGCAGCTCGGATCAATCTTAAGATTAATAATAATAAGTAAGGCAGTACTTTTGGACACGGTGCGCATTGTGAGGAGGTTCCTCTGTCAAGAGTCCTGACCACCGGTAGCTCGGACCCTGTTCCCAATGCCGGTGGGCTACTAATTTTTATATTTTTAAGTTTTTTCATATTATGTTGTAAAGGAATATTTAAAATTGAAAATAATATGTAAATAGATGAACAAAAGATAACATTATTAATGTTTATTTTACCACAATAATTATACAATTACATATTATATGACTTGATAGGCTTATTAAAAGAAAAATGGAATCCTCTGTTGCCGAACTAGGACGGACCCTGTCGGCAAACAGCGCCATCCCCTAACAGATTTCACTACAATGATTAATGTAGTGAAAAACTAGACATACAAGTTCCATCTACTTATGATAATTAATTAATTATTCCAGGAATTAACTTCTAGAATAGCTCGTATTACATTAATTAATAAACTAATATAATCTATAAAAATAGATCAAATTAAATAATCAAAGTCGTGATACGTTGGTGATTATTAAGCTGGTGATTTAAAAGCGTCGAGTTTTAAATTGTTATTGGGGTGATAATTATTTTGTTTATAGTTATAAGAGGTCGAGTTTAGTGACTGAGGTCAGTCTTCTTTATCGATTGTTATTGCCTGACCAGCAGGGCTATTGCGTATCTTTTTAAATGTCAGTTGCTGTCATGGTGTCCATCGATTAACTGTCAAATTGGTTATGGTTTAGTACAAAGTGGAACCATTTGACTGTTAATTGATGGACACTATGATAGCCACTGACATTTAAAAAGATACGCAATAGCCCTGCTGGTGGCAGAGTGTTTATGCTTCTGATTTAGCTTTACACGCTGTTGTGATATTATATCACAGTCATGGTGGTTGCTTCACGATATTTTCATTCCCCAAAGCAAGTGATGATTGTACAATGCGCATATGAATCCTAAAAATGGTCAGAGATCTAGGGGGTGGGGGGTCTGGGTGGTGGGAGGGGTCTAGGCGGTCCGACAATCACACTAATAGAATAACACTGTTTTATTATTTGGTATTACCTATTCATATTTCATTTCATTTTTATTTGCCTTCATCACCGCTGCTCTCAATACGTTGGAGGAAAACATCGTGAGGAAACCACCATGAAAAAAGAAAAAAAGAATACTTACAAATAATTAAAAAAAACTAAACTTACTTGACTTGCTTATAATCTATAATTTTACGCACTGCAGTACCTACATAAATCAAATCAAAAATGTCTTAGAACCAAAAACTTCGAAGACATGTGTGACATCTCCCAACCCGCACTGGGCCCGCGTGGTGGATCATAGCCCATCCTTCTCCTAGAAACGAGGCCTAAGTGAGGATCAAATTTTTTATCTCTTAACGCAGCTACCAACCTTGAAACTTATTGTCTTATCATCATCATCATCATCAGCCTATAATTTCTGCAGGGACTCAGGGCTCCCTTCTAGGAGAAGGATCGACTAGGCGTGCCCAGTGCGGGTTAGTGGATGTCACATGTCTTCAAATTTTTTGGTTCTCAGACATGTCGGTTTCCTTACGATGTTTTCCTTCACCGTTTTGATAGCAGCGGTGATTAAATAAATTACACAAAGTAATGCGCCTGACTGGATTCGAACCCACGACTCACTGTTCGTAAGTCGGGGCCGCCACCACTGGGCCACCACTGCTCTCGATTCTCTTACCCATCAAAATCGGAACCTGCCGATATGTCAGCTTAACCACACTAGTCAATCAACCCCTGTTTGTGTACTACCCTCACTATTTGTCGTCAACACTGCCACCTGTGATGACACCTACCCTATGTGTCAACCCCTTTTGAAAAAGAACTGGTCGGTAAAAAATGTAGTGTGAAAAAATGTTGTGATAATTTGTTTTGTCGATATGAGGTATTTTATCTGGGGGTCTAAAATGGCCACTATTAGCAGATCATAATATGAATTGCGTTAAATTGGACTTTTTATCATAGAAACTGCGTCTGTGAGTCTGTAAAGATATTTTAACAAAATTGTCATTTTGGTGTGACAGCATGAGGTCTGGCTTGATTCCCGGCCGGGCAAAGCAAAGCAAAAAAATATACACATAGTTTTGTAGCTCTATTTGGGTTATTTTTTTTTTCTTTTTTATATTTAGGTCTACACTATTATCAACGTATTTACACTATTATTAACTTATAAATTATTCTGAACATCTTGAGCGTATAACATAGATATTTAGCATACGATAATAATATTTTAGTCACACATTAAACTATTTAAAAATCAAACACACCATTACGAATTCCCAATTACAATATCCAAGTCCCAACACTGGGGAACCCCTACAGTTTAAACCATACATTTAACGCAAGATTAGCCCAACATCCCAACTTTGCCAGCAATAAAAATCATTCAATTATCTGATTGCTAACAGGTGCCGCTACCCTACGACATATGGGGCGGCAATAAACCACCCACCCTACTTAGTTAGGGTCACCCCTGCTTAACCTTTTTAGTTGAGAAGATAAATTGAGATAGATTATTATCTTTTTAGGAGTAATGTGTGATATTTTAGGGTACCTACCCTAATGGACAAATTGGCATAGTGTATTAGGATAATCTAGCATGCCTGAGAGATATTTCTTGACCGTCGACCGTCAAGAAATATCTCTCTCTCTCTCTCTCTCTCGTTATGATAGATTCATGAGTGATACAAAAATCTCTGACAACAAGTTCTCCATTTCTCGTCACCTCAGCAGCCACCATCTTTCCAGGCATATCATCCTTCACACAGTCCATCCATCGTTTATTTGGTCTTCCTCTACTCTTATAAGCCATACGTTTTCCAGTAGGCACAATCAAGATTCGCTCTACTGGCTCTGCCTTCTCAAGAGAAACAGAAACAGACGAGCATGTAAAACAATACAAGGAAACACAAAAAAACAATACACATACCATAACTAACAATTATTATGCTATGGGGAGTGGCAACCCAAAACAATGCGCTGGTTTTAAGTAGTCACCCGTGAAAAAAGATACGGAAGCCAACACAGCATAAACATTTTGTAGGCCTAGCCTAGGCAAGATGCAGGGACTATATCACCTAACTCACAACGACTTTTACAATACAGGATTGACACATAATTTTCATCACGTCGGACCAATTTAACATTGACGGCACGGTTGGCGCAGTGGCTGAGAAATTGGCTGCTGCGCTGCGTGTCATTGTTTCGATTCCCGAACGGGATAAACACGTTAATTAAAGTGAAAAAAACATCCATGCCTTTTTCATAATCATTTTAACTAGCTTTTGTCATGCTCAAAGTAAAAAAAAAAAATTACTAAAAAGTTCCTTTTATTATGTAAGTAAGTTGTTTACGAGTATTAACGTGATTATTACATAAAGACGTGATCCTCCTTATCACATAAATAAACAACTTTGTCTTCATTAAATAAAATAATCACATAAAAGCGTAGGTACAGCATACACGACACATAGTTTAATTAACTCCCTGATTATACATATAATTAAATAATAATATGGCCGCTTTAGAAGTTCATTTAAAAATCAACAGACTCCCGGTGAAACGTAATTTGTTCATGTGTGTGGTTTCACTTGTAGCGATATTTTTTTGTTTTATTCTAGTTTTTTTCTCATTCTTAACAGATTGGTCGCAGAATGCAGATTGTAAACAAAATTAGAAAGATATGTAGAGGTCTTTGCCCACCTGTAGGCAAAGGCCTCTGTTATGTCCGTAAGATGCATTGAATTCCGCACCCACACTTTTCTAGGTAACTGTTTGTTCCGGCAAATTTTCGAAATGGCTGAACAGATTTTGACGGGACTTTACTGACCAATGAGTGAATTCCAGCCATCGGTCAGTATAATAAGTAACTAAGGGGACATTTCGTTTATAAAAAAAACGGTTAAGAATTTGCCACGGGCGAAGCTCGCGGGGCACAGTTTGTCCTTTGATAAAAATCTAGTTACTATGTAATCTAGTTACTAGATCATATCCGGGGGCCTTAAATTACCACTTTAGCAGAATAATCTATTCTTTGATATTCAAAGCAATCCATAAGCGGCGGTATAATACCCAGGCCTGCTCTTTTGACACCTAAAAAGTCACGATGATTAAATTTAAACTTAAATATCTTTTAAAACAGCCAACTAATCATCACCTTGTGTCCCTCGCTGCCACTCAGCCCCATCCCACATCCCCAAGGGGCGGAGGAGGGAATTTAAGCCAATTATCTGGCACCAATTTGTTCTCACAAACAAAGCTCAGCCCTTGCCAAATTAGATCCCCGTGTGAGGGATGGGGCGGTATCGATGTGTGGTGATGTCGATAGATTTTGTTAAGTTTTTCTTGTGTATTTTTGACGACAAAAAATAGTTTTTAGGGATCCGAAGACAAATGGCAAAAAACGGAACCCTTATAGATTCGTTATGTCTGTCTGTCCGTCTGTTCGTCCGTATGTCACGGCCAATTTTTTGTTTATGTTGCTAGGTGTGTTGTTAAGATCAATTTATTTTCAACAATTTAAAACACTTTTTCTTATATTAAATTTTGCAAATACACTGTTCCAATAATTTCAAAAACATACCACACAAACCATCTTGCTTTAACAGTGGTTGCCTGCAATACATACCACTACACTTACGCCTGAAATCCAGTTAGGCAAAAGTGTTCCCACATTAAGCAATTTCAGTCTAGAAAATTGTGACTCTATGAAATATTGACAGTTAAAAGAATATAAAACCGCCTATTATCCCAGAAGGACTAGGTGTAGTACCTAACCATGTCTTAATATTTTACGAATTACTCTACCTTCAAATGCTTTTATAACGCTACTTAGTTGTGGCCGTTATTTCATAGTTTTATCGTACTACCCAGTACAAACTTGGTTATGGCGGTGCGATAGGCAGCTGCATTCGGTTAGAAAATGGCTAGGCAGACAAAGACTTTAAAGTATAAAGCACAAAACGAACGGTGGTAGATGTCCTACATCTGAAAATTACCTCCACTCGGTCACCCATCCGCGGACCTTGACAAGCCTGTCTAAGGCTGCCTGTTGCACTAAAGCGGAGCGAGGCTCCGCGGAGAAACGGAAAAATATTAACCAATAGGGTTTTACACCATTTTATAGGTTTCTACAAAACGATAGAATCTTTATCATCGACACAAGAGCATTCACATCACTAACACAACCCGACGGCTCTGGGGTAAAATTCACAATTCCAGTAAAGAATCTATTTAGCAGGGTCTCTTGATAGTAGCCATATTGGATCGGGGTTTTAACTGTTTAAGGCTTGCATAATGTTAGTAGGTAACTGGATTTTATGTGGACGATCACTTTGTCTTGTACCTATTCAGTTAATTTTAACAATCTTCTTACTTTTATCGAGAACTTTATTCTGCATTTATTTTTATTATTTTGTGTTTGACTGCTGGATTATTTCTTCATTTATTACTTCATTTAAATCTTATTTTTTTTTTAACCTTTAGACGTACAAACAGCTGTGTTTTAAATAAAATCTTTTTGGAATTGATTTTTTAAAACGTTGAAACGTCCACTCGTGGTCCGAAACGACGAAACACCCGTCAAAATAGCGGTCGGCAAAACATTGCCGGCCTGTTAGAGCGGCCAGCAAAACTTTGCCGGCCGCTCCTTGAAACAGAACGGCAAGGTCGACTTTGCTCAAACAAGGTTGTCAAAATAATGACAACATTACATGCATTTTTGAGTAATAGTACATTACTGCCGCGGTCTATAATGACTACTTTGCTGGTCGCGCTGATGATGGCCGACAGCGCAGCGTAGCGCAGCTCCAGGCCGACACAGCGCGGTCAGCGTGCAGCACTTGATGGACGAGCTGAGATAAAGGCCGAGACCGTAGGCCGAGGCCTTTACAGCGAGGACAGCAAGGGCTGCAATGATGGCCAAGCTGAAAGGCCTAGAGCGTAGCTAGGCTAGCTCGAGGCAATCATAGCGTGACCAGCGAAGCAGTCATTGTGGGCCAAGGTTTGTATAGTGCTTTACTCAAAAATGCAAGTACCTAATCTAAATAAAACCAGCAAGTAATTTAAATAAAAAATATATTAATTAACTAGACTTTTAATTAAAATGACAATTATGAAAAGTACAGTTACTAAAATTCAACACCGACTTTCCCGGTTTGATATTACTGATAGTTTGCGATAATTCTAATGCGGTGTTTGACTGCTGGATTATTTCTTCATTTATTACTTCATTTAAATCTTTTTTTTTTTTACCTTTAGACGTACAAACAGCTGTGTTTTAAATAAAATCTTTTTGGAATTGATTTTTTAAAACGTTGAAACGTCAAAATAGCGGCCGGCAAAACATTGCCGGCCTGTTAGAGCGGCCAGCAAAACTTTGCCGGCCGCTCCTTGAAACAGACCGGCAAGGTCGACTTTGCTCAAACAAGTTTGTCAAAATAATGACAACATTACATGCATTTTTGAGTAAAACTTATTAGTTATTATAAATCAGATATATCTTACTACTTACGTTAAACATGTCGAAATATACACAGCATGTTGAATAGACACAAACACACTTTATTATTTATACTTTAAATACATTATTTTATAAAGATTGTAACACATACAGTGATAATATTAAGTTTTACTTTGACAGTATACAATAAGTATTCAATAATTAAACGCCAATTACAAGTATCTACTTATAATAAAATCAGATCTCATATCAAAAAAACAAATCGACCAACGGCCTTGTGCAATCCATTGATAGTACCTATTCTGCTTTTTTAAATTGAAAATTTATAGTTCCTGGTGTAAACACCACCACTCATAAACTTCTGCCTATAGTCTTTCCAAGTATGTTAGGGTCGGCAGTCTAACTGGATACGGCAGAATACCAGGATACTTTACATAGGGCGACTACTTCTCTAACAACCACAACCTAGTATATTTTGAAAGTAGAAAACTGCATTGTGGAACTCTGAATGATAAACCAAGGAATAAGGATATCTCTCGCGTCCGGCCCTGGTGCAAGCCATGGTGCGGGTCGAGGAGGAATGGGACGCCGTCGCCTCCTTCTGCGAAGTAGTGATGCTAGCGAAGGAGGTGGCGGAACGCGAGAGGGAGAGAACCTCAAGTCCCAGCCGCCGCGGGAGGCGCTTCGGGCGTAGGGGGCCAAGTTATGGCTTCCGGCCACTGCAGACGCGGGCCTGTGGACGGTGAGTGATAGGCTAGCTCCCCGTCCGTCCGTCTTATGTTGACGACAGGCCGTGTCAACGGCGCGTTCGTGTTCCACGCGCGCCGTCGGGGTTGTGGGTTGTTCACAAGTTACCGTGGCCTCGTCATATAGGGCTAAGAAGAAACATGGGTGGTTTTTAGTCAGTAGAAGTCTGACACTCCCTTTCGCTGCCCATGAGCGGGAGGGGTTATTTGATGATTTTCCACCTGCCAAAAAAAAAGGAATGATGATATACGAGAACATTGCGGTTTAAAAGAAGATGTAGTGACAAAAATTGAAAAAAGTATACTTAGATGGTGTGAATATGTCGAGAGGATGATTTAAAGGCGACTAACAAAAGGTATTTACAAGGCAAATGTGAGTGGCAATGCCGGGACCTATACCTACCTGACCTTATAATTTCCTACTCCTCCGCTATTCTTTTCTAATTAATTTCGTTGTCCAAGACAGTTAAATCGTTTCTCTAGGACTTCGTCGAGCTTCATTGTCTGGACGCTTTTCTTGTGGTCGCCACTGTTGATTCTGGCTTTCAGGAGCTTACAGTGGTTTGGGAATAGTGTGGCGGCCTTGTCTGTGCATCCGTAGCCCTAGCAATTGTATGAACATGAATCGTTTAAAAGATCGTAGCAGGTGTCGTTCTGTGGTTTCTGCCTGGCCATGCCATGGGAAAAAGGTGTGTCTTTATGTAAGTAGAAGACTTTTACTACTCCACTGCCCATCGACTTAAATCTCAACTTACCCCCAATTTTTAAGATAGCATAACGGTACATACACTCACCATAGCATACAGGGGGTGGATATTAAGTAGGTGTGGCTAGTTCACGCCTGCGCAGTACTGTCGCAGCCTACTCTTGAGAAAACCTTTTGTTGAAGCAGATTTTATATCATGTAGATTATTTTTATGTGGTCCTGGTTTTTTGATGGGTTATCTTTTATGGTTTAGTGTGGGTTTTGAGGGGTTGTTAAGGCTTATGAATTGGTTTAAAGACATGTTTGTTAAATGTCAGATCTTTTCCGTGCCGATTTACCAAGCAACTTCTTTTTCATATTTACAGTCACGAGTAGGTACCTAGACTATATGTACAGAAGCAACTACTTTTAAAAGTGATTCTCTCTTGCTGCATTCATTAACGTTTTAAAGAGGAATGGGATAATTACCTCAAGGTGGTGCGAGGACTGAAGCAAGGTAACGTCGACAGTTTTCACGACCACAGTATTTTAGAAGTCTTACAACATATTACGAAAGCAGGCATCGCAGTAGGAACCGTAAGGTATATCAAAAAATTCGCTTTCGAACTTTGTTGTTTAAATATAAGTACTCGTGACGACATAGGTCTAGGCTGTACACAAGGCATTTGTACATGCATGAAAGAAAGATACTGGTACAATACATAACTTCCTCCTTTTTTAGAAGTCGGTTAAATAGGTAAGAAAAATATATCACGGCTCAAAGACAAACAACACCATCTTTAAACCATTTCAAAAATCAAAATAACTGACTCTGCACGTTCTATTGACTCTATTGTCACCGACTTCCGAAAACAGTTAGTACTGAATATTTGTTTTTTTTTCGGTACCTACATTTTCTAAATTACAATTTTTAGTTTAGATATCCTCAGGAAACTCTGAAATCACACAATAAAGAAGAACACCGAATTCTACCACTACGCCATAAATAAAGTAATTATCACCCCAATAACAATTTAAAATTCAGCACATTTAAATCACTAATCACCAGCTTAATAATCACCAACACATCACCATTTGTGATTGTGAGTATAAAAATAAACAAATTAAATTACAATAGAACTAATTGTAATCACCCTATATACTCACCCCTAGTTCAACGTTGCTATCATAAAGTCAAGCTTAATTTTATCAAAATAGAGTTGAAAATTCCCTGAAATAATTTAAGGGTAGTTTAAATTAAAGTTTGCCAGGGTAAAATTAACTTTATTTCTTTATTGATAAGGGTGAGTGTTTTGAGTAGGTAATAGAAAATTAAGTGGTGACATATGATTAGTTTGTTGCAATTAATTTTATTTATATTCATGTTTGTTTTAATTGGGGGGGTGGGCAGAGCAATTGGATTAATACGTCTTGAATAATTTTATAATTGTACTTTCTAAGTTATAAGCAGTGCTATTAAGATAAGGGGCATTTTATTATTAATACTGTCCAGTCTATTTTCCAAACCATATTGGGGTCGACCCCAACTAGACTAGTAGATGGTGATTAGGTACTTTCTAAGTTATAAGAATGCAGATAACGCAAAGCTTTGGTAAAAAATCGTGGGAAAACTTGAGGGCTCTTTCGACTTAGACCCAAATTGACTTTAGATTTTTGATCGCTTATGTTAATCCAACACACTTTTATAAAGCTTTTATTAGATTAACCTGTTTAGTAAAAAAAAACTAAATTTTTTTCACGACGAAATTAAAAAAATTGTCTTTAAGATTTCAAAAAACTCAGTAAGTAATTTACTTGTATAAATGTATAATTATATATTATACTGAATAATTGTGTACATTATTAAGGCAAAACAACACTCAATTTTTATTTTCATCAAAAAAACAATTCTAAAGCGAACTTTTTCATCCAAACTCGCCCATCACACCGCCATTGTCGCTTGCCCAAGCGTAAAAGTGCCAAAATAACACAATAATAGGATCAATTTGGTATCAAATTAGGGTCGACAAAGACTCCACATGCCGCCGATATGATCGACCCTATTTGATGGGGTGCCCCATAAAAGTAAAGTGGTACATTCAAATCATATGTTATGGGGTTTTGAGGACCTTTGGTGTCTGTTAAATTGTTAGGCAAATGTAGATTTTAGATTTTTATAATGGTGAAAATTTGAACTAACAAAAAACACGACTTCAGAAAACACAAAAAAAAAGTATAAAATAACTTTACTCTTGGAAGTCGGTAGCAAAAAAATAAATGAATCAAACAAAGTCACCGATTTCCGAAAGTAAAAGTTTTTTTCTGTTGATTGGAAGTCGATTTTTATTTGCACAAAGTTGTTTTTAAACCGTTTTTACAGAACAATAGGTACGCCTGCTTAATTCAACGCTTCTTTAATTTCTAAAACTTCGTCAAAATGTCTTTAGTTGCTGTCAGTTAAATTGTCAATAGCGGTTATTGACCCAACTACATTTAAATATGTCACACAAAAATAAGCCTGTTAATGTCTTGAAATAGTCATCCATCGTGATCTTCTTTCTAATGAAAAACCACAAAACGATATATGGTTCATTTACTTCTAGTTCGTATGAAGGGATATTAGGCAAAGGGCAATGACCGCTATTGACATCATAACTGTCAGCAACTGTAAATACATAGTCACTCATCCAACACGCAATAATTTAACAAACGTTCGTCAAATCGCGTTGTGTAGGGTATCGGCACAATAGCGTTAAGTCGCTCCGTCGAGCGCAAGACGGCAATCAACGTAATTTGATTCTTACCCCCCGGGCGACGCCGGGTGTAGCTATATGTATGTATGTGTAGGTATGGTAGCTCTTGGGTAAATAATTTTAGAGGGGGGAAGTGTAAAATATTATGTTGTTTGATCAGATTTTACACTCGCTTGTTGGACTACCAGCCGTCCTGGGATTAATTCCCTGGTAAAGCGAAGTGTTATTTCCTCTGAAGCAGCCACGGGGTCTGTACTTGTACACGCTTGATGGCAATTGGGTCGCCCCTATTACATGGGACTTAAACACCTCTGCCTAACCCTTCAGGCATTACAGGCGTGATAATATGTTATGTAATTAATACGATACTTAATTTTCTAACTTTATCATTCAAGTAACTCGTATTGACAAAAGATAAACTAGAAAAAAAAGCAATACCAAGACACCATTTTTAACCTCAATTTTATTTACCGCCAAACATTTGAACCCGCCATATTGTTCATAGAGAAACCAGCACCATTCCCATAGACAATAAATGTAACCTCCTCCCGTTAGATTAGGAGCACACGTATTCAATGTTCTGCCAATAAATCTGCCAAGGGAGCAGTGCACTGGGAAAGCTGCTCTACTTAAGATATTGAGGTTTATTTTGTTCTGCTTCGTGTGTAGTTTTGGATTCGCAAGCTTTAGCTGAAGTTCAGCTTGGGAATCTGTTAGTTAAGAATAATTTGAGGGATATATGGGTAACAGAAGGATTGATTGTAAATTAACTTATTACGAGTGCCATAAGATTTTTAGGAATGATAATTTAGTCGGCAATAAATAAACTCACATTCATTCATTCATTGTTAAGTTAGTTATGTCAATTCATACATTATACAACATCACATTTAAAATCCCTGACGGGTTATGCAGTGGAATCAATCAATCTATGAATGAAAACAATACTGATTCAAATATGCTAAGATGTAGGCGTAGTAACTCAACACATTGCACATCACATTGCAAAATACATTGTGTGCTTTGTACCGCCTACATACCTATTGAAATCAATGTCAAACCTTATTAAACTATACTTATCTTAGGTTCATTATTGTTTTATGATGAAATATTTATGAGAAATAACGCCGCAGCCATACAGTTATTGCACCGAATTGGCATAACACCCACATTTTTACAGTTATGTTTAAGTCTCATGTAATAGGGGGTGAACCTAACACTTTAACCTAACCAGGCAGTGTCTAGCGAAAGGGGGGTGTACTAATAGGTACACGTCTACCTCTCTCTTTGTGAATTACAAGCGTGCTTCTTTTATTTACTGTCAAAACCAATAAATACAAAGTAGAGCCACTTTCCAGTCAGCTTAGTCCCAACTTTTGGTATAAATAACACAAGACGTTCGGTAGTCTGCAGGGGGATGTCGGACGACAAAATATACGGATTTATTTAATACTATCTTCTTTCTGTGGAGTTGGATGATGTTTGTTAAGTAATGGTTCTTTATTCCTGTACAGGTTTAGGGTCACTAATATTCAGAATAATGCCTGATGCCGAAATGTCTAATACCATAATCTACCTAACCTTTTCCCCACTATATTGGGTTCGACTTTTATTTCCTGGCAAACCGGATGTAACTGAATATATCCATGTAAAATTATATAGAATGACTGCATATCAGCAAGTCACAGGTTACTGGTCTGTACGGTAAGCTGCACATTATTTCTTCGGTCTTCGTCTACTCTTACTACCACTCAAAAAAGTACACTATAGTTTTTTTCTATAGCAATATTAGATGACACAAGAATCCATACGAAAGCAAAAGTATTATAAAAAATACTTTTTACAAAGACGCGCCGTTATAAAAAGACAATGATTTTACATCCCGGAAAGAAAAGCCTCTACAAAATAGAAGGTTCTTAAAAATACCACAAACAAGAACTGCTATTGAAAATTCCCGTTAACAAACCAATAAATTATAGTAATTTACAATTCCAATTATAAATACATAACAAATATAAGAAGTCGTTAGATCTTTATTATACTTAAACAAATATATTTAACAGGATGGGCTCAAACATTATTTTTCAACTTAAACCAAAGCTGGCCACAGGAAAGTCACGTACGGCCAACATGACTAAACTATTTATTTATCAAAATGGACACTTGAGCACGATTTTCTATTTATTTTCTGTACCTACATGTAGTTTTTAATGCATTTATAAGTTATTGAAGGTTTAATTCTGGCTGTATGAGTGTTGACTTTTGCCCTTTGTGTGTGGGATAAGAAAACGTTGAAAGGATTCTTTTTACCCGACTGCAAGGAAAAAGTAATGTTTTTGGTTGGATGTTGTGTGGGCGTGTAGTGGTCTCGCAGAGTGGAAAAGATTTTTTTGTGATTTATAGTTTTGTTCGTCGATTTAATTTAATAAAATCATAGGCTGGTATACTATCAATGTTATTCCTGTTTTATGCTTCATTCGATCTTGGCTAACAGAAGCTTTTAATAGTCTTGAGTCGAAGAAAAAAACGTATTTATTTTTTCTTAATTATTAGCAAATAATGTTATTGAAGTACAATAACATAGTGGTAACTCTATGTAATACTAAATTTCGAATATCTTTGGCATAAAATTTAGATCATTACCACAACATTCAAATATTAATTTATAACCAATGACGTATTTAGTTTTAATATAATAATATCATTGTTTATAACCGACACAAATAGCGTAGAGCGTAGAAGAGAACAACCAAAAATATTATTGAAAAGCTTTTTTA
The DNA here is from genome assembly GCA_932274075.1 of Diarsia rubi. Taxonomy (NCBI): domain Eukaryota; kingdom Metazoa; phylum Arthropoda; class Insecta; order Lepidoptera; family Noctuidae; genus Diarsia; species Diarsia rubi. The sequence goes on along the minus strand of OW026440.1, from coordinate 1,825,681 downwards.
TTTCTTAGTACAACTAAGTGACAAATACCATAAAATTACCACCATTTCTTATGCCATTCACCCTCAACTTCACCAATAAAAATAATACAATAAACATACAACCCAAAAAAAAAACATGGCCCTTTTCCATTCGCGCCAAAATTTGACAGATGCGTTCATGACATTATCGTGTTGGGCAAACAGCGCCAAATGTCGCGTTCGTGTTATAGTAATTGTTAATTATCATTTTTATAAGCTTAGCGGCGGGACTTTGACGCGATAAATTAGTTATATTAACGTTCTGTTAAATAAATAGTGGATAAGTGGTCCGTGTTTTCGTTATTGATTTGATTAATTGAGATTGGCTAGGAATACAATTGATTCAATTACGTGTATCCTGCGCGTTACAATATCTTATCATTTAATCCTTATAGTGTTGTAATTTGCTAAATTGCTTTTTTTTCCTGCAACTAAAAACGGGTGGGTCATTGAATGGCAGGTTTTTTTTTGGCGGGTGGAAAATCATCAAATAACCCCTCCCGCTCTTGGCAGAGCGAAAGAGAGTGTCAGACATCTACTAACTAAAAACCACCCATGTTCCTTCTTAGCCCTGTATGTCGAGGCCGCGGTATCTTTGTGAACAACCCGCAGCCCCGACGGTTGAATGGCAGGCTTGGTTGGCAATTGGCGCCCTAGATCATTAAAACGACACATCAAATTAGAAATTGCAGTTTGAAAGGTATTGACTAGATGTGACCGGCATTTTGCTGAATTGGACCTTTTTGGCGCAGCCGTGAGGCACACAGTGGCACGTTTTGTTTATTTCTTAGTTCTTTTTTTATATATTATTTTACATTGTGTGTACTTGTGGCATGTGCCAAATAAATGCATTTTCTTTCTCTTCTTTCTTTCCTTCTATGTCCAATGAATACTGTAAATAAGTGGCGATAACGTAAAAAAAAACAATCATCAGTACCGCTATTGTTGTCAAAATACTCTATTTTTTTTTCTTAAAAAAACGTTGCCCCACACTAGGAATTTCTCCTGTATCGTGGGTCACAAACATTTAAACTCGTTAGGAGCTCGTGGCTTAATAAGAACTGCCACTCGGGTCGATCTTTAGGTTAAGCTGCGCTTGCCTAGGTCGATCTGTGGATGGGTGACCGCCCATTACATACCGAGTTTCCTCCGTGCCTCGGAAAGCACGTTATGCTGTTGGTCCCGGGTGCCATATATAGATCTTTGGCAGTCGTTACGGAGAGTCAGTGACCTGAAAGTCTGACATCCAGTCTTACCAAAGGGTATCGTATTACCTAGTATTAACTGGGTTGTGGAGGTCAGATAGGCAGTCGCTCCATGTAAAATACAGACTGGAAGCCGACCCCAATATAGTTGGGAAAAGGCTAGGCAGATGATGATGATGATACACAAATACCCCTATTAGCGGCTGTATCCACGAGACCACGAGCAAGAGAACCGCGGCCACTGAGAGAATATAGAAATACGTGGTACGATGATAATATCACTGCTATTCTCCTGCTCGTGGAGACATCCCCTTAGGCAATAGTAAAATTAAAAGACTTAATCTACATATGTAAGTTCTGTGCACACCTGTAAGTGAAAAAATCAGTCTAGATTTTCAGTTTAATTGGTACAGTACCCTTCTTTCTTCTTTATCGTGGCTATAATAACGCCTAACCAGCAAGGCTATTGCGTATCTTTTAAATGATAGTGGCTAACCTATAGTGCCTTTCAATTACTGTCAAATGGTTCCATTTTGTACTAAACCATAACCAATTTGACAGTTAATCCATAGACAATATGATAGCCACTGTGATTTAAAAGATACGCAATAGCCCTGCAGCAAGGCTATTGCGTATCTTTTAAATGACAGTGGCTAACCTATAGTGCCTATCAATTACTGTCAAATGGTTCCATTTTGTACTAAACCATAACCAATTTGACAGTTAATCCATAGACAATATGATAGCAACTGTCATTTAAAAGATACGCAATAGCCCTGCTGGTGTCAGAGATTTAATACCACACATGTGACCCATAGGCAGAAGCTCTGAAGATTAGTGGATAAGTGCCCAAAATAAAACTAAAAAACTTCTGAATCTCCCTACGCATTAACCATTCGCCAACGACCACTAACTTCAATCTCCCTTTACCAGGCGCCCCCCACGCATTACTCGGCAAGACCAGAAGACCACGCACCGCCTTCACGTCGCAGCAACTCCTGGAGCTAGAGAAACAGTTCAGGATGAACAAGTACCTGTCCAGGCCTAAGAGGTTCGAGGTTGCTACCAGTCTGATGCTTACGGAGACTCAGGTGAGATGGAATATTTCGTCAGGTCCAGTTATGCGGTTGGAAAAAATACGATAGGAGAATTATTTGACTGGCCTGTTGGTCTAGTGGTTAGTGACTGGCCTGTTGGTCTAGTGGTTAGTGACCCTAACTGCTATGCCGGAGGTCGTGGGTTGGATTCCCACCCAGGACAAATGTTTGTGTGATGAGCACGATCATTTGTTCTGTGTCTGGGTGTAATTTATCTATAATATGTATGTATTTAGAAATATATAAGTATGTTTATCAGTTGTCTAGTACCCATAACACAAGCTCTGCTTAGCTTGGGACTAGATGGCGTTGTGTGATAGTTGTGGAATATTATTATTATTATTAGCCAGCGAAATTCCAATTTTCTTGTGTTTTTTTGGAATTTGTAAGAATATTACTTTCCTATTTGCTTCAGATTTTGTTCACAATTTCATGTTTTTTTTAGCAGAGAAAAGCATATATATGCCGAAGGTACTCTTCATAATATCAGCTTTCTGCCAGTAAAAGTCCCAATAAACTCGGCCCTGACGTTTCGTTGATTAACTGAATCAAACTGATAGATCAACCAAAATTTAAAAAAAAAACCTATTTTGTACATTACTCAGTAAAAACTTTTATTTTGAAATTACAAACAGATGAAAGTGCTTCGTATTACTACAGCTTTCAAAAGGATAAAATTTACTTTAACCACCAATTCGATTCCGAAATTCTACTCTGTCCCCGAGTGTCATTTATCTATACTAATATTATAAAGAGGAAAGATTTGTTTGTTTGTTTGTTTGTAACGAATAGGCTCCGAAACTACTGAAACGATCTGAAAAATTCTTTCACTGTTGGGAAGCTACACTATCCCCGGGTGACATAGGCAAATTTTTATTCCTGTATTTCCACGGGATCGGGAACTACGCAGGTAAAATGGCGTGACGTCCGCTAGTGCTATATAAAACGTTGTCGTGTGACGCACATTACACGGAATCTATTCCGTGTTAAAATTTGCGACCATAATTACACGAACCACTTTGCGGGCAAACGCTTAAATAAACAAACACAAATAAAACTATAATCAAACCATGACTGTGGTTTGATACGCGGTAATGCAATATAATTTTAGTACTATTGACACTGCAATATTGATATGACATTCAAATGCATTCCATGAAAAACTTAGTAATGTAACGAGTTTTTTATCTCTACAAATAAATTGTAAAAGGGCAATAATGGTTAATTCAAATGTTAATTTTATCGCATTTTAATGTTAAATTGGATTGATTGAATCGAGTTTTTTTTTTTGTATAAGTATCACTTGAGTTTTTCAACATAAGCTTACTTACTTTGATTATTTTTATAGTTTAAGTCGAGACTTTAGTATTTTTTATTTTATGTTACAATTTGTTTCTATAACTTTACTATGATATAGCTTTATTGTCTACACTAATAAATAAAGAGGAAAGTTTTGTTTGTTGGTTTGTAACGAATAGGCTCTGAAACTACTTAAAAAATTCTTTCACCGTTGGGAAGCTATACTATCCCCGGGTGACATAGGCTGCTTTTTATCCCTGTATTCCCACGGGAACGGGAACTACGCGGGTGAAACCGCGTGTCGTCCGCTAGTACTTAATAAAATAGAATGTTGTGTACACCTGTAATTGGTACCTACATATGAACCCTACCTAACATGTATACTTTATTTTTGATGTAAAAATGTATTTACTGTTGGCGTACCTATTTTAAATAAGTAAAGGTAAACTTAAAGTCAATATATATTATAAACTGGCTGGTTTTGCGAATTAAATAGTTTAAAAACATTTAAACTAGCTACCTAATAATAAAGCAGATACTAATTTAAAAAACTAGAATCCCCAAAATAATATTTCAAAATCAAATCCAGCTCACTGACACTACAAACAGCCCAATTTTGACATTTACTTTGGCGCCAAACACCTGTCAACATGGCGGATTTGTGCTTACAAATGTATGTTAAGATTACAAGGGTGGCGTCGTAAATGTTATGGCTTTACCCAGGTTTAAAGATTAATCTCGCACCCTGAGGGGTGTTTGAGACATTTATACGATATTTACACCTGTTTGGATTTATATGAGAAGGTACTTGTATGGTTTTATAGCGGCAAGGGGTGGAAAATAAGGGGTTTAGGTGGGATACAATTGTATCCATTGTATTTCTATTATACTCGTAAAATAATTTTTGTTACTTTCAGCAACGATATTCTTTATTTTAAATTTGGGAATACTTCTAAAAATAAACTGCAAACCTATGTATGACCATAAACTGAATACTGTTCAAAATTTAACCTAAATTTTCTTTGTCTACAGGTAAAAATCTGGTTCCAAAACAGAAGAATGAAATGGAAACGTTCAAAAAAAGCACAACAAGACTCCAAAAACAAGGACTCACCGCAGACTGAAGAAAAAAAACCAAAAGAAATACAAAATGAACAAGAAAAGCCCTCTCCAATGGCGGGAGATTTGACAGCTGTCAAACCTATGTTAGACAGGGATAGAATTATCGCGTTAGAGAGAGAAAGGGCAATGGCTGCCGCGAATTTTAATTCGAATATGGAAAATAGGCGTGGGTTGGTAGTTATGAATCAAGATGGAAGTCGCCCTATGGATATGTTTAGGCCGTACGTGGTATGAGAGTAAATTAACTTTTCGTTTTTTATTCATTTGTTACTTTTTTGAGGGTTCAAAATTGAGGAATCATATTTTTTTTATCTTTTTAGGACTTGTAAGCAATAGCCAATATTTTTTCTTAAAACCATAAACAATATAATTATTTGCACAGACTGTCAAACACAAAGAATTCGAATGAAAAACAACGGGTTTTTTATTATGCTATTAGATAAAAGTAAAAATGGTAAATACGTATACTATTACTAAAAATAAGTTAGAATACCCTTCCTAGTCAAGCATAGTGTATATTTCTACATTAATTGTTAAATAATAACTAGGTAATAATGTAAATAATAATTACTGTAATGTGTAATCTAATAATGTTGCATTTCTGTTTGAAACAAAGCCTTTTTAATGTTTACTCTCTGAAAAATTGAAGCCAAGCCAGAGGGCCAACCACCACAACCAATAGCAGTATTATTTTGACGTAACTTCAGTGTGTGAACGATAATCCCTGTTATTGATTTAAACAAGACAGTTATAGGCTAATAAATGGAACTGGGGCCTAAACCGGTCCCTTTAGTAAATCCATAATTAGATAATAATATGAATTGCATTAAAATACTTAGAATGGTTACAGCATAGATGTCGTTAATATTATAAATTGGCACTTGGCATTTTACGAATTACAATGTAATTCACATTATTTTCCTATTATGATTCTGCTAAGGCCTATTCTATTCTATTTATCTTCGGGGACGCCGGCAGACACCAGACGGGCGATCAGTCCTTTCGTTGTGGATTATTTCGCCCAGTTCCCCATTTTGGTGGATCCCCTTCATGGGTTACTGGTGGTCGGCATCGCGAATCTTCCTGTTGCCTTGCAGAAGCTCACCAGTTGTTCGGTGGAGATTTCTGCGAGCTTCTCTTCATTAATCTCATCTGTTCCTAGGATTTCCCATCTGAGTGGCCCATACATTGTGCATTCCGCCACAAGGTGGAAACTTGTTTCTTCTGCTTCTCCACATGCTGGGCATATGGGATCTTCCTTTACTTTCATAATCGTCAGATGTCTATTGAGTCCACAGTGTCCTGTTGCGACCCCTACTACTAGTCTTATGTTTCCCCTGCTCATTCTGAGTAACTTGTGGGATTTCTTTTCATCATATGACTTTAAGAAGATTTTTGATTGTCGACAACCTTCTGTTGCGTTCCATCTTCTATTTGACTCTCTTGTAGTTATTCTATGGATGATTCCTTTTGTTATATTATGTGGGATCGGTAACCTGGGCTCTGGTCCCACAAAGGTTTCATCTGCTCCTTTTCTGGCTAATTCATCTGCTATCTCATTCCCTTCGTGTCCTTGATGACCAGGACCAACTAGCGGAAATAGCAGAAGTAACAGTCGCATGGGGCGACTGTTACTTCTGCTATTTCCGCTAGTTGGTTGAGTGCTTCCTTGCACTCTTTAACCAGTGCAGATGTGACTTCCACTTTGTTCAGTGCTTTGAGTGCTGCTTGACTATCACTGTATATAACTATTTTGGAAAGATCACCTGTAAGGGCGTTTCCAATTATTCTGGTACATTCCATAATGGCATGTATTTCTGTCTGGAACACACTTGCGCCTGTTCCTAGTGAGAATGATCTATTTATTTCCAGTCTTGGTATGTGTATCCCAGAGCCGGATAGCTTAGTTGATTCTTTCCTTGATCCATCTGTATAGCAGACCGCTATAGATGGATCACTCTCGATTGTCCATTCTTCTCTTGAGCCTATATGTATTCTCTGCTGCTAAGGCCTACTGGTGTGATATTTTCACGAATCTATGAAAGCTCTATTTTGTTTTTTGTTTCTCTTTTGAAAACTGTCAAATATTTTTTGGTAGAATATCCAGTGTGTCCTATTAGATTACATACTATTTTGACATTATTATAAGGACTGATGCAGGCCAAAATTATTTTTAGTGTTAGGGTTGGTGCATATTATCGTAATTGACCGATTGTTTAAAATTAATTTTCTTTGCATCTCGTGGAAACCTCCTTTATTCCGATTTTTTTTTGTTAATAAACTTTAATAACGAAAATTTCTACATCAAAATAAATTAAATAAACAATCTGTTAATATTAAATGTTTTGTCTTTACATAATAATTATGCACTGTATTTAATAGTTTTACATAGAAACATACAAGCAATGGGCAATTTGACCAATCAGGTTAATAGAAACAAAAAATCCGACTGAAAAAAAAACCCAAAAATTATTTAGATAATATAATATGAATTTAGACTATCGTATTATGATTTACCTTATCTGTGAACAAATTAAGAAAAAAAATATGATATAATTAATGTTTTGTTCTTCCTATAAAACTTTGATTTAACGAATTTATACCATAGTCGTAAGAAAAAAGTCAGTATTTAGTTATTATTAATGTAAATGTAAAAATATTAACAAATAAGACATCTTTTAAACCAGTATTATTCTTTATATGTTACTAACACTTACGCCATTTTGTAAAAATGTGATTATAGGTAGTTAGTTTTAAGATTAAATAAATAATGGCCATGCTATTTTGCAATATGTGGACGAAGCAAGAGTATGTAATAATAGTAGATCTAAATTACTGAAACTCCTGTCTTTTTTATGGGAAAAAGACACGAGTTCGAATCTGTATTTTTACCGAAATATTTTAATTTAAATACTTCAAAAATAAAAAGTAAATAAGTTGATACAGATGTCGTTTTAAAATAAAAATATTAAATCAGGTGGCGCCTACCAAAGTAGTATTATTTAATCTTATTCCAGAGAGGAAAAGAGATGGCTCTAGATGTCTCATATAGCTCTGTCCCTTTCCTGCAACAATACTGCTTTAAGACGTCACGGTAACCCTAGTTATAAAACTGTACAAGTGTGGCCATACCTTAAGTTACAATTAAATATAAAAGTAGCATTAACAGTAATTTAATCAGTGACAAGAAGTACATTTCGGGCCAAAATAAGTATGTAGCAATATTGTTATTTTACCAACCCTTTGCTTCGAAACGCCCGTTTAAAAAAAAGGGTTGTAGGTTTTGAAATTACCTAGAAATCAGTATTCTCGTAATAACTTATTATTACTTTTACCAATCAGGCCTATAGATAACAAGGGTTGTAATAGGGTATTTGACCAAAAAAATCAAATTAGTTCGTTTGTTAGATTATCGAAAAATATTGGATATGTGTTTTTGTTTTATCAAATTAATAAATATTGACGAAAATAAAATTTGTCGAAAATCATGAGGGGCTTTTGACGACACTTTGTGGGTAAAAAAGAACTAACCTTGTGACGTCACACGACTTGTCACGACTTTTCGTTTACGTGAAAAAATAAAAAATACGTGTCCATTATTTTTTTGAAATTTATCTGACGGACTAGACTAGACTAGATTTTTTTGATGAAATACTCTATTAAGTGTATAACAAATCTTACGTCCGCTGATATAAAATTTAAAATAGATTTGGAATTTTATTCTGACCTGTGTTTTTATCATATTCTAGAGTGGAAAAGATATGGTCATCCATCGCTCGTCCGTCTCTTTCCTACACTGGAGTGACATTAAACAATACTGACCTAAGACGTTATGGTAACCTCCTTGAAATGTACATTTGTCACAATTAATATTTAAAAACTGTATATGTTTCTACGTGGAGTCCTGTACCATAATAATCGTAAATAATAATAAATTATATGCAAATTATAAATAAAGATATAGTTGATATGTTGGACGATGTCGTTTTATTTCCTTCTGCATTTAAATGTCTTTTCACAAGACCATTGCGAGTTGCGACCACTCCGAATAGAATGGATCATGGGTTGGAAGATGGTGATGATAAGACGAGATAAAGCAAAACGTTTTTGAAAGAACAAAGAACACCACACACATCATCATCACGTCGCTATCACATCGCCATCTCATCGCCATCACATTGCCATCAGCAGGTCTATTGCGTATCTTATAGATGACAGTGGCTATCATATTGTCTATGGATTAACTGTCAAATTGGTAATGGTTTAGTACAAAATGGAACCATTTGACAGTAATTGATAGGCACTATAGGTTAGCCACTTTCATTTAAAAGATACGATTTAAAAGATACCATTACATCGCCATCACATCGCCACTTTTCATGATCAGAACAGATGAGTAGGTAGAGAGCTAGAACCTTTATTTAGCAGATACTACATATTATAAAACTAAAGTCCTCCGCCGCGTCTGTCTATCTGTCTGTTCGCGATAAACTCAAAAACTACTGCACCGATTTTCAGCAGCCTAAAACCTAAAAACAGTCAGTCTAAAACGTCATTGAAATTTTCCATCTGGAGTTTCAAAACAATGACTAAATTATTTATTTACTAACTTTTGCCCGCGGCTTCGTCCGCGTGGATGTCGGAAAATATCCCACGGGAACGTACTAACGTGATTAAAAGTAACCCATTTGTTAATCTAGGTAAACAATGTGTTCTCACATTGCTTATTATAGTATAACTTGACTCATACAAAAATTTTCGAGTTAATCAAGCCCCGCGATAAAATCCTCCCCTGTAAAATGACTACCCCTTTTCAACCCGTTAGAGGTTGAATTTCGAAAAATCCTTCCTTATTCCTTGTCTACATTATAAAGGGAACCTCTGTGCAAAAAATTGCAGCTTTCTAGGTACAAGGGTTTGGGCTGGGCGATGATGAGTCAGTTAGTCAGGACATCTCTTTTTATTAATATAGATTTAGATAGATAGATTGGGATAAGTGCAGAAAAATTATGATGATGAAATAGGCTACTACGAGTATCTATCTGTAAGGTGCAAACGGACCTTTTAAAAATACGTCAACCAGGCTTTATGTATACGAGTATCAACTAAGTAACCCTACGCAAAAATTATTGTATATAAAAAAAAATATTGATTAAACAACTATCTTTTTTGGAGTAAAAAATCACGTTTTACGCTAAAACTCAAAGAAGCACACTCAAAACATTTGTGCTGATGAATGCATTTAATAGTACGGAGGTCGTGGAGATATTCATAGTAAAGTTATAACATAATATTGTACACTAGCGGACGTCACGCGGTTTCACCTGCGTAGTTCCTGTTCCCGTGGAAATACAGGGATAAAAAGTAGTTACTCAGCGTGAATGTAGCTTTCTAATGGTGATATAATTTATTTAATCGGAGCAGTAGCTTTTGAGTTTCTTCATTACAAACATACACACAAAAATACAAATCTTTCCTCTTAATAATATTAGTGTAGATAACATAAAAACTTGTTTTTGAACACCAATTATAACAAGTCGAAGTTCAAACTCAACCTTTGCCAAAGAGCGATGGATGCATTCTCAATATTAGACTCTTTCTTAAAAACGGTCTAAGTCGTTGATTGGCCAAATTTTAAATGGCAGTCTCATTTTGCCGGGTCACGTTTCTAGGATAAAGCCGGGCGATGATAGTCATACATTGGCTGCCTGAAGACGGCCGTCGTAACTGACGCAGGCCCAAGAAACGCTGGCGTGACGATCTAGATTGGTCGGAGAAGGCAATTATAAACTAACTTTGAAAGCTATGGAAGAGGCATTTGTCCAGCAGTGCAAAAATAAATGCTACTCGATTGAAAAATTACTTGCACCTTCTCCAAACCTTTATATCTACAAACGATGTACGTATCTTTGGTTAGAAGTATAAACAGTTAAATAACTTAGAACTGGTAACAAATAACAATTAGTATTTATAGAAGGCCACCTTTTACAACAATTTAAGCCCAACCGCATAAACCTTACGCACTTGCTTCAAAGATGTTATTTTTTTCTTGGAAAGCTTGTGGTCAATTTCAGAAGAGGCAGGACCTGGCTCCTGACACCGCATGAGAGTATTGCAGAAGTTGGCGAAACTCTAAGTGACTCGAGCAAGCAGAACCATTTCGGTGTCGTTAAAGATATGTTTAACCAACTTCAAAGAGGAGGTTCTCAATTCGTAGACATCTTTTTACCCGACTACGGCGAAGCCAAAAGGAAGGGTAATGATTTTGGCAGTCTATGTATGTATGTATGTTTGTATATTCCACCGAAGCGCTTAGCCTACTGAACGTATTTTAATAAATGCGGTGTCAATAGATTCGCAAGAATAGTCCGGGTGACATTGGCTATATAAATTTTAACAATTATTTTTATGACGGAATTTAAATGTCAAATTCTATGCTTCGCAAAAAAAAAATTGAGATAATCATAACATGTTTGGTATCAAATGAAAGGTCTTGGCGAGTACATCACAAATATGTATTATAGTTCAAGTCAACATATACGTTTAGATTGCGGTCAAACAGTTCTCGCGATCTAGTCTGTGTTGTTTACTCGTATTATGTAAATAACAAACCAACATTGAGTAGAATATTACATTGTGAAAGTAACATATTATTACGTATTTATTGAATAACACACAAAAATAAAATTCATATAAAAAAAAGTTTAAAAACTAAAACTCGACTACGAATAAAAACGTAGACTAATAAAACCGCAGTCTTAAAAGTATTAAACAAGAAAAATCGTCTAGTAAGTAGGTAATCTGATAAAGAGGACAGTCGTAGTCGCATGCCACCTTGACAATGGCAACTAGCAGCTGACGTCTATATCAATGAGAACACCATGAAGGAGCATCAGGTATCAGTGGCATGCGACTACGGCTGTCCTCTATAATAATTATCAAATTATCTACTTACTAGACGATTTTTCTTGTTTAATACTTTTAAGACCGCGGTTTTTTAGTCTGTTTGGTTGGTTTTGTCGGTCGTAGTCGAGTTTTAGTTTTTAAACTTATTTTTTTATTTGAGTTTTATTTTTGTGTGTTATTCAATAAATACGTAATAATATTTAAGAACGCGATTTTATTAGTCTGCGTTTTTTTTCGTAGTCGAGTTTTACTTTTTAAACTTATTTTTTTTATATTATGTATGTTCCCTGATTTTTGTTTGGGTTTTTTTACACCTATTAATTACAACGAGTCGATTGACCGCTTCTAAACGACTAGTTCCATCTCTATCTATACAAACTATATAAATATCTACAGTTAGAAGTAGAAACAGTTAAATAACATGCGACTGGTAACGGTTCGCTTACAACACTAAATTAAGCCGAGGGGGAGGAGGGAGGGCTAGAGTGACCATTCATTCATTCAGGAAAAAAGTGTAGAACAAAAAAAATCTAGGGAATTTTATTTAAGTCCTCTCCATTGTGATTTTTATGTACATAAGTATATATTTTACTTGTCTATATATACTAACTTTGTGTATTTATATAAGTATATATTATTATTTTCTTATATGTGTATATATTGTTATTTAGGTTAAGTTAGTTACGACACATAATCACTGAATTCTTTTCCGCTTCACACACTATAATCTACATTTCTTTTTTCATTTCTCCTTTTGCAGGTCTGCTGGCAGAAATTTCTTGAGAAATGAGCAGTACCTTTGTACTCTAATGTTATATTTTATAATTTTCCTGTGTTGTCTACTGTTTGTACATAAATAGTTAAATAAATAAAGAAGTGTAAAAGTAAGATTTAGATTTTTGATTTTTGAGATTAAATATAGCTACTTCTTCTTCTCGTGTCGATGTTACTTCTATATTACACGGTTTGGGCCCAGTCCACGGTTATTACAGCGGCAGATGCACTATTCAGGGGGTTAAAATGGCAACTTTAGCAGATCTTAATATGAATTGCGTTAAAAATCGTAAAATGGTTTTTTTTTATCATAGTAACTGCGTCTGTAAACATTTTACGAATTTAAACAGAATTCATATTATTTTTTTCTATTATAATCTATTTTTCTAAATTTTCACAGACGCATTACTATTATGATAGATCTATTTTACGCTTTTTAACGCAATTCGTATTATGATGCTAAAGTGGCCATTTTAGACAACGAGGTCTCGTCAGATTTGATCCGGAGCGCCGCACTCGCACTTCGAGGAACAATACTACTCCACTTCCACCAAATTATGTTTGCAGCATATAATATTATAGACTGGTTGTCTGTAGTCAACGGGCTAAGCATAAAAAGACATACAGAAAAAACCTAGTAGCCAAAAACAATTCGAGACTGTCCCACATTTTCCTAACCCGCAGCCGCCCTTTATTCTGAAGTGATGTTGGCAGTATAAATTGGTGTGGAAAAACTGCGCGCTCTGTATTCTGTGCTCGTCGGTGAGCGAGAAGGAAGTAGTGCGGTCTCGCTCTAGCGGTAGCCTGTTATGGATAGCGAGGAGTATTCATAGTGCCGTGGGAGAAAGGTTTTCGGGAATTATTTTTTGACTAAACCCTCAACATCGACTGACTTCATAAGCAAAAATGTTGCTTATAATTTCTATCCAACGACAAATAAACGATGACAAATAAAAACGAAATAGTAATAATTGGATCATTCGTTCCGAAGATTACCCGGTACATACAAATTTACAACTTAGGTTAAGTTGTAAGTTTGTATCTACCGGGTACCTTTAAAAATAAAGTAAGGAGGAAAGTTAATGTGATTTTTTGGACAAAGCAAAAGAGCTGGAACGAGATTTTTGTAGTGTCTGCTTCTGCCTGTGGACATGTGTCGTCAGGTTGTAACCGAGTTAAAAAAAACAATTAGGGTGAGGCCAAACGAGCGTCATTTTGTGAGTCGTGAGTCGCAGAATTTTGGTCTCAGAAATTGTGTGTTCAGACAACTCATTTTGCGTCGCCGTGTGAATCAAATAGGACTTCTGTATGAAACCTATTGCAGCAGAATTTCTGCGACAGAAATTCTGCTACTCACGACTCACAAAATTACGGTCGTTTGGCCTCCCCCTAATTGTTTTAATTGTTACGGCCAGCCTTTAAGGTGTTAAGCACGAGCTACATAGCTTTTAGTGAGTAGAACGGCGTAGCTCGTAGCACAATCTGCGTAGCACGTAGCGCGTAGCACAAGCTGCGTAGCACGTAGCGCGTAGCACAAGCTGCGTAGCACGTAGCGCGTAGCGCGTAACACAAGCTGCGTAGCACGTAGCACGTAGCGCGTAGCACGTAGCGCGTAACACAAGCTGCGTAGCACGTAGCGCGTAGCACGTAGCGCGTAACACAAGCTGCGTAGCACGTAGCGCGTAACACAAGCTGCGTAGCACGTAGCGCGTAACACAAGCTGCGTAGCACGTAGCGCGTAACACAAGCTGCGTAGCACGTAGCGCGTAACACAATCTGCGTAGCACGTAGCGCGTAGCAAGTAGTCTTAGCGCGTAATACAAAATGCATAGCAAAGAGAATACTAAAATAAAATAAATCACGCCTAAATTATGTTTATGGTATTCTTTATATATATAATTCTTCTGTACGTGTGTATGTCACTGAACTCCTCCTAAAAGGCTGGACCGATTTTGATGAAAAGTTTTGTATGTGTTCAAGTGGATCCGAGAATGGTTTAGATTAACAATTGAACCCGGTAGGTGGCGCTGCTGTCCGGGCAGGACGACGTGTGCCAGGTCCGGTAGTAATTTTATATGATTCTAATAATTACACGTTATTCTAAGATAAAATCAAAAAACTTTGTAAAAATGATCTAAAAATGTGGTTTTATTGCGGTCAATATTGTAACTCAACCCAAATTGGTATCAGTTAATCATGAATTTATGAAAGAACAAAAAAAACACCATCCTCTCAACTTCTAGCCCGGACTATAGCTCCGACCAGGGGGCGTGTCTCCCGTGATTGATGCCTTTTGTTTAAACAACTTACCGACTGTTTGCGCCACCGATACCGAAGTCGATAACTTGAGACAGTTTCAGGACTATTTTTAAAGCTTTTTGACTTATAAAATGGCTGATTAAAAGCGAAGTTAAAAACCCTTTTAACCCCTTACCGTGGGAAAAACAGGCACAAAATCAGCGTGATTGAAGACGTGTACATCGGCACGTCAACGTCTTTGAAGAGAGTAGAAGTCACAGTTACATCTAAAACGAGATGACCTTAAAGCTAGACCACCTACAGCCATACTCTATAATGTCGTCAATTGTGTTCTGACATGTCCGCTTTATGTTCGTAGTTTTCAGCCAAAGTTGGATATGCTAGTCACTTAAGAACACATGAAAGCGTAGCACATCAAAGCTCTTAACAATGATCCTAGAAATCTATCGAATGCAGTCGCTGTGGCGAATATCGGCTAGATGTCGTCACCATCAGTTAACTGATGGTGACGACATCTCAACAAACATGAAACATAAAAAAACACAGACAAAAAGACATTAAGATGACCCACTGACCAAACAATGGCTTGAAGCGTCCTTAATGGGAATGGAATATGCCAAGTGTTATTTGTTATTTTAGAAAATTTCAGTGGCAGGCTAGAGTCAGGATTAGGGTCGGTGGATGGGAATCCACTGCTGGCTATAGGCCTCGTTTTGCTTGAGCCAAACCACCCTCATCCAAGATATTCCCGCGATGGCAAAAATGTTTCTCTCGCTATAAGTAAACCTCTTTCAAAGCTTATAGGATCGTCCAAGAGAAGTCATCATCATCATCATTTCAGCCGAAAGACGTTCACTGCTGGACTTAGGCCTCCCCTAATTTCCGCCACATGACGTCTCGCATCCAGCGGGTCCCCGCAACCTTTACCAGGTCATCGGTCCACCTAGTGGGAGGCCTTCCAAGGCAACGTCTTCCGGTTCGCGGTCACCACTCCAGAATTTTCCGGACCCATCGGCCATCCGTTTTGCGAGCAATGTGCCCTGCCCACAGTGCCCACTGCCACTTAAGAGAACCAAGACCAAGAGAGAGGTAGGTACTCCAACAGATTATAACGGCTGAATTTCGATAAAATATCACTCTCAGAGAGACCTATACGAGAATACTCGTATGATACTGTTTATCCCAGTAGCTTTGTGGGACCATTTCTGACCTACATATCGGCAAGGTCATGGACATAATCTAGGCACAAAATAAGTCCTTAAAATCCTTATATGATCCTCGTCTAACAACATACACTAAGCACAATATATATATCTTGTCTATACCTACACCTCTATTATCTGTGGCACCCACAGATCTATAGAACGCCAAACAACGATGACAGACGCAAAACTGTAGCAAGTAGAAGTGCAAATAGTATCTACGAATTCAAACAGAATACAAAATCGAGGAGAGAATATCAATATTTGATATTTGGTATTGTAACGACACCCCGCTCTCGGAAGCTACCATTTACTGTGCGCGTTCGCGCGCTTTTTGACAGTTCACTTTTTTTTTACTGTCAAATGTTTTTTTTTGTAGTTCGGTATTTTCATGGAACTATCACAGGTCTACAAAAAATAAATATTTTTGTGTTGCCTTCGATATTTTTCTCTCTACTCCGTTATTTACAAAAATTATATATTATTATTTATTTTTTTAGTTTTTTTAATTCATGAGGTGATACATTATGAGTTGGCACAGCATATATTTGAAATATTAGGACAGGAAGCTTTATTATGTCAGTCTACTAACTACGTGTAGGTTATGTTAAAATCCCTTATTAACTTAATTTATCAATATAATTATATAAAATCAAAGCCACTTTTCGTTGTAATTTTATAACTCAAGAACGGGCTCACCTATCCAAATCAAAATAATGTTAAGGCTTTGTTCGGACTATTTAGTAGATGGTTTATTGTGAACAAAATCGGTCGAGCGGTTCTTCGGCGGATCGGACCCGCTGCTGTCCGCTGCAGGACGACGTCTGCCAGGCCTGCTAGTTTTTGTATAAGCATAAAATAATTTACAATTTCACTAGTATACGTTAAAATATGTTACCTGTTAAAAAAAAGATTTCAACCAAGAGCACAAGGGGGGAAATGGAGATTCCAACATGTTTTATGCGAATATTTCGTCAGATAAACGCTCAGTTAAAGAATATCTCCATATTTTGTATTGTTATGAAGTTTGACTTTATTTAAATATTTTTGCTGTCGCATTGGTTTTGTAAAAAAAAGAAGCTTTAAGAGAAAAACGTGAGTATCAGTGGCCAGTAGTTACTGTCCCACGATTCCTTTTTTTCACGAATTGCAAATTATTCTTTTATCCGCGCATAAATTTAATTTCTCCACTAATTGAATAGGTACTCAAAATGCAAAGTATACTGCGTATTCAATTTCAAAAGTCTTATTTTCACGTTGTTTAATCGTTGACGAGTAGGTACAACATCATGTAGATAAAACTCAAACTCGATGCATTTATTTCAATTAGACCATTACAGGTAATTTTGAATATAAAAAAAAAAAACAAAGAAAGCAAAGCACCTACCTACACCAGTAAAAGTACCTACTGTGCTGTAGATGCCCATTTCAAAGCTTAGAACTATAGAGATCTAATATAAGAAGAATATCACCCACAGCTCTATTATTTTTACCCGACCAATGTTGAGGTCAAAAGGAGGGTTATGTTTTAGACATCTTTTTCCTCCTAGCCTTCCCCTTTAGCTTAAAAGATCATCATTAAAACGCACGATCAGCTTTATTCGCCAATTTTTAAAGAGAATAAAAGGGAAAGAATGATTTGTTTTTGAATGTTGCAAAAGTTATATTGGCAGTGAATTTTTTAAATTATTTTTTGTTTTAGAACATAAAAATATATCATAGTGTTTTGAGTAACCAGAAAAACTATTTATTTTTAATGAGAAACCCATATTGGTCAAAACATTAACCTACAAGACAAAAAAAACACAATACACCATAAACCACGACCATAAAAAATACATTCATCCACAAACAAGACACAAAAGACATTACACCAACCGCAAACAATCAGAGACAATAGCGTCCCTATATTTTTAAAAAAACAACAGCTCGTCACGTCGTACGGAGGCGGGAAGACGGCGGCCGTTGATTGGTGCAAATTGAATTTGGAATCAAGGAGCGCCGGCGGGTGTAAGGGGAAGGGGGAGGGGTGTTGTCGTGTTGGCGATCGTTCGCTGATTGCCCGTTTGCGGTGCGACTAGCGAAGTGAGGATAGGACGCATTGTTTTCAACATAATTTATTGTTTTGGAGCTTTTGAATAAGTAGTTAAAAAGGAAATATGCTGTTTGGGAAACTCACTATACATCTACTAAAAATCCTAATTCACCAACAGAAGAAGAATAAGAAGTAGAAGATTCCAATATGAGAAAAATCAATACTTACTGTCTACGACATTCGTAGAATAATGGAGTGCTTCATAGCCGGCTACGGAAAGTTCTACAGAGTCGACACTACGTATCAAAAGCCAATTATGTTAAGTTCCATGTACATATTCATTTATTTAAATAGCTGCATCTGGTTATATTGGAAACCTGGTTTGGAAAAAACACATGATGTTGATGACTCAAAAACTCAGACTCTGGTCTACTTAATGGAAAATACCTCCGACCGAAACTAAGACTCAACTATAACAGTAACATCCACTTGACTAGACCAACGAAACGAAAAACGAGTAGAATTAAGTACTTCTTCTTCATCGTCAGGTTATATGCCTAAGTCAGAGCTTTTAGGCACTGCTGGAGTCAGAGTTTTTATACCGCCCTTCGGCCTCTCTCTTGGCTTTACATACCGTCGGGCGTCGAGTAATATCGCGCAGGAATGCTGGAATATCATTTTTTTTTTCTTTATAAAACGTTGCCCCACATTAGGAATTTCTCCTGTATCGTGGGTGCGTTCACAAACATTTAAACTCACATACCCAAAAGAACTGCCTGTAGGTCATACAAATAATTGTTCCGTGTGGGGATCGAAACCGCGACACACTGTGCTAAAAGTGCCGTCAAATTATTAGCTAACTATTATCTAACTAGTATATCTAGTAAAAATACCAACAATGGAGGCATATCCCCATTATGATATTGAGCTGTGTCCTCGTGCATGTACTATATTCAGTTCCAAGCGCTCAACATTCACACTTCAGTGGTCTATGGTGTGTTATATGAGCACGAAAAACCTACTGAAGGAACGCCTTTGTTGTACGAATATAAGAAATGACGCTAGCTATAGGTAAAATAACTAGGTTATTTAAATATATTTCATTTATTTTCAGGTAACATTTAGTTACCCATAATATTCATACTAAATTTTTTGGGGTGGTTTTGAAATCATCTAATAACTCCTCCCGCTCTGGGCAGAGCGGTAAGGAGTGTCAGACTTCTACTGACTAAGAATCATCCATGTTTCTTCTTGGTCCTTATTGTGCCGAGGCCGTGGTATCTCTTTCGCACTACCCGCAGCCCCGACGGGCGTCGTCCCCTTCCCTTCCATGTCGCTGACATCTCTTTGAGGCGCGCGTGGAACACGAATGCGCCGTCGACACGGCCTGTCGTCGTCACAAGACGGACGGACGGCGAGCTGGCCTTTACTCACCGTCCACAGGCCCGCACAAATATACATACTTACTAATACCCTCCGAGTTCTTATAATACTGTCGAGTGGTTTATAATTATGCGTTTTCCTTGTGCTGGTCGTGGCTATCTCATATATATAATCAGGCTAGAATCATGTCTGACAAAAAGATGATTCCGTGCTTCGGAAGGCACGTATAAGCCGGTGGTCCCGGCCGCCAAATTGCGGTCGTCAAACCAAGTCAGAGGCCCTCGAGGTGGTTTAGAATTTTAGAAACTCTGACACTAGGGTGCATTGGTCGTTAAACCTTACTGCCCACACGATACGAAGAAAATAAGAACATTTGTGTTAGTAGCCATAGGTAAGGGAATCCATATCTATAAACCAGTATGGCGCCGCTGACGCGTGCACTCCGAACGCTTAACTTCATAGCCGGTGAGACGGATTTATTCTGTTGTTCTCTGAGTGAATTCACAAGAAATGCTTTATTCGTCATTAGTTATAAATATTAGTTTTTACGTAGTAATTAATTAATTAAGGCGCATTTATCGCATTGGTTTACCCTGTAATGATGGTAATTGTAAGTTTGAAATAAAAAATCACAGTATTATTCTAAAAGCGAAAGTTTGTGAGTGTGTATGTTTGTTACTTCTTCATGTACAAACGGCTGGAGTGACTTTAATAAAATTTAGAATGGTGTTAGCTGACACTTTAGATTAACACATAGGATAGTTTTTATCTCGATTTTATCTTCCCGTGGGATGATTTTCGAGTTGTAATTTGCAAAGCCGCTGGCAACGACTAGTAGAAAATATACCCCACCAAGGCATTCAGAGTGGAGGGGGGCCTTTGCCCTGGAGTGGGACAGAGCAGGCTAATAAAAAAAAAAAAAAAAGGCATTCAGGGCCACCTAGAATAACAGTAGCGTTGTTGTTGAAGAAGCTTCTAACTAAACAGTAACAGCCGCTCGGCTCGATTTCCGGGTTAAACGCTCTTGCCTTAGTTGAGACGGGGTGACCCATAATATACCAAGTTTTTTTTTTTTTTTCTCCGTGCATTGGAATTGGAAACACGTAAAACACGCTATGGCAGTCGTTACAGATAGTCAATGGCCTGACGACGGCTGAAAGTGTGACCGCCTAGCCAGTCTTACCAAGGGGTTAATCGTTGATTGCTCGTTTATACTAACACAAGAAGACATTACACCGATAGTTGACGTTTTTACAATGCTTTAATATTCAGTTTTAGCTTGGTATTATATTATAAAAGCGGACATATTATCCGAATTTGAATGGTGTCACATTCTAGGTAACAATCATGCATGAACAACTAGACTGCAATACACTCTCTAAAACCCAAACAACTACTAAAATAAAGCAATAAAAATATAAATAAACAAGCACTAAACAAAACAAACCAATAAATTAATTCCTCGCTCCATTTCACATAAAAAGGCTGGACAGAATTAAATCACGACTAACGCCATCTAGCGTCGTCCCTCATGAATACAACATGAACTAGTAACTACTAGATGGCGGTGTTACAAATTTATCGCCACTTTTATTGTTACGACCACTTTGGCCGCGTTTCGCGGGCTTTTAGCTAAATTACTCTCATTACTTACATACTACGTTAACATATTGCTGTTTGTGTTCTGTGCAGCGATTTTAGCGCTACTTTACTTTGTCTTGTATTTTTGGTATAGAAGAAAATTGCGCTGAATACTGAACAAAGCACAAAAAAAATTATATACCTAGACAGACTCAATGTTTAACGGGAATACACAGTGTCGCGGCTTTAATCATAGGGATAATTAATTAAAATAAAATATCATCTTTAGAAGCTCTTTTTCCAAAACCACCAAGACTAGTATTTAATATAGCTTTGTGCCAAAGACCAAACTAATATCAAAAGTCAAAATCAAAATATGGACACTTAAAAACGCCGGGAAAAGGTGTAGGTACGGTTGGATGTTGGTCGTTTCCTATGGTGAAGAACCGGCAAAAAACTCCATGGTTTTACAATATTATAATGTACTAACAGTGTTAGTTCAGTTTAGTCCTTAGGTATCTTTGTAATCTGATCTTCACTTTTTTACAAGAGCTACAAAACTTCTCACCTCTCTTCTAAAAACTATGTGTATTGTCGTGCATAATCATCGCTACACATCGCTTCAGCGGCCAAAATCCCAAATCCACGAGATAAACACAAACAAATCGTACAGATAACATTTGCCGTCGTAATTTGGCTAATGTATCATAAACATTTTTGCTTCATCTGTTTCACTAGGCTGAGTGGGCAGTTACCGTTGCCTGGCGGCGCGGAAGAAAATACCCTTTGTTTATGGTATTCGTTGATATTCAAAGCGCGTAATTTGTGGGGGTAAGCAGACTTATGAGCTTTGACGCTTGATGGGTTACGAATAATTAAATTATTTGTGTTCTTTGATATAAATAATTATTATTATTTAATTATTTGTGTTTTTATATTTGGGAAAAGTAAGTTGAAGTTTCTCGAACTGTTTTCACCGCGAATCCTTCCATTTGCTTTAATTGTAATGTCTAAAAAACCAATAGCATTTTCACTTGACTATAAGATTGCATGCGAAAAAGAGTTCTTAGATCAGATAAAGATACAAAAAATAACAGATACCATAAATATAATTATTTAGAGCCCATTACATTGATATGAGTACGTGCCCAGAATCCATTAATGAAATCGACCATCAAGATCGATTTATTTAAGCATTGTGTTTAGGCAGAACAAGATGACAGGACAAGCTGAAATAACTGTTTTTTATGGGTGCTATTATCAAATAACTCCTCCGCGGCAGGATCCAATGTACGCGAGATGCACGGGATCGGTGAATACGGTGACACTTGGGAGACGCCTATGTGCAGCCGTAAATTATGATGATGTTGTTGGTGGGGATATGTTTTTGCCCAGCAATGGAATGGTGTTGCCTAACACTAACAATAAATAGTATTCACTAACATATAATTGAACGCGCAACCCACTCAGCAATCCACAGACAATTTGACAAACTTTCAACCGGCCCTTAGGTTGATGGTATGGTGTTTTTATGTAAATCTGCCATTGTACGAGTTGGCGGTGGGTACGGATTTCTTTAGCCGCTGAATTAAGTGGATTTGGGGATTTTGTAGAGATGTTGAAACGAGATTTGGGAATGTTCAAGGAGATTTTTGTTCGAATTCTTGTGACTTGTAGGTTTTTTCTGGATGTATGACAAACTTGATCAAGTAACGCTTCAGGCATAAGCATACAGGGGCGCACCGTGAGTTTCTGGTGCCCTGAGCTAATTCTATTTGGGGGCCTTTTTTGCGGAGGCCCCATTCTCACATTTGTCCCCTCCAGTCGGGGCCCAATAGCCCCCCCCCCCCCCCCACCCTCTACAATTTTGTCAAAAAACTTGTTTTCCGTAAGATGTACTTGGTATATTCTATCTAAATATATTTTGTAAGATCGAGGATAGGAGTTTTAGATTAATTCTTTTTTTTTACAATATTGTTTACTGTCTCGGGCCCTGAGATTTCCTTCACCGTTTCGAGAGCTGTGGTGGTGTAATAAATTACACAAAGTAATGTGGCTGATTGGAATCATTAACCCATGACTTACTGTTCGTAAGTTTAAACTATAGAACTTAATTAATACCTGAAAACATTTTTCATAGACTATTCAAGAACTCTATATACTTCCGGCCAAATTTAATCTGTATAATGTTTTCCGATTTCCGACTTGACTTGTGGCAGGCACTTACATAAAACAAATCTGTATTTACCATCAAACCAAGCCAAATTAGACCTTATTTATGTATAGATTGGTATAATTTGTATTAATGTTTTATGAAAATAAAAGATTGTAAACGATCTTTCTCAAATATTTTAATGGCGGTCGAAAGCGCGCGCAAATCGGCCATATTGGATTGGTTTTCCCTCTTCTTTTGTATTGATTTGAATTCGTTATCTTGTTATTTCGCTGATTTTCATCGCATTAGTTCGGTAGGTACCTATCTTAGAGTTCTTAATCTGGACTGAAAAATATTATTTGTGACCGTATAATAACGCACACGCCGAGTGGGCCATTAGGTTATTAGGCCCTTCCCGTGTGTCTTGGAATTTTGGAAAGCACGTTATCGTTGGTACCGTAGTTTTTGTTTCTTCTGAATTTTACGAACTCCACTACATATAATCAATCTTTTGATTAAGCCGTGCGTAAGTTGATGATTGATTTAGCAGTGGATTGGAAAGCCCGTTACTCCGGCTGCCATATAAAAAATCTTTGGCAGGCGTTGCAGGTTGTCAGTGGCCAGAAAATCTAACAAACAGTCTTACCAAAGGGTATTATAACCCTGTTCTAACTGGATTGTGGAAGTCAGATAGGCAGCTGCTTTCAGTTAGACTAAAAGCCGATCCCAAAATATATACGAGTAGTTGGGAAAAGGCTAGGGAGACGATGACGATTGGAAGCACTGTAAGAAGAAGAAGATCTACTAAAACAGCCTGCATAAACGACGGATTAAAGACCAATTTGATAGTACCTCGTAAATTATAAACTACTCTCGTCTTCTCTTGCAGTGTATAAAATCAAATTTTATGACACCAATCTTAGTGCCATATCCCATCTTAGGGCAATCACTATAAAATATAACTCGTAAACTATTAAAAGGAGATCGCTATATAAGCTGCGCTATTAAGTGGGCTTTCATTGCTTTTATGTCGGTAAAGACTGTGTCTATTAACTTCGCGTTTAATAGCTATTAGAGTTAGTCATTAATCAGTTATTATGATTTTTTGATTATGGGTAAAATCAATATAGGATGGGGTTTACTTGACCTTCATATTGATAGATAGGCAGCTGCAGTGGTGGAACAGTAAGCCGTGGATCCGAACCCAGGCAGGCGCATTACTTTGTGTAATTTATTTCATAACCACTGCTCTCAAAACGGTGAAGGAAATCGTCGATAGCAAATCGTCATAAAAAATTCGAAGACATGTGACATCTACCAATAGGTACGCATTGGGTCCACGTTGTTGATTAAAGCCCATTCCCTCTTATACAGAGAAGCCCTGTGTCCCAGGCGTGGAAACATTATAGGCTGATGATATTTGGCTATTTGTCCTGTGAATCCTGTGATCATTCAACCACAGCGGCCATTTTAAGACCCCTTAGATCCCTTGATAATAATCTCCCTGGGACCAACCCAATTGTATTAAAACTTTAATAAACTAAACCTACAGGGTGTAAAACTACCCTTAACACAAACGAAGGGCACTTGTTCTCCCCACCACTGTGATAATTTTTTTGTTCTAGACCATACCTGGGAACCCCCTAGTTACGAAGATATCAGGGGTCAAAGCTCCAAATTTTTCACAGCTGTTTTTGTAGGAAAATACCTACTAGTTTTTCAGGTAATAACTTTACTTGAATTACCTCCACGACCCGTTCACTTTTCAAAGCCAGTGGATACTGACACAACATTTGTGTACCTTTTTGTCGACGTTTTATAAGTGCCCATGTAGGCATATAAAAATATTTAGATTTTTGATTTTGTATGTTTCAAGAGTTACTACATAGAGACTACATAGAGTTTAACCGTAATTACCGTAAAATGTGAGTTTGACCTAAAAAAAAGTCGTTTCCTAGCAAGAATTTTTGCGTAGGGGTACTTAGTTTGATGTACAGAATATTTGGTTGACAGCTGTGTGAAAGGTTAATTTAGGTACACACTGTTTACTTGTTTAGGGGACTAATCCTTCACAAAATAAAAATAGGTAAAAAAACACGGTTTTATGTTAAACATACATTGCAATGTTTAAGATAAATGTACTAAAAACCAAAAAATAATAAAATAGATACAGTCATGGGAATTATAAACATAAGCATAGACTAGACTAAAATAAAACCGTGGGGCACGTCAATAGGCATGACGAAAGATTTTGAAATCCTCTTCCGTAATGTGGGTACATCTTTTTTATTTACGAAAAAACCTTTATTTCAGTAATAAAGTAAAGTTTAACGAAGATATAAGCCATTTTTGAAAAAAAAATTAAATAGAGCGCGAAAACAGCTCGCAGTGTCATGGCGTCGGGTCTGACGTCACGCCTATGTAAACATGGAAATGTCAAAGCGCAGCTAGAGGAAACTAAAACAAACATTACCATAATTCGTGTGTTAAAAATGAATAACAAAGTTTATAAGTGGTGTGCGGTGCCTCAGTGTAAAAACACATCAATAGCAATAGTTTTAGCATTACATTGAATGCCAAAAATGTTGTCCTCTGGACCTGCATAGCTGACCCGGTGATTATGATAGTAGGTTGTTACTATGAGAAAAGATACTAGTACATGCTTTGTAGTTACAGAAATTTAATCCTTTTGTTGGTTATTAACTCAGTAGCAAACTTTTATTACAAGTTGCGAAGGAGCTAACCTCAAAAATAAACTGACAAGTTTATTGTAAAAATAACATATGAAAGTGAAAATAAACTAAACTCCTACAAGCTCAAAACGAGTTTGTTGTATTTTTATAGTGTTAGATACTTACAAAATTTACTTACAGGGAGGTTTTCACATTTCGGAACTCGGACGAGCCAAATTCTTTATTTGACCCAAGGAAATCGCCCAACATCAGTAAATCTATCCTGGGCAAATTTGAACTGTTTGCTTTTACAAAGCCTGATTCCATTGCTAAAGATGTTCACAAAGTATTGTAGTAACAAAAAAAATATCCAAATGCGTAATCGGCAGCAAAACAACACAGTGAGCTAGTGACAGCTAGTGATGTTTACATTGGCGTGACGTAGTGCGCTATGATTGGTGTTTCAATCAAAATGGCCGATATCAGTATTTTAATCTTTTATTTTATTAAAAATCTTACTAATCTTAATTTTTTAAATAAAACTAAATCAGTGTTTTAAATCCTTCTCGTATGTTATTTCCCCTAATATCATTAAATCATTGATTCTTTGACTATGTCGTCACGCCTATTGTCTACAAAAAAAACATAAAAATCTACTAGGCCAGCGCCAACGGAACTTTGGGAAACTGATATTTTATGCTATCAGCGCCGTCTATATTGCTGCCTACCAAATAAAACTGCCATCTACTTTAAGATTCAAATTGTAACAGTAACATTCTTAATACTTTAGAATTAAACTCATAGATGTCGCTGTCAACGCTACAAACGAAACTAACCGTGGTATTACCCGGCCAAATTAAAACTCACGGCTACACAAACAAATCACTCCCGCAGATTCATTTAGAAAGTATTTTTGATTTATTTACTTTATCGGAGTTTAGTTTCGTAAAAGTTGGCGAGAGGAAAACATGTATCGAGACTTCTGTTAATTTTTTGTTTATTTACACGTTTTAATGTTAAGAAAACAATGTAAAGTGTGATTTATATCGTGTTTCTGTTATGTTGTTGTGTTTGTGTACAAAATGAAAGTTATCGAAGCCAAAATTGTAGTTTTAGGCTCACAAGGTGAGTGGATTACATTTTGAACTCTTTCAAGTTTTTTTTCTTGTGATGTCGTAATTTGTACTTCAATTAATTCGGATATCGCTACTGCTATCAGTTATTTCGTCATTATTTATGTAGTATGAACAAAAAAAATATCAAAACAATAGGTTGTGTTGATAGTTTTCAACTTCTGTCCGACTCGATTGTTTATTGTTAAACTTTTAATACAGCGATTAGATAGGCACTTATCTTCTAGATCTTTGTTCTATTAAATAACTAGCTTATGTTTTTAGAATTACCAAGTCACTTTAAACAAAAAAACCATAGAATTTGAATTTTAAATACAATTTAATGCAGCGCAAAAGTCGACTTTGAAAATGGAGAAATGTCAAAAAGTTGAATTGAAACACCAATTTGTTTATCAGGAAAATTAAATTATTTCCTGTAAGTGATCTAATTATGGATAAACTAATCCTTATTATGATAATTTTGACCGACTTTTTGTATTGGTGTAAGTAAAGTGTACCTCTCTGCCTAGCCTTTCGCGATTAACAGGCGTCTTGTAACATAATTTATTATTATTCAGCTACTATCGTTAATTTTGTACAACAAGTCTTAGTCTGCCCAGTCATTTTCCAAACTGTACCAGTTATACTTAGAAATCATTTCATTTTAAATATTGACAAATCTACACATTACCCCCCAATGTCTGACAAATGAACAGATGAATGTTTAGTGTAAATAGTTCACCGGAATGTATTTGGCCAGAGCGGGCAATCTCAGCGAGCATTAATAATACAGGTAAAGAAGCTCTCCATGTTTCTTTCCTCTCATAGTCCGGGCGGTACCTACGATGACCAGCATATGCATAAAAAAACATACAAATTGTTAAAACCGTAGAACTCTTACTATGTGGCCGGGCTGTAGGCTAACAATTGTCTGATTTAAGCTATAATGGCTTATATCAGACAGGCAATTTGTTCCTTTACAACCATATCGATTTACCTAGTCTTTTCTTCTTTCGCTTTTCTCGGTAACATGATAAATACTGGGATCAATCTGCATCTGGTTAGACTGAGAGCCGACCCCAATGTACTTGTGAAAATGCTAGGCAGATGATGAGTATGGCTGGAATATTAAAATGTTCAAATCTATCCTGAAGAAGGTAAATAATTTACTGAAATAAAACGTTATTTTGGAACTATAATCGTTAATTGGAGGAAAATTGTAAATTATGTTTGTAGTAAGTAAATGAACATTACACAATCATTAAATATCCATAGAATTATAATAAGCCTGATGTGTCCCACAGCAGGGCAAAGGCCTCCCTGATCTCTTTGCATTTATTACTGTCTCTGGCTGTTATGGCCCAATCCTTTTGATGAGAGCCCAGCGTGTCATGCCATATCCTTCTGGGCCTAAAAATGTAACAGATTTTTAAGTGTATTTATTCTTCATGTGTGTGACGTCATCATCACCTGCTTAGCGTTTTTCCCAACTTTATTAGGGTCGGCTTCCAGTCTTACCAGTTGAAGCTAAATACCCGTATTTTACATGGACCGACTGCCTATCTGATCTCCACTTGGTAAGGGGTCATATCACTTGGTGGGGGGAAATGGTCGGACAGACAGACGGACACACAAGTGATCCTATAAATAAGGGTTCTGTTTTTTTCCTTTTGAAGTACGGAACCCTAAAAATATACCAATGAAAGTATTATAATATATTTATTTGTATAATTATGTATTATTGTTATTTTGATAACACAATTTATTAATTGCAAACAAAATATAATCAGTCAGATTAAGATCAATTAAATCTGGTATCAAACTAATCAGTATGATAAGATAAATATTAAAATATTTGACTTTACTGCATAATTTAATTACCTACTGAATCAATCCATGATAAAGTGATTGATCTATTCTAAGTAAATATTGATAAATAAGAAAGGAAAGATAAAACAAGTTTCTTCTACATATATTATACTAGCGGATCTGTTAGACGTCGTCCTGCCTGGACAGCAACGCTACCTACCGGGTCCAAAATTGTGTTTTCATACCATCCAAGAACCCATTGAAATATCCCCAGAAAGTTTCATCCAAATCGGTCCAGCCGTTTAGGAGAAGTTCAGTGACACACACGTACAGTAGAATTGGCTACTTGACTACTGTTAAAAAAAATGTTATTTTATTTCAAAGAACTAACAAAAATAACACGATGTTTGAAAAAAGTAATAAAATCGATCAAAATATGGCTTAGTTTTGACTGATTTTAAATGACGTGTTAGACAAAGACATCGCTATAGAAAACGTGACGTCACATTTCACACCGCCATAGAAACGTCACGGATACGTAGTACAAATGGCCGTTTCGCGCGACAAGGATAGATAGTGCCCTCACCAAAAACTTCTAAAATAGGTAACTGTTCTATTCCATTTTTTAGGGTTCCGTAATCAATATGGAACCCTTATAGTTTCGCCATGTCCGTCTGTCCGTCCGCACTATATCGTAAGACAGACTCTTAGTAGGTACCAGAAAGCTGTAATTTAGCATGAATATATAAATGAGTAACGCCGACAGTGCTAAAGTAAAATAATGTTTTTTTTTTTTAGGTTATTTCTTGTATATATTACATTAAAGTGAGGATGTTTTTTTATTTCTCGCATATTCCATTGTGTGGGATGTCGTTGGATAAGTCTTTAAAAAATATTGCGAGTTTGCTTTTTTTTTTTTTTTGTGGGTGTAAAATCATCGAATAACCCCTCCCGCTCTTGGGCAGAGCGAAAGGGAGTGTCAGACTTCTACTGACTAAAAACCACCCATGTTCCTTCTTCGCCCTCTATGTCGAGGCCGCGATAACCGTTGGACTACCCGCGGCCCCGACAGGCGTCGGCCCTTTCGGGCCCCTCCCATGTTGCTGACATCTCTTTGAGGCGTGCGGCGTTACGGCGCGCGTGGAACACGAACGCGCCGTCGACACGGCCTGTTTTCGTCGTGAGACGGACGGACGGCGAGTTAGCCCATCACTCACCGTCCACAGGCCCGCGTCTACGGTGGCCGGAGGTCATCGCGGGACCCCGGCGCCCGGAGCGCCTCCCGCGGCGGCCGGGACGAGAGGTTCTCTCCCTCTCGCGTTCCGCCACCTCCTTCGCTAGCATCACTGCTTCGCAGAAGGAGGCGACGGCGTCCCATTCCTCCTCGCCCCGGACCATGGCTTGCACCAGGGCCGGGCGCGAGAGGTCGCCGCCGCCGATCGCCGCTACGAGAACACGGCGGGGCTCCGCCCAAGCGGGGCACACCTCCACTGTGTGCTCCGGGCGTTTCCTCCCGCCTGATTCGGTGCAGGTACCTCCCGAAACAACCGTGTCCGGTGAGGACCTGCGTCAGACGGAAGGTGAGGGCGCCGTGGCGCCTCTCAAGCCACTCCTCAAAGAGGGGACTTACCGCCACTATCGTGGCGTGCCCTATTGCGAGTTTGCTTAAACACTTTTTCGATTAACGATTCGTTTGTGAAATATTCAGCTTTAAACTGCAAATTCTTGTTAGACTCAAGTGTGCCAACCTAAACCGTTGTCCGAGGTTGTGTGTGGGGCTGTGAAAAAATCATGGTAGTATAAAAGGAAAACTATCGCAGCTAACCAGGCTTTACAAGTTTAAATCAAATTAAACAGAAAGGTAGGATAATACATCCCGTCAGGGCTGTGGGTTGTTCAAAAGAGATACCGCGGCCTCGACACAAGGGCTAAGAAGGAACATGGGTGATTTTTAGTCAGTAGAAGTGTGACACTCCCTTCTGCTCTGCCCAAGATGGGAGTCATTTGATGATTTTCAACCCACCAAAAAAAAAGTAAGGTAATACATTACATGGTTTTCATTTTATTGCTTTCGAGGTAGATTAAAATAACATAACATCACGCCTGTAATCCCCGAAAAGATAGTCAGGTATTATATAAGTATTATTTAAGTATATACAGTTTACAAGTTTTTAAAACGAGTAATAGTCGACGTACAACGTAACGTCTTTGGGGGAGGCCTATGTCCCTATCTTTTGGCTGAAATGATGATTCGAAAAAGCGGTCCGTCGATTTATAAATATTCGATGAATCGTTCTATCGGAGTAGCGTAAGTATGTCGATAAAAGCTTGTTTCGCAATAAATTCCATTCGAACAATCGTTCAGTCGAATTTCCATTAATCGAACAATGACTCTCGAAGTTAAGTTACGGACCCATTAAAATTAATAGTGCCATATGTTTAGTCTGTTTTACTAGACCGAAAAATCCAGACATGAGATTATTTACTTGTAAGTACCTACTATGACGAATTCTTTGATAAGTGCAGAATGTTATCAGATAAACAGCTGATTGTTATCGTACACACATAACAAGGACGACAGTAAAGTGAATAAATGACTAGCAAAAAACTTGAATAAATTATGGAAGAAAAGACTTGAGATTATTTTACTGCTATTTCAATTGAATATTGAATCAACAGTGTGTGTGGTGTGTGTGACCGTCGAACTGCCAAGTCATAGGTCTTTTTTTTGTGGGGTGGTAAATCAACAAATAACCCCTCCCGCTCTTGGGCAGAGCGAAAGGGAGTATCAGACTTCTCCTGACTAAAAACCACCCATGTTCCTTCTTAGCCCTTGTGCTGAGGCCGCGGTATCTCTTTCAAACAACCCGTAGCCCCGACGGGAAGTCATAGGTCTCAAGTGCGTATTGTGTAATTATGACTTGCTTCGGGAAACGGAAACATCGTGAGGGAACCAGCATGTCTAAAAGATATTTCTCGATGGGATGTAAATCCAAGACAGAGAGAGAACACCACACGATAAAAAACTGGCCAAGTGCAAGTCGGACTTGCACATAAAGGGTTCCGTACCATTGTAGTCATCACGCTACAGCCGGACGCGGTTAGTAAGGGCGTGCTTTTCCGCGACGTTCTCGCCAAGCTAAAGACGACGGTGAACCTCGAGGAGCTCGGGATCACCGGGGGCCTCCGGGTTCGAGTCACCGCGACAGGGGCTCGAATGATGGAGATTCCCGGGGAATCGAGCGCCTCGTCCGCGGACGCCCTGGCAGAGAAGCTCAGGGCGTCCCTAAATCCGGACGAGGTCCGGGTGTCGAGGCCCATCAAGTGCGCAACTCTGCGCATCCTGGGCCTTGACGACTCGGTCTCCGAGGAGGAGGTGTTGGCCGCCGTCACCGCGGCCGGGGGGTGCTCCGCCGAGCAGGTCAAGGCGGGCACCCTACGACCGGACCGCGAGGGTATGCTGACTGTAACGGTTAGCTGCCCTGTGACGGCGGCGAAGAAAATTGCGGAGGGCCACACCCTGAAGGTTGGCTGGTCGAGGGTGCAGGTCAAGCTGCTTGAGCCCAGACCTCTGAGGTGCTACAGATGCCATGTGGGGCACCATGTAGGGTGCCGTTGCACCTCGGAGGTGGACCGCAGCGAATTATGCTTCCGCTGCGGTCAGCCCGGTCACAAGGCCGCGGCTTGCCTGGCCACGCCGCACTGCGATGCATGTGCGGCGGCTGGGAAGCCGGCCGAGCACCGGGCGGGGAGCAAGGCCTGCGCTCCACCCGCCAAGGCCAAGGGGAAGGGGCCCTCCGCAACCGCCAACCCCACCGTCGTCAAAGCCGCAGCCGCTGCTGCCAAAGACGCCACCGCAACTCCCGCTGCGGTGGTGCCACAGGAGGTCCCGGAGGGGGCTGAAATGGACTGTCATTAATGGCCCCATTAAGCCTCCTCCAGGCGAATATCAACCACTGCGCCTGCGCTCAGGATCTGTTGCTCCAGAGTATGGCGCAGTGGTCGATAAACATCGCCGTGGTCGCTGAGCCCTACTTTGTCCCGCCCAGGCCAGACTGGGTGGAGGACCTTAGTGGCTCAGTGGCCATTATTGCGTCGGCCGCCGCCGGCACCCCGACCCTTGAGATGGTCAAAAAGGGTCAGGGGTGCGTAGCAGCACGGTTCGGAGAGATCGTAGTCGCGGGAGTCTACTTCTCTCCGAGCCGAACTCTCGCCGAGTTCCAAAACTCCCTCAGGGAGTTAAGTGTCGTCATCGGAGGCTATTCCCTCCCCGTATTAGTGCTCGGGGACTTCAACGCCAAGAGCTTGGCTTGGGGTTCCCGTTACACGGATGTGCGGGGTGGGATGGTCGAGTGCTGGGCTCTGGAAACAGGCCTGGACATCCTGAACCGGGGTTCTGTACCCACGTGCGTGCGGATGCGGGACGAGTCGGTGGTGGACATCTCGTTCGCCAGCTCCGCTCTGTCGCGGCGTGTCGTCGACTGGCGCGTCATGGAGAGGGTGGAGACCCATTCCGACCACCGGTATATCCGGTTTGAGGTCTCTGCCCAGTCCCCGAGTGCGCCGGTCCCACAGACCCCGAGTGGTCCGCGTTGGGCGCTGAGGCAGCTGGACAGGGAGCTCCTCCTGGAAGCCTCGATCGTGCGGGCCTGGGTGCAATCACCGGTCAGGCCCGCCGACGTAAACACCGAGGCGGGTTGGTTCCAGGAGGCCATGTCCGAGATATGTGACATGGCAATGCCCCGAGTCCGGCCAGGAAGCGCCCGGCGTCAGGTGTACTGGTGGTCGCAAGAGCTGGCGTACCTGCGTAAGCAGTGTATGGCGGCGCGGCACCTGTACACCAGGCATCGCAGGCGCCGCATTCGGCCTCCGAATGCGGAAGCCATTGAGGCGGAGCTGTATGAGGGGTACAGGGCGGCGAAGGCCACCCTCCGCGAGGCTTGTAAGCGGGCCAAAAATGAGGCCCGCGAGGAGATGCTGGAGACTCTGAACAGAGATCCGTGGGGGCGCCCTTACAAGACGATGCGGAATCAACTCCGCACCCGGGCCCCCCCGCTGACGCAGAGTCTCCGGCCTGAGCTCGTGGAGGACGTGGTGAGCGCTCTGTTCCCTTCGCAAGGGGAGCATCCTCCCCCGCCAATGGCTCCGCCATCCGCGATGCCGGAAGCGGACTATTCAGGAACCGATGACGACATTCCGGAGGTGACTGGGGTAGACCTGAGAGCGGCGGTACGTAGGCTGAGTGCCAAAAATACCGCCCCGGGACCCGATGGCTTGCCTGGCAAAGCCTGGGTCCTGGCCTCAGAGGCTCTTGGGCCCCGACTGGAGGGGTTCTTTAGCGCATGCATGGAGAGGGGCCAGTTCCCGCTTCGTTGGAAGACGGGGAAGCTGGTCCTCATCCAGAAGCCGGGGCGCCCGGCGGACTCGCCGTCCGCATACCGGCCCATTGTGCTGCTCGACGAGGTGGGCAAGCTCCTTGAAAGAGTAATTGCAAACCGCCTCGCCGAGCACCTGGAGGGAATGGGTCCGGATCTTGCGGAACACCAGTTTGGTTTCCGCAAGAGGCGCTCGACGGTGGACGCCATCATGCGCGTGAGAGCCCTCACGACGGGGGCTGCGGTCTCTCGGGGCGGTGTGGTCTTGGCGGTGTCTCTCGACATCGCCAACGCCTTCAACACTATGCCCTGGAGCTGCATTAGGGAGGCACTCCGGTATCACCGGGTGCCGACCTACCTTCGTCGTGTGGTCGGGGACTATTTGACAGACAGGGCTGTCATCTACCCTGGTCAAGACGGACAGTGGAACCGGCGAGAGATGTCGTGCGGTGTTCCACAGGGATCGGTTCTGGGGCCGCCCTTGTGGAACATCGGTTACGACTGGGTGCTGCGCGCCGACCTCCCTAGCGGCGTCAGCGTAGTCTGCTACGCGGACGATACGCTGGTGCTAGCTCAGGGTGGGTCGTACGAGGCGGCGGCCGACAACTTGACACGCGGGGTTGCGATAGTCGTAGAGAGGATCCGGCAGCTGGGTCTCGAGGTGGCGCTTCACAAGTCAGAGGCCATGGGCTTCCATGGACGTGGGAATGCGCTGCCGTCGGGATCCCAGTTAATGGTGGGAGGGGTTCCCATCGGCGTCGAGTGTACTTTGAAGTACCTAGGACTCGTCCTCGACAGCCGGTGGAACTTCGTGGAGCACTTCCGACGTTTGGCTCCCAGACTGGAGCGGGCCGGGGCTGCCTTTAGGTGGCTCTTGCCCAATCTGGGGGGGCCAAACGCCTCCTGCCGGAGGCTCTACGCGGGGATCGTGCGGTCCATGGCCCTTTACGGGGCACCGGTGTGGGCGCCTGCTTTGAGGAAGCGGGCCGCCCACTACCTGAACGTGCCCCAAAAGGTCATGGCCGTGAGGACGGTACGGGGGTACCGCACGATCTCCCGCGAAGCGGCGAACCCCCTTGCCGGATTGCCGCCGTGGGATCTGGAGGCGATAGTCCTCGCGCGCCTGCATCAATGGCGCGCGGAGGCGCTGCGCCGGGGGGTCACTCCGCTGCCGCGGCAAATTGCTGCGCGGCGGACAGACCTCCGGTGCGATCTCATGGCGGCATGGAGACAGCGACTGTCGCAACCCCGTGCAGGGCACGCCACGATAGTGGCGGTAAGTCCCCTCTTTGAGGAGTGGCTTGAGAGGCGCCACGGCGCCCTCACCTTCCGTCTGACGCAGGTCCTCACCGGACACGGTTGTTTCGGGAGGTACCTGCACCGAATCAGGCGGGAGGAAACGCCCGGATGCCACCATTGCGAGGATCGGCCGGAGGACACGGTGGAGCACACAGTGGAAGTGTGCCCCGCTTGGGCGGAGCCCCGCCGTGTTCTCGTAACGGCGATCGGCGGCGGCGACCTCTCGCGCCCGGCCCTGGTGCAAGCCATGGTCCGGGGCGAGGAGGAATGGGACGCCGTCGCCTCCTTCTGCGAAGCAGTGATGCTAGCGAAGGAGGTGGCGGAACGCGAGAGGGAGAGAACCTCTCGTCCCAGCCGCCGCGGGAGGCGCTCCGGGCGTCGGGGGTCCCGCGATGACCTCCGGCCACCGTAGACGCGGGCCTGTGGACGGTGAGTGATGGGCTAACTCGCCGTCCGTCCGTCTCACGACGAAAACAGGCCGTGTCGACGGCGCGTTCGTGTTCCACGCGCGCCTCAAAGAGATGTCAGCAACATGGGAGGGGCCCGAAAGGGCCGACGCCTGTCGGGGCCGCGGGTAGTCCAACGGTTATCGCGGCCTCGACATAGAGGGCGAAGAAGGAACATGGGTGGTTTTTAGTCAGTAGAAGTCTGACACTCCCTTTCGCTCTGCCCAAGAGCGGGAGGGGTTATTCGATGATTTTACACCCACCAAAAAAAAAAAAAAAAAAGGGTTCCGTACCATTGTAGTAGATATTGAGTGATTTTCCATTTTATTTTAACATCATAGACTTCATATCGGTTTTCCTGTAATCTGAACTAATTTAGGTCAGTATTTTTTTCAGTTTTAGGCTCAGTAGTTTCGGAGATAAGCAGGGGGATGGTCAATTTTCTTAAATTATATCTTTAAAAGTGTTTATCTTTAAACAATAAAAAATAAATATTTGAGATCTGAATTTTCAACTTAATCCGTCCATTAGATTCGGAGCTACAGCCAATAGGCTGTGACAAACAGAAAGACAGACGACTACACGAGTGATCCTGGGTTCCGTTTTTTTCCTTTTGAGGCACGGAACCCGAAAAAGAAGAAGATGATTTAACAAACTAGCGAAAAGGCTATCCAGATGGAGAAAACGTTAGCCGTAAAGATTTAACACTAAGATTACCAAAGAAAGTGCTCGATTCCGAGCGAAACACATTTACTTTCTGATTTATTATATTACCTAGATCGTCGGGTCTTAGAAATCAGACCGGCAGAGCGTTAAACCGTGACGAACGGACCTGGTTACATGATACCTTCTTATGTACAGGCTACCTATGTCGATATAAGTATGTCAAGGGAAGTTGTATGATCACAGCTCAAGACAGAGGACCAATATTGTATGAAATGGGTCCCATAAGTTGTTTCGAACGCCGCTGTTGCGACACACGCTGTTGCGAATTATTTTTCCACTGCCTCACAGGTTCAAAAGCTCATGGACTCGAATGAAGTAGTCGCGAAAGACGCTGTTTCGAAAAACATTTTCACTGCCTCATACGATGTAAACAACAAACGTAAAACATTACTTAAAACAAAAAAAATTGGTGTTGACACCGAATTGGTTGATTTTATTTAATTACTGCTTAAATATTTTTCTGTACACTTTATGACTAAATAAATCGAAGTCATTCAATCATTCGAGCGTTCGAGGCAGTGAAAATGTTTTTCGAAACAGCGTCTTTCGCGACTACTTCATTCGAGTCCATGAGCTTTCGAACCTGTGAGGCAGTGGAAAAATAATTCGCAACAGCGGCGTTCGAAACAACATAGGGGACCCGTAATACCTGCGGAAATAGACTCAAGGAGCCTGTGGCTTGGAAAGAAAGAAAGAAAGAAATTATTTATTTGCTAAAATGTAGGTATACATGATAAGATCGAATATTTTTAAATTGTCCCGATACATTTTTACCTTCCGACGTGCAAAATTATTACACATGAATCCAATTACATACGACATTTCTATTATAAGCATTACCACAACACAAGTCATTATTTAGTAGGCAGGTACAGATCAGCCTAAAAAAAATAACAGAACCTCTCATCATTCTTCAGGTTAAGATAGTAGGTCTTTGGGTGGGTGACTAAAGTGTCTACTCATTTCATACATACCGAGTTTCATCCGTGTAGGGTTGCCACCTCAAAATTTGCCAACCCGAACAAGACGCGTGAAAACCCCGGATTTCAGAGCCCAGAACTCGGATATCTCAACAGGTTTTTTTAAACATAGAGTAAAAATAACCAATTGAAAATGTCATAAATCACCTTTTTATTTATTCTCAGACCTTATCCTTAAAATTAAATTTAGTTTTCTTTTATTTTATCATCATTTTAAATGTACTAACAAAACAGAAAATTACTGCAGTTTGTTACAAAGTCTTTTTATATTTAAATTGTAATAAGCTATTGTAATTTTTTTAAACCCGGACTACAAATGAAGCACCGCCCGGACGCTCCCCAGACGCACTCTAGACTAGGACAAATCCGGGGAAATCCGGACGGATGGCAACCCTACATCCGTGCCTCGGAAAGCACGTTTATCCGTGAATTGTAGATCTTTCACAGTTATAACCGGGTAGTCAGTGGCCAAGTCTAACAACCAGTCTTACCAAGGTATCATAATATTAGCCAAAACGAAGTCAGATATAGTTTTGTTTCATGGAACTGTTACAGATTCCCAATGTTAGGGAAAACGCTTAACAATCACTTTAAAGTGATTGCGTGTTTTATCTAAGTGGTGTCAGCATTTAAAGGACATCACTGCCCGGTGCGCCAGAGGAGCGCCAGTCTCGTCTCAATCGCCGAACCATTACCACCTCTTGTGTCTGTTGTTCCTATTAGTGTGTTCTCAGTAACAGTAACGGAGTTTGGATCTATACACGGTTGATGGCATTAGGCCTGCCCCAAGCAATAGGGTTATGGCAATATGGATGTTTTCTGCCAAAAAAACCTGTTTAGTCTGTCAGTTGGAGTATCGAAAAATATTGGATAGATACGTGTTTTTTTGTTTTATCAAATGAGATGAAACTCATCAAAGAACATGAGTGAGGGGCTTGTGACGTCATTTGCCGGTAAAAATGTAATGTAATGTGACATCACACGACTTTTCGAAGCACTGCGTCGTCTTAACTTTTTGTGCACGTGAAGAAAGAAAAAATATTATGTGTCCAATGTTTTTCGTTAATCTAACTAACGGACTAAGCAATTCTTTTTTGTCAGGATACATCCATTTTGGCCCGCTTTTATTGCTAATGAATGTGGGTGAACTTAGTACTAAACACTTATGTCTACCCTATGGCATACAAACAGTAATGCTTGGACTTCGTCGGGCTTCATTGTCTCGGCGCTTTTCTTGTGGTCGCCACTGTTGATTCTGGCTTACAGGAGTTACAGTGGTTTGGGAACAGGGTGGCGGGCTTGTCCCACAAAAAAAAAACAGTAATGCTGATAGTCGAATAGTAAATATTGCACAAACCGAGGATGTTATTGCTACAAGTGCATTGGGTACTTGGAAATATGAGTAATAAAATGATTATAAGGTTCGCCAATCTGATAAAGTGATAACATACAAAGAAATTGTTAAATAAATTGTTTTTGTTTGTACACCAGTTTTTCTGTTCTTCATATCTTGGATGGATAGTGTGAGTAATTATTGACAAGTTAATGAAAAGTGAATTCATACGCTGCGGCAGAAGACCGAAGAGTATAACCTGC
Source organism: Diarsia rubi (assembly GCA_932274075.1). Lineage (NCBI taxonomy): Eukaryota > Metazoa > Arthropoda > Insecta > Lepidoptera > Noctuidae > Diarsia > Diarsia rubi. The sequence continues at coordinate 1,786,630 of OW026440.1, read as the reverse complement.
CCCTCTGTTTAGCGTTTGTGGACTACGAGAAAGCCTTCGATTCGATCGAGACTTGGGCTGTACTGCAGTCTCTTCCAAGGTGCCAAATCGACTACCGGTACATCGAGGTGTTGAAGTGTTTGTACAAAAACGCCACCATGTCAGTCTGACTTCAGGACCAGACCTCGGAACCTATCCTTCTGCAGCGCAGTGTGATACAGGGAGACGTCATATCTCCGAAACTGTTCACCGCTGCACTGGAGGATGTCTTCAAGGTTCTGGATTGGAGAAGACTTGGCATCAACGTCAATGGCCAGTGCATCACTCACCTTAGGTTTGCCGACGATATAGTGGTCATGGCTGAGACCATGGAGGACCTCAGTACAATGCTTGATGACGAGTGAATCTTTAAATGATGAAGAGTGACAAAACCAAGGCTATGTTGAATGTTCATGTATCACCCACTCCTATCAAAATCGGAAACTACACTCGAAGTTGTGGACGATTATGTCTACCTGGGAAAAACGGTCCAGTTGGGTAGGTCTAACTTCGAGGGAAGTTGCGCGGTATCTTCTCGTCCAACTTACCACAGTGTCTCAACTCAAGACGAAAGTCTATGACCAGTGTGTGTTGCAAGCTCAGAGCAATGGAGAGGGCTATGTTCGGAGTCTCCTTGCAGGATCGCATCAGAAATGAAGGCATTCGCAAGAGAGCCAGGGTTACCGACATAGACCTAAGAATTGCCAAACTGAAGTGGCAGTGGGCAGAGCACATTGCTCGCAGAACGGATGACCGATGGGACCGGAAAGATCTGGAGTGGCGACCGCAAACCGGAAGATGTTGCGTTGGAAGGCCTCCCACTAGACCGATGACCTGGTGAAGGTTGCGGGGATCCACTAGATGCGAGACGCACAGGACCGGTCAATGTGGCGACACTTAGGGGAGGCTTATGTCCAGCAGTGGACATCTTCGGCTGAAATGATGAATGTGCCTATCCGGGTTCGAATCCACGACTTACTGCTCGTAAGTCGGAACCACCGCTGCTCTCTTAAATCTAGATAACCACTAAAATCGAAAGCTAAACAAGCCTATCTATCTTATCTTACTAATAACATGAAATTACCCGGGTATCCGGTCAATCCTGATGCAATTCAGTAAGCATGCAATATACACACGGTGATACTTTATGCTATCATATCCAGTACAACCTGACCTCACTTTGTATAGTTTGTATGAGATTCCCGTACAATTTTTGTTTACATTATAATGAAAATAAAGAGGAATAAATAACTAAAATACAAAGAAATACATTTTACAACTATTGTATTCATAAAACCTTGTACTATGTTAGTCAACCTCAGCACCCATCATGAATTCATGTTAATCCATTTTACAATGAGAGATCAGCTTAATTTGGTTATATTTATATGGCTTGATTGATAAAACTTATTGACATTATAATCAAAAGGATTTACCCTGTACTGACTTCTGTTTGTTATCTGGTAACAGATTAGATTAGAGAGAGGGTAGACAGAGGAGGCTATTGTTTGATAAAGAAATTGTGAGAATTAAAGTTTTAAGTTTAATCTTCCGACCGCTCTCTACTTTGTTGTGTCGATGATTCCCATAATTATTAAAATTACATACAGTATCATCATCGACCTTGGCCATAAATTCTGTCCGTCTGTTTGTTACAGTTAATCTCCAAAACGGCTGGACTGATCTTGACGTAGCTTGTCCTAGGAGTAACTAAGTCTACTAAAATTTTTAAAAAAAGGAGATTAGGTACATCGTGCATAAAAAAGTAGAACCCTTGAAATGGTTAAGTAACAAAATCCTATTAAAATAAACATGTATTTTTATAATAATTTGACACGGACAAAGGCCGCGGGTACAGTTTTTTTTTTTACTCTGAGCAAAATCACACTAATATTATAAAGGCGAAAGTTTGTGAGTGTGTGTGTGTATGTTTGTTACTTCTTCACGCAAAAACTACTGAACGGATTTAGATAAAATTTGGTACACAGGTAGTTTATAACCTGGATTAACACATAGGATAGTTTTTATCCCGATTTTATCTTCCCGTGGGATTATTTTCGAGTGTAGCGGATGAAGCCGCTGACAACAGCTAGTTATTTATAAATTAAGTTATTTAGAAGATAATTAAACCTCTTTAAAAGGCACACGTCACGATCTATGACGACCTAGACCGAATAACACCGATCCCATTACAATAAAAACTATTTTTATTAAATCACCGCAATACTATTTATTATTAAAACTAGTAATGCTAATACTTCCGCCTTACTGGCTTGCATCACTCTCCATAGTGGGCTAAGAAACCAGTTTTATAGAAATATCACTTTAAAGTCCGTCGACCACAGTAATCTGCGATATTTTTCTTCGCCGTATCGTTGGTTCCTACATAGGAGTTCTTGTTCTTATTATTTTTAATTTTTAAATCTAATAATAGTGTTCTACGTGTATCTATTGCCCTTTGATTATTGATTATTTATTTTTGTTAATAACATTATTTTTAAGTAGGTATACTTACTAACAAAATTTTTGGATCATTGTTGTCTGAGTTTTAAATAAATTATTATTATTTTTGTGTGGGCAGTAAGATCGAATGAACGACCAATAGGGTGAATGGGATACACCCTATAGTGTCAGAGCTTTTAAGGCGACAATAAATGCCAGCAACTTTGAGCGAGTGGATGGACCTTGAGTCACTACCCGCGACCGCGAAACGCATCCCCGCAATGCATGCACGTAATTTCGTAGGGTAACTATACGTTTCAAATAGTAAGGACTGATTCCAGCGCGATTTTATATCACCATACAAAATTATGTTCGGTTTTTTTTTTTTTTACAAAAATAACTATTGAATAGACTAACAAAATAAAACACTATGACCTTAGTATGTTGCTTGTCGCTCTGCCCTTGAGCGGGAGGGGTTATTTGATGATATTGCACAAGCAAAAAAAAAGGCACTTGCACTTCCCACCACTGCGATATTTTTTTGTTCTAGACCATACCTGGGAACCCCCTAGTTACGGAGATATGGGAGGTCAAAGTACCAAATTTTTCACAACTGTTTTTGTAAATACTAGTTTTTCAGGTTAAAACTTTACTTAAATTACCTCCTCGAGCCGTTTACTATTCAAAGCATCCACTAGCACAATGTTTTAAGAGTGCTACATTGAGTTTTACCATCAAGTGTGATTTTTGACCCCAAAAAAATAAGTCGTTTCCGTGCAAAATTTTTTGCATAGGGATACTTAGTTTGATATACAGAATGCTTGGTTGACGTATGTGTTAAGGGTTAATTTACACCCTGTATAGATCCTTGACAATATTTAAGCCACCTGAAAATCTGACAACCAATTCTATCGCAGTCGCAGTACTTACTGGATTGTGGAGGTCAGATAGGCAGTCGCTCCATGTAGAATACTGGTATTCAGCTGCATCCGGTTAGACTGGAAGCCGACTCTAACATAGTAGGGAAACTGCTAGACAGACGATGATTTGTGTATTATGGGGTATTTCACCAACCTAATTAGTTCGTCAGATAGATATCCAAAAATAATGGACACGTATTTTTTTTTCTATTTTCACATAAACAAAAGATGAAGACGATACAGTGCTTTGAAAAGTCGTGTCAAGTCGTGTGACGTCCCGTCGGGGCCGCGGGTTGTACACTAGTTATCGCGGCCTCGACATAGAGGGCTAAGAAGGGACATGGGTCGTTTTTAGTCAGTAGAAGTCTGACACTCCCTTTCGCTCTGCCCAAGAGCGGGAGGGGTTATTCGATGATTTTCCACCTGCCAAAAAAAAAAATCGTGTGACGTCAAGGTTCCCACTTTTACCCACAAAGTGATTTTTATTAATTTCCTAAGTGCACTTTACCTGCTGACAGCTTTTAGGAGGAGTTTTTCGATGCCCTTTAATAGTTAGTTCGTTTTATGTTAGTATAGTTTATATATTTATTTATATATTTATGATTGGCCTGTTGGTCTAGTGGTTAGTGACCCTAACTGCTATGCCGGAGGTCGTGGGTTCGATTCCACTCAGGACAAATGTTTGTGTGGTGAGCACGATCATTTGTTCTGTGTCTGGGTGTAATTTATCTATAATATGTATGTATTTAGAAATATATAAGTATGTTTATCAGTTGTCTAGTACCCATAACACAAGCTCTGCTTAGCTTGGGACTAGATGGCGTTGTGTGATAGTTGTGGAATATTATTATTATTATTATTATATTTAGTATAGTCTTACTCAAACCAATAAATAAAAGTTCCCATTTCATAAAACAAAAAACACGTATCCAACATTTTTCGATAATTTAACAGACGGACTAATTAGATGATTTTGGTGAAATATCCTTTTGGAGATCTTTCGATTATCGCGTTGATGATTCCTTCTGATAACTCCCTCAATGGTCTAGTGGCCGCAAGTTCGACTGCTCAGCATGAACGACTGGGTTTAATTCCCGAGTCGAGCATAGTGTTATTGGGTTTATCCATTATGAATTTCTCAGTAGCAAACACGGACTATGATTTTGTGCCCGGTTAAAAGCAATAGGTTCGCACCCTACACATGGGACTTATCTAAACATTGTGGGTGTACTATTAGATACATCTCTGCCTAACCTACAGGGATAACAGGCGTGATGTTTATATCCTTAGACCATTTTCCTGCATCTTATTGTGTAATATTTCAGCTCACACCTAAATATAATGGCTATATTATAGTGCCATAAAATATGCGTTAGTCAGCGAAGATAAACTAAACCGGTTTAAATTTTTTTGTCATTATTTAAATTGATGGTAAGTATTATTAATAGTCCAAACTGGTTATACTAACGTTTTGGTCGTTAAGCCGTTTTTAATGATGACCGACATTTTATTTAGTGTTGTGTTTTCTTCAATGATATAAAAGAGAAAGATCTGACGACTAACAACAAAACAAAAACCTTAGAATTCATTTCATTATTATTTATTTATTTATAAACACACACTATCTTTACAGACAGACCCAATACCATAGTGGTTTGCAATCACACACAAGATAATTTGAAAAAACTTACGACTAATACTATAATTAAAACATTAAACTTTAAAAATAACTTTTAAAACACAACCAAACAACTTAAAAAACAAAAACAAGAACAGTAAAAATTAAATATAAGAAACAAAATTTAACAAAACTCTTGCGAATTCACTCAAGTTGCACGCGAATATGTCGGTCCTCTCATGCACTTCATTTAGGACACGTATTGTGCGGGTGAGGGGTGTTTTTGAAAGCAAGTTGGTTTTGGAAATAGGCACGGCCAGCAGTGGCGGTCGCCGCACAGCTTCAGGTGTCGCAGCACTCCCGTTATGAGCAACTCCACGCAGGAGCTTTAGTACATACACCGCGAGTGTAAATTCCCTGCGCACTCTGCGTTCATTGTATCCCACCATACCTAGCACAAACAGTGCAGGATACATTAGCGGGTAAAATGGGTAAACTCCATAAAGTTTGAAATACAAGTGTCTTGTAAATTTATTCTGTCCTCGCTCCAGCATGACATTGTATTTCACTTCATGAGGAGCCCAAATCACTGCACTGTGTTCTAAGTGACTTCTCACTAACGCGTCATAGAGCACCCTAAGCGTGGTAAGGTTCGTAAATCCCTGCGACGACTATTGGACGACTTTTAACTTCCAAGATGAATATTTAGTAAACTATTGATCTACAAGCGTAATATTTATTTGTTTTTTTTTGCTAATTCAGTTTTCTATAGACAAATAGAATTAGATTAGAGATTTAATTCTATTTTCCCAAGCAGTTGCTGAGATTGCCATGGCCTACTAAAAACCCTTTAATTCTACTTTGACAAATTTATGAATAAACACGAACCACGATATCGTGTTATTTGCGGATGACACTTTGCTTTTATTTAAACTTAAACGACAACAGGTAGTTGTTGACGATGTAAATAGCGCGATTTCGAAAGTGGTGCATTGGTTTAACGCTAATAATTTGCTTCTTAATGAAAAAAAAACCAAATGCATTAAGTTTACACTACCTCACGTTAGGCAGGTGAAAACTCGTGTGTTGGTAAAGGGCGAAGAGTTGAATCCTGAAGATAGCACGGTGTTCTTGGGCTTAACTTTAGACGCTAAGCTTCAGTGGGGGCCTCATATAGATAAATTATCGAAAAAGCTGCAGCATACGCAGTTAGAAAAATTCGTACTTTAACCGATGTAGAGACAATCCGTTTAGTGTACTTTAGTTGTTTTCATAGCGTAATGTCGTACGGCATTCTATTGTGGGGGAATGCCGCTGATATTCAGACCATTTTTGTTTTGCAAAAACTGGCGGTTAGATCTATTTATAAATTGAGTCCGAGACACTCTCTCAGAGAAAAAATTAAGGAAATTAATGTAATGACTGTTCCCTCTCAGTATATTTATGAAAATCTTTAGTATGCTCACAAAAATATAAAGTTATTTAAGAAATATAGTGATATTCACAATATAAATGCAAGAAATAGACATAAATATATTGTACCCACAACAAGGCTCAAGAAAATAGGTGGATCATTTAGATGCCAATGTATTCGCTTTTAAAATAAACTACCAAGCCACATTCAAAATTTAAGCCTTAATAAATTCAAATCCTTTATAAAACGTAAACTTTGCCAGAAAAGATTTTATACTGTTAAAGATTATATAGAGGACAAAAAAGCTTGGGATTGAACTGCTCCAATTTGAATTGACTTAAACATATTATTTTTTTTTTTTTACAATTTGACATTTTATGATTTTTTTTGTACACTGACATTGTTTACTTTTTCAAGTATGATATTTTTTTTTTGACCAATATTTACTTGTAAATATTTTTTTTTTGTGTGTGTGTGTTTTTTTTGACTTTAATAATGTAAAATGATTATTTAATATGATAAATATTTTAAAAATTGATATTGTGACTTTGAGGACCATGTGAGTCTTTCTTAAATTTGAACGATTGTCTGGCAGTTTGAGTACTTTAAGTGACCCACCCAAATGTCCTTTTTTTTGGTATTGTTCGTCGTGACGTTGAACTCTTGCTGCCTTATTACAAAAGTGGTTAAACCTGGGTTTAACTTAGACTTGGTTTATCTCGCATGCCGTCTCACTTCGATAATATTCAAAAGAAAGTGACGGCATGCGAGATAAACCAAGTCTAAGTTAAACCCAGGTTTAACCACTTTTGTAATAAGGCCGCTTGAGTTATAAGTCGAGCTCCACGATAACTGACAAATGCTTGCACTGACTGAACGGGTCCACTCAAATCTGTGTGGTGCTTTCTTCAAAAGACCATCTCAGACATTAATCTGCATGGTCTTCATGTGTGTATTAGGTATACCTTATTGTTAACCCAAACGATTTTAAAATATTAAAAGAGTAACCTTTGGAGTTTCTTGCCGGTTCTTCTCCTTAGGAATCGACCAATGCACCGAACCGTGCCCCTTTTTACCGACGTTTTATAAGTGCCCATGTAGGCCTATGTAAAATAAAAATATTTTGATTTTGATTTTTTGATTTTATGGTTTGGTCACTTCGATTTTGACAAGTTTTTTCAGCTTGGTTAAATTGACTGAGCAATTGGCTACTTGACTAATGTTAAAAATTCACGAAAATGTTATGTTATTACAACGAACTAACAGAAATAACACGATGTGTGAAAAAAGTAATAATATCGATAAAAAAATGGAGGAGTTACTGCTTTAGAAGTTGTTGATGGGGGCACTTTCTATCCTTGTCGCGCGAAACGGCCATTTGTAACGGTGACGTAACTATGGCAGAATGAAATATGAAGTCACGTTTCTATAGCTCTGTCTTTATCTAATACGTAACTTAAAGATCAGTTAAAACTAAGCCATTTTCTGATCGATTTCATTACTTTTTTCACACATCGTGTTATTTTTGTTCGTAAAATAGCCAATAGGGGATCGGACTGGGTCAAAACAATATGATTCTAATTAGTCCGTCAGTTAGATTATCGAAAAATATTGGATACGTGTTTTTTGTTTTATCAAATTATCTAATAAAAATTGACGAAAAAAAACGTGTCAAAAATCATGAGTAGGGGCTTTTGACTGTCACTTTTTGGGTAAAAAAGTACTAACCTGGTGATGTCACACGACTTTTCGAAGCACTGTATCGTCTTCATCTTTTGTTTACGTGAAAAAAACAAAAATACGTGTCCATTATTTTTTGGAAATCTATTTGACGAACTAATTAGATTTTTTTCGTGAAATACCCTATAATATATCATCATACATACACGGGTGCTCAGGTAGACGCTGTGTACACGGACTTTAGCAAGGCATTCGATAGGGTTCCCCACAAAATTCTAGGAGACAAGCTTTCAATGTATGGTGTCCACGGAGCACTTCTTAATTGGTTCAAAACTTACTTGTGCGAACGAGAGTTTTATGTTGTTGTTAACGGTTTCCGTTCAGCCTGTTACGCTATCGCATCAGGAGTCCCACAGGGTTCGCATTTGGGTCCTATTCTGTTCATAATATTCATTAATGACATCATTACATGCTTCGATAATGCTATTCCATTTCTGTTTGCTGATGATATGAAAATTGTAAAGATAGTGACATCACCTCGGGACGCTGACTTGATGCAACATGATTTGGATAGACTATCTGAATGGTGTGCCCGAAACCAAATGCTGTTGAATTGCGCAAAGTGTGTACACATAAAATTTAGCCGGAAACTGCGAAACATAGATACAATTTACAATATAAATCAAACCCCGCTAGCAGAAGTCAACTGTATAAAAGATCTGGGTGTCACGTTAGACAATAAGCTGACATTTGTACCACATGTAGATAGTATTATTAAAAGAGGGTTACGTGCATTGGGATTTGTGATTCGTAACAGCAAACTATTTCAAAAATCTGAAACGAAAATATTGCTATACTGCACTTTGGTTCGCAGTGTTCTGGAATACTGTAGCACTGCCTGGCGGCCTCATTACGCTGTTCATTGCCTCAGGATAGAGCGAGTGCAAAAAAGATTTTTAAACTACCTCGGATTCTCAGTAGGGAAAAAAATCAAAAGGAAACCATATAGCTATAAGCTGGGCCTTTTCAAAGTGACGTCTCTTGAGAAACGGAGAGATATCCTGGACCTAAGGTTTGTCTACAAGCTACTCAGGAATAAAACTGACTGTCCGAAACTCCTAAGCAAATTCTATTTTCGAGTCCCACGTAGACAACCACGAAAGCCGATCACTCCTCTAGTCCCACCCTTCCGTCGAACTAAGTCAGGTTCTAGTTCCCCAATTCCACGGCTGTGTAAATTAGTTAATGAATACAGTGATCTCAATGATATCCACACAGAAACACTAGAAACATTCATCCGCAATACTAACATAAACATAAACAAATAAGTTAGGTTGCATCAATTTAGTTATAGTTTAAGCCTAATTTCAAGCTGGCACTTCGTTTATATAGATATATCTCCAATATTGTACAATAAATTGCTGTCCTTTGTAAACTAAAATAATCGCATGTTGTGTTTACCTGTAATTGGGTGTGCAGTAGAACTAAGATCTGTTGTTATATTTTTTTGTGTATGTATAGCTGTAACATCTGTTGGTAAACCATGAATAAATAAATAAATAAAAATCATCTGTCTATCTAGCCTTTTCCCTACTATGTTAGAGTCGGCTTCCAGTCTGACCGGATGCAGCTGAATACCAGTACTCTACATGGAGCGACTGCCTATCTGACCTCCACAACCCAGTTAGTACTGCGTCTGCGATAGAACTGGTTGTCAGATTTTCAGTCAGAATCAGAGTCAGAGGTTCGAAACCCTGTATCGTCTTCATCTTTTGTTTAAGTGAAAAAAGGAAAAAATACGTATCCATTATTTTTTGTAAAACTATCTGACGGACTTTTGCATTTTTTTTGGTGATATACCCTATTTAGATTGTCTCCGACACGCTGAGAAGAAAAACCGCTGACTGATTCACTTCTCGTGTCTTTATTCACCCCGTTTGACTGTAAGTCTAATCAGTGTTTTTCTCATTTCCAGGAGTAGGAAAGACGAGCCTAGTCGTCCGGTACATAGGCAAGATGTTCTCCAAGCACATATCTCCCACCATAGGAGCTTCCTTCTTCACCTGCAATATTAATCTGGAGAATGCCAGGGTCAAACTACAGGTAATGCACTTTTTTTGTAATACATATTGCTGTGCATGCAATGAGGGCTATGTTCGCCTAAAATGGACCTGTCCTAATTTGTAACAGCCTCTGTGAACATTTTACCAATTATACCCAATTCATATTATTTTCCTATTATGATCTATTTTTTTAAATGGCATTTACTACTATAAAAGTAAATTTTACATATTGAACGCAATTCATATTATGATCTGCAAAAGTGGCCATTTTAGACGCCCAGGGCCTGCAGTCTGTACAAAGATAGCGATCGCTTTACGACAAAATTCGGTCGCAAAGCTATAACGATGCGGATTTAAGTTGGTAGCTAATACCGGCGGGTCGCGTCCGGCTCACGTCCACCTTAAATCCGCATCGTTATAGCTTTGCGACCGAATTTTGTCGTAAAGCGATCGCTATCTTTGTACAGACTGCAGGCCCTGGTGTAGCTATCGGGAAAGACGAAGTAGTTGCTTTTATTTAGACTCACACTAGACTGTTGCCAGCGGCTTCGCCCTCTACAACTCGAAAATTATCCCACGGGAAGATAAAATCGGGATAAAAACTATCCTATGTGTTAATCCAAGTTTTGCGTGAGGAAGTTACAAACATGCACACTCACACACTCACAAACTTTCGCCTTTATAATATTAGAGTGATGATTAACTAGCTCTCCAGCGTACACACGGTACCTACACATTTCAACATACAACATAACCTCGCTTTGTATACCTATATTTCCAATACAATGAGACTGGTTTTGTTAGCTTGGATGGTCACCGTGCGTACATGACCTCTTAGTTTTGTTTTGTCTTTTCTTATCAAAAATCGTATGCTTTTTATCGGGGATATTTTGTTTGGCACATTTACTCGTATGCTTCCGAATAATTTATCTCTCAATACCAATCAGTACATTCAGACCAAGTTTGTGATTCTCTTTACAACAAATGCACCTAAGAACTAATGCGGTAACGTACGTAATCAAAATCAAAACTCATTTATTCAAACTAGGCTGATAATCAGCACTTTTCGAACGTCAAAATTTACTTTACTTTACTTATTTACAAGAGACAGTCCCCCAAAACGCCCCCCCTTCGACACTTCCTAGTGTTTTTGCTGGAAAGAAGAAGTGGCGGAACAAACTCCCCAGCAACACGTAGTAAATTATACCTCAATGGCGGTAACATGAAAATATTTTAAAACCAAATCACTAACCAGGGATTATCTAATATTTTTCGACAATCTAACTGAAGGATTAATTAGAATCATATTGTTTGACCCAGTCCGATCCCCTATTGGGATAAGCGTAAGAGAATGAATGAAAACGTAAATATTGTTTGAATAAAAAGGCATTCATTTCATTTCATTGGCGTTCGTTGTGTATCCGATAATCCCGTTAAGCGCACTTGACTTGGCACATTGGAATTACCTAGGTAGATAATAAATCCGACAATAGAAGCCGTTACTGTGGTTTTTCCAGTGCTAAATCAACCACTTATTAATCTTTGTTCACCATAATTATCATATGTTCGTTTCTTTGTTTCCTCGTAACTCCTAAACAGATAAACTTGAGATTTGACTAAATTATACGTCGATAGATTCGTCTGCGAGTAATAGTATAAACAATGAAAAGAAAAAATTACGAAATCTATGGCATTACTTAACTAAAAAGGTGGAAAAACTTAACGACGACTGAACGCACGTTAAGCTGTTGGTCCCGACCACAGAATACTTTCTCTGTGATACCGACAGTAATTTGTAGATCTTTGACAGTCGGTAATGCAGGGCTATTGCGTATCTTTTTAAGGTGGAAGCTCACATCTGGCCCGCGAAATTCTAATTTTCTTACGTTTTTGGCAATTTGCAGGCCAGTGCTTGGTTGTATGTTTATGAAAATTTGATTTGCGACTGTAAGACGTATGAAGTTACCGAATTATAACCATCAAAATTATCAATACAACCCTCCAAGTTCATTTTCATGTCAAGATTGATTTTTGCATGTAAAAGTCATTCTTTAGTAATTTAGTCGTCGTTCTTTAGTAGTTAGTAATTTTGATGGTTATAATTCGGTAACTTCATACGTCTTACAGTCGCAAATCAAATTTTCATAAACATACAACCAAGCACTGGCCTGCAAATTGCCAAAAACGTAAGAAAATTAGAATTTCGCGGGCCAGATGTGAGCTTCCACCTTAAATGTCAGTGGCTATCATAGTGTCCGTCGATTAACTGTCAAATTGGTTATGGTCTAATACAAAATGGAACCATTTGACAGTTAATTGATGGACACTATGATAGCCACTGACATTTAAAAGATACGCAATAGCCCTGCTGGCTGTGGCCGGAAATTCTGACAGTCTTACTTAGGGATACTGACGGGCTAGCTAGGTTGTGGGTCATCATCATCCGCCTATAATGTTCCCACTGCAGGGACTCAGGCCTCCTCTCTAGGAGAGGTATGGGCTATAATCCACCACGCGGGCCCATTGCCGGTTAGTAGATGTCACATGTCTTACACTTTTTTGATTCTAAGACATGCCGGTTTCCTCACGATGTTGTCCTTCACCGTTTTGATAGCAGCGGTGATGAAATAAATTACACAAAGTAATGCGCCTGCCTGGATTCGAACCCACGACCTACTATTTGTAAGTCGGGGCCGACTCTACTGAGCCACCTCTGCAGGTTGTGGGTAAAAAACTAAAATTCTGCTGCATCCGGTAATACTAGATTCTTCTGTCTTCTTCTTCCCTACTTCTCTATTACTTGTGATCATGAGACACCTCCTTTCTTGCTACATCATCCTTTACCCAGTTCATCCATCGTTCCTTTCTTCTTCCTGTCTGACACTGCACAATCATACTCAAAACTTTCCTCATGATGATGACTATTCTTCATATTTTTCCAGGTATGGGACACCGCTGGACAAGAACGGTTTCGTTCCATGGCGCCCATGTACTACAGAAATGCTAACGCTGCACTGCTAGTGTTTGATATTACTAGTGTCAACAGCTTTGCGGCTATTAAGGGATGGGTCAAGGAGTTGCAGAGGTATGGCATTTAATACCTATTATTATAAGGGGTGGAAGGAACACCGACGCCAAAACAATTTTGAAAACTTTCAGTGGTATGAAGTTGTACATATCTAAATGCATGTAATTTATTGCAGGATCAACATAAATGCTAAATAGAGCTAGAAAATATCGCTTTCTGTGTTGAACTCGGAACTTAACGAAAGTAACCAGAGTCTATGCGCTTGCTGATAGGCATCGTTTTTTTGAAAACGTATACCAAATCCCAACACCTAAGGTTTTACACATAACATCGGTCAATCGGGCTTTCGAACATTATTGTGTTTTATTTCTTGAACTTAACACTTATTAATACTATTTTTACCATTCCAGTAACGTCCCAGAACCAATGGTCCTATCAGTGGTAGGCAACAAAAGCGACCTCGAAGAGTTACGTGCAGTACAATCTAGCGAAGCAGCACAATTCGCGGCGTCTATAGGCGCGCAGTATTGTGAGACTTCTGCCTTACACGATCAGGTATAAGTAATGTAACATCGCATTTATATTGATTAGAAACAACGTGGGGCTCAAAACACCTCCTTGTTGTACCCTACAATGAATATAAGCAAAATCACTTACATGATGATCAATACCAACGTGTTGAGTTCACTCTTCTAGACAGGACCTAAACCAGTCTATAGTCAACCTACACGTTACGTGAAGTTCTAGTGTTTTTACCAGTATCGGCTGGGAAACTGTATCATAAGCTTTGGCTGGGTTCAAAACGTTTACACACCATTGCTCGCCACATAACCAATGTTAAAATAAAGACGGCCGGTAACGGGAGCAACGGTTTAGTTAGATAAGTGTGGTGACTCTAACCACTGATAAATTGTTCTAGTCTACTCTAAGTATATTTTGCACCGATTTTTGGTGTGGACATTCCTTCAACGTGCTTCCACCAGTATTTAAATCATGTATCCACAAACGGGTTTGCACAAAAAGGTTTCCAAAAAAAATTACATTAGTTTAATTGTATTTTCCAGCAAGGTATTGACACAGTATTTCTGAACACGGCTGCGGCTCTCCTGAAGCTGTCCAGCTCAAATCTGGTGTCATCACTGAGGTCCTACGATTCCGCCGATGTGGATAATACTAGAATACCTACAGGTACTAACTATTCGATCACCAGAATGCATTATATTCAAGGTTAATTGGAATAAAATGATAATTTACGGTAGCTTGATGAGTTGTCGTCGGTACCTAACATAGCTACGAGTATAAACGGGGCTCAAATCTTGATGGTTTAAGTGTTGTTAGCTTATAATGTTAGAATTTTCGGTTCAAAGTCAGTTTCTTTACGATGTAGTCTTTTGCCGTTCTAAGATTATTTCCTCTGGTCTTTTTTGAAATTCCGAATGTCAAAAAGAAAAACTTAACTATAAAACTTCGCCGTTTTTGGGGGTGGGGGGGTGGGGGGGAACCGTCAATTAACCCCTCCCGCTCTTGGGCAGAGCGAAAGGGAGTTTCAGACTTCTACTGACTAAGAACCACCTATGTTCCTTCTTAGCCCTGTATGTCGAGGCCGCGGTATCTCTTACAACAACTCGCAGCCCCGACGGGCAAAAAAACTTCGCCGACTTCAAGATCGAATCTAGGATTCTGTAGTCATCAGTGGAACTGTCTCGTTAATCTTTTTTTTTTGTCTTGTTAATCTATTGAAAAATTAATATTTCACACCCTGTTTTTCGTTCCTCCATTCTTCAATTTTACTTATTTATATTTCCCTTATTCGCAGGGACACCTACAGAAGAAGACGCAACACACACAGGGAAGGTAGAACTTCCAGCTTGGAGCATAGACAGCATCGCACACGGCGATGTACAGAAAAATATGTGTTGTTGACGAAAATATTAACTTTGGTATAACAACTGGATGGCCAGAAGTTGTGACGAAGTGGATTGTTTTGCGAGGCCTCCCACTAGATGGGCGATGACCTGGTGAAGGTGGCGGGGATCCGCTGGATGCGAGACGCACGGGACCAGTCAATAATCTACTTACTGAATTTTTTATGATGTATAACTGACTGCGGTACTCAGAGATATTTAATGATTACTTAAGCCGTCACTTAGTAAAGATTTAACAATCTTCTGTATGACAAAACTGTCAAAAGCTTTACTAAGGGATGGCCTAAGTAATTATTAAAGCTCTCCGAGTGTGGCAGTTAGTTTTGCTCGCGGCTAAGCTCAATAGGGTTACCATACACCCAGAAACCACCACCAACTACTGATATGGAGGGAAGTGAAAATTATGTTTTTCCTACTCCTCCGCTATTCTTTTCTGATTAATTTCGTTGCGGGATCCAAGACAGTTAAATCATTTCTCTGGGACTTCGTCAGGCTTCATTGTCTCGGCGCTTTTCTTGTGGTCGCCACTGTTGATTCTGGCTTACAGGAGTTACAGTGGTTTGGGAATAGTGCGGCGGGCTTGTCCCATAAAAAAAAAAAAAAAAACCACCACCAACCACCATACCCAGAAACCACCATACCCTACCATATACTCAGAAATAAATACTATTCTATTCTATAATTCACATACAGTCACGAGCTCTAAATATACACGAATCAACTTTTAAACGTGTTTTTCTTCTACTGTGTTGATTAGCGCATATCATTTTGAAGGCCACAGGCTCAGGTAGAAACCGTTATTTAACAATATTAATGTGTATATTTGTACTAGTGACTGAAATCAAAAGTGATGATGCAACCCTGTGCAAATACTAAAAATCAGGAATGAGGAATCAGAGGATTGACTAGAGCCTAAAGGATCATGTTTTGGATATATGGAATCCCGTACCAAACTGCGTCAACGTCAAACTTTGTTTTTTATTGTCTACATTTATCATATTAACTCCTACAAAAGTTCTTTTTGTAAACTAAATCCGAGTTTCGGAGTATTTTATAAGATCGAAAATAGCCTCAAAACCAGGCAAGTAGGTATTGTAGGGAAACCTCTACGAGTCCCTATAATGCACGTCACTGTAATGCACATACCAGCAATGCGCGACACTGGATTGCACAACACGGGTGTGTACGCCCTTGTGAAAGGAACCATCACAATGTCTCCAAATACTCGACTGTACCTTGCTTGTCCGACCCAAGAATGTACGGCACTTTAAATGGCGACATCGCGTGATTGGCCGATTGGTTGGCCAATCAGGTGACTCGGAATTTTGGGACTTTGATATGTTTTGAATTGCAATGACGTACATTCCAATGTCGCGCATTCTCGGCCTGGACCAAGATTGTCCGGCTTGTTAATGTACAGCATGACAAATGAAACCAAAACAAACATACTTAGAAGAATTTCGCGACCAATTTCGAGGTACCGCTCGCCGGCCGCTGCCGCGGCACCGCTCGCTTCGCTCGCTCGGCTCGCGCGTAGTTGGTCACAGTTCTAACCTAACCTATGGATCCCTTCGACATCGTTTTTACAATCGTCTTTCGGAACAGCACTACCTAGTATCCAAGGCCCAAAAATTCCGAGTCACCTGATTGGCCAACCAATCGGCCAATCACGCGATGTCGCCATTTATCGTGCCGTACATTCTTGGATCGGGCAAGCAAGGTACAGCCGAGTATTTGGAGACATTGTGATGGTTCCTTTTCCAAGGGCGTACACACCCGTGTTGTGCAATCCAGTGTCGCGCATTGCTGGTATGTGCATTGTCGTGCTGTACAATATCAAGCCGGACAATCTTGGTTCAGGCCGAGAATGCGCGACATCGGAATGTACGTGTTTTGAATTCCAATGACGTATATTCCTATGTCGCGCATTCTCGTGCCGTGCATTGTTGATGTTGAGCATTGCTGGCTCCCACCTCTACGATGTGAAGTCAGCCGAACTGTCAAAATCAACTGACAGATCTAACAGAACGACTTTGTGTGAACGTCATGTATTGGGAGATAGGGAGTTAAACAATATTCACACTTATATAATTTAAATTAAATTCCCTAATCAAAAATCAAATCCCAGCCGCGTAATGTCGTAAAAAATTATGAAAATAATTACTATAGACAACATTTTGATCTTGATACACTTCTCATGCTCTTGGTACGAGTTTTGATCATTGTCTTTTTTGTTGGTCATTAAGCCCGTGATACACGAGGCTAATTTTTCAAGCCAGGACACCAAGCTAATTCTCTGCTGTAACTGTCCTGTCTTACTGCCCTGGCTTGGAACATGCTAGAAATAGCTAGTTTTGTCTACACGAAGCCAGAAGTACTAGCTTACTGACACTAGCTTGCTATCCTGGCTTGGAAAACTGGCCTCGTGTATCCCGGGCATTAGGGATGAAGCATGAACTATAAATACCACAAAACAGAAAACATTCTTGATGTCTAAAATGGCCACTTCAGCATATCATAATATGAATTGCGTCAAAAAACGTAATATGAACCTTTCATAATAGTAATTGCGTCTGGCACCATTTAGAAAAATAGATCATTATAGCAAAATAATATGAATTGCGTTAAAATTCGTAAAATGGTCACAGACGCAGTTACTATTCCGTACGTTTTTTGACTCAATTCATATTATGATCTGCTAAAGTGGCCATTTTAGACCCCCTGTTCTGTGATAAATACCCATACAATAAATAATTATTAAAAAGAAAAGAATATTGATGCTGTCAATGTCAAGAATGGCAAGAAATTTTGTTTGGCTCTTTGAAATCTCTAGAATGGGATAGAAAAAGCCGACTGTTAATATATTTATTTGTTAAAGTTTATCATTCAGCGATTGGGTTTACAATAACTATCATATACTGGAGTAGGACACTTGTTTTTACTGGGTTAGTACTTCACCTGATTTGTTATTGTAATGAGTAGTCATTAACATTTTGTGGCCCTAAACACCATATTTTATATCTAGATAAATAAATGGGTTTTGAATTAAAATTATTAAACCTATAGATAAAGGATTATTTAAAAATAATATAAAAAATGAAATTATAATTAATATTAATGAAAAAATTATTTCTTATGACCCAGTAATTTTAATGACAATATTATCTGTGGAGCTAGGCAACTGGGCTTATCCCAGTTGTATACGACCCTGTGTGCCTATTGGCCTTGTTCTGTTCTGTCTCCTGCTGATATGGAGGGAAGTGGAAATTATGTTTTACCTACTCCTCCGCTATTCGTTTCTGATTAATTTCGTTGCGGGATCCAAGACAGTTAAATCGTTTCTCTGGGACTTCGTCGAGCTCCACTGTTGATTCTGGCTATCAGGAGTTAGTTAGTTAGGTTTGGGAATAGTGTGGCGGGCTTATCCCAATAAAAAAAAATGGGTTTACCCCCTATTACGTGGAACTTAACTGCCGAAATGTGATCGTATTATTAGGCACACCTCTGCCTAACCCTTCAGGTATTACTGGCGTCATGTTATTATGTTAATCTAGGTAGCGGGATTCCATGAAGCTTTATTTTGCCAAATGTTACTGGAAATTACTATAATAAAAGTGTTTTGTTCCGAAAAAGACATGGAAATTTAATGAGTATTTCTTGCCACGGTATTTACTCTATAAACATACATATTTAATTCATCTTATTACAATGCACATTATATACACACTATAAATAGATGAATAATAGTAATTTAAAAAGTGATTAAAAGTTCTGCTATTCATCGATTGATTGCAAAACTAAAAAGTATCACCACTATGCCGGTCGGAGTGTTAGATTTTTTTCGTTACGGAATTTCTGGATTCGGTCTCCACGCTCAAGGCTCGCGATAGAAGCTTTGCTTTGCTTAAAAATAGGACTCAGAGTAAGCATCTACTTAAACAATAAAACGATGAGTCGACAACAATACTACTCATATATTTTATATTATAAAGTCTATTTTCGATCACAAAAACATTCCATTATTTATTAGTTGTAAGGATACAGGTCTGTATTATATTAGTTCTTTTAAACTTAATCTTAAGTTAATCTTTCACATTTTATAAGCTTGGATTTTAAAAGAACATTTACCAAACAATATGAAAGTATTTCTTGAAATAAATTTTCAAACTCTGAATACAGTTGCGAATCGACTGTATACAGAGTTTGAACATTTTGAATTACGCGGGCTACCCCGTTTAAAAGAGTAGTTGTCAAAAAAAACTAATTAGTCCGTCAGATAATTTCCAAAAAAATATTGAACACGTATTTTTTTTTCACGTAAAGAAAAAATGAAGACGATACAGTGCTTCGTCGAAAAGTCGCGCGCGCGACGTCACAGTATGGTACATTTTTTTACCAGAAAGTGACGTCACCAGCTCCCACTCACTATCTTTGACACGTTTTATTTTCGTATTTTTTTATTGATTTGTTAAAACAAAAAACACGTATCTAATATTTTTCGATAATCTAACAGACGGACTAAACCAAATCATATTTTTTTTTAGTCAGTCAACTACTCTATTAATCTTTGAGCCTTCATTTATGATAACTTGTTTTTAGTCGCACTCTTAGCCGTTCTTGCCACATATTATAACAAATGCTCAATCTAGATATTATATTATTTTACTATTAATAGTTTACGCTAGAAAAACTGTTCACAGCAAAAATAACCAAGCTTACTACTTATTTTAGATTTAAGACAGTATTTGTAAAATACAGATATTTTTGATAATTATCACAATTTTAATGTGTACAGACAATTTATTGTATTAAGTAAGTTTTTGTAGTAAAATAAATCGAATTATGTTTATAATGTTTTTGTTGGTTTAACTATTTTATGATAACCTTTTCTCCTGCCGTTATCTTGTTTTGTTTTTTTTTGTGAACTATCGGATGCTTTGACTACTGACTCATTACGAAATTGCAATTAATTTAACCCTTTTTTGATAGCCACGCAAGCGAATGCACCGGATCAACTCGGGATGGATGAAGTCTAGAGTCTCCCCAGCAGGGCCAAATTTATATCTCAAAAACTAGAGCACCTAGCGATGATCTGTTTTCTCCTATATTTTGCCCTTTGTCCCCAAGTTACAGCTTTAGTCGGTGTGTAATTAAAAATATATTAAAGAATTAAATGGATGAACAAAGATTGCATGAAGCGGAGATGAGAATGTTGAAGTGTGGATGTGTTTTGTGACAACAATGGTTACAATGGTATACAGTAAGTAAGAGGAAGGAGTATGTCGGCTCCGAGAAGTGTTCAGTACCCCAGCGCCATCTGGTGGCACTCGATGGAGTCATTTACTGCGCGCGCCGGCCGGTCGGTACGTCACTTCTCGGTGAACGGGCGCATAACGGGCGAGCGGCATGCTACCGCTGAACCATCGTGTGCTCTGAAATACGTGCCTACAGAATTTGAGGGTCTAACTATCTAGATCTACTGTGCTTGTGACTATTGATTGAGTGTATCGGTGTGTTTCTTCATCGAACACTACCGACGCCCACAGTTATCCAAAAGTCATCCCGTTGTCGACAAATATATTAGAAGGTTTGAAATTTACGCCCTTGTTAGAAAAGTTGTGAGGGACATAGTATGGTTTATTAAAATAATATGAAGAGTTTTGAAGAGGGACGAATCACACGTGACTAAAATATTGATGAATACAAATGTCGATTAATCTTTAAAAGATAGATGGATTGAGTGAGGAAAGAAAAAGTGACGGCAAAAATAATACAAAATTATTTTATTCAAACAAAATCTTTAATACCCATTTATAAATCAGTCATATAATCACAATATACATAATACAATAAAACAAACTCAATGTAGGTAACTGTTTCAAGATAATAGAAAAGGACTAAACTTCTGTATTTATTTATTATGTACTTATTCTACAAAATCAGACATAATAGAAGCGTTAGTAATATAACAAAATCAAAACATATTATGTGGATAGTTCAGTAAAGATAATAACTTAGAGGTAATTTCAATAATAACATTCATTCACAAATTCTCACATTTGACTCCATTGTCAAATTAACACAACTCTCAGTTACTTAACGAATTAAAGTTTTATCAAATATTTAAATCGTTAACACTTTTAGTGTCAAGCACCCAGCGTATGGGTCGAACAATTATTCGTTTGTGTGCCCACAACCCGCCACCGAGTCGTCGCTATACGTACCTATAGATGACTTGTGACCCGACTAGCGGGACCAAATCTAGCACACTGCGTATTTTAAACAAGCAGATGAAGCGCGTAGAAATTTGAACGCAACCTTGTAACCTAAGCACACGAGACAATCGTCTAATTATTATAAAGGGTGTAAAAGTACCCTTAACGAACACGAAGAGCACTTATTCTCCCCACCACTGTGATAATTTTTATGTTCTAGACCATACCTGGGAACCCCCTATTTACGGAGATATTGGGGGCAAACTTCCAAATTTTTAACAGCTGTTTTTGTAAATTCTAGTTTTTCAGGTTATAACTTTACTTAAATTACTTCCATGATCCGTTTACTATTCAAGCATCCACCAGCACAATGTTTTAAGAGTGTATGATGGGTTAATTTTCACCCTGTATATTTAAAATACGCCGTGTGCTAGTCGGCCATATGGCGTTGGCAATGTCATATGGTCTCACATATACTGAAATTGCATCTTCCAATACATGTGTTTTCGTAAAACACAATTAGTGTACTATGAAAGGCACCTTTAAACAAGTCAAAGTGCTAGTATATGGCAATATTATCGTCAAGAGACTAGCGATCTAAAAGGCACTAGTTTTAGGTGTAATAAGGCACTTTATATCGTAATTATGTTAAGTAATTTATTATATTATTTGCATTGCACAATAATTTCTATGGTAGAACATATAGAAATGGATTGTATAGCTCTCACATTTGATTATTTAAAAATATTATATTAAATGCATTTTTTTCTACGTACTTGGTACTTACTGCAATAAATTAAAATAAGTACTTTAGCCAAATATTAAATTTAAAAATTTTGAACACACGTCTTTCAAAATACTTATCAAATAAGTATTTTTACAAAAAATAAAAGTAAAGAAAAGTATCTATTTAATATTATTTTTCTTTAAAAAATAGATGCAAAACTTTCTTAGGTAGAGTGAGCAAGAATTGGACGAAATCTTAATACTATAAACCCGCGTAAGATAGTGAAAAAAGTTGTAACAGTTTGCATTTGTAAAATATTTTAAATCTATGGAAGACATTTTTAATAATAAAGAAAGTACCTATTGTGACCAGCTATTGTACTACCACTAAGTTCCTGTTCCAATCTACAACTCTTCCTTGTCAGATGCGTGAAGGTCGAAGGGATTGGATTCAGCTGCTTCTTCGTCTTCGTCTCCAAAGTCGGGCATCTGGGCTTGAGGGGGCAGTCCTCCGAAACCGTAAGGGTCGGGGCCGTGGACCTGGAGATGGATAAAATAATTGGTTAATATACATTCAAGATGTACTTATAGTATACACGCCAGAAAATCAGACTACCTCAAACTGTATTTTTTTCCAATGAACCTTAAACCTAATACAGTACGATCAAATTATCTTGGCAGGTCTGAACATAGGCTCTGCGAACTTTGCGCATGTATACTCGCGAAGAAAACTGTTATTGCCAGATAAACACATATACGATCAGAAAATACCTAATACAGTCAGAAAATACAAATGAAATAAATATCGAAACACTTTTAGATACCTAGTCTACATTTTTAACTCCATTTTCTTTTTCCCCTTTCATATACTGAGTTAAATCCTAAATATTTTTTCTCGCCTGGCGATTTAAAACACTACTATACTTTGGTGGCATATTTGACGAAATAAGTGCCCACTAACTTATCTAACAAATAATAAAAAATAACAGTAATATTAAAAACAACAAACAAAAACACAACGAAAACTTTTCTAATCGAATGTGCTCAAGACAGAGATAGCAACACAAACACTAAACAAATGCTGTCGTGTGACTGAGATATAATACCTCGTACCGAATATTGCCGAACTTGCACGAAGGTCACGAAGTTAACAAAAAGAGATGTGCATGTGCATGTGCAATGGGTGTCGTTTAATCGATTATTCTTAGAATCGATTGAAATTAAGCAATAAAAAGATGTTTCTATTCAATTTTATATTGAGGTTTGAAATATTCGTAAACATTCGTTATTCAAGAAGTCTGTAATAGATTTCTAAAATATAAGTAAATCATGTCTTTTAACAGAGAAAACATAATATTACTATACATTTTTTATGTAATAAAGACGAAAACTCAATTATTAATGATTAAATTCACTTTATTAGTTAATGTATTCACTTAAATATCTTCTAAACACTAATAATAACGTATTCCAAATAAAACTAATCGATTACGATATTTGTTCGTATAAAGGATTGATTGTGTTTATGTAAGGTGCATCTCTAGCCTAGACTACCGCCCCCCGAACTTCACCTCATGTCACCATTTGGTTCCTAATAAATGTTACTGCGCAGCGTTCTGCACGAAGTTCGGACCTGCCAAGATAATTTGTTCGAACTGTACTTCAGCGATAAAGTTGGAAATGTTTTAAAGGAATTTGACAGATTGTACAGTCGAACAAGCTTAGAAATATACAGCCAGCTAACTTGCATTTACTTTTAAGATTATACAGATACATTTAGAGACTGATGTTAAACGATACAGCGTTAGACATGAGTCGCTTTATAAAACTGAATTGTAATCAATATTTTCAGTGTTAAAGACTTTTAAAAAACTCTACCTATATACCTACTTATTAGCTTGTTGGACTGTACATAGCTTGATGTAAAGGCGTCTGTACAATCACATTTCGCTAGCTAACTTTAATCCCATGTTATACGAGGTGAGTCCATTGCCTGTGACCGGACAAATAAATTCAGACTTTTGGCTCCTATCTTAGAACCATCACCGATAAATTACAAATCTATTACAGAAAACCGCATTTTTTATTTATTTACACTCATTATAGCAACATTACAGATTAGATCCAATCGATGCTATAAGACACAAAACATAGGACACTATAAAAAAGTAAAAGTAAATTAAACTATAGCTGTACAATACACAGCTTAACCGTTAACATGACAAAAAAGTAAAAGTAAATTAAACTATAGCTGTACAATACACAGCTTAACCGTTAACATGACAAAGTTTATAGGTTCAACCCTTTTTCAATTATGATTTGAACAAATTTCGGCAGGTTTTGCCCAAATAAGTCTACCGATACTGTTATAATATTAATAATATGTTTTCCAAGCTTTGAAATAATAGTTAGTTTTAAACATATAAATTATACAAAAATAATTTTGTTTTATTAAAATTTATCCACTCAAACTAATTATTGAACACTAAACTCGAAAAAAACTAAAGATTTTTAAATATTAGCACTTATATGTACGGGCGTCTGCGGCCCCCACTTCTGTGTTTACGTGAAATTAAATCCACCTCAGTAGCTGAAGGTTAAGTTACACGCGTATAATATGTCTCTCGTGTTTTTCGCGCGAAATATAATATGTCTCTCGTGTTTTTCGCGCGAAATACTCTAAATATTTCATTTGTTTCCCTACAGACGCGTGTATAGCTCATGTTCAAACATCGTTCAGCACCGCTTCGCCGCTGCCAGAATAAAGCTCGTCTTGTTTGCTGTGACACCAGCTTTGACAGATGCTTTGAGCGAGAGCAGCGAGTATTTCTCCCTGCCCGCAATTCCACTTCATCGCGGTAAAAGATGGCCGACCGCCGGAAAAAGGAGTCATGCCGCTCGATATAGACTACGCTTACCTTGTTTGCTTAAGTATAACAAAAATAGGTAGACTCTGGGATTCACAAAAGGGTAGTTTCCAGACTAAAAAAAAATATGGTTCTGTTTAGTTCCGTCTTTTAGATTATTGAAAAATATTGGATTCGGGTTTTTTTTTATCAAATTATTGAAAACTAGCGGACGTCACGCGGTTTCTCCCTCGTAGTTCCCGTCTCCGTGGTAATACAGGGATAAAAATTAGCCTATGTCACCCGGGGATAGTGTAGGTTTCCGGTGAAAGAATTTTTCGAATAGGTTCAGTAGTATAGTTAGCCTATTCGTTACAAACAAACAAACAAATCTTTCCTCTTTATAATATTTTATTGGATAAATAAGATAAGATAAGAAAAAAAAAAAAACTGAACTGAACTGAACTGAACTGGTCTTTTTTTAATTAAAGATAAAACGCGTCAAAGATCAGGAGCGGGGGCTTTTGACGTCACTACGTGAAAAATGAGGCATTGCGATGTGACGTCACATGAGTTTTAAAAGAAAGAATATGTGTCTGATGATGTGAATATGTGTATGTGTTTTTAGAAATCTATCTGAAGAACTAATTAGCATTTTTTTGTCAACTATCATATTGTCAAACTATATTGATAACTGCGCAGATTGATTGCGCAAATTAGCGAGGTCTTAATATTATCTATTATATATTATATTATATATATAAATATTATTATAGGTCTTAATATTATCTTAATATCATCATATCATCATCATCATCATCATCACAAGCACCAACAAGCTTAGTTGGTCTGTGAAAAGACCACCCATATGATAATATGTAGATCTTTGAGTCGTTACACGTAGTCAGTGGCCAGCATAACTCAGTTACTGCTGGGTATTACGCTACCCTTTGATAAGACTCAAAATCAAAACTCATTTATTCAAACTAGGCTGATAATCAGCAATTTTCGATCGTCAAAATTTACTTTACTTATTTACAAGAGACAGTCCCCCAAAACGCCCCCCCTTCGACACTTCCTAGTAGTTTAGCTGGAAAGAAGAAGTGGCGGAACAAACTCCCCAGCAACACATCTGTCTGTCAGGTTGGTTAGAGGAACCAGACTCGATGGGTTTATAGAACTTGGGAGCCACCGGACTAAGGTGTGACCGAACAACACCAGAATAAACAAAAAATAGACAAAGAATTTTATCGCAAATACCGGCAAAATTGTATCGACGTCTAACGAAGTAGCTCGACACGTGCCTACCGGATGATGAAGCCCTGTTTAAGTTCTGACGCAGCATCTGATCGGTGCCTGGCAGTCATACCGATGGTGTTGCCTCAAGAGATCCAATCAGACCCCAAGATGTAGCTTGCAGATTCCGTTCGTTACCTAACTGGAAATCTCCAAAGCCGAACGGTCTGCACAGTTTCTTGATTGAATAGTTCCAAAAATCGCATAGGTTCACAACGATATACTGAGTACGTGGTAACGATTATAGCGTCGGTATCCTTTTTTTTTTTTTTTTTTGGCGGGTGTAAAATCATTGAATAACCCCTTCCGCTCTTGGGCAGAGCGAAAGGGAGTGTCAGACTTCTACCGACTTAAAACCACCCATGTTCCTTCTTCGCCCTCTATGTCGAGGCCGCGATAACCTGTGGACAACCCGCGGCCCCGACGGGCGTCGGCCCTTTCGGGCCCCTCCCATGTTGCTGACATCTCTTTGAGGCGCGCGTGGAACACGAACGCGCCGTCGACACGGCCTGTTTTCGTCAAAAGACGGACGGACGGCGAGTTAGCCCATCACGCACCGTCCACAGGCCCGCGTCTACGGTGGCCGGAGGTCATCGCGGGACCCCCGACGCACAGTAACATATTTTGAGAAACTAGACGGACAAAACTCAATTTAGGAACATGTCTTAAATGATCATTTTAACTTAATAAATTGAAAGCTAATAAGACATACTACAATCTAGTACATTTTCTGGAAATCCACGCAAAACAATAGCAGGTATAAACAGGTCGGGACGGCCGGCTACCCGAGCCACAACGACCGACCGCTCGCTGCTACCGTTTCATTCCTCTGAGTTCGCTCGATGAATACGCTGTGTCTCTGTGTGCTAGTGGTGATTTTGTGTTATTATCGTTTTTGTGGGACCTTCAAGGTAAATTTTCATATATATTTTTGTTAGTATGTATATTACTTTCATCATAAATATTAAATTAACAGAGAAAGGTTTTTATTTGATCATAAACAGTACTTTCTTAGTTTCATCTAGGGTTTTAGTTAGTTTATCTGCATTTCTCTGTATATTGAGTATATTTTTCTGAATGGTATATATACATACTACAAGAAAATTGTCCATTTGCTGGCGCAAGTTTGCGACACTCATACAACATTTTCTTATTTTCAGAATGACTTCGCATATTTCTCGTCGTTCGTTTTTTGACGTTTGGTTTGCTAACGCCAAAGAATCAAGACAAGAGGCTTTGTTGCATTATATTTTACAAGAACTTGGTATCCAGTTCATTTCGGATGATATTCAGAAGAGTTTAAAAGCAACAATCAGTAGAGTTAGTCAAAAAATTGACGAAAAATGGTCGAAATCGGGAAGACATCGAGATCGCTTTCTGAAAACGAATTCTTCATGGTTGGAAGCAAACATATAATTTACTGGTATTGTTAGTGAAATTATCGTTGATGTTTCACTACTTGGAACAAGTAACCGGGCCGGAAGACCACCAAAAGACTTTGAATTATGCAGTCAAAAAACAAAGAGACGGCGAATTCGTCATCTTCTTGAAACTACGTGTCCAGAAGAGATATCGATGGCAAATGAAATACAGCTTCGCCAGTCGGGTAAAAGGGATTCAGCAGCTATTGTGAAGGAGCTTAGCCTGTTTTCACCTAGAAGAGGTACGGCAATAAAAAAAGCACGGAGGTGTTTAATCAATCCAAAGCAAGGTGGCTTTTCGAATGATCAAGCCCTGGCATTAATGGTTGATGCAAATTTGTCGACACACCAATATGGCATTTTACGCGAGCAATCAAAGTTGATTAAAAAAAATCTGTATCCACCATACTACAGAGTGAAAACGGCAAAACAGTTGTGTTATCCAAGTGAAATTAATGTTTCAGAAACACATGCCGAAGTTAAACTTCAATCTTTAATTGATCACACGTTATTAAGATTATGTAAAGTGCAAAAAGAGGTTCTGAAAACGATAAAAGACTTAAGAAATCTAATTATCATTATTAAATGGGGTTGTGATGGAGCAGAACATAATCGCTACAAACAAAAATTTTCTGAATCACACTCTAGTGATAAAAGTTTGTTCAGTATTTCAATGGTGCCAATACAATTGTATGCAATGAACGGTCAAAGTGGTAAACAAATTGTTTGGCAAAACCCTTCGACATCATCAACAAGGTATTGTCGACCCATAAAGTTTGTGTTTGCCAAAGA
The DNA here is from genome assembly GCA_932274075.1 of Diarsia rubi. Classification (NCBI taxonomy): domain Eukaryota; kingdom Metazoa; phylum Arthropoda; class Insecta; order Lepidoptera; family Noctuidae; genus Diarsia; species Diarsia rubi. The sequence continues at coordinate 1,758,226 of OW026440.1, read as the reverse complement.
AACTCCAAATATTATTGTAACCGAAGTTGACAAAATCAAAGAACAAGCTAGATCACTGGTACCTACTAAAATTATTGTAAATGACATGGAAGTGTTAGTAAAGTCAACACTCATATTCTGTATGATAGACGGCAAAATATGTAATGCAGTATCTTCATGTACATCCACACAAACATGCTATATATGTGGTGCCAAACCCAGTGAAATGAATAACGAAGAACTCGTTTTAGAAAAGAGAGTAAAAAGTGAATTTCTATCTCTGGGTATATCACCTCTGCATTCTTGGATTAGGTCATTTGAATGCATCTTGCACATATCTTACCGTCTGGATATAAAAACATGGCAGGCTAGGGGAAACGAAAATAAAGCTAAAGTGGCTGAAAAAAAGAAGTTCTTGCAAGAAAAGTTTAGAAGCGAATTGGGTCTTTTAGTAGATATGCCAAAACAACAAACTGGAAACACTAATGATGGAAATACAGCTCGTAAGTTTTTCCGAAATGCAGAAAAGTCAGCAGAAATAACTGGTGTAAATGTTGAGCTTATCAAACGTTTTCATGTCATATTAGAGACCATAAATAGCGGATATTTTATAAATGTTGACAAATTCCATGAATTCGCCAAGACAACAAGAGAATTGTATTTTAAGGAGTATTTGTGGTACCCAATGCCAGTAAGCGTACATAAAATTTTATTTCACGGGAAAGATATCATTTCTGCATGTGTTTTACCTATCGGTCAAATGTCTGAAGAAGCTCAAGAGGCACGAAACAAACACAATAGGAAATTCAGGGAACTTTTTACAAGAAAATCTTCGAGAATTAACACAAATCGAGATTTACTGAATAGATTGTTAATTTCATCGGATCCGTATATTGCTAGTTTGCGCGCGGCTCCAAAAACAAAGCGTGGTAAACTTAGCCCCGAGGTAAATGAGCTATTAGAAATAAAAATTCCAAGTACTGAACGTGAGATACCAGTAGAAGTAACAGATAGAGATTCTGGTGAATCTGAATCCGAATCTGAAGACTCTGATGAAAGTATTGAAGAATCTGACGAAGATTCTGAACAATCTTAAAATTAAGTCTACTAAACTTTGTATAGCTTCTTTATTGTATTTACTTTTTGATGTTTAGTAAATGGTAGTGAAAATAATTATGTTCTATTGTTAAATTATACGTCTAAAACTATCAATGTTTTTTTTTTTATTTATTTATTCATTCATTTATATTTTACCACCTAATAACACGTAAATATGGGCCAAAATAATTTTGTCCCGCTAGATTTTCATAATATCACACTGTGCGACGCCCGGAGCGCCTCCCGCGGCGGCTGGGACGAGAGGTTCTCTCCCTCTCGCGTTCCGCCACCTCCTTCGCTAGCATCACTGCTTCGCAGAAGGAGGCGACGGCGTGGCGTCGGTACCCTAAGGGCTCGTTTACGGAGATGCGGGGCGTCAGAAGGCTCGTCGCGTGCTATTTTATTCAGTTACTGAGAGGCGGGTACACATTAAACTAACGAACGAAAAATCGCTTCTCGTTAAATTGTCGTATGAAATCGTTACCGTTTTCATACATCGCCATGTGCTTAAATAAAAACGCAAAACGCGCCACCGCGACGCCCTGCGGCGCGTGCATCGGCGCGTTGTATTGAGCGTGCATGCTGGACTACTGAAACTATGGATTTCTCTCTAGGTGTATTCGTAGCAGTTTTTGGCGTTTAGTTAAGCGGCGTGATCAGTATTTTGGCGTTTTAACGAGCGTTGACACAGTGCCAATCGCGGGGAAAATCCCCAATTTTCGGGGAATTGAGGGTAAGGCTGTCTGTCCACAGAAGGATACTGGGACCGATGCGAAGATTTGTCCGCTTCTCCGCTCCGCAGCCTCGCTCCGCTTCTGTGAACAGGCAGCGTAGCGCGGGAAGAGCTCGGGAATGACTAAAATCGGGAAATTTCTGAGATTTGATAACACTGACGCGGGAAATCGAGACATTTTTATTGGCATCACTCACGGGATGACGTTTGCCCTTGAATGGCGGCCTCATACCCTTCCCGCTTCCTTCTATTATTGATATAGGTGGTCCATTGTAAATATTTGATTTCGTATAGTTTCTGGGTCACCAAGATACAGACTGAACCTAGTTCGACCTGCTGTTAAACCTGTCAGTTTTCTGTTGTGTTAGCTAATCATTCAATTTGAATTTATTGAATAAAGAAAATGATATTAACATTAGAATAATCTTTATTGCAGACACATAGACTCATTTTGTTACAAAAAACAATAACTTCTAATATTTTAAAACTAAGGATCGATTTCACCACCAAATAGATGTTATATAACTTTGTAAAAACTCTAACTTAACAACAATTTTATTCCGTAACCATAACATCACGCCTGTAAACCCCGAAGAGCTAGACAAAGGTGTACCTAGTAGCAGTATTATTGTGGTGAGAATAAAGGTAAAGAATCTGAAGATTGTAATCCGTGTTCAAAAGCTGTCGGTAACACAGCTTTTAATGGTGAAATCCTTCCTAAAGCCGCCTGTACATTGAAGCGGATCGAGGCTGCGGAGCGGAGAAATATTAACCAATAGAATAGCACACTGGAACAGAGGGCAGATTTTATGTAATCCCATTGGCCAATATTTCTCTGTTTCAGCCAACAAGCAAAAAAATACAAATCAAGGATTTAAGATAACAGTGTTTAGGAACATGCTGCTCCTGCTTCATAAGACAATCTAGAGTCTAAATAAATTCAAACTGGGTGCAAATTAATAGGGTATTTCACCAAAAAAAAAAAAATCAGTCCGTCAGATAGATTTCCAAAAAATAATGGACACGTATTTTTTATTTTTTAACGTAAACAAAAGATGAAGACGATACCGTGACTCGAAAACTCGTGTGACGTCACATCGCACTGCATTTTAGATTATTTTTTTCATTTCATTAGATTTTTTTGTCAAATAGGTACCCTATTGTTTATGTATAAAAAACAAACAAATATCAAACTTGTATTACAATTTGACATGAAAAATACTACAAACACGACGCTTGAAAACCTCCCAGCTACTTAAGATAAAGTATAATACCGCCAGAAAATAGACATATAAAGAAGTCGAGAACAATAATCTTGTTGATCAAGCTTACCTTGACGTACTCGGCCTCCATTTCTTGGGTCCAGGTCGTGTCTTCATCGTCAGGTAACATCCATTCTTCGCAGTAGTTCGCATGTTTGAAACAGATCTGTTGACCAAAAATAATATATTAGTGTTACGTCGGTCATCTAGAATGTTCGGGAAACCTCGCTGATAACTGTGAAGTACTGACAAGACTCGAGTAATGTGTTATCATGTCTATGGATTAACTGTCAAATTGGTTATGGTTTAGTACAAAATGGAACCATTTGACAGTAATTGAAAGGCACTATAGGTTAGAAAAGAGTAGAAAAAGATAGAGGTAGGAAAAGAGGTTTTCGAAGGGAATTTGTGGATGTAAATATAAACGAAATGACGTTGGAAGTGGTAGATAACGTTAGATATCTGGGTCTATGGTTAGACAGATCCTTGCGCTGGGGAAAGCACATAAATGAATTGATAGGTAAAAGTTTGAGATTATTAAATATTTTTAAGGCGGTGACTGGTGCTGGTTGGGGAATGCACCCAATTGTTTTGAGACGGATATACATAGCTATGTTTCGGAGTAGGTTGGATTATGCTAGCGCGTTGTATGACAGTAGTTGTAAAACACACTTGGGAAAGCTGGACAAAATACAAAACCAATGCATGCGTATTATCGGAGGATTTATTAAAAGCACCGCAATACACGTGATGGAATGCGAACTCCATCTTCCACCACTCAGTACTCGTAGGTATTATCTCGCTGGCAAGTTTTGGTTTAGATGCAAGTCCTTTTCAGATAATGATATTATTAACATCTTAGATAAGCTGAGTAATTATTGTTGTCGCAATACATATTGGAGGCACAAGAAAAAACCCCTTTTAGTTTCGATTCATGACAGCTTTCAAAATATTTTAGTTTACTCAACGAAACAGTTAGAAATGTTTTCGTTGGACGTATGGGTTAGTGGTATAAATCTTTCTGTAGTTCTGGAACCGGAAATTAAGACCATTTGTAAGCCGAAACATCAGTATAAACCTTGGGAATTACAACAGATTTGTAATGATTTTTTGATAAATACTTATTCACATTTTTATCAACTATACACGGACGGGTCGAAAAACGATGATGGCAGTAGCGGTGTGGCACTTTATGACCCCCACACAAACAGCTATATTCAGTTGATGATTCAAACGAAAATTTCTATAATGTATACGGAGTTGATCGCCATAGCAGAGGCAATTTCATACATTGATTCCTTTATGGCCGGGAAATATGTTATTTTGACGGATTCCAAGAGTGCTGTTCTCCATTTGGCTCGATGCACCTCGAATTTTCGAGGCGCTCCGATAGCCTATAATATTTTGGAGTCACTCCGTAAACTTAGAATTAGTAATAAAATCATTAAAATTCAATGGATACCTTCACATGTGGGCATAACAGGAAATGAAGAAGCTGATCGTCTGGCCAGAGAAGCTAGTTTTAATGGAATACCATATAACTGCTTACCCTTGTTTACGGACTGTTTATACATGGTTAGGGAAAAGTGTTCAGAGATTTGGAGCGAGCATTTTGACGAAAGATCATTGACTAAAAGCATCTGGTATAAGACCATACAGCCTTGCCTTTCACGTTCACCCTGGTTTGCAGACTCTGGTTTGTCTAGAACAGATGTGGTGACTGCCCTAAGACTTCGGTCCGGGCACATACCACTAAATAAATTTGCCTTTATGATGGGCAAATCCAACTCACCAAAATGTGCTGAGTGCGACATAGTTGAGGATGTTTACCATGTGTTGGCTGAGTGTGCCCGGAGTGAGGTTGAGAGGGTCAGTTTTAAGCTGGAATTTGATATGGATTTGCGGGAAATGGGCATGTGTAATTTGATTCTGGCCCGTCCTCTATCAGAGGAGGCGAAATGTATTTATAAATTAGTTAAGTTATGCATTAAACGTAGATAAGTAGTTATCTCTTTGTGAGGCCTATGAGGGTGGCATGATCATGTCTGATCAAACCCTCTATAAAATAAATAAAGATTAAAAAAAAAAAAAAAATGTCTATGGATTAACTGTCAAATTGGTTATGGTTTAGTACAAAATGGAACCATTTGACAGTTATTTGATGGACACTATAGGTTAGCCACTGTCATTTAAAATATGCGCAATAGCCCTACAGGTCACTTGTGATATGGTTTTCGGCCACGGTAATGGCTTCCGGCCACCGTAGACGCGGGCCTGTGGATGGTGAGTAATGGGCTAACTCGCCGTCCGTCCGTCTTATGAGGCCGTGTCGACGAAGCGTTCGTGTTCCACGCGCGCCTCAGAGAGATGTCAGCAAAGCAAATGTTCGAAAGAGATACCGCGGCCTCGACACAAAGGGCTAAGAAGGAACATTGATGGTTTTTAGTCAGTAGAAGTCTGACTTTCACTACCGCTCTGCCCAGAGCGGGAGGATTCATTTGAGGATTTGCCACCCTCCAAAAAAAATGGTCATTGTGTCCAAAAAATATACACGTTTGTGATTAGGCCTGTTGTACTGTATGGATGGGAATGCTGAGCTGTTAGTTAAGAAGATGGGTGGAACTCTAAAGTCTCGGAGCCTCCTCATGTACCATGGTTCTGTAATACTAAATTTAGCAGAAAAATTATAGTAACTGCTCACAGACTGAGATCTGGACACATGCCGCTCAATAATTTTGGATTTTTAATGAAAAAAGTTTGATTCACCGAATTGTGAAGTGTGTGACACACTGGAAGACGTAATGCATTTACTAACGGAGAGCGTCAGATTTCAGTCTGCAAGAGAGGATCTAGTTAGAGAATTAGAGATAAATATGCACGATGTTTCCATGTTCCATCATATTTTGTCAACACCTAGCTTGGGAGCTGCTTATAATTTAATTTAATTTGTTTTGTTAAGATTTACATAAGAAGGTCCGATGGGACTGGCATGTACCTGTATAAAAGTCCTTAAAAATAAATAAAGAGAAAAAAAAAAAACGATGGGTGGAAATTATTTCATGTAGCGGAGTTGAGAATGTTGAGGTAAGGAACGAGTATATTAGAGAAACGTAAAAAGTTGGTGCAATATGTTTCCTGACTTAAAAAATATGATTCTGTTAGATTATTTATGTTGTCCGTCTGTTAGATTACCGAAAAATATTGCACAAGTGTTTTTTGTTTTATCAAATTAATAATAATTGACGAAAAAACGTGTCAAAGATCACGAGTAGGGGCTTGTGACGTCACTTTCTGGTAAAATAATTACCAAACTGTGTCGTCACAAGTTTTCGAAGCACTGTATCATTTCATTTTTTGTTTACGTGAAAAATAAACACAATATTTTTTTGGAAATCTGTCTGACGCACTAATTAGATATTTTTTGTCAACTACCATATTTTTCAACTTCCTTGGTGTCACTTGGCGACAAGTCGCTTACTTTGGCGTAACTTTTAGGGACCCATGTTATAGGAGCGAGCCCATTGCCATCAACCGGGCACAAATCCCGACTCTGTGGCTGCTACTGAGAAATTCCTGATGGAAAAACCCAATAACACTTTCCCCGACTTTGGGAATAGGGATGTTTACGGACTGTGATTCTAATTAGTCCGTCTGTTAGATTATCGAAAAAAATTGTTTAAGTACGTATTTTTTGTTTTATCAAATCAATAAAAAAATACGAAGATAAAACGCGTCAAAGATTTGAGTCCGGGGTTGTGACGTCAACGACCGCTAAAGAATGTCATACTAATGTCTCAGAAAATGAAAACGACTTTTCAAAGCACTGTATCGTCTTCATTGTTTGTTTACGTGAAAAAAGAAAAAATACGTGTCCAATATTCTTTGGAAATCTATCTGACGGACTAATTAGATTTTTTTTGTTAACTACCCTATCGAATCCAGGTCCTAATGCACAGCAGTTGCGATTGTGAACACTGAACCAAAGAGACAGTCAAGTATTTTAAGTAATCTTAGAGAATTTATTATTCCGAAATATCGCCTGTTCGTGGGGATGTGGAGACAGAGTATTTAAGACGACGCCCGGATAGGACGGCCTTAAATATATTGTGACCTGTAGTATTACATAATCCGCTGTCTTAATGTTTTATAACTGTGTTGGTTTCGTGATTTGCTATTTCAAAATAAATAGTTTTTGGTTACTTTGTAGTTTCTTTTTAAAAATTAAATGAGCTTCTGATAATAAGACATTAGTTACCTCTCTCAGAGCATCAGGCATGATATCATCATCTGGTCTGTTCTGGTATAGCGACGTGATCTCGTCCTCATTCTCTTCAAACATGCGCTCGCACTATAAAAGCATAAAAGTAATATTAGACCAAAAAATTCAGAGTTCAAAGTGATAATCATACAAGGGGTAACGGACCAAACATTGTTTACTTAAATGGGGGCTCCAAACAGATTGACATGTAATGTAATATCTAAATGACACAATAAACTTTTTCTATTTTCAACAAAATTCATAATACAATCATTAATAAAACAATCGCATCACAAATCAACAAACAGAAGATATAATAGACAAAAGAATTTGTGTAATTTATTAATTCATCACCACATTCAAAACGGTGAAGGAAAACATCTTGAGGAAACCGGCTTGTCTAAGGACCAGCAACCCGCACTGGGCCCCAATCCCTCTCATAGAGAGGGGAGGCTTGGAGTCCCAGCACTGGCAACATTATAGGCTGATTATGATGATAACTGCGCTCCATTGTTCGTTGGCAAACCTTGAGTTTGGATTTCTGGATGTTAGTCAAAAACCAGACAAAGTCTGTGGACCATAAGTTAAGACTAGGAGCATACACATGCACATGAGTTTGCGTTTCAGTTCCATTGCCCACTCACCCTTAAATAGTTCCTTCATGGATCAGTAGCTCTTCCAAAAAAAAAAAGTTTAATTCAAAGAATAAAATGATAAGTAAGTTACAGTACCGGGCGATAAATATTGCACATCGACCTTTGAATTGTACGTATAGCTATATACAGGGTGTCCAAGAACCTGGCGTCCAACTGGATTCCCACGATGCCCCAAGTTCTAACAGTACTCAGAAAAATATTTTAAAAAATCCACCCCATGTACTTACAGAATTATACTGATTTCAAAAAAAAAGGGGAAATGAGCACCCTGTGACATACTTTTGAATGCTGTGACTGCTAATGCTGATAATTTCGATATTTCTTGGAGGTTTTGTAATCTAGGGTATTGCTGTGTCTAAATAGAATGTAAAAATAAAGTACTTATTGTACCATTTTAAAATAAAATATTATTTTAACTAAAGGTGATATGGAAAACTATTGAATTTCGCAACTTTGACCGACTGTAGTGTAAAAAAAATGTACCAAAATAGTATGGCAAGTGACGTCAAATTTTGACGCGTTTATTCCTCTTTTTAAAAAGGTATAATACTTACACATTAATTTGAAAAAAAAAAAATTTGATAATATTTTTACTCAACAACCCAATTTTTACGATGTCTTACAGAATTCTTAGAAAGAAAAATTTACGACGAATTGAATCTAACCTCTAAAGAATTACTATTGTATGCTCATAAAAATAACAACAGGCCTCTCAAAAAACAGGTTAGACCGTAAGGGACGGTATGTGCATGCATCTCACCATAGTGATTCGTTATTACAACAGGAGGGAGCAAGACAGAAACTATCTTTGCGATTTGCTGGTTCTTCTTTATGGTACCCCATTATTCAGGTAAGAGTGAGGGAGAAAAAGGTTAGAGGTGCGAGTGAGATAGATAGTGACGCTATCTGGGATCGTGCTATTTAGGATAACAGTACGGTCAGTACGCGTCACTGCCTCCTGCCGTTACTACGCACCTCTCTCTTATTGTTACCATTGATCACGTACTACGATTTAAAGCTTTGTTTATTGGACTCGATTACTCTTTGTGCTCTGGACTTTGAAACGAACTCTTTACGACGACCTTTGCCTGTGTTTGGACAGTTTGTGTTTTGTGTGTGCTACCATGGCGACCTACACTCCGCAAGAATACGCAAATATGCACTACATTTATGGAGAATGTAGAGGTAATGGACGAGCTGCAGCGAGACTTTACAGAGAAAGGTATCCGAGGGCTACGCGATATCCCGACCATCGAGTTTTCATTAATGTGCACAGATCACTATGTGACGGGCGGTTCCCCAATCAAGTAGCTGGTGAAGGACGACCCGTAAATGACTTCATACGCGATGAAGTTTTAGAGGCGGTGTCGGCAAATCTAAGCATCTCTGTGCGAGGAATAGAAGCTGATACGGGGATACCGAAGAGCACAGCACACAGTATTCTCCAAAAAGAAGAATATCATCCGTACCACGTACAGCGAGTGCAAAGTCTTTTACCTCGAGACTATCCGAGCCGAGTCGCGTTTTGTGAAACAATCCTGCAAAAACATCGAGAAGACGAAAACTTTATCGACAAAATTTTGTGGTCAGATGAATCAACATTTAAGAAGGATGGCTACATGAACCTACACAACTTGCACGAGTGGCATGTGGAAAATCCGCACTTGATGCGAGAAGATAGATCCCAGTACCGGTTCAAAGTGAACATGTGGACCGGTATTCTCTGTGGGAATATTATTGGTCCATTTGAGATGCCCGAGAATTTGACTGGCGAATCATATTTAAATTTTCTTCAAAATGATTTGCCAAACTTACTAGAAGAGACCCCACCAGATATGTGGTTCCAACACGACGGCTGTCCAGCACATTTTCGCGTATCCGTTAGAGAGTTTTTGGACGAGCAATACCCGAACAGGTGGATTGGGCGATCAGGAACAATCCCGTGGCCAGCCCGCTCACCTGACTTAAATCCGCTGGATTTTTTTTTCTGGGGAACTATGAAGGAGCTCGTTTATGCGAAGCCCATTAATGACATCGCTGACCTTCGTGAGAAGATAACACAAGCAGTGCAGGTGATACGTCAAAAAAGTTACTCGCGAAACATAAAGCGGTCCTTTTTAAGGAGAGTGAGAGCTTGTATTGCCGCGGGTGGTCAACATTTTGAACATTTATTGTAATAAAATATCTTTAAACTAACATTCTTTGCTTTTATTCTACTGGGAACCCATCTACCTGTGTGTATTTCCTTCTTGCTCACTCTTGGAACCGAAGTAAATAATAGTAGTAACATAACAGTTTCTAAGATAAGAAAGGGTCCGACAGTTACCGTTAGTAGGTAGGCACTTCGTAAAAATTGGGTTGTTGAGTAAAAATATTATCAAAAATTTTTTTTTTCAAATTAATGTGTAAGTATTATACCTTTTTAAAAAGAGGAATAAACGCGTCAAAATTTGACGTCACTTGCCATACTATTTTGGTACATTTTTTTTACACTACAGTCGGTCAAAGTTGCGAAATTCAATAGTTTTCCATATCACCTTTAGTTAAAATAATATTTTATTTTAAAATGGTACAATAAGTACTTTATTTTTACATTCTATTTAGACACAGCAATACCCTAGATTACAAAACCTCCAAGAAATATCGAAATTATCAGCATTAGCAGTCACAGCATTCAAAAGTATGTCACAGGGTGCTCATTTCCCCTTTTTTTTTGAAATCAGTATAATTCTGTAAGTACATGGGGTGGATTTTTTAAAATATTTTTCTGAGTACTGTTAGAACTTGGGGCATCGTGGGAATCCAGTTGGACGCCAGGTTCTTGGACACCCTGTATAATTGTTTATAGCTATAATAATATAATTGTTAATTTGATATATATATATATATACAATGTGGAGCAGGACGATTGACATTCCTCTAAACCACGTAAAGAAAGGCATGCTCTTGACCCGTATACAAAAAATCAATCAAATCCAATGACTACTTTAGCCACAGGAAATTATTTTTCATTTTCTTATTTTTCAACATGATGTAGATCGGAGTCCGTAATAATAGGTAAACATTGTAAGGTCAGGAACCTGTGCAAAAACCTACGATTCTATTCTCAACGTCTCAATACGCTTGAAAGACAGAGAAAGGTGTCATACGATCCCACTCTGACGCGCCCCGCACACTCCCACAAAATACTACAATTATAAAGAAAAAGTAATATTACTTACGCAAATAATGCATTAGTGGTGCATAGAAAATTGCGAGTGTGTGTGTGAGCGGAATTTTTTTCGGCAAAAAGTCCTTGACTCGGTAACTATGTCAGTCAGTGCATAGCGGCGCCCTTTGAGGAGAGCACACGCCTACTTTTTTTATCACAAGACGAGCCGCGCGCGCATTGTCGTGATTTTATGAAAAGTTTGTTGTTATTGTGATTAAAGACGATTTATGATATTTGGATTAGTGCATAGGTTACTGTGACTTATTGGTGTTAGTGTAATATTAGTTATTTAGGCATTTATTAGGTAGCTAGTTTTGTGATTTAGGTTAAGTTAGTAAGTTTTTTAGTTTAATTATGCCTCAAATAAGGTTTTAAGTGATTAATTATTCAATCAGTGATCTTTTATTAATTAACAACTCGCAACTTAGTGAGTTTATGCCGCTGATTTGTTGTTCTCCGATAAAAAGTACCTACGCCCAACATCGCCGCCGCTCGCTGCACCCCGCGCACTAGGTCAGTGACTTTTCGTAGTTAAAGCGTGTTTACTTTTTATGCAGTTGATTCTGCTATTTATTTTGTTTGAAAATTGCAATTTTTAAATTTTCCACTAACTACTAATCTTCGTGTTTTAAAATGTTTCGATGGACTAGTACAGTGCTAGTTTTAATTTAATGTCGTAGTTCCAGATCCACATTGTATAAAATGACTGACGTGTCATATATTAGCAATAATATTGTATTAACTAAATAGTATAATTGCCCTTTATCTGTACAAAGGTTCTACCTTTCCAAAGGTCGATGTCTTTAGTTCTTTTTTTCAAAGCATTTTAGGAGACTTGAGAAATCCGATATTGTGCTGCCTAATTAATTAGAGTTTGGACGATAATCCTGATTCTTTCAAAATTTCATGGAGCGTTTAGTAAGTGCTCCATACTAGTCGAGCGACTGCCTATCTGACCTCTACATCGCAGTTAATATTGGGTAATCCGATACTCTTTAGTAAGACTGGCTATCAGACTTTCGGTCAACTGACTAACCGTTACGGCTGTCAAAGAACTGTAAACTGTCAAAAAACTACAAACTGTCAAAGTACTACAAACTGTCAAAGAACTACAAACTGTCAAAGAACTACAAACTGTCAAATAACTACAAACTTTCAAAGAACTACAAACTTACATAGTACTCCAGACTCTTGTTGAGATCGTCATCAGTGACGAACTTGGTCTTTGAGAAGTCAGGGTTCATTCCGCCGTTCTTCATGATGAGCTGCATGATAGCCAGCTTGTTGGTAGACTTGTAGTACACGCGGACGTAGTCGTCCATTTTCTTGCCTGGAAATGGTTTAGAAAGAAGTTATAGTCAAGAAAAAGAGTTGACCCAGAGTTAATATTTAAAAACAATAGTCTATAATGACAAGGAGGAGCTCGTGGCTTAATAAGAACTGCCACTCGGGTCGATCTTTAGGTTAAGCTTCGCTTGCCTAGGTCGATCTGTGGATGGGTGACCGCCCATTACATACCGAGTTTCCTCCGTGCCTCGGAAAGCACGTTAAGCTGTTGGTCCCGGGTGCCATATATAGATCTTTGGCAGTCGTTACGGGTAGTCAGTGACCTGAAAGTCTGACATCCAGTCTTACCAAAGGGTATCGTATTACCTAGTATTGACTGGGTTGTGGAGGTCAGATAGGCAGTCGCTCCATGTAAAATACTGGTATTCAGCTGCATCTGGTTAGACTGGAAGCCGACCCCAATATAGTTGGGAAAAAGGCTAGGCAGATGAGTCTTTAATGACAAGATTCTTATAGAAACCTAGCGAAATAAGAATGTATATTTGGATTTCTTCTGGATCACAGCCTTGACTTAAGACGAGGGTGTATAACCAGTGGTGTGTTGCCAGTGATGACTTATGGCACAGTGACGTGGTTAACTGCTGGCGTCTTAGAGGAACTCAGAGTCACGCAACGACCCATGGAGAGAGCTATGCTCGGAGCTCAGGAAATTCGCCGATGAACCAGGGTCATCCGAGATAGCTCTCAGAATATGCAAGTTGAAATGGCAATGGGTAGGTCACATCGCTTAAAGAACCGATGACCGATGGGGAAGAAAGGTTCTCGAGTGGCGACCGGAAGACGCAGCGTTGGTAGACCTCCCACCAGGTGGACCGACGAGAGTCGCCCGCAACCGGTGGATGCAAACGGCAGGTTGCCGTTCGTTATGGCGTTCTATGGGGGAGGCCTTTGTCCAACAGTGGATGTCTTATGGCTGATGATCATGATGATGACAGCCTTAACTAATATATTAAAAGATCTCGTAGAATTACGCAACATCACGTCTGTTATCCCCGACGGGTTAGGCAGAGGTGTACCTAATAGAACACCAACATTTCGCCAGATAAGTCCCATGTAATAGAGAGCGTGCCTATTGCCATCATAAGCGCACAAATCCAGTCTCAGTGGCTGCTACTGAGATTTTTTTTAAAGAAAAACCCTGTAACAATTGAGCTTTATCTAATAGCTTTAGATAAACTTAGAAAAATAAAAGTATAAAACTAAAACCCGACTACGACAACAAAAAACTACGTTGAAAAAGTATTAAACAAGATACTTTTTTTATTTAAACAATTTTGGTGTTACTTAAATCACTCTTTTGAACACATTATTTTTTTTCCGCTAAGAGGGCGCCATATCGAGTTTTGTGACATGTCACTTTAGCCTATGTTCAGCGGACAATTAAGACGGTTCTAACGATACCTCATATGATACAATAAGCAGATTGGGAGCTTTGAGGGAAATGGGTGAACATACTCACATGCCTGTCCAAATCATAACCCTCCTGCCGTAGTAGGGTAAAAATACAAACACATCAAGGTAACCAAAACTGTAAAATGTTCCCTAAAAAGCAAGTCTTCAAAGCAATAGTGAACAGGCATCTTGTGAGCACGGTCGTTCCATCATAGACCTCATGTCTTTTCACCAAGCGTGACTGAGATCAAGAGTAGACTCTCATTCTATTTGTATTTGGCTTAACAAGTATTCTTCTTCCATGCTTATGGTATCATTTACTACTTTCTCTTTCAATTACTGGCCCTTTTATTATTAGCCTATATTGTCTCACAGCTGGGCAAAAGCCTCCCCCATAATTTTGACCAACTGGCCCATTTAGCAAATAAATAAAAAACTTACAGATTTCATCGATCACTTCGGAGATGTAGACAGCTGAACGGTGCGCGGGAACCTTGTCTTGCATGGTGTTGCCTTGCGCGTCCATCCTGAAGTTGCCAACCTGAAATAAATATTTTTTATTCTTTTATTCAGTACTAGACAAGCCGACCCACATCAGTTTCACCTGGTGATATGATTGTCATGCAGACTTTTAGCCCCTATTTTAATAAATTATTATTTATCTACTGTTCTGATATTATTTAAAGACAGTACAGTTGGCGCAGTGGCACAAGCAGTTGACGGCTGCGCTACGTGTCACGGGTTCGATCCCTGCACGGAACAAATATTTGTATGGCCTACAGATAGTTGTTTTGGGTCTGGGTATTTGTGTATGTGAGTTGGTTAGTGTACTATTTCCTAGTAGTGGGGCAATGTTTTAAATAAAAAAAAAACATTTAACGGATATGTTGTTAGGTATTTAAGGCAATTTTGATTTACACACTTTCGGTGCACTTTCACCCAGTATAACCCGCCTGCGAGTTGTCGCTATAATACGTAGCTATAGATGACTTTGAAATTTCGGGCATACAAAGAAATGTTTGAACTGACAGGGAAAGAGTTTAATGCACAACGTATTTAATGTATTTAAGTGGGTATTTGTGTATGCGAGTTTAAATGTTTGTGAACGCAACCACGATACAGAAGAAATTCCTAGTGTGGGCCAACGTTTTAAAAAAAAAATTGGATAAGAAAATAATACCATAATTATGGATCAAAATAGATTCGTAAATAACCCATTATTTTTTCAGTAATATGTGTAAGATATAAATGGTTACTGAGGGTTATCCTTAGGAAATAGACATGTACAATCGCGGACTTTTTCTTTTTCGTAGACCTTTTTTAAGATAGGTAGGTATACAAAATTGTAGTACATTATTTTGAAATTAATATTGTAATCTCAAACTGTTTTTTGTCTCAAATAATTATAGTAAATACATAGCACGTTTAATACTTTAGTGGTACAGTCGCAGTATACAGGTAATAATAATACACCGTTACATTTTGATCGTTTTAATCCCGTGGAGGGTCAATCCGGTGCATGAAGCACTATCGATTTGTAAAGACAAAATAAAATAAAAAAGGTTTTTTTCTTTTAAACTCGAATTAATTCTCGCATTAGTGAAAAAACAATGCGAACCATTAGTAGGCACTATTCGATGCTAACAACAATGACGCGTAAGCGCAGTCAACGTGGACTCACAAAAATTAGCCAATGCTAGAGCAAACCCCGCCCCCAAACCTTATTTGATTGGCAATGCAAAAGGCGCGCGCCTCGCGCACCCCGCGCGCTAAGGGCAGCACAAGACCATGTCATTTAAATAATTTAGTTTCTCTAAGACGGTGTGAAACATGACGGATGTCCAGCACATTACGAGCGTAATGTACGTAATCACCTAAATTCCGTGTTTGGAGATCTTTGGATTGGACGGGGTGGTCCAGTTGCTTGGCCAGCAAGGAGCCCGGACCTTACCCCGCTGGATTTTTATTTGTGGAGTGAAGTGAAACGATTGGTGTACAGAAACGAGCATCAAACTCGTGAACAAATGAAAAGTGCGATAGTGGACGCGTTCGATGTTTTAAAAAGTGACAGAGACACATTATTGAAATTAAAAAACAATTTAATTAAACGTGCAAGATTATGTATCGAAAGGAATGGTTTGCATTTTGAACAATTATTACGCTATCGTGAAGTGTAGAAGTGATTAATTATTAGTTTTGTAACAGAACTCTTCTTTTTAATCGTTGTAAGTAATTTTGATTCCACATTTTTAAATACGCCATAACTCTGCGCCTGTAAGGACTTATTTTTACATGTACCTACCGCTTTTAGCTTATGTAATTCTTTTAATTTTATTAGGTATGTTCCGACACCTAGGCACAAAACAATTATGACGGTCCTAAGCCCGTAAAGGTATGAAGGAAAATTTGGAATCATTTCATTTGTTAACGTGAACACCAGATGAGCGACTCAATAACCTAAGCTGATCGGGTTCATTAACCTAAGCTCGAAGGTAGGTAGTTAGGTACGCACTGACGACGACGCGGCGTACGCGTAGGTAACTAACTCGTGTGCTACTACTGGTTTCATGCATTTTGCGAATATTACGTTATCACTTCCAATTTTTTTTATTTTAAGAGATAGAATGCTGTGGAAGCTGTTGATGAATAGTATTTTGTAAGTTAAACCACCCGTGCAAGGGATTAAAACGATCAAAATGTAACGGTGTATATTTTCATTGCAATTTGGTTTTATAAAGAGTTTCGCATTCCCTCTAAATGTATCTGTATAATCTTAAAGGTAAATGTAAGTTAGCTGTTGTAATGTGTTACTTATTAGCTTGTTCGACTGTACAAGTTATGTTAAGGCCAAGATGTTTACTAGACACAATATTTAATTTAGGGGGTTGGGCGCTAATGATAAGATTAATTGTCGCTGGCGTGTCTTATCTAATCAAGAACATAATCAACACGCTTCAATACTCATTCCCTATTAGGCAATGTTTTTATCTATCACATAAAGTGATATTGACCATCCCCTTGCATTAACCAATACTGATATATATTTATTTATTTATTTATTTAAACTTTATGCACAATAGTGATACATAGGCGGACCTAACCCACCACCAACCTAATACCTAATTTACCCAACCACCTACCTAATTACCCACCCATACCTACCATATACCTAATTTATACAGGTTCAATATTCTCAGTAGCAGGCACGGATTCTGGATTTCTGCCCAGTTGATGTATAGGCTCGCTAACTTGTAGTTAAAAATAACTTGCGAAATATAGCTGTACTATTAAGCCTGAAATCCCCCAAGTTTTAGGTAGAGGTGGCCTAAAATTTGGGGGATTTCAGGCGTGATGTTGTGTTTAACATTACGTACGTTTATTTTTTCGTATTTTAAGCACTGCCATACCGCTCGTCCGATTGCGATAAAAGTAAATCTATTGTTTGCACTTGCGTGAAGGTTATAGCCACGGGCGGAAGTTAATAAAACGTAAACAATTTTTTTTTTTACATACTTTAGTTATTCATTTTTTTTACTTGACACATGGCTACTGTTGCTGTATACAGGGTGTAAATTAACCCATCACACAGCCTTCAACCAAGCATTCTGTAAGTACATGAAACTAAGTACGCCCCTACGCAAATACTTTTGCTGGGTAACAACTGTTTTGTTTGGGGTAAAAAATCACATTTTACGGTAAAACTTAATGTGGCACTCTTAAAACATTGTGCTAGTGGATTCTTTGAATAGTAAACGGGTCATGGGGGTAATTTAAGTAAAGTTATAACCTGAAAAACTAGTATTTACAAAAACAGCTGTAAAAATTTTGGAACTTTGACCCCCAATATCTCTGTACCTAGGGGGTTCTCAGGTATGGTCTAGAACAAAAAAATGTTCGCAGTGGTGGGAAGAACTAGTGCCCTTTGTTTGCGTTAAGGGTACTTTTACACCCTTTATGAGTAAAACTAAAAATGCACTTGATTTTAAGTGCATAGTTGACTTGCCAAAGTGTTTTCCGAAGCACGGAGGAAACTCTGTATGTAATGGGTGGTACACTCATCCACAGACCCACATAATTATGCAAGAGAGGTTTAACCTGAAGATTGATCTGCATGGTAGTCATTATTAAGCCAAAAGCTCCTTTCTGCTGTTTTTTTTTTACAGAAGCATAAAAAATAAATATAATCTATCCACCACTGAAATAGGTACCTGCTGATTAAAGAGCAATTCACAAAAAAACCCACTTCTGTAAAATGATTACCGTAATCATTTTACTTTAACTGCTTACAGAGAGAGATAAGGCGTTATTAATCTACATGATTTAATTACATGTTACTATATTCATTTAACTGTAACCTGAACTTAAACAAAACTATAATTAATTACCACACAATTTTTCAGTCACCGAAATCACTTTTTCTTTACTTAAAAATATCCAAGTTAAATAAAAAACTAAAACTGCTGTACTCAAGAGATATTTAATGATTACTTAAGCTGTCACTTAGTAAAGATTTGACAAACTTTTATGACAAAACTGTCAAAACCTTTACTAAGTGATGGCCTTTACGAAGTTAGTCTATCAACCTATAATATTCCCACTGCAGGGGGCTGCTGATGTGAGTGGCAGTTGGCTGTAACCCACCAAGCTCCAAGTGGTCACATATCTTTGGATTTCCACTTCTAAGACGTGCCAATTTTCTTCAAGGTTTTGAAAGCAGTCATGTTTTAATAAATTACACAAAGTTATGACCTGAATGTTGTTAAATACTCCGGTTTATCAGGACTATATAAGTAAATTCATACACTTTTCTGTGACTCTTAAGTATGTCATGTATCTTTTTTCTTTGATGCAGTGTAATAAATATTAAAAAAATAAGAACTGTGAAACAGATGAAGCAGCAAAGGTTTTACTGTTTGCTGGCCGAGACAAAGAAATCAATGCTGTCCAACATTTCAGTTGACGTTATTGCAAAAATCTTAGGAAACACCAAAGTAAGGAAGTACCTCAGGAATGATAAGAACAAGTTGATGAGTTAGTCTTGCTGTAACCTTGATATTATTTTTTATACAATATCCTGAGCTTCACTGATCAACTTTTTGCTTGCTTGTTATGCTTTGTGTCTACTAATAGGTTTTCTTGTTTAAATATTAATAATTTCCTTATACCACACCCATATAAGTTTGCAGTTGCATAAAGACAGACCTAATCCCCATTCCCACTAGGAGGGTTGTTGACGGTAAATACATGTTCAAAGTGCTCGCATTAAATAATAACTTTTTTAGTGTAAAAACTCACAGAAACCCAGAACCTTTTATGTGACTGGACAAATTAAGTGTTGTGCGAACTGTGGCAATATTGGTTGCATCGTTGGTGCTGTGATATCAATGATAAAACACCTAAAACAATTTCCGAGTGAATGAAATTTGACCTAAATTATTGCGATTACCCACAACAAATCGAGCAAACATTCCGAAACGCCTGAAGAAATTGCGTGGGCAAATTGTAGTAACCTATATTGTCTAGAGTATCAGACAGGCGTTCTACGAAACTCATTGCTGCAACTTATTGCTATTGTTAAACATATTTTACCTCGGTTTTTGAAGAAAAATATGGCTAGTGTGCCGCGCACCCCTCCAAAAATACCAAAAACTCAGACTAACAACATGAGCCAGACTAAATCTGAACCGGACATCAATTCTGCAATAACAAGGAGCGACTACGTAAACACTAGTAGGAATAAACGTCTCCGTCACAACCAAACACCGGACAGCTCACCGCAAGGTGTCACTGGTCAAAGCTCGCAGGAACTTCAAGATCGATCTGACGATTGGAAAGAGGATCCAAACAGTACTATCGCGAAAATGTTAGCACATCAGACCTCAGTAATATCCAAGTTAGCTACTGACATCGGGGAAATTAAAACTCAAAACACCCTGATACAAGTGTCAAATGCAGAAATATGCAAAACAAATGAAGAGATTGTAAAGTCAATGTCGTTCATTAATTTACAATTTGAAGAACTGAAAAGAGAAGTAGAAGATCTAAGAAAAGAGCGACAGGAACAAATATTGTATGTTGAAAGCTTGGAGAAAAAAATACAGGATCTACAATATAAGTCGAGGTCGTCTGGAATTGAAATCCGAAACATACCACAGTCAGACACGGAAACAGGTACCAGTCTTATCAAAACAGTCTGCAGCATAGGCGAAGCTGTTGGTGTACAGATAGCTGAGTCTGACCTGCGGGATATCTATCGTTTACCTGGAAAATCCTCCAATACTCCCGCCTCTTCACGACCAATAATAGCGGAATTTTCTTCGGTACTGAAAAAACAGACAATGATATCTGCCGTCCGATTATATAACAAAGACAAAGGAAAGGGCGACAAAGTAAACACTGCACTCATCGGTATCCCAGGAACATCTCAACCGGTCTACGTCGCGGAACAGCTGCCTGCTAATACCAAGAAACTATTTTATCTAACGCGTGAATTTGCAAAAAACAACCAGTATAAATATTGTTGGATTTCCAACGGCAACATTTTCTTACGAAAAAAAGAGGGAGACAAACAGGTATTAATACACTCAGAGAAATGCCTCCAGGTTACCGCCGGCACTAACATGATGTGACTAGTAGATCTTGTGAGTAACTATGTTAAATCTGTTCTTCTTAAATATTATTTTAATTCGTTACGTTTTTTACACACAAACACATACACAGAATTAAACACACACAAAAATTCCATACCAAACACATACTGTTCTCCACCACTTATACATCACCATACATATGATACTCGTATTAGCACACCCAAAAATCATCTCTCATACCCCATTACTAAATATATTTTTCCAACATTAATATTCATAAACCAGTTTTACACTGCTAACCGGTTCCTCACTTTTTTATTGTCAATGCATTCTGTTACCATTTGCATTGTCAGAAATAAATACTTGATTATTTATACAACTTTTGGACCACTTTCTTTCGAACTTCATAATTATTTCTGTTCGCTGCTGTAAATGATTTGCTTAACAACGTAGAACAATTTCGCGTCTCTGAACCAATTACTTGTAATCCCGAACAATGCAGTTCTTACATACAGCCCCCAAACTATTTAAAAATCTTACAACAAAACATCCGCAGTATTAATCGCAACTTCCATGAATTATTGGTAATGATGGCTAGGCTGAAATTCGATTGTGATATTATTGTATTATCAGAGTGTTGGCTCTCTCAGGTATCTTGTCTCCCTAAATTAAATGGCTACAGTTCACATAAAACATCTAAAAATCACAATAAAAATGATGGTATTGTGGTCATGATAAATAATCGGCATAACTTTAAAATTGAGGAACCGCTGTTTATGGAAGCTAACTGTTTGGTCGTTAAGATGGGGACAAATCATACCGTTGTAATAGCTATATATAGACCACCATCATTCAAAAAACTTGACAACTTTTTAATATCACTAAATGATCTTTTAAATAAATTATCAAATTTTCGGAATATTATTATAACGGGCGATATCAATATAAACATTCTAAATTCTGATGCTAACTGCTTGGCTTACCTCGACATTGCTTCGTTTCATGGTTTACTGCCAGCTATATATTCACCCACTAGAGGTAATAATTGCCTTGACCATGTAATCGTTAAGACGAAACAAAATGCTTTTACCTTCAATTTGAAAACTACGATATCTGATCATGAAGCTATATTGTTTTGTCTTAATTGCAAAAGTTCCGGAAAGAGAAAAGATGTTGGCGCGGTTAAGAAACTTAATTGGGAGGGAGCTGTGCTGGATTGCTCAGAGATGGATTTTGGTCAAATTTATAATGAAGTAAACCCCTGTTTAGCTACTAATATGTTTGTAAATATTATTGCAGACTTAATACAGAAACATACTGTGATCCTAAACATTCCCCGAAACAAAACTCTTCTAAAGCCATGGATCACTACTGGCCTTCTACGTTGTATTAGAAATAGGGACCAAATGCACTCTAAAACTAAAAAGGAACCAAATAATTTAATTTTTTGTACCACATATAAGCGCTACAGAAATTTCTGTAACAATCTACTAAAAAAACTGAAACGCCAATTTGAAAAAGATCAATTGCAAATGGCTAAAGATAATTCTAAAAAGCTATGGAATTCTATAAAAGCCCTAACAAGTTATAATAATAGTAAAGAAAATATCTCTTCTCACGACTTGCTATCTGCTAACTCATCCCCGCAGTTGTCTATCAACACTGTAAATGATTTTTTTGCTAGTGTTGGTAGTCGACTAGCACAAATAATACCTGCTACTCCACCTTTTCCAAAAACCGTTGTTAATAAAGAATATTCATCATCATGTAACTCTTTTGTTTTGCTGAAAGTGGATTGTGATGAAGTTAAAAACATTATACTTAATTTAAAAAACGATTGTCGAGCGGGTTGGGACAACGTTTCGTCTAGGTTTCTACAAAAAGTGGTAGGTATCGTTACTCCTGTGCTCACCGATCTCATAAATCGCTGTCTAGAGGCTGGTGTTTTCCCCAATGCTCTTAAAAAATCTATACTTATTCCTATACATAAGGCAGGGGACACCGACTGTGTAAACAATTATAGACCTATCTCAATCCTCACAGCATTGTCAAAAGTATTTGAACGTGTCATAAATGGTAGGCTTATAAATTATCTAGAGTCAAATGAACTACTGTCCTCATCACAATTTGGTTTCAGAGCAGGCAAATCTACTGAGCAGGCTGTTCATAATTTCACCACCTTCTTAGTTAGGAGTATGGATGCAAATAAGAAATGTATTACCATCTTCATTGACCTTGCTAAGGCATTCGACACAGTCGGTTGTTCCAACCTTTTAAATAAATTAAACAGCATGGGAATTCGGGGGAAACAGCTTGATCTTTTGGCTGACTATTTGTCGGGCAGATCCCAGTGTGTGAGTATCGGTGACTACACGAGTGATAATCAAAGGGTGACATTTGGAGTCCCGCAGGGAAGTATTCTTGGACCCACCTTATTTATATGTTACATAAATGAGCTCTGCCAGCTTCAAATTAAGGACTGTAATATTATTTCATATGCAGATGACACGACTTTGACATTTGTAGGTGACACCTGGGGAGAGGTTTATGCTAAAGCCCAGGCTGGTTTTGACACTGTCTGCCACTGGCTTGCTGCAAATTCACTCACATTGAATGCGGACAAGACCAAATTCATGCAATTCTCGATTCGCAAGCAAGCAGTGACTTCACAGAACGTACCTCAAATATTTTCTCACAAATGTTCTGTCCCTCCCGTGCTACAATGTAATAATTGTCCGCAAATAGAATTGGTCAAATCTGTTCGTTACTTGGGCGTTACAATTGACAATAGGCTTTCTTTTGGAGACCACATTCATAACGTCGCCCAGAAAGTGCGGAAACTTACGTACATTTTTAGACAACTCAGACACATAGCAGACAAGAAGACGCTGATCATGGTATACTATACCTTGATTCAATCTATTATAACGTACTGTATTACTACATGGGGTGGCACGGGCAAAACAAAATTGTTGGAGCTGGAGCGAGCCCAAAGGCTGATTTTAAAGGTTTCCTTCTTTAAACCTAGACTATTTTCTACCCGGAAATTATATCAGGAAACTGGTGTACTAACGGTGAGACAACTGTACATTCTCCTGAGTGTTCTTCGACAACATAAGGATAAAGAAGAGTTTACCCAGGAAATGAGTAACACAAGAAGGCACTATGCCGTGTGCAAAACCTCTAAAACTAAAACTAGATTTGCTCAAAATTTTTATAACTTTATTGCACCTAGATTATATAACCAAATTAATAAACATAAAAATATATTTAATGATAACTCTAAGCAATGTAAGAAAAAAGTATCATCATGGCTGTTGGGATTCGACTATAAAGGGACTGAGGAACTCCTGGAAATAAAAAAGTAAATATAAATAAATTTAAACTGAATATCACGTTTTTTGTAGAATTTCAAAAACATACATCACACAACACACAATCACCACACACCACACACAGTACACCACACACTCTTTGTATATAAACACACACTCATACAACACAACTCGTATACTATCACATCTACACTACTTTTGCTACTTTTGTTACTTTTCTCAAATAAATATCTTAGTGGGAACCTGGTGTCCTGAAATACAGGCTTCGGCTTAGTTTTAGGCACCAGTCTCCCACAAATAAAATACTTTTTTCTGTATAAATATGTTAGTTTTTAAGTACTGATTGTCTTTATTTTATTTGTGGAAGAAAATAAAACAAATTATTATTATTATTATTATTAATTTAATTTATTACAAATTATAGTGTGTTACACCACCATTCAAAGTTACAAATTAGACAAGTCTTAATATTCCTGCTAACTTTAAAAATTTGCCATGATGAATGAAACATATCCCTGGCTAGCTGAGAGAGACCATCGAAGTGTAAAAGAAGTTTTAAATGTTTATTTTGTGAAAACCGATGTGGTTTTGTCAGATAAACAGAGACAGAGGAATTTATTATTATAATAAAAAGTTATTTTATGACATACAATAAATGGATATAATATTACCTATTAGTGATTGAATCATAATCAGGTTATTGAAGAGTTTATTAAAAAAAAAAGTTGGGAAATTAAAATTTATACTTACATCGACTTTTTTCCATTTATCTACTTTGGTTATCACTTCGTTAAGCTCGTCGAAGGTCGTCCGGCACACTGAAATTACAAGTTTACTACAATTAACCATCAGATCTATGAAAAATTAGTTTTCAACTTTTCGGCAAATACACACACCTAAACACTTCAAGTTTCTGGGGTCTATCCTCGCAGTGACCGCTACAAACAAAATTGCAAACGCAAAGAAAAGGGTTGCAGCACGCATCTTAGACTGCTAATTATCTTTCTAGGACAAATAAGTGTTTAATTTACAAGAAAAAGTAGCTAAATGTCGAGAAAATTTCAATACGTGTTGAAGAAGTTTATCATTTTTCAGTCATACACGATCTCTGTGTTGATTGGACGGTATTTTTTTTAATGAAACACTTCATTTCTATTGGATTAGCCATGACAGCATTGACAGCTACAGGTCGACTTAATATAATTGCATAGTCAGCGCTGGCATCTTACATGCTTGATACGGCTTTTAACCTTTGTTGGGTTATTGTTTTAAAAAGCTATTGAGTTTTTTAAATAATTATATCTAGGGATTCTAGAACACGGTGGGCAACAAGAATTAAGTTATAAATTATTTATTACGTCTACTAGACTTTTGATAAAATTATTGCAAAATAAATTAAAGATCTGTCTGTAAACACCATTGAGGTATGATGTACTAATGGTAAACACAGCGATATTTTTACAATCGGCAACACTATGGCCATAAATCATTCTGTTTCGGTTTTTGTCTATGTGTGTGTCAGTGTGTGTAGCGAAACAGGAAAAACATCAATGTCAAGACAATCACTTATCACATTTTTATCACATGAGCCGATATTATTATTGAATGTGATGTTTCTAAAAAAACATTTTATAATTTTTAAATGGTTGGTTGTTATTAGTTAAGCCAAGTAAAACAGTTAAGCTTTACTATAATTTTGTCCTTTCTGACTCCCTCGATTGCCCGTTCTCCGGTTTTCCGCCCGCCGCCGCCCCCCACCTATCAACCGACCCAACCAAATCAAACTTACCAACAGTTCGCATTCGGTCTCTATGCGCGCGGGACGTTTGCTCAACGGCATGTATAATTTTTTTATGCACATCAAATTGTTTAAAAACCTTAAAATACCTTGAATATTACTATTGCATCGTCTCGGAGTGACGTTCCAGTGAGTTTTGTGAAGAAATACACACGTTTCGTGTAAAAATTCAGGTAAGTGACTGCTTGACAGATTGCGTCTTTTCTTATTCCAAGCTTTTAATGTGGTCTTTTTAGTTGATTTTGATTGCTTTCATCTGTGTAATACGTGTAGTGGTGAAATAGGGATAGGATGGCTAATGCCATATTGCCTGTTACAACTTGTCCGGCACACCTGTGCCATTACCATACGCTACTCAATCAGCCCAAATGTAGTATTGCATATTTTATGTAACCTTTCAAAAAATCATCTTGTCAATCGACTGCGTCATGTGCAGTTAGAAAATCCCAATTTCTTAATGAGAGAGCGCGCGGTCTGTGCAACCTGACGACTTGGCAACGCGCTGCCACTCGATAATAACTTGATAAAAAGTTAATTTATCAAACAAAAAATGTGTTATTATCCGTGGACCGGCGTTTCCCTTTGTTTTCCGTGTGAAATCGTCCCTTTGTCCTTCGGTAGGGCGCGCTGGGCGCGTCGCGGCACAGGAATTTCGACTCTAGAAAAGTGCCATAATACAATGATGGTATACATTGGTGGTAGGTCGCGCAGCTCGTCGCTTGCTCGCGTCGTTTTCACAACGCCTGTGTTCTTGCGTATCTACGTGGACGACGTCAGTGTGCTCGTGCGGTAGTTTGTTTATAGTCGCTACCGGACGAATACGACATGTATTATTACAAAGGTAAGGCTCAGAATCGTATGTAGGTCGGCGTCCTCGTCGGTGTTTGTCTATCGATCTCTGCGGTGGCCAATGGCACATGTCGGCGCGGTCCTGCGCGGCCGCGCCTCGCTTCGCTCTTTGGTGAAAGCCGGGCGCGCTCGGACGATATATTACAATTCATGTACATCTATACGATGTCTATAGGTACTATCTTATCATTGGAAACGCTGTTATAATACCTCCCTCCCTTCCCCTTCACTCCCCCCTCCTTACTCCTGCGCCCGCCGGATCCGAAGGCCTACTAGATCATGAGTTTTTTTTTTCAAATAAGAACCCGCGAAGTTCATGTATAAATTGAAATCGTGAATGTTTTGTCGAGCGCTGTTTGGCGACCTCCGGCGTCACGGAGTGCGGGGGGAGGGCGACAGAAATAGAAGTGCGGATTGGAAACGTGCGACGTGGCAACGTCGCGCGCTCGTCCGTGCTCAGTGTCGGTTCAAAATGGCGTCTGTGCGTGATCGATACCGCGGAATTTGCGTTGAAAATGACCGTATTTGTGATGTATCTGGTTGTGAGTCGGCCGGAGGGCTACCCTGGCAGCACGGGGCAGACGCCCCGCACCCGGCACTGGCTCACGAACCTCTCAAAGTACGTATGTCAACCATATTGCGCCGACACTTTGCCCCCTACATAAATACCTAGGTATGGCTAGGGTACGCTTGCAATCTCGATGATCTAGACATCTACAGCATATCCGATATTCACTATTGAGATATCTTGAACTTTCAGCCTGCAGCGTACTCGATGCGAGAGTTAACCTCATGCATTGAACATCGTCAGGCAACTTCCTAATGTTACGTAACACGCGTGTTTCTTAATGCGGGAAAGTGTGGTTACTAACTAACTAGCTTTATTTGAATGTGTTTTATCTTCGAATCTGTTGGCTTAAACAAAAAGAGAGTAAATCAAGTCTCATCATTCGCAAAGTTGCATCTGATAAATGGAAACAAAATGGCGGCGGACTTGTAAAATTAAGACGCAGTAGCGCGCTGAATGTTGGCAACGTCGCGCTTCACAGGTCGTAATTGTGTGTAGTCGACTCACTTGTTCGATAAGAAGTTTCAAGGCTATCTGTTTCGTATCCTCCGCTTAACAATGGGATAAATTTAATACAAACGATAAACGAGTTTAATACTTAATGCCAACGTATTGGTGTTGTAATTAAATTTTAGTAATAACTTAAGTTTGTGTGAGGCTTGAGGTACTCACACACGGATGAGCTAATTGAGGTTAATATTTAGCGTGCCTGCTGCGTTGTCTGTTGATACCTGTTTACTGCGCACACATACACATACACCCAACAAACAAACTAGGTTGTTATTGAGTGGACGAGAGCCTTAGATAGAATAATACTGCGGTCATATTCTGTATACATATACGTTTACATCACTACGGGCCTCAACTGATTATAAATATTGCTAGATTTATATAAATTGGGAAATGGGTATGTTTTCTTTATGTTTCTTCGTGCTGTTTCATCATCAGAATGAGTGAATGGAGAATGTTTGATCAGTTAATTGTTACCTAGTAGAATGGAAGGAATTTTAAATTGAGGTCCTCGAACTGTAATTGCATTCATGACTTGAAATAGACTCGAGAAATGTTCTGGATTTAAAAATAAACCATGTGCGTTGATAAATAGATTTGCGTGTTGTATGTGTTGCCTTTACACATTGAGAAAGGTCTTGTAATGGACATCAAGCGTCATGTATCAGCTGATTTGACTTGCCTGCCAGAATTTAAGTCATCTTGCAAATGCAATTCAAGGAGGTTGAATAGGATTTCTTGAAGTAGTACCTACTACTTCAAGAAATCCTATTCAACCTCCTTTCTTCGACTTCTTTTGTTTATAAATAACAAATAAAATGCTTCTTTCCTTTGATTATCTTTTTCGACACCTAAGCCAGGTTTTCGCTGGTTTGTTTTAATCTTCCTTATCCTTTTCGAGTTACTTTGTCAACTCCCCTTGTCTTACAACTGAAGGTGATAATGACGTGCAAAACTCTCGTTTAGATTAAAATCAGTTTTTTCCTATAACACTGATCTTGATGTAGGTCTTTGATTTTTAATTGAATGCGCAATTTAAATGCAGCTAACTTAAATTCAAGTTGTAATATGGCTTCTTGAAGTGTAGACTGTGATTATTCTTATTTTTTCCCGTTAGTGGAATAAACACTCCTTTGGGCTCCCCTTTCTATATATACGTTTAATGTGACCTGTGACGTGAGGCCATGGACTTTGAAGGTAGCACAAAAGAGTTATTTGAATATTCTCAAGGACTCAAATGTGTAGCTGACGTAAATAGGTCACTATTTGAAAGGGGTTTTGTTGGGGTCATGTTTGCACCTTTGTTCGCACTTAACTTGTGGAACAAAAAGGGAAACATGGATTGAAGTAATTTTTGACATCATCTGGGAACTACCACACCCTAATGGGCTAGTTGATCCAAAAAAAGAGAACAGATGATGATGAAATGATGAAATTATGGGAACAGATGTTTTGGATTCTCGTTTCATTCAACATGTAAAATCTGAAAGTCACAAATGCACCTTTTAGTTAAACAGAAAACCATGGGCACAATTCTTCATGGAAAAATAGGGGAAAACGATAGTAAAAGATAAATAAATATTGTTTGTTCCATTTCAAGATAAGATAAATATATCCGGACTAATAGATGGAACTGAATATGTTATAGGGTCTTGATGGCCAGTATAATACTTCCTCAAAAGAAATTGATGGACACAGAACACCTTAGATGAAAATCTTGCCGAGTTTGTTGGCTACTTTGAAAACTGTTTACAACCTGTTTTCAATGCATTTACTTACTGTAGGTTACAGAACTGGTAGTCATAATCATAACGGTTTATGTTGCGTTTCTAATTAATTGATATTTGCATACAAAGTAGGCTCTATAGGCTATAAAAATGTACTGGCAGCTAATCAAAAAGAAACAAAGAAAGCACAGTATTATTTTATAAATCGTTTCCTAATCTAGTTCTGAGAAAACTTGCAGCTAGTTCTAGTCTACTAATCTTACCGTAAAATCACCTGTAATTTACTTGGCAAAGGTACTAATTTCCGACCTTTATATTCTGTTTAAAACATGACATTTGCCATTTATTCACCTCACTGGCGCATGACTTGCCAAAACAATTTACAGCAGTCATGGTGAAGTTCAGAAATCATGCAAAATGTGGACACGTTTTGAAAACAATTAAAAGAAGGCCTGAAATGATGAGTCTCATACTGTATAATATTACCTATAATGCTTATTTACATTTTACTTTGTGAGGACACAACCTATTGAACTTTTGGAAAATACTTTGGTAGTTATGAATCAGATTTAGCTCATTATTAATCCAAATTGAATAAGCAAATTCCATATTTTCATGGTTACTTAGAATTTACAAGTTAAATAGCATTAGTATTACTCGTATTTTCAAAGTTATAACAATTTTCAAGTTACAGTTAGTTATTTTTTTGGTTTACATGCAATTGGTTAAATCCTACCTTGTTTATGACTTAAATGTAGTTTTTGACATGGTCATTCATCGGGATAAATTTGTATGTGAATTTATTTTCATCCTTAGTCAAATCCAAAATTTAAAATCATTAGGACGATGACGATTCTATAAAGTAGTTTCAATGACCAGCTCTTATAAGCTTTTTTTTATTGCTTATTTTTATAATTTTGTAATTAGTGTAGTAGGTATGTAGTAGTATTACCAATTATTTGTAGTTAGATATTTACTTGTGTAGTTTTTTTTTACATTATTTTTAATACACTTTAACCAAATATTTTTAGGTTTTGCTGAACCATAGGACAGGCAGCTAAATTAGAAAACAGTATCCTAATAAAAATAAAATAACATAATTGAATTTGTTTTTCTGTTTTAACCTAATTTTAAACCCCATTTAAACCTTTCTAGGCAATTTAAATTGAAAATTACATTTTGTGTTAAGTTTTCCCTCTAAACAGCTGATTTATTTCAATCCTGTTTCCATTTGTGACAGTGATGAAAAGTGTCAATTTAAATCAACAAGCAGAATTAATTTCATGACAAGCTATTGAAATTCTATGCACCTCTTCGCGTTATAATTCCTTCATTAATCAGCCTTCTCTTGTTTTATTACATTTTAGCATAACAATCAAGAAACGTACGTCTTCACATTACAAATGTCTCTAATTCACTCGCTTCCATTTTCTGATTCACTGCAGTGTTTTTAATATTCCCCTCACCCACACCCCTAGCTTGTTGTCAAGGCACTACATAGTACATACGTATTGAAGCTCCACACGTAACTATGTCGCTAGGGAGCGTAAAACCCATACTTCAATAGCTTAGGTCTATGAAATTGATCAGAATCAATGTCCAACAAATTACAATCCTTTGTGCATTTCCTCCAACCATTTTTCATTATGTCAGTGCATTGTTTTTGGCGGGAAATAGCCGCGAAGTGGCCCGGGTGTGCTCTCAATACCGACTGTTGTATAATTTTAGAGAAAGGAGATTTTGTTTTGGTCCGCCAGTGCCGCGGCGGTGGTTCGTGGCATTTCATATCGTTGCAAGTCCGTTTCGCTCGCTATTATTTCTATGGCGACGTTGCCGTTCCGTCTAGTGGCTCGGGCTCGATTCTCGCTCGGGCCGCCGCGGTTGGAGGCGCTGTGGAGCAGTCAGTCGGCCGCGCAGCTCGGTGCACGACGTTTGTCCGAGGAAGGGCTCCGCTTGCGTCCCTCCAGTCCCAGCGAGGCAGTGTCGCGGGTGTGAAAGAGATAGCATACAGTGCGAGCGAGATAGAGCTATGGCAGTGTCGCAACCTCGCCCACCTGACCGTGTTGACGCCGCGCTCGAAAAAGTTGCGCCGTTGCGCTATTTGGAGGCGCACGAATGTGCCCGCGCGGAGCAAGCCGTGACGCGCTATTATCTTTATTCATTGTCTCGAAACTGTTTTTTGAGTTATAAAAGGCGTTTTCTACGTGCAATTGAAGATAGCGACGTGTCAGCATTTAATATTCAACGGTATGTACCTACTCGTTTTGTTAGTTTTTGACATCTATGCTTTCGAGGCTAATCGTTATCTGAGTTGCAACAGATAGATAGGAGCTCACATCTCCTCGTCCAGTTAACTGGGTTGACTTCTGTTCTCCTTCGTGTAACATTGATCCGCATTGACGTTCGGTGAGTCGCGCTGTGTAATTGTTGGTATTTAGTCGCCATTTTCTACGTCGGTGACGAATACCACCGCGCCGTCCTCGTTTCCCCCGACCCGATGCAAACCGGACTTTACCGCTCTATTCTGAAAGATGATTATCCTTAGCCACCTTTAACTTTTTCTTCAAACGAGATCCGCTCACTATGATTCATTGTAAAAATAATAATACCTAACGATTTTCGTGAACGACTGTACCGTGAAAGAGGCGAGTCCGATATCTAAATAGAAGATATCAGAACGTGGCCATGTAAAAAGGCGGGACTTGTTTTAATGTAATTCTCTTGTACTCGATATTGTTTAGTGACCTGCGCTGCAGACTTGAAAGTTAAGCGAGTGGGTATTTTGCGCCGCCACCGGCCCGGTCGCTGTTGTGCAGCTAGGTGTTATCGATTTGTGTACGTTTTCCGCTATAAATAAGTACGAGTTTGTGTCATCGTCGTAGCTGCCGGACCGGTTTCTGAACGAAACCTGTGTGGGTGCTGTGACCGGAGATTCGAAATTCCAAATTCGAATGCGCCTCGCCTTCTAGCTTTCGAGTAGGTACCTTTATGTTCGTGTTTTAGTTGCGTAATATGTTTATAAAAGCTATATAGGTACATTCACCGTAGTACGTTGTGTTAGTCACGTTGCACATTTTCTTTTTTTCGTTACGTTAACCAATCCAGTTAGTCGATAAATTCATGATAATTGCGAAATATTCTGTGTCATTTAATACTTTGACCCTGAACGACTCAAAATGCTCAAGTTGTAAAAAAGTGGAACGATGTTGAATGATTTAAATTCAGGACATGACGTCATATCACCATACAATTTTTTTTTTCAACTCGATACTGTGGTGACGTTTTGCACGTACCGCACGTGTGTGTGTCTAGTGTCAAAATTTAAATAACCGCAATTTTATGAATAATGTAAATAAATAGAAGAAAACATTCACAAAACAAAATCAGATGGTGAGTTACATAATCCTTTTGTAATTATCAACAACTAATTACACACGTTTACAGTACTGAACTTAATAATTGAAACAAAACAACTCCGCATATGAAAATGGCGGGCGCGGTTATCATCACTTGATAGTTTATTCAGCAAATTAAATAACGGATCGATGAACTAGATTCGTCAAAGTGAGCTGTAATAGTCAAGTACAATACAACTTGTGAGTATTGTTGTAGGTAGGGTAGTTTACGTTCTTATTGAAAGAAGTATTCACTGAAAAATCTTTATTTCCTTAATCACATGCGGGTAATGAGCATAACCTATACGGACGCAGTTTTCATTACCTAATTTTATCAGTGTCTCATGACGCGTGTACAGTTTCCGTATGCAAAACTGTAAATTAATAATTAGTTTTCACGTTTTTGGCATTAACAGTTCCTAATTTATTGATTTTGTAGTAAAATTTACTAATCAATGTTTTGTCTTCGATTTAAGAAGTGGGTGCAGAAGTTTATCAAGTGCCATTAATTACACAGCCATTTTGGTTACTCGTGCGTGCCCAATACGTTAATCCATCCTTTAGTTTTCTGTCGCTAAAATGTACCGAGGGAAATAAATAAGAAGGTATTTGAAATAAGAACACTAGACTATTATGGCTACTTTAGTGCTAACTGAAAAATATTCTTTTAAATTGAAAGAGTACCATCCTGAAAGATAATAATAAAATGGAGAATTGTATGTCATTACTGCTATGAAGAAGCATACAGCTGTATGCACCATATTATTCTACCCCTTACCTAATTGCTTTATAAGTTACCATCATTGGAATAAAAAAAGAGGTTACATATAAATAACATAAACGAAGAAACATGTTCTCTTTTAAAATACAGATCCAGGAGTGACTAATTTCCGTCGAGGCTGCGGGTTGTTCAAAAGTTACATATAGGGCTAAGAAGGAACATGGGTGGTTTTTAGTCAGTAGAAGTCTGACACTACTTTTCGCTCTGCCAAAGAGCAGAAAGGGTTATTTTATAATTTAAAAAAAAAAAGGATTGATTAATTCTGACGGCACGGTTGGCGCAGTTGCTCAAACAATGGACTGCTGCGCTGCGTGTCGCGGGTTCGATTCCCGCACGGAACAAATAGTTGTATGACCTACAGATAGTTGTTCCGGGTCTAGGTATTTGTGACCCACGATACAGGAGAAATTCCCAGTGTGGGGCAACGTTATAAGTGGGTCGTCTTAGGAGCGGATTTATTCAGACTAATCATAAATCTTGACCACATTTCCAGTCAGGTTAGAACTGTTATTTTAGTAACCAAGTTTGTTTGCTAACCTCAATAGGTTTGACAACTGCGTACAAGGGGGTATATCAAGTTAGCATTGGAAGCATTGCACAGTACTACACGACTTGCAGTGTGCCGAAAATTTTAAAACAAATCAACTACTCTGACCAGCACAATGTCATGTTCATAATTATGTTCTATGATTTAACATAGTAGTAATCGTAATCTGCCTATAATGTTCCCGCTGCTGGGACACAAGCTTCTATAAGAGGGAGTAGGCTGTACTCCACTGTGTGAGTCGGTTATAGATTGAAAATTTATGTGCTATCTGATCTAGTCACATGTCTTGAAATTTCTCACTCTATATTACTCTAGAACAAAATCATTTATTTCGGTTAGTGGGTCGTCTTAAGGGATTTTTTGGTGAAATAGGTACCCTATTGTAGAAACTAATATATATCAATAAAAAGAAGATACAGTCTCCGTCACAAGGCATAGTGTGCACCACTATAGTTGCAGATTCCAAAGTGTAGGTAGATCTCTATTGAGAAGAAAAACTCTCCTTACATACTCTTTCAAATCAGAATAGTGTAACAAAACCAAACCTTTTGGTATGTAACCAAGGTTTAGTATAGTTTTCATCATTCATGTTGAGATGGGATATTCTGACTGCCTCACAGTATCTTCTAATAACAATATTTTCTTTACCCAGTTAAAAAGCACTGTTTTCAAATGATTTATTAAATTACTTAAAGTACCTATTTTATTTTATTTTTATTGGAGAAGAACATGTAGAATATTACTTAGAAATCCAAGATAGTGTACAGGAATAATATTAATGAAAATATAAGTTAAAAACTAAAACCCGACTACAAACCGCGGTCTTAGAAGTAGTGAATAATTCTTGTCTGATATTATGATAAGCATGCCACTGATACCTGATGCTCCTTCATAGTGTTTTCAGCTATACATAAGTCAGCTGCTGTTGCCGTTAGCAAGGTGGCATGCGACTATGACTGACCTCTATAATAATTTTACATAAATTTAAATAGAAATATACAAATTCATTAGATGAATATCAGACAAGAATTATTTACTACTTTTAAGACCGCGGTTTGTAGTCGGGTCTTAGTTTTTAACTTATATTTTATTTGAATTTTATTTTAGTGTTATTTAATAAATCCGTTATAATACGCGTATATACTTTCATGATGTAAAATTCTACTAAATGTTGGTTTGCTATTTAAATAGTACGAGTATAAATAGCAGACTAGACCGCGAGAACTTTTTGACCGCATTCTAAACGTGTATGTTGACTAAAACTATAATATAATATACATATTTGTAATTTGCTCGCCAAGACCTTTCATTTGATACCAAACATGTTGTGATTATCTCAATTTATTTTTTTTCGACCTTGGAATTTGACATATAAATTCCATCATAAAAAGAATTGTTAAAATTTATATAGCCTATGTCACCCGGGCTATTCTTACGAATCGATTGACACCTCATTTAATAAAATACGTTCAGTAGTGTAGGCGCTACGGTGGAACATACAAACATACATAGACTGCCAAAATTACCCTTCCTTTTGGCTTCGCCGTAGTCGGGTAAAAATAGAAACAAATTTAGACACCTTTGCATTGAAACTTACAACTTGGGCCACTACTATTCTACTCAACTGAGCTGCAACAGCTGTGATTTTCTGACAGAATTATCAAACGCAAATCAAATCGTTTGACATAAGTTTGACAGTCCATAAAATAGTTTTAGACCGTCAGGCACTAGAAGGTCAGAAAAATACAGAAAGCAAAGCTACAGAAGCTTAAGTAAGACATTTTTACTTGTGAAAGTACAGTAGTTGCCCATTCCAAAGCATAGATCTCTATGGAAAATGAAGAAACTTCATGGATACTTGTTTAATTCAAAAGTATTGTTCACCGTGGTCTTAATTCTTATTATAATATGGTGGTTATTTTTGCGTTTCAAAAAGGACTAGTCCCTACCTATTAGGTTTGATAAACTGGAGGTGTGTTAGGTGAGGTTATAATTCTATTGATTTTATTATCAGCCGGATGGCACTTGTGTAGGTTTTCCAATAGATTAGGAACCATTAATGAGATTAACTTGTTATTAAGTAATACTTTTATATATACTTATCTAAAGACATGTGGTTCTGCCACATGGTCATAAATTTTAATAATGTTAAGATAGGTTAACAAATTCTGGACACGACATACATACACATGTTTTTGTTATTTAAATAAATCTCTATTGAACCTAAAATTACAGTTTTAACCATTTCGTTTGTCATAAACAAACCCTACCGTTACTTACATTTATCTAAAACTGCAAATAACTACAGATTATCGTCTCATTGTCCTTGTCCCTTTCTCCTTGGGGTTCGTGCAACACGGTTTATTCTTCCATTCTACCTTGTCAGATGTCATGGCATCATTAACTCCTTTCCTTTCTCTTTCATAGCAAAAGCTATCAATATGGTAGTTGACAAAAAAATCTAATTAGTCCGTCAGATAGATTTCCAAAAAAAATATCACACGTATTATTTCTTTTTTCACGTAAACAATAAATGAAGATGATACAGGGCTTCTAAAAGTCGCGCGAAGTCACAGTTTGGAACATTTTATACCAGTAAGTGACGTCACCAGCCCCCACTCACGATCTTTGAGACATTTTATTTTTGTAAATTTTTATTAATTTGATAAAACAAAAAACACGTATCCATTATTTTTCGATAATCTAACAGACGGACTAAAGAAAATCATGTATTTTTTAGTCGGTCAACTATCCTATTGCAAATAACTTGAAGACATCCACTGCTGGACATAGTCCTTCCCGGGAAATCCCGAGCGTCCCACATAACACATACAAATTCATTTTAAATTAATAAGGTTATACAAACGTACTAATAATATAACTTTCTGCAATTCCAGGTGATCGTGTGATGGGAAATCGCTGATCATCAAAGATGATGAAACGGACAGGTGTCCCGAGGCTCGGGCCTGATGAGCCCTCGCCCATGACTTCCCAGAATCAATCGCAGGTAAGATTTATTGAAATAAGAGAGATCAAATTGTCAAAATCACTTGGCTTCACATCTTTATCATGTGTTTAGTGCCAATTCTGGTGACAGTTTTTATTTCACCTGAGAGCCTTTGATTTCTGACCGGGCTGTGGTTTGTTTGATAGAGATACACATGCCCCGAACACAAAGGGCTAAGAAGGTTTATTAGTCGGTAGAAGTCTGACACTCCCTACCGCTTTGCCCAGAGCGGGAGGAGTTATTTGATGATTTACCCTCCAAAAATAAAAGGGCCTCTGATCTGGCTTTACATGCTGTCGTTCTCTTTGCTTCAATTTCAAGTTAAGCTTATGGGTAAAGTGATTCAAAAATCCAAAATGTACCATCTCAGGCGTCTCATGTTTTGCAATCTGCTCCTAGGATTATTGACACAATCAATTGTTAGAAGATATATTTCTTGTCGAGTATGGGATTTTTATTCTGTACAGTTTCCAGATATGTACTTCTGTTTGAGTCTGAATTTTTCTACTGAACTGAATTAATGGGCATTTCTTGGCCTATGGTCAATTTAATTGTACTCAAACTGTTTGATCTAATATTACATGGGACTTTAACTAACTTAGATGTACTATTAACTTATTAAGTGCACCTCTGCCTAACCCTTCAGAGATAACAGACGTGGTGTTATGGTTGAAATCCAATATACAATTCTGTGTCAGTCAGCGAAAATCCCTTATACACAGTGTTCATTATCATTTTGAATCCATCCACACGTTAGAGAAATATATAACTTTCTTCTTTTGAAGCCCGCCAAACAAAGGGTAGTGATTTTTCCAATATGGTCGCCATAAAATGTCAACGATGTGTCAAACTTTGCACATTTTTATTCATTTCTTCATTTTATCTTGTTCAAAATATTCTGCCTATGTTATTTTACCTGTAAACGTACGCGTATCTAATGTCTTATAACAAAAAAATTACGTAAACACTTTAATTATATTTTTTCTTCACCGGTACAATGGAAATACAAAATGGCGGATGTTTAGTACGGAGTATTGTTTTCTTTGCGTCGTAAATGTTATGTTTCGTTTGAATATTAAACGAGAATTTTAGTCTTATTAAAATATTTACAACAGTTAAGCTCATTGCAAATAAAACCAAAAAATTCGAAAGTGGAACATGTGGATAGCCCATCCTTCTCCTAGAGAGGGTAGGGTTGCCTACTTTTTTTGCAAGACAAACTGTTTATTCAGGTTGGAGAAAGACACATTTGATGATTTCCTACCCTCAAAAAATCATGCCATGATTTTCTCTGAGATTTTCCTTCTGTACCAAAAAGATCAGTTTTCTACAGGAATCGCTCATCATTAACGTGACGTTTATTTGATTTATATTTTACAGTTGTAAGTAACGGTGGGTGGGTAATAAGTAGGCCGCGTATTATTAGAATACAAACGAAATATGACTTATGGGAGAGAGAGATTTCTTGTTTATTTCATCACCTCAGAAATTCGTAATTTATTTATTTAAACTTCATGTACAAGTGTGGTACATAGGCGGACTTAACGCCACAAGGCATTCTCTACCTGTCAACCTTTGGGTTAAAAAAGGACAGCACTGTGGTAGAGTACAAATACAGTAAAAAAAAAATAAGGATATTACCATTTTGTAAACATAATACATTGGTACATACTAATACATAAATATACCGATAAAATTATACTACTAAAATATATTTTAATACATACAAACAAACTTTAAAATAATTACCTACTAAGACTAGTGACTAAATTTAGAACAATTCAGTCCAATTTTAAAAAGTATTGAAAATCGTCAATCCTATCGTTTCGTAATTGTCCATTGCTGGATATAGGTGTCTTCTGTCTTCTGTCACACCTCGGCTATGCGTCCCGCATGTAGTCAAATGGTACACTTGGTTTTCACCAGACAACAAGAGAAGGAATCTTATGGGGGAAATTGAAGGGCCTAAGCTTTCCCCCCTAGGAAGCCAATGATTCCTGTATGCCCAGTTTTTCCTCAATTATGCTTCCCGTCAAATAGGGTAGTTAACAAAAAAATCTAATTAGTCCGTCAGATAGATTTCCAAAAAAAAATTGGATACATTTTTTTTTTCACGTAAACACATTGAAGACGATACAGTGCTTTGAAAACTCGTGTGACGTCATATTCTAAGAGATTAGTGTGACATTTTTTACCGGTCAGTGACATCGCAAACCCCCGCCCAAATCTTTGACGCGTTTTATCTTCGTCAAGTTTTATTGATTTTATAAAACAAAAAATACGTATCCAATATTTTTCGATAATCTAACAGACGGACTTATTAGAATCATATTTTTTTTAGTTAAACAGCTCTATTGCTATCTGACATTCAGAACCCAGTAACTATGTCCTAACGCATTACCCCTTCTAACTTTAACTTTCATCTTCCTAGCCTGTCCCCAACTTTGTTGACTTGTTAATGGTAGTAATCTTTCTTTCTGTGTTATTTTTTGTATTGTTGTGTGTATAAATATTATCAGCGACATGCTAATAGCCTTTCGTACCTATTTCGATTACAATAAATTAGCGTTTGTATAAGTTTAACGCTCCTTTGAATGTTATCGGCCGGTGTATTTTCCTGTATGATAATAGAATGTCTGTTCGTTCTGGCATAGATTCTCTGGCGCTCAGGAGATTTAATAGTTAAAATCATAAAGTGTCCCTTAGGATTAGCCGCCCGGGTTGATTTTCACAATACGGATGTTTACCGACCAAAAACAATATGATTCTAATTAGTCCGTCTGTTAGATTATCGAAAAATATTAGAAACGTATTTTTTGTTTTATCTTATCAATAAAAATTGACGAAGATAAAACGCGTCAAAGATTTGAGTGGGGGTTTGTGACGTCACTCACCGGTAATAAATGTCATACTAATGTCTTAGAATATGACGCCACACGAGTTTTCAAAGCACTGTATCGTCTTCATTGTTTGCTTACGTGAAAAAAGAAAAAATACGTGTCGAATATTTTATGGAAATCTTTCAGACAGACTGATTAGATTTTTTTGTTAACTTGGAAATAGCCAGTGAGATGAAATGGGCTGTCATCCACCTCGTTGGCTGACTGTTTCGTAGTTCTCAGTCTCCAATAATATCGAATTGACTGATCACAATATTCTTTAAAATATTCAAGTAGGTAGCAGCCACGGATTTGTGCTCAGTTGATGACAATAGAGTCTACCCCTATTACATCCGGAAATATGGGTGAACTGGGTACACCTCTGCCTAACACCCTTCGGGAATTACATGCGCGATGTTAAATTTTAAGTAAGGAGCCCAATGACATCCATTGAAATCTAAACACGTCAGTAATACATAAAAAGCGACAAACTTCATTTTCTGTGGGTATCTAATTTGGAATCGTACCAAAACGTTGTCTATTCTGTCGGCACCGCATCGGTGCTATCCTTGGCACAACTCAATAGAGTGCAATGACACTTAAAGAAACTGACTGAATTTGTAAAAGCCACATGGGAAAAAATACTCGTAAATATCATCCTATAGCAGCTCACTGGAGTTATATCGGAGAGACCTATCCTCGCTAACGCCACGTACACACTAGCAGCACAGACAGAAGGCCGTCGACACGTGGACAGCAAACGCCTACCAAGTCGCTTCAGTCGACAGTTGCAAGTTGACTCTGTTGACTCCCTACGTGGGGACTACCGCAATGTAACAGTAGCGGGGTGTGACTGTGGAGCTGTGCCACTAACTCCTGGCTGGCACTCTTAGCCTAAAAACATGCAGCCAAAGTGACCTTTGGAAGTGGCGAAGTTTTGGACTAACAATATTACACCAAAAAAATCGACACACACACATCGACACATAAACAAATAACTCTCCTTTTGGGCTTCGCCGCAGTCGGGTAAAAATGAAGAAGATACAGTGCTTCGTTAACTCGTGAACTCCTCAAAAACGTCACATGTCAGTTTTTACCCACAAAGTGCCCCCACTCATGATCTTTAACACGTTTTATTTTCGTCAATTTTTATTAATTTGATAAAACAAAAAACACTTATCCAATATTTTTCGATAATCTAACAGACGGACAAATTTTTTTTTTTGGTTAAATACCCTATTGTCGTGCCAGAAACACGAGGAAGATGGGCCCCTATATTCGCAAACCATTTTGATGGATTCTTGACCACTCCCACCAAGCTCCTAACAGCCGTTGCGAAGATCGTTGCTTCATCTTCTACCTTGTGGAGGTCGGACAGTCGCTCCATATAAAATACAGGTACTCAGTCTGACAGCCTCAGACTGGGAGCCGACCGCAACATAATTGGGTAAAAGGGTAAAAGCTAGGCATTTTGGTCCAACATAGCAATTACTTCCAGCTGGGGATGTATACGGGGTAATATCAAATCAAATCAAAATCATTTATTTCAAGTAGGCCAATTACAGGCTCTTTTGAATAGTCGAACAAATACCAAATTTTAATAAGCTAATAAACTAACACATGCTACAGTCCCACTCACAAGGCATAATAACTGTCAGTCAGTAGTTGCCGATTCCAAAGCGTTGATCTCGTGAGAAGAATGGCAAGAAACTTCATGGACACTCTTTTAAATCATAATATTGTTACAAAACTTTGTTTGGCTGTTTTAATTATAAAATGTTAGTTGTTTTGTAATTAACGTCCCTATGACCTTTGAAATGATTGAAACTTTTTTTTTATTTGAATTCGATAAAGAAATTACGTTCGTTCGTTAGTTTGTTAGGAAAATTAAACTTGAATTAGCCCCATAGAAGGTTGTTTTAGGTGGTCCAAACCTGGTTATTACCAATCCTCTAAAACACAACGTTGCGCCTGTAATTCCTGAATTGTTAGACAAAGGTGTACCTAATAGACAACGCCAGTATGCTAAAGATACATATGGGGGATACTTTTTATCCCGTGACAAGATTTCAAGGGACAGTTGCCACGTGCGCAACCGTGACCATAAGCTAGTATAGCTGTAGTCGACACACGCAATAGTCGTTTATCATTCACACATATTTAAAAAGTCCTCCATCGCGTCTGACTGTTCGCGATAAACTCAAAAATTACTGCTTCGATTTTCATACTGTTTTCACCTATAGATAGTGGTTCTCGAGAAAGGTTTGAGTACATAATTTGTCGAGTTCCGACTTCCACGCGGGCATCTAGCTAGTAATATTATACTTAATGGTCATTTTATATCAATTACTGCCTATAATTTCAAGCATCATAAGCTCTATAATTACCAAGAAACAGTAACTTGATATTACTATTTACTTTTTTATGTAACGAGAGTTATGTATTGTCTGAATTTAAATGACGTAATAGCAAAACGACTTTTTTTTGCTAAATAAGCGAAATTAAAACTTCTTAGTAAGGGTTTATGTAACTACTCGGGTTACTAAGGCTTTTATAGCAGTGTCTCTAGTTCGAATCCAAAACACGCTCCTCTATTTTTTTTTTTTAAAACATCGTGAGGAAACCAGCAAGCCTGAGAGATATCTCTCGACGGCATCTTAATGTCGGAGGTCTATGGGCGACCTCTTAAGGAGTTAGAAAACATGCGACGATGCGAGGAATTTGACAAAGCTAATAACACGATTCTATCTATTCTTGTGTGTTATGTTATGGTCAGTTTAAAAGGACCAAATGAGCGAGTACATAATCCCCCCCATCCCGTTGCTAACCTCAATAGGTTTGACAACTGCGTATAAGGGGGTATATAAAGTTAGCATTGGAAGCATTGCACAGTACTACACGACTTGCAGTGTGCCGAAAATGTTAAAACAAATAATTATTTAAACTGCCTCCGTGGTCGAGTGGTTTAGGCGTTTGTCTTGTGACCGGGTGGTCGTGGTTTCGATTCCCACGGGAAGCATACTTTGTAAAGTTTTCCAGTTTGGCTAGGACATTGCAGACTGGAATCACCTGAATATCTGACAAAAAGATGTTTCCGTGCTTCGGAAGGCACGTATAACCCGTTGGTCCCGGCCGTCAAATGGCGGTCGACAATTCATGTCAGAGGCCCTTGAGGCGGTTTAAAAACTCTGACGCCAGGATCTGTGAGATCGTAAGACCTTTCTGCCCACGCGATAAGAAGATTTAAACTTTACCGATTTTATTATGTTACCAATACAAATAAATTAATAGCAGTCAAGCCTTTGTTTGTACAAAGAGGGTAAAAGCATTGACTTGATCACCAGTCTTGCCTAATGCGTATTCGCAAGGGAAGTATCTTCTGCGCATCGGCTTGATGTAATAAACTTGCCTATTGCAGTTGCAAGTGTCTAGGTTAAGTTAACCACTTTCGTCACAGGTCTTTCACTTTACTAACTTACTTCAGCTTTGAACCGGAACCGTGCACCTTTTTCTCAACGTTTTAGAAGTGCCCATGGAGGCCGATGTGAAAAAAAACATTTTGATTTAGAATAAAAGGGTCTTTTGCCGCTTTAAAGGCTATATTTTTTTAGAAGTGAGTGCCATCACAAAAATCTATTTTTTTTACCCATCAATCTGTAAAATTTTACACTTACAGTTTTGGGCGATAATAAGTGCATAATTCTACACTATTCTTTTCAATTAGCTTCTACGTCCACGATAAGGCAACACAAATAAGATATTTGCACCACTATGTCGATAGATCGATAGCGTGTCGATAACCCTGCCTTGTTTATAGTTTTATGCACTTCACTATCTTGACTGCAATGTAATGTTTTAGTATTGCATCTTAGTATGATTCTGTAAGAAGTGGGCGTAGCTCATTTATGACGTTTTATACTGACAACCAATCTTAAATAAGGCAGGCGGTCTATAACGTAACATCACGCTTGTAAACCCAGAAGGGTTGGGCAGAGGTGTAACTAATAGTACGCCCACATTAAACCCCTTCCCTTCCTTTCTGTACGGTATCGTATGGTTGTCGGTCGTAAAGAATAGCATCACCCATATCGTCCCGTGGGTGTCGTAAGAGGCGTCCAAGGGACTTAACCAGAGAATGGACTGCAGCGTTCTCTGTGCCTTTGTAACAACCATACTGCGATCGCCTGCCAAGCGTGGCGATTATGGCAAAACCCCCCTATTTGGGGGAGGCCTACATCCAGCAATGGTAATGATGATGATGATTTAAGTCCCTTGTAATAGAGGGCAAGTCTATTCATGAACCAGCAACAAATACAGACTCCGTGGCTGGCCTACTGAGAAATTCTAGATTGAAAGACTATAACACTTTGCCTGTCTTGGGAATCAAAACCACAACGTCATGCTCAGCAGTCAGCGTTGGCGACCACTGGACCAACGAGG
Organism: Diarsia rubi; assembly: GCA_932274075.1. Classification (NCBI taxonomy): domain Eukaryota; kingdom Metazoa; phylum Arthropoda; class Insecta; order Lepidoptera; family Noctuidae; genus Diarsia; species Diarsia rubi. The sequence goes on along the minus strand of OW026440.1, from coordinate 1,713,864 downwards.
AGTTTATAACATCACGCCTGTAATCTCCGAAGGGTTCGGCAGAGGTGTGCCTAATAGCACACCCACGTTTCGTAAAGGAGTTTTTCTTCATCGTATCGCATAATAACGTTACTCAGTGTGACCTAAATACGTTGGTTTTAAATTGGCACAGATTCTTTAACTACAACGAAAACGTGTCAAAGTGCCAAAATATTTTCATTCTGGCTCGCGGACTTGGTGGTTTTCGTAATGTTTTGTTTTGATACAATATTGACACGAGGGAGACCAAAAAAAAGGAGATTGAGAGCATGAGCAATGGTCTGAAAGAATCATAAAGCGGTTCACAGAATACATCTACCTACCAAGTTTCAACAGTGTAGTCTTAATAGTTTCCGAATAAAGCGGCTGTGACATACGGACGGACAGACATGACGAATGTAGAAGGGTTCCGTTTTTTGTCATTCGGCTACGGAACCCTAAAAATCAGTAAATGATAGCGAGACAGTTGACAGACGAGAACGGAAGAAAAGATGCGTGTTGCGCCTACCTCAAATAACATGGTACAACGGCAATGATGACATAAATGGGGTAGTTAACAAAAAAAATCTAATTAGTCCGTCATATAATTTTCCAAAAAATATTGGACACGTATTTTTTCTTTTTTCACGTAAACAAACAATGAAGACGATACAGTGCTTTGAAAACTTGTGTGACGTCATTTTCCAAGACATTAGTATGACATTCTTTACCGGTGAGTGACGTCACAACCCCCCCACTCAATTCTTTGACGCGTTGTATCTTTATTTATTTATTTATGTACAAAAAAAGGAAAATATATAAAAAAATAGAAGAGCACAAAGGTACTGCTTATTGCTACTGTTTTTATTGATTTGATAAAACAAAAAATACGTATCCAATATTTTTCGATAATCTAACGGACGGACTAATTAGAATAACATTGTTTTATGTCAGTAAACATCCCTATTTTCTATTTACTAATGTTAATGATTAAAACCACCAAAACAACCGTCTCAGTTCATACAAGTGGGGTTTGGGATTTGAGACGGTAACATACCACTTGACACTGACCGGGAAATTGCAAAAAACGTAAGGAAATTCGAATTTCGCGGGCTATCACCTTAAGCCATGTCATTCCTTCACATAGTCCATCCATCGTTTCTATGGTCTGCGAGTATAGGATACCCCATCTACATACATACTCAGTTTCTTGTGATCGAGCTTAAGACACGCTCAAAACCTTTCAACTTTCACGTAAATAAATTCTCGACGAAAACATTAAAAAACCTAGATATCTGCCAATACGACACACTGAAATGTGAGTCACAGAGTTAAAAATAAACTAAAACGCCAACGCTTACTTCAAAACAGTTGTTATTCCGTATCGGCCTTGGATAAACCAACAAGCCTGCCTGTTCAAGTAAACACGTCTATTTTTTAAAATACGTTTGTTTATATCAGGTAGTAAGGTGATATGCGTAGTTTAAATACTCTTCCAAAATAAGAAGGTTATGTGTTCAAACTGCCTTTTTTATGTCAAATCAATCTTTTACTATAATATTATCTTGACATCAATTATTATTTATTTGTTTTGTATTTTATAATGAAATTTAGAATGACTATAATTATGTAAAATGCAATTAAATGTATTTTTTTTTAATATACAAAATTTGTACGCAGTTATTGGCAAAACATGGACGCTCACAACTCATATCAATTCAATACTGTAATTTCTGATTAAACAGTTTATTTAAACGCAAAATAAATTACTTTGTTTCTCGCTCTGGATGGAGCAGAAAACGCACCCATGTTCCTTCTTAGCAGTTAGTCTTTTGTGTTCCTGGGCCGCGGTATCTCTTTCAATCAGTCCCGCAGCTCCGGCAGATGTATTCAAACTGCCTCCTTGGTGTAGTGATGATGAGCGCGACGGCTGAGCATGAGGTGGTCAGTTCGATTTCCGGGTCGGGCATACTGTTATTGGGTTTTTCAATCAGGAATTTCTCGGTAGCAGCCATGTAGTCTAGATTTGTGCCCATTTGATGGCAGATTCGCCCTTTTGAAAAAGGGGCTTTAACATAACTCGCGATATGTTGGTGTAATGGGTGATATTAGTCATTAGTCATTTATTCATAAACAATAAATTGTATTTGAAATTACATGTTAATAAAAAGAAAATTAAATTATATAAGGACGCAAAAAATATACATATAAATGAGCAACAATACATGATACAAACAAGCCACAACATTTCAACATCGCACAAAATACATTACCACAATACAACATTATTTTATTTAAAAAAAAGTCCTTCAACAGCATATAGACACTTATTCAACAGGAAATTCTTTAGCTGTTTTTTAAAAGAACTTGAGTAAATATTGAGCATTGTCAAAACAAAAGTCATTTATTCAAACTAGGCTGATAATCAACACTTTTCGAACGTCAAAATTTACCTTTACAAGAGACAGACCTCCAAAACGCCCCACCCTTCGACATTTCCTAAGTTCCTAGTGTGTTCGCTAGAAAGAAGAAGTGGCGGAACAAACTCCCCAGCAACACATCAGATGTGTTGCTGGGGAGTTTGTTCCACAGACAGATTCTGTCTGTTAGGTTAAAAGAACCTGACTCAATACAATAGTAAATGAAGTATGTTTTAAATTATAGGACGCATGAACTGATCAGCGGAGTTTTTAAACCACCTAAAGGGCCTCTGATTTGTTCTAGGTACCTCTGATATTATAACCTGCCTAATACGTTATGCTTGTACAGTTGCTAATTTAGAATTATTCGTTGTTTCAGATTCAACAAGGGGGTGCAAGCAATATGCACACTTTGGCCCAGTCGGCCCAACCGCAGATTTTAGGTGAGTTCCCCTCAATTTCTTGCTTTTGTTAACACTTCCAACAGATACTTTTTGTATTTCGTTATGAATCATGAACTAAACGTGACAGGTGATCAGTGATATAGTATAATAGGGATGTTTACTGACAAAAAACGTAATTCTAATTAGTCCGTCTGTTAGATTATCGAAAAATATTGGATACGTTTATTACGGTTGTGACGTCACTGACCGCTAAAGAATGCCATACTAATGTCTCAGAAAATGACGTCAGACGAGTTTTCAAAACACTGTATCGTCTTCATTGTTTGTTTACGTGAAAAAAGAAAAAATACGTGTCCAATATTTATCTGACGGACTAACAATTTTTTTTTGGTTACTACCCTATTTCAAAAAAGTACTGGAAAACAATCAAAATTTTCACCCTGTTTTTGCTACTGCAACGAAGACATGTAGTAGACTGTCATCTTGTCTGATTTGTTACAGTTTAAGAATAGCGTTTTCCGGCTTATGAAGTAGGACCTCTTGTAGCCGATACACCATGCACTGACCACATTATCTAAGCCGATACTACATACAGAATCTTCTCTCAACAGACATCCGCTCCCCAGCCGGTCCGACGACCCTCCTCTCAGTCGGCAGCGGGAGCTTCGCCCGCACGGCCCCCAGGGCAGCGGGTGGCGGGCCTGTCATCAACTATCTGAAGACCAGCGCTGTTCAGTATGCAGCCAAGCAGCAGCCCCCGCCGCAGGTGCCGCAAAGGCTTAAGGTAAGATTACTATTATTTTAGCATTGAGTGCAGTCCATGGATACATCTATATAAATACATAGAATCCCAAACAGGGTTTAAGTGAACCCTTCACACATACGTTAACCAAGCATTCTGTACATCAAACTAAGTACCCCTATGCAAATTTTTTTGCTGGGAACCAACCTTTTTGGGTTAAAAATCTAATTTTACGGTAAAACTCAATGTAGCACTCTTAAAACATTGTGCTAATGGATGCTTTGAATAGTAAAAGGGGTCATGGAGGTAATTTAAGTAAAGTTATAACCTGAAAATCTAGTATTTAGAAAAACAGCTGTACAAAGTTTGGAACTTTGACCCCCAATGTCTCGCTTTTTTGTCTAGAACAAAAAAAGATCGCAGTGGTGGGGAGAACAAGTGCCCTTCGTTTGCGTTAAGGGTACTTTAACACCCTTTATATAGTCACTGTTTTTCTTCCGTGAGAATATTATTGTGTAGACAATTATTATAAATAGTGTTGTTTCAAACAGTTGTCATTGCAGGCTTATCTAAGTTGTAGGTCAATGGGTTATGCTTTTGTGTGTTTTTTGTTTGATTGTTTTTATTTACCCTTCTATTAGAAGTCTCATCTGTGTAGTTTTTTCTATGATGGGATATAGTTTCAGTCCAACTGCCGACTGCCTTGTTACCCGACTGCGGCGAAGCCCAAAAGGAGGGTTATGTGTTTGGCATGTATTTTGTTTAGTGGTCGTGAGCGTGAGGTTCTGGGTACGATACTGACAGTGTTTTTGAGTTATTCTATCAGTAATTTGTGGGTAGTAGCGGCGGAGTCTTGATTTGTGTCCGGTTCATGGCAATTGAAAGAAAGAAAACATATTTATTTAGCACATTACCACAAAGTGCACACAAAAAAAAAAACTTAACTGAAAAAGACAGAGTGTGTGTGCATCTCACGGCTGCGCCAAATAGGACCAGTTTAGCAAAATGCCGAGCAACTAGTGCCAGACGCTGGTTTTCAACTGGCCCTGAAATGGTGAAGTGACGAATGTGAAACAGTTTCAAAACTTTGTGTTTATATTGTGTATGAGTAAGTACTTATATGCAAAAATTGGGTCGCCCCCTGTTACGTAGGACAAAAAGAACTAGTGAAATCAGGGTGTACATGTTGGTACACCTTTGCTTAACCCTTTGGAGATCACGTACGTTATGTTATGTTACGAGCAGCGGTGGCGCAGTGGTGGCGTCCTCCACTTACGAACAGTAGGTCGTGAGGTCAAACCCAGGCAGGCACATTACTTTGTGTAATATATTTCATCACCGCTGCGTTCAAAACGGTGAAGGAAAACATCGTGAGGAAACCGGCATGTCTTAGAACCAAAGAATTCGAAGACATGTGACATCTACTAATCCGCACTGGGCCCGCGTCGTAGATTATAGCCCATTTCCTTTCAAAAGAGAGGAAGCCTGTGTCCCAGCAGTGGGAACATAAATAGGCTGTTGATGATGATGACTGGCTTACACAAGACAGCAGACTAATGATTATGAGAAAACTACCTAACTGCGGTACGCGGAGATATTTAATCATTATTTAAGCCGTCACTTAATATAGATTTGCCATACTTTTGTATGACAAAACTGTCAAAACCTTTACTAAGTGATGGCCTAAGTAATCATTAAAGCTCTCTGAGTGCGGCAGTAAGAGGACTTGTCTATGTAAAATACTGGTACTCAGCTGCATCCACTTAGACTAGAAGCCACTCCCAACATAGTTTGGCAAAGACAGACAGATGATTATAATAAGATCTCTGCCTAAGAAACAAGGACATACATTGTGTTAGTCCTTAGCAGTAGTCTAAATAACGTTGATAATAAATAGCTTATCCATGACCTGCATTATCTAAGTAAACAAATATAAATTAAATATATTTATTGGTTGTTTATGTTTGCTTAATTGTTATTTACTTGGTTTTGTTATGTAATAGTAGTACGTATAATGTGCAAAGGTTAACTGCCGCACTCAGCTTTAATGATTACTTGGGCCATCACTAAGGAAAGGTTTTGACAGTTTTGTCATACAAAAGTATGTGAAATCTACTAAGGAACAGCTTAAGTAATCATTAAATATCTGAGTACCGCAGTTAGTCCTACTTAATATTATAAATGCGAAAGTTTGTGAGGATGTATGGATGGATGTTTGTTTGTTACTCTTTCACGCAAAAACTACTGAACGGATGTGGATGAAATTTAGATCACAGGTAGTTTATAACCTGTATTAACACATAGGATACTTCTTATCACGGTAGTATGACCCCGTGGGACAATTATCGAACTCCACGCGGGCGAAGCCGGTGGCACCAGCTAGTTATCTATAAATTGAGTTTCGAACAAAAAATATGTTTGCAGTTCAGGTATTTAGTAGAATATCTACTATTGTTATTCTATTAAATACCTCAATAGTTTATCTACTACTTCGGTGACGCAAGTACTCTACGCGAGATTGCCAGTAACACCAAGGGGTTGCTGGTTTTTCTCGGGGAGCTGGGGTGGATCGAGTGATATTCCCACCCGCACGCAAAATACGCGCATTAGGCGTGGAGTTGCGGACACACGCCCGTTGTACTTATACTTATAGAATCTCGACTAGATAATTATACTAATGGTGTATCTGTGGATCTGTGGATGGGTGACCAATTCATTACATGCAGAGTTTTCTCCATGTCGTTGTTGGAAAGTCTGACAACCAGTCTAACCAAGGGCTATCGTATTACTGAGTACTAATTGGGTTGTGGAGGTCAGATAGGCAGTCGTTCCAAGCATAGTACCTACTGGGTTTAGTTGCATCCGCTTAGACTAGAAGCTGACCCCATCATAATTTGGTAAAGGCAAGGCAGATCATGGTTCACATTAATCTAGCAACTTTCCCAGTCATAAAACCTCCACGGGTTATAAGCCCCTGAAACTGTTCATAACCTAGTCCTTTCTCCAACAGGCTTTACCACAACAACAGCCGAACTTAAGCGCCCTACCAGCAGCCCTAGGGCGCCAGTCTCCGGCCCCCGTGCCGCTAGCGACTCCTCCAGGCGTAGGCCCCGGCGTGGGGCCTGGTGGGGCCGCTCAGCAACAGGCCGCTGGCCAGTTCCAACGTCTGAAGGTGGAAGATGCACTGTCTTACCTCGACCAAGTGAAATACAAGTTCAACACGCAGCCACAAGTCTATAACGACTTTCTGGATATCATGAAGGAGTTCAAGAGCCAGACGTAAGTGTCTTTTTAGTATTTTTTTGTTCGTTTTTTCTTTTACATGCTGCACTGGCGAGTAGAGGGGTTAAGCTCTGGTCAGACTAACGCGAATCCCGCGTCGGGACGCTTGCGTCTTTTGATTCATTGATAAGTTTGCTCGACAATCCGCGCCAGCTTGAGCACCGCCATTTATTTTGTACTAGCTTTTGCCCGCGACGTCTTCCGCGTGGAATATAGCAAGTCTTCCTCGATAAATGGACTATCCAACACAAAAATATTTTTTCAATTCCATCCATTATTTCCTAAGATCAACTAAACAAACAAACTCTTCAGCTTTATAATATTAGTATAGATTGTATAACGGGTTGGTGTCTGGAATTCCACGTCCAAAGCGCGTATTTTGCGTACGGAAGAAAAAAACAACAAATGCTTGAACATCTTCATAGAAGTTAGTTTACACAATCAGCGCGAACAAAACGTCTCGCAACCCTCGCGGGACACGCTTCAGTTTGATCAGAGCCTAAGTTAGGGTAAGGCCTAAAACACAAGAATTTCAAAAAATGATGATGCTAATTTCATGCATGTTTGTTCACAGTTTTTAAAGTATTTACGATTAATTTTAACCGACTTCTAAAAAAGGAAGGTTATAGTATATTGACTTTTGTAGTTATTATTCGTATGTGTTTTAATATTGTGAGTAGTTTATTTTTTTACTCTTCCATTAGATGTGCACTAAGTTTTAGCGCTTGTTGTAATAAAATAATAGCTTTAGTATTTATTTTTATTAAATTATTTGTGTTGTAATGTCTGCTTATCTGTTAATTTGCTAATTTGGCTTGTTCAAAACAAAAATATTCAAGACTTTAGAAAAGTATCACTTATATTCCTATTAAAAGTAACTTTAGCTTCTCATTAAACCATTAATAATAAAAAAAAAACTCCTTTTCAACCAGAATGATGAAAACAATTACCGTTTGAATACCATGAAAAAATTAATGGCTGCAATTTTAATTGTACTGACTTACCTTCAAATTATAGAACCGACTACTAACAAATTATCCTCCATCTTAATTTTAGTTTATATTGCAGTATTGACACCCCAGGCGTCATCACCCGGGTATCGAACCTGTTTAAAGGGCACCCTGAGCTGATAGTTGGCTTCAACACTTTTTTGCCACCGGGATATAAGATTGAAGTTCAGAGTAATGGACAGGTGAGGAAATTATTTAATTATTGGCTGGCTGGTAAGAATACTGTGTAAAAAGGTTCAGGGTTTTCCCTGTTTAGATGTTTGTTTTTGCGTTTTTTTTATTTTTTAGTCCAGAATTTTGTTTGATCAGGGTGTCTAAAATGGCCGTAATATGAATCATGTTAAAAATTTAAAATTCTTAAAATGAACTTTATAGTTATAGACATTAAGTCCATTTTAAGAATTTGAAATGTTAACGTGATTCATACTAAGATTCTGCGTGGATTCTGATAAAGCGGACATTTAAGACCCCCAGATGGCAATATGGTACTGTACCTGTATTACTTGGAACATACGACACACATTTGGGGTCCAAGATTTTTTCTGGTTAGTTATTAATTTTTGGGTTTTTGTTATTAGGAATTGTTTAGTCGCAGACTTTTGTTCGATTGAGTGCAATAGACTCCGTATTCCACGGGACATACGGCACCTGTACCCGTCCATTAAATTATATTATTGTGTTATTTTGTCGACACAAATTTGACTTGGTGTTTTTTTCTCAAGTGTGATAAAATTACGAAAAGTAGAATATTCTAGGTTATTTCTAGGTAACCGTGTACCTTTGTAGACCATAATTATTATACCTAATCATCAGAAAAGGCATAAAAAATAGTTATTTAGACTCATATTGTGGTCCATCCCACGTAAAATTAAAATGGGACTGATCCAAATCCTTACACAACCAATCACCACCACCACCACCAATCACCAATCTTTACATAACCTCTGCCCTAACCCTTCGGGATTACAGGACTGATGTTATGTTATTTGGTCACTCTAAAAGGACCAAATAAGCGAGTTCATAATCCCCCCCATCCCGTTGCTAACCTCAATAGGTTTGACAACCGCGTACAAGGGGGTATATCAAGTTAGCATTGGAAGCATTGCACAGTACTACACGACTTGCAGTGTGCCGAAAATGTTAAAACAATTATAGTTTAAATCTATCGCGAGATGATATAAAATGGTTACTTTTAAGACTTCTATCGTATTTTGAACAAAATATAGTAAATAACTCTTCTAGGGAAGTAGGGATTGTAAATGGACTAATGTACTGTCTACTGAGATTCTGGACTGACTCTAATTCATATCGTTTTGAGAATGCGTAACAAAAGTTTGGACTAAATAAACTGCCATCGTAAGACGAAAGGGCGCATGTTAAAAAACCTAATGCAAAAAATTGAACCTTAATAAAAATATAGAAGGTGAATTTTAAGCTATTAAAGGAATATTTTTCTCGTATTATCCAGTACCATAACTGGGTTATGGAGGTCAGATAGACAGACGCTCCATGTAAAATACAGCTGCATCATCCAGTTAGACTGGAAGCTGACCCCAACATAGTCAGGACAAGGCTATGCAGATGATAAAACCTTCACGATACAGGAAAAATTCTTCGTTCGCGGCTAAATTTAATCAAAATAGAAAGATATACTATAACATTTGTTTCTTGGGGTTGTCGTCACGAACGAAGGAAAACAGTTGGGTTATGGAATAATGTTTAATTCAGGCACACGAAGTTTACATATAAGAGCATACAGAAGTCAATCGCATTTTCACATTGACAATAGCCGCGAGCGCGTCTTTATATGCGCGTTGCAACGATTCGCGTGGGCCGCGGCCGACTGTCGGATGCGCGAGCACACGCGGCGCGCGGGCTGCGCGGTGCTGAAGCGGGGGGCAAGGGTAGCTCTCCCGTTTACCGCGTAACGTTGGTACCTACCAAGCTAACGTTTGGACAGCGCGTTATTTTCGTTCTAGCGCCCTTTTTGCGTACGACAGTCGAATAATATTACAAGGCGATAAACAGAACACTACAATCTACTTCCACTCCGCAGGTGTCAGTATCCATGCCGTCGCCGACTGGGTTCGCAGCAGCAGGTCCCCCCGGCGCGCTGGGCGTGCAGCTCGCGCCGCCCGCGCCGCAGCCGCAACTGGTGCATCTACTGCCGCAGCCACAGTAAGCTGTTCTTTTCTAATTCATTTCGTTGCGGGATCCAAGACAGTTGAATCGTTTCTCTGGGACTTCGTCGAGCTTCATTGTCTCGGCGCTTTTCTTGTGGTCGCCACTGTCGATTCTGGCGCACAGGAGTTTCAGTGGTTTGGGAAAGTGTGGCCGGCTTATTCCAATTAAAAAATACGATCTTATTACCTAGTAAGGACTGACTTGACTATCCATATTTCATGTTTACTTATTATTTCCTGTTAAATTGACACTTCGATGACGAGGCAATTTTTCAGTAAAGCCCTCCATTGTGTATTGACGCTAGCCTATCTGTCCTAATGAATTGTATAACTCTACGGTCAATCAGACATGACCAAATGAGTGAGTGCATGATCCCCCCCATCCCGTTGCTAACCTCAATAGGTTTGACAACTGCGTACAAGGGGGTATATCAAGTTAGCATTGGAAGCATTGCACAGTACTACACGACTTGCAGTGTGCCGAAAATGTTAAGACATATAACACCTCTGTCGCCTACACCTAAAGGTGAAAGAGACTCCCGTCGGGCCTGCGGGTTGTTTGTCAGAGATACCTCGGCCACGGCACAAAGGGCTTAGAAGGATTATGGGTGGTTTTTAGTCGGTAGAAGTCTGACATTCCCTACCGCTCTGCTCAGAGCGGCAGAAGTCATTTGCTGATTTACCTCCCTTCAAAAAAAAACAGAAAGAGACTGCTTGATGGACAGGTATTGTGTGTCAGCTTCTCAGTCTTGAACATTTTCATAGCTTAAAATGACTGTTACTGTGTCATTCCACTGCTGAGCAAAGGCCTCCCTCCCCATGACTTCCAAAGCTTTATATCCAGGGCCAATATGTATCACTGATCGTTGGTTCTGTCCAGCTCATCCTGCCATCTCTTACGAGGTCCACCACGTCGCCTTCTGACTGTCAGGGCTCTATTACGTGGGTATTTTGCGACACAGCTCGTCGGGCATACGGCAGACATGACCAGCCCAGTCCCACTTCAATTTAGTGGCATTTTGAGCAACGTCAGTAATTTGTAACTTAAAAATAACCACTTCTTCTTAGTGTGTCGATGGCAATCTGAATAGGGGATCGGATAAAAAAATAATAATTAGTCCGTCAGATAGATTTTCAAAAAATATTGGACACGTATTTTTTCTTTTTTCACATAAAATAAAATGAAGACGATACAATGCTTCGAAAACTCGTGAATTCCTCGAAAACGTCACATGGTAGTACATGTTTAGTTATACTCGTACGTTATAGTCATGATCTTTGACGCGTCTTATCTTCTTCAATTTTGATTAATTTGATAAAACAAAAAACACGTATCCAATATTTTTCAATAATCTAATTGACGGACTAATTAGAATCATATTTTTTTGACCCAGTCCGATCCCCTATTGTGTCGGCCCAGAACTGGGGGTCTAAAATTGCCACTTTAGCAGATCCTAATATGAATTGCGTTAAAAAACTTAAAATGGACTTTTCATAATAGTAACTGCGTAACGGAATTAATATTATTTTCCTATATTGATCTATTTTTCTAAATGGTCACAGTCGCAGTTACTATTATGAAAAGTCCATTTTACGCTTTTTGTTCCTGTAGTGAACAAGCAAAGGGACACGATATTAATATCCCCGTTGTTTGAGAAACAGCACCACAATTACCACTAAAATACCAATGAATAAACAAAGATAGCACACAAAAATACCTAAGTTGGCAACAAAATATTGACGAGTACGTTCGCGCAGGTTGAACGAACTCGAACAGCTGTTGCGTCACGCGTTCATAGTACATACAGCTAACTTCCCGATTTACATAATACTGAATAACTAGCTTTTTGTGTAATTATTAGTTTTGCTTTCGTAGTGAGAAATGGTGATTGACCTTAGGTGCAAAGACTTTGAGGAAATTGACCCTTAATATTGTTGTTTTGATCAGACAATGATATAAAAAATCACGCCTGTAATCCCCGAAGTGTGAGGCAGAGGTGTACCTAATGCCCGTCGGGGCAGCGGAATGTTGTAAGGGATGTTGACATATAGGGCTAAGAAGGAACTTGGGTGGTTTTTAGTTAGTAGAAGTCTGACACTCCCTTTCGCTCTGCCCAAGAGCGGGAGGGGTTATTTAATGCTAATAGGGGATCGGACAAAAATATCTAAATAGTTCGTCAGATAGATTTCTAAAACATATTGAACACATATTTTTTTATTTTTTCACGTAAACAAAACAATGAAGACGATACAATGCTTCGAAAACTCGTGTGACGTCATATTCTAAAACATTTGTATGACATTTCTTACCGGTGAGTGACGTCACAACCCCCCCACTCAAATGTTTGACGCGTTTTATCTTCGTCAATTTTTATTGATTTGAGCAGGTCTGCTGGAAGAAATTTCTATCATTTCTATATATTTTCCTTTTTTTTTTTGTTTTTTAAATAAATTAATAAATAAAAAATACATATCCAATATTTTTCGATAATCTAACAGACGCACTAATAAGAATCGTATTTTTTTTTTTAAGTTACTAAACATCCCTATTGTAACACCACAGAACATGTAAAATTATCATTTGCTTCGTTGGTGATGGAAAACAGTGAGAGGGCCAGCACGTCAGAGAGATAATTTCTCTTCAGCATGTAAAGCCAAGTCAGAGGTTGGAGGAGCCATGGGCGAAGCTAACAGCCAGGCGGTTGTGTGACCGCTCTGCGCACTGTTAGTCGCAGGCTCGATACACGTACTACTTTTTGGTTGCGGGTTGTTGTAAGAGATACCGCGGCCTCGACACAAAGGGTTAAGAAGGAACATGGGTGGTTTTTAAAGTATGACACTCTCTAGCGCTCTGTCCAGATCAGGAGTCATTTGGCACTTGAAATGTTAACGGCTGATTTTATGTGAATCGATTCAATTGAAATTTGTGCTTAACATGAATCATTGTTCACAGGGACCAAGAAAAAGATGTGGTGCGACGAGCGAATTACTCCAACATGGAAATGTAAGTAGTCTTCATCTTTTAAATATCTACCTGATATTTTAGTGTTTACTCAGTGTGACTAGCTTTTGCCCGCGACAATAAGCACTTTGAGACTTCGTTATAGCCTAAAGCCTTCCTCGATAAATGGACTATTCAAAACTAAAAGATTTTTTCAATTCCAACTATTAGTTCCTGAGATTAGCGCGTTCAACCTAACACACAAACAAGCTTTATAATATTAGTATTGAAACATAACAACCCTGATGGGCTAGGTAGAGATGTGCCCATTAGTACTGCCACATTTATGTTTAAGTCCCATTCAAAAGGGGGCGAGCCTTTTCCCTTCAACCATGCACAATTCCTGACTCCATGGCTGCTGCAAAGAAATTCCTTATAGTATATACCTGAGTATCGAAGCCTGAACCTCGTGCAACGAGGCAGTCATATTTTAGGAGTTACACCCATTAAACTCGTTGTTGGCAATAAGATACTCTCTGCCTAGAACCTCAGCGATCGCACAAAATAACGAGGCAAAGGCTAGTAGTCTGACTTCAGGATTCACTCCAGAATGGTGGCTGGTCTATCAACAAGTAGCTCTATGTTAAGATGCTGATTTCTCATGTTCCTCTACAGGTCAGTAAATAATGCGATCGTCCACAATCTGTCAGTGAACGCGGCCCCCACAAACTCGCTGCACCAGATCTCGCAAGCTCACCAGCAGATTGAAGCGGCCGCTATACATCACGCTTCTGCTCCTGGTAAGTGATATGGAAAGTTTTAACTTTTACACCACACCAGAGACACATCGTATCCATATCTCAATTCTAAATCTTACATTATACAGATGTCAGGATTTATGATGCTCTCAAAGTGCACATCTTCTAGCCAATTCGTCAAATGATCTCAAAACATTTATTAACAAGATTTTCAGACACTTGCTTGTCAAAAAAACAAATAAAACAAAGCTAGAGTCATTTGTGAAAGTACTGTAGTTGCCCATTCCATAGCGTAGGTCTCTATGGAGAAGAATGAACGACTGGATACGCTTTTTAATCAATATATTGTTACAAAATCTTGGTTGAAAGACTTGTTAAGAGCGTCAGTGAAAGACTCATTTTCATAACATTCGATTTTTCAAGTTTTGTTTAGTTCAAGATGCCATAATAAACAAACCTACATCTATAACCTACTTCTTATCTATCTATCTATATATATAAAAATCAATGCCACTGTTTGTTGTAATTTTATAACTCAAGAACGGGCTCACTTATCCAAACCAAATGTTTAGGCTTTGTTCAAACTATTTAGAAGATGGTTTATGTGAAGTTTGCACAAAATCGGTCGAGCGGTTCTTCATTTATCACATTTTTTGTGACAAATGAATTCAATAAATGGTTGATATTACTGGGGATTTTGCTGTCTTGGACCCGGTAGGTGACGATGTCTGCCAGGTCTGCTAGTCTCAACATAAATAAACACACACCTCCAAAATGATGAAATTAATTACCGATTGATTCTAATGATAAAAACTTGCGGCTGCTCTATATGAGTTCTGATTACCCTTTCTTAAACCCCCCTCCCTACATCCTTCCTCGTCGAACAGACACTATATGTTCACGCTATTGCACTCAGGGTCCGGGCAGCCGTCGAACCCGTCGCACGCAGCGCCTGCACCGTCCAGTCAGCCGGTGGAGTTCAACCATGCTATCGAATATGTCAATAAGATTAAGGTGAGTGAACTTTGGCGGTTTAAAATATTATGTATTTTCTTACTTAACAGAATTTCTAAGGAACATTACTGGCATTCATTTACAATATTTACAAACTACAGTTTAACGATCTATTAATATTATAATAAAATATGTACCTACAAGTATTGAAAAGGGAAGAATTACAGGACGTCAAAAAAAGGAACATTTATTTATCATTTGCAAAATAAATAAGTAGGCATTTTTTTATTCAATTTTGTGACACTGCCGTGCAAATTACAAGTAGTTCAAATTACACTTAATTTATTTATTTTTATCAACATTAATCATCATTTAACACTTCCCTTTCTTTTGTAACTGTACAACGGGCTCAGACAATAAATATACAAACATACATGACTTAAGAAAATCTTAACTCATACCTTTGGCCTTAGTCGCGTTAATTTTCTGCCAGTCATTTTAATTCAATTTTTTTATTAGCCTGTACTGCCCCACCGCTGGGCAAAGGCTTCCCCCAATTCCTTCCAAGAGCTCATTTACTTATCAACTCAAATTAAAATGATGAAATTAATTACCGTTCGATTCTAATGATAAAAAATTGCGGCTGCTCTATTTGAGTTCTGATTTCTCTCTAACCACCAATCACCACCTACAACTCAACCACCATTATTCTAACCCACCACCATCTTTGTTACCCCATACAGTCCCGGTTCTCGAGGCAGCCAGACAAGTACAAGAGGTTCTTGGAGATTCTCCATGCTTACCAGAGAGGTCATCGGGAGATGAAGGAGCCTCAGGCTAAGTTGCAGACAGAAGCTGAGGTTTATTCGCAGGTTTGTCCGCTATTACTTTATTATTTGTTTCATTTTCAGCCCATTATCAAGTGGAAATTGTTTTGATTCAAAAAATTGTGAAACCAAATCATTTTGAATGAGTAACCAACGAGTTTTTGAAGTTAAGTGACCCAAAAGTCCGACAACAACTCTTACTAAGAGTTATCGTATTACCTAGTACAGGGATGACGAACCAATGGCACGTTACACAATATTCTAGGCACACCACCGAATTTTTAACCTACGATTAATTTTTAATGAATAATGCAAGATTCCATTAGAAACCGTTTGGCAGAGGAGTCCAGTTCAACATGCTATCTACTAAAAGTAAACTCTTACAACCCATAAACTATACATATAAATTACTCACAATCTAATCAGCAACAATAGCGGTTACAATTATTTGAATTCCACATAAATTGAAACATTTGTTACGATACAGTTAGTTTTTACTAAAAAAAATTAGTTTAATTATCTGCCATTAAAGACTAAGCAATATTATTGGATGGCACGTGCAAGGTCTCAATAAAGATTGCTTTAGAAAACATGGCACGTTGATCCATAAAGGTTCGCTATCTCTGACCTAGTACTAATTGGGTTGTAGAGTTCAGATAGTGGTTCCATGTTGAATACTGATGTTCAGCTGCATCTGATTAGATTAGAAGCCGACCCTAACATATTTGAAACAAGGCTAGTCAGATGATGATCAGCGAAGACACCCACCCATCCACGAACCAATCAATATGGTAGTTAACAAAAAAAATCTAATTAGTCCGTCAGATAGATTTCCAAAGAATATTGGACACGTATTTTTTCTTTTTTCACGTAAACAAACAATGAAGACGATACAGTGCTTTGAAAACTCGTGTGACGTCATTTACTGAGACATTTTTTAGCAGTCAGTGACGTCTCAACCCCCACTCGAATCTTTGACGCGTTTTATCTTCGTATTTTTTTATTGATTTAATAAAACAAAAAATACGTATCCAATATTTTTCAATAATTTAACAGACTGACTAATTAGAATCATATTTATTTAAGTCGGTAAACATTAGAACCCGTTTTATTCTAATTGTCATCATATTATAATCTTCACCCTTTCTCATCAGGTGGCAAAACTGTTCGAGAACCAAGACGACCTGCTAGCGGAGTTCGGTCAGTTTCTCCCGGATGCTAAAGCGGTGACCAAGCCCGTACCGGAGGTCCGGGAGAGACACTACCCGCACGTGAGGTCTCCACCTGTGCCCACACACCATCAGGTAATACAGGGTGTAAATTAACCCTTCACATATACGTCAACCAAGCATTCTGTACATCAAACTAAGTCCAACTCCAAATATTTTGCTGGGAAACGACTTTTTTTGGGGTCAAAAATCTCATTTTACGCTAAAACTCAATGTAGCACTTTTAAAACATTGTGATACATGCTTTAAATACTTAAAGGAGGCACGGAGGTAATTTAAGTAAAGTTATAACCTGAAAAACTAGTATTTACAAAACCAGGTATGCAAAATTTGGAACTTTGACTCCCAATATCTCCGTAACTATGGGGTTCCCAGGTATGGTCTAGAACAACAAAATGATCGCAGTGGTGGGGAGAACAAGTGTGCTTCGTTTGCGTTAGGGGTACTTATAAGGAGTACAACGGGCGTGTGTCCGCAACTCCACGCCCAATGCACGTATTTTGCGTGCGGGTGGGAATATCACTCGATCCACCCCAGCTCCCCGAGAAAAGCCAGCAACCCCTTGGTGTTACTGGCAATCTCGCGTAGAGTACCTGGGTCACCGAAGTATTTGGCCCTGTATGGGGCAACCCCCGGACAGTGCAGGAGCACGTGGGCTGCTGTTTCTTCTTCCTCCATGCAGGCTCGACACAGAAGACTATCTGTGACTCCTATAACAAAGAGGTGTTTGTTAAAAGTACCGTGTCCAGTGATGGCAGCCGTCACTGTGCGTAGCTGCAGTTAAGTTAGCCGGAGCGTTTGTTTGGTAAGGCGGGCGTCGATGGCGGGAAGCGCCTTCTTGGCCTGCCTACACTCGCCGTGGTCTAGCCACAGCTTGGCGTGAAGTTCTTTGGTACGTTTCCTTACCAGCGTGCGAAGATAGCCGAAAGGTAGCGGCACGATGGGTTCTGGCTCCACCGCCGCCAAGGGTACTTTTACACCCTTTATATATTAAAAATGATGAAATTAATTACCGTTCGATTCTAATGATAAAAACTTGCGGCTGCTCTATTTGAGTTCTGATTTCTCTCTTATTCTCTTACTGTTAACTTGTATTGCAGAACTGTCTCTTATATAGTATGTTGTTACAGGTGTACAAGGCGTACATCGAGGTAGGCAGCAACTCGCTGTCCCCGCCGGCGCGCGCGGACAGCTCCCCGCCCGAGCGCGGCCCGCCCGTGGAGCCTGTACAGCACCATCACCATGCACCGGTGACTCATGCTTGCTTACTTACGTTTATTTATTTATATAGGTTCACCAACAACTTTTGTGTACTACATATCTTAGGTAAACAGGTTTATAAGTTTAAAAAAAGGAATATTACAAAACACATCACATCAAAAAACTTTGACTTGATTCCAAAAGACTAACTAATCTAATTATTAAGTTTTTCGATATCTTTTACACTCGTTTTTCATCAGACGTGATCAAAGTCAAGCGCAGGCCTCGACATAAAGGGCTAAGAAGAACCATGGGTGGTTTTTAGTCAGTAGAAGTCTGACACTCCTTCTCGCTCTGCCCAAGAGCAGGAGGGGTTTTTTATGATTTTCCACCCACAAAAAAAGGAAATTTTACAATAAAAAAATCTATTAACAGCAGAACCCACTTACCATCAGTAATCCGATAAACTAAGCCACTTTAAAATCGTAAAGCGTAACCTTTGCCTGACAATTCGGACAAATAATAAATAACTTGACCAGCAATAATTTTTATCATTTCTTCCTTTTTTGGGGAACGCCGAAAAAAGAGTTTATCCGCTTGAGTACTCTTCCTGAATTTTTATCGCTTTATTTTCCTCCTGGGAACTACTTGTCCCGTAATTTTTAAATGCCATCCTACAATCCTTTCAAAGTAAATCCTTTTCCATTTATCCCAGATGTGCAAAAAATCACAGGTGCAGATATTACATAGTCAGTGTCTAAAATATTCAACTTTTACTCATTTGTTTAAACCATAATAAGGTCACTCGAGCGGGTAGTAATATAATAATTACACGGTAATTACGCAGCACGACGATAATATCTCCGTGAATCTCTCGCTCGTGGAGACGGCCCCTTCGAGGTGATGACTAAAGGATCATGTTCATGGATATATGGAATCCCGTACCGTCCCGTAAACTGTGTCAACTTCAAACTTTGTTTTTTATTGTCTACATTTATCATATTAACTCTTACAAAAGTTAATTTTGTAAACTAAATTCGGGTTTCGCAGTAATTTTATAAAATCCAAAATAAACTCAAAACCAGCCAAGTAGGTGTAGTGTCAGCCGAACTGTCAAAATCAACTGACTGATCTAAAAGAACGACATTTGAACTGGTTGCGTGAACGCTATGTATAGGTAGGAAAACAATATTCATACTTTTATACTTTAAATTAAATTCCCTATTCAAAAATCAAATCCCAGCCGCATAATGTCGTAAAAAATTATGAAAATAATTACTATAACATTTTAATCTTGAAACATGAGAATTCTTGGTACGAGTTTTGGTCATTCTTTTGTCCGAACATAGCAACCTGAACAGTTGGAACACCTCTGTCGTTGCCTTTATACAAGTCCTTGAGCGTGCAGTTAGTTGTGACTCAAACTCATTTTTACTACAAAATAACAGTTTTTATAGCCCCACGTGACGACACACCCATGTATGTCGGCACGAGTGGTCTTATCACTGTTATCAGATAAACAAAACTAACATGTAACGATCCCGTTTTGTAGATCAACGATAACATTGTTTACTGTCGCTTTTATTGTAATTACAACGTGATGTGTTTTTTTTTGCGAAGTTATTATTTTAATGTTTTTCTACACCTATAATGCCTGTCTAATGTAACATAAATAGAATACCGAATAGACCTTTGAGTTAACTAATTAACTGAGCGAAGCGAGGGAGTTAAGACTAAAATCTTGAGTGCAGTGAGACTCGTCAATATTTTAATCATTTAGGCGTGAAGTCCATTTGCAGAAAACATTAGTTTTTTTGCATATTCAATTAATTTGTGTTTTTATATCTTATTATTCCACAAATAATTATATTGATTCTATTATCGTACTAATAAAGTTGCAATTTTTTTTTAATAAATAATTTCGCAACTAAAGTCAAGTCAAAGTCAAAGTCAAAATATTTTATTTCACATAGGCCTACATGGGCACTTGTAAAACGTCGACATAAAAAAGGGGCACGGTTCGGTGCATTGGTCGATTTCTAAGGAGAAGAACCGGCAAGAAACTCCAAAGGTTACTCTTTTAATCTTTTAAAATGGTTTTAAATGGTTAACAATAAGTTTAAGGTCCAGACATAATCTTGGGACACACATGAGGGCTATGCAGATTAGTGTCTGAGATGGTCTTTTGAAGAAAGCACCACACACCACTAAAACCTACGACACTCTTAGCTAAAAGTGTTCATAGTTCTTTTCTAAACAAGTGATGTTTATCTCGCTGTGCAGCAACTGCCCAAGCACACGAGCTCTGCGTCCAGCACAGTGACGGCTCCGCCGCAGCCGCACCATCATCTCAAGAGATCTCCCAGCTTCACTTCATCTAGCTCCATGGGTAAGTTTATTTATGTTGTTTTATATATATTAGATTTGTCTATCTTTTAGTGCAATCTTGTGGTCAGTATAATAAGTTGTAAAACACATACCCATAGCATTTATTTCATGCAGACCATTACAGGAACTTTTATATGTAAGAAGAACATAGAGAGTAAAGCTACATTTAAATAAATAAATAAAAATAGCCTTTATTTACTCTGACCTTAACAAGTATTAACATTAACTTAAAACTAGTATCTTATAACATAATCTTATAACTAACTGTCTATCTTTTATTACTCATTATCAGCTACCAGGTCAGGCTGTCTTGCGACATAGGCCTCCTGATGAGAGCCAAGACGGATAAATGGACGAAAAAGATCACAGAATGGTATCCAAGAAATGGGAAAAGACGTAAAGGAAGGCCGACAAAAAGATGGGAGGATGATCTGCCAAAAGATTGGCGAAGAACTGCCCTGGATAGGAATAAGTGGAGGGAAATAGAGGAGGCCTATGTCGCAAGCTACATTTACAAAGCATTATATAAAAGTGTCTGTAACTGGACTGATGTAAATATTTATGTTTGGAAGTTACATGATCAAGACTCATTTTGTCGCATGGTTAGGTTATTTAGGGTAGATTCTAGTAAATTTTGGGACTTTGAGACTAAACATAACTGGCGCAATCTGGGTACACCTCTGTCTTGCCCTTTGAGGATTACAGTCGTGATGTTGTATCGAGTACATGGTCGACTGGACAGAATGCTTACGCCAAACTCAACGCAATATCCTAGGCGGATTAAATCAGATCGCCATTGGCACAATGAAACGTAGAAAAAACCTGAGAAAAGAGATTATTTACAAACATCAGTGTAGTGTTTACTCTTGTACTAAGAGGTCCTATTTCATAAGATTCAAGAAAATGACTAATGTATATCTTCCCGGCATACAGCGGTAGGAGCCCCGCCACCCAAGAAGTCCCGCGTGTCGGGTCTGACGGGCGCCACAGTACGCGACGTGTCGTACGCCGAGGCGTCCAAGCTGGCCACGGTGCACGAGTTCAACTTCTTCGACAGAGCGAGGAAGGCTCTGCGCTCGCAACATGTTTATGATAACTTTTTGAGGTGAGTTTTGTTGACTAACAAAAAAATTACTTTTGTTTCTATTTATTTATTTAAACAGATAGTTGCTGCACTTACAGTTTTGCTCCAACGCGTGTAGAAAGCCAACATAACACAAATAATTAAAAATTGACTATCTATGACTTACGTGAATAACTATTTATGTAGCTCTAGCTGTTGCCAGCGGCTTTGCCCGCTACAGCTCGAAAATTATCCCTAGGGAAGATAAAATCGGGATAAAAACTATCCTATGTGTTAATCCAAGGTGTCAGCTAACTCCATACCAAATTTTGTTAATATCACTCCAGCCGTTTAGACGTGAAGAAGTAATAAACATACACGCTCACAGACTTTCGCCTTTATAATATTAGTGTGATACATTTTAAGCAAAAAATTGGTTGTATTGGGTATTTCTGCTGTTCCAATTTACATGATCAATGCATTAGTAAGTAATTTAACAATACATTATTATTTAAATCAACATAATCAAAATTAAATTAAAATCGCAATTAAAAGTTGAAATAAGAATGAAAATTCAAAATCATAATGAAAATCTTACTAAGACTAAATGATACATCTGTGTTAATATACTAAAAAAGAAAAAATGTATTGTGTCAATGAAAAAGAAAAGCCTAGATTTCACACATTTCCAGCTACATACTGCATCAACAGTTTGGCGCGTGAAAAATAATCAAATAATGTGCAAAAGCTAATAAACAAACACTTGATTATCTGTCGTGGTATGATACAGACAGCACGTTTTGCAACTGGTTAGTTTTAGCTATCTTCTCTGCCCATACAAAACTAGTGTCGAAATAAAATGTCTACCAAACATAATAATTATCAAAAATATTTACTCTGATGATAACAGTAAAATCTGTAGGTAATATTATGTTGAGACAATGATGACAAACCGTGCGATGTGCAAACGACAGAATGTCTTTGGTGATACACGCATGCTGCCTTCCTACTGATAGTCTCTGACAA
Source organism: Diarsia rubi (assembly GCA_932274075.1). NCBI lineage: Eukaryota > Metazoa > Arthropoda > Insecta > Lepidoptera > Noctuidae > Diarsia > Diarsia rubi. The sequence continues at coordinate 1,691,440 of OW026440.1, read as the reverse complement.
AAATGTATCTTCTATTAAAATAGGTGCTCAAATTTTTTAGACAGCAGATGGTTATTTTATATGAGAGATTTAAAAGACAATACAGAAAGGAAAATCCTAACTTAGTTATACAAAAATAGACTTTCAAATTTCGATTTTGACAGACGAATACAAAGAGGGCGTAAGACTTTTTAAATGCTACCAAAGTATCTGCTTTACCTCTAGTAAATACATAACTAAATGTACTTCACTATCAGATGACGCACTTATTTGCCACAGAAACCGAATGCCATAAAAAAATTTGAGCACCAATTTTAGCTACCTACAAATCTTTCTCATAACGTAATGTAAAACATAGGTAGGTAGGTAGGTGATGTAAAACATCACCTTTACCTAAACGTCTACTACTCTTCACAGATGCCTCCTCCTGTTCACCAACGAGATCATCTCATCATCTGAGCTGCTATGCGTGACTGCGCCGTTCCTGTGTCGTCACCCGGAGTTACAGAAGTGGCTACAAGACTTCCTGGGTCCGCCCTCACCGCCGCATACGCCTACTAATACTAATGCACTGCATACTGGTGAGTTTTGCTTGACATGATATAATTATGATAAAGACAGTGCTTCTCAAAGGGGTAGGCAGAGTTTCGAAGATCACTTAGTGATATTGACGGCACGGTTGGCGCAGTGGCTCAAGCAATGGACTGCTGCGCTGCGTGTCGCGGGTTCGATTCCCGCACGGAACAAATATATGTATGACCTACAGATAGTTGTTCCGGGTCTGGGTATTTGTGTATGCGAGTTTAAATGTTTATGAACGCACCCACGATACAGGAGAAATTCCTAGTGTAGGGCAAAGTTTTATAAAAAAAAATAAAAAATAGTGTAGTATATATAATTTTTCCCCGTGCAATCCTGACTAATGTTGGTTTGTGGCTTAGTAACTGTTTGGAATGTGTTTGGAAAAACCAAGTGCATCAACATACTACAGTAAAGCTTGTCTAGTCCTGTTGTGCTGCTTGTCTGTCTACTAACCATCCCTTGACAGTTCAGAAGTGTTTCTAAATGATTAATGAGAAATGTACATTAGGGGATCGGACAAAAAAAAACTAATTAGTCCATCAGATAGATTTCCAAAAAATTTTGAACATATATTTTTTCTTTTTTCACTTAAACAAAAAAAAATTAGTTTGTAATGAATAAACTCAAAAACTACTGCGCCTATTTCTGAAATTAATTCACCATTGGAAAGCTACATTCACCCTGAGTAACATAGGTTACTGTTTTGTTCCCTGTATTCCCACGGGAACGGGACCTACGCGGGTGTAACCTCGTGACATGCGCTAGTTGTATATAATATGGCTTCTTGTTATATAGGTCATTTAACTCATACACAATATCGAAAGTTCACCTTGACTGAGGCAACCAGGAAAACCACAAATGTTTATTATTAGCTAACATCATACAATTTTCCTTGAGTACTCCAGTCAGTTATGTTAGTAAATACGCCCAGTGTGGTTAGGTTATATTTTCATAGGAAATATTGTGTAAGTATTGTATATTGTGTAACATGAAGATGTTATGTCTCAAAGACAAACCGAGCGACATGGTCGGGGCGAGGGAATTTAGAGGTAACTCCCGAGCAAACTGTTAAAAAGTTAACACAAGAATCCTGAGTGCACACAATGTGGCTTGGTAATTTTTGCCTTACAAGGGTCGTATTTGTATATTCACGTCAATGCTAGGGAACTACCTAGTTCGAATAGGAGGTTGTGTTTTCTGTGGTGGTCAAAAACTTTGATTTGAAAGTGTCTGAATTTAGTGTATTTGGTGAGGACTCTAGTGGTGTCGGCTACCTCGTATAGGTAGGAGATCTGTGCAGCAGTGTGAAATATAGATGTGATGTGTATTTTTATTTTAAAAAAGAGCTTGTTACTATATAAGAATAGCCACAAAGGTCGATCTTTAGGTTAAACTGTGCTGTGTGTGGGTGTGTGATTTTTTTTTCTTTCTTTCACCAATTACGTACAGAGTTTCCTCTGTGACTCGGAAAGAACGTCAAGCCGTTGGACCTGGTCGTCATATCATTGATATTTGGCAGTTGTTACAGATAGTCGGCAAGTCTGACAACCAGTCTTGCCAAAGGTTATCGAATTGCATAGTACTAACTGGGCTCTAAAGGTCAGTCGGTCCATGTAAAATACTGCATATGTTAAACTAAAAGCAGTGACGTTATCACGTGTTTTATTGTGACCATATGACTGCACAAAGCTACAGAAACATGTCTGTGTCGTTCTTTAATTTCTACGTTACCTCATTACAAGAAAGCATACATGAATTTAAATGACAAAACCCCATTTTCTCCTCCAGCCTACAGCAACTCAGCCTTCGGAGCGGCAAGCAGTGTCCTCTTCGAACGGGAGCGCCCGCAAGGAGAGAAGCTTCGTTACGAGCCTATCGGACAGCTGGGCGCTCAGCTGAGACATGAGAGGCCTCAGGGAGACGCTGCTATGGATATAGGTATGTTACTTTTGTTTACTTGGCTATTTAGAGGTACAGTTGTTTTGGATAGTTATGAAAAACAGTGCAAAGAAATTAGGTCTTTACAAAATAACTGAACTTGTTGATAGGGCCAATACTTTAGACGGCCTACTGAAATGTTCTTTGTATGGCATTGTTTTTCGCGTAGGTAAGCTCCTTAGGTTATGTATGCGTCTAGTTTTTCACTGTCTACACGATTATTGACAAATGCTTGCATCTAGACAGTTTGTTTTGGCTGTTTCTTGTCAAAGATGTCAGGTACAAAAGACCGGCTCCATATTTAGTTTTCAAGACATGATGTGACATGTAAAAGTGTTTTATAAAACCAATTTACACAAATAAGTATGTTTGTAGTACTGTATCCATATTAATGTGTGTTTGTTTTGTAGATCTGACAACGTGCAAACGTCTGGGCACGTCGTACTGCGCACTGCCGCGCGAGTTCGGCGCGCGACGTTGCTCCGGCCGCACGCCGCTGTGTCGCGAGGTGCTCAACGACACCTGGGTCTCCTTCCCCACGTGGAGCGAGGACTCCACCTTTGTCACCTCGAGGAAGACCCAGTATGAAGAGTATATTTATCGGTGTGAGGATGAGCGGTTTGAGGTGAGTTCTGTTTTATGTTAGCTTGTTCTATCGTTGACCGTATCTCTGATCTCTGTACAAGTTGAGTGAGTGAACAGGCACGACACTCCTTCCATCATAGACCTCGTTCATCGCATTCCGTCAGGCGTAATAGAGGTCAAGAGCCGGCCCAATACGCAGTAAAAATAAAAATATGGCGAGAAAATTCAATGATGTGGTTCCACAAAACTAGAAAACACAGCCACATTAATTGTGAGTTAGTCTATCTAAGCAACACTTGTCTGTCGTACATTAGCCACTTTGATTTACGGAATCAGTTAATGAACAAATCTTACATTGTTAATTTTAGCTATAACTTCTAACCAAAGCATCCCAAATTCCAGCTGGACGTGGTGATAGAAACGAACGCAGCAACCATCCGCGTGCTAGAAGGCGTGCAGAAGAAACTGTCTCGCATGACAGGCGAGGACGCAGCCAAGTATCGCCTCGACGACTGCCTCGGCGGGCACTCGCCCACCATCCACCAGCGCGCCTTGCGACGCATCTACGGTGATAAGGTGGTACGATCGAGTCGGATACTAGGCATGCTGTGCAACACCATAGGGTAGGGTAGGGATTAGGGGTAATATAGGGCAAGAATTTGAGGTAGGATAGGGCAAAAATTAGAGGTAGGATAGGGCAAAAATTAGAGGTACGATATTGCAAAAATTAGAGGTACGATAGGGCAAAAATTAGAGGTGTAGGGTAGGGCAAAAATTGGCAATGGATAGGATACATGGGGCAGAGTACGAAGTAGTCTTAGGGCTAGTTTGCTAAAGGTTAGGGGAAAGTAAGGTTAGTTTTGACAAGGAAGCTGTACAATAGTGTCTATGAAATCCTATTTGATCCAAAGGTTGATTGGTAGTGAATGCCTTCTGGCATTAAGTCCGCCTATGTACCACTCTTGTACATGACTTTTTAATAAATAAGGCTTGTTGAGGTGGAAGTTTTCTTAGGCTTTATTTTGAACTTGAAAAAACGTAACAAAATTTGAATTTCGCGGGCTACTCTAGCGCTTCTACCCTAAGGTAAGGGACGTCGGGGATTACAAGAGCAAACTTGTGTTGTCATAAGGAAAATTTAGGGGATATATTTCATTTGATGTAGAGCGTATATTGTAGGTATCAAGGGGCTGTTTTTGTCAAGGGGAAAATAAATATAGGGGATTGAAAAAGGGTACTTTCGTGGAGGGGGTCCATTGTTCGAATGTTTTTTTTCTAAGAAAACTATTATCTGTGCAAAATATACTCGATTGCTGCAGAGATAAAAGAGAAATTCCATCTAAGGGGCTCTGGTTATTTCTAATACAAATAGGTCTTGCCACTTATTTATGAATATTTTCAATTTAGTTGCAGCTATTACAATTTTTCTCACGGTCTGCTATTTTATATCGCATTTTTTAATATTATTTATACACAGCATTGCATGCCTTTGTCTATGCTCCTTTATATTTAGTTTGTAGTTAGTTTTTAAGTTTGGTTATGGTATATTTTTTATGCACTTTGCCTTAAGTTTAGGGGCGTGATAGTTGCCTATATTATCATAGTAAATAGTTACAAGCTTTAATATTGATGTGCAAAGGTATAGCTTTAAAGTAGTGCATTTTAAGATATTGTAGTTTGAATGTGGTTTTAATTGGTTGCGGAGGTCGGATGGGCAGTCGCTCCAAGTAAAATACTGGTATTTAGCTGCATCCGATTAGACTCTAAGCTGAACCAAATAAATTTGAAGCCTGGCTTGGCAGATGAAGACTTCTTTAATACAGCTCAGGCACTTATTACATTACGGCCTAGCCTCTGCGATGTACACGTGTGCGTGTGTGTGTTTTGATTTCGATAGAAGACAGAAAGGGGTTTGAACTATTTTGTATGGAAGCTGGCATATCGAACCTCCGCCATTTTGTTGGTTTTTTTTTCGAAATCGCGGCCCACGATTAAAATGGTATGTATGGATAGAGGACAATATAGACGAACAAAAAGTGTCATGAAATATGGTACCTTAAAGTGTCACGTTATCGAGATATTTGAAGATAAAGATATGAGTACAACAAGCACATAAAAAATAGACCTTTTACGTGTCTATAGGCGTTTATTATTATTATTACTGTTTATTGAAAGAGATTAGGTACATTACATACTACTAGGAGCAAGAGAAAACTATTCTTTGACATAACAAAGCGTTTCATTGCAATGCGAAGCGATTTTCTCGTGCGTATGATAATAATAAGCCTGGGACCTATTATTTGGATACAATTTAACGCCTACACACGTAATGAGGTTATTTCAAAAAAATATTTGATGATTGTAGTTGTACTTATTTGTCGATCTTTACATTCAAATATCTCAATAACGTGGCACTTTGGGGTACCATGTTTCATGACATTTTTGTTCGTCTATATGTCCTCTATCCATAGATATACATACCTCTTTCATCGTGGGCAGTAATTTCGAAAAAAAACTCAAAATGGCGAACAGGTTGATATGCCACATCGGTTCTATCCCCTTTACTGAATGTGTTAGTGCAAATCTGGTTGATGTGGCAAGCTTCTACAAAGATTGCCTCGTAGTTTTAGTGGTCGCAAGCACACAGCGTTATTGGAGATTTACATCATTAATTTCTCAGTAGTAAGCCACAGAGAGCAGCGGTGGCGGCCCCGACTTACGAACAGTGAGTCGTGGATTCGAACCCAGGTAGGCACCCTTGTGTAATTTATTTCATCACTGCTGCTCTCAAAACGGTGAAGGATATCTTAGAACCAAAAAATTCGAAGACCAATATCTACCAATCCGCACTGGGCTCGCGTGGTAGATTATAGCCCATTCCCTCTCAAAGAGAGGAGGCTTTAGGCTCGCCCCCTATTACATGACTACCAAAATGCGGGTGATCTGTTAGGTACAGCTCCGCCTAACCCTGTGGGTATTACAGGCGTGACGTTATGCTTGTAGGAACACCTATGTCCAGCAATAGACCAATTCAAACCAATTAACACCACCTATTTTAAGCTTATTGTAGTTGTATTCAGGATCTTAGATAGTTTGCATTTGCCATTTACTCTACACTTCAGTATCTTGAAGCAATGAATTCGCTGTCGGATTAACAATGCTCTGCTCAATACGCGAGAGTTAAATCCATTGCGCTTTGATAATCTCTGATAGCAGCGGTGGCCTAGTGGCGGAGACCCCGCTTATTTAGTCAGTCACATTACTTAATGTAATTTATTTCTTCAACACTGCTATCGAAACGGTGAAGGAAAACATCGTGAGGAAGCCACCATGTCCTAGAACCAAAATTGGAGGATATGTGATATCTACCAACCCGTACTGGGCACGCGTGGTGTATTAAAACCCAAATCCTCGCATAGAAAAATTGTCTGTGTGTGGTCAGTTTAAGGAGCATTACTGGCGGAATATGCTATGCTATGATAATCTTAGCATTGAAAACTTCTAGTGCTTTCTGAGTGTCATTGCATATGCTTCATAGTCGTAGTAGCAGATGCTTATCTCTCTAAGGTCTTGTATAGAGTAGTAGTGATTGACTGCAGGCGTTATAAGACCGGTATCGTTCCAGGCGGTGGACATAATCGCCGGGCTGAAGAAGAACCCAGTGGTGGCCGTGCCTGTTGTGTTGCGCAGACTGAAGGCGAAGGAGGACGAGTGGCGGGAGGCGCAGAAGGTAAATAAACTATCAAACATGTTTAATAGAAATAGTAATAAAGATATCAATGTGGCAAATATCGTTGCTGAACCTGACATTTTTGTACGGTTTTTTGGGACACAACAAAAAACGTGTTATTCGATAAATGAACGTTAATACAGCAAAAAATAGGGATGTGTGCTGAGTAAAAAAAATATTATTCCGTTTTTTACGTCGGTTAGATTATCGAAAAAAATTGGATACGTTTTTTTTTGTTTTATCAAATTAATAAAAATTGACGAAGATAAAACACGCCAAAGATCATGAATTCATGAGTAACTGCGTTACTAAAATTCTGCTTAATTTTCGACTTGTTGAGACAATGATGACAAACCGTGCGATGTGCAAATGACAGAATGTCTTTGGTGATACACGCATGCTGCCTTCCTACTGATAGTCTCGTAAACATTAATTGCACCATGCTTTTTTAACGATAACACACATACATATAATATTATGATTTTGATTGATGGCGACACAGTTGGCGTGGTGGCTGAGCGATTGACTAAAGCATCGCTTGTCGCAGGTTGCACAGAACATATATTTGTATGACCTACATATAGTTGTAACGGGTCTGGGTATTTGTGTATGTGCGTATAAGCAATGATATATTAAAACTATAGATACGTTGTCCGCCCTCTAAAATGACAACATGAAATGAAGCCAATTTGCCACATCGCGCACAACGCATCAACTTTTCGCGCGATACTACGTTTGTTTCTAATTTAAATCGTGTGTGTAAACCTGTGCAAAACATAAAGAAAACAGGCATCAACAGGCATCCCGCTGTACGGTGTCATATTTTGTTTTCCTTTGACGCGTTTAAGTAGTTATTTAATATTTTCACCGTTTATAAGCGCCGCGATGTTAGTTCATGAAGTGTCTATATAATAACATAATACGTCATTGCGTATAAGTGTTTGTAAAAGCACCAAGAGAAATTCCTGGTGTGGAGCAACGATTTATTGTTTAATAAAATATTACTTCACAGCAAGCAATAATTTGCTGTAAACTTGTGAATCCTTAGACCTAACTAACTTACGAAAGCATGGTGTATAAATTAAATCTATGTAAAGATTTTGATAACCTACAATTTTCCTACAACCCCAATAGTAATCCACACATTACCATCCAGGGTTTCAACAAACAATGGCGCGAACAGAACGAGAAGTACTACCTAAAGTCGTTAGACCACCAAGGTATCAACTTCAAGCAGAACGATCTCAAGGCGATGCGCTCCAAGTCTCTGTTCAATGAGGTGGAGTCTGCCTTTGCGGCGCGGAGACCTGGCCCTCATGTGGTGCTGGATTATAATATGCAGAGTCGGCAGGAAGGTAAGAAAATAAAATTAAAATTGTCACGTTAGCGAGATATTATCGTGAAATCGTGGGCCGCGATTTCGTAAAAAAAACCAAATAGCGGTCAGGTTGATATGCCACATCGGTTATATCCCCTTTATTGATTGATCATTTCGATACTCGATCGCAAACCGAATAATTAACCTCTAATTGTAATATTACTTGCCTTATCATTAAACCACTAACCCATTGCCTTCTTTTGTCGCGTCGTAATCGGGTAAAAATTGAGTGTAGTAGGTAAAGCTATTTCAGAATAAAATAGTTACGACACCGCACCGACCTTGGTTCGAAGGTCGCCCGTAAACTACGTATGTAAACAAACTACGCGGCAATTTAATGTTTTCCAATATTTATGTTTTGGTAAGTAATGGGCGCTTTGTGTTTGTAAAGATCACGTAAAATCGTCATCTTCCTAACCTTGCTCCATTCAACTTTGGTTCGGTGCAAAGTTTTCTTCTTCCTTTTCATTATATAGCTTTAACTCTGCCTTACCCTCCGTAGAAACAGCCTTTGTGTTGTTTAAAAATCTTGAATGTCTATTCTATCGCATGTTATTTGAAACTCAGGTGTACCCCGATTACAGTATTTACAATAATGATTGAGACAATGATGACAAACCGTGCGATGTGCAAACGACAGAATGTCTTTGGTGATACACGCATGCTGCCTTCCTACTGATAGTCTCTAACAAAATACATATTATTTAGGTAAAATATTATTGCATTTAGGACAAGCATTTTCCTCTGATTAAGTAAATGATTTCGGTCTTAAGTGAGTTAAAATTTATAGGAACCGATAATATAAACACAAAATTGTACTTATAAATAGAGCTGCTACGCGGAATCACTAAAGCGGTTATACACAGAAACTGTTAGTGAAAGTTATATGCTTGTTGTTTGCTTTTCAGTTTTTTCTGTCGGGTGTTTTAGTTTTTTTGAATTCTGCTTAATGGCACCCAAAATCGCATTTTTCTTTGTTTTTTTTTTTATTTTAACTAACTGTTGCCAGCGGCTTCACCCGCTACAACTTGAAAATTATCCCACGGGGAGATAAAATCGGGATAAAAACTATCCCATGTGTTAATCCAGTTTCTAAACTATCTGTGTACCAAATTTGATCCCAATCGGTGCAGTAGTTTTTGCGTGAAAAAGTAACAAACATACACACTCGCAACCTTTCTAATATTAGTGTGATGTAGCCAGTGACACTCGCGCCATTCAGACGAATCTAACGACGTATATTTTATTCAAATCCCTTCAGTCGGTTTGTATATAAATATGAACAAAGGAAAAATAAACTTTAATACTTTTCATCAAAACTCACATTCGAAGAAGACCCAACTAGTTTTCCAATTTTAATTGGGAAATTCGTTTCCCCAATCCTATTATAAATACACAAATACTATATGGCATGTACCTTCCTAACGATCCAATTATCAGTAAAGTGCTTCAATTAAATACAATTGTTTCCTCATTCGTAGCGGTTTCTTGGTATTTCGTTGTATGAGGTAAATGCTTGTCGTAATTTGTACACTTTGATGTTACAATAGCAGGTGTCGTTAAAAAATAGCGTTTTGGAGGACTGTCTCTTGTAAATAAGTAAAGTAAAGTAAATTGTGACGTTCGAAAAGTGCTGATTATCAGCCTAATTTGAATAAATGACTTTTCATTTTGAATAAAAACAAAGCAATTTGATGGAATCTTCTGACCTTAGTGCGGGTAAAGGGTAAATTATTATAATGAAAATGTTTAAAAAAAAATTTTAATGTGAAAAAAGAAATTGTAAATATTGACATTTGAATCAGTTTTTTTTTTACAATTTAAGTGGGTTTTTTTTTGCTTTTAATGCTAATGCAGTTTCTGAAATGAAAGTAGCTCTTGCCAAAAAAACCGTTTTTTTTTTGTTCAAACACAAATCAAAAACAAATTTCAAAAAATTGCTTTGTTTACACAGCTAAAAACACTTTCAAACCAATTTTTATATCAAAATAGGGCTTCTATTCCCTCATTACTTATTAATTTCACAAAAACAGGAATTAAATCATGTCATTCTCTTGTGAACAGCGATAAAGATACTCCGCGACACAGCCGAGCTACTGATCCACCACGCGCGCCGCCAGACCGCCATACAGAAGACGGAGAAGCGACGCATCAAGCGCCTGCTGCGGCACTTCCTGCCTGACCTGTTCGCTCATCCTAGGCAACCGCTCTCTGATGATGAGAGGGATGAAGGTATGTACATACAAAACCCTTGTGACAGCCAAATTGACAAAAAGATCTTGTAGTAACGTCTTTGACGCAAGTTAGAAACTATGAAGTCATCGCATCGCGAGATACGCATAGATTTTGCAATATACTAACATCAACTTTCGGGAAGTAGTAACCCACGAGACACTACGATTCTTATGGCACAAAGAACAGCTGTTGTCTTTAGGATTTTGTCATTTTTTTACAAAATTTATAAAATCCTATACAAAAGTCAGATCGAATCGGTTGTAATCTTAAATCCCGGATTGATGGAAAAATGTGCCAATCAAATCGATTTATACATGGTTTATCCGAGTCCAAAAACTTGCAAATCCATAAAATTAGTACCTATTATATCAGATAATGTTGAGACAATGATGACAAAACGTGCGATGTGCAAACGACAGAATGTCTTTGGTGATACACGCATGCTGCCTTCCTACTGATAGTCTCATACATTACCTTTTAAAAATTTCTGTCATATTCAACTTATTGATTCGGCAAATGTATTAGCATTGATAAAAAGTAGGTTAAGGTCACAATATACATGAAACAAACATTAGCATATGTATTTGTTTTGTTCGAAGTTCATATTGTTACACGATTTTGAATCTATTTACATGCACACATACTGTGATTCTCTTAAGACTGTAACTAATTAAAACTTAATATTGGATGGCCCTAACCTATTATTATGATATTCAGACCATAGTTTTCTCCATTCCTTCCAACGGTCATAATTATATGCAACTTCTTTCCAATTGTCAAGGAAGCCATGCGCCATCTCCTTCGTGGTCTCCCGTGACCCTGTGTCACTGTTTCAGGGCACCAATGCTGAGCTTTCCAAGCACACCGCTGTCCTGCCCAGTTCCATTTAAGTATGGCAGCCTTTTGAGCCACGTCAACGATTTGCGTTTTGGACTACCTACCTAGCGTTTCAAACATGATCAACTAAGTAAAACGAAAACCAAAGATAAAACACTCAAATCCATTATCTGCATTAAGTAACAATGTGTATTTATGTCCGCAGAGGAGAAAGACGATGCAGGCAGTGGGGACAGTCCGAGCGGAGAGACGACAGAGGACAAGTCCACCAATGCTGTCAAACAGGAGAAGCAGGAGGTAACCATTATATCACTGTTTCATTAACATTCTCTTGCCCAATCTTCAATCTTCTTCCCCCAATAGAGCACCAAAAAAATCTAATTAGCCCGTCAGATAGATTTCCAAAAATAATGGTCACATATTTTTTCATTTTTCACGTGAAGACGATTCAGTGCTTCGAAAAGTGGTTTCTAGTCGTGTGACGTCACAGATCTAGTACGTTTTTTACTCCGAAAGTGACGTCACAAGCCCCCACTCATGATCTTTGACACGTTTTCTTTACGTACATTTTTATTAATTTGATAAAACAAAAAATACGTATCCAATATTTTTCGATAATCTAACAGACGGACTAATTAGATTCATATTTTTTTTAGTATCCCTATTGTGTAAAAGAGTCCCTGCAGTTGTCACATACAACAAAATACCTCTGTCCGTGTGTCCAAATATGTCCCATGTAATAATCCGTTGTGTAAATGATTTATTTATTTATTTACCACTAGTTATAGCAACATTACAGACAATACATCCAATACGATGCTATAAGACACAACATAAAACAAAAATGGAGAAAATAGAAAAGGAAAAGAAGGAATGGATTTAGTTAAATAATATCATTGTTATTTGTCCACAGTCATCAGAATCTGATAACGCGTCCGACAAGAGCGGGAAAAATAACAAGAATAAAGAAAATAAACCTAAGAACAACAATAATACAGACAGTAAAGGTAAGATTACACTACTTTATAATTCTACCAGATGATTTTTTAGTCACCGTCCAAATTCTAGTATTAATCTGACGAAAATCATTGAATACGTGTTTTGTGTCACTCAATACAAAAATATTGATATTGCGGATAATTGTTTCGAGAAAATGATTTAATTATTTATTAATTAGTAGTTGGAGAACTAACAGCTTATAAATACAAACGACAAGAAGAAATCATAGTACACACCTTGACTGTTAGCTTGAATGAAAGTCACGGTTAGCCAAACTGAGTCAACAAAATATGTTTCTAATTAGTCAGTCAGTTAGATTATCGAATAATATTTTTTTATCAATTTGACAAAAAACTAACGAGTTTTTTGTTTTATCAAATTAATAAAAAAATACGAAGATCATGAGTGGGGGAATGTGACGTCATTTGTAGGTAAAAAATGTACTAACATGCGACGTTTTCGAGGAGTTTATTTATGTGATAAAAGAAAAAATACGTGTCCAAAATTTTTTGGAACTCTCGGGATAATTAGTTTATTTTTGTCCGATCCCCCCCTATTACAGTCGTTTCCCTCACACTTGTTGGGAGGCTTGTGTGTACGGCTTTATTTACCACAGTATTATAAATCTCTTAATCACAGTATTATATTGAGACAATGATGACAAACCGTGCGATGTGCAAACGACAGAATGTCTTTGGTGATACACGCATGCTGCCTTCCTACTGATAGTCTCTATTATTAACGCATAGTTATCTAAAACTAGCTTTTGTTGAATATGGTTTAAAGAAAAATATGTCCCTGAGATTAGCGCGTTCAAGCAGCTTTATAATATTTCGTATAGATTAGTTCTCATGAATAGTTTTTGTATTAGTATTGAATGTTTTTGTTGTATTACAGAGAGTTCAATAGCGTCAGCGAACAGCGTGAAGAGGACGAGCAGTAACGAGGAGATGTCGCTTAAGACTGAGATTAAAGCAGAGCCACAGGATCTCGAAGATGACTACAGAGATCATCCGCCTAATGTGAGTCGCAGCATTGATTATGTAACCGTTTTTAACGCAATATTTGGAGATTGTTGACAAGCGATACTCGAGAAATTGTCTCTAAGACCCGTTTCCTCTCCCCAGGAAGCCCGCTTCGTGTGCACCTCGTCGTGGTACCTGTTCCTGCGCGTGCACGGCGCGCTGTGCCAGCGCCTGGCCGCGCTGCGCCGCGCCGCCGCCGCGCTGGTGCCGCCGCCCGGCGCGCCCGCCGCCCGCCCCGCCGCGCTGGCGCTGCGCCTCAAGCCCAACAACCTGCCGCCCGACGCCAACGAGCCGCAGCACTACTACGCCGCGCTGCTGGACCTGGTGCGCGCCGTGCTGGACGGCAACATGGACGCGCCCAACTACGAGGACGCCGCGCGCGAGATGCTGGGCATCAAGGCCTACCCCGCCTACACGCTGGACAAGCTGGTCAGCATCGCCGTGCGCCAGCTGCAGCACGTGGTGGCGGAGCCCTGGTCCGTGCGCGCGGCCGAGCTGGCGGCCGCGGGCGGCATGCGCGGGCCTGCCGCCTACGTGCGGCGCGCGGCGCGCTATCTGCGCCAGGAGCACACCGCCTTCCTCGTCAAACTGTACGGCGGAGACTCCTGCCGCGTCACCTTCGAGCTGCTGGCGAGCCACGAGCCGGAGCGCCACGACAACTGGCCGCTGTTCCGCGAGCGCTACGCCGCGCCGCCCAAGCCCGTGTTCCTGCTGCGCAACGCGCGCGGCCGGGCGCCCGGCTACACGCACAACGCGCACTCGCAGCCCGGCGCCGCGCCTTGCGACGCGCGGCCGCACGCGCGCCGCAAGCCCGACTGCACGCTGGGCCGCCTGCTGGCGTTCCGGCCGCTGCAGCTGTACCAGCGCGGCGCCCTGGCCGCGGCGCGCGCCTCGCAGCCCGCGCTCAGTGCGCGCCGCCGGGAGCGCTTCCGCAAGTGGCTGCGCAAGCGGGACGCCTAGCCCGCGCCCGCACTCCGCGCCCTCGCCCGCACGTTCTAGTGCGCGCGACCTGTACATACTACTCCTGTCGGCACCCGGACGAGTGCCGACATCTCACGATATTATTATATTTATATTAAAAATTACAAAGCGTTTCATTTCTACTCCCATCTTCTACTCTTGGTACCTATTACAATTTACGAAAAGCGTATTCACATCTAAGCAGGTACACTGCTATACACGAGAAAAACATACACAAATCTAAACTGAACTCATATTGGGATAACATTTTCACAAGTAAGAAAATCAGGATCCCATGCTCAAAAAGCGCGCGCCAAGAACGCTCATTAGCAATAATAAGTCAATATTAGTATCAACTATCTTTGCAGAGGAGCTCTGCTATCAGGGGGACCCCCTTCATAAACTCATTGCCATGGGCTATTGGCTATTACTTGACGTATCACTGACTGGCAGGCCCACCAAAAGGGATTTTAATTTTGAAAACAAAAATTTTGTCGTTAATTTGTCCAAATTTGTCACCAAATATCAGAATTTGTCGTTCACTGGTTCAAAAGATGTAGTAGTTAGTTAGGTTTATAGGTGGCCCTGCTGGAGAGTCAAATTAGGGCCAGGGTTGTTCTATCTCGCCCTTTTCCCCGTTTTTTTTTCATTTGTGGAATACATAGAGATAACAAACACTCCGAGTTCGTAACTATTCATTAAACATTTAACCAAGGGTACGATTTCTTTTATTATTATTCCGACGTAAATAAGATCTTAACATTGGAAACTGGCAAAGCAGTTGCATGCGACTGTACATCTTTACACCAAATAGACTAAGAGCCAGGTTTAATGTTTTTTAAAGAAGTTTAAGCCACCCAATCTAGTAATTTAATACATAAAAACATGTAAATACTCTCTCGGACATTTCTAAAAACTTTAGACCCATAAAACTAGAAGTATATTCTATTTCTACTATATAACTTACTAATCGAACCCAATACATCTCCTAAACCAACGACTAAATCTGTAACTTTGGACAAATTGGCGACAAAATATAGGTAGAAAACAGATCTTCGCTAGGTGCTCTAGTTTTTGAGATATAAATTTGGCCCTGCTGGGGACCTTCCGTTTTACGTAAAAACGTTTACACTTCGCTTTTTATCTGATTTGAGGTTAGAAACATTTAGGGCACGCCACGATAGTGGCGGTAAGTCCCCTCTTTGAGGAGTGGCTTGAGAGGCGTCACGGCGGCGCCCTCACCTTCCGTCTGACGCAGGTCCTCACCGGACACGGTTGTTTCGGGAGGTACCTGCACCGAATCAGGCGGGAGGAAACGCCCGGATGCCACCATTGTGAGGATCGGCCGGAGGACACGGTGGAGAACACAGTGGAGGTGTGCCCCGCTTGGGCGGAGCCCCGCCGTGTTCTCGTAGCGGCGATCGGCGGCGGCGACCTCTCGCGCCCGGCCCTGGTGCAAGCCATGGTCCGGGGCGAGGAGGAATGGGACGCCGTCCGTGCGTCCGTCTCACGACGAAAACAGGCCGTGTCGACGGCGCGTTCGTGTTCCACGCGCGCCCCAAAGAGATGTCAACTACATGGCCCGAAAGGGCCGACGCCTGTCGGGGCCGCGGGTAGTCCACCGGTTATCGCGGCCTCGACATAGAGGGCGAAGAAGGAACATGGGTGGTTTTTAGTCAGTAGAAGTCTTACACTCCCTTTCGCTCTGCCCAAGAGCGGGAGGGGTTATTCGATGATTTTACACCCACCAAAAAAAAAGGTTAGAAACATTTTTGTAAATTTCTGGAAAAATATCCATTACCTTGTAATAAGAGTGGTAGCGTTATAATTGGGGCTCCACCCTCTACCAGATTTAACCCTTTCCGCCTGCTAAAGGATACTAAAGCCAACCCAGCAACAGTGATATACACATAAATAAATACTGATGAAATATTTCCATATTTGTTTTATTTCACAGTATCCATATTACGAAAAAGACTATTAATGATAAGTATCAAAGAAACAAATACATATCTCAATAATTAAGAGCCATAAGAAATGAGGTACATCTCTAATTGTTTCACGTTGACGTCATTCTTTGACTTCAAGTTCTTGGCGCTCAGAGGACGCTAAATTCAATTCTGATTATGGATATATGGTGTTTTTTCTGCTTGTCTACTCCCTGTGGCGTAGTGCTTTTAGTGGTAGGAGAAATGAGACAAGTAGGACTTAGTTATACATTTACTTTTGCACTACACTTACAAAATAGGTTCTAGGGTCTAAGGTTCTGCACTGTCACTGAAGGTAGGAAAACGGTACTGCCCTGAGCAACCAGAAGGCGTCGATCGCCACGCACGGTAGGTAGGCCGGGTCAGGCGGCCTCACGCGTCGGTAGGGACGCGCGGCAGGGCGGTCGACCAGGTGGGCAGCGGGCTCAGGGCAACTAGCCCTAGGCAGCGTTGGTGGTAGGCAGGTAGCGGCAGCGCAGACGGCCAGTAGGTAGCGGCGGCAGGCCGCTGTCTACACGGCCACGCCGTCGTCTTGTGCCGGACGCGTAGGCGTCACAGTTTAGAAGCGGCACGCGGTAGGGCGGCCGTGCAGATGCGTGCTTCTCACCGCGTTGGTAGATGCGCGGGAGGGGAGCCAGCAATGCTCAACATCAACAATGCACGGCACGAGAATGCGCGACATAGGAATGTACGTCATTGGAATTCAAAACACGTACATTCCGATGTCGCGCATTCTCGGCCTGAACCAAGATTGTCCGGCTTGATATTGTACAGCACGACAATGCACATACCAGCAATGCGCGACACTGGATTGCACAACATGGGTGTGTACGCCCTTGGAAAAGGAACCATCACAATGTCTCCAATTACTCGGCTGTACCTTGCTTGCCCGATCCAAGAATGTACGGCACGATAAATGGCGACATCGCGTGATTGGCCGATTGGTTGGCCAATCAGGTGACTCGGAATTTTGGGACTTGGATACTAGGTAGTGCTGTTCCGAAAGACGATTGTAAAAACGATGTCGAAGGGATCCATAGGTTAGGTTAGGTTAGAACTGTGACCAACTACGCGCGAGCCGAGCGAGCGAAGCGAGCGGTGCCGCGGCAGCGGCCGGCGAGCGGTACCTCGAAATTGGTCGCGAAATTCTTCTAGTATGTTTGTTTTGGTTTCATTTGTCATGCTGTACATTAACAAGCCGGACAATCTTGGTCCAGGCCGAGAATGCGCGACATTGGAATGTACGTCATTGCAATTCAAAACATATCAAAGTCCCAAAGTTCCGAGTCACCTGATTGGCCAACCAATCGGCCAATCACGCGATGTCGCCATTTAAAGTGCCGTACATTCTTGGGTCGGACAAGCAAGGTACAGCCGAGTATTTGGAGACATTGTGATGGTTCCTTTCACAAGGGCGTACACACCCGTGTTGTGCAATCCAGTGTCGCGCATTGCTGGTATGTGCATTACAGTGACGTGCATTATAGGGACTCCGCGGGAGCACAGCAGAGCAGCAGAACAGTGCAGCGTGAGCGAAGCAGCCATAGTTGGCTAGCCAGCGCTAGGAACCCTGAAACAGCACCAAGGGGGCGCTTGAGCTCCAAGATGGTTCCTGCAAGCCCCTACGATGTGCGTGTCCCAGCCATGCGTTAGATGCGGCAAGCTCAAGGCAGTGAAGAAGATGGAAGATGGGTACTCACACATCGCAGTGGTTTACAGTGATTAGTTGATAGGTGAATAGTTGATAGACTAAAGGCAAGGCGTGGCGTCACATCGCCACGTGGTTCTCATTGACTGTTGACTCGCGTCGCCGGTTTATGATACAGCATGGATGAACATGATTTAGTTTATAGAGAGTAGAATAGGATGCATGCCATGCGGAGAACCATATAACTAATTAGAGCACATGTGCATAGTGAATAGCTAGGTGCTAATTAATATTAAATACAGAATACATTGCCGGCAGCCATGTTAAATCGACACAAAGATTACAAATAGATATGGCTTGCCGGGACATAAATTTAGCAGCAAAAGAACACAATGGCGGAGTTCACTTACCCAATAACTGGGGACTTATCTAGTAGGCTGCTGCTTGATGTAAAAAGGGCAGAACCTATGCGTGCAGCCGTTTTTAAAGGAGGTCCTGAGCGACGTTCTCCCTCCATTGTGACATTACAGAACATTTAGGGTTGTACCTATAATTTAGTGAGGTGACAACTTTTTAGAATTAGTCGGTTTTTAGTGAATCGACTAATTTATGCTACATCCCGTGTTTTGTTAAACTACTTCAGTCAACATTTTTTACCGTAAGGTATCTAGGCGACTATTTGCGTGTTTGAAAATCTCTTTGCTATTTTGAGTTGTGCTTGTTCTTGTGAATATAGCTACATATTTGGTTTCCTACCAACGTGCAATCGTAAAAAAGCAAATCTGATTAAATCATTCATAGCTGATACTAACTTTAGAGCGCACGCTTTACGCGAGAAAAAAATAAATTGCTTTTGTCATTTCTGAACTAAAGTAAAAATTGAGAAGTTTTTATTAATTTTTGCTTAAGCACGTCGGGGTACGGTGTACTCCTTTATTTTTACATTGAAATGCACTACATAAAGGCATTATAACTGATTTATATACAATAAACTCATTTGTGTACAAACAAAAGTATGGCATTGACAGTTAATTCAGCACCAGCGATTATACGCCACCTAGCGGGATAAATAGCTAGCGCGTCTCCCCATTGTCAATACGGCCTAATACGGCGGTAGCTAGGTACCTACGCCCCTGGGCGTCAAACACTTTGCCATTCTTCAGCTGTGGACAACTAACGTCTAAGTAGCGCCATCTATTCTCTCAATTTTGCATAACATAATGTATACATTCATAAATGGCGCTATTTCAAGTGATATTGCTAGAGGATGTTAACTTTGCTTGTTTGTTACCTCCATTGACCAATAGATGGCGCTGATTGTTGTTTGTTCGCGGCGAAGCCGATGTTTGTAGTGTCTTCCTTCCTGTCTGGTCTCTGGCCAACCATTTTAGTATTGCATTCTGTTAAAAACTAGACTGAGAACATGTTTTAAAATCCTTTTGTTATAAAATAGCTAGGAAATAACAAATATAATAATTATAAACCTGTTTCATGAACTACTAAACCGATGTTGATAAAATTTCGCATAGTTGTTCCCATACGCCTGAGATTTCTGAAAACGGCAATTAAAGAAAAAAAAGAGCAAAGAAACACACCTAGGGTAGGTAGAAATTACTTTTTAGTAAAAGTATTCTGTGGGTGGCACAGAATACTTTTATTGTTGTATAAAGTGGTAGGTATAAGACTCTTTATGTGCATGATCTCTTTTACGAATAATTTTCTACAAGTCCACAAAATACAATCTTTAAATAAAACACAACAAAACATTCAAAGTTAATTTATTGAACAACTATTAGTTACAATGTTCACGCTTTACGATTGCAGACATTCAACTATTTATAATAATTATAATATTTTCGTTAAAGTTAATACCATTAAAATGATACATTCTGCATACATATAGGCCACCAAAACTTCCCTTTCATATCAATACTCAGGAATTTAGTAAAATCACTGGAAAATTTATCCTACCTTCGCAAAAAATGTGAAAACTACTAAAAACTATATTTTTTATTACTGGCAACATCGATAGTCAATATGTTTTAAAAAAAAACTTTCTCCGATGCGATGGATTCGCTTGAAGTATTCAGTATTGCCGTATTCTTTTTATATTTTAGAAAAAAGCCTCCTAATTAAGCCAAATTTCACTATAAACATAAACTATTGTAAAATCAATGACATGATCTTCTGTAAAAGACATCGTAAATCACTATCTGCGATGCAGAAAATATATTAACACAAAAGATATCTGATATGTTAATTTATAAATTAGCAAGCATAACTGGCCCAGTGTGAGTTTATGTATGATAAGTTGTGATTATCAAAATATTTCTATGATCAAACCCGATTCGACATAAACAGGCCTTGCCGATCGGCTTATACTTACTACAGCTGAATCATATTCGGGTACCTTTGGCACTATTCGAGTTAAGCAGACCTCCCTGTGCCGTTTCTAATCACATATTCGATTTTGCTGCCCGGCTACCCAAACAAGAAACACCCTTGTCACCCTTCACCGGACCAGATAGACTTTTTCTTGAACTTATGAACGACCCTGTCCTTTCACAATAAGCAGAAGACCTGACTTTACTGTCCGTACTGACAGCCTATTTAAGCACTGCGCCTAAGCCCTACAAACAAGGATTCAGCAAAGAGTTTAGCCGCAAAAACAGCTTGAAACTTGTGTGAACATCATAAGGCCCCATTTTGCATGAGTTTAAAAATAAACTTCGATCAAACTGTATGTTATAAAGTGGGTATTTTTAAGGTGACGGTTTCTGCTTGCACTTGAACGTTTACCGTTGACCGATTGTGTCGCATATGGGATTTGACGAGGTCAGAATTGACTAAGGCAGCCATTAAACTCAGCTCTCCTGCCAAAACTGTAGCACATATCAGTGAGGCTAGTCTTGCAGAGTTTTCTGCAGGACGAACCGCAGCACCTTTAACCCCTAGGATGTCTAAGCAGGCACCTTGTCCCGTCAAAACGGTACCTCCCCCAACAGTGCCTACTTCCAAAGAAGGCATGGTGCAAGTTACATAAAGATCGTCGCCATTTTCGCCGCAAACTTCCATGTTTGTGGAGCAATTCGAGCTGGTTACATTTTGAGCTGGATCCTGACCCGTTGCTATGTAAATAGCGGTAACCATATTCGCTGCATGGGCGTTATTCCCGCCTATAGACCCAGCCAGAGCTGATCCTGAGAGATTCTTGATTTTATTACACCTAGCCAGAGTTCTCGCATCAGTTTTGAAGATGGTTCTTAAACTATCATTGGTAATTGTCGTTTCACAGACAACTCTTTTGCCCCTCCCTTTAACCCAGTTGATGGCAGCAGCTTTTTTGTCTGAACAGTAGTTTCCAGACAAGCTTATAACTTCCATGTCTGGGAAATAGTTTTTAAGTAACTTTAAGGCGTTTTCGGCTCCTTTTGAGACCATATTCATGCCCATAGCGTCGCCTGTAGTGGCTCTAAATCTTAAGTACAGTGTAGCGCCGTCGACTCCTATATGAATTTCTTGGAGACGAGCGAATCTTGATGTAGAATCAAACGCTTCTTTTATGACTGCGTAGTTGTCTTTATTGTCGATCCATTGGCGACATTCGTGGGCTCTTACAACATTGGGGAGCTTGACAGCCGGGGCTCTCGTCATGCCTACGTCTTCAACTACACTTATGACACCTCGCGTGCCAATGGCTTTAGCTCCTCTGTTTGTAGAAGCTACTAAAGCCCCCTCAGTTGTAGCCATAGGAATCATGTAAGGCTTGCCATCAACTACCAAGGGGCCAGCATAGCCGACAGGCACTCCAACATATCCAATCACATTTTCGCAACAAGCGTTTAAAACTTTAGAATAATCATAGTTTAAATAAGGCAGCTGTTTGATAGCTAATTCTGTTTGGAATCTTGATCCGACGACTTTCCTGCGTAGTCTTACACCACGTAGGGGATCGCCTAATACTGCTTCTAGTCTATGTAGAGGTATATGGGACTGCTCAACTAACATTACAACTTCTTCGTCACTTAAAGAGACGCATGCGCCCTCAGATCTGTATATTTCGAGGCATTCCGCCATTGGACGCTTTTTAGAGTTCAGTTTGGCAGCGGAAGAACTAGGAGAAAGCGTAGGCCATTCATCTTCTAAAACACCTTCTGTTTGCGTAGAAACTTCAGAATTCGAATCATCCCCTACTGAGAATTTAGGCTTACTCCTGGCTTGTTCTTGGATCACTTCTTTAACTGTCATATCATTCATGTCTATAACCCAGTTTCTTTGTTCTTCAAAGAATATAAACTTTATAATCAAAGCGCAAAGTAGAGTTGCTATGACGATATAGTCTGCAGAGACTGAGAACCATTTGACGTATGAATGTAGAAGAATGTTGTCATTTGGAGCAGGGGTCAGAGTGTCTGTAGGGCCTTCAATTATGCCATTGTCAGAACTCCACGGCCATCGGCTGGTGAGATGAACGCATAGCAACCCTGCTGCCATAATCATTTTGACTCTCTGGACAACTGGGTTTGGCTTCAGATCGGCTTCAGAAAACGGGCTGTCTGGGGACATTTCTTTTCGGCCCGAAGCAAAATCTGCCACCAAGGAAAGGCAGGCTGGGTAGAAAGTGACGAAAACGAGGTAGTCTACTAATAAGGCTAGGCAGGCGAAAGTACACATATGTTCTAGTCTAGGGACCCCGGATAAAGCTCCAACTCCTACTAACAAGACTGCTAGGAGAGTATCTAAAGTTGCTGTCGGTCCCAGTAAAGCTAATGCTCTTCCAACTCTCTTTCCCTGATCCTCACCAGCCGACCATCCTGCCTTCGCCATTCTGGCGCCCCTAGCCACATCAGCGACCAATAAAAACAGAAACGGAGCATCCTTAATACTGGCTAATTCACTCCAGAACATGCTGGCAACCGCTGAAGTAAAGATGAAACTGGCGAATGTAGAAAACAACCCTGCAATGATGAGGAGGTACTTCGAAGCGATTTTGTGGAGATTTGAGATCTGGTAGTAAGCGTAGAGGAGTGCTGCGCAACGGACGAAGGTCATGATAACTGCATCTGCAGCTTGGTATTCGGCTTCAAGTCCTGGGCATGCTCTTGCCCAACCAGCGCAGTGTTCTGATCTATTGCCTGGGCCGTTTCTTTCGACGCTGGCGGCGCATGCGAGCAAGGCTAACGTAGCCACGATGACCTCCCATTGGTGTCGCGCGCAGAACTCCCCGTGAGCTCCCCAGACTTTCATTTCTACTGCTTAGCTGCTTACACAGCTGATATCTGAAATAAGGAAAAGAGGGCTGTTAGTTTTTGAGGTTTTTGGAAGGTCTAAATTGGATATAAAGTAAGAAGTTATTGGGAGTGTTGTATTTGGTGTGTTTTGCAAATGCAGGCAGTTTAGCATACTTTGGTTTTTATACTAAATAGGCTTGTATTTTTCCGCAGCGATGCATATCGATATGAAACCATGATGCGGCCTAGCGTGGAGTACGCTTGCCAAGAAGAAACCGATTATCCCGAACTTTGAAGAGATTTAGAATATTCTTCTTTATCGTCTGGTTACTGCCTAGGCTGGTGTTTGACTTGGCATTACATGCCGTCGAGAAATATCTCTAAGGCATGGCCGGTTTTGGGAGGTGCTCCGGGCGTGGATGGCTTCCGGCTACCGTAGACGCGGGCCTGTGGACGGTGAGTGATGGGCTAGCTCGCCGTCCGTCCGTCTTATGACGTCGACAGGCCGTGTCGACGGCGCGTTCGTGTTCCACGCGCGCCTCAAAGAGATGTCAGCAACATGGGAGGGGCCCGAAAGGGCCGACGCCTGTCGGGGCCGCGGGTAGTCCACCGTATATCGCGGCCTCGACATATAGGGCAAAGAAGGAACATGGGTGGTTTTTAGTCAGTAGAAGTCTGACACTCCCTTTCGCTCTGCCCAAGAGCGGAAGGGGTTATTCGATGATTTTCCACCCGCCAAAAAAAAAGGCATGCCGGTTTCCTCACGATGTTTTTCTTCGTGTAGATTATAATAATGATCAGGAAACAGAGAAGCCGGCAGTGAATTTCGCAGACTGGCGGTTCGCACTATAGATTTGCATAGCGCTTTGTTCGGGTTCGTGGAAGTTTAACAATGTGACGGTGACGCTTCGCAGTATCTCTGCTCGTCCAATGATACAATGGGAATGGGATAATTAGTTATCGATTACTTTAATCTTCAACTCGTCATCATTCTCATTGCCCTTGTTCCAATAGGGATGTTTACCAACTTGAAAAATATGATTTTAATTAATTAGTCCGTCTGTTAGATTATCGAAAAATATTGGATACGTATTTTTTGTTTTATGAAATCAATCAAATTTGACGAAGATAAAACGCGTCAAAGATTTGAGTTGGGGTTTGTGACGTCACTAACCGCTAAAAATGTCATACTAATGTGCCAATACCATGCTTTGAAAACTCATGACAGAGTTTTCAAAGCATGGTATCGTCTTCATGGTTTGCTTACGTGAAAAAAGAAAAAATACGTTACCAATTTTTTTTTGGAAATCTGACGGACTAATTAGATTTTTTTAGTTTACTAGGTATTATTTGGGATCGCCACACCATGTGTTCCATACTTCTCTATTTCTCGTCATGTCAGCAGTCACCTCCTTTCTTACCATATCATCCTTCACACAGTCCATCCGTTGTTTCTTTGGTCTTCCTCTACTCTTATACCCATCCACATTCTTCGACATTTTCCTAACTTTTACTATTAGTTCAATAATTCAGCGAAGCTCATAGCTAAGTACTCGTTAATTACAGAGTTTTTTAAACACTGACTGCCGCACTAAGAGAGCTTTAATGATTACTTAGGCCATCACTTAGCAATGGTTTTGCCAGTTTTGTCATACAAACATTTATGTCAAATCTTTACCAAGTAACGGCTTAAGTAATCATTAAATATCTCTGAGTACGGCAGTGAGTCTGCTAAAAATACCTCCTTTTCTTGTACGTTTTTAAAAAAACTCATAATATTCAAGTAGTAACAAAATAAAAAAAAAGTCAAAATGAAGTATTACATCAAAACTTAACTTCTTTGAATTTCGATGATGCATCAAGGCCGAAATAAATGCGATATTTAAAGAAATGTATTTATTTTCATTTCAAATTACAGACCTTCAAATAAATACGTTTTTTATTCAGTTTTATAAATACTTTGACGCACGTTTAGTACATTCGCGAAAACTACAGGAGCTATTTCAAAGAAAGAATATTTTATTTGGCACATGTGGCACGTGCACACAATAATATAAAATAAAAATGGGCATAAAACTGTGAAACCAGGTTAGGTAGGCACTAACACGGTAATAGGACAAGCCGCCACACTATTCCCAGCCCACTGTAACTCCTTAAAGCCAGAATTAACAGTGGCGACCACCAGAAAAGTGTCGCGACAATGAAGCTCGACGAAGACTCAGTCTCCCAGAAAAACAATTTTACTGTCTTGAATCCCGCTCGCAACGAAATTAATCAAAAATAATAGCGGAAGAGTAGGAAAATACAACAAGCACGGTGGAGAAGAAAGAAAAAATAATCAATCGTCCAAACACATTCACAAAGGGCAATCGAGAAAACGATAAACGTACTATTCTAAAAACAGATCCGCTACACATCCCTAAAATTAGCCTGATCTAAACACCGCTAATACCGGACCCGTTACGCACTACACACAACACTATTTACTAACAAACGGATACCATAGACAGTTACGATTCGCTCGATAAAACGTACATTAATAAAGACAACACTAGTGACCTAGAAATAAAAAACCAGTTTCGGTGTTGTCCGCTTAAAACAGACGGACGTACAAATGACCGTGATGACTTTCTACCAAGCGTTGACATTTAAGAGGTATTTTAAAAACGAAAGTAAGTTTCGATTTTTTTTTGTTGTTTTTTGCGGAATTTATGGCTTTGTATGATTTTTTCGGGGATGATATTAGCCCTCTATGGCATTCTAGGGTTTTTTTCTGAATTAGCTCCTGTCATCATCATCTGCCTAGCTTTGAGATGGGAAGCCATCGGCTTTCCGTGTCACCAGATGCAGTTGAATACCAGTATTTTACATGGAGCGACTGCCTATCTGACCTTCACAACTCATTTAGTACTGTGTAGTACGCTACACCTTGGTAAGACTGGTTGTCGAACATTCGGGCCACTAACAACCTGTAACGACTTTTAAATATCTATAAATAACAACATTTTTTTTTTGGCGGGTGGAAAATCATCAAATAAGCCCTCCCGCTCTTGGTCAGAGCGAAAGGGAGTGTCAGACTTCTACTGACTAAAAACCACCCATGTTCCTTCTTAGCCCTATACAGGGTGTAAATTAACCCTTCACACATACGTCAACCAAGCATTCTGTACATCAAACTAAGTACCCCTACGCAAAAATGTTTGCTGCGAAACGACTTTTTATTTTATTTTACGGTAAAACTTAATGTAGCACTCTTAAAACATTGTGCTAGTGGATGCTTTGAATAGTAAATAGGTCATGGAGGTAATTTAAGTAAAGTTATAACCTGAAAAACTAATATTTACAAAAACAGCTGTGCAAAATTTGGAACTTTGACCCCCAATATCTCCGTAACTAGGGGTTCCCAGGTATGGTCTAGAAACAAAAAATGATCGCAGTAGTGGGGAGAACAAGTGCCTTTCGTTTGCGTTAAGGGTACTTTTACACCCTTTATGTAGAGGCCGCGGTAACTTGTAAACAACCCGCAGCCCCGACGGGATAAATAGCAACCTGGATCAACAGCTCAACTTGCTTTTGGAGGTACCCATCCAAAGACCAAGAAAAGCGCGGCTTAAGACCAGGCACTCTAAAATAATTTCCAAGCAAACTCCGCCCCATTCACCCCGCCACTCCGCGCGATGTGCTAGACGCTAGCACATCAGTAATAAAGTCGAATACCGCGTGCGCTCTTTGATCGCGTTCGAGCACGAAACTAAATGTCGTAAGTCTCAATTCTTATTTCGTTTATAACTAAAGTAGTAATTGATCTGGAGAAAAAATATCTTGTGGCTGGATAGTAAACTATATTTTCTTACAGTGAACATTTATTTTAGACATAAAGGCGGAGCAATCTTGAGGAAAAATGTAATAATCGTTAAAAAAGACATGATTTTCGAATAAAAAATGAATCGAGCGAATATGCTACAATTACGTAACTGTCTTGTACATGGAAAGAAAAAGATCCAATAAATCATATACTAAAGTTCCATTTTGATTGTATGTACGACTGTTTCAGAATATTAATGCAAATTAACATAAATTTAGGGAGCCTCCTCTTAACCTTAAAATCGACCGGAGTACCAGTTATTAAGCCACGAGCTCCTTGCGTGACGTTATTACGTTTCTGTACGGTGAATTTCTTAACAATAAACTGAACAAATTTATAACAATAAAAACACATTGTATACCCTTGATGGGGCATGCAAGAGTTGTTAGATAATACCAGCCGATCAGATCAATTTGCACATTAAGCCGCGCTTGCCTAACTTGGTCTATAGATGAGTGATCCCCCGTTACATACCGAGTTTTCTCCGTGCCTCGAGAAGCATGTTAAGCCGGCTGCCATTGAGAAAAAAAAAACTAAGCCACTCCTGATGAGATACTGTTTTAATAATTTGGTATGAATTTGAGTAAGCGAAAAAGTAACTAAATTAACGACTATATAACATTGATTATTAATAAAATCCAGAACGACCTCACAAAAAGTGACTTGTGATTAATCCATTTCAGATATTGAAAAATTACTAAGTGAGCGACTAGAAATACAGAAAGGGCAACTAACAAAGTTTTACATAATGATATTTACATAATTTCAATTCAAAATTCCTTCCTTACACACACAATCTCAATCACTCACACAAACTTGGAAGTGAACGTAGTGAGATCCCGACATACCTTGCGAACCGCCTCCTAGAAAAACTTGGATGCAAGAGCGAGCGAAGCGAGCTCGGGTCTTTGGGACATCCCGATTCGGCCAGGTTAGGTTAGAAGGGGATGGCGGGGCCATCATCGCTCACTTAATAATTCTATGACACAAATTAATTATTTTTGTCACTCAAAACTTTCATTAACAGTCACTCGTAAATACCACCCTTTGACAGTTGTTACCGCTTGTCAGATAATAAATCAGTGTTCGCAATGGGTATCATATTACCCAGTACTAACTGGGTTGCGGATCAGACGACCACGAAGACGACGACTGACAAAGATCTACAAATGGCAGGCCGGTCAAACTTTGGTCCAGGCTTAGCGTAGTTTCCGAGGCACAGAGGAAACTCGGTATCTAATGGGTGGTCAACCATCCACGGATTAACCTAGGCAAGCGCGGTTTAACCTGAAGATTGATCCGACCAGCTGTTTTTATCTAGCCACGAGCACCTTCATTATCAGTCTCAAATAAATATGTAAGTAACCTAATAACATGCTTGTCACGTATTTCTTGAGTTGACTGTGAATATAATTAAATCCAAGATAGGCCTTACGAATATTAATGGATCATGCTATATAGATGATCATACTGTGGCAGGACAATACAATAAAACAATAGAAATTATACAGGGTGTGAATTAACCCTTCACACATACGTCAACCAAGCATTCTGTACATCAAACTAAGTACCCCTACGCAAAAATTTTTGCTGGGAAACGACTTTTTTTTTAGGGATGCTTTGAATAGTAAAAGGGTCATGGAGATAATTTAAGCAAAGTTATAACCTGAAAAACTAGTACCTATTTACAAAGACAGCTGTGCAAAATTTGGAACTTTGACCCCCAATATCTCCGTAACTAGGGGGTTCCCAGGTATGGTCTAGAACAAAAAAATGATCGCAGTGGTGAGGAGAACAAGTGCCTTTTTTTTTTTTTTTGGTGGGTGTAAAATCATCGAATAACCCCTCCCGCTCTTGGGCAGAGCGAAAGGGAGTGTCAGACTTCTACTGACTAAAAACCACCCATGTACCTTCTTCGCCCTCTATGTCGAGGCCGCGATAACCAGAGGACTACCCGCAGCTCCGACAGGCGTCGGCCCTTTCGGGCCCCTCCCATGTTGCTGACATCTCTTTGAGGCGCGCGTGGAACACGAACGCGCCGTCGACACGGCCTGTTTTCGTCGTGAGACGGACGGACGGCGAGTTAGCCCATCACTCACCGTCCACAGGCCCGCGTCTACGGTGGCCGGAGGTCATCGCGGGACCCCCGACGCCCGGAGCGCCTCCCGCGGCGGCTGGGACGAGAGGTCCTCTCCCTCTCGCGTTCCGCCACCTCCTTCGCCAGCATCACTGCTTCGCAGAAGGAGGCGACGGCGTCCCATTCCTCCTCGCCCCGGACCATGGCTTGCACCAGGGCCGGGCGCGAGAGGTCGCCGCCGCCGATCGCCGCTACGAGATCACGGCGGGGCTCCGCCCAAGCGGGGCACACCTCCACTGTGTGCTCCACCGTGTCCTCCGGCCGATCCTCACAATGGTGGCATCCGGGCGTTTCCTCCCGCCTGATTCGGTGCAGGTACCTCCCGAAACAACCGTGTCCGGTGAGGACCTGCGTCAGACGGAAGGTGAGGGCGCCGTGGCGCCTCTCAAGCCACTCTTCAAAGAGGGGACTTACCGCCACTATCGTGGCGTGCCCTAGAACAAGTGCCCTTCGTTTGCTTTAAGGGTACTTTTACACCCTTTATATTTTTATTTTGTTGTTTTTTTTACTTTTACTGTACATCCTGTTGCTCATACGGGAGCGTATGAGGAACAGGGTGTAAAGTTCCTCGTCCCCCATAGAAAAGGGAGAATCTTCCGATTCCGACCAGACGTGTGTCGTGTCTGGTGGGCTAACTGCCCGACATAATTATGTAAGTCGGGATTTTCTATATACGCTAATGTCGCGGATAACTTTGATAGCGCGATGCAGGATTTGCCATTAGTTAGCATGTGTTGCGACAAGTGTATACATATAATTACTCGTGACTGTATTTATCTCATTTTTATCTATCGCTTCTTTATAATCTCTGTACCTAAATGGAGAGGTCTGACTCTTGTGCTACAGGGCACTAGCTAGTACAAGAGCTAGGGCTAAAATGTTTTTGAGTAATCACCAAAGTTGTCAAACAAGCATTTTATGTTTGTTTAAACTAAAATTTAGGCTACAGTTACAATGACCCATTGTAAAACATATTTAGTCCACACCTTAAAAATCATACGATATTTTTTTCACTGGTCACAAAAACTAGACGCATATACATTCTTAACTAATTAAAGACTGTATTCTCATAGTTTTTGAGGTGATAATTGAATGGTAGTTTAGCTCATATGTATTCGGAGAAGTATGTCATAATAGACGCATGCTATATGACCTTGTGGTGCTCAAATTAGGTGTTGGTACAATCGTCTTTGAGAAAAATTGTTTGGTTAACCTTTAAAACCAATTCCATGTGTTTTGGGTTAAAGTCACTAGACAAGTTAGTCGACTATAACGTTGGTACAGTGGTCGCAAGCGCGATTTCATTTCCGGTTCGATTCTCGGGTCGTTAGGTGTATTGGGCTGCTATTGAGGCTCAGAAGCCCAACTCAAGATTTGCTAAAGAGCGATGGAGCGTAGCATTCAAAATCACCGATCGAATACGTAACACCACAATACGCTCCAAGACAGCCATCGCCGATGTTGGCGATAAGTACCATCATCATCATTTCAGCCAAAAGACGTCCACTGCTGGACATAGGCCTCCCCCAGGTGTCGCCACATTGACCGGTCCCGCGCGTCTCGCATCCAGCGGGTCGCCGCAGCCTTCACCAGTAGGGCTTTTGCGTATCTTTTAAATGACAGTGGCTAACCTATAGTGCCTATCAATTACTGTCAAATGGTTCGATTTTGTACTAAACCATAACCAATTTGATAGTTTATCCATCGACAATATGATAGCCACTGACATTTAAAAGATACGCAATAGCCCTACTGGTCATCGGTCCACCTAGTGGCCTTCCAACGCAACGTCTTCCGGTTCGCGGTCGCCACTCCAGAACTTTTCGGCTCCATCGGCCATCCGTTCTGCGAGCAATGTGCCCTGCCCATTGCCACTTAAGTCTGGCGATTCTGCGGGCTACGTCGATAACCTTGGTTCTCATGCGGATGTCCTCATTTCTGATTCGATCACGCAAGGAAACTCCGAGCATAGCCCTCTCTATTGCCCTTTGGGTGACTTTGAGCTTTCGATAGGTCTGCGAGGTTGAAATGGGACTAGGCGGGTCACATTTCCAGGATGGAAGAATGGAAGAATGCAGCCTGAAGATGGTCGTCGTCGCCGAGACAGGCCCAAGAAACCCTGGCGCGACTATTTGGACTCATTCCTTACTGATTGCTTTTATTGTAATCTCTTTTTAAAACCCTTCATTGTACTACCCTACACGATGATAAAAGATTTTTATTTTTTTTTAAATCCGCGATATGGCCCACAAAATCCGCAATTTTCTTTGACACTTGCTGGCGCGAGTGTCAAGACGAATATCACGACGTATATTTTATTATCTTATATAATCCCTTCATGCGTTTAGGAGTTATGAGGGAACAAAGAAAAGGACATACACGCCACACACATAACCCTCCTTTCGGGCTTGGCTCAGTCGGGTAAAAAAAAAGAAAGTGTATTGAGTTTTTCCATCAGGAATTCCTCAGTAAGAGCCACGGAGTCTGCTGGTTTCGTGCTCGGTTGATGGCAACACTTAGCATGCGAAATGCGGGTGTACTACTCGACCTCTGCCTGACCCTTCGGGGATTACAAGCGTGATGATTGTTATGGTTTCTAGGTTTCATTAGGCCTAAAACAACATAGAAACATTATACTTCCGTGCTGCCACAAAATTCGAACAAAGTGCTACCTAATTATTTTAATTCAGCCAGTTTTTGTAAATCTGGATTAACCGGTCGAACATTTGATAAATGGGTTGTCTATGATATGAATCGTTTGTTTTACTATGACTTGAGGCACGTGGAGAGTAGTGTTGGCGTAATGGTGGCTGTCCCGACTTACGACCACTAATTCGTAGGTTCAAACGCAGGCAGGAAAAATGTCTTACCAGCAAATCGAAGACAAGTAACGTCTACCAACCCGCACGTGGTGGATAATAACTCTTTTCCTCTCATAGAGAGGAGGCCTGTGTGTATCCCAGTAGTGGGAATATTGGCTGATGATGATTAAGGAGAAGCCTGTCACAATCGAGCACGATGAATGAGCTGCTATGCTACTGAGAAATCCTTGAACCTAGGACCTCATGATCAGTAGTCGTGCTTGCAACCACGAAACCAACGGGAAAGTCAAGAAACCATATGACGTCAAATTAAATTAGCTATCGACACTGCGCAGACTTCATTGATTGGACTTATCTACACTAATAATAATCTACACTAATATTATAAAAAGGAAAGATTTGTTTGTTTGTTTGTAACGAATAGGCTCCAAAACTACTGGAACGATTTAAAAAAATCTTTCTCCCTTTTGAAGCTACACTATCCCCGGGTGACATAGGTTACTTTTTATCCCTGTGTTCCCACGGGAACGGGAACGACGCGGGTGAAACCGCGTGAAGTCCGCTAGTAATATTATAAAGAGGAAAGATTTGTTTGTTTGTAACGAATAGGCTCCGATACTACTGGACCGATATGAAAAATTCTTTCACCGTTGGGAAGCTATACTATCCCCGGGTGACATAGGCTACTTTTTATCCCTGTATTCCCACGGGAACGGGAACTACGCGAGTAAAACCGCGTGACGTCCGTTAGTACCCATATAAACATGCCATTTACTTGAGTAAAAGAAATTACATACTAAAGATACGATTTTCATTCCGTAGTTCGGTTCGTGACTGATTGGCCAGAAAGGGCATAACACCGGGAGAGCTGGAAAGAAATGGAGGAGGTCTTTGCCCGGCAGTGGACACAAAGCTAACAATTATAAAAAACCGGCCAAGTGCGAGTCCTACTCGCACATGAAGGGTTCCGTACCATCGTAGTAGGGGAGTCGAGTCGTGTTTTTTGTTATAGCAGCAACAGAGAGACACATTCAGTGAAAATTTCAACTGCCTACCTTATATTGATCATGGGATAGAGCTCCCGGGCAGACAGACAGATGGATTGCGGATGCTGAGTAATAGGGTCACGTTTGTCACCCTTCGGGTACGGAACCCAAAAGCAAATTTGCATGAAATTTTGTGTGCATATCGGGTAGGTCTGAGAATCGGCCAAAATCTATTTTTTTATTTTTTTTTGTTAATCGCATAACAACGTTTGCTGGGTCAGCAAGTCTAATATATAAAATTCTCGTGTTGCGGTGTTTGTTTCCAAACTCCTCCGAAACGGCTGAACCGATTTGCATGAAATTTTGTGTGCATATCGGGTAGGTCTGAGAATCGGCCAACATCTGTTTTTTTTTTTTAATCGCTGAACAACGTTTGCTGGGTCAGCTAGTAAGTTTATGATTATTAAAAAAATATACTATGTGATGTAACTAAAAATTTGAGATTTTCGGAATTTTTCCTATATGTGTACTTTATAACGTTGCTTCATGCCAAATTTCAAGATTCCAGGTCGTCTGGAAGTATCCTTTAGGTTTTGATTCCCTTGCGAGTAGTTGCGAGTTTCAAAATATGCGGCTTTAATTGCTGTATCTTTTGATTGCGTTGACGTAGAAGTTTGATTTTGTTACAGCTTAAAGATATTATAGACTTGAGTATTTGTTAAGAATTTCAATATAATACCACTACGCGTTCATGAGTAAAGGGGTAATAAGTTTAAAATTATTAAAAATATTTTTATTATATGATGTAACTAAAAATTTATGCTTTTCGCAATTTTTCCTTTATCTGTGTTATAAGACGTTGCTTCGTACCAAATTTCAAGATTCTGAGTTCACGGGAAGTACCCTGTAGGTTTTGATTCCCTTGCGAGTGTCGAAAATTTGCGGCATAAACGGGAGTATCTTTTGATCGCGTTGACTTAGAAGTTTGATTTTTTCACAGCTCCAAGAGACCATAGACTTGAGTATTTGATATGAATTTCAGCTTGATACCTCCACGCGTTCCTGAGAAAAAAGGTCTTGACAGACAGACAGACAGACAGACAGACAGACGGACAACAAAGTGATCCTATAAGGGTTCCGTTTTTACCTTTTGAGGTACGGAACCCTAAAAAGGTTTAGTAATAGGAGATCGGACAAAAAAAAACTAATAAATCCGTCAGATAAATTTTCTAAAAATATTGGACACGTATTTTTTTCTTTTTTACATACTTAAACAAAAAATGAAGACGATACAGGGCTTCGAAAACTTGTGAACTTTTCGAAAACGTCACATGTTAGTAAATTTTTCACCTACAAATGACGTCACAACTCACAACCCCCCACTCATGAT
Organism: Diarsia rubi; assembly: GCA_932274075.1. NCBI lineage: Eukaryota > Metazoa > Arthropoda > Insecta > Lepidoptera > Noctuidae > Diarsia > Diarsia rubi. The sequence continues at coordinate 1,657,125 of OW026440.1, read as the reverse complement.
CTTTGACGCGTCTTATCTTCGTCAATTTTTATTAATTTGATAAAACAAAAAACACTTATCTAATATTTTTCGATAATCTAACTGAGGGACTAATTAGAATCATATTTTTTTGACTCGATCCGATCCGATCCTCTATTACTTACAGTAAGAATTCTTACTTACAAAAGTATGTCAAATCTTTACTAAGTGACGGCTTAAGTAATGATAAAATATCTCTGAGTAACTTGCTTTAACTTCGTTCAAATTCTTAAACATGGTACCTAAATTAATACGCCGTTTTCAGAATGTAAATCTGGTGCTTTTCTACACACAATGAGGCTGCGTGTCCTGTTGTTGGTGCACTACAGAAACTGATGAACCTACCGAAGGCATCAAACTAGTCCCGTCGGGGCTGCGGGTTGTTCTGAAGTTACCGCGGCCAAGTTATTAGTGTGATGGTTTTGTCTGTTATTCATCAGTGTTTTTTTTTTGTTCATTTTTTTATAAGTATCATGTAAGCATGTCCTATTGCAGGTTTCAATATGTCCCTCGTTTAAACTAATATACTGTATAGCTGTAAATGATGGCGTATGGTAAGTTGTTGGCACCCTGACACTTATCGGAAAGGATAACGCATTATAATCAAGCTAAGCAGATCCATGTCTGAGCTAGGTGAAAGTCGACAACATAGAATTTTAATTGACGAACACATACCAAGATTTAATGCTGTACCGTTATTTCTTGTAGAAGGGGGTCGGAAATCCCGTCGGGGCTACGGGTTGTTCACAAGAGATATCGCGACCTCGACACAAAGGGCTAAGAAGGAACATGGGTGGGTTTTTATTCAGTAGAAGTCTGACTATACCGCTCTGCCCAGCGGGAGGAGTCATTTGATTTGATGACAGTTTATAACTAGTACGGGGGTCAGCGTGAATCGGGTTCGTAACAACCAGAATGTATTATCGTGTACTGAGTAACTAATTGAGTATGAAATCTTTTTAGCTTCATAGTAAATAAATACTAGTTCTCAATATTATTATTTTATTTGTAAGGTTGTTATTATTTTTGCAAATAAAGATTTATGATTATGATTTGATGATTTCCCACCCCACATAAAAAAATGGTGTAGGCAGTACTTGCCAACAAAAATATACAGGGTGTAAATTAACCCTTCACACAGCTGTAAACCAAGCATTCTGTACATCAAACTAAGTACCACTGTGCAAAAATTGTTGCTAGGAAACAACTTATTTTTTGGGTTAAAAATTACATTTTACGGTAAAACACAATGTAGCACTTATAAAACATTGTGCTAGCGGATGCTTTGTATAGTAATACGGGGTAATATAGGTAATGTAAGTAACGTTATAACCTGAAAAACTAGTTTTTATAAAAACATCTGTGAAAAAATTTGAACTTTGACCCCCAATATCTTTGTAACTAGGGGGTTCCCAGGTATGGTCTAGAACAAAAAAATGATCGCAGTGGTGGGGAGAACTTTTACACCTTTTATAAAGGGTGTAAAAGTACCCATAACGCAAACGAAGAGCTCGTTTTGCCCACCACAGAGGAACCCCCTAGTTACGGAGATATTAGTGGTCCAAGTTCCAAATTTTGCTCAGCTGTTTTTGTAAATACTAGTTTTTTAGGATATAACTTTACTTAAATTACCTGCATGACCCGTTTACTATTTAAAGCATCTACTAGCACAATGTTTTAAGCGTGCTAAATTGTGTTTTACCGTAAAATGATATTTTTGACCCCAAAAAAAAACCGTGTCCTCCGGCCGAAAGGTTACTCCCATATGACATAAACGTAGAAAATCTCTATTTTTAAGAAGGTAAACAAAATATGTATTCTGACGTCACTTCATAAGCTAGGTGCTGTGATAAAATCTATAACGTCAACCAATACAATACAGCCATTGTGATTGTAATCAGTAATACGGACGGAAGTCAGTTTACGTATTAACACATTATGTACGTACTTTAGAACTCTTCATTTGTGTGTACTGTTTTCTTGAACTTCAATTAAGGTGAAGGCGACACTCCCTTTCGCTCTGCCCAAGAGCGGGAGGGGTTATTCGATGATTTTACACCCACCAAAAAAGAAACAAAAAAAAAAAAGGTGAAGGCGATGAGGTAGCCCGCGAAATTCGAATTTCCTTACGTTTTTTGCAATTTCCCGGTCAGTGTCAAGTCGCATTACTCGCATCACTACATTGTATAAAACAAAGTCGCTTTCTATGTCCCTATATCCCTATGTATGCTTAAATCTTCTACGCAACGGATTTTGATGTGATTTTTTTTAGGAAGGTTTTGGTATTTTTTTTGCACCCGTGCGAAGCCAGGGCGGGTCACTAGTATTAAATAAAAGGTAAAGCTGATGGACTGAGGATCAACGTACAGGCCGAACCCTTAGGGCTAGTAACTTAAAATTTCGCAAACGTATTCCTCTTATGACGTAAGCATCCACTAGGGAAGGATTTTTTAACAACGTCAAATTCTTCGCAGATGATTTAACATCTGCGAAGAATTTTACGTGACCAACGAAAGAACAAACACAAAAGAACTAAAAAGTTGGAAATAAAAAAGTAAGTAGGTACCTAGTTAAAAAACTAAAAAACCCGACTGAAAAAACTGAAAATCAAAAAACAAGCACATTTTAAATTAAACAAAACTTGGAAGCAGGCGGGCGGGGTTCATTTGAATATTAAATTATGAAATGAAAATAGAATGGACCCCGCCTGCTTCCAAGAGTTTTAAAATGTGCTTTTTTTTGCTTTTCTCAACATTGCAGGTGTTGCAATGTTGCTGACACCTCTTTTTGAGGAGCGGTGCGTGCCTTGGGTTCGAACTTGAGACCTATGACTTGGCAGTTTGATGGTCACACGACTAGACAAACTGACTATTTTTCACTGTAAATTTTTTTATTTTGACTACGAGAAAATCAATGTTTTCTACATAGCTGTCCTTGAAATGTGTGTCCTATCGATTACTCGCAAGCAGGTTCAGAGGAAAGGCTAACAAAGTTCGATAGACCCCACGAGGCCACTATATTTACGCGATGGGCTCGAGTCGCCAAGGAGTGGGTGCCAGAAGACGGGCGTCATTGCCGAGGGAGGCCTAGAAAACGCTGGCGAGGCTATTTAGTAGAAGCTTATGTGCAAGATTGGCCAGAGAAATCCGCACGGAGAGACATCTTTGCCCAGCAGTGGGACAATTCTAGGGACTGTATGACGTTACTCCGAAGTTCGAAATACCGATGTACGTATACAGAAAGTTTATGAGTCCGAATTCGTGAGTCAGAATGTACGCTACGACGAAGTACGGTATTCAGAATGTTCGTTCGCTACTGCGATGTATGTTACTCCGAACGTTTGCTATGAGATGATAAACATTCTCAATTATTATTGAGTAAACAAACAAACAAGCAAACTTTCAGAGTTCGGTTTTTTGCGATAATGAGTAACGTAATACAGTCAACAATAGGTTAAATAAAAAAAATGGCTAATTATAAACCATTAGCCATTTTTTTTAGGTTATCTGGTCTATAACACAGATGTTAGAGGCGATTGTATCAAGAGAAACCCGGTTTTGGCAGTTTGTTATCAATGTCCCACTTTATAATAAATTACGCATTCATTAAAAATTATAAACTATTGATAGTTTATAATGTTGTCTTATTCTTGCCCTCTAACCGCGCTTTCACACAAACAAATAGGGATCGGACAAAAAAAAAACTAATTAGTCCGTCAGATAGATTTCCAAAAAATATTGGACATGTATTTTTTCTTTTTTCACATAAACAAAAAATGAAAACGATACAGTGCTTCGAAAACTCGTGAACTCTTCGAAAACGTCACATGTTAGTACATTTTTTCCTACAAATGACGTCACCACCCCCCCCCCCCCACTCATGATCTTTGACGCGTCTTATCTTCGTCAATTTTTATTAATTTGATAAAACAAAAAACACGTACTTATCCAATATTTTTCGATAATCTAACTGACGGACTAATTAGAATTATATTTTTTTGACTCAGTCCGATCGCCTATTGTTCCGAAATTCTGTGAATTTTTAACAACTAAAAAAAGTAGTTAAAAAACTAAAAATCCCGACTGAAAAAACTGAAAAGCAAATTTGAAAAACTCAAAATTTAATATTCAAATGAACCCCGCCTGCTTCCAAGTTTTCTTTAAGTTAAAATGTGCTTGTTTTTTGCTTTTCAGTTTTTCAGCTAAAAAAAGAATTAGGGCTCCGTGCAATGTTGATAACAAAATTCGATTCAAATATAGTCATATTTTTTTTAAATTTGACGCAAAACAAAGTCCTCTGCCGCGTCTGTCTGTATGTCTGTTCGCGATAAACTGCACCAATTTTCATACTGTTTTTGTACCAATGGATAGATTGGTTCTCGAGGAAGATTTTTGTAGGAATATTACTTGCCAAGATTTTGACATACACGCGGGCAAAGCCGCGGGCATCAGCTAGTTTTATTACGAATATAAAACAATGCAGGTAAACGCTTCAAGGATTGTACATACAGTCAATTGTAAATTACAACCATCATGGGTATTGTTCTGACATTTCCGCAAATTGAGTCCAACGCTCGCAGTTTTGATTAAAACCGGGCAAAACCGGTCTTATTTAAACATAGCATACGGGAGCCTGTGCACAGTGAGTAATGGGCTAGCTCACCATCCGTCCGTCTTACGGCGACAGGCCCTGTCGACGGCGAGTTCGTGTTCTACGCGCGCCAGAGAGATGTCAGCAACATTGGAAGGGATCGGCAAGGGCTGATGCCTGCCGGGATTACGGGTCTGTTCAAAAGAGACACCGCAGCCTCCGAACACGAAGGGCTAAGAAGGAACATGGGTATAGGTTTTAGTCAGTTTTAGTAAGTCTGGCACTCCCTTCCGCTTCGCACAGAGCGGGAGGGGTTATCTGATGATTTCCCTTAGCAGTTGCCTCTGTCGACAGCTGAAGTTGTCTTTGTCGACAGCAAAGTGTTGCACGTGTGTACAGGGCGTTAGGCCTCATTTACGGAGTCGCGGGGCGTCGCGCGGTGCGTTGTGTGTTTTTAATTCAAGTATATGGCGATGTATGAAAACATTTACGATTTCAAACGACGATTTTACGAGAAGCTATTTTTCCCGTCTCTCAGAAAAAAATAGCATTCGACGAGCATTCTGCACGCGCCGCGCGATGCCCCGCGTAAACGAGCCCTTACTGTCGCACTCAGAGCTTTAATTATTACTTAGGCCATCACTTAGTAAAGGTTTTGACAGTTTTGTCATTACAAAAGGATGTCAAACCTTTATTAGGTTACGGCTTAAGTAATCATTAAATATCTCTGAGTACCGCAGTTAGTTAAGTTCTTGTAGTGAAATGTGTTTTCTTATATTGAATTTTATGATGCTTTGTTGAATGAAATAAACTATTGTATTCTATTGTGTTCGAGTACTTTTATGTAAGACTAGAACATATATAAGTGGGCGGTCTTTAACGTGTGGTAGGTAAGTACCTAAACCTGGTGTCAAGCAAGAGTTATAATGTCGCTTATGGACCTCCGACTTGCTGGTTTGGGCTGCGGGATGTTCGAAAGACACCGCGACCTCGACACAAAGGGCTAAGAAGGGTACATGGGTGGTTTTTAGCCAGTAGAAGTCTGACACTCCCTTCTGCTCTGCTCTGCTCTCTCTCCCATGCACTCATTCAGAGCAGGAGGGGTTATTTGATGATTTGCCACCCCCCCCAAAAAAGGCATGCTGGTTTAATCATGATGTTTTCCTTCACCGAAGCAAGTAAAAAAAATTTACACTAATATTATAAAGAGGATGGATTTGTTTGTTTGTTTGTAACGAAGGGCTCCGAAACTACTGGACCGATTTGAAAAAATCTTTCACCGTTGGGAAGCTACACTATTCCCGGGTGACATAGGCTACTTTTTATCCCTGTATTCCTACGGGAACGGGAACTACGCGGGTGAAACCGCGTGACGTTCGCTAGTTATACATAATTATACAAAACGCACATGATCCCAAGACACGCACGGATTCATATCCGTGCGTGTCTTGGGATCGAACTGGAGACCTATGACTTGGCAGTCCGGCCAAGTGGTTGCACCGCTTGTTGACTGCAATGGGTAAATGTGGGTGTATGCTAGCACATAATACACATGTCCCGAACCCGTCGAGGATTGCAGGCGTTTTTTTTATATGTAATGGGCCTCCTCTTGGCCTCAATCTTATCCTAAGGGCAGAGATGAGGCCCCTCGGGGCTGCGGGTTGTTCGAAAGACATACTGCGGCCTCGGCACAATGGGCTAAGAAGGAACATGGGTGGTTTTTAGTCGGTAGAAGTCTGACACTCCCTACGGCTCTGCCCAGAGCGGGAGTAGCCATTTGACGAATTCAGACCTTCCAAAAAAAGGGCAGAGATGAGGTCGACGATGGACCGAGCTTACCCAGGAGAAGAAGCTTACTTACTCCCGACTTAAATAGATTAGGGCTATATGAACTTGGGAAAACCGACGCAGGCAGGGAGTTGCACTCTTTGGCTGTGCGCATAATCATCACTACATACTATAAAATGTCCTCCGCCGGGTCTGTCTGTCTGTTCGCGATAAAGTCAAAAAATGAAAGTCAAGAACTCCTGTACCGATTTTTATGCTTTTTTCACTAATGGATAGAGTAGTTCTCGAGGTTGATTTTAGTATATAATTTGACCGCCATTCACGCGGGTGAAGCCGCGGGCATCAACTTAATAGATGTAGCTAAGCGCTTCGTTCGAATTTGTGGAACATCGACAAGGTATGGGTGATATCCTGCAGTACGTCTAGTCTCCCGATGTGGCGTGATTTGTGAAGTCAAAGTATCTTAACCTGCCAAACCTTTGTGCTAGTACAATCGACCTTCGCAGATCAAGTTCATATACTTAAATCTTTAGTTAGTTCAAGGTTACAAATTATAATTAATATCTAAACTCATGCATACGATTATTTATCAGTTAAAACACGATATTATGAAGTATTCGTTCATCATCAATTAGTAAGATAACATCACGCCTTAATCTCCGAAGGTTAGGCAGAGCTGTACCTAATAGTATACTGGCTATTGCCAACAACTGATCTTGTAATAAATATATTAAATAAATATATTTAATGAATATTAAATTAAATATTTCATTTAATATTAAATTAAATATTGAATTAATATTGAATTAAATATTTAATAGATATTAAATTAATATAAATTTAAATATTTAATTACTATTGTTATTATGTACACTATCACATTAAAAACTCTGTAAAGATAGTCGTAAGATGGCGAAAATAAATAAATATTAAAATTGCATAACAGTGTTTGTGATAAATCTCCTGTGAAACGGTTTTTTTTTTTTTTGAGTATTTAAAGTAGGTCTGAGAATAGGTCGTAAAAAGTGCAATGCAACTCATGCCAGACACAGCTAATTGTTAAATAGAATTCCAAAAAGGCGGAGGTTCTCAATTCGATTGGTACTTTTTTTCCATATGTTTATTTGCCACTATCAAGCTAAACTAGGCAGGATTTAAGTACAAATCCTGTTTGCCTGTAATGATATAAACATTGTTGTGCAGTGCTTAATTAAGAGAAATAGTTGTAAATATATTGCCCCCGACCTTCACTCGTGCGAGATAATTATAAAAATATTACTTCCCTCTTTTTTGCTCCATCCCTAATTGTTTTTCGAAAATAAGACTAGCTAACGTCCTTATAACATCGGCTATGTGCCAGTAAAAGTCCCGTCAAAACCCAACCAGCTGTTTCTAAATAGATTACAGATAAATTAAAAAAAGCTTCTTTAACAATTAACAATTAATTTGGGGTTGGTGCAGTATGTCTTCTTATTCCATACTTCTCTATAACTCGTCATCTTATCAGACACCTCCTTTCCAGCCATATCATCTTTTACACAGTCTATCCATTGTTTCATTGGCCTTCCTCTACTCTTCCTCCATCCATGAAAAACTGACAAATAATAGATTAGACAGTCGGACTTGCACATTAAGCGTTCTGTACCATTATAATAATAATAATAATTTTTATTTAGACACATTGGATGACACGTTAAGCACAACAATTAAAGATAGTAAAAGTAGATAAAAATAAAAGAGTAAAGATAATAGTGCAATTTAGTACCGCTAGACCCCACACTAGGGTACCCTGTGTCGTGGGATAGTAGTAGATATGGCATTGTAGTAGATATTGAGAGATTTTCCATGTTATTTTAGCTCCATAGATTTCTTATAGTTTTTCCTGTAATCAATAACTGTACTGTGTTGAACTAATTTCTGTATTTATTTCAAAATTTTATCTACGAAACTACTGAGCCTTAATTTGTCATGGTCAGACAGACAGACACACAAGTGATCCTTTAAGGGATCAGTTTTTCCTTTTGAGGTATGGAACCATAGACTAAACGCCCAGCTAAGTGTACCAGTTTCGTGCAACCTCCTACTAATAAAATTGACCTCTAACAGACCATGAGCCTCTAAAGTAGTAAAGGAGCATAGTAAATGTATTTATTTAATGCAATTAGAGAATATTCTCATATTTGGAATTAAATTTTAAATAAACAAAGAGTTTAAAATATAATAATATTAAGTTTATGAACAATCTACTCAAGTTTATGAAAAAACTCTAACATTTTTAACCTTGTGCATTATATATTTGTAGTTGTATGTTATCATTATTAAATAAAAAAATAATAAACAATCATATTTTTTTTTATTTGTTATTAAAAGTGCCCTACACCAGGAATTTCAACTGTATCGTGGGTAAAAACATAAATGGATACTCATCAGACTAAAGTTTTGAACAAACATGTCAAATAAAATTGCCTAGTTTCTAAAAATATCTTAAAAGTTCCCACAACACTTTCTATTTAAGTTTCCTTTGCTGTCTTTGAGAAAAATACATTAGGCATTAAATTGTCTATGATCTAGAAAGTGTGTCAAATGTCTTCCGCGGTTAGTAGGTCATTTGAGTTTAAACAAACAAATAATATTTATCAACATTCAAAACCTATTTTCTCGCAATAAAAACTTACGTGATAATATTTGCCGGCGGAACACACTATTTTTCTGCACGTTAGAACGTTCATATGCTCACTGATTACTATTAAGTAGCACGCAATCTTTTATGTAAACCACTGACTACGAACAATGTGATTTTTCATTCATTTCAGAGTGAAAAAGAACTGAATACATACATCTACACACTGACAAACGGACATAAATAGTATCAGAATCGATCGCAGTCAAGATCTCTCTTTATTATTCAAATTAATTGAATAAATACACTGCCAAAGTTGCCTCTAAAATTTCACTTTTTCATAATAATCAAATAAAATACTATTACTCACCAGTAGAGTGTTTTGATATGCTGGAATTAACTTAAACTTTATACACGATTTTAGGAGTCTGAGCTAATGATTTTCGCTTTGAAATAAAGCTCAGATTAATTTAAGAAATTAAAAATAGTGTCAGCGTAACACACTTCTCGCCATTTTCGGGGTGACTGACGTAAAGGAATTCTTTTCTACCATCTGTTATCTGTCAATGTCAAACATGAAACGTCAGTGATAGTATTGCTACAGATTATTTTTTAAAATTTTCTAAAATTAGAAAAGTATCGATTCACCACATTACTACAATTGCGGTACAAATGCCGTTAGGGATAGTGGTGGTTAATATATCATATAGCAAAATAAAGCACCGTGCTTAATACACATATCATAAAGCAAATGCTATCGTGGCTCCCACAAGTTGCTATTTGCTTATTGCTTTTACATCGCACTTTCTGTCTCTGTCAGTCGCGCGAAAAGCAACGTTGTGTGCGTAATCGTTATAAGCACCGCGGACGATTTTGCAATCTCGGGCGGCTCACATAAATAAATACGTAATATAGTTACAGTTTTGCTTCGTGTATTTTAAGTGTAAATACGCCTATAATTGCTTTAAATACTAACTTATTTTATTTCATTTTAAGCGTTGATGTATCATTGGGTGAGAGCTGGTTTTATTAAGTGTTTGTGCTTCAAATGTTTTAATGTTTCGAAACTACAGATCCGATGACAAAAAAAAAAAATAGTAATGGTGATCAACATTACCCCATTCATCCCCGAGTTACAGACTATACTGTACACAGGGAGGAAGGGACGACACTTAAACCATTACCATGTATTCAGTATATCAACCTATATAAAAATAAAAATAAAACAGCTGCGCTGACAAAAAACCCCTGCCAAAAATCTGCCCGTGTTTGTTGCGGAATTTGTTTAAAAAAGTCGCCGTGGCCCTGTAACGAAAAGGGCATTAGAAGGAACACGAATGGGTTTTAGTCAGTAAGAGTCTGACACTTCCTTCTACTCCACCCAGAGCGGGAGCAGTAATTTGATGATTTCCCGTCTTTGTAGGAAACAATCACAATCCTTCAAATTTTTCCTTCTAGCCAATGTTTTACTTCGTTTTGAGAGCAGTGGTAAAGAAAAAAATTACACAAAGTAATGGGCTTGCCTGGGTTCGAACACACGACTTACGTACGTAAGTCGGCGCCACCACGCACCGGGCCACCACTGCTCTCTGCTGATATGAATTCCAACTAAAAGAGGGCAGAGGAAGATAAGATTTATAGCCCCTAGCACACGGGGTATTTTAAACGCGCCGTCGTCGGTCGACGCCGTATATGCGCCAATTTTTGCGTTTTTGTAGATAAAAACGCGTGTAAAACACGTTCGAAACTCGTTTATAGCGCTTGCGTCGGCTTGGGATTGCGGTTCTGCGCGTATACGCGCAGAGGACACGCGTTTCACGGTCTCTTCGTGTGCTTAGGTTTCAAGGTTGAGTTCAAACACTTGAACCGCGTATGTACGCGTCTGCTCGTTTAAAATACGCCGTGTGCTAGGGGCATAAGAATTAAAGCAATGAAAACTGGTTCCAGTTTGTATATTATCTCAAAACATCAAATAAAAACATTTCTATTAGGAGTGACAGTGTTATCGGCTTTAAAGAAGGAGAATAATTTTCATAAGTCGTCTCAAAAATTTCACCTTTTCTAAAACAATATTTTCTGAATGATAATCGTGTAGTATTGGGACGCCTCGGTACCAATACAGCCTCATCATCAATCCAGGCTTCGTAATATGCACTGAAATATGGTATAATAAGATCATCGGCAAATTTGTGCCATATAAAATAAAAAAATAATGTTAAAAGTATGACTTGGCAGAACATGTAGAAAAAGTAGGGGAAGATTATTGGGTCGGGGGTTGTGAGCTTAGTGATTTTACAGACTAGCCATTGGATCATCATCCAATAGACGAGACATTGGTTTGTTCCAGCACATAGCGATACACAGCAGTCCCAAAGTCTTGCAGCGAGGATGTATGGGAAGCAGAACACATCCCACCAATTATAGCCGAAGACTTCTTCAATCTGGGCGTGGAACTCCTCTCCATGTACTTCATCGCAACGGAATCTTTCCGTGCGCTTCCCCTTCTTCTTCGGAGCCATATTTGAATTTTCCTTAAACTATATCTTTGTTTTCATTCACTATCTATGAGTTGCAACTCATAATTTGGGGTGAATTCATTAAAATTTATTCAGCTTATTTGAATTGTTTTCAGGGACAGAACATTGCAAAGCGTAGAGTATTTGTGCCAAAATGACAGACTAACTGTCAGCATCCTGACAGTAAATAATTTAGGCGCTATAAACTCTTTGTTTTCTACTATATGTTTCTCCCTGTGCAAGTGTTTGTCTGTGCATTACTAAACCGTGTATTGAACCCACCCGACCTTAGAACTTTAAGTTAAAATTTTGTTGCGATTATTTTTTCCAATTATTGTACATTGCGAATCGTTTTTTCACAAGCATGAAGCATCTGGGTACGAAAACGAGAAGAAGACCAAATGGCACTCATGTTAACTGTTATCTTTACTTAAGGTTCCGTTTGGTATAAGTATTGTCGATGGTATAAGGTATATGCTTGTATTCTACTCTTTGGATCTGTTTATCCATCACACCCATCACACAATCCATCATCAACTAAGGATTATCATCCGTATTTTATTTTATAATTTATCGACTTGTTTTCGTACTTTGTGCGTTCGTTTTAAGTATTTCGTTAAGTAATTATACTACGTTGTAGTGTGTTTCCTAATAATATACAACGATATTAGGTAAAATATCTCGACACTGAAAGACATGAAAGGCATTCTTCTTCTAAGAGAAAAATAATTTACGTAGGTACTATTTGTTCAAACCCTGGTTTTGTAGATAATTAATTCTGTGCGACATTATGAAGAAGAGAGAAGACTTTGTGTTGGAAAGCCTCCCACTAGAAGAACCAATGTCCTGGTGAAGGTTGCAGGGATACGCTGTATGCGATATGCACGGGATGGGTCAATTTGGCGACACTTGAAGGAGGCCTAGCATTAGCAGTTTTTTGGCGGAAATGATGATGCTTTTCACCTCAAATTGTATTATGTGTAATAATTACATCTGTAATGAAAGCGGATTTTGTTTATTTCAGTGACTTTCTACATTCAGAGCAAAATTGACTGCCGTATACCCTCAGCGTATACCATCAAGTCTTTCTTCTCACTGTCCCTTTATATGTATATAAAAACGTATGTTAAACAATAAAAACCAGTTACTGTCAAGCAAGATTAAAACAAACAAAACAAAATATGTCCAAGAAAAAAGACCCATGCTCTGGATTCCTAAAAGATAACTTCTTCATGCATATAGAAGAAGACAACGAGTTTAATTTCTGGGGGCTCTTCTGCTGCCCTTTCAAGAAATGCATGAAGATTTGTCAGTTCTGCGGGACCTTATGCACAGGAACGAATCAATGCGTGATTTTCGTCATGATGGTACAATGGTGTATTTGCAAATTCATGCGTGTGACCACTCCAGACCCCATGTTCTTTCCGTACTACTTTTATGTGTTCTTCCAAGTCATCATTTTAACAATATTTTTCTGTGTACTTTGGAGCTATTTCGGAAAAACTGTTGTCTTGCCTTTCTTTCGTGTGCTTTATGAGACTTTTATGGATGAGTACAAACCTAAATCGGAAAAGGTCACACGATTGTCTTTCAAGAAATATTGTTTGAGTAAAAAGGAATTGTTTAATACTACAACATCAAGGAATTCTTCTTTAGCTTTCCAGATTAATCCAATAATGTTTATTACTGTTGTTTTAGGTTTTGTCAGTGGTATTCTTTAATAAATAATCATAGTATGTATCAATGCCTTTTGTTTTAATCAATTAACCATCAGCATCACCATATTGTCCTTACCCCAATTCATTTCGGGTCCACCACGACAACCGACTACTAAACGACTTGCTATACTTATGATATGCGTGGCAAATCTCCAACTGTTTGCGTCAGCTTCCAGTCTGACCGCATACAGCTAAATAGCAGCATATTTATTTCGTGAATTACGTAAATCTTCATGGGAGTTCATGGCCGGCTCAGATTTTAAGTGCGTTTGCGCCTTATCTACAAAGACGACGGCTCAAGTTTCATATTGCGCTGCATGGCCTTTTAATAACATTTTTAGTTACTCCACGTATATTCGGTCCAATGTATAGTAAAACTTGTAGAAATACTCGTAATTTTTTTTTTGCCACAAATTCTTTCGTAATTGTTTATTACTACCATGTCGATCGAATCTGTGAATAACATTTGCCAATCGTTCGATCCAAAAATCTGATACTCCCAAAAGTTTCAAGATCGATTCGACTTCGATTCTATTGTAGCTATGCTCTATATCATAACCGTCATAATTGTCCGGTGAACATAGGCTACGTGATGTGTCACAAAAATCGATATAGCGCCCTTTAGCGGACATAACGTAACATTTCCAAAATATTCTCAAATTTAAAGTGACGCCCTCTAGCGGAAAAAAGTCATGTGATACAAAATTATTAAAATTAATTACTTACAAAAAAAAATATTTAAATAAAAAAAGTTTGTCGTTGTCGGGTTTTAGTTTTTAACTATTTTTAGATTTTTTATTTCTCCGCCTCCGAAAAATTATTATGATTCGATTTGGAATAGCGTGTAGGTATTTTTTAAAAAAAATTAAGAGACTTAACTTAAAATAAACTTGCAAAAGTAATAAGAAAAAGTTCATCATCATTTTCCAGTCCTTATCCCATTCTATTTGGGGTCGGCGCAACATGTTCTTTTTGCTATTCTTACACAATCCATCCATCTTTTCTTTGGCCTTCCTCTGCCTCTCCATCTCCATCCATCAACATTTTGTAAAGCAATAAACAATTACTGAATCAAATTACTGAAACATTTTGTTTTTAGCAAATATCTCGAAACTTTATGACTTACTGCGGTACTCAGAGATATATTTTATTGATCACGCACGTTAAGACCACTTTAAATGTGCAGTTCAATGTGGCGCTGCTTGTCGAGATAATTTGCATCGTTAGGTCGAACTTGGTACATTTTTTTAGTTCTGTGTTTTCCCGTTTCCACCGAATGTTAGTTGAAATGTATGTCATGTGTCCTATAAAAAGACGACAGATTAGTTCAGAGATATACTACGTTGACTTAGGGACCGTTCACACTGACTGGCTCGGAGAGGAGAGCAGATTTTTATCAAGTCTATAGCAGAGTTTTGAATAATTTGTAATCAGTTTTATTTTCACTCCAAGCCGAGCCGATCGGTGTGTTGCTACCAATCCAACTACTAGTAGAAAAGTAATTTCAGTAGGGAGATGAGAATGAAACACAAACGTCGAGTATAGGACAGGTATGGGTGCAGGAAAAAAGCGAAGAAATCGGCTAGAATGTGCTAGAACCAAAAAATAGAAGATAATATGTGACATCTACCAACCCACACTGGACCACCTCCTTTCTATGAGGGGATCCCAGCAATGGGAACATTGTAGGCTGGTTACGATGATGATGTTATTCTTGCACCTGCAAGAATACCATCATCAGGGACCGGTGATTTCTGCATCTTACACACATAATATTTTGCAGAACATTTACTCTCACGGACTTCCGCAAATAAAATAAAACTAAAACAAAAATTGTGTTTTATTTGAGGCAAAACACCCATATAAAATAAACATACTTATTAGATTAAAATAATAAAAACACTAAAGTAAATAATATTTATAGCAAAGTAAAACCAAATTCGAAAACGCTTCGATTCGAATCGATAAGTCGTATGTCTAATTGTTTACCTTCTTTTGGCATTCCTATAGTGAAAGAAATAGATTTATAAACGACTTTCCGAATCGAAATCGAATCGAAGAATTTGTGAATAAGGAGCCTGTTTCATGATTCATGCATGACTTAATTGTAAGCGAGTTTCGCTGCCGGAGTTCGACATTGTTGTGCAAAATATATCGTAGTTTCTACGACACAAAATTATTGCAGTCGCAGGTCGCTCTGTATAAAATACTGGTATTCAGCTGCATCCAGTTCAGACTTGGAACCGAGCCTTCCCCCAACACAGTGAGAAATGCCCACATACTAAGATTCATTTAATCCCATAAACAAAACCTTCTATAACAAAAGTAATAACCATTATTGGATGTAACTGAAAACCTGAAGAAGTAGGCGGTCTAACAAATAATTCACTTTTTCTAAAACAATATTTCCTAAAAAACAATCGAGTGATATTTTTCGGCGGCTCAACATCGGGTGCATACAATGCCTGTAAAAAAGGTAAAACAATAGGTTGCCCTAACAACCGCCAACAAATCACGAATAGTGCCGTCATAAGCAAGATTTGACAGAACAAATAAAAGTAATACGAGCAGATGCAGGGATCAGGGGTGGTTAACCTCGTAATTTTGCAGATACACCATTGTATCGTCAACAAAAAAATCACAAACTGGTTCGTGCCCGAGCATAGCATTCCGCAGCAGTCTGTAATCTTAGCACATATCTTGTAAGGGCAACAGAAGATGGTCCAGAAACTAAAATGGCTGTCGTCATCCGCTGCCACAAATAATTGATTAGGCATCTTATTGCATTGCTTTGCCTGTTTCTTCGTCATGTTTAGTTTAACCCTTGCTTTACGCTTCAAAGTCTTGAACTACTTTGCTTACGTTCTAGCACGTAATGGGACGGTGGGAATAAAAGCCTGATACAATACGGCAGTCAATTTTCGCAAAGAAAAAAAGCTGAAATAAACAAAATATCGTGCTTTTAGAAATATGCATAAACACAAACAGAAACTCTGAGGTGAAACGAAATTTAATTTTCATGTATTTATAACACGTTCTGAATTTGATTTCAAAGTCGGGCAAAGTGTTTTGGGTTTTTCCGTTAAGAATTTCTTAGTAGCAGCCATGGATTCAGTATTTGTGTCCGGTTAAAGTCGATAGGCTCGCTCCTTATTACTTGAGCCTTTTAAACATAACTGATGAAATGTGGGTGCTTAAGTGCACCTCTGCCTAACTGTTTAGTGAATACAGGCGTGATTTTATGATAGTAAAATAACACAAAATAAATTATTTTGTTTGAAACACATATTTCAGGGATTTTTTGATAAATAATACTAAGCCACAAAGAGCTGCACCAAATAGACGTTATTTATTTGTGCACCTCTAGGCGGCACAGTATTTTTTTCCAAGGAAAATATATTTTGTCGAGTTATTTTTTTACCTTATATCGGGGTATATTGATTAATTGGAAACACACTGTGATACTCCGCATCGTACTACTACGTAACGAAATACATTAGACGAACGCGTGGCGTAGGAATACAAAACGGAACAAATAAAATTATGTTGATGAAAATTTCAGAAATAATAATTGATGATAGATTGACAGACTCTCAAAGTGCCAAGTCACAAGGTATAGTAAAAATAATTACAATTTAGTCTATTTCAGACTTTGACAGCTTTCATTAAAATTACAATTATTGATTGTCTATGGTTAGTTCCGTGTTGATCATGGTGGGGTGATGTTACGCAGTTCTTCTACGAAAATAATATTACCCCGTAAACTGTCAACGGTCATTTTCGCGCATACGCCGAATTGTCCACCAAAATTCCCGTTTTTTTACGAAATTCGGCGCGCCTGATTAAAACGACGATATCTCCGAAATTACGTTAGTTAGCTCGATACCAGTTATATCATTGGAATCGTTATTAAATTAGCTAACAGGTTATGTATGGTTTAGTATAGTTTTGCCTTGTAATGTATTAGTAATTGTAATGTGTGTTCAGTGTTAGGGATTTTTACCAGTTTCTTGTGTAAAGGTAATTTTAATAAAAAAAGTAAACCATTATTTCAAAAACTTATTGTTTTATTTCCACTAGTACACATTAGGTAACATAAATCAAACAAAAGAATACAGGTTGCCACATATTTTTATCGTCTCGCAAGCATAACAAAACATGACGTCATTTACGAGTGCCGGATTCTAAACAAAAGAATGGGTTTGTTTACACTTCTATTCTCAGAAAGCTCAGCGCTAAGTGGCTCGAGTTACATTTTTATAATAATGTTTGGTTCACATACTTGACACCAGAAGAGTGTCAGCTGTTACAAGTTATTAGTTATTTAGATAAAAAATACCAAGGGAGACACTTGAAATCAGGCGTAAAAAACACCTACTCATACTTTGCATCACTATTTCAATTCTCCTGCCTCAATTTTAAATCTTATTTATCTTTCTCCATGTTGAAGATATTTCCAAAACGTTAGGCACATAAAAATGCACACTGCCTAAGAAAAATATCACACAAACCAACAATCAAAACGAACAATTTGACTAAAAAAACACAGGTACATGAACATAGATCATAGAAAATATGGATACGGCAAATACTGTCACGTGTGAACAAGAAAAAATTATATTGAAATCAAAAACATTATTGATACTTCTACATAGTTTTATTATTTTAAGTCTTTTATCGTGTAGATATATTATGTATAACATACATAAAAAAAAAATTATAAGCAGCATTGCAATAGATGACAATCTTTTCCTGCGCTCCTTCCTGACTTGCAGGGGCGTTTCCAAAGGCTCCCCCGGTTTCTGCCACGGCCAGTAGCACCACCCTGATCTGCCCCCACCACCGCCACCACCGCTGCCTCGGCAGCAGCAGCCGTGCCACCGCGCATACGCACACGCCCACCACGTCGCGGTCCGCGCGTGCGAGGTCGTCGTCTGCACTAAAGAAAAAAAAAAGAAAGAAAAACTTGTAAAACATTCTTAGAAAAGGAAGTAGTAAAAAGTACGTAAAAAAGAAACTTACACTGAGGCCGTCCGCTTCCACGTCCGCGTCCGCTTCCACGTCCGCATCCGCCTCCGACTGCGTCTTGGTCTTGGAATACGAGAAAAAATTAAAACCATGCCTTTCCGAGAAAGTTGTGACAGACAGACAGACAACCAAACAAACGAACGAACAAATTTATATATATATATATATATATATATATATATACATGCACACGCACACCTACAAAATTTTCAGTTCCAATGCGTTCAACATTCAGACGTGCATAATTTATAACCTCTTTTTTTAAGTCGGTTAAAATCACGATTAAAAAAAAACATATTTACATACATTCATATACACACACACACCTACTACATTTACAGTTAAAATACGTTCAACATTTAAAATCACTCATAAAAAAAAGGCGACACGAAATTTTCAAATTGTAACCATGCCGCTTCCATAATTTGAATGATCTATGGAATCACACGGAAAGGTGACCTTGACTTCAAATTCCGGCGCTCTGATTGGTTAGCGCGACCGCAACGGTTCTTTTGCTTTACGTAATATTTTTTTTAAATTGAACACAATTAGAATACGATAATATTCAAATACAACGCCTAATATCTGTAATACGACACATAAAAACACACGTAATAGCCATATTTTGCATTTCTATCAATAAGTAGTGCCAAAATACCGCCAAATGTTTCAACGGTTTTTCATGTTCGTTGAAATGACAATTTTAGGCCGAAATCTCCTGTTTCTACAATTAAAAATGTTTATTACTTACCCAGGCATGTTATATTATCGATTTACAATTCACACGACGCGATTAAGCAAAAGAATTTGAAGAAATCAATTTATTTATTTTCGTCGACCGCCTGCGCGCAGAGCGAAATTTGTACTGAAGTGTGCACTTTGTGTGGTACGTTCGAAAATTCGTTCGTTGTTGAACAAAGACAAAATGTCGTTCTTGTTTTTTCTCCTACACTCTGTGCAAGTTTGAGCGAGAGAGATAAAAGTTTAAGGCTCAATATCAACAAAAAGTAAGGCATGGGAAATCGTGTTTTTTGCAAACCCGTTTCGGGTGTTTGACAGACAGCGGTCCAAAACCCGTTTCGGGTGTTTGACTCCTCAAGGGGTGTTTATAACGTAATTATTATGATACAGATTTAGAAATTCACACATCAACTGCAGGATTTCGCGTTAGCCATGTTTCTTCAAGGATTAAGCGCAGGTTTGTTTTTTTAAATGATTTCTATAAAGTGAAAGTTTTGTCGTAGTTGGTAAAGTTTTAAAAACTTTACTTTCAAGGGAATTTGAGCTATTTATAACTTGTCAATTAGTATTAATTAGACGGAGATATATGGTTACTTGAGAACTATATTCTATTGTCGCTTTGTTTTTAGTTATAACTGGTTTTTTCGACCTTTAAAGTTGGCGAACAAGTTAGAAATAAATAAATGCAAACTCCAAGCCTATGTTAGTAGCCTTGAATACGTTTTTTATTCGTCATAATGTCCAGCATAAATAACAAGTTATTATATATACTTAAATGCTGCCAACGACATGTTTTATTTTTGATGCAAACTTTTCTTTTGTGTTCTTCAAACATGTTTTGTGTTTTTATTATTACATAGTTTTCGATCTTATTATATGAATAAATATGGTGCAAGCACTGAAAACAAAAACTTTTCTTTATCCAATATGCACTAGAAGAATACCAAAATCAAATACTTCTAGGAAACTGTAGCATAATACCAATATAACATCACGCTTGTAATCCGCGAGATGTATGCACAGGTGTGCCTAATAGTACTCCCCAATTTCATCACTTATTATTATGTATTCAAGTCCCATGTAATAGGGGGGAAGCCTAATCCCATCACCGGGGCACAAATTCATACTCAGTGGCTGTGGCTGATTACAAACACTCAATTAAGTAGGAAGCATTCAAAATTCCTTGCTGACCTAATAATAACTGCCACTCGGGTCGGCCGCGCTTGCCTAGGTTGGTCCGTGGATGGGTGACCACCAATTATAACCAAGTTTCCTCCGTGCATTAGAAAGCATGTTAAGCTGTTGGTCCCGGTTGCCATATAGATAGTTGGCAGTCGTTATTGTTACAGGTAGTCAGTGACTTTAAAGTCAGACAACCAGTCTTACCTAAGGGTATCTTAATGCCCAGTATTAACTGGGTTGTGGAGGTCAGATAGGCAGTCAGTTAGACTGGAAGCCGACCCCATCATAGTTGGGGTGGTTAAAGTGGTCATAAAATAATTCACCCACCATGTAAATGACTGATATTCAGCTACATTCGCTGCGCTTAGATTGTAATCCTAGTCCAATATAGGAAAATTTTGGGTTGCAACGAGTTTTATATAACATTCAGATTAAACTGTAAAAATGTTTAAAATATTTAGTAAACATATATTAAAACTAAAGAAAAAGTTCGAGAAAGAAATCTTATCAACTTTATAATTGTATTAAATACTTAATTGAATATAAATATTGTTGTGATATAGTCATGATGTAGATACATACAAAGGGCTACTCAAAATAAGCAAACCACAAAAGACAATGACCAAAACTCGTACCAAGAATTCTCATGTTTCAAGATCAAAATATTATAATCATTATTTTCATAAATTTATATGACATTATGCGCCTGGGATTTGTTTATTGAATGGGGAATTTAATTTAAAGTATAAAAGTATGAATATTGTTTTACTCCAAATAAAAACGCCTTCACACAACCAGTTCACAAGTCGTTCTGTTAGATCTGTCAGTTGATTTTGACAGTTTGGCTGACTTCACATCGTAGAGGTTTCCCTACAATATCTGCTTGCCTGGTTTTGTGGTTTTTTGGATTTTATAAAATTACTCCGAAACTTGGATTTAGTTTACAAAAAAAAACTTTTGTAGGAGTTAATAATTATGATAAATGTAGACAATAATGTTGATGCAGTTCGTTACGGGATTCCATATATCCATGAACATGATATTTTGGTTCGTTGGTCCCAGCTGTCATGTTTTGTATACCTTTGATAGTTATTACACAGGTAGTACAGTTCGAACAAATTATCTTGGCAGGTCCGAACTTCGTGCAGAACGCGCAGTAACATTTATTAGGAACCAAATGGTGACATGAGGTGAAGTTCGGGGGGCGGTAGTCTAGGCTAGAGATGCACCTTACATAAACACAATCAATCCTTTATACGATCAAATATCGTAATCGATTAGTTTTATTTGGAATACGTTATTATTAGTGTTTAGAAGATATTTAAGTGAATACATTAACTAATAAAGTGAATTTAATCAATAGTAATTGAGTTTTCGTCTTTATTACATAAAAAATGTATATTAACATTATGTTTTCTCTGTTAAAAGACATGATTTACTTATATTTTAGAAATCTATTACAGACTTCTTGAATAACGAATGTTTACGAATATTTAAAACCTCAATATAAAATTGAATAGAAACATCTATTTATTACTTAATTTCAATCGATTCTAAGAATAATCGATTAAACGACACCCATTGCACATGCACATGCACATCTCTTTTTGTTAACTTCGTGACCTTCGTGCAAGTTCGGCAATATTCGGTACGAGGTATTATATCTCAGTCAGTCACACGACAGCATTTGTTTAGTGTTTGTGTTGCTATCTCTGTCTTGAGCACATTCGATTAGAAAAGTTTTCGTTGTGTTTTTGTTTGTTGTTTTTAATATTACTGTTATTTTTTATTATTTGTTAGAAAAGTTAGTGGGCACTTATTTCGTCAAAAATGCCACCAAAGTATAGTAGTGTTTTAAATCGCCAGGCGAGAAAAAATATTTACGATTTAACTCAGTATATGAAAGGGGAAAAAGAAAATGGAGTTAAAAATATAGACTAGGTATCTAAAAGTGTTTTGATATTTATTTCATTCGTATTTTCTCACTGTATTAGGTATTTTCTGATCGTATGTGTTTATCTGGCAATAACAGTTTTCTTCGCGAGTATACATGCGCAAAAGTTCGCAGAGCCTATGTTCAGACCTGCCAAGATAATTTGATCGTACTGTATGTGACGTGAAAGTTTGAAAATCAAAGGGACCAACGGTCACATGCCTAGTTTATCACTGCTATTGTACGGACCTTCTGAATTTTTCTCTTTTGTGCTAACGGCCTATATTTTTTAACAGTAGGTATATTCAATAAAAACACATTGTATAATTAAAAATACACTGAGATAAAAGCGGTAATATCGAATTGTTTTTATTAATCTTTGGTTATCGCCATTTTACTTTTTTAAGTAAAATTTGTATTAATTTAACTACCTTTGTACTAAATCATTGGCCTAGTGATCTTAAGCACATGCATGAGGTACTGAATTCTCAGGTGGGGCAAAGTGTAATTGGGTTATATCGTCAGGAATTTCTTAGTAGCCACAGATTTTGCATGCGTCACCGGTTTGTGGCAATAGACTTGCATGGAACTTATACATGAAATGTGGGTACAACTGTACCCTTACAACCTAACCCTTCAGGCATAGAGTAGTTACCAAAAAAAAAACTAAGTAGTCCGTCAGATAGATTTCCAAAAAATATTGGACACAATTTTTTTGTTTTTTCACGTCAACAAACAATGAAGACGATATGCTTTGAAAACTCTTGTGACGTCATATTTTAAGACATTAGTAGGCATTTTTTACCGGTGAGTAACGTCACAACCGCCACACTCAAATCTTTGACGCGTTTAATCTTCGTCAATTCGTGACTTGATAAAACAAAAAAGACGTATCCAATATCTATAATAAGTATATATCTATAATATGTATGTATTTAGAAATATATAAGTATGTTTATCAGTTGTCTAGTACCCATAACACAAGCTCTGCTTAGCTTGGGACTAGATGGCGTTGTGTGATAGTTGTGGAATATTATTATTATTATTAATATTTTTCGATAATCTAACAGACGGACAAATTAGAATCATATATTTTTAAGTCAGTAAACATCCCTATTATATGCGTGACGTAAGCGGCAAAAAAAAACTTGTTAAAAAATTGTTTTTTTTTTGCCGCTTCCGTGGTTGTCTTTTGGTTATCCAACGAAAAAATAAAACAAAAATAAACAGCTCCCAATAACTTTCTTTTATTTTCCAGATCCCTCACCCACAAAAATGATCACAAAAATAATTTTCGCGCTGGCAACACTGCTAACCTATTCAAGCGCCGAGTACATACCCCCTGGGCCTGTCTACCCCTGTCCAACAGACTCTAAAACGACCCTATTGTACCCCTGCGTGTGTGAGAAGGGGTCGGACACGGGGTTGTACATCCGGTGTGAGAATACGGGGTTGTCTGTGCTCAGTGTGGGGCTAGGGAATATTGCGGGGTTGGGGTTGCCAGTCGAGAGGTTGCTGTTGAAGGAGTGTAAGATTTGTGAGTATTTTTTTTCTGTCAAAAGGAACAGATGAGAGATGGGAACAATGTAGATTAGCTAAAGTGACATCATCAGCACAAGTTTAATCCAGGAACACCTTCCTGGACAGGAACTGCAAACTCCCCACACTATTCCCAAACCACTGTAACCCTTGAAAGCTGTAATCAACAGTGGCGACCACTAGAAAAGCGCCGAGCAATGAAGCTCGACGAAGTCCCAGACAAACGATTTAACTGTCTTGGATCCCGCAACGAAATTAATCAGAAAAGAATAGCGGAGGTGTAGGAAAATCATAATTTTCACTTCTCTACATATCGACAGGAGACAGCACTAAACAAGGCCAAAAGACACAAAGGGTCGTATACAACTGCAATAAGCCCAGTTGCCTGTACCATCACTGATAAATATAATGATTAATATTCATGGATCCTAAGTTGTGAGCTGTTATTATAATAAAATATATATATTAAAAAAAGAAGGATTATAGGGCGTTTCTGTTATCTGAAGGGGGGGGGCGTTTTGGGGGACTCTCTTGTAAATAAGTAAATAAAAGTAAATTTTGACGTTCGAAAAGGGCTGTTATCAGCCTAGTTTGAATAAATGAGTTTTGATTTTGATTTGATTCCAATAACAGAAACTGCAGTGGCCAATCTGGAAATCTCTTAATCCCATTTCCTTTCTCACAAATCCTAATTAAATCGCGTATGTATTATTTGCGACACGCAAATCACAGGAGAGCCTAAAACTAACTCAATAACCACATTCCACTGCATTCTAAAACCGCCCTTGCGAAAGCACTGATAAAGTCCAACCTCTTTTCAGCAAATCTTTTCGGTCCACTCTTCCACCGTTCCACTATCAGAGTGATGGAGATCGTAGACACCCCCATCAAGACTATCGACCAGTATGCCTTCGCAGGAGTCAACAGGACTCTGCAGGAGTTGTACATGAGGAATACTGAGATTGAGGTGTTCCCGAGAGAAGCTTTTATGGTAAGTAGAGCAAAAAAAAAAAAACATTATTTGACACAACCACACACATCATTTGAACATTATTTGTTTTTCTTTTTATTATTTTAACATTTTCATTCTCTTGTCCTCATCCCAGCAGCATGTCTTCCTCTTCCAAACCTCTCTGTTTCTCGTCATCTCATGAGACACCTCTTAGAAATGATTATAGCAATGAATTCGATTGAAACTAAACTGTAGCCAAGAGTCGGTCAAAGTGTTATTAAGGTTTCCCATCAGGGATGCCCGATAGGGTAGTTGACAGAAAAAAAATCGTCTTAGTCCGTCAGATAGATTTCCAAAAAATATTGAACACATCTATTTTCGCTTAAACAAAAAATGAAGACGATACAGTGCTTCGAAAAGTCGTGTGACGTCATAGTTTGGTCCATTTTTTACCAGACTTTCGACTTACGTCATTACTACGTGACTATTAGTAGTATTTTAATTCGATAAAACAAAAACTGACGTAGTCTGTCAATTAGATAATCGAAAAATATTGGATACGTGTTTTTTGTTTTATCAAATGAATAAAAAATTACGAAGATAAAACGCGTCAAAGATATGAGTGGGGGCTTTAGACGTCACAACGTGATAAAAAATGTAGTGCGATGTGACGTCACACGAGTTTTCGAAACACTGTATCTTTTTAATTTTTGGTTTACGTGAAAAAAGAAAAAATATGTGTCCAATATGTTTTGGAAATCTATCTGACGGACTATTTCGATTTTTTTTTGTCATTTAAGGGTAATTGACAAAAAAAATCGAATTAGTTCTAGAATGTTAGTAACAATTTAACTTTAAAATGTTAGTTCTAGAGGTGTAACGTTGTTGTTTAAAACAAATTAGCTTGCTGCAACAGTAACCGCGTTAAGTATAAAATACTTAAACTGGGCATGCAAACTAGATGCTCTTATGTTATCTAGATTTTTTTTCCATCTTTATTTATTTAGAGGCTTTTACCTTACAAAGGCATCATAATACCCTAACTAAATATAAACTCGAAAACCCGTAATTATATAATTTATAAAAAAATAAATAAGTGTTATTGGAAGATTTTAATGCAGCGACCATTTCATAAATCAGTTTCGCGTCTCCCGTTATCTAGATAAATCGATATCTGTGAGTCTGGGTTCGATTCCCGCATCGGTCAAAGTGTTGTCAATTTAGGCTCGACCCTCATAACATGGAATGTTTTTTTTTTTTATCGTGTGGAAAATCATCAAATAACCCCTCCCGCTCTTGGGCAGAGCGAAAGGGAGTGTCAGACTTCTACTGACTAAAAACCACCCATGTTCCTTCTTAGACCTATATGTCGAGGCCGCGGTAACTTGTGAACAACCCGCTGCCCCGACGGGCTTACATGGAACTTACTGTCAAAATGCGGGGTGTATGTACGATTAGGTACACCTCTACCTATTCCCTACGGGATTGCAGGCCTGACGTTTTGTTATCTTATCAATATCTGTGTATGAAATCATTTCAGATCCTCAGCAACCTATCCGTGCTCTCGATAGACGGGCACAAGATGACGAAGTTAAGTAAAGACATATTCTTCGGCAGCGAGGCGGTAGGTAAACTGGAGAGGCTGCATCTGTCCAATGGGCTGCTGAATGATATTCCACCGGAGGCTTTTCAGGTAACTTGATCATTATCGGCCTTATTACAAACTAGTGACCCGCCCCGGCTTCGCACGGGTGCAAAAAAGATACTAAAACCTTCCTCTTGAATCACTCTATCTATTAAAAAAAACCGCATCATAATCCGTTGCGAAGTTTTGAAGATTTAAGCATACATAGGGATATAGGGACAGAGAAAGCGACTTTGTTTTATACTTTGTAGTGAAGTGTGGTTTATCTCGCATCCCTTCACTTTCTTTTGAATATTATCGAAGTAAGACGGCATGCGAGATAAACCAAGTCTTAGTTAAACCCAGGTTTAACCACTTTTGTAATAAGGCCGATTGTGTTTTAAATTATGTTCTAAAAGGTACTTCTTTCCCGGTGGCTGTACTAATGGCAAGTATTGCTCAGCCATCTTGAAAATATTGCCTTCTACATGTAAAAATGCTTGGCCATACCAAATATGTGTATATGACCGGGCCATTGCTGCAATATGGCATGGTATGGCTGGCAATGTTGCCGACCATTGTATTGCAGCCACATTATCATCATCATCGGCCTATAATGTTCCCACTGCTGAGAAACAGGCCTCCTCTCACTGAGAGGGGCCTGTCCAGCCACATATTGCAGTAAAATATTGCCCGAAAGTAAAATATTGGAAAGTTCTGGAGTGGCGACCACGAACTGGAAAACGTTGCGTTGGAAGGCCTCCCACTAGGTGGACCGATGACCTGGTGAAGGTTGCGGGGATCCGCTGGATGCGAGAAGCACGGGACCGGTCAATGTGGCGACACCTGCGGGAGGCCTATGTCCAGCTGTGGATGTCTTTATTTGATTTATGAAGAAGGAATTTAATTTAAAGTATAAAAGTATGAATATTGTTTTACTCCCTGTAGGTACATGGCATTCACACAACCAGTTCAAAAGTCGTTCTGTTAGATCTGTCAGTTGATTTTGACAGTTCGACTGACTCCGCATCGTAGAGGTTTCCCTACAATACTAAATCGAAAATAACCTCAAAACCATGCAATGAGGCTATTTTCGATTTTATAAAATGACTCCGAAACTCGGATTTAGTTTACAAAAAGAACTTTAGTAGGAGTTAATATGATAAATGTAGACAATAAAAAACAAAGTTTGATGTTGACACAGTTTGGTACGGGATTCCATATATATCCATGAACAAGATCTTTTATTAAACCTAATGCAGTGATCTGATTGCAATTATTATTATTATTATAAGATCACCTTAATTTTAGAAACCTATACATTGTAAATCGTTTATCATCCTAAAAAAAATACTAGACTAGCTGCAATATTTCAGTTGTTTTCCTTCCAAACATTTATCCGGTGTGTGACACTCACAATGGGCCTAGTAAGGAGGCTTATAGTCACCCGCCAAACTCCGAGCATAGCCAAACGGCAATGGAGAGCCTTTGGCTATGCTCGGAGTTTTTCTGTGTGATCGAATCAAAACATGAAGACATCCTTAGGTTATCTAAGGTTATCGACATTGCCCGAATAGTTGCCAAACTTAAGAAGCATTAGGCAGGGCACATTGCTCACGTATGGTCGGTGAGTGGTGACCGCGAACCGGAAGACGTTGCGCTGCTCGGCCTCCCGCTAGCTGGTGAAGGTTGCGGGGATACACTGGATTCGAGACGCACGGGACAGGTCAATATGGCGACACTTAGGGGAGGCCTATGTCCAGCAGTGGAAGTCTTTCGGCTGAAATGATCATGATCCAGTTATATTAAAGAACTAAAATACGGCTATTTCAAGAAGTGATATATAAAATTATGTTATTATTTTCAGGTGCTAAAAAAACTAAAGAAATTAGATCTACATGGGAACAAACTAGTCACATTGAAGAGATCACAATTTAAAGGATTGAGGGACACCGAAGTTTTGGATTTAAGGTAATTAATTTACACTATGAATTTCAACGAAATTGGCCCAAAGGACATCATTTATTGATATAAGAGGCTGTTTTATGTTAAACTAGTGGCCTGTTCAGGCTTTGCACGGGTGGAATTTTTTTTTTGAACATGTAAAAAAATATAGCATAGTCAGGGTTTATGTAACATTCTAACTATTCTAATGGTGAAAGAATTTATGAGTAGTTTTTGTGTAATACAAATATTTCCTTTTTATAATATTAGTGTACAGTCAGCATCAGAAGTAGATTAACACTACACAAACTCACTAAACCGGTTTTTTAATGAAAACTTGTTAGAAATTACTCGTTACCAACAAGTCATTCAAAAGTAAGGAATATTTTAAAGAAAAATCATCTGAACCATTAAAAATTATAGCTGGAATCCTGTACATTAAATAATAAAAGTTCCAAAATGTTAAGCTACTTCTGATGCTGACCGTACCTACGAGTGTAGGTCTTTGAAAACACGTGAAATTTGGAAAAATCCATATTCCTTACCATACTGACAATGAATAAAATCATGCATAATTGTTAAACCTTAACGTTCATGTTCCTATAAGAGACGCTATGACAAACGGATATACAGTATGATCCAAATTATCCGAATTAATTAAAACTAGAGTTATTCCGGATAATCGATTTTTAAGTAAAAGCACATACGTCATTCAGACAATAGCATAGACAAAGTCCGGATTATTGGATATCCGGATAATTGTAGTTCAGATAATCGGAATTCTAAGTATGTATTTATATGACATCGTGCTATTAATTCGATTTCAGTTTTCTGTATGCTCGGCTCATGGTATTAAATTGTTATAATTTAGTTGGTTGAGAATGAGTGTATACTTTTAGTGATAAATCTTGCATGCTTGATTTGGTACATCACCACTTGACACCTAAAATAGCAATATTTTGTACTGTGTTGAGCAATAAATATTTAAATTTAGTTTATTTTCGAGAGACCTAATAAGCGATACTTATATTTTCAGCCACAACAGTTTAACAAAGTTAGATGGAAGCCATATCGGTGATCTGACTAAACTGGGTTGGTGTAACGCCAGTCACAACCAACTGGGAGAGATACCGAGGTAAGTCAATATGGTATTTAACAGGCTTTTCTAAGCTTCACCTGGGACAAGCCCGTCACATTATTCCCAAACCACTGTAACTCACTGTAAGCCAGAATCAACTGTGGCGACCACAAGAAAAACGCCGAGACAATGAAGCTCGACAAAGTCCCAGAGAAACGATTCAACTGTCTTGGATCCCGCAACGAAATTAATCAGAAAAGAATAGCGGAGGAGAAGGAAAATCATAATTTCCACTTCCCTTCATATCAGCAGGAGGCAGAACAGAACAAGGCCAACAGGCACGCAGGGACGTATACAACTGGGATAAGCCCAAAGCTTCACCTATAAATAACTACGAAAACCCAATCTTGGAAAGGAGGTCATCCGGCCAACAAAAATCTGTTTTCTTTTTTCCAATATATTTTTTAAACGTTGCCCCCCACACTAGGAACTTCGCCTGAATCGTGGGTGCGTTTAAACAAACATTAAAACTGACATACACAAAATCAAAATCAAAACTCATTTATTCAAACTAGGCTGATAATCAGCACTTATCGAACGTCAAAATTTACTTTACTTATTTACAAGAGACAGTCCCCCAAAACGCCCCCCCACGACTCTTCCTAGTGTTTTTGCTGGAAAGAAGAAGTGGCGGAACAAACTCCCCAGCAATACATCTGTCTGTTGGGTTGGTTAGAAGAACCAGACTCGACACAATAGTAAGCTGCAAGTTAATGTCTACAGACACAAATTTTAATCAATAATATAAAAGTATATAGCAAAAAAAATTAAAACATTAAAATAAAGACAACACATCAGTAAACTAATCTTGGAGCAAGAACATAAATAACTAACATTGTCTTGTGTTCAACTCAGCGACCAACTATTCTTATCATTTAACATAAACCAAACACCCACCCGAAACAACTATCTGTAGGGCAGACAAATATTTGTTCCGTGCGAGGATCGAACCAGCGACATGCAGCGCAGCAGTCTTATCGCTCAGCCACCGCTCCAACCGTGTCGTAAAATTATTTAATTTATAATCATTTTAATTAACTACAAATAGACACTTCAATTTTATTTATTTGTTTAGATGAAATTCTCCAATCTGCCTTGACTTTTTTTATAAAGAATTTATTTTTATTTTCTTCGTTAGTTTCAGATTTTTTATGATATTGGAATAATTTTTTAATCTGTCAATATCTTTTGTTTTTCAGAGGTATGTTTGCAAGGAACACAGTAATAAAAGTGGTGCATTTGGACAATAATAAGATCAAGAAATTAGATACAAACAGTTTCAGAGGGATGAGGTTTTTGAGGTAAGCCTACTTATAAGTAAGTTAATAATTTTTTGACTGGCCTGTTGGTCTAGTGGTTAGTGACCCTGACTGCTAGGCCGGAGGTCGTGGGTTCGATTCCCACCCAGGACAAATGTTTGTGTGATGAGCACGATCATTTGTTCTGTGTCTGGGTGTAATTTATCTATAACTAGCTGAACCCGCATGCCTTGCAATGCCCTTTTTCCTACCTACTACCTGCCTACTACCTACCTACTACTTACCTACCTACCTACTAAATACATACCTACCTACCTACTACCTACCTACTACCTACCTACTACCTACCTACTACCTACCTACTACCTACCTACTACCTACCTACTACCTACCTACTACCTACCTACTACCTACCTACTACCTACCTACTACCTACCTACTACCTACCTACTACCTACCTACTACCTACCTACTACCTACCTACTACCTACCTACTACCTACCTACTACCTACCTACTACCTACCTACTACCTACCTACTACCTACCTACTACCTACCTACTACCTACCTACTACCTACCTACTACCTACCTACTACCTACCTACTACCTACCTACTACCTACCTACTACCTACCTACTACCTACCTACTACCTACCTACTACCTACCTACTACCTACCTACTACCTACCTACTACCTACCTACTACCTACCTACTACCTACCTACTACCTACCTACTACCTACCTACTACCTACCTACTACCTACCTACTACCTACCTACTACCTACCTACTACCTACCTACTACCTACCTACTACCTACCTACTACCTACCTACTACCTACCTACTACCTACCTACTACCTACCTCCTACCTACCTACTACCTACCTACTACCTACCTACTACCTACCTACTACCTACCTACTACCTACCTACTACCTACCTACTACCTACCTACTACCTACCTACTACCTACCTACTACCTACCTACTACCTACCTACTACCTACCTACTACCTACCTACTACCTACCTACTACCTACCTACTACCTACCTACTACCTACCTACTACCTACCTACTACCTACCTACTACCTACCTACTACCTACCTACTACCTACCTACTACCTACCTACTACCTACCTACTACCTACCTACTACCTACCTACTACCTACCTACTACCTACCTACTACCTACCTACTACCTACCTACTACCTACCTACTACCTACCTACTACCTACCTACTACCTACCTACTACCTACCTACTACCTACCTACTACCTACCTACTACCTACCTACTACCTACCTACTACCTACC
This sequence comes from Diarsia rubi, assembly GCA_932274075.1. Lineage (NCBI taxonomy): Eukaryota > Metazoa > Arthropoda > Insecta > Lepidoptera > Noctuidae > Diarsia > Diarsia rubi. Next base: position 1,625,218 of record OW026440.1, on the reverse strand, counting down.
TACTACCTACCTACTACCTACCTACTACCTACCTACTACCTACCTACTACCTACCTACTACCTACCTACTACCTACCTACTACCTACCTACTACCTACCTACTACCTACCTACTACCTACCTACTACCTACCTACTACCTACCTACTACCTACCTACTACCTACCTACTACCTACCTACTACCTCCCTACTACCTACCTACTACCTACCTACTACCTACCTACTACCTACCTACTACCTACCTACTACCTACCTACTACCTACCTACTACCTACCTACTACCTACCTACTACCTACCTACTACCTACCTACTACCTACCTACTACCTACCTACTACCTACCTACTACCTACCTACTACCTACCTACTACCTACCTACTACCTACCTACTACCTACCTACTACCTACCTACTACCTACCTACTACCTACCTACTACCTACCTACTACCTACCTACTACCTACCTACTACCTACCTACTACCTACCTACTACCTACCTACTACCTACCTACTACCTACCTACTTACTACCTACCTACTACCTACCTACTACCTACCTACTACCTACCTACTACCTACCTACTACCTACCTACTACCTACCTACTACCTACCTACTACCTACCTACTACCTACCTACTACCTACCTACTACCTACCTACCTACTACCTACCTACTACCTACCTACTACCTACCTACTACCTACCTACTACCTACCTACTACCTACCTACTACCTACCTACTACCTACCTACTACCTACCTACTACCTACCTACTACCTACCTACTACCTACCTACTACCTACCTACTACCTACCTACTACCTACCTACTACCTACCTACTACCTACCTACTACCTACCTACTACCTACCTACTACCTACCTACTACCTACCTACTACCTACCTACTACCTACCTACTACCTACCTACTACCTACCTACTACCTACCTACTACCTACCTACTACCTACCTACTACCTACCTACTACCTACCTACTACCTACCTACTACCTACCTACTACCTACCTACTACCTACCTACTACCTACCTACTACCTACCTACTACCTACCTACTACCTACCTACTACCTACCTACTACCTACCTACTACCTACCTACTACCTACCTACTACCTACCTACTACCTACCTACTACCTACCTACTACCTACCTACTACCTACCTACTACCTACCTACTACCTACCTACTACCTACCTACTACCTACCTACTACCTACCTACTACCTACCTACTACCTACCTACTACCTACCTACTACCTACCTACTACCTACCTACTACCTACCTACTACCTACCTACTACCTACCTACTACCTACCTACTACCTACCTACTACCTACCTACTACCTACCTACTACCTACCTACTACCTACCTACTACCTACCTACTACCTACCTACTACCTACCTACTACCTACCTACTACCTACCTACTACCTACCTACTACCTACCTACTACCTACCTACTACCTACCTAAATACTACCTACCTACCTATCTACCTACCTACAACCTAACTATCTACTTACCCAAAAAAAAAAGAACAAAAACTATCCTATGTCCTTCTCCTGGCTCTAAACTACCTCCCTGCCAATTTTCAGCTAAATCGGTTCAGCCGTTCTTGAGTTATAAGTGAAGTAACTAACACGACTTTCTTTTATATATATAGATATGTATGTATTTAGAAATATATAAGTATGTTTATCAGTTGTCTAGTACCCATAACACAAGCTCTGCTTAGCTTGGGACTAGATGGCGTTGTGTGATAGTAGTGGAATATTATTATTATAATTTGCACGCTTGCTTGCAGGCAGACTACAGTGACTTTTGACTTTGAGGATATAAGACCTTTCCTTGTAATTTTTATATATTTTCAGCAAATATAAATTTTTGATTTGATTATTAATAGGTTAGTTAACAAAAAAAAAACTAATTAGTCCGTCAGATAGATTTCCAAAAAATATTGGACACGTATTTTTTTTTTCACGTAAACAAACAATGAAGACGATACAGTGCTTTGAAAACTCGTGTGACGTCATATTCTAAGACCTTAGTATGACATTTTTTACCGGTCAGTGACGTCACAAATCTTTGACGCGTTGTATCTTCGTCAATTTTTATTGATTTGATAAATCAAAAAATACGTAAGTATACAATATTTTTCGATAATCTAACAGACGGACTAATTAGAATCACATTTTTTTTAAGTCAGTAAACGTCCCTATTTATAAATAAATTAATTAAACTTAAGTCTGTGGCAAATATGGCAATGAAACAATGAAAGACACCGACTTCGGAAAGTACATTTATTTTAGACTTTTTTTTGGAATTCGGTTTTTTTAGCAAATTTTTTTTTGTGATTTTCGTTCTATATGCTACTACAACAAAAGCCCCCCCCCCTCATAGCTCTATAATAAACCTACCCCCCTCTTCCAGACGCCTCTACCTAAACGACAACCAGATCTCGGACATAGGTCGCGGCACCTTCTCTGCGGTGACCCGCATTGGTACTGTAGACCTGGCAAGGAATAAGTTAAGCAAGGTCGATTTCCAGATGTTCCAGGCTGTTAAATATGCTGAGGTGAGTGGAATCAATTGAACGAACGTTTTAGCTTTGAGGTGAACTGCCGAAATAATGCCTAGAGCTATATACGGGGTATATAGGGTATTAATATAAAGGATGTAAAAGTACCCTTAACGCAAACGAAGGGCACTTGTTCTCCCCACCACTGCGATCATTTTTTTGTTCTAGACCATACCTGGGAACCCTCTAGTTACGGAGATATTGGGGGTCAAAATTCTAAATTTTGCACAGCTGTTTTTGTAAAAACTAGTTTTTCAGGGTAAAACTTTACTTAAATTACCTCCATGACCCTTTTAATATTCAAAGCCTCCACTGGCACAATGTTTTAAGAGTACTACATTGAGTTTTACCGTAAAATGAGATTTTTGACCCCAAAAAATAAAGTCGTTTCCCAGCGAAATTTTTTGCGTACTTAGTTTGATGTACAGAATGCTTGGTTGACGTATGTGTGAAGGGTTAATTTACACCCTGTATATATATATATATATTTTAAATTTTGTTTTACCGTGACCGTGACGTCACCTTGGGCCCTATCAGAATACCAGAGCTGTGACATTTGTCATTGTTACAGCACCATGCTGAGATAGTGGCCTTTTGGCTTCGGGCGGGACTAATTTTAATTTAAAATAAGTATGTCCTAATTTTGAGTGTTTCTCGTAAGTTTTAATTTTTGTTTTTTTGTCAATTTGTTCTATCCTGTGTGAAACCAATAAATAGATTTTCTTTCTTTCTTTTATCTAACTGTCAAACGAACCCTTCACCAAAACCTTTCAAAGCTGTCCAAGCCACCACGCAGACCCGGTGTGGGTTGGTAATTGTCACATCATCACATGTATTCGAATGTTTGGTTATTCTTCATGTTTTGAAAACAAATTACACTAAGTAATGCCTACCTGGGATATACGAGTATGTAATTCATATGGCAGTTTGAGTACTATAAGTGACCCACCCAAACGTTCTTTCTTTGGTATTGTTCGTCGTGACGTTGAGCTCCTTGAGTTATAAGTCGAGCTCAACGATAACTGACAAATGCTTGCACTGACTGGACGGGTCCACTCAAATCTGTGTGGTGCTTTCTTCAAAAGACCATCTCAGACATTAATTTGCATGGTCTTCGTGTGTGTATTATACCTTATTGTTAACCCAAACGATTTTAAAAGATTAAAAGAGTTACCTGTGGAGTTTCTTACCGGTTCTTCTCTTTAGGAATCGACTAATAAAAATAAAAAATACAGCCTATGCGAAGCCTATGCTAGCCTATGTGAAATAAAAACATTTATTGTTTATTTGTTTAAATTTTATTTCAGGTAATAAACCTAGCTGAAAATAACATCACAATAATAGAAAACCAAGCGTTCACGGACCTCTACCAAGCCGTAGTCAACATATCACACAATGCCCTCTCGACCATAGAGCCGGGCGCGTTCCAGAACTGCAATAACATGACTCTGCTAGACTTTAGGTATTTTTGCAAAATATGTTACACTTTTTATGTGTTTGTATATATTTTCGAGCGTATGACAGTCGTGGGCAGCAGCTGAAAATCAGTGTCAGGAGGTGATTGTCCCGTCGGGTCTGCGGGTTGTTCGTCAGAGATACCGCGGCCTCGACATAAAGGGTTAAGAAGGAACATGGGTGGTTTTTATTCAGTAGAAGTCTGACACTCCCCTTCGCTCTGCCCAAGAGCAGGAGGCTATTTGATGATTTCCCACCCCAAAATAAAAAAAAGGAGGTCACACTGTCGCCATCTGGCATTATGCTAAGCCGAGGCCGTTTTGACATTTATTAGTTTTAATTTGCATCATCATTATCATGCTCCTGCCTTTATTCCAATTTATTTGTGATCGAAGCGACATGTCTAGTCTTCTCCATACTTCTCTACTTCTCGTCATGTCAGCAGTCACCTCCTTCCTAGCCATATCATCCTTCACACAGTCCATCCATCGTTTCTTTGGTCGTCCTCTACTCTTATACCCATCTACATTCATACTCAACATTTTCCTCACAACACTTTCTTCATTCCTTCGCATCACATGTCCATACCACGCCAATTGATTACCACACAACTTTTCATTCAACGGCGCCACTTTCAGACTTCCTCTTATGTACTCATTCCTTGTTTTATCCATTCGTGTCACACCACACATCCCCCTTAGCATTCTCATCTCAGCCACATGCAATTGGGTAGTTGACTGACTAAAACAAATATGATTCTTTTTAGTCTGTCTGTTAGATTATTGAAAAATATTGTTTTTATTCATTTATCCCTTTTGTGGCCCAACATTCTGATCAAACAAAATGATTTTTATGTTTTAGATTTCATAGGGTACTTAACAAAAAAAAACCCGTTAGTCCGTCAGATAGATTTTCGAAAAATATTAGACCCGTATTTTTTTTTTTTTTCACGTAAACAAACAATGAAGACGATACAGTGCTTTTAAATCTCGTGTGACGTCATTTTCTGAGACATTTGTATGATATTCTTTAGCGGTCAGTGACGTCACAACCTCCCACTCAAATCTTTGACGCGTTTTATCTTGGTTTTGCATTGATTTGATAAAACAAAAAATATGTATCCAATATTTTTCGATAATCTAACAGACGGACTAATTAGAATCATATTTTTCTAAGTAAACATCCGTATTACTTTAAATTATTTTATGAATTTTTAAGGTATTTTTGCCTAATAAACACAATTTTATTACTTTCTAGTCATAACAAATTGTCCATGATCAGTAAAGGGGCTTTCGATGAAAATAGTTACGCGTATACTCTGCAGATGGCGCATAACGAGTTCACTGATTTTTCGCAGGTAAGAACAAGATATTATAACGCTTGTAATCTCCGGAGGGTCAGGCAGAGGTGTACCTAATACGGCGCGCTCGTGTTCCACGCGCGCCTCAAAGAGATGTCAGCAACATTACAGGGGGGTGTACGAAAGAGATACCGCGGCCTCGAACACAAAGGGCTAAGAAGGAACATGGGTGGTTTTTAGTCAGTAGAAGTCTGACACTCCCTACCGCTCCGACAGGAGTCTCTTGATGATTTCCACGGTTCGGGTTGATAGTTTCCTATGGAGAAGAACTCCAGTGACGTCACAAACACCCACTCAAATCTTTGACGCGTTTTATCTTCGTCAATTTTTATTAATTTGATAAAACAAAAAACACGTATCCAATATTTTTCGATAATCTAACTGACGGTCTAGTCGAACTAGACGAAGTTGTAGACGATTATGTCCACCTAGGACAAACGGTCCAGTTAGGTAGGTCCAACTTTGAGAAAGAGGTCAGTCGTCAAATCCGACTCGGCTGGGCAGCGTTTGGGAAGCTGAGTAATATCTTCTCGTCCAACTTACCACAGTGTTTCAAGACGATAGTCTATGACCAGTGTGTGTTGCCAGTGATTACATACGGAAACGAAACGTGGTCGCTCACAATGGGCCTCATCAGAAAGCTCAAAGTCACCCAAAGGGCAATGGAGAGTGCTATGCTCGGAGTTTCCTTGCGTGATCGAATCAGAAATGAGGAAATCCGCATGAGAACCAAGGTTACCGACATAGCCCGAAGAATTGTCAAACTTAAGTGGCAGTGGGCAGGGCACATTGCTCGCAGAACGGATGGCCGATGGGGTCGGACAGTTGTGGAGTGGTGACCGCGAACTGAAAGACGTTGCGTTGGAAGGCCTTCCACTAGGTGGACCGATGACCTGGTGAAGGTTGCGGAGACCCGCTGGATGAGAGACGCACAGGACCGGTCAATGTGGTGACACTGAGGGGAGGCCTATGTCCAGCAGCGGACGTCTTTCGGCTGAAATGATGATGATGATGAACTGACGGACTAATTAGAATAATTTCTTTTTGACTCAGGCCGATTCCCTATCAAACCCCCATATTGCCTGACAGACTGCCTCGTTAGTCTTACGTGGGACTGCTGGGCATGAGGTCCTAGGTTCGAGTCCAGGTCGGGCAGTGTCATTGGGTTTTACCATCAATAATGTCTTAGTAGCAGCCACGGAATCGCGATTAGGGCCCGTTTGATGGCAATAAGCCCAAATCCTATTACATGAGACTTCAACATATTAACTGACGAAACATAGGTGTACTATTACGTACATCTCTACTTACCCCTCCAGGGATAACAAGCGAGATGTTATCATAAATTACCTTTATCCAAAATTGTTAAAAAAGCTCTTAACTCTAAAAAAACCTTTTTTTTCTTACAGATACCCATACAAAACATGTCAGGCATACAAGTACTAAACTGTTCATACAACAAAATTGAGTCCATACAGAGAATGGCCTTCCCTAAGTTGTATGAGTTAAATACAGTGGATTTGTCATACAATAATATTAGCCAGATATTTAATGCCGTGTTCCAGAATCTTTTCTCTATAAGGTACGTACATTTATTATACAAGGTGTAAGCTGACCCTTCGCCAACAAAGCATTTTGTACTTAAACGCAATGTAACGCACTCACAATATTTTTTCAGTTTTTACATTAAATTTTATCTAAAAACGTGATTTTCTACATTTTCTTTAAATAAAGTCTTTTCCCAGCAATAATTTTTATGCGTGAAGTTATAGTTTGATTTATTTTATCATAGTTTTTTTTTTGGCGTAGAACTACTAGTTTGGACTAGTTTCGTTTGAACGTTACAGAAAAGTTGAGAAGGAATCGACTGTCTTGGTATGGGCGTGTGATGAGTGAGGACAAAAAGAGTGACGAATACAGTATATTAGTTTAAACTAGGGACATATTGAAACCAGGAATGGGGCATGCTTCATGATACTAATAAAAATATGAACAAAAATATAAATCACTGATAAATAACAGACAGAACCATACCAAACGAGAAAAGTCTCGGCACCCTTGCGTTTATCACAGAAAATGTGCGCGGATCAATGACTTTTAGGTATAATCCATTTTACTTTCATATTTTAAAACTGGCGTAGTACGACGAAAAAGAAATGTCTAATAAGGTGAGATCTGGAGAGCGTGCGGGACAATTATGTCACAAATTATGATTGTAGTTTTTTTTTTACATATTTGGGACGAAAATCGAATACTGAAGGGTTCCTTCAATATGTCCCTCGTATCACCTAACACTCTGTATAAAAAAAGTTGATAGATAGGAGAATGAGTGAAAAAACGTGTTGAATAGACCTGGAGTAACATAGCATGATTATTTATTTTATTAAAAAAAAAATGAATTTTCTGAAAACCCATTTCTATTACTAACTTTATTTTATTTTTTAATGTAACTTGTAATTATTTTTTGTTGTCGTACTTGCCCTTTATTTTTCTGTGAGTGCTGTGCACTTCTGTAAGTGACGAATTCACTATGTTTGAAACTGTTTGTGATGTAATTTTATGTTTGTTCTTAGTGAGTAAGTCGTTGAAGTGCCATAAATATAAATAAATAAATTATTTTAACAAATGAGTGTACCCACAGATTCCTAAACTTTACCCACAATTCCCTCGAGGTCATAAAACCAGCGACCTTCGGCACCATTCCCACAGTCCTGGAACTGGATCTATCTCACAACCGACTACGTGACATCAACCGCGGTAGTCTAGCTAAGCTGGTCAGCGCGCGACTTATTGATATCAGCTATAATAAGCTGGAGAAGCTGTTCCAGATACCTATTAGTTTGGGGTGAGTGTTTTTATTCATCATCCATCAATACACATGGATTGATGGATGCCGTCCATCTGTCAATCAACCCATCTATTCATCCATATACCCATACGGATACAGTACAGTAGGTTTGGGAATAGTGTGGCGCGCTTGTCCCATACACATACGGATGGGTGTATGGATTACCTTACTACTTCTTATGTTGCAACTGTTATAAATGTAAAAGTTTGTGAGGATGGAGTATGGGTGGGTTGTCAATTGATCCATCCATCCATAAATAATTTTACCCATCAAATAAATATCCAAAAATATTTATTTTTGTCTTCTTATAAACGGAAATCGGTAAGTGTGAACCACCCGTGTTAAACGTCTGACATTTATAAATATCTCGTAAATTTAGACGAGGATGCAAAACGACAGCTTAGTATTACTACAATTTACCTTTCCACAGCGAGCTAAACGTGGCCCACAACAACCTAACAGAAATCAAGGCCAACACGTGGCCGTCAATGAACGCGCTACTCCGACTGAACTTGTCAGCCAACATGTTGGGTGACACGCTGGCGTCGGACAGCTTCTCCAGCTTGCTCACGCTGCAGGCTCTGGACCTGTCGCAGAATGGCTTGACGAAGCCGCCGTGGGAGGCGCTGTCTACTTTGACTAGCTTGCAGTATCTTTATGTTCAGGTAAATGATAAAAAGCACAACACACAGAGCAACACACACAAACGCAACACACATGACCAACACAAACTCGTAAAACACACGCAACACAATCAAGCAACACACACACGCAGCATCATCATCATCATTTCAGCCAAAATACGTCCAATGCTGGACATAGGCCTCCCCAGGTGTCGCCACATTGACCGGTCCCGTGCGTCTCGCATCCAGCGGGTCCCCGCAGGCCTTCAAACGCAACGTCTTCCTGTTTGCGGTCGCCACTCCAGAACTTTTCGGCCCCATCGGGTTTGTCATTCAGTTCTAATGCGGATGTCCGCATTTCTGATTCGATCACGCAAGGAAAATCCGAGCAACGCACACACGTATCACACCCACGCAACACACACACGCAATACGCTCAAGCATCACACAAGAAACTTACATACAGGCCTAGCGAAGTGTTATTAAGTTTTTTCATCAGAAATTTCTCTGTAGCAGTCACCAGTGATTTTTGCCCCGTCTAAGGCAATAGGTCCGCCCCCTATTGGGAATTGTAACATTTTTTTCTTGAAACTTAACCCCACACTAACATTTTAACTCACATACACAAACACCCTGACCCGAAACAACTATCTGTAGGTCAAACAAATATTTGTACCGTGCGGGGATCGAACCCGCGACACGCAGCACAGTAGTCCAATCGCTCAGCCACTGCGCCGATCGTGCCATCAATTAATGTGGGTATTATTGACCCACACAACTTTGTCTGCGTCATTATAATATCCTATAACCTTCCTCGATAAATAGACTATCCAACCCAAAAAGATTTTTTCAATTTCAACCCGTAGTTCCTGAGTTTAACGCGTTCAAACAAACAAACAAAAAAATTAACCCTCTCTTTAGCTTCATAATATTAGTATAGATTACCTATATATCCATTTTAATATACCTTTTTCCAAATTCCAGGACAACAACCTAACCGAACTAAGCCGCTCAGCCTTTGGAAACCTGCCAACCATGTTCAAGCTAGACCTGTCTCGCAACCAGCTAACCAGCATAGCTCAGCGCACGTTCAACGGCTTGCAGCAGCTGTTGGACCTGTCGCTGAGTGGGAACAAACTGGAGCGTGTACCTAATGAGGCTTTTAAAGGATTGGTGGCGTTGAGGTAAGTGAAATGGAAGTTTTTCTAAAAACAGACGCATGATATATCAAAAGTATCGTGAAACTGTTTTAAAATGTCTTGCAGAAAAAAAAACCTGAATGAACTTTTGTATCAGATTCGAGAATTTGGTTACTAATAAAGAGAATTTTGTCTAAATTCACTTTTTTTTTACATTTTAAGTGATAATATTTATACAAATTTTAGCTATGCACTGAGAGCCTTTGGGCTCTTAGATGGTGATGTCGGGAATGAAACGTATTCCTCGATTTAAGACGTATAAAAATACATACAATTAGAAAAATATATATATTTAATTAAACTTTATATTTCATTTATTATATATTCTTTTATTTAACTTTATACATATAAATTAAATTTTTAAATATTCCTATATAAAATTATATAGGAATATTTTAAAAACCAGATAATATGTACAATATTATATTTTGAAACGGCGGCGGTATATAACGCACTCTTTTTTTTTGTCGGGTGGAAAATCATCAAATAACCCCTCCCGCTCTTGGGCAGAGCGAAAGGTAGTGTCAGACTTCTACTGACTAAAAACCACCCATGTTCCTTCTTAGCCCTATATGTCGAGGCTGCGGTGACTAGTGTACAACTCGCGGCCATATAAAGCACTCTAGATGCGAGTCGAAGGGCGCGCGGCGCGTACAGAAGGCTCGTCGCGTGCTATTTTATTCATTTACTGAGAGGCGGGTCCACCGCAACAAATGCTGCATTTTAAACTAACGAGCGAAAAATAGCTTGTCATAAAATTGTCGTTTGAAATCGTTAACATTTTCATACATCGCCATGTGCTTGAGTTAAAACAACGCTAAACGCGCCGCGCGACGCCCCGCGTCTCCGTAAATGAGGCCTGAGGCGGTCGCGCGGAGTGGCAGCGAGTGACGTTGAGTGTGGTCTGGCGTGCACTCGCCGCAGCCCGAAGTGCTGCCTCTCGGCCCGCGCCGCGGTGCCGGGGCGTGACCCAGCAGTGAGTGTATTTGGGCTGTGGATGATATTGATGATCACACTAATATTGTAAAGGCGAAAGTTTGTGAGTGTGTGAGATGTGAGTGTGTATGTTTGTTACTTCTTCACGCAAAAACTACTGAACGGATTTAGATACAATTTGGTACACACATAGTTTATAACCTGGATTAACACATAGGATAGTTTTTATCCCGATTTTATCTTCCCGTGGGATAATTTTCGGGTTGTAGTGGGTGAAGCCGCTGTCAATAGCTAGAAGTTATATATATTGTTATGTTACAGAAAGTTGGATCTATCGCATAATTTCCTGGAAAAGATTGACAACAAGACACACGGGTTACTGGACGACTGCCTGTCTTTAGAGGAGGTGACTATTATTTGTTTTTACTCATAAAAACGAATTATGAGCCTGCAGTAGGGCATTATTTACTTCGTCAAGATTTGTGGCAAGTCTGTTTATCTTTAGCCTTTGTACGGCTGCAATGTAGATACTGAATTTCTCGGTTTTTTGCCAACTTTAATGTAGATGTTCATATTATACTAGATTTTAATTCAAAACGAAGGTTTAAATTGAATCAGCATCAAACTGCATTAAAATCCGTTGCGTAGTTTAAAAGATCTCAGCGTTCAAACAGCGGGAGCGACTATCTTATATACTATGGAAATATATTAAAGAAGTATCGTCAAGTAAATCCCATTTTAAATATCAAGTTTTTGAATAAATTAGGTAAATCATTAATATATACTAAAGAGAGAAAAGGGCTTAATATCGAACCTTGTAGTACACTCATGCTTACTTTAAAACCCAATGAAGGATAATAGAATATAAGTTATTAAAGTTGGTTATAAATAAACAAATAGAATTTTCCTTTTATCAATTTCTACCTTACCCCATAGGAACTGACCTACATCACATTTTTTTCCCATTCCAGGTAATCTTAAGCCACAACAAGATCGGTTTCCTCACGAAGAAGATGTTCCCTGCAAGTCCGTGGATCCCGTACAGGCTTCGTGAGATTGACCTGAGTTACAATGAGATACCCGTGTTGACGCATGATTTGACGATAGGGGCTCAGAAGGTTAAGACGCTGAAGTTGGCTGGGAATTTCATTAATGATATTAGGAGTAGTAAGTGTTTTTGTATTTTTAAGAGGAACAAATAAACTTCCTAGACGATAATAGGTTATGTCACCAAAAATATCTAATTAGTCCGTCTGTTAGATTATCGAAAAATATTGGATACGTGTTTTTTGTTTTATAAAATTAATAAAAATTGACGAAACTGTAAAAGACTGTAACGTGTCAAAGATCATGAGTCGGGGTTTTTGACGTCACACGACTTGACGCGACAAAAGATAAAATACGTGTCCATTAGTTTTTGAAAATCTATCTGACGGGCTAGTTAGATTTTTTTGGTGAAACCCTATTGAAAAATGCTTGCACTGACTGGATAGGTCGACTCAAATCTCAGTGGTTATTTATTCAAAAGACCATCTCAGACACTAATCTGCATAGTTCTCATGTGAATTGACCAAGATTACGTCTGGGCCTAAAAGAGACTATGATCTCTGAGTTTGTTCCGGATGTTTCTTTTCAAAGTAGTCAGGTACGAAACATTGTATTACTAGCGGGCTTTGTGGCCAACAATACGGCTAGGCCATAAAGCCAACTGACTGTACAGAAATCGAAACATCTACACTAATATTATAAAGAATAAAGATTTGTATTTTAGTGTGTATGATTGTAATTAGTAAACTCAAGAACTACTGCGCCGATTTCAAAAATTCTTTCACTATTAGAAAGGTACTTTTTATCCCTGTATTCCCATGGGAACGGGAACTACGCGGGTGAAACCGCGTGACGTCCGCTAGTCATGAATATTAATAAAAAATAATAGTATGAAAAAGTAGTAGGTTATCTGGCCAACTCAAACTTTTAGGCTTGTATGAAAGTACTGCCACTGTATAGTATTTTTTCTTGTCTAACCGTCTTTTATTTCTATATTAAATTTTCAATAATGTTTTTTTTTCAGATGTCCTCGGAAATCTTACTTCTTTAGAAGTATTGGATTTATCTCATAATAATCTAAAAGATATGATTTCAAGAACATGTAAGTATTCTGCTTAATTTTCATAAAATCATCATCAGCCATAAGACGTCCACTGCTGGACAAAGGCCTTCCCCATAGAACGACAACCTGCCGTTTGCATCCACAGGTTGCGGGCGACCAGTACTAGCAACGGGGTCTGGATTTGTACCCAGTCGATGGCAATAACAACCCGCACTGGGCCCTCGTGGTGGATTACAACCCATCGCTCTCCTAGAGAGGAGGCCTGAGTCCCTGCAGTGGGAACATTATAGGCTGATGATGGCAATATACTCTGTTATTTTGTCTTGGATTTCCTTAAACCCTCAAACTCCTGATTCTACAACATATCCTCTTAAAATTCTAGCCGAAATCAAATTCAGTTTCCCTGAAAACATCACCGAACTACATCTCCGTAACAACTCTCTTGAAGCGGTTCCTATTGCTAACATCATGTCTGCCAAACACCTGAGGTTACTAGACGTGAGAGACAATGAGCTGACCAGCTTCGAGCCTCAGTTGGTGAGGAAGGTCAGACATGAGGGGTTAGTGGTGCTGTTCCAAGGTTAGTGTGAACATAAGAATCTGACTAGTGCTTTTCTAATTATGCTGGGGGTAGGATTCCAGTCTAAGCGATCCAGTCCAAATGCCGAGAAGTAATACACCCTGTATTAGTTCTTCAGCTACCTCCTAAATACCGATGTTTACTGACTTAAAAAAATATGATTCTAATTATTCCGTCTTTTAGATTATCGAAAAATATTGGATACGTATTTTTAGTTTTATCAAATTAATAAAAAATTACGAAGATCCAACGCGTCAAAGATTTGAGTGGGGGTTGGTGACGTCACTGACCGCAAAAAATGTCATACTAATGGCATAGAGTATGACGTCACACGAGTTTTCAAAGCACTGTATCGTCTTCATTGTTTGTTTCCGTGAAAAAAGAAAAAATAAGTGTCCAATATTTTTTGAAAATCTATCTGTCGAATTTATTAGATTTTTTTTGTTAACTAAAAAAAACGACTTCGAAAAAACATTTCAAAATCTACTAATAACCGTACTTTCAGAAGTCGGTGACTTTGTTTCATTGATGTTTTTTAAAGTTTTTTTTTATTTTACCGTTTTTAGTTACACCTACAGTCACAAGGCAAAATAACTTGTAAAAGTACTGTAGTTGCCCATTCCCTAGCGTAGAAGAAGAACACTCTTTTAAATCAGAAAATTATAAAACCTTTTTATACAATTGAATTTAACAAAAAAAAACAACATCAAAAACAACAATTTTTTTTCAAAAAAATCAAGAAATCATCTTCTAAATAATAACGCAAGATAAAATAATATTATTACATATTTTTTGTTGTTTGTTTGTTTTGTTTCTTGTTTGTTAGTTGTAAGTTGAAAAGTAAATAAATAAATCATGAATTCATTTGACATTGTCACTAGAAGTTATAAAATGACGGATTTATGAAGAAACAAACATTAAAAATATATATACATCCGAATTTGAGGTCCTCGTCTTTTTTTGAAGTCGGTTAAATTTAATTTTTCTCTAATCAAAAGTTTCCATTATAACCCTCATCTCTTACATTTTAGGAAACAGTTTGAAATGCGATTGCTTCACGCGGCCACTGAAACACTACCTCAATCACATGCGACCATCTTTACTGCTAGCAGATGAGAAATACCAAAACCTCACCTGTGCAGAACCTTTATCACTAAAAAATGAGAATATATTGACTGTGGACGAAGATAGATTATTGTGCACTGGTAACACTGAGACTGATACCATGATTTTGGAGCATAGCAACACTGAGGGGGAAAGCGCGTTCGATTTTGTTTCTGAACCTGATTTGGCTTTCAGGGATGTTCAGTAGTAAGTACTATTTCAGTATTGCTTTTTTTCTACTAAGGTGATATTTGCCCCCCTCTTTCTCGTGAGATTGGGTGAAACTGAATCTCACCTAATCTCACGAGGAAGAGGGTCGCTGTTAACGAACGCCCCCTTTCTGGGAAATACGATATCCCCTTGATAGGACTGGTGGTAAGACTTTCGGGCTTCGAGACCCGTAGCGGATGGCAAAGATTTATGCATGACAGCCGGGACGACGACGAAAGTGTGTGAGTGTGTATGTTTGTTACTTCTTCACGCAAAGACTACTTAACGGATTTGAATAAAATTTGGTACACATATAGTTTATAACCTAGATTAACACATAGGATAGATTTTATCCCGATTTTATTTTCCCGTCGGATAATTTTCGAATTGTAGCGGGTGAAGCCGCTGGCAACAGCTAGTATTAAATAACAATGACAATCATCGACACGAATAAAAAGATCTTTGCTTGTCTCTTTTTATATTTCATCATCATCATCATCATCATCATCATCATCATCATCATCATCATCAGCCTATAATATTCCCTCTGCAGGGACTCAGGCCTCCTCTCTAGGAGAGGGATGGGCTATATTCCACCACGCGGGCCCAGTGCGGGTTGGTAGATGTCACATGGCTTCGAATGTTTTGGTACTAAGACATGCCGGTTTCCTCACGATGTTTTCCTTCAACGTTTTGGCAGCCTTTCTCATGTAGTTCGTATTAATAGGCCTAAAATTTCGCCACTTCTAGCACATCTTCGGTAGTATAGTGGTAAGTATCCCCGCCTGTCACGCGGGAGACCGGGGTTCGATTCCCCGCCGGAGAGATTCTTTTTGTATTTATTTACAGGGAAGGCGATAGGGTAGTTGTCAAATAAATCTAATTAGTCCGTCAGATAGATTTCCAAAAAAATATTGGGTACATATTTTTTCTTTTTGCACGTAAACTTAAAATGGAGACGATACAGTGCTTCGAAAACTCGTGTGACGTCACATCGCATTCATTTTTTTACCACGTAGTGACGTAGCCATGTAGTGACTCATGATCTTTGACGCGTTTTATCATCGTCAATGTTTATCCATTAATTGATAAAACAAAAAAACACGTATCCAATATTTTTCGATAACCTAACTGACGGGCTAAACGGAATCATATTTTTTTTACTTAGGACACATCCCTATATTATTAAAACCTTTACTAAACATGATTTAAATAGTAGACCTTAAATAATTTGCTTAGAATTCATAGACTATACTTATTTATTAATTTTTCCTCATATTTTGACGTGGCCTTTCAGTGCATTTCCATTTTTACCAAGGGGTACTTATCGTATTACCCAGTATTAACTGGGTTGTGGAGGTCAGATAGGCAGTCGCTCCATGTAAAATACTGGTATTCAGCTGCATCCATGGTTAGACAGGAAGCCGAACACGAAGTAGCTTTGAAAATGTGTGCAGACAATGATATTATAGTCTCCTTTTAAAATTATCACCTATATGTTGCCAATTTCGCCCTCGGTAAACATGTCTTCGGTAGTATAGTGGTAAGTATCCCCGCCTGTCACGCGGGAGACCGGGGTTCGATTCCCCGCCGGAGAGATTCTTTTTGTATTTTTGTTACTACTATATTTACGCGTGTGTTAAAGAAAACCATCAAAACAAGTGGAAATTGCTTTTCTTTTTGATAATTTGTTCGAAATTGTTTATTTTCACTTACTTTTTTACGTGTCGTTAAAATTCATATTATGTTAGACCAATATTCACATTCACACTAATATTATAAAAGCGAAGGTTTGTGAGTGTGTGTGTGTATGTGTGTGAGTGTGTAAACAACAAATTAAATACAGCAACAGCCTATTAGCCTTGCCTTTTAGAGCAGCGGTGGCCCAGTGGTGGCGGCCACGACTTACAAACAGTAGGTCGTAGGGTCGAACCCAGGCAGGCACATTACTTTGTGTAATTTATTTCATCACCGCTGCTCTCAAAACGGCGAAGGAAACCGGCATGTCTTAGAACCAAAAATTCGAAGACATGTGACATCTACCAATCCGCACTGGGCCCGCGTAGTAGATTATAGCCCATTCCCTCTCAAGGAGAGGAGGCCTGTGTCCCAGCGGTGGGAACATTAATTTATTACATGAAATTAAATATCACGGGGCAACAGTAAACCGGGTAAAAGATCAAAATCAAAAATCAAGTCATTTATTCAAACTAGGCTGATAATCAGCACTTTTCGAACGTCAAAAGTCCCAAGACGTGTCAACTCCGCGATGAGACTCTAAATGTCCTAGCTGAGCTCAAAACATCACGACTCTGTACAAGGGGGCTACAGGTAGACTTGGAAGTAAACTAGGTCGCCTAATGTCACCACTGGCTCGCTAGCGATATTCTGTCTGTACCAATGACGGGATTCGTTGTAATGTGTATCTTTGTTCTCAATTAAATCTTTGTCTTCTATACTTCCAGCTCTCAATCTTCAATCTACGCCCACTGGTTCATAACTTCAAACGAAGACGTCGGCGACTTCATCCTCTACATTCGAGACAACACAAATAAACTACACTACTCCTCCGACGTCGCTTACAACCTCAGATCCTTAACCATCCCTATCGACGAACCCTTTAAAATATCCCTCCAAGACGGAAAAACGCACGAGATCTGCATTCAAGCGAAAAACTCGAATAACACTCCGAGAAAATGGCATCCAAGTCAGTGTCAAAATGTGCCAACAGATTTTAACTCGTGGCCTAAAAAGTTGGTCGTTGATAAAAGGAGGTTAACAAAGAAGAAGGTCAAATATAGTTGGTTTGGGAGCAACAGTGTTTTGGGGTTGGTCTCCGATTCGATTTTGATAACGTTGTGTATATTTTTGAGTGTGTGTTTTAAGATTACTGATGGTTTGTAGAGGAGATTATTGAATTTGTTTGTTAATGAGAGAATTTTAATATTTGTATGAATAAGTTTGATGAAGGGTTTGATTAAAAAAATGTGGCTCACTCAGAGATAATAGCATGCTTGCGAAGAGATATTTTCTGTCTTATTTATACACAAAGAAATAATGAAAATCTTGAAATACTCTATGTATAAACATGACTTCGTAATATTTTAATGTATTACTTGACAGACGTAAATTGAAAATATGAAAAAAATAAACTGTGAAAATGATCTGAATTTCGAAACCATATAATAAAAGAAAGCTTATCCACATTGTTGCAACAGGGAGGATCCCAACAGTGAATTATTTTTTTTAATTTTGTTTCCTTACGTTTTATTGGCAATGTACCGGTTAGTGCCTGGTTGTATGTTTGACAGAATATGATTCGCACACGTAATACTTATGTACTTGTAGATTTATAATCATTAAAATCGCAAAAAAACAGGCAAATTGCAAAAAAAAACGTAAGAAAATTAAATTTCGCGGGCTACGCTTACCCCTAACATATTAAAATAACTTCACCATTTTTATTATATATACTCAAAATTTTTGATAAAAATATAGAAAATGAAAGTATTATCACTGCCATGTAACTTTGACATTTTATAATTTAATTTATTTTGTGATTATTATTAGTAAAACAACATACATCACAATTTTAGCTTTAATTTTGTTCTACAATGCCTCGTTGGTCCAGTGGTCTCAATCGCGACTGCTGAGTATGCGGTCCCGGGTTAAATTCCCGGGCCGGGCAATTTTTTTTCTCAGCTACGGAGTCTGGATTTGGGCCTAATTGATGGCAATGGGATCGCCCCTTATCACATAGGATGTAAACATAACTGGCGCAATGTGGATGTACTATTAGGTACACCTCTGCCTAACCCCCGGGAATTACAGGCGTGATGTTATGTCTATAAGCCTAATTCCATTAACACTTAAATTAATGCCTATTTAATTTCAACTCTCTGTCAAGCGCTTAGAGGTAAAATTTCAACTGTGCAATTTTTATACTTTGGCATTCTCATCATCATCATCATCAACAGCCTATTAATGTTCCCACTGCTGGGACACAGGCCTCCTATCTATGAGAGGGAATGGGCTATAATCTACCACGCAGGCCCAGTGCGGATTGGTAGATGTCACGTCTTCGAATGTTTGGTTCTGGCATTAGTATAGCTGTTGCTAATGTTTAATGAAATTGGGCATTCTAGATCTTTTAATAATTATGTAAAATTGTAAACTATATGTGATTTCTTGAGCTCAAAAATGTTTTTTTATACAAAAGTTGATGTTTTGTATTTTTTATATATAGTCTAATATTATTTTCTAGTGACTTTATAAATACAAGAATTTTACACTTTATATTTTTTTATGTGTGAATATGAATCTCGATATTGACATTCCAAAATAAGCTTAATTTTTATATGAATTTTATAAATGTAAGGAAAAATGAAAGTCCGTCCGTTTTTTGATATATTTTTTATTGCAATAAATAAAGTTACCCTTATACATTATAAATGCAGTTTTATTGACTCGTCTAAATACTTAATAATAAAATGCGTTTAAAAAGACATAGGGAAGTCGAAAGGCACTTTTTCTCTTCGCGATGTTTTTTTTTGTTGTAGCTTGATTATTATCTGGAAACCTTTTAGTTTTGGAGACATTGGGAGTTAAGTTATAAAGTTTTTCTAAAAATACATGTTTTTTAAACATAAAACCGTACTATTTAATCCATCTACCAAAACTTGACTGCGGGATGTTGTAAGAGATACCGCGGCCTCGACATAAAGGGCTAAGAAGGAGCATGGGTGGTTTTTAGTCAGTAGAAGTCTGACACTCCTTTTCGCTCTGCCCAAGAGCGGGAAGGGTTATTTAATGATTTTCCACCCCCCAAAAGAAAAAAATAGGGCGTTACATTGAGTTTCCCAGTTTTAATTTTTGCGTAGAATAACTGGGTTTAATGAACAAAATGCTTCGTTGACGGCTTCGTAAAGGGTTCGTTACACCTTTTATAAGTTGATTATACATGATATTTGCATAACTTAAACCATTTGAACCTTTTGGTCGTAGCGTGATGTTATATAGCTTAAAGCCTTCCTCGATAAATGGACTATCCAACACAAAAATAATTTTTCAATTCCAACCAGTAGATCCTGAGTTCTACGGTCTGTCTGGATCCTGTGCTCTTCAGCTTTAAAATATTAGTATAGATGAACTCGTTTTACATAACTATTGTAAAAGCGTTGTATCTTTCCTGAGTCCTACCTCTAAATTTTCTTTCCAGTTTGTGATAGCCATCTAAGTTTTCTTTTGGCAGAAAACAATGGTAGCTAGTAACAAGGCCGTAGTCAAAATTTACTAAGAAATAATGCAAGTTCTACACTTCTTCACTTTTTCACCTAATTTAATATTTATTCATTATTATGCTTCCGACACCGGTCTTGTTTTATAAATAACAATTAAAAGTATTTTTTTTATGTAAGTGGGGAAACTTTATTATTGCAGTTGAGGCACAATTTACACCCGAGTCACACGCGAAGTTGTGTTACGGAGCCAAAAACTGCAGTAATAAATGCCCATGTGTATCAAACGACGTATTTCAATACACTTTCGAAGAAATAAATTAACAGAACCAAAAATATTGAAAATGAACTTCCTCCTTTTTGGAAGTCGGTTAATAAATAAACTATGTTAATTAAATATTCTTACCCTAAGTTACCCTAAGTCCTAATAAAAAATTATCGCTACAGTCATTAGTATATGGGTCCATCTGTATACAACCGGCTATACCGGATTATATTTTAAGTGAAACGTCTGACAATGCATTTGGCTGACTAACCGACTAGGTATTGATGTAATTATTTTTTATTTCTTTTATTTTTTTTTTGAGTTCTCATTTTTTTATAATCTTTTATCTTTTGTTTGATTCTCTTTTTTAATATACTTAAGTATTTCGATTTGTGTTATTTATTTTTCAAAACCCCAATGTAATTTTGTGATCATCATATTAATAAATAAGTTAACCTATCATTTCTTCTTGCAATGGAATCTTCTGTTAGGCGACATCTTAGCTAATTGACACATCAGCTATGAGGCTTGCTATCCTCAGCGTACTCTGCATCTTCAAAAGTAGGTTCGTGGTGTTTGTACGTCGGTATCGTCTTGTACGGATGAGATGCCTCGCTGGCTTCCGGGGTATACCTCCAGTCTGCTGGATAATAGGATCCTAGAACAATGGGTTAATGATAATAGAGTAATTAATTAATTAATGTTATAGGTAACTTGGTGCACAAGTATAAAAAACAGAATCTAAACATTTTATTAACTTTAAAGGGGATAGAACCGATGTGGCATATCAACCAGCCCGCCATTTTGTTTTTTTTTCGAAATCGCGGCCCACGTTGAAAGTGGTATGTATGGATAGAGGACACACAGGGTGTAAATCAACCCTTCACACATACGTCAACAAAGCATTCTGTACATCAAACTAAGTACCCCTACGCAAAATTTTTTGCTGGAAAACGACTTTTTTTGGGGTCAAAAATCTCATTTTACGGTAAAACTCAATGTAGCACTCTTAAAACATAGTGCTAGTGGATGCTTTGAATAGTTAACGGGTCATGGAGGTAATTTAAGTAAAGCCTGAAAAACTAGTATTGACAAAAACAGATGTGCTAAATTTGGAACTTTGACCCCCAATATTTCCGTAACTAGGGGGTTCCCAGGTATGGTCTAAAACAACAAAAAAAACGCAGTGGTGGGGAGAACAAGTGCCTTTCGTTTGCGTTAAGGGTACTTTTACACCCTTTATGTCCTCTATCCATAGATATCACTTACATAGTGGGCCACGATTTCGAAAAAAAAATGGTGGTGGATCGATACGCCAGCGTAAATACAAAAAAGTTCGAACCCCTTTGAAAATATAAGCAACTAGTTTTTGAGAAATAGTTTCGTAAATAATCCTCTTTACCCCCCCCCCCCCCCCCCAAACCCCTTAATGACAAACTTTATTACATAGGTATCATTTGTGAGCTTCCACAACTTGACTAATTTTCGAGTTAATCAAGCCCCGCGATAAAATCCTATCCTGCCAAAATTACCATCCCTTTTTAACCCGTCAGGGGTCGATTTTCGAAAAACCCTGATACACGTTATTCTTTATTTTTGTTCTCAAGCATAAATACAGAGTTTCGAGTTAATCGAAACGCGTGTTCAAATTCTTCCATTAAAACTTTGACACGCCCCAATCCTCCCCCAAAAAAGTTAAAAGTTAAAAGTTTCGGAAAAATAATAGTGACAAACTTTATAATTTATTTGTGCCAAGCTTCGTATAGCATATAAACTCAAGGAATAAGATTTTTCATACAAAATTTCAACCTCTATTTCACTCCTTTCTTATTCCTTGCCTACATAATAAAGGCAACCTCTGTGCAAAATTTCAGCTTTTTAGGTCCAAGGCTGGGCGTTGATGAGTCAGTCAGTCAGGACTTCTCTTTTTACCCGACTGCGGCGAAGCCCAAAAGGAGGTTTATGTGTTTGGCGTGTTTATTTATATAGGTAGATTAAATTAGTAGGTAATCGTTGTTTCTACTGCCATACTACTGCACAGAAAATGGTTAGCTTGAATATGAGAAGATTGGTACAAATTAGAGGCGAAATAATGAGGAAGAAGGCAAAGAAGTGAGAAGAGAACCACAAATGACGAACATATTATTATGTGACATCTACCAACCCGCACTGTGCCAAAGCTGTGAAAGGGCTCGTTTACGGAGACGCGGGGCGTCGCGCGAAGCGTGCAGAAATATAGTCGTGTGCTATTTTTTATTCATTTACTGAGAGGCGGGTGGCGCAACTAACGCTGCATTTTAAACTAACTGGCGAAAACTCGTTTCTCGTAAAATCGTCGTTTGAAATCGTTACCGTTTTCATACATCGCCATGTGCTTGAATTAAAAGCGCACAACGCGCCGCGCGACGCCCCGCGTCTCCGTAAATGAGGCCCGAGTCCCTGCAGTAGGAACATTATAGATTGATGATGATGATGACTTTTCTTACATGCTGCGCCAACCAATAATGAAATTGCGATAGATATGGACAGGTAAATAATTAGGCAGGTAAATGTGCAATAAAAGTGTTATCAACAAAATCTTATTTATATTTTTAAGAGGGTAAGTATAAAAAAACTGACTCTTACCGGTATCCGGCAGACTTCTCTCAAACCCTGCAATGAAAAAAAAAGATGCAAGAATTTAAATAAGATTTTGTTAGATAACGGAACCGTGTATTTAAAGTAATCTTATTTTAAATAATACGTATGGGGATAACCGACCTAAATACTAATATGAACATGATTTAGGACAAAAATAGGGTCATTTATCAACATGATTTATTTATTTTCAGGTAATTTTGACCCATAGCATACCTTACATACATACCACAGATATAGATAGACGTAGATAACGTAAGTATCACATCGCGATTATGTGAATACCAAGCGTGCGTTTTTTTGACTACCTATTATGACGTCACAAGCTCTATTTAGTGATGGAAAATCGGAAAACTAATTCGATTCAAACACGCCGCGTACGGCGCCCCCTTCGCCCCAACCCCTGCCTTTTGCAACAACGCCGACGTCCGACTAGCGCCATACACCGATGCAGACTGACTGCGAAAGTGGCCACTTACGATTTTTGTACGTAAGCTAGGTACGCGCAAAAATGGCATGCGAGGTGTTACTCTTGCGTTGTCTTGGTCTATCCATATTTATCTGTGTTACAGACTGACATACATCATTTTATGATTGACAGCAGAACAACATGAGTTGTTCATGTGGTACATCAAGCCTGTATGTTTAAGGGTAGGCAGAAATGTCGGTTCGCGTGTTATGAACCACATAGCAAATATTGAGGTATGCTGGGATAGTACAGAACCCTTAAAGAGTAAAGAGTTTTTTTTTTAATCAGCGTTAATGTACGATGGCGCACTTGCCCAGGCAGCTTTATCAGGTGGACCGTGGAGTAGAAAGGTGAGTTTATATAAATCAATCAATCATTCATTTTGTCAATCAAAGGTATTTACAAACTGACTGTGGCGATCAAAAGGTTAAACCGTTCAGTCAGCCATCCATGGACCACCCCTGATCAAAGCGGTTTAACTTAAACATCGTACCTCGCGGCTGAAAAACGTGGAGTGGAAAAGACAAAATAAAGTGAACCTACCATGATGTTCAGAATGAGCTGGTGGCCAGGAGTACTCGTGGTGATGACCAGATTTAGCTTTCAATGCTGTGAAAAATGATCCCACCTGGAAATAAATAATTTAGATAAGTTTTTTTTTTTATTTAAAGAGCTTTATATCTGCTTCACATGGTTATAATAGAAGATGAAGAATCCTTTATTGTAAAGGGTCCGTCCCTTTACGAAGCCGCCAAACAAGTAGGTATTATGTACAAAAAATATTGCAGGGGGTAAGGACGAGGTAGTTTTTTTTTAAACGGAGTGTTTCGGTCGACAACTCTGCACAGGGCTTATACATGCCTAATGGGTGTAAAAGTAGGTAGAATGTAGGCCTTTACGAAGAATATACCTACACTTGTTTTCTATGTCATTGCGATTACTTATTGTTCTAGATTAAATATAGGGTAACATTTTAAAAAAAAACTTCAGGTACGGTCAGCAACAGAAGTATCTTTAAATACCTCCACAATGTCCGTTCTATTCAATTCAGTCCTTCGTTGTGTTTTATGGTATAGTATGATTTTTTTTTACCAAAAAAAGTGGTTATCCCGGCCCTTACTTTTTTTTAAATTCCATCTTTATCTTACTTTCATATCACGCTATTCACGCACACATTTATATTCAATTTTCAATTTCTTCTCTATTAAATTTTAGGCGTTTGTAGGTCGAATTCAGAGTTGATTGATAAGTCCAATGGAAATAGATAGAAATAAATAAAAAAGTTTTTATAATGTGTTCATGGCTCACGCGCTTTTGTACAACGGTAAGGTAAGGTGTGGTCTCAGTGAGTTGTGAGAGCGTTTTAAACGTCAGGAATACTTAGCGTTAAATTAAAATGCTATGATCTATCTAAATTAATCGAAATGTCTGTTTCTAATATCGAAATAACAGCTCTTTACTGAATGCATATGAAATTAAGTATGATACTTATAACGATAACACATTTTCTTTGTCTGTCTGTCTCTTTGTTTGTTCCGGCTATTCTCGGAAATGGCTGGTTTTTACAGGACGTTTACTGGCAGATAGCTGATGTTATAAGGATAAATTAAGGCTAATTCTTTTATTATACAGAAAAAGAATTGGGGGTTCCAGAAAAAAAACCCTTGATATTGTTAACTTTTGTTTTTTTTTTAAATCCGATTTAAATAAGGAAGTAAATACATTTCTTAAATATAACAACGCGAATGTCGGTCAAATCAAAGTAGCAACAAAAAAAAATGTATTGACGCTCTCCCAAGACCATACTATTATAAAATAGCTATTGTACCTACATCAACATAGTCGAATTCAATTTACTGCAAGATGACAAAATAATAAAACAAATATAAGTATACCCCTTAATGTTCAAATTACGATGGCAGTTGCGGGCTTGTAAAATGCAAAAGCTATGGGAAATTATTTGACTATAATCAAAAAGCTGGGTGACTTTCATACATATTAAAATAAGGTTCATATTCCAATGTTCTTGAAAAAAAAAAGAAAAATAAATAAATAAATAAATAAACCTTTGTAAATATTGAAGACAGAGGCTAATAGGCTATCAATATGAAGTGAAATTGAATTTATGTTTTGTGTTATTTATTTTGCGTTAAAACTTAGGCCTACATAAGTATCTGATTGATATCTTCATTGGAATTACTTTCAAAAGCTTCTTATGTAAGTTGTTTTAAGTCATGGCTGATCAAGTCATCAATGTGATTGTGATTGCCTTTATTATTATTTTATTTGTGCGTTTCTGTAATTATGTACCATCCTACATTAATATATTATATTTTAATACAAGTGCGGAAAGTTTGTTTATTACATTCGAGGCGAAATGAACGCCCGAGCCGATAGGCGACGGTGTTCATGGGGTCGAGAACGTTTCTCAATACACTTTCGAAGAAATAAACTCAAATTCAAATTCAACGTTAACGATACGTATTTTTGTCATCAATTTATAAGAGGCTATGATTTAATTGACGACGATGTATGTATGTTTTGATTGACGATTGATTTTTTGATTGACTTTGACGGCACGGTTGGCGCAGTGGCTCAAGCAATGGACTGCTGCGCTGCGTGTCGTGGGTTCGACCCCCGCACGGAACAAATATTTGTATGACCTACAGATAGTTGTTCCGGGTCTGGGTATTTGTGTGTGTGAGTTTAAATGTTTGTGAACGCACCCACGATACAGGAGAAATTCCTAGTGTGGGGCAACGTATATTTAAAAAAAAAAATCCTTATTTTCTGCGGTTTGACTTCGCCAGGTTGAAAGATAAGCATAGGTATGAAGCCGCTAATCAGCCTCACAGGAAAAATATAAAAAGCAAATATTTTTTAATTAAGAACACAAATAAATAAGTTATTCATGAAAGAAAATATTTGTTTGAAATAGTAATGTTTATTTATAGTATTCTTTTTATAAACACAATTAATTAACATCAAAAAATATTACGAGATTAAAAAAAACCAGCGCCGCCTCTATAGTCGGTGGTGCATTGTTATTTTGAACGGCGTTTTTTTGTGGTCGGTGGGAAATCATCAAATAACACACGCTCTTTCGCTCTTGGGCTGAGCGAAAGGGAGTGTGTGTGATAATTTTCCAACCCCCCCCCAAAAGGGCGAGCCCCTAGCCGTCAACCGGGCACAAATACAATCCAGCCGGATTGCTACAGACAATCCCTGGTGGAATAAGTCAACATTTTTCCCTAACGGGTCATTGAACCTAGAACTCCATTACATCATTAGCGCTTGCGTCACAGATATATTGAACAGAATTATAAATCTCTTAATTTTTATGGTACCTCAAAAGAAAAAAACTCGCGTTTGAAAAATCACTCCCCCTTATCTACGAAACTATTGAGCCAAAAAATTTAAAAAAAGATAGAAATTAGTTCAATACTCATAGATTACGGTAGAGAGAAGCCTACGGTGCTAAAATAACAAGTAGTTCAAGCCCGACTTGCACTTGGCCAGTTTTTATTTGTATGAATTTCAAGATTTTTTCCTGTTTGAAAGAATGTATCCAACAAAAACTAGTGTTACATAAATTAAATAAGTATTACGATTTTTTATTGAGCTCGTAACAAGATTAAGTCTAGATCAAGAGATCTATGGATTGGACGAGTTTTTATGACTTTTTGTTGCTTGTCTACATATTTTTTATGGGTAGATAAATACATTTTTCGTAGGTGATGAGCTATAAAAGGCTTCACTGCCTAGCCTTGCCCCAAATATATTAAGATCGGCTTCCAGACAAATCATCATCTTCATCATCAACAGCCTATTAATGTTCCCACTGCTGGGACAGGCCTCCTATCTATGAGAGGGAATGGGCTATAATCTACCACGCGGGCCCAGTGCGAATTGGTAGATGTCACATGCCTTCGAATTGTTTGGTTCTAAGACATGTCGGTTTCCTCACGATGTTTTCCTTCACAGTTTTGAGACAAATCGGTTGCAGTTTAATACCAGTATTTTACATGGAGCGACTGCCTATCTGACCGCCACAACCCAGTTAGTACTTGATATCATACGATATGCCTTCATAATACTGGTAGTCAAACTTGTACCGACTGTCAAAAATCTACAAATGGCAGTCAGGTACTCAGGAGCAACGGTTTAACGTGTTTTCCGAGGCAGGGGGGAAACTCGGTCCCGTCGGGGCTGCGGGTTGTTCACAAGTTACCGCGGCCTCGACATATAGGGCTAAGAAGGAACATGGGTGGTTTTTAGTCAGTCAAGTCTGACACTCCCTTTCGCTCTGCCCAAGAGCGGGAGGGGTTATTTGATGATTTTCCTCCTGCCAAAAAAAAAGGGGGGAACCTCGGTATGTAATGCAGTGGCGTAACGTGCCTTAGTCGGACCCTGTAACATTTGTGGGGGGGGGGGGGGCAAAAGAAGGGTAAACATTTTTCCTTTATTGGATTTTGTAATCTTTGAAGTGAAACTTCTTTAGGCACGTTGCCCATTTTTACTCGGGAAGTACGGCCGAGTATAAGTGGGATTGTGGATAACATTTTACGAATTTTGGCCCGAGGGCCATTAATACGGCTGATATGGCGGTAGGTACGCCCTCATTCATCCATCCATCGTCATTCATCCACAGACCAAACTAAGCAAGCGAGGGTTAGCCTGAAGATCAATCTGAACCAGACCATTCTATCTAAATTAATCAGTCTGTCCGTCAGACTGAATTATAAAGTGAAGGCGTAACACATTCACTGTAATTTAAATTACCAACACTTTCTTCTTAGGCTAAACATCTATTATGTACTATTCGTATTACGAACAACATCCAGGTCACAAATTACAGTCTAGTGCCCCTAAATATCTTTTGCATTATTATAAATCTAATTCTAACGAGTTGGTTTAACTACTGCGAATTAGAGAGCTGGATCATTAAAGAGTCTGTTTTGATTTAATCTCAACTAATATTATAAAGCTGAAGAGTTTGTTTGTTTGTTTGAACGCTAAGATCTCAAGATCTACTGGTTTGAATTGAAAAAATCTTTTTGTGTTGGATAGTCCATTTATCGAGGAAGGCTTTAGGCTATATAACATCACGCTACAACCAAAAGGAGTGGAGCATAAATGAAAAATGTTGCATAAACGGGAAACGATATTCCTTATTGAGAGTTTCCGTTGCGTGCGCTGCGAAAATGGTTTATGTTATGCAAATATCATGTATTAAAGAAATATTCCTCTTTAAAAGTTCTACAAAAAAGTCCGCGACAGCATATATCTATCTATTAAGATTAACTCACTGTAACCATTTTTTACCATAGAAATGTTAGGTTAGTGCCCAAGAGACTGGCAGCGTTGCCACGTTGTAATACTTAGCCTCTGGCCAAAGAAAAAGCCAGCCCTTGGGTCAGAGGAAGCGGCAACAAAGCGTTTAGAAATATCCATAAAAAGGCTGTGGGCACTAGGCCGTAGAGTTTCAATCCCAAACGGCTCGAAAATATAGTTAACACAAAGGTTTTCGCATTCGCAGTAGCTGGAAGATGCGATGGCGCAAGAGTATCGACGCAAGTTGCATCCCACTCTAAAGGCCTACCCATCTTCCAAGGAAACAAGGACATGCCGTCCGGTCTTTTGCCATTGTCGCATGCCAAGCCATTGGGCTCTAAGACAGCTAGGACGAATGTGAGAAAATAGAAGTTTTAAAGAAACTTTAGTAGTATTTTTATATTAATTTCAGGATGGACGCAGGTCGCGGGTCTAAGCTAGTGAAGATATAAAAGCTGGGTTTATTAACAGCATCATAAATCTGTCTAGCATTTTCCAAACAACGTTAGATGGGGTTCCAGTCTAGTCGGATGTAGCTGAATACCATGTACTATTTTACATGGAGTGACCGCCACATTAAAATAGTCTACAGAATCGAGGTTTGAAAATTGCTAGAAAAATAAGCTAGCTATTTCAAGAAATTAGACAATGATATTGTTGAATTACTTGATTAATTAAATAATCAGTCATCACAGCGTCGACCAACTACCCATTTTCTTGTAATTTAGCAAATTTAATAATATTTGTCAAGTTTCCCCATTTTTGCACTTTTACATATTTTTGTCATAAACAAATTTTCATATGAAAAAACCTTGTTTGAGTTCAACCCTTGAAAGGTTATGAGAAAGAAAGAAGAAAGAAAGAAAGAAAATGCATTTATTTGGCACATGCCCCAAGTACACACAATGTAAAATAGTATATAAAAAAGAACTAAGAAATAAACAAAACGTGCCACTGTGTGCCTCACGGGTGCGCCAAAAAGGTCCATATGTTGTGTCAATGTTTGTCATGAATATGTACTTAAATAATTATGTATTGAAGGTGTGTACAAAAAATAAAAAAATATAACATAAAACGAAACATAGAAACAACAAATATCGTAAGTGTGTAAAACAAAACAAAATTTAGAGAATATATATGTATATAGAGAAATGGCACAGGCGCTAGATAAAAAATCTGTTTGGCACGATAACTATTCACGGATTACACATTATTTTATATTTATAATGTTAATTATTTTATATTTATATGACAAGGTATTCGAGGTCAAAGTACTAAAATAGCATTTTGGGGGGTGGGGGGAGGATGAGAAATCATCAAACAACCCCTTCCGCTCTTGGGCAGGGCGAAAGGGAGTGTCAGACTTCTACTGACTAAAAACCACCCATGTTCCTTCTTAGCCCTTTATGTCAAGGCCGCGGTATCTCTTACAGCATCCCGCAGCCCTACAAAAGGCCTGACGTCGGAATCGAAAGCCCTAGTTAGCAATCAGTTTTGACCACAATACCAACACCCAGTCTTTTTTTTTTACCTCACGCAGTAGCACTATCACAATCTCAATTGAATTCATAGCATAGACAAA
Organism: Diarsia rubi; assembly: GCA_932274075.1. Lineage (NCBI taxonomy): Eukaryota > Metazoa > Arthropoda > Insecta > Lepidoptera > Noctuidae > Diarsia > Diarsia rubi. The sequence continues at coordinate 1,594,679 of OW026440.1, read as the reverse complement.
AAACCAAAGACAAGCCTTGCGTGCGTGCGAACGGTAGATACTCGTACTTTTTACTCTATGTTTGTAACTACTTCTGTCATCAAGTTTCGTAGATTATAGCGTTATAAACGACGGGCAGGAACTGTGCTGATTACTTAGAAAATACTGGGTCAACGTGCCATGGATTTTTTTGCAACCAAAATGATGATGATGTGATGAGATGAATGAAAGGCATGTCGCTCAGATAAGAATGATAAAGGGGATTTTTGTGGTCTTACGCGAATTAATAAAATAAGAAATGAATACATAAGACTAACGGCTCGTTTACGGAGACGCAGGGCGCTAACAAAAACACAAAAACACTGCTTATAGGTTTTCCCGTAATCTAAAAGTGTTTAACTATATATATATATTTTTTTTTGATAATGGTTTTTAAGGCAGGTGCCCTAGGTTACCCAACCATATCAAAGATATATCTTCACGGAGCATCCTTAAATAGGGTGACTAGCTTTAAATACTTGGGTCATTGGGTCACGGACAATTTAAGAGATAATATGGACATTGACAGGGAGCGTAGATCGCTGTCACATGCATGTACGCTGTAACATGCTGGCCCGCAGGTTTGCGCGATGTACAGATTACTTTGTTTAAATCTTTTTGTTCGTCGTTTTACACGTGCAGCCTGTGGAAGTTAGTTATAGTTTGCGTACATACAGAGATCTACGTGTCCAGTATAATAACGCGCCCAGGATATTGTTGGGGCTGACATGGCGATGTAGTGCGTCAGGGATCTTTGCGGATGGCATATTGATGGTTTTGCGGCCATCATACGTAAAAGAAGCGCTTCCCTACTTGCTCGTCTTCGTGGCAGTACCAACACTATCTCGAGTTTATTTGCAGATAGATGGAAGTCTCCAATGCTGCGTCATTGGATGACACTCCATACTGTTTAATTTGTGTATTATGTCTACTAACACTAGTATTAAGATCATTGTTACTAACACTATGGGCGCAGCCCGAAATAAATGCAATAATCATTATTATTATTATTTCTCTATTTTTTTTCAAAATTTTCGACTCTGTAGTATCGGAGGTAATGGTCGGACAGACAGACAGACACACGAGTGATGCTATAAGGGTTCTGTTTTTTCCTTTTGAGTTAGGGAAACCTATAAAAAGAACTAAAGGAAACACATACCTTGGCAGAACTGACAGCAATCTTGAACACCAGCAACGCCAAGCCTATGGCCACAGACTTGGCAGCCATGATGCTGGTTAGCAGCATCCAGGTGGACGTGGCTCCGACGTGGAAGATCAGCGGGATCAAAGCCATACCCATCTTCTTCATTCTGCCTTCTGTAGAGAAGAGAATAGGGTATTTCACCAACAAAATCTAATAGGTCCGTCGCGGTCGGTTAGATTATCGAAAAATATTGGATAATTATGTGTTTTTTGTTTTATTAAATTAATAAAAATTTACGAAAATAAAACCTGTCTAAGATCATGAGTGAGTGTGTGTGTGTGTGTGAGTGTGCTATTGACGTCACTTTGTGGGTACAAAAGTACTAACCTTATGACGTCACAGGACTTGACACGACTTTTCGAAGCACTGTATCGTCTTCATCTGTTGTTTACGTAAATAAAAGGAAAAAAAATACGTGTATGTGTGATGTACGTGTGATCAAAAATTATAGAAGAGCTGTTTAAGAACAATATCCTATTACTTCCTACTAATATTGTAAATGAAGAAATGTTTGTGAGGATGGATGTTTGTTTGTTTCACGCAAAACTATCTACTGAGCGGATTTGAATGTTTGGCCCACAGATAGTTTAAAACCTGGAATAACACATGACATAGACTTTTTTTCCCAATACAATGAACCCGAGGAACAGTTACCGGACTCCACGCGGGCAAAGCCACGAGCATAAGCTAGTATAGAATAAATAATTTTCGCACTGTCGGAACTATAAAATAACTATAAAACCAACTAACTATAAACGAACTATAAAACTTTCTACAAGTCCACAGTAGATTAAAGGTACGGCTAAAAGCAGGCGATTGATTTTACGCGAATCGTAATTCGTATCCATAACTGTTAAATTGCAACTTTTGCAAATTGGTTATTAAAGTCGCATGGCAATCTTAGGCCTCATTTACGGGGACGCGGGGCATCCATCGCGCGGCGCGTTGTGCGTTTTTAATTCCAGCACATGGCGATGTATGAAAACGGTAACGATTTCAAACGACGAATTTACGAGAAGCGATTTTTCGCCCGTTAGTTTAAAATGCAGCGTTTGTTGCGGTGGACCCGCCTCTCAGTGTATTAATAAAATAGCACGCGACGAGCCTTTAGGGTTTTGCTTATTTCTTTAGTACCTATTAAATTGCTAGTATCTATTAATTTTAAACTTTCACAGGAAGGTAAGTTCTTAAGAAAATTTCAGTCTGTTGCAAAAATGGACGGAATTAACGGATGGACGGCACGATTGGCGGAATGGCTAAGCGATTTTAAACTGCTGCGCTGCGTGTCGCGGGTTCAATATCAGCACGGAACAAATATATGTATGGCCTACATAATGTTGTTCCGGGTCTAGGTGTTTGTAGATGTGAGTTTAAAAACAAAAAAACTTAGCTTAAAAAAAGTAAAATAAAGGTAAAAAAAAAAAAAATTTTTGCAAACAGAGTCTGCTCTTGACCTCAAATAAGCCTGATAGAAAACGACGGATAAAGTCTATGTTGGAACGAGCGTGCCCAAAATATGACAACACTCTTGTTTTGAAGGCAGACGTGCTAAAATAGGGAGGGAACGCAGAAAGCCCCACACCCTGGCTGTGGGCATAAACTTGGAGGAGAAGCGCTGAGTACGGGATATCAACCTGGTGACTGATTCGCCGCAGTACGTCTGCTAGTCCGGTGGTAAAAGGGTTGATGGTGGGTGATTTGATGATTTCCCACCATTCAAGAATAAAAAGTGAGTAGGTGCCTAATAGTACACCCACATTTCAGCAATTATATTTAAGTACCATATTATAAAGACGAGCAAGCCTATTGCCACCGACTGGGCACAAATGTCTGGATTTGTGCCCAGTCGATGGCAATAGGCTTGCTCTGTTATTGAGAAATTCATGATTGAAAACCCAATAACACTTTGCCCCACGCGGCAATCAAACCTAGGACCTCATGGCCAGCAGTCACACTTGCGAACACTAGACTAAAAGCCGTCTTATTTATCTATCCATCATCATCATCATCATCTATTTTAATAAAATCAATTACCACAATAAGTTTTACTAGCGGACGTCACGCGGTCTCACTCGCGTAGTTCCCGTTCCCGTGGGAATACAGGGATAAAAAGTATAGGGGTGGTTCCCTATACTTTTTATCCCTGTATTCCCACGGGAACGGGAACTACGCTTGATTGAGTTTGATGTACAAAATGCTTGGTTGACGTATGTGTGAAGGGTTAATTTACACCCTGTATAGTATACCTGTCCTGGTTTTAGACGGACGGACGGACGCTATTTATTTACTAATAAAGAAATTAAGAAGAGCCTTAGCAGCATAACAAAATTTTGTTCCATAAAAACCATGCCCTGTCAATTACAAACACAACAACTAAAAAACACCAAAGCTGGTCGAGATGCTCTGTCTCAAGTAAGGCTCCGTCATCTACACTAATATTATAAAGATAAGAAGATTTGTTTGTTTGGTTTAGTGTCTAATGTTCACCTGGGGGAAACTAATATCTCCCAGGTGAATTGAGGATACTAAACCAATGTTAAAAAATGTAGTGTCCTGTGTTCACCTGGGTTACATGACCCGGTATTTATTTTTTAGTTGGTTGTTATAGTCTGTCGATATAAGCAACTCCTAGGTGAATTGAGGATACTACTGTTCACCTGGGTGATATCTCCCAGGTGAACATTAGCCACTAAACCGTTTGTTTGTTTGTAACGAATAGGCTCCGAAACTACTGGACCGATTTTAAAAATTCTTTCACCGTTGGGAAGCTACACTATCCCCTGGTGACATAGGCTACTTTTTATCCCTGTATTCCCACGAAAAACGCGGGTAAAACCGCGTGACGTCCGCTAGTATATAATATTTAGATATTTATTGGCAGTCGTTACAGGTCTGTGGTCTGGAAGTCTTACCAAAGGGTATCGTATTACCCGAACCCAGCACTAACTTGGTTATGGGTAAGATAAGCTTCTGCATCTTGTTACACTGGAAGCTGACCCCAATATAGTTGGGAAAATACTAAGCAGCAGATGAGAGTTAAAAAGACAATGTCATAAATGCAACAATTTGGTTACAGTACCCTAAATTCAGTGAGGTGTTAATGTTTAAATAAGTGTGGAGATTACAATGTATTGTTGACAATTTAAAAATACTTGATAGGCTTCTTAACTTCACACCGTTTAACGAAATGAGGTTAGCAGATAACTTGGATCTATTTTTCCATGATTATGAAAAAGAATTAATAGAATAATGACAACCTCCTCCTATTTGAAGTCGGTTAATAAACAAAAGGGTAGATATTCAATAATTTGGTAACCAAAAGAATCAATAATGATAAAAAGTTTTAGATTTATGTTTTACTTATGAATTAAAATGATCCTAATAGATTATTTATTTATTAAAACTTTATGCACAAGTAATAAAACCGTACAAAGGCGGACTTAATGCCTAACATACTGTACTGCTGATTATTTACTGACTTTTCCTCTAATTTGCTGTCATTTCCTCTCAATCATGTCTGCCCCGTCTTTTTTTTTATTGGGGGGGAGGGAATCATCAAATAATCCCTCCCGCTCTTGGGCAGAGCAAAAGGGAGTGTCAGACTTCTAACTGACTCAAAACCACCCATGTTACTTCTTAGCCCTATATGTCAAGGCCGCGGTATCTCTTACAACATCCCGCAGCCCGGACGGGCAAGCACGAGGACCTGGTTTTGATTCCCGGATCGGTCAAATTATTTTTGAAGATTTTGATCAGGAATTTTATCAATACCAGTCATGCAGTCTGGATTTGTGCCCCGTTGATGGCAATAGGCTCGCGTCCTATTGCATGGGACTTACACATCTCTGCCTAACCCGTCAGGGATTACAGGCGTGATGTTATGTACCTATATCTGTGTATGTCATTCTGGTATCACATCGGAAATCGATAACCAAAACTTCGCAACCACGGGCCCGTAATAATTTTCATTCTTTTGGGCTTGATTTTTTTTTCAATTCAATTCAATTATTTATTGCAATCACATGTGTTTTACAAGATCTTATACTTATTATAAGATAGCTCACATGGAGGGTCCAACAATTGTAAGTATACAATATTGGAAGTAGCATTTCTAGATAATTAACAATAATTAGAAATTAATGAGTTGACTTGTGGACTTGAAGCCGCAACCCAAACAAAAAGCAAGGCGAACTTAAAAGTTTTCAGACACGGCATAATTATTCATTAAACCAAAGATGGTGAAGGAAAACATCGTGAGGAAACCAGTACGCCAGAGGGATATTTCGCGACGCCATCTAAAGCCAATCCTCTGATTGGCTTAACATGCCGTCGAGAAATATCCTCCTGGGCCTCTGCTTAAATCTTTAAAACTACGCAACGGATTTTGATGCGGTTTTTTTTAATAGACAGAGTGATTCAAGAGGAAGGTTTTAGTATATTTTTAAAGCCGGGGCAGGTTACTTGTGTTACTATAAATTTTAAAAATAAACTTACTTCTCGATGAGTCCACACCGAACTTAGGTTTCAATTCCTCGTAATGCAGCAATCTACCTAATACACTGTTCCCTATATGCCTATCATTAAAATCTTCCAGCCATTTAACAGCATAAATACTATATTCACTTATTTTATCTTGAAACTTTGTATCTAAAACGTTTACTAAACTATTTTCTGCCGCCAAATTGAAATGAAAACACAATAAAAAAAATAAAAAAGTTTTTGGTAGCGACTCCATATTGGATTTTTTGAATTTCGAATGCGCGCGTTCGCTTGCGTTCCTTTATTAAGACTGTGTGATTATTATTTACTTTCAAAGGTGAGTACTTGACCAATTTATGTTAACCCCTACTTTTGGTTTATTCGCGTGGGTGGACAGGTCTTCGTAAAATGAACGTATGAAAGACGAAGGTATTCATGACCAATTTACGTTGATCCCTTCTTTTCATTCATTTGTATCGGTGGTAAGGTCATGGTAAACTGGGCATTTTGTAGAGCAATAAAATACACTTTTATATAAATTCAGCCTAAAACTAGGCCTCATTAAAAAGTGAAATTTTGAAAAACATAGCATCACTAAATAGAAAAAAAAGTGTTTTAAAAATCCTACAATTAAGTATGTTGCCAAATTGAAATCTTTTTGGCCACATTGACACGTCTTGCGGTCTAATTTTAACTATATGAGAGGTCTATATAAAATGGACATGGCAAAACACAGTACCTGTAGCTTTATTCAGTAGGTGATCTTATCATCAGAATTTGACGAGCCTTGTCGAACATCATTTACTAATGGCTTTATTACATCTATAATATTACGCCTACCGAGCATTTTTAATGCCTCTTTACCAGCTGAATTATAATTTCATCTCTGCAAAAAAGATCTAGGATGTAACTTAACTATTTACTACGCAATTTATACTTATTTTGAAGGTTTTCTTTAACAAATGCGTAAATATAATGGTAGCAGAAATACAAAAAGAATCTCTCCGGCGGGGAATCGAACCCCGGTCTCCCGCGTGACAGGCGGGGATACTTACCACTATACTACCGAAGATGTAGTACTAAGGACGAAATTTTCGACCAGTTGGTAAGGTTTTTAACACATTCGACTCCACCTCTATTTCCTAGAGCTTATGTGCCATCCCGATTCCCGCCATACATATTGCAAGTGGGCCTTCGCGATCTTTTTAAATGTCAATGGTTCCATTTTGTACCAAACCATAACCAAAGGTAAGACTGGTGGTGGACTAACCTTTGGTAAGACTGGTTGCAGACCAGTCTTACTAGTCTTAACTTTGGTAAGACTGATTGCTGACCAGTTGTCAGACTTGACAGGTTCATCGTATTACCCAGTACTTACTGGGTTGTGGAGGTCAGATAGGCAGCCGCTTCTTGTAAAATACTGGTATTCAACTGCATCCGGTAAGACTGGAAGCCGACCCCAACGTAGTTGGAAAAAAGCTAGGTAAGTAGATGATGATGGAATACGATAAAACATAGAAAATCCTAAGTTAATTTGATGAACGTATTCAAAATAATGAAAAATTTCCTATTTCTTTAATTTTTTTCGTTTTTTTTTCGGTTTTATTGAAAAAAAAATGTGAAAGATATACTGGCCAATTTTCTTGAAACCTTCCAATGAAACATTGGGAGAAATATAACGATTTTTAGAAAATATTAAAAATCGTTCCAATGGTTTTCCATCCCTGAAATAAGACATACCACGTGGGCTCTCGACATCTTGGAAGAGGTCGAAAATTTATTAAAAATATAAAAGAAAAATACACAACTTACTGTTTATTTTTACATTATTTGATGCTGTTTTTACAAAGATAAACCTACATTTAAAATGAGCCTTTTTTTTTTTTTGGCGGGTGGAAAATCATCGAATTACCCCTCCCGCTCTTGGGCAGAGCGAAAGGGAGTGTCAGACTTTTACTGACTAATAACCACCCATGTTCCTTCTTAGCCCTCTATGTCGAGGCCGCGATAACTAGTGTACACAACCCGCGGCCTTAAAATGAGCCCTCAAGGAGTGCTCCCGGCTCCCCGCCCCGTTTGGGCGGAGCCCCGCCGTGTTCTCGTAGCAGCGATCAGCGGCGGGCAAGCCATGGTCCGGGGCGAGGGAGAATGGGACGCCGTCGCCTCCTTCTGCGAATCAGTGATGCTAGCGAAGGAAGTGGCGGAACGTGAGAGGGAGAGAACTTCTCGTCCTAGCCGCCGCGGGAGACGCTCCAGGCGGCGGGGGCCACCTGATGGCTTCTGGCCACCGCGTAGACGCGGGCCTTTGGACGGTGAGTAATGGGCTAGCTCACCGTCCGTCCGTCCTACGACCACGACCGGCCGTGTCGATGGCGCGTTCGTTTTCCACTCGCGCCTCGAAGAGACATCAGCAACGTGGAAGGGGCCCGCAAAGCCCGACTTCCGTCGGGGGTGCGGGTTGTTTGAAATACCGAGGCCTCGGCCCAAGGGCTAAGAAGGAACATGGTTGGCTTTTACTTTTTTAGTCAGTAGAAGTCTGACACTCCCTTCTGCGCTGTTACCCCCCCTCCCCGCCCAAAGGAGGTACTAGTAACATTTGAGTGAGCCCTCGCTGATGGGGCCTCGGCACTGAAGGTGGTAAGTGAAGCAGCTGAATACCAGTTATTTACATGCAGAGATTGCCTATCTGCCTTCCAAAACCCAGTTGATACTATGTTGTGGAAGGCAGTTCCCTCTTAGGCTGCGGGTTGTTTGAAACAGATACTGCGGCCTCGGCACAAGGGTTAAGAAGAAACATGGGTGGTTTTTACCAAGTAGAAGTGTGACGCTTCCTTTCGCTCTGCCCAGAGCGGGACGGGTTCATTGGGCGCAAATCAAAATGACTAGATTAAAATTAAAACACCGGTGATTTTCTTTTTCCTATGTTTTAATCGATTCGGACCTTGATTTGGACTAAGTATAAGGTAGGTATAGTTATCTGTGTGTGGTAATTGTCTTTTCCGCCCTTGGTTGTATAAGAAAAACGCACGCGTGCGAAATACATTGCATGTCGAACCTAATTATAGTGCAATAAGAGCCAGTTTTCGAGGAAGTGTATTGAAAAATAAATTCTTTATAAATAACGGTTACAGAAAAAAATGAGACAATGCCTCTAGAGCTAGGTTAGAAAACTTGTTTTTCAGGAGCCAGTGACTTCTTCCATTTTTGTTGAAATTGGGTAAGTTTTATGCAGCAAAAAGTTGACAAAATTATGATAGGTACTTAAAAATAATAAGTTTACCTAATAGTTAGTGTATTAGCATTTATAACACTTAATTATGAACTAAAATAAAGTAAGTAATAAGAATAAGCAAGTTATTATATCTAAAATAAAATTGGAATAAAATCAGCATTAAAGCAAATTTAGATTAAAATTGTACTTAAAAAAATGTTAATAATATAAAAAGAAAAGATTTATTTACTAAAGATTTTAGTAAATTAAAAATAGTGAAAGGAATCCCGTTTTTTTTAGAAATTGTTAGAAAACACTTTTACTTTTATAAAAAAATAAATACATTACAGTTTCCATCGTCATTAGAAGCGATTATAAGTCATTCATTAAATGGTCCACTGAACCCTAGTAATTTAATTTTAACCGACTTCAATGAAAGGACGTTTAAGTGATATGTTTTTTTTAGGTTCGTAACCTCAAAACCCCGTGATTTATAGATAAATTCAATGAAACTAAAAATAGAACAAAAACTTTTTGTTTGACGTCTGGCTTCCCGCTGAGTTCCCGCCCATTCTTTTTTTGACTTCATGAACTTTTTGCTACTACCTAATTATGTTCATTAAAACTGTAGGCTCAATGTATTTTTAGATTGTATTTCACTAAACATTTTTTGTTATAGCTTACTAATATAATTTCGACTGAGCGAGATTATTGTTGTTTGTGTCAAGTTTTTATTTATTTGTTTGATTTTTTTTAACTGTGCCCTAGTGGCACGTCCCAAATAAATATATTTTCTTTCAACTGGGTCAAATTTAGTTTATTTTTAATTAGGTAGGTAATTATCACTATTTCACTTAGAGTTCTGAAATGTGGAATTATCTACGCCATGTCAACACCATTCGTTTTCATATTTCACATTCGGAAAATGAGAGGCAGAGTTAATATTTCCTACTTTTTTCGAATCTGCAGTTTTAAAGAAGCCTGTACTAAGGAGTCTACACACCAAAGCTGTTGACAACTATCGTAGTTTCGGAGTTGACATTTTCTTTGCGACTAGACCTGTAGGGCTATTGCGTATCTTTTACATGACAGTGGCTAACCTATAGTGCCTATCAATTACTGTCAAATGGTTCCATTTTGTACTAAACCATAACCAATTTGACAATTAATCCATAGACAATATGATAGCCACTGTCATTTAAAAGATACGCAATAGCCCTGCAGGTATTATCGGCGATTTTGGTAATGTAGACTCTTTTTATTTCAAATGGTGCATTAGTTGCCTTAAAAATCTACTCCTTTTCGTGTAAGAAAAAAGTGAATAAATCTGTGTAAATTGAACAAAACGAGTGTACCAGTTTAGATTTGAAGATAAAAGCAATTTATTGGCACGTTTTTCACAATTCCGAGCACGACGCGCAAAAAATGCTTAATTTTCTGTGTATTAACTACCATAACTTTTTTGTGGTCTATGCTTGAGGTAGTTTAACAGCATGTAGATTTTTATCTTAACAAGAATAATTTAGATACTTTTTTGGGTAATATTATGCGGTGGATGAAAGCGAAACATGTTGTGCCAATATGAGTATCATGATATTGGTAAATACACGGCGTCTATCATCATAACTATTATAATCTTACAGGCTGTCGTTTATCATCCTCTTCAAAAAGGAGGTTACCTACTATAAGAATAGTTACCCAAAAACATAGAACCTCTATAACCAGACTTTCTTAAATACAAATAAAAAAAGTTATATCTGCCAGCTTTGAATAGGCGTATTTTTTTAATGATGTCAGTTCACATTTTTTTTAATGATGTCAGTTCACATTTTTATTTAAATGCCGCCTACATCGCATCTCGTACTTGCAGTTACACTGTTAGTGTAGATTTTTTTGATGAGAAGTGTGAGTGTGTGACTTGTGATGTTCACTAATGACAATCCTCAAACTCGTTAAGATTCGTAGATGAACCAGTTTTATTCTAATCACTTAATATCTTTAGAAGTACTTTGTATAATTATTTATTCAAGTTTTTGAAATATGATCTACACTTACTGACAGCTTCGATATTTTTGACAGCTACAAAAAAAAAGAACATGCCATTTCCTCAGCCGTATCAGGTTTTGCTTTCTAGAAAAAATGAAAGTGTCCAATCTATGGTTGAGAGATTATTATGAATATCGGCTTTAATAATTAGTCCACTATAATCTAAAACGATTTTCAAACGACACCGGTTTAATGGCCTAAGGCCTCTTTTCTTCCCATCAGGGCTGTGGGTTGTTCGCAAGAGATACCGCGGCCACGACATAAAGGGCTAAGAAGGAACATGGGTGGTTTTTAGGCAGTAGAAGTCTGACACTCCCTTGCTCAAGAGCGAGAGAGGTTATTTCATGATTTTCCACCCGCCAAAAAAAACAGCTTCTGTCTAAATAATCAGCCTAAATAGTGCCGCGCTTTCCACGATCGATCGGTGGGTGGGTGATCATCCATTACCTCCGTGCTTCAGAAACCTCGTTACTCCGTTCCTTCGACTGTTGATACAGGTGGTCATTGTCACAGGCAGTCTGACAACCAGTCTTACTACGGGATATCGTATAGTACCGAGTATTAACTGGGTTGTGGAGGTCAGATAGGCAGTCGCTCCATGTAAAATACTAGTAGGTACTCAGCTGTAATAATATGGATAGACTGGAAGTCCTTTCATGGTTTAGAAAAAGCAGATGATGTTTAGTAATTCGCCTAAATAATGAAGAATAAGTACATCATCATCATCAGCCTATTCATTCGGCTCATTTGAATAATTATGAAATTATTAAGATATATATAAATTATGAAATTAAATGAAAATAGAATGTACCTCGCCTGCTTCCAAGTTGTCGATTTAAAATGTGCTTGTTTTTTGCTTTTCAGTTTTTTAGTCGGAATTTTTAACTACTTTTTTTAACATTAATTTTTCAGTAGCTGCTACGGAGTTTGGATTTGTGCTCAGTCGATAGCAATAGGCTCGTTCGTCCCTATAATATGGTCATCATCATCATTATCAGCCTATTGTTCCTACTGCAGGGACTCAGGCCTCCTCTCTAGGAGAGAGATGAGCTAAAATCCACCACGCGGGCCCAGTGCGGATTGGTAGATGTCACGTCTTCGAATTTTTTGGATCTATGACATGCCGGTTTCCTCACGATGTTTTCCTTCACCGTTTTGAGAGCAGTAGTGATGAAATATATTACACAAAGTAATGCGCCTGACTAAGTTCGAACCCACGACTCACTGTAAGTCGGGGTCGCTACCACTGAGCCAACACTGTCACAAGAATACATCAGATCAACTTGATTAGTTATGGTTACGTTTTATTACTTAGGCGAACTATTAAACAACGATTGTAAAGGTATTTTGAACTAGAATGCGACCAATTAATTCAAAATGGCCGATGGGAATAATATTTTTTTCAACTTTCGCTTCTAGCAATAAATCGCGCCTCTTCAAATTATTTTTTACGTTTGATTAATGCTCAGGCTATAAGTGTTTAAAACTATGTATTTTTTAAGTACCATAAATTGCTGACTAAATAACAAACTAGCATAAACCCGCGACTTTCATGTCTTTAAAATATTTTTTTCTCTTATAGCAAAATCGTATCAAGTACTCTGTTGCTGAATTTTTATCGACAAAGAAATTTTTATTGTTTCATGTCGGATTGACGATATCTTAAGGCTGTTTTTTGTATTGTCAAATCTATACATATAACTTTGGACTATTTAATCATTTGTATGCCCAAGTGGCTGATCATGGTATTGAACATTAGAAGTTTAAAATGAATGCAATGAACACCTGCATGTAACCCATACATGTATCAAAAATAATCGATTTGATTTGACTTTACCCATGAGTTCCTAGGTTTGAATCCCGAGTCGGGAAAACTGTTATTGGGTTTTTCCATCAGGAATTTATCAGTAGCAGCCACGGAGTCTGGACTAGTGCTCGATTGATGCCAATAGGCTCTCCCTATTACATGGCGCTTAAACAAAACTGGCGAAATGTGAGTGTACTATTTTTTTTTTTTATTGGGACAAGGCCGCCACACTGTTCCCAAACCACTGTAACTCCTGTAAGCCAGAATCAACAGTGGCGACCACAAGAAAAGCGCCGAGACAATGAAGCTCGACGAAGTCCCAGAGAAATGATTTGACTGTCTTGGATCCCGCAACGAAATTAATCAGAAAAGAATAGCGGAGGAGTAGGAAAAACATAATTTTCACTTCCCTCCATATCAGCAGGAGACAGAACTGAACAAGGCCAATAGGCACACAGGGACGTATACAACTGGGATAAGCCCAGTTGCCTAGCACCACGGATATTATTGTCATTAATATTACTGGGTCCTAAGTTGTGAGCTGTTATATTTGATTCCAATAATAGGTATGACAAAAATGCTTGAACGCACGGAAATTTGGAGTGTACTATTAGGTACTCTTCTGCTTAACCCCCTGGGGATAACTGGTGTGATGTTATGTATGTCTACCCGTAAGTTCTAGGAAATTGTCCCACGATTCCGCACTCCTCGTCCCAATTTATTTAAGGTCGGTGAAGCATGTCCTCTTCATCCATACTTCTCTATTTCTCGTCATGTCAGCAGTCACCTCCTTCCTAGCCATATCATCCTTCACACAGTCCATCCATCGTTTCTTTGGTCTTCCTCTGCTCTTTTCCTCTATCTACCCATCCCCATTCATAGTCAAAACTATACCTACATTATGGTATTTCAACAAAAAAATCTAATTAGTCCGTCATATAGATTATCAAAAAGTAATGGACACACATTTTTTCTTTTTTAATTTAAACAAAAGATGAAGACGATACAGTCCTTCGAAAAGTCGCGTCAAGTCGTGTGACGTCACAAGGTTATTACTTTTTACCCACAAAGTGACGTCAAATGCCCGAACTCATGATCTTTGACACGTTTTATTTTAGTCATTTTTAACAAAATACACATGTGGGAAATGGAACGTAAATGAAAGTAAGGGAGAGAGTGCTGTGTGTGAGTGAGAGAGCGATAGACGAAGGAAGAGAGAAGGGATTGGGAGGAAGGACGCCATGTTGGAATGGGACACAAGCTAGGACGCTGTGCTAAGACGATTAGGTAGAAAATTGGAAAAATAAAAAAGACGTTAAAATATTCAAGACTGCAGTATTTATTTAAGAGCCCTGTATCCCACACACATATTAATATTTTTCGATAATCTAACAGACGGAATAATAATATTTTTTTGCTGAAATACCCTATTCTCCCTTGCACAGTGCACTGCACTTTTATCTCAGCCTTTGCAAATCCTTTCATGAATTGTAGTTAGGAGGACCTTCTTCTAAGCGAGTCGAGGGCAATCTAAATTGTGTCTCCCCAGAACTGAGCTACCATTTTGGCGGTTTCAGTGGCGTCCATCAGTTCCTGAATTGAAAAACCACCTGCAGAGCTATTGCGTATCTTTTAAATGACAGTGGCTAACCTATAGTGCCTATCAATTACTGTCAAATGGTTCCATTTTGTACTATACCATAACCAATTTGACAGTAAATCCATAGACAATATGATAGCCACTGTCATGTAAAAGATACGCAATAGCCCTGCTGGACATGGTATTAAGTGCCCCGTTAACTAGGGGGATGAACGAAAGAAATGCCTATCGTTGCATGTAGTTGAGATGAAAATGCTTAAGGTGGAGCTGCCGGGCTAAAAAGTATACGAGAGTTAACCCTACCCAGGGCTATAGCGTGTCTTTTAAATGACAGTGGCTATCATATATAGTGTCCATCAATTAACTGTCAAATGGTTCCATTTTGTACTAAACCATAACCAATTTGACAGTTAATCCATGGACAATATGATAGCCACTGTCATTTAAAAGATACGCAATAGCCCTGCTGGTTAACTTACTAAAATGATCACTACCGTAACCACGATCTATCCGTACCCAAAATTTCATCCAACTCCACTCAACCATGAAGGTGTGGAAAGGTAACGGACCGAATTCGTTTTTATTTATTATTAAAACAGATATATAAAATAATTAATTAAAGATATGAATATTTTTTTTAAGGCTGATTTTATTAATGTAATTACGTTTAAAAACTGGTTTATTGCCAGTATACTGAACAATTTCGGTAGGTGTGTCAAAATTGTAGCAAAAAATCATCGTGAACAAGTACCTACCCAACTATCTTGATACACGTGTATTATTAGAGCACGACTTTGAATGAGGCTAGGTCGCATTGTGAGATGAACGGAAATGACCTTTACCAACACGCAGTGAGCCGTAGTGAATATTAAAAGATAGAATATTTATTTTCAAAGTGGCTGTACTTGGCTCATTAGATTGTCGGCATGTGGGGTGTGAACTCAGCGATCATTGTGTCGATAGTCGTATCCACCAATGGCTTAATGGCAAGAGCCTCGATAAATACCTGAAGAGTAGGTATCAAGGGCTTGGTACAGAAAGCCATGTCCAGGAGTACCTCCTGGACATGGCAAGTGTTGTTAGGTTCCTTTATCTGGAATCCAGACCGCTGGTAGCTTGGACCCTGTCGCCGATTTCTTTGCCGCATTTTTTGTTATGTTTTTTATTGTCCATTTTTAGGAAATATTTAAAAATGTTAAACATTTGTAAAGATATTGATGAAAATTGTTCAATATTAACAAAATCAAACAATGATAAAAAGTAAAAATGAAAGAATATCAAACTGTCATTTACAGCTTGTTAATTTCCGCTCATCTCTCGCTTAGCTTACACTATTACCAACACACAGGTAAGTCAAAAGCGCGCAAACTCAAACCTAACCACAGAAACAGACTTTCTCTTTTAAAATAAGAAATTATAACAAAGTGAAATGAAAAAAAAAATCAAATGAGTCCAAAATATTTTGGAGATTGTCTATGGGTTGTTGTTTTGGTTGGCGTCCGTGGCGATGGACATAATGACTACTTTTACCAGTAACAGCAGGTCTAACCTATTATGAGTTAGTGGCTAAAGCCAAATTGAAAATTCGAGCATTTGGCGTAGTCCTGTGTGTTTGAAAATCAAAATATTTTATTTCACATACGTCTGCCTGAGTCCCTGCAGTGGGAGCATTATAGGCTGATAATGATGATGATGATTTAAGTCTATATGGGCACTGATAAAACGTCGACAAAAGGTGCACGGTTCGGGTTGATCGGTTCCTATGGAGAAGAGCCGGCAAGAAAGTCCATCAGTCTCTTTTAAAATGATTTGATTTTTATATTTTTAACCGACTTGCCAAAAAGGAGGAGGTTTCATCTTACAGTTATTGTGGTGGCTTGATGTGCTCGCGTCTGCAAATAATTGTCTTTTTATTGGTGGTAAATCGTCATATGACCCTCCCGCTCTTTGTGGAGCGGAAGGAAGTATCAGATTTCTACTGACTAAAACCTACCCATATACCTACTTAGCTTGTGTTCCGTTGCCGCGTTATCTCTTTCGGACAGTCCCGCAGACATTTATCGAATACCTGGACATAAGAGAGAACCCTGTAGAACGCCAACCTTGACTGTCAATATGCCAATTCTAATCACGTTAAGATTCACTACGATTAAAACTCAGAGGTATTTGATGCTTAAACTGAATGCAGTTTTCGTAATAAAAATATCTTCTGGTAATGCAATCATGATAATAATTGCTTTGATTGACAGAATCAAATGCTTTTGATCTTTCTATTAATACATATAGCACAAGTTTTAGTCGAGATAGACTGAAAAAAAAAGAATGAAAGTGAAAGGGAAAAAAGTATTATTTGAAATTAATATTTTCAGGTAAGTAAATGCATTGTAATCGAAATTTAAATGATTATCAGTATTATTATGTAATAGCTAAATAATAAATGTACAATGCATGCTACAAGTACAAACAAAAGAGGTAAAATCTAAATATTTGTATGGCTGAAATACCGAATATATTGAAACCCATTTATTATGTACTAGCTATGACAGCGGCTTCGCCCGTTACAACTCGAAAATATCCCACGGAGAGATAAAATCGGGATAAAACTATTCTATGTGTTAATCAAATCAAAATAAAAAAAAATCAAAATCAAAGTCAAATCATTTATTAATTTGCGAATATGGTTTTTATATATTTATATTTTTTTAATCCAGGTTATACCTAAACTATCTGTGTACCAAATTTAATCCAAATTAGTTGAGTAGTTTTTGCATGAAAGAGTAAAGTAACAAACATCCATTCATCCATACTTACTCGCGTTTATAATATTAGTAGGATGTCAAAATCTTTTATTATGTCTGGCCTGTTGGTCTAGTGGTTAGTGACCCTAACTGCTATGCCGGAGGTCGTGGGTTCGATTCCCACCCAGGACAAATGTTTGTGTGATGAGCACGATCATTTGTTCTGTGTCTGGGAGTAATTTATCTATAATATGTATGTATTTAGAAATATATAAGTATGTTTATCAGTTGTCTAGTACCCATAACACAAGCTCTGCTTAGCTTGGGACTAGATGGCGTTGTGTGATAGTTGTGGAATATTATTATTATTATTATTATTATGTCAAGAACTGATGTAAAATACCTCATCATCGTAATCAGCCTATAATGTTCCCACTGCAGGGACTCAGGCCTCCTCTCTAGGAGAGGGATGGGCTATAATCTACCACGCGGGCCCAGTGCGGGTTGGTAGATGTCACATGTTTTCGAAGTTTCTTGATTCTAAGACATGCCGGTTTCCTCACGATGTTTCCTTCACCGTTTTGAGAGCAGCAGTGATGAAATAAATTACACAAAGTAATGTGCCTGCCTGTATTCGAACCCACGACCGTTCGTAAGTCGGGGCCGACACCACTGGACCACCGTTGCTCTCGTAAAAAACCTACATTGTTGCAAATTAATCATTTATTCATTAATAATTATCTAAGCAGGATATCAGAATGTTATCTAAATGTTATATGTCATTATCATCTGCCTTTTCTCAATAATTTAGGGGTTAGCTTCCAGTCTAACTGCATGCAGCTAAATACCAGTATTTTACATGGAGCGACTGCCTATCTGACCTCCACAACCCAGTTAATTCTGGGCAATACGATACCGTTTGGTAAGACTGACTGCCAGACTTTCGAGTCATACAGAGATGTTATGTATCTACTTACATTACAAACCAAAAAAAATAAAACACATCCTACTTACACCAAAAATTACAATTTATTCTTAATCTCTAATTATAACAACATTATCACCACTCCCAGTATCACAACTATATATTGTGTCCTAATAGCAACAGCGGAGCCTTTCTGTGGCGCGAATAGGGACACGTCGTGGTAGTTGGAGCTCCATCCTATGAGGGGTTCGTCACGGTTCTGGACGCGGAGCCACAGTTCTAGGGGGCGGAAGTATCTGCGGAAGAAAATTATTTGTTTATCTTATCATTCTCACAATCATCACGATTTCCGCCGAAAGACGTCCACTGCTGGACATAAGCCGCCCCCAAGTGTCGCCACATTGACGACCAGTCCCGTGCGTCTCTCATCCAGCGCATCCCCAATCTGATTACCTATAGGCACTTAAGCAATCATTATCTAATTAAGCGTGTTACCCTTTTACAGCCACGGACCTTTAGGACATTTAGCGCGGAAATCCTTAAATAAAAAACAAACAAAAAAATATCGGGCTATTTACTTTAGTAGGGCACTACAAATAAGTACTTTTTTTTGTAAAAAAAGCGTAGTTTGGTTTTGTCATTATAAATCCTTTAGATTTGCAAAAAGCAACACCAGGCTTCGGATCTTATAGGATCGTATGATCCTTAATGAGAAGCTTTTTGTAACACTTTTTAATTTTTATAGGCCTCTTCTAGATTTTAGTCTTGTCCTGAGGACAGAAATGAGGTTAACGATGAAACGAGCTAATCCAGAAAAAGCCGAAATGATGATGGGTAAAGAAGACTAATTTCTACAAATGTGATGCTCAGGAAGTCTAAAAGTTGAAGGCAGGAAGTAAACTATACGCCCGTCGGGACCGCGGGTTGTACACTAGTTATCGCGGCCTCGACATAGAGGGCTAAGAAGGAAAATGGGTGGTTTTTAGTCAGTAGAAGTCTGACACTCCCTTTCGCTCTTCCCAAGAGCGGGAGGGGTTATTTGATGATTTTCCACCCGCCAAAAAAAAAAAGGAAGTAAACTATGAAGAGTTATGCCACATCAAGCTTCCTATGGTAACGAGCATCTTACCTCGGCTAGAGCATTCTTTGAAGAGGTCTTTATATGGTAATCTTCTTTATTTATTATCGTGCGGTTAGTACCTCGGACTTGGCTTTACAAGTCGTCGAGAAATATCTCTCAGCTATGCTGGTTTCTGGGGCAGGAGGACTGTTTAAAGGAGATACCGCGGCCTCGAAACACATAGGGCTAAGAAGGGTCAAGAGTAGGTTTAAGTCAGTACAAGTCTGACACTCTCTTCCGGCCCTCTCAGCGGGAGCGAGTAGGAGGGGTCATCTAATGATTTCTGACACCCCATTATAAAGGCATACTGGTTTGGTTTCCTTCAGTGGTTATTTTTGCTGGTAATGAGACCAGCCTTATCCAGAGCAGTTGAAGTTAGGAATACTTACCTAACGAGAGCTTCAGGCGATATCCTGTTGGTCTTCCCTCTGGTCATAGACTTTATGAGTTCCGAAGCAGGCTTCGACGAACCAGTCTGCATTATTTCACTGGAAACAAAAGTTAATTAATGTTATAGTGATCAGGATCACGCCATGTCATCAGGCAAAAAACAGCCCAAATTTTGCCATAGTCAAAGTTATTTGGTAAAAAAACTTTGACTTTGACAAAGACGGTACAGCGGCGTTTAACACTGACTGGGATTAGACTGAACATTGATTGGACACTAAAGGGATGTTGATCATACATAGACTAGAAACTGATCGTGACTCTGACTTGACATTAACAGGACATTTACCGAAAACAGACTAGACACTTACAGGACATTTATCGGACACAAACTGGAAATTGACCGTACACTGACCCAGATAGTCA
This sequence comes from Diarsia rubi, assembly GCA_932274075.1. NCBI lineage: Eukaryota > Metazoa > Arthropoda > Insecta > Lepidoptera > Noctuidae > Diarsia > Diarsia rubi. The sequence continues at coordinate 1,574,718 of OW026440.1, read as the reverse complement.
AAGATCTATCACTTACCTTAACACGGGTCTCTGCTTCTATATATATCACACTCGTACAGGTGTCCGGTGTGGCCGGACACTGACCCGGAACCTCAAAGATCTCTAACTGAGTTTAACATGCCTCTATAAATATCACACTCGTACAGGTCTACGGTGCGTCCAGACACTGTCCCGGACACTCAAAGATCTGTAACATACCTTAACACGCGTCCGGCATCTCTGCTTCTATAAATATCACACTCGTACAGATGTCCGGTGTGTCCGGACACTGAACAAAGCTGTTCGAAGATCTGGAACTCCAGGATCGTAGCTAGGAAGTATTTGATGTACTCCTGAAATTGAAGAAGAAAGGGGGTTTGAATGTATGGATCCTGGGTTGTCTAACTGTTCACTAACCCCTGGAAACCATATAAAAATATTGTTTCCAAAATAACAGTTTTGCACAAAACCTGTGTTAATCTGCTGGTGGCTAAAAAGGGTGTAGAAGTACCCTTAACGAAGCCGCAAGGCACTTGTTCTCCCCGTCACGCGTCATTGTGATATTTTTTTTTGGTCTAGACCATATCTGGGAACCCCCTAATTACGGGGATATTGGGGGTCAAAGTTCCAAATTTAACACAGTCGTTTTCATAAATAATTTAGGTTATAACTACTTAAATTACCTCCATGAGCCGTTTATTAAAATAAAAAAAAAATAAAAAATAAAAAAAAAATTAAAATAAAAAATTATTCGAAGCATCCACTAGCACAATGTTTTAAAAGTGCTACATTGAGTTTTACTTGAAACGTAATTTTTTACCCCAAAAAAAGGAGTTTCCCTTTTTTTTTGGCGGGTGGAAAATCATCATATAACTCCTCTCGCTCTTGGGCAGAGCGAAAGTGAGTGTCAGACTTCTACTAGGTATACTTACATAAACAAAACGGTGAAGGAAAACATCGTGAGGAAACCGGCATGTCTTAGAACCAAAAAATTCGAAGACATGTGACATCTACCAATCCGCACTGGGCCCGCGTGGTGGATTATAGCCCATCCCTCTCATAGAAGTGCTGCGTCCCAGCAGTGGGAACATTATAGGCGGATTATGCTAAGTCTAAGTCCGTACCTGATCAGAAATTATGTGGTATTTGGAGCCAGGGTCAAAGTCACCTTCATGTCTTGGGACTGGTGGTATCACTCCCTGGAATATAAAGTTCATAATCATTATAAGGTCGTGGCGACATAGCCGTAGGATAAAAGGTTAAGCTGCTCCTGCCGCGGTCAGTTCTTGGATGAGTGACTCGAAACTCTTTTGTGCCTCGGAAAGCACATTTAGCCATTGATCTGTCATTTGTAGATCTTCGACGGTCAAAAGGTTGACAGTCAGCAAGATATTATATCGTATTGAATGGACGTGACTGGTTTTGGAGGTCAGATAGGAGTTAGACTGGAAGCCGACCCTTACATAGTTTGGGAAAGGGATACTTAGATAGATTAATGTTTATCATAATAGGGGATCGCACATAAAAAAAAACTAATAAGTCCGTCAGATAGATTTCCTAAAATATTGAACACATATTTTTTCTTTTTTCACATAGACAAAAAATAAAGACGATACAGTGCTTCGAAAACTCGTGAACTCCTCGAAAACGTTTTTTACCTACAAATGACGTCACATTCACAACCCCACTCATGATCTTTGAGTCGTTTTATCTCAATCAATTTTTATTAATTTGATTTGTTTAATCAAATTAATAAAAAATTACGTATCCAATATCTTTCGATAATCTAACTGACGGACTAATTAGAATAATATTTTTTTGATCCATTCCGATCCCCTATAACTTCGAGACTTTTCTAACGTTTACGCTCATATTAGTAAGTACTGTGTTAACAAAAGTACAAAAATAATCTCTCCGGCGGGGAATCGAACCCCGGTCTCCCGCGTGACAGGCGGGGATACTTACCACTATACTACCGAAGATGTGTTAATAAAGGCGAAATAACCGAATGGTTTCTAAAAAGTGTTTATGTACCTAAATGAATGAATTTGTGAGAAACGACTTATAAAAAAATATAACATCACGCCTCTAATCCCTAAAAAGTTAAGCAGAGGCGTGCCTAACAATAATTTAGATTATCTTCAATGCATTTGCAACCAAATAAAACGTCTCAAAAACATGCGAATCCCTCTTTTTGAGCTTCGCCGCATTCGGGTAAAAGGAGATCACTAGTCTATAACATAAAATCACGCCTGTAATCTCCAAAGACTTAAACAGAGGTGTACTTAACCGTAAACCAATATTGTGCTGGTTACGTTTAAAAATTAGATTATTTTATATAATAATTTTATTACATTATACTATTATTTAATTTACGGACTGATTAGATTAGTTTTCTAATTAGTCCGTCAGATACATTTTCAAAAAATATTGGACATTGTGTTTTCAAAGCACTGTATCGTCTTCATAGTTTGTTCACGTGAAAAAAGAAAAAAATACATGTCCAATATTTTTTGGAAATCTATCTGACGGACTAATTAGATTTTTTTAGTTAACTACCCTATTCCGCTAAGTTCCTTACCTGATATCTTAGTTTCATTTGCCACCATCTTGTGTTCATATTTTGGACTCCATCTTCAAATATTGACCACCGCCACTGGAAAATGCGCAATCAACATGAGATTGAGACTTTAAAGTTTGAAAGAAAAGTATTTATTCGTTTCACACAGACAGAACCAATTGACAAAAAAATAAAAACATAAGAGATACACTTCAAATTAGGACATACTGGGGAAGATATAAGTAAGACTATACTAAATATAGTATAAACTAAACTAACCTAAAAACAAACTAACTATAAAAGGGCATCGAAAAACTCCTTCTCAACGCTGTCAGCAGGTAAAGTGCCCAAGAGACTGGCAGCGTTGCCGCGTTGTATGGCAACACTTAGCCTCTGGCCAAAGAAAAAGCCAGCCCTTGGGTCAGAGGAAGCGGCAACAAGGCGTTTGGAAATATCCTTAAAAAGACTGTGGGCACTAGGACCCCACGGCCCTAGAGTTTCAACCCCAAACGGCTCGACATACTTAGATAAATTAAAATTAGTCCCGTACGAAGCCAAAAGGCCACCATCTCAGCATGGTGCTGTAACATTGACAAATGTCACAGCGCTGGTATTCTTATACTAATAAGGCCCAAGGTGACGCCACGATCACGGCAAAATAAAACTTAAAAATAAAATTTAATAAAAACAATAGTAAAGTAGGCAGTATTATGCAATGATATATTAAAACTATAGATACGTTGTCCGCCCTCAAAAATGACAACATGAAATGAAGCCAATTGGCCGCATCGCGCTTAGTTACGCACCAACCTCTCGCGCGACGCTACGTTTGTTTTTAATTTAAATCGTGTGTGTAAACCTGCGCAAAACATTAAAAAAACAGGCATCCCGCTGTACGGTGTCATATTTTCTTACCCTTTCTTTACGCGTAAAAGTAGTTATATAATGTTTTTGCGCCACCATGTTAGTTCATGACGTGTATAGACACGTCATGGACTATCATGGCGGCGCTTCAAATGCGTCTTTATAATACTTACGTCATTGGTATTATGTAGTAAGTTTCATATTGAAATAGGTAATTATTGGTATCCTAGCTTACCTAGCTACTGGAAACTGATCTCAACGTACTCGGAAAATGCTGAGCTTTTTCCTTTTCAGAGGTTGTAAAATTATCAAATGAGCCCCGTTCTGGGTGGAGCTGTAGGAAGTATCAGACTTCTACTGCCTAAAAACAACCCATCCTTCTTAGCACTTTGTGTCGAGACCACGGTATCTCATTCGAACAACCCGCAGCCTAGACAAAAAGGCTAAACTGATGATGACTTGCTGTTGCTAGGGTGTCTGATCAGCCACTTCTTCTTCACAGCTAAAAACCACTAGGAAATTTCGAAGGGTGGACATTTTGGGAGACTGCCTCGTGTGACCTCTAACGTTCAAACAGTGCTGATTCTTAGCCTTGGTGATGATTTAAAAGTATCTACGTGTTATTAAGACAAGCATGTTACCTGATCCACCATGAACGCGAAGGGTAGGTAGGCCACCTTCTCCAATGCCATCGTCATCAGGAAGTTCATACCTACCTCGTACGGGTCATGACTCCTGGAGGGAACGAACAGAAATATAAAAAACCCGACTGAAAAGACTGCAAAGCAAAACACAAGCACATTTTAAACAAAACTTGGAAGCAGGCGGGGTCCATTCTATTTTCATAAGTTAAACAGGAAGCTAAATATTAATCCTCTCACAATCCACGAAACAAAACAAACACTAAAAACTTGGTTGCTAACACAAAATTACGATAAAACCGAAACTCTATTGCAGCGGGCGTAAAGCATATTATGGTTAACCCCTACAAAATGACTTATCAAAATCCTTATCTTGTCACTCATACACACACCCCCTCACATATCACCACACACATCTCCACACACATACCCTCACACTACTCATACACACACTCACACACCCACACGTTTACTTTCCAAGTTTTTCGAATAAACTCTACATTTCAACAACATTTTTGTTTTTTCTGTAATTGTGTAATTTTTGCAAGGTTGGTGGTATTGAATATTATAACTATAACTTGTGGCCTACATTTTATTCTGTCATTAAATTAATTTAATAATGTATTTGAACTAACACTTGTATTTTTTATTTATTTTTTTAGGTATCATTTGTAGTGAATCAACAATTGGAATTATATTAATTTGTATAGTAATTATTTTAAATTTTTAAAGTCGTAATTAATTTGTCATCAACTAATGATTTTAATTTTAATTCTTATTCTAATTGTAATCATTTTTAATTATTAGACATGTTTAACGTGTTTTTTTAAGGAATCTAATTGAATCACTTAATCATTGCAATAAAATAAGCACCATGTTATTAGGAAGAAGAAACTGACTCCTGAAATACAGATATTTAATATCTAGTTTTGGAGTCAGGGCCTCACAAATATTGTATAAAAAATGTTTTGCAAAATAAAGAATTTATTATTTATTATTATTATTTATTATTTCATAATTTAATATTCAAATGAGCCCCGCCCCGCCTGCTTCCAAGTTTTGTTTAGTTTAAAATGTGCTTGTTTTTTGCTTTTCAGTCTTTTCAGTCGGGTTTTTTAGTTTTTAACTATTTTTTTTTATTTCTAACTTTTTAGTTCTTTAGTGTTTGTTGTTTCGTTGGTCGCGTAAAATACTTCGCAGATGATTGTAATCTCCTTTTAAAACCCTTCATTTTGATACCCTACTCGATGGTTATTGTTTTTTTTTTAAATCCATTATTTGGCCCCCAAAACCAGCAATTATTTTTGTTTTTTTTTATTTATATGTAGCCAGTGACACTCGCGCCATCAAGACGAATCTAACGACTTATATTTCATTCAAATCCCTTCATCCGTTTAGGAGTTATGAGGGAACAAAGAAACGGACACACACGCTAAACACATAACCCTCCTTTTGGGCTTCGCCGCAGTCGGGTAAAAACAGTTGCACTGTAGAAATTCGGAGTACATAGGTCACTCATGATTCTTTTTTGGCCAGGGTTTAGTCAAGTCTGTTGTCAGAGTTTTTATGCTGCCTTTTAAATGCCGTCGAGAGTTATTCCTTCTGGCAAACTGGTTTCCTCACGATGTTTTCGTTCACTGAAGCAAGTGATAATACGCAACAGTACGCACCAAAATCTTAAAAATAAGGGGTGCGCGCCTTGAGTCACACACTAGGCCATACACAGTACTGTACACGCTATTATAAATTGACTACCTGACCCGCGCAACTTCGTCTGCATCACATAATAAAGCTTATATGACGTTCCTCGATAAGAAAAATATGTTTTCAATTCAAACCAGAAGTTCCTGATACTAGCGCATTCAACCAAACAAGCTCAAGCTTTATAAAATTAAATAGTATATTAACTTTAATCGCAATGTACAGTCATGCAACTTGCTATGTTAAAAAGTACAGGAGTTTCAAAACATTCACTCACTTATTTTGATAAAGTCCGACTCTCTGAAGATGAGGTAGATTGTATACTGACAGGGTTGCAGCGTTGGCCACAGCCTCGTGAAAAGCTGGAAATATATAAGAAAAACGACCTAACTACACTGGTTTCTAGATCTTACCTGCAGACGCCAGCACATCAAGGTACAGTCCGTGCCTAGCATTACCTGACCCCTCGTTTAAAGAAGAAGAGGGCAAGTGTTTTGAGGAGAGGGGTCAGGTAATGCTGGACAATGAATCTGACATATTGCTTTTCAATAAACTTCCTCGATAACTGGCTCTTATTGCACTACGATTATAGTTTCGACATGCAATGTATTTCGCACGCGTGCGTTTTTCTTATTTTGCCACAACCAAGGGCGGAAAAGAAAATTACCACAGATACCTATACTAAGTCCAAGGTCCAAATCGATTAAAATCACCTACGACTATAGAGTCGGCGGTATTTTTTTTAATCTCGTCATTTTTATTTGCGTCTTTACAGTGTAAATATTTATTGAATATTTAAATTGTGTATAAACATGATAAAATTTTATAAACACAACAACAATTTTATAAACATTTATTTGTGTTCTTAATTAAAAAATATTTGAATTTTTGTGAGGCTGTTTAGTGAGTTCATATCTTTTGCTTCTTCTCCAATCTGGCGAAATCATAAATAATTTTAGTAGGACTTTTCTACACTTTTCTATACGTTTTATAATACTTATAACATGATTAAGCAGAAAAATAAAAACAAAAAGAATCTCTCCGGCGGGGAATCGAACCCCGGTCTCCCGCGTGACAGGCGGGGATACTTACCACTATACTACCGAAGATGTGTTATCAAGTGCTGAAAATACCCTAACCATTGATATGACATACTCGTAAATTTAATAAACCGCAATATAACATCACGCCCACACAAAGACGGGTAGAAGTGTATAGTTTATTTTTACCCGCGGAGTTCACTCGCGTGAAGTTTTTATAAAATAAAATATTACTTCTCTTTTACTTACATCGGGTCAAGGATTTAATTTTTTATCACGGATTAAGTACTAATTATTTTCCAAAATATAAGTAGCCAAAGTTAGACCTCAAAAGATATAATTATGTCAATAAAAGTCTGTAAAAGTCCCGTCAATATCAGTCCTGTTGATATTAGCCGGAACAAACAGATAGACAGACAATTGAAAATGTGTTTATTTTATAAGTCATTAGCGGACGTCTCGCGGTTTCACCCGTGTAGTTCCCGTTCCCGTGGGAATACAGGGAAAAAAGTAGCCTATATCACCTGGGGATAGTGTAGCTTGCCAACGGTGAAAGAATTTTTCAAATCGGTCCTGTAGTTCGGAGCCTATTCGTTACAAACAAACAAAGAAACAAATCTTTCCTCTTTATCATATTTTTATTACTGTAGAAAGTATTCGGGGACAATAGGTGTGATGTAAAAAAAGCAGTTCCTCACCAGGGTTAGCGCCATCCCTGAAGAGTTGTGGTTGCTCGGAGTATTGCAGATAGTATTGAATGTGTGCCATCTCGTGGTGGGTAGACACCAGGTCTTGCATTGTTACTTCTGTGCATTGCTTTATTCTGGAGACAAGGTTGAAGAAGAAACATTTTCAAAATCAAAATATTTTTATTTCACATACAAAAAGGTGCACGGTTGGGTGCATTGGTCGATTCCTATAGAGAAGGACCGGCAAGAAACTCCAAAGGTTACTCTTTTATTCTTTTAAAATCGTTTGGGTTAACAATAAGGTATAATACACACATGAAGACCATGCAGATTAGTGTCTGAGATGGTCTTTTGAAGAAAGCACCACACAGATTTGAGTGGACCCGTCCAGTCAGTGCAAGCATTTGTCAGTTATCGTGGAGCTCGACTTATAACTCAAGGAGCTCAACGTTTAGATTGATTACACAGCTAGGGATTGCACTTTTTTTTTTTTTTTTTTTGGTGGGTGTAAAATCATCGAATAACCCCTCCCGCTCTTGGGCAGAGCGAAAGGGAGTGTCAGACTTCTACTGACTAAAAACCACCCATGTTCCTTCTTCGCCCTCTATGTCGAGGCCGCGATAACCGTTGGACTACCCGCGGCCACACTACTGCACCTAAATGTACATTTTTGTAATAAGTACCTTTGTTTTTTAGAAATAAATTATTCTTATTCTTAATTATTCTTATATTGGGTGGTTTTTAGTCAGTAGAAGTCTGACACTCCCTTTCGCTCTGCCCAAGAGCGGGAGGGGTTATTCGATGATTTTACACCCACCAAAAAAAAAAAAAAAGGTGCAGTAGTGTTATTTCTAAACAATTGTAAAATTAGTGCTAAGTAATCTATAAGTAAAGTATATTTATCTGTTGCAAGTTACGATAGTGGCGAAATCAAATGTTAGGTAGCGACCTGCCTGATCTAGGTTTATTTAAACCTGTGTTTCAGGCCATCACTTAAAGTGTCGTAATGTAATATACATCACAATCAAAAATCAAAAAATCAAAATCAAAATCATTTATTTCAAGTTGGCCAGTTACAGGCTCTTTTGAATAGTCGAACAAATACTAAATTTTAATAAGCTAATAAACTAAGCTACAGTCCCACTCACAAGGCATAATAACTGTCAGTGTACTGTAGTTGCCGATTCCAAAGCGTTGGTCTCATGAGAAGAATGGCAAGAAACTTCATGGATACTCTTTTAAATCATAATATTGTTACAAAACTTTGGTTACATCATTCATATCGAGATTGGTATATTATCAATATGTAAGTAGGTATTCAATATTTTTTGGAAATCTATCTGACGAACTAACTAGACACTATCCATCAGCGAAGTTTGCTTTCCTTATAAAAAAACTGATTCGCCGAATTGCAGAGTATGTAATTAGATGGATGCGACATTTGCTGATGGATTGTGTCCGCAACAGGTGCGAGAGTGAAGCACTTTTTAGGGAATTGTAGGATTCATTCAATCAATCAATGTTGTCCCAACCAAAGTTTAAATAACCCTCCTTTTGGGCTTCGCCGCAGTCGGGTAAAAAGCTATGTCGTTTGATAACAGTCCATCATACGTGACTTCTGTTTTTTTTTTAATGTTCATATTTGTATAACTAATTAGGTAACTAGATCACGATCATAATTATAAGTTTTAAAGTAATAATAGTAAAAGACACAATGGGGTTGGCATATCTGTTTAGACAAAAAACCCCAAAACAAAAAAGAGAAAAATGAAATAGATTACCAAAAAATATTGGACACGTATGTTTTCTTTTTTCACGTAAACAAACCATATACATATTTTTTTAAATCTCCTTTTGTCCCTGCAATCTGTCTTGACGACATTAAGCTGGAATTTATGTACTTATGTGTATGTGGCTTGCATGGTACAGGATCCAATGATTATGTCCATTTAGTATGACTTCTTATTATTGTCAGAGAAGATGCAAGAAACAAACAATCAAGACGATACAGTGCTTTGAAAACTCGTGTGACATCATATTCTAAGACATTAGTACGGCATTTTTTACCGGTAAATGACGTCACAAACCCCCACTCTAATCTTTAACGCGTTTTATCTTCGTCATTTTTTTATTGATTTGATAAAACAAAAAATACGCAGGTATGCAATATTTTTCGATGATCTAACAGACGGACTTACATATTTCTTTTAGTCAGGTAAAAACCCTATTGTTGTTTTAAATAAGTATAAAATAAATAAATTACCTGTAGTCGATTCTGTTGCACAAATCCCAAGCACTAGCTGTGCACTGTACACTGCGTTGTGCAGGCCGCACTAACATGGACCCGCGCCAGAACTCTGGAGGAACGGGTTTTAGACCCATTGAAGTGTAGAATTCTTCGGCCATTTGGAACATTCTGAGGAAAAAAAGGGGGAGTTCCATTTCTCAGTCGTTTTTCAGCTTTTTAACAGGCAATTTAAATATTATCTAGAATAGAAATAAGAGGAATAGTAGACTATCACTCTATTAGATAACTCCACAAAAACTCAAAGACTCAAATGTTTGATCTGAAAAGCTTAGAAAACGGATAACATACAGGGTGTAAATTAACCCTTTACACATACGTCAACCAAGCATTCTGCACATCAAACTAAGTACCCCTACGCAAACATTTTTGCTGGGAAACTTTTTTTTTTGGGGTCTAAAATCTCATTTTACGGTAAAACTCAATGTAGCATTCCTAAAACATTGTGCAAGTGGATGCTTTGAATAGTAAAAGGGTCATGGAGGTAATTTAAGTAAAGTTATAACCTGAAAAACTAGTATTTACAAAAACAGCTGTGCAAAATTTGGAACTTTGACCCCCAATATCTCCGTAACTAGGGGTTTTCCAGGTATGGTCAAGAACAAAAAAAAAATCGCAGTGGAGAACAAGTGCCCTTCGTTTGCGTTAAGGGTAATTTTACACCCTATATAACAAATTATACGACTTATGTGCCTGTCCCTGTGCGATAGCTACTTTTCAAATTGGAGCACAAAACATCGTTTGGTGTCAGTATTAGGCAAGGTAAGTAACTTTTTCCAAGATCGACAGCCGAACCTCCTGAGGCTCTAGCTTTTTTTTTAAACGTAACCACACTAGGAATTTTTCCTATATCGTGGTTGCGTTCACAAACATTTAAAGTCACATACACAAACACCCACACCCGAAAAAACTATCTGTAAGCCATACAAATATTTATTCCGTGCGGGGATCGAACCCGAGACACGTAGCGCGGCAGTCAAATGCTTGAGCCTTTGCGCCAACCGTGTCGTCAGCATGATATCGCAGTGTGAACGTTACTTCAATATTACTATGATTAGTACCTGAGCGGAGTGAATCCCTGCCTCAGCATCTCAGCAGTGACGTCGACGTTGGGCGACTGTGGGAACGGCATTACCAGGTCCATGATCGACTTCCAGTTCTGGGCCCACATGTTACCTGAGGAAAACATTCCTCATGACTTCGTTAGCCAGTTGTTGGGATCAGTTTCCGGTCTTACCGGATGCAGTTGAATACCAGTACTGTCCAACTTACCGCGGTGTCTCAAGACGAATGTCTGGTTGCGAGTGATTACATGTGGGACCTAAGCGTGGTCGTTCACAATTGGCCTTATCAGAAAGCTCAAAGTCAGCAAGAGACGGAGAAGGCCGATGGGGTTGAAAAGATCTGAACTCCCAACCGCGGAAGACGTTGCGTTGGAAGGTCTCCCATTAGGTGGACCGATTACCTCGTGAAGGCTGTCGATACCGGCTAATGTAGCCACACTTTGGAGAGACCTTTTTTTTTGGCGGCTGGCAAATCATCAAATAACTCCTCCCGCTCTTGCGCAGAGCGTAAGGGAGTGTCAGACTTCTAATATATGTCCAGGCCGCGGTAACTTCTGGACAACCCGCAGCCCCAACATGCGTCGGCCGTTTCGGGGCCCCTTCCATGTTGCTGATATCTCTTCAAACGCGCGTGCAACACGAACGCGCCGTCGACACGGCCTGCCGTCGTCATAAGACGGACGGACGGCGAGGTAGCCTATCTTTCACCGTCCACAGGCCCGCGTCTATGGTAGCCGGAAGCCATCACGTGGCCCCCGACGCACTTGGGAGTGAAATTACGAAGACAACGATGTCTAGCAGTGGATTACTGTAGTCTGATGATGACTTACCCAACAAATGCGCCGGAATGGGTCCATCAGACCGAACGCTCGTCTCGCCGTATCTCTGCACCAATCTTCTCCTGATATAAGTGAACAGTTGTTTGTAGAGAGGCTGTATCTGGTTGTATATCTCCTCAACGCTAGCTCTGAATGAGGGGTCTTCATATGCTGCCCGCATTTGGTCGCCAGCGTCTCGGTATCCTGGAGGAAAGTAGCTCATGAAAAAACAGTTCGTCTTGGGAAGTACGGTCTGTGTCCTGTATTATATGTATTATACAGGGTTATTTGTAAAACACCGTTAACCTCTCAGGACTAAGTTGCTAACATCATAAACAACAACTTTTGTTCTATGAATTTTAAAAATTCATCTTATTCTAGTTCATCAGATTTAATTACAAAAATAAAAATAAATAAATTGTACGCTCTAAATGTTACCAAGTCTGCGAAGCAAAAGAAAACGATAGTACAATAGCGAGGGGAGCGGGGTAAGGGCGGCGGGGTAATCGTAGTGTAGCGAGTTACGACAGTGCGCGACAGGCGTAGGTAGGTACAGCAAAATACTGAGTTGAAATGTGTTAGATAGGACAACGAAATATTGAACTTTTGTTTTTGGTAAATGTTTTGTAAAAAGTCATAGAACAAAAGTTGTTGTTTATGATTGGTAATACAGTCTTGCAAGGTTAACGGTGTTTTAGAAATAACCCTTTATATAAAGAAGATAAAAGGGTTTAGGTAATGCAGTGTAACGCGGTAACGCAAAATCGTCTATGTCAATTGTGTACTATTATTTAACGATTTGGATAACTACTTGGTTGATCAAATCAAGGTTGAATCAGGTTTCAATCTAAAGAGCTGAATATGGTGGCACAAAAACGGGACTCCAGCAAGCCCTTGCCGGAGTCTTGGACCCCTTCCATATTGCGCGTCTCTTTGACTCGCGTGTGGAACGTGGCGTTAACCAGAGCAGTCATCATAAGACGGGCGGACGGACAGTGAGCTATTACTCCCCATCCACAGACCCACGTCTACTTTGGCTGGGAGCCATCACGTAGCCCCCGTCTGCCGCGGCGGCTGGATCCGAATAAGGATGTCTGCCCATAAGCATTCTTAAGATATCCCACAAAAGAATTTATGGACGTCACAATAACTGCAATAAGCGAGTAAGGTTTTCACACAAGAATATTCTTTACGGCCAAAAAGTACTCACCAGTAGCAACAGCAGCTTGATTAGCCAACTGCACATATCTCATAAACCGATTCTTCAACTTCGGTCCAGTCTGCTCCCGAAAACTTCTCCAAACATACAGCAATTCACTCTCAATCCTCGAGTGGGCCAGAATCCTGGATATCTCCGGATCCAACTGCATGTCACAATAGTTGGATTCACTGGATTCAGTGTATGGTTGGTAGTGCTGATACGGTTGGTTGGCGAGTTGATAACCTTGGCTCATGTCTTGGTATTCGTGGCTGTAAGGAACCCTGGGTATGTGAGGATCGTAGGGTTTTTGGCCGTAAGGACAGATTTTGGCCGAGTTGAAGATTTCTTTCATTTCTGAAATTAGTTGTTGGAGCTGAAACAAAGGATTCAATGAGTAATAGTTTTATAAAATTGTTTAACATAACTCAAACATTTAGGTATGTGTTTTTGACTGGTTTAAAATACAAAGGAAAGTACACAGGAGCAAAAGTAAAGGAACACTGGTAGGCATATAGCTTTATTCAGCCTATTTGTTTGCACTTCTGATACACAGGTCTCCTGTGTATGAGAGGGAATCGGCAAAAATTCACCACGCGAGCTCAGTGCGGGTTGGTAGATGTCATGTTATGTCTTCGATTTTTGGTTCTAAGAGATGTTGGTTTCCTACAGACCCTGTAGCTTCAGAGCCCCAGCAGGAACCTGGTCCTAGGACTAGTGGGGGTTTGACAGACAGAGTGTTGCGTCCGTCTCGTAGGAACATTAATTCAAGCAAAATATACTTGCCATTCTTTTATATAGATTAATAGATGTTTACCTTTACTGTTTTGAGACCCGTTTTGATGAAATAAATAACTTGAAGTAATTAGCTGCAGCTACTTCCTCGTATATCGGGGCCGCCACCACTGGACCACTACTCTTCTCTAAAGTATATCTCACCTCAGAATATTTATCATCAGGCAGAGCTGCTCTACTAGCTTGCACAATCTTCATCAGCTGCCTTCTTCCCTGAGGGTCCGACAGCCTCGAGGAGTCGTAAGCAGCCGCTTTCCTCCAGGAGAGTCTCTCGAATTTGGAACTGAGAGCCAGCTCCTCCAGCATACGACGGCGATTGTACTCCGTGATGTTTGTGACGAATTTCCATTGGGACATTGTTACCCTAGGAAACCGAGAAATTGTGTGAGTTGCCGAGAATCTAATCTATTTCAGTGGAATGGAATTGAAGAGGCCTACGTTCAGTGGACAAGTGGAGTGCTGTAAGCTGATGATGGTGATGTAGGTCAGACGGATAGACGCTCTAAAATTTATAAAGCTTAAAGATCGTAGCCATAGGTAGGTATAGGATATGAGTGAAGGGTTGGTAGGTAGGTGGCGTATGAGATTCTTACCTGTAGCACATTCCAGAGGCTTCCCTGTCATACTCTCGAAGAAACTGCGATGCCTCTGCTGTATTTGTGTTGACACCCTGAAAGTTAGTATAATATTTTATTCGTTAAGTGATTAAGTCGTAGTGTTGGCAGATGACATATTAGCCATTGAAAAACCTAGATGAGGACAGTGGAGATTGGCACCAGAATCCCGGCCACCAGGTACCCAGTAGTGAATACCAGTCTTACTAAGAGGTATCACAGTTCCCAGTACTGAGTGGGTTGTGGAGATCAGATAGGCAGTCGCTCCTTTTGCTGCAAAAATGCTGCATCCGGTTAGACAGAAAACCGACCCCAACATGGTTAGGAAAGGCTAAGATGGTCATGAACGTCATCAAACTTGTAATAATGACCTTCCAGTCTTCATAACATAGATAAAGCCAGTTAAAACTTTGTGGTTCACCCAGCAGATCTTCGGAAAACCCTGACTGTCTTAGAGACTGTCATCTAACTCAGAAAAAACCATAGCGCACGATATGAGATGATTGTTACAAAATCGGCGGAAATCCTCACAGAAGTTACAACCTATTAGATGAATTGCAAGCGTTACAGTAATCGTGATGTTAAGACACGGTCGCGGCCTTGGGCGAAGCGATTTGCGACGCGACTCGCGCGTGTGTCATACATGAAATTCTTATCACATACGGCTGTAATCCCTGAAGTTTTTGGCAAAGGTGTACCTAGTAAACCCACATTTCGTGGGACACAAATCCAGACTCCGTCTCCTACATATGTTTATGCGCGTCTGTACAGCTGTGCAGGCTTTGTGGCCGATTGATGGCAATAGGCTCACCCTCTATAACATAAGACCTAAGCATTTTTTTAAATTATTATTAATTATCTTTATTCCAGAAAGGTAACTTATAAGCTAAGTCCCACAAAACCGTTGCAATGGTTTGACTATGGGGTCGATGAGTCTCTTATCATGATGAGATATTTAAATGTAGGTACTTAAAACTAAATATTAAACTTACAGTAAACCTAAATACAACTTAAAACATTTCTAAATAATATAATTTCAATTTAAGTCTAAATCAAATTGTGTTTGTTTTTCCTTATGTCTGCCGGCAGACTGTTTAGTAGATATGGTAATATCTTGTTCATTGTTCTGTCACCAAAGTAATTGGTGACTCTGGGTACATTGAATCTGCCAGCAGCCATAGATCGTGTACTATGGTAATATAAATAACTGGCGAAATATCGGTGTATTAGGTACACCTTCGTCTAACCCTTCCGGAACTACAGGGATGATGTGATGATGTTTCCTCATCATCATCATCATTTCAGCCAAAAGACGTCCACTGCTGGATTTAGGCCTCCTCCAGGTGCCGCCACATTGACCGGTCCCGTGCGTATGATGTTTCATGTATGAAATAAATTCGCGGGCAAAACTGCACATGCATATCTGTAGTCGTTGTCGCAAGATGTGTAGCTTGTGGTCACCGGTTTATAGTGGTTGTTGTGAGGTGACCTTGGTTTGGTGAGACAATGTCTTTTGTTATATGGAATGATGGTTATGATATGTGTCCTATGGCCTTGTGTAGAGGGGAAGCAAGTTTTCTCTTATTTCAAGACTGTAGGTTATTTTTAAATATTAAATGGTTGCTGATGAAGCTTGGGTAGACTAATAGGGTAGTTAGCAGAAAAATTAGTCCTTCAGATTGGTCAGATAGATTTCCAAAAAATTGTCCAATAAATTGGACACGCATTTTTCCTCCTTTTCACGTAAACAAACAATGAAGACGATACAGTGCTTTGAAAACACGTGTGACGTCATTTTCCAAGACATTAGTATGACATTTTTTACCCCCCACTCAAATCTTTGACGCGATTTATCTTCGTAAATTTTTATTGATTTGATAAAACAAAAAATACGTATCCAATATTTTTCGATAATCTAACAGACGGACTAATTAGAATCATATTTATTTAAGTCTTAAACATCCCTATTGGGTGAAATTGATAATGATCGCAGTCACGGGGAAAACAAATGCTTTTTAGCTTCATGTAGTAAATATTTTGATCTGATGAATCTTGTGACCATCTCAATGTCAATTTCTCTTATTCATATTTAAGCTTAATTTTTTTTTTATTTTATTAAATTATAACTTAATTAAACTAAACTTAGTTATGTGTTTGAGCCGTTTGGGGTTGAAACACTGGGGCCATGGGGTTCGAGTGCACACTTAATATTTAATTTCAGGAAATTGCCAAGCAGTTGGTCGACTCTTCACGTGACCAGATGGCTGGCCTATTTACTGGGCAAACAATCAGTATTGTCACCCGACGTGGGAATGCTTCAAGCCATCTTGGCATCATCCATCCTTCTGGGCACTTTTCCTGTTGACAGCAGTGTGGACAAATTCAAACATTGTAGTTTGTAAATAAGGAGGAAAAATATGAAGATCATTTTGATAAAACCGTATTATTTAACTTCGAGTTAAAAAAAACGTAGCACTCACAGAGCTTTAATGATTACTTAGGCCATCACTTAGTAAAGGTTTTGACAGTTTTGTCATACAAAAATATGTCAAATCGTTACTAAGTGACGGCTTAAGTAATCATTAAATGTACCTGAGTACCGCAGTAAGTTTCTTAAGGACTCTGACTATGTCAGGAGGACACGGGCAGAGCAGGAAAGGTTTTAAGCTGGTTTAGTCCGGCATTACCTAAACTATCTCATAGCCCACAGACTGTGACTACCTCGCAGGTAGCCGAGGTGTTCGAGGGTTCTACCAAAACAAAAAAAAACTGGCCAAGTGCAAGTCGGACTTGCACATGAAGGGTTCCGTACGATCGTAGTAGGGAAGGCACCAACAGAAAAACATATTTTGTGATAAGTTTGTTTTTCATAGTGTTTGTATGATTGACAAAGTTATATTTGCGGTTATTTAAATGTGCTATATCTCAAAAACTATTTACTATATATTGTTCAAACCAATTTCGGTGGAAAGTTTGTATTGAATTTTTTATTAGATTTTTCACTCATAGTTTAAAAGTTAGAGGGGGGGGGGGGCACATTTTACCATTGGACTTTGAGAAAAAAAATCAGTTTCAGTTCCATGTTTGGGGAGATCCCTTTGTTTTTTTTTTTTTATATGAAAATCGTAAAGCGGTTTAAAGAATACATCTACGTACCAAGTTTCAACTGTGTAGTTTTAATAGTTTCTGAATAAAGTGGCTGTGACATACGGACTTACGGACGGACAGACAGACATTACGAATCTATAACGGTTCCGTTTTTTGCCATTCGGTTAAGGAACCCTAAACAAGAATATGACTCAAAAGCAATCAAATTCTAAATTAATGAACAAAACAATGTCCGTTAAGTTAACAAATTGACTTCAGTCAGCTATCACTAGCAGACCACTTTCGTTGGCTACCCTAACCATTGTTTCCGAACTGTGATAGACAGACGGATGTACCTAGTGACAATGGGGAGACACTTTCGTTTTTTTCTATTAACGTTATTACAGTTCTAATTTTCTCGAATCAGGTTATACTGGCGTTTCATCAACAGCCTATAATGTTCCCATCACTGCTTGGACACAGGCTTCCTCTCTACCGTTTAGTCCACTTTCGGCCCCTCGGACGAGAAGGAATGCTATAATTCACCATGCCGGACCATACGCTCCCAGTGTGGGTTAGTGATGTCACATATCTTCAAATATTTCGAGCTTATTTGCTGCTTATAGAGGAGCTGGTGGCTAAGCCACAACAGCAGCTTGGGTCGGTTGGGTTGGATCCACGAATGGACCTACTACATATCGAGTTTTCACCGTGCATGGGAAAGCACGTTTTATCTCATTAGAACGTTGACAGTTCTTTGTTACAGGTAGCCAGTGGCCAGAAACTCTGACGACCAGTCCACACGCACGATGTACCGTGTAAACCGAATTTCGCAGGCAAAGCTGTGGTGAAGCTTGTGCTAGTGGCCCATTACCAAGGGGTATTATTTTGGTTTGTGTACACAGAAAATACTTAACAGGACATATCAGCATGCTGAAAGTTGGATTAGAGATTTAGACGCAGAAAATTTTATTTTTCGTATCGGGTATCGCATTTCTAAGTGGAGTTGGGCTGAGAAGATCAGATATGCAGTCATTGCATGTGAAATACTGGTATTTAGCTGCATCCAGTTAAGCGACCCTAACAAAGATGAGAAAAGGATACAATACTATTTCTAGGGACCAACAACGACCCTCAGTCAATGCTATTCAATCGACAAAAGTTCTTGTAGCAATGAATCTTATGAATCTCCTTCCATTTGGGTTGTTACATTTTTCGAATCGATTCCTACTATTTTGAGTCAAAATAGAAAATTGAAGTGCTTTGATAACTTTAATAAACACATAGCCCTTATTTTGGACTTCAACACAGACGGGTAAGACGAACGACACCATATCCACCATACCATAAAAAATGAAATAACCACCTATATTTAGCACATGAGTGTACAGGGCATGACGGTAAACTAATTTCCAAGATTCAAAGCACACTTTTTTAAGGTTAATCTAAAGAGCAATTGGCCAAAATTACTTTTTGTGCATCTTCCGAATAATTTGTCATCTCGGTCATGCTCCGTGCAGACCACGAAGATTGTGAGACAAAAAATTACACTTATAATGACGTACGTAGGTACAAATGTATGTTAGAGGACTACGCTACTTTTTACACGACTGCTCAAAAAGGAGTGTCATATTTTGAGGGTTCTTGTATAAAAAGCCTGCCACACTAATCCCAAATTCTGAAAGTCAAAATCAACAGTGGCAACCCTGCCTTGGATCCCGCACAAAATTAAAAAGAAACAAATAGCAGAGGAGTTCGAAAAATATAATTTCCACTTCCCTCCATATTAGCAGGTTACAGAACAGAACAAGGCAAATAGATACAAAAGGATGTAGACAAAATGGGATAAGCTCGGTTGCCTAAAACCACGGATAAATATTAGAGTTCATGCACGTACATTTGCTGCAGCGATTCAAACGCAAATCAGTCATGATACATGTAATGTAGGGTATTCCTAAGTTGTGTTCCGTGACCTGTCCCATATAAATACCGTTGCCCACCCGCGATGTTTTAGTCAATAAATAGCTACACAACGAACCACTTGTTTACTTCCAAATATCACATTGGCGACGAGGATGGCGAAATTTACCGAATTTGACATGAAGACCGGGAGCTGGCAGACATACTGTGATAGGCTGGAAATGTATTTTTTGGTGAATACAGTGAAGGAAGACCTTAAACTACCGACGCTTATAGCATTCATGGGTGAAGCGGCGTACGAGTTATTAGTGAACTTGTGTAGTCCAAAGAAGCCGGCGAACATGACCTTTACCGAAGTCGTGAAGGTCATGCAAGAACATTTACAACCAAATCCGTCTATTTTGGCAGAACGTTATAAATTTCGACAAAAAAGACAACTACCCGGTGAAAGTATTTCAAATTATGTGGCGGAATTAAAGAAGATTACTCGGTATTGTGACTTCGGGGCAAGTTTAGACGATAATTTGAGAGACCAATTCGTGTGCGGTATTTTGAGTGACTTAAGTAGACAACGATTGTTTGCGGAAGGAAACATAAAGTTCGTGAAGGCGGTATCTGTGGCAAGCGCTTTGGAGGCGGCGGCGGAGCGGGATGCAGCCGCTGTAGACGGCCGGGGCAACGTCGGCGGGCAGGCCGCGTCCGGCGCGAACGTTTTCGAACCGGTGCTCGAAGGTTCCAGAACAAGCGCGGTGTCGCGGCGTAGTTCGGCAGCGTTCGACCAAGCGGGAGACGTACATCGCATGCATGTGGGAGGATGCGCTGCATGCGGGGATTACAGGCACACAAAAACGGAATGCAGATTTACAAAATATCAGTGCAGTAAATGTAGGGAAGTGGGACATTTACGTCGTATGTGTCAGGACAATGGTGCACGTGGTATCGCAGACCATCGAGACCGCGGTCGCGGTGGCGGCGGAGCGGGCAGGACGGGGCGCGGCGCCGGCGGCGCTGGCGCCGGCTCGTCCCGCACGGCCAGCCGGAGCAACGGGCAGACCGGGAAGGCGCGGCCGGGTGCACATGAACGGCCGGCTATGCACACGGTTGAGGCGCATTGGGAGGAAGACGCGGAAGATTGTGTGGAGGAAGAAGAACCGATGTTTCAAATGTCATTAAGCCAATATAGGCCGGTGAGCAAGAACATTCTAGTAAATAATGTAGTGCTAACAATGGAAATTGATACCGGGTCTCCCCTATCTTGTATCTCAAGTCAAACATATGAGAAATATTATTCGGATATACCATTGTTACCATGTAAATTGTCAGTAACATTTTATAATGGATGTAAAGTTCAGCCTATGGGGTATCTCGAAGTAACGGTTACCCATAAAAATCAGAAAAAGACGTTGGATTTATATGTTTTTAAAACGGGTAGTACAACACTTTTAGGAAGGCAATGGTTATCGGAATTAAATATTAATATACCCCCGATAACCATAAATAATGCGAGTCTAACAGACACAGAGTTAACGGTTCCACAAAAGAATAATATTGTGTGTAATATCTTTTCTAGGTACCATGAGTTATTTGATGGCGGATTGGGGTGTTTCACTGGCGGTCGAGGTCCCACTGTTGGCTCCATCAACCAACCCTTTAGATGTATCTGGCATTATCGACCCCGGCCATTTCTGCACAGATTGTGCAGTTTCGACATTGGTTTTCTAACATTTCATCAATCCCCGGCCACCACACATAGCTCCTAGCTATACATTTTGTCTTAATTATTCCCATATAAGTATCCTATAGCGTACGCATCAAGGTCGCTCACCTCCGCGGAATATCATTACAGTCAAATACATAAAGAGGCGTTGGCTATAGTATTCACTGTAAAGAAGTTTCATCAATATTTATATGGCAGACCATTTGTTTTAAAAACAGATCATAAACCATTAGTTAGTATATTTGGATCGGAATTAGGAATTCCAAACATGACAGCTAGTAGGTTACAGAGATGGGCGTTAATATTATCAGCTTATGATTTTAAAATTGAATATGTGAACACAAATTCAAACACAGCTGACGTTTTGTCACGATGAGTAGAAAGTTACAAAGCTATCAGCGAATCAGGCATAGAGGAAGTTCCGGAGCAAACGTATCTTCACTTTGCATCGGATGCCTTGTTACTTAAACATGAAGATATTAGACAAGAGACAAAAAGAGATCCAATGTTAATGCGTATATTGAGCTATGCTAGGGATGGCTGGCCTAGGGAAGTAGAGATAAAGGAACTTAGACCTTATTTCAATAGACGCAGTGAAATATATACCGAGTTAGGTTGTCTTATGTGGGGTCATAGGCTAATCGTGCCAAGATCTTGTCAAGATAGGGTATTGATGGAACTACATGATACTCATATGGGAATAATTGAGACAAAATGTATAGCTAGGAGCTATGTGTGGTGGCCGGGGATTGATGAAATGTTAGAAAACCAATGTCGAAACTGCACAATCTGTGCAGAAATGGCCGAGGCACCAGTACACCACGCACCGCAGCCGTGGAACTGGCCGTCTCGTCCATGGACTAGGATACATGTGGACTTTTTAGGGCCTATCCACGGACATAAATATTTAATCATGGTTGATGCCACCTCAAAATGGATCGAAGCATGCCCGGTCGGTTCGACAACAGCCAAAGCAATAACATGTAAAATAAGAGAAATTTGGTCACGTTTCGGTTTACCAAAACAATTAGTCTCCGATAACGGCCCACCCTTTAGTAGTGAAGAATTTAATACATTTTTAGAAAATAACGGAGTAGAACATGTATTTTCCGCACCATATCACCCAGCATCCAATGGTTTAGCAGAGAATGCGGTCAGGCAGTGCAAAAGAGTTATAAAAAAAGCTATTATTCAAAATATAGATGTAGAACTTGCTCTTCAGCGGTATTTACTAGTGTATAGAACTACGGAACATAGTACCACAAAAGAAAGTCCGTCACAAATATTACAAGGTAGGACATTAAGAACTCGGTTAGACCGACTGAAACCGTCGCGCGAGAAGCAGGTGGCTGACGCGCAGCTCCGGCAGCAAAGCGGGGCAGGCGGGACACACCGCGCTCTCGGTACGGGGGACGAGGTTTGGTGCCGGGTGTACCAAGGGCTTAAGAAGTGGGTTAGTGGTACAGTCATTGAGCGCTTGAGTACTACAGATTTTCAAATAAGAATATTCGATGGCACAGAGATACATAGGCATATTGATCAGTTAAAATTAAAATGTAAGGCAAATGAATCAGAACCGACTAATGTCGTCATAGTCAGCACAAAAGTAACGCCTACAACCTCTAACCGGTCTCTAGGTAATACACTGGTTTTTCCAATAGTACCCATTACGAAATTACCCACCGAGGTGTGCTTAGGTGGAGGTGTGGGAGGTTCAGGATGTGGTAGGGATGAGGTACAGTCAGAATCGGGGTCGATAATGCCAGATACATCTAAAGGGTTGGTTGATGGAGCCAACAGTGGGACCTCGACCGCCAGTGAAACACGGTCCGTCAGAAATAGGAAACCTTCCCAAAGATATGGTCAGCCTTCAGTATAAATAGTTTTGTTTTAGATTAAGTTATAAGTTAGTCAGTAGTACTAGTTTTAAGTTTGGTAAATATAACAGTTAGGATTTTGTAAATAGATTCTATGTAACTATGTTTGTTTGGTTTAAGATAGATAGCCCTTATGGTTAAGTTAGATTAAGTAGGTACTAGTTATAAGTTTTGTAAATGTAGTTAAGCAGTTGTTATTATGTAAGTAGTAAATAAGTAACTGTGTTTATTTTAAGTTAATTAATAAGGGTGGAGGTGTAATGTAGGGTATTCCTAAGTTGTGTTCCGTGACCTGTCCCATATAAATACCGTTGCCCACCCGCGATGTTTTAGTCAATAAATAGCTACACAACGAACCACTTGTTTACTTCCAAATATCACAATACAGAAACAAGTTCAGGTGTATTGCTGTGTATCTCTGCCCAGGATAACCATGATTCAAGACCACTATTATCACGATGCTGTCGCGTTGCAAGCTCCTTCCATTTTCTAGTCTCCGTACCCAAAAAGTCGAGCGTTTTCAAAAGAGTTCACGAAGCGCAAAAAATCCATCAGCTACCAAAAAGCCACCGTGGACGCACAAAAAGTGTCACAAATGATGACGTATGTACAGTACAAGATGGTACATACTTGTATATGTAAGTAAGTTCATAAGCGTGACTAAATACAATAGAAGTATCTGGGTCATATTTACGACGGCGATTCTGTTGGGTAGACTGCATCGTTGCTCCAGTGATCGCAAGTGTGACTGCAGAGCATAAGGTCTTGGGTTATATTCCCGGTCGGGCACAGTGCTATTGGGGTTTTCATTAGAAATTTCTCAGTGGTAGCCACGGAGTCTGCATATGTGTCCGGTTGATAGCAAAGGCTAAAAGGCTTGCCCTTGCCTTACATGGAACTTAAAAATAACTCTAACTCTTTTTTTTATAAAGTTTATATTGCAATCTATCTGGCGATATTCAGCATTAGGTTGGTTTTTTTAGGTCTTGAGCGAGATTGTTCAATAACAATATCGCTTGCTCCTGCACAATAACAGATCTTGTGGGATTTTTCGTTTGAGCCTTAGTGGCGTTTGCACTACTTCCTTCAATAAGTCCTTGACTGGATGTCACGTCGAGTCGGGAAGATCACTTGGACCGATTTGGATTCATAAAAATAACTGGCGACAAGGGGTGTACCGCGTACACTTTTGCCTAATCCTTCAGAGATTACAGGCGTGATGCCACGATGTACTCTTATGTCCCTTACAAGAGAAGCGAAACAAAGTACCAGCCTAGTCTTTCTCTAAAATCTAAATACATCAATCGTAAAACCCTTCACGCTTCTATGGTTCTATCGGTAAAGGTGTATTACTGTTTGTTTTCCATTTATATACATGTCTGCACTGACTATGGCACACGAAATTGCTAAAGAGTGCATGTCTTTTAAACGTGGCTTGGCATGTATGCAAACACAACCATTTATTTGCATGACAACGATGGATGTTATAAAAGATAACATGTACGAATTAAGACTTAAGTTATGAACCTACATTTTAAACTTTAGTTTATTAATTTTAAAATATGCGTATAATCTATTCAGATCCTCTTGCTGGAGATAATAATCCTGGATCGTTAAATTTATGCCAAAAATGTTGATGTCATCTGCATAAACCAAAAAACACTATTTCGAAAGTAGTATATGTCATTTCTGTAACAAAAAAAAAAATAACGGGACATGAATTGAACCCTGAGGGACCCCGGATCTCAGGGTTCAATGCATGTCAGAATGATACTCATTACTCACAACAGTTTGATTGGGGTTACTGATAAAACTAATGACGAAATCAACGTAACAAATTGCCTCAAACGCTGTTGAGCACATTTTGTTCAAAAATATTTCGTGGTTAACTCTATTGAAAGCTTTTTTAAAGTCTATATCAACGGCGTCTGTTTGAGCCCACACATCCTTGTGATAAACAGATGATTCGTAAACATTTTTGATATAACCGTGTTGTTGAGGAACTAATTGTTGATAGGTAAATGAAATTATAGGATACTGGTGTAGGGCCACTTATGTATAATTTTTGAAATTTTGCCTAAAAAGACTTTTGAAGTGTACCATTAATGGTACACTTTTCTTCGCTTTCACGTATTACTGGCGTGATGTTATTTTATGTGCTCAGAGTTTCAGACTTGAGGACATTATTGTACTAAAATCTATCTTTATTGATATCTATATTAATACATACTATAAAGAGAGGAAATATTTGTATTTTTGTATGTAACGAATAAACTTAAAAAACTGGCTAAGTGCGCGTCGACTCGCACATGAAGGGTTCCATGGGGGCTTGGCCTGTTTTTTTTTATTGTTATAGCAGCAACAGAAATACATATTTTGTGAAAATTTCAACTGGCTAGCTATCGCGGTTCTTGAGATACAGCCTGCTGACAGACAGACGGACGGACAGCGATGTCTTAGAGGGTCTCGTTTTTACCCTTTGGGTACGGATAAAAAAAAAACTTTCATCGTTGGAAAGCTACACTAACCCCGGGTAACATAAGCTACTTTTAATCCCTGTTTTCTCCCGGGAACGGGAACTACGCGGGTGAAACCGTGTAACGTTGCTAGTTAAATAGATTTTCCTCTATAGTGTGGAAGCATTAGGATTATTGACAGTTGAAGTTTGATGTGCTGGCTTCAGTTAACGTAATATTTTTATTTTTTTTATTTTTGAGTCTAAGTTGAAGTCTAAGTCTAAGTTCTAGTTTTAGGTTGGAGTATGAGTGTGTATCCAGTCTATGGTTGTATGAAGCATAAACCTCATTTCTAAAAGATTTAGAACAAAGATAGAACCAAACAAAAGACAATGTTGCAATTTCAGATTAAAAAAAAATGTTTTTACCCGACTACGGCGAAGCCAAAAGGAAGGGTAGTGATTTTGTCAGTCTATGTATGTTTGTATGTTCCACCGTAGCGTCTAGACTACTGAACGTATTGTAATAAATGAGGTGTCAATAGATTTGTAAAAATAGCCCGGGTGACATATGGACTACGGCTGTCCTCTATAATAATCATCAAATTATCTACTTACTAGACGATTTTTCTTGTTTAATACTTTTAAGACCGCGGTTTTATTGGTCTGCGTTTTTATTCGTAGTCGGGTATTAGTTTATAAACTTATTTTTTTATTGTCCTGACAGAAAATGCAGTTTTGCTTCTTATCCCTTGGGTATGCCAACTGGCAGCTGCCTCGTAAGCGCGGCTGAAAATGAGGTTCTAAGTTCCATTCTCAGGTAAGGAAAAGTGTTATTAGGTTTTTCTATCAGGAATTTCTCAGGCCACGGAATCTAGATTTGTGCCCGATTTGATGGGAATAGGCTCACCCCTATTAAATGGGACTTAAACGTAACGACAAAATTGTGGTTTACTATTCGCTACAGCTCTGCTAAGCTCTTCAAGGATTACAGGCGTGATGTTATCACTTGGGTCCCAAACTTTGGGAATGATCAGTTGACAGATGAAGTTTACATTCATTCTTGGAAGTGAAAACTTTGTAAGATCTTATAACGAACACAATAGAATTATACATAATGTTTCTTTTGCAAGTCTTACTGCACCCAATCTTACATAAGCCTAAGATTTTGCATCACAATGCACGCGCACCAAGATTTTACGAGATAAAAATACTTAACCGTATAAAATTAACATAAAAGAAGTGTTTAATCAGTGGAAATTTAAATTGAAAATGGATGTAATTGGTACACTTACCATTCTAAAGTACTCCTGCGATACCGCATACCGTGTTAAGAAAGCAAAAAGTATTAGACGCACGGCGCCTTTTCCAGCGTTCATCTTTAAAAAATCTCCCAACTGTCAGTTATAACATCAATTCAAACACTTTTTGCAACAAAACAACTGTTCTTAAACTTTTAATTAACTTGTAAACTTATTATGTGTTTAAATGATTAACGTAAGACATTTTCATTAATTATTCATTTATTTTAACAACTTCGTATTTAAAAAGAAATTTGATTTACATAAATATTCGCGCGGTAATTTTTGACAGGTTATGTTTTTAAATGATTCTAATTAGGCAATGGTAAGCACGTACACAGCCGAGGTTTTATTCGAGGATAATAAATAATAATTTAGTGTTTTGTATAGAAAACTGTCCTCTGGGCTTTCTTGTCGTCGACTGGAGTAATATTTCCGTTGCTTTTGTTTTCTGCATGCTTTGATGAACACGGGGCGACTTGCGAGGGAGTGGCACGAGCCAAGATACGTGTATTTATCTTGAGATTATTTAACGCACAGAATTTATTTTAAGCATACGGTCGATGGGGATCGATTCCTGGGTGAGGAAAGTGTTACCTATTGGGTTTTTCCATCAGCAATTTCTCAGTAGCAATCACGGAGTCTGGATTTGTGGCCGGTTGGTGGTAATAGGCTCGCCTAACATATAGGTAACTGTCGAAATATAAGTGTTCTAATTAGGATTACCTCTACCTAATTTTTCGCGTATTATAATAGGTGTGATGTTATGTTATGTTTATTTTGAACATGCACTTAAAGGTCCATAGGTTTATGGTGAATGCAACAAGGGAGTCCACAAAATTCAAATTTTCTTACGTTTTTTGCAATTTGCCGATCACTGTCAGATTGTATGTTAAATAAAATTAAGATTCGCGACAGTAACAAATGTAACTAGGAAAAGCAAATAAAAAAAACATCAAGAATTCTGTAAACAGAATGCATGAAGAATTTATAAAAAGACCATTTGTAATAAAAAAAGTAAATATTTTTTACTTTATTTATTATTTTATGTCATCAAGACTTTTTTTTAAGAACAATCAACCAGCTTTTTATAGTAGGTAGTTTTGTCAAAGAAGGATTTTAATTGTTATCTAAAACCACCTAAAACTTTGTGAGGCTAAGGGATGGTTTGTTTGAGTTCACATCACATCGGCCTTTATAGTAGCATGTAGTTGTATTTTACAATACGAGATCTAGCCGTCTTTTAGGCACGCGTTCCATGCTTGGTGCTTTATTTTATGCATCACCTTCCACCAGCGGGGCGAGCACGGGCGTACCCAAGACGTTGGTGACAAGACGTTATAAATTATGTCATGTCTGAGAATTTGTCTTAAATGCTAGCACGGGTACCACATGTGATATAATTTAAGACGCGACTTGTCTTTCTTGTTGCTGACTTCAGTGTGACCTAGTATATTAAAAAAATAAAAATGTCTATGACCATCTGAATAGGCGACCAAATAAAATAATACGTATAAAAGAGCACAGTTCATACAGATAAACAACTTTTTAATTTTCTTGGGTACTAATTCATTTTTGACATAACACGTACGCGGCACGTCTTTCATTTTCTTTTTTTATTTATTATTTGATAACTTGCTACTAACTAAAAGTTCTGTTTTTCTTTTAAAAGTTTGATGTGATTTGTTTTGAAATATATTTGTCAGGCGGAAAATCCGTTGGAACTCCCTGTCTGGCAACTCGAACGGATTAGAGGAGTCCCGAATGTTTCTTCGGAATATTTTCCTACTTTGGACCTCTTGCCTTCGGGCAAGAACATAATTATAATAATTTACTGCCATTTGATGCAGTAGTAAGCAGAAAAATATACTTATATTTTTAATTTACTTTTATCACCACCTCCGAACGAATGTGATATAAACGAGCATATTCATCTGTCAAAATGTGACATTTGTTACAAAATGGGTGCGCCCATATTAGCAAATAAGACATAGGAGTCCCAACTAAACGTCAAGAAGTTATATCACATATCAAGAAATTATCTTACGCCGCCGTGCTAGCATTTAAGACAAAACGGTTTTATCGCCCAAACTGTGATAAAATGTGTGACTCATGCCATGTCACTGTAGGCCGTGCTCGCCGGGCTGGTGTGACCCAGGGTCAAGAGCGGCCCGTTTTGCATTAAAAAAAGTTGTGCTGTAACTAGAACAGCCAGAAAATTTTCACAAGTCACCAGATCTATCTCAAGCTAGTTACCTCGTGTGCTCGTCATGCGACGCGTCGTCGCGTGCCTTACTGCGACATACTTGACCAAGACTAGTATTTTGTAGACGAGACATGGCTTGTATAGTGTAGGTACTGTTAGATTTGGTAAATTGCACTTATCATAAATACAATGCGGAAGGAATACTGACGCTAAAACGGTTACCACGTAAGTAATATATTCAGTACATCATTTTCATCAGATAGGCAGTAGCTCCATGTAAAATATTGGTATTCTGCTGCATCCGGTTGGACTGGAAGCCGACCCTGACATAGGTAGTTAGGAAAACGAAAGGAAGATGACATACCAGCAACTCGAAGAATTCTCATTGCCTGATCTTTGCCTTGATCTTACGGATGAGCAATATTCAAACAATACAGGGTGTAAACTAACCCTTCACACATACGTCAACCAGGCATTCTGTACATTAAAATAAGTACCTACCTACCCCTACGCAAAAATTTTTGCTGGGAAATGATTTTTTTTTGGGGTAAAAAATCACATTTTACGGTAAAACTCAATGTAGCACTATTAAAACATTGAGATAATGGATGCTTCTAAAAGTAAAAGGGTCATGGAGGTAATTTAAGTCAAGTTAAAACCTGAAAAACTAGTATTTACAAAAAGCTGTACAAAATTTGGAACTTTGACCCCCAATATCTCCGTAACTAGGGGGTTCCCAGGTATGGTCTAGAACAAAAAAAATATCGCAGTGGTGGGGAGAACAAGTGCCTTTCGTTTGCGTTAAGGGTACTTTTACACCCTTTATATTATGTCGTAAACTCCGGGGTACTACTGTGGAAATTAATGTAAAAACCTCGGAATTTGGCGGTATGATAACCTCGTGCCTCGAAAAACAAGCTAAGCCGTTGGTCCTGCGCTTGGATTTCCGCCGTCCCATCGGACTTTGAAAGTGAAGGAACAGGGAGTGCACCTGTGTCAGCACCCACACTAAACTTGTGCCCTATAATATCTCCTGCGCCAATAGCTAAGATTGGCTGCCGTGGGGGAAAAGAGTCAGGAGCACTATAGAGCTTTACGTTGTTAGAATCTTCATCATCATCAGCCTATAATGTCAACACAGCACCTCCTCTCTATGAGAGGGAATAGGCTATAATCCACCACGCGGGCCCAGTGCGGGTAGGTAAATGTCACAGGTCTTCGAATTTTTGGTTGATATGCCAGTTTCCTCATTTTCCTTCACCGTTTTTGAGAGCAGTGGAGATGATTTTAAATACACAAAGTAATGCGCCTGTCTGGGTTCGACACCACGAGTTACGTTAGTAAGTCGGCCACCGTCACTGGTCCAGCGCTGCATAGACAAAGCCATACGGCCTTATTACAAAAGTGCTTAAACCTGGATTTAACTTAGACTTGGTTTATCTCGCATGCCTCTCATTTCTATAATATTCAAAAGAAAGTGACGGCATGCGAGATAAACCAAGTTTAAGTTAAACCCAGGTTTAACGACTTTTATAATAAGGCCGATAGAGTTTGAATTTGTGCCCAGTTGATGGCAATAGGCTCGTCCACTGTTTTATAAGACTTAAACGGAACTGGTAAAATCGTTATCATCATGTGCTTAGCAATTTAGCGACTGCCTATCTAACCTCTCGGCAACCCAACATAAATGACGTCAACCAAGCATTCTGGACATCAAACTAAGTACCACAACGCAATTTTTTTGCTGGGAGACGAATTTTTTTGGGGTCAAAAATCATATTTTACTGTAAAACTCAATGTTGCACTCTTAAAACATTGTGCTAGTGGATGCTTTGAATAGTAAATGGGTCCTGGAGGTAATAAAACTAGTTTAATTTACAAAAACAGCTGTGCAAATTTTGGAACTTTGACCCCTTAATATCTCCGTAACTAGGGGGTACCCAGGTATGGTCTAGAACCAAAAAATGATCGCAGTGGTGGGGAGAACAAGTGCGCTTCGTTTGCGTTAAGGGTACTTTTACACCCTATATGGTTAGAATAAGGTACCCTAATATAATAACAAAATCGTCGTGTCTATCCACTAATCTTTGCACAATATTTATGTAGGTCCGTCTTAAGATGGAGAGAGCTTAATGATTTGATTTAAGACTGAGACTGTTTGATTAAATTATCTTAAACACGCGATATTGCACGATCATCTGCTAGGCAATGACTTATGTATGTACTTGCGTAGTTTATCGACTCAACATGCAATTAAAAGGAGGGAACATTAAATCATCACTACATTTATTATAAAACAAAGTCCTTCACCGCGTCTGTCTGTTTGCGATAAACTCAAAAACTACGGCACTAATTTTCATGTTGTTTCCACGCGCATAGTGGCTCTCAAGGATGATTTAGAAGGTACCTACATAAAATCCACACGGCCGAAGTCGCGGGCATCAGCTAGTTAAATATAAGTTTATCTGCCTCGTTAGTTTAGTGCTGGCTAAGCATGAGGTCCTGGCAACGAGTCTCGGGTCAGGCAAAGTGTTTTCATCAAGATTATTTCCATAGGAACCATGGAGTCTGGACTACTTGAGACTTGAGTGGAATAGGCATGTCCTGTTAAAAATAACTGGATTTATTTATTTATTTGTTTGTTTATTTATCATCTTACAACTATCTACCTTTACAGGGCAACCCCAATGCGATAAATTCGTCTTAATTACTTAATACTAACTTAATTGTTACTTATAACTAATCACACTAATAATACAAAGGCGAAAGTTTGTGAGTGTGTGATTGTGTATGTTTGTTACTTCTTCACGCAAAAACTACTGCACGGATTTGGATGAAATTTGGTACACAGATAGTTTATAACTTGTTTTTATCCCGATTTTATCTTCCCGTGGGATAATTTTCGAGTTGTAGCGGGTGAAGCCGCTGGTATCTAATAACTAAGCATTCCTTGTGAATTCACTCAGAGAACAACAGAATACTGAATAAGTCCGTCTCACTGCGTTCGGAGTGTACGCGTCATGTAAGTGTTATTAAGTACACCTCTGCGTAGCCCTTTGGGAATTACATGGCGTGATATTATTTATTTAAACAACCGTGAACAAGTGCCTTTTGGCTTCGTTTAGAGTATTGTAGCACCCATAAAACTTTAATGTCTTCGAAAGTCTATTGAACGTCGCCGTTTGGTACCTACACGTGGGCATAGTAATACATTCCCGGCGATAAATATTGCACATCGAGCTTTGGAAAGGTAGTAAGTTATACCTTTGTACAGATAAAGGGCATTTATACTTAAGTACTATAGCCCAGCGGTGGCGGCCCCGACTTACGAACAGTAGGTCGTGGGTTCGAACCCAGGCAGGCACATTACTTTGTGTAATTTATTTCATCACCGTTGCTCTCAAAACGGTGAAGGAAAACATCGTGAGGAAACTTGTCTTAGAACCAAAAATTCGAAGACAGTGACATGGTACCAATCCGCACTGGGCCCGCGTGTTAGATTATAGCCCATTCCCTCTCAAAATAGAGGAGGCCTGTGTCCCAGCAGTGGCAACATTAATAGGCTGTTGATGATGATGAATGATGATGATAGTAATATAGTTAATATAATATAATTGTGACATGACACGTCAGTCATTTTATATATTTATACATATAAACAGGGTGTAAATTAACCCTTCACACAGCCGTCAACCAAGCATTCTGTACATCAAACTAAGTACCCCTAAGCAAAAATGTTTGCTGAGAAATGTTTTTCATCACATTTCACAGTAAAAGTCAATGTAGCACTCTTAAAACATTGTGCTAGTGGATGCTTTAAATAGTAAACGGGTCATGGAGGTAATTTAAGTAACGTTAAAACCTGAAAAACTAGTATTTACAAAAACAGCTGCCCGAATCCCTGAACGAGTGCCCTTCATTTGCGTTAAAGGTACTTTTACACTCTTTATAATATATTAACAATTTATAACTACCTACAATCCAAAGGTCGTGCAATATTTATCGCTGGGTACTGTACTATGACGTGCGCTTTACTGCACATCTCGGCTCTATAACAAACTCGCTTGTGAATCTTGCCTCGAGTGCAGTAACAAAGTTCCCCACTTATCTCAAAATGTGTTTATTTCTTGTCTTTCCCTACGATCCTAAACACAGTCGTGGATTCGTGATGCTATACAAAAAATAAAACACAAAAATCGAAAAATAAACTTTAGCAAAAAATCTGTTTCTGAAGTCGGTGACTTATTTGTTTGTTTTTTTTTGCTACCGACTTGGTGTGATGTTATGTTATGAACTATTTCTTTAGGATTCTATCATCCGATCCTGACTTGATGATCATGGGACGACCTGGGAAGTATACCCTTTCAAACAAAACAAAAAATATCTTAATCGGAAGAGCCACGTTCGAGTAATCGGGGAACACACAATTAACAAAAAATTATCTCCGACGAATTGAGAACCTCCTCCTTTTTGAAAAGCAGTAGTTTCGGTTAAAAAGCAAGCCTTACCTACTTATAGTCAGTAGGTAAGGTATAAAGGCCAAAATTGCCTGAAAATAAATGAATGTTATGTTGTTAAACAATAATGTGACGTTTACTATAGATTCTCGCTCTAATAAAACTCGTGCGAGTACAATAGTGAGAAACACGACACGTCGTCGATACGGTCTGCAAACTGTATTGTTGATGTGGCGTCGCGTCGCTTCGTATCGCTAGTCTTTTGTCTATGCTTAACGTATCACGGGACTTGGTACTCTTCGATAAGTAGCGGTCTACACATACATAATATCACACTTGAAATCCTGTGTGAAATGTACCTAATAGTGGGGAGTTTGTTCCGCCACTTCTTCTTTCCAGCTAAAACACTAGGAAGTGTCGAAGGGTCGGCGTTTTGGGGGACTGTCTCATGTAAATAAGTAAAGTAAATTTGGACGTTCGAAAAGTGCTGATTATCAGCCTAATTTGAATAAATGACTTTTGATTATGACAGCCACATTTATCGCCGCCAGTTATATTAAAATCACAGGGGCGCGCCAACCGGGCCGGGGTCAAGCGGGCACTTTCTACTCTGTGGCTAATACAGTTTTTTTTCAAAATCAATCAATTTCACATAGGTCTACATGGGCACTTATAAAACGTCGACAAAAAGGTGCACGGTTCGGTGCATTGGTCGATTCCTAAGGAGAAGAACCGGCAAGAAAAAATATTTTAATTTTACAGCATTAGTATTTAGATAAGGGGAGACAACGTAGGCCTGACAATAAGTCGTAGGATACTCCACAAAGAGAGAAAAAAATAAAATAAGATTAAAAGTTAACAAGCGTCTTGATGAAAAAATCCATGGTCAGCAGTCGCGCTTGAGACCACTAGACCGCCCGTCGGGGCTGCGGGTTGTTCAGAAGTTACCGCGGGCTCGACATTTATGGCTAAGAAGGAACATGGGTGGTTTTTAGGCAGTAGAAGTCTGATACTCCCTCTCGCTCTGCCCAAGAGCGGGAGGGGGTTATTTGATGATTTTCCACCCGCCAAAAAAAAATCAATAATATAACCATTCAATGGATTAAAGGACATAGCGACTTCCGAGGCAACGATGCAGCGGACGAGCTCGCTCGAAGGGGCTTAAGCATGGCGGCGGTGGGACCAGAACCCATCGTGCCGCTCCCTTTCGGCTATCTTCGCACGTTGGTAAGGAAACGTACCAGAGACATTCATGCCAAGCTGTGGCAAGAACGCGGCGACTGCAGGCAGGCCAAGGAGACGCTTCCCGCCATCGTTGTCACGCCAAACAAGCGCTCCGCTGACTAACCTGCAGCTACGCAGTGACGGCCGCCATCACTGGTCACGGTACTTTTAATAAGCACCTCTTTGTTATAGGTGTCACAGATAGTCCTCTGTGTCGAGCCTGCATGGAGGCAGAAGAAACAGCAGCCCACGTGCTCCTGCACTGTTCGGGGGTTGCCCCATACAGGGCCAAGTACTTCGGTAACGCAGGTACTCTCTCCGCGAGATTGCCGGTAACACCAAGGGGTTGCTGGCTTTTTTCGGGGAGCTGGGGTGGATCGAATAAGATTCCTATCCGTACGCAAAATACGCGCTTTATACGTGGAGTTGCGGACACTAGCCCGATGCATCTAATCTAATCAGGGCTATTGCGTATCTTTTAAATGACAGTGGGTAACCTATAGTGGTTCCATTTTGTACTAAACCATAAAAAAATTGACAGTTCATCCATAGACAATATGATAGCCACTGTCATTTAAAAGATACGCAATAGCCCTGCTGATCTAGGTATGTATTTATTTTTTTTTAGATTTCGCCTAATGTTTAATGAATAACCCTCATTTTGGGCTTCGCCAGCCGGGTTTAGAGTATTCAAATAAAAACACCAAATAGAGTAATAAAATATTGCTTTATTTATTTAATTACATACATAATAACTGTATATCTAAGAATCTAATAATAATTAACTTAAATTATATACAATGAACACATTACCTACTAAACAATATTTAACATAATATGTACATAAGTATATTCACACCTCTCTCCCCTGGACTTAGGCATTAATTATAGAATAAGAGTATTTTTAAATACATTTCATGAACTAAATACAAATGCATGAAGGACTGTAATATCACACTAATATTTTAAAGGCGAAAGTTTGTGAGTGTGTATGTTTGTTACTTCTTCACGCAAAAACTACTGAACGGATTCAGATAAAATTTGGTACACTGATAGTTTATAACCTGGATTTACACATAGGATAGTTTTTATCCCGATTTTATCTTCCCGTGGGATAATTTTCGAGTTGCAGCGGATGAAGTCGCTGGCAACAGCTAGTTAACAATAAAAATGCGAGTCTAGATTTTTTATTATAGAAGTTTTATAATATAAAAGAAATCATTATCTCAAGCTGATTTAATTTGGAATGAATAGAAGTTATAACGAAAAAATAGACCAACAGGAATATAACAAAAAAATAATCAAAAGAGCTGGCAAGAGGCAACAGAGCGTCGAAATATATTATGTGGAGAACAACGAATAATCGGCATAATATATGGATATCAATTTTCCCTCAGCTGGGAGACAGGCCTCCTCTCTAGGATAGGGAATAGGCCAATATCCACCACTGTCGATGGGCTGTAATCCACCTCACGGGCCCAGTGCTGGTTGGTAGATGTCACATGTCTTTTAATGTTTAATTTTAGGACAGCCGGTCTCCTCACGATGTTTTCTTCACTGTTTTGAGAGCAGTGGTGTGAACATAAATTCCACACTAACGCGCTTGTCTGGGATTGATAACACGACAGACCTACCACTGGTCAGCCGGCGGCAATTTAACTATTAAGCCAGCTTTTGACTATGGGATGTAATATATTACATCTTGAGCTATATATTACATCCCGCGTTTGAGATGTAATATATATTATAGCACAGTGTGAAACGTCACGTACAAAATGTATGACGAGCGATAAAATATTACATCTCAAAATGTAATATATATCCTATAATCAAAAGCCGGCTTGACTCACAGGCTACCGTCAAATACGCGCCAATCCAAGTTAATGCGATAGTTGTATTACACTTCACAATTGACAACTAAACGCGTATGAGTCATTTACATCACTGTGTTCATTCTTGCGTATCGTTTTGGAGGGGAACTTAAACACACCCAAAATATGGATGGTAGGTGTACCGAATCAATACATCCACACAAATAAATAAAATTTAAGAGAATGCATATAATGTAAGTATACAATCATTTATGTAAGTATAAATAGTATAGTATCTGTTAAAAAGTATTTCCTTTCTGTTGGTTTAGGTAGAAGGTAGTTGAATTTTATTATTTTAGAAAAATAATTAGTACCCTGAAAAAAACTTGATGTGCTGTTCCCTAATTATATGATTAATTGACTAAAATAAAATGAAGGAACTGTCAGTCTTATTCTACTTGTGTTGATGAAAATCAAAATGATGTCATCCCAGAACTAAACCACAAGCTTGGTGCCATCAATAGTGACCTTATTACAGTTACCATGACAGAAAGTTTCCCCTATGATTGTCACTGCTTTTCAATAAAAAAAACAGGTTTTGAAAAAATTACCTTTGGATTAAAATAACAATTAAAAAAGTAGTTAATAAACTAAAACACCCGACTGAAAAAACAGAAAAGCAAAAAACAAGCACATTTTAAATGAATTATTTCCATCTTTTTAGTTAAGTATTTTATGTTTGTTCTTTCGTTGGTCGCGTAAAATTCTTCGCAGATGATATAACTTTTGTGTTTGTTTATAGGTTTTGTGACTTAGAATTTCTTTTAAGCATATTAGTGTATTATATATTTGTAATCTCCTTTTAAAACCCTTCATTTTGATAACCTACTCGATGGTAATGGAAATAATTTTATTTTTGAAATAAAATTATTTCCCCCCAAAATCAGCAAATTTCTTTGTTTTTTAGTTTTAATGTAGCTAGTGACACTTGCGCCATCAAGACGAATCTAACGACGTATATTTTATTTAAATCCCTTCATCCATTTAGGAGTTATGAGGGAACAAAGAAGCGGACATACATTCATACATACATACATACATACATACACGCCAAACACATAACCCTCCTTTTGGGCTTCGCCGCAGTCGGGTAAAAATAAAGTAATAACATTTTTTAAATACCATTATGTACCTAATACAATAACATATCCCTATTCATCCCATTATAAAAACAAGCTTGAAGATAAATCCATGAAAACCTTACCAATAGCAGTTATTACGTTGGTAGTGCCTCAACATCACTTGTTTCCAAACTCTGTTCATTTTCTAGCACATTCGTAGTATTATACCGCTTCCTAGATGTATCAATATTATGCCTACGCTTCATATGTTTCTTAAAATTAGACCCATTTACGAAGTCCCGTTGACAATAAACACATTTATATGGTTTCGCACCAGTATGCTGTCGTATATGTAAGTTTAAACGGGTTTTAAACCTAAAAGTTTTGTTACAATAAGCACAAACGTAAGGCATTAAGTCTGTATGAACTATTGAGTGTGATTTTAAGTGTCTCTTGACACGGAAGCTTTTACCGCATTGCTCGCACACAAATGGTTTTGCTCCCGAGTGGAGACTGAAGTGGGACTGGAGATTTCCTCGAGCTCTGAAAGCCATCGGACAGAATTCACATTTGAAAGGCTTTGTATCATCATGGGTCATCATATGAGTACTCAAAGTTCCCTTTGTAAAGAACATTTTACCGCATACATGGCATGAGAAATCTCTACTACGCTCTGTATGTATAAGTTTATGCTGTTGTAAATTACTACGGGACTTAAATTCCTTTTGGCAATGTTCGCATTTCAGTTCATTATCAATTGTTTCACATTTCATACGTTTTCTGTAACTTTTAGTGTATGTTACGATGTGGTCTTGCATTAATTGTTCATTTTCAAACATTGTACCGCAGTTTTGACACGTAGTTCTGTATGCGTTGATATGGCTATTGTTTTTATGTTTTTTCAAGATGGAAGCTGTATTAAAATGCTTATTGCAAAATTCGCAGCAGTATCGTAGCCATTTTTTGTGCGTCCGTACATGGTTGACAAATGCTTTGTAATTATTTAAGACTTTACCGCAGTCGGAGCACTTGAATATGCAGCAATGGTCGTGTATTTGTAACGCGTGTAAGCGTAGAGACATGACATTCTTGCATTGAGCATCACAGTCGGCACATCGGCACATATAATCCTCCCAAGTCAAATTTGGTAACTCTTTTTCATTACTTTCGTGGTCATCGGAGTTGTAAGTGGATTTCTTTTTCTTTTTGAGTTTTTTCTTTTTAACAGCCATGTAGAGAGGTTCATCACTATCCGTACTGTTAAAACCATCGGAATTTTGAAGAATTGCGTCCACACTCAGTCTTTCAATCTTCACAGCAGCTGATGCTAAGTCTATCAAAGAATTTGGGTCTACTATTTGCAGTTCCTCGCCGATAATAACCGGTTTTACATCACGTTTTATGTCCTCGAAGTCGTCCCAATCGATATTTTCCGGTTTTCCATCATTGTTTGAGTTACTATTGACATCGGGACACGAATTTTCCTTCCTTTTTTTCCTTTTGACATTTTTCAAGAATATTTCGTTTAATTTAGTTTGAGCAGTTCTTACATTATGTAAAAAAAACCATGTACGTTCTAGTTGATCGAAACATGAGAAGCAAATGCTTTTTGGAAGAGTTTCTGTACTTTTAACATCGATATTTATCCACAACATTTTCATTGCTATTTTGGAGTTGATTCCGACATCTTCGTCTGGCGATATTAGTGTTTCTTTTGTCGTTGGTTCGGCGCACAAGCGACAGTAGGCTTCGTCTTCGTTACACATTGTTGATATCAACTGAATTTACGTAACATTTGATCGCTAAATGTATATTTTTCGGAAAAAATGTAAATACATCCACTCTCAATGATAAACAACCATTTTGACAATAGACGCGTTGGTATTGCCACTACCTCTATTGTCTGTTTCATCAACATAATATTGTTGTAAATGATGTATTTTGAAATATGCTTTAAAAATTTAAACAACGTAAGAATCTTTAAAAGGTTTATTTTTATTTTACGTTACTTAGAAATTATTTTCCAAATGGTTAAAATATGGCAGCACATTAAGTAGCGCCATCTGTTGGGTTACTTTGTTATTTCCATAGTTTACTGCTGGTTCATTTAGTTATTATTTAGGTCACTAGATGGCAGTAATCAAAGTGCGAACTATTCATACCTACCATTTTAGTGAAAATATGTCTGTTCTTGATACCAAATTTCTTCAAAGATTCATTCACTCATTATATTGGAGCGTTGGTTTATGTCTAACCAAACTAAGTCAAAGAGTACTGGCACATTATTCTCATACCTACATAAACACACACCTTGTTCCCATGGGGGAAGGCTGAAACCACAGAATACATCGTCCATGTTTTGTACTGTCCCAGATGGTACCCGTTACCTTTTGCTGAAGTCATTCTCTGGAAAACACACGAAGCCTCTCCAAGGCCACTCTCTCTCAAAATGAAAATGTATCACGAGGTGGAAGGGCATAGTTAGGTACCTACGGATAATGTCAGGGAAAGCAACGCTTACGTAAGTCGGTCCGTGAATGGGTGACCAAATGACCTTCCATAACATACCAAGACCCCTCAGTGCCTTGGAAAGCCTAGGTGGACTATTGAATCCAGTTCAATTACCTTCTAACTCGCAGTTATGGGCCCGAGCGACTGATAACCATTCTTATCAAAGGGTTTAATAACTAAAGGGTTACTAAGTCACAGGCTTCTAGAGAGAGAGACCAGATAGGCACTCCATGTAAAGTACTGGTATTCAGCTGCATCAGGTTAGATTGGTTGGTAGCTGGGGGTCTAAAATGGTCTCTTTAGCAGATCATAATATGAATTGCGTTTATAAGTTTTACTACCGTACACAGAGATATTTAATGATCACTTAAGCCGGCACTTAGTAAAGGTTTGACATATTAATGTATGACAAAACTGTCAATACCATTACTAAGTGATGGCCTAAGTAATTATTAAAGCTCTCTGAGTGCGGCAGTAAATTGGACTTATCATAATAGTAAGTGCGTCTATGACCATATAACGAATTTTCACACAATTCATATTATTTTTCAATTATGATCTATATTCCCAAATTGTTACAAACGCAGTTATGTACTATTATGTAAAGTCAATTTTACGTTTTTTAACGCAATTCATTTACGGATCTCCTAAAGTGGCCATTTTAGACCCCTGCAGGGCTATTGCGTATCTTTTAAATGACAGTGGCTATCATATAGTGTACATCAAATAATGTCAAATGGTTCAGTTTTGTACTAAACCATAACCAATTAAAAGATACGCAATAGCCCTGCAGTAGGGCTATTGCGTATCTTTTAAATGACAGTGGCTATCATATTGTCTATGGATTAACTGTCAAATTGGTTATGGTTTAGTACAAAATGAAACCATTTGACAGTAATTGATAGGCACTATAGGTTAGCCACTGTCATTTAAAAGATACGCAATAGCCCTGCTGATCATTATACGTAGTTGGAATAAAAGCCTAGCCAGGTCGAGTGTCTACACTACAGTAAACCTTGATATTATTATAAAAATCTGGCCAAGTGCGATTCGGAATCGCACATGAAGGGTTTATTTATTTATTTATTTATATTTATGGCACTTCAACGACTTACTCACTAAGAACATACATAAGATTACATCACAAACAGTTTCAAACTTAATGAATTCGTCACTTACAGAAGTGCACAGCACTCACAGAAAAATAAAGGGCAAGTACGACAACAAAAAATAATTAAGGTTACATTAAAAAATAAAGTTACAAAATCAAAATAAAGTTAGTAATATAAATGGGTTTTCAGATAATACATTTTTTTTTAATTTAAACAACTGTAAAGAAGACGATGAAAGTGGATGCAATTAATTAAGAACCCAGCGTCATACATCTTGAGACTCCGATCTGGTTAAAAGCTTCATACGGTATTGACGGAAGGGGTTAGAAAAGATGTCGATGCTACTGGTTCGTGCAGCAATCCTATTATAGTTCCTCATTATACGGTTGATGGGTGCGGTGCTACCAAGGTTGGTACGACTTGCAATGGTAGCAAAAGTTGTAGTTTCGCGACCAGACCTAATAGCTCTCCGTCGAGGTACAGCTATTCTTAGATCAGCTAAAAGATCGGGCGCGTTTACTAAGCTGTTAACTATTTTATAAAGTAGAATTTGGTCCGTTACATCTCTTCGGTGTTCGAGCGAAACCATATTAAAATGGCTGAGTCTATGGTCATAAGAGGAATCTCGTGGGCAGCTAGAGCTTTTAAAACGGAGATACCGCGTGAAGCTTCTTTGAATACGTTCAATTCTGTTTACGTGGACACGGTAAGTGGGGTTCCAAACTGGGGACGCATAGTCCAGAAGACTTCTCACAAGAGTATTGAAGAGTACCTTTAAGGTTGAGATGGACTGGAAATCCCGACATATTCTCTTTATAAAGCCAGACATTTTTGCAGCTTTGGCAGTGATGCTGTTAATGTGGTTGGTGAATGAGAGTTTAGAATCGAGGTGGACTCCAAGGTCCCGGATCGTATCCACTTTTTTAAGAGTTACCCCATTTATTGAGTATGACGTTGGTAATGGTTTACGTTTCTTAGTAAATGTTATGTGGTAACACTTTTTGACGTTGAGGGACATACGGTTTTGAAGGCACCAGTTATGAACCGCGTCTTGGTCATCCTGAAGTAGTTGGATATCATTGTATGAGTTTATTTCTTTGAAGATTTTTAAGTCATCAGCGAACATAGAGCACTTGCTGTGTTTTATTGACAGAATTATGTCATTGACGAACATTAAGAAGAGGATGGGACCCAGATGTGAACCTTGGGGGACTCCTGATGTTGATACATAGACTGGTGACTCATATCCCTTAACAACCACTCTTTGCTGTCTTTCTGAAAGATAAGATTTAAACCATATGAGTAATTGGCCAAATATGCCGAAACCTTCAAGTTTCTTTAAGAGGATTTTGTGGTCCACCTTGTCGAACGCACTGCAGAAATCAGTGTAGATTGAGTCGACCTGCGTGCGAGAGTCCATCAATTCACTTACTTGATTCACGTAGTGGACCAAATTAGTGGTGGTAGATTTACGAACGCAGAAACCATGTTGTTGGGTCACTAATTGAAAATTAATGTGTGATGTGAGTAGAGGACATAGCAAGGATTCAAAAATCTTTGCGAAGATTGAGAGTAGCGAAATAGGACGGTAGTTTTGTACGTCTCCAGAATCTCCCCTTTTGAAAACCGGTACAACATTTGCTATTTTCCATTCCGTTGGAAACTGGGATGTCGCGATCGAGTTATTATAAATTAATTTAAGTGGTAATGCGAGACTGGAAGCACATTTTTTAATAAATAGTGGTGAAATACCATCCGGCCCTGCCCCTTTACAGATGTTAAGCTTTTTTAGTGCTTTAAGAACATCACGCTCCGTGAATACCACTTTACCCAGTTGATGCTGATGATACTTAGGACCCATTTCCACTACCCCAGGTGAACCAGTCGAAGGTGTAAAGTTTGATGAAAAATGCTGAGCAAAGAGGATGCAAACTTCGTCACCACTAGATGCTTTTTTATTACCAAGATACATCTCCGAGGGAATGTCGTTAGATTTAGCCTTTTTCGTTTTGACGAATGACCAAAATACTTTTGGATTGTGCCTTATACTCTTTTCAGTAAAGCAGACATAGTCCTTATAACAGCTTCTCATCATAGCTTTAGATCTCTCCTCTAATAGTCTATACTCAAAGTGGTCCCTTGGGTTTTTATATATTTTATAACGTATTCTTAGTTTTTCTTTTTCATTTAAGACGCTGATGAGAGGCTTAGAGAACCAGAGGGGATACTTATCACTCGGTCTTCTCGATCTAGGGACGTGCTCATCAATTACAACCTTAAGGCGCCTATATAGCTCTGTGACCATATCATCTACATCGGGCAGTTTTGAGAAAAGTAGGTTCCAGTCGAATTCACGAATCTTAGCATTGATAATAGTATAGTTGGCTCTTTTAAA
Source organism: Diarsia rubi (assembly GCA_932274075.1). NCBI lineage: Eukaryota > Metazoa > Arthropoda > Insecta > Lepidoptera > Noctuidae > Diarsia > Diarsia rubi. The sequence continues at coordinate 1,531,256 of OW026440.1, read as the reverse complement.
GTTAAATCTAATAGGAATCTTACTTCTTAATATATCAGGAGACGTGTTACTAAATGATATTTCAAGTGGTGGGTGATAGGCATCTACCACTGACAGAGGGTTATTGCATACACTTACAAATCCTCCATGGAAGTTACAAAATATTAAGGGTTTACGTACTAAAACGGCAAAAAATAGCCCTTGTTGTATGAGAGCCTCCCTTAAATATATATTTTTTGTAGGTAGGTATTTCTTGTTTTATTGACAACAGAAATACCTTGTGAAAATTACAGCTGTCTGGCTAACGCAGTTCTTGTGATACAGCCTGGTGACAGACAGACGGACAGACAGCGAAGTCTTAGTAATAGGGTGCCGTTTATACCCTTTGGGTGCAGAACCCTAAAAATAGAAAAATACGAAAAAATACGATTTTTTACAAAGCATCGCAACCTCTCTTAAGTGCCCCATCGTTCGTGGACCAGTTTATAAACCTACAGTCTGATAGTCCTGGAGCCATTATTGTCCTGGATTGGGTAAACTCCTAGTAAAACAACTTCTATGACCGTTCCATCTTCTATAATTGTTTTCTAGGATCCACAGTAAATACTACTTCGTAACAAGAGATTTTATAAACTTTTAAAGAAGCCATGTCAGCGGGTCAGCCATTGTCAGTGTCGCTATTTTAAAAGGGACAATTAAAGGACAAATGACCACAGATTAATAATAAATCCACGACAATTATATCTCCGCTTGAGTAGATATGGAAGACAAATAGTTAGGTTACCAATCTTACGAAGGGATATATAGGTACCCAGTACACATACTAACGGCGGGTTCCCTATGTAACTTCGAAACACTATCCTTCAAAAATTGTTTCACCAATAACTACACATCGAAGCCTTGACTTTCCCTATGCTAAGATATAATACTACGAAACACTAGCTATAACCCACCAGGCGGGACCAGTGCGGGTAGGTAGATGGCCCATGTCTTCGAATTTTTGGTTCTAAGGCTGTGCTAGTTTCTTCAAGATGTTTTCCTTCACCGTTTTGAGAGCAGTGGTTATGAAAATTTTACACAAAGTTTAGGTACTATTAAGCTAGGGTACTGGAGGTCAGATAAGCAATCGCTCCATGTAAAATACTGGTGGGTATTTAGCTGCACCCGCTTAGACTGGAAGCCGACCTTAGCATTTTTTGACACGGGAGACGCTCCGGGCGTTCTGGGGCCACTTGACGGCTTCCGGTTACCGAAGACGTGGGCCTGTGGACGGTGAGTGATGGGCTAGCTCGCCGTCCGTCCGTCTTATGACGACGACAGGCCGTGTCGACGGCGCGTTCGTGTTCCAAGCGCGCCACAAAGAAATGTCAGCAACATAGAAGGGCTGACGCCCGTCGGGGCTGCGGGATGTTGTCTGACACTCCCTTTCGCTCTGCCCAAGAGCGGGAGGGGTTATTTGATGATATCCCACCCCCCAAAAAAAAGCATTGTTGGGCAAGGCTAGGCAAATGAGATACCTGTACTTTGGAAGGCTAGTCCGTGAATATTTGCTGATGTTATGTAAAGGATCGGCCAGGTCATTGGCTCGAAGGCCCTGCTCTGTATTCTGCAGCCGTCAATATTGTTATTCGCGTTACACAGTGAATTCAAATAGATAGATACCATGTTATACGATACTCCCACATTGTCTGATACGTAGAAACTTTATTGCAGTTGTTGCGACCGAATTATGTCTCATTTTAATCACGAGATCGGTGACTAGATAATAACTGCCACTCCGATCACCCTTCAGGTTAAACCTGCCTAGGTTAGTCGAAGGATGGGTGACCACTACATATCGAGCTTCTTCCGTGCCTCGGAAAGCACGTGAAGCCATTGGTCCCAACTCCCGGCGGTCATCTGCAGATCTTTACAGTCTTTTAGGGTATAGTAAGTCTGACAGCCAGTCTACCATAATCCATCTAAAGTACAGATATAGCTGCATCTGGTAAGACTGGAAGCCAACCCCAATAATTTGGGAAAAGGCGAAAATTGCCTGTAATGGTCTAATAGGGTAGATAACAAAAAAAAACGAATTAGTCCGTCATATATTATAGATTACCAAAAAATATTCGACAAGTATTTTTTTCTTTTTTCACGTAAACAAACAATGAAGACGATACAGTGCATTGAAAACTCGTGTGACGTCATACTCTAAGACATTTTTTTGCGGTCAGTGAACCCACTCAAATCTTTAACTCGTTTAATCTTCATCAATTTTTATTGTTTAGATAAAACAAAAAAAAATACGTATCCAATATTTTTCGATAATCTAACAGAAACGGACTAATTAGAATCATATTTTCTTAAGTCAGTAAACATCTCTATTGAAAAGAATGATTTGAGTTTACAACTTCAAAACGCAGTCACAGTAATTTTTCACAGCATAACATAATTTGACAGTTCCACAAGGATTTTTCTCAGCATCGCTGTTAAGTCAAAAATATTTCTAACCAGCTGGAAAAATCGTTACTATTTAATGTTATAAAGTCTAACTTATGAGTACTACGACCTCCTATTTATATGATAACTGTAAATTTTATAGTTATTTAAATAAACCTATGTTCTACGTAGAATTTTAGTGTTTTTATTAATAGCTACACACTACATAGACAGGGATTCGTATCTAAAATATTTACTTATATAATGAGGGTTGTTAACCCCATGGGTTAATCTTTAGTGATAAGCAACGCTTGCCGAATTCAGGCAATGCATGGTTGCCGTCGGGGCTGCGGGTTGTTCGAATGAAATACTTCGGCCTTGACACAAAGAGCTAAGAAGGAACATGGGTAGTTTTTTGTCAGTAGTAGTCTGACACTTCCTATCGCTCTGCCGAGAGCGGGAGGAGACATTTGATGATTTTCGACCCCCTAAAAATAAAGGAAGTATGGTTGCCTGTTCATAACATAACGAGAACCTTCCGGCTCTGGAAAAACACGTTTTAGTTATTTTTACCTATCGTCATACGTCCGAAACTTAGAGAAGTCTGACAATCAACCCCTAGTAACTGGTTTGTGTAGGTCAGATAGGCAGTCGCTCCTTGTAAAATACTGGTATTCTGCATCGGGTTGGACTGTAAGCCGACCAATAAAGTAATGGTTAGGTTGTTGCTGTGCCTACGATTAAACAGAGAGCCCACCCCCTCTAACAGTGGGGAGGTCTGTGTCCCAGCCGTGGGAACACTGTAAGTTTATTAAGCTAAGCGCTACAAACTTTAAAAACAGGATGTTCCCTTTCCACTCGTACTGCAATAATAAGCAATCTATATTCTGTGCCATCATTGGTAAAATATGAATAACCTTTTCAAGGTTATGTAGATTCCTGTCGGGGCTGCGGGATGCTGTAAGAAATACCGCGGCCTCGACACAAAGGGCTAAGAAGGAACATGGGTGGTTTTTAGTTAGTTGAAGTCTGACACTTCCTACCGCTCTGCCCGGAGCGGGAGAAGTCATTTGATGATTTCCCACCCTTCATAAAAAGATGGGTCCTATACCCTTCGTGTACGGAACCCTAATAAAAAGCACTTATTTCCATTCCAATCGTTCGATTCCCACAGTTTTAAAAGACACACGAAAAAAATCGATAAAACGATGCTATTTACGCATCTGATTCGACGACCAAGTCCTAATAAAAATACCTTCACGGAAAACTTCGACAATAAACTCACATCTAGTAGCGATCATTGAAGACACCGTTATTTTGGGTATTACTTGATAATGTAGTAATGTCTTGGTATGACGAAAAGATAAAATTTAATATGACATCACACCTGTAATCAGATTACAGACGTGGTGTTATGTGCGGGCCTGTGGACGGTGAGTAATGGGCTAGCCCAGCGTCCCGCGTCGGTCCGTCGTATGACGATGCCAAGCATGCAAGTGCCGACGCCTGCCGGAGCTGCAGGTTGTTCGAAAGAGATACCACGGCCTCGACACAAAGGGCTAAGAAGTAACACGGTTGGTTTTTAGTCAGTTGAAGTCTGACACTCCCTTCCGCTCCGCACAGAGCGCCATTTGATGATTTCCACCACCCGCAAAAAAAATAAACGTGATATTATTTCATGAATAAAATACTGAAAAATCATAATAAAAATCATAAAAACACTAAAATATACATAAACGAGTTATAGTTGATTACAAAAAGTATCTCTCCGGCGGGGAATCGAACCCCGGTCTCCCGCGTGACAGGCGGGGATACTTACCACTATACTACCGAAGATGTGATTATAGGTCTTGAAATGACCTAACCATTGATATGTCATTTATTTGAATTCGTTTATCTCTGTATCGGTCATGTAAAGGGGAGGCAATAAACGCATGTGACTATACAGGGTGTAAATTAACCCTTCAGACATCCGTGAACCAAGGGTTCAGTAAATCAAAGACAGACGTTTTTTTTTTGGGGTCATAAATCACATTTTACGGTAAAACTCAATGTTGCACTCTTGAAACATTGTGCTAGTAAGAGCTTTGAATAGTAAAGGGGCCATGAAAGCAATTTAAGTAAAGTCATAACCTGAAAAACTATTATTAACAAAAACAGCTGTGAAAATTTTTTGAAATTTGACCCCCAATATCTACGTAACTAGGGGGTTCCCAGGTATGGTCTAAAACAAAAAAATTATCGCAGTCGTGCGGAGAATAAGTGCTGTTCGTTTGAGTTAAGGGTACTTTTACACCCTTTATGGATGGATATAAATGTTGATGGATGGAGAGGGAGAGGAAGGCCAAAGAACAGATGTTTGGATTGTGTGAGGAATGATATAAATGAGAAAGGAGTAAATGCCACCGTGACGTCATACAGGGAAGAGTTGAAGAAGAAAACGTTAGCCTGTAATGCTGAAAACGGAATATTTACCATCATCATCAGCCTCTATTGTTCCCACTGCAGGGACTCAGGCCTCCTCTCTAGGAGAGGGATGGGCTATAATCCACCACGCGGGCCCAGTGCGGGTTGGTAGATGTCACCATGATATTTACCATGTTTCCTTAAATATCAGGAACTCGAAACAATAAGTCAACAGGGTAAATATACCGTTTTCAGTTTTAAAAATAGTGTTGACCAACTGACTAGTTTAAAAACTTAGACTGCACTGTCTCAGTGCAGTCTAATAGGGTAGTTAGTACAAAAATCTAATGAGTTCGTCATAGAGATTAGGTACCGAAAAATATTAGACACGTATTTTTTCTTTTTTCACGTAAGCAAACAATGAAGGCGATACAGTGGTTTGAAAACTCGTGTGACGTCATATTCTTAGACATTAGTATGACACCTTTTAGCGGTCAGTGACGTCACCAACCCCCACTCAAATCTTTGACGCGTTTTATCTTCGTCAATTTTTATTGATTTGATACAACAAAAAATACGTATCCAATATTTTTCGATAATCTTACAGACAGACTAATTAGAATCACATTTTTTTAAGTCAGTAAAAACCTCTTCTATTCCTTCCAAGAGCTCTTTCCTGTGCCGCCTCAAACCAGCTTTCGTGGTACGTGTCCAGATCGTCACGACACATTTTTCTTTATGTATGTAATTAATGTGAGGTCACCCATCCTCAAACCACCATAGACAAGCTCTATTTTAATCTGAAGATTGATCCGAGCGGCTGATACAACTTCTACCAATGACATTTGTGAAAACAGCATGAACATCATTGCAGCAGTTTTTTAGTTTATCACGAACAGACAGACGCAGCGGAGGATTTTGTTTTGAAATAATTATGTAGTAATTAACTATGTAGGTACTTAGTTTACGAAATGCCCTAGATGTTTACTCAGAATAGAGAGCGACAACTTCTACCAACGACAACAAATTATATACATAATCAATTCAGTAACTCCAGGTCCGTAATCTACAAGGCATGTCTTCAGAATACGATTCTATGATAAATGAAGACACGGTTCGCACATAACTCTTTAGGTGAACTGCATAAATTGCTTGCAATGTTACTGTTTCAATTTTAAATAGGACCAGATGTTGGATATTTTTTTCTGAATCCGTGACCAGAGTTCTAAGTTGGAGATTAAAATTGGGTTATATTAAAAGAGTTTTGTTTTGTTCAATGCCGACTATAATTATTGTTTACATGCTGTCGTTAAAGTTCTAATACCACTTATAGGGTGTAAAAGGGTTCACGTCGGGGCGGGGGGTTGTTTGAAAAGATACCACGGCCTTGACACAAAGGGCTAAGAAGGAACATGGATGGTTTTTAGTCAGTAGAAGTCTGACACTCCCAAGTTTTTAATATTATAACTTCACGACCCCTGAATATGTAAACTGCATCCATCAGCACAATGTTTTGAGTTCTTTACATTGCGTTCCCCCAAAAAAGGAAGGGTTTGTTTACTAGTTTTGTTTATTAGTTCACCACCACAATACCTAAGAGCATAGCTTAACTCACGTGTACGTCAACCATAATACACGATCTATGGCTGCTGGCAGATTCAATGTACCCAGAGTCACCAATTACTGTGGTGACAGAACAATGAACAAGAGAATACCATATCTACTAAACAGTCTGCCGGCAGACATAAGGACTGAAACAAACACAAATAAATTTGGACGTAAATTGAAATTATATTATTTAGAAATATTTTAAGTTTTATATAAGTTTAGACACACACACACAGTTTATTTAGTTTTAAGTAGGTAAATTTATGTATCTAATCATGATAAGAGACTCATCGACCCCCACAGTCAAACCATTGCAACGGTTTTGTGGGACTTAGCTTATAAGTTACTTACCTTTCTGGAAAAAAGATAATAGGGGATCGGACAAAAAAATAATAATTAGTCCGTCAGATAGATTTTCAAAAAATATTGGGTAGGTTATTGTTTAGGTATTTTTCTTTTTTTACTTAAACAAAAAATGAAGACGATACAATGCTTCGAAATCTCGTGAATTCCTCGAAAACGTCACATGGTATGTAGTTCATTTTTCACCAACAAATGACGTCACAACCCCCCACTCATGATCTTTGACGCGTCTTATCTTCGTAAATTTTTATTAATTTGATAAAACAAAAAACACGTATCCAATATTTTTCGATAATCTAACTGACGGACTAATTAGAATTATATTTTTTTGACCCAGTCCGATCCCCTATTAAATAATAAAAAATAACAGTTGTCTGTCAGATTTTGGAAGTTTTGACTCTTTGATGCCGTTTGCTAAAGATTCGGAAGACGGATAGGTAATTGTTTCTTATCAGAAACAAAATTCAGCAACTGACTGTATCTGACCTCCACAATCCAATAGGCATGACGAAAGATTTTGAAATCCTCTTCCGTAATGTGGGTACATCTTTTTTATTTACGAAAAAACCTTTATTTCAGTAATAAAGTAAAGTTTAACGAAGATATAAGCCATTTTTGAAAAAAAAATTAAATAGAGCGCGAAAACAGCTCGCAGTGTCATGGCGTCGGGTCTGACGTCACGCCTATGTAAACATGGAAATGTCAAAGCGCAGCTAGAGGAAACTAAAACAAACATTACCATAATTCGTGTGTTAAAAATGAATAACAAAGTTTATAAGTGGTGTGCGGTGCCTCAGTGTAAAAACACATCAATAGCAATAGTTTTAGCATTACATTGAATGCCAAAAATGTTGTCCTCTGGACCTGCATAGCTGACCCGGTGATTATGATAGTAGGTTGTTACTATGAGAAAAGATACTAGTACATGCTTTGTAGTTACAGAAATTTAATCCTTTTGTTGGTTATTAACTCAGTAGCAAACTTTTATTACAAGTTGCGAAGGAGCTAACCTCAAAAATAAACTGACAAGTTTATTGTAAAAATAACATATGAAAGTGAAAATAAACTAAACTCCTACAAGCTCAAAACGAGTTTGTTGTATTTTTATAGTGTTAGATACTTACAAAATTTACTTACAGGGAGGTTTTCACATTTCGGAACTCGGACGAGCCAAATTCTTTATTTGACCCAAGGAAATCGCCCAACATCAGTAAATCTATCCTGGGCAAATTTGAACTGTTTGCTTTTACAAAGCCTGATTCCATTGCTAAAGATGTTCACAAAGTATTGTAGTAACAAAAAAAATATCCAAATGCGTAATCGGCAGCAAAACAACACAGTGAGCTAGTGACAGCTAGTGATGTTTACATTGGCGTGACGTAGTGCGCTATGATTGGTGTTTCAATCAAAATGGCCGATATCAGTATTTTAATCTTTTATTTTATTAAAAATCTTACTAAACTTAATTTTTTAAATAAAACTAAATCAGTGTTTTAAATCCTTCTCGTATGTAATTTCCCCTAATATCATTAAATCATTGATTCTTTGACTATGTCGTCACGCCTATTCGTACTGAGTAGACTGATAGTCAGACTTTCGTTTGACTGACTACCTGTAACGATTGATAAAGCTCTGTAAAAGGCAGCCGGAACCAACGGCATGTGCTTACCTTGCTGACCAGAGGCACGGAGGAGACACTTGTAATTTAGCATAGAATAAATTGGAAATTATTGAATTGATTGGGGCTGCACAGTGTGTCTTTCAACGACGTTAAAACGTCACCCATAGCCCGTGGGAATAAAAAACGAACAATAACTCATCATAGCGGTTTTCAACGAGTTCCACGCCCAACAGTGGGCATTACTAGTCAATGTACTACCGATACATTACAGAGTATTACTATAATGACATTATTTAGTATTTATTTTATTCTAATCACGGGTAAAAGTGGAGTTATGTGTAGTGTATGCGATTTAAATTCACACGGGGTCAGGGACCTTTGGGTTAGATGAAAAATCTGTGGAGTAGATGTCTGTAGGCAAAGAATGGAAAAGAAATCCACCCTTACATTACAAAGAAAAAAAGATTTATAAAATGGTGGTCCCTGCTATCATTTCTACTTCTTTGGCAGTCGTTACTGGTAGACAGTGGCCTGAAAGTCTGACAACCAGTCTTACCAAAGGCTGTTTTATTACTATATTGCCTAGCACAAACTGGTTTGTGAGGAGGGAGTCAGGTAGGTAGTCGCTTTATGTAAAACTAGCGGACGTCACGCGGTTTCACCCACGTAGTTCCTGTTCTCGTGGACACAGGTATAAAAAGTAGCCTATATCACCCGGGGATAGTGTAGCTTCCCAACGGTGAAAGAATTGTTCAAATCGGTCTAGTAGTTTCTGAGCCTATTCGTTACAAACAAACAAATCTTTCCTCTTTATAATATTAGTGTAGATATCATCCTAGCCTAGCCTTATTCCAACTATGGTGGCTTCGGCTTCCAGTCTAACTGGATGCAGCTAAATACCAGTAGGAGCAACTGCCTATCTGACTCTCTCATAAACCAGTACGAGTATCCTTTGGTAAGACTGGTGGTCAGATTTTCAGGCGGCTTACTACGTAAAGACTGTCGAAAATCTACGAATGACTGCTTGGATTAACAGCTTAACGTGCCTTCCGAGGCACGGAGGGAACTCGGTATGTTACGGTTGACCCCTCCATGAGCCAACCTAGGCAAGCGTCGCTCAACCTAAATTAAATATCGATCCTAGTTACTAGTTATTATTAAACCATGAGCTCCTCCTCTAAAGCAGTGATATTCTTGCTTATTTTTGACAACCGAAAAAAAAAAAAACAAATGACGACTCCATCATTGCTCTTCATAGATTACATCAGTACTCAAAATGAGTCATAGTTTTAGGGGTCTTGGATCTTCAGATCTAGACGCTAGATCTAGGAAACGTGTCTAGGTTTTTGGCTGGAGACGGTAAAATGTGAATTTTGAACTTTTTAGATCTTTTGATGTCTTTGCATGTCTGGTGTTTTTTACCGTCTATTTTTTTGTGATATGAAATTTCGAATGATGTCATTTTGTTTAAGGGTTCCGTTGCATTTAGTATACTAGATGAGGCCGAAATCTTATATTTTTCTTAGAGTGAGTGAGGTGGCCCAGTGGTAGCCGCTCTGACTAACGAGCATAAGTCGTGAGTTTGAATCCAGGCAGGCGAATTACTTTGTGTAAATTATTTAATCACCACTGCTCTCAAGACGGTGAAAGAAAACATCGTGAGGAAACTGTCATGTCTTAGAACCAACAATTTTTATTACATGTGATATCTACCAACCCGCACTGGGCCCGCGTGGTCCATTCCTGTCCTAGAAAGAAGGCCTAAGTCGCGCCAACTGTGGGAACTTTATATGTGCCAGCTTGGGTTCGATCTCCTGACTTACTGTTCGTAAGTCGGGGCTGCCACCACTGGCCCACAACTGCTCTTCCAGCAGGCAGTGGCTCCATCTAAAATAATGGTTTTCAGCTGCAGCCGTTAAGACTTCTGCTCCAAGTGACCCTAGTGGTTCATTTTTAAACATCCGCTTAAGAACTTCCAATTTGCTAGTAGGTACAGAAACAATGGAAATAAATTTTATTAAATTATTTACATAATATTTCTCTTAGCTACTAAGGGTGTAACTGTGTTAGAATATCAGTTTGTTATACACTGGTATACATTTCTATTTTTCTAAGTTGGCAACTACACTCTTCTCGTCCTGTCATGGCTTGCACTAAGTAAAGGTTTTAGTTTGTAATAATAAAATAAAGAAATAAGTTTAATACGTAAAATAGGAGTTTCTCTTTACACGATCGATTAACAAAATATGGTAGCAGAGCGTGGTTAGTAAAATAAGTAAAGGGATTGCTAAAATATCGCAGGATTAAAAAAAGTGAAATTGTCTTCGTGCCGTGGCATAAGTACATGTGTGCTGAAAATTTATAAAAAAAAAATGGAGCGTAATCAACAAATCGCTATACCCATTTTCGATGGAAAAGAATACGCAAATTGGAAAATAAGACTATCAAAATTTCTGCAATATAAAAAGTGTCAAGACGTTATTACGAGAAAAATCAGCACTGATGACAAAGAAAAATGGACAGACAAAGATGTGCAAGCAACAAACTACATTTACGGGGCAATAACGAATAAGCAATTGGAATATATATCAGAGTGTGAAACGGCATACGACATAATTTGTAAATTTGATTCTATGTACCTACAAGGCTCAACGTCCTTGCAAATAGTTTACCGAAACAATCTTGAAAATTTAAAGTTAAAAAACTATCAAGAACTAGACTCCTTTTTTGATGATTTTGAAAAATCAGTAAACGAGCTTAAACAGGCAGGTGCCACTGTATCAGAAAATGAGAAGTTGAATTATATGTTAAGAGCTCTGCCCATTGAATATAGTCACATTGGAGACTTATTGGATGTGTTGCCTAAAGAAGAAAGAACTGTGGAATATCTAACAAATAAAATAAAAATAAAATATTTGGCTCAAAAACCACAAGAAAAGTCAGAAGTTCCAGATAAATCAAATGCCTTTAAAACAGAAACAAAGTCTGTCCCTAACTCAAATTTATGTTTCATCTGTGGAAAACCAGGCCATGTGAAACGCAACTGTTGGTACAATCGAGGACAGCTTAATAGAAATACAAATAACAATAATAATAGAGGAAGAGGTCATTCAAATCGTCGGGGACGTGGTCATGGATTTAATAATCGTGGTCGTGGTAGACACACTGATCATAGTGCATCAAATACACAGAATGATCAAAATGCTTTCCAAACTTCAGCTATTCAAAGTAACATGACATCAAGTATGAGTGAAAATAAGCCAATTAAGAACCAAATTACATGGTTATTAGACAGTGGATGCACGGATCACATAATCAACAGCGATGAGTATTTTGAAAAGTCGGTTATATTGAAAAAACCAGTGCAAGTGAAAGTTGGAGATGGACGGATGCTGGAGGCCACAAAGGTTGGTGACATTAAAATATATTTTCTTGTCTATGGCTCCAAATCCTATTTAACAGTAAAAAATGTATTCTATGTAAAAGAAATGAAGGCAAACTTATTGAGTTATGCAAGGATCACAGATAATAACAACACAGTAATATCAAAAGGACAATGGGCAAAAATTTATGATTCAAATAGAAAAGTAATAGCTATAGTACAAAAGGAACAGAGCTTATATAAAGTGATCAGCTACATATACAATACACAAAGTAAAGTACAAGCAAATCTATGTGAAAGTAAATTGACAGTGAAGGAAAAATTACACCGTACACTTGGACATGTAAATTTCAAATATCTAGAAATCTTATGTAAGGAACAGTTACTGGAAGGAATACCTAAAGAAATTGAATCAGAGTATATGAAGTGTGCTATATGTATAGAGAACAAAATGCATAACCTACCCTTTAAAAACAATAGAAGAAGAGCTGATGATATATTAGAGATTGTGCATACAGATGTAAATGGACCACATAATACAATAGGACATCGTGGTGAAAAATACTTCGTGACATTCATAGATGACTACAGTAAATTGGCAAAAGTTTATTGCATCAAGTCCAAAGATCAAGTTACAGATTGTTTTATAGAATATGTAAATACGGTTCAAAATTTAACTGGAAAAATGATAAAAGAATTAAGATGTGACAATGGTAAAGAATATATGAACAGTAAGATGTATAGTTTTGCAAGAGAAAAGGGAATAATGATAAAGGCATGCCCGGCATATGTACATGAGTTGAATGGAACTGCAGAGAGATATAACAGGACTATAATGGATATGGCTAGATGTCTACTAGCAGAAGCAAGAGTAAATAAATGCTATTGGCCAGAAGTAATTACAACAGCAGCTTATTTGAAAAATAGAAGTTTGGCAAATACTATAGTAAGGAAAACACCCTATGAAATATTCTTCAATAAGAAACCATCAATAGAACAATTGAAATTGTATGGAAGTAGAGTTTATGTAAGAATACCAGAAGAAAAAAGGAGATCAAAATGGGATAAAAAGGCAGAATTAGGAATATTACTTGGTTATGTTGAAGTTGGCTACAAAGTACTGATAAATAATAGAATAATAGTTGCCAGACATGTTGATATTATAGAAGAAGATGTCAAGTTTATGAATAACAATGAAGATTCAGTTTCAAAGGAAGAAAGACTAGAAGAAGAAAAGGAAATAATAAAAAATAACTTACCGGAAGAGACTCAATTAAAAGAAGCAAGTTTTGATGACAACTCAATGAATGATGATCCTAATGACGAAAATGATCAAGGAAGAGCAAAGAGACAAATCAGACGTCCAATCAGATTTGATGAAGAGTTCGGATATTACTGCATTTGTGCAAATTTTTGTGATGCTATGATTCCAGGTACATTTCAGGAGGCGATGCAATGTGATGAGGCCATTCAATGGAAAGATGCAATGGACCGTGAGATGAGCAGCCTTGTTAAAAACGATACATGGAACCTTGTGAGTAGACCAGAGGGCAAAGATATTCTAGATGTGAAGTGGGTTTACAAAAGGAAACCAGGTAACATTTTTAAAGCCCGTTTAGTAGTTAGAGGTTTTCAGCAAAAGGATAATATTGATGATACATACTCACCTGTTGCCAAAATGCAAACATTAAAATTGTTGTTATCTTATTCTTGTCAGTTCAGTTTACACATTCATCAGATGGATGTGGAAACAGCTTTTTTAAATGGTAAAGTAGTATCAGAAGTTTATGTAAAACAACCAGAAGGTTATAATGATGTTTCTAATAAAGTTTATAAGTTAAATAAAGCTCTGTACGGATTAAAAGAAAGCCCTAGAGCTTGGTATGAATGTTTTAACGATTTTATTAAGAATCTTGGTTTTTATAGAAGCAAGTATGATTATTGTCTTTATGTAAAAAGAGAGAGCAATGTAACAGTTTATATACTTTTATTTGTTGATGATTTATTAATTTGTTGCAGAGATACTGACATTATTCATAATATAAAGAAACAATTGCATAATAAATTTAAAATGAAGGATTTAAATAAAGTAAGAAGCTATATTGGTATTGATATTGAATATGATTATGGTAATTCTACAAATGTCTTAACATTGTGTCAGAAAAATTACATAGAGTCTTTAGCTGAAAAATATAATATTAAAAATGCAAAGTTGTATAAGACACCTATGGAACCTAACTTGAAACTAAGCAAATGTGATGTAAATGAAGATGTTAAATATAGAAACTTGATAGGTGCACTCTTGTATATCAGTCATGGTACTAGACCAGACATATCTTACAGTGTAAATTATTTAAGTAGATTTCAGAATTGTTATGATGAAACACATTTTAAATATGCTTTGAGGGTTCTAAAGTATTTGTATCTAACAAAAGATTTAAGACTAACTTACCGACAGAGTCTTAATACTGATAATATTGTAAATTGTTATGTAGATGCCGATTGGGCAGGAGACAATACAGATAGGAAGTCAACTACAGGTTTTGTTATTGAATTGTTTGGAAATCCAATTTATTGGAAATCTAGGAAACAAACTTGTGTAACTAAATCATCTACCTTTGCAGAATATGTTGCATTATCTGAGGCTGTAACTGAGATAAATTTCTTAAAAAATGTAATAAGTGATATGTTCATTAAAATATGTAAACCTATTAAGATTTATGAAGATAATTCAGGAGCACTTGCTATAGCAAAATATGGAAATTTTACTAAAAACTCTAAACACATAGAGATACAATATCACTATGTACATGAAAACTATAAAAATAAAGTTATTGAAATTGTAAAAATAAACTCAGATTCAAATGTTGCAGATATACTTACCAAATCTTTGGGTAAATTGAAATTTCTTAAGTTTAGAGAAATGTTGAAACTAGAATAGAATACTGAATTACTTATGTTAAACTTTTATAAACAAGAAAGTTAAGTTAGTAGATACATAGAAAAGTTAATAAATAAATAAGAAATTTAAGTTACTAAGTGAATAAGAAAGGAAGGTTTTGTAAGTTTGATTTTATTTTGTTAATATTTAAGGTAAAATACTGTTAAACTGTTTAAAGAGGAAAGAGTGTGTAAGCTAGCTACTAGTATTAGTAAATAAATATAAAAGTTATAAGATTAAGTACATAATGTTTAAGTAAAAGATAACTGTATTTGATGCTGCCTAGTAAGAATTTGTTAAAGTAATAAGATGGAAAATAAAAATATAAATGTAAGGAGGCGTGTTAGAATATCAGTTTGTTATACACTGGTATACATTTCTATTTTTCTAAGTTGGCAACTACACTCTTCTCGTCCTGTCATGGCTTGCACTAAGTAAAGGTTTTAGTTTGTAATAATAAAATAAAGAAATAAGTTTAATACGTAAAATAGGAGTTTCTCTTTACACGATCGATTAACAAAATAAACTGAACTGTGGACTACCGACCACGGCCGATAACTAAGAAATACTGATACACTGTTAGCCTGCATCATCCCACAGCTGAGAAAGGTCTCACCCCATAACTTCCACTTGTTCCGATCTAAGGCCAATGTGGACGCCCGCCGGGGCCGCGTGTTGTACACTAGTTATCGCGGCCTCGACATAGAGGGCTAAGAAGGAACATGGGTGGTTTTTAGTCAGTAGAAGTCTGACACTCCCTTTCGCTCTGCCCAAGAGCGGGACCTTATTTGATGATTTTCCACCCGCCAAAAAAAAAAGGCCAATGTGGACCACTGGTCGCTTGTCTTATCCAAACCGTCATCTTCTACGAGGCCTGCCGAGCTGTGATATACACGCCTTTAAAACGGTTCAAACACTCAGGGAAAACGTTTTGTTGGAACAGATATAACAGAAGATTAATATCGATTAAGATTAATATACAGGAGTAATGAAACCACAGATATAACTAGATCGAGCATCGCAAGCTCGGCTTAAGTATTTTATACTTAACGTGGCTACAAACGTAGTAAGGAAGCCATAATGCCTTTTTTTGGCGGGTGGAAAATCATCAAAAAACGCCTCCCGCTCTTTGGCAGAGCGAAACGGAGTGTCAGACTTCTACTGACTAAAAACCACCCATGTTCCTAACCCTATATGTCAAGGCCGCGGTATCTCTTACAACATCCTTGCTTGCCTTGCTGACATCTTTTTGAGGCGCGTGTGGAACACGAACGCGCCGTCGACACGGCAAGCCATAACGCCTGAGAGATATTTTTCGACAGCATGTAAAACCTAGTCAGAGGTCCATGGCCAGTATAAAAATTGTAACACCTGAATAGGCACTAACCACACGATAAATAAAGAGATCGGTTTTGCGGTTAATATGGCCTGGTCACTGCCACTCTAGCATACATATTCTGGAAGCTATCGCTCGACGTCTTCGATTTCACTCTACTTCGGATTTGATCAGTCAGAGATTCCTACTAGCAGCCCTTTGCCCGTAGAGTTGTGGGCCAAAATAATTACGTTTTGGAGCCCTGACACAGCCAGATGACGATGCATTAGACCTCGCAGGAGATGGCGGGACGAGCTGGACAGAACCAAAAACTAATGGTTCCCATTGGCCCTATATCGAAAGATTTGGAGGTCTTTGCACAGTAGAGGGGTGATACAGGCTAACAGTACCAGTAAATACTAGTACAGGATGTTGAGGATTGACCAGTATGAACAAGGCTTTGTATTCTACAGCGATCATCGATCGTAGACCCATTCATCTAGTTACACCTTACACATGAGATATCTCACGGCAACAATAGGTTTTCATTTCGGCGAAGCAAAACATCCTGAAGAAAATTGGCTATGAGCTAGAATGTCAATATTCATTGATCAAACGTGGTGACTAGTGCTCTCTTCAACTTTGTGGACGAATAAAGGATTATTTCTAGAGGTAAATCTATAAATTAAATTGTTTTTGTGTGCCAATTGTCAAATGAGGAAAGAGGAAAATGCAGTGAGGAACGATTTGAGCATGAATGTGGATGAAGTTGCTTCCTCTATTCTTAGACACATAAGAGTAGAGAAAGTAACTTAGTTCTCGCATCCAACGGATCCCTGCAACCTTCACCAGGTCTAATATCAAAGAGGTAAAATTTGTTTGTATGCAGCACTGTTAGCCGTTGGTCTTGACTGTCATTTATAGGACCTTGATAGTCGTAACAGCCAGTGAGCCGTCTGTCTGGCAACCAGCTTAATGCCCGGTATCCACCAAACCAAAGGAGTCGATATATGCCAAATTATTGAATATATATGCCAGATAGATCAGTCAAAAGACGTCCACTGCTGGACATAAGCCTCCCCCAGGTGTCGCCACAATGACCGGTCCCGTGCGTCCCTTCACTAGGTCCTCGGTCCACCTAATGGAAGGAACACGACATCCCTTGGTTAACTGGTTGAACTTTCAGGCATCTGACTACCTGTAATATGTAAAATACTAAGTTATTTACTACTCAGTATTCATTGGTTTCACAGGAAATCGATCCCAACATAGCTACTTCGCGAGAAGGCAGACCGAAGATGATAAGTACAGTCCAAGAGGTGAAAAGCAATTCCTCTTCTTAAAAACAACTTTATTAGACATTTTCACTGCCCTACAAACACTTTTCAAAAACGAAAAATCGTCTAAAATATTCCTTTCACGAAGCACCAAAAACCTATAATTCTCAGTAGGGTAAAAACCTACAGACCCCAATACAGAAAACAATAAAAAAAATCCCGTAAATTTAACTAAAATAAGTTATTCTTGCATGCGGCGCACGCGCGACCGTCGGCGAATTTTTTGCGTCGACGCTTCTAACTGTTGTTTAAACTGTTAAGTTAATTTATCACCCTCACGATATTTGGATTAAGGCTTTTACGGTAAATAATGTTTTTTGTTTATTTTCGTATTTTTTTGTTGTGATAATGTTCTTCGCTCTCAGAACGGCGAAGGAAAACATCGTGAGGAAATTGACATGTCTTAGAACCAAAATGTTCGAAGCCAGGCAGCCTTCTACCAACCCGCACTGGGTTCGCGTGTTGGATTAGAATGGTCCCTCTTATAGAGAGGAGGCTTGGAATTCCAGCAGTGGGCCTCTAATGCTTATGTTACACTAATATGTTTCTCGCGAAGTGACTGCATCCAAAAAACAACGTGAACATACTTATGATAAATGATAGTAATTTGGCAAATAGGTTTTACAAGTCACTTTTTTAAAACAAGACGGGGTCGGTGTTTCGTAGCTGACTCTTAGAACGAACTGCCGAAACAAACTCAGAGGTCAAAGTCGATCTCTTTTAAGGTTCAGAAATAATCTTGATAAATTATGTTTTTTTTTGTTTTTACAAAAATAATTGTGAATTTCATATACATATAAGTTAAGTATCATAGACGGTGTTCTATTGTTGGTGTCTGCCTAGCCCCGTCCGGGGGATAATAGCGTAAGTTTATTTGTGGTGCTGAAGGAATTAATTTTTTAATTATTATGCACAACATGCAGAGGCAAATAATACCTAGTTGACAAAAAAATCTAATTAGTCCGTCTAGTAAATTTCCAAAATATATTGAACACGTATTTTTCAGTTTTTACGTATTTCAAAAATTAAGACGATGCAGTGCTTCGAAAGTCATGGGACGTCACAGTTTGGTCAATTTTTTACCAGAAAGTGACGTCACAAGACGCTGAATTTTTATTATTTTAATTAAACTTAACACACACCAAACACGTATCCAATATTTTTTGATAATCTAACAGACGGACTAAGCCATGCCCATCGTTTTTTTGTCAGGAAACGTCCTTATTACAATTGTCTTCTTCCAATTGTCTTATTACAATTGTCCTATTACAATTTTCTTATTTTTTGGACGTTTCCTTTTTATGTAATCATATATTTTAATTGTTATTTTAACTATTTTTTATTTGGTTGTATACGAGACTGTCTGGCTGTCTGTTTCTTGCTTTTCACCTGAAACTACTAATTCTATTCATAGTATGACTTCGTGGAAGATGATTTTTACCAACGAATTGAACGCGATCAGAGCATTTAAACATAGCAATGATTAGTTGTATTGAAGAATACCGAGTGCATAATACATATGTTGAGTGGTTGTAAGTTCTGGCATCGATGATGATCCGGGTTTGATTCCCAGTACAGGCACGTGCGACATGTCTATCGCATTTTCTTGGAAATTCTGCCACTCAAGGACGTCTATTTAATATAGGGTTTTTAGTCTATACCGTAGTTTAGTTACAAATAGTTATTGGACATCGCATCTCGCCTGTTTTCATAAACAGTTAGTTAAAGGTGTACCTAATAAAACATCCAGATTTCGTGAGTGAGTGTGCCAATCCGAGAGTGAGTGTGTTTCAATGTTAAATAGACCCAATAGATAGGAGTGGACTGAAATCAATGATGGCATTGATTTCAGTCCACTCCCTCTAATAAGGATGAAGGAGGCCGCCGTCCCACTGCGGGTTGTTCGAAATACCGCGGCCTCGACACCAAGGGCTAAGAAGGAACATGGGTGGTTTTTTGTCAGTAGAAGTCTGACATTCCCTGCCACTCTGCCTAGAGCGGGAGGAGTCATTTGATGATTTCGCAACCTCCAAATAAAACTCGAAAATTACTCTACGGGAAGATACAATCTGGATAAAAACTATCCTATGTGTTAATCCAGGGTATCAGCTAACTCCATACCAAGTTTTATTAAAATCGTTCACACTCACAAACTTTCGCCTTTATAATATTAGTGTGATGTGATTCCCCCCCCCCCAAAAGGGGGCACATATTATCCAAACTCCGTGGCCAAATAAGTCATGATAAACCCATCACTTTACCTGACCCGGTAATCAAATGTAATGGACAGCAGTCCCAACACATTCTCAAAAAACTCAAGAAGTACCGTTACCAGTCCTCGACAAGGACCTTGATGACCCAAAACCCAAACTCTGCGATTAGGTATTGATAATATCATACCATAGATTACGTGCAAGCGTCTAGAGAATGTGGTCGATGGTCAATGGTTTATGGTCAACGGTTTGGCGATGTTTTTTGTGTAAGTACATTTGATTTCATGTCATGTACGTTTGAGAGTGGCAAAGCCAAGATCAGTGGGACCGTATGGTTGGCAGAAAAGTTTTTGTTAAGTTTGAGTTATTTTTATTTTATTTTTTCTTTTAGTTTATGATGATTTGACTCGAGATTCTTTATTTGCATGAAATATAGTCTTCAAAATGAAATGGTTTCACATATTTAGTTTACCTCATTCAAATATGCAAACTTAAAATTAAACTATTAATAAAATATTAATAAGTATGATGTTATGATTGACTAGCGAACGTCACGCAGTTTTACCTGCGAATAACCCGTTCCCGTGGGAATACAGGGATAAAAAGTAGCCTATATCACTCGGGGATAGTGTAGCTTCCCAACGGTGAAAGAATTTTTCAAATCGGTCCAGTAGTTCCGCAGCCTATTCGTCACAAACAAACTAACTAATCTTTCCTCTATAAAATATTATTATTATATTATAGTGTAGATGATAATAGGTTACCCCCTATTACACCGATTTATACTTTACCGTCGAAATGTACTATTACACCCATATCTTAAGACAAGTTAAAGTAATTACCTTAGTTTAAGTAATTAATCATGGTCATTTAATAAGTGATTTTAAACAATAAAAAATCTATAGCAAATATTTGTATGCAATAGACAATAATTTAAACGAAGTAAGAACTCGTTACAAGCACGATAGGGCATGAGTTCCTGTTTGCAAATTCCAGGTCGAGCAAAGTGATATTGGTGTTTCCATGAGGACAATCTCAGTAACAGCAACTCTGGATTAGGCTCCCCCTTCAAAATGTCTGTGTGTGTTAGTAGGTACACGTCTGTCATGGATTATGTGATCCAAACATATAAAATTTACCTAAGACGAAATTATGTTTTTCCTACTCCTCCACTGTTATTTTTTTTTGATTAATTTTGTTGCGGGATCCAAGACAGTTAAATTGTTCCTCTGGGACTTCGTCGAGCGTTTTTGTCTCTGCGCTTTTCTGCTCGCCACTGTTGATTCTGGCGCACAGGAGAAAAAATACGTTGGGAATAGTGTGGCGGGCTTGTGTGGAAAAAAATACAAAATTACAAATACTGTTTTTATGGATATTAGTCACTATTTTTATAATTATATTATGGGTGGGAACCTGGTGTCCTGAAACACAGGCTACGAGTCTAGCTTAGGCACCAGTCTCCCACAATAAATGACTTAAACTATATTTAACGTTCTGTCTCAAAACTGTTGTTCTGAATACTGTATATTGTGGTGAGTAATAAACAATTTCACCATTCATTTTCATTCAATTCATTTTCATTTTTTCATTCAATTTCGTTTTTTTTTTTTCATTTTCATTTTTTTTCATTTTTTTTCTCACCTTTGCTTTTGTTTACTTCCACGCTTTCCATGGGACACGGGCGTCCTTCTTAGTTACACAACTTCTAGAAGTATACTTCCCTTATCAATATCAATGACGATAGAAAGAGATTTATTATGTTTCTCAACCAATATTTAAAAAAATCTCATCAGACAACTGTACTTAGAAAAAAAATTGTTCTATTCCTATTGTTTTTTTTTTGATAAATCGACCACATTTTTCTACTATCCGTACCTTGCAATTGCGAATTCCTCAGTTGAGGTACAATTCAGACATTTATAAGAGACGTCCACATCAACAGCAAAGTCTATAGAAGCGTATTATTAGTACTCTCCGGGTGTCCCACAAGGAGATACCATAGGACTATTACTATTTGCAAAGTGATAAAATTGTGTTTCTGAAAAGTGTCTGTGAAAAGTATCTTGATTTGGTTTTGAAAATATCAAAAGTAAGTAAGACTTGTAGTTTTATTATTTCAGTGCTATTTAAAAAAAAAAGTACTGCCTCTGCTTTAAAGCATTTAATTCGTCTGGTGATCTCTAGGGAGGTATGTCCCTATTGGTTATCTGCAGGGCTATTGCGCATCTTTTAAATGACAGTGTGGCTATCATATAGTGTCCGTCAATTAACTGTCAAATGGTTCCATTTTGTACTAAACCATAACCAATTTGACAGTTAATCCATGGACAATATGATAGCCACTGACATTTAAAAGATACGCGATAGCCCTGTTGGACAGGGCGGGATGTCTCAGTGCAGGGGTATTCATTTGGGCCGCGGGTAGTCCACCGGTTATCGCGGCCTCGACATAGAGGGCGAAGAAGGAACATGGGTGGTTTTTAGTCAGTAGAAGTCTGACACTCCCTTTCGCTCTGCCCAAGAGCGGGAGGGGTTATTCGATGATTTTACACCCACCAAAAAAATAAAAAAAGGGGTATTCATTTATTTTGTGTACTTATAAGATTAGATGAATGTAAATGTCTTTTTGTTACTGTATTAACTACCAATCTTTTTAAAGTTTTTGTATACCTACTAACCTTTGAATTGTAGTTGTCCTAAAATAAATAAATTTGAATTTGAAATTTTCGATATCCGGGTTATTGGATTTTTCTTTCATGAATTTTTAAGTAGCAGCTTGGAGTCTGAATTCAGCTGGGTTGACGGCATTAGGCTCGCCCTATTAAATGGGATGTACTATTAGATACACCTCTGCCAAGCCCTTTCAGAAATTACAGGCGTGATCTTAATAAATATTTCTCCAAGCAATTGTATTCTTTTTCCAATCACCCACACTCTTCTTCACAATTTCGACATTTTTATGAGATGCCCACATCACTAGCAGAGTCTGTACAATCGTATTATTGCTACAATCGGAGTGTCTCACAAGGATGGGCAAAGTGATAGTGATCCCACAAGGAGACATTAGTACCTACCCTCATAGTATTCTGCAAAGTGATAAAATTGTGTTTCTGAAAAGTGTCTCTGAAAACTTGATTTGGTTTAAATATATCAAAATTAAGTAGGACTTATTCTTACCCGACTGCGGCGAAGCCCAAATGGAGGGTTATGTGTTTGACGTGTATGTATGTATGTATGTCCCTTTCTTTGTTCCCTCATAACTCCTACACGGATGAAGGGATTTGAATAAAATATACGTCGTTAGATTCGTCTTGATGGCTACATTAAAATAAAAAAAAAAACAAAGAAAAATTGCGGGCCAAATCACGGATTACACGGAATTTTTTTTTTTCCATTACCATCGAGTAGGGTATCAAAATGAAGGGTTTTAAAAGGAGATAACAAAAATATACAAAACTCTTATGTTTAGAGGAAATTCAAATTGACAAATCCTATAAACAAACACAAAAGTGAAATCATCAGCGAATAATTTTACGCGACCAACGAAAGAACAAAGCCAAAAGAAATAAAAAGTTGGAAATAAAAAAAAGTAGTTAAAAAAACTAAAAAACCCGACTGCAAAAACAGAAAAGCAAAAAACAAGCTTGAAAGCAGGCGGGGTTCATCCTAATATTAAATTATGAAATGAAAATATGATTCTAATTAGTCCGTCAGTTAGATTATCGAAAAATATTGGATACGTGTTTTTGTTTTAATAAATTAATAGAAATTGACAAAGATAAAACGCGTCAAAGATAATGGTTGTGACGTCATTTGTAGGTAAAAAATGTACTGACAAGTGACATTTTCGAGGAGTTCACGAGTTTTCGAAGCACCGTATCGTTTAATTTTTTTTTTATGTTAAAAAAGAAAAAATATTTGTTCAATATTTTTTGGAAATCTATAATATGTATGACGGACTACTTAGTTTTTTTTGTCCGATCCCATTATTAGAGCTTATATACATTATTAAACGGCAACTAAATAACAAATATATGTTTTGTCAGACATTTTGCTCATATTTTTTTGTCTTATCTTGTAGCTGAACCAAAATGGCATCATTGCGAGCTAGACATCTGCTGATACTTCTCCTGGCGACGTTCGTGCAGTCTGACCGCGTAGTCAGCAGGAAGATAGAATACGATAACAGTGCCTTCATGAATGCTTTAAGGGTATGTACTGAGGTTTGGTTAGTTTTGATATATCAGAGATTTCTGGGGGTCTAAAATGTTCACTTTAGCAGATCGGTGACTGGCCTGTTGGTCTAGTGGTTAGTGACCCTAACTGCTATGCCGGAGGTCGTGGGTTCGATTCCCACCCAGGACAAATGTTTGTGTGATGAGCACGATCATTTGTTCTGTGTCTGGGTGTAATTTATCTATAATAATGTATGTATTTAGAAATACATAAGTATGTTTATCAGTTGTCTAGTACCCATAACACAAGCTCTGCTTAGCTTGGGACTAGATGGCGTTGTGTGATAGTTGTGGAATATTATTATTATTATTATTTATTATTATCATATTATAGGATCATAATATGAATTGCGTTATTTGTAAAATGGTCACAGATCCTGTTACTATTATGAATAGCCTATTTTACGAATTGTAACACAAACAGAACTCATATTACGATCCTAATCTGCTAAAGTGGCCATTTTAGATCCTCAGTTCGTTTTCATTAGTTTGTTGCAATGAAATAGAGCCTAGTATATTTTACATTGTTAACAATTCATGACGTATCTTCAATAAAATTATATTACATAGATGTTTTTAGATATCAAGGGGCCGTCAGTTTCAGCTTAAAATCAAGTTTGTGGGGTTGCAATTCTCGTCCCACGGCCGTCATCTTGAAAAAAGGGATGATTCAAACGGCTTTAATGATTTATCTGACGAACTATGTCTCACAAAAACAATTTATAGCATTTTTTTTTTCAAATACGATTATCTACAACTTTTGTTTAAACTTTTAGTCGTAGAACCGAAAATAAAAAAGTTATTGTAGTTCGTGTACGCTTATGTAACTTTTCAATGGTTTAGAACTAATAATAGCATGTTGTTGTTTGCAGGAAGCATCAAATCAAACACAAGCAGACACATTGAACCTACCAGCAAATGCATCATCTATCCGAGAGAACATCACTGATACATTCAGGTAAGTAACTGTATTCATCATAGCCTATAATGTTCCCACTGCAGGGACTCAGGCCTCCTCTCTAGGAAATGTATGGGCTTTAATCCACCACGCGGGCCCAGCGTGGGTTGGTAAGTGACTGTATTCATAAACTATCGCTTCGGTGGTCTAGTGGTTGTAAGCGCGACTGCTGAACATGAGGTCCCGGGTTCAACTTCCGGGTGGGGTAAAATGTTATTGGGTTTTTCCTATCAGGAATTTTTCAGTGATATTCATGGAGTCTGGATTTTTACCCGAATGACGTTATTCGCTCCCATTAAATGGAACTTTTAAAAAAGCATAACTGGCGAAATATCTCGTACTTTAAGGTATACCTCTGACTCGGAGATGTCTTTCTTACTCCTCCGCTATTATTTTCTGATTAATTTCGTTGCGGGATCCAAGACAGTTAAATCGTTTCTCTGGGACTTCGTCGAGCTGCATTGTCTCGGCGCTTTTCTGTTGGTTGCCACTGTTGATTCTGGCGTACAGGAGTTACATTGGTTTGGAAATAGTGTGTTGTGTTTTGTATCCCTTTGGGGATAACAAACATGATGTTATGTTCTTTTTTATTGGGACATGCCTACCACACTATTACCAAACCAATATAACGCCTGTAAGCCAGAATCAACAGTAGCGACCAACAGAAAAGCGCCGAGACAATGAAGTTCGATGAAGTCCCAAAGAAACGATTTAACTGTCTTGGATCCCGCAACGAAAAATTTGAAAAGAATAGCGGAGGAGTAGGAAAAACATAATTGTTGTTATGTTAATAACTAACTTCACTTTCCCTCCAGCTGTGAGAACCGAACCTATGGTTACTACGCGGACGTCGACAACGACTGCCAAGTGTTCCACGTCTGCTTACCCTCACAGACGCCGTCAGGTCGCAATGTTACCTACCGCTGGAGCTTCATCTGTCCTAATGAGACTGTGTTTAATCAGGTATGGCTAAAAGTTTCATCTATTCATATAACTTCTTGATTGGTAGGGTGAGAAGCATGACAGAAGACACATATCTATCGTGCATTCGTGCGTGCTTTTTTGCTTGCAGTGTTCGTCGTTGCGGGCATTCGGCAGCGTAGTTCGGCGTGGTGGCTTTCGGAATGACGTATTGCACTCGTAGTTTTTCGTAGTTTTGTTTTATGAATTGTTCTTATGACATTCAAAAGTGCCAGTAATGGTTTAATTGAAATAAATGCTTTGAGTTTGAGTTTGAATATCTTCGAATTTTAAGGTTCTAACTGCCGCACTCTGAAAGCTTTAATGATTACTTAGGCCATCACTTAGTAATGGTTTTGACAGTTTTCTCATACAAAAATACGTCAAACCTTTACTAAGTGACAGCTTAAGTAATAATCAAATATCTCTAAGTATGGCAGTTAGACTTGCCATTATGGCATTTCCTCACGATGTTCTCTTTCACCGTTTTGAGAGTAGTGGTGATGAAATAAATTACACAAAGTAATGCGCCTGACTGGGTTCGAACCCACGACTCACTGTTCGTAAGTCGGGCGTGCCACAACTGGGGCCACCACTGCTCAAATAGTACCATTCAATTCACAGGTCGAACAATCTAATAAATGCCATTCTAGGCGTCCGTTTCTTTGTGGAGCAGAACCGGCGTTGAGCCAAGCATTTTTATCAGCGATATCATCGTCCAACTTGTAATATGCTTGCTTATAATGCATGTTTTCGTCTCAATCAGTTCAAGAATACTTTGTGGAATTTTGTTATAGCATCTCAAACAGTTCACAATGAAAGATGTGTCTACTTTAGCGAGTCTGAAGCTTGGCTGAACTAATTGGTCTGTGTGCTATATTAGTCGATTCACTAATAGGGTAGTTAACAAATAAAATCTTAATTAGCCCGTCAGATAGATTTTCAAAAAACATTGGACACATATTTTTTCTTTTTTCACGTAAACAAACAATGAAGACGATACAGTGCTTTGAAAACTCGTGTCACGTCATTTTCCAAGACATTAGTATGACATTCTTTACCGGTGAGTGACGTCACAACCCCCAAACCTACAAATCTTTGACGCGTTTTATCTTCGTCAATTTTTATTGATTTGATAAAACAAAAAATACGTATCCAATATCTTTCGATAATCTAACAGACGGACTAATTTGAGTCCAATTTTTTTGAAGTCAGTAATTCAATAAATATTTTAATTACAGGAAGTCTTAACATGCACAAGAGTAGCTGACTCAATCGACTGCAAGGACTCCCCCGACTTTTACCACTTAAACATGGAAATAGGCAAGGAATCAAACAAAACTGAACCCGCCAAAGATAAGAAAGATAACAGGAAAATACAAAAAAGAAAGCCAGAGAAAAAAAGAGAGAATATAGTCATGGCAAATGATGTAAACGACTTTATGAACGAGAAAATGCAGGGTCATTTACAACCAATAGAATTGACTAAGAAGGATGAATATGGTCCAACCCTGATTGAAGCAGTAATTGAGAGTGTAGACCCTGAAACGGAGGATGTGGAACAAGAACAGGAGACAGGAGAAGAGATGGACAGAATAGTGATGGAGAGGAATATGAGGAATGAGAGGCAAATGAGACGAGGCATGTTTCGGTTTAAAGGAGATGTGAATCAATGAATATTTTGATTGATTCAAAGATTTAAATGATTGATTCAAACAATGTGCTGAATGATTTTAATGAATTAATTGACTGTTTTGATTAATTTATTAATTGATTTATGTTCTGATTGATTTTTGGCTTGTCAATAATTTTATTAAAACTTAAATTTTACGTAAAACAACTGGACTACCCGTTGTTTTAGTAACATGAGCATGAGCTAAACTTGCGTCTAGTATCGAATCGTATTCAAAATCGATTTAAAGTGTTATTGGGTTTTTCAACGATAGTCCCATCCTATTAGGTACATGGAATTTAAACACTACTAACTAATAACTCCTATCTAACTGTTCTGAGATTATAGGAGCGATGTTGTCAGATTCTACATTTATTTTAATAGGTTGATAGACCAAAAATCAACATATTGCTTTGAAATCAATAACGATGATATTTCTGCCTTGTACTTAAGTTTCCCAGTGGCCAACTCATTGTAATCTAAGTTACAGTAAGTTAGTTTTAAGTTATTGTAAATAGTTTGAAGTAATAAATGATAACGTTCATTTGTATATTTTAGATGTCTTTCTTTTATTTTTAAACACACTAATATTATAAAGGCGAAAGTTTGTGAGTGTGTATGTTTCTTACTTCTTCACGCAAAAACTACTGCACGGATTTGGATGACATTTGGTACACAGATAGTTTATAGCCTGGATTAACAAATAGGATAGTTTTTATCCCGATTTTATATTCCCGTGGGTTGTAGCGGGTGAAGCCGCTGGCAACAGCTAGTAGTCTATATATTTGACGGCACGGTTGGTGCAGTGGCTGAGCGATTGGACTGCTGCGCTGAGTGGGGTTCGATCCCCGCACGGAACTAATGTTTGTATGGCCTACAGATAGTTGTTTACTGTCTGGGTATTTGTGTATGCGAGTTTAAATGTTTGTGAACGAAATAAAAACTTCCACGCGAATTACTTTTAAATTAAAATATAGTATTTGCTACACACTAAATATGTTTAGTGGTACGTCTTATGGCTGTTGATGATGATGATGAAATATATTTTAATTTGCACACCAAAAATACATGAGTCGGTAAAGAAAACGTTGTTCCAATGAATTTTGTAGATTGATTACATGAATTTTCAAATCAGCAGATTTGTGGATTTAAAATTTACTTGATAATAGATCGAAGTCGCAAGCAACAGCTAGTATGCCATAAGTTTTAGTAGACCGTTTCACAGTGTAAGATGAAATGCACTCGTGCGTGTATGTTCCACTCAATATAGTTGATAAGGTCTTGAAAAGATCGCTACTAGATAAAAACAGCTGCTCTGATCAATCTTTAGGTTCAAAGTCAAAGTCAAATTTAAGTCAAAATATTTTATTTCACATAGGCCTACATGCACTTGTAAAACGTCGGCAGTAAAAAAAGGAGCACGGTTCGGTGCATTGGTCGATTCCAACGGAGAAGAACCGCCAAGAAACTCCAAAGATTAAAAGAGTAATCTTTTAATCTTTTAAAATGGTTTAAAATTGTTAGCAATAATCTTGGGACACACATGAAGGCTATGCAGATTAGTGTCTGAGATGGTCTTTTTAGGAAAGCACCACACAAATTTGAGTGGACCCGGCCAGTCAGTGCAAGCATTTGTCAGTTATTGTCGAGCTCGACTTATAACTCAAGGAGCTCGACGTTAAGCCGCGCTTGCATGCGTTGCCGAGTAGGTATACCGAGTTTTCTTAAAGCTTCGGAAAACACACCCTGGTGGTCATTTGTAATCTCTGCCAGTCAGACAGGTAGTAAGTAGCCTGAAAGTCTGTCTCAAGGTGAATGTAGCTTTCTAATGGTGAAAGAAATTTTGAAATCGGCGCAGTAGTTTTTACGTTTATTCATTACAAACATACACAAAAAAAATCTCGTTATAATATTAGTGTAGGTTAGGACTTCAGAGAGGATCCTCCTAACAATACGAGCTGTGTTCAGAAGTGTTAGTGTCTAAACTAAGATATGCCTTTTACCCCAGACTAGCAACTAAAAACTTACCTGACGCTAATACTAAATGTCTGCCTAGCAATATCATTTTAAATCGCAATATCAACAACCGTGTCCACGATGAATAATATTTACAATTGGAATTTACAGCATTTAATCTGTGTTACTTCTAAATCAAAATATTGTATGCAAATTCTCAGACCAGTCTGTGATAGGCCAAACTTAGACTTAGACTAAGTTAGACTGAAAAAGGCTAGGTAGGTGATGATGGATCTAGCCTTTTCCAGTCTAACCGGATTGAGTTGAATATTTCACATAGAGCGACTGCCTTTCTGAACTCTTGTATCGTAGGTACGTTTACAAACATTTAAAATCACATTCACAAACCAAACACCTAGATCCGAAACAACTATCTGTAGGCCATACAAATATTTCTTCCGTGCAGGGATCGGAACCGCGAGCCCGCGACACGCAGCGCAGCGGTCCACTCGCTCAGTCACTGCGCCAATCTACAACCTAGTAAGTTACTGAGGATATGATAGCCCTTGGTTGTCAAAAACGAATTTCAAAGATCTACAAATGACAGCCCGGACCACTAAACCAAAATTGTACGAAGATCCGTGTCGAAACAGCGAATTGAAAGAAAAATACCAACATGGTTGCCAATCTATGTGTCATCGAAAAAAATAATTATTTCTTATCTTCCACAAAATTAACATTTCCATGCTTGACATCAATCAAATAGCTGCCTTTTTAATCGTGAATTAGTATCGAGAAGCAATTTTATAGATTAAAAACAACAAAAAATGTTATGAAAAAAATGTTCGTGATATTTTTAATTTTATTCACAAAAATTTTGGCTGATGATAGCGATGAGGACCAATACCTTGATCTCTTGCCAGATGAAGAAAAACAGCAGTTTTTAGAAAATGTTGCTAGAAGGATACTTAATGATGTTGGAAGCAAAGCGAACGTAACAAGCGCTCGGAGTGGAGAAGTGTCCGAAGATGAGTTGAATCAACACTCTGAATATGCCAATTCAGCTATAAAAGAAGAAGAACAAAGTGTTAACAATAAAGGTGATGCAAATGACGAAATATCTAATTCCGCGTCTGAAGAAAAAGAGGTTTTAGGTGTGCAACCTTTAGATACTGAAAAAACAGCTTCACGAACTGAACGAGTGTCTGATGAAGGCACTTCTAATAATAATACAGTTGAAGACACTACCGATAACGGTCCTATTATTAAAAGATCTATAGACAAAGATCATGCCTCCTCCAAGACTGTTCAAAGTCATGAGACTTCTGAAACACTGCAAAAAGCATCACCAAAAACTTCGAAAGAGATGAATGATTTAGAAGCTGAAGAAAAAGAGGTTTTAGGTGTACAACCTTTAGTAACTGAAAAAACAGCTTCACAAGCTGAACGAGTATCTGATGAAGGCACTTCTAATAATAATACAGTTGAAGACGCTACCAATAACAATCCTATTTTAAAAATATCTGTCGATGACGATTATGATTCTAAGACTGTCCAAAGCCATGAGACTTCTGAAACTCTGCAAAAAGTATCACCAAACACTTCGAAAGAGATGAATGATTTAGAAGCTGAAAATGAAAAGTTCATGAGCGCTAACAATACTTCAGATGCTAAAGTTGCATTTGAGAAAGATTCGGAAGCGATAGAATCTATAAACGCAGTAAATGATGTGGATAAAGCAGCGTCAGTACAAGGTAATCAAACCGATGATGCACGAAATGTATCAGTAAAATCTATACATGAATCTCGTAGAACAAACAATGAAAACGGCAAATTTACAGCCAATATAACAGATACTGATACAAAAACTTCTGTAATTGAAATTGTAAACTCTTTGAATAACGTTTCAGGTACTAAAGAAGAGGT
The DNA here is from genome assembly GCA_932274075.1 of Diarsia rubi. Taxonomy (NCBI): domain Eukaryota; kingdom Metazoa; phylum Arthropoda; class Insecta; order Lepidoptera; family Noctuidae; genus Diarsia; species Diarsia rubi. The sequence continues at coordinate 1,499,963 of OW026440.1, read as the reverse complement.
TACAAGTAATTCTTCTGAGACTGATAGTAATAAGAGTATTTTATTTGAAGGTATGACGGAACTAGGAGAAACAAATGATTCCGAATCGCTACTGAAGCCTAAAAATAATGTTTCTAAAAAGGTTGAAAACGAGGATGTGACAAAATCAACGATAAGCAATCGTGATTCATTCATTGAAGAACCTACAGAATCTGTCACAGATGCTACAAAATCTGGCACAAAAACTGCAGAACCTGTCGCAGATGCTTCAGATTCTGATACAAAAAGTAGAGAATCTGTCGCACATGCTACTGAATCTGATACAAACGCTACAGAATCTGTACCAGAAGCCACAGAATCTGACACTCAAACTACAGAAGCTGTCATAGATGGTACAGAATCTGATACAAAAACTGTCGCAGATGCGTCGGAATCGGTCACAGAACCTGCAAAATCTGTCGAAAAGAGTCCAGAATCTGTAAGAGATGCTACAGACTCTGTCACAGAAACAATAAAACCTGTCAGAAAATCTGTCACAGAAACAATGGAATTGGTCCCAGAAACGAGAATTGAATCAGAAGTTGTGACGAGAGAAGCACCAACAGATTCCAGTAGTGCCCTTTTTACAGCTCTAAGTATACCTGTTGCTACAACTGAAAAAATAAACATAATAGTTGAGGATTTCACGTCAGCCCCTACTCCAGTAACAACAGTTCAATCTACAATATTAGAACCGGAAATAACTACAGAAAATAATAAAATGGTTATCAATAAACGAGTAGTTTCATCAGAGGAAGAAACTCTCCCAGTTATAGACTCTGACGAAGATACTGACGAAGTCGAAGACGCCGACGAAGACGCTGACGAAGACGCTGACGCAGAAGCAGACGAAGACTCTGTAGAAGCAACAACGAAAAAACATAAAGTGATCGTGCACAACCCTGTAAAATACACCGTAGGCCCGAGAGGGAAGAAAATGACGAAAGCAAAAAAAGATGACGCACAAAATGCAAACTTTATCGAGTTGGAAAAAGTGTATTACAATCAAAACAAAAGCTATCATAAAGTTCCAGCAAAAAAGGAAAACGTTCATAAAGTTGCAGTAAAAAAGGAGTACCATGTTTATGAAATCCGTAAGTAGCACTTTGAATGATAGGTTTTGCTTTATTTTACTACTGGGAGCATTATCTTCGGCAGCCTTGTTCCATCCACTGCAGAGTAAGAGCGTTCTTTTGTACCATACTTTACTTAAGTAGGAATCTGAAGTAAGTCTTACCCACCCATCCAGAGGACTTGTTCTTAGAGTATCGATGACAATTTAAAAAATCTCAGCTCAAAATCTCGCGACGAGTTTGGCACTTTTTGTAGCGTATATTAGCTTCTATGATGTTCAAGCAATATGACAGCCAGGATACACAATATCAAGTAACCCACAGTTGGTGGGGTAGCACCATATTCACACTCCAGGTCAGTCGAAAGAGATACCGCGACCTCGGAACAAAAAGGGATAAGAAAGAACATGGGTGGTTTTCTAGTCAGTAGAAGTCGTTTACCTATCCATTTGCATAAAATTTTATGACCTGAAATAACATAAACTTTTATTTCACCTAATGGTATTCTCCATAACATTATTTACGGATAAGCTTTCGTAAAATTTCTCTAATCATACTAATGATTAAACATAACATTTATGCATACTAAAACATATTAAATTTAAAGTAGTAGGTATGGAAGTTAGGAAAAACTAAAACTATAACCCCCCAGCCTAAATAAGGGTTAGAAACCAGGACCCGACGGTCAGCAGCGTCGCTTGCAGTCACCAGACTTAGGTGTAATTGGGAGTGAAAATATCGTATTAATAGGTATCGTCATCTTAAACTAACTATTTTAAACGCAAAAGTATGTGAGAAACAATGGATAGATGCATGTTTGTTACTCTTACACGCAAAATGCACAGAAACGATCAAAATGAAACTTACCAGTAAATTTTTTCTTACTAACTTATATCCACAGCTTTGCGTGTGTAGAGCTGGGCAATTGCCCAACGGGTTCATACTATCGAGATAAAATGTACGTGTTAATCCAGGTTTTATCCATCTTATGAAACTTGGTCATTAATACCATGATGCACATGAATAATACAAATGAACAGGGCAGAACAATAGATCAACTCAATACATTGTAAAGATATTTTATCAATGACGGGACCCAGTAAAATAATATAATCTTATCATATATTACTGTTTTTTTTTTCACAGCCGCCGACCAACCCCCATTCACCAAAGACGAATCGCCCGTTGCAGATCAGCCATCCTACGTCCCTGTATACAACTATGCACCGGACCATGCTTACTTTAACCCCCAAAATCGTCTAGGACCAAACGCTGAAGACTCTAATGCACAAACAAATGCCTTCTTCAAAGATGACGACGATAATATCAAAATAGAAACGATAAAAATTAAAATGGAGTACGATAGAATCTATGATAATTCTAAGAAATTCGATAGTAACCATAAAATCCGCAGTATGCCTAAAGAATATAGACAGAACACAGAACAACCAAAATCTAGTGGAAATATACATTCTGTAGATTATTTTGATTCTGATTATTACTTCGGAAGAGAAAATGAAGGAATAGCTAGAAAATCCTATGGTAAATTTCCTGATTCCTACGAAGCTGAACATCCGACTCACAGTATACAAGAAGGCGATTTAAAGAACCATCTAAGAGCAGTGCGGAATATATTATTCGAACAGAAATCTTTTGGTCTAGTTGAGAGAAATAACTATGAAGCTAGCGTTGAAAAAGCATTAAGAAAGGATAGTAAAAAAAATCTAGATAAAAAAATTATACGTACAGGGAAAGACAGATATTTTAAACATAGAAATAATAATAAGAGTAAAAAACGTCAAGACTATAATGGAACTAAACATAAAGGCAACGACAAGAAAGGATTTTATCTTATAGACGACTATTTAAAGGCATACATTAAGAAATTATTTAAGAAGTTCGCCAGATCTAAAGTTGCGCCACAACCATTTGAAAATAAAAGCCGTGAAGCGGGGGCTTTTTCAAGACAAGACAAGGCAAAACAGAGAGCGGTAAAAGACATAACGAATAAAATTAAGATTAAACAATTTATAGATTTACCCGTTTTTCACGAAACTTTGAAAGCAAAACCAAACCAAGATGACATCTCTAATGATGGCAGTGTTGACGACAGTGTAAATTTTGGTCTTAAAAGTAATGAATTTAACGTTTTTAAGCAAGTTTTGAAGGATATGGTGGCATTAGATAACAAGGCTTTAGTGCGGTTTGATTGGTTGGGAACAGCCGTAGATATACAAGCAGCGTTGCAAAAGATATTTGAGTTGACGTAAGTACTATTACGACCTCTTAATATTATAAAACAAAGTCCTCCACCGCGTCTGTCTGTCTATTCGCGATAAACACAAAACCTACTGCACCGATTTTCATACTGTTTTCACAAATAGATTAAAGTGGTTCTCGAGAAAAGTTTGAGTACCTATATAATTTGATCGACATCCACGTGGGCGAGGCCGCGAGCATCAGCTAGTATAGTATTTTCGCGTCTGTTATCCTTCAGCTTTATAAAATTAAAATAGTATAATTCTTTATATTATTTTCCAGTGCCTTAGTAGAGAACGAAGAATATATTCACCCATCAGACAAGGAAATTTTAAAATATATTCTCTTCATACATAAGTTGGCTTCCGATACTAACAAAGCCAAGGAGTTAGAGGCTCAACTGAGGAAGAAGATGACTGTCCCTAGCAAAAAGAAAAAGAAGAAAATCTCAAGAATGCTAAAAAGAAAAGGACTTTTCAACAAAATATGGTTGTATTTGAGAAATAAGGAGCCTGAGGTTAATGACACGGAGGCTATAAAACAATTGAATTTATTTTTCATGGGTATTGAAGATGGATTGTATGATGTAAGTGTTCACTTTAATATTAAGTTTTTGCACCCGGGTTTTTTCCGCGTGGATTTTTGTTGAAGGATAAAAATTACGATTTTCCATACAAACCTGATACAACCATTACTATATGTGTTGGTAACAGTTCTAAAATTAAAAAGGAAGACATCACTGACTGTGTATCAGAGTTGTTAAAGTTAGATTGTAGTAAAATTATATTGTGTGCTTTTCCCTATTTTGAAAGACTTTGTGATAGGAAAAACAATTATATACACATGTTAAACAAACATGTGCATTTCTTAGTAGGTCACTATTGTGACAAGCTTGTATATCTGGATACCAACACTTTTGTTGATAAGCTTAAGTCGACACCAGGTAATGTGTATCTACCTCTTAGATTTAGACACAAAATAGCTAGGCTATTAGCTTTTAATATTCACACAGACATATGTAGTATGTCAAAGTTTTCTTACATTGTTAACACTGCGACTATTGGTCATGGTACTTATGTACAGGAGGTGACTTCAAATAAATATAGCACTAGTGCTATAAATGTTTACAAACATTGTACGGAGGAGGTTCCATATGTCACCGTGGAAAATTCTCAATTAGGAGTTTTTAGTGATAGAATCTTGTTATCTGGTGATAGCACAGGAGACTCTGGGCTCACTCCAGATATTAGTTTAAACTAGGAAGTAAGACAACAGAAGGTACCATTAACAATATTGTTAAACCTACCAACAGAAAGGTATCTTCTTGCACTAAATTAGTTAGTAAAAAAGGGCCTCAGCAGAACACTTTGAATTTATTCCACCAAAATATCCAAGGCATTTCTTCCAAATTATTAGAAATAGAATTGTTTTTAGAGAAAAGTATGTTTGACATTATTTGTTTTACTGAACATTGGCTCAAAGATTACCAAATGCTTATTAATTATGAAAACTATACGGTGGGTAGCTGTTTTAACCGTAAATCAATGCTGCGTGGAGGTTCCCTAATATTATTAAAAAATTGTGTTAAATATAAACAACGTAATGACATTGTAGGTCTTTCGGTTGAACATTGCGTCGAACTGTCCTGTGTTGAGCTAGATAAGCATGTAATTGTGTGTGTGTACAGACCCCCAAACAATCAAAACTTTTCCTTGTTTGAATCAATAGTAGAAGATGTCCTGGCAAAACTTGCTGCCAGTAATAAATCTGTAATTATTTGTGGCGATTTCAATGTCAATATTTTAGAAGAAAATTCAATTAGCAGTAGGTTATTAAATCTTTTTAAGTCATTTAATTTAACCAACATTTTTATAGAACCTACTAGGGTCACCTCATATTCTGCTACATGTATAGACAATGTTTTCTGCGATTGTGATTACATAGATAAAGCCATAGTAAATTGCCTGCCGTCTGATCATAGCGGACAAACCGTAACTTTTAAGTGTAACACACCATTACAAAAAGTTCAAATTACATTTAGACCTTTAACAACTAGCAAATTAAATAAATATAATATTTTCCTACAGAACAAGTTATGTGAAATGAACCATCATGTGGATGATATTAATATAAATAAATTGTACGATAACTTCTTATCAATAGTTCACACAGAATTCAATAAAACTTTTGAGAAGAAGATTAAAAGTGTTAGCCCTAAATTTATATTTAGTGATTGGGCAACTAGAGGTATCAGAAAAAGTAGGGAAAGACTTTTTGAACTATATGGCCTTAAGCCTTACATAAACACTGAAACTTTTAACAAGTATGTTGCAAAGTATTCAAAAATATTTCGAAATACTTGCAAGGTTGCTAAAGCCCTTCACATTAGCAAAAAGATCAAAACAGCAGAAAATAAAATAAAAACAGTTTGGAAAGTCATAAATAACGAGACTAACAGGAAAAAAATACGTACCACTAGCTACACATTAAATACAGCATGTGGTCCTAAAAGCGATAATCAGGAAGTAGCTCAAGAATTTGTAAATTTCTTTACTGATATTCCTTTAAAAACAACGGAGGCTCTTAATTCCTCACCTGAAGTCTCAATTGGCTTATTGAAGGCGAACGTGCCTGGTTGCCTGGCTGAATTTAAATTTAAACATATAAACCCTACGGAGGTAATTAAAGCTTTCCGGCAAATAAAAATTAAACTGACCGAAGATCTATGGGGAATGTCTATCAAAGTTTGTACATCCATAGTTGAGACTATTGCACCATACTTAGCTTCAATATTTAATTTGTGTGTAGACCAAGGGGTTTTCCCAGATTTAATGAAACACAGTAAGGTCATACCTCTTTTCAAATCTGGTGACAGTAAAGATACTAATAATTATAGACCTGTATCGGTGTTGCCAGCTTTTAGCAAGGTTTTTGAAAAAGTTATGCTTAACCAAATGCTCAATCATTTTAACACCAACAGAATCTTACACGATCAACAGTACGGTTTCACTAAAGGACGTTGCACAACTGACGCCGGTGTAACTTTATTAAAGCACATATTTAATGCGTGGGAACAGTCTCAAGATGCTGTAGGAATATTTTGTGACCTCTCAAAAGCATTTGATTGCGTGAATCACGACACATTGCTTTTGAAACTTGAGCATTATGGACTAGGTAAACTTGCACTTAGTTTAGTAAAATCTTATTTGAGTGAAAGGCAACAACATGTTCAAATAAATGGTGTTAATTCACAGGGTTTAAAAGTAAAAATGGGGGTTCCGCAAGGCTCAATATTGGGCCCTTTTCTTTTTCTGGTATATATTAATGATCTACCCTATTTATTGAAAAACCAACCTCAGAATATGGTGTTATTTGCTGATGACACTTCCCTAATTTTTAAGATAAATAGACGGGCTCAAAAGCTAGATGACGTGAATAAAGCCCTACTTCAGATTCATAATTGGTTCACAGCAAACAATTTAGTATTAAATGAAAAAAAGACAAAATGCATAAGATTTGCTTTACCGAATGTTAAAAGTAGTGATTGTGATATTCTATTAAATAACGAGAAACTAGAATTCGTAGATGAAACGGTTTTCTTGGGGATTACGCTTGATTCACGGCTACAATGGGGTGCTCATTTAACATCTCTTGCAGGGCGGCTAAGTTCAGCAGCATATGCCATTAGAAAAATTCGTCAGTTTACTGATGTAGATACCGCTAGGCTGGTTTATTTTAGTTACTTTCATAGCCTAATGTCTTATGGCATTTTGTTATGGGGACGAGCTGCAGACATTGAATCTATTTTTATTCTGCAAAAACGAGCCATCAGAGCAATATATGGTCTTCGTAGGCGCGATTCTCTGAGAGAACTATTTAAGAACATTAACATTATGACGGTGCATTGTCAGTACATCTACGAAAACATAATGTATGTGAGAAAAAATCTGCATCTTTTTAGTAAAAGAGGTGACAGACACAATTATATTACTAGGAATAGGGACCAGTTAGTGCAGCCAGGCTTCAGACTCGCTAAGGTAGACTCATCTTTCATGGGGTACTGTTTGAGATGCTATAACAAAATTCCACAAAGCATTCTTGAATTGAATGAGACGAAATTTAAAACATGTATCAAACGCACACTATGCAAGCAAGCATATTACAAGTTAGACGATTATATCGCTGATAAAAATGCTTGGCTCAATGCCGGTCCTGCTCCACAAGGACAGGACGCTTAAATGAATAGCATTTAAATAGGAAGAAGAAAGAAGAAGAAGATTGTACAACTATCTTTGCAATGTATAAATTCAATCTCTTTAGTATTATATAGTCGCATAGCACATATTGTGTGAGTACTATGTACTAGAAAGCTGTCATTCTCTGGAAACCTACATTTATTTTTCTATTTTTTATTTGACTTGGATATGCCCTGGCGATTGAGAGTGTGTCATGCTCACTTAAATGTCTCGCTGATGGTGGCGGGTGTGTCGGGTCATTTCGTTCCCTTTAAAATGGTTGAGTGGAATGGTGGCTGATCCATGCGTCATGCTCGTGAACGGGTGCTGTCAGTTGTGACTGGTCACCTCTTAGTTGCCACGGCTTGTTTGAATTATTATATTATTTTTAAATCGTCGTTTTGGCTTTACTTACTGTCGACACTTATCGTGCACAACTTGCTACATCGTTCTCACATGATAATATACCAATCTCGATATGAATGATGTAACCAAAGTTTTGTAACAATATTATGATTGAAAAGAGTATCCATGAAGTTTCTTGCCATTCTTCTCATGAGACCAACGCTTTGGAATCGGCAACTACAGTACACTGACAGTTATTATGCCTTGTGAGTGGGACTGTAGCTTAGTTTATTAGCTTATTAAAATTTAGTATTTGTTCGACTATTCAAAAGAGCCTGTAACTGGCCAACTTGAAATAAATGATTTTGATTTGATTTGATTGATTTGAAACCTTCATCCCCTAGCAAGGGGTTTTTCAAAAAATTCTTCAAAAATACAAATAATTAAAATAGAAGTGTGCGTTTGTAATGTCAAAATGACAGTTTTGTTAGGTACTGAATTCATATCGATACCCCACCGTATAAATCATATCATCAACAGCCTATTAATGTTCCCATTGCACTGCTGGGACACAGGCCTCCTCTCTTTAAAATACCCTTACCGAAGCCGAAAGGCATTTGTCCTCTCCATGACTGCGATCAGTTTTTTGTTCTAGACCATACCTGGGAACCCCCTAGTTACGGAGATATTGGGGGTCAAAATTCCAAATTATTTACAGCTGTTTTTTTTTTATACTAGATCTTCAGGTTATTACTTTACTTGAATTACCTTCATGACCCGTTTACTATTCAAAGCATCCACTAGCACAATGTTTTAAGAGTGATACATTGAGTTGTATTCATAAATATGATTTTACACCGCAAAAAAAGTCGTTTCCAAGCAATAATTTTTGCGTAAGGGTAGTACGAGGAACAGGGGCAGACCACGCAAGAGATGGGCAGACGACATCATTGAAGTAGCTGGTCCGAGCTGTATGGAGTCGGCCCAAAACAGGAAATTGGCACGGGATGGAGGAGGCTTTTACCCAAAAGGGATCCATATCCAAATAAAATATAAAACTATTAATTTGTAAAAACATTTTGTAAAGAAAAATATGGAATAAATGAGCTTTATTATTATATTATTATTTCCTTTATTTATTTATTCACATAAAATTTACATTTTTAAATATTTCATATAAAACTCATAAAAAAACATTTAAAAATATAAAAAATAGTCGTCCACCGGTGACGGGAGCAGGGTCCAAGCTACCGGTGGTTAGGGCTCTAGAGACAGGAACCTCCTCACAATGCGAGCCGTATCGAGGAGTACTGCCTTCTGAATCAGGCTCTTGATCCAACCGCCGAGCGAAAGTTTGGACAGGTGGTCGTCCAGACTCTTGGCTATAAGGCCATTGGCCGTTACGACTATCGGCACAATGATAGCCGAGTTCACATGCCACATATCGACAACCTCGTGTGCTAAATCAAGATATTTTATTTGTTTTTCTTTTTCAGCTTTCACGAGGTTCTCGTCATGTGGAATGGTAACATCGATTATCATTGCGCGGCGCGCTGATCGGTCTATCACCACTATATCAGGCTTATTGGCAACAATAGTCCTGTCAGTGATGATAGACTGATCCCAATATAACGTTACATGGTCATTTTCGAGAACTGGGTCGGGCACATACTTGTAGTACGGTACCTCCGACTCCACAAGTTTATATTTCAAGGCAAGTTGCTGGTGAATAATCCTAGCTACTTGATTGTGTCTGTGCAAGTACTCGCCGTTAGTTAGACGAGAAAAATATATTATTATTATTATTATAAAGGTAGGTACTTAGTTTGATGTACATCATGCTTGTTTGACGGCTAAGTGAACGGTTCCTTTACAACATGTAAGTATACATGGAGTGACTACCTCTACAACCCAGTTAGAACTGCGTAATACGATACCCTTTGGTAAGACTGGTTGTCACTTTCGGGTCACTGTCCTCCAAAGGAACAGGTTCTCAATTCGATAGGTATTTTTTTTTACGTATGTACACCGATATCACGGTCAATTGTCGAAAATATATTGTTACGAGCTGGGTATGGGATAAATAAAAGCAGTACCAATTGAACACACGAAATAACTTTATTACTCGCAAAACACATATAAACAATCGCAAATCACAACTGAACACTTTAGCGCACTTGATATCTCTTCGAACCTTTCGTTGTCTCGCTTAAAAGTAGACTGTCTCGCTGCGACCTCTCTCGGTCCTTTTATACCACTAACAAACAAAAGATATTCGAGAAAATTCGCTACTATTCCATAAAGCATCCAGAAAAATACATTAACAAAAAAATAAACTTAAAGATAAATTAACCAACAAAGAAGAAGTTACTTTACGCCGTAGGTATACGGTCGAAATTAAAATGCAAGTACCGCGACGACGGGCGGCGGAATAACTACCTACAGAATAGAATTAGGTACCTACTAGAATTCACGCGTACTTCTCAGTTATTATGCGAGGTTTCTTGAAGATTCTAGATGCCCGGCGTAACACTGCCCCCTCCTTAGACATGCTCGTCCCGAGCATCATTAGTCCCGTGATATCGCGCTAATCGGTCTACATGCACAACCTTAGGCGCACCTCGCGGACCCTTCTGTATTCGGTAGGTGACATCGTTGATCCTGGTCACAACTCGGTATGGTCCATCCCATTTTGCTTGCAATTTCGGGGACTTTCCCTTGCTCCGCACTGGGTTATGCAACCACACCAGAGAACTTTCATCGAAACCCCTACTGTTTGCCTTCCGATCATAACGGGTCTTCATCTTCTCAGACATCTGTTGTCCGGATTGTCTGATATGCTCATACACATCATTTAACTTGTTACGCAGGTCATTTGCGTAATCCGTTACACTGCGTGGGACATCAGGGGGAGTTCCGGTGATTAAATCTACAGGCAACCGTAATTCTCTTCCAAAGTTCGCGAAGGCTGGAGTTACAGTCGTACTTTCGTGAACTGCACTCCGATAGGACAGAAGAAACGGCTGTATGTGCTTGTCCCAATCCTTTTGCCTGCATTCCACAACTTTTGCCAGATATCTCTCCAACGTCTGGTTGAATCGTTCCACCATTCCATCAGATTGTGGGTGGTAAGAAGTGGTTCTGGTTTTGTGTGTACCCATCAATCGACAAGTCTCCTGAAAAACTTGCGATTTAAATTCCTCCCTTGATCGCTGTGAATTTCTAAGGGTACTCCAAAACGACAGAAAACTTCCTGAACCAGTTTATCTGCGACTGTTGTAGCTTCTTGGTTGGGAATGGCGAAGACTTCTGGCCACTTTGTGAAGTAGTCCATGACAACCATGAAGTACTTGTTTCCGCTGTCACTTTCTGGAAATGGTCCCGCAACGTCCAGTGCTATCCGCTCCCAGGGGGCTCCAACGTTGTACACTTTTAAAGCACCTCTGCTTCGTGTGTGGGGTCCCTTCACAGCCGCACAGCTGGTACATTTGCGACACCAGTCCTCCACATCATCTCGACAGTGGATCCAGTAAAAGCGCTCTCTGATCTTCAGGAGAGTCCTTTTTACCCCCATATGTCCTCCTGAGCATCCATCATGGTACAGCCGTAAAACATCCGGTACCTTAGCTTTAGGAACAACCATTTGTAGATGACAGCTGTCCCCTCGAGCGTTTTCCCATTTACGGCACAACACTCCATCCTGGATCACCAAGCTGTTCCATTGTGCCCAATAACTCTTAGTGATAGAACTCATCGCAGCCACATCACTCCACTTGGGCTTCGGAGCACCAGCTTTGATCCACTCGAAGATCGGTTTGATGTCAGAGTCATTTTGTTGTGCCTGTTGTAGGGTCTCCTTCCATTCATCACTGAGATCCGTTCTAAGCATCCTCACGGGTACTACTTCCTTAGTCTCTTGCCTGGCACAGTGCTTGCAGTCTTCAGGACAAGGTCTTCTCGACAAGGCGTCTGCGTTACCGTGAGTTCTCCCACTGCGATGTTCGGTTATGAAGTCAAACTCTTGCAGTAGTTCAATCCATCTCGCCACTTGCCCCTCTGGATTCTTAAATTGTAATAACCACTTCAATGCAGCATGGTCGGTTCGTAGCTGGAATTTCCGTCCCAACAAATATTTACTGAAGTGCTGCAATGTCTTCACTACGGCGAGCAGCTCCCGTCTCGTTACGCAGTAATTTCTTTCCGGTTTGGACAAAGACTTGCTGAAGTAAGCTATAACAACCTCCTGATCTCCTTTCCGTTGAGATAACACGCCCCCAATTCCAGTATTACTTGCGTCTGTGTCGACTATAAAGTCATTTTCAGTGTCAGGATATCCCAAAATAGGAGTATTGCACAGACGTCCCTTTAATTCTTGAAATGCGGCGTCGCAGTTCTCGTCCCAACAGAATTGTTGCTTTTCCTCAGTGAGTTTGTGTAGAGGTTTCGCAATGTCGGCAAAATTCTTGACAAACCGGCGATAGTAGGAGCACAAACCCAAAAATGCTCTGACCTGTGTCTTGTCTTTCGGCACAGGCCAATCCTTGACGGCGACTACTTTCTCTGGGTCTGTTTGAACACCTTCCCCCGAAACTATGTGTCCTAAAAAGTTCACTTGTTTTCTGAAAAATGAGCACTTCTTCGGGCTCAACTTCAGGTTTGCTGCTTGGATCTTCGACAGCACTCGGTTGAGGTTTTTAAGGTGATCTTCAAACGTACGGCCCACGATGATTATGTCGTCTAGATAGACAAGACATGCGTCTCCTATCAACCCGGCAAGTACTTGCTCCATCAGCCTCTCAAACGTAGCAGGAGCATTACACAATCCGAAAGGCATTACTTTAAACTGCCACAACCCTTTTCCTGTTGAGAATGCAGTCTTCTCCTTATCCTTGGGGTCTATTTCTACCTGCCAGTAACCACTTTTCAGGTCTAGCGTGGTAAACCACTTCATTCCCGTCAGCGTATCCAGTGTGTCATCGATCCTAGGCAGTGGATAGCTGTCCTTTTTCGTGACGTTGTTCAGTCGTCGATAGTCCACACAGAAGCGCATACTGCCGTCCTTTTTCTTTACCAGGACCACAGGAGAACACCATGGACTGGACGAAGGCTCTATAACACCGTCCTTCACCATTCCCTCAATCATGGTTTCCACTTCTTTTTCCCGTGCAACTGGGAGTCTCCTTGGTCGCTGACGGATAGGTAACTCGTTGCCTGTATTAATCCTGTGCTGAACCAGTCCAGTTCTCCCTATGTCAGCATCACTCGTAGAGAAAATACCGGCGTACTGAAGTAACATCTTCTTAACCATGTCCATTTCTCCTTCAGTTAAATGACAGTTTTCTAAAAGCGTTGACACGTCAAATTTTCCACTACGATTTTGATTTCCGGTAGGTAGATCTTGCAATTGACGCATCCAAGCTACTTCCTCGCAAGTCCCGATCAAGGTGCCCTTCTTAATCACTTGCTCCTTATCACTTGGATTCAGGATGCGTACAGCTGAGATGTTGTTGGCCTTTACCAGAGTTCGTGCCATCTTCCATGGAAACTCATTGTTCACCCTTTCTATCAGAACACTTCGATCTTTGTGTCCAGAATTCGGTGGTAACTTGACTGGCACGATCGTTTCTGATCTGCGAGGAAGAACAATTTCCTTCAAGCAGTACACTTTCCCTGATGGTGCACCTTCCATGAAGACTTCCTCGGAACCACATTTCAACACTCCTTGGTCAATGTCGATCTCACAACGATATTTCCGCATGAAGTCCAAGCCCAAGATGCAATCGTCCATTATGTCGGCCACGATGACATTGTGCCGGTAAATTCTATCACCCAATTTTAACTCCACCTCCTTTTTGCCTCGGATGGTTATGTGCTGACCGGTAGCTGTTAGTAATTTTATACGGTCGTGGTTATTGAAATAGTCCCCAAGAAACCGATTCGCTAGGTGAGAATTGACGACCGTGTGAGAAGCTCCAGTATCCAACGTCAGTTTGCATGGAGTTCCGTTGACATCGCCGTTGATAGTCAGGCTGTTTCCGTCATGTGCTTGTGAGATCGAGATCCTCGGGGCTCTTTCAAAACCAGCCAGCACCCGCCCCCCAGTCCTGGCATTTACTCGTTTCCCTGCTGTGGCTGGGCAGTCACTTCAGCCACCTTTCCCTGCTGGGGTGGGTCCTCTCTTAGTGAGCTGCGCTTAGGGCAGCTTGATCGAAGGTGACCCCTTTCTCCACAAGTGTAGCACTTAGGGCTATATCCTTGCGAGCGGTCGCGTACAGGTGACGCGACAACCTCCCTGACGCGGTGCGTACGGTGGTCCTGTCTCACTGCCTCCACTTCCAAGGCATGAGCCAAGGCGTCCTTTAGCGTCTCGTGATGCCCAAGTCTCACAGCGGCTCTAACTTCCAAGTCGCGTATTCCATCTATGAACGCCTGTACCAGATTTCCATCAATAAGTTCAGGGGCGGACTGGTATGCTTTCCGAACCAGCTTTTCAACTTCCAGGGCCCACTGCTGTAAGTTCTCGGCATTACGTTGAACGCGATCCCTTAACTTGGCACGAAAGACGTGCTCCAGGTGCGCGTCGCCGTATCTAGACTCTAACGCCTCCAGCAGCTGTTCGTAGGTCACATCCTTGCCAAGTGCCTCAAGAATGGTAAGGGCCTGGTCTCGGAGACCCAAGGTGAGCGCTGTCATGGCTTGCTCTTTGGTCCACCCATTCGCCTTCATAACGGCCTCAAATTGGATTTTATAGGCCGACCACGAAGATGTTCCGTCGAATGGCGGCACTTTAAACCCGCGCACCGAAGGTGCAGCAATCACTGACGTCACAACCCCATCGCCAACCTTAATTTCACTCAAGGCCTTCTTCACATCAGCAATCTGAATTTCGGCCTTTGAAATTCGATCGTCGTGCTGCTGTACCTGCTCCTTCATCACGCTCAGCTCTTTGCCAACTGATGCGTGAAGATCCTTTATCAGGAGCATCTGTTCCTCTTGGCGCCGGGCCTGTTCCTCTTGACGGCGAGCCTGTTCCTCCTTATCCCGTTGCAACTGTTCGTGCAACTGGCGAGCCTGCTCGTCTTGACGGCGAGCCTGTTCCTCCTTGTCCCGTTGCAATTGTTCCTGCAACTGGCGAGCCTGCTCCTCTTGACGGCGAGCCTGCTCCTCTTGACGGCGAGCCTGGTCTTGCAGCAGCACCATTAAGGCAGACAAGTCAGGCGCCGCTAATGCCTGGGTAGCTCCGGATGGGCCAGCGACTGGCTCTGACGTAGCCTGGACACCGCCCGTTGTCTGTGTCGGGGAGTCTCCAAATCGCCTTTGGTCCATACCTTGTTGTCGCTGACTCCTAGTACGGATACTATCCGTGTCGTCCTTGGGTAGAATCGGCATTATTTATCCCTCACTTCTGACACCAAATTGTTACGAGCTGGTTATGGGATAAATAAAAGCAGTACCAATTGAACACACGAAATAACTTTATTACTCGCAAAACACATATAAACAATCGCAAATCACAACTGAACACTTTAGCGCACTTGATATCTCTTCGAACCTTTCGTTGTCTCGCTTAAAAGTAGACTGTCTCGCTGCGACCTCTCTCGGTCCTTTTATACCACTAACAAACAAAAGATATTCGAGAAAATTCGCTACTATTCCATAAAGCATCCAGAAAAATACATTAACAAAAAAATAAACTTAAAGATAAATTAACCAACAAAGAAGAAGTTACTTTACGCCGTAGGTATACGGTCGAAATTAAAATGCAAGTACCGCGACGACGGGCGGCGGAATAACTACCTACAGAATAGAATTAGGTACCTACTAGAATTCACGCGTACTTCTCAGTTATTATGCGAGGTTTCTTGAAGATTCTAGATGCCCGGCGTAACAATATATAACGAAAAATACGTATCCAATATTTTTCGAAAATTTAACAGACGGACTAATTAGAATCATATTTTTTAAGTCAGTAAACATCCCCATTGCAGACCGATTTTCAAAATTATTTTTGTGTCCGAAACAATATAACACCGATTTGGTCCCACTGTCAGCAAGTCAGGATCTGATGATGGGATCCCGGGGTAATCGAGGGCAACCATTTTTTTTTTTTTTTTTTTGGTGGGTGTAAAATTATCGAATAACCCCTCCCGCTCTTGGGCAGAGCGAAAGGGAGTGTCAGACTTGTACTGACTAAAAACCACCCATGTTCCTTCTTCGCCCTCTATGTCGAGGCCGCGATAACCAGAGGACTACCCGCAGCCCCGACAGGAGGATCGAGGGCAACCCTCAAATTTTATTTTAATTTTTCAGTTACACGACGCCCTAAAGAATATAGCAAAAATAACGACATACAAGAACCAGCATTGGTATCAAAATCTGAAAGAATTATACATAAAACATGACGAGCAGGATCTCCTTCAGTTGCTCCTGCATATTTCTGCAATGAGGCTGTTCAATTTAATTGAAGAAAGTGCTGAAAACGGGCTGGAAGAGGACTATTTAAAGTATATGAAGAAAAATAGACAGCATTCGAAGAAAACTCTGGAGGAGATGATGTTTGTAATGAAGATTTTGAATGAATATAATAAATATGTAGAGTAAAGTGTAGTTTCTTAGACTTTATTGTTTTTGCTTTATTGTTACCGAACTAGGGAAACACCAAAGTTGATCTAAAATACAACAGAAATTAACTATTTATTAAACATGAATCCCCGAAGGGTTAAGCGTAGATTGACGACACGGTTGGCGCAGTGGCTGAGCGATTGGACTGCTGCTGCGGGTTTGATCCCCGCACGGAACAATTATTTGTATGGCCTACAGATAGTTGTTTCGGGTCTGGGTGTCTGTGTATGTCAGTTTAAATGTTTGTAAACGTACCCACGATACATGAGAAATTCTTAGTATGGGGCAACGTTTAAAAAAAAAAATAGGTGTCCCCACATACTTACACGCATATTTTACAGTTGCTGTTCTGTTGAAGCCCCATGTAATAAGGGTTGAGCATATTGCCATTAACCGGGCACAGATCCAGACTCAGAGGCTATTTCTGAAAAAATCCTAATTAAAACAAAATTCAATAGCACTATGGCCAACCTGGGACTTGAACTCAGGACTTGATGCTCTTCAGTCGTGCTTGCGACCTCTAGACTATGTTGTATACTTATAGTTTAAGACAAATATTAATTATGTTAGTTTTATACTCAGGTTTCAATAGAAACATGCCCATTGCCCTTTTTGACATACATCTTGAATAACACAACCTCCTTGTTTGAATTAAGTTAAATAAAAATCAAAATTCACAACAAACTTTATTGAAAAACAATTCTTATTCTTATTTTATAATCTATACTAAAATCACATTATTATTATTTTGGTATACAAAACTTTTACGTACTAAAATATTTCATCAAAACTTTTGAGGTAACTTTTTAATGTTTTGACAGACAATACGTAGAAGGGTAAGGTTCAAACCGGTACTAACAAATTGCAACAGCAATACTTTACTGAATAATTAGGTATTAGACAATTTTTTTGTTACTAGTGATTTGGAAACAGTAAATAAAATGATAGGCAAAAGTAAAAAACCTAGTGTAATAGCTTAATAAGTTTTAACCGATTGAAAATGACTTGCTAGACAAAGACAGCGGAAGAAGTGACGTCAAACTTTCATACCACCATAGTTACGTAGTACAAATGGCCATTTCGCGCGACAAAGATAGAAAGTGACTCCACCAAAAACTTCTAAAGCGTGTAGCTACTTCATTTTTGATCGATTTTATTACTTTTTTGTTTTTTGAAATAGCATAACATTTTTATAAAATTTTAACAATAGTCAACTACCCTATTTATCAGAGTATTTATTGTCCGTTCGAGTTTGACTGATCAGTTATACATATTAGGTATATTTACAGTAAAAACTATTGCGATTCATAAAAACAAAATTACATCATTCAAAATTATTCCAAAATGTATTACTATTGTATTGTAAAGAAAACTATGAAATGATGAAAGTAAGTAAATAATATATTAAACGAGAATGGTTAGCAAACTTCTTTCAAAATGAAAAACCGTGAGCCCAAGTGGGTTTCAACATAAACATGAAAGAATGAACATGAAATGCTAAGGATAAATTAAACCCCACAGGAATATGCACGTTGCCCTTCTGTATTTACCTACATTGATAAACTGACATGAATAAATTGAATCACACAGGAATATGCCCAATATCTTTTTTCTATTCTCTAAATATTCCTTTACTATGGCTCGGATTTATATTAACGGTCAACTTAACTAGGCAAATAACAACATATTTATTTTATTGAATAACTTTTCCGATATAGCAGAAAATCAGTATTTTAGAGTTATATTGCAATAGGGGATCGGACTGGGTCAAAAAAATATGATTCTTATTAGTCCGTCAGTTAGATTATCGAAAAATATTGGATACGTGTTTTTTGGTTTATCAAATTAATGAAAATTGACGAAGATAAGACGCGTCAAAGATCATGAGTGGGGGGTTGTGACGTCATTTGTTGGTGAAAAATGTACTACCATGTGACGTTTTCGACGAATTCACGAGTTTTCGAAGCATTGTATCATCTTCATTTTTTGTTTATGTGAAAAAAGAAAAAATACGTGTCCAATATTTTTTGAAAATCTATCTGACGGACTAATTATTATTTTTTTGTCCGATCCCCTATAACAATGTAAAGCCTGATGTGAAGCGATGCTGTGACCTAGGATCTAGGCTAAAATACTGGTTCTCGGCTGCATCAGGTTAGACTGGAAGCCGACCTCAACATAGTGGGAAAATCTAGGCTAGTTTTTTAGCCTCTTGTGTGCAAAATATACAAAGTATTTCTATAATTTAATTTAACAATATATTAATTAAACTTAAATATTTAATTATTGGAATGGTTATTATCTTGTGTGCTGATATGGGAATAATAAAAAAAAACCCTATATTTTGTTCTTTTTTTAGAGTTATTATCCGCACGTGGGTCTCTAACTTGGCTTTACATGCCGCCGAGATAATTATATCTCTCAGACATATTGATTTCCTTCACCAAATTAAATGATAAATTAACAATACCCATATAACTCTGATAAAGGTCCGTGCCTTGGGTTCGCACTTGAGACCTATGACTTGACAGTCTGACGATTACACCGCTTAGCTTATTTTTATACATTATTTTGACATATTTTCTAGACCATTTTTTTTTGTTTTTTTGTCCAGTTTCCGCCTTTTTTAAGAACACTATTGGTAGATTTCTACTGTTCAAATAATGGTTTTCTTTATCCCCAAATCAGCAATGTTTTATAGTAACTTATAAAGCTACATGTTACGTAAATTCACTAGACAACAACTTTTCTAAGCGTGTCGATGGCTATTAATCCGATTGTCCAGCAGGGCTATTGCGTATCTTTTAAATGTCAGTGGCTATCATATTGTCCATGGATTAAATGTCAAATTGGTTATGGTTTAGTACAAAATGGAACCATTTGACAGTTAATTGATGGACACTATAAGATAGCCACTGCCATATAAAAGATACGCAATAGCCCTGCAGAACTGAGCCACGACTTTGGTGTGCCGCCGGCAAACAAAGAGTTAAGAAGGAACATGGGTGTATTTTAGTCAGAATAAGTCTAAAATTCTCCACATTGGCCCTGAATAGAAACAATTGGAAGTCATGGGGGTTTGCCTTTGCCAGCTGTGGGATGACACAGGCTTACAGTAACAATAAGTCTGACACTCCAATCCGCTTCGCCCAGAGCGGGAGTGGTTTCTTCAAATATCTATTTTTGGGCCCCGTCCACTCTTAACACGAAGAGTTATAGAGTAAACAACATTCAACTCTAACAACCAACATCTTTGGTCTAAAATGACTTGGACGTCGTTGTCTAATGAATATACGTTAGAAATTATGTAAATCTATTTACGCTTCGGTTTCTAGTTCTGCTTCTATCTCTTCAGGAGTTCGCAGGTCGATAGCGAACCTCTTCTTGGTAGGTGCTTCTTCGAACTCTGAAAAGGAGACAAACATTTTATTAAGACTGGAGAAATACAAAGAGTACCCTACAAGTACCCTAAACGCAAACGAAGGGCACTTGTTTTCCCCACCACTGCGAACATTTTTTTGTTCTAGTCCATACCTGGGATATATCTCCGTAACTAGGGGGCTAGTTACAGAGATATTGGGGGTCAAAGTTCCAAAATTTTCACAGCTGTTTTTGTAAATACTAGTTTTTCAAGTTATAACTTTATATGACCCGTTTACTAGTCAAAGCATCATCTAGCATAATGATATAAGAGCTCTACATTGAGTTTTATCGTTAAATGTGATTTTTGACCCCAAAAAAAGTCTTTTCCCAGCAAAAAATTTTGCGTAGGGGTACTTAGTTTGATGTACAGAATGCTTGGTTGACGGCTGTGTGATGGGTTGATTTACACCTTGTATAACATCACGCCTGTGATCCCCATATTTTGCCAGCCATGTTTAAGTCTCATTTAAAAGGGGAGAAAACTTATTTACTTCAACTGGGGACAAACCCAGAATCCATGGATTCTACTGAGAAATTCGTGATGAAAACACCCAATAACACTTTGCCTGACTCAAGAATCGAAGCAGTCAAGCAATATTGGTACCTAGGTACTATAATTTACCAAGGAGTAGTGCTATAAAGACAAATTAACTTGACTACGACCATTAAGACTGGCTCACAATATCTAAAGATGTGTATCGACGAGGGAGAAAGTATCTTTTGTCCAGCAGTGGGTCACAATATTCTAATCAGGCCCTGCCAATAGCCTGCCTGCCAAAGGCTAGGCAAATAATGATTCAGCCTTATTACAAAAGTGGTTAATCCTGGGTTTAACTTAGACTTGGTTTATCTCGCATGCCGTCTCACTTCGATAATATTCAAAAGAAACTGACGAGATGCGAGATAATCCAAGTCTAAGTGAAACCCAGGTTTAACCACTTTTGTAATAAGGCTAAATAGTTTTTGTTTAATTTTTTTATTGCGTAACAAGTAACATTAAAGATTCCGATGAATTGAAAACCACCTCTTCTTTAGAAGTCGGTTAATAATAAAATATCATGATCTAAGTACTAACCTGCATTAGCTTGCAATGCTTTGACTCTTCTGGAATAATCTTGGAAAGCGGCTGCTAACGAATACGTGAGGCGTCTTGCTGCATTTCTGAAACAGTTTAATAAAAATATTAGATTTTAAATGCCCTGTGACATGGGCCTTTAACATAACTAGCTAAAAATGGGTGCACTATTACGTACACCTGTACCTAAGCCTTTAGAGGTTACAAGCGTGATGTTTCGGTTTCATGCTTATTTTTTTTTTCGGGGTATCAGGGAGACTACGTGACGGCTTCCGGCCATCGCAGATGAAGGCCTGTGGACGGTGAGTGTAAATGGGCTAGCTCGCCGTCCGTCCGTCTTATGACGACGACGGGCCGTGTCGACGGCGCGCCTCAAAGAGATGTCAGCAACATTGAAGGGGCCGACGCCCGTCGTGGCTGCGGGTTGTCGTAAGAGATACCGCGGTAGGTCAGTAGAAGTCTGGCACTCCTTTTCGCTCGGCTCAAAAGCAGTAGGGGTTATTTGATGACTTCCCACCCCCGTACTCCCCAAAAAAAAGGGATCCATAGTTGATTCTGGCTTACAGGACTTACAGTAGTGGTGGTAAAAAAAATGCATGAGGGATTTCCACTTAGGAAATAAAGTATAAAGATTTTAGTTGAATGGCCTCTCTCGTTGGCTTAATTTCATCTAGTTGACTAACATATTACATAACGCCTCGATACAAACATATCAATATTAAAAATTACTTAAGTGAACAAAATGTCAAACTGTATAACTGTACAAAATTGCATCACACAATCTCATATCAAACACTTCACATTCTATAGATATTTTAGAAGATTCGGGTCAACGAATCAATTGATAAATTAAATAAAGATTGCGAAAAAATATTTGTGTTGAGTCAAAACTGGGTTCAGATAAGTTTATCTGAAGATTACAAGACAGATTTATTTCCAGTTGAGAAATACATGGATTCTGAAAGCCTGGGAATTTTATCTGCCGTCAAATACATTCGTCGTCAAAAACATAGCATTAAAATCAAAGTCAAAACATTTTACTTCACATAGGCCTACATGGGCACTTATATTATAAAACGACGACAAAAAAGTGCACGGAACGGGTTGGCCGTTGCCTATGGAGAAGATGCGGCAAGAAACTCTATGATATCTACACTTCTACACTAATATCATATAGAGGAAAGATCTGTATTTGTGTGTGTGTGTGTGTTAGTAATGAATAAACTCAAAAACTACTGCGCCGATTTCAAAATTTCTTTCACCAAAGTTACATTCACGCTGAGCTGGCTGGCTACTTTTTATGCAGGTGAAACCGCGTGAGGTCCGCTAGTCTCATATAAAATGGTTTGATTTCCAATATCACGCCTGTAATCCCCTAAGGGTTAGGCAGTTTGAGCCTAAAACCTATAGGTTTTAGGCTCAAATTTTCACCAGTTATATTTTTAAGTCCTATGCAATAGGGAGTAAACTTATTGCCATCAATTGGGCACAAATCCAGACTCCGCGGCTGCTGACAAATTATTGATGGTAAAATTTTAATAGTTAATTATATTTTATTTATAATATTTGTATTTGTATGCCTTCGCGGCAAAACATAGCGCTCAAATATGTCAACCTAACACCATTATTTAACACCTATGTTTAACAAATAAAAAATCTGATTCTAATTCTGATGTGTCAGCATTCTGACGGGAATGCAACATAAGCTGCTAGGCAAGCCAGAATGGTTAAATTAGATAGGTATCAGTGACGAAGCTTCAACAATACAAAAAGGCAAGCCGAAGAAAAAAATGGGATTGTTTTTCTATTATTAAATAAGAATTGAGGATTGTCCTCGCTTTCGCTGACATTCCATCATCAGATCCTGACATGGAGACAATGGGGATATATTCTTTCAAATAAAAAAAGAATTTTGAAAATCGGTTGACGTATCTCCTCTACAAATAGTCTCCACTATACTAATATTCGACTTTCGACTTCGACTTTCCCTACTAGACGGTTCTGCGAGCGACAGAGGTCACGTGAGCGCGATCATACGAATTTAGTTCTGAATTCTGACACCCGAGCACCGGATTATTTGGTGCTGTCTGTTGCTTTCTTTGTTGACATGGAAAATGTTTGCAATTTTTTAATATTTTTTTGATGCTATGTTATATTAAATATTTTTATCCACAGATCTAATAATCAGCTATTCGACTCAAGTAGACACTATGTAAAGTGTAATTTTCTCGAAGGGAAGCCGGTGGGAATCGAGTTATTGGCACGCTACGTCACTGATAGGTATTACAGAACCCAGGACCTCATGCCAACCCTAGACAAACGAAGAAGCAAAAGAAAACTAAAGACAAATATCCTTACCTGGACTCACAAACAAATCCATGACACTCGAAAGGATTGAGCCCTTTGACATCAGCGTTATCCTTCACAATTATCATGGAGAACACCCTGGTATACACCAGGTCTTGGACGCCATAGGATATGGACTCTATGTTGAAGAAAACGGTCATGTGTTCGAACTCATCAGTCTTCATGCCGTGGTCCAGAGTTTCCAGGTGTACGCCATCTAGGGCGATTTTTAGTTTCACTATTGGTAGGATTTGACCTGGAACAGATGGAAAAAAATGGATTAAAAATTAAGGTAGAAAAGATATAGAAAACGGTTAATTGAAACTTGTTTTTAAACACAAATAATCATGATTACATATTATAAAACAAAGTCCTCAGCGGTGACTGTATGTCTGTCTGTTTGCTATAGGCTCAAAAACTACTGAAACGATTTTCATGCTGTTTTCAACTATGGATAGAGTGGTTCTCGGGAAAGGTTTTAGTGTATAATTTGTCAAGTTCCGATATCCACGCAAGCGAAACCGTGGGAAAAAGCTAGCATAATCATAAAAGTAGGTCATGTTTCAAAATTGCAATGACTCCACCCCCTCTGGGCAGAGTGGTAGGGACAGACTTCTACTGATTAAAAACCACCCATGTTCCTTCTTAGCCCTTTGTGTCGATTCCGCGGTATCTCGTTCGAACAACCCGCAGCCCCGACGGTGACATCGTCATACCTACCTTTTTTTTATGCGTGGGATTTCATCAACCAACCCCTCCCGCTCTTGGGCAGAGCGGTAGGGAGTGTCAGGCTTCTACGGACTAAAAACCACCCAAATGTTCCTTCTTAGCCCATTGTGTCGAGGCCGCGGTATCTCGTTCGAACAACCTGCAGCCACGACGGGGACATCGTGATGCCTGAGAGTCATTTCTTGACGGCATTTAAAGCCAAGTCAGAGACACTGACACTCGTTTAGGCACTAATCACACAGTGATGAAAGAATTTGCTCGTGACTGTACAAGTCTCCTGGGTAATGAAATGATGAGGAATAGACATATCACCTGGAGGTAACGCTTTCGCGGCCGACACCATCAGGTCGACAGGCCTCCTCGTGTGTTTAATACCCCATAGTCCACGGGCGTCGCTCTGGCCTAGGTATTTGACCTGGAATCAAGAAAACAATACTTTATGACAATATGCAACCAACTGTGACATCTACAGGGTGTAAACGTACCCTTGACGACGCCGAAACGACTTATACTTTGGGTGTTTTACGATAAAACGCAATGTAGCACACTCAAAACATCAAGCTGATGGATGCTTGGAATAGTAAAAAGGTAGGTAGATAATCAAAGTAGAGTTATTAACTAACTTAAAATCTTTTTAAAGGAACATGAGAAAAATCTCTCCGTAACTTAAAGGTTCCCAGCACGTATGATCCAGAACAAAATAAGATGGCCGAAGATGTTGACTCGCTAACTGCGGTACTGAGCGATATTGAATGATTACCGTTTTTTAGTAAATTATTAGCCGTCTTTTAGTAAAGATTTGACATACTTTTGTATGACAAAACTGTCAAAACCTTTATATAGTGATGGCCTAAGTAATCATTAAAGCTCTCTGAGTGCGGCAGTTAAACTGTGACTAACTAACTAACAATGTGACTTTGTCTATTTAGACATTTTTTCCATGGCATTGTTTACCCATAACATCTAAAGACAAAGCAGAAATGTGTTGAGCGTCTGTAATATCAGCGATGTCTATAACTTACAAAATGAAATTTGGAAAATATAAAGAGATTCTCACAACCGTGCTCAGAGATATTTAATGATTACTTAAGCCGTCATTTAGATGCGCTTAGTAAATATTAGACATACAAAACCTTCACTAACGCGTAAAAATACCAACCCGCACTGGGCACGCGTGTTGGATTACAGCCTATCCGGTCTGTCCCTCTCCTAAAGAGGAGGCCAGAGTCCCAGCAGTGGGAACATTATAGGCTGATGATGATGACGAGTGCGGCAGTGAGAGCGGCTCTCGACAAGACTGATGTCGACTTTTCGGGTGCTTATGCCACTCTTATAGATACATTTTTGAATTGTGTCTATACCAATGTCAAATCACTTTTAATGATGGAACTCAAAGTAACATACTCTTGTGCCAATTACACTGAATAGTACAGGAAACTTTACCTATCCACGGAGTGACCTAGGTAAGCGTGGCTTAAGTTGGACATCGGCCCGTGTGGCCGTTATAAATTAGCCACGAACTCTAGTACAAAGAACTTTACTATGTATTATAAACTATTGTAAAATGATAAAGGAATTGTGTTTACTATCTTATCTTTTGTTTTCAAAGAACAAACATGTTTGACATTGTTGATGAAATTATTAAGCGTCTGCATACGTCACAGTGATGAAATAATTTACTAAGATTTATAAAATTAAGTTTCATTATCATCATTTCAGCCGAAAGACGTCCACTGCTGGACATAGGACTCCCCTAAGTGTCGCCACATTGACCGGTCCCGTGCGTCTCGCATCCAGCGGATCCCCGTAACCTTCACCAAGTCATCGGTCCACCTAGTCGAAGGCGTTCCAACACAAAATCTTCCGGTTCGCAGTCGTCACTGGATAACTTTTCGGCGCCATCAGTGATACGATCGAGCAATATGCCCTGCCACCTACCACTTACGTTCATGGCCTAAATCACAACAATACGCCTGTAATCCGGTGAGGCAGAAGTATACCTCATAATACACTATATTATATTTAAGTCTCATAATATGACAGGGAGATATTCTAAAATCAGCTAAAATTCCGCTGTCAAAAGTCCCGCCTCTATAACAAATGTGTTCTGCCCACAATGACTAACGGTGCTGACACATGGACGCTCAAGCAAGAGGCTGTACAGGCTGAGAGTTGCATAGAGAGTCATGGAGTGTTCCATGCTAGGCATAAAACTGGTAGATCGAGTTCCTAACGTCGAAATCCGAAGACGTACAAAAGTTTTCGATATTGGAACTCAAATGAAGTGGGGCAGGACATCTAGCAAGGTGCAGTAATGACAGGGCTAAAGCTGGGGTGGTGTGGCGGCACATCACTAACTGCTACGCCCATCCTTATTTGCCGGGGTGAAGTGTCAAAAAGTGACTCAAGTCTGACGCATGGATTTTTCTCTGCGGTCCTCGGTTTTTGTCTGAGCTATTAAATGTGTTTCTAGAGAAAGAGTCGTTTACTTTAATACACACGATTCTCGTGGACATCATTCCCACAATTGCCGGCGTCCAAGAACTAACAAATTAAATGATGGTTGTCTGGTCAGATGGGCAAACGACATTGTAGCCATCGTAGGAAAAACCTGGATTAGGCTGGCAGGACCGTGGAGATTTGCACAAGAAAAGAGAGGTTTGTACTCAGGAGTGAATTCAGGCTGTGTTTGATGATGATGAATTACATGCATGGCTATAGTCAGTCATGTGTGTAATAGTGTATTTCACCAAAAATCGAATTAGCCCATCTGATAGATTATCGAAAAATATTGGATACGTGTTTTTAGATTTATCAAATAAATGGAAATTGACGAAAATAAAACGTGTCAAAGATCACGAGGGGGGCTTTGTCGTCACTTTGTGGGTAAAAAATGTACTAACCTTGTGACGTCACACGACTCGACACGACTTTTCGTAGCACTGTATAGTCTTCATCTTTTGTCTAAGAGAAAAAAGAAAAAAATACGTGTCGTGTTTTTGAAAATCTATATGACGGACTAATTAGATTATTTTGGTAAAATACCCTATTGTGTCAGACGCAAAAACCGGTACTTCGTAACAAAATTTGTTATGAAGTTCGCCATTGTTCTTCCGGCAATCTTTAGCAGTTATTAAGATCTTATTGTTATCACTTTTCAATGGTATTGTTATGGTCTTCAATTAATCTAAGACAGCACAATAGTTCTTGCAGTAACGGAAAACATCATGAGCAAATCAGAGGGCTAGCAGCTAAACAAGATTCTTCTTCATAACATCACGCCTGTAATTCCCGAAAGTCATAGGTGTACGGTCCATTAGCACACCTACATTTTGACAGAAATGTTCAAGTGCCATGTAATAGGGGACAAGACTATTGCCATCGATTGTGCACAAATTAAGACTCCGTGGCTGTTTGTGGAGTCGAAAGTCATCAGCCTATAATGTTCCCACTGCAGGGTCTCAGACCTGCCAGGAGAGGGATGGGCTATAATCCACTACGCGGCCCAGTGTGGGTTGGTAGATGTGACATGTCTTCGATTTTTTTTATTCTAAGACATGCCGGTTTCCTCAAGTTTCCTTCACCGTTTTGAGAGTAGCGGTGATGAAATAAATTACACAAAGTAATGCGCCTGCCCAGATTCGAACCCACGACCTACCACCCTAGCTCAAGATTATTTACCCGATATTTTTTTATAGTATATAATATTTTTTACGTACGGTTACTTAGTTTGATGAACATAATATTTGGTTGACGACTTTGCGAACGCTCCGATTAAAACTCTGTACCTATAAGAAGGGGCCTTTGCTTTAGAAGTTACAAAGTTGATATTATTATGCAGACACGTGAGGAAGGACCATCATTAATTTGACTGAAATGGAATACTTAAGTAACATGCTCAAACGCGGTGGACAGTTTCACTTTCAATTAAAACTAAATTAAGAAATCAATCACGTTTTCTATATTGCTTTCCATTTTGGGCCTTCCCACACAGTGATACGATAGCAGTCTCTTTACAAAATAAATTTTCTTTTAATGTGTCATCATCATATTCACCACCATCATCACCATCATCTCAAAGTTAACTGTTGAACACAGGCCTCTTAAACAAGGGCACGCCACGATAGTGGCGGTAAGTCCCCTCTTTGAGGAGTGGCTTGAGAGGCGCCACGGCGCCCTCACCTTCCGTCTGACGCAGGTCCTCACCGGACACGGTTGTTTCGGGAGGTACCTGCACCGAATCAGGCGGGAGGAAACGCCCGGATGCCACCATTGCGAGGCCGGAGGACACGGTGGAGCACACAGTGGAGGTGTGCCCCGCTTGGGCGGAGCCCCGCCGTGTTCTCGTAGCGGCGATCGGCGGCGGCGACCTCTCGCGCCCGGCCCTGGTGCAAGCCATGGTCCGGGGCGAGGAGGAATGGGACGCCGTCGCCTCCTTCTGCGAAGCAGTGATGCTGGCGAAGGAGGTGGCGGAACGCGAGAGGGAGAGAACCTCTCGTCCCAGCCGCCGCGGGAGGCGCTCCGGGCGTCGGGGGTCCCGCGATGACCTCCGGCCACCGTAGACGCGGGCCTGTGGACGGTGAGTGATGGGCTAACTCGCCGTCCGTCCGTCTCACGACGAAAACAGGCCGTGTCGACGGCGCGTTCGTGTTCCACGCGCGCCTCAAAGAGATGTCAGCAACATGGGAGGGGCCCGAAAGGGCCGACGCCTGTCGGGGCCGCGGGTAGTCCAACGGTTATCGCGGCCTCGACATAGAGGGCGAAGAAGGAACATGGGTGGTTTTTAGTCAGTAGAAGTCTGACACTCCCTTTCGCTCTGCCCAAGAGCGGGAGGGGTTATTCGATGATTTTACACCCACCAAAAAAAAAAAAAAAAAGGCCTCTTAAACAGCCTGACAAACAGTCGTACCAAGAGGTTCCGTATTACCCAGTACCAGCTGGGTAGGGGAGGTCAGGTAGGAGGAGGGGAGGAGGTCAGTCGCTCCATGTAAAATACTGGTAATCAATTGGATCCGATAAGACCGAAAACCGACCCTAATTGAGAAAATCATCGCCTTCCCCAACAGTCTTATATTCTATACTAGCGGACGTCACGCGGTTTCACCCACGTAGTTCCCGTTCCCGTGGAAATACAGGGATAAAAAGTAGCCTATGTCACCCGGGGATAGTGTAGCTTCCCAACGGTGAAAGATTTTTTCAAATCGGTCCTATAGTTTCGGAGCCTATTCGTTACAAACAAAATCAAAATCAATCAAACAAATCTTTCCTAATTAAAATATTAGTGTAGTAGATGAAGCAACTGTTTGGCTTAGCTATCTAACATTACAAAGAATACCTATATCATTTTTTTTTTAAGGGTAGCACGTCATCAAATGACTTCTCCCTCTCTGGGCGGAGCGGAAGAGAGTGTCAGACTTCGACTGTCTAAAAATAACCCATGTCCCTTCTTAGTCCCTTTGTGTCCGAGGCCGCGGTATCTCTTTCGAACATCCCGCAGCCTCGACAGTTTATATCACCTAACAAAAGTATCAACATCACTCGTTCCCACTCCACTAATACAAATTATCAAAAGTACCAAATCAGTTGCGTCGCACTATAAACCGTCTCAATTAGAGCGGGCGCCATATTGTTGCCGCCGGATGTGACGTCACAATGTGTTGTATGTAGTTTATGCATAATGATTAGCGGTAAATTAGTCTGTCCGTATGTACGTACATACTTAGGTTTGGTTATGGTATGTGAACTGGGTTTACCCGACTGTGTTTTAGATTCCTGTCTAAGTAGATTTTAAACCATCATTCGATGGGCTGAATTTTGGGATTTATGTGCTTATTGCATTAATTATAACTATTTATATTTAATTTTTTTTATTTATTTATTTATTAAATAACAATACATACTTTTACATAAAAACATGTCTGCCAAACTGCAAAGCAATTTGTCGGCAGTAGTTGTGTGTGCTTTCCGAGCCACGGAGCTTACTCGGTATTTAAAGGGAACTAAATTATGGGAAAAACTAAACATGGATTCACTTTTAAGTATATCTGTATATTAATTTACTTGGGAAAAATACAGAGTAATTGATGATTCGATCGAACAACGAAAAAGCCATAGAGTACCTAAGAAAAAGTTTTTAAAAACGCATGTGTCTCCGATGAGGTCCGAGCACAGAGATCGTAGGTCACAGGACACGCGCTGCGCTTACCGGAATCCTTACTTCCTTCCTTACAGTATGTAATGGGTAATGGCCAACCCACGGACCAACCTAGGTAAAAGATTGACCAGCTGAGCTATTGCGTATCTTTTATATGTTAGTAGCTATCATATTGTCCATGGATTGACTGTCAAATTGGTTATGGTTTAGTACAAAATGGAACCATTTGACAGTTAATTGATGGACACTATACGATAGCCAGTGTCATTTAAAAAACGCAATAGCCCTGCTGACTGACCTGTTATTATTTATCCATGAGCTAGTAACATAGCATAGGGTTATCGTTAAGGCTCGTTAGAATGTCATTACTCACCTCAGACCAAATAAAAAGTAAAGACGGAACTCTGCGAACAACAAAGTGAGGCCGGTCAAACTACGCCTCGCCGTGTACATACACAATACACGCACACACGTACAACATGAACTACGCCTTGGTCTTAAACTTTTTATTTGGTCTGAGACGTGTGTGCGTGTATGCGAGGCGTAGTTTGACCGGCCTCACTTTGCTGTGCGCCGTTCCGTCTATACTTTTTAGTTGGTCTGAGTTGCTCACATGTCGCATGCAAAATGCAATTTATGCTGTTAATGGTGTCAATAGATTTGACCCTAGGGTCATAATTCTCTTGTTATGTTCAGGCAATGTCCCGGTGTGTCTTTTGCAGTCATATGACAATACTTGTGTGTGACACATGCGGATCTTTAACAAATAGAGAAGAGATGGTAACAAGTGTTTGGATGAATTGTGTGAAAGTTGACATAGCTTAAAGGGGTTCTTGTCCTTTAATCACGTGAGGATTGAATAGCGATCACAAAATAATCACGAAACGGGGATGGGGAATAATTTATGTTATCACGTTATTAAATACGCGCGATTTTCCGCGTATATTTTTTTAGTGAGACGAACAGCATTCATTTTAGCGAACGAAAAGTCGCTTCTCGTAAAATCGTCGTTTGAAATCGTTAACGTTTTCATAATTCGCCATGTGTTTGAATTACCACCGCAGAACGCGCCGCGCGACGCCCCGCGTCTCCGTAAATGAAGCCTTAGACTGAAAAAAGCGCCGGTACCTATCTTAAAAGTTGTATTGTAAGTTGTATTGTTGTGTGTAGGGCACTTATAACACGTGGACAAAAAGATGCGCGGTTCCTAAGGAGAAGAACCGGCAAGAAACTCCAAAGGTTACTCTTTTAATCTTTTAAAATCGTTTGGGTTAACAATAAGTTCCAGACATAATCTTGGTGTAATACACACATGAAGACTACGCGCAGATTAATGTCTGAGATGGTCTTTTGAAGAAAGCACCACACAGATTTGAGTGGACCCGTCCAGTCAGTGCAAGCATTTGTCAGTTATCGTGGAGCTCGACTTATAACTCAACGAGCTCAATGAGGAGGTATATGTGACTAAAAAAATGATGGATATAAATGTTGATGGATGGAGACGAAGACCAAAGAAAAGAATCCATCTCCTGACACAATCCATCCAGGATGATAGAAAAGAAAAAGGAGTAAATAATGCCGTGACGTCTGACAGGAGACGTCACGACATCATTTACTGTAACAAGAAAACGTGTTGCGCCAACCCCAATCAAGACTCGAATGGGATTAGGACAGGAAGATAATGACTCCCTCTTTTAGAGAGGAGGCCTGTGTCCCAGCTGTGGGAACATTAGCAAGATGGCTAATGACTTACTTACAGCGGTGGCCCAGTGGTGGCGGCCCCGACTCACGAATTAAACTTAGTCGGCCTTATTACAAAAGTGGTTTAACATGGGTTTAACTAAGACTTGGTTTATCTCTCACTTCGATAATATTCAAAAGAAAGTGACGGCATACGAGATAAATCAAGTCTAAGTTAAACCCAGGTTTAATCACTTTTGTAATAAGGCCGAGTAAGTCGTGGGTTTGAACCCAGGCAGGCGCATTACTTTGTGTAATTTATTACATCACCGCTGCTTTCAAAACGGTGAAGGAAAACATCGGGAGGCAACCGGCATGTCTTAGAACCATAAAATTCGAAGACATGTGACATCTACCAATCCGCACTGGGCCCGCGTGGTAGATTAAAGCCCTCTCCTAGAGAGGACGTCCGTGTCCCTTTTTTTTTGGGGGGGTGGGAAATCATTCAATAACCCCTCCTGCTCTTGGGCAGAGTGTCAGACTTCTACTGACTAAAAACCACCCTTGTCCTTTCTTAGCCCTTCAAGGCCGCGGTATCTCTTATAACATTCCACAGCCCACGTCTGAGTCCCTGCAGTGAGAACATTATAGGCTGATGATGATGATGATGATGAATGACTCACTTGAAATAACATCGGCAGATCATCAGCTGTGACTGGCCCTTCTTTTTTTTCTTCTTTTTCGGACATTTTTGTTACTTTTTGTTACTTTTCTTACATTACTTTTAACTCTTAAAAGTTTAGTTCTTCACAATCTTGGTTTTTCTTATCATTTTTTACCTGTAAATGTAGAAAGACAGTATAAATAAAATTAAATAATAGGGTAGGTAACAAAAAAAAATCTAATTAGTCCGTCAAATAGATTACTTACATAAAAATATTGGACACGTATTTTTGCTTTTTTCACGTAAACAAACAATGAAGACGATACAGTGCTTTAAAAACTCGTGTGACGTCATTTTCTGAGACATTAGTATGACATTCTTTAGCGGCCAGTGACGTCACAACTCTTTGACGCGTTTTATCTTTGTCAATTTTTATTGATTTTTTAAAACAAAAAATACGTATCTAATATTTTTCGATAATCTGACAGACGGACTAATTAGATTCACAATTTTTAAGTCAGTTTACATCCCTTTTACTGTTCAGATATAGCATAACATAATATCACGCCCGTAAACCCTGAAGGGTTAGGTAGAGTTGTACCTAATAGGGCACCCAATTTCGCCAACAATGTGTAAATTTCATGTAATATTAGGTGACACTCTGGCTGACATTGAGTCCTGTGGGCTAAACCTAGTTAGTAAAACTATTATGAGATTAGTTTTTGAACAAGTAGGCTACCTTGACATCTTTAAATTAAGCAGGAATCTCTTTTTCTGTGTCGCGTATCTAAGGTGAACGTCAGCTATGTACTTTTGTGTTCTGTATTCTACATTGTGTTGTATATTATTGTCTGTTGTTATTTGTATTGTACTTGTTGATTAAGTGTGTTACTAATATTAGTTAAGTAAGTACGTTTCATGTATTACTAACATTATGGTCTGCAATAAAGTTTTATTATTATTATTTATTAATCCTTTATATGTGTAGGAAAGCTACAGAGCCCACAGAGTGTCTAGCGCCATCTCAATCCCACACTGGGATCAGATTAAAACCACCAGATCAAAAACTAATCTAATGATAGTTTTAGTCTAGAACTACGTTTAGCTAGACGGAATATGTTGCAACAAGTTACTGATAGGCACTGATAAGCCTAACCTTGAATGTGTGAGTGAAATGTTTGTATAGCTCATAAAATATTTATGTTATTACTAGTTGTTGTTAGCGGCTTCTCCCGCTACAACTCAAAAATTATCCCACGGGAAGATAAAATCGGGGTAAAAACTATCCTATGTGTTAATCCAGGTTATAAACTATCTGTGTACCAAATTTTATTCAAATCCGTTCAGAAGTTTTTGCGTGAAAGAATAACAAACGTACACATTAACAAACTTTTGCCTTTATAATAATTATCATTGTGATGAAATGTATGTCTTTACCTCTTCCGTGTAAGTGATTGCGGTTATTCTCATGTTATTTTAGAAGACTTCTTTATCGTGTGGTAGGTGCTTAATCTGGCGCCAGATTTTAGCCACCTGTGGGCATCTGTCGACTGTAATCCCCAAGGAAAGAAAGAAAGTACCTATAATCACACCCACAATTTACCGTAATGTTTAAGTCTCATGTTTGGGGAGCAGTGGTGGCCTAGTAGTGGCGGCCCCGACTTACGAACAGTGAGTCGTGGGTTCGAACCCCGTCAGGCGCATTACTTTGTTACTTTGTGTAATTTATTTCAACAACACTTCTCAAAACGGTGAAGGAAAACATCGTGGGGAAACCGGCATGTCTTAGAACCAAAAAATTCGAAGACATGTGACATCTACCAATCCGCAATGGGCCTGCGTGGTGGATCACCCATCCCTCTCCTAGAGAGGAGGCCTGAGTCCCTGCAGAGGGAACTTGATGAATCTAACTCACTGAAACCAATTCAAATAGATGCTAAAAGTCTTGCTTTTTTTATCAGTCAAGTGATACAGAAACATGCGAAGATACAAAACTGTTTTACACACCTGTCGTTTATTTAGTAACGGTCTAAACAGCTGGTTCCCCCTAATTTTGGACCCTCTATTCTTAACATGTGCGTGCACGCAAAAAGTATTGATTACGATCTGTTTTGTAAAGTTTTTTAAGGGTCCTCCATTTTGTTTGAGTGAAGATTAATTTAAGTATGAATGTGGTTGGCTTTAAAACTTGTATTTGTGAAGTTAATGTAATTACATGAGTTTAATTAAGTAATTTTTTTTTGTAACTATTTTATGAAAAAGACAAGAATTTGAACGAATCATATTTTTTGTCGAATTCACTGTCTGCCTGGCATTTTTAACCGGCTTCCAGAAAAGAGGATATTCTCAATTCGTTTCCGCATAACTCCGTCAATTATGAACCGTTTTGAAAAAAAAAAAAAATATACTGCTGAGGTAGTCCCATTGTCATCATGTCAGGATCTGATGATAGTATCTCAGCAAAATCGAGGGCGAAGCTCAAATTTTAACATAGGTAAAATAATTGTGGTATATGTGGTAATAATGAGTGCGCCATGTAATGCCATAGAGCGTACAAATGGTTTAAGGTATAAAAAAATGAACTAATCAGTTGTTAAATTAATTAATCCTGAACACTAGAAAACAATTATAAAGAATGACATAATACAAAATAATTTATAAAAATAACAATAACAATATAAGCACGTAAGTATTACGTTTTTTTTTCTTGTACAATTTCCCAAAGTTGGGGGTAGTACTTTACATGGAGCCACTGCCTATCTGACCTCCACAACCAAGTCTGTAATGGGTATTACGATACCCTTTGGTAAGACTGGTTGTCAGACTTTTGAGCCACTTTTTGGGACTAAAGTACATAACGACTGGCAAAGATGAACAAATAAAAGCCGAGAGTTTGTTGGCGTTTTTCTCGTTGTCGCCACTGTTGATTCTGGCGTTCAGGTTCTGTTGTAGTGATTTGGGAATAATATGGCCGGCTTGTCCCAAACAAAGGCGACCTTGGGCTTTTGGAGCATACTCAGAATGTAACGGGTGGTTAACCATCCATAGACCAACCTAGGCAAGCAAACCATAACCTTAAGATCGACCCGAGTGACTGTTATTATTTACTAGCTGCTGTTGCCAGCGGCTTCACCCGCTACAACTCGAAAATTATCCCAAGGGAAGATAAAATCGGGATAAAAATCTATCCTATGTGTTGTTAATCCAGGTTATAAACTGTCTGTGTACCAAATTTTATCCAAATCCGTTCAGTAGTTTTTGCGTGAAGAAGTAAAAAACATACACACTCACAAACTTTTGCCTTTATAATATTAGTGTGATTCATGCGAGCTACTCGAGATGCTAGCTAGACGATGCTCTGCTGAGACCAGCGGTAGCCCAGCGGCAACAACCCCAACTTACGAACAGTAAGTCTTTGTGTAATTTATTTTAACACTGCTGTTCTCAAAATGATGTATTAAACATATTGCGCAAGCATTTACATAGGACAATTCGAAGACATGTGACATCTACCAACCCGCAATAGGCCCACGTGGTATTGCCTATTTCCTCTAATAAGGAGGAGGCCTGAGTCCCAGCAGTGGGACCATTATAGAATTTTGGGGGGCATGAGGAACAGGGTGTAAAGTTCCTCATCCCCCATAGAAAAGGGTGGATCCTCCGACCAGACGGGTGTTGTGTCTGGTGGGCTAACTGCCCGACATATGTAAGTCGGGATTTTCTATATATGCTAATGTGGCGGATAACTTTGATAGCGCGATGCAGGATTTGCCTATTGTTAGTTAGCATCGGTTGCGATAGATGGCGCTGTCGCCACAGAATGAATATGCTTGACTAGATTGGGCTTTTATTACGACACTTTATAACAAAAAAACAACGTTTATTTTACGTTTAAATACACAGCCTTTTAATAATACACTTGTGCAAACTGTATTGTTGGCTCTGAGTACTAACTGCTATGTTTTAATGTAACCTTGGATACTTAGATACAGAAGTTTTCACAATAATTATGTTGAATACATCATTGTTTTGTGCGTATTCAGAGGATCATGACTGACCTCTGTTCTCAGTCACATTAATTATAACGAGTCACATTAATTATCACGATAATGGATAAATTTGACCTAATTGAATCCCTTGTTGGTCTAATGGACGCGGTAGAAGACAATAGGTCCGCCACACATTCCATGGGATTTAAACAGCTGGCTGGTGGGTATACTTTTATGTACCCTTTCGGGGTTACAGGCGTGATGTTTATGATTTTTTTAGCATTGTGGCCCAGTGGTCACCACCACTGGCCCCAAATTACGAACAGTGGGTAGTGGGTTCGAACCCAGGCAGGAAAACATCGTGAGGAAACCTGTCTTAGAATCAAAAAATTCGAAGACATGTGACATCTACCAATCAGCACTGGGCCCGCGTGGTGGATTATAGCCCATCCCTCTCCTAGAGAGGAGGCCTGTGCCCCAGCAGTGGGAACATTAATTGGCTGTTGATGATGATGATGATGGTGGCAATAGGCTCGCTCTATTACATGGGACTTGAATCATGACTCCTCCCGCTCTGCAGGGCTATTGCGTATCTTTTTAATGACAGTGGCTATCTTATTGTCCATGAATCAACTGTCAAATTGGTTATGGTTTAGTACAAAATGGAACCATTTGACAGTTATTTGATGGACACTTTACGATAGCCACTGTCATTTAAAGATACGCAAAAGCCCTGCTGGACAGAGAGGTGGGAGTGTCAAACTTCTACTGACTAAAAACCACCCATGTTCCTTCTTAGCCCTTTGTGTCGAGGCCGCGGTATCTCTTTTGAATAACCTACAGCCCCGACGGGAACATGAGGTCGTAGTTACGATTCCCAGCTTCAGGTATTATTGAGTTTTTCTTTTAGAAATAACTCTGACTCTAGATTTTTGGCCAGTTGATGGCAAAAGGGTCGCCTCCTATTCCACGGGACTTAAACAAAACAGGGGAAAAATGTGAGTTTAATAAGTATTAGGTACACCTCTACCTAACTCTTCTGTGTTAAGAGGCGTGATGTTATGGTTTGCTTATTATTTTTATTAGTCATCCAACATGAAATGCGTAAAATCCGACACAGACCGGAAATGAAAGCGCGGCTTGAAATAAAATAATAAAAACCGATTGAACGCGGTCACCCATCCGAAACTTATGCGTGGCCAACATGCCAAGGTTACAGTGTACTATATAATAGGTAGATGCTTCAGTTTGGAAGCTGGTACAATACAGAATGTACCATCATGCCATTGAAATAAGTAAGGAAATTATTTTGAGAGATTTTTCAAAATTAGGTATTTCAAGAAATTTTAGACACTGTATAAGAAGGATGTATTCTGTGCCCCTATTTCGTTTTTCTTTTTTCGTTAATAGTTGTCTTTGTACACTAGGCCTCTGTTGACAGCGATCTAAATAAGCAATTTTGACTATTTTTTTATGGTTCTAGTGCTTAGAAAAATAATTTATCATCAAAAAGAGAAACATTCTCTATCATTCTCTTTTTGATGATACATTATTTTTACTTACAAGTAGTTAATATTTATTATTTTGTAAAACTACCACTATTATTATTTTGCAGTGGTGGCCCAGTGGTGGCGGCCTCGACTTACGAACTGTGAGTCGTGGGTTCGAATCCAGTCAGGCGCATTACTTTGTGTAGGTAATTTATTTCAACACCACTGCTCTCAAAACGGTGAAGGAAAACATCGTGAGGAAACCGGCATGTCTTAGAACCAAAACATTCGAAGACATGTGACATCTACCAATCCGCACTGGGCACGCGTGGTGGATTATAGCCCATCCCTCTCCTAGAGAGGAGGCCTGAGTCCCTGCAGTGGGAACATTATAGGCTGATGATGAGTGATTTTGTAAAAAATCATAGCTTCTTCATCTTTTCTCCATGTTTTCTTTCTACTTTTACAGAGTGAGAGGAGAAAAGAACTCCCGCATTTCCTCTTAAGAAGAGCTGTCTATGGTGTCAGTTTAAGAGAACACAAAGCAGTATTAATACAATGCCTTTCACTTTGACAATTTGACAACATTCATTCATCTGCCTAGCCTTTTCCCAACTATATTGGGGTCGGCTTCCAGTCTAACCGGATGCAGCTGAATACCAGTATTTTACATGGAGCGACTGCCTATCTGACCTCCACAACCCAGTTAATACTAGGTAATACGATACCCTTTGGTAAGACTGGATGTCCGACTTTCAGGTCACTGACTACCCGTAACGACTGCCAAAGATCTATATATGGCACCCGGACCAACAGCTTAACGTGCTTTCCGAGGCACGGAGGAAACTCGGTATGTAATGGGCGGTCACCCATCCACAGATCGACCTAGGCAAGCGCAGCTTAACCTAAAGATCGACCCGAGTGACAGTTCTTGTTAAGCCACGAGCTAATAATAATAATAGGGCTTGATTCAGAAGGCTTTTGGACACGGCGCGTATATTGTCAGGAAGTTCCTCTCTCAAGAACCCTGACTAGCGGTAGTTTGGACCCTGCTCCCAATGCCGGTGGGCTACTATTTTTTTATCTTTTTAAAATGAAAGCAAAATGATTTTTATATCTTTTTTTTAGAAATATTTAAAAATGTATTTAGTATGTAAGAAAGTAAATAAAGGAGATAATAATAATAAAGTT
This sequence comes from Diarsia rubi, assembly GCA_932274075.1. Classification (NCBI taxonomy): domain Eukaryota; kingdom Metazoa; phylum Arthropoda; class Insecta; order Lepidoptera; family Noctuidae; genus Diarsia; species Diarsia rubi. The sequence goes on along the minus strand of OW026440.1, from coordinate 1,460,670 downwards.
TATTTCTCTTAACTACTCCTCTGGCGCCCAATAAATCGGTTGCGGGAGGGTGAAATGTCAGTGGCGTATATCCAGCTCTTAACCTAAAGATCAAATCGAGCGGCTGCTTTTATTTAGCACTTCTCGAAATTGATGCCTTTCATTTTAACAATTTACCAATATTCATTGAATTAATTAAGTTACCGATTACACAAACGATGTAACGGACTAAAAATCTCTTTCAAAATCCTTGTGATGGTTTTAGAAAGTGTGTGTGTCAGGTTTCCTCACCTCACCAGTCACCTTTATCTTCTATCACAACTCACTCGTCATCCTCCTGCTTTTATCTCAATTAATATCAGGTTGATGCAACATGTATTCTTCCTCCATACTTCTCTATTTCTCGTCATGTCAGCAGTCACCTTCTTCCTAGCCATATCATCCTTCACACAGTCCATCCATCGTTTCCTTGGTCTTCCTCTACTTTTATACCCATCCACATTTATACTCAAAACTTTCCTCACAGCATTTTCCTCTTTCTTCATTTTTTTTATTATTCCATCGAATCTTTAACTACTCACAGATATCTAGGTAAAATTTTGGAATTGATTTTCAAAAAACACAAAAAAAGTCTACAAAAAACTAAAGCACTAAATCGATTTTTGATGAAATTTCTGTCCATAAACCAAGTCCTTGCAAATTAAAAAAAGTTTTTTTTTCAAATCGGTTCATAACTGACGGAGTTACATAAAATATAAAAAAAAAACATGCATTCGATTTGAGAACCTCCTCCTTTTTTAAATTGGTAAAAAACAAAATATTTACGTTAGGCAAAGTCTATCTTTTACGTAAACGGCTGACATTTTAGTTATTTCATTATTTTATCAACTTTGGGTAAGATCGATTGCGGTTATCATGGTCATAAAAATATTCATTATCTTTTATTAATCAACGTTTCAGCTACTTAAGCTCATGTTAGCAAAAATAATATAGATAGAAATCTATATATATAAGAATCAATGTGACTTTTCGTTGTAATTTTATAACACAAGAACGGGCTCACCTATCCAAACCAAATGTTTAGGCTTTGTTCGGACTATTTAGTAGATGGTTTATGTGAAGTTTGCACAAAATTGTAACAAATTAATTCAATAAATAGCGGATGATTTTGTGTGTGTTCAAGTGGATTCGAAAATGGTTTAGTTAGATTCGCAATTGGACCCGGTGGGTGACGCTACTGTCCGGGCAGGACTACGTCTGCCAGGTCCGCTAGTCTTTTTATAAAATATTATGAAAGGTAGGCTGTTGGCCGGTCCTATCAATCTTCAGGTTAAGCCACGCTTAGCTAGGTTGGTCCGTGGATGCCTGACCGGCTGATAGCCCATCACATACAGAGTTCCCTCCGTGGCTCAGACGGCTGTAATTTGTGGATCTTTGACAGCTGTCACAGGTTTCTACCACCCAACCAATAGTCAGTCAACCAGTCTTATCAAAAAAGTTACCAGTACTCTGGGTTGTGGAGATCAGATAGGCCGTCGGTCCACCGTAGCTCGTTGGATGTGGACATATTATTTTCTGTTGCCAGCGGTGCCAGCGGCTTCGCCCGCTACAACTAGCAAATTATCCCACGGGAAGATAAAATCGGGATAAAAGCTATCCTATGTGTTTATCCATATTATAAACTATCTGTTTACCAAATTTTTTTCAAATCCGTTCCGTAGTTTTTGCGTGAAGAAGTAACAAACATACACACTCACAAACTTTCGTCTTTATAACATTAGTGTGTTTAGTTAGGTAGATCATATTCATCCTCGCTTAACATATTGTTTTTGTTACATAATTTTTTTTTCTGTGAACGCGACGTCACCTCGGGCCCTATCAGAATACCAGCGCTGTGACATTTGTCAAAAATGTTGCAGCACCATACTGAGATAGTGACCTTTTGGACTCGTACAGGACTTATTTTAATTTTGTATAATTTTTATTTTTTATTTCTTGTCCTGTGTGAGAGCAATAAATATTTTTTTTTTCTTTATTTATTTTTTCCTTCTTTCTTTCTTTCTTTCTCCATGTAAAATACTGGTATTCAGCTGCATCCAGTTCGACTGAAAGCCAACCCCAACATAGTTGTGGAAAAGCCAGACAGAAGATGACTGGAAGAGTGTCAGACAGAACCCCTCGATGTACAGTCCGATCTACCCAACACGATTACAAAATGATTTCTATCAAGCAATTTCTGAAAAATAAAATTCAACTACACGAACACAATAGATTGATATCTAGACACTAATTACCTAATAATTTCTTTAATATTGATAATATAAATTGCATAGATGATGAATGGTGTAAAGAAAATGTAATTTTGTTGAAAAATACAAGTTTTATCATCTTTAACGCAAGTAGAATAGATAATACCTGTAACCATTGGGTTTTTCTATCAAATAGTTATCAGTGGCAACCTGCAGGGCTATTGCGTATCTTTTAAATGTCAGTGGCTATCATATTGTCCATGGATTAACTGTCAAATTGGTTATGGTTTAGTACAAAATGGAACCATTTGACAGTTAATTGATGGACACTATATGATAGCCACTGTCATTAAAAAGATACGCAATAGCCCTGCTGGAGTGCCCGGTTGATGGCGATAGGATCTTTTTAGGTAAAATATTGGATTTAAAGACAATTTGCGGAATGGGGATGTACTATTTCACGGCGGGGATACGGGTTGTTCAAAAGAGATACCGCGGCCTCGATACAAAGGGGTAAGAAGGAACATGGGTGGTTTTTAGTCAGTAGAAGTCTCAGGGATGATTTTTGATGATTTCCCAACCCGAGGAAAAAAAAGGACAACCCTCGGACTCACCCTTCGGATAACAGGCTTGATGTTTTGTACCCTTAGCGAAGCCGAAAGGGATTTGTTCTCCTCGTCACTGCGATTTTTTTTTTTGTTTAAGACTATACCTGAGAATCCCCTACTTACGGAGTTATTGGGGGTCAAAGTTCCAAATTTATCACAGCTGTTTTTTTTTAGGTTATAACTTTACTTAAATTACCTCCATGGCCCGTTTACTATTCAAAGCATCCACTAGCACAATGTTTTAAGAGTGCTACATTGAGTTTTACCGTAAAATGTGATTTTTTACCCCAAAAAAAAATCGTTTCCCAGAAATAATTTTTACAAAAGGTTACTTAGTTTGTTATACAGAATGCTTGGTTAACGGCTACGCGAATAATTCGATTACACCCTGTACGTGTATAAAATTTATACTATTGTTATCAAGCACATTGGACAGTGTCATTTCATTCCTATCCTCGACTGATAACGCTATCACAACTGATAAGAGATAAGATTGTTGAACACGGTAAAATTGTTTTAATAACGTTACGTTTTCAGCTTATGAAGTTATTTTAGTACAATACAAAGACAAGAAATGAAAAGAGTGTTTAGTAAAATCAAATCACGAAAAAAAAAAAATCAAACAAGACAACAACAATCAATCTTGCGCAAGCGCTGCGCGTCTCTTGTACGCAGAGTGCGGGCCAGCTCCAATACCGTTCTGACTATGATAGGAAATAGGTTGGACTGCCCTTATGTGCGACACTGTTGTGACAGACAAATAACATATAGTGTCGCACGTAAGAGACTACTGTAAAAAAAATAATGAATGAATTTTAAATTTGATTACTGTATAATTAATGAATGAATTTGAATGATTATTGTATAACTTATTTGTATGTGTGTTGATGTTGTATTTATTTTGTGTATGATATAATATGTTTCAAATATGGGTTATGAACCTGAAATAAATGAATTGAATTGAATTGAATTGAAATCAAAAATCAAAATCAAAATATTATTATTTCACATTAGACTACATGGGCACTTATAAAACGTCGGTAAAAAGGGGCACGGTTCGGTGCATTGGTCGATTCCTAAGGAGAAGAACCGGCAAGAAACTCCAAAGATTACTCTTTTAATCTTTTAAAATTGTTTGGGTTAACAATAAGGTATAATACACACATGAAGACCATGCAGATTAATGTCTGAGATGGTCTTTTGAAGAAAGCACCACACAGATTTGAGTGGACCCGTCCAGTCAGTGCAAGCAGTAGAAATAAAAGTATTTTGCTGACCCATGGGACATACACATAGATGATGTGATGATTATGATGACAAAGAAATTAACTATGAATCGAGAAACACAACGTGAAGAATCGCGACACCGTTGGGGCTACGGGTTGTTTGAAAGAGATACTGTGGCCTCGACACAAAGGGCTGAGAAGGAACATGGGTAGTTGTAAGTCAGTAGAAGTTTACCGCTCCCTACAGCTCTGCCCAGAGCGGTAGGAGACATTTGATGATTTACCAACCTCCAAAAGGCGATTGCTGAGCATGAGGTCCTGCGTTCGATTCCCGGATCGGGCAAAATATTTATTTATTTATTTTACTATTTATGTACACACAGTAGACAGCACAGGAAAATAACATAAAATATTTTATGAGTGAATGAATATTGATGTGTATGTGTGAGTGAATATTATTGGGTTTATTAATCAGGAATTTGTCAGTAGCAGCCACGGAGTCTGGATTTGTGCCCGATTGATGGCAATAGGCTAGCGCCTTATTACATGGTATTTAAATATAACTGGCGTTATGTGACTAACGCTTCAAGGATTACGTGATGATATACAGTGTGAGTCTTTATAATGTGCACATATCAAAATGAGGGAATCTATGCTTAATTTTATCGATGGAAAAAATATTTAAAAAAATCTAAATATTTTTTAATATTTTTTATGGAATTTTCAAAAATGTTGTCCGCTGTTGTGACCCCAATGTAAACAAAACGGTGTAACTTTTAAACTAAATTATCTATCGCGATGAAACAAACTCCATAATGATTGGAAGCAATTAGGCGTCCTCGTAAAATGAAAATTGTGGAAAAAAACTACCCTCAATTGAAAATAAACACGTTTTTTGATCAAAAAAACTTTTTTTTTTCATAACTTTTTACAATAATCGTAAAATTTCTCAATAAGACGCCCCCATTACCTACCTTTTTTATTACTTTAAAGTATTTTTCATCGTATTAGCTACCCAATACTAAAAATGGCATGTTTATAACTCAAACATAACATTTTCTATCAAATGTTAAAAGATGGCACTCTGAAAGCGCCATTTATTATTCTCTTAAGGATGGTTTTTTTGGAATGTTAATTAATACAAAAGAGTTCAATTTAAACCATTTATGAGGACGCCTAATTGCTTCCAATCATTATGGAGTTTGTTTCATCGCGATAGATAATTTAGTTTAAAAGTTACACCGTTTTGTTTACACTGGGGTCACAGTAGCAGACAAAATTTAAAAAAAATCCATATAAAATATTAAAAAATATTTAGATTTTTTTTAATAATTTTTCCGTCGATAAAATTAAGCATAGATTCCCCCATTTCGATATGTGCACATTATAAAGAATCACACTGTATTCTGTTATATACACTAATATTATAAAGAGGAAAGATTTGCTCGTATGTTTGTTTGTAACGAATAGGCTCCGAAACTACTGGACCGATTTGTAAAATTCTTTCACCGTTGGGAAGCTAGACTCTCCCCGGGCGACATAGGCTACTTTTTATCCCTTTATTAACTGAAACTACGCGGGTGAAACCGCGTGACGTCCGTTAGTGTGTAACAAAGAGAAGGAACAAGGGGCATGTGGTTAAGTCTCGATAGGAGTCGATTGATCAAGGTTAAGCTACACTTGCTGCGTTTAATCTGTGGATAGGTGACCACCCATTACATACTGAGTTTCCTCCTTGCCTTGAAAACCACGTTAAGCTGATCCTGCTTCGGGCCGGGGGTTGTTCACAAGTTATCGCGGCCTCGACTTAGAGGGCTAAGAAGGAACATGGGTGGTTTTTAGTCAGTACAAGTCTGACACTCCCTTTCGCTCTGCCCAAGAGCGGAAGGGGTTATTCAATGATTTTCCACCCGCCAAAAAAAAAAAGCTGGTCCTGCTGTCATATGTAGATCTTTGGCAGTCGTTGCAGGTAGTCAGTGACCTGAAAGTATGACAACCAGTCTTAATCTTATCAAAGCCTTATCATATTACTCCGTACTAACTGGGTTGTGGATGTCAGACAAGCAGTCATCATCATCCACTGCGAGGACTCAGATCTCCTCTCTAGGAGAAGGATCGGCTATATTCCACCACGCGGGCCCAGTGCGGATTGGTAGATGTCACATGTCTTCGATGTTTTTGGTTCCAAGAAGTCTTATGGTGCTAAAATAACATGGAAAATCTCTCAACGGAACCCATCATATGCAAGTCCGACTTGCACTTGGCCAGTTTTTTATTTATTTGGATGGTGGGAAAACATCAAATGACTCTCTGCTCGTCCCGCTCTGGGTGAAGCGGAAGGGAGTGTCAGACTTCTACTGACCCATGTTAATTTTTAGCTCTTTGTGTCCGGGGCCGTTTTAACTCTTTTGAAAAACCCGTAGCTCGGATAGAATCAATCATGACCTCATAATCAAAATAAACCTTGATTACCATGATTCAATACTTGCCTGTATGCTTTTACAATTTTAGATGTTATTTACTTAAATTACATCATGTTTATTAAAAGCGTATATTTACAATAGATCAAAGTAATCATAATCACATAGAATCATTATTTTTTTGCGGGTGGTAAAATCATCAAATAACCCCTCCCGCTCTTGGGCAGAGCGAAAGGGAGTGTCAGACTTTTACTGACTAAAAACCACCCATGTTCCTTCTTAGCCCTCCATGTCGAGGCCGCGATAACTAGTGTGCAACCCACGGCCTTCGGGCTCCCATGTTGCTGACATCTCTTTGAGGCGCGCGTGGAACACGAACGCGCCGTCGACACGGCCTGTTTCCGTCGTAAGACGTTCAGGTAGTGGGCGGCCCGCTTCCTCAAAGCAGGCGCCCACACCGGGGCCCCGTAAAGGGCCATCGACCGCACGATCCCCGCATAGAGCCTCCGGCAGGAGGCGTTTGGCCCCCCCAGATTGGGCAAGAGCCACCTAAAGGCAGCCCCGGCCCGCTCCAGTCTGGGAGCCAAACGTCGGAAATGCTTTACGAAGTTCCACCGGCTGTCGAGGACGAGTCCTAGGTACTTTAAAGTACACTCGACGCCGATGGGAACCCCTCCCACCATTAACTGGGAGCGCATTCCCACGTATGGACGTCGGAGGTCGGAGTCGGAGGTCATGGGCTTCCATGGGGAAGCGCCACCTCGAGACATCATCTGCTTAGCCTGAGGTCGGGTTCTATTCTAACCAGATGCAGCTGAATTCCTGTATTTCACATGAAGCGACTGCTTATCTTAGAATAGTGGTGGCTCAATGGTAGCGGCCCCGACTTACGAACAGTAAGTCGTGGTTTAAACCCAGTCACGCGGACATACTTTATATAATTTAATCATCACCACTGCTCTCAAAACGGTGAAGGAAACATCGTGAGGAAACCGGCATGTCTTAGAACCAAAACATTCGATTACATGTGACATCTACCAAGGAATATAGCCCATCCCGCTCCTAGAGAGGAGGTCTGAGTCCCTGCAGTGGGAACTTTCTATGCTGATGTTGAACTTGCACTAAAGCTATAACATTACTCCTTTTCTATCATATCAAATTGACCCAATACCCACATCTATTCAATGTAGTATCTATCGATAAAGCCTTTACGATGTTTATTTAAACTAAGTAGGACTTATAAATGTGTTTTTCCGATGACTAACAACAACAGTTGTGATATTTTCCACTAGTGTCTTTTAAGTGAACAAAAAATGACTGTGACAAAGTGTGATGTTACGTTATGTGATCACAACAACATATTATTATTATATTAGGCAGTCAGTAGCCTTATTATTAATGAGAAGGCAAATGTACTTAATAGGAAACGATTACTGTCTTGTCATTTATACTTACACCACTACTACACTAAAACTAGGGAATCATCCAGTGGCGTAGCGTGCCTTTGCGGGGCCCCGTATAAAAAATTGTTTGGGGATTTCTCACAAAAGGTAAAAAAAAAATTGCATATAATTAAAGGCAATATTTATTCATCTTAATAATCTGTCAATTTTTCAAAATATATTTTCTTGACTTTATTTATTTCTGAAATATAAAAAAAATTTGGGCAGTTTTTATTGATCTTTGACTACGCACGTCGGGGGCCCCGTATAATTGATACGGCTGTTACGGCGGTAGCTACGCCCCTGGAATCATCAAATGACTCCTCCTGGTTTGGGCAGAGCGGTAGGGAGTGTCAGAGGGACATATTGAAGGAGGGTATTCAGTATTCAACTCTCGTCCCAAATATGTAAAAAAACTATGACCTTAATTTGTGACATAATTGTCCCATGGCCCCCGCACGCTCTCCAGATATCACTTTATTAGATATTTCTGTTTCGTTGTTATCCTACGTCAGTTTTAAAATATGAAAGGATAATGGATTATAACTAAATGTCATTGATCTGCGCACATTTTCTGTGATAAACGTAAGTGGCGAGACTTTTCCGAAATGTTTGGTATGGTTCTGTTTGTTATTTATCAGTGTTTTTTTTTTGTTCATATTTTTATTAGTATCATGTAAGCTACCCTATTGCGGGTTTCAATATGTCCCTCGTTTAAACTAACATACTGTATAATCGTTGAGAGATTATATTAATGACATATTAAGTGTCCATCCACGTTACAATAAGTGCATATTTTAAGTATGTGTTTTTGCATGACTCATCTAAGTTATATGTTCCATGTTTATTACGCACTGTAAACACTAACAGTGGTAACACTTGCTTTTGTAAAATCACCCTTATAGCAAATGCATAAGGGACTAAGGTTAACTTCAGCAGTGGAGTCATGACTTAAGGAACTAACCTCAAGAGTGGAGTCACGTCCCACCAGTGGGAACGTTAAAACCTGATAATGCTGATATTGATGGGCTGTCTGGTCCTGATTTCGATTCCGGGTCGAGCAAACTGTAATAGGGATTTTCGGAATCTGGATTTGTGCCCGATTGACGGCAATAGGCTTGCCTCTTATTACACTTAACTGGCGAAATATGGGCGTACTTGTTAGGTTCCTCCTGCCTTACCCTTCTGGTTTACAAGGCTTGATTTTATGTCTAAACTTAAACTATTACCACTGACTGTGGCCTCTGATTATATAAATACACGTCTAGTATAAAATAACTAATAAATAAATAGCTTTAGTCGATTAAAACATAATTAAAATCGTATTAAAAAGGTAAACAAAGTTAATTTTCCTTGAAATAGAGGTAAAAATATATCTCTACTGACAACATAATCACCTGATGTGAAATATTACAAAATTAACAATGATAAATATAGTAGAAAATTTGTTATCACGTCACTATTCAGAATTATACTTTATCTAAACCCCGTCACACGTAAAAACAACAAGAAAATTGTACTTACATGCAAGAAAAATCACAAACACACTGAGTTTTTAATAAAAATCATCCAAAAATCACTTAAAAAGTTTTTCCAATAATCCTTTTGGCACTATAGCGATGTAACACTTCTGATTTAAAAAAAAGAAAAAAAACACAAATGGCCGATACGCGCGACGTCCAACTCGCGAATGAATACGTAATTCAGTTTTCAAAATCGGAACGCGGTATGTCCAATTCTTCTTGACCTGTGAACTTCTATGCGATTCACCTTTACACTTCCATTATTAAACCGTTCAGAGGGACGGGGAAGGTCTTGTTAGATTTGGTTTGATGCATATGCCTACCAAGTTTAATAAGCGGTTGCGGTGTAATAAAATAAACCTTATTGCAATATGAGTTTAGGTTGATGGTAAAGTTATTTGACTGCAAATATAAATTTGTAGATTACTCATATGGTAAGGTAACGTAGTGATAAGATGTACAGCATGATTCCAACATAATTTTCGATATTAAAAATGTATAATTTTGTGATTTCGATCAGAAAATTAAAAAATAAAATGACGTTGCGTATTTAGTTTCGGTTTTCTTGGAAGAATGTATATTTTCACAGCAGCCAATGGTTATTGAGCTCCATAAAATGTCATTGATAGATCAACAAAAGCAGTTAGATAAGAAACTAACTTTGATGAGTTTTGATTGTAAAAATATTAACATTGTTTTGACATAAAATTAGATACTTAATAATAAAAACAAAGTTTTAAAAACAGTGCCATTCAAAAGTAATTTTACTTGTATTAAATCGTTAGGTAGCATATTTAGGTATTCGAGAAAGTCTGAAAGCTGCGCTAGTGACAGAAAAAATGAAAGGGTGGACGAATCGCCTGTGGTCAATAGGGTATTGCACCAAAAAAAAAAATATTTGATATTTTATTTTATTATTAGATATTTTTCTTTTTTCACGTTAACAAAATATGAAGATAATACAGTGCTTCTAAAAGTCGTGTGACGTCACAAGGTTAGTACTTTTTTACCCACAAAGTGACGTAATAAGCCTCCACTCATGATCTTTGACACGTTTTATTTTCGGCAATTTTCATTAACTTGATAAAACAAAAAACACGTACTTATCTAATATTTTTCGATAATTTAACAGACTGCCTAATTAAATTTTTTTGGTAAAATACCTACCCTATTTTGAATATAAATTATAATGAATGGAGAGGTAGATTTTGTGGGGAATGATTTGGAAGAAAACGGAGTAAATGTGGGTTGACAGAAGAGAATCAAAGTAAAAAAACGTGTAGTGCCGACGACAGCTAACACGGCACAAGGGCAGAGGGATAATAAAGTCAATAACAGATCTATAAGTAAAACTCATTTTTTTAGATAAGTTTCTAAGATAAGACATATTATAGAGGACATCGATTCATCTCCCTTACCGACACGATTTATCCTTACAATCTAATTTATTTTCTCCAAAGGGAATACTCCAAATTCCAATCTAAATTGGATTCTCAGGGGACGCTGGGAATACGTGCGACCTTCTTATAAATGTCGGGGGAGAAAATGGTGGCTTATTGACTTGTTTACTGATGATTTTGGTCATTCACAAGATAGGTTTCGAAATATTTATTTTCTTCTCTTGGTTTTTTGGGTAGTTTCACCGATTGCTCCGTGATTACTCGTCTGATTTAAGTGATTATTTTGTGGTCCTACAGACATTTTAATGTCATGTTTTATGTATATGAATTAAATTTACGGCATGTCTATCAACAGCACCATTGTGTACAGAGTACACTTAACAATGTTTAGAAGCGATTTTCGCCTACTGTATTGATTTCGATGAAATTTTCAATAATTGTTCATGTTACATTCTTCAGCCGAAAGTAAAAATGACCAATAAATACGCTGTCTCTCACGAATAAGAGATAATAAATTGTGTCTCATTAGTCGATGATTTTCCAGATCATACGTTACAATGAAAATTATACTGCTGCACTATTGTTCCTAAAACAAAAGATTTGAGAATAAGGATAAGAAGAAACACTGATTACCAATTACTTTGCGTACATAATTATGACCTAACATGAAACTAGTTTCTGAGCTCGACTTCAAATACGTGGGGGTCGGAAATAATCCCCCGGAATGATCCTATCTAGTATAATAATATACCATCCCATATCCTCATCCCGTACTGTGGAGTTCAGATAGGCCGTCACTCCATGTTTACAATACTGGTATTCAGCTGCATTCGAACTGGAAGCCGACCCCATTACACTTGGGAAAGGTCTAGGCAGATGATGATGTCCTAATTATGTGCCTAAGTAATTATTTATTCTCAAAAAAATCTACCTGCCAACTACACAAAGAAAACACAACCCACTGTATAACTTCATATTCATACACACACCTGTTGAACTGTTGTCTTGTTGTGTGCGTGTGTACATGTGTGAGGGAGACACCTACGTGTGTAACATTCGGATATTGTGTGGGGGAGGTGAGCCGTGGGTATGGACAGTAAGTGGCTCTACTTAGTGGTTGAGTGGAGAGTTTTATTTGTTGTGTGTTTAAATGGGATAGAGTAATGAGTAATGTACATCAACACCATAATATTAAATTTCACATAGGCCTATAAAACGTCGAGAAAAGGTGCACATTTCGCGTTGGTTCTATTGATAAGAACTGCAATAAACTCTATGGTTACTCTTTTAAAATAGCAATCATAATTCCACGTAGTAACATCAAAAAATACCAATCATTTTAAAATGTGTCACGACCATGAGATAAAATTAATGAAGTTATTATTTTTATTTCACATACCTACTGATAAACCCAATTTAACATCCAAGTTTAACACCGCACACACAAAGAGAAAAATGCTTCTTTACTAACACTTTAAAATACATATTTATAGCAACATAACACATGAAACATTTCTACAGCTATGCAAAAAATAAAGCACTCAAAAATATATTAAGTGCTGTAATAAAATTCTCCCATAGATACCATTTAAATAAAAAATCATTGTTTTGTTAGAATATAAATAAATGGTCAAAATTATACGTCATGTCCATTATTCTTTAGTCCCAAATACATACATCAATAGCCCACTTCCCAAAACATGCGTGAGCGGAATATCTAATTGAAATCATTTGAAATGTGGATTGTACCGTTAATACTTGTAGACTCGTCGTAGTATTACGGATGTCCCTCAGACGTTAAATTATAACCATTTGGTATGGTACGAGTTTTAAATCAACATCTTGACATAGGTTAAAACAAAATCGCTCCCGCTGTTTGTACGTTTACATCTTATGAACTACGCAACTGATTTGAATGCAGTTTTCAGCAATAGAGTGAATTTAAAGAGGAAGGTTTATAAGTATGTAGTACAAAAGGTTGCTGTTGACTAAAGCGTATTACAACATTTCAGAATTTTTCTCAGACAAATTGTAATGAATGTGTTTTTTGACTTTGGTATTCATTTTGACCTAGTATGTTATAAAGTTCTATTCCATTTGACATTCCACGTGAAATTTTTTGTATTATTTTAATTATTATTTTACTATTTTGTCGTTTATTCTATTTTTATTTTTTGTTTTATTTTGGACATTTTTTTATTTTGAACAATTTTATAGATTTTTCTTTTTGACATTTTTATATTATTTCTATTTTTAATTCCATTAATTTAATTATTATGAATTTTGATGTCAATGACCTCTATAAATATTTGTACACCTCCGGGTATAACATGGCGAGCTTGTAATTTTTTATAACAACTATCTATTATACATTGCACCCATGCAAAGACGGGTGGATTCGCTTATTTTTTAAATAAATCTTACGAACACGTAGTATCTTGGCTAACATACCTAGTCAAAAACTAACAATTAAATCACAGAAAACAATTATGAGATGTGGGTATTATGTTTTTTCCTACTCCTCCGCTATTATTTTCTAATTTGATCCAAGACAGTTAAATCGTTTCTCTGGGACTTCGTCGGGCTTCATTGTCTCGGCGATTTTCTTGTGGTTGTTAATTCTGGCTTAAAGGAGTTACAGTTGTTCGGAAATAGAGTTGCGGGCTTGTCCTAATAAAAAATAAAAAATGTACCAGCCTGTTTTAGTAAGAGTTATAGTCACAGAAAATCACAGACATTTTCGTTAATCAGCACAAAGTGGAGCACCCTTCCCTCCATACCACCCACACCGGTAGATGCTCCACGCATGGCATACCACACACTACGGTTCACGTAGCACTATGGTTCAGTGGTTAGTACCCGTAGTCTGACACGAGTTCGATGCCCGTCTGTTTCACTTTAGAGGGTACTTACTTGCGTCCACGGTTTCGCCCGTGTATGTTAAGTTTTCTTACACAATCTTACACCACCATCATCATCGCATAGTAAGTATTTTACTAATTATTTTACATGAAGCGACTGTCTATCTGACCTGTAATAGATATCTTGGTAAGACTGGTAAGACTGTTGTTACAACTGTCAAAAACTATTTTGCGAGACGTGGATGAAACTCTGTGTGTAATATGTGGTCACCCATCCACAGACTAACCTAGGCAAGTGCTGCTTAACCTGAAGTTTGCTCCGAGCGGCTGTTCTCATCTAGCCACGGACTTCTAGCTCTCAAACAATAAAGTGAACGCAATGGTTCAGTGGCTACCAGACTGTCTAGCACGGGTTCGATAGCCGGATGAATGCTTCAGTAAAGGTTACGGCGGGGTGGTTTTGTAAATGTCAGTATTTGCTCACAGAGGGTAAACTATAGGGGTTGTGTTTTCTTAATGTGTTCGGTATGGTTCAGTGATTAAGACGCTCGGTGCGAGTTTGATGGTCGGTTAACTCTGTAAGTGTAAAATACTGCCAGTGTCCAAGAGATTCCTTTACATCAGGAATTTGTCAAGAAAGAAAGAAAGAAAGAAAGAAAGAAAGAAAGAAAGAAAGAAAGAAAGAAAGAAAGAAAGAAAGAAAGAAAGAAAGAAAGAAAGAAAGAATGAAAGAAAGAAAACATATTTATTTGGCACATACCATAAGTACACACAACAAAAAAAATACAAAAACTAGAAACTAAGCAGGAAACAAAAAAGAGATAAAATTGTGTGTCTCACGGCAGCGCCAAATAGGTCCAGTTCAGCAAACTGCCGAGCAGCTAGTGCCCGACGCTGGTTTTCAACTGAACCAGTAGTCACCACGGAGTCTGGATTTCCGCCTGTGTATGTGAGAACAGCGGTGGCCCAGTGGTGGCGGCCCCGACTTACGTGGGTACAGTAGGTCGTGGGTTCGAATCCAGGCAGGCGCATTACTCTGTGTAATTATTTCATCACCGCTGCTCACAAAACGGTGAAGGAAAACATCGTGAGGAAACCGGCATGTCTTAGAATAAAAAAAGACATGTGACATCTACCAACACGCACTGGGCCCGCGTGGTGGATTATAGCTCATCCCTCTCCTAGAGAAGAGGCCTGAGTCCCTGCAGTGGGAACATTACAGGCTGATGATGAAGATGATGATGTGACTTACAACATAACTGCTGCTAATATACAACCAGTTGGTCTTATTTGACGATCATTTAGATGTACGTAATCCTAAAGGGCGGTAAATCAATAGAAGTGTTATCGAGGTGATGTAGCAATACGTTGCCTATTCTGAAATGGCGGTTAAACTTACAGGAGATACTTCAACATGGCTGTAGACCCGTCGGGGATTTCAGGCGTGATGTTAAGTTGTATTTTAACGTTCATGTTGCCTTTGAGCTGACTTCAATATATCTTACTGACACTGTACCAGTAGTATTTTACACAAAACATGGCAGTTAGCACCTCTTTCCGGATTACCGGTCAAGACTAGAGTGAAGACAAATCGGTTAGCTCACGAAGTCACGACACGATATACTCTTGCTTTCCGACAAATTGAAATGATGAATATTGTTGCTATATCGCCTGTTATCTTTTAAGGGCAAGGCAGAGGTGTACCTCGTGGAGTTAACTAGTTTAGTTCTCGAAAGAACAGAAAGTTATATTGTTTTATTTAAATAATTATACGCAGACGAATGCCTCGGGCACAGTAATTTATTTTTATTATTTTATTTTGATATTTATAACTAAATTATACTAACAGTAACACCACACATATAAGTTATAGATTGAACATAAAAACTACACAGACAAAATAATTAGGATTAAAATATTATCAAAACAAGAACAATATTACAATAAAAATGAACACAACATTATGCAATCAGGCGGTGTCACGGAAGATTATAAAATGCAAAAAAACCCAACGCCTGTCCAAATTACAATAGCAACCTCGTAGATCTGTTACTCGCTACAACTTGCGTCAACTTTGCTACCTAAATTTTGAACACATCATAATCATTCTCTTGCACTTATCTCAATATATTTGAGTCGGCGTAGTATGTCCTATTTTCCACACTTCTCTATTTCTCGTCATGTCAGCAGTCACCTCCTTTCTAGCTTGACATCCTTCACACAGTCCAAACATCGTCTCTTTGGTTGTCCTTAAGTTTTATAGCCCTATATCTACATTTATAATCAACATTTTCGTCATTCCTCCGCATCACGTCATGTTCGTAGTAAGATAACCACACAACACTTCAGTAACCGGTATCACTTTGGACCTAAACCTATACCGTTTTGGCAAATTAAGCAGAAAGTTGAGAGGTTTTTCAGTTCTAGATAATGGAAAATTAATAAAAATAAAACTAACTTAACATCACGCCTATTATCCAAGAAGGTTAGGCAGATTTGTACGCATTAGTAGCTACACCCACATTACACAAGTTATGTTTTTATTCCCATAACTAGCTGTTGCCAGCGGCTTCACCTGCTACAACTTAAAAATTATCCCACGGGAAGATAAAATCGGGATAAAAACTATCTTATTTGTTAATCCAGGTTATGAACTATCTATGTACCAAATTTCATTCAAATCCGTGCAGCAGTTTTTGCGTGAAGAAGTAACAAACATACACACTCATACACTCACAAACTTTCGCCTTTATAATATTAGTGTGAAGTGTGATTGTGTCAACCGGTCGTAAAACCAAACATCGTGGTTGTTACTGAGACATTACTGACGAAAATCCCAACAACACTTTACCCGGCTGTAATACTGATACTGATATTTAACATGGAGCGATTGCCTATCTGACCTCCATAATTTAGTACTCGTATTTCCTTCATCATCATTCATCATTTCAGCCGAAAGACGTCCACTGCTGGACATAGGCCTCCCCTAACTGGGTCACCAAACTACAGGCTGTGCCTAGTTTGGGGCCCACGGCTTCCATTGATGTACTGTTTTTTATAATATACTAGCGGACGTCACGCGTTTTCACCCGCGTAGGTCCCGCTCCCGTGGGAATACAGGGATAAAAAGTAACCTATGTCACCCGGGGATAGTGTACCTTCCCAACGGTGAAGGAATTTTTCAAATCGGTCCAGTAGTTTGTTTGTAACGAACAAACAAACTCCACCTAGTGGGAGGCCTTCCAACGCAACGTCTTCCGGTTCGCGCACGCCATTCCAGAACTTTCCGGCCCCATCGGCCATCTGCATTACCGAATGATAATATTTAATATTTAGGGTTTCGAGTTTCTTTTCTCCGGCGTGGAAAATCCTCATGAATGTCTTCCAGCCGGGGGTGAGTGGAGGAAGGGTCTGTCAGACTCTTACTGACTAAAAAGTATATGGATCATGAAAGCTAATGCGCATTCCACGATCCCCGGCTAAGGGTTTCGAGCCTCGGTCAACTTCTAAAGACTAGCAACGATTTACAAATTACAGCCGGGGCCAACGGCCTGGAGCCCTATAATTAAAACTAGACTTTAATAACAAAATAGCGTGATAAAATATGTAAACATTGTACTATGGTACCATTAGAAGTCTCACAGATATAGATATACCTTGACTACATACTACGAGTATGACGTCATAAGCAGTTTTTATTCTCTAGGATGTAAAAGTATCCTTTCGCAAATGAAAGGCACTTGTTCTCCCCACCACTGCGATAATTTCTTGGTTCTAGACCATACCTGGGAACCCCCTAGTTACGGAGATATTGGGGGTCAAAGTTCCAAATTTTGCACAACTGTTTTTGTATAATTAAACTAGCTTTTTAGGTTGTAACTTTACTTAAATTACCTCTATGACCCGTTTACTATTCAAAGCATCCACTAGCACAATGTTTTAAGAGTGCTAGATTGAGTTTTACCGTAAAATGAAATTTTTGACCCCAAAAAAAAATCGATTCCCAGCAAAAATTTTTGCGTAGGGGTATTTAGTTTGATGTACAGAATGCTTGGTTGACGTATGTGTGAAGGGTTGATTTACACCCTGTATGTAAACATTGTACTATGTCAACATTAGAAGTCCCACATACATAGATATACCCAGACAAAGCAAGGCTTGACTACATACTATGACGTCAAGCAGTTTTTGTTCTCTAAATGTCCAAAATCAAGTTTTTTTTTATTCACGGTCAATGTGGACCACTGGTCGTTGGTTCAGTTCGTTCCACCATCGCTAACGAGGTCTACCGCGTCGTCTTCTGGTTGCATCAGGGCTATATAACTTGGCTATGTGGCCCCCAGAAGATCGTCGTTGTTTTAAACAAAATAGATTCCTCGAACCTCGGTATGTATAGGTGTATACGAGTATATGCCTGTGGTATGTACAATACATGTCAATGTCAATTTTGACAATATGTAATCGATTGATTAGCTAAACTTTTCCTGTACAAAAAATTAGCATTGATTGTAATCATTGTGAAGTGATTACTTAAAACCACTTTCTAGCATCGAACACTTAGTTATACTTAAATAGTTTTTTAATCACGATTGATTTAAGTTTTTCTTGAGTTATCGTTTATGTATGATTCAATGTAAATCTAGCAAAAAATAAACAGTTTCAAATTGTTATCACGCCATTTAAGGTAGGGGTGAGCGTTTGGATGTGTATGTTTGATTGTAAACTCGCTGTTTAATTATTTATTAAAACTTTGTGCACTAGTAAAAATAACAGTTTTACTGTTGGAAGCCCTAACCCTTTTCCTTATATAAAAGTAGCTCATAGTAGTCCTTTAACATCAGCTATCAACCAGTAAAAGTCAAAGTCCATGTTCAGTCTTTTAACAACGGATGGATCTTACAAGCAGACAGTTACCTATAAGGGGTTGTTCCCAAAGTAGGTACTCCATGTCCATACTTTTAAGAAAATAGGAATCTCATACATTCATTCCCAACTTGGGAATGATTATAATAATAATAATATTCCACAACTATCACACAACGCCATCTAGTCCCAAGCTAAGCAGAGCTTGTGTTATGGGTACTAGACAACTGATAAACATACTTACATATTTCTAAATACATACATATTATAGATAAATTACACCCAGACACAGAACAAATGATCGTGCTCATCACACAAACATTTGTCCTGGGTGGGAATCGAACCCACGACCTCCGGCATAGCAGTTAGGGTCACTAACCACTAGACCAACAGGCCAGATTATTTGTTAAAACTTTTTTTTATTTTTTCCTAAAGTACCTACTCCACCGATTATTCTCAAACAGATCCAACTCTATAAAATACATATTTCATCGCAGTCAGAGTACTTTTGACAGATTAAAAATATTAATTATGCAATAAGGAAAAAAGTTGTTAATTGGAAATTGAAAATAGACACTTCCATTTTAATAAATTGTATAGGTGTGCCCCTTTATATAATTATTTATATTACTATAATAATAATAATAATAATAAATTTATTCAAAGTTAAGTTTGGTAAAATACAACATAAATCTTAAAAATAATCTTAGGTATAACAAAGTTCGATGCCTGTACTAGGATAAACCTGTATCACAGGCGATATGGCTTCTAATACTAAAAACTTTTTGGACAACAGATTTCTAAGCAATATGTAATAATACAAGAATAATTTTAATGATACTTATATACATCTAATTTACTTCAACTCTATTATTTATTAGATTAGAATTAATAATGTCTCAAACATGTTGGTAAAATGTATGTCAATTACGCAAATATTAATAATGTTATAACATTAGAATCAGCAGTATTTGTGTTTTTGTGTTTTTGTGTTTTTTTTTTTAATTGCAAAAATACAAAAATCAACGTTGTTACAACATTTTTGCGGCGGTCAGGAATTTGCTTAGATAGACACAACGATGGATAGTAGGGTCGCACAGCACAGTGGACTCATTGAGTCAGCAAAATAGATATGGAAGGTGTATTATTGAATGATGCACTAGGCGCCTTCATAATCTATTGAGTTGATATTTCTGTGTTCTGCTATTTTCCTTGCTGGACATTCAGCGTCTCCAGTTTTATGAGCATTGGGTTTTTTGAACCGTGAACACGTCGCGCATTTCGGAGTCTCAGTTTTATTCGGGCATTCGGACATTGTGTGACCTTCTTGACCACAGTGACCACACGTAGAACTGATTTCTCTGCAAGATTTTGCAGCATGGCCGTACTGTTGGCATTTATAACACCTCGTTACCAATGTGAAATCCCTGACAGGACAGGACGACCAATTTATAAAAATCCTTGATAGAGGAATTAGCGTTTTACGTAAATGGGCTGAAACTTCAATCACGTAATTGCAGGTCGCAGCATCTCTCTTTCCAGATTTGTGGCTTAATTTTAAGGCGGACAAGAATGATTCCAAGGTCATCTCTGGTAACTTTTCGGCTATATTTTGTTCAAAGATGCACTTGAAAACTTCATTTTCAGCCAAGGAAGTCGGCACACCTATAATCACGATTCGCGGGTTTCGCTTGTTGGGCTCATTGGCGGTAAGTCCAGATGTAGAGAGCTGGACTGCGTTCTTCAGTTTGTCGGCGTCATGTTTCGTCTCGGTACTTATAATGACGCCACCATTTTTTGTTTTCCGTACACCTCGTACTTGCAGTTTCATCTGTTCGGGCCGTATGATTTTCTGCACGAGTTCTTTCGTTTCGTCACTCGTCTTCAATTTATCACTGGGATAAATGGCCACAGAGCTTAAGTTATTAGGACGAACGAAATGGTCAGATCCCCTTTTCACCATGTCGGCAAATGAAGCGCTTCCCGCGGAACTTGAGTCTCGTATTGTCTCCTTTAGGTCCAAAATATGCTCTGTCAGGTCGCGCTGTTGCTTCAGGTTGTCGATCATATGATTCGCCTGAATAGTTTTCTGCTTCAGCGACTGATATAAGACTGCCAATTGCGACGTACCGGATTCTACTTTACGACAAAGATTAGTGATCTTCATCTTCTGCTCGGTGTTAAGTTTTCCATCAGCGGCAACAGAACAAACTTCGTCCAGGTACCGCTGGATGGTGGTCATCCATCCTTGGATTTCAGGCGTTGAAACGATAACAGCCGTGGCAGACTTCGACGGTGAGGCGGAGGGTTGCGCTGGGCTCCTTGGATTACAAGGGCTGCTCTCCATTTTTATAGTTTTATTAAAACTTCACTGATTCGTGTCCATTATTCACCAAAAACTATAGACTAAGCAAAAATTACTAACACATAACATTACGACGGTAATACACTAAAGTAGGTCACTATTATTAAAGTATTTATTAAATATTGCTAATGAGCACGTCTGTACGCTGCGAGTGCCGTCTCAATGATGTACTAGCTGTTGCCCGCGTCTTCACCCGCTATACAACTTGAAAATTATCCCACGGGAAGATAAAATCGGGTTAAAAACTATTGTATGTGTTAATCCAGGTTATAAACCATCTTTATACCAAATTTTATCCAAATCCGTTCAGTAGTTTTTACGTGAAGAAGTAACAAAAAAAATACACACAAAATTTCGCCTAATATTAGTGTGATAAAAGGTATAAAAAGCTAGACTCCTCACCCCGTAGCTGCTAGTGAAAAAATTTTAATCATCTTCGTTTTGACGACATTTTAGAATTTTACCAAAATAAAAAAAAAATAGTAGTCCGTCATATACATTTCCAAAAAATAATGGACACGTATTTTAAATTTTTCACGTAAACAAAAGGTGAAGACGATACATTGCTTCGAAAAGTCGTGTCAAATCATGTGACGTCACAAGATTAGTACTTTTTTTACCCACACTCATGATCTTTGGCACGTTTTATTTTCGTAAATTTTTATTAATATCATAAAACAAAAAGCACGTACTTATCCAATATTTATCGATAATCTAACAGACGGACTTAGATTTTTTTGGTGAAATACCCTATTCAAATTGGTTCCGCCCAATAACTTGAAACGAGTTTGGTACCTACTATCAGTACCTAGCATTCATCAGCTACTGTGATGTGCAAGCCACAGGACAGGCAGGTCACGACATCAATTGGATATTGGTCTACTGTTAAACATTCACGAAAATGTTATGTTATTTCAAAGAAGTAACAGAAATCACATTAATATTACAAAGGCGAAAGTTTGTGAGTGTGTGAGTGTGTATGTTTGTTACTTCTTCTCGTCTAAACGGCTGGAGCGACTTCAATAAAATTTGGTATGGAGTTAGCTGACAACCTGTATAACCAAATACGATAGCTTTTATCCCGATTTTATCTTCCTGTGGAACAAATTTCGTGTTGTAGCGGGTGCAGACGCAACAGCTAGTAAATAATAATAAAAATGGCTTAGTTTTAACTGATTTCAAATGACGTGTTAGACAAAGACAGCGCTATAGAAACGTGACGTCATATTTCATACCGCCATAGTTACGTAGTACAAATGACCGTTTTGCGCGACAAGGATAGAAAGTGCCCCCACCGAAAACTTCTAAAGCATGTAGCTACTCCATTTTTTTACCGATTTTATTACATTTTTTCACACATCGTGTTATTTCTATTAGTTTTTTGAAATAAAATAATATTATCGTGAATTTTTAACAGTACCTAGTCAAATAGTCAATTAAGTGTCCTATCGTTTGTGCGTGGGATATTAAATTCCTGATTTAAAAAACCCAATCACATTTTGGCTGCTCTGGGAATCGAACGCGAATCACACTCTGCAGTCACGCTTCCAAACACTAGACCACCAAGGAATTGCCTTTAACACGACAGTAAAACAATTATAAATCACGAGTATTACCTCGCATGCTATCAATAGTAGAAAAAATAATGAAATAATTGTCAATGCGACTGTTTTTGTAATTCTATATGTTTACCGATCAGACACGTGGTGGTAATTGTCATTGGGCGCGTGACATGGTAATTAGGGGTCCGTAGGAACCAGTGACGGATCTCTCACACAAGTCGAAATCCGAAAAAAAATAACTCAACAAATAAAAAACACATAACCCTCCTTTTGGGCTTCACCGCAGTTAGGTAAACAGCAGTCATACATTATACACTAACAAAATATTTTATTATTTATTTTATTTTATTGTGTTTGGGTGGCTTACAGCTAACAATACAAACATTTATAGTGAGGTAATCAACGACAAGCCATTTACAAGCCTCCACAGTTAGCAATAAACTATTGTTGCACAAACTAATATCTAAGCATAATATCAAGAAATAAAATTAATTTAACAAGAACATAAGTAGACAAACAATATAAATTTAACGTATACTATTGAAATTCATTACAAACAACAGAGCTTTTAGCCAGGGCAGTAGTAATTGTCGCTAAGCTGCTTGCAAACAAATCAATTGAGGGGTGTTCGTTCATTACAAGTTGGTTAAATGCTTTAATTGAGCGAAGCAAAAATGAATTGCTACGGTAAACTGTGCGGGCGTAAGGAGCACGAAGTAGATTTCTCAAGCGCGAATGCCGAGGTGGAACATTCAGGGATAGCTTAGAAAGAAGTTCAGGACATTCGATCCTTGATTGTGCTATTTTCACTAGGAACCGTATGTCAGATATATTTCTCCGAGTTACAAGTGGAAGTAAGTGGAATCGAACGCATCGTTCCTTGTAACTCAGGTAAGGGATTTTAAATTTATAACCTAAGTATCTCGTGAATTTCCTTTGTATTCGTTCCAATCTGTCTGAATGCACTGCATAATTCGGATTCCAAATTTGACTGCCATATTCGAGGTGACTGCGGACGTAAGCACAATACAGGATTTTCAGGGTTTTCATTCTCTTAAACGAACTGGCATTACGGATAATGAATCCCAGGGCTTTGGACGCCTTTTTGGCGATATGGTCGACATGATACTCAAAGGTAAGCTTACTGTCCAGAAAAACACCTAGATCTCTGGTGACATGAGTTCGAGATAAAGGCTGATTTGCGATTGAGTAATTAAATATTATTGATAGGTTTTTCCGGGCAAAGGTAATAACTAAGCATATAGATATATTAAGATCTAATTTATTTATTTTACAATAGTTATCTAATCTAGTTAAGTCTTCCTGCAAAAGTATAGCGTCATTTTGACTCTTAACTGATATAAAGATTTTCATGTCATCTGCAAACATTAAGTGTTTAGAATGTTTGAAACACCCGCTGATGTCGATTATAAAAATAACGAATAATAGTGGCCCCAACAGGGAACCCTGAGGCACACCAGAGGGAATGGTTGACCAGGAGGATATAAAGCCACTGAGGACCACTGCTTGTGTTCTATTTTGTACATAAGACGAGAACCATCTATATAGGTCGCCTCTAATGCCCAAGTCGAAAAGCTTTCTCAGCAGAATGTCGTGGTCGATTCTGTCGAACGCCTTGCTGTAGTCGGTGTAGATTGCATCGACCTGGGATCCATTATCCATATGCTCAGTAATAAAATCCGTGAAAAGGAACAGGTTGGATACTGTAGACCTTCCTTTCAGAAACCCGTGTTGTTGAGGACTCAAGCTAGAAACTACACTGCTGTACAACTGATTATAGACTATGCGCTCCAATACTTTAGCTAGTAGACAAAGTTTTGAGATTGGCCTATAATTTTCAATTTTATCCTTAGCACCCTTTTTATGGATAGGTGATATAAAAGCTGATTTCCAAACAGAAGGCACAATGCCTTCAGATATTGACCTTTTAAATAAAAGTGATACAGGTAAAGCTAATTCCTCAGCGCACTTGACTATAAACACAGCAGGCAAGGCATCTGGGCTCGGCAGATTTGGTTAAGTCCAGAGATTTTAAATATTTAAGAACAGCCACTATATCAATTTCAATCGTACTCAAATCACAGTTGGAAGGACAGCCCGTCGAGCCACAGTTGGGACTTGCAGAAGATGCGTCTAAGAAGGTTGTTTGAAAGTAATTACAAAAAAGTTCACAAATTTCTTCTCCCGAGTCACTTCTCCTATTACCATATGACATATTCGACGGAAAATTGCTGTTCATGCGTTTGCTTTTGACATATGACCAGAATAGTTTTGGGCTAGTACTTATTGAGGACTCGATTTTAGACATGTAGGCCTTATAACAAAGCTGTTCTATATCGTTGGCTCTATCACGAAGAAATTGATATGATAAGCGATCAGAAATGTTACCATAGACTTTAAATTTGGTATAGTATTTAAACTTTTCTTTAAGTATCTTAATGAGCGCCGAGTTATACCAAGGTGGATATTTAAAGAATTTGCACAGACGCTGAGGGACGTGTTTGTCTCTGATTTCGAATAACGTTGAATAAAAATTCCTGACAGCCTCATCAACAGTACCATTCAATATTATGTCATCCCAGTTAGTGCCTCGTAGGTCAGATCTAATAAGTTCGTAGTTGCCTTTGTTATATTGATGCACCAAGCGCGCACTGACGTTGAGTGACTGAGGTTGCACAGTAGCAAACTGAACTTGATATAACAACATTATTCAGTGGCTTTATCAAATTCTGCATGCCCAATATATCTAAATATACAAATATATCATACACCACAAACACACCATCACACTATTATTATAAAGGCGAAAGTTTGTGTGTGTGTGAGTGTGAATGTTTGTTACTTCTTCACGTAAAAACTACTGAACGGATTTGGATAAAATTTGGTACACAGATAGTTTATAACCTGGATTAACAAATAGGATAGTTTTTATCCCGATTTTATCTTCCCTTGGGATAATTTTCGAGTTGTAGCGGGCAAAGTCGCTGGCCGCGCCGAGAGACTAGCCTAGAAAGAAGAGTTTAACTGGTTACGGTCAGTGACCCTGTGGTCACGTGGGCAGGGCTAGCCCTTTCTCTTTCACACTCACTGACTTTTAACTGGCTTTGGTCTTCTCTGTCACTCGTATGAAAATCAACAAAACACACACACTTACATTTTGATAGGATTATTACCTACTTATTTATCAATCTATCTAATTATATTGCTACGCTTCTCTTCTTTGCGTGTCAGTGTAAGTTTGTGAGAGAATAGGTGTGTAATTTTAATAGAATGTAAAAGGATTTCAAATTAGTTCGAATTTATTTTGTGTCTTAAAATCATAATATCACGGGATTCACGGAGGTAGCAAACGGAGGTTAAAATTTCGGTCATTTTTGCCTAGGACACTCCGTTTTCAAAATGAATTATAATAAATTATTTAACTTCTTTTTTGGTACAATAACTTTAAACGCCCATAACTCGGAAACGGTGCATTGTAGGACCATGCTTTTCAGATCCTAAATGGTGTATATGGCCCAGGTTAACCCGATTCTGCAATAAAATTGGTACAAAAAAAATTAAGTCCTCGTTCCATCGCTGCTTGCTTACAAGAGTGTTGCATAGATGGCGCTGTACGCAGTTCTGAACGTGACGTCATTTGTTCCAAAAGAGGGGTTCGCTTGCAAACTTGGCGGCAAGGGTAAAACATAGATGGCGCTGAGGTTGTAATATGTGTCAAAAATATGGAATTCTGCAAATTGATGTATAATAACTTGGATTATTTAATCATTTTATATTATTTAAATAAATGTGACAAGTTAAGTGATTACAAAACGTAAATTTCAGTTAAATGTCGTGAATATTTTAGGATATATCTCGAATAGTTCTAGATTGCGGTATCAAAGTTTTACTCTCTGGACGCTTAGGAACAAGATTTTATGCGAAGCAAGTGTACTTGCTTCGGCAGTACATATACTAAAATTGGAACGATACAGAGAAGATTAGCATGGCCCCTGCGCAAGGATGACACGCAAAATCGTGAAGCGTTCCACATTTTTGGTAAGTATATTATTATCAAAGTAGAAAGATAAAAAAAACTAAAACACAAAAAAGTCTAAAATAATGTTTGGAAACACTGCACCACAAAATAATTTTTGGGTGTCAATTATCTACGTAGTCCGGTCTATCTGGTTGTGGTGTCTGGGTGTCTGGTTGTGTCTGGGTGTCTGGTTGTGTCTGGGTGGAATGATGTTTAGACATCACAGATTACATTTCCCACCCGTCTGAAAATTGGTAGAGGTCAGTAGAAATCTAACACTGTGAAATGACTGCTACCGCTCTGGGCAGAACGGTAGGAGGAGTCATTTGATGATTTGCCACCCAAAAAAAAGACTCGACTAGTGGCTGCTACAGAGGAATTCTTCAGAGTAAATCTCAATAACCCTTTACCCTCTCCGGGTGTCGAACCCAAGACCTCCTGCTCAGCTGTCACGCTTGCAATCACTAGACCAACGAATTTAAAGCGAATCAAAAAACCACTAAGTGTTGTCCATCAGCTATTTTTCATAGAAACCATTAAACTATTAGATGACACATAACTCGTACTTGTAAAGTTTTCTATAAACAAACGCTATGAGTCCTTTACACGTGAAGGAAATCTATAAAACTATACATACACATTAATAAAATTGGAGTGTCTGTTTGTATTTCAAAATAACAGCAGTTTTTTATTCAATGATTTTAAAATTATGAAACGGTGAAGACGTGGATTAATAAAACAGCCGCTCGCATCAATCTTCAGGTTAAGTTTTTTTTTTTGACAGTGGGAAATTATCATAGGACTCCTCCCGCTCAGAGGCAGGGCAGAGCGGTAGGAAGTCTCAGACTGACTAAAAACCACTCATATTCCTTCTTAGCCCTATGTGTCGAGGCCGCGGTATCTCATTCGAACGACCCGCAGCCTCAACGGGTTCAGGTTAAACCTCGCACACGTACGTTGATCTGCGGATAGGTGACCCTTTACTTACCGAGTTTGCGTTGCGCCACAGAAAACACATTAAGGTGAAGGCGACGAGGGAACCTGCGAAATTCAAATTTCCTTACGTTTTTTGCAATTTCCCGGTCAGTGTCAAGTCGTATCACACTTCACACTAATATTATAAAGCCGAAAGTTTGTGAGTGTGTGAGTCTGTATGTTTATTACTTCTTCACGCAAAAGATTTGGGGTTGTTGCCGCTGGGCTACCGCTGGTCTCAGCAGAGCATCGTCTAGCTAGCATCTCGAGTAGCTCGCATGAATCACACTAATATTATAAAGGCAAAAGTTTGTGAGTGTGTGAGTGTGTATGTTTATTACTTCTTCACGCAAAAACTACTGAACGGATTTAGATAAAATTTGGTACACAGATAACTTATAACCTGGATTAACACATAGGATAGTTTTTATCCCGATTTTATCTTTCCGTGGAATAATTTTCGAGTTGTACCGAGTGAAGCCGCTGGCAACAGCTTGTGTTAAATAAGATTGGTTTAGCGGCATTAACAACAGGGATGTTAACTGACTTAAAAAAATGTGAATCTAATTAGTCCGTCTGTTAGATTATCGAAAAATATTGAATACGTATTTTTTGTTTTATCAAATCAATAAAAATTGACGAAGATAAAACGCGTCAAAGATTTGAGTGGGGGTTGGTGACGTCACTGACTGCTAAAAATGACATACTAATGTCTTAGAGTATGACAATCACATGAGTTTTCAAAGCACTGGATCGTCTTCATTGTTTGTTTACGTAAAAAATGAAAAAATACGTGTCCAATATTTTATGGCAATCTATAAGACGGGCTAATTAGATTTTTTTTTGTTTAACTACCCTTTTTACTGAGTAATACTGATCAAAACCACCAAAACAACCATCTCAGCTCATCGATCATCGATCGATTAGAGTGATCATTTGATGAAAAAAGCATTCTTGACATTTCGCCGGCTACCTCCTCGCCTTAATAATTAAGAGTAAATGTAGAATTCTGTGGAACGAATACTTTGATGATCGTTCACTAGCAAAAGGCATATGGTATAAAACAATCCAAAATAATTTTTGTCCCGTGGTTGGTTTATTAATTCCAATTTGTCTAGGCACACCATAGTAACTGCTATGAGGCTACGTTCCGGACACATCCCACTGAATAGTTTTGCGTACCTAATGGGCAAAGTTCCTTCCAAGAACTGTACTGAATGTGATGTAATTGAGGATGTTTTTCATATTTTAGTGGACTGTGTTCGGAGTTCTTTTCGGATTGCTTACGGCATTAGTTTACATGACACTGGTATATGTAACCTAAGTGACTTGAAGCCATCCTTGTCTCTTCTACTACACGTTGGGCAAATTTGAGCTAGACAGGCATAGTTTTCATAGCACGGCTTTTATGAAGCGCGGGAACACTCGACTTATTTTGATGGCTTGACAGATGCGCATTTTTTGAACTCGACTTATTTTGATGGCTTGACAGACGAGAGGACTTGCTATCCCTTATCAGAGGAAGCGACGTTTATATATAAAATGGTTGATTATGCGTTAAAACGTAGATTAGATAAATAAGTAAGTGAATATTTAACATGGGTGACATGATCATGCATGATCAAATCTTCTATTTGCCAATAAAGATTTAAAAAAAAACCTCCTTTTTTTTTTTTTGGTGGGTGTAAAATCATCGAATAACCCCTCCCGCTCTTGGGCAGAGCGAAAGAGAGTGTCAGACTTCTACTGACTAAAAACCACCCAAGGTGTCGGGTGTTTATCAGTTGTCTAGTACCCATAACACAAGCTCTGCTTAGCTTGGGACTAGATGGCGTTGTGTGATAGTTGTGAAATATTATTATTATTATTATTGTAATTTTTGACATCCGTCACTGGTAGTCTTAGTGATCCGAAAGTCTGTCAATCAGCCATATCAAGAGGTATCGTATTGCCTAGACCCTAGTAAAACATCGTGAGGGAACCAGCATGCCTAAGTGTGTTTATTTTACAAAATGTTTTAAGACTTTTACTAAAACTTTACGTAGAAATAACAGATTTATTAATTTTATTCCGTAATATTCACCAAAATATTTATCTTTGTTGTGTGGACTGAGGGAGCACAGTTCTGTCGTTATATTTTTTTAATCTTTAATGCTTTGGTGTCTGTTATTTAGTAAATATCTTTCCAATTTCTTTACTAAATATCTGTATTCACAAAACCATCTTTTTTAAGCTACTTTCCTAGATCTGGCTAATCGTCTGTGAGAACTGAGGGACCACACTTTATGGGTTGTACTTTTCAATATATTTGCTTACAAATTCCCAGATTTGTTTTACAATTGTTTTAAGTCTACTACTAAATCCTAGGATTTTAATTGCGCGTATACCCAATGTGGTCCCTCAGTTCACACGCACATGAGATATTTTTTTAACGGCATGTAATGGCAACTCGGAGGTCTACGGGAGGTATAAATCAAATCAAATCAAATCATTTATTCGCATAATAAATGGGTAAATAGATATAGATAGATTAATATGAGGATAAATATTAACCATTTCTGGTATGCACAACTTAAAATAAAAGTTTATAAAACAAACGCTGTAAAATCGCTGGTAAAACGCTTTTAAAAACGCTGTTTAAAACGCTGGTACCAGGCCCTACCATAAAAAAGAAGAAGATTAAGAAGCACGGAATGGTCCCCGCTTGCTACCAATTTTTTTACGCAGAGGAAAGTCGCGGGGAAAAACTAGTTCAAAATCTCAAAAAAAAAACACATTCCCATGATTATAATTTATTAATCCAAATGATTATCTTGCACGTTTTAATGAGAGCAATTAAAAATAATCATAATTAATTTGATTGTATTGTTCTAACTTCAACTGTCAATCTGTGAACAACAGTTCTATTTTTTTTTGCATTCGGGTTTTTTCTACTAATGCTGGGTGTAAACGGATCCTTCACGAACCAAGCATTATGTAGGTACATCAAACTAAGTACGCTTTTATTGCTGGGAAACTACTTTTATGTTTAATCAAGTTTTATGGTAGTTGTATGTAGCAATAATTGTGCCGATGGATGATTTAAATAGTGAAGGGGTCTAGGAAGAAGGATTTCTGACGTTTAATATCAATCGGTCTCGGCGGCGCGGAACGGAGTGTAAGACTAGTACTGACTAAAATCGTCCCATTTTCCTTCTTAGACCTTTTTCCTCCGGTACCGCAGTATCTACTTCGAATAGTACCACAGCACCGGCAGGCGTCGGCCTTTGACGAGGGATTCTTTACCTTTTCCCACTCGGTCTGGCTCCAGACCATGGATTGAATCAGGGCGTCCAGCAAAGGTTAACACCGAAAATCGCATGATGAATGATCTGCTATTTCGTACTATGACCCAGAACATCAACCCCGGAACATCGTCCCGGCATCGCGTACCACTAACTTATGTTTGCACCAATGATTCGAGCAATGCGAACACTGAATAGTGTATCTCGGCGTTTGGACATATTTTCTTGTTCTTTGGCGGAATTCCAGAGGGTGACACTTAGTATGTTGTCCACTGTAAAGCTGTGTTCCTACCCAGACTTGGGACCCGTTACTTAGGACTGGACTTTTATTAATATATTACTACTTTTGTTAGCTTGGGTCTTACCTGTTAAAACAAATGTATGTGTTAATGAATAAATAAACAAATAAACATTGACTAAACTCATCATTCCCAAATCACCATTTTGGGAATGTCACAATAATCACCATTAAACATTTGATTACCGTGGCGATATAAACCGAAGCGGTTATTAGTGGGTCAGCAGAGGTAGTGAAGCAAGAGCGCGGGAAACTGGCGGTGTGCGTACGTATTGCGATTATAAGTGTGGCGGTGCCTTTACACGGAGGTGGACCGAGTGGTTTTGATACTTTTCAAAATAAAAGAAAAAGTTTTTATTGGGGAACATATAAAAAATACAATGATAAATAATGATATTTTATTATCATTGTATGTTTGAATTGAAAAAAATAACATAAAGTAAATTAAAAAATAAAACATCATAAAACTAAAATTGGTCTCGTATGAGGCCAAAAGGCTCTATCTCAGCATAGTGCTGTTACATTTTTTATTACGACAATTGTATTGGAGCTATGTTTTGGAGTGTAGTACATAAAAAGGCGCAAAACCGGGAAGAATGGCGTGCATTAGAAGAGATCTACACTCAGCATTGGGTGGTGAAAGGTTGACAAAGAAAGAAAGAAAATGGAAACTGGGTACCAAATTTTTTATAAAAGTTCTAGTTCCCTGCTTAGAGCAGTTTCCATTCGTGAATGAATAAAATTGAAATGACTACATTTATGATAAATGTAGTCATTTATTTTTTTACGTACGTTTTTGTGAACGTTTTCAGTGGACAAGATCTAATGTAAAAATATAATCTTTGAAAAAAATCATCATCGTCATCATCGTCATCATCATCATCATCAGCCAAGAGACGTCCACTGTTGGACAAAGACCTCCTCCATAGAACGCCATAACGAACGGCAACCTGCCGTTTGTATCCACCGGTTGCCCGCGACTCTCACAATGTCGTCGGTCCACCTGGTGGGAGGCCTACCAACGCTGCGTTTTCCGGTTCGTGGTCGTCACTCGAGAACCTTTCTTCCCCATAGGTTGTCGGTTCTACGAGTGATGTGGCCTGCCCATGCCCATTTCAACATGCTTATTCTGAGAGCTATGTCCGTGACCCTGGTTCTTCGGCGAATTTCCTCATTACGAATTTTGACGACGAACGGTTTTATATAAAAAATACTTTGTATAAAATAATACAAAGTATCAAAACCGTTCGTCGCCCATTTGTCCATAGTTTGTTTTGCAAACAAATTGTTATGGGAACAAAAATAAGAGCTTCGCTTGCGATCTTCTCGCGGTGACCTTGTACCTACGACATCATGCTATGCAATTGAGAGTGAGCAGAGTAAGAGGTTGGTGGGGAAAATTATATATTAGTTTGGTATGAAATTTTTGGTTGGTGTTATGTGAATATCTATTTAGCAGTCATTAGATTCTTTATTTGTTTTTGTTACATTATTTGTTTGTTACACATTAACATCACGGTTTATGACCAAATAAGGGATTCCAAGGCAAGAATAATGGTATGCTAAATAGTACACCCACATTACACCAGTCAGGTTTAAGTCCCGTGTAATGGGGAGTGAGCTTATTGTCATCACACGGATCCCAATAAAATCTAGCTTACATAAATAAAAAAAGAAGTCCTGACTGACTGACTGACTCATCAACGCCCAGCCCAAACCCTTGGACCTAAAAAGCTGAAATTTTGCACAAAGGTTCCCTTTATAGTGTAGACAAGGAATAAGGAAGGAATTCAAGCCCTAAGAGACTTAAATAGGGGGATGAAAGTTAGTACGAAAAAAAATCTTCCTTGAGACTTGGCACAAATAAATTAAAAAGTAAATTATAAGATTTATTTTTCCTAAACTACCCCCTAAGGGGGAATTGGAGGGTGTCAAAGTTTGTATGGAAGACTTAACGTGTGGTTAGATTAAATCGAAACTCAGTATTTATGCTTGAGAAAAAAAATATGGAAAACCGTGTATCAGGGTTTTTCGAAAATTGACTCCTAACGGGTTAAAAAGGGATAGTATTTTTACAGGGGAAGATTTTATCGCGGGGCTTGATTAACTCGAAAATTGGTGAATGAGTCAAGTTATGGAAGTTATACGAGTACTATAATAAGCAATGTGAGAAGGCATTGTTTACTTAGATTAACAAATGGGGTACTTTTAATCACGGTAGTACGTTCCCGTGGGATATTTTCCAACATCCACGCGGGCGAAGGCGCGGGC
The DNA here is from genome assembly GCA_932274075.1 of Diarsia rubi. Classification (NCBI taxonomy): domain Eukaryota; kingdom Metazoa; phylum Arthropoda; class Insecta; order Lepidoptera; family Noctuidae; genus Diarsia; species Diarsia rubi. The sequence continues at coordinate 1,427,305 of OW026440.1, read as the reverse complement.
AAAAGTTAGTGATAGAATAATTCAAAAACACTGCCCCACCCCGGAATCGAACTTAGGACTACATGCTAAGCAGTCGACCAACGTGACAATGTGGCTAAGATACTTAAAACTACAGCCAACCCTATTACAAGGAGCACACAGCTATTCGTCCTAGATCCTAAATCCGACCTAGTATTTAAACTAAACTGCTCCAAATGTCAGTAATTGTGGTGAATGTCTGACTTTAGGTAAGACGTTCTCTTTAAAGGACAATGCCCAGTTTGACCGGAGATTGTCGCCGATGCACCCGAAATGTGTGAACCGCGAAATTTCGCGGTTAGCCTTGAGATGATAGGTACGTGAGCATTGCTTCATTTATTATAATGATGACAATGTTCTAGAGAAATGTGCAGTAGCTTTTTATTAAAACAAATAGAGGCGCTCATCATTTGAATGCCCTTTAGGTGACTTTGAGCTTTCTGATGAGGCCCATTGTGAGCGACCACGTTTCGGTCCCGTATGTAATCTATGGGTTATGCTCGGAGTTTCCTTGAAAGAAAGAAAGAAAAAGTATTTATTGGTTTGGAGATATTCGTACAGTTACCAGCACTCTGTCTCTCTTTTGAGAGGGAGTGCCCTCTGATAGAGAAGAGGCCTGCGTCCCAGCACGCGGAGCACTATGAGTTTATTATGCTATGTAGGACGGTTCTCACACGACACCCATCTTTAGTTTTCGAAGACATCATTGTTAACCAACAACAAATGACTATTACAGTAACTCCCAATTCGTGATGTTCAAATAGACATGTAAACCATTAAGAACTATTATTACAAATACTCGTAAAAGGTCAAAACGTTATAATTATATAGTTTGAACTTAAAAAATAGATTTATATCAGCTTTGTGGGAATCTTTTGTCCTAATTATAGTTTGTTAACCTACTTTAAAAGAGGATGTTCTCAATTTAGATTGTGAGGCACGTTGGTTTAGTGTTTGTAGGTGCAACTGTTGAGCGTGGAATTTTGAGTTCGAATCCCGGGTTGAGTTAAGTGCTGACGGGTGTTTTCATAAGGCATTTCTTAGAAGAAACCAATCCTATTAATAACCCTCCTTTTGGGCTTCACCGCAGTCGGGTAAAAACAGTGGGAAATAACTTTAATTTCGGAAGTCGGTGACTTGTTCAAACCAGATATCGAGGCCCTGGAACAAGAGCTAAGAAGAACATGGGTGGATTCTAGTCAGTACAAGTCTGACTCTCCCTTCCGCTCCGCCCAGAGTGGGAGTGATCATTTGATAATTACCCATCCGTAAAACTAAAGATAGGTTTTCCATGTAACATATACAGGGTGTGAACCAACCTATCACATTGCCGTCAACCAAGCATTCTGCACATCAAACTAAGTAACCCTACGCAATATGTTTCGCTGGGATTGATATTCAGCTGCATCCGGTGAGACTGGAAGATGACTCCACGTACCAGGACAGGAGATTCGGAAGAGGTTAGGCAGATGATGCCACATAAAGGATGTAAAAGTACCCTTAACGCAAACGAAGGGCACTTGTTCTCCCCACCACTGCGATCATTGTTTTGTTCTAGACCATACCTGGGAACCCTCTAGTTACGGAGATATTGGAGGTCAAAGTTCCAAATTTTGCACAGCTGTTTTTGTAAACACTAGTTTTTCAGGTTGTAACTTTACTTAAATTACCTCCATGACCCTTTTACTATTCAAAGCATCCACTAGCACAATGTTTTAATGTTTCCCAGCAAACATTTTTGCGTAGTGGTACTTAGTTTGATGTACAGAATGCTTGGTTGACGTATGTGTGAAGGGTTGATTTACACCCTGTATTTTTGCTTGTAACTGAAGGTAGGTATGTTAAATTAATTGGTCTAGCCTTGAGGAAAAAACGAAAACAGTCATTTAAATTCAGTTTTAAATAATTGATTTCAATAATACCAATTAAGGCCACTTCTGAATTGTCAATAAGTCCATCAGGCAGGAAGAGCGGATACTGGAATATTTCATAGGGTTTACACTAGGTTCCTATGGGGACCAACAAAGTAACTTCATGGACACCATATACACTTCTACATATACACTAATATTATAAAGAGGAAAGATTTGTTTGATTGTTTGTAACGAATAGGCTCCGAAACTACTGGACCGATTTGAAAAATTCCTTCACTGTCGGGAATCTACACTATCCCCGGGTGACATAGGCAAACTTTTTATCCCTGTATTCCGACAGGGATGGGAACTACGCGGGTGACGTCCGCTAGTTTCTAATAAAACTATTCTTGTTACAAGAATAACAGCAATCCGTTATTTTATTTTCACGTAAGAAAGACCAAGAAAGGTGATTGAAGACGAATTTAGGTCCTAGATCTAATTCTCAAGACGGACAAAGTGTAATTAAATGTTTCCACCAGGAATTACTTTCTTCCTTAACATTGCAGTTAAAAACAGTGTTATTTTTATTTTTTTTGTATTCATTATTATTATTTCCGCTTATTTTTCTACGTTTCTATGTTATAGCTCATAGACTCTAGGATCGGACTGAGTCAAAAAAAATTGATTTTAAGTACTTAGATAATTTTAATATTGATTTTGAATTTTGAATGAGATTTTAATTGTTGTTGAATTTATTGAATTTTATTGTCTTTTATCACATTTATGTATTGTCTCTGTGAATTGTTGTTTACATAAGTGGATGAATTGAATCCTATTTATTTATTATAGAATAACTATTGTGCAGTAACTACACTTATGGCCAGATGCTGTTTCAAACATGAAATTTCTATTTTTGTGATTACACCCACAATATTTTATAATAATCCGCCATTCAGGGGACAGGCACTGTCTCTTCTTAACACAGGCCAAATATTAGCCTATCTAGGAGAACGGTACTTCACCCGTATTTATTGTGAAATTGAACCTAAAACTGTTTAAATGCAACATCTGTAAACTTTGCAATTCCATTTTGAAATAAATTAATTATTATTACTAAGTATTAGATACTCTAACTGACGGACACTTAGATTATCGAAAAATATTGGATACATGTTTTTGATTTATCAAATTTATACTAATTGACATAGATAAATTGCGTCAAAGATGGGGTTTTGACGTCATTTGTAGGTCAAAAATGTGACGTGACGTTTGACATGTGACGTTTTCGAGGAGTTCACGAGTTTTCGAAGCACTGTATCGTCTTCATTTTTTGTTAAAGTGAATAAGAAAATATATGTGTTCAATATTTTTTGGAAATTTTTCTGGCGGACTAATTAGATTTTTTTACTACAGTATTACGTATTTTTTTGTCCGATCCCCTATTACACACAGACTTCGAATTTACCCATTAACTCTTTGCCCGGCCCGGAAATTGAACCTCTTGCACAGTATTTCCGTTTGCGACCACTGAATCAACAAAACAGTCAAACCAAGAATGCTACATAAAACCTCTCTGGTATTCACCCCATCACAAAAAAACTTTAACAAAAACACAGCTACTTAATAAAATTAATTATGATTACAAACTATTTATTACGCATTCCCATATAAAGTGTGGCAACTAGTACCGTAGACAATTTGATAATGTTTTTACAGAGTTGCACAGACCGCGGTGACCGCTTACCGTGGGAAATGTGAAATAATTATGTAGATACGACTCGCCTTGTTTTATTTAATGTTGAATGGAAAATTTGTAATCGCTGAATTGTTGTAGCCTTTCTTTTATTTCAAACTAGCGTCCCCTGCCACGGCATCGCACTTCAATACAATGTGTATAATGATGTGTGTATTTCACCAAAATAATCTAATTGGTCCGTCGGTTAGATTATCGAAAAATATTGAATAACATGTGTTTTAACAAATTAATATTAATCGACGAAAATAAAACGTGTCAAAGATCATGAGTGGTGGTTTTTGACGTCACTTTGTGGGTAAAAGGTACTAACCTTGTCACGTCACACGACTTGACGCGACTTTTCTAAGCACTGTATCGTCCTTAATATTTTGTTTAACCCTAGAAAGATAACCATAACGCGGCAGACGTTAAAGATAACCATACGTTTCAGAGGCGCAAACTTTTTTAATACGTGTTTTTAAATAATTTAATAAATAATGTTTATAATTGATGATATTGTGTTACAAGGTAATACTATAAAGTATAAATTTTAAATACATTTTTGTCTTTATTTGTTTATTTAAAATAATTTCAAAATAAATGAGTAGACCTGTAACAAAAATCAACAGCCTTATGCTTCAGGAACAAAAACATTTATAATCTTATAAAAATTTAGATTTTTCTTACAAGCTGTTTGACTACAAAATAATAAGTATAAAAAAAATATCTGTCATCAAAATAAATAATTTCAACATCACTACCAGTGCAAATTATTCAATTCTTAAAAGTTTCACAAAAGATACGCCTCGCGAGCGCACAGACTCGTCATATAAACAAAACTATTGAATTTACAGCATGGAAACGGCTATCCCGTGAAAGGGCTAACCGACGACTGAGTTAGTTCAGAAGGACAAACAAATACACGCGTCGGATAAAAAACTACAGCAATATGTTTCCCGTGCAGGCGCCTCTGCGACGTAAGTTATCTCTCTAGGGTTAAGTGAAAAAATAAAAAATACGTGTCCATTAGTTTTTGAAAATCTATCTGACGGACTAATTCGATTTTTTGGTGAAATACCCTTTCAATAATTCTATCTATTGCTAAAAACTGCATTATTAAAATAAATAAGTTGCGTTGTATAAAAGATCTAAGCGAGCACACAGCAGGAGGATATCACCCCAGAACGAGAGGGGTAATGTCATGATATCCTATACAAAAAACAGTTTAAATTGTTTATCTGAGACTTCGTAGAGCTTCATTGCTTTTTTTTTTGCTCGGCGCTTTTCTGGTGGTCACCACTTTTGATTCTGGCGCACAGGAGTCGCAGTAGTTTGGGAATTGAGAATGATGTGGCGGGCTTGTCCCATAAAAAAAACACAGTCGTAATGAAAATTCAAACTATTAAAAGAACAGCCAAATGCAAGTCGGACTTTCACATGGAGGGTTCCGTACCATTGTAGTAGATATGGAGAGATTTTCCATGTTATATTAGCACCATAACACATAATGAAACATGTACGTACAAAAAATCTTATTATAACATCTTGCATGCCTCATTTGCATGTATACGCATGTTTTGACAAATAAAATGATCTTTATCTTTATCTTTTCATAGACTTCTTATCGGTTTTCCTGTAATCTGTGGTGAACTTATTTCCGTATTTAAAAAATAAATTAGGCTCAGTAGTTTCGGAGATAAGGGGGGAGGGGGGGGGATGCTCGGACAGACAGACAGATCCACAAGTGATTCTATAAGGGTTTCGATTTTTTCAATTTGAGGTACGGTACCCTGAAAACACAGCTATGATGTTATGAGAATGACAACTTGCGATAATTTTTTACGACCAAATCACGTATTTTTGCTAACTCATACCGTTATTAAGTATTATTATGAGAAAGTGATGTTTCTCGTGCGAATGACCGGTTCATAGTTATATGAAATTCAGACGTAATATTTGATAAATATTATGTCAGTTATGTTTGTCTATTTTTGGAGGTAACACTTGGCAGTTAAGTGTGTTGGAACGTAGTGCTCGTAAAGTTATTGAAAAATTGGGGCATTGGAAGAAGAGGTGTGCATTTAATTTTTTTTTTATCATATTAATCAAAATTGTAAACTTAAAAAGAGGGCGTGCATAGTTAGGTTGTATTTGTTTTATCTTTGTTTATAATTCATAATTCATAATTCATAATTCATTTATTTATTGTTTGTTACAGGTAAACATAAGGTCTTACAAATAGTTTTGTTTGTATCACTGTAACATACCCATGGGGTGTACAATATTTATGCATATTATTATACAGTATGTCAATGTTATTATTGGTTAAATTATAAAAATTATATTACATTACAAATTCATTCATATTTTATTGTTACTTCATACATCCCAGCACTTATGAAATGATTCGATTTTTTTGTTAATATAAATAGGTATACCCTTCACACATACGTCAACCAAGCATTCTGTACACCAAACTAAGTGCCCCTACGCAAAAATTTTTTTTTTGGGGTCATAAAATAACATTTTACGGTAAAACTCAATGTAGCACTCCTAAAACATTGTGCTAGTGGATGCTTTGAATAGTGAACGAGTCATGGAGGTAATTTAAGTAAAGTTATAACCTGAAAAACTAGTATTTACAAAAACGCTGTGCAAAATTTGGAACTTTGACCCCCAATATCTCCGAAACTAGGGGGTTCCCAGGTATGGTCTAGAACCAAAAAATGATCGTAGTGGTGGGGAGAACAAGTGCCTTTCGTTTGCGTTGCGGGTACTTTTACACCCTTTATACAATTAGCCTTTTTTCTATTTTGGGTTCATACACACAATTTAAGTTTTATTAATATTTTGCAAAATCTAATACACACTTTTAGACGTGTTAATCTTATTGATTAATTACTAAATTATTATCCTTACATCCCGTAACCCCCAGACCCACACGAAACCATAACCCAGTCTCATCCACACAAATCCAACACGGTATATAAAACAGACCTGCGCAGGCGCACTCATTTCAGTGCAGTGTAGTGGTCACGAGAGTGTACAGTGAAACAGTGTATATCGGGTATGTAGTGTGCTTGTATATTTATAACATCACGCCTGCAATCCCCAAAGGGTTGGATAGAGGTGGTGTAAGTAGTGTTAAGGGTTTGCCTCGTTTGTCCCAAGCGCTGGTGGATGGTAATAGGACTAATAGGGCTGCCCCTATTAAATGGGACTTAAATAACATAGCTGGTTAAATGTGGGTGTACTATTAGTAGTACCTATGCTATACCTTTCGGCTACAGGTGTTCCCGTCTGGGCTGCGGGTTGTTCCCGACGTTCTATTTAATGATTTATAAATGCGTTAAATTATATGATTCACTGCAGCAAACAAAATCAGGAAAATATATGGTATTCTTAAGGATATACGCTAGTGACATAGTGTGTTAAAAACATATTAATACAACTAATTCTACTCGATAGAAAAAAATCGTGAAGATACCTCTATAAAATTCTTTTAGCGAGTAAAAACCGTACTAATACATGTGATCGTTCTGATTTTTTGGCAAATAATTTTGCAAGCAACATACTAAGGTTATAGTGTTTTTTTTTTTTAGTCCAAGCAATAGTTTTTTTTTGTAAATCGCACATTCTTATTCCCGAACATAATTTTGCATGGATATAAAAAATCGGACTGGACAGGACAGTCCTTACTTTTTGAAACGTATAGTTACCCTACAAAGTTACGAGCGTGCAAAGCGGGGATGCGTTTCGCGGTCGCGGGGAGTGACACAAGCTACACTCACTCGCTTAGTATTTAATAATAAGAGATGATCTCTCGGATCCAACCTGTTCCTTTGCTGCCCTCCCCAGTGACGTCCTAAACCGAGGTCCGTACCCCACAGGGGTTGCCCTCAGTGCGCTGTCACTTAAGTTTACAAAGAAGTAATTTAATCATAAGCCAGCTTTTTAGGTTGACCTGTGAGATGCCACGTAGAAAAGGAAAATAACTAAGTAACAGATTCATTTTCATTTTCAAATATCTTTATTTACCATAAAATCAATAACAAAATGCACTTATCCTAAGCTACATTAACACACCAAAATTAAAACACTTTATTAGGCTAGCAATTCGCCTTTCAAAGCTTACAAATGATAGTTTGGTTTAGACCGATAAACTTAACACACAATTAAAAAGGGTATTTGTGATGACAATAATTATGTAAATTATTTAGTTTATCACAATTTACTGCTTGCATGTAGGTAAAACAGATCACTAACAGATTAAAATGCGTTTGCCTAGATTGTTCCGTGGATGTATATTTCGAGTTTCCTCGCTTGCTTCGGAAAGCACGCTAGACTGTCAGTTCTAGCTGACATTCATAAATCTTTTGCTAACTACCAGTTTGACCAAAGAGTATCACATTACCTTATAGATAGTATTAACTGGGTTGTGGACGAAAGATAGGATAAGACTCTCTGTTATAAACTTCTATTCTGTAGACTGAATGTCGACACGAAAATAGTTATGAAAAGGCTAGGCTGATGACGATGATATTTATGTAGAAAGCATTAAAATCAGGTCAACGAAAATTAACAAAATGTTAATTCACAATCTTTTTTTTTATTTTGGGAACGGAAAACTTTCGTTTGCGGCCTTGAAACAATAGGAAGCAATTATATAAAATACTATCTCTCACTTATTCTATGGAAATAAGAGTAAGACTCATTGGTCGAGTGGTTATAAGCGCGACTACTGAGCATGAGGTCTTAGATACCATGTCTTTGTTTTTGGCGGGTAGAAAATCATCAACAAACCCCTCCCGCTCTTGGGCAGAGCGAGAGGAAGTCTCAGACTTTTACTGACTAAAAACCACCCATGTTCCTTCTTAGCCTTATTATGTCAAGGCTGCGGTATCTCTTACAACATCCCACAGCTCCGACGGGCAAGATTTGGGCCATTGGGTTTTGTTTGGGGATTACAGCCGTGACGTTATGTTATGTCATGCCCGACAAGGATAATAAACTCCGAACTGCAAAATTAATGCTCGGCCTGAAAGCGCTAAGAAGGAAAATGGGTGGGCTTAAGCTTAAGTAAGTACAAGTCTGACACTCCCTTTCACTCTACCCAGAGTGGGAGACATTCTTAAATAAAGGACCTCACGCTCAGCGATCTGGGACACATAATAAACAAATGACCAGTGTCTGACAATACGGTGCTACTGTATTGGTAATATATATGTCAGATATACTCCTTCTATGCAACTCCAAGGGGTCCTCAATTCAACGTAAACATTACTATCACGAGTCAAAATTTAAGGCCTCTTTTAAAAGTGAGCAGTAGTGCAAAATAATCACGACTTTGACAGATTGAAAATATGACCACATTGTGGTGATCAATGATAGTCTAGATAGTCAGTAGTAGTGGTGTGATCGTCGCACTACCAAGTCATAGGTCCCGAGTTCGAACCTCTGATTTTTAGGGTTCCGTACCTCGAAAAGAAACGGAACCTTCATAGGATCACTTTGTTGTTCGTACGTCCGTCTGTTTGTCTGCCAAGACCGCCGCAAATTTTCGACATTCGCAAGGGAATCAAAACCTACACGGTACTTCCCGTGAACTCAGAATCTTGAAATTTGGTACAAAGCAACGTCCTAAAGCACAGATAAAAGAAAAATTCTGATAACCGTAAATTTTAGTTTTTGTACGGAACCTTCGGTGCGCGAGTCCGACTCGCATTTGGCCGGTTTTTCGGATTCATGTACGTATTGTTTAAATTAATTAGTACATAGGTGTTCCTGAAATTTAAACTCGCCAAACTTTAACGTTTGATGGCGAGAGGCGCTCTAGTACAAAACAATGAACCATCTTACTAACTATAATAGGTACTAATAATTATTTACTTATATGTATACTAACTGACAACAAAATCCAACAACATATACTTATAATTCTAGAATGTTAGTAACAATTTTACTTATTAACTATGTTAGTTCTAAACATTTACAGGTATAAGTACCACACACGTCGATTACTATCGGCGTGCGTGTATGACCAGATGTATGAATGTGGACGAACCAAAAGGAGTGTGTGAGGATCGTAGTAGGTGGCGTTCTATGATTTCTGCCAACACCCATGGGAAAAGGGCGTGACTTTATGTATGTGTGTATATATTATACAGAACATATATTTAGTTTCATTTAGTTCTGTATGCTGTCTAGTACAAAGCTTTTTAATTTCGTCCTAAGTGACCCTTTACTAACTTTTACTTTTCCTCTTAATAAATCTATTCTGTTAAATACATTAGGTACCAAATACTTAGATGTTCTCTTACCATAATAGTTTGTTATCTGAGGCTGAATCAGTCTGTTTTCTCTGACGCTACGTGTGTTGTACTTATTTTTAACATTAACTTTATATTCATCACTTTTATAATAATATTCTAGGCCTACCAAATAATGTACTTTTTTATCTACGGGTATAATTTTACAGATGGGAAATAACTTATCATACTCTTTGTTGCACTTATCTTTAACATTTTTACTAACTAGAAATTTTATCAGTCTTGTTTGGATATCTTTGATATCTCTCAAATATGTAATAAAGGTTCGCCCATACACGCCATTCGTTAAATTATTAAATTTTGCTTCGGTGAATTAAAAACATCGTGAGGAAACCAGTAAGTATGTCTGACAGATATTTTTAGAGGTGCATGGGCCCCGTCGGGGCCGCGGGTTGTCCACAGGTTATCGCGGCCTCGATATAGAGGGCGAAGAAGGAACATGGGTGGTTTTTAGTCAGTAGGAGTCTGACACTCCCTTTCGCTCTGCCCAAGAGCGGAAGGGGTTATTCGATTATTTTACACCCGCAAAAAAAAAAAAAGAGGTGCATGGGTGACATAAAAGCTCTGACACCAGCAGGGCTATTGCGTATCTTCTAAATGACAGTGGCTAACCTATAGTGCCTTTCAATTACTGTCAAATGGTTCCATTTTGTACTAAACCAAAACCAATTTGACAGTTAATCCATAGACAATATGATAGCCACTGTGATATAAAAGATACGCAATAGCCCTGCAGGGCTCCGAGTCTGCTATTCAATAGTGTCAGAATGATCTATCACTGATCTCATAATTGTTGATTTTGACAAGTTTGGTGTTTTCAAAATCAACAATTATGAGATCAATGATAGACCGGAGCCCAGGTTAGATACTACCCACACAATAAAGTAGAAGATTACCTCCCATTTTGGACTGGATTATAATAATTTATGTGGCAATGGGCAGGATACATTGCAAAAGTTCTGGAGTGACAACCGTGAACCGTAAGACCTTGCGGTGAAAGGCCTCCCACTAGGTGCAACGATGCCCTGGTGAAGGTTGCAGGGATCCGTTGGATCCGAGACGCATGGCACCGGTCAATGTGGCGACACTTAGGGGAGACCTTTGTCCAGCAGTGGACGTCCTTCGGCTGAAATGATGATGATGATAATGTGAGAAACGTATTCTCGACTCGTAACCCAGCATTCAATAAATCAGCATACCTGCCGTACATTACACTATCTAAACTCTAGATTTCTAGATTGCTCTAGACCTTGACGGCAACCTCTCTACCTTGGAAAACCGACTACCGTGAACAATAGAACTAACCTTAGGACACAAGTCTTTGCAACCATTCGTCCTTGTTATCAGATGGGTGGGCAGATACCTAGCGTTTAAAGAGACTTAAAAAAATATGATTCTAATTAGTCCGTCTGTTAGATTATCGAAAAATATTGGATACGTATTTTTTGTTTTATTAAATCAATAAAAATTGACGAAGATAAAACGCGTCAAAGATTTGAGTGGGGGTTTGTGACGTCACGAACCGCTACAAAATGTCATACTAATGTCTTAGAATATGACGTCACACGAGTTATCAAAGCACTGTATTGTATTGTATCGAACCTGGTTCTTCTAACCAAACTAACAGACAGATGTGTTGCTGGGGAGTTTGTTCCGCCACTTCTTCTTTCCAGCAAAAACACTAGGAAGTGTCGAAGGGTGGGCGTTTTGGGGGACTGTCTCTTGTAAATAAGTAAAGTAAAGTAAATTTTGACGTTCAAAAAGTGCTGATTATTAGTCTAGTTTGAATAAATGAGTTTTGATTTTGATTTTGTATCGTCATTGTTTGCTTACGTCAAAAAAGAAAAAATACGTGTCCAATATTTTTTGGTAATCTATCTGACGGACTAATTAGTTTATTTTTGTTAACTACACTAGTAGACGAAGGTCGCAAGCAATAGCTGGTTTTCACTAGTTCGACGATTCCTTTAACCATTTCATAAAGACATAAAATACGACTAAAAATGTCAGTCATAAAACTAAACACACCTTTTTCTACGACTTTTTAATTAATGACAATATACTTCAACCCAGCTTTAACATGCGATCAACAGGTAAATAGCTACTGAACCGATTCGTTCATGAAATGAGTCGGAATTAGAAAGTAGAGGAACAGGCGTATCATCACGCTATGTTAGTTGGGTACATGATATGTAGATGCTTGATTAGTTTGTAACGTAACAGAACATCGCGCCTGTAACCCCCGAATGGTTAGGCAGAGATGTACCTAATAGGACATACCTACATACGTAATAACGGGTGGGCTGCGGGATGTTATAAGAGATACCACGGCCTTGACATAAAGGGTGTAAAAGTACCCTTAACGCAAATAAAGTTTACTTGTTCTCCCCACCACTGCAATATTTTTTTTGTTCTAGACCATACCTGGGAACCCCCTAGTTACGGAGATATTGAGGGTCAAAGTTCCAAATTTTGAACAGCTGTTTTTGTTAATACCAGTTTTTCAGGTTGTAACTTTACTTAAATTACGTCCATGACCCTTTTACTATTCAAAGCATCCACTAGCACAATATTTTAATAGTGACACATTGAGTTTTACCGTAAAATGAAAATTTTGACCCAAAAAAAAAATTCGTTTCCCAGCAAAAATTTTTGAGTACCCCTACTCAATTTTTGCTGGGAAACGAATTTTTTTACCTCCATGATTCGTTAAATATTCAAAGCATCGACTAGCACAATGTTGAGTAGTGCTACATTGAGTTTTACCGTAAAATGTGATTTTTTACCCCAAAAAAAAAAGTCGTTTCCCAGCAAAAATTTTTGCGTAGGGGTACTTAGTTTGATGTACAGAATGCTTGGTTGACGTATGTGTGAAGGGTTAATTTACACCCTGTATAGGGCTAAGAAGGAAAATGAGTGGTTTTTAGTCAGTAGAAGTCTGACACTCCTTTTCGCTCTGCCTAAGAGCGGGGGGGGGGGGGTTATTTAATGAATTCCCACGCCCCAAAAAAAAGGGGTGTATCTATTGCCATCAATCGGGCACAAATCTAGACTACATGGCTAGGCAGATGATGAATCTTTTTAACCGACTTCCAAAAAACAGGAGGTTCTCAATTTGTCTGTGGTTTTTCAGTGGCAAAAATCTGCTTCAGTAGTCAATGGTTAAAAAATCGAAATCAAACAAACAAAAGTCACCGATTTCGAAAGCTGATTTTCGTCTTTTTTTTTGCTTTATTTGTGTGTTGTCGGTTTTATTTTTTTCAACATATGCAATGTGTTTCTCCTCATTACATTCTAGAACATCAAAAATCTAATTAGTCCGTCATACAGATTTCCAAAAAATATTGGACACGTATTTTTTCTGTTTTCACGTAAACAAACAGTGAAGACGATACAGTGCTTCGAAAACTCGTGTGACGTCATACTTTAAGACCTTAGTATGACATTTTTAGCGGTCAGTGACGTTACCAACCCCCACTCAATTTACTTTACTTATTTACAAGAGACAGTCTCCCAAAACGCCCACCTTTTGGCACTTCCTAGTGTTTTTGCTGGAAAGAAGAAGTGGCGGATCAAACTCCCCAGCAACACATTTGTCTGTTAGGTTGGTAAGAAGAACCAGACTCGATACAATACAATACTGTGCTTTGAAAACTCGTGTGACGTCATATTCTAAGACATTAGTATGACATTTTATAGCGGTTCGTGACGTCACAAACCCCCACTCAAATCTTTGACGCGTTTTATCTTCGTCAATTTTGATTGATTTAATAAAACAAAAAATCCGTATCCAATATTTTTAGATGATCCAAAAGATGGACTAATGGGAATCATATTTTTTTAAGTCAGTAAACCCCCCCCTATTGTATAACCCCTATTGTATTGTATCCCTATTGTGTAACAGACCCATCAAGTACCATGGGCTTGATAACTGAAAATTAATTGCCCGTAACGAAATTAGATAGAACTCAGATTGAAACCATACCGTTAAATATTATGCTAATAAAAACGGATCATAATTATGTGTCTGGAATGACTTTAATTTACATGATTATAAAGTAAAGTGTAACATAACATCACACCTATGATTCAAGGCCTGACTGGCCTGTTGGTCTAGTGGTTAGTGACCCTAACTGCTATGCCGGATTCCCACCCAGGACAAATGTTTGTGTGATGAGCACGATCATTTGTTCTGTGTCTGGGTGTAATTTATCTTTAATATGTATGTATTTAGAAATATATAAGTATGTTTATCAGTTGTCTAGTACCCATAACACAAGCTCTGCTTAGCTTGGGACTAGATGGCGTTGTGTGATAGTTGTGGAATATTATTATTATTATTATTATTATATTAAGGGTAGGGCAGAGGTGTGCCAAATACTACAGCCACATTTCGCCAGCAATAAGGGTTGAGCTTCTTGCCGTCTAAGGGGCACGACTCCTGGGCTGCGGGATGCTGTAAGAGATACCGCGGCCTCGACATACAGGGCTAAGAAGGAACATGGGTGGTTTTTAGTCTGTAGAAGTCTGACACTCCCTTTCGCTCTGCCCAAGAGCAGGAGGGGATCTTTGATGATTTCCCACCCCAAAAAAAAGAAAGAAAAAAAGGGACACGACTCCTGATGTAAAAACCCAATAACATTTTTGCTCGACCTGGCAATTGAGTATGGAACCTCATGCTCAGAAGTCTCAGGGATTCCCAAAGTGGGTTCCGTAGAATAGTCATCAGGGTTCCGCCAAAATATTTATTATTGTTGCTGTTAAATAATACCACGGTTACTAATATTATTTTGTAATACGGATTGGATGCTACCCCAGAATACGCATACAATAACCGGACATAATACCGTACGATAAAACAATTATTTAAAAAAACAGAGCAACAATTGCACTCTCCACTTAAAAACTTAAAATTATGAATTATGTGTTTCAAATTATTATTACACTAGCGTACGGCACGCGGTTTCACCGGCGTAGTTACCGTTCCCGTGGGAGTAAAAGGATAAAAAGTAGCCTATAAAAAGTCACCCGGGGATAGTGTAGCTTCCCAAAGGTAAAAGAATTTTTCAAATCTGTCCAGTAGTTTCGGAGCCTATTCGTAACAATCAAACAAACAAATCTTTTCTCTTTATAATATTAGTGTAGATTATCATTTCCTAAAAAAAGTATTACTAAATGAATTTCAGTGTTTATTTGTAATCATTTGATATGGAGTGTCATAAAATTAAAAGGTTATTTAGTTGATGTTCTGTTATCATTAAAGTTTAGGAACCTCTGCACTAGACGAACGAGGCAGATATGAGTTAGGTAACATGCTAATATGAATCAGAATCACACTAATATGATAAAGGCGAAAGTTTGTGTGTATGTTTGTCACTTCTTCACGCAAAAACTACTGAATGGATTTAGATAAAATTTGGTACACAGATGGTTTATATATAACATAGGATAGTTTTTATCCCGATTTTATCTTTCCGTGGGATAATTTTCGAGTTGTAGCGGGTGAAGCCGCTGGCAACAGCTAGTTGATTACGATTATGTGTATGGAATGGCTTTCATTTACATGATTATGAAATAAAGTAAGGTGTAACTAATGTTTATTTCATTAAAATTATCACAATCGTTGCACACTGATAGAATGGCGGAAGAAACATTACATCTACCTGCAGTCGGAAGCCTGAAAGTCTGAGAAATGATCTGAATTACTTAGATTGTGTAAAAAAACTACACAACATTTTTAAGAGAAAAAGTGTTAGGGGTCAAATAACTGTGGTTCTCAAAGATATTTAATGATTACTTAAGCCGTCATTTAGTAAAGGTTTTACATACTTTTGTATGACAAAACTGTCAAAACCTTTACTTAGTGATGGCCTAAGTAATCATGAAAGCTCTCTGAGTTCGGCAGTTAGATAAAAAAAAACAATCATAACTAGCGAACTGTAGGTTGAGTAGGGTAGGTGGCAGAGGTCTGTCTAACCCTTCAGGGAGGCTACATTATATTATATGACAACTTTTCTATACATTTTGGGACTACGACTGTCCTCTAAAAAAATTATATTTAATACTAAGTTATTTACTTAAATTAATTTAAGAATTAATCTTGTTTACTACTTTAAATACCGCAGTTTTATTAGTCTGTGATTTTATCCGTAGTCGGGTTTTACTGCCGCATTCAGAGACGTTAAATGATTACTTACGCCCGCGACATCACTTAGTAAAGATTTTGACATTTTTATGAAGGTTTTTTATGTCAAATGTATACTAACTGCGATTCTCAGAGATATTTAATGGTAACTTAGGCCAAGGTGGAACATACAAACATACAAACACTGCCAAAATCATTACCCATTACATTTTGGCTTCGCCGTAGTCGAGTAAAAAAAAAATACTTCTACACGTTGACAAGTGCAGGTAAATAATTATATAGGTGGTAACAGAGTGTCTAAAATGGCCAATGTCATCATCAGCCTATAGCAGTCCACTGCTGGACATAGGCCTCTCCAATTGCACGCCACTTTTCTCTATCCTCGGCAACTCTCATCCAGCTGCTACCAGCCACCCTGCGAAGATCGTCGCTCCACCTAGCCTGAGGGCGTCCCATGTAACTGATCTTAATAGGAAATTAAATTCGCGTTAAAACTTATAAAATGGACTATTCATCAGAAATCTATCTAAAAGACTTATTGGATTTTTTTGTTAAAGTACACTATTGTGTCATCTCTCCTACCTCTTGAGCCAATTCCATATATGTATTTCCTGCCATCCTTTCTAATGATGAGAACAAATGAAAGCCGAACAAACGGAGCCGATGGATAAGCGGAACCCTTAGGGGGGGGGGGGGGGTGGGGGGACGTACAGGGTTCCACTTAACCATCGGCTCCGTTAAGATGTCACAATGTCCTGGGAAAGATGCTAGATAGGCTTTATTATCTAGATTTGTTGCAGGAATGTTTTTTGTCACACCGCGAATTCTTTCTCGCAAATTCCTTCGCGTAGGACAGGCGAAAATGTCACGATTTGTTTTGCACTCTTGTTCACGTAGGTATATTAAATCACTAACATATTATAAAACTGTCTGTTCGCGATAAACTCAAAAACTACTGAAGCGATTTTCAAGCTGTTTTCACCAATGGATAGAGATGGTTCTCGAGAAAGGTTTTAGTATTATTTTTTTAATTCGCTGCATCGGTAGTACCGCTTGCTAGCACTCGCCTAACGAGGCAATCTTACTGCCGTACTTAGAGATATTTGATGTTTACTAAAACCGTCACTTAGTAATGATTTGACATACTTTTGTATGACGAAACTGTCAAAACTTTTACTAAGTGATGAGCTAAGTAATCATTAAAGGTCTCTGAGTGCGGCAGTAACTTATACTCGTGCATGTTTATCACAATTTCCACGCTAAAGAAGTCTAGTTATAGAATGATCAAGAAAAATGAAATAGGAGAGCACTAGATCGCAAAAATAAACCCACGAATGTCGTGTTCTTCACCATTACCCCGTATTACAAGCAACATTATACGAAATACTTGTGGTACACAATTACAAAACCGAATTGTCTACGTTAAAACAAGATGCTTGCAATATTTTAAGATCTGTGTGAACATTTTGAAATGTTTAACATTGTTATTTTATCTTGGCAGCCATCTTTTTTTGTGTGGGGGTGGGTAAAAAGAATAGTGAATTTGTGTGGGTAACTTGGTTGATTGTAAACTTGTAAGTAATGATTGCCTTGTTAGCCGATTCTTGATTAGGGCAAAGTATTTTTTTGGCTAGGCAAGAGCAGTGGTGGCTCAGTGGCAGCGGCCCCGACTTACGAACAGTGAGTCGTGGGTTCGAACCCAGTTAGGCGCATTGCTTTGTGTAATTTATTTCATCATCACTGCTCTCAAAACGGTGAAGGAAAACATCGAGGAAACCGGCATGTCTTTGAACCAAAAAAAAATCGAAAACATGTGACATCTACCAACCTGCACTTGGCCCGCGTGGTGGATTATAGCCCATCCCTCTCCTAGAGAGGAGGCCTGAGTCCCTGCAGTGGGAACATTATAGGCTGATGACGAATTTTTCGGTTTTTCGTTACAGCTGATAGGCTCGAGATCCTAGTGGTTCCAAGTATAACTGCTGAGGATGACGTCCGGTTCAAATCCCAGTTCAGGAAAAAATGTTATTAGGTTTATCCATCAGGGATTCACGCGATTGCTCGTTTGATGACAATAGGGTCGCACCCTTTTAGATAGGACTTAAAACGTAATAGGCATGTTTACTGACTTAAAAAAATGTGATTCTAATTCTACCGTCTGTTAGATTATCGAAAAATATTGAATACGTATTTTTTGTTTTATCAAAGCAATAAAAATTGACGAAGATAAAACGCGTCAAAGATTTGAGGGGGGGTTGGTGACGTCACTGACCGCTAAAAAATGTCATACAAATGTCTTAGAGTATGATGTCACACGAGTTTTCAAAGCACTGTATTGTTTTCATTGTTTGCTTAGGTACGTGAAAAAATAAAAAAACGTGTCCAATATTTTTTGGTAATCTATAAGACGGACTAATTAGATTTTTTTTGTTAACATTAAGATTGACACAGCAGCCGGGACCAGCATCTTAATATGCTTTCCAAAATACGGAGCATTTTCAGCATCTAATGTGTGGTTACCCATTGCTAGCTCGCCGTCCGTCCGTCTTATGACGACGACAGGCCGTGTCGACGGCGCGTTCGTGTTTCACGCGCGCCTCAAAGAGATGTCAGCAACATGGGAGGGGCCCGTAAGGGCCGACGCCCGTGTGGGATGCGGGATGTTGTAAGAGACACCGCGGTCTCGACATAGAGGGCTAAGAAGGAACATGGGTGGTTTTTTGTCAGCAGAAGTCTGACACTCCATTTCGCTCTGCCCAAGAGCGGGAGGAGTAATTTGATGATTTCCCACACACCAAAAAAAAATGGTGGACACCCATTCACGGACCAACCCAAACAAGCGCAGCTTAACCTGAAGGTGGACCTGAGCGACTGTAATTACTTAGCCTCGAGCTGCTCTGAATATAAATGATGTAAAAGTACCCTTAACGCAAACGAAAGGCACTTGTTCTCCCCACCACTGCGATCATTTTTTTGTTCTAGAGTCTAAAGCATTCCTGGGAACACTAGGGTGTTCCCAGGAATGGTTTAGGTTCGGACTCGTTACGGAGATATTGAGGGTCAAAGTTCCAAATTTTGCACAGCTGTTTTTGTAAATACTAGTTTTTCAGTTTATAACTTTACTTAAATTACCTCCATGATTCGTTAAATATTCAAAGCATCGACTAGCACAATGTTGAGTAGTGCTACATTGAGTTTTACCGTAAAATGTGATTTTTTACCCCAAAAAAAAAGTCGTTTCCCAGCAAAATTTTTGCGTAGGGGTACTTAGTTTGATGTACAGAATGCTTGGTTGACGTATGTGTGAAGGGTTACTTTACACTCTGTATGCATCAGCATTCAAAATTATCCTGCCCTTATACCAATTTATTTGTGGTCGGCGCAGCGTGTAATCTTCTTCCATACTTCTGTATAACACGTCATCTTCTCAGACACGTTCTTCGCAAAGTCCATCCATCGTTTCTTTGCATAATGATGGCATTAGTTCTCACCAAAGATGACACGGATACACCATCATAAATTCTACTAACAAATCTACACTACAGATCTAAATACATATGTATATCTAGGTATGTAGTACCTAATTAATATCTCATGAGGCAAAACACAACATTGTTACATGATCTGTGGCGTTAGGCAACTTGTGGTCGCAGGTTCCTTTCCTGAGTTGGGCAATCTGTGATTTAGTATTGTTTCTCATGAAATCTGGAGGTAGGTGTGTGTTTGTATGTAACTATCTCTTTTATAATTATAGGGCTCTAATGAGAGGTGGTGGCGCGTTCGGGGAACTACGCGACATCTTTTCGTCTAAAATTCCGCAGTGTCTTAAGATAAGGGTCTATAACCAGTGTGTGTTGCCAGTGATGACTTATGGCTCAGAGACATGGTCCTTAACTGCTGGCCTCTTAGAGAAGCTCAGAATCACGCAACGAGCCATGGAGATAGCTATGCTCGGAGTTTTTTCGTGCGATAGGATCCGAAATGAGGAAATCCGCCGAAGAACCAGGGTCACCGTCATAGCTCTCAGAGTATGCAAGTTATAAAGTGGCAATGGGCAGGCCACATCGCTCGAAGAACCGACGACCGATGGGGAAGAAAGGTTCTCGAGTGGCGACCACGAACCGGAAGACGCAGCGTTGGTAGGCCTCCTACCAGGTGGACCGATGACATCGTGAGAGTTGCGGGCAACCAGTGGATGCAAACGGCAGGCTGCCGTTCTGTAGGGCGTTCTATGGGGGAGGCCTTTGTCCAGTAGTGGACGTCTTATGGCTGATGATGAATGAGAGGTCACGGCTCGATATTTGCCTCGGAATGCACATCAAGTTTTTTTGGCAGCCGGGACCCACGTCCCGTCTGCCAAAAATAGATATTTGATCTTTAGGATGGCCTAAAAGTCTGACAACCAGTCTTACCACGGGGTGTCGTATCACCCAGTACTACAGGGTCGTGGAGTTTAGGCAGATATTAGGATACAGCTGCATCCTATCTCTCACTAGAGCGACGCCATCCGTTCCCGGGTGAACAGCCACGATACGTCCAAGTCTCCACTTCAGAAGAGGAAGGTTGTCCTGCTTGACCACGTCTAAACTAATTAGTCCGTCAGATGGATTTCCAAAAGATATTGCACACGTATTTTTCCTTTTTTCTCGTTAACAAAAAATTAAGACGAGACAGTGCTTCGAAAAGTCGCGCGACGTCACAGTTTGGTACATTTTTTACCAGAAAGTGACGTCATCAGTCCCCACTCACGATCTTTGACACGTTCTATTTACGTCATTTATTATTATCACTAATATTATAAAGAGGAAAGATTTGTTTGTTTGTTTGTAACGAATAGGCTGCGAAACTACTGGACCGATTTGAAAAATTCTTTCACCGTTGGGAAGCTACACTATCACCGGGTGGCATAGGCTACTTTTTATCCCTGTATTCCCACGGGAACGGGAATTACGAGGGTGAAACCGCGTGACGTCCGTTAGTTAATTTGATAAAACCAAAAACGTATCCAATATTTTTCGATAATCTAACAGACGAACTAAATAGAATCATGTTTTTTTTTAGTCAGTCAACTAAACTATTAAGTGACTTGAAACCGGTCCCAACATAGTTGGGAAAAATGATTATTAATGGAGTATTCGAATCTCCGGTCGGCTAAAGTGTTATTGTGTTTTGGCATTAGGAATTCCTCAATAGTCTTACCTCAGAATTTGGATTTGCGTCTGCTTGGCAATGGAATAGGGTAGTTAACAAAAAATCTAATTAGCCCGTCAGTAGATTTCCAAAAAATATTGGACACGTTTTATTTCTTTTTTCACGTAGTCTTTTTTTTTTTTTTTAAAGTTGCCTCACACTAAAAATTTCTCCTGTATCGTGGATGCGTTCACAAACATTTAAACTCACATACACAAATACCCAGACCCGAAACAACTATCTGTAGGTCATACATATATTAGTTCCGTGCGGTAATCGAACCCGCGACACGCAGCGCAGCAATCCATTGCTTGAGCCACTGCGCCAACCGTGCCGTGCCGTGTAGTCAAATAATGAAGACGATACAGTGGTTTGAAAACTCGTGTGACGTCATATTCTAATACATTAGTATGGCATTTCTTAGCGGTTAGCGACACTCAAATTTTTGACGCGTTTTATCTTCGTCATTTTTTATTGAATTGATAAAACAAAAAATACGCATTCAATATTTTTCGATAATCCAACAGACGGACTAATTAGAATCATATTTTTTTTAAGTCGGTAAACATCCCTATTAAATTAGACTTTAACATATTGTAATAAGCGAAATGTGAGGTAACCTCTGCCTAATTCTTCGGAGATTAAAGGCTTGATGTTATATTTTTTCCAATTTACTGGGAAGTGTAGAGTAGTTTGGTGTTTTTGTTTGTAGTTTTTTTTTCTAGATAATATTGTGGCTGTAATGAGAGAAAGGTCTAGAAAAACTTTAAAGGTCGTTAGACTGATTGCTTTGTAAAACAATTGTTATATCAACTTACCACAAACAAATAAAACATAGTTTGCTGGACATTGGGTGATGTATGTACTCCTTTTTATTTTTGGCGGGTGGAAAATCATCAAATAACCCAGGCTCTTGGGCAGAGCGAAAGGGAGTGTCAGACTTCTACTGACTAAAAACCACCCATGTTCCTTCTTAGCCCTCTATGTCGAGGCTGCGATAACTAGTGTACAACCCGCGGCCATGTATGTACTCCTCTGCTATGATTTTCTGATTAATTTCGTTGCGGGATCCGAGGCATCTAAATCGTTTCTCTGGGACTTCGTCGAGTTTCATTGTCTCGGTGTTTTTCTGATGGACACCACTGTTGATTCTGGCGCACATAAGTTGCAGTGTTTTAGAAATAGTGTTCCGGGCTAGTCCCAGAAAAAAGTAAAACAACAAGAGGTTGACAACCTTTTTTCTTAAGTTACCACTGCCCTCAAAACGGTGAAGTAGGACATCGTGAGGAAACCAAAACATTCGAAGACATGTGACATCTACCAAACCGCACTGGGCCCGCGTGGTAGATCATAGCCCATCCCTCTCCTAGAGAGGAGGCCTGAGTCCCTGCAGTGGGAACATTTATTTTTTGGGATCAAAATTCACATTTTACGGTAAAACTCAATGTTGCACTCTGAGAACATTGTGCTATTGGATGCTTTGAATAGTAAACGGGTCATGGAGGTAATTTAAGCAAAGTCATCACTTGAAAAACTAGGTAGTATTTATAAAAACAGCTGTGAAAAATTTGAAACTTTGACCCCCCATATCTCTGTAACTAGGGGGTTCCCAGGTATGGTCTAGAACAAAAAAAATATCGCAGTGGTAGGGAGAATAAGTGCCCTTTTTTTTTTTTTTTTTTTTTTTTTTTTTTTTTTTTTTTTTTTTTTTTTTTTGGTGGGTGTAAAATCATCGAATAACCCCTCCCGCTCTTGGGCAGAGCGAAAGGGAGTGTCAGACTTCTACTGACTAAAAACCACCCATGTTCCTTCTTCGCCCTCTATGTCGAGGCCGCGATAACCGTTGGACTACCCGCGGCCCCGACAGGCGTCGGCCCTTTCGGGCCCCTCCCATGTTGCTGACATCTCTTTGAGGCGCGCGTGGAACACGAACGCGCCGTCGACACGGCCTGTTTTCGTCGTGAGACGGACGGACGGCGAGTTAGCCCATCACTCACCGTGAATAAGTGCCCTTCAGTTGCGTTAAGGATACTTTTACACCCTTTATAGATTACCAAAAAATATTGGACACGTACCTATTTTCTTCTTTTGTCACGTAAACAAACAATGAAGACGATACAGTGCTTTGAAAACTCGTGTGACGTCATACTCTAAGACATTAGTATTTGACATTTGACGACACGATTGGCGCAGTGGCTGAGCGATTGGACTGCTGAGTGTCGTTCGATCCCCGCACGGCACAAATATTTGTATAATGGCCTAAAGATAGTTGTTTCGGGTCTGGGCATGAGTTTGAATGTTTATAATCGCACCCACGACACAGGAGAAATTCCTAGAGTGACGTCACCAACCCCCACTCAAATCTTTGACGCGTTTTATCTTCGTCGTTTTGTATTGATTTGATAAAACAAAAAATACGTATCCAATATTTTTCGATAATCTAACAACGGACTCATTAGAATCACACTTTTTGAAATCAGTAAACATCATCATTTAAAGCTTTAAGTTATCACCTTTCCTAATAATAAACCCAATCAATCGCAAGCCTAATTAAAACTATATTCACACACGTTTTTGACAATTAAAACCTCAACTAAAATTCATGGCTGACACTTGCAAAGTCAATTATAAAGTCGGAACAATGTGTCTAACAAATCACAGACAGACAAAAAGTTCGTCTTTATATGTATGAATGTGGAAGTTAGAAAAACCGTATTGCTTGTGATTGTAATGATATGTAGTTTTTGTGGGCGTGGGAAAGTGTGGCGCTTGCTAAGGCGGGGTAGGAACTGCAATTTATACAACTCGAAAATTATCCCACGTAAAGATAAAATCGGGATAAAAACTATCCTATGTGTTAATCCAGGTTAGAAACTATCTGTGTACCAAAATTTATCTAAATTCGTTAAGTGGTTTTTGCGAGATAAAGTAACAAACATACACACTCACACACTTTCTTCTTTATAATATAAGTGTGATATCACGCATATATTGCCCGAAGGGTTACGCGGAGATTTACTTAACAGTACCACAGATTAATAGTACACTTACATTTTCAAATTGAGATAAGGGCGCAAGAATCATCGTTCTCCTGCCCTTATCCCAATTTATTTGGGGTCGGCGCAACATGTCTTTTTCTTCCATACCTCTCTATTTCTCGTCATGTCAGCAGTCACCTCCTTCCTAGCCATATCATCCTTCACACAGTCCATCCATCGTTTCTTTGGTCTTCCTCTACTCTTATACCCATCTACATTCATACTCAACATTTTCCTCACAACACTTTCTTCATTCCTTCGCATCACATGTCCATACCACGCCAATCGATTACCACACAACTTTTCATTGAACGGCGCCACTTTCAGACTTCCTCTTATGTACTCATTCCTTATTTTATCCATTCGCGTCACACCACACATTCCCCTTAGCATTCTCATCTCAGCCACATGCAATTGCATGCCTTTCATTTATCCCTTTTGTGGCCCAACATTCTGATCCATACAGACGATAAGGGCGCAAGAATAGATGAAAATATTAATATTTTAGGGTGGGACTGGATGCCCGTTGGCTGCGGGATGTTGTAAGAGATACCGCAGCCTTGACATAAAGGGCTAAGTAGGAACATGGGTGGTTTTTAGTTAGTAGAAGTCTGACACTCCCATTCGCTCTGCCCTTGCTTCTTTCTATGATAAAACCGGGCTGATTTCCGGAGATAGTCACCAAGCAAGGCAGGCGCAAGTAACGCTAGCTTGAAGATCTAGTCTTATTCTTAACGGATTGGTCAGAGAACGCAATATGTAAACAAAATTGGAATGGTTTGGGGGGCTGCTGCCTGGCATTGGGACAGATTAGGCTGAATCACTTTGAATGAGAGACAGCCTTGGTTAAAAGATTACATTACGATTACAACAATCGTAATAGGATATTTCACAAAAAAATCTAATTGGTTCGTCAGATAGATTTCCAAAAAATAATGGATACGTATTTTCTCTTTTTTCACGTTAACGAAGGTTGAAGACACAGAGCTTCGAAAAGTCGTGTGACGTCACAAGGTTAGTACCTTTTTTACTCACAAAGTGACAAAGAAAACCATGAATTGTGATAAAACGTGTCATGATCTTTGACACGTTTAATTTTCGACAATCTAACAGACGGACTAATTAGATTTATTTTGGTTACATAAACTATTCTACAATGAGCTAGAATGTTAGATCATAAAACATAATTATTTATTTCTGTAAATTGGTTTTATACAAAACACTAGGCCACGTTAGGCTTTTTAAAGTAGAAGAGGCCGGTGATTATTACCTGACTCCTCTGAGAAGAGACATCTAAAACAAAGAGGTCACAGACTCTGTCTGTTGATCAATCTTGCTTTATGTTATTATTTCTCAAAACTCTAATTTAGTTTCCTCCCATTTATTTAAAGGGCCATAATTACTTTATTTCCAACATGTGTTTTATTCATACCGTTACACTTAGGTTGCTCTTCATTTAAATACAAAATTACACTAAAACTCAACTTTAAAATTATTTACGTAATTTAGTTAAGTTCAGGCACGATTACAATTGTAACAATTAAAATTGCACAAGTTTAATTTTAAAGTGCAGTCGTCCTTACGTTTCGTAAGTAAGGATTCCTTTCTCAAGAATTGTTTGAAGATGGAAGGTTGTGAAAGTTAAGAATAAACTTACTTTCTTCATCTGTCCTATTCCCAAGTATGTTGGAGTCAACTTACAGTCTTACTGAATGCAACTGAATATGGATATTTTACATGGATCTATGACTGCATATCTGACCTACGATAGCAGTATTAATGACAATATTATCCGTGGTGCTAGGCAACTGCGCCTATCCCAGTTGTATACCTCCCTGTTTGCCTATTGGCCTTGCTCTGTTGTCTCCTGCTGATATGGAGGGAAGTGAAAATTATGGTTTGCCTACTCCTCCGCTATTCTTTTCTGATTAATTTCGTTGCGGGATTCAAGACAGTTAAATCGTTTCTCTGGGACTTCGTCGGGCTTCATTGTCTCGGCGTTTTTCTTGTGGTCGCCATTATTGATTCTGGCTTACAGGAGTTACAGTGGTTTAGGAATAGTGTGGCGGGCTTGTCCCATAAAAAAAGCAGAGGTGGCTCAGTGGTGGCGACCCTGATTTACGAACAGTAGGTCGTGGGTTCGAACCCAGGCAGGCACATTACTTCGTGTAATTTATTTCATCACCGCTGCTCTCAAAACGGTGAAGGAAAACATCGTGAGTATGTGTCTTAGAACAAAAAAAATCGAAGACAAGTGACATGTACCAATCCGCACTGTGCTCGCGTGGTAGATTATAGCCCATTCCCTCTCAAAAGAGAGGAGGCCTGTGTCCCAGCTGTGGGAACATTAATAGGCTGTTGATGAATACAATACCTACACCTTTCTATTTTTTGAAGTGTGGGAATCATCAAACGACTCGTTCCGCTCGCGGTAGGATCAGACTTCTACTGAATACAAACCACCCATATTCCTTCTCAGCCCTTTGTATCCGGGGCCGCGGTATCTCTTTCAAACAACGGTAATACGATACCCGTTGGTAAGACTGGTTGCCAAACATTCGGCCTACTGCGACTACCTGTAACGATTTTCTCTAGGCCAGTGCCTTTAGAAACACGCTGATCCTGCTATCACATTCTGTGTCACCCATCCACAGATCGACCTCGGCAAGCGTTGCTGAACCTTGTAGATCTAGATCCTTGCGGTCATTGACTCAGTAACATCATTAAGTAATCACAATAATATTATAAAGGTGAAAGTTTGTGAGTGTGTGTTTGTTATTCTTCACGCAAGAACTAATGCACAGATTTGGATGAAATTTGGTACACAGATAGTTTATAACGTGGATTAATAAATAGGAATAGATAGTTTTTATCCCGATTTTATATTCCCGTGGGTTGTAGCGGGTGAAGCCGCTGGCAACAGCTAGTAAGTAATATAATTACTGAGTCAATGTCTGACAAATCTATAATATCTAGTTTTAAATTAAATAATAACTGTGAACTTTACAATCAAAAGAGGGATAACAATTATGCAAAGATTATAATCGACTGTAGTACTAGTTACAGCTGTATTTAAAACAATGTGAGAAGATTATTATCTGGTTTCAAAAATACAATATGATTGCAACATCAAGGTTAATGATTGACCTACGGTGTGACACACTTTTGTGTTAATGTGATGATACAATTTGTTTTTTTATTACATTTGGCAATCATATTTGTTATTGACCTAGTGGGATAATAGCTATCCTCATAAAGAGACAAAAGCGTTGAACATTCTATCACATTTTTTTCTTATACATCACCATCAGCACTTGTCCTGCTTTTGGCTCATGTTGTTCAGGGGTTCCGTACCTCGCGGGCCTGTGGACGGTGAGTACCTAATGGGCTAGCTCGCCGTCCGTCCGTCTTTTGACGACGACAGGCCGTGTCGACGGCGCGTTCGTGTTCCACGCGCGCCTCAAAGAGATCTCAGCAATATGGAAGGGGCCGAGGTCATGGCAAGGGCCGACGCCCATCGGGGCTGCGGGTTGTTTGAAAGAGATACCTCGGCCTCGGTACAATTAACCCCCTTATGGGATCACTTCGTTGTCCATCTGTCTGTCAGTTCGTCAGTTCATCTGCCTGTCAAGAACCATTATGTCGGGAATGCGTGAAAGTATCACGTCGAAATTAACACCATATGGTTTTAATTTCGACGTGATACACAGTCCTTTGAAGCTTAAGAAAAGATACGGCCGTTTATGCCGCAAAAAATAGTAAAATCAAAATCAAAAAATCAAACCTCATTTATTCAAACTAGGCTGATAATCAGCACTTTTCGAACGTCAAAATTTACTTTACTTATTTACAAGAGCCAGTCCCCCAAAACGCCCCCCCTTCGACACTTCCTAGTGTTTTTGCTGGAAAGAAGAAGTGGCCGAACAAACTCCCCAGCAACACATCTGTCTGTTAGGTTGGTTCGAAGAACCAGACTCGATACAATAGTAAGGCAAGTATAAAAAAGTAAATAATAATAATAAAAAAGACATAACATAACAGTAAACTAATCTTGGAGAAAGAACATAAATAACAAACATTAACAACAAACATTGTCTTGTGTTCAACTCAGCGACCAACTGTTCTTATCATTTAAGTACCTAGTCGTTAATGGAATAGTAAGCTTTTAAACAAAGATTCTATTTTACTTTGGCTTTAAACGCATTAAATGGCAAGTCTAGAAAAGAAGATGGCAGTTTGTTATAAAATGTTATACCAAGCCCGACGAATGAATTATGAACTTTGTGAAGCCGGTGAAAAGGAGCGCGTAGTTTATGTAAATCTAAAATATAGATAGTTCACCCACATTTTTACACTTCATAGTCTACTGCCATCAACTGGGAATAAGTCCAGACTCGGTGGTTGCTACCGACAATTTTTTGATATCACCCAATAACACTTTATCCGACTCAGGACCAGCAAAAGAAGAAAATCGCTATGTAAAACTCGCTGCGTCATCATCAGCCTATAATGTTCCCACTGCAGGGACTAAGGCCTCCTCTCTTGGAGAGGGATGGGCTATAATCCACCACGCGGGCCCAGTGCGGGTTGGTAGATGTCACATGTCTTCGATTTTTTTACTCGCTGCGTGTTTCCATTTAATTGTTCGAGAATATACAGTAATAACACAAACCAATGCCAATAAATAATTATATCTATGTGAATTTAAAGAAAAACTGCAACAATGTCATTAGCAAACAGTCGAAGAAACAAAAATATTTGTTTGCAATCGTAATTACCTCGCCAATGTACATTGTCAGTATGTGTTATGCAAAATGACATTTATGAGAAATTGTGTGGTTGGGCTGCGAAAATTAAAAGGTATGCAGAAAGGTTTAACGGCTCGGTTGGTGCAGTGGTTGAGCGATTAACTGCTGCCCTGCTTGTTAGTTCGATCGTATATTTTGTATAGTCTACAGGTCATAGTGGTAATTTAAGTAAAGTTACAACCTGAAAAACTAGTGTTTACATAAACAGCTGTGCAAAATTTGGAACTTTGACCCCCAATATCTCCGTAACTAGGGGGTTCCCAGGTATGGTCTAAAACAAAAAAATTATCGCAGTGGTGGGGAGAACAAGTGCCCTTCGTTTGCGTTAAGGGTACTTTTACACCCTTTATAGCTATATTGGTGTCGTTACTTGCATATACATCCGTAAAGGTCCGTATCCGTATGCATTCGCGGAATTTTTTTAAAGTTCTCTGTGGAATAGTCTTTTTTACAAGTTTCCAGAAAGAATCGCTCGTTTTATTTATGGGAACCCTCAGTATTATCAATTTGAGAGATCAATAAAAACTAACAACTGCATGTCTTTCCTTGTTTCAGGTTTAAGCTAAACCCACCCAATTAGGGCACCGCAGCGAAAATGACACCACAAAAACGACTGTGCGGGATCAACCTGGGTTCCGTAGGAGTTCTTACAGTTTTATTTTATCTGGTCGACCGATCATTAGCCGTAAGTTTATTTTCAAATTACTTATCTACACACTAATAATATAAAGAGGAAAGATTTGTTTCACCGTTGGGAAGCTACATTATCCCTGAGTGATATAGGCTACTTTTTATCCCTGTATTCCCACGGGAACGGGAACTACTCGGGTGAAACCGTGTGACGTCCGCTAGTTTACTATATTTTAGCAACATCATCTGTCTAGCCTATCCCAATTAGACGACTTCCAGTCTTACTGGATGCAGCTGAATACCAGTATTTTACATGGAGCGACTGCCTGTCTGACCTCCACAAGCTATTAACTGAGTAATACGATTTCCACCGGTAAGACTGAATGTCAGACTTTTAGCTTC
The DNA here is from genome assembly GCA_932274075.1 of Diarsia rubi. Classification (NCBI taxonomy): domain Eukaryota; kingdom Metazoa; phylum Arthropoda; class Insecta; order Lepidoptera; family Noctuidae; genus Diarsia; species Diarsia rubi. Next base: position 1,397,154 of record OW026440.1, on the reverse strand, counting down.
TGACCATTTGTAATGACTGTCAATGATCTTTAAATAACAGCAGGAAGAGGCTTAACGTGCTTTCCGAGGCACGGCGAAAACTCGGTATGTAATGATGGTCACCAATCCATAAGTGGGCCTTAAAGATCGGTCCGTTTGCCTTTTATTATTTGGCCACCGTTTCCTATAGGTACTTAAGTTATTGTATGTAATACTGTAGTAAAAAAATCTAATTAGTCCGTCAGATAGATTTCCAAAAAATATTGAACACGTGTTTTTTCTTTTTTCACGTATGCAAACAATGAAGACGATACAGTGCTTTGAAAAGTCGTGTAATGTCATATTCTAAGACATTTCTTAGCGGTAAGTAACGTCACAACCCCCCCACTCAAATCTTTCACGCGTTTTACTTTCGTAAATTTTTATTAATTTGATAAAACAAAAATGCGTATCCAATATTTTTCGATAATCTAACAGACGGACTAATTAGAATCATATTTTTTTAAGTCAGTAGACATCCCTATTAAATTAATTCAAAACTTCACGCTGAGTACCTAACTAGGAGCTGGATAATCTCACAATTATCAGATTAGTATCGATAAGAAGTAACAATGTGCTAATTAAATTGTCGTAAACAATGCAATAATTACTATCACTGTCGTTACAATTGATGGTCTGTCGAAATTAACACGAGATGGTTTTTGAAAATAGGTACAGCTAATTACATAAGATTTAGAAGTGATTTTCAACATAGCGACTTAAGGGTGTATAAATCCCGCCGGGGCTGCGGTTTGTTCGAAAGAGATACCGCTGCCTCGACACAAAGGGCTAAGAAGGATCATGGGTGGTAGGGTATTTCATCAAATTACTTAGTCCGTTTGTTAGATTATCGTATAATATTGGATACGTGTTTTTTGTTTTATCAAATTAATAAAAACTGTCGAAAATAAAACGTGTCAAAGATCATGAGTGGGGGGATTTTGACGTCACTTTGAGGGTAAAAACCTACTAACCTTGTGACGTCACACGACTTGACACGACTTTTCGAAGCACTGCATCGTCTTCATCTTTTGTTTATGTGAAAAAAGAAAAAATACATGTGTCCATTATTTTTTGAAAATCTATCTGACTAATTAGATTTTTTTTTCTGAGAAGTAATTTGATGATTTACCACAAACCAAAAAAAAATTGGTTGTGAAATACCCTAAACGAAGCCAAAATACACTTGTTTTCTCCGTCATTGCGTTTATTTTTGTTTGGACTATACCTTAAAATCTGCCAAAGAAAAACTATACGCGACAAGCTTTTATGAAAACGACTCTTTTCCGTTTTTATTCACTCCAAGGTATATTTTGTTATTTTCAGTGAATTTTCATAAAAGCTAATGTTTTTAAAGGTTTTGTAATTAATAATTTTATTCTAAAATAAAAGTAAAATTAGTTAGTATGTTAAGTACTTTTTTATTTTGACATTGTTTATTATTGATTTGTCTGTAGTAAATCTAAATTGAACTTACACCGTACTATTGTATCGAGTCTGGTTCTTCTAACCAACCTAACAGACAGATGTGTTGCTGGGGAGTTTGTTCCGTCACTTCTTCTTTCCAGCTAAACACTAGGAAGTGCCGAAGGGTGGGCGTTTTGGGGGACTGTCTCTTGTAAATAAGTAGAGTATAATCTGATAATCAGCACTTTTCGAACGTCATTTACTTTAAATGACGTTCGAAAAGTGCTCATTATCAGCCTAGTTTGAATAAATGACTTTTGATTTGATTTGATTTGAGTTACTCCATATAGCATCAGCTATCTGCCGGTAAAAATCAGTCCAGCCTTTTTTTTGTGGGTTGGGAAATCATCAAATAACCCCTCCCGCTCTTGGGTAGAGCGAGTGGAGAGTCAGACTTCTACTGACTAAAAACCACCTATGTTCCTTCTTAGCCCTTTATGTCGAGGCCGCGGTATCTCTTACAACATCCTGCAGCCCAAATCAGTCCAGCCTTATCGGAGATTAGTCGGAACAAACAGACAGACTCAAAACTTGGAATTTTAATTTTAATTTTTTAGTTTAAGAAAAAGATCGTAAATTCCTGCCCGGACGCTCCGGTCTGAGTCGTACATAAAAAACAAAACGCTATCGTGGCCTACATTCCATGTCTATAGCCAATAAATTAATGATCAATGACTTCTGCGATGCGAAAATTACAGCGAAGTCTTCACTATTCATTAATGCGTTTATACGGGCTTAGTAAACACAGGCTAAAAAGTTAATCACTTTTAAAATCACCTCAATACACGGTAACCTGTTTCCCTTTCCCCAGTGACGTCACCAACCCCCACTCAAATCTTCGACGCGTTTTATCTTCGTCAATTTTTATTGATTTGATAAAACAAAAAATACGTATCCAATATTTTTCGATAACCTAACAGACTGACCTATTAGAATCGTTTTTTTTTAACATCCCTATTGAGATCAGAGCAAAAGAATGATGAGAGTACAAATATTACCCATGCTAATCGAATACCCAGCAAACAAAACGTTTTACCTTTTCCCAAAACTACGTGGAAATGAATCAGACATTAAAAAAATCGCATGACACACGACACGACAAAAAATCGCTGTGCGACACGCGACACTTGCTGGCATATAATTAATTCACAGCTTTGATTAACTAAGTAGGTATAATTAACGGTAATTATTGCATAGAATCTATTATTGTTTGATTTGCCTGTCATTAGGAAGATTATCTTGTAGGAAAATCAGATTAACGGTTTTTTTTTCGTTTTGTTAGGTACACATGTCGGAATTTTTTTGTTGAAAGGTAATTTTTCACTCAGGATAATTGTTGTTAAAAAGTGAGATGAAATTTATTATAAGAAGAAACGAATGGAGCTTCCTCAGTTTTTAGCATAAAAGAATAAACTAAGATAAATCGTTAACGATGAAAACAGGATACATGCTCCATGTTTAACGTTTGATTCGAGTTCCCGATATTTCGGTACTGTTGCAAACACCATGAGTGATCATGTTGTTTGGATAATCTGAAGTTAGTCTGCAGAATCAATTTTAATTATAAATCACAATATTTTATAAAAACAAAGTCCTCTGTCGTGTCTGAATTAAAAATCAAAATCAAAATATTTTATTTCTCATAGGCCTACATGGGTACTTATAAAACGTCGACAAAAAGGTGCACTGTCAGTGTCAGTTCGCGATAAACTCAAAAACTACTGCACCGATTTTCGTGCTGTTTTTACTAATGGATAGATTGGTTCTCGAGAAGCTAGTGTTCTTTGATCCTACTTAATATTATAAAGGCGAAAGTTTGTGAGTGTGTATGTTTGTTACTTCTTCACACAAAACTACTGAACGGATTTAGATAAAATTTGGTACACAGATAGTTTATAACCTGGATTAACACATTGAATAGTTTTTATCCCGATTTTATCTTCTAGTGGGATAATTTTCGAGTTGTAGCGGGCGAAGCCGCTGGCAATACCTAGTCAGATATAATTTCCTTGATTAAGAGCAAGCTTTATTGTACCAAATTTTTTGTCCTTAGAAAATTCAGCTTTGTGGGAAAATGTTCAACAAATATTATGAGTTAAGTAACTGGTGCCTATAAGTCTAACTGCCGCACTCAGAGAGCTTTAATGATTACTTAAGCCACCACTTAATAAAGGTTTTGACAGTTTTGTCATACAAAAGTATTTCAAATCTTTACCAATCATTTAATATCTCTGAGTAGCGCAGTAAAAGTTTAACAACCAGTCCAACCAATGCAAGATCTTACTCAGTATCTTACTGGGTTCTGGAGGCCACGTAACTAGATATAGAGGTAGCTGGAAGCTGTTCCATCTATCAAAGCTGTGAAAATTAATTAATTAATTATTAAAAATGTTAACTGATTAAAAAAATATGATTCTAATTAGTCCGTCTGTTATATTATCGAAAAATATTGGATACGTATTTTTTGTTTTATCAAACCAAGATAAAACGCGTCACAGATTTGAGTGGGGGTTTGTGACGTCACTGACCGGTAAAAAATGTCATACTAATGTCTTAGAGTATAACGTCACACGAGTTTTCAAAGCACACGTATCGCCTTCATTGTTTGTTTACGTGAAAAAAGAAAAAATACGCGTCCAATATTTTTTGGAAATCTAGCTGACGGACTAATTATAGTTTTTTTTTTGGTCACTGCCCTATTGATGAATGTCATTGGTAAACCTTTATCTCCCTTTCGGGTAAAACCAGTTATTTGACATAACGCGTAGTATTAAGTGTGGATCTAAAATACAGGGTGTAATTTAACCCTTAACACATACGTCAACCAAGCATTCTATACATCAAACTAAGCAAACATTTTTGCTGGGAAATGACTTTTTTTTTCCGGTCAAAAATAACATTTTACGGTAAAACTCGATGTAGCACTCTTAAAACATTGTGCTAGTGGATGCTTTGAATAGTAAACGGGTCATGGAGATAATTTAAGTTCATATCTCCGAAACTAGGGGGTTCCCAGGTATGGTCCAGAACCAAAAAATGATCGCAATGGTGGGGAGAACAAATGCCCTTCGTTTGCGTTAAGGGTACTTTTACACCCTTTAGAAACATAGCGCAAGAGTTCCTATAATAACGATTCCTTGTCTTCTCGAATCAATGACTGCCAAATTTTGTTCAGATTTTGGACAGATTTGTCTTTTGCTTCATTCCTGGAGGTTGTTTGTAACTGATTAAGAACACTTCAAGTTAGTAGGCTATCAAAAGTATCCATGTTCATCATTTGCCTGTGGAAAACCCCTCAATTACACGCCTTATTATGGTTTTTACCTTTCATATCATTGCTGCACAACCTCCATTCACATTCGTGCAGATATTGTAATTATTGTAATGTCTGTAACTACTATTAGTTCGCGAAAGACTTTCTTTCCTTATACTTTTACTGTTAATTCAAGCGGTGCATACTTGAATTAATAAGTAGTCTTTTTGGCACTGTTGAACTGGTATTGCAATGTTGCAAGTTAAAAAAAACTCCTGAATAAATAACATAACATCCACCTCTTTCTGCTCACTAGACAGTTCGTATAAAATAAGCAGTACACTAATCATGTTCTCTTCATTTTAATAGAATGGAATCATTTATTTGCCAGTAATGTATACGGACACATTTTGCCTTACGGCAAGCAAATAATATTTAACATAAGTAATACATTTACTAATAAACGTAATATTTAACATAAGTAATACATTTACTAATAAACGTAAAGAAACTACCAAACTTAACTTAAACAAACATAAAAATACTAACTACGGGCGTCGCCCCCGACACGCCCGTAGATGGCGTCTGGCCACCGGAGACGCGGGCCTGTGGACAGTGAGTAATGGGCTAGCTCGCCGTCCGTCCGTCTTACGGCGACGTGTGTTGACGGTGCGTTCGTGTTCTACGCGCGACTCAATGAGATGTCAGCAACATGGAAGGGCGAGCCATCCATCCATCTCATCAGGGTTTGACAACACGGTTGGCGTAGTGGCTCAGGCAATGGTCTGCTGCGCTGCGTGTCGCGGAACAAATATTTGTATGGGCTACTGATAGTTGTTCCGTCTGGGTATTTGTGTATGTGAGTAATGTTTGGGAACGCACCCACGATACAGGAGACATTCCTAGAGTGTGGGAAAACGTTTTTTTTTAAAAAAAAGGTCCGCCACCCGTTAGGCCTTGGGTCGTTCGAAAGAGATACCGCGGCCACTTCACCTAGCAAGCTAATAATGCGTCCCACCCTCCTATAGGTTTTTCTGCTTATATTAATACAAATTCTGTTATTATTTCCAGTCGTTAGACGGTTATATACCCGGAGAAGATTACCCGGTCTACACGGAGGTACCCAAAGGCCTGTCATTTACCTGCGATGACAAAATACCCGGTTACTACGCTGACCCGGAAACTATGTGCCAAGTAAGTACAGTTAAAAGAAAGAAAGATTAAGTCTTTTTAGTTTCACACAGAAGAAAACAAAACATTACAATAAAATAAGGAAAATACATAAGTAAACGTTGAGCCTGATGTAAATGGCAGAGCAATACGCTTTACTGTGTAGAATATCTGCTATGAAATATTGGAAGGAGCTTAATTTTTATTTTAGACCGCAAACAGATTTTAAAATAATGTTAAAAATGTAAAAAAAAGAAACAAAAACACGCTATTTCAGAGTTTTCTCAGCAAATCATATAATTGAGGGAATGGATAAAAAATAACTAGAAACTAACTATTTGGGTGTCCAGCGGAGCTTTCAGAGACCTATCAGCAATCGTTCAAGCCTCAGGCGTCCTATCTCGGAGAGGGATGCGCTATAATACACCACGCGGGCCCAGTGCGGGTTGGACGATGTCAAATGTCATCGATTTTTTTTGGTTTTAAGTCGGTTTCCTCACGATGGTTTCCTTCACCATTTTAAGAGCAACAGTTTTCAAAATAAATTACACAAAGTAATGCGTCTGCCTGGGTTCGAAACCACGACCTACTGTTCGTAAGTCGGGGCCGACACCTCTGGGCCACCGCTGTTCTCGATTACTCATAATATTAAAATATAAATAATAACAAATTGGTCAAATGACCTTAACCACAACTGTAGAATTTTTACGCCTACACAAATATTCATAGCACTATATCTCTTTCTTGCAGGTTTGGCATTGGTGCGTGCCCAGTATCGGCGGCAACCTGATGTACTCCTTCGTTTGTGGACCTGGCACCGTCTTCAACCAGAGGACCAGGGTCTGCGACTGGTTCTTCAAGGTATACCAAGTCTTCACAGTCTTATGATGATGATGAGATGAAAGAACCAGTGAACGCGTGAGGATGAGGAAGCATACAGTGCATTTGCGTTTCGAATGGCGAAACATAAAATATCATTACGTGTGTAGTTTCCGAAGGGCTAGTCAGAGGGGTACGGTCAGGGCCATCTTTTCCACTGGGCACATTGCAAACCTGCCCAGGGCCCCCCTATTCAGACTCTGTGAGGTGTGCTGATTGTCCGAATTTGCTATTCCGTAGTGCTCAGGCGCTGTGATGAAGGGATCTTTTCTGTGAGAAACTATGAAAAGAGATATTTCTCAGACAATGCATGAAACGGTTTTGTAAGTTTTGTGACAGCCTGATACAATGTTAATCGGATAACTGACTGTTACTCACCATGAGAATCAAAATTAAGGCATTTATTTCAAGTAGGCCAGTTACAGGCACTTTCAAATTATCGAAACAAATCATCTTAATCCCTATCACACTAATAATATTATAAAGGCGAATGTTTGTGTGTATGTTTGTTACTTTTTCACGCAAAAACTACTAAACGTTTTTTTTTAATTAATGTAATTTTTTTTATACCGATTTTATCTTCCCGTGGGATAATTTTCGAGTTGTAGCGGGTGAAGCCGCTGGCAATAGCTACTTTATTATAAAACAAAGTCTTCAATACTACTACTTCTTCTTCACCGATTTTCATGCTGTTTTCACAAATGGATAGACTGGTTCTCGAGGAAGGTTTTAGTGTAGAATTTGACCGAGATCCACGCAGGCGAGGCCGCGGGCATCAGCTAGTACGAAATAAAAAAGATGCTACAGTCCTAGTCACAAGGCACAATAATTGTGAATACTCTCGGCAATGTGTACTGTAGTTGCCCATTTCCTAGCGTAGATCTCTATGAAGAAGAGGGGGCAAGAAACTCCAAATCAGTTCGAGGTGGCGCAAACAAAGAGAATATATATTGAGGTTGAACAGATTTGAAGTAGGCACATTCCACAAAATCCTGGCTGAACCAAATGGTGATGATGCGAAGAGTCTGTTTAGGTTCATGGCCCACATATGACAAATGTATATTTAGGATATGATGATAAATGTCCCTAAATAAATAAAGAATAAAAAAAAAAAACAAGAAAAGAGAATATAATTATTCAATCATCTTGTGTGGATGTATTTGGTAAGCTGCTCAATTTCGTTGCGGGATCCAAGACAGTTAAATCGTTTCTCTGGGACTTCGTCGACCTTCATTGTCTCGGCGCTTTTCTTGTGGTCGCCACTGTTGATTCTGGCTTTCAGGAGTTACAGTGGTTTGGGAATAGTGTGGAGGGCTTGTCCCAAATAAAAAAAAAGCTGCTCATGTCCATGGCAAGTCATAATGTCTCCTGTATTTTTCAGGTGGATTGTCCGAATGCTCCAGCGTACTACGGCATCAATGAAGACCTGTACAAGGACGAAGCCGGAAACTTCATTAACGGGAAAAAGTAGATCTTATGTTTTTAGAGATGTACCGACTGTGTGACACATCGACTTAAATCTATCGATTATCAAATGTTTTAGTCGAGTTTGGTCATTAATTATTCTGACATTTGAATTTAGATTTTCTGAAGTCCAGTTTTAATAACTAAGTACAACAAACCATAGATGAGTTGAACCCATTCATCATCAACAGCCTATAATGTTCCCACTGCAGGGACTCAGGCCTCCTCTCTAGGAGAGGGATGGGCTATAATCTACCACGCGGGCCCAGTGCGGATTGGTAGACGTCGACCCATTACATAACAATTTTTTAATGCCTCGGAAAGCACGTTAAGCCGTTGATCCAGAGTCAGACGACGGTGTATACTTTATTATGTTACCATGGGGTTTACCCAGTACTAACTGGGTTGTGAAGGTCAAATATGGCAGTATCTCCATGTAAATAACTGGTGTTTAGCTGCATCTGGTTAGACTGGAATCCGTCTCCAAGATAGTTGGTAAAAGACTATGCAGCCATCAAAACAACATAATAATTTTAAATCGATAGACTCAAATACATCTAAGTCGATTGCATGACTACAGTCCGTACATCCCTAGCATTTAGATAACTTACTAACATACAAATTAGAGATTATTCTCAATCATAAGTACAATTAGTTTTAGTGCAAAACGTCATTAAGTACAGTGGACCACATGCAGAGTTATCATGCAGTTTCGTTTTATTCTAGAGTGGAAAAGCGACAGAGCTATACAGTTTGTCTAGCGCCATCTCTTTTCCACCTCTCCGCTCTCTTTTCATCTTTGCCACCTGTTAAACTGCATGGGATCTGTTTTTATTCAGCCTCATTGCAAGGTTACATTGTTGAAACTGTTATGCGGCTTACTGTACAATAATGACAATATTTTTATACTTTTTTACAAACTAATTTATTACGGATTTTTTAAATTGGATTGCGTAATTTAAAATAAGTTTTATAAATTCTTTTAACCTTGAGATAATTAAAACATACCAATAGAAAAATGTGATCGATTTGAAATTAGAAATGTGATACATTTTTTACTTTATTTTTTAGTCATTAATAAAAGTAAAAAATAATAATAATAGTTACCAATTTCTATCTAAAGTTACCATAACTTTTTATAATGTACAAATTGAAAATTAACCATGACTAAAAACGTAAAAGAAAACAACTAAGTTAATTTCTTGCCAAGTTAAAAGTGATTTTCCAATGATACATACTTACACTACTAAACCTTTTTTAGATTACCCAGAAATTAGTTTATTTTATAAAACTGCCTTCATATTTATTCAATGCCATCTAATCATGACAAAATGGGGCAAATCTATACATTTTCATCACACGCAGTCTTTTCTGACGCAATCAAGCAAGTCTGTAATCTCTTCCTATCCAATTTTCCATGTACCTAAAATTAAAAAAAAACTACAATTTCCAGGGGAAATTCATACAACAATTCGTACGACAGACGACGATTAACAGCTCGACGTAAACGACATGAATACGCCATGAAACAATCAGTGACGACTGACAAACCTGACATCCAAGACCGGAGTGACAAACTTGACGCAGTGACTGACACGACACCTTCTGGTCAAACTGTCAGTCATGACATCCAAGCTAGAAGTGACAAAGTCGAAGTAGGGACTAGGAGGAAACGACAAAGGAAGTTTAAAAGTCATAAGAATGAAGCTAGTGACAAAAATGAAGGGTCGTGGTGAAGTTAGGGTGACTGACGATTTATTGACGAAAGGTAGAAATGTGTAAGTTAGTTAAGTGAAAAGGGTTTTAAAATCAGACTTGATAATTATGATTGTACATCGGTTGACAATTGAATCTGTTGTCAATAATGTCAATATTTTATTTTGATTTGATAAAACTTTCAGAGATCATGTATATAGTTTGCCTAAATGATAAATATTGAAAAGTATGAAAGGTAGTTTATGAGTATGTTTTAATCTTGTTGAACAAAAAAATATCAAAACGAAATTGACTGACAAAATAATTATTAGCAATGATAATATAAAAAGTTTAAGTTAAACAAAACAAAACCGAAATTGACGCATTTCCGTAATTCATTTTTTTACTGAAAGTGGCGAAATAATTGATTAGGTACAATATTCTGACAGTGACTGACCCGACAATTTTATAGTCAAATTGAGTAATTAACGTTTTTTGAAACTAAAGTCATATTATAGAAGTGTGAAATTCATTAAACTTACCACCAATTTATTAGAATTAACTATTGTTTTTATGGACGCACGACGAACAACCAAACTATACATATCCAGTTTAAACAGATCTCTCATTGTATTGGAAATCTATAGCACGGTAATATTACCGTGTATATATTAACCGGGGCCATGTTATACTGGAAATGTATAGTTTGAAGTGTAGCCGTTTGTATTTGTCAATAAAACTATTTTTTTAATTTTTTTTTCAGGCCAGTTTTCTTTGTATATAACTACTAATTCATGTTATTTATGACAGACTAATTTTTAATGTCTATATAATTAGTAACTTATCTAAACAAAAAAAATATTGGTTACCAAAAAAGCGGCACTTTATTTTAAAATCATAAATTTTTTTTTTGCCATAAAAATCATCATTAACTCTTAAATTAGTAACTTTAATGTAAATATAAATTGTATTTTAACTATATTTTTGTACCTAATTATAAATTAATTAAATTTTATGTGGTTTTCATTTTATTTATATTCGCTATAATAGGGATGTTCACTGACTTAAAAAAATATGATTCTAATTAGTCCGTGGGAATGCTGTTAGCCTTCTGGACACTTTTCCTGTTGACGGCGATGTGGACGAAATTTTTGACGCCCTGTAATTCTTCTCTTTTTGATATTTGTATATAATTTAATATAATTTTAGTTCTGTAAATTGTAGTTTGTTGAATTAGTCCGTCTGTTAGATTATCGAAAAATATTGGATACGTATCCGGCCATAGATCAGCCGAGTTAAAATGTGACTGGGCGGTCCATGTTTCTAGTATGACACCGGACAGTAGGTGCCTGAAGACGGCCGTCGTGACCAAGGCAGGCCTAGGAAACGCTTGCGTGACGATCTGGACTAATTTTTAGCAGATTGGACGGAGAAGGAAATTTGTAAACAAACTTGAAAAGCCATGAGGTCTTTACCCCCAGCATTATCATAACTATATTAAGAATTTGTAATGAAAAGACGAGATGGCTATATTAGTTCGAATGTTGGCCACCGCCAAAAGATCCATGTCCTTATTTACTTCACACCAATACCGCAAAAGCCACCTCCACAGAACAAAGATGCGACATAAACCCACCCAACTAGTATCATCAAACCCCAGCCTTGACAGGATATGCAGAGAGCGGCAAACTCTTTAATATTAATGTGCATTCTAGACGCACACATTTAAACGTGGGCATATTGTTACTGTTACATATTGCATTGGGTTTGTGTGTAAGTGTGCTAGGGTGTTTTATTTGAGTTCGGTTTGGGTGCGATTTTTAAGTTACAAGGTCTGGTGTTTATTCTAGAATGGTCTACAAATTAGAACGACTTTGAGATTGAATAGTGGGGGCCGAAGCGACGGTGTAGTTTTGACCAAGGTTAGGGCAAAGAGTTTAGGGCCGTCTAAAAGCGCGTTATCCTTAAAGTTAAACTTACTGAATAATAGATGAAGAACTCGAGTGAGTGGTGGACAGACACCAGGGTTTAGGCAATGCACATTAGGGTAGTTAAAAAAATCTAATTAGTCTGTCAGATAGATTTCCAAAAAATATCGGACACATATTTTTTTTTTCACATAAACAAACAATGAAGACGATACAGTGCTTTGAAAACTCGTGTGACGTCATTTTCTGAGACATTAGTATGACATTATATAGCGGTCAGTGACGTCACAACCCCCCACTCAAATTTTTGGCGTATTATCTTCGTCAATTTATGTTGATTTGATGAAACAAAAAATACGTATCCAATATTTTTCAATAATCTAACAGACGGACTAATTAGACAACATCCCTATTGCTATGCCATCTTTTTTTTTCGTCTCTTGCCGCTCTTGGGCAGAGCGGAAGGGAGTGTCAGACTTCTACTGACTAAAAACCACCCATGTTCCTTCTTAGCCCTTTGTGTCCAAGGCCGCGGTATCTCTTTCGAAAAACCTGCAGCAAAAAAAATAATTGCTGATGTAGGTCACAGCGCTGTCAAGCTCAAATGAAACTGGACTGGCAACATTTGTCGCTGAAGGAGCTTTTGGCTTAAGTGACCACACAAAGGGTTCCAAACAGTAGCAAATGGCACTCCCAATGCAAGGACTCAGGTCTCTTCTCTAGGTGAGGGACGGGCGAATAGACATACACGACGCGGGCCCAGTGCGCGTTGGTAGATGTCACATGTGTTCCAATTTGGTTCAAAGACATGCCGGTTTCCTCACGATATTTGAAGGCCCATTAAGTACATAACTACATAATTATAAAGCAAAGTCCTCCGCCTGTCTGTCTGCCTGTTTGCAATAAACTACTGCACCGTTTCTCATGCTGTTTTCTCCAACGGATAGAACAGTTCTCGAGGAAGGTTTTAGTGTATAATTTCCACGCGGGCGACGCCGCGGGCATCAGCTAGTTAAATCCAAAATTGAGATAGAAGATCACAAAGGTAAACTGCTCATTTCCTATGAAATTTCATCCAGCAGACCTGCGCTAACTCTCTTTCAAACCTTCTGTCCTGTTCTTTTATTTTTGCCTCTCCTTATAAAACGGCCGAACACAGATGAAATAGCTGCAAAAGTGACATTTGCGTTCCGTTTCACTTTTTGTATTTTGTGTTACCATAAGTAATATTTCTATGTTGGCGTTTTTGACAGATTGTGGTAGATTCTTTACCAAAATCTGGTAAAAACTCTTAAAAATCTATGTGGGAAATGCTCAATCCACAGCCTGGTAAAGGGTTAATTCTCGAAGGTGAACTTGTCGTAAGTAAATCCATACATTGCTCGTAATATTTAATTCCAATGTAAAAGGGAAGATTCTATATAGCTTAGAACTCCAGGAGCTCAATGTCGAGCTACACGATAACTGGCAGTTGCTTGCACTGACTTGACAGGTCCTCTTTTTTTTTGGGGGCGTGGGATATCATCAAATAACTCCTCCCGCTCTTCGGCAGAGCAAAAGGGAGTATCAGACTTCTACTGACTAAAAACCACCCATGTTTCTTCTTAGCCCTATATGTCAAGGCCGCGGTATCTCTTACAACATCCCGTAGCCTCGAACATCCCGCAGCCCCGATTGACAGGTCATCTCAAATGTGGTTTGTCTTTAAAAGACCATGTCCGACACTGATCTGCTTAGCACTCATATGAGTTCGCCAAGATTATGTCTGGACCTTTAAAGAGACTAAAGTCGAAGTAAAATCCTTTTTGCAAAAAAATCTCATTTTTCATTGAAAGAATGCCGTTTTAAAAACAACAAAAACAACACAAGAAAAGAATCGCAATCAATCTTCTAACCAATGTAACCTAGCCTTAACCACTGTCTCTTTATCGAAGTTGGAGGGGCAATGAGGCAGTAAGCTTCACACCATCGCCACAGACAGACGTGGCGTAAAAAAAAAACAAAAAAAAAGTGTTTTCTCTCAAACGTCAGTGACATAGTGCAGTGAAAAAAAATAGTGCTAGATTTTGATCGCAGAATTACGGTAATATTTTTAACACGTTTTTTATAACGTTACATAATAACTGTTATTTATGTATTTTGGTAACGTAATATCCGAAACTTGTTTTGTAATCGGAACGCGGTTTCGTGTGTATATTCACGGTTTGGCCTGTGATGTATGGGCAGGGAATAAATTATTGGGTTTTCGTCATATTTTTACATATTTTTTTAATAGAATTATCTTACTCTCTAGGAAACGTCAGCTATTATTATTTGAAACTAAGATTTATTGTCTTATAATAGTAATTAAGGCTCTAGACTTCATAAATTAACAAAATAGACACTTAAATTCTTAAGTAACTTTTATTCAGAAATATCTATCATGAATTTCTGTCTGATGGATTTAAAATCTTGCCTTTATATTTAGAAAACCATTCGATACCATTAAATTTAATATATTGCAAGTTGGCTATTGGCACTATCTTTACTTCCACGAGAATGATAAGATGAAAAGATCAATAAAGCAAATTATAACTAAGAACGTTTTTTTTATGCATTTAAAATGGTGGAAAAAAATTTTTTTTGCAAAAAAAAAATTACAAAAATATTTTTAGGAATCAATAAAATATCAAACCACATTTTGAATAACATTAGAAACAAGGTATGTTTTCAAAACCCTAATATAGTTGCTATATGTCAGTCACGAAGACATTCAGTCTTACCAAGGGGTATCCTAGTACCCAGTACTAACTGGGTTGTGTAGGTCAGATAGGCAGTCGCTCCATGTAAAATACTGGTATTCAGCTGCATCCGGTTAGACTGGAAGCCGACCCCAACATAGTTGGGAAACGGCTAGGCAGATGATGTTCCCACTGCCTATAATGTTCCCACTGCAGGGACTCAGGCCTCTTCTCGAGAGGGATGGGCTATAATCCGCCACGCGGGCCCAGTGCGGGTTGGTAAATGTCACATGTCTTTGAATTTTCTGATTCTAAGACATTTTCTCACGATGTTTTCCTTCACCGTTTTAAGAGCAGCGGTGATGAAATAAATTACACAAATTAATGCGCTTGCCTGGACTCGAACCTACGACCTTCTGTTCGTAAGTCGGGGCCGACACCACTGGGCCACCGCTTCTCTGGTGATGATATTAACAGCAATGAAACCATTATTTTTCTCCAAAATCAACAAAAACATCTTAATACAAGGAAATCAATGTTCTAAACTAAATCCATTTTCTCGTTTTCTAAACAGTGTACTAGTTACATCACGCACTTACTATTCGAGTCAGGGTAGGTAGAAAGAATACTAATACACTTAGTATTGCTGACTAAGGCTGCGTTCTCACTGAGCGAGTATTGGGAAATATTGCAAGCAACCTGTTTGGAAATATTGCCTAATATTGAGTTCGATATTGACATGTTTGGCCTGTGCGTTGATGCTTTATAGTAAGTCATCTTTGCCTTTTATATATACAGATAAATATAGATTGATAGATAGTGCAACATTTCTGTAGCCACATTAATAGCGCAGTATGAACAAGTCCTTAAGTACAACTCGTCAATAACTGTCACCTTGGTTTGTTAAGGAAGTTGTGTTCACTACGTATGAGATTGTCACCTTCGGGTGTAAAATGTTACGAGTATTTTACACAACGTTATATTATCGAGCTTTTTTTTCTTGTTTTTCACTTCCCGTTTGTCTGTGATTTGGTTGTTGATTAAAATTTTACTTGTGGCAGGATTTGACAATTATTGTTTTCTTAAATAACCTCAAAATACATGCCATTTATTGAGATATAAGTAAGACTATACTAAATATATAAACTAAACTAACCTAAACACAAACTAACTATAAAAGGGCATCGAAAAACTCCTCCTCAACGCTGTCAGCAGGTAAAGTGCCCAAGAGACTGGCAGCGTTGCCGCGTTGTATGGCAACACTTAGCCTCTGGCCAAAGAAAAAGCCAGCCCTTGGGTCAGAGGAAGCGGCAACAAGGCGTTTGGAAATATCCTTAAAAAGACTGTGGGCTTTAGGACCCCTAGACTTTCAACCCCAAACAGCTCGAAAATATAGTTTCCACAAAGGTTACTTTATTATTAGTACCTCAAAATGGTTTTTAAATGTCATATTAAACTGGTAATACATTCTTTACCAGTCAACCTTTAGGTCAAATAGGACAATATTGTGATATGATTTTCTAGCAAACGTTTCCAATAATAAAAGCGTAACATCACGCCTGTAATCCCCGGGGTTAGGCAGAGATGTACCTACTTAATACCACGAGCGAGAGCCTATTGCTAACACTGCTGACTGCTAATGAAAAAATCTTAATGGGAAAACCTCATTAGATTAAAAAGTCCTAACTATTCATTATTTTACTTTCCAAATGTCCAGACCGAGGACCATTCCATTCAGACTGAGACTTTATAACAAATAACCCCGGTATCAAACCTGCTACTCCACGTTCAGATGCCCTAATACCCACTTCTAGACCAGTAATCTAACTTAGACTTGAGAAACCGAAATACATACCGATGTCACCATAGACATACAGTGAATGGTTGCCGCCTATCAACCGATGTCAACACAGATTGGTTATCCAACAGCTCGTGGGTTGAGCAACCATTAGCGGCTTATAAAGTAAAGGTTTGTTTGTTTGTTATTAGAATTATAGATATAAAGTGGTCTGACGAAAATTGCATAAATGGATAAATAATGTTCATTTTGCAAAAACAAGATGGGGCCGGTGTTTGGTACCTGACTACACTGAGAAGATAAATCTGAAACAAACTCCGAGTTCTCATACATAGTCATAGTTACTTTTAACTTATAAAGTCCAGACAATAATCTTGGTATACACACATGACATTAAATTCAAACATTTGTAATTAAATTCAAAACATTGTATTAAGTTTTTACCCGACTGCGGCGAAGCAAAAAAGGAGGGTTTTGTGTTTGGCGTGTATGTATGTATGTATGTCGTCTTGATGGCGCGAGTGTCACTGGTTACATTAAAATTAAAAAAGAAAAGAAATTTGCGGATTTTGGGGGCCATATTAGCGTATTTCAAAAAATAAAAAAAATCTATTACCATCTAGTAGGGTATTAAATTGAAGGGTTTTAAAAGGAGATTACAAAAATATACAACACTTATATGTTTAAAATAAATTCAAAGTTACAAATCATATAAACAAACACAAAAGTTAAATTTTAATTATCTGCGAAGATTTTTACGCGACTTAAGAAAGAACAGACACAAAAGAACTAAAAAGTTGGAAATAAAAAAAAGTGGTTAAAAAACTAAAAAACCCGACTGAAAAAACTGAAAAGTATAAAACAAGCACATTTTAAATTATACAAAACTTGGAAGCAGGCGGGGTCCATTCTATTTTCATTTCATAATTTAATATTCAAATGAACCCCGCCTGCTTCCAGTTTTGTTTATTTTATTTTTTTTTATTTTAGTTTTTTAACTACTTTTTTTTAAACTGACATGGTCACTAACACTATTAGTGAAAGATGCTGAGGTAACGTTCGGAAATTGGTAAGTGTTTACATACTATTTACAGCATTTAAGGCAAAATCTAATGACAGCTTCTTTAACATTGAAAACGGGATATTTACCATGCTTATCCGTTTGTTCTAAAAGTAAACATTCCCTTTTTCTATATTAATAATCAAAATATTTGTATTTCACATACGCCTAGATGGGCACTTATAGATTCTTAAAACTCCAAGAGCAAAGAAGAAGAATGAATATGGTGATATTTCGTTTTTCCATCAGACATCCTCAGTAGCAACCATTGAGTCTAATTTTGTGCCCGTTTGATTGCAATACTATAAAAACACACACGACACACTAATATTATAAAGTCGAAAGTTTGTGAGTGTGTGAGTGTGTATGTTTGTTACTTCTTCACGCAAAAACTACTGCACGGATTTGGATGAAATTTGGTACACAGATAGTTTATAATCTAGATAACCAATAGGATAGTTTTTATCCCGATTTTACATTCCCGTGGGTTATAGCGGGTGAAGCCGCTGGCAACAGCTAGTAACTTATAAGTTACACCACTGCCTAACCCTTCGGGATTACAGGTGTGATGTTATGTTATGTGATTTTAGACACTTGCTTCCTCATTGCGCGTTTGATCGAAGGTTAAGCTACTCTAGCCGAGGTCGATTCATAGATGGGTGACCATTTTTTTACTTGTCAGTGTCTTCGACTAGACGAACGAGGGAGTCTAGAACAAAAATACTAAGTTATTTCGCAAAGTTGTTGCTTATAAATACTTGTTTAAATTGCTAGTCTAAAATTCGTTCTCTTTGGCAACCACTTATTTATTGTTACTAAATGTTTTGTAGCACTAATTTCACAGTTCTTGCCTCAGACGAGTTTGTAATAGAAAAAGGACTTTGAAATATATTTAGCTTGTTTACTTAGTTTGTTTGTGCTGTTACGGTGAAGGAAAACAGTGTAAAGAAACTAAGATTGATTTATTTATTGAACTAACAAAGTTACTATCATAACATTATGACTTATTTCTGTGAAGAAAAACATCGTGAGGAAACCAGTTTTCCTGAGAGATATTTTTCGATGGCACCCATCCCCTCATGACCCGTTTACTATTCAAAACATCCACTAGCACAATGTTTTAACAGTGCTACATTGAGTTTTACTGTAAAATGTGATTTTTTGACCCCAAAAAAAAGTAAATTCCCAGTAAATTTTTTTGCGTAGGATTACTTAGTTTGATGTACACAATGCTTGGTTGACGTATGGTTGAAGGGTTAATTTACACCCTGTATATTTACAAAAACTTTGTTGCTCGATACAAGTATATAGACTTCTCAATACACAGTAAAACTAACTGGTTTTCATGTACAAATACCAATATTTCCAACATATGCTATATTACACCAGGATATCCTGTAAAGCTCATTTCATTAAACACGCAAATCTAATTAGCATACGGTAATATATCATTGACAGCCTCATTGGTTTAGTGGTTGTAAGCACGACTGTTGAATATGGGGTCCTGGGTTCTGTACGCAGGTAGAACACAGTGCTATTTAGTTTTACCGATTTTTTTTTTAAATAATTGATGAAAATTTGGGTGTACTTTCAGGGATTACAGGCGTGATGTTAATGCTGTGCAATATATCGTTTGCGTGTACTTCTCAGTCATTAATATACTAAGTGACAGGAAAATTAATTGCACTCTTTCATACTGAGAATGATATAGATAGAACCAACCGTAAAATTATTATGTTACGAAGATATTGGGAGTCAAAATTCAAACTTTTTTTAGTACAAGAATTTAATGTCATCATCATCATCCATAAGACGTCCACTGCTGGACAAAGGTCTCCCCCATAGAACGCCATACAGAACGGCAGCCTGCCGTTTGCATCCACCGGTTGCCCGCAACTCTCACGATGTCATCGGTCCACCTGGTGGGAGGCATACCAACGCTGCGTCTTCCGGTTCGTGGTCGCCGCTCGAGAACCTATCTTCCCCATCGATCGTCGGTTCTTCGAGCGATGTGGCCTGCCGATTGTCACTTCAACTTGCATACTCTGAGAGCTATGTTGGTGACCCTGGTTCTTCGGCGGATTTCCTCATTTCGGATCCTATCGCACAGAGAAACTCCGAGCATAGCTCTCTCTATGGCTCGATGCGTGACTCTGAGCTTCTCTAAGAGGCCAGCAGTTAAGGACGATGTCTCTGAAAATAAAATAAATAAATAAATAAGTCAACACTGGCAACACACACTGGTTATAGACCCTTGTCTGCGGAATTTTAGACGAAAAGATGTCGCGTAGTTTCCCGAACGCTGCCCATCCGAGTTGGATTCTTCGGGCGACCTCTTTGTCGAAGTTAGATCTACCTAGTCTAATAGTTTGTCCAAGGTAGACATAACTATCGATAACTTCGAGAGTATCGCTCCCAACAATTACCGATACGGGTGGAACACGGACATTTGACATAACTTCATGGCTGAATCGCTGGAGGATATTAACACAATGCTCAGGGACCTCAGTAACGTTTCTCAATAGGTGGGTCTTAAAATGAACATGGACAAGACGAATGTTATAAATTTACTTAAATATCTCCACGTCATGCTTTTTACGCCGTTCCTTTTCTCACATAAAAGTAGCTTAATGGCATCGACTATCTGTAATTGAAATCGGCCCAGCCGTGTCAGAGATTAGCCAGAACGGACAGACAAACAAAAATAAAAATAAGTACCTACTTGTGTCATACACTTTAATACGCATTTAGGATATAGCTGTTGCGTTGTCTGTGTAGTATTTGTTAATTTGAAATTACAAACATATATTTTTTTTATTTGTTTATTTAGATCAAAAATAAAAATTCCTCTGTTGAATTTTCTACTGTTAGTGCTGAGACGAGAATAATTGAAAACATTCTGTTCACATATAGGCTTCTAATTAAGTGTCCACCAGTCTAAGTGAAACCAGGTGTTATTGCTTAATATCTAAGTAAGAGGAACTCCGGTAAAAGCAAGTTGAGTGCAGATAATATATATATATAACAGTAATGGTGCTCCAATTTATAGAATATTCGCTTCCTTGTGATTAGTGAGGGGATGTGGTAAGGTTGGTTGTTTGTCGATAAAGTATTATTTTGTTAATAAAAGAGATTGGCTGTGCAATAGGGGATCGGACAAAAAAAATCTAATAAGGCCGTCAGATAGATTTCCAAAAAATTTTGCAGAACACATATTTATTCATTTTTCACGTAAACAAAATATGAAAACTATACAGTGCTTCAAAAAATCGTGCGACGGTACTATTTACTAATTTTTTTAACAGAAAGTGACGTCATTAGCTCTCACGATCTTTGACGCGTTCTATCTTAGTATTTTATTGTTAATTTGATAATAAAAAAATACGTATCCTTCTTCTTCTTCTTCTTCTTTATGGGGTTCAGGTTTCCGCACTTAGTCCTTGAAGTGGACCATTGTGCGTGAGCCATGGTGGCCGATTACTCCAACCAGCCCACCTCCCTCCAGAAGCAGATCAGACTTCCCGGTCTCCTCAGGGCATCCGCAAGGGATCTTGGTGTACCAAGGGTCTCCTCACGAATCTTGGTAACGCCTGTACACTCAAGGAGCACATGCGCCACCGTTTCCTCTGCCTTCATGCATGCTCTGCACAGGGGGCTGTCAGTGATACCTAGGTTGTGGAAGTGTTTATTTAGTGAACAGTGTCCAGTGATGGTCCCCGCCACCAGACGCAGGCTGTCTCTGTCCGCTTTGTATCCAGGGATGGCATAGCATCCTTGGATTGCCTACATCCTGGTGTCAAGGTCCACCGTTCTTCCGCTTGTATGCGAGTGTGGTCTTTTAACCAGCTTCTTAGCTGCTTGAAAGGGATGGGCACAATGGGTTCGGGTCCGTACGGTTTTGTGCTGGATCCTCTTCTGGCAAGTTCGTCAGCCGCATCGTTTCCAAGTGATCCACTGTGACCTCTTATCCATTGTAGTGTTACCGTGTTGTGATTTAGTACCGTGATACGTTCCAGTGCCTTGTGGCATTCTAGTATCAGTCTCGACGTGATCTGATTGCGTATCCTTTATTTTTCGATAATCAAACTGACGGGACTGAATAACATTTTTTCGAGTCAGTCCGATCCCCTATCCTATTGTCTTCTAGATCATCCAGATTTTAAATATCATTCTGGGGCTAAAAGTTTTAAAATGGTGTGACCGTTAGACTGCAAAATAATAGATATCAAGTTCTAAACCAAAACACACCTCTAGTTTTTGGGATTAATGTGTGTACCGTATGATTACTGAGAGATATATTTCTCAACGACATTTAAAGCCATGTCAGAGACACATGGACAGCATAAAAACTCTGACACCAGGACATACTACTTACTGCATGATATAGAAAGGATATATTAAATAACTAGCTGTTGCCAGCGGCTTCACCCGCTACAGCTCGATAATTATCCCACGGAAAAATAAAATCAGGATAAAAACTATTCTATGTGTTAATCCAGGTTATAAGCTATCTGTTTGCTGAATTTTATCTAAATCCGTTTAGTAGTTTTTGCGTGAAAGAGTAACAAACATCCATCCATACTTACAAATTTTCGCTTTTAAAATATTATTCCCACAACTAGAAAATTATCCCACGGGAAGATAAAATCGGGATAAAAACTATCCTAGGTGTTAATCCAGGTTATAAACTATCTGTGTACCGAATTTTATCTAAATCCGTTCAGTAGATTTTGCGTGAAGAAGTAACAAAAAACACTCACACACTTACAAACTTTCGCCTTTATAATATTAGTGTGAAGTAGGATTATTTATTTAAGTAATGACTTTGATTTATTCTTAGATACTAATGTAAGTATTTCTTAAAAAAACTGTGTGAACCTGTCTAGTCTAATAACCACTTGGTGCTCAAAAGTTTATCAAATCGTCCATGTAATGCTAAAATATTACAAAACAAAAACATTACAACTTCAAATATTAAACAATCGATAACGCTGCTTTCACCGCAGCAAACCAAGCGTGAAGTTTATCTAATTTATCAATCAACAAACTTACTGTTTCTAAAATCGATTATAACAACATCCCTTCAGTTAATACCGCAACGAAATAAATTAGTTTGTAGAGAAGCATCCTTGAATTCAAAGGCTAATTTGAAATTTATAAAAGTAGGATTTTTTTTATGAAAAAAGTTGCCTATTTTTGCGGGGTAAGAAATCATCAAATGACTCCTCCCGCACTGGGCAGACCGGAAGGCAGTGTCAGACTTCTACTGACTAAAATAGAAGGGAGTGTCAGACTTCTACTGACTAAAATCCACCCATGTTCCTTCTTAGCCCTTTGTGTTCGGGGCCGCGGTATTTCTATCGAACAACCCACTGCCACTGAAATGATAGTAGCCTAAGTTATTTTTTTTGAAAAAGAACTTTACTCCACACTAGAAATTTCTCCTGTATCGTGGGTGCGTTCACAAACATTTAAACTCACATACACAAATACCCGAAACAAATATCTGTAAGCCATACAAATATTTAATACGTGCGGGGATCGAACCCGAGACACGCAGCGCAGCAGTTCAATCACTCAGCCACTGCACCAACCGTACCGTCACTGCACCGTCCGTTACTCCTTATAACATCATTTAGGTTAAGCTGCGTTGTCTAGGTTAGGCCATGGATGGGTGACCGCCCATTACCTACATACCCAGTGTCCTCCGTGGCTTGTAAAACACAATAAGCCGTATGACCCGTTTGTAGATATTGACAGTCAGTCAGTGTCAGTCGTCTGATGGTCTGACAACCAGTCTTACCAAAGGGTAAGACATATATTTAACCTAGTACAAGTGGGTATGAGGTTAAGATAGGCAGTCGCCCTATGTAAAATACTGGTATTCAGCTGCATCCGGTTAGACTGGAAGCCGACCCCAACATAGTTGGGAAAAAGCTAGGCTGATGATGATGATGACGACAATCAACAAAATCCTTTAATAATTAATAATATTATAGAAAAACAAATCATCATCAGCCTATAATGTTCCCACTGCAGGGACTCAGGCCTCCTCTCTAGGAGAGGGATGGGCTGTAATACACCACGCGGGCCCAGTGCGGATTGGCAGATGTCACATATCTTCGAATTTTTGTTTTGGTTATCCTCACGATGTTTTCCTTTACCGTTTTGAGAGCAGTGGTGATGAAATAAATTACACGAAGTAATGCGCCTGCCTGGGTTTAAACCCACGACCAACTGTTCGTAAGTCGGAGCCGCAACCACCCGGGCTACCACTGCTCTTTAAAATATTAAATCGTATTAAATTTAATTCTTATCAATAAAGTTTTAGAATATTCAGCTAAAAAAAAATAAAGCAAACCCTTCTCTTCTATTTTCAATATTAAATCCTGAAACAACACTAAATACAAACTATCGATACTTGTGTCCCCTCTCTAGCAAGGACTTACAGCTTACCACAGACATTACACAAGTGCTGCGACGTTACGCAACCGCCCGCCGTATTATCGATAACTCGTTTTATATCAGTAGCTGTTTTTTGTCTGACTCTCTGTCTGTCACTAGCCCAAGAATTCAGGTTGATTCTGTATTGCCACAAAGATCGTGAGTTCGGGTCACGATTTGGACTAGTTCTTTTGATAAGACTAAGATTATTGTTAAGAAAGTTAGTTTAAATTAATTTAAGGTTTTTTATCTTTGTGGTGACAAATTAAGATACCAAGGTCTAAGAAGGAACATGAGTTGGTTTTAATCAGTAGAAGTCTGACCTCCCTAGAGGAGTCATTTGATGATAACCCAAATAAAAAGTAAAAAAAATAAAAATAGGGTCTCTTAATTTCGAGTTCGAAGTTAACACACGCACCTCTGACTTTTCGGATACATAGTGCATATAATAGAGTAGTAAACTAAAAAAAATCAAATTAGTCCGTCAGATTGATTACCAAAAAATATTAGACACGTATTTTATCTTTTTTCACGTAAGCAAACAATGAAGACGATACAGTGCTTTGAAAACTGTCGCATCACCTACCCCCTCTTAAATCATTGACGCGTTGTATCTTCGTCAATTATTATTGATTTGATAAAACAAATAATACATATCCAATATTTTTCGATAATCTAACAGACGGACTAATTAAAATCACGTTTTTTTTGGTCAGTAAACATAACAATAGGGGATCGGACGGAGTCAAAAAACAATGATTCTAATTAGTCCGTCAGTTAGATTATCGAAAAATATTGGATACGTGTTTTTTGTTTTATCAAATTAATCAAAATTGACGAAGATAAGATGTGGTTGTGACGTCATTTGTAGATAAAAATGTACTATCATATAACGTTTTCGAAGAGTTAACGAGTTTTCGAAGCACTGTATTGACTTCAATTTTTGTTTATGTGAAAAAAGAAAAAATATTTCTCCAATATTTTTTGGAGATCTATCTGACGGACTAATTAGTATTTTTTTGTCCGATCCCCTATTGTATAATTATCACTTTCCCCGCTGAAGGAACAAAACCAGCATGTCTGACAGAAATATCTGTCAGACGTGCTGGTTTTCTCACGATTTTTATTTTTTGTCCTGAGACTAAACACTAACTCATTGATCTATTCTAGGCGTTAGCAGACTAGGTCATAGGTTCGATGACCAGATCAGGAAAATTCACATTATGGTTTTCGGCAAGAATTTTTCTCTCTGCATTTGTGGTTTGTTGATAGCAAATACGCTCATATCGAATAAATAGTTGCTAACTAGGCTAAACGGAAGTCAGTTATAAACCTCTTTTAAAAACCGGATCGGTCAATAAAAATCAATTATAAAATAGTGATCAGTACTAATAGGGATGTTATCTGACATAAAAAAAATGTGATTATAATTAGTCCGTCTGTTAGATTATCGAAAAATATTGGATACGTATTTTTTGTTTTATCAAATCAATAAAAATTGACGAAGATAAAACGCGTCAAAGATTTGAATGGGGGTTGGTGACGTCACTGACCGCTAAAAGATGTCATACTTACGTCTTAGAGTAAGACGTTACAAGAGTTTCCAAACCAATGTATCGTCTTCATTTGTTTGTTTACGTGAAAAAAGAAAAAATACGTGTGAAATATTTTTTTTGGTAATCTATATGACGGATTAATAAGATTTTTTTTTGTTAACTACCCTGTTATTGACTGCCCCGTTCAAGAAGATGTTATACCAAGAAGATGTTATACCAAGAAGATGTTATACCAAGAATTAAAAAAAATAGCTTAGAGAGTTTTTTAATACAAAAGACATCAACGCGCGTTGACAAATGTTTCAATGCTTTGAAAATAAGAATTTTCTTTTTATTTAAGAAAACAAATTAAAAACGGGATCAGTTCTAAATTCATTAGTTACTACATACTAACATAACATGACACCTGTAATCCCTACAGGGTTAGGCAAAGGTGTACCTCCCCATTGGGGCTGTGGAGTGTTCGAATGAGATACCGCGGTCTTGGACACAAAGGGCTAAGAAGGAACACGGGTGGTTTTTAGTCAGTAGAAGTCTGACACTCCCTACCGTTCTGCCCAGAGCGGGAGAAGACATTTAATGATTTCCCACCCTTCCGAAAAAAAGGGTTTTTGTTATGTTATGTTATGTCATAGACTCATAGCACTCCTCCACATTTGCGACTCATTTAAATAAAAATAAAACAGTAGAACAAAAAAAACACTTTTAACAACAAAATAACACATCTAAACACAAATCCGTATACCAAATTCATTTAAATTCGATCATCTATTAACGTATAAAACCATATACGGCATTAACTGAATTAGATAATCATTTTGAACATCCGTAATAGATGACACTAAAAAAACTAGTTAACATTTGAAAGGACATCTTTTATCCTAATAAGGTTTTATTTGTGTGTAGGTAATATTTATTATGTCAGTTGATAGTCTTATTTAACATATTATTATATGTAGGTCATCTATGTATTTGAGGAGGAGGAGGTACCTTAGGTTTTGATAGCCTATTCAATAGGGGATCGGACTGGGTCAAAAAATATGATTCTAATTAGTGCGTCAGTTAGATTATCGAAAAATATTGGATACGTGTTTTTTGTTTTATCAAATTAATGAAAATTGACGGTAATAAAACGTCTCAATGATCATGAGTGGGGGGTTGTGACGTCATTTGTAGGTAAAAAATGTACTAACCTTGTGACGTCACACGACTTGACAGAAATTTTGGACTGCATTCATAGATTTTTAAATAATTAGAAAGGTAAAGGTAAAGGTAAAGGTAAAGCTACAGGGTTTTTATTGTCTCGTGTAGCGGGTTTGATTCCCGGGTCAACCATGTAATTATTCAAAAAATTATGAATGCAGTTTAAATTGTTTTTTAAATTAAAAAAATGTCTTCTTTGAGCAAAATGTTCCATCTACAATATTCAAGGTACTTTCCCTCCATGTGGCATAGCCGTGGGACACCCTGTATATACAGGGTGTCCAAGAACCTGGCGTCCAACTGGATTCCCACGATGCCCCAAGTTCTAACAGTACTCAGAAAAATATTTTAAAAAATCCACCCCATGTACTTACAGAATTATACTGATTTCAAAAAAAAAGGGGAAATGAGCACCCTGTGACATACTTTTGAATGCTGTGACTGCTAATGCTGATAATTTCGATATTTCTTGGAGGTTTTGTAATCTAGGGTATTGCTGTGTCTAAATAGAATGTAAAAATAAAGTACTTATTGTACCATTTTAAAATAAAATATTATTTTAACTAGAGGTGATATGGAAAACTATTGAATTTCGCAACTTTGACCGACTGTAGTGTAAAAAAAATGTACCAAAATAGTATGGCAAGTGACGTCAAATTTTGACGCGTTTATTCCTCTTTTTAAAAAGGTATAATACTTACACATTAATTTGAAAAAAAAAATTTTTGATAATATTTTTACTCAACAACCCAATTTTTACGATGTCTTACAGAATTCTTAGAAAGAAAAATTTACGACGAATTGAATCTAACCTCTAAAGAATTACTATTGTATGCTCATAAAAATAACAACAGGCCTCTCAAAAAACAGGTTAGACCGTAAGGGACGGTATGTGCATGCATCTCACCATAGTGATTCGTTATTACAACAGGAGGGAGCAAGACAGAAACTATCTTTGCGATTTGCTGGTTCTTCTTTATGGTACCCCATTATTCAGGTAAGAGTGAGGGAGAAAAAGGTTAGAGGTGCGAGTGAGATAGATAGTGACGCTATCTGGGATCGTGCTATTTAGGATAACAGTACGGTCAGTACGCGTCACTGCCTCCTGCCGTTACTACGCACCTCTCTCTTATTGTTACCATTGATCACGTACTACGATTTAAAGGTTTGTTTATTGGACTCGATTACTCTTTGTGCTCTGGACTTTGAAACGAACTCTTTACGACGACCTTTGCCTGTGTTTGGACAGTTTGTGTTTTGTGTGTGCTACCATGGCGACCTACACTCCGCAAGAATACGCAAATATGCACTACATTTATGGAGAATGTAGAGGTAATGGACGAGCTGCAGCGAGACTTTACAGAGAAAGGTATCCGAGGGCTACGCGATATCCCGACCATCGAGTTTTCATTAATGTGCACAGATCACTATGTGACGGGCGGTTCCCCAATCAAGTAGCTGGTGAAGGACGACCCGTAAATGACTTCATACGCGATGAAGTTTTAGAGGCGGTGTCGGCAAATCCAAGCATCTCTGTGCGAGGAATAGAAGCTGATACGGGGATACCGAAGAGCACAGCACACAGTATTCTCCAAAAAGAAGAATATCATCCGTACCACGTACAGCGAGTGCAAAGTCTTTTACCTCGAGACTATCCGAGCCGAGTCGCGTTTTGTGAAACAATCCTGCAAAAACATCGAGAAGACGAAAACTTTATCGACAAAATTTTGTGGTCAGATGAATCAACATTTAAGAAGGATGGCTACATGAACCTACACAACTTGCACGAGTGGCATGTGGAAAATCCGCACTTGATGCGAGAAGATAGATCCCAGTACCGGTTCAAAGTGAACATGTGGACCGGTATTCTCTGTGGGAATATTATTGGTCCATTTGAGATGCCCGAGAATTTGACTGGCGAATCATATTTAAATTTTCTTCAAAATGATTTGCCAAACTTACTAGAAGAGACCCCACCAGATATGTGGTTCCAACACGACGGCTGTCCAGCACATTTTCGCGTATCCGTTAGAGAGTTTTTGGACGAGCAATACCCGAACAGGTGGATTGGGCGATCAGGAACAATCCCGTGGCCAGCCCGCTCACCTGACTTAAATCCGCTGGATTTTTTTTTCTGGGGAACTATGAAGGAGCTCGTTTATGCGAAGCCCATTAATGACATCGCTGACCTTCGTGAGAAGATAACACAAGCAGTGCAGGTGATACGTCAAAAAAGTTACTCGCGAAACATAAAGCGGTCCTTTTTAAGGAGAGTGAGAGAGCTTGTATTGCCGCGGGTGGTCAACATTTTGAACATTTATTGTAATAAAATATCTTTAAACTAACATTCTTTGCTTTTATTCTACTGGGAACCCATCTACCTGTGTGTATTTCCTTCTTGCTCACTCTTGGAACCGAAGTAAATAATAGTAGTAACATAACAGTTTCTAAGATAAGAAAGGGTCCGACAGTTACCGTTAGTAGGTAGGCACTTCGTAAAAATTGGGTTGTTGAGTAAAAATATTATCAAAAATTTTTTTTTTCAAATTAATGTGTAAGTATTATACCTTTTTAAAAAGAGGAATAAACGCGTCAAAATTTGACGTCACTTGCCATACTATTTTGGTACATTTTTTTTACACTACAGTCGGTCAAAGTTGCGAAATTCAATAGTTTTCCATATCACCTTTAGTTAAAATAATATTTTATTTTAAAATGGTACAATAAGTACTTTATTTTTACATTCTATTTAGACACAGCAATACCCTAGATTACAAAACCTCCAAGAAATATCGAAATTATCAGCATTAGCAGTCACAGCATTCAAAAGTATGTCACAGGGTGCTCATTTCCCCTTTTTTTTTGAAATCAGTATAATTCTGTAAGTACATGGGGTGGATTTTTTAAAATATTTTTCTGAGTACTGTTAGAACTTGGGGCATCGTGGGAATCCAGTTGGACGCCAGGTTCTTGGACACCCTGTATATACTGATTATTTATATGAAATATCACAAACATGCCACAAAGTGATGTAGTTATTTACTATATTAAGCAATAGACACACGCATTCACCATGCTTTGTAAGACTGTGTTCTCACAGCCCTAGTCATCACCCAAGAGGTTAAAGCCAATGGCGCAATCATATGTCATTTGTAGGCAAAGCGATCGTTAAACGATGTCACATTTTTTAACGATATGTACTCGTAGCTAGTGAGTTATTTCTGCTGTGGTTAGAATTTATCTCCTCTGTCTTTGAGGTTTTTGTAAGAGAAGTATCTTAAACAGGATTTAAACACACCCTTCACCAAAGCGGTTAGCGATATTTAACATCATCAGCCTATATTATTCCCACTGCAGGGACTCAGGCCTCCTCTCTTTGAGAGGGAATGGGCTATAATCTACCACGCGGGCCCAGTGCGGATTGGTAGATATACAAAATACAAAATACAAAAATATTTATTTCATCACATAACACTGTGTCATACATAAACTGAGGCAGCCCCAGTAAGTTACAATAGTACTTGTGTCGGGGCTGTCTCTCTTCCCTTAAGTGGTATCTTAAAATGATATTATTAATGAAGCTAAAATGAAAAACTAAATATTTAAATAATATAAAATTAAAAATAGCAATCAATTAAGCAGCTGCAGTTGGGGGAGTTAGTGTTAGTAGCGTGTGCGAGTTTTTATGTGGATGTGCGTGTGTATATATGTGTGTGTGTGTGTGTGTGAGTGTGAATGTGTGTGTGTGTTAGCTTAGCCTAATTAGAATGTTTTCTGTTTCGTCGTATGTTAGAGATCTCAACCAATCACCTACTGTTTTTTACAGTCGTATAACAGCAGAGGATATATGTCCCACATAAGGTTCAGCTTATTGTATATGTAGGTGGATTGTGTGACATATTGGCGTCTGGCAAATGCTGATCGAACTCCTGGAGAGTGGGCTACAATATCTCTGCGCCTTCTGCTCTGAGTAGCTGGGATAAAGGGGAGACATTTATGCAGGGTTTAGAATACATCACCTTGATTAGTGATCGCTGAGCTCTTTCTAAATCAAGGAATTTCATTTTAGAAGCTCCACCCCTTAATGGAATGCAGTAAATTATAATGGATTGCGCCAGAGCCACATAAATCCTGTTTATAAGTTGCGCGGACAGATATGGCGTAAGTTCTTAAATACCCAAATCAGCTTCCTGATTCTTTTCATGAGGATCTCAATATGGGGGTGCCATGATAGTCTTTGGTCAACAATTATACCCAGATATGTCACATGTCTTCGAATGTTTTGGTTCTAAGACATGCCGGTTTCCTCACGATGTTTTCCTTCACCGTTTTGAGAGTAGCGGTGATGAAATAAATTACACAAAGTAATGTGCCTGCCTGGGTTCGAACTCACGACTTACCGTTCGTATATCGGGGCCGCCACCACTGGGCCACCGCTGCTTTCTCAATGCAATGTAACGCACTCAAAAAATTGTGCTGATTGATGCATGAAATAAGTAAAACGGTTGGGAAGATATTTATAGGAAAGTTAAATAGCTTGTATTTTTTTACTTGTGATAATGTTGAAAAGGACCATGTTCATGGATATATGGAATCCCGTACCAAACTGCATCAACATCAAACTGTGAAACTTTTTTGTCTACATTTATCATATTAACTCCTACAAAAGTTCTTTTTGTAAACTAAATCCGAGTTTCGGAGTAATTTCATAAAATCCAAAATAACCACAAAACCAGGCAAGCAGATATTGTAGGGAAACCTCTAAGA
This sequence comes from Diarsia rubi, assembly GCA_932274075.1. Classification (NCBI taxonomy): domain Eukaryota; kingdom Metazoa; phylum Arthropoda; class Insecta; order Lepidoptera; family Noctuidae; genus Diarsia; species Diarsia rubi. Next base: position 1,365,732 of record OW026440.1, on the reverse strand, counting down.
TGTGAAGTCAGCCGAACTGTCAAAATCAACTGACAGATCTAACAACGACTTTTGAACTGGTTGTGTGAACGCCATGTATAGGGAGTAAAACAATATTTATACTTTTATACTTTCAATTAAATTCCCGATTTAAAAATCAAATCCCAGCCGCATAATGTCGTAAAAAATTATGAAAATAATTACTATAACATTTTGATCTTGAAACTTGAGAATTCTTGGTACGAGTTTTGGTCATTGTCTTTTGACCAGCATTTTCCAAACTATTTCATGGTCGGCTTTCAGTCTTACCGGATTCATCTAAATAGCAGTATTTTACATGGAGCGACTGCCTATCTGACCTCCACAACCAAGTTAATACAATGTAGGTAATACGATAGGTGAGCAGCGGTGCCCAGTGGTGGCGGCCCCGACTTACGAACAGTAAGTCGTGGGTTTGAACCCAGGCAGGCACATTACTTCATGTAATTTATTTCATCACCGCTGCTCTCAAAAAGGAAAACATCGTAAGGAAACCGGCATGTCTTAGAACCAAAAATTCGAAGACATGTGACACCTACCAACCCACACTGGGCCCGCGTGGTAGATTATAGTCCATTCCCTCTCAAAAAGGTCTGACTCCCAGCAGTGGGAACATTATTAGGCTGTTGATGATGATAATGAGGAGGAAATACGATAAACCCCTTCATGAGCACTATCTTTGTTACCATGTGATTTAAACTAAAACCTAATAATGAGAGTTTGACAGTTCAAATTAGCCTGATGACTTATATTCAAAGCGGGATACAGTTAGAACAAACACCACATCGGTTGAACTCAAGTTTTCCCAGTTCACTGACCGTTCAATGACCCCATATTTATAACTGAGTGATTTACATCAATTTCTTCGCATTCCTCGTACATATTCCACACAAATGGTTTGTAAAATATTTTAATGTCTTTGTGAAATGTTGCTTTTACAACTTTTAAAATGGTTGTAGACATGAGGCCGACCTCAACTCAATTAGGAAAGATTTGCGGTTGCCCGCGACCTTCGATCGCGAGAAATTATTAATAAAAAGTATTACGCCCCTTTTTGAATCGGAATCTGTTACTAACTTCAAGGGATTTACGGAATCTTAATTTTTATTCTAAAATAGAAGTAGTCTAAGTTACTTCTTTTAAATTGAGTTATGTCAGAGAAGTCCCGTCAAAATTGATCCGACTATTTAGGAGTTTTGCCGAAATAAACAGACAGACAACAAGTACCTAATGTGTTTTTGCTGAATGTGTATTATGAATAAAAATATATACGGTACTATATATTTTCATTCATAATACACATTCATAGTAAAAAAAACTGTTATTTTGATACTGTTATTTTGATATGACAAACAGACGCTTTAATTTTATTAATTATATTTGTGTAGATGTACCTATTGACTAAGTTAAATGATGGTAACTTAAAATTCTCCTTACAAACATCATGTCCTAGGACCAAATCTCGAAGACATGTGACTTCTACCAACCCTCTCATTGAGAGACCCAGAAGTGGGAACTTTGCTATAAAATTAGACAACATCTAGATTACTATTTTCCTCTAGTTCTATCATACCACCTCTGCAAACCCTTTTGAGAAATACAAACGTGATGTTGAGTTATATCTCTGCGACTTCCACTTTACATAGATCTTCATTTACTCAGAATATTGATTTTATGAAAGCTCAATGTATTCTGGTCCTATATGCACTATGTACTTTCACTATTCTGTAGCTATGTTTTTGCGGCGGTTTTGCCCGCGTTTTGTAATAGTATGTTTAACTGTATGTGTTTTGCAATGACATAAGTGTAGGCATTTGTTTTAGCTTGAATGGTGCAGTGGATGTTACTGCGGTTATGGAGCGTGAGGAACTGTGTTTGGTTTCTTGATGTGGCAATAGGGATGTTCACTGACTTAAAAAATATGATTCTAATTAGTCCGTCTGTTAGATTATCGAAAAATATTGGATACGTATTTTTTGTTTTATCAAATCAATAAGAATTTACGAAGATAAAACGCGTCAAAGATTTGAGTGGTTGGTTGTGACGTCACTCACTGGTGACAAATGTCATACTAATGTCTTAGAATATGACGTCACACGAGTTCTTGAAGCAAGCGAGTCTTCATTTCTTGTTTATGTGAAAAAAGAAAAAATTGTGTCCAATATTTTTGTGGAAATCTATCTGACGGACTAATTAGATAATTTTTTTATATCTACCTTATTGTTTAAAGTGTTCAACAGTCAATTTCGTTCAGATAGCTTAAAATCACGCCTGCTATCTTCGAAGGGTTAGGTAGGCGTGTACTCATTAGTACTACATTTCGACAGTTGTATTTAAGACCCATTTAATGGAGGGCCAGCCTATTGCCACCAATCGTATCCAAACTCAGACTCAGTGAGTGATTCTGATGGAAAAACTCAACAACTATGTAATGCTTGATTTGGAAATTGAACCTAGACCACTGGACCCGTTGGTCTACTGCCTCGTTATGTCAGTCAGTCATTCAAGTACTTAGTCATAGTTATAACCAGATTAGGAGCTCGTGGCTTAATAAGAACTGCCACTCGGGTCGATCTTTAGGTTAACCTGCGCTTGCCTAGGTCGATCGGTGGATGGGTGACCGCCCATTACATACCGAGTTTCCTCCGTGCCTCGGAAAGCACGTTAAGCTGTTGGTCCCGGGTGCCATATATAGATCTTTGGCAGTCGTTACGGGTAGTCAGTGACCTGAAAGTCTGACATCCAGTCTTACCAAAGGGTATCGTATTACCTAGTATTAACTGGGTTGTGGAGGTCAGATAGGCAGTCGCTCCATGTAAAATACTGGTATTCAGCTGCATCCGGTTACACTGGAAGCCGACCCCAATATAGTTGGGATAAGGCTAGGCAGATGATGAGTTATATCCAGATTCGTCTAGAAACACAGATATACATAAGTTTATCCATTACCACAAAATTCCAATTCAAACTCAAACAAACTCTTATATTTCTTTTCCTGAAGTTTGTTTACTAAAAAGTTGCTTTTTAAAATGAGCTCATAAGGTTTAGTTAAAAAAAATATTGACAATTTAATGCTTCATTAAGTATGATCTACAAAATTCAGCTTGTTCGCGGCAACGACTCGAATCTTGTTAAATTGCCTCATTTTAGCAAATAGGATACGCTTTTTATACAAAACAGTGAACAGAAGAAAGAAGACAAAAGAAAAAAGTGAACAGAAGATAAATTTAAAAATAGCAAAAATAAAAAATCGGTAACTGGCGTATCTTCACTAATATTAATAAAAAGTGGGATTTGTTTGTAACTTTCGGATCTAGTGATCGAATTACGAATTATTCATTCACTAACAAAATGCTACAAGATCCCAGAGTGCTAAAGGCAAAAATATAGACGTTCCCGTGGGTGTATAGTACGGACCCATTCATGCTCTAGCCGGTTTATAATTAACTAGCTTGTGCCAGCGGCTTCACCCACGTGGAGTTCAATAATTGTCCCACGGGATCATACTACCGGGATAAGAAGTATCCTATGTGTTAATTCAGGTTGTAAACTATATGTGTTCTAAATTTCATTCATATCCGTTCAGTAGTTTTTGCGTGAAAGAGTAACAAATTTCCATCCATCTATACTTCCTGACAAACTTTCGCATTAATAATATTAGTAGGATTTATTTCGATTTTAGTCACGGACAAACCATATCACACCAGCCCCCTTGGGAGATTTACAGTGAATGAAATAATAATCATTAATACCAGCCAAGTCCCCTGCATATTAAAAATGCATAATTACTATTACTTCACAGTCATTCTTATTACAAATCCTGACCTTCAAACATTACAACATACTGCTCTAGATATCCCTTTTAAAATAAACAACGTTTTCTTTAGCAATACTTATACCTCATTGGTTTAGTGGGCACTACGACTGGTGAGGGTGGGGTTCAGGGTTAAATTCTCTGGTCAACCAAGCTGGTTAAGCCGTCGATCACGGCTGTCAATCATTTTAGATCTTTTACAGTCGTTAGTAACTAAAAAAATACACCATATTGTATTGCGTCGATGTGTGGGGGTTTCAGGAAATAAGAATAAATTATAAGGGTCGAATTTATATTTTTCTATACGTTTGAGTTTATAGAGCAGCTCAATCATCATATCAAACGACGAAAGAAGATATCCGAAAAAATTGTTACAAACAAAAAAAAACAAACAGACAAATTAAGAACCTCCTCCATTTTAGAAGTCGGTTAAAAAATGACGAACGACGAGGTGTCAAAGGGGAGCTCCCCTTTGACACCTCGTCGTACGTCATTTTTTGCCCCCGCACGTGACACGATGTGTTTTTGTTTCTTCTGGGTTTTTTTTGAGTTTTGCACGAGCAGTCCGTGACCTTAAAGTGTCATGGGTGAGCACCCATCCACGGGTCAACCTAGGCAAGACCAACCCGAGTAGCAGTTATGATTAAACCACGAACTCCAAGTAACACAATACACAAGTCTCAATGACTTAACCAAAAATTCGTTTTACCATTGCGTTTGACTTTCACTTCAGCGCTTACGCAAAAGTAAAGCGGTTGGCTCGCTCCTGGCATTACAATGTACCGCGGCGTTGCCTGCATACGCGATCAAATTAGATCACTGAGTGGCGACATTTTAGACTTAATTTTGTAAGTATTTAGTGCGTAGGAAATGATTGTGGACTGGTTTTTAAGGGAAATTGAGTTGTGATGAAAGGGTGGCAAAGACAGAGAATCTGGTTGTGTGTTGGGACTTGAGAGAGCACTGCCCAGCAATGACAGATGACTTCTCCCACTCTAGGTGGAGCGGAAGGGAGTGTCTTCTACTGACTAAAACCCACTCATGTTCCTTCTTAGCCCTTCTTTGTCTGAGGCCGCGGTATCTCTTTTGAACAGCCCCGGTAGGCTTCAGCCTTCCTTCCATGTTGCTGACATCTCTTTGAGGCGCGTGTTGGTTACGAACGCCGTCAACACAACCTGTCGTCGTCATTTGACGACACGGTTGGCGCAGTGGCTCAGGCAATGGACTGCTGCGCTTCGTGTCGCGGTTTCGATCCCGGCACGGAACAAATATTTGTATGGCCTACAGATAGTTGTTCCGGGTCTGGGTATTTGTGTATGTGAGTCTAAATGTTTGTAAACGATACAGGAGAAATTCCTAGTATGGGGCAACATTTAAAAAAAAAAAATTACGGGAAGCGAGCTAGCCAATCACTCGCCGTCCACAGGCCCGCGATCTAGAAACATCTAAAATTTTGAAATATATCAAACCTTACTCTAGATTCACATATACCACAAAAAACTGTATCAAACAAAGTAATATTGAGCAATAGTTTGAAACCACCTTACTTAAATTACTAACCTATTTATCTTAGTTTTGCAACCTGTCAAACTTGTCATACATCGGTTGATAACTTGCTAGATAACACGAAAGGTTTTATAGCTGGTAAGTATGAGAAATACTGCCTCGGTGGGTTAGTTGCAATCGCGACTGCTAAGCATGCGGTCCCTGGTTAGATTACTGGTTCGGGCATATTGTTAAATGGGTTTTATTAGAAATTTTACAGTAGCCAGCATGGAGCCTGGATTGGTGGGTGGTTGAAAGCAATCAGCTTGCCCTATATTACACATGGAACTTACACAGGTTGATGTATTGTCAGGTACACCTCTGACGAAGCCTTAAAGGATTATAGGCGTGATGTTATGCATTTGAAATAGGGATGTTTACTGACTTAAAAAATGTGATTCTAATTAGTCCGTTTATTAGATTTTCAAAATTGGAAACATATTTTTGTTTTATCAAATCTATAAAAATTGACGAAGATTTGAGTGGGAGTTGGTGACGTCACTGACCGCAAAAAAATGTCATACTAATGTCTTAGAGTATGACGTCACACGAGTTTTTAAAGCACTGTATCCTCTTCAATGAATGTTTACGTGAAAAAAAAAATACGTGGCCAATGTTTTTAAAAATCTATATGAAGGTCTAATTGGATTTTTTTTTTTAACTAACCTATTTGGTTTAGCATAATTTTTCTATCGGTATCACAAGTAATAAGAAAAAAAATCTACTCGCCTCCAAATCGTTGAGATGAAACCAATTTACTCCTTCATTTTTTATCAAAAGTATATGTCTACTGCTTTGCAATACAAAGGAAAATAATTTGGTTTTGTCACTTTTTATAAACATTTATAATTTTTATTATAATAAACTAGCGGACGTCACGCGGTTTCACCCGCGTAGTTCCCGTTCCCGTGGGAATACAGGGATAAATATTTTTGCCTATGTCACCTGGGGATAGTGTAGCTTCTCAACGGTGAAAGAATTTTTCAAATCGGTCAGTAGTTTCGGAGCCTATTCGTTAAAAAACAAACAAACAAAATCTTTCTTCTTTAAAATATTAGTGTAGAAGTGTAGCTGTAGATTAAAAAAAACTGTTGCATGCGGGTAGCAGAGTGGCGCAGTGAGGGGTAGTTAACTCCGTCCAAATGCACAAGGTCAGGCATGTATACAAGCCTTAACCTAACAATTCTCGACGTTCTCACAGGCGAAGTCGCAGACGAAAGCTAGTATTTTGCCAATATTTTCGCTGTGTTTGCCTGCACGGATGACTAATATTTATAACAGCTATCTTCATAGGAAACTCAGATTACATAGTATTATGTACGCAGCGACTAGAATCACGTAATTAAACAATGTATTCTCTATTGTGTATTGTCTCAAAATGAAAGTGCTATGTGTGTTCACGACATTACTAATTAAGGTTATTGACGGGTGCCTTGAAAACAATACTGTTGTACGTTTTCACGAACATTAGCAGTGAGCCTTTTGTGCAGGAGTAGACGGTGTGCCTATTTCCTTTTTGTTTAGTTTTAATTACTAACATTAGTTTTAAGCAAAAATTTTTGTTATTAACCAACTTTGCCTTGCTTAAGGACTTTTTTGTCTGAATTAAATGATTTTTATTTTATTTATTATTTATTAGCTGTGATGTGAACGTCGGACTGACAAGTCATAGGTCTCGCGTTCGGGGCAAAGACACGCACCTCTTCGGGGCTGCAGGTTGTTCGTAAGAGATACCGTGGCCTCGGCACAAAGGGCTAAGAAGCAATAACTCCTGCCTAATCTATTCCCAACTATGTTGGGGGTCCTCTCCCAGTCTAACCAGATGCATTTGAGTATTAGTATTTTACATGGACCGACTGCCTATCTGACCTCCAAAACCCAGTTAGGTTACGGGGTTCAAAATCTAAAAATCTAAATATTTTTTGTTTCACATAGGCCTACATGGGCACTTATAAAACGTCGACAAAAAGGTCCACGGTTCGGTGCATTGGTCGATTCCTAAGGAGAAGAACCGGCAGGAAACTCCGAAGGTTACTCTTTTAATCTTTTAAAATCGTTTGAGTTAACAATAAGGTATAATACACACATGAAGACCATGCAGATTAATGTCTGTCTGTCTTTTGAAGAAAGCACCACACAGATTTGAGTGGACCCGTCCAGTCAGTGCAAGCATTTGTCAGTTATCGTGGAGCTCGACTTATAACTCAACGAGCTCAACGTCACGACGAACAATACCAAAGAAAGGACATTGGGGTGGGTCACATATAGTACTCACAACAGGCAGACAATCGTTAAAATTAAAGAAAGACCCACATGGTCCTCACATTCACAATATAAAAATTATAAAATATTTATCATATTAAATAATGATGATAAATAATTAAATGTCAAAAAAAAACATAAAACTAAATAAATATAAAATAAAATATTTAACAAGTACCTAAATATTGGTAAAAAAATATATTGGTTATACGATAACCATTGGTAAGACTGGTTGTCAGACTTTCAGGTCACTGACTACCTACTTGAATCGACTGTCAAAGATCAACAACTGATAGCCAGGATCAACGGCTCAATATACTTCCCGAGGCACGGAAGAAACAATAGGGATGTTAATTGATTTAAAAAAATGTGATTCTAATTAGTCCGTCTGTTAGGTTATCGAAAAATAATGGATACGTATTTTTTGTTTTATCAAATCAATAAAAATTGACGAAGATAAAACGCGTCAAAGATTTGAATGGGGGTTAGTGACGTCACTGACCGCTAAAAAATGTCATACTATGTCTTAGAGTATGACGTCACACCAGTTTTCAAAGCACTGTATCGTCTTCATTGTTTGTTTACGTGAAAAAAGAAAAAATACGTGTCCAATATTTTTTGGAAATCTATCTGACGGACTTTTTTTTTTTTTTTCTATTACTGTTTTTGACGTTTGATCGTCGTACGTACTAGAAGACGGTAGGCACACCTCTGCCTTATTTTGCAAAGGTAACAGGCGTGAAATCACATTGTATTGTAAAACAAAACAATAAAACCACAACACCCTCATTAAATTCAAACAAATAAAACAAAGATGGCGTCTACAATAATTTTCAAATTACCAGCTTTAATTGTCATTATGACAGTTGTTGATACAGACATTGAACTCCTGCGCACTCAGCTGAACGCCTTTCTAACACACGCGTAATTTTTATCTATAGAAAGTACGTATTACGTACATTGTGAGGTAATCTCAGTGTTTAGCGTGACTAAGGTCGGGCTTAAGGATTGAGTGATGGGCTAGCTCGCCGTCCGTCCGTCTTACGAGGACGACAGGCCGTGTCGACGGCGCGTTCGTATTACACGCGCGCCTCAAAGAGATGTCAGCAACATGCAAGGGCCGACGCCGCCGTGCCGGTCGGGGCTGCGGGATGTTGTAAGAGATACCGCAGCCTTGACATATACGGCTAAGAAGGAACATGGGTGGTTTTTAGTCAATAGAAGTCTGACACTCCCTTTCGCTCTGCCCAAGACCGGGAGTAATTTGATGATTTCCCACACCTAAAAAAAAGGATTGAGCTTGGTGATCTCCTACATATCATCATCTGTCTAGCTTTTTCTCAAATATATTAGGATCGGCTTAAAGTCTAACCGTATACAGCGAAATCTAGTATTTCTAATGGAGCGCATGAACTGTGACAGAGCTTAAATAGGATGGCTCTTGAACAGGTGCCCCAAGTTTGTTCCGTGCATCGGAAATAACGTTAATCCCGGTGTCCTATCGTAACAGATTGTCAGTGATCTGAAAGTATGATAACCACTCTTGCGCTCTCTAACTTAGGACCCATTAACATTAATGACAACAATATCCGTGGTGCTAGGCAACTGGGCTTATCCCAGTTGTATACGTCCCTGTGTGCCTATTGGCCTTGTTCTGTTCTGTCTCCTGCTGATATGGAGGGAAGTGGAAATTTTTGTTTTTCCTACTCCTCCGCTATTCTTTTATGATTAATTTCGTTACGGGATCCAAGACAGTTAAATCATTTCTCTGGGACTTCGTCGAGCTTCATTGTCTCGGCGCTTTTCTTGCGGTCGCCACTGTTGATTCTGGCTTACAGGAGTTACAGTGGTTTGGGAATAGTGAGGCGGGCTTGTCCCAAATAAAAAAAAATGTGGAAGCCAGGTAGGCGGTCTCTTTATGTCAAATACTGGTTATCAGCTGCAGCTGGTAAGACTAGAAGGTGACCCCAATATGGAGCGTCTGCCTATTTTGTGACCCTCAAAACTCAAAATCATTTATTAGGTACAGAAGGTTGGTAAAATATATAAAATTAGTCTCTTATTCTGCCTTTAATTTCGGCGTGCAAATTTGAGTTACATATTTCTAATTTATTTAAATTAATGATAGATCACAATCCTGCAGTCAGTAGATAATCCCATTAAAATTGTATAAGTGTCAAAATAATCATAAAAAATAATAAAAGTAATACTCATAAATGTGAATAATATTAATTTCAATAATGGGAGATATTCGCCACACAATAACTCGCAAACCCTCCCATCTAATTCATCATCATCATCATCAGCCTATAATGTTCCCACTGCAGGGACTCAGGCCTCCTCTCCAGGAGAGGGATGGGCTATAACCCACCACGTGTGCCCAGTGCGGATTGGTAGATGTCACATGTCTTCGAACTTTTTGGCACTAAGACCTAAGGCCTAATTATAGGGTAATAAATAGTAAATAGAAGATGACAGCTATTCATTACAACAGTATAATTAATGGACCAATCGCGTGTCAGAAGCATTTTTTCCAGCCTATCAGAGCGTTACCTACAGGCAGGTGAAAACTTGGATGAATATATGATTATTTCAAAGTAGCTTCGCCCGCGTTGAGTTCAGTGTAATATTTATATCAACTTGCATGGTGGCCGGTTAATCAGCTATTAGATGTGCCATTCACGGAATTAATTCGAAAATAAATACTTTAATTAAAATACCGCTTCGTTTTCAATGTAGCAATACAGTGAACAAATACAATTCGAAGCGATTCGCTATTTGCCAATACAGTATGAACGCACTGGTGAAATATTTGATCAATTTAATTTCAAGCGATGATTTGACTTTATGCGATAATTCTTATATTTTCACATCAGTTTAAGAAATGTCAGGAACCTCGTAAACCTTTGAACCATCATTATTTGTTCCCAACTAAGTTGAGTTCAGCCTCTAGTCAAACCGGATACATTTGAATATAAGTATTTTACATGAAGCGACTGCCTATCTGACCTCCACAAACCAGTTAGTACTTTGGTAAGACTGGTTGTTATACTTTCGGCTCACTGTAAACGCCCTAAAAGGACGTACACTGGCATTATTAGTGAGGTTCTTCAGAAAGGACAGGTGCATAGTACTCGCAACCGGCGTGCGTGTATGACCAGGGGGTCTAAAATGGCCACTTTAGCAAATCATAATATGAATTGCATTAAAATCGTAAAATGTCAATTTTACGATTTTATCAGAATAACCATAGTCTGTGAACATTTTACGAATTTAAACACATTAAGGGTTCGGACTGAGTCAAAAAAATATGATTCTAATTAGTCCGTCAGTTAGATTATCGAAAAATATTGGATACGTGTTTTTTGTTTTAATCAAATTTGACGAAGATAAGATGTGGTTGTGACGTCATTTGTAGGTAAAAAATGTACTATCACATGACGTTTTCGAAGAGCTCACGAGTTTTCGAAGCACTGTATTGTCTTCATTTTTTGTTTATGTGTAAAAAGAAAAAATACGTGTCCAATATTTTTTGAAAATCTATTTGACGGACTAATTAGTTTTTTTTTGTCCGATCCCCTATTAATATTATTTTCCTACAATGATCTATTTTTCTAAATGTTCACGGACACATTACTGTTATGATAGGTCTATTTTACGCTTTTAAACGCAACAGGGGATCGGACTGGGTCAAAAAAATATGATTCTAATTAGTCCGACAGTTAGATTATCGAAAAATATTGGATACGTGTTTTTTGTTTTATCAAATTATTAAAAATTGACGAAGATAAGACGCGTCTAAGATCATGATTGGGGGGTTGTGACGTCATTTGTTGGTGAAAAATGTTCTACCATGTGACGTTTTCGAGGAATTCACGAGTTTTCGAAGCATTCTATCGTCTTCATTTTTTGTTTATGTGAAAAAAGAAAAAATACGTGTCCAATATTTTTTGAAAATCTATCTGACGGACTAATTATTATTTTTTTGTCCGATCCCCTATTTATATTATGATCTGCTAAAGTGGCCATTTTAGACCCCCAGATGTATGAACATTGGCGAGGCTGAAAGGAGTATGAACGGACCGTAACAGGTGCCTACCAAAAAAGCCTGTGTTTATGTATGTATGTATGTATGTACATAATTAGTATTCCATTTTCTTTTCACAATTATACAGAAGTAACAATATAATTATTACATAAAAAACCGGAGAAAGCTAATTGTGAACATAATTAAAAATGAGAGATTATATCAAATAAAAAAAAGGAATTATATAACATATCAAGAAACTCCGAAATGCTTGGTTTATGATCCGCAGTTATTTTTATTGAAACGATATAATTGCTAGTTTAAATCTGAGTTAGTACTGATAATGATAAGATTCGTCTGTCTGACCACTATTTATTAAAGAATTCGGTAATAATATAGACAGTCCAGCTATCAATCTACACTAATATTATAAAGGGGAAAGATTTGTTTGTTTGTTTGTAACGAATAGACTCCGAAACTACTGGACCGATTTGAAAAATTCATCCATTGGGAAGCTACACTATCCCCGGGCGACATAGGCTACTTTTTATCCCTGTATTGCCACGGGAACGGGAACTACACGGGTGAAACCGGGTGAAACCGGGTGAAACCGCGTGACGTCCGCTAGTTAGTTATAATGAATATTGAATAGTGTGTCTCGGCGTTTGGACATATTTTCTTGTTCTTTGGCGGAATTCCAGAGGGTGACACTTAGTATGTTGTCCACTGTATAGCTGTATTCCTACACAGACCCGCTACTTGGGACTGGACTTTTAACAATTTATGACTACTTTTGTTAGCTTGGGTCTTACCTGTTAAAACAAATGTATGTGTTAATGAATAAATAAATAAATAAATAATTTCTTTGTTTCTACGCAGTGTCTGATACATATTTGCCGATGCCTACAATTCATCATCATCATCATCATCAGCCTATAATGTTCCCACTGCAGGGACTCAGGCTTTCTCTTTAGAAGAGAGATGGGCTATAATCCACCACGCGAGCCCAGTGCGGTTTGGTAGATGTCACATGTCTAATGATAATGATGACTTAGCCCCAGGTAGCTTTTGATAGATTTATTAAATTAACATATTCTTCAAACTATACTAAACAAACCCAGAAACCACAATAAAAGATAATTACGCGACAAATTACATTTAATACCCCATTTTGCACACAATCATAAAAATAATTGCCTGCCCGGAATCGAATCGCCACGAATCAGCTCGAGGGCGATATTGCGTGAAACACAGTTTCCTTCACTTGTACACACAAGTCGATGCATGCTTATTAACAGTATTTCCTTCCTTAAAAAAACTATTTCCTTCATACTTTGCGCCATTTTTTTTTTATTTCCAACGGAAGTATGTTTTGAGAAGCGAAAATTTTAGTTTTCCACACGATTAGTTTATGCACATTAATTTGGGCTGATGATTGATGAGCCTTTTTGTATTTTTAATGCCTCTGTGGTTTAGTGGTTACAGGCGCGACTGCTATGTATGAGGTTCTAAGTTTGATTATCAGATCAGACAAAGTGTTATTGGGTTTTTCCAAGAATTTCTCAGTAACAGCTACGGAGTATGTATCAATGCCCGGATGATGTCAACATGCTCGCCCCATATCATCATCATCAGCCTATAATGTTCCCACTGCAGGGACTCAGGCCTCCTCTCTAGGAGAGGGATGGGCTATAATCCACCACGCGGGCCCAGTGCAGGTTGGTAGATGTCACATGTCTTCGATTTTGCCGATTTTTCTTAAATAAACATAACATAACATTACGCTATTATTTCTAATTGACGGACTAAACCGTCAATTAGATTATCGAAAAATATTAGATACGTGTTTTTTGTTTTATCAAATTAATAAAAATTGACAAAGATAAAACGCGTCAAAGATCATGAGTGGGAGCTTTTGACGTCACTACGTGGTAAAAATGTAGTGCCATGTGATGTCACACGAGATTTCGAAGCACTGTATCATCTTCATTTTTGGTTTACGTGCAAAAAGAAAAAATATGTGTCCAATATTTTTTGGAAATCTATCTGACGGACTGATTAGATTTTTTTTGCCTACCTTTTGTATCTTGTAAATCGACCACGTAGTTAAGATTCTCACTAAAAACCATGTGTTAATGACCATGTCAGTTCTAAAACTTATACCACGTACAAGATACCTCGTTTGTGTTAAAGGTGTATTTAAACTAAGTAATTCACTTATTCCATGTTCGTGCAATCTATAACGTTACAAATGCTAGTTCGATTTCACGCGCAAACGCAGTCGCTGACTAGGGTCACCACGTTTAGCAATTTCATGCATAGTTTCATTTTACGCGTAAATTAGAAAATACACAGATTGCAGACAACGGTTTGCATTCTTGTCAAATTTGAGGAGGTAACTATAGTAATGATTCTCGACACAAATCAATAGTTAAATGAGTAGTTCCATTATATAGAAATATATATAAAAAACGCTTAAAGAGATGTTTACTGACTTAAAAAATAAGTTTAAAAACTAAAACCCGAGTACGAATAAAAACGCAGACTTATAAAACCGCGGTCTTAAAAGTATGAAACAAGAAAAATCGTCTAGTAAGTAGATAAGTAGTCGCATGCCACCATGCTAAGAAAACAAAAAATACGTATCCAATATTTTTCGATAATCTAACAGACGGACTAATTAGAATCACATTTTTTGAAGTCAGTAAACATGCCTATTATGATGTTTCACACAATAATAAAAATGTTACCCAAGTCAAGCAATACTTACATAAACCATAACGTATGATGTATTGTAATATACACCATAGACGGCACGGTCTATGGACAGACTAATAAAACTATAAACAACAGAACTTTATGGCCATTAGCTATGTGGGTGAATACGATCGTTATATGACATAATTATTTCCTGTGTATCATCCGCCTAGCATTTTCTGAACTATGGTGTTTTCTGACAACCAGTCCTAACAAGACTTATCGTACCAGCTACTTTTATGTGTAGGTCTGATAGTCAGACGCTATATTTCAAGCACTGATAGTCAGTTGCATCCATTTAGGCTGGAACCTGCTCCATCATCAATCGCTTGTCCTGCAGGGCTATTGCGTATCTTTTAAATGACAGTGGCTATCAAATTCTCTATGGATTAACTGTCAAATTGGTTATGGTTTAGTACAAAATGGAACCATTTGACAGTAATTGATAGGCACTATGGGTTAGCCACTGTCATTTGAAAGATACCCAATAGCCCTGCTGATCTCAATTTCATTTGGGGCCAGTGCAGCAAATCTTTTTACGCGGGGTGGGAAATCATCAAATACCCCGCTCTTGTGCAGAGCGAAATGGAGTGTCAGACTTCTACTGGCTAAAAACCACCCATGTTCCTTTTTAGCCCTTGTGCCGAGGTCGCGGTATCTCTTTCGAACCCGCAGCCCCGACGAGCGTAGTACTGTCTTCTCCTTCCATACTTCTCAATTTCTCGTCATGTCAGCAGTCACCTCCTTCCTAGCCATATCATCCTTCACACAGTCCATCCATCGTTTCTTTGGTCTTCCTCTACTCTTATACCCATCTACATACATTCTCCTCATTTACAGATGGCTATATACTGGTCAGCTATTATTTGAGTCCATTGACACGCAAATAAGAAATTAAACCTACGGTGATTGTCTGACCAATTTACGTGATTTTCCGGTAGACACCTCTCCACCTCTGGGTAAACAAGACTGGTCATATGATATTCAACCAACCCAAATTCACCTTAAAAACTAAAGTTTACTTAACATAAATTCAAACTTACAACATACTCGATAAAGCCTTGAGTCTGTCCCTGAGTTACCCAACCGATAGTCACTGTAATACCCCCCATACGTGCGCAAGCGGCTTCTCACAGTCAGTACCGCGTTTGCGTCGGTTAGAGACGCCATCTTGCTTTATAAAACAACGCTTTTTTCTCCGTACAAAATCAACTTTGGAAAATCGTGTGGTACTTTTTTTTCTGTATTTTCTTTTTTATTCTGTGTGTGTTTTGTTTTTTCGTTTTCTCAATTGTTTTTAGTGATTGTTTTTTTTTTCTGTTGGTTTTATTATGTGTGTTTTTAGTGTGATGTAAGTGTGGTAATGTTTTTGTGTGTATGTATGTGTGTGTTCGTGAGATTTTCTTATGGCAATCTCGGTAAATCTTTATTTTATTGATATTTGTGTGGGATTTCTTAGTTTTTTGTTTTTATTGAAAAGCAACGCGATTAACTTCTTTAAAAAATATCTTAGCTAGCTATTTGAGTCTGATATTTCATGGTAAATTATGTAGGTAGATACTTTCTTTCTTTAAAAAAAAACCTGTAGAAGTTACCGCATAACTAGCCTTTTTTTTTAATCCTTTTAAAAAACAAGTTATGTGACATTCTGATTGCAAAAAGTTTGATTTAGTTTACATTCACAGTTGCTATTTAATCATTTACAAATTGTCAAACTAACCATTGACAGTTATTAAGTAATACAGTAATACCAAACGGGTTCTTTGTAAGTCTTTAAAGCCAGTTTGATCGTGAATGTTAATTTATTTTTTTAATGAAAGGTCTTCTAGAGTAAATTATTTAGACGTGAGGTCCTGTTCTATTCATGGGTCGGGCAAATTGTTATTTGGTTTTATCATTCAGATATTTTGGACGGAGTCTGGATATGTGAACGTTTGATGGCAATAGCCATCGGCCCCTATTACTTAGCTCTTAAACTTAACTGGTTCTTTTTCTTGTAGCACCTGAACTTGACTTCGTTCAAGAGTTATCGTATGTGTGTACTTAGTGGGTAGGTACACCTCTGCCTAACCCGAGTTTTACAAGCTCCGCTTTGCACGATCAGCAGGGCTATTGCGTATCTTTTAAATGACAGTGGCTAACCTATAGTGCCTATCAATTACTGTCAAATGGTTCCATTTTGTACTAAACCATAACCAATTTGACAGTTAATCCATAGACAATATGATAGCCACTGTCATTTAAAAGATACGCAATAGCCCTGCTGGTGGTACTTTACTGTATCTTTACCCAGGACCCAATGCTCAGCGGTCACACTTGAGACTAGACTATCAAAGCAGTTTGTATGAGTATGTGTGTAAATGTATGGTTCTCATACAACGTTGGGAATTTTAGTACAATGGGCTAAAGATTGCTAAGACAAGAGGTCGTGAATTCTATTCTCTTTAAAATTGTTGTGAATTTACGCTTAGTATCCTGATAAAATTATAAACGCGAAAGTTTGTATGTATGGATGTTTGTTACTCTTTTACGCAAAAACTACTGACGGATTTGAATAAAATTTGGTTCACAGATAGTTTATAACCTAGATTAACACATTGAATAGTTTTTATTCCGATTTTATGTTCCCGCGGGATAATTCTCGAGTTGTAGCGGGCGAAGCCGCTGGCAACAGCTAGTCTATTATATGATTTGTTCGGTTTACACGGCTAAGGTACAACAAAATGAACGCCTAGATTTTGTTGTGCTGTCGGATTTTCAAACTTCAGACGCTTAACTGACAGTTGAATATCCTAAGTCCTTTGACGTCAGATGGTTCTTAAAACTGATGTTAATTTTCGTCGCATCGATTATAAAACATTTTCGTATTACAAAGATTCGTATTACCTTGATACTCAGATTCTATATTATTATACTATATCTGGATATCGTTGGCCACTGGTGGGACTCAAACCTCTTGTTTGTGTGAAGGACATAGGTACTTAATCTACACTAATATTTTAAAGAGGAAAGATTTGTTTGTTTGTTTGTTTATAACGAATAGGCTCCGAAACTACTGGACCGATTTTATAAATTCTTTCACCGTTGAGAAGCTACACTATTCCCGGGTGACTTAGGCTACTTTTTATCCCTGTATTCTGACGGGAACGGGAACTACGCGGGTGAAAACGCGTGACGTCCGCTAGTCATCAATATTTTCTTTTGTGTTTGTCTTTTACATTTGGTTTTAATGATTTAGCCGTTTGAGTACTGTAAAGCGACTTACCTAAATGTCCTTTCTTTTGTACCTATTTTTCGTAGTCGTGTCACGGTGTTTGTGGTCGCACTCCTCCGAAACGGCTCGACCGATTTTATGTGTTTTTTTTTGTGTAGATGTTAGTTAGATATTAGAATAGGTCGTAAAGTACTTTCATCCTCCTATACCCATCTGTATGCAGTGAAGGGTAGATAGAAAGAAATACAATGCAATCATTCGGCCTTATTACAAAAGTGGTTAAACGTGGGTTTAACTTAGACTTGGTTTATCTCGCAAGCCGTCTCACTTCGATATTATTCAAAAGAAAGCGATGGCATGAGAGATAAACCAAGTCTAAGTTAAACCCAGGTTTAACCAATTTTGTAATTAGGCCGATTATTAGGCACAGCAAATTTTCTATAAAAAAAAATTATTGAGTCTATAATTATAGCCGTTCCCTGTGATTTCACCCGACGTTTCTGACCTTTTTTTGCCGGTCATAACGTGATATTCAAATTCATCAAGTAGTACGAGTTTAGGAAGTTCAAACAAACAAAACAAACATGTGACATCTACCACCCCGCACTGGGCCCGCGTGGTGGTATATAGCCCATCCCTCTCATAGAGAGGAGGCCTGAGTCCCTGCAGGAACTGTTTGAACACAAAACAAAACGCACACACTTCAAAATTACAGGAAAAACTATGGTAACACCATTTTAAATGCATAACAACGTTGACGTCAGCCAAAGGGGAATAGCCCATAAAGTTTTAACCTACGTCAAAGACATTTTCTATCTCTACTTCAAATTCGCATTTTATGCTATAATTATCTACGTAGTTTTCTATATTTTCGACTATTTCATTGGATTATAAACTTTTGTATTTTTCCTTTTTAACAGAAATGTGAAGTAATAGTGATAAAAGTGAAGTGATCATAGACTGTGACCTTAAGTGACTTTTTTAATACAAAAAGGAGATTTTTGGTAAGTCGTTTTTATTTTATTTTTTAACTACTTTAATAGACATTATCGTCATCCATATTTCGCAATTCCACCCCTACACCTGTTGATTAAAAACCACCTTATTTATGCGTATGTTTAATGGCATTGTGAAAACTTTGTCAAATATTTGAAAAAAAAAAATATCTTGCTAACACTGAGTAATCTCTAAAACTATATTATTACTATTAAATTGAACAACACATAAAATAAAATCCTGTTTAACTAAAATACCTACACACAAGACTTTATTCTTTGCCAAAACTGAATCTCGACCAATGATGTAACGATGATTTTATTTTTCCTATTACATCTAGGCCACTTCTGTTATAGGCACTATAATAGTGCTTTAAATGATTATCTCAGAGTTATAATATAACCGGCATCGCCAAAGGGCAATAGAGATATAATAGCTTGTAATTGGCTAGTTTTTAATTGCTTTACATCTTTTTAAGCTGTGAGACAAAAAAATTACAGGCTGTAGAGAGTGTGCCTATAGGCCTTGTTCTGTCTCCTGCTGATGTGGAGGGAAGCGAAAATTATGTTTTCCCTACTCCTCCGCTATTCTTTTCTGATTAATTTCGTTGCGGGATCCAAGACAGTTAAATCATTTATCTGGGACTTCATCGAGCTTCATTGTCTCGGCGCTTTTCTTGTGGTCGCCACTGTTGATTCTGGCTTTCAGGAGTTACAGTGGTTTGGGAATAGTGTGGCGGGCTTATCCCATAAAAAAGGCTTTATAGATGTTTTCGTTGGATAGCAACGGGTTTTAAAAAAATATCCATACAAATTGACCGTGTAGGCCGTAGGCTATCATTAATTTGTAGATCTTTATCAGTCGTGGAGGTCAGATAGGCAGTCGTTCCATTTAAAAATACTGGTTATCAGTTGCAATAGGTTAATCTAGAAGCTGACCCCAACATTGTTAGGTTGTCCAAAAGCAGGCAGAAGATAATATTATATTGACCGTGTTAATTTTGTAAGAAACAGCTGCTTTTTGTTTAAATTTACCAAAAATTTGAATGCCTCTGAAAAATAATGGCGACTGTGTTTTATTTTCAATTAAAACAGCATGTATATAACTCGTGTCTCGGAAGTAATAAGACTTTGAGGTCAATGGGTTAAAATAGTGATTGTTACCGATGGCTACCGACTGATTGGCCCTATACACGTATGTTGCTACTGGCACGGGCTTAAGCAGACATTAAAGATATAACTTAACTTCACGCCTGCTGTTCCGGAAAGGTTAAGCAGAGGTGTAGCAGGAGAACGCGAACGTTTAGTTACACGACTTCTATGTTGAAGTCTTGGAAATTAACCTATTGCTATCATCATGATCATCATCATCATCACCTAATAACAAAAAAAAGTCGAACGGAAGACCAAAAAAAAGATGGATTATGTGAGGTAATAAATGTAATATGCATGGAGGAAAAAGCAGTACTAATTAAGACCGGTAGGGAGTGTCAGACTTCTACTGACTAAAAACCACCCATGTTTCTTCGTAGCCCTTAGTGCCGAGGCGGCGGTATCTCTCTCTTTTGAACAACCCACAGCCCGACGGACTTTAATTTGTCAACCTGAGAATCCAACCCAGGACCTCGTACTTAGAAGTCACACTTGCCATCATCGAGCTGCGATAAACTATCTCTTGTTTTCAAGACAATTACTTAAGTAATACGATTTTTGTTCACTTTCAAAAAAGTGTTAAGTTCGACACAAGCAAAGAGAGGCTTATACCCAGCAGTGGGTAAAGTCAGGCTGTCGATGATGATGAAGATTTTTGTGACATTTTCCCTTTGAGAAACTTTCTCCAGCCGTCTCCATTTGACCTCCAAAACTAAAATTTATCATCACACTGTAAATAGTAACTCCGAGCTAACGGTAAGCCACACAATAACTTATTCAAGTCAGGTTTCTGTCGTAACTTTATAAGGATTGTGTAACCCATAACCTCCCTTTTGCGGAGTAGGTTACATAGTAACCTGTTGTTGTTTTGGGGTCGGCAGCCTTTAGCCTTGGTCTAAAAATTAAAGATAGTCTTTCCTGTGTCGGCTACTTGTGTGGAAGCCCCAAATTTTGTTTGACTTGATGTCTTTCTACGGGTTTTTTGACTAAAAGAAACGACAGTTTTTTTTTTGAAAAAAAAATTTTTTGGCTGCCTCGTTGGTCCAGTGGTTGCAAACGCGACTGCTGAGCATAAGGTCTTGGTTCGATTCAATCAGGGTTTTTTTTAAATACAGTGTCTGGATTTATGCCGGTTAGTGGCAATATACTAGCCCTCTATTGTATGGGGCTTAAACAAAACTGGCGAAATGGGTGTACTATTTAGGTACACCTCTGCTTAGCTCTTTTCTTACAGATATGATGATGTTATGAAAGCTTTTCCTGTATGAACTCCTAATATGGTCAGAAACCTCCAAATTATTGACTGACAATTTTTCCCAGTAATTAAGACGACAAATGACATTTCTTTGGTTGCTATTTATTATGCACACCAAATTCAGATGGTCAGACTTGAGGATAATTATATTTCTTGGTAGGTACTTTTAGAGGTCAGATGACATAATGTGTTTTGGAAACAGGTAAAAATATCGGTATTTCTCAGTTATAATCAAGGTCAGATGACGAAAACCAGATTTTGTGGTTGCTACCGAGAAATTAAAGAAATTATGAGGATGGGTATAAGAGTAGAGGAACACCAAAGAAACGATGGATGGACTGTGTGAAGGATGATATGGCTAGGAAGGAGGTGTCTGCTGACATGACGAGAAACAGAGAAGTATGGAAGAAGGAGACATGCGGAGACCTCAAATGAATATCTCAAGATAAGGGCCTGTTTCCATAAATTATTAATTTATCGAAAAATATTTATTTATGGAATTCAAGAAACAATATTTTATAAAACTGAACATAATTATAATAATTAAATCTATGAATAAAAAACGTAACATTTCTATTACCATTTCTTTTTTTGTTGGCAGTACTTATCCGTCAGGTAAGTACTGCTATCGTGTGAAGTTGGCAGCAAGCGCGATCCTATTCTTAGTTGGCTCGCATAGTACTCATTCTTAAGATCAGTCCCTTAAACACACAAAAGCACTTTCACGCAGCGAAATCAAACTCGATTCTAAAAGTCAACACTCCTAATCGATTTCGCAGTACTATCGTTATAAATCATTTGAAAGCTATCGATTTGACTGTGGCTAATCGATTAAAATCGATTGTAACAATCGCTTCTGTGATGTCGTAATATTTTGACATCCAGTTTCATCGTTAAAAGTGTTTTTAAATTGTTTTTAAGTGTCTTCATCGGGATTTTATTTGCAATTTGATTTTAGATGTCGAGTATGCACTTGACATTTTGAATGAATCGGTTTATTAATGGCATGTGTCCTTGTGTATTTAATAATAATGAAGTAAGATGGCAAAATCGTTTAGTTTTATGAGGTATTTCAAACCTGATCGAATCTTTGATGTGATAATTTGATTATATGACATTACAGAGTGGTTTTGCGTAGGGTGGCATTTTTTTACGTAGGGAATGGTCATCATCATCATCTGCCAAGCCTTTTTCCAGCTATGTTGGGGTCCTCTCCCAGTCTAGTCTAATGCAGTTGAATACTAGTATTTTACATGGAGTGACGGCTTGCCTTCAAAATTAATACTGGGTAATACCATACGGCATACTCCGAAAAAAACTTATGCAATTAGTCCGTCAAATAGATTTCCAAAAAATATTGAACACGTACTTTTTATTTTTATCATGTAAACAGATAATTAAGACGATACTGTGCTTGGAAAAGTCGCGTAGTTTGGTACATTTTTTACCAGAAAGTGACGTTACCAGCCCTCAAACACGATCTTGGACACTTTTTAGTTTCGTAATTTTTTATTAATTTGGTATAACAAAAAATATTGGTTACGTGTCCAATATTTTTCGATAATCTAACGGCGGATTAAACAGTATCATGTTTTGTTTAGTCAGTCAACTACACTATTGAAAATGAGTGTAAACGCGGAGTATCCTAACAATTAGTGTCAATTTGCCTTCTCCGACCAATGCGTTATGAATGAGTCCAGATCGTCATAAGTCTACCACGGTTACTTTATTTAGCCAATCTGTACGGCTCTAAACTAAAAACGTGACCCGCCCATTACAGGAGTATATGACCTTTTTATCATAAAGAACAGTAAAATCCAGGTCCTTACGGTATCTTATAGGAGCATCGACCATTTCAACTTGTATGAACCATACTGTCCCGTTTATGACTTGTCAAACGAGTTTGCCAATACATAATGACTGTTTCGTTCGTGATTTTTACAACATAATTGATACGACTGGTTTTTTACAAGGTTTCTGGTTTTAAGCTCTTTTAGGAAACAATTATGTTGTTTGATATTTTCCACCGACATCTAGAAATAGCAATTATTTGTTTTGTGGAGCCGCTAGTCCACCTGTCTATCTTTTTCTTATTATTTTGGGGTCGGCATGTAGTCTAACCGGATCCTGCATCAGTAGAGGAAGACCAAAGAAACGATGGATGGACTGTGTGAAGGATGATATGGCTAGGAAGGAGGTGACTGCTGACATGACGAGACACAGAGACGTATGGAAGAAGAAAATAATTTTGTTGCACTGACCACAAATGAATCGGGATGTTTACTGACTTAAAAAAAATATGATTCTAATTAGTCCGTCTGTTAGATTATCGAAAAATATTGGATACGTATTTTTTTTTATCAAATCAATTAAAATTGACGAAGATAAAACGCGTCAAAGATTTGAGTGGGGGTCGGTGTTGTTACCGACCGCTAAAGATGACATACTAATGTCTAAGAATATGACGTCACACGAGTTTTCAAAGCACTGTATCGTCTTCATTGTCTGTTTACGTGAAAAAAGAAAAAATACGTGTCCAATATTTTCTGGTAATGACCCTGTTGTGTTATGGGCAGAATAATGATAATAATACTAAACAATGACTTGTAATCTTGAGAAGTGGTGGCGGCCCCGACTTAGTAAGTTCGAACCCAGTCAGGCGCATTACTCTGTGTAATTTATTTCATCACCACTGCTCTCGAAACGGTTAAGGTGGAAGCTCACATCTGGCCCGCGAAATTCTAATTTTCTTACGTTTTTGGCAATTTGCAGGCCAGTGCTTGGTTGTATGTTTATGAAAATTTGATTTGCGACTGTAAGACGTATGAAGTTACCGAATTATAACCATCAAAATTATCAATACAACCCTCCAAGTTCATTTTCATGTCAAGATTGATTTTTGCATGTAAAAGTCATTCTTTAGTAATTTAGTCGTCGTTCTTTAGTAGTTAGTAATTTTGATGGTTATAATTCGGTAACTTCATACGTCTTACAGTCGCAAATCAAATTTTCATAAACATACAACCAAGCACTGGCCTGCAAATTGCCAAAAACGTAAGAAAATTAGAATTTCGCGGGCCAGATGTGAGCTTCCACCTTAAGGAAAACATCGCGAGGAAACCGGTATGTCTTACTGCCGCACTCACTCTGAGTGCGGCAGTAAGACATGCCGGTAATCATCAAATAACCATTAAAGCTAGAGAGCTTACCCACGGATGAAGATGATTACCCACGGTCCCCCAAAATAAAAACGAGGTCTACGGGTGATATAAATAATCTGACACCAGGTTAGGGTCTTACCACGCGATAAAAAAGAAAGACTGGTGGGCAGGTGGCTGTAACGTTTTATGCTACAGAGAAACATGTGTTGTTTACTATACAAAATGTATATCTATTAGGTATTCCTGTCTTGTTTCTTGAAAGTTTTTTGACCTTCAAGCTTCATTATAATTCTATAGTTTCCAGATATTTATGTGCTGCTGACAAACCGATAACTTGGAGGGTGAATGCACCAAAAAATGTCTGTGGTTTTTATAGTAGAAAATAATATGAGAGACAATGGTAATAAATAAAGTTGGACTTTTTTTTAAACAAGGAAAAAATGGCTTTGGAAATGATTTTATATTTTTTAAACAACGGATAGGTTGTGTGATTAAAATAAATTATATATAGGCACAATGGGCGTTGTTTATGGATTCTTAATATTCTTAAATGAACCAAGTCTAAAACTAAATTGAAAAAATATATTCGTGTTTGGATGTTATAACCATCTGAAGCATACAAACACATTTTTTTTTAAATGATTATAAATTATAGTTAAATGCGAATAACTACTGCGGTCTACAATTTTGTACGTGTGTTAAAGATGTACTCACAAAATATATCAGTAGAAAAAAGTCTGCTGGAGATTTTTAGTTTTTTTTCCTTGCTGGTGTTTTGTTAATCATCCATCCTACTGGCACAAATTCAGACTCCTTGGTTGACTGAGAATTTCCTGATGGAAAAAACACAATAACATTTTGCACGAACCGGGAACCGCTGTCGCGTTTGCGACCAATGAGGCAGTATTTTTACTCATCATCATCATCAATAGCCTATTAATGTTCCCACTGCTGGGACACAGGCCTCCTCCCTTTGAGAGGGAATGGGCTATAATCTACCACGCGGGCCCAGTGCGGATTGATAGATGTCGCATGTCTTCGAATTTTTTGGTTCTAAGACATGTCGGCTTCCTCACGATGTTTTCCTTCACCGTTTTGAGAGCAGGGGTGATGAAATAAATTACACAGTGTAATATGCCTGCCTGGGTGCGAACCCACGAAACGTTCGTAAGTCGGGGACGCCACCGCTGCTCTCTGTATTTTTACTAATCAAAGAAAATACCAACTTGCTAACTGTTCCATACATAGACAACGAATATTTATGAATGAATGGATGAGTGAATGAGTGAACGAAAGAAAACTACATCGCGACTGAAGGAAAGTGGTCAAGTTATGCTCCGATGGTTCAATACGATGCGTTACACTGCTACACTAGGTGAAAAGATAACACAAAAAAAGAAATCTTGTAACTCTCAGCTGAGAATGCTGTGACAGACAGTGAAACATGGTAATGTTGTGTTTTATAGTTTTGATAATTGACTGGTTTGTAGATTAGAAATAAAAACATAAAATCACGCCTTGTATCTCCGGAAGGTTATATAAGGGGGTATCAAATACGGCACGGTTGAAGCAGTGGCTGGTGGTTGCGCTGGGTGTTCGATTCTCGCACGGAACAAATATTTATATGACCTAGAGATATTTATTTCGGGTCTGGGTGTATTTTCGTATGTAAAGTTTAAATGTTTGTAAACGCAGCCACGATACAGGAGAAATTCCTAGTGGAACGAAAAGTTTTTGAAAAAAAAAAAAATAGTACACCCACATTTCGACTGTTATGTTGTAATAGGGAGCGAGCCTATTGCAATCAAAAGGACACATATCCAGACCTCGAGATATTCCTGATGGAAAAACCCAATAACACTCTGCCCGCCCAGGGAATCGAACCGAGGAGCTCGCGTCTGCTCTAAAACATCAGTGGCCATACTTGGATGCATTTACTAATTAGATACATTTCTGCTGAGCACCTTGGGAAGTGCAGACGTTGTGTCTTATAGTTTATTTCTTATAACTTAACTATCGAAAATCATAATTTCTGCCATTTTATTTATAAACATACATTAACGTTATGTAAAAATTTCGCCTGTAGTTTTTTTACACAACCAAAAAAAACAAACTGTACAGAAGTTCCGAAATCTCACTTCTAATGTTTTTGTGCCCGACCATATTGATATTTTACTTTTACTACGCAATACATACCTACATAACTCAAACTCAAACTCAAACTCAAAGCATTTATTTCAATTAAACCTTTATAGGCACTTTTGAATGTCAGAAGAACAATTCATAAAAACAAATCTACGAGTGCAATACGTCATTCCGAAAGCCACCACGCCGAATCACACGCCGCCGAATGCCAGCAACAACGAGCACCGCGAGCACGAAAGCACGCAGCGACGCACACCGCTACAACGAATGCACGAGACCCCGAATCACGGAACAACGAATGCAATGCGCAACCGTCGCCCCGCAACCCGGAGCCCCGCGCACCCGCCGCCACGGCACACGCCGCCGCACGCGTAATGCAATTAAGTATTGAGTATTGGTATAGTCTCTTTTTAAACAAAACAAAAAGCAATAAAAAATAAAATATTCAATAGACATCTCTCTCAGACATCAACCGCAACACCCACCCTATTATCATTTTAAAATCTTTGTTTGTTTATTTCGTTAACTTCAGACGCAAAAGGAATACAAATAAGACAATACTAGGTATTACTCAGACTTGACCAAGCTTTTTGAATTTTTTCTTTGTTTCACGAAAAAGAAAAAATGTTCAATTTTTGAATTGTATGGTTATTTCTAAAGCAGTATTAAATTTTTTGTAAGTTTTGAATATAAATGTAGAGGGGTATAAGTCTGCGGACACCAAATTTGGCGAAGACCGAGCGATGGCAGCAGCGGGGCGACGCGACGCGGGGCGATCAGTTAGCGATATCATGCGCGGGCACGCGTCGCTATTATGTGCAATGCTTTTGTACACATCGCCGTCGCGTCGCTGCGCCATCGCTCGGCCGTCGCAAATTTCGTACCGAAGAGCAAAGAAACGATGGATGGACTGTGTGAAGGATGATATGGCTAGAAAGGAGGTGTCTGCTGACATGACGAGAAATAGAGAAGTGTGGAAGAAGAAGACATGCTGCACTGACTTCAAATGAATCGGTATAAGGGGAAGAGATTGATGATAATGTCTCATCATCATCATTTAAGTCAAAAGACGTCCACTGCTGGATATAAGCCTCCCCCAGGTGTCGCCATATTGACCGGTCCCGTGCGTCTCGCATCCAGCGGGTCCCCGCAACCTTCACCAGGTCATCGGTCCACCTAGTGGGAGGTCTTCCAACGCAACGCCTTCCGGTTCACGGTCGCCACTCCAGAACTTTTCAGCCCCATCGGCCATCCGTTCTGCGAGCAATGTGCCCTGCCCATTGCCACTTAAGTCTGGCGATTCTTCGAGCTACGTCGGTAACCTTGGTTCTTGTGGGGATGATCCTCATTTCTGATTCGATCACGCAAGGAAGCTCCGAGCATAGCCCTCTCCATTGCCCTTTGGGTGACTTTGAGCTTTCTGATGAGGCCCATTGTGAGCAACCACGTTTTGTTCCCGTATGTAATCACTGGCAACACACACTGGTCATAGACTTTCGTCTTGAGACAATGTGGTAAGTTGGACGAGAAGATACCGCGCCAATTCCCGAACGCTGCCTAGCCGAGCGATAATGAATGAGGACCAGGGTTTAAAGGTTTCTCTTCCTTCTTCAAGAGGGAAGAACCTCCGAGCATACGAAATGTGCTGGTGGGTTTCTGACCTACTGTTAATACCAACCGATCACCTGGTGAAGTTTGTAGGGATCCGCTGAATGCGAGGCACACGGGACTGATCAATGTGGCGACACTTCAGGGAGGCCTATGTCCACCAGTGGACGTATTTTAATATACAACTCTTGAAAAGTTTAAAGTAATTTCGTTTCGCCAACGTCATGAAATTTTTTGAGCGTGTTTTGAGCAGTGGCCACAGCTAAACTTAATTAAAATGGATCCACTTTCATAAAAACTGCCTTTTGAATCATAATCTGCATTAAATGACATAAACTTAGTTCTTAATTAAGTGTTTACAGATTTTATAATAATTATGACATCATTACGGCCATTTGATGACTATTTTCGTGAATCTAATTATCATTAGTATTATTAATTAACTCATTGCGTAAGATGTCAACAAGAACGGTGAAAAATACTTAATTTATGACTATAGATATTTTTTAGGGTTCTGAACCTTAAAAGGACGCTCTATAGGATCACTCGTGTGTCTCTGTCTTTCCGACCATTACCCCACGCCCCCCTTATCTCCAAAACTACTGAACCCAAAAATTTTGAAAAAAATACAGAAATTATTTCAACACTTATAGATTACAGGAAAACCTATAAGAAGTCTATGGTGCTACTCGGGCTGGCGCCTGATATTCCCATTAATAATAAAAGAACTTTCGGAAACAGATCAGTAGTTCCAAAGATTACTCCTTCCATCTAAACTTACAAATAAATCTGTACCTCTTATAATGTAAAATTAGTATACAGTATCAAAAACACGAAGAATCTAGTTTCCAAAAAAGGTGACAGAGGTCAGACAGTATTTTTACATATGTATACAAGATGATTTTTTAGTCACCTTCCAAATTTTTTCTAGGCATTATTTATCATTCCCTAACAACATTTTTGAAAAAAAATATCGATACGTAAAGTCTTCAATCATTTTAATAATCATTCATTCATTCATTTTTGTAATCATTTTCTCGAAAGAATTATCCTTTCTCCAAGAAAAGTTTAAACTTTTGTGATGTGCAATGATACCTTAATATTTTTGTAAAAGTGATACTAAAAGGAATAACACGTATTCAATGATTTACGCCAAAGATTAATACATCAGAATTTGGACGGTGACTAAAAAATCATCTTGTATCGGCAGAAACTGGTCTCATCAATATCTGTGCTGCTTACAAAAAACTGGTTTGTTCTTACTAGTTAGAACAGCATTTTAATCCAATTGGTTTATACATATGTATACATTTTGAATAAAAAAAACTAGAACTGATTAAATCTGATGTAAACGGCTTAACATCACGCCTGTAATTTGCGAGTGGTTAAGCAGAGGTGTACCTAATAGTACTCCCACATTCACACACACATATTTCGCTAGTTATGTTCAAATCCTATGTATAAGGGAGCAAGCCTATTGCTATCAATCAGGCATAAATACAGGACTCCGTCGCTACTACTGAGAAATTCGTGACGAAAAACCCAATAACACTTTTGGCCGGGAATCGAATCCAGAAGCTCATGCTCAGCATTTGCGCTAGCGACCACTGAACCAACGAATCAGTCTAATATCGTCTTATAGTTTCATATCATTTCATTATTCGGAGCTAAAGTAATTACGCATTACTTTCTATGTAAAGTTAGTCAGAGTATAAAAACAACTTGCTTTTGCCCGCGTGGATGTCGAAAAATATCCTAACAAACTTTCATCCACTATTTTTTTAGCGGGTGGATAATCATCAAATAACCCCTTCCGCTCTTGGGCAGTGCTAAAGGGAGTGTCAGACTTCTACTGACTAAAAACCACCCATGTTCCTTCTAAACCCTATATGTCGAGGCCGCGGTAACTTGTGAACAACCCGCAGCCCCGACGGGCAGGTTGAATTTAGCAAAATGTTATATGCTAAAACCTTCCTCGAGAACCACTTTATCCATTGGTGAAAACAGCATTTAAATCGGTGAAGTAGTTTTGAGTTTACCGCGACAGACAGACGCGGTGGAGGACTTTGTTTTATGATTATGTAGTTATAATATGTAGTGATTTGCCCTTCAATCCAGCTCACCTAACTATAACAGCACACCTAGAGGCGCAGTAACTTCATTATCGGGGGGAGAATGAAGTTACTGAGCCTCTCCTAGGAATAATGTGGCATTACATGATCCATTGCAAAATGTCGTCGTAACAGTCCGTCTGTCCAATTATGAGTATAGATGACGCAAACAGACTATCTAGTCACTTGCGAAAGATCTAAGTGTTTGGGCTACACTTGTGAGTGACAGGTTAGGTTCGGATTGTGATCGTCGATGTCGCTGTTTAGTAACAGGTTAGGTTCGGATTGTGATCATAGATGGAGCCGTTTAGTTCGAAGTTAATGCTTCTAACTGCCGCACTCAGAGAGCTTTTATCAATACTTACGCCATCACTTATTAAAGGTTTGACATTCTTTTGTATGACAAAACCTTTACTAAAAGACGGCTTAAGTAATCATTAAATATCTCTGAGTACCACAGTAACGTATGATTTAAATAAAATCGGCGTAAAAGTACCTAAGATTCAAGTATTTTTTTAATGAAGACAATCCCGCCACACTATTCCTAAATCCCTGCAACTCGTAAGCAAGAATCAACAGAGGCGACCACAAAAAAACCGCTAAGACACTGAAGCTCGACGAAGTCCCAGAGACACAATTTAACTGTCTTGGATGCCGCAACGAAATTAATCAGAAAAAAATAGCGGATGAGTAAAACAAACATAATTTCCACTTACCTCCATATCAAAGCGAAAATTCATAAAGGGATTTATTTTACAACTGGGCCCCAAGTCTGCTATTCAATAGTGTCAAAATGGTCTATCATTGATCTCATAATTGTTGATTTTGACAACACCAAACTTGTCAAAATTATGAGATCACTGATAGATCATTCTGACACTAGTCAGAATTTAAATAGCAGACTCGGGGCCCTGGGATATAAGCCCAGTTGCCTAGCAATAAAGGTTTTCATTAATATAAGTGGCAGTGGACAGGGCACATTGCTTGCTGAATGGATGGATGGGGACGAAGAGTTCTGTGACCACGAACCGGAACCGATGACCTGGGGTAGGTTGCCAGACGGGACCGGTCAATGTGAATGGTGATGATGATATTTGATTCACGTTTCTGACTAGGTACTAGACCAGCAGGGCTATCGCTTATCTTTTGAAATGTCAGTGGCTATCATAGTGTCCTTCGATTAACTGTCAAATGGTTATGGTTTGGTATACTAAACTAACCATTCGACAGTTAATTGATGGACACTATGATAGCCACTGACATTTAAAAACATACGCAATAACCCTGCGGAAATCAATTCTGATTATTGTCCCCAAATAAACAAATGACAACCTTGCTTCACTCTAACTTCAAAAGAGGTTCAATCACATTCACTGCTTATAATTAAAGTAAACAAATGCCAAGTAGGTCAGCAGGTTTCGTGGTCGTTGCAGTATTGAGGTAATAATTAACACCTGAGCACGCAAGATGACAATGTTTTAGCATCTATTACTAGGTATAGACAGTTTTATTGTCCTTGTGCTAAAAATACTGATTTATAAGAGTGTCCGTGGAGTTTTCTTGTTGTTCTCCATAGAGATCTACGCTTTGTAACGGCAAATACAGTACTTTCGCAGTTTTTAAGCTTTGTGACTTGGATTGTAGCTAAATTTCATTTTTGTATTTGTCTCGACAATAGGGATTTTTACTGACTTAAAAAAATGTGATTCTAATTAGTCCGTCTGTTAGATTATCGAAAAATATTGGATACGTATTTTTTATTTTATCAAATCAATAAAAATTGACAAAGATAAAACGCGTGAAAGACTGGAGTGGGGGCTGGTGACGTCACTGAACGCTATAAAATATCATACTAATGTCTTAGAGTATGACGTCAAACGAGTTTTTAAAGCACTGTATCGTCTTTATTGTTTGTTTCCGTTAAAAAAGAAAAAATACATGTCCAATATTTTTTGGCAATCTATAATAATATGACGGACTAATTTGATTTTTTTTGTTAAAAGAATTTATTGCAAGTAGGCCAGTTACAGGCACTTTTGAATAGGGTAGTATTCAAAAGTGCCTGTAACTGGCCTACTTGCAATAAATTCTTTTATTTTGAGACGTCTTTATCGCGGGTAGACTGAAGATTTTATTTTACTTAAACTTTCCCTGTAGCTTGTTGGATGTTTTTGTAGCATTTATGAGTTGTGTTGTGCGTTCAATGGCTTTCTTTTCACGTTGGTGTAAAAACTTAACTTACCCATAATTTATAGGTGTACAGCTACACAGGATAGCGAAGTATCATGATCCGTATAAAAACCTCTCGTGCCATTTTTTGACTACCAAACAATAATTATTATCGATTATTTAGTAATACAATACTCTCAAAACGGTGAATGAAAACATCGTGAGGAAACCGGCATGTCTTAGAACAAAGAAATTCGAAGACATTGTGACATCTACCAATCCGCACTGGGCCCGCGTGGTGGATTATAGCCAGCAGTGGGAACATTAATAGGCTGTTGATGATGATGTAAACGAACTAAGATGAAACTAAGTTTTCGTTATTTCAGTAGACTAGACCAAACCTCCTGCTGATATGGAGGGAAGTGGAAATTATGTTTTTCTACTCCTCCGTTTTTTTTTTGTGATTAATTTCGTTGCGGGATCCAAGACAGTTAAATCATTTCTCTGGGACTTCGTCGAGCTTCATTGTCTCGGCGCTTGTCTTGTGGTCGCCACTGTTGATTCTGGCTTACAGGAGTTACAGTGGTTTGGAAATCGTGAGGCGGGCTTGTGCCAAAAAAAAGACTGAACCAAAGATACAGATTTTTATTGTTTATCATTTTGTTTTGTCTGTGCGAGTGCGCTTTTTTTGTCTTTCTTTTGGCATCGGCTTCCGGCCTAACCGATTGCAATTAAATATCAGCATTTTACACCTAGATAAGCACCATTTCGCATGAAATTCCATAAACATAACATCATCAATAATAACATTTCCGTCAACTCACAAACAAACAATAGCCTCATTTACATCTAGCGGTAGGCAGTATAATACTTTTAGTTTCTTGACCGACTTTATCTTTAAGAGAGAGGTTATGTAACACGTTACAAACTGCCATTGATATTTCCGGCGGGCAGCGGTTTTGTTCGAATGTCTAGTCAGGTTGTATTTTTGTAAACATGCTTCACGGTTTACTTTTTAGTGTATTATAATACCAACTGAAGTTACACAGTATGTTACTGCGTTGAGTTGCGCGGCGCTGGATGTTTGCGGCGGCGAGTGCTCCGGGTCGCGGGCGGCGGTTGCGCGTAGCGGGTGCATTCGTTGTTCCGTGATTAGGAGTCTCGTGCATTCGTTGTTGCGGTGTGCGTCGCTGCGTGCTTTCGTGCTCGCAGTGCATGTTGTTGCGGGCATTCGGTGGCATGTGGTTCGGCGTGGTGGCTTTCGGAATGACGTATTGCACGCGTAGTTTTGTTTTTATGAATTGTTATTCTGACATTCAAAAGTGCCTATAAAGGTGTAATTGAAATAAATGCTTTGAGTTTGAGTTAGTTTTACGAGGGACATATTGAAACCCGCAATAGGGTATGTTTACATGATACTAATAAAAATATGGACAAAAAGCACAGATGACTTTCAGGCCACTAGCAATCTGTTACGAATAAATGTCAAAGATCTACAAATAAGATGTCAGGAGGCACGGAAGAAACTCTGTATTTATTACGAACCAACCTTGAGAAACACGGTTTAACTGAAATATTATAACAACGAGTTATTTAAAAAATCCTTAACAAATACAGACCATGAACTGATGAGACCCACCCAACTATTAACCTACATTCATTCAGAGCAATGACCAAACCAAAGGTAGAATACATTAAATACACGTCATACTTAGGTGTGTATTTACAAACGACCTTGTTGACAGATGCGCGAGGTCGTACAGCGTCTTGTATTTACAGATATAGTAGTATCTAAAAGTGTAAAAACACATTTTGGCAAAACTACATCGATAAAAAAACACTAAAAATGTCTAAAATTACTTTGATTTAGGTAGTCGGTGACTTTGTGACCTGAAAAGCACGTTAAGTTGTTTTTCCAGGTTGTAATTTTTTTACTGTCAGATTTCAATGGCTTGAAATCTGACAGTCAGTCTTACCAGCAGGGCTATTGCGTATCTTTTAAATGACAGTGGCTATCATATTGTCCATGGATTAACTGTCAAATTGGTTATGGTTTAGTACAAAAGGGAACCATTTGACAGTTAATCAAAGCACACAGAGCCAAAGTGATAATCAATCAATCTGTCAACAGAGATACGCAAAGCCCTGCTGGTGTAGGTTAGATAGGCATTTGCTACATGTAAATACTCATATTCAGCTGTATTCAGTTAGACTGGAAGCTGACCCCAATATAGTTGCGAAAAGGCTAAGCAGATCAGATGATGATGCTTACAAAAAAACCTACCAATCAAATGGTAAAACATCCTATTGACCAATTAGCGCCTTTTCAAAAGATCACTTTAGTCTAAGACAAGTTGTATGTTAGAGAAAATGTCAACTGCAAAGGTCAGTCGCCAAGTGACAATATGACATAGACTCCACAACGTGTTGTATAACACTGGTTTACCCGACTGCGTAGGTCGGGGAGTTATGTTTTTGAACTGTAGGTCTGTATGTCAATGGTTGACATTCATAATAAGACAGTGTAGGGACCAACAGCAAGGCGCAGTGGAAACTACGGTATGTTATTGATGGTTCCATAACGGGTGGTATTTAATAGTGGACCCATCCACATACCGACCTAGAGAAACGTGGCTTAACCTGAAGATTAATTTGAGCGGCTGTCATCATGCTCATGTAACTTATAAATTAAACGTAATCTTTATTATAAAATCAATTTAAGTCAATAAAAATATAATAAAATAATAAAAGGGGGGGAGTATCAAATTACCCCTCCCGCTCTTGGGTAGAGCAAAAGGGAGTGTCAGAATTCTAACTAAAAACCACCCATGTTCCTTCTTAGCCCTTTATGTCAAGGCCGCGGTATCTCTTACAACATTCCGCAGCCCCGACGGGCGTCGGACCTTGCCTGCCCCTTCCATGTTGCTGACATCTATTTGAGGCGCGCGTGGAACACGAACGCGCCGTCGACACGGCTTGTCGTCGTCAAAAAGACGGACGGACGGCGAGCTAGCCCATTACTCACCGTCCACAGACTCGTGTCTACTGTGGCCGGAAGCCGTCACTCGGCCCCTGACGCCTGGAGCGTCTCCCGCGGCTGCTGGGTTGTGATGTTCCCTCCCTCTCACGTTCCGCCACCTCCTTTGCTAGCATCACTGCTTCGCAGAAGACGGCGACGGCGTCCCATTCCTCCTTGCCCTGGACCATGGCTTGCACCAGGGCCGGACGCGAAAGGTCGCCGCCGCCGATCGCCGCTACGAGAACATGGCGGGGCTCCGTCCAAGTGGGGCAGACCTCCACGGTATGCTCCACCGTGTCCTTCGGCCGATCCTCAACGTGGTGACACCCGGGCGATTCCTCCCGCCTGTTTCAATGCAGGTACCTTCCGAAACAACCGTGTCCGGTGAGGACCTGCGTCAAATGGAAGGTGAGGCTGCCGTGGGGCCTCTCCAGCCACTCCTTAAAGAAGGGACCGCTGGTATCGTGGCGTGCTTATATCTATATCTGCTTAACCCTTCGTGAATTACAGGCGTGATTAATGAGTTATTATTAACATCATTACACAATACGTAAATTTCCCACGTTTTACAACGATCGTAATGTATGACTGTGTGTGTATGGCCAATGTTGCATGGTAACTTGTATGATGTTATACAATTGGACACAGTTAAAGTATTATAGACATAAGTATATTTTAGTTTTTATTACACGTTGTTATGTCATTGTCATATCAATTTGATTAACTGACAGCCCCATT
This sequence comes from Diarsia rubi, assembly GCA_932274075.1. Classification (NCBI taxonomy): domain Eukaryota; kingdom Metazoa; phylum Arthropoda; class Insecta; order Lepidoptera; family Noctuidae; genus Diarsia; species Diarsia rubi. The sequence continues at coordinate 1,329,742 of OW026440.1, read as the reverse complement.
GATCTCGCAGTTGCAAGAGCGACTGCTGAACATGGGTCCGGGATTCTATTCCCGGATGGAGCAAAAAATGAGATTTATCCATTAGAAATTTATCAGTAGTAGCCAGACTTTGCAAATGGGAATGTTTCCTGACACAAAAAATGAAATCTGTTTATTCCGTCATCGTCAGTTAGATTATTGAAAAATATTGGATACGTGATGTTTGTAAAGCTGGCTTTTGACTATCAGATATTTAATTTCATCTTGAGATGTGACCGATGAGTATTGACCGTTCACACTGTGCTCGTATACAGAGTCGATATGAGAGAGGGGCATTAAATTACACTACGTATACTATACGTGTTTAGTATTAATTCGATACGGTACAAAAATAAAAAGCACCAAAAATGAGTTTTTTTTTTCAAATAAATTATATAGCTTACAAATCAGAGTAAAACGCAAACACCCTTTATAAATAAATTTACCTGACCTGATACCTAGCGCGCCAGAGCGGTCGGGCGGCGCAACACAGTGACCTATTTCTATTTCGTTTACGCGCGGGATGTTTTCCTATGATTGTCACTGTCGTAGTGAAAGTGCACGTGTGTATTTATTTTGTTTCCTTGTTTGCATTGCCATCTTTTAGCGAAAAGATACATCGTGTTCAAACGGGGCAAAAACTTAAAAATACCTTTGGGACTAAACTATTGCTCCTATTTATTTGATTTTTGGTACAGAGCTTGAAAATGGTATCTAGTTTATGCTGTTCAAAGGAAAGCCTCTCTGTCGTATCAACTTTGTACATACATCTCAAACGCGGGATGTAATATATAGCTCAAGATATTACATCCCATAGTCAAAAGCCGGCTTAAGAACCGCGTCAAAGATCATGAGTAGGCGGGCTTGTGACGTCACTCACCGGTAAAAATGTATTTAAACGCGACGTCACATGGGTTTCTGATTTTTTTGTGTCTGATTGTTTATTTTTGAGTTTCTCTATTGGTGTTATGATGATCCCCTTGCCTTGGATAGCATGTTAAGCTGTTGATTCTGCGCCTGATCTATCTCCGGTCGTATTGGATTGCTGTCCCATCGGACTATGAGAGAAGAGGAGCAGAGTGTGCATCTGTGTCTACCCACACACTTGTGCACTAAAATATCTCCCGGTCCGATGGCTAATCTCCTCTACGATTGACCGCCGTGACCGAAAATGGTCAGGAGAACTATGATTATGACATTTGATTGAAGTATCATGTATTGTTAAGTTGGTCACCCTGAAGGTTTTTTTTTTTAATGGGACAAGCCCTCCTCTCCATTCCCAAACCACTGTAACTCCTGTGCGCCAGAATCAACAGTGGCGACAACAAAAAAAGCGCCGAGACAATGAAGCTCGACGAAGTCCCAGAGAAACGATTTAATTGTCTTGGATCCCGCAACGAAATTAATCAGAAAAAAATAGCGGAGGAGTAGAAAAAACATTTTTCCATTTCCCTCCATATCAGCAGGAGACAGAAAAGAACAAGGCCAATAGGCACACAGGGACGTATACAACTGGGATAAGCCCAGTTGCCTAGCACCACGGATATTGTTGTCATTAATATTACTGGGTCCTAAATTGTGAGCTGTTATATTTGATTCCAATAATAGGTATGACAAAAATGCTCACCCTGGAGGAGGTTGTCCTGATATATTGGTAACCGAGATGTGATAATGATGAGGGGTCTATTGTATTAAACATTATTTTGTGGCTATAACATACACCCAAGTTAGGATTTTTATGAGTGACTAGCTTTTGTATCACCCACGTTAGGTAAGTAATGAACCCTCGCGAACGTTTTAAAATGTAATCAATAACACTTAGGGGTAATGTAGCTCCCAGGTAGTGAACCAATTTTCGGAATTCGATCAGTACCTAGTTTCGAAGTTATTGTGTAAATAGCACTGTTTGCTAGACCCGGGATTCAAACACAGGCTTCACGCTCAGCAGTCGCGCTAGTGAACACAAGACCAATAGGGTAGTTAACATAAAAAAAAATACTAATTAGTCCGTCAGCTAGATTTCCAAAAAATATTGGATACGTATTATTTCTTTTTTCACATAAACAAACAATGAACACGATACAGTGCTTTGAAAACTCGTGTGACGTCATTTTCCAAGACATTAGACATTCTTTACCGCTGAGTGACGTCACAACTCCCCACTTAAATCTTTGACGCGTTGTATCTTCTTCAATTTTTATTGATTTTATAAAACAAAAAATGCGTATCCAATATTTTTCGATAATCTAAAAGACGGACTAATTAGAATCATATTTTTTTAAGTCAGTAAACATCCTTAATGGGTGGATTCGTTGAATATTCCAGTATTCAAGCTAACCCCAATTTATTTCAGAATACGCTATAGACAGATATGATTATTAAATTACCTAAAATGATGATTTTGTAGTGAAAATTTCACCTTGTTTATAGTTACTGTTTCAAACAATACATAATCTAGGTCAGTTCAATCACGTCTGTATGTCCGTCTGTCGCTTATATAACGGTAACATTACGTGGTAAGAAATTATTTATTGTATTCAAATGTGTAAGCGTATATGGTCCTTTTACCCTTATGGTGTAGTCAGGGTCTTAAATGGAACCGGCCAACCAGTAAAATACTGCATGATTTGAATTAGCATTATTTTCTCTCATTTAGATACCATGACCCAATGATATATTAAAACTATAGATACGTTGTCCGCCCTCAAAAATGACAACATGAAATGAAGCCAATTGGCCACATCGCGCTTAGTTACGCACCAACCTCTCGCGCGACGGTACGTTTGTTCTTAATTTAAATCGTGTGTGTAAACCTCCGCGAAACATAAACACAACAGGCATCAACAGGCATCCCGCTGTACGGTGTCATATTTTCTTTCCTTTTCTTTACGCGTATAAGTAGTTATATAATATTTTCGCCGTTTTGAAGCGCCGCCATGTTAGTTCATGACGTGTCTATATTTAATACGTCATTGCCATGACCCTGTTATCCCGAAAGAGTTAGACAGAGGTGTAGTATAGGTACACCCTTATTTCGACCGTCACATTTAAGTTAAAGCGGAGGCGACCTTATTTCCATTAACCGGCCACAAATGCCGAAGCCTAGCTACTACATATTTTAAAATAACTTTGGGGGTATTAAGAACAGGGTGTAAAGTTCCTCATCCCCATAGAAAAGGGAGGATCCTCCGATCAGACGGGTGTTGTGTCTGGTAGGCTAACTGCCCGACATATGTAAGTCGGGATTTTAGAAATTCTCGTAACTATTATTATTATTATAAGTCCCATTCTAGTAATAGGGGGAGGCTATTGCCATCAAACGATCCCTAATCCAGACTCCGTGAGAAATCCTTCATGGAATAAACCCAATAACTGATATTAATAAGTGAAACAGAACCAGCAGTTGCTACCCAAGGTCGTTTCATACGTGACGCGGCGCATTGCAGCCACGCTCCACTGCCTACCCACTTTCTCTTACTCACTTGAAGTTATAACAAGAGCATTGTTTTAAATGTGTATTATGCAACACTTTTTATATGTTAATTTGGTTTTATTGCGTAATTTTATAGGCTTTTACCAGCTGGTTATAAAGCAATTAAAGGTGTTTTTACTAATAACTTAATTTTAAACAGTTATGCTTTGTGAAGCACGGACATGTCTTTATTTTCTCCAAGAGTGTTTGCCTTGGTCTAATGGTCGCAATAGGGATTTTTATGAGTTAAAAAAATATGATTCTAATTAGTTCGTCTGTTAGATTAATGAAAAATATTGGATACGTATTTTTTGTTATATCAAATCAATAAAAATAAAATTGACGTAGATAGAACGCGACAAAGATTTGAGTGGAGGTTTGTGACGTCACTAACCGCAAAAAAATGTCATACTAAAATCTTAGAATAAGACGTCACACGAGTTTTCAAAGCACTGTATCGTCTTCAATGTTTGCTTACGTGAACAAAGAAAAAATACGTGACCACATCACACAATTATTGTATGATGTGGTCACGTACTTTTCAGATTTATGTGTGCATTATACACGCATAAATCTGAAAAATCTGAGAAAAATCAAAACTCATTTATTTAAACTAGACTGATAATCAGCTCTTTTCGATTGTCAAAATACACTTAACTTTACTTATTAACAAGAGACAGTCCCCCAAAACGCCCACTCTTCGACACTTCCTAGTGTTTTAGCTGGAAAGAAGAAGTGGCGGGACAAACTCCCCAGCAACACATCTGTCTGTTAGGTTGGTTAGAAGAACCGAGACTCGATACGGTGCAAGTTAATGACTACAGACACAAATCAATAACTAAAAAGTATATAATTATAAAAATGACATAACATATATCAGTAAACTAATATTGGAGAAGGAACATAAATGACAAACATTGTCTTGTGTTCAACTCAGCGACCAACTATTCTTATCATTTAAGTAGTCGTTATTAGCTAAGCTTTTAAACAAAGATTAGATTTTACTTTGGCTTTAAATGCATTAAATGGCAAGTCTAGAACAGAAAATGGCAGTTTGTTATAAAACGTTTTACCGAGCTCGACGAATGAATTATGAACTTAGCAGTCGGACGGTCACATCACTAGAATATCTGTGCTGCTACATCATGTAACAATGCCTTATCTTTTTGCATAATGTTCCCACTGCTGAGACACAAGCCTGCTATATGAAATGGAATGCTATAATTTACCACGCGGGCCCAATGCAGATTGGTACACAAATGTCTTCGATTTTTTTGTACAAAACATGATCTTTGTACAGAAGTCAGGCATGGCCAGGTAAACTCACAATGTAACTGGCTACAAAACTCTACATAATAGAGTAACTCTACACACTCTATGGTAGAGAATGCAACCGCAGGGCGTTCACCTTGCGTCGTCCTTGTTGCGAGCACTTTTACCTTTTGTTACAATATTGAAAGGGTAATATTGTCACGACTCTTATTAAAAAGGAAGGTACAGAGCATTGATCGAACCTTCTCGAATAACGATATTTAAGAAGTGTTTTCGTATCTTGCACCATTTTGCTGAACGGTTCAGCATTAGATAAAATATTGTCCTAAATCAAAACAGTCCTCTAAAACACGCACACACAAAACCTTCATCATCATCAGCCAATAAAGTTCCCACTGCAAGGACTCAAGCCTACTCTATGAGAGGGATGGGCTATAATCCACCACGCGGGCCCAGTGCGGGTAGGTAAATGTCACATGTCTTTAAATTTTTTGGTTCTAAGACATGCCGCGTTTTCTGACGACGGGGGTGGGAAATCATCAAATAACGCCTCCCGCTCTTGGGCAGAGCGAAAGGGAGTGCCAGACTTCTACTGACTAAAAACCACCCATGTTCCTTCTTAGCCCTATATGTCGAGTTCGCGGTGACTAGTGTACAACCCGCAGCCCACCTTTTTGAGAACCTTAAAATGACTTAAATATTGACGTCTATTGAACATGAGTTATTAGGTTTTTCTTTAACTTCTTAGTAACAGATCTAAGCCCGATTGGTGGCAATAGGGTCGCCCCCTATTACATGTGACTTAAACATAATTTAAATTTCGGTGTAATAGGTAAATTAATAGATAGGTATGTCTAACTCTTCGGGGATCACAGGCGTAAATTTTTCAATTTTTTTTTGTGATTTTCGTGGGGCTCACAATAATTTGAACATGTACCAAAAGCTCAAAGCAAAAAAGACTAAATTAGTCCGTCAGATAGATTTCCAAAAAATATTGGATACGTATTTTTTCTCTTTTCACGTAATAAACAATAAAAGACTCGCGACGTCACAGTTTGTCGTCAGTTTGTCGTCAGATCTGTTCAAAAAATGGTTAAATGAATTTTTGGTTGAAAAGTACACTACAAAAGTACACTACACAATTAACGACTATCTAAATGAAACTTGCTAGACCTACTACATCCGATTTATTGTATTTATAAAATTAGTAAAAACTTGACATTACATTGAATTCAATTAACGAAATAAAACTGTTTATAATTATTACCCCTATGTTTATGTGACAATTAATTTGTGTGTGTGTAAAATTATGTGACTGTAATAAATAATCTAAATATTAATTTCTAATTGCCTATTCTCACATTATGTATTTATTGTAACTTGAATTTTCATAGAAACTGATTGTAAACATCAATTTAATTTGTACGCTTAAACGCAAAACATAGACGGAACTTCTATATTTGTCTGTAACACCACTTTAAAACCTATGTTTACAAATAAAGATTTCATTTTCATTTTTTTTTTTTTTTTTTGCGTATATTTTTACCAGAAGTTAACGTCACCAGCGGGACTCACGATCTTTAACACGTTTTATATTCGTCAATTTTATTTGATAAAAAAAACGTATCCAATATTTTTCGATAATCTGACAGACTGACTAAATAGAATTCTATTTTTATAGTCACCCTATTGTAAACGGTATTATAGTTACCCATACGAACTGTCTCTGTATAGATTTTCCATGTCTAATGCATTCAACTAATATTATGAACGCGAAAGTTTGTAAGTATGAATGGATGTTTGTTACTCATTTACGTAAAAACTACTGAACGGATTTGGATAAAATTTGGTACACAGACTGTTTATAACCTGGATTAACACATAGGATAGGATTTTAATCCCGATTTTATCTTCCCGTGGGATAATTTTCGAGTTGTAACGGGCGAAGCCGCTGGCAACAACTAGTAAATATCATAATTCAGGACCTACATGCATAAAAATTATATTACTTCCCTCCCAATTTGCCAAACTTCTGTTTCCACTAATAATAGTAATTCTACCGTTATTAATATTTCCCTGTAGACACAACGTGATTATTAAATAACTCATTTGTTCATATAAGTGCACACAATGATAGGAAGTGAGTACATTATCGTATATCAGTGCCTATTGTCTTGTGTAGTGATGTGCGAACATAAGTAAAAAAAAACATATCGATAGTTTAGGGTTTTAGGTTTTTTAATGGAAACGAATTTGTACACATTTTTTTGGACATGTTATAAAGAGGGACGAATCGCATTGTGACTAAAAAAGTGGTGACGTACTCAATGGCGCCTCAGCGGTAATAACCAACAGTACACACTTGTAGCATAATGTGCTATTATCCACATTCAGAAAGCAAAGGTACGTTATTACAATACCTTTTACCGGCACCAAATAAAAAAAAAAACAATCCGCATAAATACTGCATATCCCCCAAGGTTAGGCAAGCGACAGTGTACATTGTAAATACTTTAGTAATGACCACTAAGAGAAGTCAGCCTTCTAGAAAAGTTGGCGGAATTTCTGAAATGTGCCAACGATGTGTTTGTGTGTGTGTGTGTGTGATTTGTGTCCATGTATTGAATGAGATCATTTAAATTGTATAGTTGTCAAATTAAAAATCTTTATCAGAACAAAAATATATTTATCATTCTTTTTTCTTATTTGTTATAATAATTATTATTATTTTGGAAGGAGTTTCTTGCCGGTACTTCTCCTTAGGAATCGACCAGTGCACCGAACCGTGCACCTTTTTATCGAAGTTTTATAAGTGCCCATGTGCAAATAAAATCAACATATTTTTATTTCACATAGGCCTCTATGTGAAATATTTTTTTTTTGATTTTATTTATTTATGTAAGATAACATAGATTCATAATTTTGTTAGTAGGGACACTTAAAAAAGTTAGTAAAAATTAAATAAAAATCGTCAGAGGCACACACTAACTAATCATTAATTCATCAACAAAATTCAACTACTAATGTCAAAAAATATAACGTTACTGTCAAAATCCTCACTGACTGCCTCTTTGGTACTACTGATCATGAGGTCTTGGGTTTGAATCCCTGATCAAGCAGTCTCTTTGGGTTTTTCTCAGTAGAAGCCAATGAGTCCGGGTTTGTGTCCAGTTGATGGCAATTGATTTAAAAGTTACTGGCAAAAACTTGGTGAACCAATGGGTCCACCTCTGCCTGACCCTTCGGGGATTACAGCCGTGATGTTTCTTCATCTTTTTATTCATATTGTTTGGAAATTTTGTAATTTTAATAGTATAACATTAAAGACAAGGTTTTTGCCAGATTTCTTTTCTATTTCTCAACTACAGAGGTCATGAAATATTTAATAAAAATAGGCACTAATGTCGCAAAAATGGCTACAATAGTGTGAATTCATCTCAATTAATTATTAGACTTTTTATGTAGCTGCAAGCAATTGCTTAATCATATTGTAAATTTATTTTCATCACAACTTTGTAGACGAATAATTTTAAATTTTATATTTTTATTTTCTACGACTTTTTATTTTATCTTAAATCCTCTGCCAATCGTTGCACTATTATTTACGTCTCCCTGTCCGATATTAATCAGTCTTTAGTCACATGCGATTCGTCCCTCTTCATAAATTGTTCAATAGGCTAGTTGACAAAATAAATCTAATAAACCCGTGAGAAAGGTTTCTAAAAAATATTGGACACATATTTTTTCTTTTTCAGATAAAAAAAAATAAAGACGATACCTAGTGCTTCGAAAACTCGTGTGACATCACATCGCACTGCATTTTTTACCGCGTAGTGACGTCAAAAGCCCACTCATGACTTTTGACGCGTTTTATTTAATTATTTTTTATTAATTTGATAAAACAAAAAACAAGTATCCATTTTTTATCGATAATCTTACTGACGGACTAAACAGAATCAACAGAACAGTTGACTCCCTTTTTTAACATTTTTTTTACACTTCTGTATCGTCAAAAATGCAATACCTAGCCATACATGCACGATCATTTGTTCTGTGTCTGGGTGTAATTTATCTGTAATATGTATGTATTTAGAAATATATAAGTATGTTTATCAGTTGTCTAGTACCCATAACACAAGCTCAGCTTAGCTTGGGACTAGATGGCGTTGTGTGATAGTTGTGGAATATTATTTATTATTATTTTATTTATTTATTTATACTTGACCAGTAACGGTTATTGTTGAAATTAATTCTAATTATTTTCTTTAAAAAAAAACACACACACTACTATCCAACACATAGTTTTACACAATATCAAAATCGATATTATAATCGGATTAACATATCGATAAACATGTCACATCACTAGCGACTACAACGCAAGGTCTTACATTTCACTTCGTCCAACTATGGAGTTAAAGGTAGGACTGTTCTTAAGTCTATCCATGGATGAAGTAGTAATTAATGCTTTGTTTAAAAAGCAACAGATAAAATTGAAACTTTTATTAGCAAGGCAGACAATTTTAGATTTAGAGGTGTCCTGTGCCTAACCTTACCGGGATTACAGGCGTGATTACGTTATGTAACTAACTTAACAATGAACTAAAAAATGCGTCAAAAACTATTCTTCAACGTTTTCAACTGGTAATGTCTCCAAGAATTGAGAACTGGAATGTCTCTTTATGCTATGAGTCGAGCTACACGATAACTGACAAATGCTTGCACTGATTGAACAGGTCCACTCAAATCTGTGTACTTGTTTCATCAAAAGACCATCTCAAACATTAATTGGCATGGTCTTCACCTCATTGAGACTTGACCAATTGACACTTTAAAAAGACAGACCTTTTTCGGCGCACCTCTGAGCTTTTTCGGCTCCTTTTCATCAGAGTATGTAGTCATTTAAGGAAAAAACCGGCCTCATCTAGTTTTATAAAACCAACTATTACAGAAATAAATATACTTTACGATTTAAGACGCTGATTGCATTGCCACGTTGTATGGCAACGCTAAGCCTCATAATAGGGTGGACTACACTTAAATCTAATTAGTACGTCAGTTATATTTCCAAAAAATATTGTCTCGTATTTAATATTTTTCGATAATGTTGCTGACGGACTCAACAGAATCATTTATATGTAGCCAGAAAAGTACCCAATTATTTTAGAAAAATATTATGTTTTTGTAACAATTTAGGTTAGTTACGGACGTGGTGACGTTTGTGTGACATTTTAATAAAGCTATGTTTTCTTTGTTCTCAGGTGGAAGTAACAAAATGAAGCGATCCCGTCACAGATGGGTGGGATTGAGCTTATTTTGTAAGTATTCATAATATATCTCAAACCAACTTCAAATAGGAGGTTCTCAATTTTTCGAAAGCTTTTTTATTTTGTTATTTACAAAACGGTTTCAAAGTTAAACTAGTTCACCACTACTTTAAAAAAAGTGAAGGAAAACATCGTGAGGAAATCGGCATGTCCTACATCCAAAAAATTCCAAAAAATGTGACATCTTCCAACCCGCATTGGGCTCGTGGTGGAGCCCACTCCCTCTAATAGAGAGGAGGCCTGAGCCCCAGCAATGGGATCATCATAGGCTGATTATGCTGCCGATGCGAAGCTTCCAAAGTGGGAAGCCTTCCAACGCAACGTGTTCCGGTTCGCAATCGCCACTCCAGAACTAGGGGGCCCAACGGCCATCCGTTCTGCTAGCAATGTGCTAGCAGAACGGATGCACTGCATGACTGCATAGTAGACCGATGAGCTGGTAAAGATTGCGGGGATACGCTGGACAATTGGGGGCTAGGTAAAACTCGGGAGCTCGTGGGTAGACACAACAGCCGCTTGGATCAATAGTCAGGTTATGTCACAATTGAATAGGTAGTCCGTGGACTTACCTCCGTGTCTCAAGGAAAGCACGTTAAGCCGTTGGACCCGGCTGTCAAATTCAAATTCATCCAAAACATGTATAGATAATTTACATGGTATGCTCAATAAAGGTGTTCAAATATATCTTTGGCTCAACATGTTTGACCATAGGTATGCAGCTGCATTCAGTTAGAGTGGAAGCTGACCTAACACTTACCTCACAATCCGCCGGTTAGTTTTAAACTTATCTGTCGAAATGTAGATGTAGGTACTACATAATATTATTAGGTACCTTCGGGGACTAAAAACGAAAAACAAACGTGATGTTATGATGTGACAATTGTGACCAGGCCTCAAAATCAAAACTCATTCATTCAAACTAGGCTGATAATCAGCACTTTTCGAACGTCAAAATTTACTTTACTTATTTAGAAGAGACAGTCCCCCAAAACGCCCACCACACCACACGTGTATCTCTAAGCAAAGCCTCAGCCTAACCCAAAATCCTTCTAGATCATTTACAAGGTCGTTGCGTGCGTACACAGCATTAAATACTAAAATTAGATTGTTTCTTACTTCCTTACAACCTTGACTCAGTATTTAAATTCTCTGGTGATGATATTCTTAAGTGTCTTGCCAAGAATTGGCATACTTGTTTAAAGTGGTATAGATACATGACTTTATTTATCTTTTAACGGAATTGGATGTTATATCATCAATTTTTTGTAGATAAAGCCTGATATTTTGTCACGTGAGGCTTACACCTGTATCTATAAACAAGTCATGGTGATTACTGGAGTCATCATCATCTGTCTAGTCTTTTCCCAACTATGTTGGGGTCGGCTTCCAATCTAACCGGATGCAGATGAATACCAGTATTTTACATGAAGTGATTGCCTATCTGACCTCCACAACCCAGCTAATACTGGGTAATACGATACCTTTTGGTGAGACTGATTATCAGACATTCAGGTCCAGGTTCAGGTTTTCCTACTCCTCCGCTATTCTTTTCTGATTAATTTCGTTGCGGGATCCAAGACAGTTAAATCGTTTCTCTGGGACTTCGTCGGGCTTCATTGTCTCGGCGCTTTTCTTGTGGTCGCCACTGTTGATTCTGGCTTACAGGAGTTACAGTGGTTTGGGAATAGTGTGGCGGGCTTGTCCCATTAAAAAAAAAAAGACATTCAGGTCACTGACTACCTGTAACGACTACCAAAGATGTATATGGCAACCGGGACCAACATCTTAAACGTGCTTTCCGAGGCACGGAGGAAACTCGGTATGTAATAGGTGGTCACCCATCCACAGACCAACCTAGGGTCGTTCTTCTTGGTAACGTATACTATTAGGAAAAAGCTTTGCAGATGATGATTTACAAATTAAACTAATAGTTTAGTATAGTTTCCTAGTTTCAAAAGCCTGGCTGCCTCTGACTCACACCTTTTAGATACCCTTGACCTATTCCTAAAAACTAGTTCGTAGGTGACCTATTAACCACAACACCCACGTTACATAATCAGTATAAAATATAATTTGCCTTTAATCGCAAAATATTATGGAAGATGAGTAATTTTATGTCTTTTATTAAAATGTATGCATTCTGACATATTAGTAGTAGTAGTGTTGTTTCAATGTTGATAATTCAAAAATGTTATCGATATTAGGTAGGTTATGGAACCTAACACACGTGTTGTAGTTGTGTGTTTGTTTTAATTAGCCTATTTTGTTCCACTGTGAGTCAGTGAAGAACGAATCCAAATATAGTCACGACAGTATTTTTTGTAGGCCTTATTTTTGCTTTTTTTGGCCGGTGGAAAATCATCAAATAACCTCTTGGGTAGAGCGACTGGGAGTGTCAGATTTATATTGACTAAAAACCACCCATATTACTTCTTAAACCTTTGTGTCGCACACACCCGACGGATCGTTTCTTAGGCCTGCCTCAGTAACGACGACTACTTCAGGCACCCACTGTAGCACAATTCTGGCCCAGTAGCCCTGATCCACTCTGGATATATGTATACAGATTAATTGACATAATAATAAAAAATAACAACTGACTACTGATTGTTTGAGTGTACCAAATCTATAGTGACAAAGATTCACCCTCGCTTATAAACTATCGATAAAGTAAATTATCGATACCCGAAATCATCGATACTTTCCTACCACTACTTCATACGTATAACCTATATTTGTATGTTAATTACTACGAGCAGATTTCAGGTAAGTTGCACCACAGTATATTGGCAAAAGTCAAGGACGAATAAATGTTGAAACTTTAACAGAAATGTTAAGATTTGCATGACATAAATAGTAAAATATTTAGCGCATAAATGGAAAATTTTATAATAAATATTGATTGATGTGGCTGTTTTGAAGCTGTTGATTGATTTAAGAAACTTTTAGATTATATTAACTACTTAAAAGACAATGACCAAAACTCGTACCAAGAATTCTCTATGTTTCAAGATCAAAATGTTTTAAAAAATATTTTCATAATTTTTAACGACTTTATGCGGCTGGGATTTGATTTTATGAATGGGGAATTTAATACTATAAATATTGTTTTACTCCCTCTAAATGGCGTTCGCACTACAAGTTCAGAAGTCGTTCTGGTTTTGTCAGTTGATTTTGTCAGTTCAGCTGACTTCACATCGTAGAGGTTTCCCTACAATATCTGCTTGTCTGGTTATAAGGTTATTTTCGATTTTATAAAATTACTCCGAAACTCGGATTTTGTAACTTTTGTAGAAGTTAATATGATAAATGTAGACAATAAATAACAAAGATTGATGTTGATGCAATTTGGTACGGGATTCTGTATATCCATGAACATGATCTTTTCACATCGTTGGTTTAGTGTTCGCAAGCGCGAAAACTGTGCATGAGGTTCTGAGTTCAACCCACGTCGGCCAAAGCGTTATTGAGTTTATCCATCAGGAATTTCCAGTCACTTGTGCCCGTTGATATCAATAGGCTTAACATCTATTACATGGGGCTTAAAAATAAATGGCAAAATGTAGGCACACTAATGAATACTTACCTTCATGAGACTCCTCTTCCTAACCCTTCGGAGTCTTCGTAGAACTTCATTGTCTTTGCGCTTTTGTGGTGGTTACCAGTGTTGTGTGCGAAGTGTCGAAGTCGGAGGGTGGGCGTTTTGGGGGACTGTGTCTTATAAATAACTAAAGTAAAGTAAACTTTCACGTTCGAAAAGTGCTGATTATCAGCCTTGTATAAATATAACATGCGTGGAATAATGGAAAACTGAGTTTATAGCAATTTACAGTATTTAACAGAAAAATTAGACTTGCGTCTGCGTCTGAGCAAAAAAACCAGAGAGAACCAAAAGTCTAGAAAAGTTGCTAGGCATAAAATATGAATAGTGTTGAAAGTATTTAATTGTTATATGTTACTAAAACGAGTAACTATTTCGGAATCGATTTAATTTGATGTAAAAATGTTTATTTTATTTTTATGTGTTGAATTTACTTCAACAGCCTAGTTTGAATACTTAAATGAGTTTTGATTTGATTCATTGATTCTGGCTTTCAGGAGTAACCACTGTAACTCACGTAAGCCAGAATATACAGTGGCGACCACCGTAAAAGCGCAGCGACAGTGAAGCTCGACGAAATCTCAGAGAAACGATATAACTGTCTTGGTTCCTGCAACGAAATTAATCAGACAATAAATATGTTATAATCGAGCAAGACCATCAGTGAACCCACTTGTTTAGTAACAAAATAACACTCAATTATATCTAATTATATTATTTATCAACCTGTTATTCACCAAACCGCAGGCGTCACCACAAAGGTAACAAACACAGAAACCACAAATTCTCAGAAACACAATATTGGTCTTTAAATTTGAGGATAATTACAACAAAAACTTTGTAAAGGACGAGTGTGTTGAAAGACGTATTTGGCATTCATTAGTGAATCGCAAGAAATAACTAAATTCAAAATAATCTGGGGAGTTGGCATTTATTAGTGAAACACAAGAAATAACTTAATTCTCAATAATGTGCCGTGCAAACTATGCTGGGGTCGGCTTAAGAATTTTACATAAAGCATTCTGCTTGTCTGGCCTTCATAACAAAGGTAGGAAAATGTGCTGGGGCTGCACGAATCTTTGAAAAAGATACACAAAGAGCTAAGAAGGAACATGGGTATGTTTTAGTCACCACAAATCTGACACGAGTTCCACTCCTCCCAGAGCGGGTGCACTTGACGAATTATGACCCGAAAATATAAAACAATTTTACAAAAAATAAAACCGACTTCAATAAAAAATAAAAAAGTAAAAAGAAACTTTGTTAAAAAGTTTTTATTTTTCACTTCTCAGTAGTTCACATGTGCTTACCCCTTCAAAGCGTACCGGCGTGATGTTATGTTATGAACTGGTGTAAACAATATCAATCAATCAATCAAGCAAATCAATCATCATTGAGGAGTTCCGTTGACTATCTCCGAAATTCTTCATGAGATCTTCACCAAAGTGAAATGGGATCACTCCGAGAAGGTACTCTTCCAAAAAATACTCGAATCACTTCAAGTGTGCATATTAAATTTGAAGAGTGCTCTCTAGTTCTCCTGGAGCATCAAGTCAGGATTTGATTATGAGAATGAGATCATGACTTGATGATCATGGGACCACCTGGGAAGTATATCCTTTCAAACAAGACAAAAAAGATCGAAATCGGTCCAGCCATCTTCGATTAATCGGGGAACATACATAAAAAACTTCGAAGTCGGTTAAAAAGAAGGGAATAGTGGGTAACTTAGAACACCTACGCGTTAATACTCATTCGCATTACCGCTTAAGTGTCCACATACCGTCGAGACATAAATCTATGGCATGCTGTTTTCCTCATGATGTTTACCTTTACCGAAGCAAATGACGGCACGGTTGACGCAGTGGCTGAGCGATTGGACTACTGCGCTGCGTATCGCGGGTTCAATCCCCGCACGGAACAAATATTTGTATTGCCTACAGATAGTCGTACCGGGTCTGGATGTTTGTATATGTGACTTTAAATGTTTGTAAACGCACCCACGATAAGAAATTCCTAGTGTAGGGTAACGTTTATAAAAAAAAAATCCGAGGTGCGTGTTTTGACTTGTCAATCCGAGAGTCACGTCACTGAATCTCACTGCTTATACCGTATCTTCTTTAAATTTCAGGTATTTCTCTCACTCTCCTAGCCATCGAGTTACCCACCACGTCCGCAGCAAAGGCCACAAAGCTCATCTTCGCCAAGAGTTCCACCACAGCAGCACCTGTAGAAGAAGTAGTGGAAGATGCAGGAAGCGAGGTTAGTAGAGGTTCTTTCCCGTCAGTTTTGTTTGTCTTCAAGAGATAGAATCGTACTACAAAAAATTATACAGAAATATTTCTTTTAGCACCATGCTGAGTGGTAACCTGCTTGTTAACTTTTTTTGTTCCGTCCTTTTGTAAAAAATATTTGGGTGTTATATTTTTATTCATCATCTGCCTAGCCTTTTCCCAACTATATTGGGATCGGCTTCCATTCTAACCGGATGCAGCTAAATACCAGTATTTTACATTGAGCGACTGCCTTTCTGACCTCCACAACCCAGTTAATACTAATACCCTTTGGTAAGACTGGATGTCAGACGTTAAGGTCACTGACTACCTGTAACGACTACCAAAGATCTATATATGCAGGCATCCGGGACCAACAGTATATGGTGCTTTCCGAGGCACGGATGAAACTCGGTAGGTAATGGGCGGCCACCCATCCACAGATCGACCTAGGCAAGCGCAGCTTAACCTAAAGATCGACCCGAGTGTCAGTTGTTATTAAGCCACGAGCTCCTCATGTGTGAGTGTTATATTTTTATTGTTGTGTCAATTTTAACCGACTAAAAAAAAAGGAGGTAGTTCCCCAATTTGGTTGTATTTTTACCTTCTCGTTTCTATTCTTTGCCAGTTTTAAAACGACTTTGTATCTAGGATTAAACAAAAACCCGGATATAAATGAAATATCTAAAAGCACGCAGAGCTATCAAGGCTGTAAACTTTTATATTCTCAAATGATTTATGACGTTATGAAATATTAATAAGATATATCATAGTCGTGCTAAAGCGAAAGTTATGCGAGGGCACGGTGACTTAATAACTTAACATAACATTTCACGCTTAGGTTTGTCTGTGGATGGGTGACCACCCATTAGGTATCGAGTTTTAAACTGTTGGAACCGGCTCTCATTTGTAGATATTTGATAGTCGTAATAGGAGTTCAGTGCTCTGAAATAGGGGATCGGACCAAAAAAAACAAATTCGTCCCTCAGATAGTTTTCCAAAAAATTATCGAACACATATTTCTTCTTTTTTCACGTAAACAAACAATGAAGACGATACAGTGCTTTGACAACTCGTGTGACGTCATATTCTTAGACATTAGTATGACATTTATTAGCGGTTAGTGACGTTACAAGCTCCCACTCAAATGTTTGATGCGTTTTATGTTCGTCAATTTTTATTCATTTGATAAAACAAAAAATACGTTTTCAATATTTTCGATAATCTGACAGACGGACTAATTAGATTCATATTTTTTTAAATCAGTAAACTAGGGAAGGTCTGACAGCCGGGACCAACGGCTTAACTTGCTTAACACACGAAGGAAACTCGATGTGTAAACTGGGTCGATCCACCCACCCATAGACCAACCAGACAAGCGTAGTTCCCGCACTTTCATATTCTGCAGTTTAATTTGTGTAGTCAAGTAAGTGATTGCCCAACATTTGGGTCGGCTCATCCTTGGCACTTCACATTACGTATCTATAACGAAATCTAGTTTCTACCTCAGTCATAGCGTGATAGGTCATACAAGTCAAATTACAGTTTACTGGCAAACAGATATAAATTGTGATGAGCTATTGTTTTAAAGAGCTTGTTTTGTCTTCTTACGCTCTTTCTTATGTAGGTTGAGGTCGGATTGAAGTCTCATCGAATCCATACAGATTTACAAACAGCAGAATCATTTTCACTACCTATTATAAAAAAAGTCTGTCCTGTTCACGAAAAAGCTCAAAAACTACTACACCGTTCTCGCGGAGGGTTTAAGGGGAAATTTAACGCGGGCATTAGCTAGTAAGTTTTCAAACTGACATGGAGCTCATGGCTTAAAAATAACTAGCAGTTATAGTATTGTGACGTCATCGTCGGACTGTCAAGTCATAGGTCTTTAGTTCAAACCTAAGTCACACACCTCTGATTTTTCGTATTTATGTCGGCGTCGGCCCTTGCGGGCCTTCTTCATGTTGCTCTTTGAGGCGCGCGTGGAACACGAACGCGCCGTCGACAGGGCCTGTCGTCGTCATAAGACGGACGAACGGCGAGCTAGCCCATTACTCACCGTGACGAGAGGTTCTCTCCCTCTCACGTTCCGCCACCTCCTTCGCTAGCATCACTGCTTCACAGAAGGAGGCGACGGCGTCCCATTCCTCCTCGCCCCGGACCATGGCTTGCACCAGGACCGGGCGCGAGAGAACGCCGCCTAGTCAGAGCCCTTGAGCAGCATAACATGAACTCACGCCATTTTTTTCTCATTACAGGTGGAGACAACAGGAGAAGGTGAAGAAACCAATAGCACCAGTAAACACAACACAGGAAACCCTCAGGTCGACTACCTCTATGACCCGAATCTGCCCAGAGAACTGAACGGGTACAACTTGTCTGACTACCCATTTCTTGGATTGGTGCCAAAGCCGGAGACCATTGACTTCAAGTGTGATGGTCTACATGATGGGTTCTATGCTTCGATTGCTCATAAGTGTCAGGTAAGACAAAGTTAAACTTATATTGATACTGTTAGACTGCATTATCCCACTGCTCGGTAAAAGCATGATCTCCCCATGACTTCCAAGGCCAATGTAGACTGGTCGCTAGTCGTGTCCAAGTCGATCCGCCTTTTGGCTGTATCAAGCTCCAAAAAAGGTTCTTTTGGCGCACAACTCGGTAGTTGGGCCCAGTCCAGATAATTATAATTATTTAAGTTTTTTACTATGGACTGCGCTTCATTGGTCTTATGGGTGCCTTGGAATTATCACCATAATCAGCTCTGGCAACTGGCATCAGGGGGCCCTATCAGAATACCATCATCATTTGAGCCGAATAACGTCTACTGCTGGACAGGTATCACATCCAGCGGATCTCTGCAACCCTCCCTAGGACTTTATTTTTAATCTTACACCACCATGCTGTTTCCTTTTCAACAATATTTTTTGTTATTGTTCAAGACATTTTTTTTATTTTCTTTTTTTTATTTTCTATTTTTTTATTTCTTGCTTTTAAAGTTTACCATCACTTTTTCAAAGCTCTTGGCTTAATAAATGCGATGTCAAAACTAATAGTAATTCGGTTGTTAGACCAAAATAAAAATCACCCCCCGTTTTACCAAAACATAAAATAAAAGCAAGGGGAAGGTTGCGGGGATCCGCTGGATGCGAGACGCACGGGACCGTTAACGTGACGAACACTTGGTTGGGACCAATGGTTCGTCACGTTAAACGGTCCCGTGCCTATGTCAAGCAGTGAACGTCTTTGATGATGATGATGACATAAAATCAAAATTGATAAAGTTTCAATGTTTCTTCTACTGATAACGACCTCATCATTTTCCAGCTTTACCACCACTGCCTGTATGGTACCCGTTACGACTTCCTCTGCGCTAACTACACAGCCTTCGACCAGAAGACATTCATCTGCCAGTTCGTGTCCGAAGTAGACTGCAAGAATTCTATGAAATTCTTTAACAGGTTAGTACTATCACTTCATATAAAACAAAGTCCTCCGCCGCGTCTGTCTGTCTGTTTGCGATCAACTCAAAAACTACTGCACCGATTTTTATGCTGTTTTCACCAATGAATAGAGTGGTTCTGGCGTCTATCCACACATCTGCGGACGCATCTGTTGACGTAAGCGGACGGTTTACAGACGCATCAGCCGATGTGTAGAGGGACATTTACGAACAGTACGTCATGGATTCGAACCCAGACAGGTGCATTATTTTTTGTAATTTATTTCATCACCACTGCGCTCAAAACGGTGTAGGAAAATATCTTGAGGAAACCTTCATATCGTTACGTCTAACAACCTGCACTGGGCACGTGTAGTGGATTAAAGCCCATCCCTCTCCTAGAGGGGAACCTGAGTACCTGCCGTGGGTACATTCTAGGCTGATGATGATGGTCCTATAATAATGAATAATCACGGAAGGTATCCTGTAAGCCCCGTCGGGGCCGCGGGTTGTATGTACACTAGTTATCGCGGCCTCGACATAGAGGGCTAAGAAGGAACATGGGTGGTTTTTAGTCAGTAGAAGTCTGACACTCCCTTTCGCTCTGCCCAAGAGCGGGAGGGGTTATTCGATGATTTTCCACCCGCCGAAAAAAAAAAAAAAGGTATCCTGTAAGCGACAGTTTAAGTTTGTTCTCGAAAGTAACACGGCGTGTATGACCAGATGTATGAATGTGGTCGAGGTGTATGTAAGGATCGTAGCAGTTGGCGTTCTGTGGTTTCTACCTTTGGGAAAAAGCTAGAGGTTATGCATGTATGTACATTAGCTATAATTTATTCACATCTTGATTTGTAAAACCAAGCACATCTAAGTCACGATGCAGCTGTGTTGAAAGTACCATTCCCTTTTACTTTGTACCAAGGTCTGTTTGTGCACAAGTTATTTATTTTATGTTCTGACTTCGTTTACGTGGTTTTTTATAGAGATAGGTATACTCAATCGGAACCAGATGACATTAATATTATTCGCTTGAAGTAAATCAATTTATCTATCTATCTATAAAGGGTGTAAAAGTACCCTTAACGCAAACGAAAGACACTTGTTTTACCCACCACTGCGATCATTTTTTTGTTCTAGACCATACCTGGGAACCCCCTAGTTACGGAGATATTGGGGGTCAAAGATCCAAATTTCACACAGCTGTTTTTGTAAATACTAGTTTTTCAGGTTGTAACTTTACTTAAATAACCTCCATGACCCTTTTACTATTTAAAGCATCCACTAGCACAATGTTTTAACAGTGCTACATTGAGTTTTACCGTAAAATGTAATTTAAGACCTCAAAAAAATTTCATTTCCCAGCAAAAAAAATTGCGTAGGGGTACTTAGTTTGATGTACAGAATGCTTTGTTGACGTATGTGTGAAGGGTTGATTTACACCCTGTATAAAAGGCAAAGTTGACTGACTGTGGATCAACGCACAGGCCAAACCCTTTTTTTTGGGGGGGTTTTGAAATCATCAAATAACCCCTCTCGCTCTTGGGAAGAGCGAAAGGGAGTGTCAGACTTCTACTGACTAAAAACCACCCATGTTCCTTCTTAGCCCTTTATGTCGAGGCCGCTGTATCTCTTACAACAACCTGACTTGAAAACCTTGCAAAATGCAGCCGATAGGCCGTCTGAGTGTTACAATCAGTCTACAATATTATCACGTACTATAGAACCACATTCTATAAACTAGATTGCAATGCGGTCTAGTAATTCTAGGAAACAACAGAGTACTAATTGTTCCTAGGTTGACCACGACGATAATATTGTTAAGATCTATCGTCAGACCTATATTGAGACGTATGAAAGAAGAAGACATAACGTGTGTAGACATGTATGTGTATGTGTGTGTGTGTGATATGTGTGTGTGTCAAATAAATTGGCATAACTGCCCTCATCTCAATTTATTTGGGGTCGGCGTCTAAGAATGATGACGATTCTTCCAAGTCTAACAAACAACACCAAATAACAAACAAAACACAACAAAACAAACGAACAAATTTATTTTCCATTTCAGAAACGACGCCCTCTACCAAGCCACGACGACCACCACGCCAGTCCCACCGCCCACCACGACCACCACGACCACCACAACCCAGCGTCCCCCACGCCCTGGCCGTCGGCGACCAGCCTACAGATATGACTATGACGATGATGACTATTACTATTCGAGGGATGACTATGATTATGAAGACAGGTTAGTTTGTTTTTAGTTTTTTTTTGTTGAGAACTGAATGCCTCGTTACTAACTATAATTGCCGGTAAAAAAAAATATGAAACAGAAGAAATCTCTTCCCTTAAAAACCTAACTTATTCTTTATCCAGTGTGGAAAAGAGATGGTGACTAGACATCCTGTATAGTTCTGTCACGTTTCCACACTGGAATAAGATGAAGTTTGGACTGTTTCCTGATCTTCCTATTTTTTGTATGCACTCATGAAGATGAAATGAGAGGGAACGCAGCTGTGTAACAAAGGGAAGACTTTTAAAAACAATAGAGACGTTTACTGACTTTAAAAATATGATTTTTATTAGTTGTCCGATTATCGAAAAATATTGTATACGTATGTTTTGTTTTATCAAATCAATAAATATTGGCGAAGATAAAACGCGTAAAAGATTTAAGGGGGGGGGTTGTGACGTCACTTACCGGTGAAGAATGTTATACTAATGTCTTAGAAAATGACGTCACACGAGTTTTTAAAGCTCTATATCGTCTGCATTGTTTGTTTATGTGAAAAAAGTAAAAATATGTGTGCAATATTTTTTGAAAATCTATCTGGCGGATTTAGATTTTATTTGTTAAATACCCTATTCATAAACCCGCTCGATATTGATAATAAGTTAGGTAGTGAAAATAAATGAACCAGCTTTT
Source organism: Diarsia rubi (assembly GCA_932274075.1). Classification (NCBI taxonomy): domain Eukaryota; kingdom Metazoa; phylum Arthropoda; class Insecta; order Lepidoptera; family Noctuidae; genus Diarsia; species Diarsia rubi. The sequence goes on along the minus strand of OW026440.1, from coordinate 1,307,414 downwards.
ATTTCAATTAGACCGTTACAGTCACTTTTGAATTAAAATCCAAATCAAAAGTCAAAAATTAGTTCGATAATCAGCATTATTTGAAGTGGCAGTCCCCCAAAACGCCCACGTTTTAGCTGGAAAGAAGAAGAAGCAGAACAAACTCCCCAGCAACACATCTGTCTGCTAGTTCTGTTCTGAATGTTAGCAAAACAAAGAAAACGAAGCTACAGTCACAAGGCGTAATGACTTGTGAAAGTGCTGTAATTCAAATAAAGTGCTGTATTTCAAAAGATAATTCGATGTTTGCAGAAGGAGACCTAGACCACGTAGACCTGGCAAGAAGAAGCGACCAGCTGTAGACGATTACGAAGACGATAGGTATGTAACAATAAAAACAAAAGTGACAGCAAGAATTTTTCAAGCTTTTAGATTTATAGCCTGTATTCTGGATAAGGTAGGAAGTTTGAAAGTGGCACCTGTTGCAGAAAAGTTGAAAGGAAGTCGTTTAAAGTGATACCACGAACTTTCGAAGTTTCATGATTTATAGCCTGTCTTGTGGATAAGGTATAGTGTAAGGGAGTTTGAAAGTTGAAAGGAAGTCGTTTATCTTGGTACGGTCATGTAATAAGGACGGATAAAACGCATGTGACTAAAACAGTGATATATATAGATGGAGAGGTAGAGGAAGGCCAAAGAAAAGATGAATGGATTGTGTGAGGAATGATAATGAATGAGAAAGGAGTAAATGCCACCGTGACGTCTAACAGGGAAAAGTTGAAGAAGGAAGGAAACGTGTCGCGTCGACACCAAGTAGAATGGGACTGGAAGATGATGATTGTGAATACGGTATGTACAGAACCGGGAAGTGTGGCAGAAAAAAGGGAAGGCCTATACTCAGCAGTGGGTGATGATGATGGTGATTGTGCCAAAATAAAAAAATAACTAAAGACAAAGACACGGTTGGCGCAGTGCAAATATGTGTATGGCCTACAGATAGTTGTTGCGAGCTTGAGTGTTTGTGAATGTGAGTTTAAATGTTTGTACACGAAATTCTTAGTAAAATTACAATGATAACTTATTGCAAAAGCAAGAACTTTTATGGTAACTAGCCTGTACTTTACCACCCTGAGCCCTACCTATTATTCTACCTTATTTTTCTCTTGGTTGTTCTTCTCCTCTGGATATTTTTCAAATTTGCTGTCTAGGGTATTTCGTAACCCACTGTCGCACTGACATTACCATGCAAATAGCGGCAATAGTAGTAATACTTTAGAAGATTGTCATTGCGTTCACGTAAGAAAATACTTGCAAAAGTATAAAATTTATGAGTAATAATAATCTTTTAAAACCTTTAGTAAAGTATTATTTGCATCAAATAACTCCTCCAGTAACTTCCGCTCTGAGCAGAAGGGAGTGTCAGACTCCTTCTGACTAAAACCATATTCCTGTGTGTTCCTCCTAATGCCCTTTGCGTTCCAGGGCGGAAGTGACTGTTTCTAACAAATTCCGCCAGTTTAGCAGAAATCTATAGATTAGGTACATTATTATTGTCACTCACCAATTTTACTAATATTTCCAGATACGAACGTCGTCCAAGACCAAGGGACGAAGAACCAGAAGACGATTACGAAGAGCGAAGACCTTACGACAGAAGACCAGCGAAAAGACCCGCCTACCCTGAGCGGAGACCATACGATGATGAAGAGGATAGACGCCCTGCAGCCAGAAGACCTAGACCCAGACCCAGGGACGAAGAGGATGAAAGATATATACCTGATGTTGAAGAGAGGCCTAGGGTGGGACAGAGGGATCAAAACAAACGGCCGAGACCAAGGGATGAATATAGGTCTAGGGATGAGGTAAGGCCAAGGGATGAGGTAAGGCCAAGGGATGAGGTAAGGCCAAGGGATGAGGTCAGACCCAGGGATGAAATACGGCCTAGAGATGAAATCAGACCTAGGGATGAAGTTACCAGATCAAGAGATGACGTCATCAGGCCCAGAGATGAGGTCATCAGGCCCAGAGATGAACCGAGAATTGAAGAAGAGGTAATTAGACCAAGAAATCAGGATGAAGTAAGACCACGAGATGAAATCAGTCCCCGTGATGAGATAAGGCCTCGTGACGAAATTAGACCAATAAGACCTAGAGAAAAGTATAAGTCACGTCCCGACATTAAACCGCGAGACGAAATTAGGCCGCAAGATGAATTTAAGCCCAGAGACGAAATAAGACCACGTGATGAAATCAGACCCAGAGATGAAATCAGGCCACGTGATGAGATTAGACCTCGAGATGAGATCAAACCTAGAGACGAACTTCCCCGTGAAAGACCTGAAAGACGACCAATCAGAGAAGAAGCTGAAGAGGAAGTGGAAAAACCAGTCAGACCATCCAGACCGAGAGAGGACAGGTTCTCCGAAGGAAGAAGATATAGAGGAGGGACCCCTTTTAAAACTAGGGATGAAAGACCGTACACAAAAACTGACTTTGTCCCAAGACCATACGACGACAGGAATGAGGAGAAGAGAGATGTGCCAACGGCACCAGAAACTCCAACGTCTTCAGGTACTCTTGTCAAGCCAAATGGACATGGTATTTTCGGACAGCCACGAATGCCTCCAAAGATCAAACGACCAGTCCCAATCACCGAAAAAGATAAATATGACTATGTACCAGTAGTTACTACAAAGGCACCTCCGAAATTAGACGATGATGAGTACTATGATTATGAGGAAGACGATACCAGTAGACCATCGTCTTCTGGAAAGTCCAGCACTGTACAGAAAAGACCAAAGCTTGAGCCGGTTGAAAAGGAAAGGTTTAAACCTACGAGACCTCATTACCCAGGCAAGGGAAGAAAGACTAAAAGACCAATTGATTATGAAGATGAGGAGGATGTTTATGATGAACCAGTGAAATCACAAAAGTATACCTACAATCAGAGGGTTAAAGAAGAAAGAGTCAAACCAAAACCAGTACCAGCAGATGATGAATACTACGATTATGAGGAGGAAAAGAAAGAGAAAGAAAGATTTAGAGCAGGAGAAGACATTACAAGCAAAATTAAAGACTTGCGACCCAATGTCAAGGTAGTTAAACGTCCTTTTTTACCCTCTAGGGGTGGAAGCCCGTACCTTCCCCGCGGACTACAACCCGTAGCGGGAAGGGATGTCTCAGCACCACTTAATACCACCCCGAAACCTACCACCACTTCTCTTAAACCTACAACTACGCCTATCCCCACGACTACCTCTCCTACTACAACCACTTCGACCACGACCACTACGACTACTACACCTAGCACTACTATTACAACAACGACAACTACAGAAAAACCAACAACAACAGTCACAACAATAACAACAGAAGACCCAAAAGAAGAATATGAGGAAGAATACTACGACGAAGAAGACATAGATTACGATAAAAACAACAAGAAAGAAACTACAACAGTTTATGTTACACAACCATCAACTACAAGACCTACAACTACAACGACAAGAGCCACAACTACAAGAACGACAACAACAGTATCCCCAACAACAGAAAAACCAACAACACCTGAACAGAAAGCTAAAAACTTAGCTTCACAAGTTTTACGAGTCTACAACGACAATTACGAAGCAATTCGTGGCAAACTAGAATCTACATTATCTCCTGGTGATTATATAAAACCGTACTTAGCTACAGCTACTCCGCTAGCAGATAATCCATACAGGCCTTCAGATTACAAAAAAGACATAAAACCAAGGCCAGAAATATCAAAGCCTTATACAGCTACAGGGAAACCTTTACTACCAGAAAATATTTCAATCAGACAAAATCTTGCAGACAGTATAGAGAATGACTACGATGTCAGGCTAAATGAAGCACTAAACCCTACTCTGCCTGTAAGTCGAGTACCTTCAGGGTTTGTAATACCTTCAGATAGGGATTATACTTTCTCCAGATTTAGGAATAATCTACAACCAGCGGATCCACAGTACGCAGCATCAGATAATTACCAAGTTCGTAAACGACCTCAGGTATCTGGAGTCAGCATAAGAACACCGTCTTCGTATTACCTACATCCTCAAAGACTGGTGTATCAAGAAGACCCTTCTCATAGGTATCCAAGACAGCTTTTTTATAGGTCTGTAGATTTTTATTAGTGATAATTGGCGTATGAAAACTTGTAGGGTAGTTGAGGGTCCGATGGTAAAAGCAACGGTTTAGAAATTCAAGTATTTTGATCACGACATATTGGGATTTAAATTCAATATTAAAAAGGAAAACCGAGGTCTTCTTCTACTGAGTATGTCGATGACAATTCAAATTGAGTCAGCCCAAAATATGGAGGCAAGTTTGGCACTTTCAGTAGCGTCTATCAGCTCCTGTGTTGTTCAAAGAACGGGACACGATATCAAGAGTCTCATAATTTGTGGGGCAGAGTCATCTATGAATCTCCATATTTTTTACAAAATAACTGTCGATTATGGATTTATTTTAAACTGAATTTGTAATAAGGTGACATTTTCGATTCGGCTACATTATAATGATCAAGAATAGGTACTCAACTATTATTAGTGCATAAAAAGATCTCATGAGCTAAAGAATTATGCATTAAAAAGTCGCAGAAATAAGCCTAAGTAAAGATTTTTTTTGTTTGTTTATGTTTTTTTTACAAAAAAATCGTTACAAAGTCGGACAATTTTGTTGTAGCCAACAAAAAGTATTCTAATATCCTACAGGTTTTCGTATAAAAAAGTACATTAAATGATAAGACAATTAATAAAAAATACATTATGTTAATAAAAAAGAAAACATTATCTGTGTTCGAAAAATTGAGAGACCACTGCCAATTTTTTAATTTATAAAAAAAATTAAAAGAAAAATATTTGTGTAAAAAATACTCTAAGTTACCTGTAGCTTTAAGAAAAATTCAAGTGTGTTTGTTATTGAGGAAAAAAAAATACATGTTAATATAGATAACTGTGAACTGTGGGTGTTTAGGCACGAGACATTGTCGACTTTAGACAAATATGTTTTAATAAAATGTGACTTAGGTGACCAAGTCTTAACGTGGCTGGAAACTTTTCTTGGTTTTTTTTTTCTCGATTACACACACACTCAAAATATTTGTACATTTTATAAATACCTACGATCAACATTTTTTTTATTTTGTACGCAATAGTTTTAAGGAGACTTTCCTATATTAAAAAACTATGTAAAATACTTTTGTGTTTTATTTTAAATAGATAGATTTCTAAATTCTTTCAAAGCGGTCATTTTAGGCAACCTTTTTTTTAAGAGTGTGCCTAATCATCTAATGACTCGTCCCGCTTTGGGCAGAGAGCAGCGTCAGATTTCTACTGACTAGAAACCACCAATGTTCCTTCTAAGCCCTTTTGTGTCGAGGCCGCAGTACTTCTTTTGTACAACACGCAGCCCTGACGGTATTTTAGGCTCCCTGGGACTTTGATGTCTATGTCGAGCAAAATATTTTTGGTCCCTGATGTAAATTGGCTACGTACTTTGTACTCACTTACTTTGTACTCTTAAAAATTCACAAAAATGTTATGTTATTTTAAAGAACTAACACGATGTGTGGAAAAATTATTTAAAAAATGGCTTAGTTTTAACTGATTTTAAATCACGTGTTAGACAAAGACAGAGCTATACAAACGTGACGTCATATTTCATACCGCCATAGTGACGTCACGGTTACGTAGTACAAATAGCCGTTTCGTGCGACAAGGATAGAAAGTGCCTCCACCAAAAAACTTCTAAAGCATGTAACTAGTACATTTTTTTCATATTTTTTTTTACTTTTTAAAATTAGTTTTAAAATTTATACTATTGTTTTTTGATTCTTGTATTGTGGTGGCTTTTGGTGAAATTAATTTTTAATTTCACCAAATAAAATAATTATTATTTTATTTTATTTATTTACATCGTGCTATTTCTGTTCGTTTTTTGGAATAACTTAACATTTTCGTGAATTTAAACAGTAGTCAAATAGCAAAGTGTAAATCTTTGACAGTTGTAACCGATAGTGGGCCGAAAGTTTGATAACCAGTCTTACCAATGAGTGTCCCCTTACCCCTGTACCAAATGTGTTATAGAGGTCAAATACTCACTCTCTCGTTGTAAAATACTGATATTCAGCTGCATCCTCCAGTTGGATTGGAAGCTGACCCCAAAGTTGTTAGGAAAGGGCTAGGATGATAATTAGGCTTCTTATCAGACAGCAACTCATCTGATGTGAAACGATGACTTGGCCTAGGATGTACGCTTCACATTATCATCATTTCATTCCCTAAAATACGGCGGTTTGCCATAATCGCCACGCTTAGCAAGCGGGTTGGCGATCGCAGTACGGTCGATACAAAAGCACAGAGAACGCTGCTGCCCATTTTCTGGTAAGTCCCTTAGGCGGTTTGCACATGGAGCAACTATTGCAGCAACTGGCAACTAACTGGCAACTTGTGGCTTACATAATATTTAGAGTGGACTGCGCACACATATCAACTCGAGTTTCGAGGTGATCGTCAACAGTTTTCAGTTGCTGTAATCGATTACTAAGTTAGTTCATAATTGCCGCAACTAGCTACTGTTAAATATTATACCGTTTTTTAAAGTTGCTCGTTTGTTTTTTTTCTTACGTTCCCTCGTCACACTAAACGCTGATCGCTGCGTTGATTGCCATAAAATTGCGGTAACCGTTATAGCAACTAGCAACTAGTTTCCTAAAACTTTTAAAATGTTTATAGTTGCCTCAACTTAAGTTGCTCCATGTGCAAAGCGCCTTAGTCGCCTATTCCGACACCCTCGGGAAGATATAGGATTGTGCTATTCTTTACGTCCGACACAACACGGAACGGATGTACGAGGCGCCATGGAATTCACTATGAACTTGGAAGAGATCTGGAGGCAATAATTATACAGGCAGCGGGTTGTTCACAGGTTATCGCGGCCTCGACACATAGGGCTAAGAAGGAACATGGGTGGATAGTACCTAGTCAGTAGAAGTCTGATACTCCCTTTTGCTCTGTCCAAGAGCAAGGGGGGGGTTGATGATTACCCACCTAAAAAAAACAAGGCAATAATAATACAGGCTTTTTTTGCTTAAAAGGAGGCTCCAATCATCAACTTATTGTTTTCTTGTGGTTTATGAATATTTTTTTTTTAAAATCTAGATTATAATTAATAATCAGGAAACAAAAGCTACAAGTGATTTCATCGACTATTTTACTTTCCCTATCTGCCAAATGGATAATATTTATTAAAATAAAACAACGCTTAGTAAAATAATAAATTGTTCTAAATATATTTTGTTCTAACTTATAACAATAATTACAAACACATACAAATTCTTAAAAATATTACTGTAGGTCCAGGCTTTTTCGTAAGGCATTGCCAATTATTAAGAGGCAAAGCAGAAAGGACCGTTTTTGCTTTTTAATATAATTGTCTTGTATTAAAAAAGTATTTTCAATCATTTTGTTGTTGTAGAGAGTTAATATTTTAAACACGCTAACCTTTAATTTATATTTTAAGGGTCAGCATTTTGGCTTAGCAAAATAAGTGTTAAAAAGACTCTTTTCTATAGCGAGAGAAAAATAGCAATCTTAAATGACGACAAAACCTTTGTCTACTCTGAGAGAATCTATCTTATCATATTTTGCATCTTCCTCTTTGTGATTGAAATTGCCTTACAAAAGTAGCTGTTATCTTAGATTCCATAAAACTTAATCTATTTAAGGCACAGTACATACATTGTTTTACAAAAATACAAAATTAGAATATTATTATTATCTCATAAATAGAAATTGGAATAATTGTGAAAAACTAGTAGACATTATTTCACGTTAATTAGGTTTTTTTATTTACAGCAAGTATATTGAGGTTTTAACAACAAATTAAGTAAATTATCTATGATTTTCATTTTGGTCAAGATCTTATTAAGATCTAAAAGTGTTTTAGTTATTTGACTACAGGGCCTTCATGACCTATAAAGACATAATTTTACACCATTATTTTACCACCGGTTACTAAAAACTTAAAAAGAATGTCAATAATACGATATTTCACCGAAAAAATCTAATAAGTCCGTCAGATAGATTTTAAAAAATAATGGTCACGTATTTTTTTCTTTTTTGACTTAAACAAAAGATGAAGGCGATAACACAAGGTTTTTGGGATTTTGTCACAAAGTTAGTACTTTTTTACTCACAAAGTGAAGTCAAAAGCCCCCACTCATGATCTTTGACACGTTTAATTTTCGTCATTTTTTATTAATTTGATAAAACAAAAAAGTCGTATCCAATATTTTTCGACAATCTAACAGACGGACTAATTAGATTTTTTTGGTGAAGTACCTATTTTGTCAAAATGAATTAATTAAGATTAAAATATCACCGATTCTTAAGCTATTTTGATTGGCTGTATTTTATTTGTTGACATCACAGCCATTGGAATATTTTGTGCTGATTTATAAAGCAATATCTTGACAGCTCAAAGGTTTTGAGAACTCGTTTTTAAGCAAAAAAATAGATTTGTTTTCATTTTAAAGTTTAAATGTCCATGGAGTTTCTTGACCATGTTTCTCTATAGAATTCCACACTTTGGAATGAGCAACTACACTTCAACAACTTCTTCACGTCGAGAACATATCTTTGCTCAGTAATGGAACAATACCAGACAGATATTTTATGATGCCATTCAATTCTCAGCTTTACTCTGCTGGTGGTAGACTTCCCATCCGATCTAGAAGCCTATATTATCCAGCAACCTACATACCTTTAGGTGGGCAACCAAACACACTAAATCCAATTACTTTTAAACCTTAACCAGTAACCAGGCAATCAGAAACTAGAACTCTCAACCTGACTCTTAGATCTATTCTTCAACCAGCTTTCAGGAACTCCACTAGAATCTTCGCTAAATGCTCCATTCGGCACTCCTGTCTTTGTGCCCTGGACTTCCTTTTGGTCTGCAGGTTCTTCACGATGGAACAGCCTATTGATAGGGAACTGGATGAAGTAGAAGACGAACGTTGAAGTCCAGATAAGAATCTGGTAGAGGCAGACCTGCCACCAGGTCATGATGCCGAAGATTCCGTACAGCCAGCGATGGGAGAAGAAGTAGATTGAGTAGTAGCTGGAAAAGAGATATTAGACATATTGTTATTATTTCACTATAGCAGAATGATTTTATCGTCTTTTGATGGCCTACAGATTAAAACAAATATCATGATCAACCTTTTTATTGAGATTAACATTGTTAGACTGCCTTGCTGATCTAGTGATCATAGGTCCAGCAAAAACGTGTGTGTGTTGTGTTTTTCAATCAGGAATTTCTCTGTAACAGCTACAGAGCTGAATGTAGCAGTAGGCTCGCCCCCGATTATATGGGACTTACACAGAACTGGCCCAATGTTGGAAATCCAATGAGTAAACCTCTGCCTAATCCGTCGGGGATTACAGGTGTGATGTTATATGCAACTACACTAGACCCAGGAGGTATTAAGAACTAAGAAGTGTGGAACTCTCTGCCATCTGTGTTCCCTCCCACATTTACCCGTCTACCTTTAAACCAAGAGTGAACAGGCATCTTCTGGGCACGCTCGTTCCATCATAGACCTCCGCCTCCATCACTTTCCATCAGGCGTGATCAAGGTCAAGAGCAGGCCCATTTCGCAATGAGAACATAAACCAATCTTAAAATTTTTGTGAAAATTTGTGAGGAGGTTTGTTCCTCTGTCACGCTAAAACTATTTTTGCTGGTTTATCGCCTGGATGAAGACATAGGATACTTTTTATTCTACTAGTATGATCTCTTGGGGCATTACCAACCTTCATGCGGGCGAAGGCACAGTCATAAGCTAGTAATATTATATATACTCACACAATAGCATACAGAACTCCCGCTCCACCAACCAACCACAGTTCCAGTTTGAAGTTCGTGGGATGTCTCCTAGCCAGCAGCACAGTCTCCACCAGTACCACGATGGTGATGTTGGTGTGGACGCAGTGATTGAACCACCACGGCACTAGCTGGTCGTAGACTTGGGGGAAGACCAGCTCACGGTCTATCCAGTAGACGGTCCAGAACATTGAGGTAATGAACTGGAAAAGAAGTAGTAAGGATATCAAAATCAAATTCAAAACTCACTTATTCAAACTAAGCTGATAATCAGCACTTTTCGAACGTCAAAATTTACTTTACTTTACTTATTTACAAGAGACAGTCTCCCAAAACCTTCCTAGGGGGGGTTTCCTTCCTTTCCTTCGACACTTCCTAGCGCTGAAAAAAGAAGTGACGGAACAAACTCCCCAGCAACACATCTATCTGTTGGGTTGGTTAGAAGAACCAGACTCGATCGACTCGAAGTTGATGACTACAGACACAAATTTTAATCAATAATTAAAAGTATGTAAAAATAAAAAAAGACAACACATCAGTCAATCTTGGAGAAAGCACATAGAGTTTTTTAAAGTCGTCTTTCCACATTGTTTTCATTTAATTAGTAAATGATTGATTATACTCATGATAACAAACAACTTTCCCAAAAGAAACATTTTTTTATACTTATTCACTGTTATTCCAATAACACAACAACCGTATGAAAATCGAAAGAGCTTAAATATTTTTCCTTGGAAAAGTTGTTTGTTATTTTAAGAATGATCAAATGTGTAAGTATCGTATATTAACTACTAGTAAATTAATAGTCACCATGTATATTCTTACCATGAATCATGTACTTATTCAAGATTTTGTAACAATATTTTTTGATTAAGAGTGTCCATAGAGATCTTCGCCCTGCATAGCTATTCACAAACAATCAAATCGAAACCCAATCGAACACATCGTTTGTCTACATCGCTCACTTTCATAACGCCAAAAAAAAATAGACATACGACTTGTCGAAATCGAAGTCGAATCGAAGCGTTGTGAATAAGGGCCTGGAATGGGCAACTACAGTACTACCTATCATAAGTTATTTTGTCTTGTGACTGTTACTGTAAACCTGTCTAGTTTTCCAACAAAAGCTGTAGAATTTATAGAAGGATCCAGAGCGATCAAAGCGACCTCGAACAACTTAATCATCCCATTTCAGATAATCTTTCTATCTATCTCTGATTCAAAATCAGTATCTCTGATCTAAAGCCTCATTTACGGAGACGCAGGGCGTCGCGCGGCGTGTTTTGCGTTTTTAATTAAGGTACATGGGGATGTATGAAAACGTTAACGATTTCAAACAACGATTTTTCGAGAAGCAATTTTTCGCTTATAATGCAGCGTTCGTTGCGGTGGCCCGCCTCTCAGTAAATTAATACAAAAGCACGCGACGAGCCTTCTGCAGGCGCCACGCGACGCCCCGCGTTACGCGGGGCGTCGCGTAGTGCGTCGCGGGCGGTTTATGCGGCCCTATTAGATATTTAAAAAAACTTATTAGTCCATCAGATGGATTTCCAAAAATCACGGACACTTATTTTTCCTTTTTTTACATAAACAAAAAATAAAGACTGTATCGTCTTCGAAGACTCGTGGGACGTCACATCGCACTGCAATTTTTTACCACTTAGTGACATCAAAAGCCCTCACTCATGATCTTTGACGCGTTTCATCTTATTTAATTTTTATTAATTTGACAAAAGAAAATACTTGTATCCAACATTTTTCAATAATCAAACTGACACGACCAAACAGAATCATATTTTGTTTAATCAGGAAACATTCCTATTGTATGCTAATTTGGCGTAATAGCTGTAGAAACAATAAATACTGAATATGCTATGCTTCTGCTAAACTTACCAGGGTCAAAGGCACCACCAGCCCCTTGAACAGGAGATCCGTCAAATACTTCAGTTTCCTCCCCAGAGGAGACTCGTGACGATCTAGCCACTCCATGATATCGTACCCCAAGGACATCGTCAGGAAGACGGTCTGGAACATCTGAGAGGAAGAGAAAAACGCTTTTTCATTACTCATACTCTGAAAGTAGGTCATAACATGCCTGCGGAGCGGGTTGAAAGTACTACTTTTCAGCCTTACGGAGAATCACTTTCAACTGACAGCTGTAAAATTATTAAAAAAAAAACTTTGTTCATTTTCACATTTTTATTGAATCATGTTCCAACTTTTTATACAGCCACTCAATTCAAGCGCGATTTAAAAAAAATAGATTTAAACTAATGACTCTTTCATAATTTAGTTTTAACTATTTCTCTAAAATAACAGATTTCGACAAAATGTTTGCAATTTTTTTTAATGATGAACATGAAAAATACTGGCTGTATAGCTGGATGACCAGAGGACAAAAAAAAGTAAGCGGGAAAGCGACAACATCCGATCAACACTATTTTTTTCTTTAGTAAATTGATAATTTATGTTATTTTTCTCGTATTCGTAATGAAAAGCACAGTGTTTACCTCGGGTAAATTACTTATTTAGTCCCTCAAACTATTAGCGCCCTCACTACTAACCCCGTCTCGGGACTAAATAAGTAATTTTCGCCCCTTGGATAACAATGTACTATTTCATTACTCATACATTTTTTTTAATGATGATCATGAAAAATACTGGCTGTGTAGCTGGACGACCAGAGGTACAAAAAAATAAGCGGGGAAGTGACAACATTCGATCAACACTCATTTTTTCACTAGTTACAACAACACTCGTTTGTTCTTAATTTCCTCGTATTCGTAATGAAAAGCACAGTGTTTACCTCGGGTAAATTACTTATTTAGTCCCTCGGACTATTAGCGCCCTCACTACGTTTCGGGCGCCAAACCCCGTCTCGGCACTAAATAAATAATTTTCACCTCTTGGATAACATTGTACTATTAATGTCAAGTCAAGTCAAAATATTTTATTTCACATAGGCCTACATGGGCACTTGTAAAACGTCGACATAAAAAAAGGGGCACGGTTCGGGTAATGTTATTGTCATCATCATCTGTCTGCGCTGAGGTTTGCAGAAGTCTTGGTTTTGTTTTGTTCTTGTCAAATTGGTGGGGTGGCTTCCATCTTTGATGCATCTGAACATCTAGATGCTGATGATGCAGCAAAGTATGTAGACGGAGAAAAATAAATTAAATATGTTAACATCATCATCATCATCATCAACAGCCTATTTATGTTCCCACTGCTGGGGCACAGGCCACCTATCTCTTTGAGAGGGAATGGGCTATAATCCACCACGCGGGCCCAGTGCGGATTGGTAGATGTCACATGTCTTCGAATGTTTGGTTCTGAACCATGCCGGTTTCCTCACGATGTTTTCCTTCACCGTTTTGAGAGCAGCGGTGATGGAATAAATTACACAAAGTAATGTGCCTGCGTGGGTTCGAACCCACGACCTACTTAAGTTAGTTAGTTACTTACGTTCGCAAGCCGGGGCCGCCACTACTAGGCCACCGCTGCTCTCAATGTTAACATACACAGTTTTATTAAAATTTCATAGATGATTAATTTGGTTTGAATTTACGAAGTTTTTTGTGCAAAACATGAATATTCATGTAAATGGTGTAGAAGATTTAACATTAAATTGTCAATCATGATTTGCTTTAACAGTGAATAGTAGCAATACTTATTTCACCGAATTAATAAGAATATTGAATATCTTATTCATATTGTAATATATGGATATTTCCAGACCCATTAGAACCTTTTTCATCACTGTTTCTCTATACTTAAACAGTAAAGGAAAGTATTGTGATGAAACAGGCATGTCTTAGAACCGATGCAATTGAAGACATGTGACATCTACCGTGTAGTGGATTATACCCCATCCCCCTCCTAGAGAGGAGTGGGAACATTATAAATGACTAGCGGACGTCACGCGGTTTCACCCGCGTAGTTCCCGTTCCCGTCAGAATACAGGGATAAAAAGTAGCCTATGTCACCCGGGGATAGTGTAGCTTCCCAACGGTGAAAGAAATTTTTAAATCGGTCCAGTAGTTTCGGAGCCTATTCGTTATAAACAAACAAACAAATCTTTACTCTTTATAATATTTGTGTAGATGAATGAGAGAGCAGCGGTGGCCCAGTGGTGTCGGCCCCGACTTACGAACAGTAGGTCGTGGGTTCGAATCCAGGCAGGCGCATTACTTTGTGTAATTTATTTCATTACCGCTGCTCTCAAAACGGTGAAGGAAAACATCGTGAGGAAACCGGCATGTCTTAGAATAAAAAAAAATCGAAGACATGTGACATCTACCAACCCGCACTGGGCACGCGTGGTGGATTATAGCCCATCCCTCTCCAAGAGAGGAGGCCTGAGTCCCTGCAGTGGGAACATTATAGGCTGATGATGAGATGAATAAGAATATTTAATATTGAAATTGTAATAATTTACATTCCCCTTTCACTGGCGCTCTAAGGAAAGACTTAATCTGTGTTTCCCTACCTAAGCCATTTGATTTCTAACGATATTTTAATGATTTCTGTATTCTCTTCGCTAAAGATATTTAGCCTGAAATGTGGCCCAGAGGTGGCGGCCCTGACTTACGAACAGTAAGTCGTGGGTTCGAACCCAGGTAGGCACATTACTTTGTGTAATTTATTTCATCACCGCTGCTCTCAAAACTGTGAAGGAAAACATCGTGAGGAACCTAACCTGTCTTAGAACCAAAAAATTCGAAGACATGTGACATCTACCAATCCGCATGGGCCCGCGTGGTAGATTATAGCCCATTCGCTCTTGAAAAAAGAGAGGAGGCCTGTGTCCCAGCTTAGAACATTAATAGGCTGATGATTTTAAAACACAATTTTATTTTTTTCCGAAAATCTCCCACCTGGACACGAGATTCCATGGCTAGCAGTCTTTAAACAGACTCCGGACACAGACATTTTATTAGATCATGGTAAAACAAACAGCCTATTCTTCCACAAATAAATAACTCAAGCACTAATTACTTTGATTAATCAGTTAGTTAATAATTAAAGGTGAAGCGAGGTCAAATCATGTCTGGGCGCTATCGGTCGGCAGACAAAGTTCACTTGTGTTGAGGACAGACCCGTCTGTCATAGGATGTCGACGTGATAGGGGTTAGGTCACACTGAAAGCGGATACTTGAAGGATTTCGTGTTGAAAATGTTTAGAATCTACACAACATAACACATGCCTGTAATCCCCAATAAATTATTTAATTTTAATTTTTTATTCAGTTATAATTATATTTTCTAATTCTGACTTTATATGTAATTTTAATTTTGCTTGCTTGTAATTTGTGACAATAATTTATAGTCTTTAATTTTCGTCAGTATTCATTTTTTGTTTTTATTTCTTGACATTATTTTTTATTTTTTATTCTTATTTTTGACATTCACTTTTGAATTTAATTTTTTAATTTTTTTTTTTTTTTTAATTTTTGACATTGATAATTTCTGACTTTATTTGTTACTTTGAGTTTTGATTTTATTTTATTTTTTTGTATTAAATTTAATAGTATTTTTAATTGGTGATGTATAGCTCTGTTAGCTTAGATTTAAATTATATTGTGCATGCTGTGGTCTCCTGTAAGTGAAGGAGTACACTTACTTGCTACTTTTGTCGTCCACTATAATTGACATGATCTGTGTATATTCTTTGTTGGGGATCCTAAATAAATAAATAAATAAATAAAATACACCCTTTTTTTGAACGGTGGATAATCATCAAATCACTCCTCCCGGTCTGGGCAGAGCAGTAGGAAGTGTCAGACTTCCACTGACTAAAAACCACCCATGTTCCTTCTTAGCCCTTTGTGTCGAGGCCGCGGTATCTCTTTTGAACAACCTGCAGCCCCGACGGGATATTAGTCACATTTCAGCAGTTAAAGTTAAAGTCCCATGTAACAGGGGGCACGCCTATTGCAGATTTTGGCTACAACTGGAAAATTCCTGATGGAAAAACCCAATCAACACACACTTTCAAAACTGCGACCCCTAAAATAACGAGGTCAGTAGTCTTCACTGAAAAGTGTGAACCTAATGGGGATACAGAACAAGCTGAACATGGTGTTAATGTCTTCAACCCCCTCGTTGTCGGGTTCTTATAGTTTCGCCATGTCCGTCTGTCAGTCAGTCTGTCCGTCCGTCCATCCGCACTACATCTCAAAGACTAACTACTAGAAAGCTGTAATTTGGCATGAATATACAAATAAGTTACACCGACAAAGTGCTAAAGTAAAATATTGAAGATATATATTTTTTTTGGGGTATCTCCAGTACACATAAAAGTTGGGATGATCTTTCCTCTGTGTGGGGTTAGTCGCATTTATAACGAAAGTAAAAGGAAATCTATCACAGCTGAGTAGGTTTTACAATTTTACGAGTAAAATGTACTTGTATGAATGAATATTTTCCTATACATAATGTCCCATACATTATGTATAGGAAAATATGTTAATATGATGAATGATAATAGTGCTGGTCTCAAAACTGCAAATGAAAGTTTGTTTTATTTTTACAATAAAATTCACCGTTCGTAGGCAGGTTGCAGGGTGGATAATCAGTTTAGTAAGTTCGCATATTTTGATGGGCAACTAGGGAACCCTAAATTGTGCATGGTCCGACATGCACTTGGTTTTTCTATATCGTTTTAATCCGCAGAGGACTTTAAATCGCCATTGTTCGCTTAAAACCCGTTTGTAAAAGTAGAAACACAAACACCGTTATTATACCCTCCACAAATCATAAGTGATTTCTCTATATTCAAATTTATTTAAAGTCACCTAACCTCTAAACTCAGAAGGGCTGACCTTGAATCTATTTGTACTATTTAGGTGTGCTTAGAAACTTCTAATTATACACATCGTATTGTTTTGTCTATGTAAATAGACAGAAAGGCATTACAATATCTAAATTCCTAGTTAATTTTGGAATTTCGAAAGTGGATTCTGTACGAAAACTAGATTTATTTTGTTTAGTAGACTGTCTAAGTTACTCTGATTTGTTATGTTATGATAGTATAAAGGTTAGTTGTTAAGGATGCAAAACTTCGGTTTAAAGACATTTATTTCTCAAAGAACAAATTACAGTTCACTTAAAGAGAAACTTAACTAAATTAACAATAGGTAGGTTTACATTACGACGTTCAAGCCATCCAACAGACCGAACAGTAAACACCGAGGTTTATCTATATGAAATACATAACGAAACAGTTCACGCAAAACTTATGTTAACAAAACAAAAATACTCATAAATTTTCTTCGTGCTTAAATGTTGATATTCAAGAAACTGAACAGATTTATGTATATAAAATAACAAATGGTATAAGAATTTATTCCTCATCAAAAATAATTCACATTATGAGAAATCTTAAAAAAAAAATAACATATCTTAAGGTACGGGAATCTAAGTTCATAGTAAAAAGTAACAAATTAAGAGGGTAAGCGACCACAATTTTACAAAACAAATAAGCCAATCACCAACCAAGCAAACATGGAAACAAACTAAAAGTGCTAGATGCATCGATCACTAATTTTTATTAGTGATCGATGGCTAGATGTGACAAAATTACTTCCTCCATCTAACACTGGTGTGATAGTTAATTAATAAATAATAAATAAATTACATGCAAAATAAATAAAAATAAAAATAAGTATATATAACAATAATTAATATTTTTAAAAGTAATTGGTTTACAAATGTTACTAAATAAATTACTTAAATAAACTCGTAATTTAACTTATAAACGCCGAGCGTTCTTCCTGCTATCTCGTACTTTTATCTATGCTGTGCCCGACAGGGTCCATAATTGAGACTGATGTATTCCCTACCAACTGTATACATATGGTACGCAATAAAGAATTGAGAATTGAATTGAGTTAGAAAAAAATACCTCACCGTCACACCAGTGTGACAAAACACTGGCTAGTCAAGTGCATATTTCTAATACCAGCGGTAACAGTCTGCACTATAAATACCAGCACTGTGACATCTATTTTTAACCGACTCCAACAGAAGGAGGAGGTTTTCAATTTGGTTGAATTATTAGAATTTTTGTTTCCTCATAACTCCGTCATTTTTATCAAATGATTTGTTTTTTTTTCTCAAATGACTCAGTAGAAATTTCGACGAAAGTCTGACGACCAAACTTACTAAAGGAAGGCTATCGTATTACCCAGGGTTGTGGAGGTCAGATAGGCAGACGCTACATCTGGTTAGACTGTAGCCTGACCTTAATATAGTTAAGAAAACACAGGCAGATGAACACGCACCGGCTTGAGCTTTGACAAATCAAACGAATGAAGTAGTATCACATCACACTTTTATTATAAAGGCGAAAGTTTGTGAGTGTGTATGTTTGTTACTTCTTCACGCAAAAACTACTGCACGGATTTGGATGAAATTTGATAAACAGGTAGTTTATAACCTAGATTAACAAATAGGATAGTTTTTATCCCAATTTTATATTCCCGTGGGTTGTAGCGGTGAAGCCGCTGGCAACAGCTAGTTTGGACTATTTGTAGGTGTGCGTGACTCATACTGTATGTTGTCATTATTAATTTTAATATTTACTAAAGATAGCA
Organism: Diarsia rubi; assembly: GCA_932274075.1. Classification (NCBI taxonomy): domain Eukaryota; kingdom Metazoa; phylum Arthropoda; class Insecta; order Lepidoptera; family Noctuidae; genus Diarsia; species Diarsia rubi. Next base: position 1,288,926 of record OW026440.1, on the reverse strand, counting down.
CAAGCGTTCTTGTATCCGCGTCTGCCTATCAACACGCTTCCCGCTGGCATTAGACACAGCCCTTATCTTAGACGGAAGAGATAATTACTGTCAAAAATCAATTCCTGTATGTTTTTTCTTTCCTGCATAGAATCTCGCAAGTCAGCCTATGAGAATAGCTTCTGCGTAAACGGACAATCCTGTAGATACTTTGAGCGCAAGGACTCCAACCAGGGCGCACTGGGTTACAGACCTTGCCTTAGGGCGTCACTGGGGAGGTCAACAAATGGAACAGCCTGAATCAGAGAGATCCAGATACAGCTTTTTTTTTTTTTATGGCGGGTGTAAAATCATTGAATAACCCCTTCCGCTCTTGGGCAGAGCGAAAGGGAGTGTCAGACTTCTACTGACTAAAAACCACCCATGTTCCTTCTTCGCCCTCTATGTCGAGGCCGCGATAACCTGTGGACAACCCGCGGCCCCGACGGGCGCCGGCCCTTTCGGGCCCCTCCCATGTTGCTGACATCTCTTTGAGGCGCGCGTGGAACACGAACGCGCCGTCGACACGGCCTGTTTTCGTCGTTAGACGGACGGACGGCGAGTTAGCCCATCACTCACCGTCCACAGGCCCGCGTCTACGGTGGCCGGAGGTCATCGCGAGACCCCTGACGCCCGGAGCGCCTCCCGCGGCGGCTGGGACGAGAGGTTCTCTCCCTCTCGCGTTCCGCCACCTCGCCCCGGACCATGGCTTGCACCAGGGCCGGGCGCGAGATTTCGCCGCTGCCGATCGCCGCTACGAGAACACGGCGGGGCATCCAGATACAGCTGACTACCAGTATTTTACATGGAGCGACTGCCTATCTGACCTCTACAAACCAGTTACTAGTTTACACGATAGCCCTTGGTAAGGCTACACTAAACGGTTTTACGCAACAGCCGATAACCGCTACGGTTATCGCCCCGCTGTCCGCTTGCAGTGCCACCTTATCTAATCGCCCCGCCCTAGATAAGTAGTCGAATTGTATCCGTAGCTCCGATAGTGCGGATAGTGGGACACGCACGTGAACGAACTTTGGTCAGACGATAGTGCGGTTTGATGTCCGGTTCATGCAATTGTTTTGGGATTTTTAGGGTGCTGTCTACATTAAGCGAAAACGCATTTATTTATTTTACTATTTATGTACACACAGTAGACAGCACAGGAAAATAACATACAATAATATATGAGTTTGAAAGGTACTGCTTATTTCTCAAGAAATGTCTGCCAGCAGACAAAAAATGAATAAAAACAATTATTTATTAGTATATGACATGTGTGTTGTGTGTTTATTAGTATAGTTATTATTTATTAGTTAAATATATATTTTTTTTTAATATTTTTTTTTTGTTATTAAAAATAAATGTATGTTGTTTATTTGTTGTTAGGTTCACCCCATTTTACATAGGACTTAAAAAACTGACAAAATGTGTGTGTAGGTACTATTACGAGTAAGTACACCTCTGTCTAACCCTTCTGGGAAAACAGGCGTGATGTTATGTTATTCCCTAGTAAAAGACTAAAAACTACAGACTTCTGCATAGTACCCAGTTTTTCCTATGGATGTCACACATTGCATTTGCATAACATCACGCTTGTTATCCTTGAAGGATTTGGCTGAAGTGTACCCAATAGTACGTACATTTCACCAGTAGACGTCCCATGAAATAGGGGTCGCGTCTATGGTCACCAACCGACACAAATCAGGCTCAGTGGACCAAGAAATTCGTGATGCAATATCCAATAACAGTTTTCCCGTCCCGGGAATCGGACCTCGGGGCTCAGGTTACAGGTAGTCAGTGACCTGAAAGTCCGACAAACAGCCTTATCAAACTTCATCATAGTCATCATCATCAGCCTATAATGTTCCCACTGCAGGGACTCAGGCCTCCTCTCTAGGAGAGGGATGGGCTATTATAATCCACCACGCGTGTGGTAGATGTCACATGTCTTCGATTTTTTTGGTTCCAAGACTTGCCGGTTTCCTTACGATGTTTTCCTTCACCGTTTTGAGAGCAGCGGTGATGAAATAAATTACACAAAGTAATACGCCTGCCTGGGTTTCGAACCCAGGCAGACTACTACGACCTACTGCTTGTAAGTTGGGGCCGACACCACTGTCATTATATTACCAAGTTCTAACTGATTTGTGGAAGTCACGAAGGCCGAGATATTAAATTACTAGCAGACATTATATTAACTGATAATTAAAGTCTGTAGCCAACAGACAATTCCTAAATTACTGATTACACAGAAAATTAATTAAAGCGTTATCATTCGTTTTGTATTAACAGAAGTAGTGGATTGGCTAATTACAATGGTTCTGTTTCTTAATGAACTGTTCCTAATTATATTATATTGATCTTTCAACCCGTATTGTAAACATTTAAGCCATGTGTAAATTAACGTATATACTATATTTTAAGTGTAAAAAATGTCGGTTACATTTCATCAGCACAAATGTTTAGAGTGTGGTATATTGAGTTTTAGAGTAAGTTATAAGAGTAACTCCGCTGGAGGCGCTCCGGGCGTCGGGGGCCACGTGGGCCACGTGATGGCTTCCGGCCACCGTAGACGCGGGCCTGTGGACGGTGAGTGATGGGCTAGCTCGCCGTCCGTCCGTCTTATGACGACGACAGACCGTGTCGACGACGCGTTCGTGTTCCACGCGCGCCTCAAAGAGATGTCCGCAACATGGGAGGGGCCCGCAAGGGCCCGTCAGTATAAGTCTGACACTCCCTTGCGCTCTGCCCAAGAGCGGAAGGGGTTATTTGATGATTTTCCACCCGCCAAAAAAAAAGGTATAACAGTAACCGTAGGGGCTGTGGGTTGTTCGAAATAGATACCGCGGCCTCGACACAAAGTCCTAAGAAGGAACGCGGGCTGTTTTTAGTCAGTAGAAGTCTGACACTCCCTACAGCTCTGCCCAGAAAAAAAGATATGTAAATATAAAAAGCCGTTTCCCCGGAATCATTTTCACATAAATACTTTTTGGTTGTCGGCTTGATGAAGTATCCGTTTACACCATGTATGCAAACCAATGACCTCTGCGTAACCCTACGGGGTTTAAAGGTGTGACGTTGTTACACTGTTTAAGTTGATCACGCCACACGTGCCTAACGTGTGATGCAAATAACGATCTCCCGAAGATACGTAATAATGTGCGAATACTTATATACAGTAAGTAGGCACTTAACATACTATGATCCGTGAGTCGTACGTGAGTTTCAGATGATTGAGATAAAACATGAACTCGATTCGTAAACAAATCACACTAATTATTATAAAGGCGAAAGTGTGTGAGTTTGTATGTTTGTTACTTCTTCACTTAAAAACTACTGAACGGATTTGGATAAAATTTGGTACACAGTTTATAACCTGGATAAACTTAACACATAGGATAGTTTTTATCCCGATTTTATCTTCCCGTGGGATAATTTCCGAGCTAACAGCTAGTTAAGAATAACTGCGGTACTCAGATATATTTAATGGTTACTTATGTAAAGATTTCACATACTTTTGTTTGACAAAACTGTCAAAAGTACTAAGTGATGGCCTAAGTAATCATTAAAGCTCGATGAGTGAAGCAGTAAGGGCAATTTATCATGCGTAGCGGAGGAATCTTAGGAAAACAGAATATATTTCTTTTATAAATTATACTAGGTACTCAAAGATTATGTTATAGAAAGTCGAAGTGACCCTAAGTGACCTGTGATCGACACATGAGATGATTTTCAAGATCATTGTAATCCTAGCTCATAATTAAATAGCTATACAGTACAAATAAAGTGATGTTGGTGTGGACTGGCCTGTTGGTCTAGTGGTTAGTGACCCTAACTGCTATGCCGGAGGTCGTGGGTTCGATTCCCACCCAGGACAAATGTTTGTGTGATGAGCACGATCATTTGTTCTGTGTCTGGGTGTAATTTATCTATAATATGTATGTATTTAGAAATATATAAGTATGTTTATCAGTTGTCTAGTACCCATAACACAAGCTCTGCTTAGCTTGGGGCTAGATGGCGTTGTGTGATAGTTGTGGAATATTATTTATTTATTTATTTATCGTGTAACGAGTAAAGTTAGAGGTCAGCTATTATCTAGTTTTTCACTTTCCTATCGTAATCAAATCAAATCAAATCAAATCATTTCTTGGTTTGCAAACATGGGTAAAGAATAACAGATGTTGTACAGTACTAAGGTCTACATGTTCTACCATCACATGGGCATGCAAAAAAAAACCTTTTTTTTTACTTTTAAAAGTTGCCCCGCAATAGGAATTTCTCCTGTATCGTAGGTGAGTTCACAAACATATAAACTCACATACACAGATACCCAGACCCGGAACAACTATCTGTAGGTCATACAAATATTTGTTCGGAATCGAACCCGCGATACGCAGCGCAGCAGTCCATTGCTTGAGCCACTGCGCCGACTAAGATTAACAATTGTCACCGTACTTACACTAAGATAAACGTAGTTCATTTTTGATAGAGATTACTCATAACATTTATTAAGATTTAAGTAGGTAGGTAGTCAAATAAAAATAGTCAGGTAGTTGCAATACAAGAATATTTTGTTTGATGTGATGAATCACCCCGTCGGGGCTGCGGGTTATTCACAAGTTACCGCGGCCTCGACATATAGGCCTCAGAAGGAACATGGATGGTTTTTAGTCAGTAGAAGTCTGACACTCCCTTTCGCTCTGCCCAAGAGCGGGAGGGGTTATTTGATGATTTTCCACCAGGCGAAAAAAAAAATGTGATGAATAATAATAATAATTTTTAACCCCAAAAAAAAGTCGTTCCCCAACAAAAAATATTGCATAGGGGTACTTGTTTGATGTACAGAATACTTGGTTGACGTTTGCGTGAAGGGTTCATTTACACTCTGTATAGTACTCGTGTACAGTATACATTTACGGTGGACATTTTACCATGATCGTCAAGAAACTTGGATAGACCTCGCAAGAAATGGTGGGTGGCCAGAACCAACAAACAGTGGTCCATATTGGCGGTGGTGATAACACATGCTAACAGTTACACACATTAGACATAAAAAAAATTAACATGCTTTTCCTAAAAGTAGGATTTAAAAGTACTCACGAAGTTCCATCCAGTCAGATATCCAGGCTTATATCTATACAGATTATCTAGGTCCATATTAGAACTAGGTTTTATATCTAAGGTTCCAGCAAAAATAGTAACATAGGCATTATGGAGAACCCCAAACATATGATATACGGTGGTCCAATACAATTTAGAGTCACTCCGGTCAAATAACTTCTCATTTTCGGTTATCAAAAAGCATAAAACGTTATAAAAAATATTGTTATCTTTCCAAATGTATTCTTCCATTTTTAAAAAACTAATAAAACTGAGACCTCTTTAAAAAAAAAAAACGATTTTAAATTTAGAACATTACACTGTTGCGTTTTTTTAAATTTAGTCACTTTTTATGATTTTTTGACAAATAATTATTGTTTTTTTATTATTATTTTAATTATAATGATTAATAATGCACTTATGCTATAGACGCCCGAGTCCCGTGGTGGTTTAGGGCGACTAGTTGATAATTAACGTTACGAGATCGACGGTATCTTATTACTTGTTGTTCATTACTTAACATAATCTTGTTTATTTTACCCTCAATTAGATTCATTTTTATCTCACAAGCGTAAAAATTCGAAATAACCTAGTGAAAACCTTTATTTTTATAAAAGATTCCTATATTCCTAACACTGGGTCACTGCCCAGTCTTGCCCAATGTCGATAAATAAATACGCTGTAGATAGAAAGTTTCAAGTTCAATTTTAGTCAAGCCCAAGAGTGGCGCCTGCTAAATTATAATAGCACAATCGACTGCCCAAACTAATTTGCTTGTTTGTTATTGTAAGGTGATCGTTTCGTTCGTATGTCCGAATTCTGACAAAGTATTTCCATCAGGATTTTTTAAGTAGCAACTTCGAAGTCTGAATTTGTGCAAGGTTGAAGGTATTATGCTCGCCCTCTATTACTTGAGTCTTAAATATGACGGAGAGCCAACCGGAATGTTATTTTCGGGTAAATCTTCCTCCTCGTACATCTTCGGAAAACAAGAAATAATACCACCAACAACTAGCGTAGAACTTCTTTAATCATTTTCACAAACTCAGAATCACTAATCATGAATATTCACGATAGAAATGGATGGAGGTTGTGAGGTCGTCCGCTCGCGCGCACGTTCTCAGTTCTCAGACTGCCACACCGTTGTCGCCCACCCCACCATTACTTGCCAACAATGACATTACTACCGTCATCTTGTAACAAATGTTTGAAGTTTCTTAAATTAACGACTTCCGCGACAAATATTACTTGTGATATGTGGGTGTACTTTAAGGTACACCTCTGCCTAACCCTTCGGGAATTGCAGGCGTGCTGTTGTAATGTTTCGTTAAATTATGTACCTATAGTAGACCGCAGTGGTGGATTGCGGCCACTCCGTCCGTCAGCGGCTACCATAGTGAGTTGCGGGTTGTTCACTAGTTACCGCGGCCTCGACATATAGGGCTAAGAAGGAACAGGAGGTTTTTAGTCAGTAGAAGTCTGACACTCCCTTTCACTCTGCCCAAAAGCGGGACCCGTTATTTGATGATTTTCCACCCGCCGCGCCAAAAAAAAATGTGGCTACCAAAATGTCCATCTATTAACTGTCAAACTGGTTATGGTTTGGTACAGTCAAATAAGCTAATAAGTATACAGCCACCTAACATGCATCTATTTTTAATGTTATGCAGACACATTGACATCAGCCGCTTAATGCGAAACGCTTTATAAAACAAAATTGCAATCAATATGTTCAGTGTACTAAAATTTGAAAGATACTCTACTTGTATACATAATAGCTTGTTCGACTCTCAGACCAAATAAAAAGTAAAGACGGAACTCTGCGAACAGCAAAGTGAGGCCGGTCAAACTATGCCTCGCCGTGTACATACACAATACACGCACACGCGTACAACATAAACTACGCCTTGGTCTTAAACTTTTTATTTGGTCTGAGACGTGTGTGCGTGTATACGAGGCGTAGTTTGACCGGCCTCACTTTGCTGTTCGCAGAGTTCCGTCTATACTTTTTATTTGGTCTGAGGTTCGACTATACAAAATGGATACTTGACAGTTAATTGACGGACACGATATTTAAAAAGATACGCAATTGCCCTGCTGGTCTTTGCTCCCACTGGGACCGTTATTAACAGTTTTTCTATTTAATATAAATATAAAAACTAAATCTCATTTTTACAGGAATAAGGGGTGTTTACTGACGATAAAAAAAATAATTCCGTTTAGTCCGTCTGTTAGATTATCAGAAAATATTGGATACGTTTGTTTTATCAAATTAATTAAAATTGAATAAGATTAAAACGCGTCAAAGATGAGTGGGGGTTTTTGAAGTCACTACTGCGTTGTAAAAAATGCAGTGCGATGTGACGTCACTAGTTTCTCGAAGCACTGTATCGTCTTCATTTTTTGTCTATGTGAGAAAAAGAAATGTGTCCAAAATTTTTTGGAAATCTATCTGACGGAATAATTTGATTTAAACTACCCTATTCTTATCAGTCATAAATGTGTACAACCAGAAAATTATGAATAACGTGTCATGTCTAATTATTATTCTTGATAATTGAGCAATAATCTAGCCAAATTTTAATAATCTACCGACTAGACTCAATAACTTTCAAGGTAAGAGAACCAGACTGTTACGAATTCATAATGTAAATAAATAATTTATATTATATCTAGCTACTGATATAATTATATTCTTATTTAAAGTGACGTTGAAGAATACTTAAATAGAAAGAAGAGAAAGTATAAACCACAATTATTTTAAACTAGGTGTTGCCAGCGGCTTCGCCCTGTACAACTCAAACATTATATCACGGGAAGATAAAATCGGGATAAAATCTATCCTATGTGTTAATCCAGGTTATAAACTGTCTGTGTACCAAAGATAATACAAATCCGTTCAGTCCTTTTTGCGTGAAAGAGTAACAAACAAACACACTCACAAACTCACAAACTTTCGCCTTTATAATATTAGTGTGATAAAAATTTTACAATTTATTTAAAACAAGCTTTTCCCCGCGGCTTCGCTCGCGTTTTGGTCGTATTCCACGAATAAGTTTTAAGTACCTATAGCACTCAGGTATAATAAAGCTTTCTTACTGTAATGAAAGAATTTCCTAATCGTTCCAGTAGATTCAGGGGTTACCTCTCTAGGCTCCAACAATATTACAACCTCACCTAATTTACCTCCTAATAAGATAACGAATCTTGGCAAAAAAACAAACAAAAAAACCGAATTCAAAAAAAAAATAAGAAGCTGATTTTTTTCTGAAGTTTTTTTTTCACTTTTTTGGAATATTTTTTTTAATTCGGTTTTTTTTTGTTCCGAATTAAGAACCTCCTTCTTTTTTTAGAAGTCGGTTAATAAATATATGATTGGCGCAAGAGCAGCAGCTGAGCCTGAGGTCCTTGATACGATTTCCGGGTCGGCCGAATCATTATTGCCGGCAGCAGAGCTCCCGATCGAAAATTATTTCACTCTCTTCTACTACCACTATTTCTCCGCCTGACTTCCAATTCTTCCGATCCAGGGCCTTTTTTAGACCGCAACTAATGGTAACTAATCTTTCTGACTAAAATTTACCCAACTTAATTAGGGTCGGCTTCCAGCCTTCAAGATGGCGCGCTTGCGCTCCTCCTCCAAAGGCATCCAGAATGTGTTTTCAGACCGGTGGGACTCACCCCTTTTGCGTAATTGGGTAAGTGTTCAGACACACTTTTCCAAACAATGCAGTGTTGTTTGTTGTTGTAAATTTAATTGAATTACACATTACTATTATTATTTTACATTATGCTCAGTTTTATTAATATTACTAACAAAATATGGATGTATGGTCTGAAATAAAGAATTTGAATTTGAATACCAGTATTTTACTTGAAACGACTGTCCTTGGTAATACTTGAAAGACGCTTTACACACACTTTATATACACTTTACTACACTTTCGTGTCACTGACTTCGACAACCGAGACTTAAAGGAGGTCCTAACCTCCATAATTACCTCTTTAGTGCTTTCTGAGGCTCATCCACATACTCACTGTTACGTACTCTTTGGTGTTTTATACTTTTTTTTTATTATTTCAAATTTAAATTGTTTTTGTACATTCTTTTTCTGTCTATATTACGGTGCTGTGTTGCTGTCAATAGGTGTGATTTTCTTTATATTCATTAGAACATTATAAAATATATTAATTTATATTTATTTCACTTTCGGATTACAGCCCACACCTCATCTTTTTCACTCACCTTGGCGAATATGAAAGTTAAATATAAGTTTTATTAACTCCATTATATGTATATCTATGCCAAAAGCTTGAAATTTTTGAGAAATACACTTTTACTTTTCAAATATCAATCTTTCAATCCCATTTCGCTTAAAAAAGAAAGTGAAATATAACTCAAAAAACGAAAGTGTTTGAAAATTATTGATTTATCAACTATAAACTATATTCGAGTTTACACGCGAGTTAGTTTTTTACACTTACTAGCTGTTGCCAGCGCGCTACAAGTCGAAAATTATCCCACGGAAGGACAAAATCGGGATAAAAAAGTTTGTGTGTGTAACTATGTTTGTTACTTCTTTACGTAAGAACTACTGAACGGATTTGAAAAAAACATTAATACACAGATAGTTTATAACCTGGATTAACACATAGGATACTGGTTTTCTCGGTAGTACGATTCTGTAGAATAATCAATAAATTAACAAACTTACAAAGCTAATACAGTCGAACAAACTAATCAATCTATATTTATAATATAAATATTAATGCCACTTTTCGTTGTACTTTTATAACTCAAGTTTGGGCTCATCTATCCAAACCAAAAGCTCTGACTATTTAGTACCTAGATAATTTATGTGAAGTTTGAACAAAATCGGTCGAGCGGTTCTTCATTTATCACATGTTTGTAACAAATTAATTAATTAAGGGTCGGATCATTTTATTAATGGGGAGATTCGAGAATGGTTTAGATTACAATTGGACCCGGTAGGTGGCGCTGCTGTCGGGAAGGCCGACGTTTTTTAATATACCTACAGACAGCTAACTTGCATTTATTTTTAAGATTATACGGATACATAGAGACTTTTTAATGCAAAACGCTTTATAAAACAAAATTGCAATAAATTTTTTTAGTGTACAGGGAGGGGGGTTTCTGCCTGTACTTATACTAATTAGCTTGTTCGACTGTACCATATAAAAGGTAAGTGCTATGAATAATGAACAAATACAAAATTATTCAGCAAATAAAACCTTGACCCTCACACAATGTTTTCATTAATATTTATTTTGTTAACTTCCATTACCAGAGGTTTGACGAGAGATTGACGGCACGGTTGGCGCAGTGGCTCAAGCAATGGTCTGCTGCGCTGCGTGTCGCGGGTTCGATTCCCGCACGGTTCAAATATTTGTATTACCTACAGATAATTGTTCCGGGTCTGGGTATTTGTGTGTGTGAATTAAATGTTTGTAAACGCACCCACGATACAGGAGAAATTCCTAGTGTGGGGCAACGTTTAAAAAAAAAAAAAAAACAAAAAAAAAATATTACCAGAGGTAAATCTTCCAATATTAAGTAACTTTAATTGTTACCTACATAAGTATAATTAAATATGGAAGTCGTACATAACTTTATCATTAAGACAATCAGCACTTTATTTATAGCAAGGCAAAATCAATTTTAAAATATTTTGGATCATCGTCTTCCTTTGTCTTTTCCCAACTGGATACAACCGAATACCAGTATTTTACATGGAGCGACTGCCTATCTGACCTCCACAACCCAATGGATAAGACTGGTTTGGCAGACTATCAGGATTATTCCGGACCTGGGGGTCTAAAATGGGGACTATATTTCTTGTCACCAAGTTGTATCACTTAATATATAGAAACGTCACCACTAAATATTTTCGTTCTCAGATAAACAAAAAGTGTTTCCAGAAATGAATTATCAAATTAATGTTAATATAATTATGTGTAAAATAAGAGCAACAAAAAGGTAGTGCATTAGATGAATATAAACTTCGTTCTTATAATAATAGTTTTATTACATAAACAATAGTTTTGTGCCCAGAATGGTAGATCTGTCACCAAATAATGCTGAAAGAAACCCTAACCCTAGAGGGTCGACGTCAAGGTCACCCCGAGGTTCGGTTAGTTAGGTTCCTTTAATCCCTGCAGACAGACCACTGAACTATTATAATACATACAAAAACATTTATTTGCTACTAGAGCCTATATCTCCATGATTTTAGGTGATTTATTGTGGAATTTATTTTATACTGTTTGGAGAGTCCTACGTTTTGATGACAAACCTACTATTTTGGGGACAAACCCTATTACTTAAGAAACACAATACTTATTAAATTGGCGATAGCTTAAATGATAACCCGTCTAAAATGGCCACTTTAGCAGATCATAATATATTATGAATTGCGTTAAAAGCGTAAAACAGATCTATCATAATAGTAATGCGTCTGTGAACTGTGTGTTTATTTTTAAATCGTCGTTTTGGCTTTACTGTCGACACTTATCGTGCACATCTTGCTACATCGTTCTCACATGATATTATACCAATCTCGATATGAATGATGTAACCAAAGTTTTGTAACAATATTATGATTTAAAAGAGTATCCATGAAGTTTCTTGCCATTCTTCTCATGAGACCAACGCTTTGGAATCGGCAACTACAGTACACTGACAGTTATTATGCCTTGTGAGTGGGACTGTAGCTTAGTTTATTAGCTTATTAAAATTTAGTATTTGTTCGACTATTCAAAAGAGCCTGTAACTGGCCAACTTGAAATAAATGATTTTGATTTTGATTGATTTTGATTTTGAACATTTAGAAAAATACATTGTAATAGGAAATTAATATGAATTCTGTTTAAATTCGTAAAATGTTCACAGACACAGTTACTATGATAAAAAGTCCATTTTACGATTTTTAACGTAATTCATAATATATTATGATCTGATAAAGTGGCCATTTTAACCCCCCTGACCGAGTTAGGATCGGAATAATCCGACTTTCAGACCACTGATTACCTCTGCCAAAGATGTACAAATGCAAGGACTAACGGCTTAAGGTGGAAGCTCACATCTGGCCCGCGAAATTCTAATTTTCTTACGTTTTTGGCAATTTGCAGGCCAGTGCTTGGTTGTATGTTTATGAAAATTTGATTTGCGACTGTAAGACGTATGAAGTTACCGAATTATAACCATCAAAATTACTAACTACTAAAGAACGACGACTAAATTACTAAAGAATGACTTTTACATGCAAAAATCAATCTTGACATGAAAATGAACTTGGAGGGTTGTATTGATAATTTTGATGGTTATAATTCGGTAACTTCATACGTCTTACAGTCGCAAATCAAATTTTCATAAACATACAACCAAGCACTGGCCTGCAAATTGCCAAAAACGTAAGAAAATTAGAATTTCGCGGGCCAGATGTGAGCTTCCACCTTAACATGCTTTCCGTGGCATGAAGGATGCTAGGTGGAGTTTTGTGGAGTAGTTAGTCATGGATGATGGAATACTTCATCTCATAGAAGCTTATTACATGAATATCACAAATCAGATGGAAATCGGACAGATGCATGGCTGATTGTCTCTTAGACAGATTGCCAAGTTGCAGATTATATATATAAAAAAAAAAAGTAGTCATGGTGTTCGATGGTGTACTATTAGTTACATCTCTGTCTAACCCATCAGAGATTATAGGTATGATGTTATGTTGTGTTAAACAAACTCACCAAATTCCAATTCGTAGCCATACACAAAGAATATTTCGATACATATTCTAATTCTGGGTCATTCCTCTGCTCCTCAGTTAAACTCGTTTTAATGGTTGCTCCAAAACCCACAGTGAAATTAAATATCACACAATTTATACCATGAAACACTGTTCTCACAAACAGATGGGAACAAACATCTTTTTCTACTGAAACGTCCACCATTTTTAAAATAAAATATGACTGGAACTAGTGAATTATCGAAACGAAATGATTTTTCACTGAATTATTCTGATGATAATTAAGTTTTTGTATGAAATGGGTAATGATTGTTTTACGTTTCACAGATAATGTACAGTCACTACCAATCACCATCTTCATGCCCTTCACCCATATTATTTGACGTTTAACACGTTTTTTAGGGTTGCGTAGCCGAATGGCAAAAAACGGAACCCTTATAAATTCGTCATATCTGTCTGTCCGTCCGTACATCACAGCCACTTTACTCGGAAACTATTAAGACTACACAGTTGAAACTTGGTAGATAGATGTATTCCGTGAACCGCTTTATGATTTTAATACAAAAATAAAATGAAAAAAAAAAGTTTAGATGGAGCTGAAAGTAAAAAAAACTTTTTTCATCAAACCTATACGTGTGGGGCGTCAATACACAAGTCTTTAAAAATGTCATTAAGGTTTCTAAAACCATTATTACTCTAAGTGAATCGTTTGGAAGATAGACACTTCCAAATTGATAAAAAGTGTGTCCCTTCTAACTTTTGAAATAAGAAAGTGAAAAATCTAAAAATAATATATGTTGTAGACCGCAACGCAATCTCTCAACCAAAATTAGATTGAACCATATATTATAGTAATTAGTTTTTTAAATTAAAAAATCCGGAAATATAACATTATTGTAGTGTTCAAAAAAAAAATATATATATTGTTCTACTTTTAGTGTAACTTTTTGTAAGGGTCAGGGACTGTTATTCCTTAATACAGGTTATTCTATAACCTAGATAAGAATAGCAGAACTTCACTCACTAGATTGTGTCTGACTTGGTACAAACATGTATAACTTTGTGTAGGTACGCCTCTTGTACTACAATCTCCTTTTTATGAAATAAAAATTTATTATTATTATTATTTATTTTATAACTTTGTCATTCATACAAACACTATGAAAAACAAACTAATCACAAAATATGTTTTTCTATTGCGGAACCCTTCATTCGGCCATTTTTTTTTTCTTTCATTCTTCTCTGTCAACTGTCACGCTACCATTTACTCCTTTTTTAGTCAGAATATTTCTTACACGATTCATCAATCTTCAGTCACAAGCTCTATATCTTTTGAATTTTGCTTAGTGGTAAACATATCTTTACTAACTCGTAGCTTTACAAAAATTAAGAGAACACAAAAAGGTGGTACCTAAATGATTAGAAAAGTGAGAAAATAATGGGTAATGGATTTTTGCTTTTTGAGCGGAGGTCAGGGTTAATAGGAACAGTTTAATGTATTGTTTTGATTTTTTGTTAGGGTTCTGTATCCAAATGGTGCCCACGGAACCCTATCACAGGCTCTGCTGTATGTTCGTTCATCTGTCACTGGGTGTATTTTGGACAGGAAAAGATGAACAAATACAAATTATTTCTTCTTCATCGTATGGTAAGTGTGTAAACTGGTTTCAGAGTTTTCATGGTGCCCATGGGACTCTGACTTGGCTTTACATTTACCGTTGTGAAGTATGTCTCAGACATGTTGGTTTCCTCACGATGTTTTCCTTCACTTAGGAAACCATCATTTTTTTAAATAAAATAATTTAATTTTTCTTTTTTACCTACAAACTGTGTTTTTTTCATTGCTATTGCTCACAAGTGAGTAATAGGTTTTTTTTATTGGTTAAGTTACTTAAAAAAAAATCGATACAAAAAGATCGTGTTCAGTTTATAAATTAATGTACCTATTATTTGCTCATATCATGCTACTTCGTATTTAAGGTGAAAGCGTCAGGATAGCCGCGAAATCATCAATACAACCCTCCAAGTTCATATAATTCGAGGAACGACTTTTTCGAGGTCAAAGTCATTCCTCGAATTATATGAACTTGGAGGGTTGTATTGATGATTTTGATGATTATAATTCTGTAACTACATACGTCTTACACTCGCGTCCAACATTTCAATCAACATACAACCAAGCACTGGCCTGCAAATTGCAAAAAACGTAAGAAAATTTGAATTTCGCGGCTATCCTGACGCTTTCACCTTAAATAGATAATTTTAACTTGTACGTTTTTAATTATAAAACTTTCACTCAAATATAAATTTGTTTTTTCTGTATTGAAGAAAACTTTTAATTCCCTATTTTTGATGTGGCTAAATGCTGTCCGCGAAAAGCAAAAAAATAAACCACATTATTTTAGTCATAGGACAAATCAATATTTATTCCCGCCATTGCGAAATTTTTTTCACAACTCGTTTTCACTGTTGAAAATATGTTTCTTTTTGTATTATTTTCTTCACAAGTGTGTTGAAAACACACACACTAATCATAGATTATGTTATAGGTACTAAGGAAATGCAATGTAGGTACAACTTCGACCATCGCATGTCCAAGTGTACCTACTTAACTACACCTATTTATAAATAATTGAATTCAAGAGTATCAAGTTCAAAGATGTGTTTAGATTTAATAGTACAGGTCTTAAGTGGGCTAAATAATAACAGTTGCACAGGTTCTTCAAGGTTAGCCCGTGGATCGGTGGGCCATCTATTACATTTATGCTGGTTGTCGTTTGTAGATGTTGGACAGTCCTTACAGGTATTTTAGTGGCCCGAAAATCAGTCTTACCAAGGAGTATAGTATTACCCAGTACTAACATTGGTTATGGAAGTCAGATTGGCAGTCGCTCCATGTAAAGTACTGGACCTCAGCTAAATCCTGTTAGACCAGAGACTGACCCCAAAATAGTTGGGTACATACCCAACTATTTTGATTCATCTTCTGTCTAAGCTTCCCCAACTATGCTGGGTCGGCTTCCAGTCTCTAAGGATTTTTATTTTTAACCGACTTTAGAAAAGTTTCTGAATTCGGTGGCAAAAAAATGAGAATATCAAACAAACAAAGTCACCGACTTCTGAAACAGATTTTTCTTCTAACGTTTATTTTTCACTTTTCTGTGTTTTATTTTTTGTCGAAGTCAGTTTTTTTTTTTATAATAGCTGGTTATAATATTAGTAGAAAAAAATACGGAAACAGATACCTAAAAATATATTTTTGACATTTGCCCATATCTAAATGAATCCTGTGTAAGTACAGTAATTAATTAGCCTACCCTCAATTATTTTATGTAAATTATGAATTTAATTAATTCAACTGATGTCGTTAGGAGCGGAGGTTGAGGCTAAAACAATAAGAATACAACATAATTATCAGCTAATAGATACCATTTAACTATTCTCTTAGAATATAATGTAAAAATACTTCATCAGTGTGTAAAAAACGAGCAATTATCCATTATTAAAAGACTACTGAGAAACCTTCGGTTCATTTCCTACTCTTGTTGTAAACACCTGTGTGTTTCACCTGTTCTTAGGGTTCCGTAAATCAAAAGAAAAAACCAGAACCCTTTTTTTTTTGGCGGGTGGAAAATCATCAAATAACCCCACCCGCTCTTGGCAGAGCGAAAGGGAGTGTCAGACTTCTACAGAGTAAAAACCACCCATGTTCCTTCTTAGCCCTATATGTCGAGGCCGCGGTAACTTGTGAACAACCCGCAGCCTCGACGGACAAAACCGGAACCCTCATAGGATCACTCGTGTGTTAGTTTAAGTCCCATGTGGAGCTAGCCTATTATTACCATCAACTGGGCACAAACCCAGACCTTCCACCCAGGCCCAGACATCGTGCAGAAAACCAGTTTTGAGAAAAAAATTTTTGTTAGCGAAACTTTTAAGGTCATTTAAATATAAAAATAGAAATAAACAGTTTAAAATATTTCCACATAGTGATTTAAGCTACAATGTGTGGTCGTTATAGTTTCTATCGAATCAAGAGTCCTCTTCGTATACACAAAACAAACAAGCATTATCAAGGTCTTATAACATGGGTTGCAGGATTTTGTGGGCTTGACATAAAGGGCTAAGAAGGAACATAGGTGGTTTTTAGTCAGTATAAGTCTGTCACTCCCTTTCGCTCTGTCCAAAGACAGGTACTCGGTAAAACTCAATGTAGCACTCTTAAAACATTGTGCTAGTGGATGCTTTGAATAGTAAAAGGGTCATGGAGGTAATTTAAGTAAAGTTATAACCTGAAAAACTAGTATTTACAAAAACAGCTGTGCAAAATTTGGAACTTTAACCCCCAATATCTCCGTAACTAGGAGTTTCCCAGGTATGGTCTAGAACCAAAAAATGTTCGCAGTGGTGGGGAGAACAAGTGCCTTTCGTTTGCGTTAAGGGTACTATCACACCCTTTATAGTACCTACCTACACAAAAGCTTTGCCAGTTATGTTTAACTAGGGAGCCAGCCTATTACCATCCAAATCCAGACTCCGTGACAGCTGCTGAGAAATTTTGGATTTAAAAACTCAATTAATAAATATTTCCTGACTGAAAAAAAATTGATTCTGTTTAGTTCGGCGGTTAGATTATCGAAAAATATTAGATACGTGTTTTTTTGTTTATCAAATCAATAAAAATTGACGAAGATAAAATGCGTCATAGATTTGAGTGGGGGTTTGTGACGTCAGTCGCGGTAAATCCTATCCTACTAATATTATAAACGCGAAAGTTTGTAAGTATGTATGTATGGATGTTTGTTACTAAAACTACTGAACGGATTTAACTAAAATTTGATACACATCTTTATGTGTTTCAAATTTTAGCCAAATCCGTTTCATCATCATCATCTGCCTAGCCTTTTCCCAACTATATTGGGGTCGGCTTTCAGTCTAACCGGATGCAGCTAAATACCAGTATTTTACATGGAGCGACTGCCTATCTGACCTCCACAACCCAGTTAATACTAGGTAATACGATACCCTTTGGTAAGACTGGATGTCAGACTTTCAGGTCACTGACTACCCGTAACGACTGCCAAAGATCTATATATGGCACCCGGGACCAACAGCCGCAATCCGTTTATAAACTATTTTATAACCTGGATTAACACATAGGATTGTTTTTATCCCGATTTTATCTTCCTGTGGGATAATTTTCGAGTTGTAGCGGGTGAAGCCGCTAGCAACAGCTAGTACAGTCAGACTAATGTCTTACAATATGACGTCACACGAGTTTTCAAAGCACTGTATCTCTGCCTTCATTGTTTGTGAAAAAATATATTGGAAATCCATCTGACGCACTAATTCGATTTTTTTTGTCCACTACCCTATTTGCCTGGGTAATTGAACCCAAGACCTCATGGCCAGCAGTCGCTGCAACCACTAGATCAAATGTTTATCATAATTTTAATTTTAGGTTCTAACAATGAACAATATTTTTTTTATTTTCTCACATGACACCAAGTTTGGACAGTCATAAAACAAACGGAAATAAAACCTGTTATTTTACGGTACATGAATATATATATTTTTTTTTTTTTATGTTCACAAATATACATATTATTTTGTTAAATAAAAAATCTAGACTTGTTTCTTCTGGTTTTTCGTACACGAATTCTTAACTTATCATTAAAAATCTTTATTTTCGCCTAAGTTTTAAGCAAATCAAGTACTTTGATTTGGCTCATGCGGTTGTTGATATCATCAACGGTGTTCCCACTGCTGGGACACAGGCCTCCTTCTCTTTGAGAGGGCTATAATCCACCACGCGGGCCAAGTGCGGATTGGTAGATGTCATGTCTTCGAATTTTTGGTTTTAAGACATGCCGCCGGTTTCCTCACGACGTTTTCCTTCACCGTTTTGAGAGCAGCGGTGATGAAATAAATTACACAAAGTAATGTGCCTGCCTGGGTTTGAACCCACGACCTACTGTTCGTAAGCCGGGGCCGCCACCACTGGGCCACCGCTGCTCCACTGGGCCACCGCTGCTCCGGCTGTTGATATGTGGGGTTTGAATTCAGCCTTTATTGTGCCGATAGTCGTTTTAGCTTACACCTCGACCAACACCTGATGAGGCTCTCGTTAGGCAGCTGCATCAAGGGTTTGATACAGAAAACGGTACTCCTGGACACGGCTCGTATTGTTAGGAGGTTTCTCTTTCTGGAGCCCTGGGCCTGCAGTCTGTACAAAGATAGCGATCGCTTTACGACAAAATTCGGTCGCAAAGCTATAACGATGCGGATTTAAGTTGGTAGCTAATACCGGCGGGTCGCGTCCGGCTCACGTCCTCCTTAAATCCGCATCGTTATAGCTTTGCGACCGAATTTTGTCGTAAAGCGATCGCTATCTTTGTACAGACTGCAGGCCCTGACAGGTAGCTTGGACCCTGTTCTCGATATCGATGTGCTACTAGTTTTAAATGGTTTTTAGATTTGTTTTAAGAAAATCACTATCACTAATATTATAAAGAGGAAATATTTGTTTGTAACGAATAGGCTCCGAAACTACTAGACCGATTTGAAAAATTCTTTCACCGTTGGGAAGCTACACTATCCCCGGGTGACATAGGCTGCTTTTTATCCCTGTATTCCCACGGGAACGGGAACTAGGCGGGTGAAACCGTGTGACGTCCGCTAGTATGTAATATTTTCTTACAAATATCTTCACTTAGCTCGCGCGGTTGTCGATATGTGGGGTGTGGACTTAGCGACCATTGCGACGATAGTCGTTACAGCCAATGGCTTAATTGCCAAGAGCCTCGACCAAACACCTGAGGAGGCTCTCGTTAGGTCAAGAGGATCAAGGGCTTGATACAGAGAGCGGTACTCCTGGACACGGCTCGTATTGTGCTCGTATAGGAGGTTCCTTTTTCTAGAGCCCTGACTGCCGGTGGCTTGGACCCTGTTCCCGATACCGGTGGGCTACAATTTTTTATATTTTTTAATGATTTTTTTTATTGTTTTTATAAGAAATATTTAAAAATGTATTAAGTTTGTTAAAAAATAAATAAAGGGAATATTAATATTATTTAAACTCTCCTTGTAATGTGTTTTTTTTTTGTTATTTTGATTGTTGATTACATAATTATTCATTTTAAGTCTTTTGTCACAACGCTTTATTATGTAGGTAATAAAATTGTTTGTTGTTCCAAACAAAAAAATAATCCTAACTAATATTATTAAATAATAATTATAAAATGTGAAAGTAACTCTGACTGTCTGCCGCGCTTTCACGCCAAAACTACTAAACCGATTGTAATGAAATTTGGTACACAGATAGTCTAGAGCCTGACAAACGACATATGCTACTTTTTAATGTTAATGAAGGGTTGTAAAAGGGTTGAAAAGGGGCGATGAAAAGTTGTATATTGTGATTTTTAGATCTAGAACCTTGAAACTTATTTTTTGTGCTGTAAAGGACATAGGCTGCTTATTAATGCTAAGAAATGGTTGTCAGGGGTTGAAAGGAGGGGTGAGTGAAAATTTGTATGGAAGTATCGCCACTTTTAGAGCTAGAAACTTGAAACCTATTTTTAAGCCGTTGATCCTAACTTCCAAACATAATCTACATCTACACTAATATTATAAAGAAGAAATATTTGTTTGTTTGTTTGTGACAAAAAGGCTCCTAAACTACTGGACCGATTTGAAAAATTCTTTCACCGTTGGGAACCTACACTATCCCCGGGTAACATAGGCTACTTTTTATCCCTGTATTCCTTCTTTGTAGTGAAACACTGCAAATAGTTAAACATTAATGTTTAAATACGTAAGTCTCTTATTTGTAAAATAATTAAAAATAATTAAAAATGCCACCCAAAGACACCATTCTACGCGGACAAAGTCTCGGGCACAGCTGCTAGTAAAATAATAAAAATACATTTTGTAAGAAATATATAAAAATGTATTTCGTAAGAAATACTTAAAAATGTAGTTTATATAAATATATAACTGAATAAAGGAAATAATAATAAAAAAACACTTACGAAGTTCCAAACTGTAGCGAAGGCTGGCCCAAACTTAATTATAGATAAAGCTTTTTGATTTAACATTTGGCCACTCAAATACATTTCGGCCCCATTACATGCAGCTACATAACCCGAAATATAGAACATACCAAGAAAAATGACATGAGAGGAAATCCTTATATAGAAACGGCGATTTAATTTATTTTCTAACTCTCCAGGCACTATTACTTTTACGTCTGACTCTGGCATTTTATTTGCTTTATTTAATTGGATTGGGATTTTGTTACTTTAATTACTTGGATTTATTTTTCTTAATTTTATTTTATTTAAATAAAAATAAAAATTATTATAATTTTAAAAGCAATCTCGAACGTCTTTTCTGACGGAGAACACTTCAAATAATGTTGGGAATTGTTGAAAACAAGTTTAGATAATTAAAAAACAAATACAATTTTAATTATTATTTCTAGTTCTCATCGTCATTAAATTATATTTTTTTATATCGCCATCGTTTTTAGGGTTACGTACTTCAAAAATAAAGAAAAAATGTAACCCTTATTGGATCACTTTATTGTCCGTCTGTCTGTCAAGACCCTTTTTCTCAGGAACGCGTAAAGGTAAACTGAAATTTATATCAAATTCTCATGTCTACTTTTCCTTAAAGCTGTGATAAAATCAAACTTCTAGGCCGACGCAAACAGAAGGTACAGCCGTTAATGCCGCCCGCAAATGTTTGCCACTCGCAAGGGAATCAAAACCTACAGGGTACTTCCCGTGAACTCACAATCTTGAAATTTGGTACGTAACAACGTCTTAGAGCACAGTAAATGGAGAAACTGTGAAAATTATTTACATGATTATATCATTATAATAAAAATATTTTCAATAATTTTAAACTTTGTTTGTACGGAACACTCTTTGCCGGTTTTTTTTACTAACTGAGTAGCTTATGCCTGCGACTTCGTTAGCGTGGGATATAGCCTAAGGCTTTCCGTGATAAATGGACTATCCACCTCTGCCTATCTTCGGGGCATTACAGGCGTGATGTTGTACTGTCTTATAAGATTAGCTCTATGACTCAAACGGATTTAATTAAAAGTTAGGTACGGAATGTGTAACTGTGTATTTTTTTATTAAAACAAATTTGAAGGCTTTTGTTTCAGATTACTCACTATTGTATTTTTGTATTTTATTCTGTTTCCGAGGTTCGACGAATGTGATTATATAACTGCCTCCGTGGTCGAGTGGTTTAGGCGTCTGCCTTGTGACCCATTGGTTGGTTCAATTCCCACGGGAAGCATACTTTGTAAAGTTGTTTCAAGTTTGGTTAGGACATTGCAGGCATGAATCACCTGATTGTCTGATAAAAAGATGATTCTGTGATTCGGAAGGGACGCATAAGCCGGTGGTAACGGCTGCCAAATGGCGGTCGTCAAACCATGTCAAAGGCCCTTTTTTTTTGCGTGTGGAAAATCATCAAATAACCCCCTCTCGCTCTTGGGCAGAGCGAAAGGGAGTGTCAGACTTCTACTGAATAAAACCACCCTTTTTTTTTTTTTTTTTTGGTGGGTGTAAAATCATCGAATAACCCCTCCCGCTCTTGGGCAGAGCGAAAGGGAGTGTCAGACTTCTACTGACTAAAAACCACCTATGTTCCTTCTTCGCCCTCTATGTCGAGGCCGCGATAACCGTTGGACTCACCCTTGTTCCTTCTTAGCCCTATATGTCGAGGCCTCGGTAACTTGTGAACAACCTGCAGCCCCGACATGTTAAAAGGTCCTTTTTTTTTGGGGGGGTTGGGAAATCATCAAATAACCCCTCCCGCTCTTGGGCAGAGAGAAAGGGAGTGTCAGACTTCTACTGACTTAAAACCACCCATGGTCCTTCTTAGCCCTACATGTCAAGGAAGCGGTATCTCTTACTGCATTCCTCAGCCCCGACGGGCGTCGGCCCTTGCACGAAGGGGCCCCCTTCCACGTTGCTGACATCTCTTTGAGGCGCGCGTGGAACACGAACGCGCCGTCGACACGGCCTGTTGTCGTCATGAGTCGGACGGACGGCGAGCTAGCCCATCACTCACCGTCCACAGGCCCGCGTCTACGGTGGCCGGAAGCCGTCACTTGGCCCCCGACGCCCGGAGCGTCTCCCGCGGCGGCTGACACGTGAGGTTCTCTCCCTCTCACGTTCCGCCACCTCCTTCGCTAGCATCGCTGCTTCGCAGAAGGAGGCGACGGCACCCCATTCCTCCTCGCCCCGGACCATGGCTTGCACCAGGGCCGGACGCGAGAGGTCGCCGCCGCCGATGTAAAAGGCCGTTGAGGCGGTTTAGAAACTTTGTCACGAAGGTGTGTGGGGTAATATATATGTAAAAGATAACTTAAAAAAAAAAATTATACATGTCTCAAGTTTTAAGTGATTTTTCATACCAAAAAAGAGGTCGATTCCTAGCCACAACTTTTGCTAGAGTTACTTAGTTTTACCGAATGCTCGGTTGACGGTTCCGTCAAGGATCTGTTTACAGTTTGCATTCTTTCGGATTCTTTTGCGTTTTATGGGTATAATGATCAATTGTTTCGCTTCATGAGTAAATTTAATGTATTAACCAGCATGTCGAGAGATATTCTCGACGGCCTGTAAAGCCAAGCCAAGAGTGGCATAAACTCCCATCGGGTCTGCGGGGTGTTCGAAAGAGATACCGCGGCCTCGACACAAAGGGCTAAGAAGGAACATGGTTCGTTACCGCTGTGCCCAGAGCGGGAAGAGTCATTTAATGATTTCACACCCTCTAGAAAAAAAGAGCGGCATACATCGACTGTGTGTGTGTAAATGTGGTTGTATTACAGACATAGAGTAAGCCGCTGCTTAACCATCCCATGGTGTTATGAGGCGTGATGTTATGTTTCACACTACCAAATACAATCACGGTCACAGACGTTTAAAATAACTATTAATAGTATGGCATATTTAGTAACTTCGTAATAGTTTTGCTCATTAGTATTTTATCTTTAATGATTTTTCACATTGAAAACACGATTTATTTCGGACTTTTTTTTTACTTATAACATTAAATAATCACACTAATATTATAAAGGCGAAAGTTTGTGAGTGTGTGAGTGTGTATGTTTGTTACTTCTTCAGGTAAAAACTACAGAACGGATTTGAATAAAATTTGTTACACAGAGAGTATAAAATATGTTTTTCCTACTCCCCCTCTATTCTTTTCTGATTAATTTCGTTGCGGGATCCAAGACAGTTAAATCATTTCTCTGGGACTTCGTCGAGCTTCATTGTCTCGGCGCTTTTCTTGTGGTCGCCACTGTTGATTCTGGCTTACAGGAGTCACAGTGGTTTGGGAATAGTGAGGCGGGCTTGTCCCATAAAAAAAAAGATAGTTTATAACCTGGATTAACACGAATTTATTGAATTTTATTGTCTTTTATCACATTTATGTATTGTCTCTGTGAATTGTTGTTTACATAAGTGAATGAATTGAATCCTATTTTTTATTATGGAATAACTATTGTGCAGTAACTACACTTATGGCCAGATGCTGTTTAAAACTTGAAATTCCCAATTTTGTGATTACACCCATAATATTTTATAATAATCCGCAATTCAGGGGACCGGCACTGTCTCTCCATAACACAGGCTAAATATAAGCCTATCTAGGAGAACAGTACTTCACCCGTATTTATTGTGAAATTGAACCTAACAGTGTATACCCTAAATACAATTTCTGTAAACTTTGCAATTCCATTTTTGAAATAAATAAATTATTATTAAATTATTATTAATTATGACAATTTAAATTGAGTCGTCACAAAATTTGACGATGAGTTTGGTACTTTCAGTAGCCTCCATCAGCTCCTGTGATGTGCAAGTTACAGGACAGGCAGGATGAAGATATCAAGTGCCCCATAGTTTGTGGGGCAAGACCACATTTACACTCCAGGGGGTCTAAAATGGCCACTTCAGCAGACATAATATGAATTGCGTTAAAAAGCGTAAAATGGACCTGTCCTAATTGTAACAGCCTCTGTGACCATTTAATCAATTATACCCAATTCATATTATTTTCCTATTATGATTTACTTTCTTATATGGCAGTTACTACAATACAGTTCATTTTACGTATTTAACGCAATTCATATTATGATCCGCTAAAGTGGCCATTTTAGACGCCCTGGACAGAGTCATCTATGAATCTCCACATGAACAGGTTTTCCTTGCTTCGGCCTACCTGTCTCCGGAGTCTGTTTAGAGACTTTCAGGTCAGCCATGACTACTAGCAAACATTTACTGAATACATATTTCGGTACATACAGGGATAAACTTTATTGATTATAAAAGTATATAAAATATAAATATTTGAAACTGTTAAATAAACTAACAAGAAACTATAAAAAGACATCGAAATACTGCTCCTCAACGCTGTCAGCCGGTAATGTGCCCAAAAGACTGGAGGCATTGCCACGTTGTATGGCAACACTTAGCCTCTGGCCAAGACAAAAGCCAGCGCTTGGGTCACAAGAAGCGTCAACTAAGAGGTTGATAAAATGTAGGTAACATACCCACCTTTATAACCAGGTCAAGAACTGAGGTGCTGGATATTACGATGGCATCCAGCAGGATAAGCAAACACATAAAAGACTGGAGAGTCGACGAGGAGGATTCTTACTCGGATCACCGTAGAATCACCTTCAGTCTTGACTGTGAGATGGAGAAGGTAATGATCAGAAACGCAAAGAAAGCCTCCTGGGAGATTTTTGACTCAAAAATAAAGACATGGTCTCCTAGCCAAAAACAAAGCTACGAAACAGCAGAGGAACTCGAAAAGGAAGCCAAGCGTCTAGAGGAGGCATTAATAGAAGCCTACCACTGCGCATGCCCTCTTAAGGAACTAAAATTAGGTAAAGGCCAACCATGGTGGAACAAAACACTAAGGAAGATCAGAAAAAGCACGCGTCGAGCTCTTAGAACTGCCCTCAGAAAAGGGGGCGATGAGAACTGGGACAAATATAGAGAACTAAGGAACAAACTAGGACAAATGTGCAGGAAAGAAAGCAGATCAGGATGGAACGCCTACTGTGAAAATATCAGTAGACACACTGACACTGCGCGAATAGTCAAGGTGTTGTCGAAAGACAAAGCATGCAAACTAGGAAGCCTAAAGATAGGGGAAGAGATCATATCCGACCCAAAAAAGATGCATAAATGATGGGAAGTCACTTCCCCGGATGTGAAACCTATCAAGAAGAAACAATGATGACCGAAAACCAAGACGAAGTGACACAATCTGAGGTCGAGGAAATCATTACAGAAGACCAAATAGATTGGAGTATATCATCCTTCCAACCATACAAAGCACCTGGCCCGGACGGTGTACTCCCGAAGATATTACAGCAGGCACACGAGTATATTAACAAAGATCTACTAGCTCTATTCAGAAGTAGTGTGGCCACAGGCTATATACCTGAAAATTGGAGAAAAGTTAGAGTAGTCTTCATCCCCAAGCCTGGGAGGACGACGTACCAGGAAGCAAAATCTTTTAGGTGCATCAGTCTCTCGTCTTTCGTGCTGAAAACCCTAGAGAAAATAATAGACAGACACATTAGAAACAAAGTGGAAAAAAGTGACACGCCGCTACAGAGGAATCAACATGCATATATGGAGGGCAAGTCCACGGAGACAGCTCTCCATAACATAGCGGTAAGAATCGAAAGAGCGTTAGAAAACAAAGACTTTGCATTGGGCTGCTTTTTCGACGTGGAGGGAGCTTTTGACAAAGCCAACTCCACAGCGATCAAGGCCGCTTTACAAAGAGAAGGCATAGCAAGCTACATGTCAAGATGGATAGAAAACGTACTAAGACACAGAGCAATTCAGGCCGAATTAGGTAACAATACCATCACAGTGAGAGCGGTGAGGGGCTTTCCCCAGGGAGGCTGCATCTCGCCGCTCCTATGGTGTTTGGTACTTGACGACTTGCTTAAGAAGCTAAACAAGATGCACATATATATACAAGCATACTCGGACGATGGAGTGCTATTAATTACTGGAAAAGTACTTAGCACCATGAGTGACGTAATGAAGAAAGGAATTAGGGCTACCCTCGAATGGTGTAGGGAAAGGGGACTGAACCTCAACCCCACCAAAACGAAGTTAGTCCTTTTTACAAAAAGAAAGAAATACACGGAGTTATCACCAATATACATAGACGGTGAACGGATAGAAGTAACTAAGGAAATAAAATACTTAGGAGTGATCTTAGACAAAACCATGTCATACAAGACGCATATAAAAGAAACATGTGAGAAAGCAAAAATTGCATTACTACAATGCAGAAGAGCTATAGGTCGAACCTGGGGAATGAAACCGGCTATAGTAGCCTGGATATACAATGCCATCATCATACCCAGAGTTATACACGGAGCAATAGTATGGTGGCACAGAACACAAATCAAGAGTAACAGCACAGAGCTAGTAAAAGTTCAAAGAATGGCCGGGTTAATGATCTCTGGGGCAATGAGGACGACTCCCTCAGCGGCCCTGGATGTCATACTAGGAATGATACCGCTTAGTCTACAAGTCAAGAAAAGAGCCTTAGAGCAGTGGTTCAAACTGAAAAGCTTGAACCTCTGGAAAGGCAATTTTATGGACAAAGGTCACTCGGAGATAGCAAATCTGTACGAAGACAATCTATCAATGATTATGGCCAACAATGACTTAATCAAAAAAGAGAAGATCTTCGACAAAAAGTATAGAATACATATAGGCTCAAGAGAAGAATGGACAATCGAGAGTGATCCATCTATAGCGGTCTGCTATACAGATGGATCAAGGAAAGAATCAACTAAGCTATCCGGTTCTGGGATACACATACCAAGACTGGAAATAAATAGATCATTCTCACTAGGAACAGGCGCAAGTGTGTTCCAGACAGAAATACATGCCATTATGGAATGTACCAGAATAATTGGAAACGCCCTTACAGGTGATCTTTCCAAAATAGTTATATACAGTGATAGTCAAGCAGCACTCAAAGCACTGAACAAAGTGGAAGTCACATCTGCACTGGTTAAAGAGTGCAAGGAAGCACTCAACCAACTAGCGGAAAAAGCAGAAGTAACAGTCGCATGGGTCCCTGGTCATCAAGGACACGAAGGGAATGAGATAGCAGATGAATTAGCCAGAAAAGGAGCAGATGAAACCTTTGTGGGACCAGAGCCCAGGTTACCGATCCCACATAATATAACAAAAGGAATCATCCATAGAATAACTACAAGAGAGTCAAATAGAAGATGGAACGCAACAGAAGGTTGTCGACAATCAAAAATCTTCTTAAAGTCATATGATGAAAAGAAATCCCACAAGTTACTCAGAATGAGCAGGGGAAACATAAGACTAGTAGTAGGGGTCGCAACAGGACACTGTGGACTCAATAGACATCTGACGATTATGAAAGTAAAGGAAGATCCCATATGCCCAGCATGTGGAGAAGCAGAAGAAACAAGTTTCCACCTTGTGGCGGAATGCACAATGTATGGGCCACTCAGATGGGAAATCCTAGGAACAGATGAGATTAATGAAGAGAAGCTCGCAGAAATCTCCACCGAACAACTGGTGAGCTTCTGCAAGGCAACAGGAAGATTCGCGATGCCGACCACCAGTAACCCATGAAGGGGATCCACCAAAATGGGGAACTGGGCGAAATAATCCACAACGAAAGGACTGATCGCCCGTCTGGTGTCTGCCGGCGTCCCCGAAGATAAATAGAAGAGGTTGATGGAGGCCCTAGAGTTTCAACCCCAACCGGCTCGAAAATATAGTTTCCACAAAGTATAACTATATTTACGCCACTTGAGGTTCTCTGCAGCCGCAGTGGCACGGCCTGCGCAGCACGATGAACTTGGGAGATGTGATGGCGCAAGAGTATCGACACATGTTGCGTCCCACACCAAAGGCCTACCCATCTTCCAAGGAAACAAAGACATGCCGTCCGGTCTTTTGCCATCGTCGCGTGCCAAGCCATTGGGTTCTAAAACAGCTGGCACGCCGACGGCGACAAGAGCACGTCGGATGATGTCGTTTAAGTTCGCGTGCCGTGCAAAACGGCCAGCACTGGTGCCCAAGACTGCTGGCAGCTTCACCACATTGACAGCGATGAGGAGAACAGCAGGCAACACCAAGGCGCAAAGAAGCAGCGAGGCGGAAGGTCGTGTCGTCGAGCAAAGTGCCTATGCTCGACGACGGCAATGTGTGAAGCCAAAGACCCGACTCCCATTCACCCACAACCAGCAGGCGCGCACGCTCAGCAGTAATAGCAGACGTGTTCACTAAATTGTTCTGAACTACTCTGATAAGCGGCTCATCCCACCGCCTCTGGGAAAATGGACATACATACAGGGTGTAAACGAACCGAACCGAACGAAGCCGTCAAACCGAAAGCTGAAAAACTAAGTACAGTAGTGGGGGGGGGGGGGGAATAACTTCTCCCGCTCTTGGGCAGAGCGAAAGGGAGTGTCAGACTAAAAACCACCCATGTTCCTTCTTAGCCCTTTATGTCGAGGCCGCGGTATCTCTTATAAAAACCCGCAGCCAACTAAGTAACCTTGGCCCTACCCCAAAATTTTTGCTGGGAAACGACCTTTTTTTGGCGTGAAAAAACACGTTTTACGGTTAAAGTCAATTTAACACTCTTAAAACATTGTACTGATGGATGCTCTGAATAGTAAAATGGTCATGGAGGTCATTTAATGAAGGAACTTTGACCTCCAATATCTCCATAACTAAAAGGTTCCTACGTATTGACTACAACAAAAAAAAATCGCAGAGACACGGAAACGGCAGGAACGGTAAGAAATCGAATGACGGAAGCCGAATCAAGTGCATAAATTAACATATAAATAGTTCTACGACTACTCGGGACCGTATTTTCACGGGTTCGGATCGGATTCAGATCGGACGTAGTGCGACACCGCTTTTAGGAGTAGGTACTTTTACACCCCTTTTTTTTTTGGTGGGTGTAAAATCATCGAATAACCCCTCCCGCTCTTGGGCAGAGCGAAAGGGAGTGTCAGACTTCTACTGACTAAAAACCACCCATGTTCCTTCTTCGCCCTCTATGTCGAGGCCGCAATAACCGGTGGTCTACCCACGGCCCTACTTTTACACCCTTCATAACAATTCTTTTTTTTATAATTTTTGTTTCTATCGCTTGCTTCGACTAATCTCCGAAACGGCTAAATCGATTTTGGCGTATCTTTATGTTACAAGGCGTAACCTGAGATACTTTTATTTTTGAAAAATAATTAGGGTACCATTCTAAAAAAAATAATCCCTTTCCATTTTTTTTTTTTAACAAAATTCGATTCGATTGGTAAAGTAGGTAATATTTTTATAATAATTTAAAGTGGAGGGGACGACCTAGAAAGACAACACTGCCTGTATTAGTGAGGTTCTTCAGAAATGACAAATCCGTAGTACTTGCAACGGCATGCGTGTATGACAATGATATATTAAAACTATAGATACAGTACGATCAAATTATCTTGACAGGTCTGAACATAGGCTCTGCGAACTTTTGCGCATGTATACTCGCGAAGAAAACTGTTATTGCCAGATAAACAAATATACGATCAGAAAATACCTAATACAGTGAGAAAATACAAATGAAATAAATATCAAATCACTTTTAGATACCTAGTCTACATTTTTAACTCCATTTTCTTTTTCCCCTTTCAAATACTGAGTTAAATCGTAAATAATTTCTCGCCTGGCGATTTAAAACACTATTATACTTTGGTTGGCATATTTGACGAAATAAGTGCCCACTAACTTATCTAACAAATAATAAAAAATAACAGTAATATTAAAAACAACAAACAAAAACACAACGAAAACTTTTCTAATCGAATGTGCTCAAGACCGAGATAGCAACACAAACACCAAACAATGCTGTCGTGTGACTGAGATATAATACCTCGTACCGAATATTGCCGAACTTGCACGAAGGTCACGAAGTTAACAAAAAGAGATGTGCATGTGCATGTGCAATGGGTGTCGTTTAATCGATTATTCTTCGAATCGATTGAAATTAAGTAATAAAAAGATGTTTCTATTCAATTTTATATTGAGATTTTAAATATTCGTAAACATTCGTTATTCAAGAAGTCTGTAATAAATTTCTAAAATATAAGTAAATCATGTCTTTTAACAGAGGAAACATAAAGTTACTATACATTTTTTTTTTAATAAAGACAAAAACTCAATTATTAATTATTAAATTCACTTTATTAGTTAATGTATTCACTTAAATATCTTCTAAACACTAATAATAACGTATTCCAAATAAAACTAATCGATTACGATATTTGATCGTATAATGGATTGATTGTGTTTATGTAAGGTGCATCTCTAGCCTAGACTACCGCCCCCCGAACTTCACCTCATGTCACCATTTGGTTCCTAATAAATGTTACTGCGCAGCGTTCTGCACGAAGTTCGGACCTGCCAAGAAAATTTGTTCGAACTGTACGTTGTCCGCCCTCAAAAATGACAACATGAAATGAAGCCAATTGGCCACATCGCGCTTAGTTACGCACCAACCTCTCGCGCGATACTACGTTTGTTCTTAATTTAAATCGTGTGTGAAACATAAAGACAACAGGCATCAACACGCATCCCGCTGTACGGTGTCATATTTTCTTTCCCTTTCTTTACGCGTAAAAGTAGTCATATAATATTTTCGCCGTTTTGAAGCGCCGCCATGTTAGTTCATGACGTGTCAATACATAAATAATACGTCATTGGTGTATGACCAGATTTTTTAATGTGGACGAGGCAAATGGAATATTTAAAGTGTCTTCCTGCCCCCATGAGAAAAGATTCTTAGTTTCTAGCTTACAGCTAGTAAGATCAATAAGAATCCTTTTCTTAGATTATTGTAGGTATGAATCACTTATTTATTTTTAAAATAAAACAATATTTTTTATAAATAATATTAATATTATTAGTACTTTTAACTTCTCTTTGACATGCGTTTTTTTTATTATTTTGCTTGTATGTATGTGTTTTGTGAATAACGCTGTTGATAACATAATTGTTGGTTTTACATCTTATTGTTCCAAATGAAATTAAATGAATATTAAAAAAACACTTACAAGGTTCCAAACTGTAGCGAAGGCTGGCCCAAACTTCATCATAGCTAACCCTTGTGGATTTAGCTTTTCGCCACTAAAAACTAGTCCGGTTATATAACAAATATGAACTAGACCGGAAAAGTAATATATCCCAAAAAATAAAACATGAAAGAAAAACCGTATATAAAAACGGCGTGAAGGTTTATTTTCAAACTCTTCAAACACTATTATTTTCTCGTCTGACATTTTATTTGCTTTTTTATAGGTCTATTTATTATTTTAATTTACTGGAGTATTTTAATTTACTGGAGTACCTTAATTTACTGGAGTACTTTAATTTATTGGATAATTATTTTAATTAATGGAATTTATTTTTCGTTAATTGTTTAATTTAACTGTTTTCTTTTAAACTTTGTGTTAATAGATATTTTAAAGAAGTCCCTAACATCTTTTCAGATGGAGAACACTTCAAATAATGTAACTTGATTTAATGTTTAGATAGGTTAAACATAAATACAGCTTAATTATCATAATCAGGTTCTCATCGTCATTAAAGTTAGTTTTTATGTCACCATTGTTTATATTTTAGTAATATCACATTCATACATGATGGAAGGGGTACACATGCGGAAAGGTTTATCACGTAAATAAAAATCTACAGTTCCATACTTTTTGTTTGTCTGTTTGTTAATCTCCTAAACAGCTGAACTGACCGATTTTGATTGGACTAATTAATTCCTGTCCCTGAAGCCCTAACCACGGGTAGCTTGGACCCTGCTCCCGACACGGCACTTAAGGAAATATGTAAAAATATAAGAAACATGTAAATAACTGAACAAAGAGAATAATAATGAAATAATAATTTACTGGACGATCGCTGATGTTACAAGGACGGTAGACTACTTTTATTTTACAAAATAAAACGGAATGCCGTGCAAAGAACAGAAACCCTAAAAATTATTAACATAATGTTGCTGCACCTACCAAATTCCATATGCGCATTTTTATATATTTTTAACACCTTATTGGGCTCCATTTTGATCCCGATGTGTTGATAAAATCTTTATATCTTAACTAATCTTCAAATAATCGAACTAGAAACAAGTTAAACTAATTCCATAGTTTTGTAATGTTTCCGTTTATCCATTAAATAACACGTTTTTTCGTTGTTGTCCCAAAATCTTACAAAAAAACTCTTATAGAACTTGTCAGGTGCAGCGAAAAAAAATCACTTCCAATTATGAAAGAATATTTTCTATTTACTAATTTTAAGCGGAGAAAAGTAGCGGGCAAGAGCTAGTAAGATCGTCATCTGCCTAGCCTTTTACCAACTATGTTGGGGTCGGCTTCCAGTCTAACCAGATGCAGCTGAGTACCAGTATTTTACATGGAGCGACTGCCTATCTGTCCTCCACAATTCAGTTGGTACTGGGTACCACAACACCACTAGGTTAGACTGTTTATCAGACTTTTAGTTCACTGACGACTGCCATGGTGGTTTAACGTGCTTTTCGAAGCACGGAGTAACTCGGTATGGTTGGTCACCCATCTACTGACTAAACTAGGCAAGTTTGTCATCATCATCATATTAAGCCAGCGTTGCCAGCGTTGGTCTAGTGGTCGCAAGCGTGACTGCTGTGCATGAGGTCCTGGGTTCGATTCCCGGGTCGGACAAAAAGTGCTATTGGGTTTTTCATTAGAAATTTCCCAGTAGTAGCCCGGAGTTTGGAAGTTGGCGGTATTATACCCCCGTGCCTCGGAAAGTACGTTAAGCCGTTGGTCCTGCGCCTTTTTACGCTGTTGCGTATTGATTATTATTATTGATTAGTGATGTTTATTTTACAAATAGGTTTTTACAAACACTATCTGACACTGTTACACACATTTTTTTTAAATAATATAGATGGTACCATGATACCAGTGTTTCGTACCTGGATCTCTCTCCGGTCGTGTCGGATTGCCGTCCCATTGGAATATGAGAGAAACAGGAACAGAGAGTGCACTTGTGCCTGCGCACACACTTGTGCACTATAATATCTCCCGCGCCGATGGCTAATCTCCACTTAGATTGGCCGCCGTGACCGGAAACGGTCAGGAGGACTATTATTATTATTAAGCCACGAGCTCCTCCAACAGCTAGTAAGATCAAGAAAGAAATAAAAAGCACTTACAACGTTCCAATTTGTAAAGAAGGCAGGCCCGAACTTAATCATAGCTACAGCTTTTTTATTCAACACTTCGCCACTCAGAAACTTTTCAAGCCCATGGCATATGAATGCTATGCTCATAATATAGAACGAACCAAGAAAAAAAACATGACTGAAAAGTCTTAAATAGAAACGTCGAAAAGATTTCTTTTTGAACTCTCCAGGCACTATTACTTTTACGTCTGGCATTTTATTTGCTTTTTTTTACTGGACTGGGATTTTGTTACTTTAATTAACTGGATAACTTGGATTTATTTGACTTAATTTTATTGTATCTAAAAAAATTATTTTTAAGCTTTATTTAACGTCTTTTCTGACGGAGAACACTTTAAATAATGTTTGTTGAAAACAAGTTTAGATGAAAAAAAAAACAAATACTTCTTTAATTATTCTTTCTGGTTCTCATCGCCATTAAATTGGTTGTTATACTGTCATCCTTTTTATGTGACTAAATTTAATAAATAGGATAGAAAGGGCACCGACGCGGAAATGGTTATCACATTTTTATCATCTGATGTTTTTTTTTATAACTGACTAGCTTTTGCCCGCGACTTCGTTCACGATAATTGAACTACCCAACACAATTTTTTTTTATTTCCACCTTGATTTTTTTTTTCGTTCCTGAGAGTAGCGCTTTCACCCAAAAAAACCAATTCTTGAGCTTTGTTATGTAGTAAATAAAATAAAAATAAATTACTTTCTAAACACGTGGTCATCGTTTTCGCTGCCACCCACCCCGTATGCAGAGTGAAAACGGACCCTTCACACGGAGCCGTCAATCAAACATAATGTACATGAAACTTAGTTATCCTACCCAAAAAGATTAAAAATCATAATCAATAGATTTTTATTCAAATGAGGCTGATAATCAGCACTTTTCGTACGT
The DNA here is from genome assembly GCA_932274075.1 of Diarsia rubi. Classification (NCBI taxonomy): domain Eukaryota; kingdom Metazoa; phylum Arthropoda; class Insecta; order Lepidoptera; family Noctuidae; genus Diarsia; species Diarsia rubi. The sequence goes on along the minus strand of OW026440.1, from coordinate 1,253,796 downwards.
CAAATTCTACAAGAGACAGTCCCCCAAAACGACCACCTTCGACACTACATGTATATTCGCTGGAAAGAAGAAGTGGGGTAACAAACTCTTTGATTTTGTGTGTGTGATTTACTACAGAGACAAATTAATCAAAATAATATTATAACTGATTGCTGGGTTACGACTTTTATTGGAGTGAAAAAATACTTTTACAGTAAAACTAAACGTAGCACACTGAAAAAATTATGCTGATGGATGCAGGGATCACGGATGTATTTCAAGTAAAGTAAAAAAAGTTGTTAACAAAACCAACTTCAATAAAACATAAAACAAAAATTTAAAAAAAACTTAAGTAGCTAAAATCAGCTTCTGAAGTCGGTGACTTTTGTTTGATTTCGTTTGTTTGTCACCGACTTTCTTCCTTAATTTTGACTGTGGCGACCTTTCGGCTTCGGTAAGGGTATTTACACCCACTGTCACCCACTATTTACAAAATCAAAATAAATAGTCATTTATTCAAATTAGGCACATAATCAGCACTATTCGAACGTTAAATTCTACAAGAGACAGTTCCCAAAACACTCCGACACTTCCTAGTATTCTAGAGCACTATTCGAACGTCAAATTCTACAAGAGACAGTCCCCAAAACACTCCGACACTTCCTAGTATTCTAGAGCACTATTCGAACGTCAAATTCTACAAGAGACAGTCCCCAAAACACTCCGACACTTCCTAGTGTTCTAGCTTCTTTCCAGCTTATCTTCCAAGCTCCCAAACCAAACCAAATGAAGTCAATAGCCCTTTGACGATTACTAGCGTGATGTTATGTTTATTTTTTAGGTGTTTTAGTATTTCTTTTTTGAAGACCTGATCTAGCCACTTATCATTAAATGTACTCCTACTACACTCAAGGTTCATATTACCAATTGGTATTGTATGTGCAATATCAATCAAAAATCGAAAATATGCAGTATAACCTGTCATTCGATAAACGACCTTATCTAATGATTAGCCTTGCTTCTAATTGAAATGCAAGGTTAAACTAGCCTCTTGCATAGCTTAGATAAAACTATTTATGGATATACTGGTATGTTTATTGAAAATCTAGATTCTTCTGTACCTCGTAATGAAGAGGTTTAGTTTAAAAGTTAGCATTAATTGTTTATTTTTTATATAAAAATTATGCCCCACACTAGGAATTTCTCCTAAATCGTTAGACCCGACACAACTGTAGGCCATACATATATTTGTTGCGTGTGGGGATCGAACCCGCGACACGCAACGCAGCAGTCCGATCGCTCAGCGTCACCCTGATCCCAATTTATTTGGGGTCGGAGCAGCACATCTTGTTGCTCCAAACTTCACTTTTACTCTTGATCTCATAAAACTAAAACCACTCAAGATCATGATGCCAAAACCCTTACAGGCCTACGTGGTGGATCCAGCCCTCATTCATTCCCTCTAATTGAGAGGAGGCATGTGTCCCAGCAGTGGGGACATTCTAGGCTGATTATGCTATGCTAAAAAGGTAAGTCTCAGTCCTGGTATGTGCGGTTAACGTATATTACTTACTGGCCCTCGAACCCTTCTTGAGAACTACTCTATCCATTGATGAAAACAGCATGAAAAATTGGAGAGGTAGTTTTTAAATTTATCGCGAACATACAGACAGACAGGCGCGGTGGAGGACTTTGTTTTATAATATTTAGTAAATAGTGATAGTTATACGCGTGGAAGATCATCAAATAACTTTTCTTACATTTGATATCCTAAGTTTTAAGGAGCCTTCCTATGGAGTCGAGTTAAAAAATAAGTCATAAAAACTAGGTAAATACAAGAGCTTGCTGCTTGGTTTTTTCTTTGGGCACAGAGTTAGCATTGCCATTAAACGTGTCGTGGCAATGCTGCCAATCTGCTATGGGCACGTTTCCTGATGACAGCGATTTAGAGGGGTACTAAACTCCTAAGCGCACAGTTGTTTATTTATTTAGTTTGTTTTTTTGACGCGACGGTTGGCGCAGTGGCTCATGCAATGGACTGCTGCGCTGCGTGTCGCGGGTTCGATCCCCGCACGGATCAAATATTTGTATGACCTACAGATAGTTGTTCCGGGTCTGGGTATTTGTGTATGTGAGTTTAAATGTTTGTGAACGCACCCACGATACAGGAGAAATTCCTAGTGTGGGGCAACGTTTTTTTAAGAAGAAAATTGTAAGAGTTAAACTGAATTATTGAAATAATAATTATAAGCTTAAATTAAATACAATAAAAAATATTATCGGTCAGATATCCGAAAATAGAACAAACACATCATAGTGCATAATTATAAATACCGGATTTTTGTCAAATTGAAAGGCGGACAACGACAGCAACAAAATTCTAAAAATATTCATTTTATTTTAAAGCAAGGCTATAAAGAGAATTACTATTAATATTGCCTTATAGAAAGGTAGATATAAGTTGACGATATTAATGATAATAATATATTTAAAACTGACCTCTCTATGGACTCTCCACACGAAGAGGTGTGCTGATTTTTTTATTTTAGTTACATTTCCATGTCATCATCATCATCATCAGCCTATAATGTTCCCACTGCGGGGACTCAGGCCTCCTCTCTAGGAGAGGGATCGGCTATAATCCACCAAGCGTGCCCTGCAGTGCGGGTTGGTAGATGTCACGTAATGTCTTCGATCTTTTTGGTTCTAAGACTTGCTGGTTTCCTCACGATGTTTTCCTTCACCGTTTTGAGAGCAGTGGTGATGAAATAAACTAGGCAAAGTAATGCGCCTGACTGGGTTTGAACCCACAACTCACTGTTTGTAAGTCGGGGCCGCACCACTGGGCCACCACTGCTCATTTCCATGTATTCCCCTTAATGATTTCATTTTTGTATAAAATTCGCAAAGCAATTCTCAGAATACATCTACCTATCAAGTCCTAACTGTGTAGTCTTAATAGTTTCTGAATAAAGTGGCTGTGACATACGGACGGACAGACAGACGACCCGAAAACTGACCGCTTTTTGGCGGGTGGAAAATCATCGAATAACCCCTCCCGCTCTTGGGCAGAGCGAAAGGGAGTGTCAGACTTCTACTGACTAAAAACCACCCATGTTCCTTCTTAGCCCTCTATGTCGAGGCCGCGATAACTAGTGTACAACCCGCGGCCCCCGAAAACTGACCCCAGGAGTTCATGCTCACTAGTCCCACTAGCAACCGCTGCACCAACGAGGCAGTCTAGGCCATAAACACTAGAGCTACTTGGGCCGGATTGATATTAAAAGGCTGGCGGTTACATGACACATAAACTAACTTTAAAGTGTAAATGTTACATTAGATCGAATCTGGAAGGGAAGCATATAACTTTGTAAAGTTGTTTTCAGTTTGGCTAGGAAATTGCTGGCTTGAATCCCCTAATTGTCTGATAAAATGATTTCATGCTTCGGAAGGCACGTATAAACCGGTGTTTCCGGCACTTCCGACCACCAAAAGGCTGTCGTCAAACCATGTCAGAGGCCCTTGAGGCGTGGGCTGTAGGTTGTTCGAAAGAGATACCGCGGCCACGGACACAAATGGCTAAGAAGGAACATGGGTGGTTTTTAGTCAGTACAAGTCTGAGACTCTTTACCGCTCCGCCCATAGCGGCAAGAGTCATTTGATGATTTCTCACCCTCCAGAAAAAGAGTCCCTGGTGCTGGTTTAGAAACTCTGACGCAAGGGTGTGTGGGGTCGTTAGACCTTACTACCCACACGATAACAAGAAGAAGAATTAGATACGCCTTTGTCTGACCTTTGGGGAATAACAGGCGTGATGTTATGTTATTTACCGGCTGTACGTGATATAAAGTGTTTATTTAAAACCTACGTGATTTTGCTTTGAGAGAAAAACATTCCGTTGCGTGACCTTCCGCGTCCGTTTTATTACTGATTCATTTAAAGATTAAATTCAAATTATCATTAATAAATAATCATCGTCATCTATTATTTAAATAATATAAGATTAAGCCTGATATATTATGTAGGTTTGATTGTCAGAATGTCTTAGTAACAATATCTCTCAATATCAATATCTACTTCAAGTTTATACCAAATTAGTAACTTACTCTCTGTAAGGAAACTGTACATAATTCAAACTATACTAAAAAAACATAAAACCGTACCCTATAATGATAAAGAACAAACTAAAAGAAGAAAAGATTTAGTTCTCCAAGTTCCTCAAACTAAAACTAGATTTGCATGCAAACAATACAATAAACGCTCTACTCAGCTGTATAACATAATTAATAAACACATTTACGTACATAACAAAAGTTACCACGACTGTAAAAGAAGTATAGTAGACTGGATAAAGTCACTTACCTATGAGGAAACCGAGGCACTCCTGGGACACGTTGAGTAGCCGAAATATATCACATATACATATATACCATAACATAAAACTACACACACCATACCACACCACACACACGACTCACACACAACACACCACACACACGACTCACACACAACACACCACACACACGACTCACATACAACACACCACAAGCCATACCACATATCACACTCCTCACAACACAACACGCCACACATAACACCACACTGCTCACTACACCACCTTTCACATCACTTGCACAGACTGGGAATAAGTTTTCCAGGTTTTTTATTTTATTTATTATATTTTTTTTTTTATTTACTGTCAATAATTTAAATTGTAACTTACATATTTTTATTTTTTTTAAGATTAGTATGTAACCTGAGTGAGATTGGATACAGAAAATGTACTTACATGGCATATTTACCCATAAGGTCATAGTACACCATAATATTAACCTGAGTTATTTTATGTGTACATTGATGTTGAAAGAGCGGAGCCTTCTAATACAGGCATTGTTTGCTTAAATGGGGGCTCCAAACACGTTAAAATGTAATGTAGTTTCTAATTTACACAATAAACTATTTTGTATTTTGTATTTTGTATTTTTGTAATATACAATACCTGCTTCATGATTCTGGCGTCCTGGTAGATTGTGAAATAAAATCCCTGTATCGAAATTGGCGGTCAAAGTTCCAAATTTTTCACAGCTGTTTTTGTAAATACTAGTTATAACTTGACTTAAATGACCTACATGACCCGTTTACTATTCAAAGCATTCACTAGCACAATGTTTTAAGAGTGCTACATTGAGTTTTGGCGTAAAATGTGATTTTTGCCCCCCAAAAAAAAGTCGTTTCCCAGCATAAATTTTTGCGTAGGGGTACTTAGTTTGATGTACAGAATGCTTGGTTGTCGGCTGTGTGATGGGTTAATTTACATCCTGTAGAAAGCCTACGACTGCAACATATTTGCCTATCCTTTTCTCAATAATGTTAAGGTCGGCTTCTAGTCTAACCGGATGCAGCTAAATACCAGTATTTTACATGGAGCGACTGCCTATCTGACCTCCACAACCCAGTTAACACTGGGTTATACAATACTCTGCTAAGACTGGCTCCCTTATCGTCTGTCAAAGATCTACAAATGACAGCTGACTCATCTAAAAACCGACCTTGGTAAACGCTGCTTAGCCTTGAACATCGACCCGTGCGGCAATAATAATATATTTAAAAGACGTCTAAAATATAAAAACTAACTAAACAGAATATAAAAACTTGGATATAAAAAATATATCAGATTTATTATGAACTTAATTTGTGAACTTTCCGTTAGGTTTTTGTCGTGGTGAATCAGAATCATCAGGAGATAAAGTTTAATTCTAGATTCAACTGCCACGTTGGTCAAGTGAGATGGCGAATTAAACGCTTCTCATGAGCACGAAGGTCCTCGGTTAGATTCCCTCCGTCATTGCGATCAATTCATAGACGGCACGGTTGCTTCCTACTCCTCCGCTATTCTTTTCTGATTAATTTCGTTGCGGGATCCAAGACAGTTAAATCATTTCTCTGGGACTTCGTCGAGCTCCATTGTCTCGGCGCTTTTCTTGTGGTCGCCACTGTTGATTCTGGCTTTCAGAAGTTACAGTGGTTTGGGAATAGTGTAGCGGGCTTGTCCCATAAAAAAAAAAGACGGCACGTTTGGTGCAGTAGCTGAGCGATTGGACTGCTGCGCTGCGTGTCGCGGGTACGATCCCCGCACGAAACAAATATTTGTTTGGCCTACAGATAGTTGTTCCGGGTCTGGGTATTTGTGTATGTGAACTTAAATGTTCGTGAACGCACCCCCGATACAGGAGAAATTCCTAGAGTGGGGCAAGGTTTAAAAAAAATTACATCTAGTTGTGAAAGTCAACGTTTATCTATCCGTAAACAAGCCGTATCGTCTCCGTAAACAAGCCCTCCTCATTAATACGTTAAAAACCCTATCTATTAAATCCGTCGTAAGAATATTACGATCTCACAAACAGACACGAAAACCAAGTTTATTTTAAAACATGCACTGTGTAAATATACTTTTGTGAAAGGCTCTAAATGTTTTTTGTCATTACGATGTTTTTCTTTGTTCTGAATCGTATGTAGAATCCTTTTACTTACGGAGATATAAGAAACTGTTTCTACTATTGTAACAAAGTAGTTAGTATTTTATTACTAACTAAGTAGTTAGTATTTTTGCGATTTTTTTCTATCGAGTAAAATTAGTTGTATATGTTATGTTTTCAACACACTATGTGCGTAGGTATATCCTGAAGAATATCATATTTTATTTTGTTTACTGCAGTGAATCATATTAAAAAGAAATAAAGAAAACATGTTTATGTAGCACAATGCCACAAGTGCACACAACATACAATAAAAATTATATAAGAAATTAAAAAACTAAACCGAAAAAAAAAGAGCGTGTGCGTCTCACGGCTGCGCCAAACAGGACCAGTTCAGCAAACTGCCGAGAAGCTAGTGCCCGACGCTGGTTTTTAACTGGCCCTGAGATGGTGATGTTACGAACGTGAAACAGTTTTGTCCTCTGTGTTTAAGTGTATGAGTAAGTGCATAAATAAGGAAATATGTGAATAGTAAAATAATACATTTCAGAATACTTAGACGTAACAAAACAAACAAAAAACTAAGGCATCCAAATTAATGAAACGGCCGCATTTAATCATAAACCTGTTTCGCACACTTCCAACTCCTAAACGCATTAGTAATAGTATGAATCTATGCGTTTCGTCGCTCAATACGCTGCAAGCAGCCGAACGCGATGGACTCATAACAATTTGTTAGATATCAACGGAAAGTTTTAAATTATTAGATGCGGTGGCAATTGTGTGGGTACATAACAATTTAAAACGTATACGTAAAACACATTACGACGGGAGTGGAGCTTAACACGTTGCGGGACTCACTGCATTAGTAGTAGATTACACAGTACGGGCTCCGCTGTAAAACTTTACACTCTTTTAAACTTAATTGTCAGTACAATCAAATTTCGTATAGAGGAATAAGGAAAACCGGTTTACTGTCGTATTACATGTGTTTCTAATATTTATAGAAGCATTTGGATGCACAATATCACTTATTGGAAATATAGCAGTGGGTGCATTGGATTTTTACAGTCTTATTACATCATTTGAAAAAGTCCCGCAATGTGTTACTCATTCAAATGTGGATAAACTTTGTGCATAAAATATTAAAAAAATACTTCATACAATATACTTTACGCATTACGCATTAAAAAACTCGCGTTTAACTCCTGTTGTGCCCTATAAATACATGCATGATACAAGCAATGCGTTCACTACTTTACATTGACTCCTGCCGTAAGAACCGTAATAGGGGATCGGACTGGGTCAAAAAAATATGATATTAATTAGTCCGTCAGTTAGATTATCGAAAAATATTGGATACGTGTTTTTGTTTTATCAAATTAATAAAAATTTACGAAGATAAGACACGTCAAAGATCATGAGTGGGGGGTTGTGAACTTGTGACGTCATTTGTAGGTGAAAAATGTACTAACATGTGACGTTTTCGAGGAATTCACGAGTTTTCGAAGCATTGTATCGTCTTAATTTTTCGTTTATGTGAAAAAAGAAAAATACGTGTCCAATATTTTATTGATAATCTATCTGACGGACTAATTTTTTTTTTTTTGTCCGTTTTTTGACCTTTCATTTCAAACAAATGCGTTAAATACTTGGACTGATACAAAAGAACCAGTATCGAAATGTATGGATCATATTATTATTGTCATATATTCAAGGACACGGAAGAAGTATAAAACAAGTCTTGGAGTTTTAAAAGGCGTAGATGCTACTACTTACAGAAGAAGGAAATAGTACATTTTTATACAATACAAGTGAGAAAAGTTTGTCATTGCATTCGAGGCGGAATGAAACCTGAGCCGTTAAGCTAGGGTGTTAAGGAGCCGAGAAGTGAAATAACAAATTCCCACGTGTATCAAACAACGTTTTTAATACACTTTCGAAGAAATAATAGTACATTGTTATCCAAGGGGTGAAAGTTACTTATTTAGTCCCGAGACGGAGTTTGGCGCCCGTAACGTAGAGAGGGCGCTAATAGTTCGAGGGACTATATAAAGAACATAAGAACAAAATAAGAACATAAATTTGCTACAGAAAAAATGAGTGTTGATCGGATTGTCGCTTTCCCGCATTTTTTTTATTTTTGTCGACTAGTCGCCAGTATTTTTAATGTTCATCATTAAAAAAATGGCAAAGATTTTGCCGAAATTTAGAGAAAGAGTATATTATATTGTATATTAAAGTCATAATTTATTATATTCGTTTACCATGTTATTTTAATTTTAAATCGCGCTGTAATTTAGTGGCTGTATAAAAAGTTGGAACATGCTTCAATAAAAATATGAAAATAGATCCAGTTTTTTTTTAATAATTTGACACCTGTCAGTTGAAAGCGATTCTGCCATGGGCTGAAAAGTACTACTTCCAACCCGCTCCGCAGGCATGTTATGACCTAGATTCAGAGTAGGTATAAGTAATGAAAAATAATATAAGTATTTTGTCATCAATTTAGGAGGCCATGATTTAATTTTGCCTTTTTCCAATTTAATTTCGCCAGATTGAAGGAGACGCAAAGGTATGACGCCGCTAAACAGCGTCACAGAAAAAATATAAAATTCAAATATTTTGGAATTAAGAACACAAATACATGATAATTTGTTGATATTTGTCTAACCTAATCATGATTATTTATAGTATTCATTCTATAAACACAATTAAAATATTCATAAAAAATTTAAGCTCTAAAGACGCAAATCACTATGGCGGGTATTGGAAGATTTAGAAATACCAAAAAGTCCAAGGTTATGTGATGACTTAGTTATCTACTGACAGCATAAACCAGTACTGTGCTAACTCTATGTCGGTCAGATTACCAAACGAATAGTATGTTACTTAATATACTCCACATTTTCAGTCATCCGTTTACATAAGGTAAAATAAGTTGAGCTACACGATTACTGACAAGTGCTTGCACTGACTGGACAGGTCCACTCAGATCCGTGTGGTGTTTTATTGAAAAGACCATCTCAGACACTAATCATGTATAGTCCTCGTGTAAGTTGACCAAGATTATAATATAATTATAGAGACTCCTAAGCCCTGACCTTTGAGTTGGTTTCGGCTTTATCTTCTCAGAGTTGTCAGGTACAAAACACCGGCCGTATTTAGTTTGAAAAAGAGACATCTAAAAAGGGCTTTTGATAATCAAACATTAAACATCATGTATCAATCGTAAAACCACTACTTCTGTATTGGGCCTGTGTGGTGGAATACCACCACTACCTGTCACAGAAAGGAGGCCAGTGTCCAAAAAGTGAGAATATTATAGACAAAATAATTTACACTTAAAAGAGTGTCCATGAAATAGGCCAGTTATCTAAAAAAATCGAATTAGTCCGTCAGATAGATACAACCAAATATTTGACACGTATTTTTAAGCAAACAATTAAGACGATACAGTGCTTTGAAAACTCGTGTGACGTCATATTCTAAGACATTAGTATGAATTTTTTCAGCGGTTAGTGACGTCAGAAACCCCCACTCAAATCTTTGACGCGTTTTAACTTCGTCAATTTTTATTGATTTGATAAAACAAAAAATACGTGTCCAATATTTTTCGATAATCTAAAAGACGGACTAATTATAATCATAATTATTCTTTTAAATCAGTAAACATTCCTATTATTCACCTAGACTTTTCCATAGAAGTGTGATAGAAGTCTAAGCTTTGAAAAAGAGACTGGGTGGTTAAAAAAAAATGTTAAAATAAGTTTATTTTTTATCATTAGACGAGTATCGATATATGAAAAGTGAACTGTTACTCTGACAAAACGTCATTCGTGTGTGTGGCCTAGTGAAATATTTGACAAATGTTAAATATCTCAAACGTTTTGTGTCATTACAATAATAAGCTCAACAATAATTGTACCAAATGAAACGTTGTCATACAAAAATATGCGAATCGTTAGTTGTCAAAGTGAAACATCGGCGAAACGTTGCTTGGCAAGTGATAATCTGACAAGCAATTTTCGGCGAAAAGGCAGGACACCTTCTTTTGGCTTAGGTCGCTCCATAGACCTCATCGCTGTCTTCAGAACATGATAGAAGTCAAGATTAGGTCCATTTTTTTTTAAATACTTAGGTGTACATTGGTACTTACGAAGTTCCAATTGGTGAGATAGCAAGGCGTGAACCACCTTGCTGTAACAACCCGTTCATCCGTAATATCTGTCCGTACTATCAACAGATACCATAAGTACATCGCGTATACAACAACAGCATTGAATACACAATAAGCTACCACATGCCAAAATACACTTAAACACCACCGAATAGAACGTCTTTTCTCAAATTCCTCACTCACTGTTATTTTCACTTCAGTCATTTTGAATATTGCTTTTTTTAAATTGGATTAGTTTTAAGTGTCAATTATTTTTATTGCATCATTGCTTTTTTTATTGGAATATTAGTTATTTTTATTGTTGCAAAACGTGCAGTCTGTTTGAGGTCAAAACAAATTATGTGATCGCCTGGTATGTGTAGCAGTGACTTTAGGGTTCCTTAGTCATTAAGAGAAGTCGTTCCGTTGTGATTAAGTTAATGTGTTCTTATCAATTATAGTAATTAGAATACAGGTGATGACCCATAGGGTATTTCAACAAAAAAATCTAATAAGTCCGTCAGGTAGGTTTCCAAACAATAATGGACACGTATTTTTTCTTTTTTCACGTAAACAAAAGATGAAGACGATACAGTGCTTCGAAAAGTCGTGTGACGTCATAAGCTAAGTACTTTTTTACCCACAAAGTGATGTCAAAAGCCCCCACTATTGATCTTTGAAATGTTTTATTTTCGTATTTTTTTTTTTAATTTGATAAAACAAAAAACATGTATACAATATTTTTCGATAATCTAACAGACGGACAAATCAGACTTTTTTGGTGAAATACCTTATTAGTAAAATATTTTTTTGTTCTTACCTGTCACCTTTATTCCATGATGTAATTCAACGAGCTGACATAATGAACTTCCCAACAGCAGCCACAGAGTCTAGATGTGTGACTAATATTAATACAGAAAACGGGCTTTAAGTAAAAAAAAAAATCAAAAAAAGTCAAAATATTTTATTTCACATAAAAAAAGGGGCACGGTTCGGTGCATTGGTCGATTCCTAAGGAGAAGAACCGGCAAGAAACTCCAAAGGTACCTAACACTTTTATTGATCTTTTAAAATGGTTTAAAATGGTTAGCAATAAGTTTAAGGTCCAGACATATACCATGTTTACTTTTAATTTCGTTTGAGAATCAACGAAACGTAATTGGCGAAATGGATATACCTCGTTACACTTCTGCCGTTACTTTCGGGTGTACGATACGGACTCTTTATATCCTTTTCACACTTTATCAACTGAGCGGTATTCGATTAAGAACACACAAACGGTAGAATTTACAAAATTCACTCATTTTTTTGTACCCCACTGCAGGGCAACGATCTTCTTTTCGTATTTCTGCTTATTAAAAAAATAATGGCTGACAATGGCCAATTTTCGAGAAAAGAGTCAAGTTTGCCATGACATCCTTTTTTGTTTTCTTACCTATCCTGTGTGTTCTCTGGCCAGGTTTTTTCCCCACAAATAAAATCAGATCGTCACACCACCTTTGCCGTGGTCTACCTCGAGAGCCATTTCCTCCTTTAGGCGTCCAGTGAGTGACGATTGTTCGCCAACTCTCCGGGTGATTAACCAATCACATTTCAGCTTGACTGTCACACCCTCTAGAATGTTTTAACTGTAACTCCTGAAAGCCGGAATCAACAGTGGCGCCCACCAGAAAAGCGTGAGACAGTGAAGCTTGACGTGCCATAAAAACAAATTGAACTGTCTTGGATCCCGCAACGAAAATAGTCAGAACGGAAAGATAGTAGGAATGCATAATTTCTTCTTCCCTGCATTATCAGCAGGAAACAGAATAGAACAAGGCCACACAGCACAAAGGGATATATAAAGGATGTAAAAGTACCCTTAACGCAAACGAAAGGCACTTGTTCTCCCTACCACTGCGAGCATTTTTTTGTTCTAGACCATACCTGGAAACCCCCTAGTTACGGAGATATTGGGGGTCAAAATTCCAAATTTTTTACAGCTGTTTTTGGAAATACTAGTTTTTCAGGTTATAATTTTAGATTACTTAGATAACCTCCATGACCCTTTTACTATTCAAAGCATCCACTAGCACAATGTTTTAACAGTGGTACATTGAGTTTTACCGTAAAATGAGATTTTTGATCACAAAAAAAAAAGTCGTTTTCCAGCAAAAATTTTTGCGTAGGAGTACTTAGTTTGATGTACAGAATGCTTGGTTGACGTGTGAAGGGTTAATTTACACCCTGTATAACTGGGATGAGCCCAGTTCATTAATATGAATTGGCTTTGATTGTTAGTGAAAAACAAATCTGCGGAACCATCTACTTAAACAACGCAAACTTGTAAATAAAACCTGCTTTGATTATTACCTGAGCCAATGACGTTGCACGATATCATACTAAATAACACTGATTTTACCAAACTGGTAACGAATGTAGCACCTCACAAGTCTCACAACTTAGGACCCAGTACTATTAATGACAATAATATCCGTGGTGCTAGGCAATTGGGCTTATCCCAGTTGTATTCGTCCCTGTGTGCCTATTGGCCTTGTTCTGTTCTGTCTCCTGCTGATGTGGAGGTAAGTGGAAATCATATTTTTTCTACTCCTCCGCTACTCTTTTATAATTATTTTCGTTTTGGCATCCAAGACAGTTAAATCGTTTCTCTAGGACTTCGTCGAGTTTCATTGATTCGGCGCTTTTCTGGTGGTCACCACTGTCGATTCTGGTTTTAAAAGGTTACAGTGGTTTGGGACTAATTTGAAGGACTTGTCCCAATAAAAAAAACAAAAGAAGTATACGGAACATCCCAACTAAATCACGCAAACTTGCCAATAAAACCTGCTTTGATTATTACCCGAGCCAATGACGTCTCGCGCACGCTATCATACCTACTAAATAACACTGATTTTACAAAAACTGGTTATTGATATAATTGCACCTTGATCAGTGTGTTTGGAATCTAGTTATAGGTAGGTGTTGTTGATTGACGTATATTAGTGTTTGTAACATACGAGAGCCTTCTGCCATTTATCAGACACAAATCAATTTATTTTCCATTAGGAAGTTCTTAGTTACAAGAACATCCATTTATTTTCAGGTAACTGGCCCCTACAGACTAACATAAATCCACCCACCTGTGCTATCTACCGTTTACTTAAATAGTAGAATAAATGCAATTTGTCTTAGTTTCGTGATGAAGCCTTTTTTTTCGGGGCGGGGGTGGGGAATCATCAAATAATCCCTCCCGCTCTTTGGCAGAGCGAAAGGGAGTGTCAGACTTCTACTGACTAAAAACCACCCATGTTCCTTCTTAGCCCTTTGTGTTGAGGCCGCGGTATCTCTTACAACATCACATATCGCAGCCCCGACGGGCGTCGGCCCATGCGGGCCCCTTCCATGTTGCGGACATCTCTTTGAGGCGCGCGTGAAACATGAACGCACCGTCGACACGGCCTGTCGTCGTCATAAGACGGACGGACGGCGAGCTAGCCCATCCCTCATCGTCCACAGGCCCGAGTCTACGGTGGCCGGAAGCCGTCACGTGGCCCCCGACGCCCGGAGCGTTTCCACATGTAACCTTGTGCATGACTTGACTTTACAAGACTTGTCTCAGGTATGCTGGTAGGAAATCACCGAAGCATACAATACTTACAGGAATCCAAAACATCTATGTATCGTCTTCTGGTTTTTTCGTGAAAGAGTAACTAACATCCATCCATCCATACTTACAAACTTTCTCGTTTATAATATTAGTGGGATGTGAAAAACATACACCCTGAGTAACATAGACTACTTTTTTTATCCCTGCATTCCCATGGGAACGGGAACTACGCGGGTGAAACCGGCCGGTGTCCGCTAGTAATAGATAAATTATTGTCGCTTACATAAATTAGTTTAATTTAATTTAATTCAGTAAGTTTTCCGCTTGGTAGGTCCAAAGCTCAAGTTAATAAAATGCAAAAAAAATTGTCATTCGTGTCACCAACTAACAAGGAAATGGCTAAGATTACCAACATTAAGACTTTATTAAAAATGTCATAAATATTATAATTTTAGCTTTATAAATAGTTACTTGTTAGCCTTCGTTCAGTAAAAAATGGTTTATTTATTTGATCTTTAAAGGTGATCCTTGAGAGTGCATGTTTGCAACCTTAACTTAGGGAGCGTTCAAGTATTACGTAACGCAATTTTTGACCCCCCATGTAACGCGGCGTAACGGTGTTCTTTATCCCCGTCCCCTTAATAAAACGTTACGTTACGTTTGAAATTTTGAAGAAAAAGAAACGTTTTAAAAATATCGTGAGAGTCTCTCTCTGCGAGCGTTCTGAACGGTAAAAAAAAAGTTACGTGCGATACGTTTTACAATACGCCCCCTTCTGCATAAGAATGAAAATAGGCAGGCCACCAGTGAACTCGGCTCTGGGCGTAGCGGAAGAGAGTGTCAGACTTCTACTGACTAAAAATCACACATGTTCTTTCTTAGCCGTTTGTGTCCGAGGCCGCGGTAGCTCTTTCGAACAACCTGCAGCCCCGAAAGGCGTCGGCTCTTGCGAGAGAAGTCAGCGATATTGCAGGGGCCCCTATGAAGCGCGCGTGGAACACGAACGCGCCGTCCACACGGCTACACCTGTGTCTAACCTTTTGAAAAACATGCGTGATTTTAATAATCGAATTCTTGTTTTACAAAAATACTAAATTTCACTTGTGTGGAGAGTTTTCTATTTCACAAGTTAGGCCTAATGGTAGTTAATAATTATTTTAAACTCGTTTTAGTAAACTCGATGAGCAACATAGTTCGTGCCACGATTCGTTACAACTATCAAATAGTTAGCATACAAATATGGTGAGAAGTTCCACTACGTGCAATGTTATGTAAATATCAATACGAAAACCAACCTCTGTCACCCAAAGAGCAATGGAGAGGGCTATGCTCGGAGTTTCCTTGCGTGATCGAATCAGAAATGAGGACATCCGCATGAGAACCAAGGTTACTGACGTAGCCTGAACAATCGCCAGACTTAAGTGGCAATGGGCAGGGCACATTGCTCGCAGAACGGATGGCCGGTGGGGCCGAAAAGGTTACTTAAGCTGTACTTAGGCCATCACTTAGTTAAACTTAGTTTGACAGTTTATCCGCAATTAGTCCGTCAGTTAGATTATCGAAAAATATTGGAAACGTGTTTTTTGCTTTATCAAATTAATAAAAACTAGCGGACGTCACGTGGTTTCACCCGCGTAGTTCCCGTTTCCGTAAAAATACAGGGATAAAAAGTAGCCTATGTCACCCGGGGATAGTGTAGCTTCCCAACGTAGCGTCCCAGTAGTTTTGGAGCCTATTCGATACAAACAAACAAACAAATCTTTCCTCTTTATAATATTAGTGTAGATTAAATAAGATAAAACGCGTCAAAGATCATGAGTGGGGGCTTTTGACGTAAAAAATTCAGTGCGATGTGACGTCACACGAGTTTTTGAAGTACTGTATCGTCTTACTTTTTTGTTTGGGTGAAAAAAGAAAACATTATGTGTTCAATATTTTTCGAAAGCCTATTTGACGGACAATTTTTTTTTTTTTGTCAACTGTTATTGGTACACCTCTACCTCTTTAAGTTCCAGACGTTTGTCTTCAGTGTCATGTTTTTTTTTGGTAAAAACATTAGATCTTCTGTAGATCGTCTGTTGCGTGGTAAAAATCGACTATTACGAATAATTATTACAACCATTTTTACTTTCATGGGTTACATACGTAGGTACGCACACATTTTACTTTTTATGACCTACAAATGCACCTGACCTGTTGAAGAGTGCTAGAATCCGATGGATGGAAGAAGCACAGGTGTCCTAAAATTACGTCTAAGTTTAGTGTAAGGAGAAGGCGACGAGCGAGTTTAACATACGACTTGACACTGATCGGGAAATTGCAAAAATCGTAAAGAAATTCGAATTTCGCTTTATCAGCACATATCCTCTTGAATGGACCCATTGTGTGTGATGTTTAAATATTACGTAGGTACTCCAACCAACGTAGCACCCTTTCCAGACTTTTATACCTCTGCCTAACCCTTCAAGGATTACAGGCGTGATGTTATGTAATTAACTTCAGCCTGTAACTTCAAGACAAAGTTCTATTCTTTTAACCAAACAAAACACCGTCCGCAGCGCCCCTAGCGGTGTATTAGTAGATTGCGGATTGCGGATTTGCGGTAGATTTGCTGTTTATACTAAACTCAATAGATGGCGCTGTGAGACACGCAATGAAGTTATTATTGACATGAAATAATACTCTAATTTGAAACTTGTAAGATCCAATCTCCTTTCTGACTTCATGGCCTATTCGACTGAGATTTGGCACATTTGCCAAAGGCATTCTTATCTGTGCCACATGCAAATGGCTTTCATTCGTAGCTTTCATTCATCATCCCTTCCGTGGCCAACCAAAGATATTAAAAAAAACTTGAGAGGTGTCAAGGGACACCCGGATGGAACGAAGTTAAAGTCTATCGCAAACAGCACAAGAATGACCAAAAGAAATAATAATAATAAAAAAATAATAAAAAAAAACAATATCTAAATATATATTAATTATATTATTTTAATTATTATGTTTTATATAAATTTAAAATATAAAATATCTGGCTTGCTTTCTATAAGAGAGAGAGAGACAGACAGAGAAACATGCGACGCCGCACAGCTTACAATAGCTTACTATAGCAAAAAGTGTCGTGACAACTTTTCGTAAGATTTTTTTCCGTCTAGCCCCCTTTCACAACGCGCGATAAGGAACTTCGTTCCAAAAAAAAACCGACTTCAACAAAAAATAAAACGCAAAAAAAAAGATAACTTTTTTACTTTTTTGTGCTTTATTTTTTGTATAAGTCGGTTTTATTTTATGTTAAAAAGTTTTTTATTTTTATATGAGCTTTAAAGCGTACCGGCGTGATGTTATGTTAAGAACTGGTGTAAACAATAGACAGACATGAGATTTCAACAATCCCAGTTCATTTTCTATCATTTATTGAGGAGTTCCGTTGCCTATCTCCGAAATTCTTCATCAGATCTTCAACAAAGTGAAATGGGATCACTCCGAGAAGGTACCCTTCCAAAAAATACTCAAATCACTTCAAGTGTGCATATAAAAATTTGAAGAGTTCTGTCTATTTCCCCAGGATCCCGTCATCAGATCCTGACTTCATGATCATAGGACCAACTAGGAAGTATACCCTTTCAAACAAGACAAAAAATATCGCAATCGATCCAGCCATCTTCGAGTAAACGGGGAACATACATAAAAAAAAGTAAAAAAAAAACTATTATATAAAAAAGTTTTTTTTTTAAAGTTGGTTAAAAACACTAATTGCATTTAATTATCTCGAAACACTAATTGTAGAAAACTCATTTATTCTTTTGCCTATCTTGACAGTTTTTAAAACATCGTCAAACACAAGATTTCATCTTTAACATGGGCGTGTTTACAGACACAAATGTCACATATCTCCACAAATAGCTTGACCCAGAACAGAATAATTTTAAGTAAGCTTAACAAATAAGTTTTTACTTGAACAAAGGACCGACTGTTCCCGTTTTCATTTCAATTTCTCATAACACCATCTCCCTTCTTTCATCAGGTCCAGAAGTACCTACTGCAGGTTATTACCCATACTTTGTCGATGTTCCACACATTCGCAAGAAGCACTTTGCACTGCATCTTTCATTATGCGCACAGCATTGCGCTTGCGGTATTGAGATTGGAACTCTCAGCCATTTCTTTTTAATGGGGGGAAAGCATCCCGCTCTGGGCAGAGTGCCTGACTTCTACTGAACTAAAACCACCCATGTTCCTTCAAAACCCTCTGTGTCGAGGCCGTGGTATCTCTTTTGAACAAACCGCAGCCCCGACGGGAGGAATTCGCTGTCTGCGTCGATATTCCCAAGTTCATATGACCTTAATCTTTTTACAGTAGCGTTGACAGGCTTCTTTTGGATAACTTCGTTCCATCGGCGATTTTATCTCTGTCTTCAGGACAAGATTGAGGTCAGGTTAAATCTCTCCTATGTCTATGCCCAGATGTGTGAACGTGGATTAGGCAGAGGGAATATGTAAGGATCAAAGCAGGAACAGGGAACCCTACTAGAACCCTCAGTGAGTAAATGTTCTGGTCCGTGGGAAAAAAAACGACGTATTTGAGAAAAATCTGTGGTTCACACAAAAATTACTGCACAATCAACTTTGACCAAACCCACCCATCAAATTCCAGTCCTCACCACCTGCAGCTTAACCCGCCCCTCTTCAAAAAGAAAGTACCAGCAGTCCATAAAACCGGCAACACGCGTCCGCGCTTCTCAGTATAACCTTGAACGCGAGTGAAAGTAGCCATATGTAAAAAAAAAACGAAAAAAAAAACAAAATGGCGTCGAAATTTTTTCTAGTTTTTCTTTTACTGTTTTGTTCGCAAGTTCAAAGTGCATCGTATTTGGAAAAGGGCTATGAATATTTTGTGAATTTAGGCAAGAGTTTAGGGCCTAATCTGATGGCTATGTTAGAATGTGTGGGCCAGAATGAGGCTTGGGAGTGTGCCAGAGAAAAGGCAGGGAAAATGCTGGATGGGTGGGACGATGAAGTGGAGAAGGAGCGGAGAAGCTGGGAAGGTAAATGGAGAAATTGGTTTATTTTATTTTTCTCTTATTTTCGATAGAAAAAAAAATACGTTACAAATAAATAGTTCAAATAATTTGGAAAAAAATATATCGGAGTGAATATTGAAAATAATTTGGTAAAAAAAGAGTCTGCGAATAATTAATCGTTTTTCTACCTGAATCTGAATAATACATAAAAGGTTTTTGATGATAAAAGATTAAGTTTTTTTTAGGTAATAAATAATCTTTGCTTGTAATAAATTAAGTTGTATTTGTTTTTAACTTAAAGATCGTGATGTCGTTTTGACTGTGACCTAACCAGTGAAACATAACTCTCTTAATTCCATAAATAACTTACCTATCTAGAAAAAAAGAAAGAAAATGTATTTATTTGTCGCAGAAACATACCGAGCATACAGGAAAAAAAAACATTACACAAACAACGATTAACAGATTTAAAAAAACAACGATTAACAGATTAAAAAAAAAATTACAACAAGCAGGGATTACAAAAAATCTAGTTTAATCGTGACATTTCCTGCTAATACTTAACTAAAAAATAAGATTTCAATCAAAGTACCGGATCTGCAGACTCACTATTTACCGGTTACAGACCGTGATTTGTGTGTCCTGAAGCTAAGTTACTTTAAAAAACTTTGACGTCGATTCGTGATTTTGTCTAACTGTTGTTTCGTAAAACTGTTTACTTTCAAAAAAAAAAATCTTCGAGTCTGAATTTGTGTCCGGTTGTTAACAGTATTATTACTTATTATTATTATTTGTTCGCTATTAAATGGGACATAAATTATTATATCGGGCGAAATGTGAGTGTACTAATGGTTACACCTCTGACTATCCCCTTTGGGAGTTACAAGCGTAATGTTATGTTTGTTAAGTATAATAAAACCGCATTACAATCCGTAGTGCAGTTTAGGAGGACAACGAGTACACAGATACAGCCACGAAAACGATTTAAATAAAATTATTTAAAAAAAATAGGTACGTATAAACTGTATAAATATCCAGTTCTCTATAATTCTGTGAAGTATATTTTACTTCTTAAAAGAAGTAAAGCGGCTTTCAAGCTTTAAAAATAGGTACACACTAAGATTTTTATTGTCATTCCATATCTGGTTACCTGCTCGCGCCTTAAGGGATTAAGGTCGTGAGCATATCTGATACACAGGAGAAATTACACAGCATGCATATTAAATAAGAGAAAACTGGTCAACCTGTCTATAGGGTGAAAACGTCACAAGAAATGTCAACCGGCTCATATTTTATGTTGATGTGAAAAACAAAACATTTATTTTCGTTTTGGCATCATTGGAAAGTGAATTCCTTAGCGTACCCCTTTTTAACTTTGTTCTTGTTTAACACATTACTTATAACATCAGCTTTAGGCCAGTAAATGCACCGTCAATACCTGTCCAGCCTCTTCGGAGATTAACAGGAACAAACTAACAGACAGCATACAAAAAAAAATAAAAAAAAGATTAAATGTATCGTATATACTTTCATATTATTATGCATTCAGTAAAAATGCTGATATTTTAAAATTACGTACACACTTTTAAATATGTATTTATTTGTCACCAACGGCCCTTTGCACGGGTGAATATTTATTTCGGAATCTTGAAATAATCATAGCCTATGTTATTCAGGGATAATGTAGTATCCTAATGGTGTATGAATGTCTGAAATCGGTCTTGTCGTTTTTGAGTTTATTCGTTTCAAACATACATACATAAAAATCTTTCCTCTTTATAATAATATATAATATAATATTCCACAACTATCACACAACGCCATCTAGTCCCAAGCTAAGCAGAGCTTGTGTTATGGGTACTAGACAACTGATAAACATACTTATATATTTCTAAATACATACATAGATAAATTACACCCAGACACAGAACAAATGATCGTGCTCATCACACAAACATTTGTCCTGGGTGGGAATCGAACCCACGACCTCCGGCATAGCAGTTAGGGTCACTAACCACTAGACCAACAGGCCAGTCAATAATTTTAGAGTCTGTGTGTTTTGGTTTCATAAGGCAGTGCTAAATATTGCCTCATATTTATGACACAAGTCCGAAAAGAAAAAGTGCTAAATAACAACCAACAATGGAAGTAGGTAATGTTTAGCAAGTCCATGACAATTATTGCAGAATCTCTATAAACGAGTATTACCACTTTCTCTGAGTACATAATATAAGGCAGTTCCGTGACTGACTCATTTATTTACAAACAAGGCGTATCCGAAACCGTCAAAAGTTTTTTTAATTTAAGTTCATGTTCAAGAGAGGAGCTCGTGGCTTAACAAGAACTGCCACTCGGGTCGATCTTTAGGTTAAGCTGCGCTTGCCTAGGTCGATCTGTGGATGGGTGACCGCCCATTACATACCGAGTTTCCTCCGTGCCTCGGAAAGCACGTTAAGCTGTTGGTCCCGGGTGCCATATATAGATCTTTGGCAGTCGTTACGGGTAGTCAGTGACCTGAATGTCTGACATCCAGTCTTACCAAAGGGTATCGTATTACCTAGTATTAACTGGGTTGTGGAGGTCAGATAGGCAGTCGCTCCATGTAAAATACTGGTATTCAGCTGCATCCGGTTAGACTGGAAGCCGACCCCAATATAGTTGGGAAAAGGCTAGGCAGATGAAGTTCATGGATTTTTGAGCACAAACAAGAGTATTTTAATATGCTGTCACTGTCAGTAAGGTACTCGTAGTTCATAAAAAAAAAACTAGTAAGTCCGTCAGATTGATTTCCAAAAAATACTGGACACATAATTTTACACGTGAACAAAAAAATAAGACGATACAGTAGGTACTTCGAAAAGTCGGGTTTGGTACAGTCGAACAAGCTAATAAGTATACAGCCTGCTAACTTGCATTTACTTTTAAGATTATACACATACGAGATATTTAGAGACTGATGTGAAATAATAAAGCGTTTGACATCAGCCACTTAGTGCGAAACGCTTTAAAAATTATAGATTTAATTGAGATATAAGTAAGACTATACTAAATATATAAACTAAACTAACCTAAAAAAAAAAAAAAAAAAAACGTAAAAAAAAAAAATATATATTATACATAATTATTATATTATTATTTTGTAAACGCTTTATAAAACAAAATTGGAATCAATATTTTCAGTGTACTAGAATGATAAATATTGCTGTTGCCAGCCGCTTCGCCCGTTGCAACTCGAAAATTATCCCACTGGAAGATAAAATCGAGATAAAAACTATCCTATGTGTTCATCCAGGTTATAAACTATCTGTGTACCAAATTTTATTCAAATTCGTTCAGTGGTTTTTACGTGAAAGAGTAACAAACATCCATCCATCCATACAAACTTTTGCGTTTATAATATTCGTAGGATTTACTTTTTTCAATTATATTTTTTTTTATGAATTGAAACCTTGGTAAATATTTTATTTTATTTTTGTTTTTTATTTCGTTTTGTGTATTTTGACATTTAATTATAACTTGACTTGAATAATATATTATGATAAATATTTTTTTCTTTTTATATTGTAAATGTGAGGACCATGTGGATCTTTCTTTAGTACTCTACTCAAACTGCCAGACAATCGTTAGAGATTGTCTGGCAGTTTGAGTACTATAAGCGACCCACCCAAATGGTATTTCTTTCGTCGTGACGTTGAGCTCCTTGAGTTATAAGTCGAGCTCCACGATAAACTGACAAATGCTTGCACTGACTGGACGGGTCCACTCAAATCTGTGTGGTGCTTTCTTCAAAAGACCATCTCACTAATCTGCATAGTCTTCATGTGTGTATACCAAGATTATGTCTGGACCTTAAAAGAGACTGTGACCTCGTCTCCGTTTGTTTCTGATATTTCTTCTCGGAGTAGTCAGGTACGAACCACCGACCCCATCTAGTTTAAAAAAATTGTGACTTGTAAAAGTATTTGTAAAAACTTATTTGCAAATAAATATCATTCCTCATTTAACTGGGTTGTAGATGTCAGACCTAAGACACGTGTCACTCCATATAAAATACTGGTATTCATCTGCATCCATGTTGGAAGATTGGTAGATGACACACGTCTTCGATTTTTTGTACCAGGAAATACCGGTTCCCTTAAAGCAGTGGTGATGAAATAAATAAGTGTAACTGCCGTACTCAGACTAACTTAATGATTACTTAAGTCACTTAGTAAAGGATTGACATATTTTTGTATGACAAAACTGTCAAAACCATTACTAAGTGATGGCCTAAGTAATCATTAAAGCCTGGCTCATCGCTGCTGTTTTTCTTGTCGTTGGTTTCAGAGGTAAATCCCTCTATCTCTGTCTTTTTGTGTGTGTATGTATGTATGTTTGTAATTAATAAACTCAAAAACTACTGCGCCGATTTCTCTCACCATTAGAAAGCTACATTCACCCTGAGTAACATAGGCTATATTTTTATCCCTGTATTCCCACGGGAACGGGAACTACGTGGGTGAAACCGCGTGACGTCCGCTAGTGTCAAAAAAGTACGATAATTTTCCTTAAAACAACTTAGGAATTAACCTTCTACATCTACAAGGCACTTTGCTAACCCCGGAAGTATCATCAACTAACACGATTTCAACCTTTCTACCCGCAACCTTGATGTTTACGCGATAATTTAGCTTACCATCACCTCACATTTAGCGTTTAGCGCCGACTTGCGCGCACTAGTGTCACAGTTAGTTGCGCGTGCGCCGTACAACTTTTATATGACAATTATAGGGCTGTGACTCTGTGATTATAGAGAGTATTAAGTAGGTATTTAAGAAACGATGAATGGAAGCATGGTATGGCTAAAAAGGAGGTGACTGCTGACATGACGAGAAATAGAGAAGTATGAAGAAGGAGACATGCTGAACCTCATCATCATCATCAGCCTATAATGTTCCCACTGCAGGGACTCAGGCCTCCTCTCTTGGAGAGGGATGGGCTATAATCCACCACGCGTGCCCAGTGCGGGTTGGTAGAATGCTGAACCTACCAAAAATAAATTAGGATACAGCAATGATGAAGTCTGTCAGTCGTATTATACAGGATGTAAATTAACCCTTCACACAGCCGTCAACCAAGCATTAATTGCGCAAAAGTTTTTGGTGGGAAACGACTTTTTTTTTTGGGGTCAAAAATCACATCTTACGGTAAAACTCAATGTAGCACTCTTAAAATATTGTGCTAGTGAATGCTTTGAATAGTAAACGGGTCATGAAGGTAATTTAAGTAAAGTTATAACCTGAAAAACTAGTATTTACAAAAAACAGCTGTTCAAAAATTTTGAATTTTGGCCCCCAATATCTCCGTAACTAGAAGGTTCCCAGGTATGGTCTAGAACGAAAAAATGTTCGGAGAGATGGGGAGAACAAGTGCCCTTCGTTTGCTTTAACGGTACTTTTACACCCTTTATTACTCAGTTATTACTTGGGTTGTGGAGGTCAGATAGGCAGTCGCTCCATGTGAAATACTGGTATTCATCTGCTTCCGATGAAACTGGAAGCCGACCCCAAAAGGGAAAGGCAAGTAGACGAGTACCCAAAAAGTTGTGTGGAGGAGTTCGTCCCGAGAAACACTACACCATCACGATTACGAGGTTGCCTCACCACTCTCTATGTACCGGTCAGGTACCCGTGTACCCGTCGGGGCTGCGGGTTGTTCACAAGTTACCGCGGCCTCGACATACAGGGCTAAGAAGGAACATGGGTGGTTTTTAGTCAGTAGAAGTATGACACTCCCTTTCTCTCTACCCAAGAGCGGGAATTATTTGATGAATTTCAACCCGCTAAAAAAAGAAAAAAGGTACTCGTTTAAATACGATATACTAGGGTAGTTAACAAAAATAATCTAATTAGTCCGTCAGATAGATTTCCAAAAATATTGGACACGTACTTTTTCTTTTTTCAAGTAAACAAATAATGAAGACGATACAGAGCTTTGAAAACTCTTGTGACGTCATATTATTATTGTAAGACATTAGTATGACATTTCTTACCGGTGAGTGACGTCACAACCCCCCACTCAAATCTTTGAGGCGTTTTATCTTCGTCAATTTTTATTGATTTGATAAAACAAAAAATACGTATCCAATATTTTTGATAATCTAACAGACGGACTAATGAGAATCATATTTTTTAAGTCAGTAAACATTCCTATCTACACTAGTATTATGAAGAGGAAAGATTTGTTTGTTTATAACGAATTGGCTCCGAAACTACTGGACCGATTTAAAAACTTCTTTCACCGCTGGGAAGCTACACTATCTCCGGGTGACATAGGTTACTTTTTATCCCTGTATTCCCACGGGAACGTGAACTACGCGGGTGAAACCGCGTGACGTCCGCTAGTTACCAATATTTTTGAAATGGCACCACATCTGTTATGCTTTTTAATGAAATGCACAAATGTATGTTGCTCTGGTGAACTGCTAAAAATGATGCCCAAGGTTTGATTCCCGCGTCGGGCATAATGTTAGTAGGTTTTCCCATCAGTTATTTCTTAAAAACATTCACGGAGTCTGCATTTGTGCCCGTTTGATGGCAATAGGAATGCCCTCTATTACATAGGACTCAAACATAACCAACCGCACGGTTGGTGCAGTGGCTGAGCGATTGGACTGCTGCGCTGCGTGTCGCAGGTTCGATCCCCGTACGGAACAAATATTTGTATGGCCTACAGATAGTTGTTCCGGGTATTTGTGCATGTGAGTTTAAATGTTTGTGAACGCACCCACGATACAGGAGAAATTTTTAATGTCTGGTAATGTTTAAAAAAAAAAGTTTAGTGTCTAATGTTCACCTGGGTGATATCATTCAGGTGAACATTAGACACTAAACCAAAAAAAGAACCCTTAAAACGGTACAAAGGAAATTATTTTTTCATAACAATTGGCTAATTTGAGTACTGTTAAAAAAACCCGAAATTGTTATGTTATTTCAAAGAATAACACGATATGTGAAAAAAGTAATTAAATCGTTAAGAAATGGAGTAGGTAGTTACATGCCTTAGAAGTTTTTGGTGAGAGCACTTTCTATCCTTGTCGCGCGAAACGGCCATTTGTACTACGTGACTGTGCGGTATGAAATGTGACGTCACATTTGTGTGGCACTGTCTTTGTCTAGCACGTCATTTAAAACCAGTCAAAACTAAGCCATTTTTTGATCGATTTTATTTCTTAAACACACATCGTGTTATTTTTGTCAGTTCTTTGAAATAACATTTAATTTTCGTATATAGCCAATTCGTTATTTCGGTAAACTCTTTAATCTATTAATACTATTTTTCATGGATATAAAAGTTAAATAACAAAACCTAGACTTCTGCCAACCCTGACCTAAGTAAGAGCTATCTAACAGTAGAGCCTAACCGCAAGCTTATGGTATCAGATTCCGTGCCAGCCCCAACCGGGTTCGAACCCACTGCCGTAATAGTAACGATGTGATACTACTAACCGATTTACTAGTTTTTATGAGTTTTATGACATTGGACTTGATTTCAACTTGAGATAAGTATCTGAGCTGTGAAAATCAGATAAATAGTCGCTTCATGTAAAATACTGGTATTCGAAATGGTAGTTAACAAAACAAATCTAATTGGTCCGTCAGATAGATTTCCAAAAAATATTGGACACGTATTTTTTCTTTTTTCACGTAAACAAACAATGAAGACGATACAGTGCTTTGAAAACAAGTGTGACGTTATTTTCTGAGACTTTAGTATGATATTATTTAGCGGTCAGTGACGTCACAACCCCTTTTTTTTTTTTTTTTTGGTGGGTGTAAAATCATCGAATAACCCCTCCCGCTCTTGGGCAGAGCGAAAGGGAGTGTCAGACTTCTACTGACTAAAAACCACCCATGTTCCTTCTTCGCCCTCTATGTCGAGGCCGCGATAACCAGAGGACTACCCGCGGCCCCGACAGGCACGTCACAACCCCTCACTCAAATCTTTGACGCGTTTGGTCTTCGTAAATTTTTATTGATTTGATAAAACAATACATACACATCCAATATTTTTCGATAATCTAACAGACAGACTGGTTAGAATCATATTTTTAAGTCAGAAAACATCCCTATTGCATCTGGTAAGACTTGAAGCCGTAAACAACAACATGACGACAACATTTGATTACCCTTTTTCCAAGTATGGTGCAGTTGGCTTCCAGTCTAACCGTATGCAGCTGAATACCAGTACTTTACACGGAGCGACTGCCTATCTGACCTCCACAACCCAGTTAATACAAGGTAATACAATATCCCTTGATAAGACTGGTCTTCACACTTTCGGGCCACTGAAAGGGATGTTTACCGAGTTAAAAAAATATGATTCTAATTAGTCCGTCTTTTAGATTATCGAAAAATAATTGGATACGTATTTTTTGTTTTATCAAATCAATAATTTACGAAGATAAAACGTGTCAAAGATTTGAGTGGTTGTGACGTCATTCACCGGTAAAGAATGTCATACTAATGTCTTAGAAAATTACGTCACACGAGTTTTCAAAGCACTGTATCGTCTTCATTGTTTGTTTACGTGATAAAAGAAAAAATACGTGTCCAATATTTTTTGGAAATCTATCTGACGGACTAATTAGATTTTATTTGTTAACCAGACTTTTATAACATTAGAATGGTCTAATTGAATTTTTTTTTTGAGTTTGATTGAGTGCACAGGCACTTTTGAATATCTGAAAAACAAAGAAAAGCTACAGTCACGATCTACGTATTAGAATAGTTGCCCATTCCAAAGCGTAGATCTCTATGGAGATGAATGTACAAGAAATCATGGACACCCTTTTTAATCAAAACATTGTTACAAAATCTACGTGTAAAGACTGCCAAAAATCTACAAATGACCGTCAACACCAAACAAAGGCTTAACGTGCTTTCCAGAGCTCGGTATGCAATGGGCAAAGCTTAAAGCCTACACTTATCAAGAAAACAAGCACACATAAGTGTTTTATGTAATCAGAAAACAACACGTTGAAATTGGCCAGTTGAACACCTCTGCTTGAGAACAACACCAATTATACCTTGGTCTGTACGCTCTTCATACAAACCACTAATTTTCTTGTGACTAGAAATTGTCAGCCACTTTCTATAATCGTCTAATTACATATAATTAAATCTCTTCCTATTGTAACGAGATAAATACTATAATTTACTGAACAAGGGATTTGCTCTACTTACGGTCATAATTCGCACGAAAACTTAAGTAGTTGTTGTCAATGATATATTAAAACTATAGATACGTTGTCCGCCCTCAAAAATTGACAAAATGAAATGAAGCCAATTGGCCACATCGCGCTTAGTTACGCACTAACCTCTCGCGCGACGCTACGTTTGTTCTTAATTTAAATCGTATGTGTAAACCTGCGCGATACATAAAGACCACAGGCATCAACAGGCATCCCGCTGTACGGTGTCATATTTTCTTTCCCTTTCTTTACGCGTAAAAGTAGTTATATAATATTTTCGCCGTTTTGAAGCGCCGCCGCCATGTTAGTTCATGACGTGTCTATATTTTAATACGTCATTGGTCGTTGTAATATGTTTGTGTTGATGATGTATGATCACGTTAAGGTTTTAAATGGTTAAATTCCCTCTTAGTTTTTAAACATCGCGAGATTGATAAAGGCCTATATAATCATTGCTGCGAGTTTGTTATAAGAGATACCGCGGCCCCGAACACAAAAGTGTTAAGAAGGAACATGGGTGGTTTTTATTCAGTAGAAGTGTAACACTCCCTTCCGCTCTGCCCAGATGGAGGAGTCATTTGATGATTTCCCCACCTCCAAAAAAAAAAAGATGTATCATTGCATGACTTTCATCATCATCATCTGCCTAGCCTTTTCCCAACTATATTGGGGTCGGCTTCCAGTCTAACCGGATGCAGCTGAATACCAGTATTTTACATGGAGCGACTGCCTATCTGACCTCCACAACCCAGTTAATACTAGGTAATACGATACCCTTTGGTAAGACTGGATGTCGGACTTTCAGGTCACTGACTACCCGTAACGACTGCCAAAGATCTATATATGGCACCCGGGACCAACAGCTTAACGTGCTTTCCGAGGCACGGAGGAAACTCGGTATGTAATGGGCGGTCACCCATCCACCGATCGACCTAGGCAAGCGCAGCTTAACCTAAAGATCGACCAGAGTGGCAGTTCTTATTAAGCCACGAGCATGACTGCATGACTTTATTTATCTTTTTTGTTACTTGGTGAATCTTATGCCAAAGATTGATGGTAACGTGTGTTGCAGGCTTATGACTGCTACACACGTTACGATAAATCGTTACAATTGGACGGTACAGTTCAAACTGCAAAAATAAATCTACCTGTGTGCATGAGAAAACTGTAAAGTTTGTCCGATTTGTGTAACCTAATTTACCTGATGTAATGTCACGTATCAGTATGTCATTCGTATGGCGCTTTTACTCGGCTCAATAAATTCAAAATTCATTTATTCATATTAGGCTGATAAATAATCAGCACTTCTTGAACGTCAAAGTTTGGGGGGCATGAGGAACAGGGTGTAAAGTTCCTCATCCCCCATAGAAAAGGGAGGATCCTCCGACCAGACGGGTGTTGTGTCTGGTGGGCTAACTGCCCGACATCCGTAAGTCGGGATTTTCTATATACGCTAATGTGGCGGATAACTTTGATAGCGAGATGTAGGACTTGACGATGTTAGTTCGTCATCTGTTGCGATAGATGGCGCTGTCGCCACATCACTCCTCTCCGAGACCGGAGGTCGATTGCAGGCTGAGTCTTGATGCTTGCCAGGCCAGTGGAGGGTTCCAGTGCGTCGGAACCGGATGCCGCATAGTTCACGGTGAGTCGGAACTGTCTGGGGCGGTGATACCCCAGTGAGTTCCGACTCACCGTGAACTATGCGGCATCCGGTTTCGGAGGGGAGTGATGTGGCGACAGCGCCATCTATCGCAACAGATGACGAACTAACATCGTCAAGTCCTACATCTCGCTATCAAAGTTATCCGCCACATTAGCGTATATAGAAAATCCCGACTTACGGATGTCGGGCAGTTAGCCCACCAGACACAACACCCGTCTGGTCGGAGGATCCTCCCTTTTCTATGGGGGATGAGGAACTTTACACCCTGTTCCTCATGCCCCCCAAACTGGTGACCCCGACGAAGCCGTAGTTGCTGGCTGACGGTATGACTCGCTGCTCGAAGGCTCGAGGAAGTGATGATATTGAAGAGTTGCACGAAGGCTGCGCTGACGTTCATGCTCGGGGTCACCAGTTTGGGGGGCATGAGGAACAGGGTGTATATAAGAGGCAGTCCCCCAAAACGCCTTCGAAGCCCCCCTTCGACACTTCTTAGTGGGTTTGCTGGAGTAGCGGAACAAACTCCTCAGGACCTCACTGTTCTAACTTTGCATAACGTATAAATGTCTTACGAATAAATGTCTAAATGTCATAATTACGAGTGTGATCTTAAAATCTCCTACAAAAGGTGTAAATGTACCCTTAACGCAAACGAAAGGCACTTGTTCTCCCCACCACTGCGATCATTTTTTAGTTCTAGACCATACCTACGGAGATATTGGGGGTCAAAGTTTCAAATTTTGCACAGCTGTTTTTGTAAATAGTAGTTTTTCAGGTTATAACTTTACTTAAATTACCTCCATGCATGACCCTTTTACTATTCAAAGCATCCACTAGCACAATGTTTTAATAGTACTACATTGAGTATTACCGTGATTTTTGACCCAAAAAAAAAGTCGTTTCCCAGCAAAAAATTTTGCGTAGGGGTACTTAGTTTGATGTACAGAATGCTTGGTTGACGTATGTGTGAAGGGTTGATTTACACCCTGTATATTCATAAAATAGAAGCCTGCCATTTTTTATGTGACTTCGACCCACAGCTTCTAAACAAGCTTTTCTCGTGGAGATATAATTATTGGGTATAAATATATTTATTTAATGATAGCCGACCACAATATGTACCATGGCATGATGGCATGTACAAACTGACCCAAGTTAAACTTTCACAGAAGAAACGATAACTAGTTCTTAATACGATGATTAATCTCAAACACAAGCCTATTCAACTTTTACTTTTTTTATTTGATTCGATTTTATGGAAATTTCACTTTTTTTTTCGTTCACATACATCACTTTTTTAACATAACTTTTTGTTTTAGCGATTACTGTTATACTCGTAAATATCAATGTGGTGTTGTAATAAGTCGGTTTTTTATTTTCGAGGATTTTTTTGGTTTTCAACTTTCCTTTACTTAGTTTTTAAAGTAATAGGGCTGTTCACTGACTTAAAAAAATATGATTATAATTAGTCCGTCTGTTAGATAATCGAAAAATATTGGATACGTTTTTTTTGTTATATAAAATCAATAAAATTTGACGAAGATAAATCGCGTCAAAGATTTGAGTGAGGGTTTGTGACGTCACTGACCGGTAAAAAATGCCATACTAATGTCTTAGAGTATGACGTCACACAAGTTGTCAAAGCACTGTATCGTCTTCATTGTTGGTTTACGTGAAAAAAGAAAAAATACGTGTCGAATATTTTTTGGAAATCTATCTGACGGACTCATTTTTTTTTGTTAACTACCCTTTTGTGCCCAGTCTAGGTCACCCCCTATTTCATGGGACTTACTCAAACTTAGCGAAATACGTGTGTACCTATACTATTAAATACACCCCTGCTTAACCATTCGGGTATTACAAACGTGATGTTATGTTATATAGGCCACACATCAAATTAACAATCAAAGAAAGAAAAAAAAATGAAAAAGTATAAAAATGAATGAATGAAATAGTTTCATGAAAGAGTTAAATGTAAAGCGTTTAAACAAATACAATGCGTTCACTCATAAACTCCCACGGACTTAGCGAAAGTCAAAATTGTTGTTTGCAAACATAATTCAATGACAAAATATAAAAGTTTTCCCATATAAAACAATATACCACTACTTTCGATAGATTCTTCGTGATTTTCTACGCTTCATCAAAATATTTTCCCACACTCTTGTGCATAAGATGATTGTTTGACAGTTCGCAATTTAATTTCGTAATGCGGCACGTAATTTCATTTTGACGCTGGTAATCTGATGTAAACTGTTGTGTTTACATTTGCCAACCATCATCATCTGCCTAGCCTTATCCTAACTATATTGGGGTCGGCTTCCAGTCTTACCAGCTACAGCTAAATACTAGTATTTTACATGGAGCGACTGCCTATCTGACCTCCACAACCCAGTTAATACTGGGTAATACGATACCATTTGGTAAGACTGGTTGTCAGACATTCGGGTCACTGACTACCTGTTACGACTGTCAACAATCTACTAATCGCAACTGAGTGAGACCAACGGCTTACCGTGCTTTCGATGACACAGATCTATACTAATATTATTAAAATATATATTTGTATGTAGAGATAATCTTCGGAACTAATATTAATAAATACATTTTAAATATTTTCACTGATAGAAAGATACTTTATTCATCGGTGCTATAGGTTTTTAATTATATAATACAGTTTAAACGAGGGACATATTGAAACCCGCAATAGGGCATGCTTACATGATATTAATAAAAAAATGAACAAAAAAAATACACTGATAAATAACAGACAGAACCATACCAAAAATTTCGGAAAAGTCTCGGCACCCTTGCGTTTATCACAGAAAATGTGCGCGGATCAATGACTTTTATGTATAATCCATTTTTCCTTCATATTTTAAAACTGGTGTAGGACAATGACGAAACAGAAACGTCTAATAAAGTGAGATCTGGAGAGCGTGCGGGGCCATGGGACAATTACGTCACAAATTAAGGTCATAGTACCTTTACATATTTGGGACAAGAATCGAATACTGAATACCCTCCTTTAATATGTAATAATAATAATAGTCCTCCAGACCGTTTTCGGTCACGGCGGCCAATCTAAGTGCCAATCTAAAGAGATTAGCGATCCGAGGAGAGATATTATAGTGCACAAGTGTGTGCGCAGGCACAAGTGCACTCTCTGTTCCTTTTTCTCTCACATTCCGATGGGACGGCAATCAGACACGACCGGAGAGAGATCAGGCACAGGACCAACGGCTTAACGTGCTTTCCGAGGCACGGGGGTATAATACCGTCAACTTCCAAACTCCGGGCTACTACTGGGAAATTTCTAATGAAAAACCCTATAGCACTTTTTGTCCAACCCGGGAATCGAACCCAGGACCTCATGCACACTAGTCGCGCTTGCGACCACTAGACAAATGTATCAAGCAGACGAACTCGCGGGCGAAGCTCTATTCGAAAAGCAAAATAAAAACTTTATTAATTCTTGTCCTTTTACCTTGCACAGAGGAAGCAGACGCTGAGATCAGGTCATCAGGCCGGTCTTTAGAGGAGATGCCATCCAGGATTGGACGAGAGATCACCGACTCCCTGGGATCCTTGACTGAAGTGTTGGAACGAGGGTTGGCCAGGTAAATATAGTCATTTCGTATTGTTCTCTGGCATCGGCACACACTACAACTCAAGAACTCGATAGGGTAGTTGACATAAAAAATCTAATTAGTCCGTCAGATAGATTTTCAAAAAATATTGGACACAATCATATTTTTTCATTTTTCACGTAAACAAAAAATTAAGTCGATACAGTGCTTCGAAAACTCGTGTGACATTGCAGTACATTTGCATTTTTCCGGCCAGTGACGTCAAAAGACTTTTGACGCGTTTTATCTTCATCAATTTTTATTAATTTGATAAAATAAAAAACACGTATCTAATATTTTTTGATAATCTAACCGATGGACTAAAATCGTAGTCTATTTTGTATAGTAACTTCTTTGTATAGTAATTAAATTGCGCTTATGACGTCTTATTAGCAAAAACATGTCACGCTTAGTTTAATACCAATACTTGAGGTATATCTAAATCTGTGATAACCATTCATCAATACTTTGGCGGTGCAAATAGTTTTCATGGTACTTCCTTGTACTTCCTTGGATGACCTACGTATTTCGTCATGTACAAACGAAAGAATTGCTAAAAGCGTGACTACTGAGAATGAGGTCCTGGGGGTCTAAAATGGCCACTTTAGCAGATCATAATATGAATTGCGTTAAAAAGCGTAAAATTGACTTTACATAATCGTAACTGCGTTTGTTACAATTTGGGAAAATAGATCATAATAGGAAAATAATATGAATTGCGTATAATAAAAATAATAATATAATAATATTCCACAACTATCACACAACGCCATCTAGTCCCAAGCTAAGCAGAGCTTGTGTTATGGGTACTAGACAACTGATAAACATACTTATATATTTCTAAATACATACATATTATAGATAAATTACACCCAGACACAGAACAAATGATCGTGCTCATCACACAAACATTTGTCCTGGGTGGGAATCGAACCCACGACCTCCGGCATAGCAATTAGGGTCACTAACCACTAGACCAACAGGCCAGTCACAGGTCAGTATAATAAATTCGTAAAAATAATGGTCACTGACAGTTACTATTATGAAAAGTCCAATAGGGGATCGGACAAAAAAAAGCTAATTAGTCCGCCAGATAGATTTCCAAAAATTATTGGAGACGTATTTTTTCTTTTTTCACTTAAACAAAAAATGAAGTCAAAACAATGCTTCGAAAACTCGTGAACTCTTCGAAAACGTCATATGATAGTACATTTTTTACCTTCAAATGTCGTCACAACCACATCTTATCTTCGTCAATTTTGATTAATTTGATAAAACAAAAAACACGTATCCAATATTTTTCGATAATCTAACTGACAGACTAATTAGAATCATTGTTTTTTGACTCGGTCCGATCCCCTATTTACACTTATAAACGCAATTCATATTATGATCTGCTAAAGTGACCATTTTAGACCCTCTAAATTCGATTCCCGGATTGGTCTATCAGGAAGTCATGGAGTCTGGATTTGGGCCCGGTTGATGGCAATAGGCTTAGCCCCTATTACATCGGACTTAAATAGATATAATTGGCAAAATGTGAGTGTACTTACTACTTATAAGATACAACTCTACTCTAATCCTTTGGGGATTACTTCGTATCACTTAGTATACATATGTATACTAATAGTATAAACAAAGTCGCTTTCGCTGCCCCTATGTATGCTTAAATCTTTAAAACTACGCAACGGATTTTGATGGGGGTTTTCTTTAATAGATAGAGTGATTCAGGAGGAAGGTTTTAGTATCTTTTTTGCACCCGTGCGAAGCCGGGGCGGGTCACTAGAGATTAATAAGTTAATCAATTTTTAATGACTATTTTTGTTCACGTAATATTAATTTGGAGCAGTTTGAGAGCAGTGGTGGCCCAGTGGTGGCGGCCCCGACTTACGAACAGTTGGCCGTGGGTTCGAACCCAGGCAGGCGCATTACTTTGTGTAATTTATTACATCACCACTGCTCTCAAAACGGTGAAGGAAAACATCGTGAGGAAACCGGCATATCTTAGAACCAAAAATTCGAAGATATGTGACATCTACCAATCCGCACTGGGCCCGCGTGGTGGATTATAGCCCATCCCTGCAGTGGGAACAATATAGGCTGATGATGATGATGAATATTAATTTATATGAGTACTTGCTGATGCCCACGGTCACCCACGTAGATTTCGGTAGTTGACAAATTATATACTAAAACCTGCCGAGAGAACCACTTTATCCATTGTTGAAAACCGCATGAAAATCGGTGCAGTAGTTTTTATGTTTATCGCGAACAGACAGTCAGACAGGCAGACAGACGCGGCGGAGGACTTTGTTTTATAATATGTAGTGATATAACGCATTCCTCATATTTTTAATTTACTTGAACAATAAATCAATATAATATTAAGAGGGAAATTGATTAACGAAATACCACTTGTTAAATATTCATAACAAACTACGAGAATACAATAAATGTCTAGTGTCAATAATTTCATAATCAAAGATTTCTCTTTTTATTATTTTCTTCAACATAGTCGTAACTAACTTTCAGAACTTAATGTTATTCAATAAAACATAACAGTTTAATAAGAAACTATCGTTAGAGAAATTATATTGTGGTTAACTGTATATAATTTAGTTATGGTTACTCTTAAAGCTCTCTCTTAATATATCTTTACTATGAAAAGATATAATGAATAAATTATAAAGAGAAAAATAAATAATGTGTTCTTTTAGGTACTTTAATCGGATTCAAGTTGCGTTTGAAGCAGTAGCGCCATGGCCGCGGGTAGTCCAACGGTTATCGCGGCCTCGACATAGAGGGCGAAGAAGGAACATGGGTGGTTTTTAGTCAGTAGAAGTCTGACACTCCCTTTCGCTCTGCCCAAGAGCGGGAGGGGTTATTCGATGATTTTACACCCACCAAAAAAAAAAAAAAAAAAAAAAGCAGTAGCGCCATCTTGAAAACCGTTATTTAGTTTACTGCAACCGGTTAGAGAGTGAGCCACAAACATTGTTGGACCACAGATATAGATATGTGTACTTCGATAGCGCACAACGCTTGCTTTTGTGATAAGTATTACGATCCGTATGAACACCAAGCATGCCATTATTGTTATTTTTTTTACACAATGTACCTACTTAAACAATAAACATTTGAAGACCAATTACAGGTGTCCACTGTTAAAAAACGAAAACGAGGAAAAAAGCAACAACAAAAAGGTAACAGTAAACAAACAAAGTAACACGATCGAAGAATATTTAACTAAAAATCAGAAATCAACAATCACTTGTCTGCAAAAAATGTTATTACCAACACATTGTTAAGCCGAGACACACTGGTGTTGAATAGGTCCAAATCATGTTCACTAATCAGTTTGTTAAACCTACTATGACGTCATGAGCACTATTTAGTCACTGAGCACTATTATACAAACAAGTACCTGTACAAAATAGACTATGTTTTTGTTGTTAAAATGTCTAGATTTGAGTTATAACATTAAACGTTGGTGTGTTTAACCGACTACTGTTATTTTTAAACAGACAAAAGACACCGACTTCTGAAGCTAGTTACTTTTTTGTTTTTGAAGTCGGTTTTTTATGCAAAAGTTTTTTTAAACAAATAAGCTTGCTGCGACAGTAAATACTAGCGGACCTGGCAGACGTTGTCCTGCCCAGACAATTGGGTCCTTATTGTAAATTTAAAGCATTCTCGAATCCACTTGTAGCACATACAAAAATTTCATTAAAATCGGTCCAGCCGTTTAGGAGGAGTTTAGTGACAGACACAAGTACAGAAGAATTATATAATAGGTGCTCTTGCGTTGTCTAGGTATAACTATATCTATGGGGCATAACTAGTCATGACTCTAAGACAAAAACTAACCTATTGACCGATTCAAAATACAGTAAAATTAAGTTTTTCTTTTTCTCAACGACTGTACAGCTGCAGCTCCAACATATGTAAATGCTCAAATCAAGTAGAAAATCAGTTTTCATAAACTTTTTTATTTATTTCTGAATTTGATAGAAAAAACTAGGCTAGATTTAATATTAATCATCATCTAGACGAGTTTTTGCTTGACCCAGGCAAAAAAGGCATTAAAGGACCTACTTGTTTTTATTTTTTGTGTGAGTCATCAAGATAAAACGTGAACTCAAAATAAAAAGGAACACAGGTTTTAAACACCATCGAACAACAATACCAGCTCTGCTGAGCTCCACACTCAGTTCATTTACATAATTTAAACAGAGTAGGTGAAGTTGATCCCCCCTGGCTTACTCCACATTATTTTAAAAGAGTAACCATGTAGTTTATTGTCGGCTCTTCTCTATAGGAAAAGACCAATCCGAACTTTGCACTTTTTATCTGCGTTTTATAAGTGCACATATTCGTACAAACACCATAGCTTTACATACGTAAATTTTTGATGCACTGTTTGAAAGCCTTGTCATTTGTCCAGACCCCATAAAAGACAAGTGATTTACATTCAACCGTAGAGAACTAAAGAAAATACGAGGTCGACCTATCAAAACCGGTCTTTCAATTTTAGATGAACATGTAAACATACACACAAACATCATTACCCTCGTTTTAACCTCGGCCATGTCGGTTAAAACTAGTTCACATTAGTATGTAAATGGAAGATCTTTTACCTTAAGTACAGTCACGACCACAAATATTATTTTAAAAGTAATTTTCTCCGGCTGTCATCATCTGCCTAGCCTTTTCCCAACTATGTTGGGGTCGGTTTCCAGTCCTACCGGTTGCATCTAATTCATCATCATCATCATCACAGCCTATGAATGTTCCCACTGCCGGGACACAGGCCTCCTCTCTTTGAGAGGGAATGGGCTGTAATCTACCACGCGGGCCCAGTGCGAATTGGTAGATGTCACATGCCTTCGAATTTTTTGGTTCTAAGACAGGTCGGTTTCCTCACGATGTTTTCCTTCACCGTTTTGAGATGACTGACCTGATAATGACCTGTAATGACTGTTAAAGATCCTAAGTACAATGGCAGCCGAGAACCACGGATTAACGTCTTTTCCGAGACACAAAGGAAACTCAATATGTAATGATGGTCACCCATCCACTGACTAACCTGAAGATTGACCCTAGTAGCTATTATTTTTAAGCCACAAGCTCCTCTACTTTAGAAACTTGCGATCTGTAAACATATTAGTGACGACTGTACCCACATTGTTTTAAGCAAAGTGTATCATTCATGTAGGTTAGTGAAAGTTCCCAAGTTTGATGTCCGGTCGCGCACATGTATGGGTTGAATGATTTCACCTTTAAGTTAATCGATTTTTTTTTTGAGGCATGAGCGTTTGTTGCGTGATGCTAATTTTAGGTATTAATGGAGATATTTTTATTTAGATTTGGTTTCTTGTATATTAATTGCTTAATTTAAGAACTTGATTACGATTTGGCGCGTTCTAAGTTAAAAAGAAAGTCATATTTCAAATCAGACCTTTCTCTTAAAATCCAGTCTTGGTAGTAATGAGCTTGGGTTCGATTTCCGGATCGTGCAGAGCATCTTCTTCTTAGGGTCTGTTTACACAAACCGGCGGCTCGGAGAGAGAACAGGCTTATTTTATCACGATTAAAACAGATAAGTTTTCAATAAGGTTATTTTTTACATGTCATTTCTTTTTAACCGACTTCCAAAAAGGAGGAGGTTCTCTATTCGTGTGTATGTTTTTTTTGTGTGCCAATATTGTGAACCAATTTTTTAAAATATTTTTTTTTTATTGAGAGTTCTTGAGGGTAAGGTTACGCGCTTAATTCGGCCGATGCGATGCTGTCCGAGCCGGTCTGTGAACGGATCCTTAGCGTGACGTTTGCAATCTAAATTGTGTCGGCCTAGAGCTGAGCTACTAGTTTGTGGCTTGTTTGAGAAGGATATTGAGAAAGTAAGAGAAAGCATTATACAGGGTGTAAAAGTACTCTTATCAAAGCAGAAAGGCACCAGTTTTCCCCACCACTACGATCATAATTTTGTTCTAGACCATACCTGTGGGAACCCCCTAGTTACGGAGATATTGGGGGTCAAATTTCAAAATTTTTCATAGCTGTTTTTTTAAAACTAGGTTTGTTATTTTTTTATAACTTTACTTAAATTACCTCTATCCCGTTTGCAACTCAAAACATCCACTAGTACATTGTTTTAAGAGTGCTACATTGAGTTTTATTGTAAAATGTCAGTTTTTGCCTAAATAATCGTCGTTTCTTGGGCTCAATGTTTTTTGCGAAGGGGTACAAAGAGGTCTAGAAGTTAAAATTTCGCTCACGTTTTCCTCTTATTAGTGCAGGCATTAGGTCATTAGTGGATGCCTACGTAATATTTTTTTTTTTTAAATTTCACCCCCAAGGGGTTGAAATAGGGGATGGAAGTTTGTATGAAAAATTTAGGACATCCACGCGGGCGATGCCGCGGTCATAAAGCTAGTCTGCATCTACACTAAAATTATAAAGAGGAATGATTTGTATTTTTGTGTGTGTGTATGTACGAGTATGTTTGTAAAGAATAAACTCAAAAACTACTGCACCGATTTCTAAAATTCACCATTGGAAAGCTACATTCACCCTGAGTAACATAGGCTACTTTTTATACCTGTATTCCCACGGGAACGGGCATTAAGCGGGTGAAACCCCGTGACGTCCGCTAGTTATTAATATTTTTAGACAACACTGATGTATGAAGTCCATCGCTGATCTACACTTCTTTTGGGAAAACCAACACTTTCTCGCCAGCCTTACTATCTCGTTCAATTTTCTCTCGACCAATATTAGTATACTTCACAGTATTCACAAATTATCTCTCACTAAGTTACAGATAAAATAACGTATGCAAACAAGCTTATAGTGTAATACTTAGTTTCTATTTACACCAATGCAAATGTGACCAAGATAGTGTGTGATACTTTAGTAGTAAAATAATCTAGGGAAGTATTTCACCTAGAACCCATTTTTTGGCGGGTGGTAAAATCATTAAATAACCCCTCCCGCTCTTGGGCAGAGCGAAAGGGAGTCAGACTTGTACACTGACTAAAAAACTCCCATGTTCCTTCTTAGCCCTGTATCTCGAGGCCACGGTATCTTTGTGAACAACTCGCAGCCCCGACGGGTTCCCAGCCCCTTAAATATTTATTGTATTTTATTTTTAGTATGTGTTGTAAAATCGGCCACAGAAACACTCGTACATAATAATTAAAACTATCTAGCTATCGCGGTTCTTGAAATATAGCCTGGTGACAGACGGACGGACAGCGAAGTCTTAGTAATAGGGGCCCTAACATCCTGTATGCCATCTCACTCTCACAAATTGTCTCCCTCAGATCCCTCGGCAAGAAACACCACAGCGACGGCGGAATCGACAGCATCACCATCAGCGCAGGGGGAGATAAGAAGAAGACGAAGAAGAAGAAGACCAAGCCCCCAAAGATCCACCTAATTCACCCAGTCATGATGCCATTACGGAAAGCCCCCAAGGAGGAGAAAGGTCGCGCATTTGGCAATGGCGTCCAATCCTGGGTGATAGGAGAAAGGGCTTTACCAGTCCCGGAGAATGCAACTGAGGTTTCTTCCAGGGGGATTGTGACGGAATTCTGGGCTATGGGGAAGAATGCCCTGGATACGTTAGCTGAGCATGTTGTGGAGAATGAGGAACTAGAGAATGGGATTAAGGATCGGAGCTCAATTGAAGGTTGGTGGTTGGGTGTAGTTAGTTTAGTTTTAAGTAGTTGGTGAAAAAAATTGCCAAACATATGCGAAATCACGTTGCCCAGTAACGCCTTAAGCCGAAGCTCGTACTCCACAAAGAGTGCCCTAAGCGCCACTTAATTTCTAAGCTTTTGAGCCCTGGCTAGAGGACTTAAACTCAAGGCCTAGCATAGCACCTATAAGATAGTTTACTAGCAAGATGCCACCAACAAAACAAAAGAACAAAATTAAATCCGAAAATTGCATGGGTAATACTCGTAGTCATCATCATGTCAGCTGAAAGACCTCCATTGCTGGACATAGGCCTCCTCCAATTATCGCCAAATTGCCCACTCCTAAGCGTCTCGCATCCCTCAACCTTTACCAGGTCATCGGTCCACCTACTGTGAGGCTTTCCAACGCAACGTCTTTTTTTGTATGCAAAACTAATGTTTGAATATTTCGAATTTGAGTGCGGTTCACTTTATGATAAGCCTAATGACCTCATAACCAGATACTGCTTGATCGTTTGACAAGAATCCAACATGGTTTCTTTACGACTTCAATCGTCATCTCATCAATTAGTTTCTATAAATAAATTTCCATGTGAACGATCGCACATTTCATGGTGAGTTTCAAAAACCGCAACATTTTCGATTCGTCACGACACTGTCCATGTTAGGAATACCGGTTTTCGCGAAATTACCGTAACCTGATGTTGATAGACTTTCTCGATTTGCTTTCTCCAGTTTCTGGTTGCTTTATTGTAGATGACCATATGTTTTAAGGATACATGAGTCGAGAACTAAAAGGTCAACGGTTAAGAGAAATACATTTTGTAGGGACTGAACTGTCCCAAGAAGTTAACATGATTTTTTTAACCTCTGATTTAGTAGGTACACGTGAAATGTGAAAGCAGAGGAAGTAATGACCACGATATGTTTTAACCGGCGTGTTATTTCCTGTATCTGATTAAATCACCATTGCTCTCAAAATGGTGCCGCAAAACATCGTGAGAAAACCGGTCCTAGAACCAACAATTCATTAGATCGCACTGGTTATCAGATCATATCCTCTCGCGTTGACTGTGTGGTATTATAGTGGTCACTGTATTACCATTTATTCTTCTTCTTAGCATTTTAATGGCAATTTAAATTATTAGTGGTCACGTTAGTACCAAGGCATTTGTTTTCCTTCTTAGTGTAGGTATATGAGCTACTAGTTTGGTGTTTTCGGTAGCGTCCATCAGGAACAGTACTATATTTAAGGCATTTGTTGATGATTTGATAAGTTACTTAACAAATTCAGAGTAAAACTGTACCTAAAACTAGTCGGATGCTAAGAACTTATTTATTTTGTTAATTTTACAGGATATCTTAGAGTCAGCATTTTGGTAAAATCATTTTATAATAATAAGCATTTTGGAAGCATGGAATGTCCTTATATGTTCTTTGAATGTTTTTATTTTGTTATGAAATCAGCACGAGCAAGTAAGCATTTATGAGCATGGAAGATATAATTTAAGCATGTTTTCCCTTATGACTAGGGCATACGGAACCTCTTCGGTCCATAGTAACACACAATTTTCCCGGATATTGACATGAGAACGAAACAGGGTTCTACATGCCCTAACCGTACCCTAGATGCTTCCCGGTTTCCACCACCAGTGGACAGGGAAACAATTAAAAAAAAAACACGGTTCCATTATTTTTACATAATATTGTTTCGCTGTCCGGCGGATAGTTCTGTCTTTTTATTAAATTGCCGCGCTGGCCACAACTGGTGGACAGTGACTCACGAATCACAAGTATTCTCGTTGTCTAGTATTTTTTAGACAAGAAGATTTTTTAGTCACAATCCAAGTTATTTCTAGGCATTAGGTATCATTCACAAACACCATTTTTGAAAAAAAAAAACGATATTTACTAAAAAAATTCGAATTATTCGCTGTCTGTGAAACGTTAAAACTTTGTGATGTGATATCGAAATGTTTTTTGTATTGAGTTTTCACGAATTCAATGATTTTTCGCCAAAGATTATTATATTTTGGTCGGTGACTAAAAAATCATCTTGTATAAATGAGAATGAGCACGTTAAACATTATTTTGTAGATGTAAAATAAATGCAAGTACGCATGTCCTCTTACATTTTAATTAACTTCTGTTTTCTAACTTATTTCTATCAACTTCTAGAGCAAAGAGGCAAAAAGAAGAAGAAAAAGAAGGCCATCCTCAAACTCTTGATCCTGGGAGCCGTCATCAAGGCTAAGATTGGAACCCTACTGCAGATCCTAACCTATAAACTACAGGTAAAAAATGTCCTCTTTTATTCACCACTAGCCGATGCCCGAGGCTTGACCCGCGTGGATGTCGGTAAAATGATACAGGATGTTAGGTTAAACGAGGGACTTAAAGGAAATATGTAAAAAAACTATAACCTTTATTTGTGACATAATAGGTATTTCACCAAAAAAATCTAATTAGACCGTCTGTTAGATTTTCTAAAAATGATGGTACAAATTTTTTGTTTTATCAAATTAATGAAAATTGACGAAAATAAAACGTGTCAAAGATCATGAGTGGGGATTTTTGACGTCACTTTGAGGGCAAAAAAGTTCTAACCTTGTGACGTCACACGACTTGACGCGACTTTTCGAAGTACTGTATCGTCTTCATCTTTTGTTTAAGTGAAAAAAGAAAAAAGTACATGTCCATTAGTTTTTTTGAAAATCTATCTGATGGACTAATTAGATTTTTTTGGTGAAATCCTCTTTTGTCCCATGGCCCCCGCACGCTCTCCAGATCTCACTTCTGGGGGCCAATTCTCGATTTTAGAGATGGTGTCGAACTCGACAAAAATTTCTAATGACGTCATTTTTTCGACAAATTTTAAAAGTTGCTATTCTGGGGATGTCGAATTCGACATTTGTCGAAAGCTA
The DNA here is from genome assembly GCA_932274075.1 of Diarsia rubi. Classification (NCBI taxonomy): domain Eukaryota; kingdom Metazoa; phylum Arthropoda; class Insecta; order Lepidoptera; family Noctuidae; genus Diarsia; species Diarsia rubi. Next base: position 1,209,421 of record OW026440.1, on the reverse strand, counting down.
ACGTTAGAGTTCATGTCGAGTGCTTCTGAGCAGTAGAGATGTCATGTCGATTGTAGAGATACGTCATTTCTGAGTGAATTCGTTGAGTTTTGGATTGTACACTGTGTTTTCTTTTCTTTAATTTTTAAATAAAATACGGCTTGGCATCTCATACCTACTGGAAATTTGATTTATACTCTTTGATTTGTGCCCTTGCCTTGTTTGATTTTTCCCCTCCATGTTAAAATAAAACTTTTAAAATGTAAAACAGCACCCAATAATGATGTAAACACAGTACATGTAAACATAACAAAAGTTTTGAAGGAACCGCAAAAAGGCGCAAATTCTGACACTGACAGACAGTCAACTGTCAATTTGTTTTCTTTATTTCACGAAGAGCATACGAAAATCTTGAAACACACTAAACGTTTCGTTTTATACTTAAATAAGTAGGTTTAGTCAGCGTTTTAAAACAAAATCATTCATTAACTCATAGCTACCTAAAACAGAACGTGCGATTCTTCATAATGGTAACATTATCTTCACTCGACTCGACATTTTCGTGACATTTATTTCTATTTTGACTGAGAATACGGAATTCTGCTCAATTCGACATTTTTTGGTAGAGATAGAGATATTTTTAATAGACATAGAGATAGACTTACGATCTCGAACTCGAGATAAATGGCGAAAATCGAGAATTGGCCCCCTGTTTCGTCATTGTCCTACGCCAGTTTTAAAATATGAAGGGAAAATGGATAATACCTAAAAGTCATTGATCCGCGCACATTTTCTGTGATAAACGCAACGGTGGCGACACTTTTCCGAAATATTTCTGTCTGTTATTTATCAGTGTTTTTTTTTGTTCATATTTTTATTAGTACATTGTAAGCATGCCCTATTGCGGGTTTCAATATGTCCCTCGTTTAAACTAATAAACTGTATACTTACTAAAATCTTCCTCGAGAACCCATTGGTGAAAACAACATGAAATTCGCGAACAGACAGACAGAAAGACGCGGCGGAGGACTTTGTTTTATAATAATGTAGTAATTCTGATTTTGACGGCCTCGTTGGTCCAGTGGTTGTAAGCGCGGCTGCTGAACATGAGACCGTGGGTTTGATTCCCGGGTCGGGCAAAGTGTTATTGGGTTTTTCCATCAGGAATTTCTCGATTATTGATTTGCGCCCGGTCGATGGCAACTTAGTGCTCTATTGGGAATACTTTTGGTGCTCTAAGCGTAGGTACTCTAAAAATGGGTGCTCAGATGGGAATTCCTCAATAGGCTTGACCCTATTACGTGGAACTTAAACATAACGGGCGAATAATATAGGGAATAACAGGCGTGATGTTATGTTATTAATATTGTTACGTCGGTCATCTAGAATCTTCGGGAAACCTCGCTAATAACTGAGAAGTACGTGTAAATTCTAGTAGGTTCGAGTACCTACTTACATTCTGTAGGTGGTTAGTCTGCGCGCGGCGTTTCTTCTACAATTAATATTAATAAATAACTTCTTTGTTAATTCGTGTGTTTAATTGGTAGTGTTTTTTTATACCATACCCAGCTCGTAACAATATAATATTATCCTCTTTTAAAAACATTGAACGCTTTATAAATACTCACACTGACATCATACCATAATATACTCTTCCTAATACTTAAATTTATAATTCCAGATCAAGTTCTTTATCGTCGCTGTGCTTGGCTTGGCTATCAACCTGGCCAGACTCTGGATAGACTTGAAGAATAAACACAGTCAACAGCCGCAGAAGGTAAGCAAAACTTTATGATTATTGATATCTGTATAATATGGTATATCACCGAAAAAAAATATTCCGTCTGTTAGATTATCGATAAATATTGGATCCGTGTTTTTTGTTTTATCAAATTACGAATATAAAACGTGTCAAAGATCATGAGTGGGAGGGCTTTTGACGTCACTTTGTGGGTAAACAATACTAACCTTGTGACGTCACACGACTTGACACGACTTTTCGAAGCACAGTATCGTCATCGCCATCTTTTGTTTACGTGAAAAAAGAAAAAATAGGTGTACTTTATGTTTTGGAAATCTATCCCACCGACTAATTAGATTTTTTCGATGAAATACCCTATTACTTAGCCGCAATTGACGATTCTTCGAATAAAGTACTTCCTACCTAGAGTTAAGTTGCCTCCTACACCAGCCATCCTTGTCATTCCCACAGTTGCATTCTGCTTGGACACGGACGTGTATGCCAAATATTATAAACAAACTGTAGATGTCAACATGTCTAAAGGGGCGAAATGTAGTCTGACTTTAGTTCAGTCCATGACTTCAATAGGCGTGACGACATAGTCAAAGAATCAATGATTTAATGATATTAGGGGAAATTACATACGAGAAGGATTTAAAACACTGATTTAGTTTTATTTAAAAAATTAAGATTAGTAAGATTTTTAATAAAATAAAAGATTAAAATACTGATATCGGCCATTTTGATTGAAACACCAATCATAGCGCACTACGTCACGCCAATGTAAACATCACTAGCTGTCACTAGCTCACTGTGTTGTTTTGTTGCCGATTACGCATTTGGATATTTTTTTTGTTACTACAATACTTTGTGAACATCTTTAGCAATGGAATCAGGCTTTGTAAAAGCAAACAGTTCAAATTTGCCCAGGATAGATTTACTGATGTTGGGCGATTTCCTTGGGTCAAATAAAGAATTTTGCTCGTCCGAGTTCCGAAATATGAAAACCTCCCTGTAAGTAAATTTTGTAAGTATCTAACACTATAAAAATACAACAAACTCGTTTTGAGCTTGTAGGAGTTTAGTTTATTTTCACTTTCATATGTTATTTTTACAATAAACTTGTCAGTTTATTTTTGAGGTTAGCTCCTTCGCAACTTGTAATAAAAGTTTGCTACTGAGTTAATAACCAACAAAAGGAGTAAATTTCTGTAACTACAAAGCATGTACTAGTATCTTTTCTCATAGTAACAACCTACTATCATAATCACCGGGTCAGCTATGCAGGTCCAGAGGACAACATTTTTGGCATTCAATGTAATGCTAAAACTATTGCTATTGATGTGTTTTTACACTGAGGCACCGCACACCACTTATAAACTTTGTTATTCATTTTTAACACACGAATTATGGTAATGTTTGTTTTAGTTTCCTCTAGCTGCGCTTTGACATTTCCATGTTTACATAGGCGTGACGTCAGACCCGACGCCATGGCACTGCGAGCTGTTTTCGCGCTCTATTTTTTTTTTTTTTCAAAAATGGCTTATATCTTCGTTAAACTTTACTTTATTACTGAAATAAAGGTTTTTTCGTAAATAAAAAAGATGTACCCACATTACGAAAGAGGATTTCAAAATCTTTCGTCATGCCTATTCCCAGTATAAGTTTGTGCACTGCAAAACATCCATTTTGATATTAATGACTACCCCTCTCATTAAAGTCATAAAACCAAGTGAATCACCGACAATCTCATTTTAAAGCTATTCATCATAATAAAACCGCACTTAAGGATTACACTTTATAAACAGTGAACACTTTCTCTTAGATTATCACTGTACATACATAAACTCGCGCTTTATGCCCACTGGAGTAGGCAGAAACAACGAAGCATTATAATTATGTATCGTCTGTGTCCCCGAATTTTAATACGTAAGACAAAAATGTTCAAATACCTAGTACGTTCTCCTGCCATATTACAATATTCGGACTTTGGAACTATGTAGGTATTATACAGGGTGTAAATTAACCCTACACACATACGTCAACCAAGCATTCTGTACATCAAACTAAGTACCTCTAAGCAAATTTTTTGCTGGTAAACGGCTTTTTTTTTGGGGTTAAAAATCACATTTTCGGTAAAACTCAATGTATCACTCTTAAAACATTGTGCTAGTGGATGCTTTGAATAGTAAAAGGGTCATGCATGGAGGTAATTTAAGTAAAGTTATTACCTGAAAAACTACTATTTACAAAAACAGCTGTGCAAAATTTGAAACTTTGACCCCGAATATCTCCGTAACTAGGAGAATCCCAGGTATGGTCTAGTACCAAATAATGATCGCAGTAGTGGGGAGAACAAGTGCCTTCCGTTTGCGTTAAGGGTAATTTTACACCCTTTATTGTTACAGTCAAAACTATTAATCGGTCAAAACTACTTTTGACTGGTTGCAGTCAAAACATTTATTACGTTAAAACGCGTTTACTCTATTAAAATAAATGTTAACTATCTCACAAGGTTATGAAAGGGTAGAAAAAAAACCTAAATACCTAATAAGTTTCCTAATGACCTTTAGGTTATTATAAATCAGTACAGAAATAAAACAAAAACCACCCAATAAATTCATATAATAGTTTTGACCGGTCAAAAGTAGTTTTGACTGATTAACAGTTTTGACTGTGATGTATAAAGGGTGTAAAAGTACCCTTAACGCAAACGAAAGGCACTTGTTATCCCCACCACTGCGATCAATTTTTGGTTCTAGACAATACCTGGGAACCCCCTAGTTACGGAGATATTGGGGGTCGAAGTTCCAATTTTTTTCACAGCTGTTTTTGTAAATACTATTTTTTCAGGTTATAACTATACTTAAATAACCTCCATGACCCGTTTACTATTCAAAGCATCCACTATCCAGCTAGTGACTAGCATAATGTTTTATGAGTTTTACATTGAGTTTTACCGTAAAATGTGATTTTTGACCCTAAAAAAAAGTCGTTTCCCAGCAAAAATTTTTGCGTAGGGGTACTTAGTTTGATGTACAGAATACTTGGTTGACGTTTGCGTGAAGGGTTATTTACACCCTGTATATTTGTATACAGGGTGTCAACTTGTAAAGAGACCCTTCCCTCTCGAAGCCATCAACCATGCATTAAACTAAGTGACCCTACGTAAACTATTGCTGGGCTATAACTTTCTCTTGGGTTGGAACAACGGGTTTTTTTACACGGTAAAACTCATCGTATACTTCTCAAAACATTGTATTGATGGACGCATTGAATAGTAAACGGGCCACAGAGGTAATTTAAGTAAAGTTAAAACCTTAAAAACTAATCCGTGTGTTTTTTTTTAACTTTGTACTCCAATGTTTCCATAATAACTAGTAGGTTCTCAGTTGACCCAGAACAAAAAAATAATATCTCAATATATTGTATGTATGTATGTCTGTTTCTTTGTTTCCTCATAACTCCTGAACGTATGAAGGGATTTGAATTAAATAGACGTCGTTAGATTCGTCTTGATAGCGTGAGTGTCACTGGCTACATTAAAATTAAAAAACAAAGAAAAATGTGGATTTTGGGGGCCATTACGCGGAATTCATAAAAATAAAAAAATCCAGTACCAAAGAGTAGGGTATCAAAATGAAGGGTTTTAAAAGGAGATTACAAAAATATAAAACACTTATATAATTAAAAGAAATTCAAAGTGACAAATTCAAATTCAAATTCAAATTGTTTATTGCAATCCTTAATGTACATTAACAGGTGTTAAGGAAATTAATAAATCCTATAAACAAACACAAAAGTCTCTGAACCTGCTTCTAAGTTTTGTTTAATTTAAAAAGTGGTTGTTTTTTCTTTTCAGTTTTTTCAGTAGAGTTTTTAGTTTTATTTTTTTAACACCTTTTAAACATACACACATTAAAACAGAGAGTGCGAATGATTATAATCATAGTAAAATTATTTAATTAGAAACTTCACGCATAAAAGTTATCATTCATACGTAGTTAAAATTATCTCATTTTTTAATTTGGTAATTAAGGCCTACTTACGTATGAGATCACAATGTCATATCTTAAGCCTATTCATTCATTCTTATGAATAAATTCATTCATTCAGCGAATGAAAGTGAAGGTTCTTTCGCTTTCATTTGGAACAATGAGTGGATTTTAGTAAATCTTTTAATATCCCACTTAACAGCTAATTAAGCTGATTGACGCTTTTATATAGATAAAAGCGTCATTATAAGTAACATGGAGAAATGAATAGCCACACCATAATCTCTCATCATCTTAGATCTGATCTTCTATACTAATAATATAAAGAAGTATGTTTGTAAGTTTTTATGTAGGGGTAATCTGCAGAACTAAAGATTCACTAAAATATTTTGTTCACCGATTGAAAGATAAATTTCGTAGGTTCTATAGTAGGTTGTTTTATACTAAAATAATATTTATATCCGCAGCTTCGCCAGCGCCAAATTATATGCTAAAACCTTCCTCGAGAACCTCCTCTACCCAATGGTAAAAACAGCATGTAAATCGGTGTAGTAGTTTTTGAGTTTATCGCGAACAGACAGACAGACGCGGTGGAAGACTTTTTTTATAATATGTAGTGATCAGGCATTTTAACTGAGCTATCCAAATTTTACACCTTAGAAAAACCTTGGTTCACACTTACCAATTTTAGTTTATAAGAAAATAAAATGCTCTAACCATTTTATAATTAATTCGGGTCGAGAATCATTGAATTTGACGAGGATGCAAAACGACAGACTGAATGTAACTGAAAGTGTGAGCTCTACATCTTGTTTATTCTGATTGCTCTGTATTTTTTTTTAGTGTTCCGTACCTCAAAAGGAAAAAACGGAACCCTTATAGGGATCACTCGTGTGTCTGGTCTGTCTGACCATCCTTAACTCCGTAACTACTGAGCCTACAACTTTGAAAAAAATGCACGAAATAGTTCAACGCTTATAAGCGTTAATCTATAGATTACAGGAAAACCTATAAGAAGTCTATGGGGGTAAAATAACACGGAAAATCTCTCAATAATTACTTCAATGGTTTGGAACGGAACCCTTCATGTGCAAGTTCGACTTGCACTTGGCCAGTTTTTTCGTACTTGATGACCATTCTCCTTTGTAAGTGTGTATGTTCACCTGTCTATTTGAAGGGCATTGTTGTCAGTCAGTGCGTGTTGTGTGCTGGTAACCAGTTCCCAACAAATGGACCACCTGTCCATTCAATATCATCATCATCATTTCAGCGTCCACTACTGGACATAGGCCTCCTCAAGTGTCGCCACAGATCAGTCCCGTGCGTTTCGCATTCGGCGGATCCTCGCAACCTTCACCAGGTTTTCGGTCCAGCCAGTGGGAGCGTGTTAGCATTCACCACTCCAGAACTTTTTGGCCTCATAGGCCGTCTGTACTGCGAGCAATGTGCCCTGTCTTCTGCCACAAGTGATGTTTACCGACTTAAAAATGTTATTCTAATTAGTCCGTCTGTTAGATTATCGAAAAATATTGGATACGTATTTTTCGTTTTATCTAACCAATGAAAATTTACGAAGATAAAACGCGTCAAAGATTTGAGTCGGGGTGGGTGACGACACTGACCGATAAAAAATGTCATACTTATGTCTTAGATTATGACGTCACGTGAGTTTTCAAAGCACTGTTTCGTCTTTATTGTTTGTTTACGTGAAAAAAGAAAAAATACGTGTCTATTATTTTTTGGTAATCTATGTGAGCCACCTGTCCATTGACCGACATTAATTTAATTTCAAATCATATGTCTCATACCATTTCCATATCACTAAATATATATGATTACCAACTTTTTTAATGCGTTCGAAAGCGCAAACCAGTTCTTATAACCGACTTCTTAAGTTTGTGGTGTGTGATTTCACATTTTTTACGACTGAGTAAAAGTTATGAGTGGATTTTTGGGGTTCCGTACTTCAATCGGTAAAAATGGAACACTTATAGGATCAATTTTTAGTCCGTCTGTCGAGACCCTTTTTCTCAGGAACTCGTGGAAGTATCAATATAAAATTAATACTAAATACTCAGATTTTTTTTGAGCGGTTGGAAATCATCAAATGACTTTTTGCGGAGCGGAAGGGAGTGTCACACTTCTACTGATTAAAAAACCACCCATGTTCCTTCTTAGCCCTCTGTGTTCGGGGCCGCGGTATCTTTTTCGAAAAACCCTGCAGCCAAACTTGCTACCCCTTAGTGCAGTGAAAAAAAAAACAAAGTTGTAAGTCAACGTGATCAAAAGATGTGATTTCACATGGGAATCTAAACCTTTAGGGTACTTTCCGTTGACCTAGAATCAAGAAATGGCAAAAAGCGATGTCCCTCAGCATAATTATGTAAATGAAAACTAAAATGATATATAATAACAAAATATCTACAAGTTTATACGGAACCCTAGGTGCGCGACTCCAATTCGCACTTGGCCGGTTTTTTTTGTCGTATTTATGATTAACAAGAACAGATGTAACCCATTTGTTAGAATCAGCATATTCACGCAGAAGTATTTCCTAAAAGGAGCACAGAGATTAATATTGAACACTCACATTTTTGACTACTTACTTTTTCTGTAACTGCCTCGTGTGTCGGGACCTAGGTTCGATTCCCACGCCCGTCGAGATGTTATTATGATGGTGTTTGGTATACATCCTAATAATGCCTTAGAGAGCACGTAAAGCCGATATCTACACAGTCGGGTCGGATTACCGTGATGTTGTGTTATGGTAGCATCATGCCAATAACCCTTAAAAGGTCAGGCCAAAAGTCTACTTAACAGTACACCCTTTTTTATAGACGATGGGACTTCGGCAAATCAAATAGAAATTTGAAATTTTTGAGTGAGTGAAGTCATCAAAAGACTCCCAGAGCGGGACTGGGCAGAGCGATAGGGAGTGTCAGACTTCTACTGACTAAAAACCACCCATGTTCCTTCTTAGCCCTTTGTGTCGAAGCCGCGGTATCTTTGTCGAACAACCTGCCCTCATTTCAAGAGTTATTTTGAAGTCCTACGTATAGTGGCAGGGGGCGAGGTTATGTTATAGAATCGAGCACAATGTTATGTTGTCACTTATCAGTAGTTATCAGGCACAATTTCTCCGTTCTTAGAAACTTACTCACGTTTATTAATCTCAGTTTAATTTCCTGTACCGTAAAAGATTGATCACTAATCAATTAAAGCGATATTCTCATTAATATTTGATACATAGCTCATACATAGTTGCACATAGCGACACGAACATTACACGCGTGTGATTGAATTGGAAACTAAATGTATCGAATATATTGAGGCGTTTGGTTGACGGAAAGCAGAAGACCTATTCTGTACCAATCTGAAATGATTAACAAACATAATATAAAACTAGCACATCTACGTCTGCGACTCAGTCCATGTGTATTTTGAAAATATAAGATGTAACTTTCTAATAATGAAAGATTTTTTATTTAATTTAGTTTTTGAATTTAATTCGTAACAAACAAAAAATCTAATCTTTACTCTTCATAGTATTAGTTTATAGATGACGTTTAGGTCCTTGTGTTATAAGCCGAGCTCCACGATAACTGACAAATGCTTGCTGACTGGACGGGTCCACTAAAATCTGTGTGGTGCTTTCTCCAAAAGACCATCTCAGACACTAATCTGCATAGTCTTCATGTGAGTTGACCAAGAATATGTCTGTACCTAAAAAGAGACTGGAACCTCTGAATTTGTTTCGGAGGTACACCGGCTCCATCTAGATTAAATAAAAAAATACGTGTCAAAGAGTTTGTTAAAAAATAATGTTTCGCTCTTTAGACAGTATAATGCAGAGTCATCTTGATTTGGTAGTCGTAAGTCGATTGACTATGACGAAAATGTCTCCTACATGGCTCAATTTTCCAAAGTGGATCTTCTGACCGTTTTTGTTGAGTGCCAGTAAAGTTGGCACTTGAGACGTGTCCAAATGACACAGATTCTTTTGTGTATCACAACCGGAATGGTGTTTGATTCCCATGACGTGTGTTTGTGACAAATGTTTGTTCAAGTGTATTTGTTTTGTATTTGAGAGTTTGTGTGCGAACATTGGAGCACTGTAGGTTTTTTAGATTCCTGGTTATTTACTTTTTATTTTGTTTTACTTTTTTTGTGTAGTAGACTATTTTGGAGGGGTGGGGGGGTGGAAATCATCAAAGAACCCCTCCCGCTCTTGGGCAGAGCGAAAGGGAGTGTCAGACTTCTACTGACTAAAAACCACCCATGTTCCTTCTTAGCCCTTTATGTCGAGGCCGCGGTATTTCTTACAACATCCCGCAGCCCCGACGGGCGTCAGCCCTTCCCATGTTACTGACATCTCTTTGAGGCACGCATGAAACACGAACGCGCCCGCGTCTACGGTGCTGGAAGCCGTCACATGGCCCCCGATGCCCGGAGCGTCTGCCGCGGCGTCTGGGACGTGAGGTTCTCTCCCTCTTACGTTCCGCCACCTCCTTCGGTAGCATCACTGCTTCGCAGAAAGAGGCGACGGCGTCCCATTCCTCCTCGCCCCGGACCATGGCTTGCACCAGGGCCGGACGCGAGAGGTCGCCGCCACCGATCGCCGTATTGTGTAGTAGTCGTAAGACTTATTGTTGGACCTACGTAGTCCCCCCATACTTAAGAACTACTACAGTAACATACCGGGTGTAAATTAACCCTTCACACATACCTCAACCAAGCATTCTGTACATCAAACTAAGTACCCCTACGCAAAAAAATATGCTGGGAAACGAGTTTTTGGGGTCAAAAATTACATTTTACGGTAAACCTCAATGTAGCACTCTTAAAACATTGTGCTCATAGATGCTTTGAATAGTAAACGGGTCATGGAGGTAATTTAAGTAAAGTTACAACCTAAAAAACTAGTATTTACAAAAACAGCTGTGAAAAATTTGGGACTTGGGCCCCTAATATCTCCGAAACTAGGGGGTTCCCAGGTATGGTCTAGAACCAAAAAATTATCACAATGGTCCCCACCATTGTGATAATTTTTAACATACCGGGTGTAAATTAACCCTTCACACATACCTCAACCAAGCATTCTGTACATCAAACTAAGTACCACTACGCAAAAAAATATGCTGGGAAACGAGTTTTTGGGGTCATAAATCTAATTTTACGGTAAAACTCAATATAGCACTCTTAAACCATTGTGCTAGTGGATGCTTTGAATAGTAAAAGGATCATGGAATTAATTTAAATAAAGTTATAACCTGAAAAACTAGTATTTACAAAAACAGCTGGGCAATATTTGGAATTTTGACCAATAAAAATTTTGATCAATATCTTCGTAACTAAGGAGTTCCCAGGTATGGTCTAGAACAAAAAAAAAATCGCAGTGGCAGGTAGAACCAGTGCCCTTCATTTGCGTTAAGGGTACTTTTACACCCTTTATGATAATATTGTAAAAAAAAAACATTATAAAAGGGTTTCCTTATGTGACTTCGAAATAAGAGTAACCATGGAGTTTCTTGCCGGTTTTAAACTACCAGCTGAACCGTGCCCCTTTTCTAATGACCCCCTATCTATCTACACTAATATTATAAAGAGGAAATATTTCTATTTTTGTGTGTGTATAAAGGGTGTAAAAGCACCCTTAACGCAAACGAAGGGCACTTGTTATACCTGCCACTGCGATTTTTTTTTTGTTCTAGACCATACCTGGGAACTCCTTAGTTACGAAGATATTGATCAAAATTATTATTGGTCAAAATTCAAAATTTTGCCCAGCTGTTTTTGTAAATACTAGTTTTTCAGGTTATAACTTTACTTAAATTACCTCCATGATCCTTTTACTATTCAAAGCATCCACTAGCACAATGTTTTAAGAGTGCTATATTGAGTTTTACCTTAAAATTAGATTTATGACCCCCAAAAAAAAGACGTTTTAAAAATTTTTCGAACTTTGATGTACAGAATGCTTGGTTGACGTATGTGTGAAGGGTTAATTTACACCCTGTATATGTTTGATGCGAGACGCACGGGACCGGTCAATGTGGCGACACTTAGGGGAGGCCTATGTCCAGCAGTGGACGTCTTTCGGCTGGAATGATGATGATGATGATGATGATATGTGTGTAATGAATAAGTTTAAAAACTACTAAACCGATTTGAAAAAATCTTTCACCGTTGGGAAGCTACACTATCCCCGGGTGACATAGGCTACTCTTTATCCCTGTATTCCCACGGGAACGGGAACAGCACGTGACGTCCGCTAGTGTGAAATAAAATTGAGTAACGTGAAAGTTAAAACGTAATCATATCACATCAAATAAAAATACGCAAGAATCTAGGCCGCCTCGAAAGTGCGTAAAACCACGGTTTAAATACATATTATTAATAACGCATTAATTAACTCTTACTATCTCCTTGATCTAGTGGTCGCATTCGCGATTGCTGAGCTTGGAGTCTGGGTTCGAGTCCCAAGCCGGGCAAAGTGTTATTGGGTTTTTCCATCAGGAATTTGTCAGTAGCAGCCACGGAGTCTGGATTTGTGCCCAGTTGAAGGCAATAGGATCGCCCACTTTTTCATGGAATTTAAACATAACGGGCGAAATGTGGGTCTAGAGGTCCTTCACAGATTATAGGCGTGATGTTAACTTGTGTAAGTAAGTAAATTTTATTAAGCAAATATGTGTACCTACGGTGTAAGGTCGTTAATAAATAAGAGGTAGGTTCAGCCATATTTTGAAAATAGGCATGCAAAAGATACAAGTAAATAGGTAAGCAAATAAGCTGTTAAAAATATAGTGTAGGCAACGATGTTGATCTTGAAAACGTATTTGTTTGTCTAAAGACGCTTTCTCGGCACTTCATCTAGTCATTATTTGTTTAGGGTTGTCGAGGGCGGTGATAGAAAGAAGAAATAAACATATATATTTGTCGCAGATATATGAAGAGCATAACAAAACAATACAGATACTCAACATCATTCACACAGTTCATTCATCGTTTCTTTGGTCTTTATCTACTCTTGTATACCCCTCCACAATTTATACTCATAACTATTTGCAGTTCTTAATAAAGTCAACAAAAAAATCTAATTATTCCGTCAAATAGATTTTATCGCGTATTTTTTCTTTTTTCACGTAAACAAACAATGAAGACATACATACAAGATACAGTGTGACCGCGGTGTAGCTATAAGAGCTTTTATAAATAATCTGTGTCACGCGTGTCTACGATTACAAACAACTTTTTATCCATTGAAAAGCATTGAAAAGAACATGAGTCATTGAGTAGTAAGATGTCAATCAGTCTATTTGGCAAGACAATTACCCTCAGGCTGGTTACATGAGTAGGTACCTAGTTGATAAATTGATGACTCTTTCTTTGACCAATTATGTTTGAGAATATTAGCGGTAGCCCAAGTAATATGGGACAAGGGCAGAGAGATGATTAGTGTCAAATTCTAATGTAATGATGTTGATTTTATTGCCATCATGATTTGATTGGGCATTGAGTGAGTGTGCATCTTTTTGTATTCGTTGAGGGGTCCCGTACCTCGGCAAAAACAAAACCCAAATAGGTTTACTCTGATTTGTACGTCTGTGTATCTGTATATACTTCTGTCGTGACCCATTTTCTCAGGAACGCGTTGAGTTATCAAACTAAAATTAATATCAAATACTTACCTCTTGGTGCTTGACAACACGTTTGGCGCAGTGGCTGAGCGAGTAGACTGCTGCGCTGCGTGTCGCGGGTTCGATCTCAGCACGGAACATATATTTGTATGGCCTACAGATAGTTGTTTAGGGTGTGGGTGTCTGTGTATGTCAGTTTCAATGTTTGTAAACGCACCCACGATACAGGATAAATGCCTAGTGTGGGGCAACGTTTTATTTTTAATTTAAAAAAGGTGCAAACCGTTACGTTTCCGTTGACCTAGAATTAGTTAAGTCCCATGCAAAAGGGGCGAGAAAAATACTCTAATCAATTGTTGAAAGTGCCAACCCTATCTAAGTAATGAATACTCTTGTCTCGGGTGGGAAATACCACGATTAAGGTCGTTGGCATCCGTGTGGGTCGCAGCGAAAGTGACCCCCGGCTGCAGGCGACGGGTTAGCACTGTACACGGTGCGCGAACACGGCCCCGGGTGAAGAGGGGTTAAGAACAAGGGGCTTAGGTAGATACCTAATAATAGATTAGCAGACTATTGTCATTAGAGAGTTCAATTCAATTCTAATTAAATCCATTCAACATTCATACATTTGAAGTACCTATCTAAACATTCTAATCACAATACCTAAAAAATTTATAAAAATAATTTAATACTTACAAATAAAATTTATAATGACACAAACAAAATACGCCAGCTTTTGAGTCATTAATTGTTTGCTTGTCGTTACATTATTCATTAATTACGAACAACTGTTGTTCGATAAAAGATTGTAACTGAATTGCACCCATTTTTCCACGACTTCAAAATTAACATTTTAAAGCACTCTTTCTAGGGCTTTATTTTAAAATACCTTAACAATTTGGGGCTTTCCGATATTTGACTTAGCTATAGGTACTTGAATGTATAATTTATAATAGTAATAAACGGGTTAATTCAAATTCTCGTCGAATTTATTGAGAAAATTAAACGACGAATTTGAATGGAGAATCGCAGCCCGTGTTCCCTCTCAATGAATTATCACAGAAACCACATTTTCCTTTCGAAAAGCACATAATTTGCAAACCCATTGGGCGCCCATTGTTTAAACGTATAATTTACAAATACCACGGAGCTGGTATGGGTACCAGTAGCGACATCCGTGTGGGTCATAGTGAGTGAAAGTGACCCCGCGAGCTCGAGGCACAGCGATGGAGGGTTAAGTTATTTAAATGGGTGACAAGTGACAAGGGTTTACTGTTAATATTAGCTTGCATGATCCCATCGCTGTGCAAACATATGTATTTGGGTCTAACGTACCTACAGCAACATATGTAGTTCAAAACGTATTACAGCGCCATCTATGAGTTTTGAAAAGAAGATCGATCTAGAATGTTTATGACATTCTAAATAACGATATTAAAGTTATTACTACTTGGGAAAATAATCATAGAAACAACCCGACTGGCCAAAAGATCTTTTTTGGGGGATTAAGAACTTCATACTTACCCCTATTTTTGTATGTTTGAGAAATTATCAAAAGACTCCTTACCCTGGCGGAGCAGGGGAGTGTCAGACCGACTAAAACCCACCACTGTTCCATAACAGCCCTTTGTGTTCTTGGGCCTCGATGTCTATTTCAAACAGTCCCGCAGTCCCAATATTCTTATACCTTTTTTTATTTTGGAGGATGTCAAATCATCACACGACTCCTCGGGCCCTCTGGGCAGAGCGGTATGGAGGGTCAGACTTCTACTGACTAAAAAAACACCCATGTTCTTTCTTAGCCCTTCGTGCCGAGGCCGCGGTATCTCTTTTAAACAACTCGCAGCCCCGGCAGGGCATAATAGGGTATTTCATACAAAAAAATCTAATTAGTCCGTCTGTCAGATTTTCGAAAAATATTGGATATTTGTTTTTTGTTTTTATCAAATTAATAAAAAATTACAAAAATAAAACGTGTCAAAGGTCATGAGTAGGGGCTTTTGACGTCACAATACTACTAAACTTGTGACGTCACACGACTTGACACGACTTTTCGAAGCACTGTCTAGTCTTCATATTTTGTTTACGTGAAAAAAGAAAAAATACATGTCCATTATTTTTTTATTTATTTAAACTTCATGTACAAGTGTGGTAGGTACATAGGCGGACTTAATGCCACAAGGCATTCTCTACCTTTGGGTTAAAAAAGGACAGCACTGTGGTAGAACACAAATACAGTAAAAAAAAAGAATAAGGATAATACCATTTTGTAAACATAATATATAAATTGGTGCATACTAATACATAAATACAGTGTGATTCTTTATAATGTGCACATATCGAAATGGGGGAATCTATGCTTAATTTTATCGAAGGAAAAATTATTAAAAAAAATCTAAATATTTTTTAATATTTCATATGGAATTTTTAAAAATTTTGTCTGCTACTGTGACCCCAGTGTAAACAAAACGGTGTAACTTTTAAACTAAATTATCTATCGCGATGAAACAAACTCCATAATGATTGGAAGCAATTAGGCGTCCTCATAAAATGAAAATTGTGGAAAAAAACTACCCTCAATTGAAAATAAACATCTTTTTTTATGAAAAATCTTTCGCGTTGCCGTGCACTGGGCCTTTCTTTGACAATTGATAAGAAATGTTGGGATTGAGTTAAAAACATGCAATTTTTACCATTACGTGGCTAATGCGATAAAGAATAACTTAAAGTAATAAAAAAGGTAGGTAATAGGGGCGTCTTATTGAGAAATTTTACGATTATTGTAAAAAGTTATGAAAAAAAAAGTTTTTTCGATCAAAAAACGTGTTTATTTTCAATTGAGGGTAGTTTTTTTTCCACAATTTTTGTTTCATCGCGATAGATAATTTAGTTTAAAAGTTACACCGTTTTGTTTACATTGAGGTCACAACAGCGGACAACATTTTTGAAAATTCCATAAAAAATATTAAAAAATATTTAGATTTTTTAAATATTTTTTCCATCGATAAAATTAAGCATAGATTCCCTCATTTTGATATGTGCACATTATAAAGACTCACACTGTATACAGATATAATTAAATAAACTAATATAAAGGGTGTAAAAGTACCCTTAACGCAAACGAAGGGCACTTGTTCTCCCCACCACTGCGATCATTTTTTGGTTCAAGACCATACCTGGGAACCCCCTAGTTACGGAGTTATTGGGGGTCAAAGTTCCAAATTTTGCACAGTTGTTTTTGTAAATACTAGTTTTTCAGGTTAATACTTTACTTAAATTACTTCCATGACCCGTTTACTATATTTTATTCAAAGCATCCACTACCACAATGTTATAAGCGTGCTACTTTGAGTTTTACCGTAAAATGTGATTTTTGACCCCCAAAAAAAATATCGTTTCCCAGCAAAAATTTTTGCGTAGGGGTACTTAGTTTGATGTACAGTGCTTGGTTGACGTATGTGTGAAGGGTTACTTTACACCCTGTATATTTTAAAACATACAAATACGAGAAACCTTAAAATAATAACTTACTAAGACTAGTGACTAAATTTAGAACAATTCAGTCCAATATTAAAAAGTATTTTCGGACTTTTTTTTGTGAAAACCATCTTGTTTTGCTTTTGATTTTTTGGAAATCTTTTTTTGAAATACCCTATTGGTATTGACCCATATACATATCAAGTCTTCAATTTTATTCCATTCCATCTATTAACTGATGATATCCTGTTGTCTCCAGATAATCTACTACGAGCATGCTCAGCACCAGCACCATTATGATCATGAGGAAGAGGAGCAGCATGGCTGGGGACCCTGGTCTAGGAGTATACTGCCTGACGATGTAAGTATACATAGAAATATACCAAGAAGTATTACACTACCACAGAGAGCAGCGGTGGCCCATGGTGGCGGACTTACGGACAGTAAGTAGTAGGTTTAAACCAGGCAGGCGCATTTCTTTGTGTATTTTATTTCATCACCACTTCTCTCAAAACGGTGAAGGAAGACATCGTGAGGAAACAGGTGGTCTAAAATTGCCACTTTAGCAGATCATATTAGAATCATAAAATGAATTGCGTTAAAATTCGTAGTTTGGTCACATACGCAGTTAGGTACTATATACTAGGAATGGTTAGTTTTACGAATTTGAACGGAATTCACATTATGATCCTATTACGATCTGCTTAAGTGGCCATTTTAGACAATGTGACATGTGACAACTAACTAACCGAACTTGTCGAATAAACTCTCTAAGCAACTAAAAAATGAACTAAAATCAAAGACAACTTTACAAATAAAACGAATAATGAAATATTACCTCACAGTGGATCAACACAAAGTTTCTCCAGATCTTTCGCAAACAAATAAATAATCTAATCTCGAATGATATAGCAATAAATATATTTTAACTAGCTGTTGCCAGCGGCTTCACCCGCTACCACTCTAAAATTATCCCACGGGAAGAGATATTTTGAAATATAAAGTTTTTTTTTTACCTACCAATCCGCACTGGGTCCTCGTGGTAGATTATAGCCTATTCCCTCTCAAAGAGATGATGTTTGTGTCCCAGCAGTGGGAACATTAATAGGCTGGTGATGATGATGATGGCAATGGCCTCGCCCCCTTACACGGGTCTTAAAAATAACTGGCTAAATATGAGTGTACTATTAGGTAGGTACTCCTCTGGCTAACCCCTCGAGGTTTACAGGCGTTATGTTATGTAAACTATACCCAATTTCTCACAATAGGGTATTAACCAAAAAAATCTAATGAATCCGTCAGATAGATTTGCGAAAAACATGGACACGTATTTTTTCTTTTTTCACGTAAGCAAACAATGAAGACAATACAGTGCTTTGAAAACTCGTGTGACGACATTTTCTGAGACATTAGTACGACATTCTTTAGCGGTCGTGACGACACCCACTCAAATCTTTGACGCGTTTTATCTTCGTCAATTTTATTGATTTGATAAAACAAAACATACGTATCCAATATTTTTAGATAATCTAACAGACGGACTAATTAGGATCATATTTTTTTTAAGTCAGTAAACATTCCTATTCTCTCTCCACAGGACACGGAAGTGGACTCCAGTGAAGTCTCGCCCTATAAAGCTCAAGAAAGAAACCCGCTGGTGTATACCAATCCTTTTCTAACGCAAGGCTAAAATAGTTCTGTCTGTCTTCCACTCAAGTCATAGGCGTCACCTGACTTGCTTTTTGGAAACTTTGTTAAACCTACCATGTACAGAAATTCGTCAAATATTTAAATAGTTTTAAGTCACAATATTGTGTTATCGGCCTATCTAGATAACCCAGGTAATTGAAGAAAAAGAAAATTGTGTTTATTGTTTGAATTGTGTCTTGTGTTCATCCGTGAGCGGAATTTCATCCAAATCCGTACAGCTGTTAAGTCACGAAGACAGACAGCAGGCTGAGAGATACTTTCATATTTATAATATTTGTATTTGAGATGTGAGTCAGAGGACTTGGGTTCGATACCAGGTAGGGTAATATTTAAGTTGGATTTACTTCAAGAATATCTCAGTAGCAGCCGGAAGTCTGAATTTGGACTTAATAAACTTATAAATAACTTGCCAAATGAACCCTCATAAATGTAATACACACTCCTGTGTACACAGGCGTGATGTTTGTTATTGGTGAAAACAACATGTCTATTGACAGAGATTTTTCTCACAATAAATCGCAAAACTGAAAGTACATAAGTAGACAAGATTGATACGTTTTTTACTGCATTTTCTCAGGCGTAGATCTTTCTCAAACCAAGTACATTAGTGTTTCAGTCGAAATTGAACCTTATTTGTTTAAGAATAATATGCATCTTACCTGCAAGCGATTGTGATCTAGCATTTCATACGATTGTCAATGGTAACATAGGCTATTTAAGGTTAATTTTGCATTAAACGGTACGTATTCTTTGTCGAGCCAACATCGCTCAGTTAGAGAATAGATTTTCTGACGATTAATCGTGTATGGTAGGTTTTTCATTATTTATTGTATGGTAGATAATAATATTTGTACAAGACTACTTGTGGTTTGCGATCTTGAAAATATTGAGACAGAAAAATTGTAGAATATTTTTAAACTATAAATTAATTGAAAAAAACTTTCCCAGTGGTAACACCTATCTTCTTCATTTTCTCTTGCAACAATTATTTGGTTATGTATGAATCAAATCAAACTATATTATAATAAAAGTATCGGACAGACAGACTGACAGACGGATAGACAAACTAAAGCTTGCAATAAAAAAACTTCTTGAATGATCGATCGCACGCAACTAGTCTTAGTGTTGCCAGCAAAACGGACAGGGTGTTGCAAACTTAAAAAATACGATAATACCTAAGATTTAAGTGTAAACAGTAATAAGGCATTATTAGTTAATATGAGGCCATAAGTGTGAGTGTTATTTATTTGAGTGATTGTGTGAGCATGCCTTTATTATTTATTTTAATAATTAAATTATTTTTGGAAAATTGTCTTTATTTCACTTTTCTTTTGGATGGTGGGAAATAATCAAAGTGACTCCTACTGACTCCTAGTGTCTTCTACTGACTGAAAAACCCATGTCCTTCTTAGCCCGGGCCGCGGTATCTCTTTCGAAAAACCTGCAGCCCCGGCAGAAGAACTCTTCTGGTCTAAGTAACCTGTGTGTCACACAGGATAAAAGCGGACACTTCATGAGGCTGTCAACCAAGCATTATGTACATCAAACTAAGTAAATCAGCAGGGCTATTGCCTATTGCGTATCTTTTAAATGACAGTGGCTATCATATTGTCTATGGATTAATTGTCAAATTGGTTATGGTTTAGTACAAAATGGAACCATTTGACAGTAATTGATAGGCACTATAGGTTAGCCACTGTCATGTAAAAGATACGCAATAGCCCTACTGCATGGTCTTCATGTGTGCATACCAAGGTTATAAAGAGACTATGTACTCTCGAGTTTGTTACAGCAGGGCTATTGCGTATCTTTTAAATGACAGTGGCTATCATTCCCCTTCCCCCTCGGATCTATCAGCAAGTGGACGTGTTTATAGTTGTTTTAAATCCAAAAATATTAATATTTTGCCTTCATTAATTCGACACAAAAATTAGGAGTGCATAAGTAACAAGAGGTTACGCGTATTGTACGGTGAAGTCGAGCCGCTGCGCATGAGTCAGACGCTTTGCCGGCTTGCCTTGCACGTGTGACGTGAGTGATCGCCCCGCCTCTGCGTGCGAGTGAGACGGCGCGCTACGCCGCGGTGTCCTCGAGTTATACGACACTGTCCTTCAACATATCTGCCGCCCTGGTACCTGGTTGCCGCTTCGCCGTTTCGCACCGCGTCACTGCGTGCGAATGTGAGCGTGCCGCTCGACATTCACTGTGCATGAGTGTGCTCTTGCGTCACTTGGTCGCCCGTTGGCAGACCGCCGCATCGCCGCTGTGCGTGAGTTGGTGCACACTTCACGGGACATACAGGTACTGCAATTCATTTTCCGGTCACCTCATACGTACTGTAAAAACATAAAGTCCAAATGCAGAGTGCTGCAAGATCATCGCCTCAACAAGGCCGAGCCGCGTCAGACTCGGATCTATCGATGATGATGACAACACCTCCTAATGAATACAATATTACTAAACGTGATAAACGCCGTCGCTTATCTAATGACTCCCACGATGATCTGACGGCGTTTAGACTGGAAATGAAGGAGCTATTTGGGAAATTCTCATCCGAACAAAAGACACGGATGGATTCACTTGAAAAACTTATCTATGAGCTTAAATCATCGTCAACAAAGATCTCTGAGAAAAACACGGAGATCGACAATAACATTCAATTTGTCTCTCAACAAATTAAAAGCGTGGAAAGTAAAATTATATCCCTAGAAGAGGGGCGTAAATCATTAATTACCGAATTAGTGTTTATGAAAGATAAGTGTGAAGAAATTGAACGTAATTCTCTTAAAACTATGATAGAAATAAGGAATGTATCAAAGCCCAACGATGACAAGAAAGAGAATCTCTTCAAAATGGTTTCAAAACTTTCGGATTACCTGAAAATTAATTTAGCGACTGGAGATATTAGAGACGTGTATCGGGTACCCAGTAAGAAGGATAAATACATCGGAACTCTCTATGTCGAATTATCTAACACCTTAATTAAACAAAACATTTTAACCATGGCTCGGAAATATAACAGAGACAACCCCCTGCAGCAACTTAACTCCACTCACCTGGGGCTGGAACGTAACAGCTCGCCGATTTTCCTATCAGAACGACTCACTGCTAAGGGAAGACGACTCTTTTTCCTGGCAAGAGATTTTGCCACCAACGAAAACTTTAAGTTCTGCTGGACAGCAAACGGGAGAGTTTTTCTTCGAGAAATGGAAGGGAAGTCACACATTTTGGTAAAAAATGAAGAACATTTGGCCTCCCTTAAGAGTGCGAAATGACTATCACCAGTGATACATCAAAACAAGATTTTCACATTCTTTAATAATTTAAGTTACTTGTATTTAGCCTTAGTGCTTCTTTGCAATACTTTATTAATAATTACAAACACACACACATACACACACAATAAATTTTCAACATTCTTTCACAATGAAAATAATTACACACACAATGCCGTTCTAATCCTGGAAATTCTACATTATAATTTTATAGATAGCATCACAAAAAAGATTACAAATATTTACAAAGTATCAAAAATAATAATATTTACATATTTCGAATTCTTTACATTTTATTTTAAGAGTACTAATACTATGTTAGCCTTTATCATGCACGAACAAAACCGAATGATCCTTTGTTGCGTGCCTTTTAGACTATTCGATAAAAATTCGATAACATAAACAATAATATAGTGAAAGATTTAGACTCAACTATGGAAATTAAATGCTTTAAATTAGAAAATCCTGAAAACTGTTCGAATATGTTACAATATAATGCTTTGAGCAATAACTCTCTAACAGTAATAACATTAACATACGTAGTGTAAATTGCAACCTGGACAAATTTCTTATATTTGTTTCGAAAATAGATATCACAATAGATGTTTTCGTATTAACCGAGTGTTGGATAGACGAAAACAGCATCATACCTACAATTACTAATTACAGCGCATTTAGTACCAAAAACAGTTTTAATAAAAATGACGGGATTATCGTGTACGTTAGAGAAGAACTCGACTGCACATATTATGAGCCATTCATGGATGAAGGAAATTGTCTTGTGGTAGATATTTGCAAAAGCTACACACTTATATGTTCATACAGGCCACCTTGTTTCCACAATCCAACAAAATATATTGATTCCTTAAACGTAATTCTACAGAACTGTACAACCGCGAACATCATTTTCACAGGTGACATAAATTTGGACATTCTTGCGGATAATTTAAATACCCACGCTCATCAGTATCTTAATCTAATGGCTTCATTTGGCTTAAAACAGGCTATTAACCTTCCCACAAGAATCCGGACCTGTATTGATCATTTTATGGTTAAAACCTCGTCTGATATACAGTCAATAGTTTTTGAAGAGCTTACTGATCACGCTCCTATACTTCTTTACATAGATAAGGCACATATAACGAAACAAATTTCAAATGTACCAACATTTAGAACCGTTACCAATTTTGATAATATTAACCAAGAACTAAAATTAACATTAAATGATGATTATTTTAATACCGTTGACGTTAATCTTGCAACTGAAACTTTAATAACATGTTTACAAAACGCCATAAATAATAACACAAAAATGATCCACTTACCACGAAAAAAAAGACCTTTGAAACCATGGATAACGGCCGGGATACTAAATTCTATTAGGAAAAGAGATAATCTTCATAAAAAAGTGAAAAAACAATTAAATAATGAACAATTACGGTTATATTACACCGCGTATCGGAATAAATGTAATGAATTAGTAAAACTGTTAAAGAAAGAATATTATCAGCATGAATTACAAAAACATAAAGGCAATACCAAAGAAACCTGGAATATTATCAAACAAGTATGCTATCTTAATAAAAAGAACGATTGTCCAAAACAACTCCTTACAATTTCTGAAAATTCTGATGACTCATTAAAGCAAATTAACAAATATTTTACCTCGATCGGTAAGGATCTAGCTAACGCTACTTTAAGTAGACTCCAAATCAGTGACCAAACGCTTGCGAATGAAGCTTTAACATGTAATGGGCCTCCAAATTCAATGGCATTTGCTCCAACTGACCCCGTAGAAATAATGGATATAATAAGGAACCTTAAATCAAGCAGCGCCACAGGTTGGGATAAAATTTCCACGTTAGTAATTAAGCAGCTATGCCTTCGTGTTAGCTCTCCTATTAGTCATCTTTGCAATTTAAGCCTAAGTAGTGGAAGTTTTCCCAATGCATTTAAAAAAGCTATAGTGATACCTATCTACAAGTCCGGTGAACGTAATGTACCTAATAATTATAGACCTATATCACTTCTTTCGGTTTTGTCTAAGATATTAGAGAAAGTAGTCAATAAGAGATTAACGAAATACCTAGAAATAAATCACATCTTATCCGACAACCAATTTGGATTTAGATCTAATCGTTCGACTACTGACGCTGTGGATAGGTTAACCTCTAGCATTACATCATATTTAGACAAGGGAGAAAAATGCGTGGGGGTGTTTTTGGACCTACGGAAGGCATTTGATACCGTTTCAATTCCTATTCTCATCTCACGCCTTCAGAATGCAGGAATCAGAGGTATTCCACTTCTGTGGTTTCAGAACTATTTATCTGGAAGGCAACAGTGCATTAGGATTGGAGAGGAGGTTAGCGACAGCATTGATATTGCATATGGCGTTCCTCAGGGGAGTACACTCGGACCAAGCCTATTTTTACTCTATATTAATGAGCTTTGCAACATCAAAATTGATAAAGCTGAATTAGTTATGTTCGCAGATGATACAGTTATTCTGTTTCACGATACTTCATGGCACTCAATAAGGACTACTGTTGAAAGAGGCTTACGTATCGTAACGCGGTGGTTAGAAAACAGCCTGTTAAACCTAAATGCGGAGAAAACAAAATATCTTTGTTTTAGCATTACCAAATCAGGCGCCCCAAAGGATACAATTACAATTAAGAGTCACACATACCCATGCAACAGGAATCCTTATCTAGATAACGATACAAGTTGCACGTGTCCCATTTTAGCTAAATCAAAAGCCATTAAGTATTTAGGTGTCATAATAGATGACAAACTGAACTGGGGTGCACACATAAATTCGGTAGCGGCCAGGACAAGGAAACTTATACTCGCGTTTAAGAACCTGCGTGATGTGGCTGGCAGAGATCTCCTGGTACAAACATATCTTGCTCTTGGTCAAAGTATTATTAACTACTGTATCAATGCTTGGGGTGGGGCTTGTAAAACAATTATGATTGTTCTTGAGCGCGCACAGAGATCATTGCTAAAAGTCGCATTTAAATTTCCCTACCGCTATCCCACCAAAGATCTATATGAAGAAATAAATGTCATGAGCGTTCGTAAACTTTATGTTTATGAAGTCTTACGTAGATACCACAAACAGGTCATTCCGATATTACCCAATTTGAATAAAAGAAAAGTGCATTGCCCAGTACCTAGAGCCAACACAAAATTTGCTAGCAGATTTTACAACGTCCAAGCTCCACGGTTATACAATAAAATAACACAGTCCATTCAACACATCAGATCATTCAGTAATAATCAAGTCAAAAGTAAAATTATTGCATGGTTGAATGACATGGACTATGAAAAAATAGAATCTCTTTTTATTGTAACGGTATGAAATACACAATCAATCACGCTTAGATCACCCACACACATATACATAGATACACACACACACGCACAACTACACACACACACAACTACACACACACACACACACACACACACAACTACACACACACACAACTACACACACGCACATTCCTTTTTCTTTTATTTTTTACCGTTATTTTCTGATTTTAGTTATACTGAAATCTAGTTATATATTTTTTTGTTTGCTAGCCTAAGATAGAAGTTAGCCTACGTTAAAATTATGGACCTACTGTACTCGTATTTAATAACACGTTTGTGAAGGGAAGGAACTGACCTTCATGATACAGTATTTTACTAGTTTGGAGGTCAGGGTCTCACCTCAAAGAAACCTTGTAAGATGTTCATAATAAAGATTATTATTATTATTATTATTATTATTATCATATTGTCTATGGATTAATTGTCAAATTGGTTATGGTTTAGTACAAAATGGAACCATTTGACAGTAATTGATAGGCACTATAGGTTAGCCACTGTCATGTAAAAGATACGCAATAGCCCTGCAGATGTTGCTTCTCAGAGTAGTCAGGTCCGAAACACCGGCCCCATCTACTTTTAAAAAGTGAGTTGTAAAAATCTATTTGCAAAATAATAAACATCATTTATCAAATAAGAGAACAAGTGCGTTTCGATTTCGTTAAGGGTATTTTTACACTTTATGAGGGGAATTGGCCCCTCTGGACGGTTAGAATAACACAGTACTAGTCAGTAGTATATTTAAGGGTGGGCAGTGAGAGCTGTAAGCTCACAGCTCGCCAATGGATTGCTTCGTTACAAAGATAGCTGTATCTCATCAAATAAAATCCGTTTTACAAAGAATCTTTTTGAAGACTCCACGGCATTACCCGTCGTCTCGTAAAGGGCCAAAGAGTTAAAGAAAAGATGTGTGTTAGGAGTGATATAACGGAAAAAGAAATTTGGGGGTTATGAGGAACAGGGTGTAAAGTTCCTCATCCCCCATAGAAAAGGTAGGATCCTCCGACCAGACGGGTGTTGTGTCTGGTGGGCGGGCTAACTGCCCGACATTTGTAAGTCGGGATTTTCTATATACGCTAATGTCGCGGATAACTTTGATAGCGCGATGTAGGAATTGCCATTAGTTCGCATCTGTTGCGATAGATGTCGCCACAGGAATAAATAATAGCGTGACGACTGACAGGGCAGAATGGAAGGAAAATACGTGTTGCGCCGACCCCAAATCACATGGATACGAGCAGAATGATTATGATGTTTGTCAGGTTATTACAGATCCAACAAACTTGTCACCAAATTGGCCAACTATTGATACCCTAAGAAGACAGCTGCCACGAAGTGCCTTGTTAAAAGTACGCCGCAAGATGACGCTTCGAAGCTTTCAACAAACAACTCAGTTATGTCGGGGGGGTAGGGGATTCTTAGTTGCGATCCTCAAACAATATAAAACAAAAACCATCAATATATAAAACCAAAAATATATTTTCTCATTAATACATACTGTTATACAAACAATCATTACATACAGGCACTAAAAACAAAAACCGACGACCACCGATACTACTCTCAACTACCCACGGAAACACACGAACACTTCCGATCACTCCCGATCACGCCCGAACTATCGCGGCGAATACTTCGGGTTATCCGGCGCGTAAGTAAAACTCCTCAACTCATATGATACCCCATTCTGGTTATCATAACCGATTTCCTTTTTGAAATCTTCGAATTCGGAACAACCGCCGAACACGCGGTTCGGCTTGCGGTCGGGGGAGTTCGGGTCGCGTTCGGCAGTCTTCGAGTCGGATGGCGCGCTGTGATTGGTCGGCAGCGGTCGGAATAAGGCGGAATGGGCGGTCGCCGTGTCGAGATCGGCTTTCCTTGATACGATTATACGTATGTCGGTGTGTAGGTACAGTTTACCTGATTTCGATGTCATAAACCTGTAAAATAGAGAAAATTTTGATTATTTTCAAGATTCATGGTATTACGTAATGCAGAATTAAATACAAGGCAATAAGGCCCTTAAAATAAAATCATAACATTAAAAAGCTTTTTAACAAAAAATAAAACCGACCTCGACAAAAAATAAAACACAAAAAAGTGATAAATAAACTTTAGAAAAAAAGTTAGTTTCTGAAGTCGGTGACTTTTGTTTGTTTTCTAAAATTTTTCAAATCAAGCAACGGACATGCAAGCGACGGAGTTATGCCCGAACAAACATAAAAAAAAATATAAACATCCGAATTGAGAACCTCCTTTTTTTTTAGTCGGTTAACAACTAGTACTAATTATTTTGTTTTGAACTATTGAAAAAGTTCTAAAAGTTCTTTACGTAACTAAAAGGACCAGCATAGCTATTCACAAACAATCGAATCGAAACCGAGTCGACCTTGACACTTTATAGAGTATCAGATTTCCGGATCGAACGATTGGCAAATGCTATTCACAGATTCAATCGACAATGTAGTTCATAAACTCGTGCCGAAAAATTTTATGGAGTCAATAAATTATCTTTAATGAGTATTTCTATAAGTTTTACTATAAATTGTACTAAATATACGTCGAGTAACAAAAAATGTAATGAAAAACCATTTAATAATGATTATTATTTTAAATGGATACGCAACGACTCTTGCTTATGGTATAGTACAAAATGGATACGCAACGACTCTTGCTTATGGTATAGTACAAAATGGCGTCGTAATTCTGATTTGATTGCGCTTCCGATAGCAAATAGCTGTCGGCAATGACAATCGAATCTATTACTCGTCTTCGGTTTTGTGAATAGCGATTTTCGAAAGTACGATGGATCGATTGGATACGACTGACGATCGAATGGTTGTGAATAGCTATGCAGGTATGGCCTGAAACAAAAAGTACCAGGAGACTAGAACTTACAAAGAGATCTGTGTCTAATAAAGGTGAAAATCAATTTTACCTTAGAAATTCCCACCTAACAGTTGCTCAACCAAAAGTGCCACACCGACTCACATAATATAATTATGATGTATGAGATATCTGAGCTACTTGCGATCTGCTTTAGAAATCAATCTTAACTTTGAAGTCCAGACAGAAATTACAAAGAAAATCCCCTTAAAGTTCTCTCAAGTTCTACGAACTGTACCCAAAAGTACCAGGAGTGCAGGCTCACCTAAGATGTATAAGATACCGCAGCCACTTGTGCGCGAGATGTCGCGCGGGCGGGTCTGCGCCGGCCGGCATGTACAGCGTGCGCTGTCGCAGGAACGTGCGCGCACTGGCCGGCATGCGCGTCAGGTCGTACAGCACCACGAACATCTTCACCAGCGTGCCATGCGGGTTGAACAGAGACACCTGGACGGTGCCGGAACGGGCCACGCGGTAGCCTGACGAGCCGAGGTTTATGTGGCCCTGAAATGGAAGAGGTACTTGTGAATATTCGTTCACCGCGTAAAAGACACAGCAAGTGACAGGTAGTCGTTTGTAGGGTGGGCAGAGAAAGCTATGAGCCCACAACTCAACACGTGGACAAATAAACATAGACGCCTCTGTTGCCTCTGTCGACAGCCACAGTTGCCTCTGTCGACAGCTAAAGTCACCTCTGTTAACAGCTAAGGTTGCCTCTGTCGACAGCTAAAGTTGCCTCTGTCGACAGCCACAGTTGCCTTTGTCGACAGCTAAAGTCGCCTCTGTTAACAGCTAAGGTTGCCTCTGTCGACAGCTAAAGTTGCCTCTGTGGACAGCTAAAGATGCCTCCGTCGACAGCTAACGTTGCCTCTGTCAACAACTACAGTTGCCTATGTCGATAGCTAACGTTGCCTCTGTCGATAGCTAAAGTTGCCTCTGTCGACAGCTAACGTTGCCTCTGTCAACAACTACAGTTGCCTATGTCGATAGCTAACGTTGCCTCTGTCGACAGCTAAAGTTGCCTCTGTCGACAGCTTAAGTTGGCTCTGTCGAAAGCTAAAATTGCCTCTGTTGACAGAGTCACCTCTGTTAACAGCTAAAATTGCCTTTGTCGACAGCTAAAATTGCCTTTGTTGTCAGCTAAAGTTGCCTCTGTCGACACCTAAATTCGGCTCTGTCGATAGCTAACGTTGCCTCTGTCAACGGCTAAGTGGTCTCTGTTGACAGCAAAATGCTGCTCGTCTGTTTGTCGTCTTACTATTGACAATAAAACGTTTGCAGCGCACTACAAAAATGCTGTCGACATGGCGGACAGCAATCACCGTGTGGATACTGCAGCAGTTGTTTTTGTCGACAGTGGCAATCAAAATTAAATGTTTATTCAAATAAGGCTGTTAAACAGTACTTTTTAACCATCTTCAAAAAGATGGAGGTTATTAATTCCTTTTTTATTTAATGTATGTTCTCCGATTAAGTACTCGAAGATGATGGCTGGACCGATTATGTTTTTTTCATTTTGTTTAAAAAGGTATACTTTCCAGGTAGTCCCATGATCATTAAGTCAGGATCTGATGATGGGATCCTGGAGAAATAGAGAGAATTCTCCAAATTTTATAGGCACTCTTGAAGCGATTTGGGTAGTTTTTGGAAGAGTACTTTCTAAAAGTGATCCCGTTTCAATTTGTTGAAGATCTGATGAAGGACTTTAGAGATAGGCAACGGAACTCCTCAATAAATGATAGCAAATGGACTGGGATTGCTGAAATCTCATGTCTGTCTGTTGTTTTACACCAATTCATAACACAACAACACTTCGGTACGCTGTAAAGGGGTAAGCAAGTGTGAACCACTAAACACTAACAAAAGTCAGTTCGACTTCAGAAGCAGACTACTTTTTCTAAAGATTATTCTCACTTTTTTGTGCTTTTTTTTTTTGTTATAGTCGGTTTTATTTTTTGATAAAAAAAATTTCGAACGTCAAATTCTACAAGAGACAGTCCTCCAAAACGTCTACCTTTCGACAGTTCGGTAGTTGCTTTAGTCGACAGTGGCAATTATTTTGAAGGACAGTATCAGTTGCCTTTGACGACAGCTGTAGTTGTATCTGTTGACAGTACGGTGTTATTCCTCTCTTTGACGCCTAACTGGTACTTAATTTTAGGGTGTACAGAAAGGCTGTGGGATGTTGTAAGGCTGCGGGATGTTGTAAGGCTGCGGGATGTTGTAAGACTGCGGGATGTTGTAAGACTGCGGGATGTTGTAAGACTGCGGGATGTTGTAAGACTGCGGGATGTTGTAAGACTGCGGGATGTTGTAAGGCTGCGGGATGTTGTAAGACTGCGGGATGTTGTAAGGCTGCGGGATGTTGTAAGGCTGCGGGATGTTGTAAGACTGCGGGATGTTGTAAGGCTGCGGGATGTTGTAAGGCTGCGGGATGTTGTAAGGCTGCGGGATGTTGTAAGGCTGCGGGATGTTGTAAGGCTGCGGGATGTTGTAAGGCTGCGGGATGTTGTAAGGCTGCGGGATGTTGTAAGGCTGCGGGATGTTGTAAGACTGCGGGATGTTGTAAGGCTGCGGGATGTTGTAAGGCTGCGGGATGTTGTAAGGCTGCGGGATGTTGTAAGAGATACATCGGCATTAACATAAAGGGCAAAGAAGGAACATGGGTAGTTTTTAGGCAGTAGAAGTCTGACACTCCCTTTCGGGGGTTATTTGATGATTTCCCAACCCCCCCAAAAAAAAAAGGGTACAGAAAAGCTATAAAATTCTAGCTAAACAGACATAGCTCACCATATAAGGCGCATTGGTCCCTCCCGGCGCATAGAAGAACACAGTGACTGGTAGACGTTTGTGGGGTGGGCAGAAGGACCCGTAAGCGCCCAGTTCGGCTGTGAAGCCGTGGACGGTAGCTACTGGCTCCAAGCGGCCCTTTAGAGCTGACTCCTCAAAACTACCTGGAAATATTAAGACAGAACATTAATAAATAAATTAATAATAGGCTATACTTTCCATTTTATGAATTTTGATTTGAATAAGACTCTGTTTAGTCCGTCAGTAAGATTATTGAAAAATATTAGATGACGTGATTTTTTTTTTATCAAATTAATAAAGATCATGAGTGGGGGCTTGTGAGGTCACTTCCCGATAAAAAATGTACTGACAAGTGACGCCACACGATTTTTCTAAGCACTATTTTATATCGTCTTAATTTATTTTTCATTTATTTATCGGAAATCTGTCAAGTACCCAATTCTGCTGTTAGTGTCTGCGCCAGTGTAAAGTATATGTGTGTCAGTGTTAAGTGTGGTGTGATAATGTAAAGTGTCAAAAATCAAAATCATAATATTTTTATTTCACATTGACCTACATGGGCACTTATAAAACGTCGACAAAAAGGGGCACGGTTCGGTGCATTGGTCGATTCCCAAGGAGAAGAACCGGCAAGAAACTCCAAAGGTTACTCTTTTAATCTTTTAAAATGTGTGTGTCAATGTCAAGTGTGTGCGTGCCAGTGTAAAGTGTGTGTGCCAGTACAAAGTCAGTGTTTCAGTGTAAAGTTGAACTTTATTGGGTCGTAAAGTCTAACCGAATGCAGCAAAATAAAAATATTTTGTATGGAGCAAATTTTACGCGCTTTGCTTTCGCCAGGCTAAAGCAAAAGTATGGAACCGCTAAAAAGCCCTAAATGAATAATAGAAAATTCAAATACCAAATTATCCAGATCAATTAAAACCAGCTGTATTCCGGATAATCGAAAATTCAGATAACCGATTACTTAGTAAAATCAAACAATGAGTCCGGATAATCGGGATTCTACTGTGTGTGAACTTGTTTGAAATATTCATGTAACTTACCCAGTAGTCCAGTGCTGGGCCTCATGCGTATCTTGGAGGTGTGGGGCGCGGGTGGGGGCGCGGGGGAGGGGGCCGCGCGGGGGGCGGGCGGGGGGGACGCGGGGGACGCGGGGGGCGCGGGGGACACCGGCGACAGGGGGTGGAACAGAGCGCTGGAAAATAAAATACAAATGTGTTATTGATCATATACATACATTCGGATGAACTTAGAGATTTCCATTCACGGAAAAAAACTTATTGATCATTCTGTAACTAAATAACGTCTTACGTCGACGCCAAATATTATGTGTCATTTGTGTATCTTCCTAGATTCTAATGATGATCATTGATTAGTAACTATTAGTCTGGTCAAATAGGGGATCGGGCTAAAAAAACATAATTTGTCCGTCAGAGATTTCCAAAAAATATTCAACACATATTTTTTATTTTTTACATAAACAAAAAATGAAGACGATACAGTGCTTCGAAAACTCGTGAACTTCCCGAAAACGTCACAATTCAATACAATTTTTAACTACAAATGACGTCACAACCGGGCTCATGATCTTTGAAACGTTTATCTCCGTCAATATTTATTAATTTGATAAAACAAAAAACACCTATTCAATATTTTTCGATAAAATAACTGACGGACTAATTAGAATCCTATTTTTTTTTGACCCAGTCCGATACCCTATTATTAGATTAAAAAATAGGGGTAGGTTACATTAATTCCCACCCAGCTGGAATTTGGTAGGATTGTTTAAAGCACAATTATAAATGAAATATGAAAAGTCCGCATGGATCCGAAATCTGGAAAAAAAATACTCGAGGTCAAAGGACTCAAAGGCCACCAAAATTGTTTTTTTTTTTTGCAAATATCTCGTTTCCTATGGGTTTCTCGCTATGCGTATCTTTCAATAAAATGATGATTTTTTTCGCACATTTTAATACTTTTTGATGTGCCCTACACATCTTAACACATGATGGAATGCAAATAAAGATATAAATATGATGAAGATGATGTTGTATGTATGTATTAATTCTTATATGTTAGGTATACAGGGTGTAAATTAACCCTTCACACTTACGTCAACCAAGCATTCTGTACATCAAACTAAGTACCCCTACGCAAAAATGTTTGCTGGGAAACGACTTGTTTTTTTGGAGTCATAAATTTCATTATACGGTAAAACTCAATGTAGCGCTCTTAAAACATTGTGCTAGTGGATGCTTTGAATAGTAAAACGGTCATGGAAGTTATTTAAGTAAAGTTACAAGCAGAAAAACTAGTATTTACAAAAACAGCTGTGCAAAATTTGGAACTTTGACCCCCAATATCTCCGTAACTAGGAGAATCCCAGGTATGGTCTAGTACCAAATAATGATCGCAGTGTTGGGGAGAACAAGTGCCCTTCGTTTGCGTTAAGGGTACTTTATATATTTTCTCATTTTTGTTTCTGTTTTGCACCTACTGTGTAATGTCTCTGCATCACTCTAAGGTAGACTGGTAGAAAATGCCCAAGGCTTAAGTCCGTCTTTATTTATTTATTTAGGATCTCCAACAAAGAATATACACAGATCATGTCAACACCACGATCATCATGTGATCATGTGTTTGTACGATTTTATTACTTGTGCATAAAGTTTTAATAAATAAATAAACATTTACCTCTTAATCCCAGAAATTCCATTAATAGAATCATCAAAATCAAAGCAGTTGTTCCCCCTCCTCAGTGGTGCAGGACTCGAAGTCAGCGGTAGACCAGTCTTGGTGTGGAACACCATTGAGGCTGCCGAGTCGAAGCGCCAGCGGAACCGGTCCATCTCGCTCGAGGATGGCACCTGGCTGTCTGGGCGGCGGGGGTCGGGGAATTTGAAGCCCTGGGGGTGACAACGACGGGTTGAGGTTTAAACAGTTCTACACGTAGACGTTAGAACTACAAAACAAAAATTTATACAAAAAAAAAACAATTTAAAAGTCTAAAATAACTTTAATTTCGGAAGTCGGTGTTTGTTGGACTTTGCTTAATTGACTTTTTTGCCAAAAGTTTTCTCAGTTTGTTGTTATATTACACCCTTTTTACCCGACTGCGGCGAAACCCAAAAGGGAGGTTATTAATTGTAGTATACCACATTTATTCTTGTCATTAATACATTTTCCATTGTAACTACAAGTTACCAAACTTAATAAGAATATTAACTGCAAATTTCTTAGAATATTAACTCCGAACCGATTTCGATGAAAATGTTTATGGGACCAAATCAGTTCATAAATGACGGAAGTATGGGATAAAAAAAAATTAAAAATCAATAAACGTTCCGTTTTGTGCAATTCGGCTACAGAACCCATTTTTTTTTGGCGGGTGGAAAATCATCAAATTACCCCTCCCGCTCTTGGGCAGAGCGAAAGGGAGTGTCAGACTTCTACTGACTAAAAACCACCCATGTTCCTTCTTAGCCCTCTATGTCGAGGCCGCGATAACTAGTCTACAACCCGCGGCTACAGAACCCCTAAAGATGACATGAAAACGTCATTGGGCACGTTTTCATTTCAAACTCAAACTCAATTAAGCCATTAAAGGCACTTTTGAATGTCAGAAGAACAATTCATAAAACAAAACTACGAGTGCAATACGTCATTCCGAAACCCACCACGCCGAATCACACGCCGCCGAATGCCCGCAACAACGAATACTGCGAGCACGAAAGCACGCAGCGACGCAACCGCAACAACGAATGCACGAGACTCCGAATCACGGAACAACGAATGCACGCCGCAACGCGCAACCGCCGCCCCGCGCACCCGCAGCACTCGCCGCCGCAAACATCCGACGCCGCACAATTCGACACAGCAACCCCCGGAACGCCGCATTGCACTCTAAAGCTACAGTCACAGACACAAGGAATAATAACTTGTGAAAGTACTGTAGTTGCCCATTCCCTAGCGTAGATCTCTATGGAGAAGAAAGGGCATTTGTCGGCTATACCCGACTATGGCGTTCAAAAGGTTAAGGAATCACAAATCTCAAGAACAAGCAAGTTCCACTCACCTTGTCATCTCTAGGAGATGAGGAATCTCCATCATATCCTGCATTTTCCAAAAAACGGTCGAAAGTGCCATAGTCACACTTTTCATACAACACATAATCTTCGTCACTTATAGAGAAAGTCTTCTGTCGTTTTGATTCCCGCGGTCTTGAGAACACTGTATCTTCTTTCTCGAGCTGCAATTCTTCTATATCCTTGTCCCGCTGCGCAAATCTATCACTCACAATCTTCTCAATTTTATCCACAATCGGAAAAAACCTACGCAGTTTGGGTCTTTTTATAATGTCATTATTATCACTAATACTATGATTATTATCACAATATGTATCACATTTATGCTTCTTTATCTTCTTTTCTTCTTCTTCAATTCTTCTAGATTCTTCTTGCGTCTTCTGGACCGATGCTAGGTTGTAGTTGCCCTCTGATCTGACCATTCCTCTGTCGCTACAAGAGTCACATGTCATTTGTAGAAGATTCCCACAATCGCACGATAATTCTTCTGTTTGGGTCGAGACGGTGTTTGTTTTTTTGAACTCAGCTGGTGGTTGTATATTGTGGATATCTGTGTCTACGAATGGCGATTTAGTCTCAATTCTGCTGGCTGGTAACGTCAGATATGTCTGGTTCCTATAGCACCCGATAGCTCTGAATCTATCGAACCTCGACGCTTGCAAAATCGGTATAGAAGTGTGTGTTTCTTTAAGCTTCACTAGCCCATCTCCTTCAGAAGAAGTGCTGTCATGATGTTTTTTAACCTTACATTCTTTACGAAGCCGGCGTTTATATTTAGCTATTTCTTTCACTCTTCGATCGTCAAGTTTCTTCGGTCTATCTTTGCCATCTGACTCGTCATCACAGTTACACTTATGCTTTCCGCTTTCGCTACAAGGAGTCAGCATTCGGTCATCGACTACGTTTGCATTATCAAACTTATTTCCTATACTGAGATCATTTAGTTTGCCGACAATTTCTTCGTGTACATTGGGCGGTATATCCTTGCTTGTTTTTCGTTTTTGGCAGGAGCACTTTAAATGTGGTATGTCGTCGAGTCTGGGGAGACTTTCGAGTATGACATTGAGGTACAGGTTATTGCCAATATCGGTGACTGGGAATTTATGGTCGTTGGGAGGTCGGGCGAAGTCGGACTTTTTGTAGCTGTCTCTTGATATCTGTATGGAGTACACAACGTTTAGTTTGCGGTCTATCTCTTGGTCGTCGCAGTTGGCTTCGATTTTTTTGATGTTGCATGTCTCCCGGCTTAGCTTACGTCTGGAACGAGAGGTAGATTGTGAGCAAGTGGTTTTATGTTTCTAGGTGTTTTCTGACCAATCGAAGAAAGGAAATTATGTGATTTTTTCGAGTCGAGGAATCGACTTATAGAAAATGGTTAGGTACCCTTAACCGTTGGCAAATAACTCTTCAGGGAAGGTTTAATTAATTTAGGAATAGGGATGTTTCCTGACTTAAAAAAAAAATATTCTAATTAGTCCGCCTGTTAGATTATCGAAAAATATTGGATACGTATTTTTTGTTTTATCAAAGCAATAAAAAATGACGAAGCTAAAACGCGTCAGTGACGTCACATCACTGACCGCTAAAAATGTCATACTAATGTCTTAGAGTATGACGTCACACGAGTTTTCAAAGCACTGTATCGTCTTCATTGTTTGTTTACGTGAAAAAAGAAAAAAAAACGTGTCCAATATTTTTTGGTAATCTATTTATCGGACTAATTAATTTTTTTTCTAACTAACCTATTTATCAGCAAAGAAATTCTTAAGCCCCGTGAAGAAACAGTTAAGAACTACAAACTGCTTTTAGATTAAATTAGGAATATGTATTATGTTTTAGAGGATATTACTTCATATTACGGATACTATGACTTCACGATTCCACTTTCTTACATGCCAAAGGAATCATATTTTAGAGGCCAGAACGCACATTAATTCTACATAAGTTGGTCACTTAACATTTCGTCCTCATCAGCTAACAGGATGTCCGATAAGGAAGTTCTTTGAGTCTGCCTTCCGCGGAGATCCTCAAGAAACAAAAATACTCAAAACTATTAATCTAGTTTAGATGTTTTAGAAAATGGTTTGGGTTTGTCCCATTAAAAAAAAAAGAAATATTTCGAAAATGCTAGCCATACTCGTTACGCGAAAGTCTGACCCCCAGTCTTACCAAGAGTAGCTGTATTACAACTTACTGTGTATACCACACAGTAAGTTGTAATACAGCTACTATTGATGGCCATAGTGTGATTCTATATCGCACACCAGGTGCAATAACGTCACAAATAACTAAAATGAGTTATTGATCGCAAATTATGTCAAACATGCGTCTTCATCCGGTGCAGCAATATCATAAATGTACGCTATTTGTTACTTATGACGTTGATGCACCCGGTGTACGATATGTACGAGTACCTGCGTTCGGTGGAACTTTCATAAGCGGTGTTCTCCTATCATGAAACGTCCTGCGTGTACCTCATATATAGCCTGGTACTTAAACCAGCAGAATCATAGTTGATAATACTTGCATCTAGAGAAACTGTCATCAGCACCGGTTGCTGGTTTCCCCAAAATTGTATTTAGTAGCTCCTGCTGGCTCCTACTCTCCTAGTACTCAAAAGTACATCTTCGCTGCATTCGGTGGTGCTGTTATCAAAGCTTTGGTCTGCCTGTGGCGAAGCCTCAGCTGCTTTTCTATAACCTCCAATAGTTTCCTAGTTGCCTAGTACACAGTCTGATGGGTTATTTACCTGCGTTCGGTGGGGCTGTCATCGGCGCTGGTCTCCTTGAGGCGGGCGAGCCAGGCGGACAGCTGCGAGAAGTGCAGCTGTGACCGCACAGCATTCAGCAGCCATTGAGATGTGCTGAACGCTGGGCTCTGGTCACCCCTGGAAGACAGAAAGAATTGTGTTATTTTGATGTGAGGAGAATAGACCGATACGAAGACTGCATAAAACAAGATCAGCTGGCTTTGATGATGGTGAGAATAATCTTCATAACATTTAGCCGATTTCGGCCACAGCGACTTCATTCAGTGGCTTTCGAAGATGGTTGTCAATGGATATGGAGTGGTGCTCTCAAATGGTAAAAATAATGCAACTTTGACCGAAAAAACCAGGAATCGATGACATTTTGTGGTATAGCTGCAGTTGGTATAGCTTTAAGTTCATCGTGCTTTATGTAACTGTGACCTTCATAAAGTGTTCTCACAGCTGCGACACGAGTCTGTTCTCGAGAGGGAATGGATGTTCCACGATGATCCCACGCAAGTGGTACTAGGGTGTAACTGGTAGATGTAGCATGTCTTCGACTCTTTGATCCATGTTTTCCTTCACAGCTTTCGAGAGCAGAGTTGATGAAATAGATCATACAAAGATAATAATTGTTTTAGTGATTCTTTCTTGTCATATTCTTCATTACTGAAGGTCGTGTCCCTGATGAAAGTCCTTCATAGGTTTTGATGATTATTGGGATCAATTAGGATAAATGTGAATAGCAACAATAGTAGAGGAAGTCCAAACAAACGATTGATGGACCATGTAAATAATGATATGGCTGGTAGAAAGGTGTCTGATGAGAAATAATATAAAAGTATGGAAGACGCCATGGTGCGCCGATCTCAAATGAATAAGGTATTTCACCAATAAAATCGATAAATCGATTTTTTCTTTTTTCACTTAAACAAAAGATGAAGACGGATACAGTGTTTAGAAAAGTCTCGCCAAGTCTTGGGACGTCACAAGGTTAGTACTTTTGTACCCACAAAGTGACGTCAAAGCCCCCACTCACTTCATCTTTGACACATTTTATTTTCGTAAATTATCATTAATTTAATAAAACAAAAAACACGTATAGAATATTTTTTCGAAAATCTAACAGACGGATCAATTAGATTTTTTGGTAAAATACCCTATTAGGATAAGAGTAAGAAAATGATGATTAGAATAAATTTTCGCTGATGCAGCTGATGTTGAACTTACTTCTTAACCTGTGCTCTCATGGTCCACCTCTCCATCAGCAGGGCTCGGTGTGCATGTTTGTCGAACGAGCCACCTTCGCGGCACAGAGAGTTGTAGCAGTCTTGGCAGTCGGGGGCTAACAGCACCTGGAATGTGGAGACAAGAGACATTGAAGACTGCCTTACAAGTAAACGGGCAATATGATACAAAAGGAGCACTTGTTCGGCTGAGAGGCGGTGGGGTATGGTTTACAAAAGTGAGTGACTAAAATTGTCCACACGAAGTCAGGTTTGCCCGATAAAAAATTACTTTTTATCCAATTTTAAACAATAACCCGCTGTCGAGTCATTTCGAGGAAGACCCTGTTCCGCTTATATTGAAGTAAGAGCTCTCCTGACCTCATAGGTCCTGGAAAATTCTCAAAAATGTCCTAGGTCCTGGTGCGAGCTAAGGGGTCTGTCAGACTTTCAACTGACTGGCACCACCCCAGGGTTTCCCTTCCCACACATGCACCGAGGATCACGGGAACTAGTGAGCCTTCCGCGATCCCTGACACTCAGTCACTGTCTATCCTAAGCCATGTTATGTTTACTTGAAGTCATCCAGATTACAGACTGATTCGAAATCTATGTACCTATACTGTCCAGGTTCTCCTGATTACCAACCTCAATGCAGACAGGGATCTGTTCGTCCCACAGCGCCTGCACGCGGGTGCTGAGCTGAGCCACCACAGCTGGCTTCGGCTCCTCAGTCTCTACTGGCTTCGGTTGGGTTTGAACCTGAAATCGATACAGCATAGGTTTTACATTGGGCCCAAACTTTTGTTCGTAAGATATAATATATTTCACGAAAAGTACCAGAGCACCACTTTTGAGAAGGAAGCGTTGGTGATCGTTCGTGAATCACCAGGTCATACGCAAAAAATGCGCTTTGGACGTCGAGATAGCGAGTAGCCTCATAAACAATGGAAAGTTAAGAGTTGCCTTAGCAGAAATATACAGACGAATTGAGAACCTCCTCCTTTTTGGAAGCTGGTTAAAAAATACATTCATAGTTAGATGGAAATTACGAGTTTAGAAATAACTGTCAAACCCTGACAGGTACACTGCACAACACTGTTTCTCTATTTGCAGTTATGATCCAAGAACTATGAGGGAGTCACAAGTATGCAAGAGTGTTCCACAGTAAATAGCGTTTAGTTTTAGCATTTAGAAAGAGCAATCCTGGAAAGGGGGTAATTCGCAGGACTAGAACTTCGCAACCTTATGATGAACTATCCTAACAACAAAAGTACCAGGGCGTCATATCTGTGTGCTGGTGGAAGGTTTAGCAGCGATAATCTTGGCATGTATCAGTCGGTCGTGGAGAGAGGCGCGAGCCGCGGGACTAAAACTTTGCGACCTGTTGATGAACTGTCCTAACATAAAAAGTACCAGGGCGTCATACCTGTGTGCTGGTGGAAGGTTTAGCAGCTATAACCTTAGCATGTATCAGTCGGTCGTGGGGCGGGGCGCGAGCCGCGGGGCTAGAACTTCGCGACCTGATGATGAGACGGCCAAGTTGCAGGAGTAGGTTGGGCCCGGACGCCGGTAGGGCCGCCGCCGGCACGGGATCGCAACTGTGCATCTGGAAAAACGGAAAAAGATACTTTTAGTATAAAGAACATAAAATAACATCACGCCAGTGGTAAGGCAGAAGTGTACCCATTATTTTTTTTGTGGGACAAGCCCGCCACACTATTCCCAAACCACTGTAACTCCTGTAAGCCAGAATCAACAGTGGTGACCACAAGAAAAGCGCCGAGACAATGAAGCCTGACGAAGTCCCAGAGAAACGATTTAACTGTCTTGGATCCCGCAACGAAATTAATCAGAAAAGAATAGCGGAGGAGTAGGAAAAACATAATTTCCACTTCCCTCCATATCAGCAGGAGACAGAACAGAACAAGGCCAATAGGCACACAGGGACGTATACCCATTAGTTTATTGGTACATCCACATTTCGCCTGACCCCATTGCCATGAAGCTTGCTCAATTCCAGTCACCGTCCGTGGTGCTTCTGAGAAATTCCTGATGGAAAAACCCATTGTCACTTTGCCCGACCGGGAATAGAACCAAGGACCCATGCTCAGTATTCGCTCTTGCAACCACTAGACCGCCGAGGCAGTCAATGAGATAGCAACAAAGAAACTCAAGTTATTTTGCCTAAGAGTATAAGCCGAAATAAGAGAACGCCATCAGTTCCTGTATCTTAACCAAACTCCTTTTGATTTGTATAAGATCAGTTGCTTCTTCACTGCGAAAATTACTGCAAAAATTATTCTGTTTTTTGGTCGGTAGTACGCAGTCATTCTCACGGATTTTTGGCAGTAGGTTATAGTGTTTCGCGACTTGAGGCAAATTACTCAGAAAATCACTCGAAGGTCCGAACCGAACACCATAAAAGCAGTGATAGATGTCCCCTATTAAAAATATTTCACAACTGTTATAATTTCTTTAAGTGGTAAACCAGCTCCTTGTTTCCAAATCAAAAACTTTACATTCAAAACTACCCGCCAAATTCCTCAAAAAAAAACACTACTTACATAGCAAAGCAACAAAGAAAAGCAGACAAAGCTACATTCCCTACCCCGATGCTACTAACAAAGAGCTTCGGAACCAGGGCACCGGGAAACCGGGTCACTGTGCCGGGAGGGGGTGGGGGGGTTAGGGTGCATCCTACAATATAGGCCAAGGATAGAACCGCGCCTGGTAACAACGATGTTGCCTTTATCAGATATATGGGATGGACAGGCAATGAGGAAAATTTAATCGAAAAGGGACCGTTTTTAGTGACATCAGACACTTTTCAACGAAACAAAGAAAAACATGGCGCAAAGCTGTTCAGATAATGACCTGTCCCTACAAACAAACACTAGGGTCACATACTTAAATGCTGGTGTAAGGGTAGATAACGATTCGCCCGTCGGGGCTGTGGGTTGTTCGAAAGAGATACCGCGGCCTCGACACAAAGGGCTAAGAAGGAACATGGGTGGTTTTTAGTCAGTAGAAGTCTGACTTTCCCTACCGCTCTGCCCAGAGCGACAGGAGTCATTTGATGATTTCACAACCCCAAAAAAAAAAAGTTTGGTGACGAACTGACGATAATCTTGGCGTGATTCTTGGTTGAACTATACAACAGAAGTACCAGGGCGACATAACTGTGTGCTGGTGTAAGGTTTAGTAGTGATAACACAGGGTGCATCAAACAATGTAGACCAAGGACAGAATTACCTAATAACAGCAATGTTGCCTTTGTCAGATATATGAGATGGAATTTAATTTAAAAGGGACCGTTTTTATTGATGTACGAAATTTTCCGACGAAACAAAGAAAAATATGGCGCAAAGGTGTTCTGATGATGACCTGTCTCAACAGCGGAAACACCAGGGTATCATACTTGAGTGCTGGTGGTAATGATAATCTTGAAGTGATTCAGTAGGCGGCGAGAACTTCACGACCTGAAGATGAACTATACAAGAGAAGTACCAGGGCGACATAACTGTGAGACGAAATGTGAGACTGTACTAATGAGTACACCTCTGCCAAACTCTTCGGGGATTACAGGCGTGATGTTAAGTTCTTTTCAACGGTTATTAAGTAGTTTTTTGTGACCCGCAAAGGGTAGATCGGTCAAACTTTAAAGTAGGTCAAAAGAAGAACAGTTTCTTGGTTTAAATGAAAGTTGTAAAGGGTAATACCGAAATATCCTTAAGAAATGCAAGGAGAATCGTGTTTCCCAGAAGTTACAAAAATATTACTTTTCTATTCGAATTGGATTTATTGTTTTGCACGGAACCCTAATCCTTTTTCTAAGATGAAAGCTTAAGGTGGAAGCTCACATCTGGCCCGCGAAATTCTAATTTTCTTACGTTTTTGGCAATTTGCAGGCCAGTGCTTGGTTGTATGTTTATGAAAATTTGATTTGCGACTGTAAGACGTATGAAGTTACCGAATTATAACCATCAAAATTACTAACTACTAAAGAACGGCGACTAAATTACTAAAGAATGACTTTTACATGCAAAAATCAATCTTGACATGAAAATGAACTTGGAGGGTTGTATTGATAATTTTGATGGTTATAATTCGGTAACTTCATACGTCTTACAGTCGCAAATCAAATTTTCATAAACATACAACCAAGCACTGGCCTGCAAATTGCCAAAAACGTAAGAAAATTAGAATTTCGCGGGCCAGATGTGAGCTTCCACCTTAAGTAACTTCGTCGTTAAGTCCTTAAAACTGTAATTCATCTTTTCTACACTAATATTATAAAGAGGAAAGATTTGTTTGTTTGTAACGAATAGGCTCCGAAACTACTGGACCGATTTGAAAAATTCTTTCACCGTTGGGAAGCTACACTATCCCCGGGTGATATAGGCTACTTTTTATCCCTGTATTCCCACGGGAACGGAAACTACTCGGTTGAAACCGCGTGACGTCTGCTAGTACCAAATAAAGGTCGTCTTCCAATCAAACCAAATGCAGCTGAAAACTAGAATTGACCAACTCAAAAAACCCTTTCATAATAAAACAACGATTAAGCACATTGAAAAACTAATTGCATGAATATATGAACATGGCTGTAATAAAGTGGAAAACGTGACATATTATATTTATTATTTTGACTGGCCTGTTGGTCTAGTGGTTAGTGACCCTAACTGCTAGGCCGGAGGTCGTGGGTTCGATTCCCACCCAGGACAAATGTTTGTGTGATGAGCACGATCATTTGTTCTGTGTCTGGGTGTAATTTATCTATAATATGTATGTATTTAGAAATATATAAGTATGTTTATCAGTTGTCTAGTACCCATAACACAAGCTCTGCTTAGCTTGGGACTAGATGGCGTTGTGTGATAGTTGTGGAATATTATTATTATTATTATTATTATTATTATTATACCACAAAGTTTTTATCTATAATATGTATGTATTTAGAAATATATAAGTATGTTTATCAGTTGTCTAGTACCCATAACACAAGCTCTGCTTAGCTTGGGGCTAGATGGCGTTGTGTGATAGTTGTGGAATATTAAAGTATAAACACGAGTATTGCAGTTGGCAACAGAGCGATAATGCATATTGGTTAGCAACAATTTTAACACGCTTATGGAGCTCGTGGCGTGATAATAACTGCAATTTAGGTCGATCTATAGGTTAAGTCACGCTTGTCTAGGTTGGTCTCTGGATGGATGACCACGTGACCACCACCACCATACCGAGTTTCCCCCGTGCCTTGGAAAGCATGTTAAGCTGTTGGTCCCACCCAAGGCTTAACATGCTGCCCGAGGCACAGAGGAAAGTTGTTAAGTTGTTGGTCCCTTTGAGAAGTGGCTAGAGAGGCGCCACGGCGCCCTCACCTTCCGTCTGACGTACGGATAGGATCGACCGGAGGAAAAGGTGGAGCCTGGGCGGAGCCCCGCTGTGTTCTCGTAGCGGCGATCGGTGGCGGCGACCTCTCGCGTCCGGCCCTGGTGCAATCCATGGTCCGGGGCGAGGAGGAATGGGACGCCGTCGCCTCCTTCTGCGAAGCAGTGATGCTAGCGAA
Organism: Diarsia rubi; assembly: GCA_932274075.1. Taxonomy (NCBI): domain Eukaryota; kingdom Metazoa; phylum Arthropoda; class Insecta; order Lepidoptera; family Noctuidae; genus Diarsia; species Diarsia rubi. The sequence continues at coordinate 1,164,897 of OW026440.1, read as the reverse complement.
GGAGGTGGCGGAACGCGAGAGGGAAAGAACCTCTCGTCCCAGCCGCCGTGGGAGGCGCTCCGGGCTTGGGGGGCCACGTGATGGCTTCCGGCCACCGTAGACAGTTGACGCGAGCCTGTGGACGGTGAGTGATGGGCTAGCTCGCCGTCCGTCCGTCTTATGACGACGACAGGCCGTGTCGACGGCGCGTTCGTGTTCCACGCGCGCCTCAAAGAGATGTCAGCTATTGCCGACGCGCGACGGTGCTGCGGGATACCGCGGCCATAAAAAAACAAAGTTTGATTAATTTTGAACCATGTGACTTCTTGGTACGGCTTTTAGTCATTCTCATTTGTAACTTTTTATCGAATTCTAATATTTATTTCCATAATGAGAGCTAAATAATCCCGGAGTATTATTTAATTATGTAAAATATTAACAACGCTGCCTTGGCATAATTTACTACCATAACGTATGCGTAACGCGGACAAAAACTATTTAAACGTACATTATATTCTTTCATTTAATCTGAATTCCATCAGTTACCTAACCCATCAGTATGTTAACCTCGCACGTTTAACCTCTATTCTTAACCACGAGTATATAAACAGATTTATAAACAGATTTTAACTTTAAGAATACAGTTCCTAGCATTTTTGGAAGCGCTCCAAAAACGTGGCGCGAAGTATGTGTATTTTAGTTTATTTATTTATTTGTACGAGATGTCGGAAGAACTGTTGATATATTTTTTACTAGGTATCTTTAGCATTTTGTACACAAGCACGCAACTCTATCCAAAGTCGGTCTGTAGATGGAGTACCAAAAAGCGCGTTGACCTTAAAGCTAGACCACCTACAGCTACTTATCTACACTAATATTCTAAAGAGGAAAGATTTGTTTGTTTGTTCGTAACGAATAGGCTCCAAAACTGCTGGACCGATTTGAAAAATTCTTTCACCGTTGGGAAGGTACACTATCCCCGGGTGACATAGGCTTTTTATTAGGACTTTTTATCCCTGTATTCCCACGGGAACAGGAACTACGCTAGTGAAACCGCGTGGCGTCCGCTAGTACCCTATAATGTCATCAATGGTGTTCAGATTCTGATATGTCCGCTTTGCGCTCGTACTTTTTCGGCAAAAGTTGGATATGCTAGCCACTTAGAGCACACGAAAGAGTAGCACAACAACTTGACAATCTATAGCGTATAGTCAGCGAATGCAGTTGCGGTGGCTGAAATCGGCTAAATGGCATCTTTATAAGCATCCATTTCACGTCGAGATCTGTTCACGCTTAAATATGGTAGAGTAGAGGAAGACCAAAGAAACGATGGATGGACTGTGTGAAGGATGATATGGCTAGGAAGGAGGTGACTGCTGACATGACGAGAAGTAGAGAAGTATGGAAGAAGAATACATGTTACTTAAAGTTCTGACGAGTCCCTCTTGGGGTGTCCATCAGATTCATCTTCGTAGACTCTATATAGCATTGATTAGAAGTAGGTTAGATTATGGGTGCTTTTTATATGACAATAGTGCTAAAACAAATATTTACAAATTAGAAAAAATCCAAAATCAGGCTTTAAGAGTAGTAGGGAGTTTTATTAGAAGTACACCGATACACGTTATGGAGTGCGAGCTCTGTGTTCCTCCACTGCATGTTAGGAGAAGATGGTTAGCATTCAAATATTGCCTAAAGTCGTACTCTTTGTCCGATAATGTAGTAATAAACCAGCTATCTGAGCTTAGCGCTATTAGACACACCAGATATTGGGCAAATAAAAAGCTTCCACTACTTGTTAGTGTTTTTGAGGAGATTAGGGTACAAAGTATAATGTCATCTCCGATTTTAGAAATGTTTTTATTGGATGTATGGGTAACTAAAATTGACATACAAAACATAATAAAGATTAATTTGGACTCAATCAAAAAACCTAAGAAGACGTATCATGTGGATTCAATTAAAACAGAAACTTTGACAGAAATATCGAATAAATATCAAGACTATTATAAAATATATACTGATGGGTCTAAAAGCGCTAATGGTAATGGTGCTGCCTATTATGATCCTTTAAAGTCGGATACTACAAGTACGTGCTTTAAAATAAATAATTATGTGTCAGTTATGTCATTGGAACTTTTTGCAATTTCAGAAGCACTCACATATATTAAATCGATTGAAAATAATAGAAAAATATTAATTTGTGTAGACAGCAAAAGTGCACTACAGCATATAGCTCGATGCGCCTCTGGCTATAGAGGTGCACCGATAGCTTATGAAATTATTTCAAAAATACACGATCTATCCAAAAAAGATATCGATCTGAAATTGCAATGGGTTCCTTCACATATAGGTATTAAGGGTAATGAGGAGGGCCGTTTAGCAAAATTAGGTATTGTTGGGGGTATGGATAAAAACATTAGAAGTAATTATATAGAAATATTGCCTAGGTATAAAATTAAATGTCATGAAGTTTGGAAAGAATATTTTAATGTAAGATCTAAAGAAAAAGGAATATGGTATAAGTCTATAGTCTCGGAGCCTCCTCATGTACCGTGGTTCTGTAATACTAAATTTAGCAGAAAAATTATAGTAACTGCTCACAGACTGAGATCTGGACACATGCTGCTCAATAATTTTGGATTTTTAATGAAAAAAATTTATTCACCGAATTGTGAAGTGTGTGACACACTGGAAGACGTAATGCATTTACTAACGGAGTGCGTCAGATTTCAGTCTGCAAGAGAGGATCTAGTTAGAGAATTAGAGATAAATATGCACGATGTTTCCATGTTCCATCATATTTTGTCAACACCTAGCTCGGGAGCTGCTTATAATTTAATTAAGTTTGTTTTGTTAAGATTTGCATAAGAAGGTCCGATGGGACTGGCATGTACACCTGTATAAAAGTCCCTAAAAATAAATAAAGAGGAAAAAAAAAAAAGAATACATGTTGCGCCAACTCCGAGTATGCAAGACAATTTTGATGAGCACGCCTGTATTTCGTGAGGGGGAACTGGAATACTGCTGTTAAAATTGCACCGCAATGAAATAACATTATTATCAAACATTCAAACGCAGACGTCCTTGCGATACCATCGTTTTATGATAACATTTTGATAAGTTATCGATTTCTAAATAGGTTAGTTATCAGACATTCTTATGCGGAAAGGAGACGGCATTTTTGGATGCAATTGCCAACAGTCCTTTTTACCCGACTACGGCGAAGCCAAAAGGAAGGGTAACGATTTTTTCCCAGTTCAGTTTTATTTATTTATTTATGAAAGGTAGCTTCACAGCTTACAGTAAAATACCTTAAAATTATTACAAAACAATACGCCACTTACGAATTACACAAAAAATTAAATAATATAAGGTAGCCGAAGGTGACGCTAAAAGGTCCAGTCCAGTTGGTCTCGGAAAAGACAAAGTCATCGACGCAGGTAATATTCATTATCATCAGCCTAGATTATTTCCACTGCAGGTAAACAGGCCTCCTCTCCTGGAGAGGGATGGGCTATAATCCACCACGCGGGCCCAGTGCGGATTGGTAGATGTCACATCTCTTTGAATTTATTAGTTCTAAGAAATGCCGGTTACCTTACGATGTTTTCTTTCACCGTTTTCAGAGAAGCGGTGATGAAATAAATTACACAAAGTAATGCGCTTGCCTTTTTGTTTGGGGGGTGGGAAAATTATCAAAAGACTCCTCCCGCTCTGGACAGACCGGTAAGGAGTGTCAGACTGACTAAAAACCATCTATTCCTTCTAAGCCCTTGTGCCGAGGCCGCGGTATCTCTTTCGAACTACCCGCAGCCTTGACGGGCGCCTGCCTGGGTTTGAACCCGCGACTTACTGTTCGTAAGTCGGGGCCACCACCCCCTGAGCGACCACTGCTCTACAGGTAACATTATAGTGTGAAAGCCCTCGAAACTCGTCATGTCAGCAGTCACCTCCTTCCTAGCCATATCATCCTTCACACAGTCCATCCATCGTGTCTTTGGTCTTCCTCTACTCTTCACACACGATCATACTCAAAACTTTCCAGACGTTTACTCGTAGTTATGTCAGTATGATATGGACGCGGGACGTAGTAACGAGTGTCAGATTGCTGAAATTTTATTGAGGTTGTATTGAAATTGACGTCATCTGAAATCTTTGGCATGGAAAATTGGGACCAGATTAAAAATACCATAATTTGACCGAATCTGGGAGAACGGGAAGGCCATTTTTGGCGACTGCACTTGCTATTTTTTTTCTTTTTAAAAGTCGTCCCATTTTCTTATCAACCAATTTAACAGAAGAATCTGAGTCATCAATTCGAGAAGAAGAAGATATACTATCTTCTTCGTACTAGGGTAGAATGAGTACTGAAGAGATTTGCTATCAAACAATGCATGTCGGCACATTATTAGGTGACTAAAATTCTACAATGTTCATTCAATTTCCTGTAAGTACTAGGCTAGCAGAAGATCTAACCATAAACAAAGCAAGCAACACTTGGCATGCAAAACAGCTGATTAACACGAGTTCTTCCATCGTTTATCTACAAATTGAATTGTATTCCCCCTTATCTTTACGAGGTAAGCAGAGAGAATGCTATCTTTAACATGATGGCACGTTTGTAAATCATGCATTTTATGCGATAAGACTAAAATACTAATATTTGTGGAATAGATGCATGTTATTTGGTCTATTATTAAAAGTCTGTTTTTGTTGTACTATAGAACAAAGGCCGCTTCTAAAACTGAGAAGGCACAAAGCAGTAATCACCACGTTTACTTACTCAAGACCGATTGGCGATTTTAGACCTCAAGATGTTTAACCCCAGTGATTTATTTCATTTCAGATTTCAATAAACCTTATTTTAGATAAGACAAATACAGTAGAATCCCGAATACCAGGGGTATTCCGGATAATCGATTCCTAAGTAAAATCAAAACATTATTAATAACTTTTTATTAAAGATAGTGTTACACATACATCCTTTACATAAAAGGATATAAACAATGAGTCCGGATATCCGGCTAATCGAGGTTCGGATAATCGGGATTCTACAGCACCTTTTATATAAGCTAAACTGTCCTGCTTGCTGCTACCAGGACATCATAGTTATGTAACATTGTGTTTCTTTGTCAGCAAAATCCGTTGCGTACATACTACGCAGTTTATGCACGCGCACATTTTGCGTAGTAACATTTTAATGATGATTATAAACTTGATTATTTTATTAGTAGCTCGGACTATGTTTTATATGGTCGTCGTCATCTGAATAGCCTTTTTACCCGACTGGGTAATGTGTTTTCCCAACTATGCTGGATTCCAGTCTTACCGGGTGCAGCTGACTATCAGTTTTTTATACGGAGCTACTGCCTATCTGAACTACACGAATTTTCTAGGTCCCTAGTACAATTGGACTATTATTGCCGTTTTGCGTAATATATTATAACTATGTATTAATAACAAAATATGGACTACCTATATTGACGACACGGTTGGCGCAGTTGGCCAAGCAATTGACTGCTGCGCTGCGTGCCGCAGGTTCGACCCCCACACGGAACAAATATTTGTATTGCCTACTGATAGTTGTTCCGGGTCTGGGTATTTGTGTATGTGAGTTAAATGTTTGTGAATGCACCCACGATACAGAAGAATGTCTTAGTATGGGGCTACGTTTAAAAAAAAATGAAAAAATAATAAACAAGGCAACTATGATAATCAGTAAGGGTGAGGCCAAACGAGCGTAATTTTGTGAGTCGTGTCGTGTGTCGCAGAAATTCTGCTGCAATAGGTATCATACAAAAGTCCTATTTGATTCAAACGTCGACGCAAAATGAGTTGCCTGCCAACTTACACAACACAACACACAATTTCTGCGACCGAAATTCTGCGACTCACGACCAAGTCACGCACGTTTGGCCTCACCCTAAGATAAGCAGCATGTTCCTCTCTTTTGCTTTTAATAGTATACTGCCATCGCCAATCCACATAATATTTGTTTCGAGAACCAATCGGTAGTCATTGAGAGATCTTAATTTTTTGAAGATGGTTTTGAAGGTAGTAATGATGATAATAGAGCAATACTTGAAGGGAATAATGAAACTATTGTTTGGCTGTCTTCATTTTTGTTTAGAAATGAAATCAAAACCAATAATTTCGTCATAAACACAGCAGGTCCCAAAATAGTTCCCTGAGGAAAACCACAGTATATGGCCCAGATTACACACAGGAAAAAAAATATTGAGTTAATTTTTTCCCAAATGACAAAAACGCTTAATAATCATTTCAACAACATTTTCAGCGTTGAAAATCAGTAGTTTTTTATCCCAAAAGTAATTAACAAGGTATCAACAGATTCTGAAACACACTAACCTATAAACGATAATAACGTTGATATACTAATTCACGTCACTTATCTAAATTCCACTCACGGAAACGTATCTAAAAATACACGTCTGTATGTTGACAAACATTCGTTTATCTCTTTCTATCTCGTATGTTTTTATGTTCTATCTCTTTTCCTCTGAGTCACAACATATGGTAACGATACTTGATTATTGAGAAGAAGAGGGGGGGAATTTGTTATGATTATACGATTTAGGTTAGCAACACGTTGATTTAAAGTTGTTTTTTCCTCGACTGTCGATTTGGTAGTTGATTTGTCATATATTTTGGGGATAAATAGTTCATTAGCTTCAATACTAAGGTCATAATGTCAAAGAGTATAGACTACACAATTTTTATTAAGATTTGGGTTCATCTGCTTTAGTTTTTCTTAACCATGTTTTGGTCAGCGCTAGTCTAACTGAATGTAGCGGAATTTCGATTTCATTATTTTACTTGAAGCGACTGTCTTCTAATTCAGTTTTGGGTTATTTTTATTATCCTACCCTTTTCTAAATAGGGTAATTCACAAAAAAAATCGAATTAGTCCGTCTGTTAGATTTTCGAAAAATATTGGATACGTGTTTTTAGTTTTATCAAATTGACGAAAAAAAGACGTGTCAAAGATCATGAGTGGGGGCTTTTGACGTCACTTTATCGGTAAAAAAGTATTACTTAACCTTGTGACGTCACACGACTTTTTTTTTTGCGGGTGGGAAATCATCAAATAACCCCTCCCGCTCTTGGGCAGAGCGAAAGGGAGTGTCAGACTTCTACTGACTAAAAACCACCCATGTTCCTTCTTAGCCCTCTATGTCGAGGCCGCGATAACTAGTGTACAACCCTCGGCCCCGACGAGGCGTCACACAACTTGAATCGACTTTTCTAAACACTGTATCGTCTTCATTTTTCGTTTAAGGTGGAAGCTCACATCTGGCCCGCGAAATTCTAATTTTCTTACGTTTTTGGCAATTTGCAGGCCAGTGCTTGGTTGTATGTTTATGAAAATTTGATTTGCGACTGTAAGACGTATGAAGTTACCGAATTATAACCATCAAAATTACTAACTACTAAAGAACGACGACTAAATTACTAAAGAATGACTTTTACATGCAAAAATCAATCTTGACATGAAAATGAACTTGGAGGGTTGTATTGATAATTTTGATGGTTATAATTCGGTAACTTCATACGTCTTACAGTCGCAAATCAAATTTTCATAAACATACAACCAAGCACTGGCCTGCAAATTGCCAAAAACGTAAGAAAATTAGAATTTCGCGGTCCAGATGTGAGCTTCCACCTTAAGTGAAAGAAGAAAAAATACGTGTCCATTATTTGTTTTTCATTTATCTTTTGCATTTAACTACTTCCATAAATTTCTATCGCTAAACAGTTCCGTTATCATCTGCCTAGCCATTGTCATTGTCGGCGTGTCATATCTCCTCTCATTCTTCTCTATTGCTCGTCATCTCATGAGAAGCCTCCTTCCTAGCCATATCATCCTTCACACAGTCCATCCATCGTTTCTTTAGACTTCCTCTACCTTTGTTTTCTATTCCATTCACGTTCATCCTCAACACTTTTCTCACATTTGCCTAATTCTTCCGCATCACATGTGAGTACATCTCTGTCTAACCCTTTGGAGATCAGGCTTGATGTTATGTAAATGCCATCTAGGTAAGATAAACTCCATGTAAGCACGTAAAGCCTACTTTTTATCAAGATATCTAGGTAAGTAGGTCATCAGGTCACTTGATATAGGCGTGGCTCCATGCATTTTATAATCTTTTAAAACTTTTGGCTTGCAGCTTTTAAAGTAGAGTCAATTCTTGACATTATTACATCACGCCTGCAATCCTTTAAGGGTTGGGCAGGTGAGCTTTATTTTAACTACAAATGTAGTTAAAATTTCGTTCGACTAAATCCAACGATTCAAGAAAATAAAAATAATCCTTCTACTATTTCGATAATCAGCACCTGTTCACTCAAATATAAACTTTACGTCTAAATCATAAAGCTAGTTTTCCTCTGCCATGTAGTCTGAAGGTTTATTCAAATGAGTTTAGTCCAACTTCTTAACTTCCTGATCGCCTAGTACTATTTATTCTGCGCAGTTACATCATAATGTAATGCATGGTTTCAACACCTGTGCTTATTATCACGTTAATGGCACGTGTAGTTTTTCTAGTGGGGAGGTAGGCAGAATTTGTGTCTTTGTGGGTAAGCTATGCATTTTTAACTGACCATTGTAAGAAAAAATCAATTAGTGCTAAAGTCTTTCTAATCCTTTTCGATCAAAAGATTGTTGTTTTTGAAGATTTGAAAAATCTTCCTAGCCAATTTGAATCTGAGAATCTGGGAAATCCATTGGATGCATTTGTATTTTTAAGTCAAAATTCAAAAGTAAATGGGCTAAGAAGGAACATGGGTAGTTTTTAATCAGTAGAAGTCTAACACTCCCTTCAAATTTTTCACAAATAATAAAATCAACTTAATTTTTTTCCATGCAAATATATTCGTTTTGTCTATAATTACGACGCCCTAAATATAGCCAATCAATGGTGCTCAAGTCTCGTGCAAACCCTTGAAACGTGACAACCAGAGCATAATCAACCAAAAGTGACAGGTACCTGGCTTCAGCCCAGTTTTACCATAGCAACCCTGTTGATCTTGGCTCGGAGACTACTTTCTAATGACTTAAAATTACTAATTTGGGCGGCAATTTCTCAGAAGTCTTTATGATAATCTGCCATAGATAAAACAGCATAAAACATAACATCTCGACTGTTTTCCAGGAAGGGTTAGGCAGAGGGTTAGACTGGAAGACGAACCCAACATAGCAGGTGGTGAATTGATGATGTACCTATGTGATGAATGATGAACAAAGATAAATCAAAGATCACGCTTCACCGCTCACAGGATGACAAAGTACTAGGCACCCATAATGCTAAAAGAGCTTTTGTATGTTAATAAGACCTTCATAACATGCCAACATAACGCAATAGACAAACCCCAATCAAATCCCAACCTAATAGCTAACAGACAAGATTCAATTCAAACAAACGACGTATACGACCTTTGATTAATAAAATAGAAGCAAGGTAATTCGTATTTAAAATGGAAAATTTAATATTCATCTCTATTTATAAGGTGTAGGGTTAATTTTACGATGGACGGAGTTGGTTTATACGACCTTTTTTGGAATTGGTCGGTGTTCGAAGTTCGAATGCAGTGTGACGTCATAGCTCCCCGAGCCCTTCTGACCTAGTTACTTTGTCGTCAAGCGGAAAATATCATACCGCTGCGCTGCAGCGAAAAGCGCTTTGGTGTAATTTAGCATCTAGTGGAAGGAAAATAAAAGCGGCTGAATTTAGCTGTTTATAAATAACGGACTTTTATGTGATTTGGATACATCCTAAAGTTGAAAGTTATGCCAATGTTTACCTTTATGCATAATAAAAGGGATTCAACACATTCTGTGACAAAGACGAAGTACTTATTCAGATCAAACTAAAAAACAGCTTTTTAGGAGCTGAAGAGACTGACTAGATAATAAAAGCCACTCGAGCCAATCTTCAGGTTAAGCCATGCTTGCCGAGGTTGGTCCATGGATGGGTGACCACTTATCACATAGGTACCAAGTTTCCTCTGTACCTAGGAGAGCACGTTAAGCCGTTGGCCTTGGCTGTCATTTGTACATCTTTGACCGTTTGTAACGTAGCGGTAGTCATTGGACCGAAAGTCTGAGAACGAGTCTTACCAAGGGGTATTATATTACCCAGTAGTAACTGGGTTGTGGAGGTCAGATAGGTAGTCGCTGCATGCAAGTAATAAAGGGTGTAAAAGTACCTTTAACGAAAACGAAGGGCACTTGCATGCAAGTAATAATAGGGTGTAAAAGTACCTTTAACGAAAAAGAAGGGCACTTGTTCTCCCCACCACTGCGATCATTTTTTGGTTCTAGACCATACCTGGGAATCCCCTAGTTACGGAGATATTGGGGGTCAAAGTTCCAAATTTTGCACAGCTGTTTTTGTAGACTAGTTTTTTGGGTTATAACTTTACTTAAATTACCTCCATGGCCCGTTTACTATACAAAGCATCCACTAGCACAATGTTTTAAAAGTGATACATTGAGTTTTACCGTAAAATGTGATTTTTGACCCCAAAAAAAAAAGTCGTTTCCCAGCAGAAATTTTTGCGTAGGGGTACTTAGTTTGGTGTACAGAATGCTTGGTTGATGTATGTGTCAAGGGTTAATTTACACCCAGTATACTGGTATTTAGCTGCATCCGGTAAGATGGGAGCCGACCCCAACATGATTTGGAAACGTCTAGGCAAAAGATGATAAGAAAGCCAAAGGCCAAGAAAAAGTATGGCAACCCGAAAAAGACCGCCAATTCTGGCAGTAAATAAAGCGATTGACGCTAACAACAGTTTAAAAATAGAACATAGAATGACGCGCTGCATTCGCTGAATGGTCAGCTGTTTGCAAAGATGGCGTCGCTAGGTCTAGACTTGTTGTAACTAGTGATGGGAGTTATTAAACGATTTTTTTAATCGAACGATAATGATAATTGCTCTAGTTTCGATTAAGTACATTTGTAAGTGATCTAGTTTTATTGATTTCTTTGGTCCGCTTCCAGTCAACTGGATGCATCTGAATACCAGTATTTTACATGGAGCGAGTGCCTAGTGCCTACCTACCTGTCCTTCACCAAATCACCACCCAGTACCTCGAAGAAGCCACGTTAGACCGTTGGTCCCGACTCCTGACTGTCATTTGTAGATGTCTAAAAGTCGTATTGATATTGTGAATGTGAGGATCATGTGGGTCTTTCTTAAATCTTAACAATTGTCTGGCAGTTTGAGTACTATAAGTGACCCACCCAAATGTCCTTTCTTTGGTATTCTTCGTCGTGACGTTGAGCTCCTTGAGTTATAAGTCGAGCTCCACGATAACTGACAAAGGCTTGCACTGACTGGACGGGTCCACTCAAATCTGTGTGGTGCCTTCTTCAAAAGACCATCTCAGACATAAATCTGCATGGTCTTCATGTGTGTATTATACCTTATTGTTAACCCAAACAATTTTAAAAGATTAAAAGAGTAACCTTTGGAGTTTCTTGCCGGTTCTTCTCCTTAGGAATCGACCAATGCACCGAACCGTGCCCCTTTTTATCGACGTTTTATAAGTGCCCATGTAGGCCTATGTAAAATAAAAATATTTTGATTTTGATTTCGTTACAGGTAGTTAGTGAACCAGTTAAAACTGGTTGTCAGACTTTTTCTTGGCAAATTTTGGTTGGCAACGCTGCCTGTAATCCCCGAAGGTTTCGAGGACTTAGAGGTGTGTTATTATTGTATTCGTAAAAACATGGAAAAGTTGATCTTCACGTCTTGTGGTGAATTCAGATTCAGATCAAAACATTACCACCATAACCACCAGACCAAGCGACTTCTGGCTACGTCAAGTGTTTTTTTTCGTAGCGCTATAAAGTTTACCTAGTAAAGTAAAGTCAAATCTATCAAGCTAGCCTAGTATTTATTTTTGACTAGCTGTTGCCAGCGGCTTCACCCGCTACAACTCAAAAATTATACCACGGAAAGATAAAAACTATCCTATGTGTTAATCCAGGTTATAAACTGTTTGCCAAATTTTCTCAAAATTCGTTCAGTAGTTTTTACGTCAAGAAGTAACAAACATACACACACACACTTTCGCCTTTATAATATTAGTGTGATGTGATATCCCCAAAAATATCCCGCGAAATGGAAACTGCCAATTGGTACGCAAACGATACAAGCGCCCTTGACACCCTTTTTTTTTGAGGGTGTAAAATCATCAAATTACCCCTCCCGCCCTTGGGCAGAGCGAAAGGGAGTGTGAGACATCTACTGACTAAAAACCACCCATGTTCCTTCTCAACCCTTTCTGTCGAGGCCGCGGTATCTTACCCTCAAGTTAGGAACAGCCTATTTCCAGCCTTAAAACCACTCTATTTACTGATCCACACTTTCACAATGTCGCGCTATAGATTACGGAAATAGATTCCTATTTTTACCCGACTGCGGCGAAACCCAAAAGGAGGGTATGATCTTTTTTGATCCATCGATATTATTGCTCTAACTGTATACCTAGATAAAAATGGTTTTTATTTATGAGCGTGCGTGGGTTAAAAGAAAGCGTAAGAAATTTTGTATTAATAGGCGGTTTTTCTTTTATATTGTGAATGTGAGGACCATGTGGGTCTTTCTTTAATTTTAATGATTTTCTGGCAGTTTGAGTACTATAAGCGACCCACCCAAATGTCCTTTCTTTGGTATTGTTCGTCGTGACATTGAGCGCCTTGAGTTAAAAGTCGAGATCCACAATAACTAACAAATGCTTGCACTGACTGGACGGGTCCACTCAAATCTGTGTGGTGCTTTCTTCAAAATACCATCTCAGACATTAATCTGCATAGCCTTCATGTGTGTATTATAGGTACCAAGATTATGTCTGGACCTTAAACTTATTGTTAACCCAAACTATTTTAAAAGATTAAAAGAAAGATTAAAACCTTTAGAGTTTTTTGCCGGTTCTTCTCATTAGGAATTGACCAATGCACCGAACCGTGCACTTTTTTGTCGACGTTTTATAAGTGCCCTAGGCCTATGTGAAATATAAATATTTACATTTTTTTTGATTTTGAACAGAACCGCCGAAATGTGGGCGTACTGGAAGAACACCTCTTTCTAAACCCTGCTGGGATACGCTGGTCCGGCTGTCAGTCGTCACAGTGACAAGTCAGCGGCAAGTCTGAAAACCAGTCTTAGCCAAAGGATAATACCTACCTACTAGTGGGGTTGTGGGGGTCAGATAGACGACCTACAAATTACAGTCGGGCATGGCTTAACGTGCTTTTCGAGGTACGGAGAAGGCTCAAAATGTAATGGGTGGTAATCCATCCACGGAACAACTTAGGCAAGCACTGTCTTAACCTGAAGATCGACCCCAAGCTCTGTAGCTCCCAGCAGTGCAAACGAGACCCCTATCCACCCATGCGAGCTCCTAAACAATTAACTCTATTACCACTACAGATAGGATCATAATAACTATTCCTACTATATCGCTGAGGTCAAAGGAAACGGCTACTTGAACAATTAGGTCAAGATTCGAGTCTAAACATTGCGATAAAAATAAACTGTGTCTCGTTGTATTGGGGACTACCGACCTGCCGATTCATTGAGGTGACGTAACGAGTTACGACCCAGAAAACAGCTGTCCAGATGTTTTAATTAGACTAATGTACTTACTAGTGTTTTTCGACGGAAATTTCTATAATAATCTACTGTATGTAATTTAAAATGGCTCTCTCTAGTCTTAAGAACAAGGTTCAATATCTCTATCCTGGAGTGGAAAAGTGGTGCAGTTCCATAAACGATGAGGCACTTAATATCGTGTCCAACGTGTTCTGTTGTTTGTTGACTACAGGAACTGATGGCCGCTACCGAAAGCGGGTAACTAGTAGGTCAGTTCTAGGCCTACATCATTTGGATTTCGATTGATAGGCTATGAAGATAATAAATAGGCCAATAAGCTTGGAGTCTCTCCGAGGGATCGCATCCGGAACGAGGTTTTCTGTTTTAAATCTCGAAGTACTTGAAAGCATTTTTGTTTTCATAAGACCTCCGTTTTTTTGCTAAAAACTCTTCATTCTTAGCCAGCCTGTCAAGTAGGTTTCCTGGGTGATAGTACTTTATAAACTGGCCAAGTGCAAGTCGGACTTGCACATGCAGGGTTCCGTACCAGTTAATATTAAGAGATTTCCCATGTTATTTTAGCACCTCAGTATTTGGCCGATAGACTTCTAAAGCGGTTGGGTCGTTCAAGTGGTAGGTTTTCGTGTAATCTTGTGTGGAACTAATTTCTGTACTTTTTTCAAAATCTTAGGCTCAGTAGTTTCGTAGATAAGGGAGGGGTGATCGGACAGATAGACAGACACATGAGTGATCCTACAAGGGTTCCGTTTCTTCTTTTTGATGTACGGAACCCAAAAAAAAAGTTAACTTTAACGTTAGAAAACCAGGTTACCTCAATAGAAAGTTTTTAGCATGATACTAATGGAGTCACCGATAAAGCTTGCAGAATTAGCAAGCTGAAATGGCAGTGGACTGGCCATTTTCGCCAAACAACCGATGCCCGGTGGAGAAAACTAGTCCTGGAGTAGAAACCGCGTATAAGGAAACGTAGACTTTTTATAAGCGTGTCGATGGCAAATTTTCATTCGTTTTTGGCCCAAAATTAAGCTATGCGAACTTTGTTCACTGATGCAGTCATCGTCGAGTGTGCAGGTGTCAGGGCATGCAGCGCAAGATGGAAGGTGGGCCGTGGCGAGGGTAACCTTCCATCTAGGTAGTCCGACGGACTTCAAAAGGTGATTGGGTAAGGAAGGCTGTTGATTCTGGCTTTAAGAGTTACAATGGTTTGGAAATAGTGGGGCGCCTGGCGGGCTTGTCCCAAAATAACGCTGCATTAATAGGGTATTTCAACAAAAAAAAATAATCAGTCCGTCAGATAGTTTTCAAAAAAATATTGGACACGTATTTTTTCTTTTTTTTTACGTAAACAAACAATGAAGATACAATGAGACACATACCTACAATGAGACAAGATACAAATGATACAATGCTTTGAAAACTCGTGTGACGCCATTTTCTGAGACATTAGTATGAGATTCTTTAGCGGTCAGTAACGTCACAACCCCCCACTCAAATCTTTGACACGTTTTATCTTCGTCATTTTTTATTGATTTGATAAAACAAAAAATACGTACTTATCCAATATTTTTCGAAAATGTAACAGACGGACTAATTAGAATCATATTTTTTTTAAGTCAGTAACACCCCTATTGAAAAAGAACTTGATAAATACGTTCAAAAGAGGTACATACGTAAATAAATAGAATACCTACTCTTTACTTTTATTTTAGAGTTTTGTAGTGTTTGTATACCAATGTGAAACAATGGGTGCTGAATCTTTTCAAGCTAACCTTTGGATTACAAGAAGGAGACAACAGCCATGTCGTAACGTATGTGAACAAGAATCGAACACCATTAAGAATCGATTCTCAAAAAAAAAACAATCGATAAAAAAATCGATTCGCACACAACACTATAACGCGTGCGTAAAAGGAATTGACGCAACGCTAGGTTCGAACCTTGGCACCATTATGATATGCCGATCACGACTTTAAAATCGACGTAGACATTCGTATTTCGATTAATAGTGTTGCTTGATTACTATTTTATAGAACAATAGATTTTTTTTTCTTTTTTTTTTGGCACTTCAACGAATGGTTCACAGAAACATTACAGATATTATCACAGTTATTAAAAGGTACAAATATATATACAGGTAGTCAGTGCTTGAATGTCTGACAACCAGTCTTAATAACGGGTATCGTAATACCTAATACTAACTGGGTTGTGGAGGTCAGATAGGCAGTCGCTCCATGTAAAATACTGGTATTCAATATAGTTGGGAAAAGGCTAAGTAACTAACATGAGGTTTCTGGGTTCGATTCCCGGATCAGGCAAAGTGTTATTGGGTTTTTCCATCAGGAATTTCTCAGTACCCTAGGATTCTAAATTTGTGGCCGATGGATGGAAATATGGTCGCTACATAACTGGCGAAATGTGTGTACTACTCTGCTTACCCCTTCGGAGATTGCAGGAGTGATGTTATGTATACTGATACTGACTATCTACTAAGCACATGGCATTCTGAGAAATAAAAATCGATTCCGCAATCCTATTGAAATTAATGAATTAAATGATCAATTACAACGCCTGATCATGATTATTGCACTTGTTACAATAGATTATATCCATCTCTTAGTGACGTAATACTCTTATACAATTCTGCTAGCCTAGTACTTGACCGCTGACTCAAACGTAAATGTCAGATTGTACACATCCCAACATTTTATTCTATGCAGTTCTTTTCAAGAACTTGTTCAGTCCCACAGCTGGACAAAGGCACCAGCACGTTGCTCAAAGTATTTCATCACCAATGCTCTCAAAACGGTGAAACAAAACATCGTAAGAAAACCGGAATATAATCAAAAATCCATGGTGAATTTAGTAGACCCTCTTTTAGAGAGGTCTATCCCAGCTATTGGCCAAATAAGAAGTTGATTATGGTGTATCGCAAAATTTTCCAGCAAGTTCTATGCGTAGGGTTTCCAACGAAAAAAAAAACCACGGGTTGCACTCCGGGTGGAATAATAATTTCGCACGAATTTCTTTGTTTATCAGTATAATATTCATTTATTACACTTTCGTACACAAACATGACAATTTATATATTGTTACTTTTGTACTTAAAACAAATTAACACTTTTTTAAATTAAAAAGTTTATCTCTAAGAAAAATAAAATAGACATTTCTTTTTTAGGGTTCCGTAGCCAAATGGCAAAAAACGGAACCCTTATAGATTCGTCATGTCTGTCTGTCTGTCTGTCTGTCCGTCTGTCCGTCTATCCGTCCGTATGTCACAGCCATTTTATTCCGAGACTATAAGGATTACACAGTTGAAATTTGGCAGGTAGATGTATTCTGTAAACCGCTTTTTGATTTTTATATAAAAAAAAATATATAAGATTAAGAGGGGGCTCTCCATACATGGAGTTGAAACTAAAAAACTTTTTTTCATCAAACCTACACATGAGGGTATCTATGGATAGGTCTTCAAAAATGACATTGAGGTTCTTAAAATCATTTTTTCTCAAAGTCAATCGTTTCAAAGATAGACACATCCAAAGTGGTAAAATGTGTGTCCCCCCCCCCCTCTAACTTTTAAAGTAAGAGAGTGACAATTCTAAAAAAAAATACATAATGTAGATCTCAACAAAAACTACCAACCAAAATTGGTTTGAACGAGATCTAGAAGTATTTTTTTTTAATACGTCATAAATCGTAAATCGCAATTTACCGTTAATTCAATCAACTCAATTATAAAAATTATGTTAACATTATGTTACTTGCTGCTACGGAACCCTTCAAGGGCGAGTCTGACTTCTCGTAGCGGCGATCGGCGGCGGCGACCTCTCGCGCCCGGCCCTGGTGCAAGCCATGGTCCGGGGCGAGGAGGAATGGGACGCCGTCGCCTCCTTCTGCGAAGCAGTGATGCTAGCGAAGGAGGTGGCGGAACGCGAGAGGGAGAGAACCTCTCGTCCCTGCCGCCGCGGGAGGCGCTCTGGGCGTCGGGGGTCCCGCGATGACCTCCGGCCACCGTAGACGCGGGCCTGTGGACGGTGAGTGATGGGCTAACTCGCCGTCCGTCCGTCTCACGACGAAAACAGGCCGTGTCGACGGCGCGTTCGTGTTCCACGCGCGCCTCAAAGAGATGTCAGCAACATGGGAGGGGCCCGAAAGGGCCGACGCCTGTCGGGGCCGCGGGTAGTCCAACGGTTATCGCGGCCTCGACATAGAGGGCGAAGAAGGAACATGGGTGGTTTTTAGTCAGTAGAAGTCTGACACTCCCTTTCGCTCTGCCCAAGAGTGGGAGGGGTTATTCGATGATTTTACACCCACCAAAAAAAAAAAAAAAAAAAAAGGGCGAGTCTGACTCGCACTTGGCCGGTTTTTTTATATATTTGACACACGCACGTTCGCGCAAGCGCCCTGCGCCGTCTTACGGTCAGGTCATGTGTCCTCCTGACGCGAGTTTAACAGTTTATAGTTATACCCATCTCAAAAAAGTGCACAACGCCGCTAAAGAAGTTTTCACTTCAGAAATTAACTATCTTTTATTCTGGCTTTGCTGTTGATACGAAACTATCCAGTGAAAGAAATGTATCTATCAATGAGTATCCTTACTAACAAAGAGTTTATCTGTCAAAACTCAAAAATTCAAGTCTACCTGACATAAATTATTTTGTAACAGCAAACCTATGTTCAATGAAACCACGCTTGATTCATGATTGCCTGTCTGTTACTCCAACTTTTATTGGACCAAGCAGGCAAGCGTCATACACCCGAAGAAACCCGATCAAACCCGAAGCAGGTTCCTAGTAGCGTACAAAAGTACAGATGACGTCATCTCTCAACAGTTATGGTAGCTTAGTACTCAGAGCGCAACGGTGACTCAGTAACGGTCAATTAATATGTTTTTTTAATGCTGAGCGGATCAGTGATGCGTAGTAAGAAAACCATGTGTTTTATTGTGGGTAAAACATCATTATTATGGTGGAATAAAAAATAATATATTTTTCAAATACCGGTTGATCATTCTGTGCCTCAGAAATCACGTTATACCGTTGATCCCGGCTGTCATTAAGGGTGCGTTTACAATTCGAACGAAATTATGCTGTTTTTACCCGACTACGGCGAAGCCAAAAGGAAGGGTAATGATTTTGGCAGTCTATGTATGCATGTGTGTATGTTCCACCGTAACGCCTAAACAACTGAACAGATTTTAATAAATCGAGGTGTCAATAGTTTCGTAAGAATAGCGCGGGCGGCATACATTTTAACAATTCTTTGTATGACGGAATTTAAATGTCAAATTCTAAGCTCGAAAATAAAATAAATTGAGATAATCATAACATGTTTGGTATCAAATGAAAGGTCTTGGCGAGTACATCACAAATATTAATAATACAACATTCGTTTAGATTGCGGTCAAACAGTTTTAGATAAAATTCCCTTTCATCCATTTTTTACTTTTAAAGATCTAATTGGATTATTAATCCTTTACTTAACTTTATACATATAAATTATATTTTTAAATATTCCTAGTTAGATTTATTATTATATTATTTCTATTAACTATTTTAACTTTAACAAATCCTCGCGGTCTTGTCTGTGTTATTTACTCGCATTATGTAAATAACAAACCAACATTACGCAGAATATTACATTATGAAAGTACCTAACATATTATTACGGATTTATTGAATAACACACAAAAATAAAATTCAAATAAAAAAATAAGTTTAAAACAAACGCAAATAAATAAGTAAATAGTACATTTTCATATAAGTGGGAAAATATTGCTTTCAAGGCGAAATTACAACCGAGCCGAAAACTGCAGTTATTTTGGAGACTGTTTCTAGTCATTTTGACGCCCCTAAATTCGGGCTCGCGGAGATCGTGGGCCCTTAAATAAAATATGCAGTCAAATACAAAGTTACATGATTTTACCTAAAAGCAAATCAACATTATCTATGTAGGTAAATATTTAATTTAAATGGGTCGTTCGGGCAATCGTTATAATAATATTATCAATGTTGTATTGTGGTTTGACAAACGGTTAATATTACTACTCTTGCGATAACATTATAATGTCTAACCGCAATGCCATCCTAGTACAATTAAATAGAGTCATCATCTGCCTAGCCTTTTCCCAACTATATTGGGGTCGGCTTCTAGTCTAACCGGATCCAGCTGAATACCAGTATTTTACATGGAGCGACTGCCTATCTGACCTCCACAATCCAGTTAATACTAGGTAATACGATACCCTTTGGTAAGACTGGATGTCAGACTTTCAGGTCACTGACTACCCGTAACGACTGCCAAAGATCTATATATATGGCACCCGGGACCAACAGCTTAACGTGCTTTCCGAGGCACGGAGGAAACTCGGTATGTAATGGGCGGTCACCCATCCACAGATCGACCTAGGCAAGCGCAGCTTAACTTAAAGATCGACCCGAGTGGCAGTTCTTATTAAGTCACGAGCTCCTCTATTAAATAGAGTATTTTACCAAAAAAATCTAATTAGTCCTTCTCTTAGATTATTGAAAAATAGTGGATACGCGTTTTTTGTTTTATCAAAGGAATTAAAATTTAGTTTTAGTTTCTACAAGGTCCGTATAGTAATCAACTCCGGATGTAACCGTTACATTATCCAACATAACATTACGTTCATTAGACTATCCATAAAATGTGATGTGCAGATTGTTCATATTCGCAGTCAGATGTAGAACATTGACAAAAGGGCGAGGCAACCAGCTTGAAGGAAAATATATACCTGTGAGAAATTATATTAGCTAAGAACTATACAGGGTGTAAATTAACCCTTCACACATACGTCAACCAAGCATTCTGTACATCAAACTAAGTACCGCTACGCAAAAATTTTTGCTGGGATACGACTTTTTTTTTGGGGTCAAAAATGTAGCACTCTTAAAACATTGTGCTAGTGGATGCTTTGAATAGTAAAAGGGTCATGGAGGTAATTTAAGTAAATATTTAACCTGAAAAATTTGCAACTTTGACCCCCAATATCTCCGTACCTAGGGGGGGTTCCCAGGTATGGTCTAGAACAAAAAAAATATTGCAGTGGTAGGGAGGCTGCGTTAAGGGTACCCTATATTATCTTCAAGTTATCGGAGCAGATTACCAGTATTTTACATGGAACAACTGCCTATCTGAGAGTAGTGGTGGCCCAGTGGTTGCGGCCCCGATGTAAATCGGGGCCGTAACCACTGGGCCAGTTGGTCGTGGGTTCCAACCCAGTCAGGCGCATTACTTTATGTAATTTATTTCATCACCACTGCTCTCAAAATGGTAAAGGAAAACATAGTGAGGATCTTAGAACCAAAAATTCGAAGATATGTGACATCTACCAATCCGCACTGGCACACCAAACCCACGTGATGGATTATAGCCCATCCCTCTCCTAGACAGGCCTGAGTCCCTGCATTGGGAACATTATAAGGCTGATGAGGATGATGATGAACTGCCTGTCACACCTCAACCTTTTACAGTGCGTTCAGAGGCATGGAGGAAACTCTGTATGGAATAGGTGATGACACATCCCTTGAACAACCTTGGAAAGCGTGGCTTAACCTTATGCGGCCGCCACACACTCGACGAGTGGCATGGGAAGTAACGAGGAAAGGAGGCAGAGACAAAGTGTGGCCGCTTTACTCGTCATGCCGCACGTCATGCTCCTCGTCCTGCCCATCGCACCCTATGTTGTCGGTTTTTGTTTTTGTAGGAGTGTCGCGATTAATTGCGCGAGTAGGCAGAGCGGGCAACATCGCGGCAAATAGCGGCAGCGCGAAGAGCATAGCGATGATCAGCGCGAGGAGCATAGTCTGGCGGCCGCATTATGGTACAACTGTGCCAATCCCTATAGGGGTACAAGCGTAATGTTATAATATGGTCTCTGGTAGATTTCTACGCATATGCTTGTGCCATTTACAAAGCATATATACTTTCACTCAAAGACTGTTCCGAATTTCTTTCGGCCTTGTTTTGCGAAAGGCACCAACAATTATATTTTGCAACTCACGGTTGTGTTACTAAATCTGTAGGTTATTAATTATTAATAACTAATATTTTTGTTTGTAACGAATAGGCTCCGAAACTACTAGACCGATTTGAAAAATTCTTTCCCCGGATGACATAGGCTACTTTTTATCTCTGTATTCCCACGGGAATGGGAACTACGCGGGCGAAACCGCGTGACGTCCGCTAGTTATTAATAAGTTTTCATACATCACGCCTGTTATATCAAAAGGGTAAGGCAGAGGTGTACTCAATAATACACCCAAATGTCGTTGAAGCCCGAATGTTAAATTCCCGATGATAAAACCCAATAACACTTTGCCCGATTTGAGAATCGAAGCCAGGTCCTCTTGCTCAGCAGTCGCGGTTGCGAACACTAGTCTAACGAGGCAGATTGCGACTAATAAGGTCAAAATACAAATAAATATACCATTTAAAATCCCCAAAAGGAGATAGTAATTCGCACCTAAGGTACCAGGATCTCATAAATTAGTAGGAGGTGCAAAAACTCACTGTGTCCACCTTCTCATCGTTACTCGAATCGAACACGTTGACGCACTCACCTGTAAAGAATAAATTCAATCATTAAATATTTGTCGCAAGATTTTATGTAAGCCTGGTAGCGATTTTGGCTGAAGGTTATGTTTTTAATGAATAAATTATCGATTATTCTAAAGTTCAATTTACTTACTAAAAATATTTATGAATTTGACGAAAAAAACAGAATATAGAACAAAGTTAATCACTGTGGATGATATTTATCTAATGATTTTTAGATCATTAGCATGATTTAGTTTCGTGATATAACAACGTAAATACCGAATCATCAAATACACATCTGCCCGGCGAGCACGGCCTACAGTGACATGGCATGAGTCACACATTTTATCACAGTTTGGGCGATAAAACCGTTTTGTCTTAAATGCTAGCACGGCGGCGTAAGATAATTTCTTGATATGTGATATAACTTCTTGACGTTTAGTTGGGACTCCTATGTCTTATTTGCTAATATGGGCGCACCCATTTTGTAACAAATGTCACATTTTGACAGATGAATATGCTCGTTTATATCACGTTCGTTCGGAGGTGGTGATAAAAGTAAATTAAAAATATAAGTATATTTTTCTGCTTACTACTGCATCAAATGGCAGTAAATTATTATAATTATGTTCTTGCCCAAAGGCAAGAGGTCCAAAGTAGGAAAATATTCCGAAGAAACATTCGGGACTCCTCTAATCCGTTCGAGTTGCCAGACAGGGAGTTCCAACGGATTTTCCGCCTGACAAATATATTTCAAAACAAATCACATCAAACTTTTAAAAGAAAAACAGAACTTTTAGTTAGTAGCAAGTTATCAAATAATAAATAAAAAAAGAAAATGAAAGACGTGCCGCGTACGTGTTATGTCAAAAATGAATTAGTACCCAAGAAAATTAAAAAGTTGTTTAACTGTATGAACTGTGCTCTTTTATAGGTACCTACGTATTATTTTATTTGGTCGCCTATTCAGATGGTCATAGACATTTTTATTTTTTTAATATACTAGGTCACACTATGAAGTCAGCAACAAGAAAGACAAGTCGCGTCTTAAATTATATCACATGTGGTACCCGTGCTAGCATTTAAGACAAATTCTAAGACATGACATAATTTATAACGTCTTGTCACCAACGTCTTGGGTACGCCCGTGCTCGCCCCGCTGCACGACCCTTTGGAAATAACAGGCAAAATCTAAAACTATGATTGTTAGATATTATTAATGAAAAATAAAGGCAAAGCCCTAGAGCGTGCATGAAAAACATATGTGAGAAGTACACTCATACAGTTATAACATGTACATTTGAGCCGTATAACCATTAGGGCCTTGAGCCACGATTGTGCTCATCAAGGGCCTGGCTCACCACGCCATCGCCAGTTTGAGCACGTAATAAGCCGAAACGAGTCAATTAGACAGATAGCTTTATTTCTGCGTGGTTTTTTTTAAGTATGAACTTAAATATGATGTAGTTTATTTGTTATTTAACTTCACGTTTGTAATCCCGAAGGGCTATGCAGAACTGTACCTAATACAACACTCTCCCATTGCGTTTCAAATGTTGAGTCTGTGTAGAAAATTGTATAAAATTGGCATAAACATTTAATTTCCGCATTTTGATGAAAGGAACGCGCGTCTGAATTAAATGTTTACAACCTTTGAAACCATCAGTCGTATAGTAATTCATTGTTCATAAAAGGTTTTTTTATAAATTGGATTTTTCAATTAAATAAAAAAGTATGAACCTAGTCACACCTACTATAAGTGAGTATGCACATTACTTTACGCAATAAATAATTGAGAACGTTACTAAATAAAAAGGCTATGAAATACAATACAAAAATATAAAGAAAAAAAAAACAATAATACGAAATATCGTTTTAAATAAAAATCATGTAGGTACCTATCGCACTTTTTTTTCAATCACCAAAGCCTTTAAATAAAATTTAGAGATCGCAAACATTTTCCCACGGCACTTCATACAAGATATCCCTTCCTCTCCTTGCAATCAAAATTTCAATACTCCCTCTAAAATGAAATCCGCTAAGGGTACCGAAGCTAGGGGGTGTCTAGACGGAGGCTAGACGGTTCAGACCTAACCTAGGTCAACGATCAGACGACAAAGGGTCCCTGTGGCGTTCACCTGCCAGACAGTCCTATGTATGTTTGTGTGTGAGTTCACATCTAGGAAATGGATGGGTTTAGGGAAGAATAGAATTTTGGAAAAAAGAAACTTTCATTTCGTTTTTTGGATATTTGGTGCAAAAAGTTTATTTGTTCTTTGCAAAAATCTCGGTCTTTATTATTATTTTTACAAAAATCAAACTCAAAGCATTTATTTCTACATAAAAGACTGAAGACGCTTTAGAATGTCAGAAAAACAAAGAAAGCGAAAATACAGTCATCTTAAGGCATAATAATAACTAGTGAAATTACAATTGTAGCCCATTTCAAAGCGTAGATCTCTATGGAAAGGAATGGACAATAAACTCCATGGCCACAAAAAAAAAACTCGAAATAAAGAATCTCTCGAAATCCTGTACAAATATAATCTTTTAATCCTTCAAGTTTTTGTAAAACATTTAGAGCCTTTGTTTTGGGTTTTGGGAAATCATCAAGGTCCTGCTCTTGGGCAGAGCGAAAGGCAGTGACAGACTTCTACTGACAAAAAATCACCCATGTTCCTTCTTAGCCCTTTACGTCGAGGCCGCGGTATCTCTTGCGAACAACCCGCAGCCCCGACGGAAAACATTTAGAGCCTTTTTTTTTTTTGGCGGGTGTAAAATCATCGAATAACCCCTTCCGCTCTTGGGCAGAGCGAAAGGGAGTGTCAGACTTCTACTGACTAAAAACCACCCATGTTCCTTCTTCGCCCTCTATGTCGAGGCCGCGATAACCTGTGGACAACCCGCGGCCCCGACGAACATTTAGAGTCATTTATGAACAATTACAAGACACCACGTGGTTTTAAAATTTTGACAAAAATAAGTACACCTTTTATGCTTTAGAATAAGCGTTTTTGTCTTACTCTCTTGTCAGTCTAGTAGTCGTAAATGCGACTGATGAGCATGATGACCTGGGTTTGATTACCGGATCAGACAAAGTGTAATTGAGCTGTTCGATCAGAAATTTATCAGTAGCAGACAGCAGCAGCTGGGTCTGGATTAGTGCTCGGTTGATGGCAATAGGCTGGCCCACTGATTATAGGCGTGATGTTAGGTAAAACACTTTTTGAGGTAAAGTACCTTAAAAGAAAACAACGGAACCCTTATAGGATCACTTGTGTGTCTGTCTGTCTGTCTGTTGTGAAAAACCTATAAGAAATCTATGGTGCTAAAATAACATGGAAAATCGCTCAATATACAATGGTGCGGAACCCTTCATGTGTAAGTTCGACTTGAACCTGGCTTGTTTTTATTTGTTTCATTAAAAATCTCAGGGAATATGTACGAACTGACTAAACACGCCTATCTTGCGAGGCAACGCCACGAAGGACAGAAAATGTCTCCGTTTACATATATACTCAACAAACAGGTGTATAATATAATGTATCACACAAGCGAGGACCATGACCTTATGTCTCATTTGCAACTTACCCGTGATTAAATTACTTTTAGTCTATTTTAAGAGCAACGGTAACCCAGTGTTGGCGGCCCCTGTCTTACGACAAGGGGGTCAACCTGTCAAACTAATTAAGTAGTCCGTCAGATAAAGATTTCCAAAAAATATTGAACACATATTTTTTCTTTTTTCACATTAACAAAAAATGAAGACGATACGCTGCTTCGAAAACTCGTAAACCCCTCGAAACGTCACATGTCAGTACATTGTTTACCTACAAATGACGTCACAACCCCCGACTCTTGATCTTTGACGCGTTTTATCTTCGTCAATTTTCATTAATTTGGTAAAACAAAAAACACGTACCTATACCATGTTTTCGATAATTTAACTGAATCTAAAATAGTTTTTTGACTCGTCCGATCCCCTCTTACCTATGAGGCTAAAGTCACGTGACCAAATAAATTAACGTATAATACTATGTACACAAGTGCAGAAAAAAGACGAAAACGCTTTGTTTCAAAACAAAAGCGAGGCCCTGTATTTTAATTTAAACAAAGAAACACTAATAGAATGTACAATTATAATGTAAGTACATATAATATACATAATCGTTATAATTTTATTCAATAATGACACATTTACTTAGACAAATGTGATTTAATTCTGTATTGTTTACGTGGCACGGTTGCTTACCTAAATGTAACTAGCATGTTTGAGCAAGTACATTTCTGCCCAACGCTTCGGGGAGTACCGGCGTGATGTTAAATCATGAAGTATTCTATCGTCTAGTTATAAACTGTCAGATGTTTTTGGCAATATATGCCACACACCTAAAGGCAAAGGTTTTCCGACTCTAAAGAGTTAAAAACAGAGTCCATTCATACCAGAAGCCAGACATTCATTATTTCATTACATCACGACATTAAAAATATTTTAAACTATTGGGCAGTGGGTCATCTTAGGGTAATAGTCTTATTATTTATGCAAATAACATAACATCACGCCTGTGTATTTAATAATACCATATTTGCATCGATCGGACACACATCCAGACTCTTTGCAAGACCCGGAAATCGAACTCCGGACCTTATGCTCTGCAGACGCACTTGCGACCACTTGATCAACAAGTCAATCAATCGAAGCTTTTAAAGATTTTTTGTAAAGAATTTTTTTAATATTAATTTATTTATTAAACTCAATTTAAAATACTCAAAAACCATACTTACTAGCACTAAACAAACAAAACATATCAAAACACGAACTATCACAGTTCAATAAAAATACAAAAAAAAACTTATCAGTCGACGCGTTTACGTAAAAACTTTCGTAAAAAAAACCGAAAGCGCGCAACGCGACCGCTTCGCTCGGCTTCTGGATGCAAACTGACAATATTGTTGCATTTATTATATTTTTTTCCGACTACCTACAGGTCGTCTAGACGGAGAGGGGCGGGGGGTGCAGGGTGTGTATTTGATCAGTACATGCACTTTTGGAAAAGATTCGCGTTCAATCAACGGGAACAAAGAACGGTCAAACACCTTTTGTGATTCAGATGAAATGGTACAGTTGTGAGCACTAACATGTACACATTAGAATATTGTTAGATGTGCCAGCGACGAGGACTAACTTACTTAAGTTTGCTCCTATGTCACGAGCCGCGCGTGTTATTAATATTATAATGGTATCGGAGGATTTATTTGGTCAAAACCTGGCGAAATTTATTCAAAGGGCACAAATAGTTATTGAAAATGGGGTGCAACTATGAGCTTTGTCATGTTTTACGGATTTTTCTGTAGTATAATTTAATTTTACATTTTTGTTTTATGTTGTGTCTTATAGCATCGTATTGGATGTATTGTCTGTAATGTTGCTATAACTAGTGGTAAATAAATAAATAAATAATAAATTTTTTGTTTTTTTTTTCTATTATAGGTAGGTAATATAATTTCATTTAAAAAAACCACCTTCCAATATCACACACTGGTCGAAGATAATTTAAGTACAATCGACACACAATAAAATATTTCTTTATTTATGTTTATACCTGAAAATAAATTATTTCTAGTCTATTCTATTCTAATGTTTTCGCCATTACGCAAATCTGGCAGGGCTTAAAATAAATATAACAATGGATTTTCATAATCTTTGGTTGTCTTGACGAAAATCACTTGAATAAGTTGATTAGTGTTTACATATAAGTGCAGGCGATTGTACTATTTCAAAAGTACCTACTTATTTTTTTTATTAGTAAATATTTAATTTAATATTTTATAGTTGAACAACGAACTTATATTATACATTTTTAAGCTGGCTTAGCGCAAATACCTACATACGGCAAAACACAGAACCACCTCCTTTTTTTTGAATTTGGTTAAAAATAACCACGAATGAATTGTAAATAAGAAGCCGGCAAAATAAGCTTTATCAGTATTTCCATTGTTAAGTAATAACGGTTAACTCACGAGAGCCAATGTAACTGCAGGTTACGAGTTTAAATGTAAGAAAAACTGGTTATTTTAACTTGCAACTGAAGGTGTGAACGACTTGCCTGCCGAGGCAGCGGGTTGTTCGTAAGATATACCACTGCCTCGGACACAAAGGGAAGGAACATGGTTTTCAGTCAGTAGAAGTCTGACACTCCCTACCGCTTTCCCACCCTACAAAATTAAAAAAAGGTGTGATCGACTTTGGTACAGCACAATTAATGTAAGGCTGATAATGTATTCTCAGATCAGAAAACTTTTTAACTATCACGACACCCGATATCAATTGCATCTCAGATGTCTCATATTGGGGTTTCTCTAATATGACTTTCTCAATAGAATTCTAAACTTTGGAAATTTTGTTTATAGGATTTGTGACTTTGAATTTATTTTAAACATATAAGTGTCATCTATTTTTGTAATCTCTTTTCAAAACCTTACATTTTTTTGTTTTTTTTTTTATTTTAATGTAGCGTAGTGACACTCGCGCCATTAAGACGAATCTAACGTCGTACATTTTATTTAAATATCTTTATCCGTTTAGGAGTTATGAGGGAACAAAAAAACAGACATACATACACGCCAAACACATAACCCTCCTTTTGGGCTTCGCCGCAGTCGGGTAAAAACAAAGAAAAGAATGCTTTAGTGCCAAATGTTCTTCAGCGCAGCACAGTCATCATCTGACCAGCCCTTTCCCAACTATATTGGGGTCGGCTTCCAGTCTAACCGGATGCAGCTGAATACCAGTACATGGAGCGACTGCCTATCTGACCTCCGCAATCTAGTAGTGGGTTATACGATACCTTTTGGTAAGACTTGTTGTGCGACTTTTGAGTTACGATTCGTTATTTTAGAAACAATAACAAGTCATTGAAGATAAGGTTACCTCTACTCTGATGCCTCATATACACACAAAAACCCACGCCTGTCTCAGGGTGTAGTCAGAAACCACATGAAAAGTAATTTTAACCTCAAATCTTTAACTATTCTTCAGAACCTAAGGTCGAACTGGTCAAAGATTCTCAGCCGACATTTTACGACTTCAGAAACATTGCAGTCTCTACTTGAATTATTCAACAAAGAGGAGGGGTCTTTTAGTACTAAATTAAGTGTAACTATAAAAGCCAAAGGTCGAAGGACCTGTGTCACTTTCTATAATTGGGTTTACGTCGGGTCAGGATGCAGTTTAATGAGAAATTGATTGACATTGGTTTAATCACTATGGAAAAACTTCATGGTTGGAGTCTCCGGAGGGATTATGCATAGCTCATTACAGTCTTATTTCGCCGATTATACACTTCTGGACACATCTATTGGCCCACCTTGTATTTTCAGTTTCGTTTGGTCCTAGCTAAAATTTTATATTAGGTCGAGCAAAAAGTTTTTATGCAGTTTTGAACCTGGCACATTCACAATTTCATTAAATAGTCTTTTTTTGAATTTCGAACACAGAATTTAAAGAAACAAAAGACAATTTGGAGCCTGTTTGTTGATATCAAACAATCGAATACTAAGAAAACTTGGTTTTATTGGTTTACTTGGATTTAATTCTTGAAAAAGTGATTGATATCTTTGGTTTTGCAACAAACATTACTTATTCTTAACATTAAGGTGAGGTTCTATCAATAATCTATGGATACTTCACCTGAAGTCGCCGCCCAAGCTGTGGCACTTATTCAGGCCGGACACAGCCAAAGAAACGTGAGTGCTCAACTTAATTTAAGTCGATCTGCGATCCGAAATGTTTATCGGAGGTACCTAGAGACTGGGGGCTTTGTTCGTCGCCAAGGAAGGCCACGATCTCGGGTCACAACTGAAAGGCAGGATCGATTCATCGTGACGACCAGCTTGAGAAATCGTCACCTTACCTCCATTGAGCTACAAAACCAACTTCGCGACTTCCACGGAGTATCTGTGAGCGCTCGAACTGTTCGGAGAAGGTTAAAAGAACGCGATATGGTACCACACAAGCCAGCTAATGGGCCCAAACTAACGCGAGCCCACCGAACAGCGCGCCTTCATTTCGCACGCAGTCATTTAAATTGGACACAGCAAGATTGGAGCCGTGTACTCTTTTCTGATGAGTCTAAAATTGTGTTACATGGCAATGATGGAAGGAAGAAGGTCTACCGACGTAAGGGAGAGCGTTTCGCACAATGCTGCTTTGAAGAGAGGGTTGCTTATGGCGGTGGCTCATGGACTGTCTGGGGCGGTATATCCGCGAGCGGCAAAACTCAACTTGAGGTTGTTACAGGACCACGGCTGCCAACATTAAATGCTGAAAGGTACATTCGTGAGTGCTTAGAACCTCACGTGATACCATACGCGGACTATGTGGGCCCAAATTTCCTTTTTATGCATGATAATGCAAGAGCCCATGCGGCCGGCATCGTCAGGGAATATCTTCGGGATGTGAACATCAGCCAGCCAGAAGCCCAGACATGAACCCCATTGAGCACATGTGGGACGAGCTAAAAAGACGTGTTAGGGCTCGTCAGCCAGTTGCCCAGACGATGCAGGAGTTGAAAACTGCAATAGAAGAGGAATGGGAGATGATCCCTCAAAATTTCATAGAGCGGTTGATAAACTCTATGCCTAATCGTATGAGAGCTGTGGTAGATGCCCATGGAGGCAACACGCGTTATTAAATTGAACCTTTATTTGATAAAACATGTTTTTTATTCAATAATCAATTGCCTTTAACAAGGCGCATATCGGACTTATTAGGCGTAGCTCCATGTCGTATGGTATTCTGAATTCAAATTTAAAGCAATACGATCGAAAAAGATGGTAAAATGTATCAGGTTTAAAACTGCATCAACAGTTTTTGTTCAATCTAGCAATCATATTTCGGTAGGGGCCATCGAAACCTAAACTCTAAGGTGGGCCAATAGATGTGTCCAGAAGTGTAGTTAAATTATAAAAAGAGAAAAATAAAAACTTTTTAACAAAAAATAAAACCGACTTCAACACAAAATAGCACAAAAAGCACTGTGTTATATTTCTATTCCAACCCCTCTCGCAGGTCTGCTGGAAGAAATTTCTTTAGAAATAAGTAGTACCTTTGTGCTCTTCTATTTTTTATATATTTTCCTTTTTTTTGTATTTTGTGTGTACATAAATAAATAAAAAAGTAAAAAATAAACTTTAGAACAAAAATCAGCTTCTGAAGTTGTTCGATTGATTTTTTTCTCAAACTGATTTTTGTCGGGGTGATCCCCGACAAGAAAACACCTTTTCGAAGTCGGTTAAAATGTCCATGTGATACTAAAATACTAATACTACGCTGTGCAAATGAGCTTTTGGCACTAGTGCATTGTTTTCTTTGTGTGTTTCAGTATTTTTTTACTTTTTCTTTGTGTGTTTACATCTCGGCAGAAAATGAAATGATTTAATTATGATTTTGTAAGGCTTCACTTATTTTCAAGCAAACAGAAATACGTAAAAATTATAATCCAATATTGTCACGTGGTTAACTCGATTGCGAACAGTGAGTGCGTTCGAACCTTCGAACCCAGTCAGGGCATTACTTTGTGTAATATCACTACTGCTCTCAAAACGTCGTGAGGAAACTGGCATGTCCTAGAACCAAAAAATTCGAAGACATCCGCACTGGGCCCGCGTGGTGTATTACAGCCCATCCCTCTCCTAGAGAGGAGGCCTGAGTCCCTGCAGTGGGAACATTATAGGCTGATGATGATGAAGTCGCTGAACAGCAACATCGCTTTGGATAAACAATAACAGGCACAAGGGTCAAAGGTTAAGTCGTGCCTAGCCAAGGTTGATCCGTGCATGGGTGACCATCATGGCATACTGAATTTCCTGCGTGCCTCGGAAAGCACATTAAGCACGTTCCCAGCTGTCATTTAAAGATCATTGTCATTACGAATAGTCAGTGGCCCGCAAATCTGACACCGCAGTACTCAGAGATATTGAACGATTACTTAAGCCGTCACTTATAGTAAAGATTTGACATACTTTTGTATGACAAAACTGTCAACCCCCCCCCCCTACCAAAAAGGGTATCGTATTACACAGTGCACTGCTACTGAATAACTCCTGATAGAAAAACCCAATAACACTCATGTTCTTTCTTAGCCCTTTGTGTTCCGGGGCTGCGGTACTTATATCTTTCACACAGTCTCAACCCCGAGACTTTACCCGTCGTCTGGGAATAGAACTTACGACCTCATGCTCAGCAATCGTGCTAGCGACCACTACACCAACGAGGCAGGCTATAGCTTTAATCACTACATACAAAAAAAATGTAATGAAGCGGATTACATTTTTTTTTGTATGTAGTGATTAAAGCTGTCCTGTCTGTTCGTGATAAACTAAAAAACTACTGCACCGATTTTTATGCTGTTTTCACTAATGGATAGTGTGGTTGTCGAGGAAGGTTTTAGTATATTTTTTTTACGGCGACCACAAGAAAAGCGCCGAGACAATGAACCTCGACGAAGTCCCAGAGAAATGATTTGACTGTCTTGGATCGCGCAACGAAATTAATCAGAAAAGAATAGCGGAGGAGTAGGAAAAACAGAAATTTCCACTTCCTTCCATATCAGCAGGAGACAGAACAGAACAAGGCCAATAGGCACACAGGGACGTATACAACTGGGATAAGCCCAGTTGCCTAGCACCACGGATATTGTCGTCATTAATATTACTGGGTCCTTAGTTGTGAGCTGT
Source organism: Diarsia rubi (assembly GCA_932274075.1). Taxonomy (NCBI): domain Eukaryota; kingdom Metazoa; phylum Arthropoda; class Insecta; order Lepidoptera; family Noctuidae; genus Diarsia; species Diarsia rubi. The sequence continues at coordinate 1,131,966 of OW026440.1, read as the reverse complement.
TATATTTGATTCCAATAATAGGTATGACAAAAATGCTTGAACGCACGGAAATTTGTTCTAGTTTTAGTATAATAATTTGATCGACATCCACGCGGGCGCAGCCGCGGGCATCAGCTAGTAAAGAACATAAACGGGTGTCAACTTAAATTAGTACACCCGTTTGTTGTCTACTACTTTCACGTCACAATTCGACCGCTAGCGTCCTAAACCAAGTTCACGGTCGTGAGTCAGGTTCGTTCAGTTTTTTACATCAAAACTAATTGTGGGTTGTACCGCCAAACATATCCGTATGCCGCCCACACTGGTAAATATTAAGAAGAAATTACTCGGTACATTTCAACTGGAAATTAATATTATAAATAACAAAGCTTTTTTTCTTTGTTTCGGAGTGAAGTTTGGATGACCGACTTCGTTAGATTATAAGGGATCCGGAAATTGACACGTGTACCTAAAGCTGGCTTCCCACGGTGCGTGATTCTGCGGATCATCACGCACAGCCGGCGACCACGGACGGCAACACACACAGACAGTGCTCTTTAAACGGTGCGTGTCCTGAGCAAATCTTTTGATTAGCTTCATTTCAAAATTCCTTCAAAAACCTTTGAAGTTAACGCCTCGCGACGAACACCGGCGCACCGCCCCAGACGTCCAGCATGGCGATTGCGTATCTTTTAAACGTCAGTGGCTATCATATTGTCCATGGATTAACTGTCAAATTGGTTATGGTTTAGTACAAAATGGAACCATTTGACAGTTAATTGATGGACACTATATGATAGCCACTGTAATTTAAAAGATACGCAATAGCCCTGTTGTGCTACCACGGACGAGACCCTTTCCACGGTGTGTCGTGGGAGCTGGTCCGCGTCCGTCCGCAATATCACGGAACGTGAGAAGCTAGCTTTGAAAGCGACGCCGTTGACTGAAAAGTTGTCCGGTAATCGGCTGTCTTGCCCATACGAAGAAAACCATGACACACGATGCGGTGGATTGAGGAAAACGCCGTGAGGAAAGTTTTGAACGTGGAAGGGTATAAGATTAGAGGAAGACCAAAGAAACGATGGAGGGACTGTGTGAAGGATGATATGGCTAGGAAGGAGGTGACTACAGACATGACGAGAAATTGAGAAGTATGAAGAAGACATGCAGCATTGCTTATGGAGTTTCTTCCGTGCCGTGAAAAGCACGTTATGTGAAATGTGAAAAATCATATCGAAATCCGCTCAGCCCTAAGCGCGGAAAGGAAGTAGACATGGAAGGCACGAGTAAAAGGAATGTTTACTGACTAAAACGATGATGATTCTAATTAGTCCGTCTGTTAGATTATCGAAAATGATTGGAAACGTTTTTTTTGTTTTATCAAATCAATAAAAAAATACGAAGATAAAACGCGTCAAAGATTTGAGTGGGGGGTCGTGACGTCACTGACCGGTAAAAAGTGCCATACCAATTTCTTAGAATATGACGTCACACGATTTTTCAAAGCACTAGTCTTAATTAATCGTCTTCATTGTTGGTTTACGTGAAAAAAGAAAAAATACGTGTCCAATATTTTTTGGAAATCTATCTGACGGACTAATTAGATTTTTTTTTGTTAATGACCCTATTTTTGCATTTTTCCACAGACTTGTATTTGCAATATTCGTAACGTCAAAAAGTTACTAGGTATAGCCTATTTAATACACATCTAGTGGATCTTGTCATTGACTGTGTTTTTATTGTTTAATTACTTATTATTGTTTAATTACTTCAAATGAAACGTACTACGTTACAACAGCATGGGTTAGCTAACACAAAGACACAACACGAATGATTGATTCCAAAAAAATAACCATCAACATATACAACATTGAAAATCACATAAGAAAGACTTTTTCAAAAAAATAAAAACTATACCGGCCTTATTACAAAAGTGGTTAAACCTGGCTTTAACTTAGACTTGGTTTATCTCGCACGCCGTCTCACTTCGATAATATTCAAAAGAAAGTGACGGCATGCGAGATAAACCAAGTCTAAGTTAAACCCAGGTTTAACCACTTTTGTAATAAGGCCGGTCAAGTCTAAAATAACTTCACTGCTCAAAATCGGTGACTGTTTCATAAACTTTTTGCGACCGACTTTCGAAAATATAAAAGGGGTATCGTATTCCCGTCGGAGCTGCGGGTTGTGCGAAATAGATACCGCGGCCTCGACACAAAGGGCTAAGAAGGAATATGGGTGGTTTATAGTCAGTAGAAGTCTGACACTCCCTACCGCTCTGCCCAGAGTCATTTGATGATTTCCCGTTGATTTTTGCAAAAAGGATCATGAACCCAACTCCTAAACCGAATTCCATGAAATTTCTATTATTTGGAAAGGAATTGAGAACGTTTTATTTTTTTTAAGTCAGCTAAAAATTAAATAAAAAACTATCCGTCCTGCTACCCTCTTTACCAAACCCAAGCTTGACCTCACGGAAACTCAAATAAAGTCAAGGCGCGACGCAGAAACCAGGATCGGTTGACGGAGTCACCAACCGCTGCAAGGTCGCAGAGGGCAACGCACCTTGTGCCAATCCCCTGTACGAATTTATGCGCACGCGCACGCTATTATTAGTTTGGAGTTTCTTGTCCTGCGAGGGGTTTCGGTGGATTACCAGGTGGTGTGTGTGGAAGTGGTGGGGAGACTTTGGCTGACTTTTCGGAGTAGTCAGACAACCAGCCTATGTATTGTGTCGGTTCTGGAGGAGAGGTGGTTCCGGTTCTTTGACTAGAACACGACTCTAGAGGGAAATAGGTAGGTTTTGTTATATGAATGAATAAATGAAATGATAAATGAATGAAATGTACGAAAATATTGGGCCGATGCATTAGTATGACAAAAAAGCAGTATTCATACAAATACATAAACTCACACCCTTTTCCCACGGGGGTAAGCAGAAACTATAGATCGCCACCTAAACCACCATGTTTTTCCTACTCCTCCGCTGTTCTTTTCCTATTAATTTTGTTGCGGGATCCAAGACAGTTAAATCGTTTCTCTGGGACTTCGTCGAGCTTCATTCTCTCGGCGCTTTTCTTGTGGTCGCCACTGTTGATTCTGGCTTACAGGAGTTACAGTGGTTTGGGAATAGTGCGGCGGGCTTGTCCCAAATTTAGATAGCCACCTGCTACAATCCTTACGTACTTTTTTTGCCTCGTCCACATAAATACATCTGGTCATACACGTACGCCGATTACGAGGATAACGCACCTGGGTATGAGAAAGGTGCAATCTGCAGATTATGCTTACACCATTAGAAAAGGGCTGCCTATCCAGGAAGACGTAATCACCACAATCTACACCATAAATAGCACAGTTTTACGTCAAACCTATGACATATGCCACACGAGAGAACCCAGACAGAAATAACACATAAGTCAATTATGTAAAACAGATTATATAACCACGTCATTATTTAGACGACGACGCCGACTAAAGGTATTATGTAAGATAATGTTGAGCTGGGGAATTAACAAGAATGAAGGGTAAAAAGTTCTCATCATCATCATCATTACAGCCAAAAGACGTCCACTGCTGGACATAGGCCTCCCCAAGGTGTCGCCACATTGACCGGTCCCGTGCGTCTCCCATCCTGCAGGTCCTCGCAACATTCACTAGGTCATCGTGGGAGGCCATCCAACGCAATGTCTTACGGTTCGTGGTCAAAAGTTCTACCGAACATAAATCCAGAAAGGCTCGCGGGCCCCGGGACGGTGATTATGAATGGGCTAGCTCGCCGTCGTCCGTCTTGTAACGACAGGCCGTGTCGACGGTGCGAGACTCAGACCCGGTTTCTAACAAAGCGGAAACGGGAAAAGCGAAGAGGAGATTACAAAATCGACCAATCACAGGAAGGGCGACAGACCAGATGTAAATTTTAACTAATATGATGGCTGATTTTCGCATATCTGCTCTCGTCTCCGACCTCTCTGGTTCAGTGGAATACGGGCCTCAAAGAGATGTTAGCATCATGGAAGGGGTTCGCAAGGGACGACGCCTGCTGGCGCTGCGGGACAGTTCGAAAGAGATACCGCGGCCCCGGAACTCAAAGGGCTAAGAAGGAACATGGGTGGTTTTTTGTCATTAGAAGTCTGTCACTCCCTTCCGCTTCGCCCACAGCGGGATGGTTTATTTCATGATTTCCTTATCTTCTATTGAGAAATCCATAAATAGTAAACTCGACCATTGCGTTGACACCTAAACACAGACAGACAATATGATCTAGTAGCACGTCATCCACATTCTAGATGACTGTTAGTAAACAGCGACGTTCCACACAAAGAATGTGTGCGTACGCGTTGAAAAGGGGGGGAATAGAAACGCAGGGTGAATCGAGTCCGTTCGGGGCTGCGGGTTGTTTGAAAAAGATACCGGGGTCTCGACACAAAGGACTAGGGGTTCATTTACGGAGACGCGGGGCGTCTCGCGGCGCGTTGTGCGTTTTTAATTCAAGCACATGGCGATGTATAGTAACGGTAACAATTTCAAACGACGATTTTAAAAGAAGCGATTTTTCGCTCGTTAGTTTAAAATGCAGCGTTCGTTGCGGTGGACCCGCCTCTCAGTAAATGAATAAATAGTACGCGACGAGCTTTCTGCACACGACGCCCCGCGCCTCCGTAAACGAGCCCTAAGAAGGAACATGGGTGGTTTTTAGTCAGTAGAAGTCTGACACTCCCTACCACCCTGCCCAGAGCGGGAGGAGTAATTCCATGATTACCGAGCTTCAAAAAAGGGGTGAATTGATTTCTGATGGAAAAATTCAATAACATTCTGCCCGCCTTAGGATTTGAATCAAGGACAGCTGTCGCGCTAAACTAGACTAGACCAAAAAACTAGGAAGAAAAATAATTATGTGCATTCAAGTCCAATTTCATGAAAATCAGGTGACATCTCTATGCAACAGCCTAGAACAGGAAAACCTCTACAAATACAACAAAATACAGTCACGCTTGCCGAAACACGTTTTTTTTTTATCTTACAAAAAACCATAGCAACATCATTTTCTGAAGGTTATGTTGCAAAAAACACATACAAAGGCGGACCAGTGTATTTGATCCATGTGCTCAAAGTTTTCAAATAGGCCTACATCATCATCATCATCATCATCATCAGTCTATAATGTTCCCACTGCAAGGACTCAGGCCTCCTCTCTAGGAGAGGGATGGGGTATTATAATCCACCACGCGGGCCCAGTGCGGATTGGTAGATGTCACATTTTCTTTGTTTTTTTTGGTTCTAAGATATGCCGGTTTCTTCAAGATGTTTTCCTTCACCGTTTTGAGAGCAGTGGTGTTGAAATAAACTACACAAAGTAATGCGCCTGCCTGCGTTCGGACCCACGACTCACTGTTCGTAAGTCGCCACCACTGGGCCACCACTGGTCTACCTGAGCCTACATGAGCACTTATAAATCGTCGACAAAAGGTGGACGGTTCCGGTTTTCTATGGAGAAAAAAGGGAATAAAAACTCCATGGTTACTCTTTTTATAATGGTTTGGTTTAAAAATATTTTTACGTTACAGCATTAGTACTTAGGGAGACATAACTTAATACATAAACTCAAGCCAATTTTCCCTGGGGATAGACACCACAGAACACCTGCTACGATCCTTAACATAAAGTGTGTTAATGTACCCTTAACGCAAACGAAGGGCACTTGTTCTCCCCACCACTGCGATCATTTTTTGGTTCTAGACCATACCTGGGAACCTCTTAGTTACGGAGATATTGCGGGTCAAAATTCCAAATGTTGCACAGCTGTTTTTGTAAATAGTAGTTTTTCAGGTAATAACTTTACTAAAATGACCTCTATGACCCGTTTACTATTCAAAACATCCACTAGCACAATGTTTTAATAGTGCTACATTGAGTTTTACCATAAAATTAATGTGATTTTTGACCCCAAAAAGAAAAGTCGTTTCCCAGCAAAAATATTTGCGTAGAGGTACTTAGTTTGATGTCCTACAGAATGCTTGGTTGACGTATGTGTTAAGGGTTGATTTACACCCTGTATACTACTTATGCTTTGACCACATTCATACATCTGGTCTTACTCGCACGCCGGTCGCGAGAAGTAGGTACGTACGCACCTGGACCTTTCTGAAGAACCTCACTATTAATAATAGTATGTCTTTCTAGGCCCCGCCTCCCAGCGTAGCCACTGACATCTCATACTAACTGCCGCACTCAGAGAACTTTAATGATTACTTAAGCCGCCACTTAGTAAAATATAACATAATTTTGTATGACTAACTGCGGTACTCAGAGATATTTAATGATTACTTAAGGCGTCAATTAGTATAGATTTGACATGTGATGGCTTAAGTAATCATTAAAGCTTTCTGAGTGCGGCAGTAAACTGTCAAAACCATTACTAAGTGATGGCCTAAGTAATCATTAAACCTCTCTGAGTGCGGCAGTTAGGTATACAATGTAACCATATATTTAAATTTCAAGTTCGCCATAACACCGTATATCAAGAACCACTGGCCACTCTTGATTAGGACGTTCGCCCGGTCATTTTAGTAAAAAATGACGGAGTTGCGTCATCGCCAACTTTTAAACTATAAATAATATTCACTGCATTGATCTATGTAGCTGTCGAGAGAGATTTATAATTTAAAAGTTTCGTAACTGACAGACAAATTGATTGCCTAGACCACAGAAGATTCATTATCCTCCTGCCTAGCCTATACCCAACCACATATATTGGGGTCGGCTTCCAGTCTAACTGGATGCAGCTGAATACCAGTATTTTACATGGAGCGACTGCCTATCTGACCTCCACAACCCAGTTAATACTGTGTAATATAATATCCTTTGGTGAGACTGGTTGTCAGACTTTCAGGCCAAAGAATCTTAACGACTATCAAATATCTATAATTGACAGCCGGGACCAACGGCTTAACGTGCTTTCAGAGGTACGGAGGAAACTCGGTTTGTATTGGGTGGTCAACAATCTTCAGACCAACCTAGGCAAACGCGGCTTAACCTACAGGTGAATCCGAGCGGCTGTTATTGTCTTTGACGGCACGGTTGATGCAGTGCCTGAGAGATTGGACTGCTGCGCTGCGTGTCGCGGGTTCGATACCTACTACAGATAGTTGTTTCGGGTCTGGGTGTGTTTGTGTGTGTGATTTTAAATGTTTGTAAACGCACCCACGATACAGGAGAAATTCCTAGTGTAAGGTAACGTTTAAAAAAAAAATGTCTGTCCACGAGAACGTGATGCAAATACTGAGGAGATAACCGATTCAATTCCCAATGGCTCATGACGCACCTGGCGCGTCACATCGAAATTACTTCAAAACAGTTTTTTTTTATTAGATCTACGATAACGGTGAAATACGCATAAAACATCACAGGGGGTCAAAGACGCTCTAGGTGCGTCACCCTCGCTGCAGGCCCATGACGCGCTTGGCGCGTCATCGTCCAGTATTCGGGGCCTACCCAAGGATGCATAAAAATTATAGTGGCAATGAGTCGGTTAACCGACTAATACCAGGTTTCTTTACCTCCAAAATAACCGTGGAAGTTATCACCAGTCAAATCTAATTAAAATAATAGACGAACCAAAAGCTAGGCAGTTAAATGATCGATACAAGAATACTAGGAAGTCAGAAACTAGCTTGCCACATTATATTGTAGGCTTAAAGTGATAATCAATACACGAGCAGTCTTATGACATGCAGTAGTTCGTGTACAATGCCGTTCATATATTATATTGATGACAATGCAGGCAGAATAGTTCTGCTTTGGTCAGGGCAGGGCATTCAAGACACGAGAATAATGTCATATTGTTTTATGAGGCTTAGTAATAACTGCCACTCCGGTCTTCAAAGTAACCTGCCTTGTCCTAGGTTGGTCCGTAAATGGGTGAGCACACATTACATAGGTACCGAGTTTCCTCCGTGCCTCGGAAGGCATGTGAAGCCGTTGGTACCGGCTGTCATAAAGGGTGTAAAAGTACCCTTAACGCAAACAAAAGGCTCTTGTTCTCCCCACCACTGCGATATTTTTTTTTCTAGACCATACCTGAGAACCCCCTTGTTACGGAGATATTGGGGGTCCAAGTTCTAAACTTTTCACAGCTGTTTTTGAAAATAATAGTTTTTCAGGTGAAAACTTTACGTAAATTACCTTCATGTCCCGTTTACTATTCAAAGCACCCACTAGCACAATGTTTTAAGAGTGCTACATTGAGTTTTACCGTAAAATGAGATTTTTGACCCCAAAAAAAGTCGTTTCACAGCAAAATTTTTGCGTAGGGGGACTTAGTTTGATGTACCGAATGCTTGGTTGACGGCTGTGTGAATGGTTAATTTACACCTTATCTATACATCTCTTACAACCACAAGAGGTACTGCTGAGGCAGTCAGTGACCTGAAAGTCAGTGACCTAAAGGCTGCAGGTAAAATTGTATTGAGCTGCATCCAGTTAGACTAGAAGCCATCTCAAGACAGTTGGCAAAGGCACTGGACCCACGTGGTGAACTATACAGTTTTAGCCCACTCCCCAGAATGAGCAGCAAATAGGTTTGAACAGGTCAGTTTTTTAAAACTAGATGGAGCCGATAGGTACGAAAGTACCTATCCGAAACAAACTCAGACTTCATAGTCTCTTTTAAGGTTCAGACATAGTCTTGGTATACCCACATGAAGAAACCACCACACAGATTTGAGTCGACCCGTCCAGTCAGTGCAAGCATTTGTCAGTTATAGTGGAGCTCGACGTATAACTCAAGGAGCTCAACGTCACGACGAACAATACCAAAGAAAGGACATTTGGTTGGGTCGCTTATTACTTAAACTGCCAGACAATCGTTAGAACTAAAGAAGATTTTACAGCAAGATGGATGATAACGGACGCACAGAACCGGGAAGTGTGTCAGAAAAAAGGGGAGGCCTATATCCAGCTGTGGGTGGTTCCGAGCTGATATGATGATGATTCAGGAAGATGGTAGGTACCCAGGCAAACCGGACTTGCACTATTGTTTTCTGACAAAAAAAAGCTGTTTGGTCTGCCAGCTAGATTACCGAAAAATATTGCATACGTGTTTTTTGTTTTATTAAATTAATAAAAAATGACGAAGATAAAACGCGTCAAAGATCATGATTAGGGATTTTTGACGTCACTAGCCGGTAAAAATGTACTGCAATATGACGTCATACGAGTTTTCGAAAGACTGTATGGTCTTCATTTTTTATTTACGTGAAAAAAACATAACTACAGACGAATTGAGAACCTCCTCCTTTTTGAAAGTCGGTTAAAAAAATATGTGTCCAATACTTTTTGGAAATCTATCTGACGGTCTAATTAGATTTTTTTAGTCTGATCCCCTATTTTGCTTCACTCCACCTGGATGCTATTTTTACATACACATTTGAATAAAATCCAGAAATAAAAACATGAAACCTATTGCAAAAGACGTCGCTAAAGTGAAATTCACGATGCAGAGTTGAAAAAACTGCGCACGGGTTCACAGACCCCCGTAGGGCTGTGACATGTGCAGTTCGAATTACGGTAGGGATGCGCCGCCATCGATAAATGTGCTCGTGAATTATCGATGATTGCTGTTAGTACCGGTTTTTAGTTTTATAGTCCTTTTGTTAATTTGTTGGAGACTTACTTTGTATGCGATCAAGTTTTGTAATTTAAAAGACATGTGTTGCTAGGGATTTTTTTATTTCATTTTGACGTTTTACGTACTGATTTTGAGCATAATTTTAATAAATTATCTTTGCTTTGGTGGCTGACAGTTAAATTTATTTTTTAATATACTTACGGAGTTTTGTTGCCATTGGCAACCTAGTTTTTAAATAGACTCCAAACCCAGGTCGATCCTGCTGAGGTGGAGATTCACTAATGACTCTGCCCTCCAGTAAATGTGGTGCTGTTCCACAAACGATGAGGCACTTAATATCATGTTGTACATGCCCTGTTGGCTGTTCAGTACAGGAACTGATGGACGCTACCGAAAGCGCCAAACTAGTAGCTCAGTTCTGGGCTGACACGATAATTTAGATTGCCATTGACACGGTAAGAAAAGAATATTATGGATAAATTCGTAACTAGCATGATCCATAGTGTTTGATATTTATAAACCATGTACCGTACACTATGAAAATAATAGCAACGTTGCATTGTTATTACATCACCTTCATAATAATAATGATTGATTTATGACGCATTTACTATGATAATAGTATTTCTATGATGAAATAAGTGTCTACATTGGTACAGGGATCTTTTGGCGATTCAGTGTCGTTGTCGACACCATGTTTTTTGAGCAATTCTAGACTTTTTGCTATTTTCATCACCTTTACAACTGTAAGATTTTCTTCCTGTAAGAGTCTTTATTTTATGTGTGTGCTAATCATGCCTATTACGAGCATGTCATAATGGACTAAGACTGGAGATTGACATAACATACTTAGTACTTTCATGTAAGCCTAAAAGCTTGGGTTTACCCTGGCGAAGCGGCAGGGTCAGAAAGAGATGGTGTAACGAGCTGGACTCTTTTCAAAAGGATTAAACAGTCAAACACAGAGTTAAATGGAAGAGGGAAGAGAGACGTTTTCCCTGCAGTGGGACACATTATTATATTATTATTATAGCTAGCTCATATTGTCCCACTGCAGGGCAAAGGCCTATAATAATAAAAATGATGAAGAGGAACCTACTGTTACTACTGGCGTTTTAAAAGGTTAATTTTATTTCGTTACTTGCTGTTGTCAGCGGCTTCACCCGTTACAACTCGAAATTTATCCCACGGGAAGATAAAATCGGGATTAAAACTATCCTATGTGTTAATCCAGGTTATAAACTATCTGTGTACCAAATTTAATCCAAATCCGTTCAATAGTTTTTACGTGAAGAAGTAACAAACATACACACTCACAAACTTTCGCCTTTATAATATTAGTGTGATCACAAACTAAAGTAACCACAATGACACAACCATTTTAGCCAAAAGGGCAACTCAATAATGTGTTGTAAAATACAGCATTTATATTTAGAGTTATTCGTAATATTGATTTGAATACAATAATGCCTACCTACGTATTCAAAGGGATTTTGACATTGAAGACTGACGTAGTGATATTTTATTCAATGAATTACCAATTTCCTGACTTATTTTTTTATTTATTTTTTATTATGGTTACATGAAGGTAATAAGGATAAAGGAATTATCATCATCATTTCAGCCAAAAGACGTCCACTGCTGGACATAGGCACTTAAAATAAAAACCTACGGTCAGCAGTGAGTGGATAGTAATCGATAGTAAAAAAAAAGTAGTTATAAAACTAAAAAATCCGACTGAAAAAACTGAAAAGCAAACAACAAGCACATTTTAAATTTAACCAAACTTGGAAGCAGGCGGGGTCCATTCTAATTTAATTTCATTTAATATTCAAATGAACCCCGCCTGCTTCCAAGTTTCGTTTAATTTAAAATGTGCTTGTTGTTTGCTTTTCAGATTTTCAGATATGCAAAAAAAAACGGCATAAAAGTTCATGAACACGCTTTTAAACTAAAATACTTAGTAATTAAAGGTAAACACGTAGAAAAGTATTTGTATGACCACAATGAATACAATTCTAATTAATTCAACAAACTAGATTTTGCAATAAAAAGCATGTTAGCAGACACGATTTCATAAATTCTATACGCATGCTTAATAGAAAGCAATGTTTCCGTAATTCATCAACAGTAGTTGTGTAATAACAACTAATGACGACGGAATTACTATCTCCGATGAGAAAATAAGATAATAATAACATAGTTTAGAACTGAAGAAAAGCATCGTGAGGAAACCGGCATGTCTTAGAACCAAAAATTCGAAGATATGTGACATATGCCAACCCCCACTGGGCCCGCGTCGTGGATTATAGCCCATCTCTCTCCTAGAGAGAGGCCTGAGTCCCTGCAGTGGCAACATTATAGGCTGATGATGATGATGATTAGGACTGTCGTAATGCATCATCAATAATCATCATTCTCATGCCATTATCCCAATTTGGATTCAGCGCAGCATGTCTACTCCTTCCATATACTTCTCTATTTCTCGTCATGTCAGCAGTCACCTCCTTTCTAGCCATATCATCCTCCATCTATCGTGTATTTGGCCTTCCTCTACTCTAATACTCAGCACTAAGAAGCCTTTATTCCAGGCTAAGATCGACCACATGTGCCATTTTCATATCAAGAGTCAGGACAAACAGAAACATCAGACTCAACAATGAATCAACATTCCACCAATCAGGCCGGAAGCAACGTCACGAAACGAAAGAATTCCTTTAACAATACACTCGTCATTCATTAAGCATCCGTGATAATATTGACTTATCTCCTATTACTCATTTTCCTTCCTGGATTTGGGACTTTTGGCAGTGTTAGAATGAGTCACTGTGATCCAGCACAGGAATTAATGGACGCTACTGAAAGTGCCAAACACTTCGACAAATGTTGGGCCGACTCAATTTGAATTGTCATAGACACGTTAAGAAGAAGTAATATTATTGTCTGCCTAAACATTTTCCAACTATTTTGGGATAGAATTTCAGTCTAATCGGATGTAGCTAAAATACCAATAATTTTGCCTGGCTCTGCCTCTTAGTAAAACGATTTTTTCTGTGTCTTTCGTCATTCGGAAGTCTCATTTTAAGTAAGTATTCGGATTAAAAAGCTCACAGAAGTGCATAAGCCGCATTTTATAGCAAGATTATCATACAAATGAGATAGTTTTCCTTGAAACAAACGGTCCGTGGCAATTCTGTTGTAGGTTCCTCTTTGTTTCATACTTCATGACTTGGAATGAGACAGACTCATACACACATAAAGGTTTGCAAAATGTTCAGGACTGCAAGAACTCTTTGCATGTTGCTATGTTGGTGAGAGTTTTGAGGATAGAATCGTTCGTTCATCACCACGCCTGCGTGCTCAGTTGTGAAAAATTATGAAGGTAAAATCAAATCAAATCAAAATCAAAATCAAAATATTTTTTATTTCACATAGGCCTACATGGGCACTTATAAAACGTCGGTAAAAAGGGGCACGGTTCGGTGCATTAGTCGATTCCTAAGGAGAAGAACCGGCAAGAAACTCCAAAGGTTACTCTTTTAATCTTTTAAAATCGTTTGGGTTAACAATAAGGTATAATACACACATGAAGACCATGCAGATTAATACTTTTAACACCTAAAATAAGCGATTGGATAAATTAAAGAATGAGCACATAAGAGGAAGTCTGAATGTGGAGGCAAGCCCGCCACACTATTCCTAAACCACTGTTACTCCTGTAAGCCAGAATCAACAGTGGCGACCACAAGAAAAGCGCCGAAAAAATGAAGCCCGACGAAGTCCCAGAGAAACGATTTAACTGTCTTGGATCCCGCAACGAAATTAATAAGAAAATGAGAATATGGAGACAGTGATTGAAAAGTGGTGTGGTAATCGGAACGGAGGAAATGATACTGTTAGCCTGTATCTTTCTACTGCCAGTCCAATGTGGGCCACTGGTCGATAGTCTTGTACAGATCATACGCCATCTTCTACGAGACCCCTGTATCAATTATCAGCCATGTCTTTAAAACTTTTGGTTTTTAAACAAAACACTTTAAAAACCATATTCATGAAATAACCACCTGAATATCCAAGGTTCATGACCCAGGTCTCCTGTCTGCATTAAAAAACAAAACACTGTGTCGTTTAAGGCTGGGTGCAATATGGTGCGTTCCATGTATGGTGCATTACGTGACGGTATGCCAAAGGAAAGGACACCAGGTTCAAGGTAGTCTAAAGGGCAGAGTTTTTGAACAGACGAAGGAAATATCTGTGAGGTGTATAAAAAACCTTGAACGACCTTTAGAAGTGGGAATGCCGAGGGCATTTAGACAGGCAAACGCTATTTAGTGGGTTTAGCTTCAAGCTTTCTTGCATCCGATGTACGATGTTCCCCTTAAAGAAGTCTATCATCATCTGCCAAGCTTTTTACTATCAACGTTAGGGTTGGCTTCCAGTCTTACCGGATTCAGCTGAATGTATTTTCACAAAGAGCGATAGCCAATGTCACCTCCACAATCCTGTTAGTAATTGGTAATGCGATACCCGCGATAAGCTAGTAAGAATTTGAGTTTCCGGCCACTTAACGACAGAAAGGGCTCCTAATGACAGCCGGGAGCCCGGGATGAACGGTTTAACGTGCTTTCCGAAGTCCTATTACATGGGATTTCAAACATACTAGCTGATGCCCGTGGCTTCGCCCGCGTGGATGTCGGTCAAATTTTATACTTAAACCTACCACGAGAACCACTCTTTCCATTGGTGAAAACAGCATGAAAATCGGTACAATAGCTTTTGAGTTTATCGCGAACACACTGGCAGACAGACGCGGCAGAGGACTTTATTTTATGTTAGTGATAGTGTGGGGTGTACTAATATTAGGTAGGTACAGCTCAACGTAAAAAAGTACAAATGTACAATTTGCAAAAGTGTTTTTTCTTTTGATTTGAGGTAACGGATTATTTTAAGTGATGGCCTAAGTAATCATTAAAGCTCTCTGAGGGCGGCAGTTAGGTATACAATGTAACCATATATTTAAATTTCAAGTTCGCCATAACACCGTATATCAAGAACCACTGGCCCTCTTGATTAGGACGTTCGCCCGGTCATTTTAGTAAAAAATGACGGAGTTGCGTCATCGCCAACTTTTGAACTATAAATAATATTCACTGCATTGATCTATGTAGCTGTCGAGAGAGATTTATAATTTAAAAGTTTCGTAACTGACAGACAAATTGATTGCCTAGACCACAGAAGATTCATTATCCTCCTGCCTAGCCTATACCCAACCACATAATATGTTGGGGTCGGCTTCCAGTCTAACTGGATGCACCTGAATACCAGTATTTCCTAGCCTATCTGATCTCCACAACCCAGTTAATACTGTGTAATATAATATCCTTTGGTGAGACTGGTTGTCAGACTTTCAGGCCAAAGACTCTTAACGACTATCAAATATCTACAATTGACAGAAGGGACCAACGGCTTAACGTGCTTTCAGAGGTACGGAGGAAACTCGGTTTGTATTGAGTGGTCAACAATCTACAGACCAACCTAGGCAAACGCGGCTTAACCTGCAGGTGGATCCGAGCGGCTGTTATTGTCTTTGACGGCACGGTTGATGCAGTGCCTGAGAGATTGGACTGCTGCGCTGCGTGTCGCGGGTTCGATACTACAGATAGTTGTTTCGGGTCTGGGTGTGTTTGTGTGTGTGATTTTAAATGTTTGTAAACGCACCCACGATACAGGAGAAATTCCTAGTGTAAGGTAACGTTTATAAAAAAATGTCTGTACACGAGAACGTGATGCAAATACTGAGGAGATAACCGATTCAATTCCCAATGGCTCATGACGCACCTGGCGCGTCACATCGAAATTACTTCAAAACAGTTTTTTTTTATTAGATCTACGATAACGGTGAAATACGCATAAAACATCACAGGGGGTCAAAGACGCTCTAGGTGCGTCACCCTCGCTGCAGGCCCATGACGCGCTTGGCGCGTCATCGTCCAGTATTCGGGGCCTACCCAAGGATGCATAAAAATTATAGTGGCAATGAGTCGGTTAACCGACTAATACCAGGTTTCTTTACCTCCAAAATAACCGTGGAAGTTATCACCAGTCAAATCTAATTAAAATAATAGACGAACCAAAAGCTAGGCAGTTAAATGATCGATACAAGAATACTAGGAAGTCAGAAACTAGCTTGCCACATTATATTGTAGGCTTAAAGTGATAATCAATACACGAGCAGTCTTATGACATGCAGTAGTTCGTGTACAATGCCGTTCATATATTATATTGATGACAATGCAGGCAGAATAGTTCTGCTTTGGTCAGGGCAGGGCATTCAAGACACGAGAATAATGTCATATTGTTTTATGAGGCTTAGTAATAACTGCCACTCCGGTCTTCAAAGTAACCTGCCTTGTCCTAGGTTGGTCCGTAAATGGGTGAGCACACATTACATAGGTACCGAGTTTCCTCCGTGCCTCGGAAGGCATGTGAAGCCGTTGGTACCGGCTGTCATAAAGGGTGTAAAAGTACCCTTAACGCAAACAAAAGGCTCTTGTTCTCCCCACCACTGCGATATTTTTTTTTCTAGACCATACCTGAGAACCCCCTTGTTACGGAGATATTGGGGGTCCAAGTTCTAAACTTTTCACAGCTGTTTTTGAAAATAATAGTTTTTCAGGTGAAAACTTTACGTAAATTACCTTCATGTCCCGTTTACTATTCAAAGCACCCACTAGCACAATGTTTTAAGAGTGCTACATTGAGTTTTACCGTAAAATGAGATTTTTGACCCCAAAAAAAGTCGTTTCACAGCAAAATTTTTGCGTAGGGGGACTTAGTTTGATGTACCGAATGCTTGGTTGACGGCTGTGTGAATGGTTAATTTACACCTTATCTATACATCTCTTACAACCACAAGAGGTACTGCTGAGGCAGTCAGTGACCTGAAAGTCAGTGACCTAAAGGCTGCAGGTAAAATTGTATTGAGCTGCATCCAGTTAGACTAGAAGCCATCTCAAGACAGTTGGCAAAGGCACTGGACCCACGTGGTGAAATATACAGTTTTAGCCCACTCCCCAGAATGAGCAGCAAATAGGTTTGAACAGGTCAGTTTTTTAAAACTAGATGGAGCCGATAGGTACGAAAGTACCTATCCGAAACAAACTCAGACTTCATAGTCTCTTTTAAGGTTCAGACATAGTCTTGGTATACCCACATGAAGAAACCACCACACAGATTTGAGTCGACCCGTCCAGTCAGTGCAAGCATTTGTCAGTTATAGTGGAGCTCGACGTATAACTCAAGGAGCTCAACGTCACGACGAACAATACCAAAGAATGGACATTTGGGTGGGTCGCATATAGTACTCAAACTGCCAGACAATCGTTAGAACTAAAGAATATTATACAGCAAGATGGATGATAACGGACGCACAGAGAACCGGGAAGTGTGTCAGAAAAAAGGGGAGGCCTATATCCAGCTGAGGGTGGTTCCGAGCTGATATGATGATGATTCAGGAAGATGGTAGGTAAACTGACTACCCAGGCAAACTGGATTTGTTTCCTGACAAAAAAAAAGCTATTTAGTCCGTCAGCTAGATTACCGAAAAAATATTGGATACGTTTTTTTTTGTTTTATTAAATTATTAAAAAATTACGAAGATAAAACGCGTCAAAGATCATGATTAGGGGTTTTTGACGTCACTAGCCGGTAAAAATGTACTGCAATATGACGTCATACGAGTTTTCGAAAGACTGTATGGTCTTCATTTTTTATTTACGTGAAAAAAACATAACTACAGACGAATTGAGAACCTCCTCCTTTTTGAAAGTTGGTTAAAAAATATGTGTCCAATACTTTTTGGAAATCTATCTGACGGTCTAATTAGATTTTTTTAGTCGGATCCCTATTTTGCTTCACTCCACCTGGATGCTATTTTTACATACACATTTGAATAAAATCCAGAAATAAAAACATGAAACCTATTGCAAAAGACGTCGCTAAAGTGAAATTCACGATGCAGAGTTGAAAAAACTGCGCACGGGTTCACAGACCCCCGTAGGGCTGTGACATGTGCAGTTCGAATTACGGTAGGGATGCGCCGCCATCGATAAATGTGCTCGTGAATTATCGATGATTGCGGTTAGTACCGGTTTTTAGTTTTATAGTCCTTTTGTTAATTTGTTGGAGACTTACTTTGTATGCGATCAAGTTTTGTAATTTAAAAGACATGTGTTGCTAGGGATTTTTTTATTTCATTTTGACGTTTTACGTACTGATTTTGAGCATAATTTTAATAAATTATCTTTGCTTTGGTGGCTGACAGTTAAATTTATTTTTTAATATACTTACGGAGTTTTGTTGCCATAGGCAACCTAGTTTTTAAATAGACTCCAAACCCAGGTCGATCCTGCTGAGGTGGAGATTCACTAATGACTCTGCCCTCCAGTAAATGTGGTGCTGTTCCACAAACGATGAGGCACTTAATATCATGTTGTACATGCCCTGTTGGCTGTTCAGTACAGGAACTGATGGACGCTACCGTAAGCGCCAAACTAGTAGCTCAGTTCTGGGCTGACACAATAATTTAGATTGCCATTGATACGGTAAGAAAAGAATATTATGGATAAATTCGTAACTAGCATGATCCATAGTGTTTGATATTTATAAACCATGTACCGTACACTATGAAAATAATAGCAACGTTGCATTGTTATTACATCACCTCCATAATAATAATGATTGATGTATGACGCATTTACTATGATAATAGTATTTCTATGATGAAATAAGTGTCTACATTGTTACAGGGATCTTTTGGCGATTCAGTGTCGTTGTCGACACCATGTTTTTTGAGCAATTCTAGACTTTTTGCTATTTTCATCACCTTTACAACTGTAAGATTTTCTTCCTGTAAGAGTCTTTATTTTATGTGTGTGCTAATCATGCCTATTACGAGCATGTCATAATGGACTAAGACTGGAGATTGACATAACATACTTTCATGAAAGCCTAAAAGCTTGGGTTTACCCTGGCGAAGCGGCAGGGTCAGAAAGAGATGGTGTAACGAGCTGGACTCTTTTCAAAAGGATTAAACAGTCAAACACAGAGTTAAATGGAAGAGGGAAGAGAGACGTTTTCCCTGCAGTGGGACACATTATTATATTATTATTATAGCTAGCTCATATTGTCCCACTGCAGGGCAAAGGCCTATAATAATAAAAATGATGAAGAGGAACCTACTGTTACTACTGGCGTTTTAAAAGGTTAATTTTATTTCGTTACTTGCTGTTGTCAGCGGCTTCACCCGTTACAACTCGAAATTTATCCCACGGGAAGATAAAATCGGGATTAAAACTATCCTATGTGTTAATCCAGGTTATAAACTATCTGTGTACCAAATTTTATCCAAATACGTTCAGTAGTTTTTACGTGAAGAAGTAACAAACATACACACTCACAAACTTTCGCCTTTATAATATTAGTGTGATCACAAACTAAAGTAACCACAATGACACAACCATTTTAGCCAAAAGGGCAACTCAATAATGTGTTGTAAAATACAGCATTTATATTTAGAGTTATTCGTAATATTGATTTGAATACAATAATGCCTTTTTGACATTGAAGACTGACGTAGTGATATTTTATTCAATGAATTACCAATTTCCTGACTTATTTTTTATTATGGTTACATGAAGGTAATAAGGATAAAGGAATTATCATCATCATTTCAGCCAAAAGACGTCCACTGCTGGACATAGGCACTTAAAATAAAAACCTACGGTCAGCAGTGAGTGGATAGTAATCGATAGTAAAAAAAAAGTAGTTATAAAACTAAAAAATCCGACTGAAAAAACTGAAAAGCAAACAACAAGCACATTTTAAATTTAACCAAACTTGGAAGCAGGCGGGGTCCATTCTAATTTAATTTCATTTAATATTCAAATGAACCCCGCCTGCTTCCAAGTTTCGTTTAATTTAAAATGTGCTTGTTGTTTGCTTTCAGTTTTTTCAGATATGCAAAAAAAAACGGCATAAAAGTTCATGAACACGCTTTTAAACTAAAATACTTAGTAATTAAAGGTAAACACGTAGAAAAGTATTTGTATGACCACAATGAATACAATTCTAATTAATTCAACAAACTAGATTTTGCAATAAAAAGCATGTTAGCAGACACGATTTCATAAATTCTATACGCATGCTTAATAGAAAGCAATGTTTCCGTAATTCATCAACAGTAGTTGTGTAATAACAACTAATGACGACGAAATTACTATCTCCGATGAGAAAATAAGATAATAATAACATAGTTTAGAACTGAAGAAAAGCATCGTGAGGAAACCGGCATGTCTTAGAACCAAAAATTCGAAGATATGTGACATCTGCCAACCCCCACTGGGCCCGCGTCGTGGATTATAGCCCATCCCTCTCCTAGAGAGGAGGCCTGAGTCCCTGCAGTGGGAACATTATAGGCTGATGATGATGATGATTAGGACTGTCGTAATGCATCATCAATAATCATCATTCTACATGCCATTATCCCAATTTGGAATAAGCGCAGCATGTCTACTCCTTCCATATACTTCTCTATTTCTCGTCATGTCAGCAGTCACCTCCTTTCTAGCCATATCATCCTCCATCCATCGTGTATTTGGCCTTCCTCTACTCTAATACTCAGCACTAAGAAGCCTTTATTCCAGGCTAACATCGACCACATGTGCCATTTTCATATCAAGAGTCAGGACAAACAGAAACATCAGACTCAACAATGAATCAACATTCCACCAGTCAGGCCGGAAGCAACGTCACGAAACGAAAGAATTCCTTTAACAATACACTCGTCATTTAAACCACTTCATTTAGCATCCGTGATAATATTGACTTATCATCTATTACTCATTTTCCTTCCTGGATTTGGGAATTTTGGCAGTGTTAGAATGAGTCACTGTGATCCAGCACAGGAATTAATGGACGCTACTGAAAGTGCCAAACTCTTCGACAAATGTTGGGCCGACTCAATTTGAATTGTCATAGACACGTTAAGAAGAAGTAATATTATTGTCTGCCTAAACATTTTCCAACTATTTTGGGATAGAATTTCAGTCTAATCGGATGTAGCTAAATACCAATAATTTTGCCTGGCTCTGCCTCTTAGTAAAACGATTTTTTCTGTTTCATTCGTCATTCGGAAGTCTCATTTTAAGTAAGTATTCGGATTAAAAAGCTCACAGAAGTGCATAAGCCGCATTTTATAGCAAGATTATCATACAAATGAGATACTTTTCCTTGAAACAAACGGTCCGTGGCAATTCTGTTGTAGGTTCCTCTTTGTTTCATACTTCATGACTTGGAATGAGACAGACTCATACACACATAAAGGTTTGCAAAATGTTCAGGACTGCAAGAACTCTTTGCATGTTGCTATGTTGGTGAGAGTTTTGAGGATAGAATCGTTCGTTCATCACCACACCTGCGTGCTCAGTTGTGAAGAATTATGAAGGTATACTTTTAACACCTAAAATAAGCGATTGGATAAATTAAAGAATGAGTACATAAGAGGAAGTCTGAATGTGGAGGCAAGCCCGCCACACTATTCCCAAACCACTGTAACTCCTGTAAGCCAGAATCAACAGTGGCGACCACAAGAAAAGCGCCGAAAAAATGAAGCCCGACGAAGTCCCAGAGAAACGATTTAACTGTCTTGGATCCCGCAACGAAATTAATCAGAAAATGAGAATGTGGAGGCAGTGATTGAAAAGTGGTGTGGTAATCGGAACGGAGGAAATGATACTGTTAGCCTGTATCTTTCTACTGCCCGTTCAATGTGGGCCACTGGTCGATAGTCTTGTACAGATCATACGCCATCTTCTACGAGACCCCTGTATCAATTATCAGCCATGTCTTTAAAACTTTTGGTTTTTAAACAAAACACTATTCATGAAATAACCACCTGAATATCCACGGTTCTTGACCCAGGTCTCCTGTCTGCATTAAAAAACAAAACACTGTGTCGTTTAAGGCTGGGTGCAATATGGTGCGTTCCATGTATGGTGCATTACTTGACGGTATGCCAAAGGAAAGGACACCAGGTTCAAGGTAGTCTAAAGGGCAGAGTTTTTGAACAGATGAAGAAAATATCTGCGAGGTGTAGAAAAAACCTTGAACGACCTTTAGAAGTGGGAATGCCGAGGGCATTTAGATAGGCAAACGCTATTTAGTGGGTTTAGCTTCAAGCTTTCTTGCATCCGATGTACGATGTTCCCCTTAAAGAAGTCTATCATCATCTGCCAAGCTTTTTCCTATCAACGTTAGGGTTGGCTTCCAGTCTTACCGGATTCAGCTGAATGTATTTTTACAAAGAGCGATAGCCAATGTGACCTCCACAACCCTGTTAGTAATTGGTAATGCGATACCCGCGATATGCTAGTAAGAATTTGAGTTTCCGGCCACTTAACGACAGAAAGGGCTCCTAATGACAGCCGGGAGCCCGGGATGAACGGTTTAACGTGCTTTCCGAAGTCCTATTACATGGGATTTCAAACATACTAGCTGATGCCCGTGGCTTCGCCCGCGTGGATGTCGGTCAAGTTTTATACTTAAACCTACCACGAGAACCACTCTTTCCATTGGTGAAAACAGCATGAAAATCGGTACAATAGCTTTTGAGTTTATCGCGAACAGACTGGCAGACAGACGCGGCAGAGGACTTTATTTTATGTTAGTGATAGTGTGGGGTGTACCAATATTAGGTAGGTACAGCTCAACGTAAAAAAGTACAAATGTACAATTTGCAAAAGTGTTTTTTCTTTTGATTTGAGGTAACGGATTATTTACTGTATTTTTGCGTAGCCTCAGGGTGTGACAGAGTTGAATCACTCGGTTTAATACAAATAACGAGTTTATTCACTCCTTTATGTTAATTTTTGTTCGGATTTAGTTTAGCACTGAGGGCAACCATATTATGATTAGTTGGTGTTTACAAGGCAGATGTGCGTGTAACGCCGGGATGGGACGCCCTAGAAAGACATATACAACCGGTGTGCACGCGTGTATGAACGTGGACCAGGAAAAAAGAGTAAGTATTGTACAGAGGTAAAGCTTGTTTAGGTGTTGGGTGTAATCTCCGGAAATACTGATCCGATTGCGAAAATTCTTTCACTTATGAGAAGCTAAATAATCCCAGTGTCCTAAAGCTATTTTACGAGCTTCCATGGGATAATTTTCGACTTGAAAGGTGGCATAAAAACTCTAAGACCAGGTTAGGCCGTATACAGAAAGAAAGCTGGTAGCCGGCGCCGATCTACCAGCGCTTATCGGCTCGGTAGATCGGCGTCGTACTCTACCGTGTTGTAGTTGTTCATTAATTTTAGATGGCGGGTGGCGCCAGCGCTGACCGGTGCGTGTCGAATATTTTCGTCGTCGACGTTCGGCGCTTATCGGCGCTTGTTCATATAAATGACTGCGCCGGTTACCTGCGCTTACAGGAACTGGTCCGTTCCTGTAAGCGCTGGTAGAACGCCGGCTACCAGCTTTCTTTGTGTATACGGCTTTTTTTTTTTTGGTGGGTGGAAAATCATCAAATAACCTCTTCCGCTCTTGGGCAGAGCGAAAGGGAGTGTCAGACTTGTACTGACTAAAAACCACCCATGTTCCATCTTAGCCCTATATGTCGAGGCCGCGGTAACTTGTGAACAACCCGCAGCCCCGACGGGCGTCGGCCCTTTCGGGCCCCTCCCATGTTGCTGACATCTCTTTGAGGCGCGCGTGGAACACGAACGCGCCGTTACGGCCTTAGGCACTAACCAAACGGTAAGCAGAGGGGTAGCGAAGTCGTGAGCAAAAGCAAGTAATGTATAGATAAGCATATTTCATTTTAAGCAGAAAAACGAAGCTGTATCTTAGTTGTATGATAAGTTTTCTCAAGTATCTCTTTCTAACATTAAGTGTGCCTAAAATAACTATGTGGACTTTGATACTGTTTTTATCAGAGACCTATCACGTTATTCAAAATGATTTGTTGCGTATCTTAATATTCATTATTTATATCAACACATTCCGTGTCTTATTGTATGCCTAATTCCTCAAAGTGTCGCGTAAAGTGTTATTGGATTTTGCCATCAAGAATTTCCCTGTAGCAATCACGGATTCTGGAGCCCGATAGATGGTAATAGGCTCGCCCAATTATATGGGGCTTTAACATGACTTCGCAAATCTAGGTGTAAATTAACCCTTCACACATACGTTAACCAAGCATTCTGTACATCAAACTAAGTACCCTTAAGCAAAAATTTTTGCGTACGACTTTTTTTATGGGGTCAAAAATCTCATTTTACGGTGAAACTCAATGTAGCACTCTTAAAACATTGTGCTAGTGGATGCTTTGAATAGTAAACGCGTCATGGAGGTAATTTCTTATAAACTGAAAAACAGGTGGGCAAAATTTGGAAGTTTGACCACGAATATCTCTGTTACTACTCCGGTTCCCAGGTATGGTTTAGAACAAAAAAAAAACGCAATGGTGGGGAGAACAAGTGCCGCATGCCGTTCGTTTGCGTTAAGGGTACTTTTGCACCCTTTATAAGGTGCACCTCGACCTAACCCTTCGAGAATTATTAAGTGTGATAACATTACATTTACTCACTGCCGTTTCCAATGGTGGTAGGCAGAAACAAAGCCACCTGCTACGATTTACATTATACTCTTTTCGCCTCGTCTACATTCATACATCTGGACATACACGTACGCTACGTATTATTTATCTCCTTAATCTACAATAATATTATGAAGAGGAAAGATTTGTATTTTTCTGTTTGTGTATGTTTGTAATGAATAAACTCAAAAACTACTGCGACGATACATTCACCCTGAGTAACATAGGCTTTTTATCCTTGTGTTGCCACGGGAACGGGAACTACGCGGGTGAAACCGCGTGACGTCCGCTAGTTAGAGATATTATGACGAAACTGATCATTAGTACTGCAAGGGACAGCAAAAGGGACAAAGATCTTTTGTTCTCAAGTGACTACCTACGTCTTACGCCCACATCGCGCCGTTTAATACCTACATTAACATCTATTTGCATTATTGTGTCCATCCTCTTAGGATACTTATCTGATAGTTAAATCGTCAGCTGGTAATTTTCCCACTGATTGAAAACTTTGTCGGTTGTCTGTGCGTTGTTGATCAGTGATTACAGATCATGTTTTCTAACATAATCTTTAGTCTTATTTATTAATTACCTACAAGTTTTGTTAATAAAGGCTTAGTATAGTAGACTGAAATGTTATTTTTGGACTGATGTTATATTTGTAATCTTATGATAGGCCCGTTGAGGCTGTTTCTCCGCAGATACAATAACAATTTACTGCTCCAAGGATTTCACCCCGTCAGATGCCACAAAATTGTCTTTTATTCATTAATGCAACAAATTGCACAGTTCTACTTTTCGCGGAATTACAACTATTACAAGTACCTAAGTAGGTACTAACTTTTACAAGCTCAACAATGTTCAAATTCAAACTCCAGGCATTATTTCAATAGACCATTACAGGCACTTTTGAATGTCAGAAAAAGAGGCTACAATAACAAGGCCTAGTAACAGTGAAAGTATTGTAGGTAGCTATTCTTATGTGTAGATTTTTATTGAGAAGAATGGGCAAGAAAATCCATGAACAATACTCAAAATATTGTAACAAAACCATGATTGTTGGTACCTAAAGGTTGGTAGTAATGTTCCTAACCAAGCACATACCTACAACATCATTAGTTCA
The DNA here is from genome assembly GCA_932274075.1 of Diarsia rubi. NCBI lineage: Eukaryota > Metazoa > Arthropoda > Insecta > Lepidoptera > Noctuidae > Diarsia > Diarsia rubi. The sequence continues at coordinate 1,106,586 of OW026440.1, read as the reverse complement.
TTACACGTGGAAGCAACTGACTTAAACAATTCCTATTCTCTTCCATTGAATATCTCAGTCTTTATAATTGCAAGAACATCAGGCTGATACACTATCTCGGATTTAAGAGGTGCCAATGTACTTTCTTTGCCTTGAATTTCAAAAGACAATCACCCAACTCCCGGTGTACTCGTATCAGTATGCATGTCAAACTATCTATTTATCGATATCGATACTTTTTGCATTATTTATTAGTATTTTATATGATGGAAGGAGAGGGAGACGAAGGCCAAAGTAAAGATGGAGGGATTGTGTGAGGAATGAAGCAAAGAGAACGGAGTGTGATGCCGTGACGTCAGACATGTAAGAATTGAAGAAGAAAATGTGTTGTTTTTTTTGTGTTGTTGTGTGTTGGGACCAGGACAAGATGATGATGATGACGATAGTATTTGATGACTGCGTATCTGACCTCTACAACACAGTTACTGAATTCGGAAAATCTAATTAAAAACTATTTAACTAGCAAGTATTCTTAAAAGAAAATACGTATTACGTAAACATTTTGCCAACATATTGATACTATTTATAGGACAACATCGTAGTTAAAAAAAATATCGATACTTTTTTACATCCCTAACTATTAGTAACTATCAAGTTGAAACCGCGTATATCAATAAATAAGTCATTAGTATTACAATTGTGCGTTTTGCGTTGCACAGATATCGTGTGGACTGTAGGACTGATTGATAAAAGAAAGTTATTAATAGATCATGTTAATTTACCCTTAGTAGGTATCTAGATTTGTGGAGAAGCTCTTGGTTTGTATTTCAAAGAAATACTATTAAGGCTAGCCCGTCGGGGCTGCGGGTTCCCCCCATCAGGGGATCGGGTTGTTCGAAAGAGATACCGCGGCCTCAACACAAAGGGCTAAGAAGGAACATGGGTGGTTTTTAGTCAGTAGAAATCTGACACTCCCTAGCTCCCTCCAAAAAAAAACTAAAAATGCTCCCGGAATTAATTTTTTTTGCAATTTGCAAGTCAGTGTCAGGTTGTTTGTTGATAAAAACATGATTAGTTGGCCCACTGACTACCTTAAACGACTGTCAGAGATAAAGATATTTAAAGGCCGCTAGCCGGGACCAACGGCTTAACGTGCTTTCTGACTCACGGTGGATACTCAGTAATGGGATATGAATGGGATGGTCTTAAGATCAACCGAAATCAATAGCCTACAACAAAGACAAATAAATTACTCTATTCCTCCGTCATCCACGAGAAGCCATCATGCACAAAGGTGACACAAGACACAATACATTAACATTATGCAAAATTTGACGTGCCCATAAACAGCAGAATTACTCAAGAATCGACAAAGTTGCGAGACGAAAACATGCCTTCTCCTCCACTGACCTCAGACCACGTGTGGGCTGATAAGCCGGTCTACTATCACCGGCTGCAACGGATAAGAAGCCGGATTAAGATTTGTGAAAGGAGAACGAAGGAAAGAGTATTGTATAGGCTGCTTTTAGCCCTCTCTCAGATGTGTTTGAGTTGGCTTCCAGTTAAATGGGATACCAGCGATTTTAACATGGAACGCAGCCTATTTGAAGCTGAAAGTCTTAAATCCAGTCTTAGGTCTTAGTTGCTGGGTTGTGAAGGTCAGATAGGCCGTTGCTTCATGTAAAATATTGGTACTCAGCTGCATCCGGTTAAACTGGAAACCGATCCCAACATTGTTTGGGAAAAAGACTAAGCAGATGATGATGATGTGGAAACCGACCTTTCGACCTTTTTTGTCCTTAGATGATGACTGCATATCTGACCTCCAGAACCAAGTTATTAGGTAACACGATACACGTTTTATGACATGTTGCCAAGCTTTCGAGTTTTAAATTCTTCTTCGGGATATCTTGAGTACTTTTAAATGATTGTGAGTTCCCGATATTTCGACACACCAGTCGGTCCAGTCGTTTAGTGTCGGGTTGCGCCATGACATTTTCTCATTGCATCATGCTGCGAAAAGCCAAAGTAAAGGGACAAAAGCCCTTAAAAATGACGTCACCTTCAACCAAACCTTTGGTTACCCTCACTAAACGTGGACCACCTTGAAACACTTTAAAGTAATAAGCTAAGCACCACTTACTTAAAGATAATTAAGGAAATTGTTAATTACTGTAGATAAGAATGTTTGGTCTGGCACAATCGGTAGTTATCAATAACAATAGTATCTGATAGTACTGGCACACTTCAGTGTCGGGTTTTTGGCTGATAAAGGATGGATGGAGTGGGTGAAGGATGACATGGCTAGAAAGGAGGTGACTGCTGAGATGACAAGAAACAGAGAAGTATGGAAGAAGAACCGAACACAAATAAATTGAGAGTATGGGCCTTTTTCTGGCTTTTCACGCTAGGGTCAGCTTCCAATCTAATCGGATGCACCTGAATACCAGAATTTACATGGAGCGACTGCCTATCCGACCTCCACAACCCAGTTAGTACTCGGCAATACGATACTCCTTAAAAAGTCTGGTTGTCAAACCTTCAGGTCACTGACTTCCCGTAACGAAAGTTAAAGATCTCCAAATGACAGCTGAGACCAACAGTTTAATGTGTTTTCGGAGGCATGGAGGGAACTCGGTTTGTACAGGGTAACCTAAGACCTAACTTGAAAATTGTTCCGAGAAACAAAAATCCAATATTAACCAGCTGTTATAATAGAGATGTTTTCGGACTAACAAGATATGTTTCTGTTTAGTCCGTCAGTTAGTTTAATCAAATTAATAAAAAAATACGAAAAATAAAACGTGTCAAATATAACGAACGTGTCGAATTTAACGTTTGAGTTGTTTGCCATTTTAATTCGTGTATCATTTATGGACTGTGTCTGAAATAAATAAATTATTATTATTATTATTATTAAATATAATGAGTGGGGGCGTGTGATTGTGACGTCGTTATCTGGAAAAAAAATGTACCAAACTGTGACGTCACACGACTTTTCGATGCACTGTATCGTCTTCCATTCATTGTTTACGTGAAAAAAGAAAAAATATGTGTCCAATTTTTTTGGAAATCTATCTGATGGACTAATTTGATTTTTATTCAGCTATGAGAGCGACTAGCTGTCACCATTATCAAAATTTGTATAAATAAAAGATCATTTTCTCAGAAGAGATACTGTTTCCTTTCATCCTAATAGAATATCTTCATTATCTAAACATCCCTTATTCACGAGAAAACAAGTATTTTCCGCCATAAAACTCCTTTGTTAGTCATCTTATTTCCTTTGTCTTAGAAACACGCCATTAACCTGAATACAACTGGCATTACAGCTTACTGTCTCGCTGGTCTAGTGGTCGTAAGTGCGACTGCTGTGCTTGAGGTCTTGTGTTCGATTCCCGAGTTGGGCAGTGTTATTGGACTTTTTAAATCGGGATTGTTTCAGTAGTAGTCATGGAGTCTGGATTTGTGCCCGTTGATGGCAATAGGGTCGCCTTCTATTACTTGAGACTTACATATAAATGGCGATATCCACATAACACCATTTGTATAAGTCTCAAGTACTACATGTAATACTCTTCTACCTACACCGTCAGGGATTTGTGGGATGGTGTACGGTACGGGATAGGCTTTAATTTACATCTGCGTTGTAATTACATGTGTCTCTTTTAGATTACAAATTTTCAATGACTTATTCTCCTAAAAGCAGTAATTGAAAAAGGTACTCTAATACTAGGGATGTGTAAAAAAAATATGATTCCTTTTAGTACGTCAGTTAGATTATCGAAAAAAATTGGATACTGTACGTGTTTTTTGTGTCAAATGACGAAGATAAATGACGTCACACGAGTTTTCGAAGCACTGTATCGTCTTCATTTTTGGTTTACATGCAAAAAGAATAAAAGGGGGGGGGGGGGGTTTAGAAATCTGACGGACTAACTAGTTTTTTTGTCATCTACCCTATTTTTAACAGTAGCAGCAAGTCAGGACTCGGCAAGAAAACTAAATTTTGACCCCGACAAGTATTACAATAACAAAGAATACATTTCCCCGAGTTCAGTCACAACTCCAATTCTACCAATTACAAATGGCGAATTGAATAAAAATGGTAACTAGTTTACCTTTGAACGAACTAAGCTACTCAGACAGCTGTTATTTAGAAAATGCCCACGCTATTTGTACATTAAGTATGCCACTTCCATATATTTTTCGCGAAACTAAGCCAAGGTGAACACTATACTAACTTGTCTGCTTTAGTGTGTATTAAATTTTAAACCGATTTTAAAATGACCAAAACCGAACCCATTTGTTGATTTTAGTTTTTAAATCTTCCGCTTTAGTACAATGGCAGAAGTGTAGGTATATGTTTTTTTAGTTTTTTTAAAGAGGTTTGTTTTTGCAAGTGATTACAATGAATAAGTTTATACACTATGAATGTTTCCTTTTGTTTAATTTAACAATTAATAATACTGATTGATAACCAAAACTGGCATGAAAGACAAATGTGTTTTGAAAGAAAACCGGTAAATACAGACAAAAATATGTCACTCATCGATAATTTCACCGTTACTTTTTCCGGTAAAGTGTGATTCACTACAATTATGGTTCGCAAAAGTAGGTCAGCCAGTAAAAGTGAATTGTGCTTTTATTTTTCTCGTTAATGGCATGGCTAGATTAAATACTTATTTAATTTTACGATGAGGGACTCGTTTACAGGCTGCTGTCGTCTAAAACATAGATACATGTTCATAGGCATTATCCCATCATTTACCTGACTATGTTGGGGTCGGCTTCCAGTCTTAACGGACGCTGCTGAATACCTACCATAGTATTTTACATGAAACGACTGCCTTTCTGACCTCCACAACGCCTACCTACTGGGTAATACGATATTCCTTGGTAAGACTGGTTGTTCGAATGACTACCTGTATCAACTGTCAAAGATCACCAACGGTTGAACGTGCTTTTCGAGGCACGAAGGAAACTCGGTATGTATTGGGTGGTCACCCATCCACGGACAAGGGGGGGATCTAGGTAAGCGGGGTTTAACCTGAAGATCGACCCGAGTGGCTGTTATTGGTTAGCCTCGAACTCTTTAAAATTAGGATCCTAACACGATGCCGAAAAAGTGATCCTTCCTACAGGAAGGATCACTTTTTCGGCATCATCCTCGTTGCTAGCAGTCTTGTTCCTGCATAGTCCACCCTTTTAGTAGCATGCTTCCCTGGTACCTACGTACGAGTCTTATCTAGGTTATGACATCACACAATATAGGTAATTACATTACAATGTAGCTGATACCGTTTTCCTGTGCAATCAGATAAAAATCGCAACAGTATATTATTTAACACGATTCTTAACTTATGATATCCCATCGTATCAGAGATTTACAAGGAAAAATGACTAAATTAGCTGAAAATATAATAAGGATAGGTCAAATCAAGTCCATAGTGTACTGAGAAACAGTTTTTTATTTCTTTCTACAAGTAATTTAGACCAGAACTCTCGTCCATATCCACTTTTAAGTGTTTTGGGAAATGAAGAGGTTATTTCATCATCATCCTAAATAGGTCTTTACGTTGGTGTCAGCTTCCATACTAACAAGGTGCAGCCGAATTTAAGACAAGGACTGCTATTAGGTTTTTTTTACTGTGCTAAATTCTTAAGCAAGGTTTTCAGACACAACAGAAGTTCGTTGGTAAAACCTAGATGATACTACCGCAGATCAGGGAAAAATGGTACAATAGGATCAGAGGGAGGAGGCCTTTTCATAGCAGTGAGAGGAATAAGAAGATAATAATCAATCTCACACAAACAAAAATACCTGAATTTACGAAACAACATCTCATAAAATATGAAAACTCCGCATCGCCTTTGAATGTAGGCATTAAGTTTTTTTTCCTGAGCAACGCACAAAAAGTAGAAAGTATAGAGCGCTGTGTTTAAACACGCAAACACAGCGTGAAAGTGAATTTTTTGATGCGGCAACACGCTGGACTGTTTTCCGTTACGTTCAAAATTATTTAGAACTAGATTTTTTTATATCAATTTAGCCCGTATTGTCCCACTCCTAAGCATATTTTTTTTTTAAATAGAAATTATTTGATGTAGTGTGGTCCCTTAAGATCTATTATTATACCACAAACACAGCTACCTGAAAAGATTTTTTTTTAAACAACCCTGAACCTAACGCGTTATCGATAAAGTTGAAAATACATACATAAACACACACCCTTTTCCCTTAGGGGTGGGCGGAAACCACAGAACGCCACCTACGTCATCTTTACATACTCTTTTGCCTCGTCCACATACATCCTCATATCACAAATTAAGTATGTATTTCTGTTCCGCATGACAACATATACTAAAAAAAAAAAAAATAAGATGTGCTTTCATACAACAAACCGTTTTGGTACGGAATCCTTCATGTGCGAGTCCGACTCGCACTTGGCTAGTTTTTGTTCTGATGTCAGTATTGTTATCGATTTACAATCCATTCATAAAACGTGGTATTTTTTGATAGACGTCGAGCATCTGGTGTTTTATGATAAATGGCCCTTTTTGGCATGCATTATTAGTTTTGATTGTTTATTTGTTTTGTATAATATCTTCAAAGTATTATTAATGCCAAATATTGAGAATTTGCTTTCTTTTTAGGGGTATAAAAATGCAAAAAACATGTCCTTTGCAATAACAGAAATAGAAATCTCAATAGAGACGAATTATTTGCCATTATGTAGGTCCGCCCCTAAAACGACTCACAGACCTTCTTACCTAATATCAAAGCCATTATTTATTTGAAAATAGAAACTGCATATCAAAGTGTTTTTTAAGAGTAAGTAGGTATGTAAGCATCATTATAGCTCTTTAATCATTATGGCTTCCAATTAAAAACCCCGTTACAAAAGCAGTCAAAACAATCTCATAATGACGTCATCCGTTAACATTAACTACACACAGCACGCAGTTAGGCGTATAAAAACTATTCTAATTTTATTACCTACACTTCTAAATAAAAGCAACTAAAAATAAAGAACAAAGAAAAACTTACTAAAACCGCATCGATATGCGAACATCGATAACTGCACATCACTAACGGGGCACTGGCTGGACCCGAAACGACCTGAGCCCGACGGAACTTGTTTATCTAAAAAAAAAGGAACCAATGGCCCTTTTGTGCTCCTAACATAATGGAACAGCTGATTTTTATTATTATTTTCTTTTTAAATCACTTTTATACACAATGTAGATGTAATTTGAAACACTAAATTGCTTTCTTGAACTTATTTACGCAATATTAGGAACTTCTGTAGAGTTTACACCACCGATTTGAAAAACCACTTTCCACTTCGTAAAATGGAGTAATACGGTTATCACCATAACTTTATCGCATTATAATATGAAACTACATGTCAATTAACTTTCTAAAACTCAGGATTACGATACGTATTTAGGAAACAGGAAAAAATAAATAACCAAACATATGTTAGGTAGCGGATTTTAAAATAGAGTTACCTTATTCAGCCGCAAACTATGTCGTTAAACTCCGCTCCTAAACACCTGGGCTATAATATAACACTCCGGTAATCGTTTCTTTTTCTCTTAAAATACATTATTACACTGTTTAAACAATGTCCGGACGCGAAAACGCAGTCCAAAATTCAGATTTTATTGCAAATTCGGCAGTCGCAAGAGCGAACGTGTAATGTTCGCTCGCGTCAGTCACAACTAGCACACTAAGATGTCAGTAGTGTCAGCTGGGTTTGGTTCGTTCTCATTGGTAAATCGATTGAAAATTTGTGTAGCACAATTTGTCGTCTCTTTCCCACTCCCGTCTTCTCGCTCTGAGGCCAACAACCTTGATATGATTTTACGCCAGTCCAAGTGATATTTTTGAGCAAGATTTTGACTAACAGTCATATTTTGGACATATCTTTATGTGTGGCAAGTTATTTTCATGCTAAGTATTAGGATTTTCTCAATTCAGATCATATGGGAAACAAAGCGATGTGTCAACAAGTTCTTGTATGTGTGTGTGTATGTAACAAAAAAACATAATGTCCAAAGAAGACTTGGTGATTGGTTAGCGCACAGCTGTTTTTGACACGGGGAGCCTTGTTATAGTATCTACGCGTCATCACTAGATGGCAGCATATTCTCATTAACATCAAAAAACCAAGCAAAACCATGCATTTATTGCAATTTGTAAATTGATTGCTCTATAAAATAAGGGTAATTACATATACTGCAATGTAATAACGTTTATAAACGACTGTTACGCATAAAGAGTGCTTGAGTTGAGTAAATTTAGGTAACATCCAGTCTTTCATTTGATTACAGTGAATCTCGTAACCATAGCAACCGCGTTTATTTGACGACATTAAAACCCGACCGTAAATAAACTACCTCACCATGTTCTAGAATGAAAATGAAGTCTGGACTTTTTAATTAAATCGTATGTTTGAAGTTATAAATGTCATTGCTTGGTGTTTCTTAGCGTTCAAGTTAAAAATAAAGTAATAAAATGGACTCTTTAGACCTGTTAGCTCGCGAGGATGAGTTCAAGAAACTCAACAAACAACTCGAGAAGAAAACAGAAAGTTTAATGAAAGAAATTGAACATGCTATGGTTGGTTTTTATCAAATCTTTGCTCGATTATGATTCTGTTGAATATTGTCAAAATACAATACAAAATAAAGCTCTAAACGTGGTACATAAAAACGTGAGTAAACCAGCATGCCTGAGAGGTATTTCTCGATGGCATGTACAACCAAGTTAGAAGACCACAAAGACTTATTATGCATGGCATAAAAAACTGACTCTTAGTGAGGCACTAGCCACACGAAGAAGAACATTGTATCTTTATATGACCAAGACATGTGCTTCAATGCCATTGAAACAAGCAATGACTCATAAGGATTCCAAACATCCACATTCAAGGAGTTCAGATGGTTGGCAACATATAAAAAAAATAACAAAAAAATCACAAGAGCATTGCACAAACTGAATAATGATAAGGATTCCCTGTGCCATGGAGACTGGTCTCCTTTGTCTTACAAGTGTTGGCACTATCGTTTTTAGCTGGTGAATTTGCGTGCCCCGTGTGGAGCCTCTCAGCTCATGCAAAGTCAATCAGTCAGTGTGTCAGTGTATCTGTACTGACCCTGGTACAGATGCTCTACTCACTGGCAGGGATAGCGCCGCCTGAAGTTGGCAGACGTTGGCAAGTTCATGCGAAAAAGTCAAACTGGCTTCAGACACACGACACCCATTACACCTGAACAGCCTTGTATTGCAAAGGCTGAAAAGCCCAATCAGCTTTCTGAAGTGTGTCACCCCACTTACTGGCGAGCGGTCTATGGAAAGATTACAGCTGTGGCAAGGTAGTGCATCCTTACCTCACCACCCATTTGTTCCACCTGCTGAACATCATCTCCCACCTGGACAAGAGTTGCCGTGGCTAACCTGGAAGTCATTAAACAGACTCTGGACCCAGGTTGGTCACAGCACAGAAAACCTGCAGAGGTGGAGGTACATAAATGACTGCATTGGAGTGTAAATGTGGTGCTGTTCCTCAAACAATGGAGCACTTAATATCGTGCCCTGTCCTGCTGGTTGTTGACGCTACTGAATGCACCAAACTAGTAGCCCAATTCTGGTCCGATACAATTTAGATTGCTATCGACACGCTAAGAAGAGAATAAGGCATTAAATCTGCTACTCTTAATGTGAAAGTTTATGAGGATGGATGAGTGTTTGTTACTATTTCATGCAAAAACTACTGAACAGATTTGGATGACATTACATCAAAATAACCTGGATTTACATAGGATACTTTTTATGCGAGTATTATCATCCTGTGGGACAATTATAAGCTGCTTAGGCTATAAATGTGGGTTTTGGAAAGTGATAACTTATTGAAAGTATTTACAGTTCAATACAAAAATAAGTGAGTATGTCACCAAACATACTAAATGCATGGTGTCATCAACGCATGACTTGAAAAAAAATGCATGGACAACTAAGTAATCAAAACTATTTTCATGAATCTTTTACTTCACATAAGAGTAAGAATTTATGCCTGCTTGGCACTAGTGATTTACTAATGAACAAACTGAGCAGATAGAATTTGTCTTTCAAATAGACCCCCTAGCACCTTGGAAGTCTGTAGGTGTAAGTAGCAGCTAAGGCGTCTGGATCTCTGCCTGATTGATGGCAAAAAGCTCGCCCCTATTACATAGGACTGAAATGTGGGTGTAATAATAAGTGTAGGTACCTCTGCCGAACCCTACGGGGGTTACAAGCGTGATGTTGATGTATGTAAAAACCTTGTCCTGACAATTATGGCACAACAAAAAAAAAGCTAAATCGGTTGAGCTGAAAATAATAAATTATGGATTCATGCTGCAATTCATTTATTTTCAATCGAACATCATTATTCCACTAAGTAATTACCACTTTAGTCAAACAACTGCCTTAATCATGCTTTTTAATTTCAGCAAAAGCAAGATTTCTTCACAGAATTTGCACCAAGCCTAACGCTATCACCTATTCACACCATCAAAAAACATAGTTGTGACTCCCATAGGCCTAAAACCCCACCACCTTTGCCTCAATACCACAAACCAGTACAGAAAAGGAAAAAATCTCCTCCAAACTCTTCAACAGGCTCAACATTAAGCGGGAAAATTGAAAATGGAACTCAAAGTTCTAATGTTGGCAGTACGCACATTGATGAGGTTGAAACAAAGAGTTTGAATACTTGCAACTGTTGTGCTAATGGGAAGGTCGGTAGAATTGGACAAGATGAAGAGTTTTTATATGCATTTGTATCAGTTAATGTTAAGGACAATGTTTTGCCGCAGTCGTTTTTAAAAGGTAACTGCTATCTTTAAAGTTATATAGTCTTGTATCAAGTTTGGCACAGTCCTTGAACCTACCCGAACTTATAACTAGCTTACTGTGCGGTCGGGTTCTATCACACGCCCCCTTAGGCCACATTAACAGCCTTGTCTGTTTAATTCACCAGGCTATGACCCCCGACTTACGAGCTATACGACACCCTGGTTTCGAACCCAGACAGGCGCATTATTTTGTGTAATTTATTTCATCATCACTGCTCCCAAAACAGTGAGGGGAATCTTCTTAGAATCATAAATTCTAAGACCTGTGACATCTTTCAACTTGCACTGGATCATAGCCCATTCTCGCTCATTGAGAGTAGGCCTGTGTCCCAGCAGTGAAACACTATAGGCTTCTTATGCTAAAAAAAAAAACATGACATGATATATTTTTATCTGCATTTACAGATAGACCTACGGTAGAAAATGTATGCAAGTTTCTGGCTTCCAAAGTAAAGTTGATGCAAGACCAAATAGATAGGCTACAGGCTACACTAGATAAAAAGGTAAGTTCTTCTTAATTCAAATTCGTTTATTTCGAGAACACAGGGTTACATACAAAAGTTGTTAAAATAAAATGAGGTCCTTGCTGTGTCCCGCCAAAAGGCATACAAAATATCAAAAGTTATACGACACACTAAAAATTCAAAGTAAGTATTTACACAATTATTACTTATCGTGTGGGCAGTAAGGTCTAACCCCACCACCCCCACACCCTAGTATCAGAGTGAATCGCCTCAACGGCCTCTGACATCGAGGAGGTCTGCCCCGCTTTGACGGAGCCCCGCCGTGTTCTCGTAGCGGCGACCTCTCGCGTCCCGCCCTGGTGCAAGCCATGTTCCGGGGGAGGAGGAATGGGACGCCGTCGCCTCCTTCTGCGAAGCAGTGATGCTAGCGAAGGAGGTGGCGGAGCGTGAGAGAGAGAGAACCTCTCGCCCCAGCCGCCGCGGGAGACGATCCGGGCGTCGTCGGGGGCCAAGTAACGGCTTCCGGCCACCGTAGACGCGGGCCTGTGAACGGTGAGTGATGGGCTAGCTCGCCGTCCGTGCGTCTTATGACGACGACAGGCCGTGTCGACGGCGCGTTCGTGTTCCACGAGCGCCTCATGAAATGTCAGCAATACGGGAGGGGCCAGCAAGGGCCGACGCCCGTCGGTGCTGCGTGTTGTTCACAAGTTACCGCGGCCTCGACATATAGGGCTAAGAAGGAAAATAGGTGGTTTTAAGTCAGTAGAAGTCTGACACTCCCTTTCGCTCTGCCCAAGAGCGGGAGGGCAAAAAAAGGGCTTCTGTCATGGTTTCACGACCGCCATTTAGCGGCCGGGACCACCGGCTTATACGTGAAGTAAGTTGTAATTGGCATATAACTACTACTATACAAAATTGGCTGCCTCGATGGTGTAGTGGTCGTAAGCGCGATTCCAATTCCATTCCCGGGTCGAGCTAAGTGTTATTGAGTTTTTCTATCACGAATATATCAGTACCAGCCGGTGTTTGCATTGATTTCAATAGCCTCACCTCCAATTTTGTTACGGGATCCAAGACCGTTAAATGGTTTTGTCTGGGACTTCGTCGAGCTTCATTGTCTCGGCGGATTCTGGTGGTCGCCACTGTTGATTCTGGCGCACAAGAGTTGTAATAGTTTGGGAATAGTGAGGCGGGCCCGTCCCAAACGAAAAAAAAAGCTTGTACACATATGACCGGAATGAAACATAGCAAACCTATGAACAAAAAAAAAGTTGGCTCAACCTATGAATATCTCCTGAATCGTGGGTGCGTTTACAAACATTTAAACTCACATACACAGACACCCAAACCCGAAACAACTATCTGTAGGCCATATTAATATTTGTTCCGTGTGGTGATCGAAACCGCGACACGCAACGCAGCAGTCCAATCGCTCAGCCACTACGCCAACCGTGTCGTCAAACACGGTTTACATACGACTTAAACAGTCACGTCACAATGAAAATCAATGGCAGCGGACCGGTCACTGTGGAGGCATACCGTGAGCACTAAGGTGTTTGAGTTTGAAAGGCGTCGTAAAGAAGAGCTCGATGCTAAACGAGACGAACTTAAGGCCCGACCATCCGCGGCCATCCAATACAATTACGTCGGAGGGGCCTGTGGACGGTGAGTGATGGGCTAGCTCGCCTCGTGCGTCTTATAACGACGACAGGTCGTGTCGACGGCGCGTACATGTTCCACGCGCGCCTCAAAGAGATGTCAGCAACAAGGGAGGGGCCCGCAAGACCCGACGCCCGTCGGGGCGGGTTGTACACAAGTTACCGCGGCCTCGACATATTATAGGGCTAAGAAGGAATATGAGTGGTGTTTTAGTCAGTAGAAGTCTGACACTCCCTTTAGCTCTGCCCAAGAGCGGGAGGGGTTATTTGATGATTTTCCACCCGCCGAAACAAAAAGGGTGCTGACTTGCAGTGAATGTGGACGCACTTTTACGGAAAAAATCTGCTATGTCAGTCACCTGAGGGCACACCAGCGATGCTCTTAATAGGCAGATCAAGTCGCTGTGGCCGAAATCGATCGGGATCAATCACACTAATATTATAAAGGCGAAAGTTTGTAAGTGTAGAGTGTGTATGTTTGTTACTTCTTCACGTCTAAACGGCTGGAGCTATTTTAATAAAAAATGGTATGGTGTCAGCTGACACCCTGGATTAACACATAGGGTAGTTTTTATCCCGATTGTATTTTCCCGTGGGATAATTTTCGAATTGTAGCGGGCGAAACCGCTGGCAACAGCTAGTAATCCATAACTGGCGAAACTTGGATGTGCTATTAGACCAGTACACCTCTACCTAATCCTTCAGGGTTGCGTGATGTTATGTATTTAAATTATCTTTCCTCGTTCCAGGCATCTCAATGTAACGGCCACTTACATCAGCTAGCAGAACTGGAGAGTGAGCGAATGACTTTGCTATCTAAAACTAATAGTATGAAAGCCAGTACCGCTGATATGAAGGCTAAGAATATGGTGCTGATGGCTAAACTAAATGTGAGTACAACATCATTATCTATTACACTAATATTATTATGACGAAAGTTGAAGACATCATCATTTGGCTAGCCTTTTTCTATATTGGGGTCGGCTTCCAGTCTAACCGGATGCAGCTGAATACCAGTATTTTACATGGAGCGACTGCCTATCTGACCTCCACAACCCAGTTAATACTGGGTACTTAATACGATACCCTTTGTTAAGACTGGTTGTCGGACTTTCAGGTCCCTGACTACATGTAACGACTGCCAAAGATCTATATATGGCACCCGGGACCAACAGCTTAACGTGCTTTCCGAGGCACGAAGGAAACTCGGTATGTAAAGGGCGGTCACTCATCCACAGACCAACCTAGGCAAGCGCAGCTTAACCTAAATATCGATCCGAGCAGTCATTATTAAGCTACATAGATTTATACTATTCCAAAAAAAACACCTAAATAACCTAAATCACCTTTTACAGGAAAAAGAGCGTCTCTACAAGGAACAAAGAACCGAGACAGACAGACTGACATGCGAGATGAAACGTTATAAGATTAAGTGCAACAGTGTGGAGGCCAAGAGTGCAGCGCAGCAAGAGACCATCGATAACCTGAGACAGCAGATTGAGACCGCCAAACGGGCTGAGAAGGTAAATAAGGGGGGGGGGGGGAGGCGGGCCCGTCGGGGATGCGGGTTATAATAATAATATTCCACAACTATCACACAACGCCATCTAGTCCCAAGCTAAGCAGAGCTTGTGTTATGGGTACTAGACAACTGATAAACATACTTATATATTTCTAAATACATACATATTATAGATAAATTACACCCAGACACAGAACAAATGATCGTGCTCATCACACAAACATTTGTCCTGGGTGGGAATCGAACCCACGACCTCCGGCATAGCAGTTAGGGTCACTAACCACTAGACCAACAGGCCAGTCAAGGGTTGTTCACAAGTTACCGCGGCCTCGATATACTTATAGGGCTAAGAAGGAACATGGGTGGTTTTTAGTCAGTAGAAGTGTGACAATCCCTCTTGCTCTGCCCATTGCACAAGAGCGGGAGGGGTTATTTGATGATTTTCCACCCGCCAATAAAAAAAAAAAACAAAAAAAGGGGGAGGCGGGTGTCCCAGCTACAGGTTATTTATTTATTTATTAAAACTTTATGCACAAGTAATAAAACCGTACAAAGGCGGACTTAATGCCTTGGGCATTTCCTACCAGTCTACCTTAGGGTGATGCAGAGACATTACACAGTAGGTGCATATCAGAAACAAAAATTAGAAAATATATATACCTGTATACCTAAGAATAAATACATCTATACATAAAATATTTAAAATTTTGAAAGATAGCAAGAAAAACTTTAACAACTTAGTTGTGAGACGAAGCTGCCAACTTCTTGCGGATGGTTAATCGAAAAAGATACCGTGGCCTCGACACAAAGGGCTAAGGGCTCGTTTACGGAGATGCGGGACGTCGCGCGGCGCGTGCAAAAAGATCGTCGCCTTCCTTTCCGACTTTTAATCAGTTACCTTTCCTAAGTGAGGGGCTAAAATTTTCGGGCTCGCTTCGCTCGCTCTTGCTTTTGGTACCCTTTTCTCTAAAGCTTTATGCATAAATCGTGAAATAAACTTCTCGATCTCTTAGAATTGTTAAAGCAAAATGTAATTTATCCGATGTGTAAAGCGTAACATTTTTAAATAATGTAAATCAAGTAATCACTCAGCAAGTCAGTATTTTTCTTTTTATTCTTGATTGATTTGTATCCTCTACGATGTCTGATTTCGGGTAACGCGCGGACGATCAACGAGTCGCTGGCTCAAGCTAGAAGTTAACTAATTTTTTAATCGATTTTCATAAAAGCTCAACTTTTATGGAAATCGATTTAAACAAAAATGTTAAGGTGCGGCACATGGCCTGGGGCCTAGAGCGGCCAATACTGTAAATCCGCCACTGTGTCCTGCTCAACTGCATTTGAGTTCCATTACTCAATTACCAATATCAAAGACCGTACGTCTCCGGATCTCGACGTAGTTTTATGCAGAGCATAGAACGACCCATGGCTCTCTGTATCTCTCTGTACTTTAAGTCTGCACACATCCTCCTGTGTAAACACTTACACGGCAATGGTAAAAAGAGAGTAATTCATCATCATCATCTGTCTAGCTTTTTTCCAATTATGCTGGGGTCGGCTTCCAGTCTAACCGGATGCAGCTGAATACCAGTATTTTACATGGAGCGACTGCCTATCTGACCTCCAGAACCCAGTTAATACTAATAATAAGATTATTTCATACAAATAAATCTTTTTCAGGAATTCCGCGACTCCTCCCGCAGTCTGTCAGCGACTCACCAGAACGCCATCTCGCGGCTAGAAGCGCACATTAAACTGTTAAACACACGGAGCGACCGACAGATGGCGTTGATCGACAACCTGAGAAGACAAAACCTGTTATTGAGCACAGAGGGCGCTTTGAAAGTTCTAGAAAAGGATTATTGTGATTTTTTGAATCAGGAGTAATATAGAAGTGTAGAATCTATCATCTGTCGTGTCCTTCCCAACTATGTTACGGTTGACTTCATGTCTAACCGCTGCAGCTGAATACCAGTATTTTACATGGAGCGACTGCCTGTCTGATCTCCACAACCCAGTTAATACAGGGTAATACGATACTCTTTGGTAAGACTAGTTGTCAGAATTTCGGGCCTCTGACTAATTACTGTATTTACTGCCAAACATCTCTCAAGTGATAACCGGGACCAAACACCTTAACACGTTTTCCGAGGTACGGTGGAAACTCGGTACTGTATGGTCGGTAATGATTGGCCATATAGATACTGGTGTAATGGGTGGTCGGTCACCCATCCACGGACCAACCTAGACAAGTGCGGGTTAACTTAAAGCGGGTTACCCACGAGCTCCTCAGGTTAACAATTAATTTCAATAAATGTTTTAAAACTATATATTATTGATTATTTTCTTGTTGTATTGATGACTTACGGTCCAGTCTCTCTCATAAGTAGCAATCCTGTGTGCCTGTAGAGGGGACGGCATAACGTCCCATCTGATGAAGCCTCAGAGGTCAATGTTGGACCTCAGAGGCGATTTCAATCTATCGACGGTGAGTAATGGGCTATAGCTCGCCGTCTGTTTGTTTTTTGACGATAGCCAAAGGTGCAAGCTCGTTCGTGTGCCACGGTCGCCTTAAATAGATGTTGCAGGGGTCCGCGAGGGCCGACGCCTATCGGGACTGCGTGTCTAAAGGGCTAAGGAACATGGGTGCAGGTTCTTAGTCAATAGAAGTCTGACGCTCTCTTTCGCTCCGCTCAGAGCGGGAGGAGTCTCTCATTGGATGTGATGACTTCCTAGCAACCAGAAAATTTATGACACACCACGGATCAGCATGTCAAGTACTAAAGTTCCCGTCGGGGCTGCGGGTTGTTTGAAAGATTTACCGCGGCCTCGACACAAAGGGCTAAGCAGGAACATGGGTCGTTATTAGCCAGTTGAAGTCTGACACTCCCAAACACTCTGCTCAGAGCGGGAGGAGTTATTTGATGATTTCCCGCACCCATAAAAAAAGTACTTAAGATGTTCCGGGAAACTCCTATAAGTCTAAAATAATTTGATGGAAAAAAAGGTCAGTGAGGGTGTACCAGGGGTGATTTCAATAAAACTTCGCCATAATTCTTCCTTATATTTAATGATAAAAGTAGTCCTGGATGTAGATACCTATGTCGTAGGCGAGTCCTCTGCCCCTTTCACTCTTGAGGCGAAGGTTCACGAAGGAGTAGCCTACTCCTCCCGCGGTGATGTTGATGGAGGCCTTGGAGTGGAGTGTGTCTAACGCTTGGATGCCCTGGAAGTAGAGATAGATAGGTTTAGGTTAAATTTAAAGAGTTGGTGTTGAAAACTTTTCATAACTCATACTCTAAAAGTAGGTGATAACATGCCTGCAGAGCGGGTTGAAAGTACTATTTTTCAGCCCTAGGGAGAATCGCTTTCAACTGACAGCTGTCAAATTATAAAAAAAAAAAACTTGAGAGGTGTCAAGGGACACCCGGATGGAACGAAGTTAAAGTCTATCGCAAACAGCACAAGAATGACCAAAAGAATTAATAATAATAAAAAAAAAAATTAAAAAAAAAAAATGTATATCTAAACATATATTAATTATATTATTTTAATTATTATTTTTTATATAAATTTAAAATATAAAATATCTGGCTTGCTTTCTATAAGAGAGAGACAGACAGAGAAACATGCGACGCCGCACAGCTTACAATAGCTTACTATAGCAAAAAGTGTCGTGACAACTTTTCGTAAGATTTTTTTCCGTCTAGCCCCCTTTCACAACGCGCGATAAGGAACTTCGTTCCAAAAAACTAAGTCTATTTTCACACTTTCATTCAACATTCTAACTTTTTAAACAGTCACTAAAACCCCTAACCCCGTCTCGGGACTAAATAAGTAACTTTCACCCCTTGGATAACAATGTACTATTTCTATACACATCATCTGCCTAACCTTTTCCCAAATAAGTTGGGGTCAGCTCGGGAGGGGAAGAACAAGGAATGGATTGTATGAGGAATGATAATATGAAGGAAAAAGGAGCAACTGTTACCTAGCGTGACGATTGACAGATTCTATAAGAATGGAAGAAGAAAACGTGATGCGCTGACGACCCCAAGTACCCCGACCGACATACGACTAGGTCAGTAAGTACCCCGACCGACATACGACTAGGTCAGTAAGTACCCCAACCGACATACGACTAGGTCAGTAAGTACCCCGACCGACATACGACTGGGTCAGTGAGGTTATGATGTTTGGGTCGGCTTACAGTCTCGCATCCGGATGCAGCAGAATACCAGTATTATACATGGAGCTGATAGATAGTAGTTCTAGTAAAATGCCAGCAACAGTAAAATACAACCCAGTTAGCACTGGGGAATACGATGCCCTTTGTTAAGACTGGTTTGGGCCACTGACTACCTGTTACCAAATAATGATAGCCGGGACTAAGTGGCAATTCGGCTCGCGCTCCCAGGGTGCCTACCTATTTAAATTTGTATTGTAGGTACCTATTTAACTACATAATTATTTACGGTATTCGAAGATGACGGATATACAGGGTGTAAATCAACCCATCACACAGCCGTCAACCAAGCATTCAGTACATCAACAAACTAAAAAACCCTACGCAAAAATTTTGATGGGAATCGACTTTTTTGGGGTTAAAAATACATTTTACGGTAAAACTCAATGTAGCACTCTTAAAACATTGTGCTGATAGATGTTTTGAATAGTCAACGGGTCATGGAGATAATGTAAAGTTAGTTATAACCTGTGGTATTTACAAAAACAGCTGTGAACAATTTGGAATTTAAACCCCAATATCTCCGTAACTAGGGGGTTCCCAGGTATGGTCTAGAACCAAAAAAAATATCGCAATAGTGGGGAAAACAAGTGCCCTTTGTTTGCGGTAAGGGTACTTTTACACCCTTTATTTATTTATTTATTTAATATTAATTATAGCAACATTACAGAGTATCTAAACCGATGCTATAAACACACAAAAAAAAATACAAAAAAAATTAAAATTAAAAATTAAACTATAGCTATTTATGTGAGGGACTGAGGGGATTTAGAATGATATCCTGAATACGTGGGATCCGCTTTAACGTCGGTGTCCGTAGAAAGGACACCTGTAAGAAGGGGGTGAAAGTAGAAATACCCTCAACGAAGCTGTGAACATTTTTTGTTTCTAGACCATAGCTAGGAACCCCCTAGTTACGGAGGTATTGGGGGTCAATGTGTCAAGAGTGATTATTTGATAAAAAGGCATTTTTGACACTTGTATGATCTGATACGGTTGTTTTGGTGGTTTTAATCATTATTACTCAGTAAATAGACAATTGTTACTGCCGCGAATCCTATTTTATTTAACATACGACTTGACACTGACCGGGAAATTGTAAAAAACGTAAGGAAACTCAAATTTCGCGGGCTACCTCGCCTTCACCCAGCCAGACGCGGCGGAGGACTTCGTTTTATAAATATTGTAGTGATTTACGGTAATTCACGGAATCCTTCGATAAGTGACTAATGAGATTGACTTACTACGTTATCTAGGCCATACATATTTGTTGACGTAATCCACGCTTTGTGTATAATGTGACTCTATTGACTGATTATTCTGTTCGAATAATATGTAAGGTTTGTGTAACCTTGAAGACTATACAGGGTGTAAATGTTAACCCTTCACACATACGTGCAGCATTATGTACATCAAACTAAGTACCCCTACGCAAAAATTTTTGCTGGGAAATGATTTTTTTTTTGGGGTCAAAAATCTCATTTTACAGTAAAACTCAATGTAGCACTCTTAAAACATTGCGCTAGTGGATGCTTTGAATAGTAAAATGGTCATGGAGGTAATAAGTAAAGTTATAACCTGAAAAACTAGTATTCACAAAAAACAGCTGTGCAAAATTTGGAACTTTGACCCCCAATATCTCCGTAACTAGGGGGTTCCCAGGTATGGTCTAGAACCAAAAAATGATCGCAGTGGTGGGGAGAAGAAGTGCCCTTCGTTTGCGTTAAGGGTACTTTTACACCCTTTATAGCCACCTACACTGCTTATGCTGCTCTCATTTTCACTAAACGATATACTATAACCAGAGTTATAACTATGAATGATTAAGCGCATTCTTTGATTTTTTAATTTTCGCCATTGCACCTAGAGTTGAAACTTCAACACAGCAATAATTTCGGTGTCTGTTAGTCTAAACAGGGGGTCTAAAATGGCCACTTTAGCAGATCATAATATGAATTGCGTTAAAAAGTGTAAAATGGACCTTTCATAATAGTAAAGGTCTGTGAGCATTTTACGAACTTTAACGCAATTCATATTATTTTTCTAGATGATCTATTTTCTAAAGGGTCACAGACGCAGAACAGTTACCTACTATTATGAAAAGTTAATTTCACGTTTTTTAACGCAATTCATATTATAAATAAAAAAACTTTTTCTTTCAGACATTTGGTCCTTAATATGTGTTAGTAGAGACTTTTAAACTATGTTACATTAAAAATTAGAAGATAAAATTAACTATGATCTATTTTTTTTTTATTATGATCTATTTATTTTACATTATGATCTGCTAAAGTGGCCATTTTAGACCCCCAAGTCATTATCTGCCTTTTCCCAACTACTTTGCGGATGCAGCTGAATACCAGTATTTTACATGGACCGACTGCCAGTCTGACCTCCAAAACCCGTATACTGAATGAGTGACTATTGTTTTACTTCTAAACTTAATTTTACTATACTTTACTACAGACTACCTCTTCGCGTATTCGAACAATCAAATTTATCAACTGATTGCAGGGGTCAGGGGGAAGTAGGTCATCATGAGACTAACTTTTAATCACTTCTCGTAAGTTGATAATGTAGAGAACAATAATAATATTCACACTAATATTATAAACTAACCCCAAATAGCAAGGCAGTTCACTGAACAAGGTCAAGAATATAATGAAAAATGTAAGATTTTAATAAAGACTAGCGGACGTCACGCGTTGTCACCCGCACAGTTCCCGTTCCCGTGGGAATACAGGGATAAAAAGTAGCCTATGTTACTCAGCGTGAATGTTGCTTTCTAATGGTGTCGAAGAATTTTTGAATTCACACACACAAACATACAAATCTTTCCTCTTTATATTTTTAGTGTAAATTTGAAAAGCAAAATCGAGTTAGGGAGTTTATGTGGCCATTTTAGACGCCCGGAAACCCTCAGAATCGGGAAGTGTGTGAAAAGGGGAGGCCTCTGTACCCGGAAGTCCAATAATATACTACGTTGGCTATTAAAGACAGTAAGTACAATAATTATTATCATTGTATATTTAATAAGTCAATGTGACCTGGTGATGTTTTCATCTATTGTGAGCGATTGTATAGAACCGAAGTTTGTTTGGATCTTATAATTATCATATCCTGTTAGACACGAACACGACGTTATGACGACACGGTTGGCGCAGTGGCTGAGTGATTGGACTGCTGCGCTGTGTGTCGCGGGTTCGATAATGCACGGAACAAATATTTGTATGGCCTACAGATAGTTGTTCCGGGTCTGGGTATTTGTGTATGTGAGTTTAAATGTTTGTGAACGCCCCTACGATACAGGAGAAATTCCTAGTGTGGGGAAAACGTTTTTAAATAATAAAAAAAAAAAAAAAAATGGAAGGGTTATAAACGGTCAATAGGAAAGTTGACAAAAAAAATCTAATTAGTGCGTCAGATAGATTTCAAAAAATTATTGGACACATGTTTTTTCTTTTTTCACATAAACAAAAAATTAAGACGATACAGTGCTTCGAAAACTCGTGTGCAGTCAACTCACATCGCACTGCATTTATTACCACGCAGTGACATCAAAAGCCCTCACTCATGATTTTTGACGCCTTTCTAAACTTTATTAAATTTTTATTAATTTTATAAAACAAAAAACACGTATCCAACATTTTTCGATAATCTAACAGACGGACTAATTAGAATCTCATTTTTTTTAATCAGTAAACAAATTAACACGGTAGGTACCCCTCGGTAAGTCTGATAGTCATACTTTTTGGGCCACTTATTACCTTTCATCATCATGAGCATATTAATGTTCCCACTGCTGGGACACAAACCTCCTCTCTTTGAGAGGGAATGGTTTATAATCTACCACGGAAGATGTCACAAGTCTTCGATTTTTTTAATTTAGGACATGCCGGTTTCCTCACGATGTTATCCTTCACCAATTAACTGTAATGATTGTCGATGATCTACAAATGACAGCTAGGACCAACGGCTCCGAGGCACGGTGGAAACTCGATATAAATGGGTGGTCAGTGGTCACACACCCACAGACCAACCGGCAGCCTAGGCATTGCGTGAGCGACTGTACACGAGCCATTTTAAATTATAGAAAACTAGCTGAAGCCCGCGGCTTCGTCAGCGTGGATGTCGGTTATTGTGACTAAAAGTAATCTTTCATCCGCCCCTTTAAGTCCCTTTTTAGGCGGACGGAAAATCATCAAATAACCCCTCCCGCTCTTTGGGCAGGGAACGGGAGTGTCAGACTTCTACTAACTAAAAACCACCCATGTTCCTTCTAAGCCCTTTAAGACGAGGCTGCGGTAACTTGTGAACAACCCGCAGCCCCCTTTAAACCCCTTACAACCCTTTTTTCGCATTAAAAAGTAGCCTATGTCCTTTCTCAGGCTCTAAACTTTATTTGTACCAAATTTCATTTAAATCGGTCGAGTAGTTTTTGCGTGATAGACAGACAGACAGAGTTTCTTTCGCATTTATAATATTAGAGAAGTAAGGATAAATAACATCATACCTGAATCAATCGATTATCCTGTTGAGTATAGAAGAAGTACTTCACACGTTTTATAAAAGGTATCGCGTTATATTCCACCATCGTATGATTTGCTAACATAGCTTTTTTGGAAACATTACCCACTATTAAATGGTCAGACCAAACACCCACTACGCACACCACAGAGAGGATTAGAAGATACTTCATTATGATACTTTGTACTTAAACACGTCTTCTTTGATTGAGAGTGTGTACGATAATGACGCAAAGTTCATAAGTGTTATCGTGTTGTTTTTATTTGATCTGTGTTGCAGATAGAGTGCGTAATCGGACGAAGTATTAAATGTCTGATGGTTAATCTTCTTCTTTTTCTCGAATTGATGACTCAAATGTCTGATCAGTATGTGTCTGGACTAGTTCTGTCGTTTGCTTCATTAAAATTCTGGGAGGGTGCAGTTAGTTATGCACGACGGCAATAGAGCTAGAGGACGGGCGGTATAGGTTTTCTGTGTTGGGGCTCCACACTCGTTTTGTGTCCGAGATGGGTCGATTACGCCACATCTAGCCAAAATCAGCTGCGGCCAACTTGAGCACGCAGTGACCTGGCAGACGTCGTCCTGCCCAGACAGCAGCGAATCCGATCTGCCATTTATTGAATTCATTTGTTACACAAAATGTGATAAACGAAGAACCGCTCGACCGATTTTGTGCAAACTTCACATAAACCATCTACTAAATAGTCCAAACAAAGCCTAAACATTTGGTTAGGATAGGTGAGCCCGTTCAATCTACACTAATATTATAAAGGGGAAAGATTTGTTTGTTTGTAACGAATAGGCTCCGAAACTACTGGACTGATTTGAAAAATTATTTCACCGTTGGGAAGCTACACTATCCCCGGGTAACATAGGCTACTTTTTATCCCTGTATTCCCACGGGACCGTAACTACGCGGGTGAAACCGCGTGACGTCCGCTAGTGAGTTATAAAATTACAACGAAAAGTGGTATTGATTTTTATATACATATATTGATTATGGTATCTACGGCGTTATGCGCGCGTTAGGCACTCCTGCTGTGCAAATCTTTGGATCGAATCCCAGTTTGAGCAAAAGTTCCCGACCTATTCATGGGAACTGGCGAAATAAGGGTAAATAACCTTTAGAGAAATGAAAGCATGATGTTATTTATTTAAGCAGGTACTTGCTAAACTTATAGTTTGCACCAACGCGTGCAGCAAGTCAACATCACACACACTAACTTAATAACCCTCCTTTTTGGCTTCGCCGCAGTCAGGTAATAATCGTATGCAATAATTAAGCATAGCTTTATCATATCTAGATCCAGTTCCTGAGCAATCAGGGCGTTTAGCAGATTCATCGCCTGGGTTGTGAGCGCATATCGAGCAGTTTGGGTACGCACAGTCGGAGCAGCGAACAAGCCTCGTGAGGCACAGGCTCGGGACCGCCGCAGTCATTCCGGAGCAAACAGTGAACAACGAGCTAAAGTAGTCCCGTCGTCAATTTTATAATTAAGTAGTGGATAGTAGTGCATCAACAGCGCACACTTACGTCTCACTTCTAATGTGTTGTTGGCCACCATTCCCGCAACAAACATAGAGACGGATACAAATATGGGTAGTATCCATATACTTTTTTATATAGGTATTGAGCAAATTTCCGTTGGACCCGTTCTATGTATTTTTGCTCATGGGGATCCCATACCCAGCGCATTATATTCCAATTTGCTACGTACGAAAGAGTAATATTATGTTAGTATAGCATTCCTGCTATCTTTAAATTTATTTGCCTCCCTCATAACAAAGCCAAGCGATTGGAAAGCTTTAACACAAATATTAATGATGTGCTGATTGAATGTCATGCTCATATCTAAAGTCAGTCCTAGATCTTTATTTATTTAATAATATTAATTATAGCAACATTACAGAGTACCTAAACCGATGCTATAAACACACAAAAAAAAAATACAATTAACATTAAAAATTAAACTATAGCTATAACCACAATAGATATTGTACAGGAACAAAAAAAATAACAAATAATAAACAAAAAAGAGAAAAGTTGCCTTTACTGCATCATCAAACAAAACAAGCAAAGAAAAATCATCTTTCGTTCATCCTCTCACAGAAACTCAAACATACACGACATACATCAACCCACTTAGAAGTAAACAAATCACATTCTGGTGTCGATGCCAGTAGAGTATTCAGCATGGCAAGGGCACGAACTAATGGAGAATTCAAGTGGGATACAGTGCGTGCAGAAGGAACATCTAATAAATTGTGTCCACGTGGTCTCAGTTGGTATTTGGGCACGGGAGGAACAAAAAGTCTCAAAAGCTGAGCCATGTATTATATATGGTATCTCTCATGTCAACGAGCCTGTTGCCATCAAATGGGCACAAACCCAGACTCCGTCACTGCTTCTGAGAAAAATCGGTTCTTCTTATTGGTTTTATATGTAGCTACAGAAATATCCCTCTAGACATTACCCAATAAGTCAACATTCAAAATTCAACTGCAACACAATCAGGCAAATAAAATATCAATGAGTCCTACAAAATAATAAATTCATAAAACCGAACCTTATGAACATGCTATTAAGTCACCGATAAATCGTGCTGTGTCTAAGATTCATCTCATTATTATAATAAGATTGTATTGTTGGAGATAATAATAATAATGTGCTTTAATTTGTATGCCCAAGTGGCTGATCATGGTATTGAACCTTAGAAATTTAAAATGAATGTAATGAACACCTGCATGTAACCCATGTACCTATCACATATAAACGATTTGATTTGATTTGATTTGCTTAGTGGTAGGTAATGCATGTTCAATAACTTCCTTATAGATTCATCATCTGCCTATCCTTTACCCAACTATGTTGGGGTCGGCTTCCAGTCTAACCGGATGCAGCTGAATACCAGTATTTTACATGGAGCGACTGCCTATCTGATCTAATCTAACACTAGGGAATACGATACCCTTTGGTAAGTCTGGTTGTTAGACTTTCAAGTCCCTGACTACTTCTAGCGACTTTCAAAGATCTATATATGGCACCCGGGACCAACAGCTTAAAGTGCTTTCCGAGGCACGGAGGAAACTCGGTATGTAATGGGCGGTCACCCCACACTAACCTAGGCAAGCGTGGCTTAACCTAAAGATTGATTAGAGCTCCTCGGTGCTCCTTCCTCCATTATAGATTTATTGAGGAAAATAAAAAATCTTGAGCGAGACTTGCCAGCAAAGCCTTTCTTTCCTGACATTAAACTAACGAAGTCTTCAAAGCAGAAGTTAGCAGGAATCTTCTGGGCACGCTCGTCCCATCATAGACCTCACCCATCGCTTTCCATAGGGCGAGATCCAGGTCCATTTCGTAATATAAAAAAAATTGTGCACCAATCCAGACTTCGGGTCGATACTGATTTTCTTGATGGAATAGGGCAGTGAATGTGGTAAACAGTTCTCGCGGTCTAGTCTGTGTCAATTTACTTGTATTAAGTATGTAAATAACGAACCAACATTAGGTAGAATTTTACATTATGAAAGTAATATTTTTTAGTAAATAACTTACAATAAGTACCTAACAGTAGTCTTGCTTCTGCCTAGTCGGGTTTTAGTTTTTTAAACATATTTAGTATAGCTAGTGGTCTATCTTACAAAGCATTCTGATAAGGAACATTATCATCAATTCTTGCTAAGAGTTCAGAGGTCTGTTTGCTTATGAATCATCTGGTGACTCTAGTCAATAACAGTGCTCACAAATATTTTCTAAGAAGATCGTGCATCTTCGAATTCCCTTTCATAAGGAACAAGAAAAAAACATGACGATTGAATTTTGTGTTTAATTATTGAATACAAGGAAATTCCCGCTTTTTGTTGGAATTAAGTAGGTTGATGACTTACGGCTACGGGGCCGAAATGTGTGATGCCGATGTGTGTGTGTGTTGTGTGTGTGTGTGTGTGATTGTTAGTAAATTCGAGGTCGCTCAGTGGACTATGTTTGAAGTCTCGCTGAGGGATCGCGTCCGGAACGAGGTGATCCAACAAAGTTTTTTTCTGAATTGTATCCGAGACCTTTTATTTGGAGGGTGAAAAAATCATCAAATTACTCCTGCAGCTCTGGTCGGAGCGGAAGGGAGTGTCAGACTTCTACTGACTATATTTGTATAATGTGCTGTGTCGTAATTTAAACTGTGCTACCTCACTAAGCTCCTTGAAACATGTAGCCAAGAGACCAATTGCCGTCAACCGGGCAAAAATCCAGACTCCGTACTGGCTGCTATTGAGAAATTACTAATGGAATAACCCAATAACAATTTGCCCGACCTGGGCATTAACCCCGGACCTCAGGCACAGCAGCCGTACTTATGACCACTGAACCTACGAGGCAGTCAGTTATTTTTTTTTTTTTTTTCGTACCAGCAGCAGGTGGAAAACGGTAATCATCATTCGTGAACGCTCCGTTTGCGCGCAGCAGGGCTATTGCGTATCTTTTAGATGTCAGTGGCTATCATATTGTCCATAGATTAACAGACTGTCAAATTGGTTATGGTTTAGTACAAAATGGAACCATTTGACAGTTCATTGATGGACACTATATGATAGCCACTGTCATTTAAAAGATACGCAATAGCCCTGCTGATTTGTGAATCTTAAACAAAGATGACCACGGGTCCATGTCCAAGACCCTGCCCTGGTCATCATCAACAGCCTGTAATGTTCCCACTACAGGGACTCAGGCCTCCTCTCGAGGGATGGTCTGCAATTGATGTATTATATATATGTCACGTCTTCGATTCTTTTAAAATCTAAAACATGTAGATTTCCTCACGATGTTTTCCTTCACCGTTTTGAGAGCAGTGATGAAATAAATTACACAAAGTAACCGCCTGGGTTCGAACCCACGGCTTATTGTTCGTTTGTAAGTCGGAGCCGCTTTATAACACGACCACGGCCAAGAGCCTGCTATAGTCACGATCTTCAAAAAGAAAACCAACAGGAACTCCTTCCTTTCATAGACAAAGAAAACGCTTCAGAAGAAAAATCTTCAAACTGACACAAAAGAATGACAGAAAAAAAAACAAGAGAGTATCGTTGTGCGAACTTGGATGTTAAATTGGTTTTAATGAAGGTTTTATTTGATAGGTTATCGATATTTACATGGTATCATGCAAGGAGCGAATTCTATAATTAGTAGCCAATGTTATTTACCAATTTTCTATGGTAAGTTACTTGTAATATTTTCGTGCCTTTGGTTTTCGAACGGGTAGAGTCTAAACTGCCCGCAGGTTTTGCGATGCAAAGCAACCAAACTCAGAGCACTTTTCTGGCTGATTTGAAAATCTGTGGTGATAGATTTGGATCCAGGATTGGACAGTTAAGAACGGTCTTTTAGCATGGATAAAAGAAGAATACCTAAAGGTACGTAACAAAATTGGTTATTGATGATCTGATGTAGTCTTTCGGTCTACCTAATGTCATCAGGCAGGGTTGCTGAAGTGTCAATTTGACAATCCAATGGCAGTGAGTGAGTCATCATCTCAAGTCTGCTGTGGTCTTCGGGATTTTAAGCCTAGGTTTGAGTGTTAACAAGTTGCTAGACACAATCATGGTCATGTCAGTAAAGCCAAGAGGCTGACTTTTTTAATGGGAGGAGCTTATAGCATAGTGTAACCGGCTGGTGCCTGCAACTCCATGTTTCCTGGATATCCACCAAAGCGGAGAAGAGCACAACGAGAGAGGAGATGTGCCAAATTCGACCAATCACGGACAGGGTGAAAGATGAGTGAGTCATCATCTCAAGTCTGCTGTGGTTTTCGAATGTGTACGTCTTCGGGATTTTAAGCCGAGGTTTGAGTGTTAACAAGTTGCTAGACACAATCATGGTCATGTCAGTAAAGCCAAGAGGCTGACTTTTTTAATGGGAGTAGCTTATAGCATAGTGTAGTGTGTGTGTTGTGCATATCATAGTGTGTGTGTGTGTGGCTGGTGCCTGCAACTCCATGTTTCCTGGATATCCACCAAAGCGGAGAAGAGCACAACGAGAGAGGAGATGTGCCAAATTCGACCAATCACGGTCAGGGTGAGAGACCAGATGTAAATTTTAACGAATGTGATTGGCCGATTTCCGCACATCTCACATTATCCGATCCACCCCCGCTCCCTTAGAAAGGTCAGCAACCGCTTCGTGGTGTTACTGGCGATTCCGCAACCGTTGTCTTAGACCGATTCGTCATTGAATTGTTCGTCGACAGGATGATTCATTTATTTCCGTTTTCTCAGCAGAGTATTTCATATACGCACATATATGCGTCACTTTCAACGACAGCCCTTTTCAGGTGCAAAATGTTTCACCGACACGACGATAAACCTATCTAAAATTCTTTTAATTACCGACCTTTATTACAGGAGTTTGAGTTGGCTCCATTTATATTACAATACTTTTTTTTTCTAATACACTACGGTTCGTTTTAAACTTCTATGTACAGAGTAAAAAGAAAATCGGTTCATAGATAAATGACGTACTTTATGACAGAGACAAACATTTAAAAAAATACAGGGGAATTGAAAACCATCTCCTTTTTTTTTTTTTTTTTGGTGGGTGCAAAATCATCGAATAACCCCTCCCGCTCTTGGGCAGAGCGAAAGGGAGTGTCAGACTTCTACTGACTAAAAACCACCCATGTTCCTTCTTCGCCCTCTATGTCGAGGCCGCGATAACCGTTGGACTACCCGCGGCCCCGACTACCCGCGGCCCCGAGAAAACCATCTCCTTTAAATGACGTCGGTAAACAAGAAAAACTTTTCGGATCATCAACACAAGCCAAACGTAGTTTCTACAATTTATATTACCACTTAAAGAAAGAAATAGAACATATTTATTTGGCACATGCCACAAGTGACAGAAATAAAAGAGTCTTGGATCTCACGGCTGCGCCAAATAGGACCAGTTTAGCAAACGGCCGAGCAGCTTATGCCTGACGCTGGTTTTCAACTGGCCCTGAGATACACTACATATTTTTTTACTAACATTATTCTTTAAGTATACCTACTGTACTTACAAAAATATGGATCACAGTACAATTCACTCACACATCACAGTACAGTCGATCACAATTTAATAAATTATTATTATTAACTTGCACCGAGTCTGGTTCTTCACCAACCTAACAGCAGATGTTTTGCTGGGGAGTTTGTTCCGCCACTTCTTCTTTCCAGCTAAACACTAGGAAGTGCCGAAGGGTGAGCGTTTTGGGGGACTGTCTCTTGTAAATAAGTAAAGTAAATTTTGACGTTCGAAAAGTGCTGATTATCAGCTTTGAGTTTTGATTTTGATAAACACTTTTTTGCAAAAAAAAACTACTTAAAAAAGATAAAAACACAAAAAAGTGGTAAATAAACTTCAGGAAAAAAAAAAACAGTTTCTAAAGTCGGTGACATTTGTTTGTTTGATTTCGGTTTTTTGCCACCGACTTCAGAAGCTGATTCTATATATTTTTTTTTTTTTTGCATAAAATATTTTTTATTTTTCCATTTTAGTTGTAATATCCAAAACAAATATTTACTATGCATTTAGCATTCAACCAAGAAACCTTACCCTTAACCTTCAAGATTCCCTTATTATTGCTTTCAACAGTGGTACCTTCCACAAACATGCAGCTCACCTAGATAACCTGAAAGAATACAACCATAATATACGTCCCCATAATATTCTATCAAAGAATTATCCTCGCAACTCCTAACCATTGAGGAGTTATACCTTCCATCATCAGTTCATTAACATAAAGTGATGACTGCTAGATGCGAATGCTTAAAAACTTTCACCAGCAAGGCTATTGCGTATCTTTCAAATGACAGTGGCTAACCCATAGTGCCTATCAATTACTGTCAAATGGTTCCAATTTGTACTAAACCATAACCAATTTGACAGTTAATCCATAGACAATATGATAACCACTGTCATTTAAAAGATACGCAATAGCCCTGCTGGTCATCGCTCTACCCAGTGAGAGTCAGGCCAATGCCAACGTCTTCCGGTACGCGGTCACCACTCTGGAATTATTTGGCCCCAGCAGCAATCCGTTCTGCCACTTAAGTCTGGCAATTCTTCAGGCTACTTCGATAAACTTAGTTCTGATGCGGATGTCTTCATTTCTGATAAGCCTGTCTTGTTTCAGTTTATTATATCTGATGGTGCTTGCCGACAGCCATACCATATCTAAAAGTATTGATAGCGACGAAAAAGTAGATGATATATTCGAGTCAATAAACGACGTAGACCAGCCCACAATACCTAAGACGAGGAAAGATAGACATCACAAATATAAAGTATATTACAGCAAGGACCATGACGAGCTGCAAGGTATAAAAGAAACTAAACCATACTCTGAAGTATACAAACCAACAAACAAAATATCTGTTAAAGCTACAACAGAAAATGCGAAACGTCACAAGCCGCCTAAAAGAAGAGTTGTCAGTTTCTGGAAAAAATTGCGAGGTAAAGATAAAAAGAAAGAAACTGAAACAAATGATTCCAAAGAGAGAAAAAGGAGAATATCATTCAATCATAAAAAAGATTCACATAAAATAGCTCATGTCACCACAACACCTGACCCTGGAACCAAGGCAAAGAAGAACCATAGAAAAAAATTGCTTCTGCGGCAGCATGAACATAAAGTTTCTAAGAGGGATGCCAGCGGATTGTTTTCAACTAGACCTTACTCTAACACACCACAGAGTTACAAATTGCAAATGGGAATTGCACCACAAGTCGACAACATGCTAAAAAGCAAAAAATGCAAAATAAAACCTGTACAACCGCATGCAATGGCGATGGCTTCAGGCGGCGCTACGGAAGTACCAGATAATTTGCAATCGCAATTAGACCGCGTAAACTCCAACCTGTCTAAATTAAAGGAGAAGTATGGACTCGCTGGAAATAAAGTCGAATCGGCATCATACAATAATCCATCTGCCACCAGTCCTCAAGAAAATACAGAGCCTATTGAATCTATCTATTCAGATTATCAAGGAACAGCAGAAATAGATGGCATGCTTAGCGCTATGAGAGAAAAGGCGGTTATTATGATGTCTTCTCAAAAGGCATCACAGACTTCAAAAAGCTCTGCCACTGTCGATTCTCATCAGCCCTCCTCTCCCTCTCCAGGTTCCGAATTTAGCGCATTAGTAACAGGCAATGAAAAGACGACAGTCACAAGAACCAGCACATACGCCCTGAATCCAGAAGATTCCACAATCAATGCTAATACTGAATCGCATTATCTAGCAGCTAGATCGATCAAAGAAGATGCGATGACTATTGCTATGAATGTCGAAGATTTACTGCAGAAAGAGTTAAAGAATTTATACAATAAAGTTAAACATAAAGTATCTAACGATTTCCGTAAAGAAGTTCATACCGCCAAATCTACGATAAAGGATGGTTATGACAAACTTTCTAGCAAAGTTACTACTAGCAAGCCTAGTAACATAACCAGCTCTAAAGGTCCTTGTTCAAGTACTGCTCCACCTAAACATAGCACAACTCCATTTAAACATGCACCACCGAAAATAAAAGAGAAACCGGCCCACGTCTCCTCTCCCATCACACCCAACACTGTTACCACCACTATCACCACTACCACGGCACCGAGAGTCAAGAAGAAAGATGAAAAAGAAGATTTTGGGGTAGAAGATACTTATACCCCGGAAACTTACGGTAAGCAAACGTACGACGACTATGTCATGTTAACTCTATACGAGCAAATGCTAGCAAAGACACACGAGGAGAACATAAGAAAACTGCTTGCAAAACCAGAGTCTCTAATCCATGCTAAAAAGAAAAGGGATGGTCGTAGGCTATCTAAGAGAAACCCGGAAACCCTAACAGATGTCAAATTGACTGAAGTAGTTCGCAATATATATGACGATGGCGGTAATATGCCCGATTACGATTACATTGACCCTGCAGCGAACGTATCTTCTACTGGGCCAACTACAGGTGGTAGTAATAATTATAACGATGCCGATTATGTTATTAACGATTCATCAGGCTCAGCGGATTTTAATTCCCAAGGTTCGACACCATTCGAGAATAAACTCGAGGGTACATCACCAGTTCCTAAAGAAGACGGTAACGCTGGAGACGCTGTTAATAACATTAGAGACTCTGATAATTCTGCGACAGTCGCTTATAATCCTGCTCCCGCTGAAAATCCTGCCTCTGAACCCAGCTATGAAGGATTGAGCGACAAAATTTCGTACAACCAGTACGTTGATGGATACAAACACTATTTAAAATTCCAACAAGACCTGAAAAACCAAAACTTTTCAAATTTGATCAAATATCAAGCCCATAGACATCACAGTGTTGATGATATAGGTAAATATATACTTAATAAAATACCACCGCTGCCTACGTTGAATAGGAGGAAAAGAAGTTTGAGATTTTCTGACGAATCTGATAATAATATGGATTACCAGGAGATTACAACTAAAAGTGATGATTCGTGGTTTAGAAAACACTTTTACATGTTCATTGACAATGGGCCTCCCAAGAAATATCATACTTCTGAAACAGTGGAACTGAAACCGGGATCAGTCAACCTTAAACTATATATAACAGACACGACGCCCACAACAAGAAATAAGGAACAAATCTTAATTAGGATTGACGATAAAAACACCCCACGAAAGACTAAGGATATTCAAGATATCTCTTTGGATGATCTGTCAAAAATATTAGATTCCGTTAAGGATAAAGAGACCAACTATCCTTTAAAAAAAGGTATGATATTTTAAAATGAAATGAAAAATGAAATTAACTGCTTCTTCTAACAATTTTTTTAATTTTTACATTTCAGAGTCACTTAAAGATGTATTTATATCTTTGGATACTTATAATGCTACGGACGACGTAAAACTGCAAGACAGTAGTTTCATTGGCAAGTTTCTTGGTGGCAAACGCAGACAGGAATCCAAGCAAAGCCCAGTTTCCACAGTGTACTTCCCAACAACCAATTACATGTACGATGATAATTCACAAACTAGATTCAAAAGAACAACTACAAAAGAAAGCTTTGAAAATACAT
This sequence comes from Diarsia rubi, assembly GCA_932274075.1. Classification (NCBI taxonomy): domain Eukaryota; kingdom Metazoa; phylum Arthropoda; class Insecta; order Lepidoptera; family Noctuidae; genus Diarsia; species Diarsia rubi. Next base: position 1,072,207 of record OW026440.1, on the reverse strand, counting down.
TAATGTCCGATTTTATAAATAAAGTTAATTTAGAAGAAAAAGCTGCTACAACCGGTACTAAAGAAGTGAATGCAGTTGCAGCACAAACTAGTAACAGAGAAACAAACAAATATGGTTATGTTGATATTGATCTAGTTCCACGACAAACGGCTGTCGTCAAACTCCGAAATAATACCAAAAAGAGTAGAATCAAAAACTTTTTCAAGAAATTTTACTTCAAAAAGGATAAAACAAAGAAATCGAAGCCGAAACGCTCGGCTTACTACAACTATTATTCAGCATATCCTCGAAAAGAGAGATTCAATCCGCTTAAGAGGCTGAAAGACATGTTTAAACCCAAGGAGGGAGGGAAAGAAAAAGATTTTTCTGCACCAGCTCGTTTCCGTACCATGGATTACGACGTGGATAGTGAGCACATAGGTTTCGACAAACCAAAGTTGGAAAAGGCACTGTCAGTTGCCGAAATGCAGAGACAGATACCGAATATCACTGATACCAAGTTTGAGCACTTTGCAATTAAACACACAACAAAAGAGATAAGTTTCTATAAGTTGGACGAAAAAGACCAAGATCTGTTGTATAACTATCACCTTTCGTCTTCTAGTGCAAAGCCGTTACTCACGAGTGGTAAGTTTGCATCATAGGACCCCAAAGTAAAGTAAAGTAAAGTTACTGAGTAGCCCGAATGTCGAAGCACTTGGTTCTAAAGTGATATTTACTCGAAAAACTAACTTCACAATACTTCTTTGTATGGATTCGTGTTGATCATGATTTTCCTGCCCTTATTTTAATTCATTTGGAGTCAGCGAGAGCATGTCTTTTTCATCCAAACTTTGTTTTTGCTCGTTATCTCATCAGACAATTTTTTTTTTGTTGGGTGGATGGGGGAAGGGAAGGGTTATTTGATGATTCAAATAACCCTTCCCGCGCGAACGTGAACGTGCACAGTTCGTCGGGAAAATTGTATGACCACTTCCAGGCTAAAGGCTTTTTTAACAAAAATAGTATTAGGGATGTTTACTGACTTAGAAAAATATGATTCTAATTAGTCCGCCTGTCTGTTAGATTATCGAAAAATATTGGATACATATTTTTTGTTTTATCAAATCAATAAAAATTGACGAAGATAAAACGCGTCAAAGGTTTGAGTGGGAGGTTGTGACATCACTGACCGCTAAAGAATGTCATACTAGAATGTCTCAGAAAATGACGTCACACGAAATTCCAAAGCACTGTATCGTCTTCATTGTTTGTTTACGTGAAAAAAGAAATAATACGTGTCCAATATTTTTTGAAAATCTATCTGACGGACTAATTAGATTTTTTTGTTAACTACTCTATTTGTCTTTTGAAGCGCAGTGTGGTGTCGTGGACACGATAGGTTAATTTGCCTTTTTTTGGACGGTGGTTAATCATCAAATACTCCACCCGTTTTGGTCAGAGCGAAAGGGTCTGTCAGACTTCTACTGGCTAAAAACCACCCAAGTTCCTTCTTAGCCCTTTGTGTCGAGGCCGCGGTATCTCTCACCTCATCAGACACTTCTTTTCTTGCCCTGTCATTCTTTAGGCAGTCAATATCTTATCGTGTCGATGACAATCGAAATTGAGTCAACCCAAAACTTTACGACTAGGCCATGCCGACTACTAAATAATCGTTGATGATTTGAGACCGGTTGTGTGTGACCTAGCAAGAGCGGTGGTCCAGTGCGAACGGCACTGTCTTACGAATTTGTGGGTCTTGGGTTCAAACCCAGGCATAATGCATTGGTAATTAGAATTAGTTACTGATAACTTTAAAATAGTATCAGTACTCTATCGTGTTATTTTTGTTAGTTCTTTGAAATAACATATCATTTTCGTGAATTTTTAACAGTAGTCAAATAGCCAATTACCTATTCATTAGGCGTAGGCACTGGAAATTGCCAGTAAATATACCAAAATTTTTTGTTGATTTGTATAGTTGAGAGTTTTAAAACTATGAACTGAATACATTTATTTTTATATTTTTTAAGCCAAGCAGCCAATGCTAACTACTCCAGTCATGCCAGCAAAGGAAGCAACGGTTGCGACACCGTTAACGTCTCTAATGGCATCAACCATCTCGAAAACGACAGCTACTCCACTACTGAGAGTACCACCGTGTAACGTGATGACGGTGAACGTCAAGACCATGGATCCAAAAACAAAAACATCCAGAAAAGTAAGCACAGAGAGAACCTCTTTACCAATGGCAATTGAGGACATGAGTGTTCTTATCGAACAAATGCAAAAAGATCTTAAAACTACTACAAAACACTACCCCACAATATCTACAATAATGTTTAACAATGACATCACCTTCGACGTACAAACAGAGAAGTACTATTACAAGAAAAATGTGCCATCTCAGATGTCTGACTTACCTAAAGAACTGTCTATCAAAAGTAAACTCACAAGGTTTGGAAAGTTCCCAATCAGGCAACGACGGTATAAAATGAGAAGAGGCAATGATGATTCTGAACCAGATGATGTTGAGAGCGAAAATTTAGGTATCGACGGTTCATCAGTGTTACGCTATATTCCAGATTTTGAGAGCAGAAACGCTGTTACTTCTGGTAAAAGAAAATCTGCTGTGAAGAGAGTACATCCTCAAAAACCTTTCGAGAAGAAGAAGAGTGTATATACCGACTATTTTAACGATTTACTGATGTGGCATAATGATATATTGAACTTAGACTCAGTACCCAACCCTGTATGGGTAAAGATATTGAAAACCTTACAGACAGACACTGCTCACAGTTATACAACACCAGAAATAAAAAATCTGATGGTTGACTGGAATGAAATGAATGATTTTTTAGGGACGCTTACCAATTCAGCAGTGTCTGTGTTCCCTAATGCTTCAATGGAAGTTAAAGCTAAAGCAAGGGTCGGTTTAAGAGTTCCCAAAAATCAACTAGACAAAGATGAAGGGCTGATAAGAAGCGTGGCTATGAACGATAACACTCTTGTAACTAGTAAAGATATATTAATCAAGGGAGAAGCAAAGTATTTCCAGTATAATAAACCAAAGTCTCCTGATACACTTGCTTCTTGCCATTTTGTTAAGAAACTAGATAATTTGAATAAGATTGGCGATGACAAAAGCGAAACAAAGATGGTTCTAAGTAAACGGAAGGGTAAAGATATTCAAATACTTATTTTAATTAGACTACTTACTTAGAAGCTCAAAAAATTGTGTTTAGAAGCGCAGTATCTCAGGCAAATTAACCTATGGCAAACACAACACCACACTGCGCTCCAAAACACAAATTACTAACATTGTTAAAAAAGCCTTTTGTCTGGAAGTAGCCATATCAGTCATTTGCCCGACGAGCTGTGGACCAAAATAATCACGTTAACGTTCAGAAGGCGAAGTGGTAGACCTCCCTGGAGATGGCGGGACGAGTTGGAAAGAACCAACCACCAGTGGTCCTCATTGGCCCTGGATTGAAAGATTTGGAGGTCATGGGGGAGGCTTTTGTACAGCAGTGGGATGACATAGGCTATGGGTAACATAATTAGGATGAGACTAGTCAGATAATTTGGTTGCTTGTTTAACTCGCAGATCCATAATATATGAAGAAAAAAGCTGCTAAATATCAGCCTCCTCCGATATTTTAGCAGTGCTCCTCTAACTACACCCTATTTGTGTTCATACAGTCCATCCAGAATTTGGGGGAGCTCGTGGCTTAATAATAACTGCCACTCAAGTCGATCTTTAGGTTAAGCCACGCTTGCCTAGGTTGGTCTGTGGATGGCTGGCTGACCACCCGTTACGTACCGAGTTTACTCCGTGCCTCGGAAAGCACGCTAAGCTGTTGGCCCCGGCTGCCATTTATAGACCTTTGGCAGTCGTTACAGGTAGTCAGTGACCTGAAAGTCTGTCTAACAACCAGTCTTATCAAAGGGTATCGTATTACCCAGTATTGACTGGGTTGTGGAGGTCAGATAGGTAAATACTGGTATTCAGCTGCATCCGGTTATCCTCGAAACCGACCCCAACATAATTATGTAGTTGGCAAAAGGCTAGGCAGATGAGGATGAAAGTATTGTTTGCCTATTTGAGTGTCCTACTGCTGAACTAAGGCTTCCACCTTCCAAACCTCTCCAAATCCTGTGCAATGTCTTGCCATGCTCGAGATACAAATAGCAAAGAAACGCAAGTGTCATCATCATTATCCTGCCTTTATTCCAATTTATTTGGGGTCGGTGCAGCATGTTCTGTCCTTCCATATTTCTCTAAAAACTCGTCATCATTACAAGCACCTTCTTTCTAGCCCTATCATTCTTTATACAGTTCATCCGTGATGTAGGCGACGCAAGTACCTATTATTAATGTTGTAATTTGATTTATTGACGCGGAACGTAATGTTACTCTTTTATTTCGACATGTTCATGCTATTGTGATGTTTAATAAGAAATAGTGGAGCGGTCAAGGAGTCGTACACGCAGAGGAATACGCGGTTCTCATCGCTCGCGCCACAGGAGACGCAGCAGGCGCGCGCGGCGCGGCATTCAGTCGGTTAGAAACCCTATCAAAAGAGAGCATACGCGCCATCTTCACCTCGTTTGCACGAAATTAAGCTTGAGCACTCTTTACTGGTCCACCCTCTACACGTGAGAAAGGAGGTGTCGCATGAGATGACGAGAAACAGAGAGAACTAGAAGAGGAAAGCATGCTACGCCAACACCAAATGAATTGGAATAAGAGCAAGAGAATGTAGAAACAGTTCATCCGTTTCTTTGGTCGTTTTCTACGCTTACGCGTGCCTTAATGAAATCACTAATATATTTTAAAAAAGTCCTCCGCCGCATCTGTCGGTCTGTTCGCGATGAACTCAAAAAACTGCTGCTCCGATTTTCATACTGTTTTTACCAATGGATGAAGTGGTTCTCGATGAGGGTTTCATTATATAATTTGTGAAGTTTACCGACACCCACGCGGGGGATGCCGAAGCTAGTAAAGTAGATTCTATTCTTTTCTTGATCAGTTTCAGGTACCAGGGAGCCTGGGACTCCTGCTGATGATGTCCCTGCAGATGAACCCATCATAGTGGATACTACGATCATGGCGTACGACGATGACGTGGATTCAATAACCAAAGAATTGGGATTCAAGTTGTCTAAGGGTATGCTATACTGACGTTATTTTTCGATAGTAGGTAACAAAGTAGTTTTATAACTCAAGAACGGGTTCACCTGTCCAAACCAAATGTTTAGACTTTGTTTGGACTATTTAGTAGATGGTTTATGTGAAGTTTGCACAAAATCGGTCAAGCCATTCTTCATTTATCACATTTTTTGTAACAAATAAATTCTTAATAAATGGCGGATCATTTTGTGTGTGTTCAAGTGTTTTCGAGAATGGTTTAGATTCACAATTGGACCCGGTAGGTGGCGCTACTGTCCGGGCAGGATGACGTCTGCCAGGTCCGCTAGTATTGGTAAACTAATATTAGTCAAAAATCTAGAAATTGGAGATAGTTAGCTATTCCCAACCAACCCAAAAAAAAGTTTATAAATAACTGGCGCAATGAATATAATTTTAGGTGCACCTCCTTTTATTTAGGTTCGGGGATTATGACCATGATATTGTTACTAATATTTACACTTTTCATTACAGTTAGAAATTGCCAAAAGTCGGGTAAAGCGCCATCACCGGTGGCGAAACAGCAGGTAAATTTTCACCAAATACATTATCAAAATCTAAATTTTTTAGTTCACATGACACTACACGCACACCCAGGCCAATAAAGGCGTAAGAGGAATTCACTAACTTTACAGGGTAGCAAAAAAACTGTATAACCAGGTATATCTATTTTGTTTTGAACTCTATGATCTTTTGTTATATATCAAAAAATAGTAAAAAAAACAACCTTTTATTTTGTTTATATTCGAAACACCTTAAATTATCTTGGTAATCAATATTTAATGTTTAATGTTTTACAGACGTTTTCCTTATTTATTTAAGACAAATCCTCAAATGTAATGATTTTTATTCCAATCATCACTTTCTAAATATTTTTTATACTGTAACTACTCATGCTTACGTCTGTTACGCAATTCTATACTATGATAAAATACAGAGGCTAAGTACAGTTTAAGGCCTTTTTTGCTTAATTTTATTTTACATATCGAATTGTATGAAGCTTTTACAGTTTTGTTTCTTAAAACATAAAACTAAAATATAGTGTTAAGTCTAAATACGGGCTTTTTTTTACAGTTTGTTTAATTAATCCGTAACTGTAAGTAATATTAAGTGTCTAGGTAAAATATGTTTCAGTGGTGTAATAAAAAATTTAGAAAATTGCACTTTATTATAATACTTAATAGTCATAACAGAACCTGATAAAAGATAATAAAATTAACAGTGAATTATAATCTTTCTGATAAGTTTAACTCAGAACCGTAACTAAATACAAATTCTTAGAAATACCTCAAAATCTGGCATCAACAAAAATCGTAAAATTATTTATTATACCAATTACTAAACATACAAAAGAATAATAGTATTGAAACAACAATATTAATCTTCATTTACATTGATCATAATTATTGGTGTTTACGTACTTCTTATAGGTAGGTACTAAAGTTATTAAAATGTTGTTTTTTTGTATGAGATTATTTTTTATGACTTCTTTTATTATAGTCAATCAAGTATGCAATATTTATTCTAATGAATTGTTTTCAAGAATTTTTAATTATTGTAAAAATGGTTAGTAATCCCTCTAAAAATAATTAACTCGTTGTTAAAACTTGAGTACCTACCAATAATAGTTATTAGTTTAAACCTTTGAACCAGGGTTAACAAATTTTTGAATTAATAACTGATAATAATTAATACCGAAGTTTAAGTACTCGTACAATAAAGTAAAGAGCCTAATTGATATTCTCTAACTTTGTGCTTGAAAACACACATACAATCATCGATATTACAATCAACATGCTACACAGAACTATAAAAATCAAAGTTTTAAAAGTATAATTACTCTTCATCTGAATCATCGCTTGGCAAAAAGGTACGGGTATCGTTTTCAGCCACTAGATTCCTATAAAAACCTTGATAATGTAACGGAATAGCATTTGAGTCACAAAGACTTTTTAAATCTTTGTACAGTGCACTTGACACTGGTAATAATTGGTCATAAGCAGTTTTGAGCTCAGGATCCGATCGTGTTGGTTTGGATTTGCGCGTTCTAGATGAACTATAATTTATAGTATCTAACACAAAGTAATCAGGTTGCTCAAAATCATATTTGTAAAATAATTTATCAGGAGTTTCAGAAGTAATTTTAACTTCTTTTAATTTCGTAAAATATATTTTTTCGCCTCTTGTGTCTTTCAGCCAATTTTTGTTCAAAATCGCTAGTGATTTAAAATCATAAAACAAATTCTGGGACATCTCAGTCATAACAAATTTCTTATGGACCTTAGCGTTCATAATAATTTCGTATAATTGGTCAGGTGTATAAACGACTTTATTTTTAAATTCTTCTCTATGCAGGCATGCATAGAGTCCCCTTCATTTTGGGTATGACCTGTTTGTAAAAATCTATGAACTATATCCAAATTTAGTGTACGAGAAGCGTGCATGTACATCGCAAATATATAGCGATTTCTATTCTGGCCCGAACAATTATCAGAATATAAAGACACTGATTTGACACCATTAAGAGCTTCTTTTTTGAAGAAGTCATAGAGACAGCTTGAGATTTCGTTAGCCCCTCTTTTGGCTATCTGTGCGTGCCACAAATAGCAGTATCCTTGTAAAGATAATAAATTGTATACCGTGAAGTTATAGACTGGATATTTCCTTTTATAATGAAAAATACCCACATTGGATTGTGGCAAGTTTAGTACCTTTTCCAAGTCAAACACAGCGACAGTCTTAGTCTCAGGATTTGATGAAGATTTTTCGTCATCCTTAATTTTGCGTATAAGGGATTTATTTTTCAAATGGCTTTCGTAATTGTCATTTAGTTCAATTTTACGGTCAACATCAGCATTTTCATAAAGACTACAGATTTGACATATATCTTTCTTTGGTTTAAAAAATGAAAGATTAAATTGGGAATTAAAAATATTACTACCTATATTGGTATAAACTTGCTACTTTTACTGTGTTTAAATTTTCCGACATCCAAACTACATATAATCGATGCATTTTAGCCAAGTTTAAATCAGAGGCGAGATATTGACGGCTAGTTTGCTTTCTTAAATAGTGTGATTCGATACATGGGAATGATTTTATGTGCTGTATTACACTTTGCTCAGTTTCATCACTTGTTTTGTGGGGACGATTAGCATGTTTGCCCCGTAAATCCGTTATTTGCAAGTTATTTGTATATTTATTCATAGCAGAGTAAACAGTTTTTTCTTTAATACCTAAAGTATTTAAAAACATTACTTTGCATACTCTAAGTTTTGTAATTTTAGCATCTTTATTTAATGGTAGATAGTAAATTAGTGTACGAGACCTATCCCGCTTCCTTTGAACTTTGATAACTTTAGGCTGTTCAACTTCTGTATTGTTCAGGATGTAAAGCCATTGTTTTTCATGGTCTGCTATATTCCAATAATATTGAAATAGCTCAGAACGATCTGCTTGAGTAAATTTGTCAAAGCATTTCATCTTACATACGCAAGGGTTACCTAATTCTCTACATTGCCTTAATTTCTTTGTGTTAACACTATGATATTCAAGACCATTGTTATTTAATTTTTTATTTTTACATTTAGCCCATTCATCTATGTTTCTTGCTCTCTTTCTAGATTTAACATTACTTTCCGACGACAGCAAAACACGAGAAGACCCAGCAGTAATATTAGTATTAGCATTATGATTATTACAATAGGATATTTCAGAAGCAATACTAGTACTAGGTTGCGTAATTTGTGTGGTAGTAGATATTTGTGGGTTAATATTATTTTCTACGTCGTCAATTTGATTCGCCACAGTTAAATTTAAATAAACTCTATGTTCATCATCATCACAAATATTGTTAATCTCTGCTAGGTCATTGTTAATTGCAACTGGTTCTATTGGTATGTACGTCTCAGTTAGATTTGCCATAGAAATGGTTTCATCGCGGCGTATACACATAGGGTTTGATGGTAAACTGTTTGGAGAAGTAGGTAATTGTAAAGATTGATGGTTTAAGTTATCATTATAGAAATCTGTTAAGCTATTACAATTATCTCCCGCTAATATTGGGTGAATACCATCAATGTATCCACACTGTTCGGAATTATTATTGTTGGTTGAAACACCATCATTATTATTAGATTTGTAAATTATAGTAGGAGAACAAATAAAATCAATACTACGGTGATGTTTAGAGGGAGTGCTAAAATGAAAAAGTTTTTCTGATCTCGTTGGGGGCGTAGTATATGCATCCGTTAGCACCATCGTAACATCTCGCACCAATGAAGACGACATTGTCATATTAAAACTTCGAACTGGACTAGAAGACCTACTCGGATTTAAACTAGGTGCATACTCAGATACTGCCGGAGAGAAGGGTTCTTCATTTTCGTTCGATGATGCACTTTCTCGGTATCTGGGTGCGGCTGCGGAAGTTCTCGAAGGACGTGTTTCACTTTCGCCAGATATGTTAAGAGACTCATGAGTATCCCCACCACCTGAAAAAACAAAATCATGTAATGGTGGTGCTGGATTGGCATTATCACTTATCTCAGACGCGACCGACAGACGGACGCACGGCGTAAGCTAGAACCACAGAATACACATTTTTATAACCGTTCGGTCCGACGAGTAGGTACCTATCAATATTATAAATCCGAAGAGTGCGTACGTTTTATAAACCCAATCCGTAATAGGTACCTATAATATATTATTGCAGGGAAAACTAAGAGCACACTATTGTCAGCTATCAAGACATTCGTTTTCCCGCCACAACACTAGATTTAGAATACATAATTATGACATTGAACACCTAAGAAACAAACTGCAATAAATTAACTAAGTATAGGACTTACAATCACAAGCCTACTAAGTACTACTAGGACACACTGCAAAGAATAAACTGTAGGTACTTACATACAAAATCCAGGATCTTCCTCGCTCGACTACTTTTTAATCGTTTATACATCGCCGAAACACTATTAGGTATAACACTATCAAATCCAATACGAGCAAAATAGTCAATACTAGGTATAATTACGACTTATTATTTGTAAACTCTTCTTCAAACGTCTTTTTAACGTGGAAATATAAATAGTTACGTGCTGTTATCCCTGAGCGGCGCGTGAGTTATGACAAATAAATAAACAATCCCCACCCGCGCATGCGTTGTAAGGGGAAGTACTCAGACCTTTCGACTTGTTTATGTGACGAGTTCGTGATTACTTCCGCCAAATAGATCAAATCGTGAAAGGAAAAAAGGCGTAAGCATGATTATTTCGAAAGTGTGTGCGAATGCACCCGTAAACATGGAAATACGGCTTTTTTGTTTTATTATTTTTATTTGTGATGGGATGTAATCGGTATTATTTTAAGAAAATCGTTTTTTTATTAGGCATTAAAAAGCATAATACGAGATACAATTATACATTTTTGCTTTATTTAATTAAACAAAAACCTAAGCATGATTAGGTGTATTTTAATGAAATTTTACGTGCTTATGTTGGTTTATCGACTTCATTAATTGACAAAATATTGAACTTAATTAACGCCAAGATTTGTTTTTCTGGTATAAAACCTTCATTTTAAGTCGAAATGTAACGAAAAAAATTGAGCGCATGTATCTTTACTTAAACTATTCAAAACTGCAATAAAAAAAAATTGACGTTTCAGCACTTACGTCTTTATTGATCTGGGTGTGCGACATGGGCACTTATTATAATAATATAAACTTCGCCAAAAATTGCACGGTCCGGGTTTGTCGTTTCCTAGAACTAGAACCGGCAAGAAACTCCATTTTATTCTTCTCCCAAAAATTAAAAAAAAAATAAAAAAACTTTTCTTTTTTGGGACTTCTTCGAGCTTCATTGTCTCGGCGCTTTTCTTGTGGTCGCCACTGTTGATTCTAGCTTTCAAGAGTTACAGTGGTTTGGGAATAGTGTGGCGGGTTTGTCCCATCTCCCAAAATAATTATTGTCCTCTAAAACATCATCATCATCTTCCAACACTTGTCTCATTCTGTAAGGAGTTGGAGAAACTTAGAGCAGGATTGAGGTCAAGAGTACGTCCTTTTCATATTTAAAAAAAACTTAACAAATGGTATCGTATTACCCAGTACTAATGGGTTGTATAGCTCAGTAGGGCTATTGCGTATCTTTTAAATGTCAGCTATCATATTGTTGATGGATTAACTGTCAAATTGGTTATGGTTTAGTACAAAATGGAACCATTTGACATTATTTGATGTACACTATATGATAGCCACTGTCATTTAAAAGATACGCAATAGCCCTGCAGATATGCACTCGCTCCATGGGAAATACTGTTATTCAGCTACATTTAGTTAGAATGTAACCCAACCCTAACGTAGTTCTCAAATAGGCTAGGCAGATGATGATCCTTATACATTAAACAAATATTTTATTTCAGCATACTTCAGTTTTAAAAACAAACAAAGCCCCGGTTCAATACTACACAACACCGCTGCCGATGAAATCTCAGGATTTTCAAAAATTCTTACAGGACCATGAAATGAGCGTAGAATATGTCACCGCTCCAATAATCGAGCTACCTACCCTTATAGATAGTTGGACTACCAACAAAAAGGATAGTAAATATTCCAAAGAAAATAATCTTACCCCTTCTCCAGGTAAAACCCCTATTAAGTGTAATAAAGCATTCACAACCACTACAGCCGAAACTATTGAATCAACTACGGGAACAAAATCTACCCAACCATCGACGGACATAGAAGTTGTATCGTCCAAATTAGAAAATATTACAAAAACAGGGGGTAAAATTGCCAAGTATACCACGGAACGACAGAAAGGGAAGGCCAAAGTTGTTAATGGCGGTAACCTTACCAAAAAGATCTCATTCTGGAGTGAAGACTTTGACAGATATAAAAGATTCAACGCGTTAAAGCTGCCACCATCCGCGGCTACGACCAACGTTAAGGCAACCCATGAACCCAAGTACTACGGTATTTTCAAAAAGAAAGTGAAAGATAAACTCTTTGACAAGAAAGTAGACGCCGAACGTAACCATCCGACGACAGAGGCCTACACTATAGACCCACATAACAAAGAAGTAGAAATTACAATAATAAACTTTGATGATTTAGAAAAAATGTCGACACAACAGCCTTTTGATTCCTTTGTTTCACCAAAAAAAGAAGAAACACATCTGTTTACAGACTTCAATGATATGGTTCCTACAGATACTATGCTCAAATTAAAAATGAAAACAAACACACAAAGAGGAGATCATAATGAATTACTGTACAAAGATATTTTTAACGAAAGAACTTCTACAAGAGAATACTTAGCTGCCGACCTAACTAAAAGAACAGAGTACATGGACCAACAAACCCTATTACCCCAATTCGAAAAGGCTCCTATGTACTCGAATATTTTCAACAAAATGCCGCATAGGAAGTATAACATGCCGCCGAAGAGGGTCCATATAACAAGCCATCATTACAAGTATGATATTTTCTATGACGAAAACAAAAAGAGAATTGGAAAGAATAATGGAATTGAAGGATGTGGGTATTCGTTTAAAACGGTTTCTCTCCTAGAATAAATGTAGGATCTTTTGGAAAACTGCTGCACTGTAAACATTTTCTCAAAAGTGAAGATTGGCATTGGTAACATAATTCATAAAATCAAAACTCATTAATTCAAACTAGGCTGATGCACTTGTCGAACTTCAAAATTTACTTTACTTTACTTATTTACAAGAGACAGTCCCCCAAAACGACACTTCTTAGTGTTTTAGCTGGAAAGAAGAAGTGGCGGAACAAACTCCCCAGCAACACATCTGTCTGTTAGGTTGGTTAGATACATAGAGTGGAATTAACAACATCTGCAGTCCCACTCATAATGCAGTTTAGCAGGGGAAACATTTTGCCTTACTCGACCCTCGCTCCCACGTGGCTGAGTCCTTGTACTTCTAAACCAGCCCTCTAAGGAACGATACCACTCAGATCCAGCTTGTCCCCTTGCTGTCCTCCCCCAGCAATGCCCTAGCCGAGGCTCGTAGACCCCAAAGTTTATGACTGTGTGTGAACACCACAGGTATAGATATGTCTAACGTAGGAGCACCTACTTCGCCTCCCACTTCGGCTTAGTTAAAAAATGACGCACTGGGTTTTCATACAGATCGTGATATGTATTTGCGTCATATATTATAGGTATATATCTATTTCTGTGGTGATAACCTTTGTAGTAATTTTGATCATTATTTCTTGACCAGTACTACTGCAACACCTTCCAGTAACTTCTACCTCAATGAAACTGCCCCAGAAGCGCGCTTCCACTAGTGAGTACGTTATTTTTATCATTTACATTAACTTTTATTTGTTGTTTTTTGGCGGATGGTAAATCATCAATTGCCTTCTCCCGCTCTGGTCAGAGCGGTATTAGGGAGTGCCAAACTTCTACTGACTAAAAAACATCCATGTTCCTTCTTAGCCCATTGTGTCGAGCCCGCTGTATCACTTTCGAAAATCCCGCAGTCCCAACGGGATTTATATTAACTTTAGATTTCCAATACTCAGGGGTATGGTGATCGAACACTGTAGGCACGGGCCTGCCTGTGGACAGTGAGTAATGGAATAGCTCACCGTCCGTCTGTCTTGTGACGACAGATCGTGTCGACGGCGTTCGTGTTCCACGCGTGCCTCAAAGAGATGTCATCGAAATAGAAGGGTTCCGCAAGGGCCGACGCCTGCTAGGGCTGTGGGATTGTTCGAAAGATATACCGCGGCCCCGGAACACAAAGGGCTAAGAAGGGCTTAGTCAGTCACTGCCTTCCACTCTGCCCAAAGCGGGAAATCATCAAGCGACCTCCGCTTGATAATTTCCACCCGGAAAAAAGGGGTTTGGTGATCTTTGTATGAAGTCTTACTTCCCCTATTTTATTTATTTTCATATAAGGCAGTGGTTTGTTGTGAGTATGAATGTCCTTTTAGTAATACATGCACAACTTTTGTCGTTTGAAAATGAATTCCCATAACTGTCTTATATATATCTAATACAACCATTGTGACGGATAAGTAACTCATATAAAGTTTTTAGAGAAGAGTCGAACAACGCAGCTGTTAATCGGAAAATAAACGGCGGAATAAACAGGAACCGACACAGAAGACGAGGTAAGTCTTATGGACACACAAACAAACAAATTTTTAGAAATCAGACCACTAAATTAAGGACAAAGGTAAAAAAAAATAATGAGTAAAACTCACATTCGATAGTTAACAAGAATAAAAAAACTAAAAATGTTGGTTAGTAACTTTAATCAGTATGTTTCTGCTTGGATATCTGTTAGACTTACTAAATACCGTGTTATCTATTTTAATGCAGAAATTATACCTTTACTCCCCTTTTTTTTTTTTTTTTTTTTTTTTTTTTTTTTTTTTTTTTTTTTTTTTTTTTTTTTGGTGGGTGTAAAATCATCGAATAACCCCTCCCGCTCTTGGGCAGAGCGAAAGGGAGTGTCAGACTTCTACTGACTAAAAACCACCCATGTTCCTTCTTCGCCCTCTATGTCGAGGCCGCGATAACCAGAGGACTACCCGCCAAGAGAAGCTATATTTTTGTAAACAAAAAATAATACTAAGTCACGTAGCTTCCCAGTAATGAAAGAATTTTCGGAATTGGATCAGTAGTTCCGAAAATACTCCAATAAAGATAAAAACTTATAATATTAGTATGGGCTACTAACGTAAATGTCTTCCACACAGTTTGGGCGACAGAAACACCGCATACGAAACGAAAACATTTTACCTATCGTGGATATAAACCAAAGTCTTCTGGTGGATTAGTGGAACCTATAGGGTACTTCGAAACACCAGTGCTAACATCTACTCCAGACTACTCTGCCGATGTCTCCATGTCACAGCTTAAGAAAACCTTCACAGCAGCTTCACTGGAAAACACCGGAACAATCAACCTAATTAATAAAATCAACCCGCTGACAGATATAGAAGACTTGGTGACTATGCTAGAGGGACAAGACTTAGGGGTTTCCAATTCTGATATTGAATCTGCGGTGACTTTGGCTGCTATTAGGACGGAGTTTTTTACGAGCATCACTATCGGAGGTACTATGATTTTATTTTTAAAGGGCCCCAGCGCACCATGCAGGTGACAGCCAGTAGCTCACGCGGTAATAGCGGCGGCCAAGTTACTTTTCACTGCGCCTTAACTGACTGGTCTGAACTCGGTGTGCCGTCCAACCAGTAACGGCCAAAGCAGCTGGTTTTTTCTTCTATGGAAGCTGGCCAACGCCAATTTGGTATTACTGCAAAATTGTAATGTACGATTAGTCGATAGTACCCTAAATTTTCACATTAGCTCAGTATGATTTAGTTCTGCGTTTTGATATTTGTATAGATCAGTTAGAGTTCTTCGAAAAACTTGTGCTCGCATGGCACCACGCATTAAACTGCGAAATTATGGGACGTTTTTTTACTTTTGCTCTAAAATTCAAACACTATTTAAGCCTATGAACAGCTCTAAAACCAAGTTCAAAGATTCAAGGTTTTCGATGTTGCAATTTTACATTTGGATTCTTTCATGCTGCTAAATTCTCTTCTTCTTATTTTATTTTCTTTCTTCTTCATCCTTTGACTACCCATTGCCGAGTGTAGGATCCTTCCAAATCTCTCCTTTTTTGCTAAATTAAAGTGAAATTAAGTGACTCCACAGACAGTATTAGAAGAGAATTGGCAAGAGCAAAACCTACTGCTATAAATGTGACTGTCTCTACGACTACTCCGGCAACCACATCTGCAACGATGACTACAACTACACCTGCAACTCCGAAAGTGTTATCGTCACCTATGCCAAGTTCCCTGGTCTATAATATAAAGCAGCTGCAGAAAACTACATCCTCGAACAAATCAAGCCAGCATAAGGAGAAACAACAACACCATCAAAGAGACAGACACCGGAGACTGTTTAGATTTTCTGGTTAGTTTGTGAAATATTATCATTTTCTTGCTCTTATCTCAATTGGAAGAAGCAGACATGCTGCTTGTCATCACATCAGCCACCTCAATTCTAGCCATATCATCTTTTACACAGTCCATTTTTCGTTTCTTTGGTCTTCCCCTACTCTTCTTTAACTTTCTTTAAAAGCTTCACCAAAATGTCGTCACATTGACCGGTCTCGTGCGGGTGGGTTCAAGCAACCTTCACCAGGTCATCGATCCACTTAGTGGGAGGCTTTCCAATGCAACGTCTCCCGGTTCGCGGTCACCACTCCAGAACGTTTCAATCCCATCGGCAATCCGTTCTGCTAGCAGTGTGCCCTACCCTCTGCTACTTAAGTTTGGCAATTCTTCGTGCTACTTATTAGGGTTTTCAGGCTATTTTCTTATTAATCGTTAATCAATTTCAGCTCTGCAAAGCCGTCTGAAGAATTTAATGAAAAACTTGACTTTGACAAGCAAACATGTGAATGTCACAACTCCTGTGACAGCCACATCTAAGACCTTGATATCTAAACCAAAACGAACCTGTATTGAATTTATATCTGATCCAACAAATGCAAGTAAGTAAATACTGTTTAATTTATAGAAGGTAGCGACCATAATACGACAAGAAATGAAAACACTGGTATACTCCGCGCCTTAAAAGGCTATAATTTTTGTAAACAAAGAACTTCTACTAAGTTACGTAACGACAATTCAATCAAAAACAAATAATTTCAAATTCAATCAACTCAAAGAAGCATACGTGTAATAAGAAACTAACGAGCAATTTCGCTTGGTCGAATTATATTCTAGCGAGAGTTTTAGCACGAGTCTGATGCGTTCCAGTACCACAAATTAGACGACAGCGCTGTAAACTGCAAATACTGCAATCGAATCGAATTTAGAATTATTCGCTGTTGTTTGATTTGTCGGTGCGTAACGTAAGTAGAAGTACGTTGTTTCCAAAAAAAATAGTTTCTTGTGGCGCTGCTTAAAGTTATTTACTTAAAGCGGAGGCCTGTGTCCGAACTTTGGGCACATTATAAACGTTAAACAATAAATGAATTTGAATACAGTCGTCATATTATAATGCAGCATGCATCTTTTAATCAGCTAAATGTGCAACTGAAAAAACCACTTCGATGGAGGCAATAGAGGAGGCAATTATGGATGGGAGGGAGGGATTCTGCATACACATAAAATGCAAAACAAAGGTTTGCTATCAATCTAAATAAATTAAATAGAAGAGTCTGTAGGTGTTTTATACAGGGTGTAAATTAACCCTTCACATATACGTCAACCAAGCATTCTGTACATCAAACTAAGTACCCCTACGCAAAATTTTTTGCTGGGGAACGACTTTTTATTGGGGTCAAAATTCACATTTTACGGTAAAACTCACTGTAGCACTATTAAAACATTGTGCTAGTGGATGCTTTGAATAGTCATGGAAGTAATTTAAGTAAAGTTATAACCTGAAAAACTAGTATTTACAAAAACAGCTGTGAAAATTTGGAACTTTGACCCCCAATATCTCCGTAACTAGGGGGTTCCCTATGAGGGATGGTCTAGAACCAAAAAAATGCCCAAAACAAGTGTCCTTCGTTTGCGTTAAGGGTACTTTTACACCCTTTATGATAAAATTGTAAAAACCTTTCCGTTCCTTATAGGGATGTTTACCGACTTAAAAAATATGTTTCTAATTAGTCCGTCTGTTAGATTATCGAAAAATATTGGATACGTATTTTTGTTTTATCAAATCAATAAAAATTGACGAAGATAAAACGCGTCAAAGATTTGAGTGGGTGGTTGTGTCGTTACTGACCGCTAAAGAATGTCATACTAATGTCTCAGAAAATGACGTCACACGATTTTTCAAAGCACTGTATCGTCTGCATTGTTTGTTTACGTGAAAAAAGAAAGAATACGTGTCCAATATTTTTTGGAAATCTATCTGACGTACTAATTAGATTTTTTTTGTTAACTAACCTATTGTTAATTTATTAACCAGTGAACAATTTTGGGTGTTATATGTTTACCTATTTATTGTAACGACTCATAATTTTAAACTTTAACATGTAATTTGGTGCTTTGTCTCTAAAAAATGAAATTAAATAATTTCGCTCCTTGATTAGTCGACAAAGACTACAACGCCTACAGCGACTACAACGACGGTCGCAGCCACGGCCACTAGCGCGCACCCAGCACACGATCCTAATGGCGTCCACTATGAAGAGGATCCCCCAGCCTTCGACTATGAAATCACCCAACACGCCCCGCCAACAACGACACCTCGACACCACCAGCATCATTGCACTCACCACGTCAAAGGCTGCATACATGTTAAACCGTTCCCTAAGGATCCTGAGGAAGTATTGTATGTGGAGCCTCAAACTTATGATGAGCAGGTAATGGCATGTTTTTTAATCATTTAGTTAGTCTTTCTAGCATCTTCATCTTCCTGTCTTCGTTCTATGTTACTAGGTATTGGCGTAGCACGTTTTCTTCTTTTGTACTCGCGCTATCATTTACTCCATTTTCTTTAATATCAGTTCTCACCCCATCCATCGTTTCTTTGGTCTTCTTCTCTGTCCCCTATTCAACATTGATATCCATAACTCTTTTAGTCACATGCGATTCTTCTCTTCTTAAAACATTTCTATAGGTCCTTAACACGACAATTGATTCCCTTTCAACTTTTCTGTAACTGGCGCAAATTAACCAAACCAACCATTAACCATTTTTGTTACACACATTCTCCTCAAAACTCTCGTCTCCGCTACATGCAATCTTTTTCATTCATCTTCTTAAATCTTGCTATCTGGTGGCTAAATTATAACAGTGGAAGGGCTCAATCTTTAAAGATCAATCGCGCTTGCCTAGCTCAGTTACTACGTAATGTTACTACATATTTTTGACATGTCATAACTTAATACTATATACTTACTATATATTTACTATATTATACTTACTTATACGGGTATAAACTAGTATAATCGCACCATTCGAAAAAAGAAGATATTATGTTCCGATCTTTCGAATAAGTCAAAACCGTCAACTCCGTTGGTCTTGTGTTCGCAAACGCGGGTGCTAGCTGTGCAGCATAGGGTTAGATTCCCACGTGGAGCAAATTGTGTATATAGTTTTTATTTGTATGGAAATTTCTTAGTAGCAGACCTGAGTTTTGAAGGTGGTAGAGTCACACCGTAACCGCGTCGTATCTGAAAGAGTTCGTTAAGCCGTTAGTCTTTGTCTTTGTTGTCTGTTTTTTTGGCGGATGGAAATTCATCAAATAACCCCTCCCGGTCTTGGGCAGAGCGAAAGGGAGTGTCAGACTTCAACTGACAAAAAACCACCCATGTTCCTCTTAGCCCTATATGTCGAGGCCGCGGTAACTTCTGAGCAACCCGCAGCCCAAGCCGTTGCTCTTGTGCCTGATCTCTCTTCGATGGTGTTGAAATACCGTTGTCCCATTGGACTTTATGACTAAAGGATCAGATGATACTCCTATGTTTGCGCTCACATTTGAATACTAATTTTTCTCCCACTTACTTTGCCAATCTCTGTTCAGGTTAACCAAACATCGATCAGGAATATATTATTACGATAAGTCATATTGCTTAAATAATTGCATATTATACCTTTTTATTTCGCAGTTCTATGAGGAAACTGTTCAGGCAATCCCACCCTCAATTCCTACCCCTTGTGAACCAGAACAAGAAGAAACCACCACACATTGTGATTACAAACGTGAGGTCCAACCCAATACCTTCACAGCCAAAGATGTAGCCGCACTAGAAGTAATCGTAGACCTTTTGAAGAACACCGTCAACTATGAAGACAACAATATGGCATTTGGATATCATCAAAACGCAGCTCAGCCTTCAGCGACCAAGCCTAATATATCTAACTACAGTACCAACGCTATCCAAGTCCATATTGCAATTCCATACGATTTCGAAAATGGAAAGAAGAGATCTCCCCCAGGCCCCGGTTCCGTTCGAGTTCGAAAAGTCTTCTCAGCAATAATGTCCACTCCGGTCGATTTAGAGTACCAAGTCCATTCAATTGAAGGAACCATAGCGCCCACAGCCACTAAACCAACGGGAGCCAACAGTATTACCAAAGTAGATAGTCTAACGAGTGGGATGTATCTTCTTATAGATAAACCCAAAGAGGGGTATGCACTAAAACCACTATTAGGTCAGATTAACTTGTCTGATTTAAAGTCAAGACAGTTGCCGGTAACCACGGCCAGTATGACGGAACTTAAACCAACGGATTCAAGAGACGAAACCACAAGCTTGAAGAGTTTGCCCAGAGTGACACTGAGCAAGGAATTTGTGGCAGCAATCAATCAACAGTTGCTAGAACTTTATGAGAACAGTTCTAGAGTCCTTGATAGAAAGAATAAAAGAATGGCTGTATGGAGGTTTCGGAAGCTAAAACAAAAGCAGGAGAGAAAGAAAAAAGGTGTGGAAAAATACATCGTAAAGAGGCGCATAGATTGGGAGGCCGTCAAGAAGTACTTTGGTCACGACAGAGTGTGTAACTGCAAATGCAAAAGTAACACTGCAATGTGCAGGGCTTGTGCGGCTAGCGATGCCGTTATAGATGAACTTATATTCGAATTTGACAACATTGGTCGCTACATGGCAGATCATTGCACAGAAATACAAACATTCTTTTGGATGAATCCGATTGGGGGCCAAAAATTAAGAGATTCAGTCAACAAAATAGACAAAAGTTTGTCTGATTATTGCAAAAGAGTTAAAGGTAAATGCAACGGAAGACTATGCAAGACATTCTCACGTTATGTTGATAAAAAAAGTTTTGTTAAAACTGCCAAGATAAAAAAAGTAGAAGATATATCTTGTCTGGTTCATGATATAGCTATCCTCGAGCATGACTTGAATATGACGGTAGCGTTAAATTGTTGCTACAAGGATAAGTTAAAAGATAACGGTCAAAAGTTCATTAATTTAATGAATACCTGTATCAATTACAAAACAATGAAGAAACGATCTAACCCTACCACCAAACCGAAAAATATGGTAAAGCAAGTGTATTCTCTGGATAATATTAATGTTAATATAATCTGCAATCCTGAATCACCGTCAACGGCGGATGAACAAATGATAGTTGCTACGATCGCACCTCAGGCCAGTTCACAACAAATCCATGAAACCAGGAATGATCGGCTACTAGATTTTGAAGACGAACACAAGAAACATAAAGTATTCATTAATTTTATTCCACATAAAAAGAAAAAGTCAAAATTGTTGTCGTATTTCGACTTCAATAAAAAACACGATAAGCGTCAGGTTGACAACCAAGCGTCGATGCCATTGATATCAGATGGTGGTGGTGCCTTTTGGTATGACTACCTAAAAACTGGCACAAATGAACCTCGCTTAGTTAGGGATTCCATCATAGAGGCTCCTTCCATAACAGTCGATGTTGTTCAAAGAGCAGGAATGCTAAAGTCAACTGCTGCAACAGCAGTCAATAATAATTTAGAAATAGACACTGCATCCATGACAGTTCCAACAAAGCCAGAGAGGAATCCAAGGGACACAGAAACAACTATCGATAGTTTGAGCCGAAATATAAATCAAATGCTTCAGTTGTTTGGAAGTCTTCAAGACGTTGAGTCAATGAATAACATTTCGACTACAAACTCTAACCTAACAACAAGTTCACCAATAATCGCGTCAATTCATAAAAAAGTGTCAAAAGATAAACCAAAAAAAGTCTCTCTTGTAGACAAAGTTAAACAAAGGGTGAATGCTAAGAAAAATAGAACAACAACTACGACATCTAAAACAAAAAAAAATACTCAAAAGAATAAGACTGAACTTGAGAAAGAGATGGATGAGTTGTCGACTATAGAACATACGATTGAAGCAGTCACTCAACCAGTTACAACCAAGAATGCTATAACAGATATTTCTAGTGTAAAAGTCGTAGAAATTTCAAGTAAAATAACTACGTGTACACCGGCTACGAATAAGACCTCACCTACTGTGACTTTAGCCAGAAAGTCTACACCAACAAATAACACAGCAGCATCAACAACAGTAGCTATAAAAGGTATTGCACCAAAAGGTGATAAGAAATCGGAATCTACAAAAATTGTTAGTGGAACGAAATTCGGATTTAAAAACATCATGCATGCGGCGACAGTTATGTTTAAAAAGCCTCAGAAAACACAGACTCCTAAAACGACAACAGAGATATCGACTACTACAGAAAAGACTGCAGAATCATCCACAATGTCCGAATTTATAGACCTAGTCACTTCTACTCCAGATAATGACTACGTTATAGATGATGAAAACGCACAAAACACAACTGAGAACCCTTCTATACTAATCATCAATGACTATGGCAATCAGGTCAGCAATTACTCTATGAACGACGATATGAAGGAAGGTTATAATAATCTGTTGCTGTCGATTATTCAATTCGAAGAACGCAATCTAAATGATGAATGGGATCGGATTGCGTACGGTGAGCAGAGTCACAGAGATGACACTGACATTAAGCGGAGTATACCAAGAACTCCCAAACCCGAAACCAAGTAAACTATATTTTACGGTAAAGTATATGTAGAAGTTAGGAGGGGAAGGGATGAAGGCAAGAGATTTATGTTTTTAAAAGCAATCTGTAAC
This sequence comes from Diarsia rubi, assembly GCA_932274075.1. NCBI lineage: Eukaryota > Metazoa > Arthropoda > Insecta > Lepidoptera > Noctuidae > Diarsia > Diarsia rubi. The sequence continues at coordinate 1,049,388 of OW026440.1, read as the reverse complement.
AATGAATGTGCGTAGTTACAATAGTGGATAAAGTAAGTAATAAGTATGACTGACTGGAAGTTTGAAAGTGGCTCCCAGCAAAAGAAATTCGTCTATCTTAGTATGAACATATAAAAAGGAGAGATAAAACGCATGTGACTAAAAAAGTAATAGATATTAGTGTTGATGAAAGGAGAGAGAGAAGGCCAAAGAAAATATGCATGGATTGTGTGAGAAATGATTTCGAAGAGAAAGGATTAATTGATGCCATGACGTTTGCAGTGGAGAATGAAAGGAGAAAACGTGATGCGCCGAACTCAAATAGAGAAAGAAGATGAATATAAGCGAACTGAAGAATAAATAGTGTTGTAACTGACACAAGATTCTAAAGCTGGCCATACATTTCATTCCTTACTTCCAGAACATCAAAAAAATTGTCGACAGCCAAAACAACAACCAGTGAAGAAGAGATATACTTGGAACCTGAGATAAATACTACCAAAGCATCCGTGGGTCGCCTTCTGAATAAGATTGCCAACAAAATGGGCATCAAAACTGACCCACCCAACACAAAAAAGGTCAGTTTTTGTCAAAGCATTTTTTTATTCAAACTCTTTGTTAGTGAAATGTACAAAGAAAACTACGATGTTCCAATAGCACGGTTTAATGGAGACAGGCATGACAGCCCCAGATCTGTCACAGCGGCCGATATAACCGGGCATAAACAGTTAAATACTGGCCATACATTACAGGTTTGTCATGTGGTTAGCGCCTATGTTAGCCAGCCTAACCAGATGTGTCTGAGTGTTAGTGTGGAGTGATTTTATGCCACTCACAGGCCTCTTTCGATTTTCATGCCGTCAATAAATATCTACCAGGCACACAGGTTCCATCATAATATTTTCCTTCACTGAACTATTTGATAATTATACAATACGCACTAAAACCGAATAATCAGAGGTCTAGGGTTCGAGATCTATGCTTTGCAGTCCCATTTCACACCCCTAAGTTATCACATTACCGATGCATGAGGCAATCCAATATAATTCTTCTTCTTACCGTGTCGATGGCAATCTAAACTGCGGCCCAGAACTGAGGCTACGTTTTGCGCTTTCGGTAGCGTCCGTCAGTTCCTGTAGTGAAAAAACAACACGACAAACAGGCACCATATCAAGTGCTTCATTGTTTGTGGAACAGCACCACGTTTATGCTCCAGCGCAGACTCATTTATATATATATCTCCATTTCAGCTGGCCATATCATATTTGACAGATTGTCTATTAAAGCGAAACGGAGCAGAGACCGCTTAAATCGACCAATAGTCACCTAACCTATCTCTAACCGCCTTGCTTTACATCTAAATATGGTGTAATACGGGCTTATAGTTTAACTGAGACGGTGCTTTAGGTAGCTGAGTGGTACGGAAGGCGTCAGCAAACATATGACTGAGTTCAAACGTCAGAAAACCCCTCCCGCACCTCGCAGCTACCTTGAACACCGTCCCAGATAAGCAGTAGGCCTGTAGTCTGTATTTTCCCTCTGCAGGGCATCCCTTTACCTTTTCCAATCGCTGGTAGAACGAACGAGTCCTACTGGAAGGAACCGGTCGGCCTGCCATCTGGGACCGCGAAAACCACGTAAATTATTGCCAATTAAGTGTCTCTGCTCTTCTCTTCGCTTAGATAATCATTCAGCTTTTGGCGATGAGCTCAACCATCACGCCAAGTCCAAGGCCGACAATGTCTGCGTAGAAAGCAAAAAAGAGATGACATGTGGAGCACGATACTCCGCGTCACCTTGGCGTCTCTTGTGGAGCAACAGTACTCACATGAGATAAAAATACATGTGCTAGTCGGTTGACGCAAGTATACTCAGCGCCACGAGAAGCTATAATTTTTGTAAACAAGAACTTCCACTAAGTTTTGTAGCGACAAATCTATCGACAACAAATAATAATAATTACAAATTCGATTGCGATATGAAGCGCTGCCGCTGTCGTCTATTGTTTTGTGGTACTAGAAAGCGTCTGACACACGTAGTTTTCACTAGGTACCACAAAATTTTAGACGACAGCTCTTTTTATCCGCTAAAATATAACCCAACCAAGTGAATTTGCTCGTTAGTTTCCCATAACACGTATGTTACTATGAGTTGATTGAATTTGGAATTATTTTATTTTTTGATTGTATTGTCGCCACGTAACTAAGTAGAAGACAGTTCTTTGTTTACAAGAATTATAGGATCCCGTGGCGCAGAGCATGGTAACACCCGAGGCCACGATAGGGCCTTGGGCCGGAACCACAAAGAGAAGTTCCACAGCGATTCTCCTATGTGTCCGGCTTTTGGTCAACGATATTAATTTATTTATTATCAGGTACAACGGCCCGTAGACAAGCCAAATCAACATCATATAATCTACCTCACTTAAATAGATGTTTAGTAACTTTCGTTATTCAAAGGTAGTGAAGAAGCCAAAAATACGGCAAGTCAGGAAAGATAGCAAGAGGGCCAATTTTATTAGGAACAGGAAGCTAAGAATTAATACCTACACACGACAAACTCCAGCACCAGTAGTACCCGAAAAAGGTAAGAGAATTAATTAAGACAATTTGAAGTATCTATAGTACTAGAAATTTTGAAATTTATTTGGAGCTGTAGTTGTAATCTCTTTTCGATGATTTAAACCGTTTTTTTTTTTAATTTTGTTTTTTTTTATTAAGTCACATGTTCATTGGAAACAAAGTTTAGAAACAGATGTTGTGGTACTGTAGCAGGTTGCCCTTGCCAGCAACAGATTCAACAGAAAGAAAACCGTTTTTTTTTCAATATACATATGTATTACAGAAATATATCGCAAGTCGCAACTTTGTTTTCCAAAACAACTTTAAGAATGCCCTCGAAAATGCTCATAATCTACCAATACTACTTTTTTGAAATTCTGACGCTTCGAGAGGCAATGTCGCAATTTAAAAGCTTTTTGCGACGTTATCGGCTTTTAGCATATCGGCTCTTAAAGGCATTTCCGAAGGCTGTTCCTCTTCTCCTCAGTCGATTGCAAGGAGGAGAAGCAACTGAACGCATTGCATCTTACACCAGTTGTTTTTCTCTCCCCAGATCAGCCAAGAAAAGTAGTGATTTTGCATTTCCCGAATCTAACACACGTACTTTGTTTCAAGAGGCCAGTCATACTCGTCGGACAACCCAACCAGCTCAATTATGTGACATCCAGGCCACATTTAAGCATATACAGAACTTACAGAAATCGGTACCGCCAAACGTATTCGAGATCCTAATGAAAAATGTCAGTTGTTACAAATACAGAAATGCTGATGCCTCGTTTATAATTCCTTATGAGAAAAGAAGAAGAACTTGGGACTGGATTAGGAACAAGAGATCTTTGAAACACTTTCATAATAAAATTAAAGATGATCATGTTGATGACACTTACGTCATGGATTTTGAAGATGATTCTAGTGATGTCTTTGAGAGATTTGTTAAGGGCGATAATGGTATATACAAAATAGTAAATAGAAAGAAAAGGAAAGCTAATTTAGATGTTTTGGAACGTGGTTTGAGGAATATACCACCTTTGACGCCTACTAAGGTAAGTTATGGACTTCTGAGTGTAGTTAACCTTCTTGGCATTCATCTTGTAGCGTTACTAACTATTTATCTTACGAACAGTCGTTCGCATGCCACAGGCCCAAGGTCTGTGCTTTCATGCGCAATAGTTCCACTTGCCATTTGAAGATCATTGACAGTCGTTACAAGTACCTAGTCAAAAACCCGATTCACTGATATCTAGACTTAACAAGGGATACTGTACTATCTAGACTGGGCTATGGAGGTTTACTTTTAGACTGCCACCCGATCCCAACATAATTGCCAAAGGCTAGTCAGATGATGATGATGGTCGTTTTATTTCCCAGGATGAGCTATTCGTTATGGTAGGAGACTCAGTTACCCTGGACTGTGGTATCAATGCTCCTGTTAGAACTTGTGATGGGAAGTTCCATTGGCAGACGGACAGGAAGATAATGTTGGGGGAAGACAATGTTGACGTGGATGGTCTGACCATCGCCATTCATGACGTGGAGCCTAAGAACAGTGGGATCTATACTTGTAGTCTGGTAAGAGATAACTGTTCCCTTGATTCATATATACCATATTTCACATCATGAGAAGCTATACTTATTAACGAAGATTTCTACTTAGTTACGCGTACGTTACAAATCAACAAACAACAAATAATTACAAATTCGATTTGATTGTGATATACAGAGTTGTCGTTTATTGTTTTGTGGTACAACACGTTTGACTCATATCACGTTCCAGGACTACAAAACATTAGACGAAAGCGCTTTAAATCACTAAAATATAAAACAACTAGCTGTACCCGGCATGCGTTGCAATGCCCTTTTACCAACCTGCCTACTACCCTACCTACTACCCTACCTGCTACCCTACCTGCTACCCTACCTATACTACCCTACCTACTACCCTACCTACTACTCTACCTACTACCTTACCCTACCTACTACCCTACCTACTACCCTACCTACCTTCCTACTACTTTCTCACCGTTTAAACCTTCAATGGACTACCACAAATAATTCAAAACCAAAATGAGCCAAATCGGTCCAGCCGTTCTCGAGTTTTAGCGAGACTAACGAACAGCAATTCATTTATATATATATAGATTAAATGAAATTGCTTGTTACTTTCTTATTGAGTTGATTAATTTCTATGCCACTTTTCGTTGTAATTTTATAACTCGAAGAACGGGCTCACCTATCCAAACCAAATGTTAGGCTTGTTGCTGTTCTGCTTCGGACTATTTAGTAGAAGGTTTATGTGAAGTTTGTACTCAGTTTGCAGAGGAGCTCGTGGCTTAATAAGAACTGCCACTCGGGTCGATCTTTAGGTTAAGCTGCGCTTGCCTAGGTCGATCTGTTGATGGGTGACCGCCCATTACATACCGAGTTTCCTCCGTGCCTCGGAAAGCACGTTAAGCTGTTGGTCCCGGGTGCCATAATTATATAGATCTTTGGCAGTCGTTACGGGTAGTCAGTGACCTGATAGTCTGACATCCAGTCTTACCAAAGGGTATCGTATTACCTAGTATTAACTGGGTTGTGGAGGTCAGATAGGCAGTCGCTCCATGTAAAATACTGGTATTCAGCTGCATCCGATTAGACTGGAAGCCGACCCCAATATAGTTGGGAAAAGGCTAGGCAGATGATGGATGTTTATGTGAAGTTTGCACAAAATCGGTCGCGCGGTTCTTCATTTCACATTTTTTGTAACAAATAAATTCAATAAATTGCGGATAATTTTGTGTGTGTTCAAGTGGATTCGAGAAAGGTTTAGATTCACAATTGAACCCTGTAGGTGGCGCTACTGTCCGGGCAGTATCCCGCCGGCTTAAATCTTCAAATCGAAGCCACCAATCACGACTTTTTACAGGATCACACAGTCCGGAAGAATGTCAGACTGAACGTGCTGACCGTTCCATCTTATGATATCGTCTTCCTACCAGTTTACAAAACCGAAGACAACTGCTCTTATGAAGTATGAAGTTTCTTTTACTCTTTATATTTTTTTATTGCAAAATTGGTATGCTCTTGACCTCGATCACACCTGATGGAAAGCGATGTAAGAAGTCTATGATGGAACGAGCGTGTCCAGAAGATGCCTGTTCACTCTTACTCTAAAAGCAGACGGGTTAAATATGGGAGAGAGAACAGAGTATATCACACTTTGGCTATGCGCATAATAAATGTGGAGGAGATGCGCTAAGTACGGCTCGTTAGGATATAGCCAAGTGTGGACGGATGCAGCGTACCCGCAGTAAGTCTGCTATTCCAGTGGTATAGTGTGATGGTGGGATCAGGGGGTTTAAGTGGCCTCTTTAGCAGATCTAAGGATCATAATATGATTATCGTTAAATGAACCATTCATAATACTCACTGCGTCTGTGACCATTTTACGAATTTCGTCGCAATTCATATTATTTTTCTATTAAAATCTGCTAAATTGGTAATTTTAGACCGTCAGGTCCTGAAGCTCAGTCATACAGTGCATGTATTTTCTTCGTCCCTTTGTTTATTAGCCAGCTATGTTTAGATACCATTCGCATCTGCATCATCCCGGCACACATCAGGACTCTGCGGCTGCTATTATGAACTTCCTGATTAGATGGAACCACCCAGTAACGCTTTGTTTGACCTGAGAATGGGAAGTAGAACCCTAATTCCCAGTCTCGTTTGTGAAGACTTAGACCAACGTGGCAGTTGCATTTAAATTAATTATTTGTTTTTTTGTAGGACCTAATGGCTATCCAACGACTCGGCAGCCTCATGGCTAATGAAACGCACTGTGGAAAAACTTGCTCCATAAGAATCGATGAACCAGTCTGCCAGAAGGACAGGGTGAGGATTTTTCTTCCTGTTTATACCAATGTTCTTTTGATGTTAAGTTCTAGCTCTCTGTGTTGTTCTGAACTTAAAATTTGTTCACCAAAAGTCAAAAAGTCAAAAGTCAAAATATTTTATTTCACATAGGCCTTCATGGGCACTTGTAAAACGTCGACATAAAAAAAAGGGGCACGGTTCGGTGCATTGGTCGATTCCTAAGGAGAAGAACCGGCAAGAAACTCCAAAGGTTACTCTTTTAATCTTTTAAAATGGTTTTAAATGGTTAACAATAAGTTTAAAGTCCAGACATAATCTTGGGACACACATGCAGATTAGTGTCTGAGATGGTCTTTTGAAGAAAGCACCACACAGATTTGAGTGGATCTGAAGTACAACTTTAATATTATTAGACACGCATAAACCCCCACGTACCGTAAGACGCAGCGTTGCTAGGTCAGGTGGACCGACGAGAGCATGAAAGTCGCAGCTAATCTGTGCAAGCGGCAGGTTCCCGTATGTTATGGCGTTCTATGGGGAGGTCTTTGTTCAGTAGTTGACATCTTCTGGCTGATGATGATGATGATGACACCTACGAACCCGCACTGGGATAGCGTGCAGCTGTTTTACAGCCTACTGCCTCTCGTATCACAGCCTATGCTCCAACAGTTACATCAACCTGCTTTCTATTCCAGAGCACCAATAACACTCTGGTAAGGGCAACAGCTGTCATATCAATGACACCTCGCGCAGTCAACTGCAGCTTGCAATGTAAGAGAGACATTGTATCCTCTCTCGTCATACTTTGTGCTACAAATGCTGCTATCCTGTCTTCTATTCGTGGTATGTGCAGTTCTAATTGTTTCTTTATTGTATTACTAGCTGTTGCCAGCGGTTTTGCCCGCTACAACTCGAAAATTATCTCACGGGAAGATAAAACCGGGATAAAAACTATCCTATGTGTTAATCCAAGGTGTCAGCTAACTCTATACCAAATTTTATTAAAATCGCTCCAGCCGTTTAGACGTGAAGAAGTAACAAACATACACACTCACACACTCACATACTCACAAACTTTCGCCTTTATAATATTAGTGTGATTAACACTTACAGGCCTTTTAGAGTTGGGCTGCGGATTGTTGTAAGAGATACCGTGGCCTCGACATAAAGAAGGAACATGGGTAGTTTTTAGTCAGTAGATTCTGACACTCCCTTACGCTCTGTCCAAGAGCGGGAGGGGTTATTTGAAGATTTCCCACTCAAAACAAAAAAAAGCCCTTTTATAGTTGTCGCCATAGCTCACAGAATAAGTAAGCTGCAGTGGCAGTGGGTCGGCTATACTAGCCACAGAACAGACTACGTTGTACTAGACATGTTGACCGCGAATCGGCAAGCGTAAGGTGGGGGGTGGTTCGGCAGGGCTACGATCTTGGCTTGGTAGTGACTGAATGAGAATTGCTGAGAATCGAGCTGGGTGCCATGCGATTGAAGAGGCCTATATCCAGTAGTGGATTACTGTAAGCTGATCAGGATGTTGACAGACCTTCCGCTATCTGCACTGATGACCGGGAAAAAGTATAGGTCGATATAGTAACGCTAAGTGGGGATAAGTAATTCAGTATATTGTGGTTCGAGAAAGAAAATCAACAGTATTTTAATAAAATTAATAGTACTTTATTTTTTTAATGTTTTAAAAACATATTTAGTGTCATTTTTGAAGGCTTTGAAAGCTTCACTACAAGTGCAATCAAAATTAAAGTACCTAAATGAGGAGCTCATCTACACTAATTAATATTATAAAGAGGAAAGATTTGTTTGTTTGTTTGTTTGTAACGAATTGGCTCCGAAACTACTGGACCGATTTGAAATTCTTTCACCGTTGGGAAGCTACACTATCCCCGGGTGACATAGGCTACTTTTTATTTCTGTATTCCCACGGGAACGGGAACTACGCGATTGAAACTGCGTGACGTCCGCTAGTTTTTTATAAAATTTATGGAAGATTTTTTTCTGTCGGCCCGCTACTTTGCATTAATGACAGAAAAAACAAAGATGTACCAGTGATGATAAAAACATTATTTTTATGCTGTTTTTTTCCGATAGTAAAAAGTATAATGTTGTGTTTTCACTACATTATATTATTATAATACTGTTAACCTTTTGAACGCCAGAGCGTCAACGCGTTGGAGCCCCCCCTACAAAATAATTATTTTATTTTATTTGACACTAGTTTCTATTAAACAACAGCTAAAAAGTTTTAAAAATAGTTACGTTTTTTGTCGGCTGTAGCCGACGGTGGCGTGTTGGGCACGTTTTCATTTGTCGGCCATACCCGACCGTGGCGGTCAGAAGGTTAATTGTATAGTTGGCAACCCTAGTGACCACCGCAGTCTGGGTTTGTGACCTGTTGATAGCAATAGCATACCTTCTCCCTTTATACATAAGTATTGAAATATAGATAGCAAACTATTTCTGTCTACCACCCATTAGTAAAATACAGTAGTCAAGTTATTTACGTGTTATTTCAGTGGAGGTTTCAAGAGAAGGGGTAAGGGAAACCTTGACGCCTTGGACGGACATGGTTAGACCTGTTGTGACACATACGCTCAGAAAGAAAGGTACGAACCATTTTTTTACTTTCTATGTTAAATCACCGGAGGATCTCGTGGCTAGAAAAAATTTAACAGTCGCTCGAGTCTGTGGCTAGGTGACCACCTATTTGACTTTTGGGGGTATGAGGAACGGTGTAAAGTTCCTCATCCCCCATAGAAAAGAGAGGATCCTCAGACCATATGCGTGTTGTGTCTGGTGGCCTAACTGCCCGACACAAAATATGTAAGTCGGGATTTTCTACATACGCTAATGTCGCCGATAACTTTAATAGTGCGATGTAGGAGTTGCCAATTTTAGTTCGCATCTGTTGCGATAGATGTCGCTGTCGCCACAGACCTATTACATACCAAATTTCCTCCGTGTGAAAGCGCGTTAAGCCATTAATCCCGGCTGTCTTTTGTAGATCTTCGAAAGTCGTAAAAGGTAGTCAGTGGGCCAAAAAACACCATGCCATTCTTACAGACACCAACGGCCACCACGAATACCATACGCTGTCCTCCATCATGTCTCCTGGCAAGGTAGACGTGGTGCTCATCTGTCCTGCTGGCTATTACCTGCTACCCAAGTACAAGCTTTGCTGTGAGTACCAACCTGATTATTTACTATACTTCGCACCATGAGAAGCTATATTTTTTGTAAACAAAAATCTTCTACTAAGTTACGTAGCGACAAATCGTCAACAACAAAAAAAAACAAATTCCATTGTAATAGAACAGAATGCGCTGTCTTCTATTTTTTTGTGGTACTGGAACACGTTTTTTTTTTGAAGCTTGGAGATCATTCAAAAACCATCCATGTTCCTTCTTAGCCCTTTTGTGTCCGGGGCCGCGGTATCTCTTTCGAACAACTCGCAGCAAAGGAACACGTCTGACACATCGAACGTTCCAGTAGGTACCACAAAACAAATTGGACGATAGCACTTTATATCGCTAAAATATAACCCGACCAAGTGAAATTTATTTATTTATTTATTTATTTATTTATTAGGCTTCTCAACAATGAGTACACTGTTACAATTATAATTCGTACATTACAAACTTAGGACTAAGCGCCTCATTACTTACAGAGAAGCACAGCATGCGCTACCTTATGCGCATAGAATTACACAATTCAATATTAATATTATATTTAAAAAAAAAAAAAAAATAATAATACATTTAATTTAATTGAATTAAATAGTTTAATTAAGTATATTAAATTAAATTAGAACAGATTAAATTAAAATGGAATTATTTTATTATAGATTATGTTAAAATAAGATTACGTAAATATTTGACAAGAGATACCCATCACATAGCAAGGGCCACTTTTTTTAGAGCACGTACTGAAGAGTTAAATATATCAATGTCCCCTTCGTGCTCTTTGTATGCAGCATACATTCTTGATAGTGGACAGTATTGCCTCAAGTTGGTGTGACATCTTGGCATGCAGAAAAGTCTCCTATTAGCACTTCTTGGCAGATTACGTGGCACATGGAATAAGACCCTACTAAGCAAATCGGGACAGCTCAGAGAGCCCGTTACCAACTTCTTCAAGAAAACCAAATCCAGCATAGCTCTACGTTTCTCCAGCGATACCATCCCAAAATACTTCAGCCGCTCTTGGTACGAGTTGAGCTTTTTGCCCATTTTATTAGCATAGGTAAGATGCCATAAGAACCGTTTTTGCAGCCGTTCAATGCGCTTGATGTGGACCTTATACTCAGGTGACCAGACCACACTGCAGTACTCGAGATGGCTTCTAACTAACGAATTGTACATAATTTTCTTAATGCTGGGTTTTTTGAAATTTTTACACTCTCTCATGACGAAGCCGAGCATTTTTGATGACCTTAAAATAATTTTGTCAATATGTTCGACAAAACTTAACTTTTTATCGAACAGAACACCTAGGTCACGTATAGTTTCAACTTCCTCAAGCCGCTCACCATTTAATATATAAACAGTCTGTATCGGGTTCTTTTTTTTTTTTTAAAATTGTTCGATAAATTCGTATTATACGAATTTAGGAGTGGGACGATATTATAGGCTAAGAAAAAAAAATTGTCGCTACGTAATATTGTCAAAGTCATTTGTTTACAACAAATATAGCTTCCTGTGGTGGGGAGTATAGTAAATAATCATCTAGACTGGACATACTATGCTCTGTCTATTTCTCTGTTTCGATAACAGCGTTACCTTTCTGGTCTAACTTAGATCTAAGAACCACCCAGCTGACTCCAAAAAAAACATTCAACAAGATGCCATCAAAACGGATAAGGAGAAGAATTGAGAACACGCGCATACCGAAATTTTAACCGTGGTGATGAGATGATCCGCCGCTTGGGTCTGGTTTAGCAAGCGCGACAGCTCAGCATGAAGTCCTGGTTTCAAAGCCCGGGCCGCGCAAAGTGTTATTGGGTTTTTCCATCAGGAATAATCACTCAGTGGCTGCTACTGCTTCTCACCACGGCGGAGTCAGGGTTTTTGCGCAGCTGATGGCAATCCCTCGTCCTCCTTTACACGGGACCTCAATTTTTCTGGCGAAATGTTGCTGCTCTATTAAGTGCATCTCTGCTTAACATTAAGGGGGTTTTAGATCGGGCCTGTGGACGGAGAGTAATGGGCTAGCTCGCCGTCCGTCCGTCTTATGACGACGACACCCGTGATGACGCGACGCGACGGCGCATTCGAGTTCCACGTGCGCCTCAGAGAGATGTCAGCAACATGAAAGGGGCCCGCAAAGGGCGACGCCCATCGGGGCTGCCGGCAAGAACGAGGCAAGAAAAATAAGGGGTTTTTAGACGAGCTTCTGCCAGCGACTTATTAAGATCTTATAAGATTTTGTTATGTATGATATTTGCTTTTGCCAGCATCCTGCCCACCGAACACCTCATCAAAAGCTGGAGACAACAAGTGCAGGAGCTGCCCGCGAGGAACCCATGCCGACCCTGGTGCTTCTACGTGCCATCTCGTCAAAACGCGTCATCATCGCAGGTATGATGTACGTACTCTTAATGCATACTAGCTTCTGCAACAAAGGCGCGAGCCTCCGAAGTGTTGCTGTGAGTGGTGTATATAGACCTTGTGTCTGCCACATCGATGGTTCGCCTTGTGGAGAGCCGCTTTGGCATTGATCTGAAGGAACTAGGATAGTGTCTTACTGCAGTACTTGGAGATATTTAATGATAACTTAAGCCGTCACTAACGACCGCACTCAGAGCTTTAATGATTACTTAGGCCATCACTAAGTAACGGTTTTGACAGTTTTGTCTTACAAAATAATGTGTGAGCGTGAAAGTGACGGCTTAATTAATCATTACTATTAGTAAAGGTTTGACATATTTTTGTATGATAAAACTGTCAAAACTAAGTGATGGCCTTTTTTTTAGCTGAAGCCGATGTCGGACATTACTTATGAAATTATTGAAAACAACTCCGTGTCATTGAAACCATAATGTCTTAACACCGGAAGATTCCTTACCCATTTCCCCACACCACTAGCCTTTCACTGCTTAGAGCTTACTTAGCCATGGACTCGCTAGGGTTCTGGGCATAAACACAAGCCAAGTCATATACAGCTACATATTCGACGACTTGGATGCAGCTTGTGGGCACACGAACGAATTTTTGTTCGACCCATATGCTATATAACATATGTACGGCACCGAAAGTGTTGAACCTAACCTGACTAGTTCTCCTTCACCTGTCTTTGCAGTGGTGGTGGTACCCTCCTTGCGGCTACGTGGTGGCTTGCTGCGGCGTGCTGTTTGGCTGCACGGCCTGTGTGCTTCTCTCTGTGATCGTGCACGTCGTGTCTGGACACGACGAGCTTCGGGAGCACGATGGAGATGATGAGGAGCAGAAGATACGTGAGCAGTTCTTGAGTGGTACGAGGAACTGTGTGTAAAGCTGTGTTGTTCATAGTGAAGGGAGATGGTTGTGTCATCTGGCTACTCCCCGACGGTTGGGTTATTTGCAAGAACGATTTATTTGTGGAGCAAAAAAGGTTTATTTGTAAGAATCATCCTACTGCTATCTTTCTCTGGCACAATAGACAGAATAAAGGGTGTCACAGAACTCCAACCTGAGACACTAACTTCAAACTGAACTGAAAACTGCCGTCCGTCCTGCGCGGGAGACCATTTGCGTCAGAATCAACTTCTCGGACTCACATGACACACCGATAAAATTATGTAACATTTAAAAAAAATATAAGAAATAATAAGTGAATCTCACGGCTGAACCAACTAGCCCCACCTAGTTCAGTAAACTGCCGGGTAGCTTGTGCCAAACACTGGCAAGGCCATAAGAAGCTTCTTTCTTTTTGGTGCCTTACCTGGTGTCAGCAGGCTTAGCACGACGCTTTCTATTTCTACTCTACTATAGAATAGAAATCGCTTGTCTACACTTCTCAAAATCTCTCCTTCCCGAGCACGAGGTCACACCTAGACTTGGGTTTCTTCATAGACAGTGACTTTTCCATAGCAACGGGGTAGTCGCTAGTGACGTGTAATTACTAGCCAATTTTATCATATTTCTGCGTTTCGTTCTCAAAGAAGCATTGTTTTGAGCGGACCTTTCTTCAATAACATAACGCAAATTCTGAATGTTTGACATATTTAGAATTATCTGTGATTTGTTTGCTCTTAGTGCGGCTAAATTAAATATTCTGATGTAGCATATCCTTGTTTTTGTATTTTTAAATTTAACTCTAGATATTTCATAGAAAGAAAAGGTTTTTTTGATCAGTTTTTTTTTTTATTTACAAAATGAAAATCCAAGATGGCGGCTAAGAAATTTTCCGAGTTTTCCGACATGGGTATCAATTTTAGGGTTTCAGGGGCCGGAAAAGCCGAAAATGAGGTCAAAATGAAAATCCAAGATGGCGGCTAAGAAATTTTCCGAGTTTTCCGACATGGGTATCATTTTTAGGGTTTAAGGGACCGGAAAAGCCGAAAATGAGGTCAAAATGAAAATCCAAGATGGCGCCGAAACATTTTTCCGAGTTTTCCGACATGGGTATCAATTTTAGGGTTTTAGGGTCCAGAAAAGCCGAAAATAAGGTCAAAATGAAAATCCAAGATGGCGCCGAAAAAATTTTCCGAGTTTTCCGACATGGGTATCAATTTCAGGGTTTTAGGGTCCGGAAAAGCCAAAAATTAGGTCAAAATGACAATCCAAGATGGCGGCGAAGAAATTTTCCGAATTTTCCTTTCCGAGTGACCCTGAAACCCTAAAATTGATACCCATGTCGGAAAACTCGGAAAATTTTTTCGGTGCCATCTTGGATTGTCATTTTGACCTAATTTTTGGCTTTTCCGGACCCTAAAACCCTGAAATTAATACCCATGTCGGAAAACTCGGAAAATTTCCACTCGCGCATGTGTCCACTCGCGCAAACGTCCAATCGCGCAAGTGTCTAGTCGCGCAAGTGGCCTCGCACAAGTGTCTTTCGCGCAAGAGTCTTTCGCGCAAGTGTCCTGTTACCATCTCTTTCCCATCTACGCTCAAGTTTACCCATATAAAAACTTAAATAATATCGTCGATTTGAACCCAACATGTTAGTAAAGAAATAAATGAATTTATTCAAATTCAAAAATAGAAGAAGGTACTTATACTACTACGGAATACAACAAAGCACCTATTACTTTATATAGTGTATTATAAAGCACCGCCTAAAATTATTAGATTTAACGAAAAAATAACTAAAGAAACTCTGTCTAGGTCCTTTTTAATGTAGACTATTTCGGAAGAAAGTTCTCTAATCCAAACTGTCAAAATCGGAGAAAAATGGTACGTCATGCTTGACATTATAGACAGTTGTCTAGGGTAGTGAAGACACTTCTCTTCACATTTGATTTTATAATCGCCATGCTACAGACTGTAGAAATCTTTCTACTGTCTACACGGAAACGTCATTTTTGTCTTTTCTTCCGTCGACAAAACCCTTCTCTACGGTTCTCGTGCTAAGCCTGCAGAGCTTCTGTATGCCGCTCATGAAGAGACTAAGAAATGTGTGCTGTATAAGAAGCTTGAGCAGGCGCAGATGAGTGTGTAAGAAAGCGTCATCTCTCATCCTCTAATTTCCAGCTAAACCAATGCCGAGTGTGACAGTAGCGTACGCGCACTTTCCCGGCGCACGGCCGCTGTCTCCGTCGCGTGTCATCCTCCCGCGGTTCTTCCGGCCGAGCCTTACGTCTTCTAGAGCCACTGGTGAGTCTTAATAGGAGGTACACGTTATTCACAACACAACATGCATAGGCCAGCCCCATGTTTGCCGTATGCCCGAAGAGCTGTGGGCCAAAATAACCACGCTGTGGAACTCAGACGCCGCCAGAAGGTGACGCGGTAGACCTCGATAGCTGTACAGAAGCAAGGATCAGTAGTCCACATTGGCCCTGGATCGAAAACTTTGAATGTCATGTGGAGGTCTTTGTCCTACAGGTTAACAGTAAGTATGCATAGCCGGAGCCGGAGTTTTCTTGCGTAGTCGAATCAGATATGCAGAGATCCGTAAGAGAACCAAGGTTATCGATGTAGCCCGAAGAATTGCCAACCTTAAGTGGCAATCGGCAGGGCACATTGCTCGATGGCCGATAGAGCCAAAAAGTTCTGGAGACCAATGTGCAGCAGGTTCAGCTGTAATGATGATGTTGATCATGATCTGCCTAGCTTTTCCCCAACTATATTAGGATCGGCTTCCAATCTACGGATGCAGCTGAATACCAGTATTTTACAAGAAGCGACGGCCTATATGACCTCCACAACCTAGTTAGTACTGGGTAAGAACAACAAACAGACAGACAGGTAACGAATATCAAAGATCTTCAAATGACAGCCGGGACTCATGGCTTCACGTACTTTCCGAGACACGGAGAAAACTGGAATATTCTTAAGCTTACAGGGCGTTAAAAAGACTTTTTGTAACACAATCTACTCTCATTGCAGACTCACAGGAAACCAAGTTTGAACTTTGGAAAGAACGGAACAGGCCACCTCCGTTGCCGCCAATCGATTTTGAGTTTGACTCTTGAAACCGCCGCCATATTGGTTGGTGGTTACGGATGACATTGACAGTTCAAAACGTCAGACCTGTTTGACATGAGGCTTGAAAGTCAATGGCGACAAGACGTAGATATTCTAAAGTCTATTGTAGAACATAGATACTGGATTAATCAATCTATGATTTAAGTACTTATTTGTGTGCCAAGCTTATTTATTCGGTGTTTTTTTTTTTGGAAAATGACAAGTTCTGTCGGTTCCTGTTACGTACAGAGGACATCGTTTGAGATGAGCTTGGGTACAAAGTGGAATAAACCTCATAGTCGTTTTACTGATATTTTATCTCGGTCTTTAATTATTATCAAAATCGCAGTATCGATCGTATAAGAGTGTTTATCACAGTGATATGTGTTGTCACATAGTTAGTCACTAACTGACAAGTACCTAGTCTATCCAAATCATAGTGATATTTCTTCCTGATAAAAGAATCCTGTTGACTAGCTTGATTCCTTCTGACAGATATAAAATATTTATGAAATAACTCTATATTGATTTGTCATTTTGTAGATTGATTGTACAAATACATTGAATCAATATTTAACTTCATTTTCTTAGCCGTGTAGTGAAAATTCAGTACTAGGTACCTACAACTTCTTGCAAAAATGTGTAAACTTAGGAATGTTCGACTTTTTTCAAGATTATCTTTTCCGTCTATAACTTATACGTTCTGTACAAACCCTTTTGTATATATAAGTGTATTGTTATATAAATACTTTTAGATATAGTATTATATAAGAAAGCGCTCTTAGTTAGCTATGATATATTTTATAAGTATTATTTTGTCGCCGGCACCGATTTTGGTAAGTTCTTGTAATAAAGTTCAGTGGTGTTAATTTGTGTTTTATTTCACGCTTATGTCCAAATTTGGTAGAAATACCGACGAGTCGATCGTACTCAGCGTTAGGGTGCTTTTCCATCAGAGATGTGCGTTGACGTTCTACGATGGATGCGTTTGATATCCAACAATTTATATTCATTGGTGCACATAGCTAGCACTGGTGGAAACGGATTCAACTAAGATATGTTTTTTTATATGGAAGGATGCGTGCTATGAGTCGTCACGAGTGGTGTGCAGCAGAGCAGAGTACCTACCTACCAATGGCTGCCTTTTCCGCTTCCCTACTATCGATACATGGCATAGCGCGAGCTGCTATCCAATGCCATTTTCCATGCCATTTTCTATGCCATTTTTTTTTACAAAATGTTTTTTAATACTTCTACTAAAACTTTATGTAGAATTATAACATTTTTATAAATATTATTCAGTAATATTCACTAAAATATTTATCTTTGTTGTGTGGACTGAGAGACCACAGTTCAGTCGTTATATTTTTTTACTCTTTATGCTTTGTGGTCTGTTTTTTAGGAAATATCTTTCCAATTTCTTTACTAAATGTCGGTATTCACAAAACCATATTGTTTAAGCTATTTTCCGAGATCTGGCTAATTGTCTGTGAGAACTGAGGCACCACTCTTTATGGGTCGTACTTTTGTTAGCGTCAAGATGAAGGGACCAAGACTACAATGTCTGTCATACGTATATGAAAAAATAATACCATTAATCTACTATTTCCTACCTTTACTATAATTTTAGCTACCTCATCAAATAAATAATATTTTAACAAAATGCTTGGTCCCTCCATCTTGACGTCAAGATGGAGGGACCAAACTGATGGAGTACTCCCTGGAATGTTCCACCTACTTAGTGTCATAATACCTTTAATCTACCTCAATATTATTGATTTTGGCTGCCCGAAACATATTTCGTTTTAAAAATATCGATTATATAAGTTGGTCCCTCCATCTTGACGATTCAATTATTTAGTGCAACAGGTAAACGGGTGGTTTAATTTATATCTTCGAAGGATAAATATTTTATACCTATTTAATACCTTCAAATCACGCAATATTTCTTGGGTTAAAGTTCATCTTAACGAGCCATAAATAATTAAAGAATATTGTAGGTACCACGTACAAAGGAGAATGGGCATATTTGTATGAAGGTTTGCCCAACCATTGTAGAATTATAGGCTAAATGGTTAGCTGCCACCGGGAGACGGCACGAGCCGTGTACGTTGTATTACGGGCACAAGGCAGCAACATCGTTCTGTTTTTGTCTTGATATGGACCACAAAAGACATATTATACTGCTCCTGTTAGTCATCGCAAGATGTAAAAATATATCGACAGGCATTTTAGAATTCTTCCGTTTTTAAATTTTTATCTTTATAATTAATTCTCCTCACCACAAACCACCCATGTTCCTTCTTAGCCCTTGTGCGGCGTCAGCACAAGGGCTAAGAAGGAACATGGGTGATTTTTAGTCGGTAGAAGTCTGACACTCCTGCCGCTCTTCCCAAGAGCGGGAGGGGTTATTTAATATCACACCCCCGGAAAAAAAAGGAGGTTATCAATTCGTCGGAAACTTTTTGTAGTTATTACTGTGGAATGATGTTGTTCGGAATTTTCAAACCTCGGAATCGGAACCTGTTCTTCTGCATCAAGGTGTGAGATAGGGAGACGTCATAACTCCAAAGCTGTTCACCGCTGTACAGGAGGATGTCTTCAAAGTTCTAAACTGGAGAGGACTAGGCATCAATGTCAATGGCGAGTATATCACTTGCCTTCGGTTTCGCAATATAGTGGTCATGGCTGAGACCATGGAAGACCTCGGTACAATGCTCAATCACCTCAGTAGATCTTCCAAAAGAATGAGTCTTAAAATGAATAGAGAAATAATCAAGAGCATGTTGAATGCCTATGTAACACCCACTCCTTTCAGGATTGGATACTCTACACTCGAAGTTCATAATTGTTCTGCCCATATCCCATTTATATCCTCTAATATACTCATTCCTTATTTTATCCATTGTTGTTAGTCCCCACATCCATCTCAACATCCTCATCTTCGCTAAATGCAATCGATTCTTTTCCATCTTTTTCAAAGCCCAGCATTCTGATCCATACAGTACGACAGGTCTAATCACGGACTTGTATATTTTTCCCTTTCACTTGAGACCCCTCAAGTGGGTCACAAGTTGTCCCAGTGACCTGTCGCCATTTTATCGATCCTGAATTGATCCGTTGCCATACGTCCCAGTCTACTTCGCCATCCCCTTAGACAAGCAAAGCGACCCGAGGTACCGGAAGTTGGAGCAGATCGGTATGGGCGTTCCAGAAAGTGTTATAGGCACAGGACTGGAGAGACCGCCAAACAAGTATATCGCAAAACAAGTATTCCGTTTTGGTTCTACTCAATTTCAATTTGTCTTTTCCCCCACACCACCAATCTCCTCTGGACCTCTTGGCCGCTCTCGACAACTAGCACAAACTCGAAATTGTAGACGATTATGTCTACTTGGGATATAGTAAACGGTCTAGTTAGGTACCTAGGTATTACTTCGAGAATGTTCCTTCTTAGCCATTGTGCTGACGCCGCACAAGGGCTAAGAAGGAAAATGGGTGGTTTGTGGTGAGGAGAATTAATTATAAAGATAAAAATTTGAAAACGGAAGATTCAATAATGCCCGTCGATATATTTTTACATCTTGCGATGACTAGCAGGAGCAGCATAATAAGTCTTTTGCGGTCCATATTCCATATCAAGACAAAAACAACGTAATACAACGTACACGGCTCGTGCCGTCTCCCGGTGGCAGCTAACCATTTAGCCCATAATTCTACAATGGTTGGGCAAACCTTCATACAAATATGCCCATTCTCCTTTGTACGTGGTACCTACAATATTCTTTAATTATTTATGGCTCGTTAAAATGAACTTTAACCCAAGAAATATTGCGTGATTTGAAAGTATTAAATAGGTATAAAATATTTATCCTTCGAAGATATAAATTAAACCACCCGTTTACCTGTTGCACTAAATAATTGAATCGTCAAGATGGAGGGACCAACTTAATATATCTATATATATAAAAGAAAGTCGTGTTAGTTACTTCACTTATAACTCAAGAACGGCTGAACCGATTTAGCTGAAAATTGGCAGGGAGGTAGTTTAGAGCCAGGAGAAGGACATAGGATAATTTTTTTTTTTTTTTTTTTTGGTAAGTAGATAGTTAGGTTGTAGGTAGGTAGATAGGTAGGTAGGTAGTATTTAGGTAGGTAGTAGGTAGGTAGTAGGTAGGTAGTAGGTAGGTAGTAGGTAGGTAGTAGGTAGGTAGTAGGTAGGTAGTAGGTAGGTAGTAGGTAGGTAGTAGGTAGGTAGTAGGTAGGTAGTAGGTAGGTAGTAGGTAGGTAGTAGGTAGGTAGTAGGTAGGTAGTAGGTATGTATTTAGTAGGTAGGTAGGTAAGTAGTAGGTAGGTAGTAGGCAGGTAGTAGGTAGGAAAAAGGGCATTGCAAGGCATGCGGGTTCAGCTAGTTATCGATATTTTTAAAACGAAATATGTTTCGGGCAGCCAAAATCAATAATATTGAGGTAGATTAAAGGTATTATGACACTAAGTAGATGGAACATTCCAGGGAGTACTCCATCAGTTTGGTTCGTTCCCTTAAGTATTAACAATATTGAGACCCAGGTTGGCTGAAAGGCTGAAAGGGTTGAGAAGGAACATGGGTGCTTTTTAGTCAGTAGAAGACTGACACTCCCTTTCGCTCTGCCCAAGAGCGGGAGGGATTATTTGATGATATCCCACTCGCCAAAATAAAAAGGAGGGGGTAAATAATTGTAGGTAATCTGTTTACGTAATATTTGAACGGCCCCTGTGTCACTGATCTTCTAAACGGTATTTGAATTATATTATTTATTTAATATGGTATTGCTTTTCCGGTAAGTAGGTAATTATCACCATCATCATTATCCAATCCCAATTTATTTGTGGTCGGCGCAGCATATCTTCCCCCTCCATAAACTCAAAGCATTTATTTCAATTAAACCATTACTGGCACTTTTGAATGTCATAAGAACAATTCATAAAACAAAACTACGAAAAACTACGAGTGCAATACGTCATTCCGAAAGCCACCACGCCGAACCACACGCCGCCGAATGCCCGCAACGACGAACACTGCAAGCAAAAAAGCACGCAGCGACGCACACCGCAACAACGAATGCACGAGACCTCGAATCACGGAACAACGAATGCACGCCGCAACGCGCAACCGCCGCCCCGCGACCCGGAGCCCCGCGCACCCGCCACCACGGCACGCGCCGCCGCGCGCCCCCGCACAGCACTCGCCGCCGGTAACATCCGGCGCCGCGCAACCCGACGCAGCAACCCCCGAAACACAAGTCACAAGGCATAATAACTTGTGAAAGTACTGTAGTTGCCAGTTCCCTAGCGTAGATCTCTATGGAGAAGAACGGGCAAGAAACTCCATGGACACTCTTTTAAATCAAAATATTGTTACAAAATCTTGGTACATTACATCATTCATGTTGAGATGGTATATTATGTGAGAACTATGTAGCAAGACGTGCAAGATAAGAGCGTCCGGAGTAAAAAGGTATAATAAACAAATCAAAAAAATATGTATATATTTATAAACCATGGCAACTAAGAGCTACTAACTATACACTTCTCTGTTTCTCGTCATGTCAGCAGATACCTCCTTTCTTACTATATCATTCTTAACACAGTCCATCCATCGATTCTTTGATCTTCCTCTACTCTTAAACCCGTATCCACATTAATATTCAAAACCTTTCTCACGATTTTTTCCTCATTCCTCTTCCGCGTTTTCTACTGTAAGTTTCAGACGTAACTACTGCAGGTTATCACCCATAATCCTATACCCTGTCGATGTTCTACACATTCAAACGAAGCGCTTTGCTAAATATTTTAATAAGCGCACAGCCAGGAACTCCCTGCCTGCGTCGGTTTTCACCATATATATATCCCCAATCTGTTTATGGCGCGAGTAAATAGGCTTATTCTGGGTAAGCTCGTTCCATCGTCGACCTCATCTCTGCCCTTAGGGCAAGATTGAGGTCAAGAGTACTTAAGCCCATTTCGAATAAAAAAAAGGAATTAAGTATACCAAATAAACTAAATTTAAAAATCTTTAATTAAGCAAACGAACATTTTATTTCTTACACTTGTCTTCTTCAGGTGGTTTTGGCACAAAGCGATGTGCAACATCTTTCCAAAGTTTATTCGGATTGCATCTTTCGAAAATGCCGACACAAATATTGTCAAAGCCTCGTTCGAAGAAAAATGTGCAGAGCGTGGCGACTAAAAAATATGTCGAAGTCTTTTTGAAGAGTGAACGATTTAATGGTCCCCATATCGACATTTTTCGAATTATTTATTGTAAACTATGATCATTTGTAGTATTCAGAAGCGCGCCATAGAGCAACTTTTGTTCTGCTGTCAAAATATTTTGATAGCTATAGACAAGTCAAGTTAAGCAAAGAGTTTTTGCCCTATCTTGTTTATGGTGAATGCGAAAAAAAAAAACTCCCCTTAGTGATAGGAAGTGGGCTTTTCAGGTGGTCGCTACTATTGATCCTGGCTTTCAGTTAGTTGGGAGTTACAGTGGTTTGGGAAATGCGTGGAGGTCAGATAGACAGTCGCTCCATGTTAAATACTGGTATTATATTCAGCTGCATCCGGTTAGACTGAACAACCTGCCAACCCCAATCATTATCACTCTCCTGCCCTTATCCCATTTTTTTCGGGGTCAGCCCAAAATGTCTTCTTCTTCCATACTTCTCTACTTCTCGTCATGTCAGTAGTCACCTCCTTCCCAGCCATATCATCCTTCACACAGTCCATCCATCGTTACTTTGGTCTTCCTCTACTCTTATACCCATCTACATTCATACTCAACATTTTCTTCATTCCTCCGTATAACACAAGTCCATACTACGACAATCGATTACCACACAACTTGTTGGGAAAAGGCACATGGAAATAGGCTTGTCCCCAAAAATAAAAAGACCATCAGTCCATTTGGCGTTCACTCAGATGTAGGTACTCACTACTCGACTCGTATATGGGCGCGGGGCGGTAATAATCAGTGCAAGACATAAATTTAACCTCGGTCGAGTATAACTGACAAATGAAAACTCAAACTCAAACTCAAAGCATTTATTTCAATTAAACTAGTAATAGGCACTTTTGAATGTTAGAAGAACAATTGATAATAACAAAACTACAAGTGCAATACGTCATTCTGAAAGCCACCACGCCGAACCACACGTCGCCGAATGCCAGCAACAACGAGCACTGCGAGCACGAAAGCACGCAGCGACACACACCGCTACAACGAATGCATGACACTCCGAATCACGGAACAACGAATGCACCCCGCAACGCGCAACCGCGTCCCCGCGCACCCGCAGCACTCGCCGCCGCAAACATCCGGCGCCGCGCAACTCGACGCAGCAACCCCCGGAACGACGCATTGCCCTCTAAAGCTACAGTCACAGTCACAAGGCATAATAACTTGTCGGGGCTGCGGGTTGTACACTAGTCACCGCGGCCTCGATATATAGGGCTAAGAAGGAACATGGGTGGTTTTTAGTCAGTAGAAGTCTGACACTCGGGTTATTTGATGATTTCCCACCCCCCCAAAAAAAAGGCATAATAACTTGTGAAAGTACTGTAGTTGCCCATTCCCTAGCGTAGATCTCTATGGAGAAGAACGGGCAAGAAACTCCATGGACACTGTTTTCAATCAGAATATCGTTACAAAATATTGGTACATTACATCATTCATGTTGAGATGGTATATTATGTGAGAACTATGTAGCAAGACTTGCAAGTTTAGAGCGTCCGGAGTAAAAAGATATAATAAACAAATAAAAAATAAATAAACCATGGCAACTAAGAGATACCCAGTTTCCACTAACAGCGCCCGTTCACGAACATGACGCATAGATCAGCAGCATTCAACTCACACTCACACTCACAACAACATCAAACGTTAAAGTTTGGCGAGTTTAAATTTCAGGAACACCTATGTACTAATTAATTTAAATAAATAAAAAAAACTCAACCATTTTGAAGGGAACTAAATGATCAGCAGGGCTATTGCGTATCTTTTAAATGACAGTGGCTATCATATTGTCCATGGATTAACTGTCAAATTGGTTATGGTTTAGTACAAAATGGAACCATTTGACATTATTTGATGTACACTATAAGATAGCCACTGTCATTTAAAAGATACGCAATAGCCCTGCAGGACACATCCCGACACACGCCACCATCAGCGAGACATTTGAGTGAGCATGACATACTCTCAGACACCAGGGCAACGTCACTAAAATATAACTAAATGTAAAAAGTGGCTTTATAGTACATTGTACTCACACATGTGCCATGCAATTATATAAACGTGCCAAACACGCCATCGGCTCGACCGACAGAAAAACGTAATATTTTAAAACTTTTTAGCTGCTGTTTAGTATAAACTAGTGTGAAATAAAATAATAATTTTGTAGATATCAGCTATCCCTTGGCGTGGGAGGGGCTCCGATACGTTTTCGCTCTGGCGTTCAAAAGGTTAAATACATCTCTGCGTAACCCTTGAAGGATATAAAGATGTGATGTTATCTACACTAATATTATAAAGAAGGTTTGTTTTGTTTGTTTGTAACGAATAGGCTCCAAAACTACTGGACCGATTTGAAAAATTCTTTCACCGTTGGGAAGCTACACTATCCCCGGGTAGCATAGGCTAGTTTTTTTGAACGAGAACTACGCGAGTGAAACCGCGTGCCGTCCGCTAGTATTCAATAAAAATAAAACTCCAATTTCAGCAGATATGTATAATTTTAATACAAAATCTAACATAAGTTCGTACAAATTATTTGCTAAGTATTTTATAAAAATCTAAATACAGTAGTAGTCTTACGAATAACATTCAATTCGTTAATTTTTATTCCTATAATTTGCATTTTTATAGATTCACAAGTGAGTTAAATAAACGAAAAATAAAATTTTGTGCAGATAAATAGCACCACTAAAACGATGTGTGTCAAAATTTTGTCACAAAATACTAGATCATCATCATCTTATAACGTTCCCACTGCAGGGACTCAAGACCTACTGTCTAGGAGAGGGATGGGCTATGATCCACCACGCGGGCCCAGTGCGGGTTGGTAGATGTCTACTAATTTTTGGTGAGAAATCTTCAAATGACTTCTCCCGCTCTAGACGGAGAGGAAAAGGAGTGTCAGACTTCTACTGACTAAAAATGACCCCTGCCGCGGTATCTCTTTCGAACAACCCACAGCCACGGCAGGCGTCAGCCCTTGCGGGCCTTTGCAATACAGATGCCATCTATTTGAGGCGCGCGTGGAACACGAACGCGCCATAAATTAGTAGCATCGATTGAATTTGATGACCAGTGATAGGAATAGGTAGTGCCTATTAGCATAAACTTCGAAGAACAGAGACAAGAAACGGAGACTTCCTTAGGACTAAATTAATTCCGGCACATCTGTCTCGAAATTTCGAGACAACACTTAAATACATTTAAAAAAATGTGTTATTTGGAATAAGTAATTCGTCTATATTTATCTAAAGTTTGTCTATAAAATTCAGAAAATTTTATGGTTGTAACGACCGTGTATGTTATTATTTTATTATGATATATCTAGTCGCAAACTTTACTTTACGTTCTTCGTAGTTTAGGCAAATAGGCACTACCTATTCCTATCACTGTTGATGACGTTACAAAAAGATGACACTGATTCTACTGAATGTTGGCGAGACTTGAATCTGAAATGTAACTTTACAGGCGAATGTTTTCCGTTGAGGGAGTGCCTAAACGATTTATTCCTAGGCTAAATATGGCACTATTTGCCTGCACAATTAACATTTTTGCCGCATATAAAAGACTTATATACAAGCTGTTTATGCAGCTTAAAAAAACATGGAAATTTGAAATACTTATTAAACGATTAACAACAATTTCTTTTCACACTAGCTCAGAAAGTGACCAACACTGCCATGCAAGATAATTCGGTGACTTTTCTATAGGAATGTCTCAGTACGTTTTTTATAATAATTTTAAAATATAGTCAACGTTTTATATTGCACGACAATGTGTGGATTGTAAGATTATTTTAGTGGACATTTAGACAGTTTTTTTTAACCATACATAAGTATTAGACATGATCAAAGTTATAAGACCTTTTTATCTATTTAAAAAAAAATTGCACCACTTTGAATCAATGTATATAAATAAAGAGGAAAGTCCTGACCCTTGGACTTGAAAGCTGAAATTTTGCGCAGAGGTTCCCTTTTTAATGTAGACAAGGAATAAGGAAGGATTTTCAGAATTCCACCTAAAAGAGGGTAGACCACTAGGGCGAAACCGCAGGCCGAAGCTAGTATTACAACAAATCTATAGTCTTCTGAAAATAATGCTGCCATTTTTTATTCAATCATCATCATCATCAGCCTATATTTATTCAATACTCTTGACAAATGTTAAGCACGTTAAGCCGTTGGTACGGACTGTCATTTGAAGATCTGCGTCAGATAGACAGTCGCTCCATGTAAAATACTGGTATTCAGCTAAAACCGGTTAGACTGGAAGCCGACTCCAATATAGTTGGGAAAAAGCTAGGCAGATGATGATGTTAAAATCCCATGTAAGGAAGGTAGCCTTTTACCATCAACCGGACGCAAAATCCCAAAAAATAATTTTAAACTCTCATGAAAAACAGAACTTAAATTAACAGACTTGATTACTTTCACATTTTGTTATACACAATAAAAAGTAGCAACACTACGATCCACCGTAATATTGCCAGAGCAATATTTACAATTTTAAGGCCATTTTTCATAATTCCACTGACCAAATTTCCATACACGCCAGTGTTAACATTAACAACGACCTATTTTAATGCACTCCAGTGTATAAGCGTACCGTAAGACATAATGTGCGTTGTAATAAGTACATAGAGTTCATAATCAATCTGGCACTTTCTTACACTGTTTTTTAAGCCGTCTATGTGTGATTGGGGTACCGAATGACACTTTTAGTACCAACTCCAAAGTTCAATTGAATTAAAAAAAAAACATTTTGAAATCCTTTAACACAGACTTCAAAGTGTAAGTACCTACCCCATTTTACAATCAATTGGATATTTCACCAAAAAAATCTAATAAGTCCGTCTGTTAGATTATCGAAAAATATTGGATACGTGTTTTTTGTTTTATCAAATTAATGTAAGTTGACAAAAATAAAACGTGTCAAAGGTAAAAAAGTACTAACCTTGTCACGTCACACGACTTGACGCAACTTTTCGAAACACTGTATCGTCTTCATCTTTAAAAAATACGTGTCCATTAGTTTTTGAAAATCTATCTGTCGGACTAATTAGATTTTTTTGGTGATATACCCTATTCGAACAAAATTAGACTTTCAAAATCATTTGGTACCACATTTATTTAGATATACCTACATAACGCAAGTATCACGATCCGTGAAAACTAAGCGTGCCATGTTTTGACTACCTAATATGACGTCATAAGCACTATTTAGTTACAATACAAAATAGACAACGTTTTTGTTCTTTAAATGTCTAGAAAGTTCTTGAGCTGTATCGGTGTTGTTTTAAACACATTAACTTGCTACAACAGTAACCTCGTTAAGTATAAAATACTTAAGTCAGGCACGCGGAGTAGGTGCTCTTGCGTTATTTAGGTTTATCTATAAAGGATGTAAAAATACCCTTAACGCAAACGAAGGGCACTTGTTCTCCCCACCACTGCGATCATTTTTTTGTTCTAGACCATACCTGGCAACCCCCTAGTTACGGAGATATTAGGGGTCAAAGTTCCAAATTTTGCATAGCTGTTTTTGTAAATACCGGTTTTTCAGGTTATAACTTTACTTAAATTACTTCCATAGCCCCTTTACTATTCAAAGCACCCACTAGCACAATGTTTCAAGAGTGCAACATTGAGTTTTACCGTAAAATGTGATTTTTGACCCCAAAAAAAAGTCGTTTCCCAGCAAAAATTTTTACGTAGGGGTACTTAGTTTGATGTACAGAACGCCGTGTGTGAAGGGTAACTTTACACCCTGTATATCGCTGTTATTGACACCGTCTTGGAATTTAAAACACACAAATAAATTCAAAACCGAACACGTCTTTCAAAACCGCATTTCAAAAACTCGATCCAATTTCAAAAGCGAGCTCTCTTGTTCCATTTCAAAAACATACCATTTCAAAATTCTCAAACCAAATTCAAAATCGAGCTCTTCTAATTCCATTTTTAAAACTGAACCAATTCAATATCAAAACCGAACCATACCAATTTCAAAACCGATCCGCCCTGCTCACACAAAGACCAACTATCAGAGCCAACAGAAAATACCTGTCAATAACCTCACGACCGCTCCCGAAGAGCGGCTTACCAATCACTGAGCCTCCTCCACTTCTGGTTCAGCAACCACCTCTGGGACCTCCTCGTCTCGGACCCTGTTCGCGTCCAACTCGATGACTGGGTCCGCGGTCGCTTCTGCCAGATTTGTGACCGACTTCGACTTGAAGCATTGGAAGTCGACGTGGCGAGATTTGGCCTCCTCTTTTTCCCACGACATGTGTATGAAAGGGCGTTGGACATAGTTGTAGATCACTTCAGCCCTGCCTCCGGGGCGTTTGCGCACTTTTTCTTTGTATGTAGGGTAGCCTTCGACCCCTAGGCGGATCTTTTTGAGGCCTCGCTCTTTCATTACTTGTTTGGCTACGTCTCTGTAAGGAGGGATTGAATTTTGGTTAGAAATTTTATGGAGGGAAATTCTTAGGCTTACTAGGTAACATGAACAGACGAATTTTTCCCGTGAGAGTAGACAAAAACCACGTCTTTGCCATATAAGTAGCAGGACAGCATATTAAGACAAAAATACACCATGCTGAAACTTAGAGTCGTTCACTCGTCACTCTTTAGGTTAAGCCGTGCTTGCCTAGGTTGTACCGTGGATGTGTGACCAAACCGAAAGTACGTTATACCTTTGCTCCCGGCTGCCATATATAGATCTTAGGCAGTCGTTGCTGGGTAGACAGAGCTTGAATGTCTGACAACCAGTCTTACCTGGTACTAACTCGCTCCTTATAAAATCCCTGCATCCGGTAAGACTGGAAGCAGACCCCAAGGAAAATTACCTGCGCTTACTCAAAAAATACTAGGCTATCATAAAACTGAAAGAGGCTCACCTATTCTCAATATACTTGAAGAACCTATACAGCGGTGTGGACAGAACAGTCTGCGAATACTCGTCTCCCATCTGAGGAGGGTATTGCTCATCCCACTCCACAGAGTCGTCATCGAGGAGGACGACCACGTGGCACTCCCTGTCCCCTCTCTGGGCTGATTCCACCATGAGAGGCAGGATAAGCCTCTCGAGGAAGGACTCGAACTGGCGGCGAGCGCCTTCGTTTGAGAGCTCGTGGAGGAGGCCTCGGAGGTTCTGAAAAGAGGAGAGTTTTATGATTGTTATTATGGAGTGTCTTGTTGGTCAAGAGTGACTGTTGAGTATGATATCCTGGGTCCGATACATCAAGAATTTCTGAGCAGCAGATATAACGGAGTCTGGATCTGTAACTTATACCCTGTTGATGGCACCCACTCTCTGGGCGGAGCGATAGGAACTGTCAGACAACTGACTAAAATCCTGCCATGTTCCTTCTTAGCCCTTTGTGTCGAGACCGCGGCAGCCGGCAGGCATCGGCCCTTTCATGTTGCTGACATCTTTTTGAAGCGCGCGTGGAACACGAACGCGCCGTCAATACGGTCTGTCGTCATAAGACAGATGGATGGCGAACTAGCCCATTACTTACCGTCCACAGGTCCGCGGCCGTATATACATCTGTCATTAAAAAGTATCTTACCTGGCACCGCACGGTATTAGCATCAAAAGGTACGAGCAGGTAGTCGCAGGCCTCCCTCAACTCCTGCACAGAGACTGTAGGAGGACAGCGGATGCTGCCCAGCCGGTAGTACTCCAAGATGGCTCTGAAGACTGTCGCTGATATGCCTTCAGCCACTTCGTATTCACCTCGTTCGTTTGGATGGGTGAATTCGAGACCTGGGAACGCAAAAATCGGGAAATCAGGTTATTGATTTAGTTGTAAATTGGTGGCAGCAGTATTTTAGGGTTCCGTACTAAAAGTACTACCTACTATTACTAAGACATCGCTGTCACCAGGCTGTATCTGAACAACCGCGATAGCTAGACAGTTGAATTTTTTAGAAATTATGTACTTTATTTTTTATTTTTTTGGCGGGTGGAAAATCATCAAATAACCCCTCCCACTCTTGGGCAGAGCGAAAGGGAGTGACAGACTTCTATTGACTAAAAACCACCCATTTTCCTTCTTAGCCCTATATGTCGAGGCCGCGGTAACTAGTGTACAACCCAGAGCCCCGACGGGATTATGTACTTCTGTTGCCGCTATAAGATCAAATAATAAAAACAAAACAGAATAAATATTTAAGGGGCCCCATACAACTTTTTGACAAGAGGTCGATTTGAGTAGAAGGAAAGAGACTAATTCTTAGCCAAGCAATGCTAAACTGGGCCCGCGTGGTGGCCTGTGTTCCAGCAGTGGGAACACTGAAGAATCTAGGCAGATTATGATTATGCTAATGCGATGTTCCCGACCAGACCATAGTCTATGGCCAAAATGTTCAAGGTAGACTTAAAAGAAAAAAACGTGTCAATGACAATATTTCATTAATTTCCCATTGACACGATTATGATAGACCATGTCGATCAATGCCAGAAAAGGACGTATTTTCCGATTTTAGCCGATTGCCGAGTGTGGTAAGTGAATTTTAGAAAATATTTGAATGCAGTCTGCATGTTTCGTTTTAAAAATAAAGGAATATTTCCTTTATGTGGTGTACACTAGAAACAGTAGTTCGGAGGAAGCTGAGGAGCTCGTGGGTTAATAAGAACTGCCACTCGGGTCGATCTTTAGGTTAAGCTGCGCTTGCCTAGGTCGATCGGTGGATGGGTGACCGCCCATAACATACCGAGTTTCCTCCGTGCCTCGGAAAGCACGTTAAGCTGTTGGTCCCGGGTGCCATATATAGATCTTTGGCAGTCGTTACGGGTAGTCAGTGACCTGAAAGTCTAACATCCAGTCTTACCAAAGGGTATCGTATTACCTAGTATTAACTGGGTTGTGGAGGTCAGATAGGCAGTCGCTCCATGTAAAATACTAGTATTCAGCTGCATCCGGTTAGACTGGAAGCCGACCCCAATATAGTTGGGAAAAGGCTAGGCAGATGATAATGACACTAGAAACAGTAGTTACGTTTTAACAGTCAGTAGAGGAATTACTTTAAGGGTTCGTGCACTCCCGTCGGGGCCGCGGGTTGTACACTAGTTATCGCGGCCTCGACATAGAGGGTGAAGAAGGAACATGGGTGGTTTTTAGTCAGTAGTAGTCAGACACTCCCTTTCGCTCTGCCCAAGAGCGGGAGGGGTTATTCGATGATTTTCCACCCGCCAAAAAAAAAAAAGAGTTCGTGCACTCGCTGCCCGAGATAAGAGAGGAATAAATCGACATGTAACCTTAAAGTCCCGCTACGATTATTAGTATACTATAGCTGATGCCCGCGGCTTCACCCGCGTGGAAGTCGGTCAAATTATATACTGAAACCTTCCCTATGAACCAGTCTATCCATTTCTGAAAACAGCATGAAAATCCGTGAAGTGATATTTGAGTTATTCGCGAACAAACTGACAGACAGACGCGACGGAGGACTTTTTTATAATATGTAATGATGATCACATCTCTTCTAATAGGTATTAGTAGGTATAGATTATACTATTCAACCTCACTAAAATTTTCCATCACTAAAATCGACCCTACTTCAACACAAATTAAATAACACAACACATTATCATTTTATGCAAGCACCAAGTTGCAGACGAACTTTTCAAAAGTCTGCAATATTTTAGTTCAAAAGTTCATTCGTTCAGCTCTCGAAGCCTCGGAAATTGACCGTCTGCTCAGGGAGTGAATGACCCTGCATGGGACGCTAGACAGACAGTCATATCGAGTAGAAGGCATCTGTTCTGCATCGTAAGTTTAGAGGGGGAAGGCAGACATTAACGTTTATTATTTCTTATTTTATTTCAAGCTAGTTTTTTATTTCAATAAATAACACTTTGTGTGAAAAAAGTAATAATATCGATACAATAAGTTTAAAAACCAACCCGCACTGGGCCCGCGTGGTGGATTATAGCCCGTCCCTCTCCTAGAGAGGAGGCCTGAGTCCCTGCAGTGGGAACAATATAGGCTGATGATGTGAAGTTTAAAAAAAGTAGTTAAAAAACCCGACTGATAATACTGAAAAGCAAATAACAAGCACATTCTACAAGCAGGGTCCATTCTATTTTCATTTCATAATTTAATATTCAAATGAACCCCGCCTGCTTCCAAGTTTTGTTTAATTTAAAATGTGCTTGTTATTTGCTTTTCAGTATTTTCAGTCGGGTTTTTTAGTTTTTTAACTACTTTTTTATTTCTTCTTTCTACTTTTTTTAGTTCTTTTGTGTTTGTTCTTTCGTTGGTCGCGTAAAATACTTCGCAGATAATTTAACTTTTGTGTTTGTTTATAGAATTTGTGACTTTGAATTTATTTTAAACATATAAGTGTCATATATTTTTGTAATCTCCTTTTAAAACCCTTCATTTTGATACCCTACTCGATGGTCATTACCATCGAGTAGGGTATCAAAATGAAGGGTTTTGACTTTATTTTTTTTTTCAAATCCACGATATGGCACGTATATTTCATTCATATCCCTTCATCCGTTTAGGAGTTATGAGGGAACAAAGAAACGGACATACATACATACATACATACACGTCAAACACATAACCCTCCTTTTGGGCTTCGCCGCAGTCAGGTAAAAACTAAAACGCGACTACGAATAAAAACGCAGACTGATAAAACCGCGGTCTTAAAAGTATTATACAAGAAAAGTGGTCTAGTAAGTAGAAAATTTTATAATTATCTTAGAAGACAGCCGTAGTCGCATGCCACTGATATACCTGATGCGATTTTCATGCTGAACCAAAACCTTCCTCGAGATGCATTGTAGAAACCAGCATGAAAATCGGTGCAGTATTTTTTTAGTTTATCGCGAACGGACAGACGGACGCGGCAGAGGATTTTGTTTTATAATATGAAGTGATGATATTAATCAAAGAATTTATTAAATGTCATCACTTCATCGGATCAATATTTCCGAAGATTTCGTCTAACGTCCAAACTATAACTCATAATATATGTAAATACAAGTTTGAAGGGACACTGACGCTATAAAACGTATTCGAAGCCAAGTGATACCAATAACTTCTTATTTATTTTCTCCTAGTTTGTTTATCGACTGTTATCTGATCTTACTAGCTTCATCTTGCAGGTTTGTCGGTCTAAAAGAAGCCCTGTAGCTAAGACTAGATTATACGAGTCTAAGGCTAACCTCTAAGTTTACCCTTCCGTAAGACCTTTGAATTAAATTAGAGTTATTTGATCAGTACACTAGGGAAGGTTTCTATCTGCAGTGAATACTGTTGGTATGTGCAATATCGCATTGGGTTACCCCGTAATTGATACAATAAACAAACTATCCACAAATCTTCTTTCAACCTAAAGAATCAATTCTCCTTTAATCCCGGGGAGTTGGTCCCGAATTCCCCAGGCTCGCCGTATCGCTAGGAGCATTGACTTGCTGCCTAGCCAGACTATTAAGTTAAGTTGAATGCCCACCCCGAAATTTTGCACATAGTTTCAGAAGGGCAAATGGCGGGGTGAGTTCACACTTTTTTATCGCGTACTAGAGACCCGCCCCGGCTTCGCACGGGTGCAATGTACGGCATGTAAAGCTTCCTCTTGAATCACTCTATTTATTGCTGAAAACTGCATTAAAATCAGTTGCGTAGTTTAGAAGATCTAACTGCGGTACTCAGAGATTTTTAATGGTTACTTATGGCGTCACTTAATAAAGATTTGACATAACGTTTGTATGACAAAACTGTCAAAACCTTTACTAAGTGATGGCTTAAGTAATCATTTAAGCTCTCTGAGTGCGGCAGTAAGAGTACAAACAGCAGGAGCTACTTTGTTATTATGTAAGATTGCTTTTGCACGCGGTGTCACCCGCGTGGATGTCAAAAACTTGACAAATTATATACTAAAACCTTCCTGGAAAACCTTTCTACCCATTAGTGAAAACAGCATGAAAATCGGTGCAGATTTTTTTTTATTTTTTTGCGAACAGACAGACGCGGCGGAGGACTTTGATTTATAATATTTAGTGATAGCGACTCACATTAAGGAGGTACTCGTGGCTTAATAATAACTGCCGCTCGGGTTGATCTTTAGGTTAAACCGACACTTTAATTGTATCTATTTTGTATAGATACACGGCTTATTAAAAGCATCGACAGCCTTTTAAGTTTATCAGTTTGTCGGTCGTATATGCAACGGCTGATATTGAAGAGCTAGATTTAATTCTGTCCCGTCGGGGCTGCGGGTCGTTCGCAAGAGATCCCGCGCCTCGACACAAAGGGCTAAGAAGGAACATGGGTGGTTTTTATTTAAAAGAAGTCTGACACTCCGTACCGCTCTGCCCAGAGCGGGAGGAGTCATTAAAAAATTTGACAGTATCCCAAACTAAAAAAGGTTTTTTTCTGTACATAAAACTATGGCTTAGAAGTGACTTTTGAACCGATGAAAAACTGAGGAGGTTCTCAAGACACGTATACGTTTTCATCTAGGATCAGACATATTTAACAGCAGCGGTACCATGAACTCCGAACGTGTCTCGGATAAAATAAATATATATCATACAAAACACCGCAAAATTCAATACTGCATTCGCCGTATGCCCCAGACAACCCAAGTGAACGAACTCGCGAACTTTAACATTGAACCCTATGCAATTTGGAGTAAAGTCCAGAGCCCAATGTCCTTGGAGCCTTGTCTGAGACGTAACTCGATTTGACAGGACTTGAGGATTAATAGTTTGAGAATTGAATTGAAATGATGTAATAAAAAATAGTAGTTTAAAAACTAAAAAACCCGACTGAAATAAACTGAAATGCAAAAAACAAGCACATTTTAAATTAAACAAAACTTGGAAGCAGGCGGGGTCCATTCTATTTTCATTTTGTTGTTTTGTTTTGTTTGTCGAGCGAAAAATTGCTTCTCGTCTAATCATCGTTTGAAATCGTTGCCATGTGCTTGAATTAAAAGCGCACAACGCTGCCCTGGCGATTTGGACTCGTTCGGGACTGATTGGCCAGAGACAGTAAAACAGGGAGAGTTGGATAGGAATGGGGCAGGCCTTTGTTCAGCAGTGGTGGGACATATTATAAAACGAAGTCCTCCGCCGTGTCTGGCTGTCTGTTTGTTCGCGATAAACCGCCCCTAAGACGACCCACTGACCAAAAACTATTGCACCGATTTTCATTCTGTTTTCACCAATGGATAGTGTGATTCTTGAGGGTATTTATAATTTGTCGCGGTAACCGACATCCACGCGGGCGAAGGCGCGAGCATCAGCTTGTATTCTAATAAAATGATGTACCATAGCTATTCGAGTATAAAAATTGATTGATCTAACAGTAATTGCATAGGACACACCGAAATAATCCCATTACCACCTGAAACCAGACGCCAACCGCGCCTACGTCCAGACTAGTGCCCTATAAATGGCAAGCTAACGGCCTCACACCCCATTTTGTGGCCGAACCACGTCAATGACCGCCGGGGTAACGACTTGCACCTTTATTGGTTAAGGGTGTAAGGGTTTAATAGGTGTCTCTGGCTATGTGTGATCGGTAAGTAGTTGTCAGGTAAGTAATGAAAGGCTTTGTTTAGCCAGACTTCTTCACTAAGTTTATAATTGCTGGTAAACCGCTGTCGAAATGTAAATACCGTCATTGCGCCTAAAGTTTTAGGTATTTTTTTTATTAAAAAACGTTTCCCCACTCTGGCAATTCCTCCTGTATCGTGGCTGCGTTCACAGACATTTAAACTCACATACACAAATACCCAGAGCCGAATTAACTATCCGTAGGCCATACAAATATTTGTTTCGTGCGGGGATCGAATTCGCGACACGTAGCGCAGCAGTCTGCTTGAGCCACTGCGCCAACCTTGCCGTCGAATAATTTTAATCAGTGTTTTTTCCCAACTGACAAGGAACGATTATTATTCAATTGAGTCATTAGTTCCGTAAATGACCCCCTACGTACAAACTTGCAAACAAATTCCCTCTTCATAAAATTATAGATTTACAGACCTATTGACAAATCAAATCACATCACAAATGCAATATTAAACGTAAGTCTATTACCTAATTGGCCGCGGGTTGTACACTAGTTATCGCGGCCTCGACATAGAGGGCTAATAAGTAACATGGGTGGTTTTTAGTCAGTAGAAGTCTGACACTCCCTTTCGGAGCGGGAGGGGTTATTCGATGATTTTCCACCCGCCAAAAAAAAAAACAAAATTCTATTACCTAACAGCAAATCTAACAAAAATATTGACATTAAACTTTATATATACACGGTTTGTTTCCACTATGACGATTGCAACGTCAACGCAGCTGTCATTGTGATAGTGCGTCATTTGTCAGTCGCGTCATTGAGTCACCCGTCGAAGACTACAATATACCCTGTCGGGTCTGCGGGTTATTCGCAAGAGATACCAGGGCATTTTTTTTTTTTTTTTTTTTGGTGGGTGTAAAAATCTTCGAATAACCCCTCCCGCTCTTGGGCAGAGCGAAAGGGAGTGTCAGACTTCTACTGACTAAAAACCACCCATGTTCCTTCTTCGCCCTCTATGTCGAGGCCGCGATAACCAGAGGACTACCCGCGGCCCCGACATAACTTTTAGAGTCGATGACGAAATAATAAGTGATACTAATTTTGAGTTTCACCAACTGGACACACGTGTGTCCGGTTTCTTGTGTTGAGTTGGTGAAAAACCCCTATTTTTCAGCCCTGTTCCCTTGTGTGAGAAATGATATGAAAGACAAATGATAATGCGGTTCACAGAATACATCTACCTACCAAGTTTTAACTGTGTAGTCTTAATAGTTTCCGAATAAAAGGGCTGTGACATACGGACGGACAGACAGACATGACGAATCTATAAGGGTTCCGTATTTTGCCATTCGGCCACGGAACCCTATAAAAGGAGGATAGAAAAAAAACCTGTTGCGCCGACCCCAAGTAACAAACAAGGGCAGGAAGGTGATGATGACGATGTTCCCTCTAAAGTCATGCGTTCTGTGCGTCATTTGTGCATGCCTCGTGCAGTATGCAGGTTAGAGGTTGTGTCACGTATTTTGATTAAGTCTTATCGGAGTTAAAGTTACGTCATTAGGCGAATGACGATGGGAGATTATAATATTGTGATATGATAAGTGATGAAGCTTACTTTCTGGTTTAATGGGGTTGGAAGATTATCGTATGAGGCGTGGACTCCTTAATTTTCATCATTTTATTTTATTTAGAGAACTTAGGAATAGGGTAGATGCCAAAAAAAAAATCTAAGTAGTCCGTCATACGAGTATAAATTTCCAAAAAATATTGGACACGTATTTTTTCTTTATTCACGTAAACAAACAATGATGATACAGTGCTATGAAAACGCGTGTGACGTCATATTGTAAGATATTAGTATGACATTTTTACCGGCGAGCGACGTCACAAGCCCCCACTCAAATCTTTGACGCATTTTATCTTCATAAATTTTTATTGATTTGATAAAATACGTATCCAATATTTTCCTATACCTACCTAATGTAAGAGACGGACTAATTAGAATCATATTTTTTTAGTCAGTAATCATCCCTATTGTGTGGTAGAAGTTTAGTGCCTAGATCATAGATTTAGCACGTGTGAAGTGCAATTAGCAACCGGTAAGACTGGAAGCCAACCCTAACATATTTGATAGAATGCAGGCATATAGAGATGACCACGCTGTCAGTTGTAGTTCTTTGACAGTTGGTAAGAGTAGTCTGTGCCTCGAAAGTCTGACAACCACTCTTATCAAGGGATTACGTATTACCCAGTAGGTAATAACTGAAAAAAATTAAAAAGCAAAAAAAAGTCTTTTTTTTTGGGGTCAAAAATCTCATTTTACGGTAAAACTCAATGTAGCACTCTTAAAACATTGTGCTAGTGGATGCTTTGACTAGTAAAAGGGCCATGGAGGTAATTTAAGTAAAGTTATAACCTGAAAAACAACAAAAAACAACTGCAACATTTAAAAAAAACAGCTGTGCAAAATTTGGAACTTTGACCCTCAATATCTCCGTAACTAGGGGGCTCCCAGGTATGGTCTAGAACAAAAAAAATATCGCAGTGGTGGGGAGAACAAGTGCCCTTCGTTTGCGTTAAGGGGAACTTTTACACCCTTTATTGTGCTACTGCCCTTTTTCACTGATAACGGTTTAATCTTTTCGTGAACTACAACTATAAGTGATATCTATGTATAACTGTGTCAGTGCTCAGAGAGAGTGACTGATAAGGGATAGCTGATTACAATGATCGATCAGTTCGTATTAGCGGATAATAATGATGATTAGCTGAGATTGAAGACGAAGAAACACCTTCTTTTGATTTTTTTGGGGTTCGATTCCAAAGTCAGGCAAATAAATGTTTTTAGTCAGTAGAAGTCTGACCTGGACCCCGGTTATATATTATTATAGCTAGCCTGTGTTGTCCCACTGCTGAGCAAAGGCCTCCCTCCATTCCTTCCAACGGTCACGATTCAGTGCAATGTCTCTCCAATTCTCAAGGAAGACATCCAGTTCGTCCCGCCATCTCCTTCGTGGTCTGCCACGACCTCGCGTCACTGTTTCAGGGCACCAATCCTGAGCTTTACGGGCCCACAGCTCGTTCGGCATGCGACAGACATGTCCTGCCCAGTCCCATTTAAGTATGGCAGCCTTTTGAGCCACGTCAACAATTTGCGTTTTGGAGCGCAGTGTAGTGTTTCGAACCCGATCGGTTAATTTTACACCTAAGATACTGCGCTCCATAGCATGTTGGCAAACCTTGAGTTTGGACTTTTGGATGTTAGTCAAAGACCAAGTATGTGCACCGTAGGTCAAGATGGGGAGAATACACATGTCCATTAGCTTTCGCTTTAGAGACATGGGCAGAGTGCCCTTAAAATACTCTTTCATGGACCTGTAACTCTTCCAGAAATTTACGGTTCGTCTTGCGATTTCCTTATCTTGCCGTGCCTGGAAAGAGATCACTTGGCCCAAGTAGATATATTCTTGGACATATTGTATATTCTCCCCGTCGCAGTCCTGGATTTGTAAATAGGCCGTATAGGCCGCGGCCTACGGGCGGCAGCCTCTTAGGGGCGGCAGATTTCAGAGGACGCTCACTCGATTTAAGTATAAAAGTCAAACAAGTTCACTGGTTTTCTCATGGTTTTTTAAACTAATACTTAGGTACGTTAAATCCCTATAGAAACTGATGACTGAAATTGTAAATCCTAGGTCGCGCCTACGGTTATTTAACCTACCTATTTTATCTATATTACTGCGTGAGCGATGGATGTGAGCGGGCGGGCGGCCGGCAGTGGCTCAACGTAACCATCTTCGCTTCCCTCCGCACTCACCGAGCCGCCTGTGTCCGCCGCCCGCGCAAAGCGGCATTAAGGTGAAAGCGTCAGGATAGCCGCGAAATTCAAATTTTCTTACGTTTTTTGCAATTTGCAGGCCAGTGCTAGGTTGTATGTTGATTGAAATGTTGGACGCGAGTGTAAGACGTATGTAGTTACAGAATTATAATCATCAAAATCATCAATACAACCCTCCAAGTTCATATAATTCGAGGAACGAGAAAAAGTCGTTCCTCGAATTATGGCCTGCAAATTGCAAAAAACGTAAGAAAATTTGAATTTCGCGGCTATCCTGACGCTTTCACCTTAAGCGACGGTGTTTGTGTTTGTTTTGCAAGCATCGACCGCACACGCTACACTCGAGTCGTTGCGCTTTACTTGTCTTCAAATACCTACTTATCTAAACAAAATACGTAACGACTACTGAAGAAAAAATCACAGTGGTTCTCAATATACCTACTTACCTACTTTGTTATTGAATTAAGAGGAAGCTTTTTTTTTTTTTTTTGGTGGGTGTAAAATCATCGAATAACCCCTCCCGCTCTTGGGCAGAGCGAAAGGGAGTGTCAGACTTCTACTGACTAAAAACCACCCATGTTCCTTCTTCGCCCTCTATGTCGAGGCTGCGATAACCGGTGGACTACCCGCGGCCCCGACAGGCGTCGGCCGTTTCGGGCCCCTCCCATGTTGCTGACATCTCTTTGAGGCGCGCGTGGAACACGAACGCGCCGTCGACACGGCCTGTTTTCGTCGTGAGACGGACGGACGGCGAGTTAGCCCATCACTCACCGTCCACAGGCCTGCGTCTACGGTGGCCGGAGGTCATCGCGGGACCCCCGACGCCCGGAGCGCCTCCCGCGGCGGCTGGGACGAGAGGTTCTCTCCCTCTCGCGTTCCGCCACCTCCTTCGCCAGCATCACTGCTTCGCAGAAGGAGGCGACGGCGTCCCATTCCTCCTCGCCCCGGACCATGGCTTGCACCAGGGCCGGGCGCGAGAGGTCGCCGCCGCCGATCTCCGCTACGAGAACACGGCGGGGCTCCGCCCAAGCGGGGCACACCTCCACTGTGTGCTCCACCGTGTCCTCCGGCCGATCCTCACAATGGTGGCATCCGGGCGTTTCCTCCCGCCTGATTCGGTGCAGGTACCTCCCGAAACAACCGTGTCCGGTGAGGACCTGCGTCAGACGGAAGGTGAGGGCGCCGTGGCGCCTCTCAAGCCACTCCTCAAAGAGGGGACTTACCGCCACTATCGTGGCGTGCCCTATTAAGAGGAAGCTTCAGTTTCTAAAGGTTAACATAGGGTAAGTGCTACGGCCGCGGGTAGCCCACCGGTTATCGCGGCCTCGACATAGAGGGCGAAAAAGGAACATGGGTGGTTTTTAGTCAGTAGAAGTCTGACACTCCCTTTCGCTCTGCCCAAGAGCGGGAGGGGTTATTCGATGATTTTACACCCACCAAAAAAAAAAAAGAAGGGTAAGTGCTACACGAGAAATGTTTGATGCTATTACTATAGAGCTGGAAAAGTTAAACATTAATCTCAAAGATTGCCGTGGTCAATCATATGATAATGCCTCTAACATGTCAGGGATTTACAACGGTTTACAAGCTAAAATTCAAGAACAAGCACCA
Organism: Diarsia rubi; assembly: GCA_932274075.1. NCBI lineage: Eukaryota > Metazoa > Arthropoda > Insecta > Lepidoptera > Noctuidae > Diarsia > Diarsia rubi. The sequence continues at coordinate 1,008,113 of OW026440.1, read as the reverse complement.
TTTGCTATGTTTGTTCCTTGTGCAGCTCATTCATCGAATTTGGTGGGAACTTCGGACGCCGAGTCTTGTACAGAAGCCTGCTACTTTTTCATGTTGCTAGAGTAGGTATATACTTTCTTCGTGAAGTCAACCGAACGTTGGAAAAAATTAATGAATGAGATAGGAAGAGGAAAGACACTCAAGAGAGTGAACCTCACTCGTTGGTCGGCTAGAGCAGATGCCTGTAAAAGTCTAAGAAATTCCTGGAATGAAGTAATTACAGTTTTAAAAATGATTGAAAATGACACTACAGAGAAACCCGTCCCGCGAAATAAGGCAAAGGGAATTCGCATCAAATTAGAAGAACTTGAAACTGCGTTCATGGTCGTATTTTGGAATGCTATTTTGGAAAGGTTAAATAAAGTGAGTGTTCAGATTCAGACCTCATCTGTAGATGTATTGACGGTATCTGATCTCTATGGATCTCTAGTAGAGTTTACAATAGCAGAGCGAGAAAACTTTGACTATTTCGAAAAAAAAGCAACTGAGATGAGCACACCTAAGCAATATCAAGGTGAAATAAAGAGGCAACCTAAAAGAAAAAAAATTACGGATGATACATCGAATGAAGAATCTGAAATACCCTTCGGCTCCAGAGATTATTTCAGAGTCAACACCTTTTTGGTCATCCTTGATAGACTGAGGGCTGAAATACAGAGAAGGCATAAAGCTTACTTAAACTTTAAAGAAAAAATTTAATTTTTAACAAATTATGAATGAACTTTCAACACAAAGAGTTACAGAAAAAGCCCAGTCTCTTGTGTAATATTATACCAATGATTTAGAGGACGATTTGGTTCAAGAATGTGTGCATTTTCACAGTCACATTTCAACTAATAAAACTGCAGAGTGTGCAGTGAAGCCTGGATCAAACTCACTACTTAGTATTTCAACGTTTTTGAGGAATCAATCTCTGTCTAATGTTTACCCTAACTTGGATATAGCTCTCCGCATCGCACTTTCCACTCCGGCCACAAATTGTTCTGGGGAAAGGAGTTTTTCTTGCTTAAAACGCGTGAAAAATTATCAAAGGTCTTCATTGTCTCAAGAAAAAATGAATTCTTTAGCTCTTCTCTACATAGAAGCAGAGATAATGAACACCATAAGCTATGATGATATTATAAATGATTTTGCTATTAAAAAGTCCCGTAAAAAATTGTAATTCTTGTTTCTTTTTTACACTCTTTCTTAATTAAGTACTAATTATCTTTAAATAATTAATAATTTTATTAATAACTTTCTAACTCATTCGTTTATTTAACTTTAGTGCCTTCCATAATACAAACAAGTGGAAAATTATTAAGTATTTTAGAAACCTACATACATACATAAACCTACCTACATGGGGCGGCGGAAATAAAGTGGCATAAACTCATAAAAAAAACAAATCCGGCACTGCCCCGTCGACGAGGATGCTCCTCTTGGAGCTGTTGGTCATTACTTTGGTCTTTGACATGTTCATCTTCAGTCCAACCCCAAGGCTTGCATCGCTAAGATCTTGTAGCATTTGCTCTAGTTCTGTTGCTGTGGGGGAGAAAAGGACAATGTCATCGGCAAAACGCAGATTATTCAACCTTGTTTTGCCGACGACAATGCCCTTCACTTTCCATTTGACTGCCAACGTCTGAAATACTTCTTCTAGGGTACTGGTGAACAGTTTTGGAGACAACGGGTCGCCCTGCTTGACTTCCTTGAGAATATCAAACTTTGGACCTAATCCCTCTAACTTAATAGCAGCAGTACTTTAGGTGTATATATTACGTAAAATATCTATGTAAGTAGGTTCTATCTTTTGTTTAGTAAGGGCACTAAATATTGCAGAATTATTAAATATATTTTTCCACCCGACAAAAAAAAAAGGCAAAGTAATGTCCCGTCGGGGCTGCGGGATGTTCGAAAGAGATACCGCGGCCTCGACACAAAGGGCTAAGAAGGAACATGGGTCGTTTTTAGTCAGTAGAAGTGTGATGCTCCCTTCCGTTCTGCTTCTGCCCAAGAGCGGGAAGGGAAATGAAAAGGAAATGTGTTATTTCATAGGATTCACCACACCAACATCATCATTTTTCATCAATCAGCTTTTTTATTGGTGGGCCGTCAAAAAAATCCTCCCGTTTGGGCCAAGCGGAAGGGAGTGTCAAGACTTCTACTGAATAAAACCCACCCGTGTTCCTTCTTTCAAACAGTCCCGTAGCCCCGGATCATATCAGCTCAGCATGGTTGGAATCAACCACTGCTGTGTGTGAATAGGTAGGCCTCCAATTTTTTCAGTAACATTTCCCGGTCCTGTGTGTCCCTTATCTAGCTGTTTTACGCAAGTTTGACGACATCGTAAACCTTACGAGCTTTAGGACGACCCCTGGTTCATTTCTATCCTTCAGTCAAAACCTTGCTCCATCGGCCATCTCTGCGTCTCGCCAGATAATCAGATATCCTTCCCAAGATAACTGGCGAAACGCGGGTGTATAGGTACACCTTTGCCTAACCTTACGGGGTTTGAAAGCGTGAATATGTTTAATAAAAATGACACTGATAGACGAAATGATCGATTCATTTAGGATTTCAGATACGCGCGTGATTTAGCACAGAGATAGCTATTTTTAAACCGACAATGTCAAAAAGTACAGTACTGTGTGTTCATTAATGTTTATTTAGCGTTTTGTGTGTGAATGTTTTGCACGAGAATATATCGAGATCGAGTTGTAACCTTGCTATGTGATTATTGACTGAATCAGCTCCGTTTTAAACCGAAATCAGTCGGGTAATTCCGATTGAGTCAAAATTAAAAGTTTAGTGAGTGTATGTTTGTCTGAGGCTGGCTAAACACTAACAACCACTGAGATCAATCTTAAGATTCGGCCACGCTTGCCTTGTTTTTGGCGGTTGGAAAATCATCGAATAACCCCTTCCGCTCTAGGGCAGAGCGAAACGGAGTATCAGACTTCTACTGACTAAAAACCACCCATGTTCCTTCTTAGCCCTTTATGTCGAGGCCGCGATATCTCTTACAACATCCCACAGCCCCGAGGGGCGTCGGCCCTCCCATGTTGCTGACATCTCTTTGAGGCGCGCGTGGAACACGAACGCGTCGTCGACACAGCCTGTCGTCGTCATAAGATGGACGGACCGCGAGCTAGCCCATCACTCAGCGTCCACAGGCCCGCGTCTAAGCCACGCTTGCCTAAGTTCGTTAGTGGATGGGAGACCATCCATTAAATACCGAGTTTCCTCCGTGAGTCAGAAAGCACGCTAAGCAGTTGGTGTCGGCTGTCAATCGTAGAACTTTGACAGTCACTACATTATAGTCAGTCGCTCGAAAGTCTGACAACCAGTCTTACCAAGAGATCTTTCATATTGCTCAGTAATAACTGGGTTGTGGCGGCACAAAGCCCACTTCAGCATCGTTGGGAAAAGACTTGACAATTGATGAGCATTTGTTTGTCTGTTAAGCCTTATCGGCAAAACTCCTGAAATATAGTGAAGGCGAAACCGCGGCTACAGCTTGTATGTCATATAATCTCAGTTGAATGAGATATTTAAATCATATGACACAATTGATAAGAAATCCTACAATCACATGTTATCAAGTGATCTGTTCCGATTTGCTGTTTAAAAATATATATCCTGGTTCGTTTTCTGAGTGCAATGTTTTTGTAAAAATAGAAACATGTTTCTTAATATTGCGTCATTTTTATATGACAAGGAACACAGAAATATGAAAGAACAAGTCATGCATCGACCCCAAATGAATTGAGATAAGGGCCAGAGAATGATGATATTTTTATATTTTTTTAAACCGGATTTTTTTGTAGGGCTTTACATGTTTGTATGGAACCCTAATTATGTACATTTTCTACAATAAAAGCAACGTAAATTATTCTTTATAGCCTCAAATATTTGCCAGTAGTAATCATCATCAACAGCCTATTAATGTTCCCATTGCTGGGACACGGGCCTCCTTTTTTTTTGGGGAGGGTATGGGCTATAATTCAACACGCAGGCCCAGTGCGGATTGGTGCGGATGTCACATGTCTTCGAACTTTTTTGTTCTAAGACATTAACGGTTTTCTTGACATCCGGTTTTCTCACGATGTTTTAAAAAAATATTTGCCAGTAAAGTCCCATTAAAATCGGTATAGCCGTTTCAGAGATAAGCCAGGGTGGACAGACAGACAGTCAACATTTTCATAACTTGTTTTCTTCACTGTTTTTAGGGCCAACATTGCCCTCTAAAATACCTTTCTTGATATTATTTTTAGACCACAACACTTACTTTTCGTGTCAAGAACGCATCACTTAGCAAACTATAAATATTTGCAATACATCAGTTTAAGAAAACACTCAACAGTAAAAAAAAACAAAAACAACAAGGTTTTAAACAAATTAGGTCAACGTAAAGTCAACAGTTTGTTGACTGCCTCGCTGGTCTAGCGGGTGCAAGCGCAACTGCTGAGCATTAGGTCGTGGGTTTGAATCCCAGGTCAGGCAAAGTGTTATTGGGTTTTTCCATCAGGAATTTCTCAGTAGCAGCCACGGAGTCTGGATTTGTGCCAGTTATCACTAAGTCCCATGTAATACTTGGGACATATTAATTACTGCCAAAATGTGGTTGTACTAATGGGTGTACCTCTGCCTAACCCTTCGGAGATTACAGGCGTGATGTTAGGTCATGTTTCATTCAATATTCAAGCAATAAGCTTGCCCCCTAATACATCGCACTTAAGATGTTTCAGGACGCACTGCGTTAGTAGTAGATTTTTGTAAAATGACAGAACAGGGACCGGCGGTAAAAGTTTACACTCTTTTAAACTGAGATACGGTCAGTACAGTGAAATTTCGTATAGAGGAATAAGGATAACCGTTTTTACAGTTGTATTACATCTGTTTCTCATATTTGTAGAAGCATTCTGATGCACAAAATTACTGGTTAAAAATATAGGCATCATTTGTAAAAGTCAGTACCATTCCACAAACAACTGCCGTATGTGAGTGTAGCTATAAGGTACACTTCTATCTAACCCTTCGAGAGTAACAGGCATCATGTTACACAGGGCAACGTGAAATCAACAATTTTTCTATGATCAATGACCTGTTAGTAAACACAATTGACCTAGATAAGATTGGCTGAGTCATTACTGACTTGACTTTACATATTTCAAAAGAAACTCATCAAATTCTCAGTATTAAGAGTTTAGTATGTTTCAAGTCTTCTGCATTAGGGGGAAATGTGGGGGGGGGGGGTATTCCGATTAGGGGGAAATGTGTTTTCTTTGGCATGTTTTTATGATGACTGACTAACTCATTTGTGTGACTATCATCATTGGAATTTTTCTTTCAGAAAATTTTCAAGGACAATCAAAAAAGTGGGTGAATTTTTTTGGAAATCTACCAATTTACATTCTGAGATACTATGCACTATTTCCAAGTAATAGGTCTCCTGTAAGGGCAGACTCAAACCGGGTCTCCAACCCACAACCTCAAGCACAGTAGTCACTCTTATAACTACTACAACAATGAGATATTTCTCAGTAAAACTATGAGTAATTGTTGGTGAAAGTAATTAGCATATTTCTCACTAAGCCTCAGGACTTCCCAGTATTTAGCTCATTAAATTAACTGTAATTAGCATAAATTATTGGATTGGCCATTGATGGACTTTGGTAAGTAGTGACTTATAAGTGGTTTATATTTATTGTTTAACAGAAAAGGATTATTTCACACTTTTAAAATGGTTAAAGTTTCATTAATTGTTTTTTTTAATTGTTTTTTTGTGTGAACAAATTAATACTAAGTATGAAGCATTGTTTTTAATATCTTGTTTCTCTTAACAACCGAATTCAAATAAATAAACTGACATGGTCACTGATGGTTGAAAATGATGATAATGTCATTCTTAGCACTTAAAATGGGATATTTACCATAGTTATTGTTTCTTTTGAGTTCCCAATATCAAAAAACCTATGTTGTATGGGACCACAAATAGTTTAAAGCTAAAAAAATTACTTAAACTAGTTAAAACCAAGTAACAAGATAATATTCTAGTTTATTATTGAAAATAGTTTAAAGATTCTTTGTAAGATATTCTCAAAAATAATCTAAATGGGTAACTGGGTCAATGTTCACAGAGTGTAAGGAAGACTATCTTTTTAAGATTCGTTTTTCAAATAACACAATATTATGAAACTTGACATTATTTTTTATTTTATAATGTCATGTTTATTTCATAATTTGTGTTCATTTATAGAGAGAAAGTTTTGGAAACTAATGTGATATTGATACCACTAATTAACTGACTATATCCAACTTATTCCAGTTAAAAATGCATTGTTAGAAAACATATAAATCAACTTAATTCCAACAAGAAAGTTTTAAAAGTTTCATTTATTATAGAGTTTCAACTTTCAAGAACTCTCCAGTTCATTCCAGATAGAACACAATTATGTACCAATTCAATGTGTCACCATAAAATCTTCATAACACAGTTTATCACCAAAGACAATAAAAAAAACTGACCTGAACTAAACATCCTTCCTAACATTGTGTTAGGATGAGCTGTGAACTGCGCTGGGTCCACGACGAACCTCGTATTGTCCACTACCAGCGTGATACGGTCTTCTCCAAGCTGGTTCGTGGTCTTCTGCCCATTTCTGGTCGGTTCCTGAGCCGTCGACGTCGAAGGAGTCGGAGTGTTCGCGGTTAAATTCTTAGGCGGCATCGTAGGACGCGTTCGGATATTAGGACCAGTGCGCTTCGATAGCCGCTTGCGACGCTCCTCGTCCCTTCTATACTCCTCCGTATCGCTACTACTGTCTGGATAGAAGAAGGGACGTCTTTCGGTCATGGCCTCAGGCCCCTGAGTCTGCGAGTCTGACATAGGCGTGTGCTCGTCCCCGCGAGCCCTTACATCACGGTCGACGCTCCTTTGTCCACGCGACGGCGATCCGTTACTGGAGGCCGTTTTAGATTAAATTACAATTATTCTAGTAAAATAAAGAAAGGATTTTTGCAAAAACGTCAACGTAACAAGTTTGACAGTTGTTAGTGGAGTTGGACGCAGGGAAAATTATTTTCTAGGCATCTGTGTTGCTAGTTATTCTGCTCATGAGATAACTAATTTATTGTAAAGGTAAAGTAACGACATTCTGTTGCGTTATCACTGTTATCAGCCACCTATAAGCTGTTTTTGTTTAGCAATAGGCAGTTTAATTAGTATAAATAAACAATTTTATTTTAGTTTTTCGCAGAAAATTATGCACGTGTAAATGCCATGTGCGGCCTTTTATTGGCTAACGGAATATTTCTGCAATTCAGGTTCCTTGTTATGTTTATTTATATCAATTTCGCGCACTCGAAGATCTTACACGTACGAGTACAGTAAATTTCAAACCAAATAAAAATAACATCACAAAATTAGTATCACGTCTGCAATTCTGCATAGGACAGTACAATACGACTGATGTCGTCTCGATGAATGCATTTAAAAAAAAGTTAAAAACTTGAATGAATCGGCTGTTGACCTTTCCACTGTCAAATGCGGAAATTGGTTAAATACTACAATAGTTTTCTACTGATTAATGTTATTATAAACAACCCACCTAATCGAGCTGTGAATAAATGTGATAATCAACCAAAAACTAAAGTGCCGTGACTATAAGAATAGTGTAAAAAAGTGTAATTATAAGACGACGCTCTTTGGGCGTTACTCATTTTTAACTGTAAAAATTGCAAGAAATGGATCCAAAGGAGGAATACCATGACCCTGATTACCCGGAGGCTCTTGTGTGCGTCAAGGAGGAGCCCCCAAGCTTCTCAGAAGAGGAGAAAGTTGAGAAAATAAAAGAAATTATCCGGCGCGAATTTTTGAATGAGTTAGAAATCCGGGAAAATGAAGTTATGCTCATAGATCAACGGTTTGTTGTGTTTTTCTATCTTCGTTTCTATTTATTAAACCTTTTTGAGGTTAATTTATGTGTCTTTAAATTAATTAGCGTATTTTTAAACACCATGTGGTGTTTTGTTGATCAGGATTTCCCTGTAATCTTTTGTTCTGTCATTTTTGTTTATGATTATTATTTTGGCTGAAAATCTGACCTTGCCAAAATATTTAATTAAAATTAGCCAAGCCATTTAAAGCAAACTTTATCCCTTCAAACTTCAAAAATTGAATTTTTTGTTTCTTATACTAAGTACCTTTGTATTGCCGAAGAAAACATTTGTTTCCCAATCAAACACAACTTTAAAAAACCTAAATAACTGCATGTTGTGTAGCAGTTAATATTATTTATTTCTTATTATTTTGAAACATAAATATTATTTTTCTTAGTCCTAGAGAAAAAGCCCTTCCATTATATGGTTTCTTTGTAACCTTAAAATCACACTTGACATTTCAAAAGCCCTATATCACCTTGTGCCTATTGAAACTGCACTAGTTTTGTAATACAATCTTTATATGTGTAGATTACAGTACAAAACTAGTGCAGGTTCTCAACAACAAAATATGCACAATAAATATGTATATTATATTATAGTTTTAGTCAACATAGTGTACAAGTTTGGAATGCGGTCAAAAAGTTCTCGCCGTCTAGTCAGTCTATTTACTCATCCTACTTAAATAGCAAACCAACATTCAGTAGAATTTTACATCATGAAAGTAATATATATGTATTATAACGGATTTATTAAATAACACTAAAATGCCTAGCCTTTTCCCAACTATATTGGGGTCGGCTTCCAGTCTAACCGGATGCAGCTGAATACCAGTATTTTACATGGAGCGACTGCCTATCTGACCTTCACAACCCAGTTAATACTAGGTAATACGATACCCTTTGGTAAGACTGGATGTCAGACTTTCAGGTCACTGACTACCCGTAACAACTGCCAAAGATCTATATATGGCACCCGGGACCAACAGCTTAACGTGCTTTCCGAGGCACGGAGGAAACTCGGTATGTAATGGGCGGTCACCCATCCACCGATCGACCTAGGCAAGCGCAGCTTAACCTAAAGATCGACCCGAGTGGCAGTTCTTATTAAGCCACGAGCTCCACAAATAACACTAAAATAAAATTCAAATAAATAAAAATATACAAATAAAAACAGTAATATTACTGAAAAAAAAGTAGGTAATGTGTTTCTACATATAACATCACGCCTGTAATCCCTGAAGAGTAGGCAGAGGTGTAGCCATTACTAGAGTCACATTTCGCCAATTATATTTAAGGCCCAATTAACTCCTCGCGCGCCTTACGAACACCATCTGTACTTAAAACAATCAAACAAGCTTTTTAAGAGGAAATGTGGGTGGAGAGACTTTTGAATATTAGGTATTTGAAGAAACTATCACTGTCGCCCTGCGAGAGCTAGGCGCCTGGGCGGCTGACAAGGACAAATACAGATCCGACTCAATAGCTTAAGTAAAAAAAGTAGTTAAAAAACTAAAAAACCCGACTGAAAAGCAAATAACAAGCACATTTTAAATTAAACAAAACTTGGAAGCAGGCGGAGTCCATTCTATAATTTAATAATCAAATGACCCATTTAAAATGTGCTTGTTATTTGCTTTTCAGTCTGGTTTTTTAGTTTTTTAACTACTTTTTTATTTCTTTCTTTCGTTGGTTGTGTAAAATACTTCGCAGATAAGTTAACTTTTGTGTTTGTTTATAGAATTTGTGACTTTGAATTTATTTCAAACATATAAGTGTCATATATTTTTGTAATCTCTTTTTAAAACCCTTCATTTTGATACCCTACTCGATGGTAATGGATCTTTTTTATTTTTTCAAATTCACGATATGGCCCCCAAAAACCAGCAATTCTTTTTTTTTTAATTTTAATGTAGCCAGTGACACTCGCGCCATCAAGACGAATCTAACGACGTATATTTCATTCAAATCCATTCATCCGTTTAGGAGTTTTGTGGGAACAAAGAAACGGACATACATACATACATACACGTCAAACACATAACCCTCCTTTTGGGCTTCGCCGCAGTCGGGTAAAAAGTCATATTTCTAGATTTGGCCCTCGCCTATTTCATCCTCAAAATATTGTACCTCACCTAGGCCTCTGTTTACAGCAATCTAAATAAGCAATTTTGAGCATTTTTTGAGGGTTCTAGTGCTTAGAAAAATTATGTATTACCACAAATGTAACTCAGTCTTTCTTCTCTTTTCTTTAAAAAAAAAATCTGCTATCTTCCTTTAAAAAAAAATAAAAGTTTTAATAATAAGGATTTTTTTGGTCAAATATCCTATTATATTTGTTTTCCAGGATGTCCATATCACGTCGTCTGCTCCACCGTCTCCGGTACGCGCTAGTCAACAGTTACTACAAGGATCAGAAACTGCACATCACTAATGGTCAGATGCAGGATGAGATTGCTGCACAGCATGAGCCGAGGGCGAGGGCTGAGGTGAGGAGTTTATTTTAAGTTCGTGTTGAACATCTTCTCATAAAGAACGTTTGTAGTAACATACTGCGCGAGAGAACCTCTCCCACCACCGTAAGCGCGAGAGCCTTTGGACGGTGAGTAACGGGCTAGCTCGCCGTCCGTCCGTGTTATGACGACAGGCCGTGTCGACGGCGCGTTCGTTTATTATACGCACAGCCAATATGTGGAACTCTCTGCATGTGTGTTCCCTCACACATTTTATCTGTCTGCCTTTAAAACAAGAGTGTGTAAACAGGCATGGTCTGGGCACATTCGTTTCAGCATATATCTCATCCATCGCTTTCCTTCAGGCGTACCTAATTGAGATCAAAAGCAGGCCCGTTTTGAAATAAAAATTGATTAAAAACTTGAAAAAAGAAATTTAAAAAAAAAATCAAAAAACAAAATTCAATTTGAATTTTCGAGCATTAGTTAGCATAATGTTCCCACTGCTGGGACACATGCCTCCTCTCTATGAGAGGTAATGGGCTATAACCACCAGATGGACCCACCTTCGAATTTTTGGTCTAGACATGGCGGTTTGCTCACGATGTTTTCGAGCAAAACGCGGCGATGCTGCTGGATCAAGCTATTTATTCTAATACCCCCTCTTCACCCCCAGGTATCCACAATACTCCGCGAGGGTCAACGACGACTGCACCCCTCAGTACGGAAACTCCTCGGCAAGCAGACCGTCGACCTCGATGAGATATTTAAGACGAGGGCGCCGAGGAATAAGTGTAGAAAGGATTATTCGGTGAGTCTGTTGTTTTATAATATTTTTTCTCCTCCTCCTGCCTTTGTTCCAATTTATTAGGAAGACCAATAATACTATACAGGGTGTCAAGTAACCCTTCACACATACGTCAACCAAGCATTCTGTACATCAAACTAAGTACCTCTACGCAAAACTTTTGGTGGGAAATATCTTCTTTTTTTTGGAGACAAAAATCACATTTTACGGTAAATCTCAATGTAGCACTCTTAAAACATTGTGCTAGTGGATGCTTTGAATAGTAAACGGGACATGGAAGTAATTTAAGTAAAGTTTTAACCTGAGAAACTAGTACCTATTTACAAAAACAGCTGTGCAAAATTTGGAACTTAGACCCCCAATATCTCCGTACCTAGGGGGTTCCCAGGTATGGTCTAGAACCTAAAAATGATCGCAGTGGTGGGGAGAACAAGTGCCCTTTTTTTTTTTCTTTGGTGGGTGGAAAATCATCAAATAACCCCTCCTGCTCTTCATCATCATCATTTCAGCCCGTAATCACCCACTGTTGGGTATAGGCCTCCCCTTTACTCCGCCACTCCTCTCTGTTCTGTGCGTTTCTTATCCATCCGTATCCCGAGCTCCTGACGATGTCATCCACCCAACGTGCTTTAGGACGGCCCTGGTTTCTCATGCCCAACCTTGGCCACCATTCGGTCAAAATTTTACTCCATCGGCCATCTCCACATCTAGCCAAATGTCCTCCTGCTCTTGGGCAGAGCGAAAGGGAGTGTCAGACTTCTACTGACTAAAAACCACCCATGTTCCTTCTTAGCCCTATATGTCGAGGCCGCGGTAACTAGTGTACAACCCGCAGCCCCGACGGGCGTCGGCCCTTTCGGGCCCCTCCCATAGAACAAGTGCCCCTCGTTTGCGTTAAGGGTACTTTTACACCCTTTAGATGGACTGCATGTGGTAAGATATGGCTAGAAAGCAGGTGACCGCCGAGACGAGAAGTTAAAGAGACGTATGGAAGAAGAAAACATGCTGCACAAACCCCAATTTGATTAAGGGCAAGAGAATATAATATAATAATAGCAATAGGCATTTCGCAGGTCAACCTCTAAGGCTTATGCTTAACTGGACTATCCTGTAGATGTCTTGAGTGTAAGGCCGATGGAAACCAAGGCTTAAAATCTTACAGACAGTGAGAGGGCACTAAGGGCACCCCCTGTGGGGTATGGACCTCGGCATAGAGCAGCAAAGGGGCTGAATCTAAGAGAGATAATTTAGGAGCTGGTTTGTAACTACTGGCTTAGCGTCCCGGGCTGGCACGAGGGAGGGTATTAGGGCTTTGCGTAGCAGTCTTTTATACGTCTCTATTATTTGCCACTTCAATAGGTCCTATCGCTATCTATTCCAGATCACCATATGTCGTCACTAAAACGATCATATTCAAAAAGAAAAGTGCCCATTCTCAAAACTAAGGCACAATGTCTCCTGGCTGCTAAGATTAGCCTAAGGAAAAATCCCATAAATCTCCGCTCGACCCAACATCAATTGGTACACAATAGGGCACTTATAATAATTGAGATGGACAGGACTAGAGGGGCGAGATTATACGGAAATTGCACTCTAGCAAGACTTACATTGTGCATTCATGTTGCAAATTAAAGAAATTATTTGAAAGGTATTGTTACGAGCTGGGTATGGGATAAATAAAAACACTACCAATTAAACACACGAAGTAACTTTATTACTCACAAAACACTTATACACAATCACTTCAACACTACTAAACACTTTATCGTACTAGATATCTCTTCGAACCTGTCGTTGTCTTGCTTAAAAGTAGACTGCCTCGGTCCGACCTCTGTCGGTCCTTTTATACCCAAACACACAAAAGAAGTTCGAGAAAATTCTCTATTATTGACTAAAAATGAATAAAGTATTCACAAAGAAAAATAACTAAATAAAAAATTAACTTGAAGATAAAAGGACCAACAAGCAAGAAGTTACTTTACACCGTCGGCATACGGTCGAAATTACAATGGCAAGAGCTGCCGACGCCGGCCGAACGCTGACCTTGGCGGTACAATGTAACTATACCTACAGAATGGAAGTAGGTACCTAAAAGAATGTACTCGTCTCTTGTGGGTACTTCACAGTTATTAGCGAGGTTTCTCGAAGATTCTAGATGACCGACGTAATAATTATAGTATGATGGCTGAATAATAATACCCGCTCAGGTCAAAATTTACGTTAATAAGCTGTTGTTCTGGCTGTCATTTGTAGATCATTAACAGTTGAAACAGCCTTACCAAGGTATATCATATTATCAACACCAACACCAATCCACCAAAACTAACTGGTTTGTGGAGGTCACATACAAAGGTCACTGCATCCAGTTAGACTGAAAGATGACCTTAATATAGTAGGAAAAGGCTAGGCAGATAGGATTGTACAGGAAGGTTTCTGGACAAAAAAAAATCTGTTTAGTCCGTCAGTTAGATTATCGAAATATATTGGACTAGCGGACGTCACGCGGTTTCACCCGCGTAGTCCGCGTTCCCGGGGAGAGTGTAGCTTCCCAACGGTGAAAGAATTTTTCTAATCGGTCCAGTAGTTTTTAAGTTTATTCGTTACAAACAAACACACAAAAATGCAAATCGTTCCTCTTTATTACATTAGTGTAGATATGTGTTTTTTGTTTTATAAGTAATAAAACGAGGATGAAACGCGTCAAAGATCATGAGTGTGAGGGCCTTTTGACGTCACTGGCCTGTAAAAATGTACTGCAATGTGACGTCACACGAGTTTTCGAAATACAGTCTAGTATAGTCTTTGTTTTTAGGAAAAAATTGTGTTTAATATTTTTTGGTAATCTATCTGGCGGTCTAATTAGATTTGTTTTTTTTTTTCAAATTTGGGCATAAAATTGACAGTCTCGTTGGTATTTCAGCTGTCACCTGGGTTCGATTTCCGGACCAGTCAAAGTTTTATTAGATAAGATAACAGATTATCAACATTACGCCTGTAATCCCGAAGGGTTAGACAGAGGTGTCCCTAATAATACATCCACATTCCGCCAGTTAAGTTTAAGTCCCATGAAAAAAAACCTTTTTGCAAAAAAAAAAAACCGACTTCAAAAATAAAACTACAAAAAGTGAAAAATAAACTTCAGAAAAAAATATAAATGAAAAACATCATGTGTGCCTATAGAATTTGAGGGTTGCCCTCAATTTCTCAGGGATCCCATCATCAGATCATCATTTGGTGACAATGACAACACTTGGGAAGTATATTCTATCGAACACAAAAATATTTTTTCAAATCGGTTAGCAAGCGACGGAGTTATTCCCGAGCAAACATAAATAAAAATATAATATATAAACATCCGAATTGAGAACCTCCTTCTTTTTTTAGAAGTCGGTTAAAAAGAGGGCAAGTCTATTGCCAACATCCGGGCACAAATCCATACTCCGTGACTACTACTGAGCTACTGAGATATTCCTGATGGAAAAACCCAATAACACTTTGTCTAACCCAAAAGCGGACGCAGGACCTCAAGCTCAACCGTCTCCCTTGATTGATTTTTTGATGATGAAAAAATGAAGATGATTTTTACCATAAATTAACCTAATAGGGAAGTTTATTGACTTAAAAAAATGGGATTCTTATTAGTCCGTCTGTTAGATTATCGAAAATTATTGAATACGAATATTTTGTTTTACGAAAACAATAAAAAATTACGAAGATAAAACGCGTCAGAGATTTGAGTGGGGGTTGGTGACGTCGCTGACCGCTAAAAAATGCCATACTAAAGTCTTTAGAGTATGACGTCACACGAGTTTTCAAAGCACTGTATCGTCTTCATTGTTTGTTTACGTGAAAAAATAAAAAATACGTGTCCAATATTTTTTTTTAAATCTATATGACGGACTAATTAGATTTTTTTTGTTAACTACCCTATTTTTTCAGGCGATGCTCCAAAAACGTAACTACACCATCTCAGCGGACACGACAAAGACTCTGCGGCCGGACAGAAAGCCGGACGAGATGATTCCAGAGCTGAATGAGAAACCTTGCACCAGCCGCCCTAAGAAGATACCTAGACACCTGGAGCCGAAGGTCACGAATGTGGTGACCTTGGATGAAGTGACGAGGAATAAGATGAAGCATCGGTATAGGATTGTAATAGGTAAGTTACCCTTCACACAGACGTCAACCAAGCATTCTGTACATCAAACTAAGTACCCCTACGCAAAAATGTTTGCTAGGAAACGACTTTTTTTTGGGGTCAGAAATCACATTTTACGGTAAAGCTCAATGTAGCACTCTTAAAACATTGTGCTAGTGGATGCTTTGAATAGTAAACGGGTCATGGAGGTAATTTAAGTAAAGTTATAACCTGAAAAACTAGTAGTTATTTACAAAAACAGCTGTGCAAAATTTGGAACTTTGATCCCCAACATCTCCGTAACTAGGGGGTTCACAGGTATCGTATAGAACCAAACAATTATCGCAGTAGTGGGGAGAACAAGTGCCTTTCGTTTGCGTTAAGGATACTCTTACACCCTTTCTGTTTCAATTAGCTTTACAGGCTCTTTTGAATGTCAGAAAAGAAAGTGAAGCTACTGTCACAGTCACAAGACAAACTAACTTGTGAAAGTACTTTAGTTGCACATTCCAAATCGTCTTAATTGCCGGTTTTGTATTACAAAGAACAAAACCGGCCAAGAGCGAGTTGGACTCGGTCACCGAGGTTTCCATATAAACTTGTAGGTATTTTCTCATTAAACTACATACAAGCTGTAAAAAGATTCCAAAAATATTGCTGCGATACGAGTTTTTCCTTAACCGATTTCAAAAAAAGAGAAGCTACGACGTAACATTAAAAAATCCGTACAGTCGATGTACAGATTTTTTAATGTTACGTCGTAGCTTCTTCATTTATGAACCGATTGGAACAAATATTTTTTATCAATGTAAAAAATCCGTACATCGACTGTACGGATTTTTTAATGTTACGTCGTAGCTTCTTCATTTATGAACCGATTGGAACAAATATTTTTTATCAATGTAAAAAATCCGTACAGTCGATGTACGGATTTTTTAATGTTACGTCGTAGCTTCTTCATTTATGAACCGATTGGAAAAAATATTTTTTATATAAAGGATAATTATACTTTTCTATTCGGTCCTATAAAAATATCATCCAAATCGGTTGAGTACTTTCGTTTTTTTTTTCTCCTGACCTTTGTGAGCATGATTGTCTTAATAATAATCACTCTAGTTTACATTGTAAAAAACACTGAAATATTCTAAAATAATTTCATGTTTCTAGTTCAACGAGAAGGACTGTATCGGCCTTATTACAAAAGTAGTTAAACCTGGGTTTAACTTAGACTTGTTTTATTTCGCATGCCGTCTCACTTCGATAATATTTAAAAGAAAGTGACGGCATGCTAGATAAACCAAGTCTAAGTTAAACCCAGGTTTAACCACTTTTGTTATAACGCCGTATAGGTTTTGATTCTCTTGGTCGCTTACAATTTGATTTATTAACTACTCCTCGGGGTATTCATATCTCCAAAAAATCCTGAGAAAATAGGTCTTGACACATGCGGAGGACGGACTAAGATCTAATCAGCACTTTTTCCATTTTCGTTCCAGGCAACACATCAAAGTACGCGCCGCCCGCGTCCCGCGCAGACCGCAGCACCCATAAATGGTTGCTATACATACGCGGGCCCCCGGCTGCACCCGAGCTGTCGCGGTTGGTGACGGCCGTCAGTGTGCGGCTGCATCACTCGTATGCTCCACATCATCAAGTGCACATAGAGTGAGTACACGTAGAGAATATATTAATGACAAATATACTTTCCATGTTATTGTTTTATGTGTATGAACGTGTATTGTAAAACGCCAAGCTGCAGGAACAAAAACTGCAGGTCTCAGCTACATAACAACCTGGCCGTGGCTCGGTTGTAAATTACGCCTCGAACGCAATAACAAACTTTCTCCACTTATATTGAAACTAGCTGATGCCCGCGGCTTCGTTCGTCCACGTGGATGTCGGTTATCGCGACCAAACGTAATGTTTTCATCCCCCTTTCACCACTTTTTTTTTGGGCGTTGGTAAATCATCAAATATAATCCCCCCTTTTTTGTTATTTTTTTTGGCGGGTGGTAAATCATCGAATAACCCCTCCCGCTCTTGGGCAGAGTGAAAGGGAGTGTCAGACTTCTACTGACTAAAAACCACCCATGTTCCTTCTTAGCCCTGTATGTCAAGGCCGCGGTATCTCTTACAACATCCCGCCCCCTTTCAAACTGTTCTTGTTAAACAAGTTTCTATATTCTGCTGATGAATTATAATTTAATAGAAATGGACATTTCATTGTATTTTATGAATTGACATTTGTAGCTTTCTTAATTTATTTGTTTTTTGTATTTTAATTTTGCTGATTTTAATTTGATTTCGATAATTTTGATGCTTTAAAAATATGAGTCGACATTCAATTTGGTATGTATAATGGTTTATTGTGATGATTTAAATAATTATGGATTGCATGTATGATTTTAGTGTATATTTAGATATAGAAATTCAGACACAATGTAAAAATTGTTAGTGAATAAATTAATTGAATTGAAAAATTGAATTGAACCCATTTTTTTTTTTTTTGGTGGGTGTAAAATCATCGAATAACCCCCTCCCGCTCTTGGGCAGAGCGAAAGGGAGTGTCAGACTTCTACTGACTAAAAACCACCCATGTTCCTTCTTCGCCCTCTATGTCGAGGCCGCGATAACCAGAGGACTACCCGCGGCCCATAATTGAACCCCTTTCAACCCTTTTTCGCATTTCAAAGTAGCCTCCCTTCTCAGGCTCCAGACTATCTGTGTACCAAATTTCATTTAAATCAGTTCATTAGTTTTGGCTTGAATGCTCGACAGACAGACAGACAGTTACATACACAGTTACTTTAGTAAGCATGTACTATTTACTTATTTCTATGTACAGCAAACCTCCGTACCACATATCCCGTCGCGGCTGGGGCGAGTTCCCCGCTAAGATAGAGCTACACTTCGCCCTCCCTGAGCGGAACAGACCTGCCACAGTGGAACACACCATCAAACTGGACAGGAACTACACCGGGATGCAGATGTTAGGTAACTGTTTGAACCTAATAATCCTACATTGAGCAATCACGGTTAAAACATCATAACATCATGCTTGTAGCCCCCGAAGGGTGAGGCAGAGGTGTACTTCATTGTACAACAGTTCATAGTACAAAGCCAGATTCCGTAGCTTCTACTAAAAAAAAAACCATACCAATCTAATTGAGAACCTCCTCCTTTTTGGGAAGTCGGTTAAAAAGGGACTTTTACTATAAGATCGCTGATGTTATTATCAGTAACTTTGGCCTCTTTTATTTTAGATATACTCTAAAATTCCATTAAGGTTCCACGCAAAAAAAAACCCGTGACATGGGCGTCTAAATTCGATGCAAATAGGAAAGGCTAGTTTGTGTGTAATATTATTATCACAATGTGGATAGGCTGTATCTCAGCCTTTTTTTTTTTGGTGGGTGTAAAATCATCGAATAACCCCTCCCGCTCTTGGGCAGAGCGAAAGGGAGTGTCAGACTTCTACTGACTAAAAACCACCCATGTTCCTTCTTCGCCCTCTATGTCGAGGCCGCGATAACCAGAGGACTACCCGCGGCCCCGACGGGGTGTATCTCAGCCTCGGTTAACCTTTTAAAGTGAAAGCGCTAGTGACTTAGTGGGTTGCATACATGACTTTAATCATTATTACTCGGTTAAGCCATATTTTTTACGGTTGCGAGTCATATTTTTTATCAACATACAAATGGGGGGTTGGAAAATCATCAAATAACCCTCCCGCTCTTGGGCAGAGCGAGAGGGAGTCAGACTTTTACTGACTAAAAACCACCCATGTTCCTTCTTAGACAGACAAGTGAAACGACTGCTTACTAGTAACGCACTGACTTTTATTCATGTACTTAACGAGTCGCAGGCACATACCCAACAGCCCTTTATGTCGAGGCTGCGGTATCTCTTGCGAACAACGCGCAGCCCCAACGGGACATTAACCTTACACTGACCTGCAAATTGCAAAAAAAATGTAAGACAATTTGAATTTCGCGGGTTTCCCAACTTAGGGGTAGGCTTTATTATATCTCTTTCACCATTCCATCAAAAAAACTGTCGAACTAGCCATCCCCAAAATTCTACCTGTACAAAAAAAAAACTAAACTAATATTTCGCAATTAAATTTTCAGGCGCTGAAACCCTAATAGACGTATGGCTATACAGTACCCCAGAAATGCTAGAATACGAATTCAAGGAAGACCCCCAAACAGAAAGGCCAGCTGAAACAGTAATAGAACTGAAAGAGACAGAGACACCTCATGCTGAACCAATAGAAAGCTGCGATACACACACAGATAATTGGATGGAATTCTTCTCGAAACCTACTGAAGTTGATGTCGATGAAATGATTATTAAACCTATTAAAAAAGAACCTGTAGACCATAAACAAGACATGGAAGTAGATATTAATAATCATGTGTTGAATGAAGAATTTAGCAATGAGGTCAATGTGAAAACTGAAAAAGAATGGGATGACAATTATAAGGCTGACGTCGATTTACCCAATGAAATTCTAAATCAACCCTCATCTCCAAAAAAACGTATTGTTAAATACATAGATCCCAACACAGGCAAAATCTATTATTTAGAAATGGATCGAGCCTTAGATTTAAGCAAAGTGCAAGAAATAGTCATTAACAATACGAAAACAGCTAAAATTAGTCCTATTAAATCGAACGGACTGAAATCTTTTAGAAAAAAGAAAGGTGTTTCTCTATTAAAACCTGAAGTTAAGAATATGTTGAAGAATACTGAAAATGTTGCTAAAATTCAACCTAACTTTGCTCATATAGAAAATGATCACTGTTATCTGGCAACACCGAGAAAGTATGATAATGTTGCCATTGTGGAAATAAAAAAAGAAAAGAGTTTGTTTGATGTGTTGTGTACTAGTGTTGCTAGGTTGAATAATGTGCGAAATGGAGTAAATTATTTGATTAAGAAAATACCTATAATAACGGATCAGGCAAGGGATTCGGATTTTGTAAAACATTTTCCGTTTGTTGTGGACACCGAAGAAAAGTATTGGAAATTGGATTTTGCTAAAAGAAGAAATATTGAAGTAAGTTATTTGTTCTTGTACTAATTATCCGACTGCGGCGAAGCCCAAAAGGAGGGTTATTTATGTGTTTAACCTGTATGTATGTATGTTTGTTTCTTTGTTCCCTCATAACTCCTAAACGGATGAATCAAATCAATCAATCAATCAATCAAAATCAATCAAAACTCATTTATTCAAACTAGGCTGATAATCAGCACTTTTCGAACGTCAAAATTTACTTTACTTATTTACAAGAGACAGTCCCCCAAAACGCCCCCCCTTCGACACTTCCTAGTGTTTCAAGTTTTTTAATATCATTTTTAATTTTTCTGCTTCCTTATGTGTTGTTAGGTAGGGTTAGCTAGTCTTAGTGTTTTATGCCGCTAAAACTTTAAAAAAAAAATAGAATATGCAAGGCTACTGTTGTTGTAGGTTATCATGAAATATAGTTAAACAACTATTTAGAGCAGGGATTCCCAAAATGGTTTCCGTAGAATAGTCATCAGGGTTCCGCCAAAATTATTGATTATTGTTGCTGTTAAATAATACCACGGTTATCAATATTATTTTGTAGTACAGATTGGATGCTACACCAGAATACGCATACAATTACCGGACATAATACTGAACTATAAAACAATTATTTAAAAAAACAGAAAAACTATTGCATTCTTCACATTATAGCACAGTGTGAACGGTCAAGTACAAAATGTATGACGAGTGATTATATATTATATCTCAAGATGTAATATTATATTATATCCCATAGTCAAAAGCCGGCTTTAGACGTGGAGTTGCGAGCACTAGCCCGTTTAACTATACTAACCCTTTTGTTCTCATTACAGTGGTCCCGAGCAAAACTTATCAACAAAATCCTAACAGACCACAGCGCTGCCATTGAGCCTATTTGGAGGACAAAACAGATACTAGCCTACTCCCGTCTCCACGGGCACTATCCCATCCGTTCTGAAGCCATGAGGATAAAGACAGACCCTGACGAATGGTCCTCCTGGAATGATCTGGATGCTCTTCACAAGATGGAGTCTAGTATTAAGGTATAGTTTAATAAATCCTTACTTCACACTAATCACACTAATATTATAAAGGCGAAAGTTTGTGGGTGTGCGAGTGTGTATGTTTGTTACTTCTTCACGTCTAAACGGCTGTAGCGATTTTAATAAAATTTGGTATGGAGTTAGTTGACACCCTGAATTAACACAGGATAGTTTCTATCCCGATTTTATCTTCCCGGGGATAATTTTCGAGTTGTAGTGGGTATCATCAAATAACCCGGGCAGAGCGAAAGGGAGTGTCAGACTTCTACTGATAAAAATTTACCCATGTTCCGTCTTAGCCCTTTGTATTGATGCCGAGGTGTTTATCAAACAAACCGCAGCCCGACCTTGAGCTCCTTAAGTTATATTAAATCAAGCTCCACGATAACTGACAAAATGCTTTAATTTAATTTTTGTTTTTGTTTCTTGATCATCACCAAGCATTATGGACCTACATCAAACTAAGTATTCCTACGCAAAAATTATTGCTAGGAAACGATTTTTTTTTTGGGGTGAAAAATCATATTTTGCTTTGAACAAATGTTTTTAGCAATGTTTTTATTATTTTATTTATTTATTTATTTGAACTCAATGAATGCTTTGAATAGTAAACGGGTCATGGAGGTAATTTAACTAAACTTATAACCTAAAAAACTAGTATTAAAAAAACTTTAACCCCCCATATCCGAAACCAGGGGGTTCCCAGGTATGGTTTCGAACAAAAATACCAGCCAAGTGCATGTCGGACCACGCACACAATGAAGGGTTCCATAGTGGCCCATAAAAATATGTGAACTTACTAAACTGATTAACTACCTTGCCTACCTACCTCCGAACGATGATTTTTATTGTAAAAGTAAAACAAACTAACATTTGCAGTTGGTCGACTATCACTCGTAAACTTTTTTTTTTTTGTGGGATAAGCCCGCCACACTATTTCCAAAATACTCGTAAACTTGTCAAGCCCACTTAGCTGTGATAGTTTTCCTTTTATTTTCGTTACATATGCTACTACCATGGTTTTTTTTTTTTTTTTGAAAACGTAGTCCCCTCACTAGGAATTTCTCCTGTATCGTAGGGCCGTTCACAAACATTTAAATTCACATACACAAATAGAGAGAGACCCAGAGAGAGAGTTCCAGACCCGGAACAACTATCTGTAAGCCATACAAATATTTGTTCCGTGCGGGGATCGAACCCGCGACACACAGCGCAGCAGTCCAATCGCTCAGCCACTGCGCCAACCGTGTCGTCAAATCAATTTGCACTTTAAAGCTTAATATTTCACAAACGAATCGCCTAATCGAAAAAGTGTTTGAGCAAACTCATAATATTTTTTAATGACCTATTTAACGACATCACGCACAACGAACTTTGCGAGAAAAAAAAAACATCTCCTACTTAATGTGTGTACCTGAAGTACCTACACATTAGAGATACCCTTTTTTTTTTGGTGGGTGTAAAATCATCGAATAACCCCTCCCGCTCTTGGGCAGAGCGAAAGGGAGTGTCAGACTTCTACTGACTAAAAACCACCCATGTTCCTTCTTCGGCCTCTATGTCGAGGCCGCGATAACCAGAGAACTACCCGCGGCCCCGACGGGCGTCGGCCCTTTCGGGCCCCTCCCATGTTGCTGACATCTCTTTGAGGCGCGCGTGAAACACGAACGCGCCGTCGACACGACCTGTTTTCGTCGTAGGACGGACGGACGGCGAGTTAGCCCATCACTCACCGTCCACAGGCCCGCGTCTACGGTGGCCGGAGGTCATCGCGGGATTAGAGATACCCTAACAAAAATTATTTTCAATATTTTATTTTAGCACTTTGTCATTGTTACTCATTTGTATATTCATGTCAAATGACACCTTTCTAGTGCTAAGAGTATTTGAGATATAGTTCGGACGGACGGACAGACAGACGGACATGGCGAAACTATAAGGATTCTTTGTTCTTTGTTGACTGCGGAATCCCAAAAACTAGTATAAAAAAAAACATTTGTGAATTTGGAACTTAGACCCCCAATATCTGGCCGCGTGTTGTACACTAGTTATTGCAGCCTCGACATAGAGGGCTAAGAAGGAACATGGGTGGTTTTTAGTCAGTAGAAGTCTGACACTCCCTTTCGCTCTGCCCAAGAGCGGGAGGGGTTTTTGATGATTTTCCACCCGCCAAACAAAAAAAAGACCCCCAATATTTCCGTAACTAGGGGGTTCCCAGAAATGGAAAAATATCGTTGTGACGGGGAGGACAAAGTCGACAATGGCGGTTCGGCTTTGTTAAGGGTACTTTTACACCCGTTAATTTTTAAAAAAGTGCCTCTTAATAGTGTTTGTAAATATTGGTGATTATAATTTCAGGAGCTGTACCCAAATCCCGATGATATTAGTACGCTGTCAATTTTTGAAGAGGAGAGTTTTTCTGTGAGGAACAGGAACTCGGATTCTATCAGTGAAGTGCCAGTTTCTGATGATGAAGAGGTCGATGTTTTGAGTTTGGGTAAGTTGTTTTCAGATAGCTCAAAGTCCTTTGGAGAGTGCTATGATTGGAGTTTCCTTGCGTGATTGAGTCAGAAATGAGGACATCCGCATCCGCCCGAAATATTTTTCTTATTTTTTTTTATTTACACATACCTACAGTCTTATCACAAGTTTATATTAATTTCGTACCATTAAACCATAGATGGTTTGTATTGGTACTCACATTCGCTTTAACAACACAAAAAAAGACAATCACTAAAAAATAAATATAAGTTAAGATGTAGGTACATTAGAACCAAGAGAACAAAGAACCACCAGTCATGAGAACCAAGGTTACCGACATAGCCCGAAGAATTGCCAAACTTAAGTAGCAGTGGGCAGGGCACATTGCTCGCAGAACGGATGGCCGATGGGGTCGGACAGTTGTGGAGTGGCCACCGCCAACTGGAAGACGTTGCGGTGGAAGGTCACCCGCTAGGTGGAGCGTGCACCTGGTGAAGGTTGCGGTGGAAGGTCACCCGCTAGGTGGAGCGTGCACCTGGTGAAGGTTGCGGTGGAAGGTCACCCGCTAGGTGGAGCGTGCACCTGGTGAAGGTTGCGGTGGAAGGTCACCCGCTAGGTGGAGCGTGCACCTGGTGAAGGTTGCGGTGGAAGGTCACTCGCTAGGTGGAGCGTGCACCTGGTGACGGTTGCGGTGGAAGGTCACTCGCTAGGTGGAGCGTGCACCTGGTGAAGGTTGCGGTGGAAGGTCACTCGCTAGGTGGAGCGTGCACCTGGTGACGGTTGCGGTGGAAGGTCACTCGCTAGGTGGAGCGTGCACCTGGTGAAGGTTGCGGTGGAAGGTCACTCGCTAGGTGGAGCGTGCACCTGGTGACGGTTGCGGTGGAAGGTCACTCGCTAGGTGGAGCGTGCACCTGGTGACGGTTGCGGTGGAAGGTCACTCGCTAGGTGGAGCGTGCACCTGGTGACGGTTGCGGGGTACACTGGATGCGAGACGCACGGGACCGGTCAATGTGGCGACACTTAGGGGAGGCCTATGTCCAGCAGTGGACGTATTTCGGCTGAAATTAAGTTGTTTTATTTTATTTTGAACTTAGTCTAAAGTAGGGCTCGAGACTTTTTTTTTGGGCTTGTAAAATCATCAAATGTCTCCTTCCCTCTCATGGCCGAGCGGAAGGGAGTATCAGACTTGTACTGTTGCTCTGCTGGTCTGCCTCCGTGGTCGAGTGGTTTAGGCGTTTGCCTAGTAACCCGGAGCTCGTGGGTTCGATCTCCACCGGGAAGCATACTTTGTAAAGTTGTTTCCAGTTTGGCTAGGACATTGCAGGCTTGAATCACCTGATTGTCTGATAAAAAGATGATTCCGTGCTTCGGAAGGCATGTATAAGCCGTACCACCGTCGTCAAACCATGTCAGAGGCCCTTGAGGCGCACCTTCCGTCTGACGCAGGTCCTCACCGCACATGGCTGTTTCGGGAGGTACCTGCACCGAAACAGGCGGGAGGAAACGCCCGGATGCCACCATTGTGAGGATCGGCCGGAGGACACAGTGGAGCACACCGTTGAGATGTGCCCCGCTTGGGCGGAGCCCCGCCGTGTTCTCGTAGCGGCAATTGGCGGCGGCGACCTCTCGCGCCCGGCCCTGGTGCAAGCCATGGTCCGGTGCGAGGAGGAATGGGACGCCGTCGCCTCCTTCTGCGAAGCAGTGATGCTAGCGAAGGAGGCGGCGGAACGCGAGAGGGAGAGAACCTCTCGTCCCAGCCGCCGCGGGAGGCGCTCCGGGCGTCGGGGGCCACGTGATGACTTCCGGCCACCGTAGACGCGGGCCTGTGGACGGTGAGTGATGGGCTAGCTCGCTGTCCGGCCGTCTTATGACGACAACAGGCCGTGTCGATGGCGCGTACGTGTTCCACGCGCGCCTCAAAGAGATGTCAGCAACATGGGAGGGGCCCGCAAGGGCCGACGCCCGTCGGGGCTGCGGAATGTTGTAAGAGATCCCGCACCCTTGACATATAGGACTAAGAAGGAACATGGGTGGTTTTTAGTCAGTAGAAGTCTGACACTCCCTTTCGCTCTGCCCAAGAGCGGGAGGGGTTATTAGATGATTTCCCACCCCCCAAAAAAAAAAGGCCCTTGAGGCGGTTTAGAAACTCTGACACTACGGTGTGTGGGGTCGTTAGACCTTACCGCACAATCGATAAGAAGAAAAAACAGACTAAAACCACCCATGTTTATTCTAAGCCCTTTGTGTCGAGGCCGCGGTATCTCTTTTGAACAACCCGCAAACCCGACGGGACTCTTATACCCGTCCACATTCAAACTCAACAAATATTTTTTTAATTATCATTTCTAGGTTCAAGGACGCGTGTGAAAACAGAAGTGGGTGGCGACGGCGGCGGTCTGACGGTACTTCCGGTGGCAGACGAAGATGATAGGCTTCGGTATATGTTCATTGAGAGGAAGTGTGCTGATATCGGTATTGAACTCAGGAACGAGGACGTGGGGAACGGGTATTCTTATAGGTGAGTGGCTTTAAATATTAGTGTATAAGCTTGAGCCCTGTCTTCGCAAGATCTATCTTCTATTTAAATAAATAAAAAGAGAAGTCCTGACTGGCTGACTGACTCATCAACGCCCAGCCCAAACCCTTTAAAGCTGAAATTTTGCACAGAGGTTCCCTTTATAATGTAGACAGGAATAAGAAAGGTTTTTTGAAATTCAACCCACTACCGAAATAAAAATCGCTGGTTCTTGGTAGTGAAAACAAGAGTGTAATAAGTCAATCAGAAATACATAAACAATAAGTATCAAAAAATAGACAAATGGTATAAAAAAGAGGCTCCAAAACATAAAGCCTAGGGCAGACTTGCACATTCTCCCCTTTAGAAGTTAAATAGCGGATAAAAGTTTGTATGAACAATCTTATTCCTTGAGTTAATATACTTGAAACTTGGCACAAATAAATTATAAAGTTTGCCACTTTTATTTTTCCTAAACTACCCCCTAAGGGGGGATTGGGGACCATTGTGAGGATCGGCCGGAGGACACGGTGGAGCACACAGTGTAGGTGTGCCCCGCTTTGACGGAGCCCCGCCGTGTTCTCGTAGCGGCGATCGGCGGCGGCGACCTCTCGCGCCCGGCCCTGGTGCAAGCCATGGTCCGGGGCGAGGAGGAATGGGACGCCGTCGCCTCCTTCTGCGAAGCAGTGATGCTAGCGAAGGAGGTGGCGGAACGCGAGAGGGAGAGAACCTCTCGTCCCAGCCGCCGCGGGAGGCGCTCCGGGCGTCGGGGGTCCCGCGATGACCTCCGACCACCGTAGACGCGGGCCTGTGGACGGTGAGTGATGGGCTAACTCGCCGTCCGTCCGTCCTACGACGAAAACAGGCCGTGTCGACGGCGCGTTCGTGTTCCACGCGCGCCTCAAAGAGATGTCAGCAACATGGGAGGGGCCCAAAAGGGCCGACGCCCGTCGGGGCCGCGGGTTGTACACTAGTCACCGCAGCCTCGACATAGAGGGCTAAGAGGGAACATGGGTGGTTTTTAGTCAGTAGAAGTCTGACACTCCCTTTCGCTCTGCCCAAGAGCGGGAGGGGTTATTCGATGATTTACCACCCGCCAAAAAATAAAAAAACAAAAAAGGGGGGATTGTTGGGGTGTTAAAGTTTGTATGGAAGAATTTGAACACGCGTTTCGATTAACTGGAAACTCGGTATTTATGCTTGAGAACAAAAATAAAGAATAACGTGTATCAGGGTTTTTCGAAAATCGACCCCTAACGGGTTAAGGTGGAAGCTCACATCTGGCCCGCGAAATTCTAATTTTCTTACGTTTTTGGCAATTTGCAGGCCAGTGCTTGGTTGTATGTTTATGAAAATTTGATTTGCGACTGTAAGACGTATGAAGTTACCGAATTATAACCATCAAAATTACTAACTACTAAAGAACGACGACTAAATTACTAAAGAATGACTTTTACATGCAAAAATCAATCTTGACATAAAAATGATCTTGGAGGGTTGTATTGATAATTTTGATGGTTATAATTCGGTAACTTCATACGTCTTACAGTCGCAAATCAAATTTCAGTCAGTCATTTCAGTTTAGTCATTACTTACATTACTAACTCGGAAATTGGTGTATGAGTTAAGTTATGGAAGCATTCCAAATGGTTTTTTAACAACCCTATGGGGCGGAAAACAGGCAATAAAGTTTATATGAAAAATCTTATTTGAATCTTGATACAAATATGCTATGCGTTATAAGCAATGTGAGAAGACATTGTTTCCTGAAGGAAAAATAAAAAACATTAAAACATTAACATTTTTTTTTTAAGGAATTAATGAAAAAAAAAAGTATTATTGTTTTATAATTCACTAAAAAGCGTTACATAACAAAGTATCATTATCGTTGCCACCCACAGCGCCGTGCACGCAGTGATGCTGTCAGCAATGCGGAGCTTCGCCGAGGAGTTGGTGCGGAGTGCGCTGGCCGTCAAACTTACTGAAGACTCCACCGACACCACACCTACTGTTTGGGCTGGGTAAGAACATTTGTTTTAATACATTGATCCACACTAGGAATTTCTCCTGTAGGTGCGTTTACAAGCATTTAAACTCACATACACAAATACCCGAAACAACTATCTGTAGGCCATACAAATATTTGTTCCGTGCGGGGATCGACCCCCAACCCGCAGCGCAGCTTTCTTATCACTTAGCCACTGCGCCAATCGTTTCGGGGACCCATTTCACTCATGGACGAAGACGCTCATT
The DNA here is from genome assembly GCA_932274075.1 of Diarsia rubi. Classification (NCBI taxonomy): domain Eukaryota; kingdom Metazoa; phylum Arthropoda; class Insecta; order Lepidoptera; family Noctuidae; genus Diarsia; species Diarsia rubi. Next base: position 979,408 of record OW026440.1, on the reverse strand, counting down.
TCGTATAAAAAAGTCGGAACAAAAAAAAAATCAGTTTGGTGCTGTGCTACAAGAACCCCACAGTGCTCCTTAGGGTAATCTCTGTGTGCCACTACTTACATCAACTCCCCTTGTTCCAGTTCATCATCCACAGCAGGACTGGTATCAGCGCGACACGTGTACGTGGGAGCCACACTCGCGCCACGTGCACGAGTGCTCAGCGCGGCAGACACGGGAGCCCCCAAACGCGATACGAGGGCCGCGCTCTAATATACATAAGAGAAAACTATCCACGCTGTTTTATTGTACTGAATCGACCCTTTCTTTATTAACCCATAGATTAAGTTATTTTAATCTAATACATATCATTTTGTCACTAACACGTCATTGTTATCTTTACTTTTCTGTATTTATCTCCAAACCACCATATTTTATATCTCTACCTTTCTTCATTTGACCCCCAAAACAGGTAATTTTATCTCGACCTTTCTTTTTTTTACCCCAATCACACACTAGTTTATCATTATCTTTCTTCATTTGACCCCCAACACGCGTCTGTTTTCCTCAATCTTACTTCATTTGACCCCCAACACGCGTCTGTTTTCCTCAATCTTACTTCATTTGACCCCAAACATGTCATTTTACCTCATTTTTTTTTCATTTGTCGCTGATCACACACTAGTTTATCTCTATCTTACTTTATTTGACCCCAACACGTCACTTTTCTTCAATCTTACTTCATTTGACCCCCAACACGTCATTTTACCTCAACCTTTCTTCATTTGACCCCAATCACACACTAGTTTATCTCTATCTTACTGAATTTGACCCCCAACACGTCATTTTATCTCAACCTTTCTTCATTTGACCCTAATCACACACTAATATATCTCTATCTTACCTACTTCATTTGACCCCGAACACACGTCATTTTCCCTCAATCTTACTTCATTTGACCCCCAACACGCGTCATTTTATCTCTCTCTCTCTTACTTCATTTGACCCCTTTTTTTTTTTTTTTTTTTTTTGGTGGGTGTAAAATCATCGAATGACCCCTCCCGCTCTTGGGCAGAGCGAAAGGGAGTGTCAGACTTCTACTGACTAATAACCACCCATGTTCCTTCTTCGCCCTCTATGTCGAGGCCGCGATAACCAGAGGACTACCCGCAGCCCTTCATTTGACACCTAACACGTAATTTTCTCTCAACCTTTTTTCATTTGACCCCCAACACGCGTCATCATCAACAGCCTATTAATGTTCCCACTGCTGGGACATAGGCCTCCTCTCTCTTTGAGAGGGAATGGGCTATAATCTACAACGCGGGCCCAGTGCGGATTGATAGATGTCACATGTCTTCGAATGTTTAGTTCACTTTCCCTCAATCTTACTGCATTTGACCCCCAACACGTCGTCATTTTACCACTCATACGTCAGTTTAGTCACTTACGACACTAACATCATCATTGTCTTGCCCTTATCCCAATGTCTTCGTCTTCCATACTTCTCTATTTCTCGTCATGTCAGCAGGCACCTCCTTTCCAGCCATATCATCCTTCACACAGTCCATCCATCGTCTTCGTCTACTCTTATACCCCTCCACATTCATCCACATTCATCCTCAAAAACTTCCTCTACCAATCTTTCCTCCGTATCAAAATCAAAATTCATTTATTCAAACTAGGCTGATAATCAGCACTTTTCCAACAAAATTTACTTTACCGAGTTTACAAGAGACAGTCAAACTCCACCCTTCGACACTTTTCTAGTGGTTTAGGTGGAAAGAAGAAGTGGCGGATCAAACTCCCCAGCAACACATCTGTTAGGTTGGTTTGAAGAACCAGTAGCTCTACCATGAGTTGTCATAGAAAACTTACTCGCTAACGTTGTACTCGCTAGCGTGCTAACGTGTATCAAATAGATTTCGATAATGCTTGCACCATGAGATTTACGGAGTCTTACGCAGGCGCTAATGTAAGCTCGATAGATTGTGTCGTCTAGCTAACTTCACTCTACTCATGTTTTGTTTCTTTCTTTCCTACTAATAAGAGGAGAGATCGATATATACACAAATAAACCGACAAAATAGAAAAGTTGACGGTTATTAGACTACCTATAGTATTTAGTGGTTTTTGAATTTTTATTCCTTATAATATGTCACTGTCGTGTATTCAATTTGTAATCTTGTTTGTTGACCTTGTGTCACAGAGCTGTGTTGTGTTGTTTAACAGTTTACATTAGTAGATTCAAACAGATTATTTAAAACAATGAAGACCCTGTGCCTCAGTTTCAATTGTTGGTATATTCATAAAAGGTATGTTTCAACTTTCTTCAAAATTATTGTGTTTTGTTTAGAGAGAACTGCATGGTACCTTTAGTTCTAATGAAACTCGTTGTGTTGACATCAAATCCGTAACATTATTCATATATTATATGCACAAACCTTTAAAGTATTCTTTGAAGAGTCTATAATGTTTAATAAACCTTCATTCATTTATATTTTGCAATTGGTGTCTAACATGAATTCTCATTTCGGAAAATCATTTCTCGAAATTCACCTTATTCACGTCGTTGGTCTTCAAATTCAGCGGCCACTAACATATTTCATACCAAATAAGCTTTGCAAACATTATTTTGACTGCATGAGACTCAAAAACGTACATAATTTTGTTGTAAACATATGTTTCACACGCCAAAATGCTAGTGAGCTACGTAACCACTATAGTAAGCGAATTATTCGATAGGTTCAGTGAAATTAGTGACTCATGGTACCGTTTTGTATGGTGACAGCTGAAAAACGTTAGAAACTATCGATTAGATTACGTTAGGTTTTTAACCTATCGTCATCTATAGTGCTCATGTTACGGATTGTAATTCTTTCCGTGACCGCTAGAGGCGCTGTACGATATTTCATACAAATAATTTACGTAGACGCTTGCGAGATTTGGCTGTGTAAACTCATGGTAGAGGTACTGAACTAGTGAGCTACGTAACCACTATAGTAAGCGAATTATTCGATAGGTTCAGTGAAATTAGTGACTCATGGTACCGTTTTGTATGGTGACAGCTGAAAAACGTTAGTAACTATAGAATAGATTACGTTAGGTTTTTAACCTATCGTCATCTATAGTGCTCATGTTACGGATTGTAATTCTTTCCGTGACCGCTAGAGGCGCTGTACGATATTTCATACAAATAATTTACGTAGACGCTTTCGAGATTTGGCTGTGTAAACTCATGGTAGAGGTAACTCGATACAATAGTAAGGTGTAAGTTAGTGACTACAGACACAAATCAAGAATTAAAAAGTATATATTAAAAAATATAAAATTGATTCAGAAGGCAGTACTTCACACGTACACGGCGCGCATTGTCAGGAGGTTCCTCTCTCAAGAGCCCTGACCACCGGTAGTTCGGACTCTGTTCCCAATGCTAGTGGACCACTATTTTTTTATATTTTTAAAGGTTTTTTATATACCTTTTTGTAATTATTATTTAAAAATGTATTTAATATGTTATAAAATGAATAAAGGAAAAAATATAAAAAAGACATAACATATCAGTAAAGTAATCTCGGAGAAAGAACATAATTAAATTATTTTTTTTATTTATTTATTTAAAACACACACTATCATTACAGGCTAACCTAATACAACAGTGTAGTTATAGTAAAAGTTTACCAATGACTGAGACATACGATTAACAATCTAGACTAATTAAGAACGTAAACATCAATAATAACCATAATAATTCTTTAATAATAATTAACAATCTAGACTAATTTTACAAAAAGCGGCCCGTGTGAATTCACTCAAAGTACAATTGAAGCAATCAATTTGTTGTGACACCATATTGAGTGTGTGGCGACAGCGCCATCTATCGCAACCGATGCTAACTAACAATAGGCAAATCCTGCATCGCGCTATCAAAGTTATCCGCCACATTAGCATATATAGAAAATCCCGACTTACATATGTCGGGCAGTTAGCCCACCAGACACGACACCCGTCTGGTCGGAGGATCCTCCCTTTTCTATGGGGGATGAGGAACTTTACACCCTGTTCCTCATGCCCCCCAAACTGGTGACCCCGAGCATGAACGTCAGCGCAGCCTTCGTGCAACTCCTCAACATCATCACTTCCTCAAGCCTTCGAGCAGCGAGTCATACCGTCAGCCAGCAACTACGGCTTCATCGGGTATCCTGACCACCAGCATGCAGCGGAAGCGCATTCCTGGTCATCACCCTCAGCCTCACCCTCAGCCTCATCAGCGACCTTGGCACAGCACACTGCACTTCGGCCGGTCAACAAGCAGAGACGCCCTTCTCTCCTGGTCGACGCAGCAGCCAGCCACTACGCAGCACTGCACCACTCCGACTCACTGGAGCATATGTGCAGCATCACCCCGACTCACTGGGGTATCGCCGCAGACAGTTCCGACTCACCGTGAACTATGCGGCATCCGGTTCCGACGCACTGGAACCTTCTACTGGCCTGGCAAGCATCAAGACTCAGCCTGCAATCGACCTCCGGTCTCGGAGGGGAGTGATGTGGCGACAGCGCCATCTATCGCAACCGATGCTAACTAACAATAGGCAAATCCTGCATCGCGCTATCAAAGTTATCCGCCACATTAGCATATATAGAAAATCCCGACTTACATATGTCGGGCAGTTAGCCCACCAGACACGACACCCGTCTGGTCGGAGGATCCTCCCTTTTCTATGGGGGATGAGGAACTTTACACCCTGTTCCTCATGCCCCCCAAAAGTGCGCGTTAGCGGCGCGTGTTGCCGCAGGTTGGTGATTATAATAAACATTGTCTTGTGTTTAACTCAGCGACCAACTATTCTTATCATTGAAGTAAGTAGTCGTTATTGGCTTATAAAGCTTTTAAACAAAGATTCGAGTTTACTTTGGCTTTAAACGCATTAAATGTTAAGTCGAGAAAAAAGAGGGCAGTTTGTTATAAAATGTATCACGTGCTTATACCACGACCACCGATTACTTAGAACATAATTACATACTTATACTCACGTCCTTTTCCTATGGGGGCAGAAACCACAGAACGCCACCGATTACTTACTAGTTCCATAGAAAACTGTCTTGTCATTGATGATCTGAGTTTGACAGCTGATTTTCGAAATTCAAGCCACAGTAAAAATATGGTTCCCACAATTTTCCACTTACCAAAACACTCGACATAAATTTTGCATACCCTCCAATTTGATTTCAAGATGCATTCTCCCGAAACTAAAGGTTTTATCGTCTTAGAATGTAAAAAAGCACCATTTAAGAATAACTATCGTATTTGTGTACCAAAATCTTGGATAGTGTGCCCACTACAAGAGAAAATAGTTGCTTTTGCATATCCTGGTGGCGATGAGGCTATGATTGCTAAATTAATTAAGAATCAAGAACCAGCAAACAACACCTGGCGGCATTACATCGGAAAAATTAAATTTGAAACTGGTAAAATGTTTTATTTAAATACATTTACTTCTTTTCAATTGAGAGCAGTCGTGGCGACCCCGACATACGAACAGTAAGTCGTGAACTCGTGAGTTCAAATCCAGGCAGGCGCATTACCTTTTGTAATTTATTTCATCAAGGAAAACATCGTGAGGAAACCGGCATGTCTTCGGAGCAAAAAATTCGTAGACATGTGACTTCTACCAACTGGGCCCGCGTGGTGGACTGTTGCCCATCCCTCTCCTAGAGAGGAGGCCTGAGTCCCTGCAGTGGGAACATTATAGGTAGATGATGATAACGTCTTTTCCCATGTGCCCAGAGACCAATTACTATTATAATTTGTTCTTGCTTTGTTAACATGTCATACGCCTTAATGTGATTCATTTACGATCAGGGGTTTCGGTTTTTTTTTTGTGAGACGTTGCTCCTCACTAGGAATTTCTCCTGTATCGTGGGTGCGTCCACAAACATTTAAACCCACATACACAAATACCCAGACCCGGAACAACTATCTGTAGGCCATACAAATATTTGTTCCGTGCGGGGATCGAACACGCGGCGCAGCAGTCAATTGCTTGAGCCTCTGCGCCAACCGTGACGTCATTCTTCATCTGCATCATGTCAGTACCTACAGTGCGATGTGCGCTCAAACACGATTGTTTTTGTACTGTGCAAGGCACGAATTTAAAAGGCCGGTTTTCACCAAAGCGGAGAGAAACGGAATATAATATGCGGGAATCGGCGGCCAATCACGTTAGTTACATCTGGTCTTTCAGCCTTCCTGTGATTGGTCGAATTTGGCACATTTCTCCACTCTGTTCGTCTCCGCTTTGGTAGATACTGAGCCTTATTCGCGTGTTGCGCGCCCATAGCCGCACAAACTTTGAGTTCTAAATAACGATCTTTTGGAGTGGATCTATCGGGACGTGGAGTTGCAAACTTGCATAATTTGGGCAGCATGATTGTAAAACGCCAGACAACTGTCAATCATAATCAGATGTCATACAGGGAGAGCCTGTTTCTATTGAAAGGGCACAAATCGAAACGCCGTGGCTGCAACTAAGTAATTGAAAATCCTATTAGCGCAAGTCCGCCGTCCCTCTAGACCCGCTTAGGGATTAGCTAGAAGAGGGCGTTGTCCGCCCTCTGCCTTCGCTCCGTACGTCTGCTGCGGGTCAGGAAAGTGGTCTCGACCTCCCTCAACCTTTCCGCAACCGTCTTCTGTGAAACGCACGAGCGACGGCCGGCATGCGGCAGCAAAAGATCGGCTCCGGATTCTGCTACGAGGGCACGGCGAGGCTCTGCCATCGATAGCCGCGCCGTGTCCTCCAGACAGGGGACGCAATGATGACACCGAACACTGGTAGGTACTTCCCGAATCAACCCTGACCCGAGAACACCTGCATCACCCACGGTTTCCCTCTAAATAAACATAGGTAGCAAAAGTCATGAAAAAGAAAATTGAACCTTATTTTTCGTTTCTACTATTTTATTTAACAATATCGTTTTCAGAATCTTATGCGGATGCTATTGCTTTTCTCCAATCAATCTGTAAAGGGAATAGTAAAAAAAATGAAAACAACAGCTATCACAGTAAGTTTACATATCGGTTGGTACCTACCATAAGAATTCTAGTTAAAAAAAACAACGGGTTGCATTCCGGGAGTGCCGTCAGAAATGAAAAGTTGAACATTAACGTTGTGTATTTTTGAATATTTTGGAATGGTTAGGGAATAATTTTGCACGAATTGCTTAATGGTATTTATCAGCATACAAGTACAATCATAGGTATAATATTATTTGCGCTATCGAACCTATACAAAGTATCTACACAAACATGATAATTTAACACTTCAGAACTATTACAATTATTTTACATGAAATTGCTCAGAAAAATCAACTTGACATTTTTTTTTTGACATTTGACACACACGCACATTCGCGCAAGCGCACTGTGCCGTCTAACGAATGTTCGGTCAGGTCACGTGTCCTGATGCGAGTTTAACAATTTTTACCCACCCCAAAAAAAGTGCACAACGCGTAAAGTTTTGAAAACAAAACCTTAAATTTTGTATTTAGTCACTGACAAGTTTCTTTTATAGAAAGGATATAAAAGTAAAATAATTTGTTCTTCACAATATCATTGTTTTTTTACAGGGCCGTTCCTGGGAACCTACTGGAGAGACAGATATTATAGGAGATGAACTGTATTACTCAGTATCAAGCCTATAAAAGCGCGCGCCACCAGGAACGCGCTCTCTTTCGTTCATCAACCATCACAGCGCGCGGACCTACTTGACGTGAGGTGTCATCTGTATCGTGAGAATACTTTTCTAAGTTACTGATTGTTTATTTGTTGCCATTATTTACATTGTTGTGTCTTAGCTTGTAAGTTTTGATTCTGTTTCTTAATTTGTTAATATTTGTTAAAATAAATCTGAAGTCCTTTATAGTTTAGGTTATGTGTTGTAATATTTTTTTTAATTGAAATTCCACGTCCGATCTTATATCAGAAGTGGGATCTCAATCCTAAGCCCACAGGCCGCTTAGATTATTGCGAGTGTATTCTAAATTTGACGAAAAAAAAATCTTAAGGAACAGATTCAAAACTACCCTCTTTTGTGTTTTTAAATTTTGTTTAAGTTGACCGTTCTTTGAATCAACTATGCCGAGAACACATAGCTCGCGAAGTAGATCACGTAGCAGGTCACACCGACGTCATCGTAAACGTCACGAGTCTCGAGAATCGTCTCGAAACAAATCTCGTGAACACTGCCGATCGCGATCTCGGCTCCGATCTCATTCGCGACCTCGGTACCAATCCTTGCCGCGATCCCGGTCTCAATCCCGGTCTCGAACACCGCCTGTAGTATCACGCAAACGACCGGAATCAAAGGATCCTAAATCACGTAAAACCGTCAATAAAACGTTAGACACTATCCTAACGCGATTAGAAGCAATAGAGAATAATTTCACATCTACTCCCATACCACGTTCCGAAATTTTAACTCCTTCCGCCGCTCAGACAATTGTTGACGCGCTTCAAGCTATAAATCCAATACGATCGCATAACTATTACATCTCCAACTTCGACCCATCGATACACGATATCGATGCGTGGTGCGAGGAGGTCGACCGCGCTCAGTTAACAAACCGTTGGAACGACAAGGAATGCCTGTCTCGCGTGGCGGGTTGCCTGAGAGGTGACGCCAAAACCTGGCTGAATGAATGGGTAACTAGTGATAGGTCATGGACTAGTTTCAAACGTGAGTTCAAGCCACTCTGTCCAAGAAAGCTAGATTACGCAAACATTTTATTCGAAACAATGAACCAAACGTCGGACAAATATAACTCGTACGCTGAATACGCCCGACGTAGTCTTTTACGTCTACGTATAGTCAAAGGACTTAGCGAGGAATTAATGACTTTAATTGTCATTCGAGGTATCACTAACGCACAAGTCAGGGCGGCAGCCGCTAACGCTGAACTCACATCCGAGAATTTAGTTTCGTTCTTGTCCATTTATACTAAACCTACTCGGGAAAAACCCCCGTTACCGCATCACTCTAAGAGCAAACCCAGTACAAAGCCAAGGCATTCAAATAAATGCTTTGTTTGCAATCAAAGTGGACATAAAAGCTACACGTGTCCAAAAAGTACTAAAACGCCCGAATCTAGCACAACTACCTGCACATTCTGTAAAAAGACGGGTCATACGGAAGATAAATGTTTTGCCAAGGAAAGATCGGCACAACGAAACAAACGTAACGTAAACCTATGCAGTGACCATTCGGGAAATGGGCGCGATAACGACATTGTGACCGCGGTAGTACAGGGTATTCCCGTTGATGTACTCATCGATAGCGGAGCGCTTAATATTTCTTTAGTATCGTCCGACGTGCTTAGATATCTGTCGTGCATTACCAAACCTATAAATTGTACCCTTAAAGGTATCGGTAACAACAAAATAGTGGCCGAATCGTGCGTAACACTCACCGTCGAATTTAGTGACATTACCTTCGAAGCTGATTTCGTCATTGTCCCTGCGGAAACTATGGTCACACCGTTAATCATAGGTACGGACATCCTAAACCGCGACGGGATTACATACGTGAGAACAAAAGATAAACAATACCTCACGCGCACAGAAGAAAAGTCACTTAAGGTAGCCTTTGCTCGTGTGGTAGATAGCACTGAGATAATATCACCCCTTCAGGGCCTAGAGCGAGACACTTTGATGAACGTGATTAAAGATTTCACTGACTTTTTCATAACCGGTACCGCCACCACAACGGTAACTACGGGTGAGATGCACATTAACGTCACCACCAATGCACCGGTCGCTTACCGGCCGTACAAACTTTCTCTCGCTGAAAAGTTAAAAGTCCGCGAGATAGTTAACGAACTTCTGAGTAAAGGCATTATTCGAGAGTCAGAGTCCGAGTACGCGAGTCCGATCATTCTCGTAAAGAAAAAGGACGGCTCTGACCGCATGTGCGTCGACTATCGGGCCCTCAATAGAATTACAGTCAGGGAACGATATCCGCTTCCACTTATTGACGACCATATAGACCGGCTGGGTGATAAGAGTATTACTTGCTACTCATCTCTCGATATGGCTACAGGTTTTCATCAGATTATGATAAGCCCATCATCAGTTCATCGTACCGCCTTCATCACCCCTGAAGGGCATTATGAATACTTGAAAATGCCTTATGGTCTCACCAACTCACCGATCGTATACCAACGCATTATAAATAAGACACTACGTAAATTCATTGACGCAGGTAAGGTGCTCGTTTACATTGATGACGTATTATTGATGAGCACCACGGTTGAGGAAGGTATTAACTTATTACGCGAAGTACTCACCGACCTAACTCAGGCTGGCTTTTCGATAAATTTACGTAAATGTGTCTTTCTGACTACTGAAATTGAATACTTGGGCAGGATAGTCAAACAAGGTCAGGTTAGGCCGAGTCCTCATAAAATAAAAGCATTGTTGAACGCACCTCCTCCGTCAAACGTCAAACAGGTTCGGCAATTCTTAGGATTAGCCGGATACTTTCGGAAGTACATAGAGGGGTATGCGACAAAAACGTTTTGCGTTTCTCAACTCACCAAGAAAGGCGCTTTGTTTAAATGGGGACCTGAACAAGAAAAAGTCCGCCAACAAATCATTTCACGGTTGACTAGTGAACCGATATTAGCTATCTTCAACCCTAAACTACCAACCGAAGTCCATACCGACGCTAGTAGTATCGGCTACGGAGCCGTTTTGTTACAAACCCACGACGAAAACAACAAGAAGGTAGTGGCGTATTTCAGTAAGGTCACACAGGGTGCGGAGAGTAGGTACCATTCGTATGAATTGGAAACTCTGGCTGTTGTGAAAGCGCTGCAAAACTTTAGACACTACTTGATCGGTATCCACTTCAAAGTAGTGACCGACTGCAACGCTTTCAAATCAACAGAAAGAAAGAAGGACCTGCTCCCGCGGGTAGCGCGCTGGTGGACCTACCTTCAGGATTTTACCTTCGACATTGAGTATCGAAAAGGAGCCATGATGCCTCACGCCGACTACTTGAGCAGGAACCCTCCCTTACATGTTCTTAACATCACGAGACCGCGTAACTGGGCTCAGATAGCGCAGGCAGCGGACGAAGAAACCCAGACTCTTCTCCAGCGGTTACGTGATGGTGACCTAGACTCCGGGCGTTATGTCCAACGAAACGACCTTTTGTATTACAAGTATACACCGATAGGAGAGGAACCCAAGTTCCTCTGTTTTATACCCAAAGGCCACCGACTCAGTCTCCTTCGCGTCTTTCATGACGAACACAATCATATAGGCTTCGATAAAACCTTAGATCTCGTATTAAAACACTTTTGGTTTCCCGGCCTCAGACAATTCATAAAGAAATACATTGATCACTGCGTGACATGTATTTCAAAGAAACGTGTACCTAGAGCCCCTCAACAGAATATCACTTCATGGACAAAACCTGAGGTCCCGTTTTCAGTAATACACATTGATGCACTAGGCCCCTTACCCGATTCTAACGGTTACAAATTTGTACTCATAGTAGTAGATGCTTTTACAAAATATACACTTTTGTATTCCATCTATAGACAAGACGTGACAGAACTAATACGAACCATAACTAATGCGGTGTCTCTTTTCGGAGCCCCGAGCCTTGTAGTGACGGATAAAGGTCGCATGTTCGAATCTTCAAGGTTTGTGGAGTTCGTTAAGGAGATGGGATCAGACATCCACTACATAACACCGGAAATGCACCACGCAAATGGACAGGTAGAACGATACGCTCGCACCGTACTCAACATGGTCCGCATAGTAGCCAGTCATCAAGAAGGTCGCTGGTCCGAAACACTGTGGAGGCTGCAACTAACCCTCAACATTACGAAGCAAAAGACGACTCAGACTTCCCCTTTGAACCTCATGATTGGAACTGATGCCACTACTCCAGTGATTCGGTCACTTGTTCGAGATGTGGCACTAGAAGGATCCCAACCGAACCGTGAAGCACGAAGAGAGCTACGCAGAAACCGTGCTATCGAGTTACTTCGGAGCAATCAGAGCCGTCAAGATGAGTATGTGAATCGGAACAGACACCCACCTCGGTTGTTCAATATTAATGACCTGGTCTTTGTTATTAAGTTTTCACAGTCTACTGGCAAGCTGGATCCTGGAATGCGTGGCCCCTACAAAGTCGTACGTGCGCTGCCTAGCGGACGATACGAGTTGCGGCTATTGAGCGGCTCGTACGGGAAGACTACACAGGCCGCAGCCCAGTACATGGTCCCGTGGAAGGGAGAGTGGTGTCCCGAAACCTGTGCTGCATTCTTTGAGCGTGAGTAGTGTTATTTTTTTACTTGGTCATTTCCGTAATGATCTAGTAAAGAAAATGTGATGGGCCAATAGAACAAACTGCGGGGTGTTCTAAAATAGACAGACTGCGGGATGTCTATGGCTGGTTAATGTTTGGTAAACTGCGGGGTACCAAACTCATGTAGAGGACGGACTGCGGGACGTTCCTAAAAGCAAACAGACTGCGGGATGTTTGCCTACATGATTGAGGGATTTTCTATAATAGACAGACTGCGGGATGTCTAAGGTTTATGTTTGGTAAACTGCGGGGTACCAAACTCATGTAGAGGACGGACTGCGGGACGTTCCTTTTAGCAAGTAGACTGCGGGATACTTGGCCTCATAATTAAAAACGAAACTGTCAGCATTTGAGAATAAATACGAGCATGAGCTCTTATTCCATCTGTGCTGCATGATTAATCTGTGTAATCACTGTTACGTTATGTGTTTACAGAAGCCGAATTGACTGAGGATATCACTATCCCCGACCACGAGATTACTCCGGATCATACTGACACACCCATAGCAGAGGCCGAGGCTGGCCCATCCCGTTTAGCTGCTGCAGAAGTCAACGCCCCAGCACAGGCCTTGCCGGACATTTCGGATGCCGCCGAGGACGACGCATAGTCAGGAGAGGCCGTGTAGGAGATGAACTGTATTACTCAGTATCAAGCCTATAAAAGCGCGCGCCACCAGGAACGCGCTCTCTTTCGTTCATCAACCATCACAGCGCGCGGACCTACTTGACGTGAGGTGTCATCTGTATCGTGAGAATACTTTTCTAAGTTACTGATTGTTTATTTGTTGCCATTATTTACATTGTTGTGTATTAGCTTGTAAGTTTTGATTCTGTTTCTTAATTTGTTAATATTTGTTAAAATAAATCTGAAGTCCTTTATAGTTTAGGTTATGTGTTGTAATATTTTTTTTAATTGAAATTCCACGTCCGATCTTATAATAGGTTAATTTTGAATTTTACTCCTTTATTTAAAAAAATACTATCCAATGCGTCCAAGAACAATGTTTTGCATGCCCACATAGTCTCTGATTCGGGGCGTAGCTACTGGTATTCAACCGTATCAATGATACGGGCCCCCTGGGCTACAGGGGCCCCGTATCTGTCTAAGGCACTCTACGCCACTGGCCCTGTTACGAATAAAAGTAATTTACCAGTAATAATATTTGTGGCCCCGGTGAAGGATGTAGGGATCCGCTGGATCTGAGACACGCGGGACCGGTCAATGTGGCTTATGTGGCGACACGAGGAGGTCTATGTCCAGTATTGGCCTTAGCTGAAATGATAAAATTTTGGTGCAGTTTTACTTACTTTCGTGTACAGAATATTTAGTTAACCGCTTTGTGGTTTAAAGAAAAGATTTTTTGTGAATTCAATCACTTGAGGTGGATTAGAGTTTGAATGGAGGTTCATCATTGATGGCAAAAACTGTTAAAAAGACATGAAAAAGAGACCAGATGGCATGACTTTGGTGCCTTGTAAGGTGGGTAGACCTTTGGTGTGGGATGCATCCTGTGTCGACACCCTTGCGCCATCTGACGTTGCAAGCCCGGCGGGCTGTGCGGGCGCTGCTGCTGCAGCTGCTGAGACCCTCAAGATTTTTTTTTCATAATTTCTAGTAAGGTAGGTACTTTAATTTTGCACCTGTTGTTTTCTTACAGTTGAACCAGTCGCCGAACCAAGAAACCCGCTGAAATTTCGCATAATCTATCTAAGCTTGACTTAAAATCAAAGAAGACGAAAAACCTGAAAAATTCGTCACAAAAACATTTAAAAGAATATTCAAAAGACAAAGTCAACAACTTTTACTGACAGACAATGTTAGTGAAAGAAGTTCTCCATATTCTGCAGACACTCCTGAAGGTACAGAATCATGTATGTCTTAAATCAAAGTTCGCGGTGTTCGCGAAAAAGTCTGGAATCCGAAATCAGTTACTCAGTTCATTCTGCACTCTCTCGTGTCGTTGACAATGACGCTACGGCCATAATTATCTGGCAAACCTTTTTATGATAACCAAAATAATGGTTGTAAAACAACCTTTCTTCTTAATCTTGCTTATTTTTAAATTGAAACGAATTAAACTTGTTAAAATCAGACATTCGTTTTATTTTGCTTATCCTATCCTACTAATATTATAAATGCGAAAGTTTGTGAGTATGGATGTTTGTTACTCTTTCAAGCAAAAACTATTGAACGGATTTGTATGAAATTTAGAATACAGCTATTTTATAACCTGGATTAACACGTTTGATACTTCTTATTCCGGTAGTATGATCCCGTGGGACAATTATCGAACTCCACGCGGGCGAAACCGCTGGCACAATTAGGTACCTAGTAAATTATGATAAGCTTCTATAGTATGATCAGCTTCTACAGTGTGTTCAGATTCTATAGCGTGATTAGATTCTGCAGCGTGAATCGCTTATAAATAAAGGTACCATTAACGAAGCCGAAAGGCACTTGTTCTCCCCATCACAGTGATATTTTTTTTTTGTTCTGGACCATATCTGGCAACACCTTAGTTACGGAGAAATTGGGGGTCAAAGTTCTACATTTTTCACAGCTTCTTTTTTAAATACCTACTGGTTTTTCACATGAATAAACTCCATGACCCGTTTACTATTCATTCAAAGCATCCACTCGTAGAGACATTAAGTATTACCGTAAAATGTGATTTTTCACTCCAAAAATAAATTGTTGGACATAATGCTTCGTAAAGGGTTCGTTTACACTCTGTATATCGAGATGAAATTCTACAGCGTGAGCACAAAGGTGTGTTGTCATATTTAAGGGTGTAGTACGGGCCATCAAACTGAATAACTTTCTCTAGTCGGTGAACAAAATCTGTTATCCCATAATAACTTAATTACTTACCTACTCGAATCAAATGTATGGAGCATCTGATTATTGTTTACTATTACCTTCTTGGGGCCCATGGAGAAGGTTATCGAATTTGTTGTAATCTCTAAGGGCGATTTCAGGTTAGTAACGTGACTAACGCACTATCCTAACTGAATCTACTAATACTACCTATAAAAATCTGGCTCACAAAATCTAGTCTGAAACCGCTCTACTAAAGTGGCTAGTGACGTAAACTGGTGGTGGAAAGTGACGTAAACGCGCGTCGCATAATGGGCTGAAAAACAAATCTTTACAGACTGTGATTATAATTATTAAAATCTTTAAAAAAAATGACATTACAGTCCAAGCTCAACACACTATATTCCTAAACTACTGTAATTCCTGAAAGTTACAATCAACAGCGGCGATCACCGTATTGGCGCAATTATAAATTAAAGTTAACACCCAATACCACAAAAGCGCCCTCCTAACCGTTACCGTTATCATCAGCTAGACATAATATCCAGTCCAGCATAGCTATTCACAAAAAATCTAATCGATCGTGACACTTTTTTGATTTGGATGACACGATTGGCCAATGCTATTCACAGATTCGATCGACATGGTACCCCGTGTAAACACTCGTGGTGCAAAATTTCATTTAGCCAATAATGAGTATTTCAATAAGTTCTATTAAAGATTGTACTGAATATCCGTTGAGTAACATATCATTAAAAACAATTTAAAAATTATTTTAATTTTAAATGAATACGCAACGACTCGTGCTTATGGTATTGTACAAAATGGCGACGTAATTCTGATTGGATTGCAATTCCGATAGCATAGCTGTGGGCAGGATTGATATCTTGGTCGCGAATCACAATCGAATATGTGACCCGGTTTCGTGAATAGCGATTTTCGATAACTAGTACGATGGATCGATTGTATACGGCAGACAATCGAGTGGTTGTGAATAGCTCTGCAGTTAGATTTATAAGAGGATACGAGGATACACCACCTCCCGGAAATTTGAAAAGAAGATCACTCAATCCACATGCACATGGTAGTTAAGTACTTGACAGAGGTAAAGGTTCCTCAAACCCATCCAAAAAGAGAGTGATGTGGTGCTGTTCCACAAACGAAGCGAGACGGACAGCTGCAGCTCAAACTGATTTTGCCCTCGTTGAAGTCGCTAATGCTTCATATTCCCCTGTCTTCTCCAACAAAAATGACTGATTTCTAACTTCTTCTGTGCGAGGATCGAACCCGCCACATGCAGCGTAGCATCCAATCTGTGATCCAATTTATAAGACGTCGAGAACGTATTGGTCCGAGAAGCCAAACGCCGGGAATCCGGGAGAGTTGGAAAGGAATGGACGCGAGGCCTATGTCCAGAAGTGTATGTACAGAATCTAGACTAAAAAAAAGCGACGATGATAAATCAGGCTAGTTCAGGCTAAGTAGGTTCTGTCCGTCGAGTATGGAGCGAGCCTTGCTCAGCATAACTCTGTTAAAGTCTATGATGTCGGGGACCGGGCGCGGCGGTGCACCTCAAATGGGCATAGGTGGGACCTCTGGCGAGATTCGGAGATGGCCGATGCAGCAAGGCTTTGGCCGAGTGGTGGCCAAGGTTAAGCCAAAGAAACCGGGCCGTCCTAGAGCTCGTTGGGTTGACGATATACACAGAACCGGGAAGTGTGGCAGAAAAAAGGGGAGGCCTATACTCAGCAGTGGGTGATTCCGGGCTGATGATGATGAGGTAGGTTCTGATTGTTCTGAATATTGAGACTTCTAAGTAAGCGTTTGTAATGGCAAAACATTCAATACTCAATACTCAATACTCAATATCTTTATTGCTTTACCATAATGTGTACTTAGGTGGTATAGTATATAATTGAGATCATTATGGACCCTGTAGGGCACACCAAAAGGGTAGGAGAGAGGCAGCCCTGTTTTAGGAGATCATGAATAACTATTATTGCTATATTATTTAATTTAATTTATTATTACTCGTATTTCTAAGTATTTTAATTGCATTATTATTTTTGTTATATTATTTTATTATTATATTACATTATTTATTACTATCATTTATTGTTATATTAATAATTACCATATCATACCATTTTTATTTTAGACATATCTAGAAATTGCGTGACTATCACTAATTTTTGTTATCAATTATTATTCTTATGTCATTTTTTATTATATTTGTAATTTCCTTAACATATACTTTAAACATTTACTCCTATTATTTATGTTTATCATTTAAATATTCATCTAAGGAATAATAGCATTTTTTTATTAATAAGTTTTTAAGTTTTGTTACAAATATATTGAACTTTTCTTCTTTCTTTATTATGTCTGGTCATTAACATTATAAAGACAATACATTGAAAATCCGTCTCCTCTCCTTTGTTGAAATCTCTGTCTAGACAGCCATCATGTTTTATGTTTACCTATTAGTGAGAACCAAGGTTACCGACGTAGCCCGAAGAATCGCCAGACTTAAGTGGCAATGGGCAGGGCACATGGCTCGGAGAACGGATGGCCGATGGGGCCGAAAAGTTCTGGAGTGGCGACCGCGAACCGGAAGCCGTTGCGTTGGAAGGCCTTCCACTAGGTAGACCGATGACCTGGTGAAAGTTGCAGGGACCTACTGGATGCGAAACGCACGGGACCGGTCAATGTGGCGACACCTAGTGGGAGAGACGTCTCGACGTCGTCATTAGTGAAAATTATGTCAGTCTTACTGCCGCACTCAGAGAGCTTTAATGATTACTTAGGCCATCACTTAGTAAAGGTTTTGACAGTATTGTCATACAAATACAAAATAATGTCAAATCCTTACTGAGTGACGGCTTATGTAATCATTAAATATCTCTGAGTAAGTACCACAGTTAGGAATGTTTCATTAATATATCTTTATAGGACAACATAATTACAATAAGCCTTCTCTATTAACGCACGCACACACAATACAATTTAATGCCAATTAACCCTTTTTTGGAGGGATCATCAAATGAGGGATCCCTCCCGCTCTGGGCGGAGCGGAAGGGAGTGTCCGACTTCTACTGACTAAACACTACCCAAGTTCCTTTTTACCCTTTTGTGTCGCCGCCGCGGTATCAGTTTCGAACAACCAGCAGATCCGACGGGGTTACAGTCTTACACAGTCGCCAATTACTGGTTATTCACAAAAATAAGTGATAATTAACATAAAATAAAATCAAGAACAACCTTCTTTCTTTAACTAATATTAAAATAAACATTAATAACTACCTACTTCATATATTAATTAGTCTTGACTGTTTGAATCAAATGACCAATTTGATTCAATAAAACAACAGCTTTTAATATTCATATATTTTTTTAAAACATTCCATAGTTAAAATACAAACATTATCTCATCGATGTAAGTATTTAAACTGGCATGGTCACTAAATACTGAAAACGGGATATTTACCATGGAAACTTTTTGTTACGAGTTCCCGATATCAGGGATTTTTGTGTCAATTAGATTATAGAAAAGTATTGGACACATATTTTATTGTTATTGTGACGAAAACAAAAAATGAAGACGATACAGTGCTTCGAAACCTTGTGTAACGTCACAGTTCAGTACATTTTTACCGGCGAGTGACGTTGTAAAGCCCCGACTCATCTTTGACACGTTATCTTCGTCAATTTTTATTATTTTAAAACAAAAAAACACGTACTTTCCATTAATTTAATTTTCGATAATCCAACTGACGGACTAGAGTGTTTTTTTGATGTTACGTCCCATTACATGGAAAATATCCAGTTTTCAGTATTATTCATAATATTATCATAATATCGTTTAATATAAAAGTTTAATTATTATACCTACTTGCAATGACATCACTATCGGGAACAAATTAGTACAACTGAAACAATAGCATATAAAATTTATACAAGTAATAATCGATGTTGCTTTATCCTGTTATTGTGACAATTTAATAAAGTATTTTTAGAAGTACCTACCTATTCGTTCTATCTGTGCCCCGCGACCTTGGTTTGCGTTGCTTATTTAAATAGTTTATTCAAAATAGCCAGTTAGAGGCACTTTTGAATTGTTGAAACAAACGAAACAATAACAAGTAACTTCAGTCCCAGTCATAAGGAATAATAACTGTAATGTACTTACTGTAGTTAGTAATCTGTGCTGTAGTGTACCATTCCCTAGCGCAGATCGCCATAGAGAAGAACGGGCAAGAAACTCCACGGACACATTTTTAAATCAGAACATTGTTACAAAACCTTGGAAACATCATTTATGTTGAGATGGTACGAGCGAGTATATTATGTGAGGTCGATGTAGCAAGATGTGCACGATTAAAGTGTCCACAGGAAAGTCAAAAAGAAGATTCAAAAAGAAAACTAATAATTCATTCCTCAGACCAAATCAAAGTAAAGACGGAACTCTGCGAACAGCAAAGTGAGGCCGGTCAAACTACGCCTCGCATACACGCACACACGTCTAAGACTAAATAAAAAGTTTAATACCAAGGCGTAGTTCATGTTGTACGTGTGTGCGTGTATTGTGTATGTACACGGCGAGGCGTAGTTTGACCGGCCTCACTTTGCTGTTCGCAGAGTTCCGTCTTTACTTTTTATTTGGTCTGAGAATTCATTCAAATAGGCCGTGGCAACTCGGAGATGACTAGACACACAACTGACAGCACCCGTTCACGAGCATGACGCATGGATCAGCACCATTCAACTCAACCATTTTAAGTGATACACAAGCCACAAAATTTGTTTTCGAATAATAATATTACATAGGTACCTACCTACTAGCTTTTGCCCGTGGTTTCGCCCGCGTTGATGTCGGAATTAATGACGATTTTCCATACAAACTTTCATCCCCTGTTTCACCCCTTTGGGGGTTGAACTTTCTTAGTGGATACCTACGTCATAAGAGGAATAAGTGTGCTAAATTAAGGGTTTGGCCTGTGCGTTCCTCAGTCAGTCAGCTTTGCCTTATATGTACCATTTAAACCTTCTCTGCTAAAATTATCCAAATTGGTTCAGCCGTTCTCAAGTTTTAGCGAGACTATCAGAATTGCAATTCATTTTTATTTATATAGGTAGATACAGATAGATATAATTAGTAGTCTCTTACCAATCATTACTGTAATCTAAAAGAAAATTAAGATTATGAGAAAATAAAACAATAAAGTTTAAGAAACCAATCTCATACTTTACTAATTGTAGGTACTGTTTTAAAATGTTGGCAATCGTTTTCTTGTTCGTAGTTTTTACGCAGGGTAACCCAGCGGTTAATACTGTAAGGAGTGTACCGCCGAATCGATTTCGCTTGTCATCGCCATTAGAAAAACATGCCTTCCAAAAATAGTTTTGTGACGTAGATGATGGCGCTCGACTCCGTACTGGATCAAATTGTCTTTTCCCTCTGCATAGCGTTGGATTATACGCTACTCAGAGATATTTAATGATTACTTAAGCCGTCACTAAAGTTTTGACATAATAAAAAACCTTGATTAGAGTGTCAAAATCTTTACTATGTGATGGCTGAATTAATCACACTAACTGCGGTACTCAGAGATATTTAATGATTATTTATGCTGTCACTCAGGGCCCCGAGTCTGCTATTCAATAGTGTCAGAATGGTCTATCATTGATCTCATAATTGTTGATTTTGACAACACCAAACTTGTCAAAATCAACAATTATGAGATCAGTGATAGATCATTCTGACACTATTGAATAGCAGACTCGGGGCCCTGTTAATAACTTTGAAACGGGAACTGCAACTGAATTATCAATTTGCTAATAAGTTTTGACTATTATTTACAATTTTTCAATTACGAAATAAGTACTGCAAATTCTGATTTGTACATTATGACGTTTTCTTAAAGCATGCGGTGTAAGACATCCACCTTATCGATCACATCATTTTTATCTCGGGTTTAACAATTTTTTTAACTTCGTCAAGGTTTTAACCTATTTTTTACTAAATCTGCCTCGATTTTCGTTAAGTTCGAAGAGAGGGTCACTCTATCCACATGGTCAGCACAGTCAATGTGCTGTGTGTGTCTATGGGCCACATTTGCCGGATATTAAATAAAAATTATAAGTTAGTTAAGTATTTTCTGCTATTCTGCTGTTTCGGATTTGACGATCCACGCCCACTTAGAAAATTCACGCAACAATATTTTACTGTACCTACGGCCTCTGAAATCATTCGTGTTTTTTCATCGATTACGTAGCTTGCCTAATTATCCCGCAGTTTTAGAAGTCAGTGATTCCGTGATTCGTTAATTAATACATTAAAGACATAAGTATGCTACACATGTTATGTTTCCACATTGAAGTATGACATCATTCCGAAAACCACCGGCGTCTGAGGACGTCGCGTCGCGTACTCGCGTTGCCAAAATTAATAAAACTGCGCAAGAATTTATCGATTATTGTGACGCGATTTTGTCTAATTCTGGGTTAAAAATGGACGAGATTATGGAGACAGACACAGGCCACGCAGTGAGTACCTTTTCTTGTTTATTAGTCGTACTATTAAGCAGTGATTTAGTGTTTATATCTGTTGGGCTAAACCAATATCGACACCAAAGACCGACATTGTTAGCTAGTCATTTTTGAGGCACTTCCCGCTTCCCGATAACCTTTTTTCAATCGCTTCAGCTTGCCGTCAATTTTGAGAATATGTGTTTAGATACCCTTTTTTTTAAACATATAGGTAGGTAATCATTTTTGCGTGATATATTGAGATATAGTGTCGATCTAGTTTCGGAATGTTGTATATTATGGCAGGCACGGTTGTCAAGGCTATCGCTGTATTTAGATAATAAACTGGTGATTGACCTGTTTAGGTCAGTTTGAACTTATTTTTTTAAGTGGACAATGTTTTACGTGCGAATTAGTCATTTAATCATTTGTTAACACAGCTACAATAAATATATAATAGTTGTAAAAAAAAATACAAGCGCGCTATGTTATCGGGGCTGCGGGTTGTTCGAAAGAGATACCGCGGCCTCGACACAAAGGGCCAAGAAGGAACATGGGTGGTTTTTAGTCAGTAGAAGTCTGACACTCCGTTCCGCTCTCCCCAAAGCTGTTGTTTTTTATAATTTTATTGTTTATTATAATTTATTTATTGCAAAAAATATAAAATAATATCCAAGTAAAACACAACTAAAATATAAAAAGCCACAAAACAGAAAAATAATACAAAACGTCACGTGGAAAGTCAAATGGAATTGAACTACATTCAACATACTAGGGTAAATAAGTACCAAGGTAAAAAAAAACAGTCTGATTACTATTTCGTCCATTGAAATGTTACATTGAGCGTGCATTTCTTAGAGGACGCAATTTTATTTTTTAGATGTCATGAGGGGGTCAGTTTAAAGTTAGTCATATAAAGTATGTCAAATCTTTACTAAGCGACATCATAAGTAATCATTTGATGTCTCCTGAGTACTGCAGTTAGTACTAGAAAGCTGTAAATTGGCATGAATATACAAATGGGTAACGCCGACAAAGTGCTAAAGTAATATATTGAAAAAAAAAGTTATGGTATCCCCAGTACACATTAAAGTGGGGATGATGATTTTTTTCCTCGCAAAGTCCATTGTGTGGGATATCGTTGGATAGGTCTTTAAAAATACAGCGAGTTTGCTCAAACAGATTTTCGATGAAGGGATTCGTTTGTGAAATATTAAACTTTAAAGTGCAAATTTATGTTAGACTCAAGTGTCCCAACAGGTTGTGTTTGGGCGTGTGAAAAAAATCATGGTAGTAGCATACATAACGAAAATAAAAGGAAAACTATCACAGCTAAGAAGGCTTTACAAGTTTACGAGTAATAGTCGACCAACTTATAAAATGTAGTTGTATGAAATATTTTCCTATACGTACCTATAAAGGGTGTAAAAGTACCCTTAACGCAAACGAAGTAAGAACGAAATAATCTTGTTTATATATAGTATTCTATTTTTCAACACAATTTTTCTTTTCCACCCTTGGTTGATGTAAATGAAAAATGTCGAAGGACAGCTTCGCCTCCTCAGGACTAAATATATTAATAGTAATAGCAGGAGAGCAGCGGTGACCCAGTGGTGGCAGCCCCGACTTACCACCGACCAATAAGTCGTGGGTTCGAAGTTCGAACCCAGGCAGGCACATTACTTTGTGTAATTTATTTCTACACCACTGCTCTACAACGGTGAAGGAAAACATCGTGAGGAAACCGGCATGTCTTAGAACAAACATATATGACAAAAAATAAAAGTAATAATTGAAATCTATGTGACATACGACTATAATTCCCTCATATATAGAGGAGTTCTGGGTCCCAGCAGTGGGAACATTATAAGCTGATGATGAATAGCAGGCAAATTATTTTAAAAATTAATATTTTAAAGTTTTGTGATGGAGCGTCAAATCAATAATTAATTAGTAACAATATTACGTTATCAACAATTTAAAAAGATTTTCAATAATAATGGAAAGTAGATTTAAAATTATGAGAAATTACATAGGTATAACTAAAGTTATGAATACTGAAGTAGTAGTAATATTCGTTTCGCAGCGCTGTAAAACCTTAACGAAAAAAAAAATTATGAGACCTTAAGATGTCAGTTAAAGCATAAAAACCATTGCAAGATGTTTCACCCCTTTATCCAAGATGGCGGCCGTGGGACGACGGCTGCAGACCCACAAACTTGGATTTAACTTTACACTGACCTCATCTTGACATC
This sequence comes from Diarsia rubi, assembly GCA_932274075.1. Lineage (NCBI taxonomy): Eukaryota > Metazoa > Arthropoda > Insecta > Lepidoptera > Noctuidae > Diarsia > Diarsia rubi. Next base: position 955,451 of record OW026440.1, on the reverse strand, counting down.
TAAATAAAATTGAACACTACTTTGTTTTAATTTTTTAAACTGCGTAAATCGAACGCTTAGGGCCTTTAAAATAAAATAACATTAATAATTATAAAATATTTTTTCAAATATCGAACAAGCATTTTATTTGAAGGTAAATCGCTACTAATTATTCTGTTACTAGGGCTGTAAGTGAATGAGACCGCAATAGTAAACCTAGACAAAACTTTAATACCTACTTAGAAAGGGATTTTAGTAGAAGTTATTGTTGACAACGGTTCGATTTTTGACGGCCTTCCAAAAGAAAGAGGTTATCAATACAACCGTTTTTTTTTTGTTTATTACTTGTCTGTTTTATTATTTATTTGTTTATTAAACTTGTCGGCGCACATTGGAAATGACATTGTCAAGAGTGACAGGTTGACAACGTCACTCTAGCGGAGCGTCGAGTCTATGGGAGCGGGGCGACCATCTTGGGAGGCACTTCTTTGAGAGCGGCCGCCAGCGCACCACTGTTTCGACGAATCGCTATCTATCGCCGTAATCATCGAATATTTCAGAGTGATTAGTGTTGATTATAATATTAGTGATTGTCATTTACGCCGTTATAAAATTATTTCAACATAGAAGTAAAATCGTTTGAGTTCAGAAGAAAACCGTTTAATTTAAAATTACCTTAATTGAATTACCCACACACCCACGTTGCAAGATGGATTCTGATGGAGGCCGTCCTGCGCTTTCAAACTTTATGCACAAAAATCGTACAAAGGCGGACTTAATGCGTTGGGCATTTTCTACCAGCCTACCTTAGCCATCTTGTTTTATTGTGTCTGTTCGGCGATTTATTCGTCAGTAAAAAGCCATTTCGATGATTATTTTGTTATTTGGAAGCATAGGATTGGGAGATATGTTATACCTACATTGGAACTCCTCAATAACAGACAACAATATTTTTATTGCTGCAATCGTTTGGTAGTTAGTTGTTTGTCACAATTTCATTAAACATTATCTACCAATCCTATTCCCAGTCTAGGAATGTTGGGGTCGGCCAGAATTATCATGGAGCGACTGCCTCTGACCTTTACACGTCAGTAAGTTCTGGGTATACGCGCCTTCCTTCTGTGACAGCACCAAGCTGAGAAAGTGGCCTTTTGCCCTCGTACGGGACTTATATTAATTCTGTAATATTTTTTTTAAGTTTTCTCGTGTTTTCATTCTTATGTCAATTTTTTTTATTTTAATTTCTTGTCCTGTGTGAGACCAATAACAGTACATTGTTATACAAGGGGCGAAAATTACTTATAGTCCCGAGACACTGTGCTTTTCATTACGAATATGAGGAAAATAAGAACATAAATTATTAACTATAGACAAAATAAGTGTTGATCGAATGTTTACGCTTTCCCGCTTATTTTGTTTTGTTTTGTCCTCTGGTCGTCCAGCTATACAGCCAGTATTTATCATGTTCATCATTAAAAAAAATTGCAAAGATTTTGTCGAAATCTATGTAATTTTAAAGAAATAGTTAAAACTAAACTTTATTCAAGTCATAATATAATTTTATTCTTGAACTTCATGTTATTTTAATTATAAATCCCGCTGTAATTGAGTGGCTGTATAAAAAGTTGGAACATGGTTCAATATAAATGTGAAAATAGACCAAGTTTTTTTTAAAGCGATTCTCCCTAGGGCTGAAAAGTAGTACTTTGAACCCGCTCCGCAGGCATGTTATGACCTACTTTCAGAATAAGAGTAATGAAAATATTTTTTCTTTCTTTCTTTCTAAGCCAGGTTATCAGACTTTCGGGCCACATACTACCTGTTACGGCTGTCTCATCATGTCTTTTAATTTAATTTCCAGATGCTGCCTCCCAAAAAAGCCGGTTTCATCGTGGTAGAATGTAAAAGAGTAATAAATCAAAACAGCAATCGTGTTTGTGTACCGAAAACTTGGATAACGTGTCCCATGGAAGGGCTGAAGGTAGCCATCGGATATCCTGCTGAAGATGAGGATAGCATTGCGAAGAGAATAAGGAAAAGAGAACCAGCCAATAAGAACTGGCAGACTTACGTCGGAGAAATACAATTTGAATCAGGTAATTCGTTTTTTACCAAGCTAGCTAGGTTCCTGATGAATTGCGAAACATAAGTGGCAGTGGGCCGAAAAGTTCTGGAGTGGCTGCCGCGAACCGAAGACATTAGTTTGGAAGGTGGCCCACTAGGTGAACTGATGACCTGGTGAAGGTTGCAGGGATCCGCTGGATGCAAGACGCACGGTAAAGGTCAATGTGACAACACTTGGGGGAGGCCTGGGTCCAGGAGTGGATGTCTTTCGGCTGAAATGATAATGAATTGGTATTTTTTCGTACAAACGTAAATAAACTTACGACCTCTCTACGTGGGGTTCGCAGTAACTACAGACGCAGCTACGATCCTTACATACTCCTTTTGCAAGAATCATTAATTTCCGACATACTTACTACGCTTTCAATCAAAGTCGTTTGACGGTGACGGGCAGCGGGCGGCCGCGGCAGCGCGCGCGCAGGCTCAGCGGTGACGGTAGTCACGGTAGGGTGGGGAGGGAGTGAGACAAGACACGCCGTCACTCAAATTGTGTCTCAAATGTTTTGTTCTGTCTACCTTTCATGTCATACTTTTGGTTCTAGTTTAGTTTATTTTTTATTTTTTTTTAATATCTTTTGTAACATTCGTTTAATTTTATTTAATAATTGTGTCTTTAGTTTTGAGCCATGTGAAGCAATATTAATAAGCTTATTTTATTTTATATACACACGTACCTAATATTGAAGCTCTTGGCTTTCGTACGTTTTTTACGGGTGACCACTGAAAACCAGCGCTGTGCTGTGGGTGACCATAGCACAGCACCATGCTGAGTGGCAACCTACTTGTCGCAGTTACGACGTGCATTATTATATTATATTTATATTTTTTTCTTTTTTAATTTCCCTGCTTGTTGTATTTTACTTTTTTTTTGTGTATTGTTTTATTTCCTGTATGCATGTATGTTTCTGTGACAAATAAACATTTTTTCTTTCTTTTCTTTTTTCTTTCTTTCTTTCTACTATGTTTTTTGTACTGTCAAATATATCAAAAAACATTAACTTTTCATGATAATAATCCGTAGTATTAGGATATTAATGACGTATTGTAATGGGTGTTCACAGTAGGAAATTAATGAGAACACGCGATAACATTTAGTATGTATTTTAACAAAATTATCAAGCCGCTAACACCAAAATTATCGGCCTGTCTGAGTCACGCTAGCCAAAACTATCGCCACCAACCGTCAAGTCAAAACACAGTCTTTTTATTATTGTGAAATATTCGTAACGCTAACATATATTGACATACTTATTACAATAATCATAGGAATATAAAAGGTTTTATAAAGTAAAATGTTACAATAGGGGATCGGACTGGGTCAAAAAAAATATGATTCTAATTAGTCCGTCAGTTAGATTATCAAAAAATATTGGATACGTGTTTTTTGTTTTATCAAATTAATAAAAATTGCCGAAGATAAGACGCGTCAAAGATCATGAGTGGGGGGTTGTGACGTCATTTGTTGGGGAAAAATGTACTTCCATGTGATGTTTTCAAGGAATTCACGAGTTTTCGAAGCATTGTATCGTCTTCATTTTTTGTTTATGTGAAAAAAGAAAAAATACGTGTCCAATATTTGTTGAAAATCTATCTGACGGACTAATTATTATTTTTTTGTCCGACCCCTATTTAATATGATTTACAGTACTTAATATTTACAAATTAATAAATGAATGCTCTGGGAAAAGGACAACTTACTAATATTGAAAAGTAAAAAAAAAACAAAAATGTGAAAAATAAAAACATCAGAAGAAAAATCAGGTTCTGAAGTCAGTGGCAAAAAAACGAAATCAAACAAACAATAATCACCGACTTCTTATGTTGATTTTTCTTCTGAAGTTTATTTTTACTTTTTTTATTTTTTAAAGTCGGTTTTTTTGAATGCAATGTTTTTTCCCCTTTTTTCGTTGTGTAGGTATGTGAGTTTAAATGTTTGTGAACGCACCCACGATACAGGAGAAATTCCTAGTGTGGGGCAACGTTTTTTATAAAGAAGAAAGAATATCCTATCTTAAAATCTTAATTAACCCTTAACAAAGATTCCCCTATGATTGCAAATTTAAACTTAAAAAAAAAAATTAAAAAATTAGGAAGGTCCATTTTGCGCTTTTTAACGCAATTCATATTATTTTAATATTACGATCTATTTTCCTAAATGGTAACAGACACAGTTACTGTTATGATCTGCTAAAGTGTCCATTTCCGTGGGCCACGGCTGGAGGTATAGTCACATGCAAAATTGCATGGATACCTTAGTGTCTATTTTTCTGTGAGGGTTTATAGTCGATAACGGTTTAACGTTAAGCGGCGCCATTTCTGGCTTCACACGATTTTATTTCTGAATTATCCATGCATTATTGCAGCTGAATGTACATCTGTCTGGCGACTACGTGTCGGTGTTGCAGTATTTTGTACCCAGCAGGCCATCAGTTGTCGCTTAACTTGTAAACGCATCCACGATGCAACGTCATGAAAACCCGTGTTTTATGTTTTATAATACACTAGCTGTTGCCAGCGGCTTCACCCGCTACAACTTGAAAATTATCCCACGGGAAGATAAAATCGGGATAAAAATCCTATCTGTTAGTCCAGGCTATAAACTATCTGTGTACCTACCAAATTTTAACTAAATCCGTTCAGTAGTTTTTGCGTGAAGAAGTAACAAACATACACACTCACACACTCACAAACTTTCGCCTTTATAATATTAGTGTGATTTCCGTTTACAGAATCTTATGAAGCGGCGCTTGATTATCTCCAACCAATCTGTGGAGGGAGTAGCGAACAAATTGAAGAAAACAGCAATCAAAGTACGCTCCCATATCGATATTATTAAAACTGTAAATCTACATAAATATGGCCAGCCGTGGACGTCTTTCGGCTGAAATCATGATGAAAATAGTGTAAATCTACTTATACGTTTTCAGAACCTAATGCAGAGGCTGGTCATCATCTCCAACAAATCTGTGAAGGAAATAGGGAACAAATAGAAGACAACAGCAATGAAAGTAAGTTCCCATATTTAATAGTTTTCCTGCCGCACTCAGAGAGCTTTAATAATAGGCATGACGAAAGATTTTGAAATCCCCTTCCGTAATGTGGGTACATCTTTTTTATTTACGAAAAAACCTTTATTTCAGTAATAAAGTAAAGTTTAACGAAGATATAAGCCATTTTTGAAAAAAAAATTAAATAGAGCGCGAAAACAGCTCGCAGTGTCATGGCGTCGGGTCTGACGTCACGCCTATGTAAACATGGAAATGTCAAAGCGCAGCTAGAGGAAACTAAAACAAACATTACCATAATTCGTGTGTTAAAAATGAATAACAAAGTTTATAAGTGGTGTGCGGTGCCTCAGTGTAAAAACACATCAATAGCAATAGTTTTAGCATTACATTGAATGCCAAAAATGTTGTCCTCTGGACCTGCATAGCTGACCCGGTGATTATGATAGTAGGTTGTTACTATGAGAAAAGATACTAGTACATGCTTTGTAGTTACAGAAATTTACTCCTTTTGTTGGTTATTAACTCAGTAGCAAACTTTTATTACAAGTTGCGAAGGAGCTAACCTCAAAAATAAACTGACAAGTTTATTGTAAAAATAACATATGAAAGTGAAAATAAACTAAACTCCTACAAGCTCAAAACGAGTTTGTTGTATTTTTATAGTGTTAGATACTTACAAAATTTACTTACAGGGAGGTTTTCACATTTCGGAACTCGGACGAGCAAAATTCTTTATTTGACCCAAGGAAATCGCCCAACATCAGTAAATCTATCCTGGGCAAATTTGAACTGTTTGCTTTTACAAAGCCTGATTCCATTGCTAAAGATGTTCACAAAGTATTGTAGTAACAAAAAAAATATCCAAATGCGTAATCGGCAACAAAACAACGCAGTGAGCTAGTGACAGCTAGTGATGTTTACATTGGCGTGACGTAGTGCGCTATGATTGGTGTTTCAATCAAAATGGCCGATATCAGTATTTTAATCTTTTATTTTACTAAAAATCTTACTAATCTTAATTTTTTAAATAAAACTAAATCAGTGTTTTAAATCCTTCTCGTATGTAATTTCCCCTAATATCATTAAATCATTGATTCTTTGACTATGTCGTCACGCCTATTACTTAGGCCATCATTTCGTTAAGTGTTTGACAGTTTTGTCATACGAAAATATGTCAAACCTTTACTAAGGCTTAAGTAATCATTAAACTTCTCTGAGTACGGCAGTTACCTACCTTCCTTTAAAGTGGTTGAGTTGAATGGTGAATCCATGCGTCATGTTCGTGAACGCTGTCAGTTGTGAGTTGTGACTTGTCTTCTGTTAGTTGTCACGACCGTCACGACTTATTTGAATAAAAAAAACGTTTTTGTATTTGTCATTTTTTACTTGGCACTTTTAACGTGCACATTTTGCTAAATCGTTCTCACATAATGTACCATTCCAACATGAATGATGTTATAAGGTTTTGTAACAATATTCTGATTGAAAAGAGAGATCATGTAGTTTCTTGCCCGGTCATCCCCATAAATAGCTTTGTAATAGGCGACTCGGCATATTCACAGTTATTTTACCTTGTGACGGGGACTGAAGCTACATTGTATTGTTGTCTTTGTTTCGACAATTCAAAAGTCCTTTGATTTTAATATTATTAAAACTATTATTTGCGTTTCCAGAAACTAATGAGGATGCTGTTGGTTGTCTCCAAACAATGTGCAGAGAAAATAGTAAACAAATTAAAAACAACAGCAATCAGAGTAAGTTCCCATATCAATATTACTGAAACTGTAAATGTACTTAAAGAAATCTTAAACTCCAAAATTATATTTTGTATTTCGTTTTCAGAACCTAATGAGGATGCTGTTGCTTATTTCATAACACTCTTGGGAGGGAATAGTGATCGAATTGACAACAACAATCAAAGTAAGTTCTCTTAACACTACATTATTATACAACAAAGTCCTCCACCGCGTCTGTCTGTCTGTTCGCGATAAACTCAAAAACTGCTGCACCGATTTTAATGCCGTTTTCACCAATAGATAGAGTCAAAAACTTGACAAATTATTTACTTAAATTAAAAAAAAAAAAAAAAAAAAAGAGAAAAAAAAAAAAAGCACAACACAACAAACAACACACACAAGCACACAAAACAACACTTACAAACACAACAACAACACTTGAAAAATTATATAATTTGTCAAGTTTTCGACATCTACGCGGATAAAGCCGCGGGCATCAGCTTGTCGGTAATAGGGCCCACACTAAGTGATTGTTGACAAAGTTGTAAATGCTTTGAACCGAATAGCTGACATCTTTATGAGCCCTATCAATTTTTTTTCGGACGCATGTGACTAAAAAAGTAATGGATATAAATATTGATGAATGGAGAGGGAGTGCAAGGCCAAAGAAATGATGGATGGATTGTGTGAGGAATTATATGGGAGAGAAAGGAGTAAATACCACCGTGTGACTTTAATAGGTAAGAATGGAACAAGAAAATGTGTTGCGCCAACCCCAAATAGAATGGGATAAAGTCAGGAAGAAGATGATTAATGTTTATTCTCAACACATTCATATTGGTTGGTAAAACTGTAAATGAAATGGTTGAATATTTGAAGATATATACGACACACGAAGCTATCAATTTTGGAAACAAAGACCTACTGAGTTACGTAGCGACAAATCAATTACCAAAAATGATTCCAAATTCAATCAACTTAAAGTAATTTTTAGGTTAGCTGCGGCCTGTCGGGGCTGCGGGTTGTTCAGTTACCGCGGCCACGACATATAGGGCTAAGAAGGAACATGGGTGGTTTTTAGTCACTAGAAGTCTGACACTCCCTTTCGCTCTGCCCAAGAGAAAAAAAAAGGTTAGCTATATCTATAGACGTGTATTTAATTAATTTAATTAGCAGCCACGGATGCTCGATTTGCGTCCAGTTGATGGAAATAGGTTCGGTCCTATTACATGAGACTTATACATGACTTATAGACTGGTACATGACTGACCCTTCGGAGGCGTGTGTGTGTATGTTATGTTATTTGTACATAGAAATGAGTATCGGTATTCGGCAACCAAACACACTCTGTTGGTATGTTACTAGTTAATTTGTTATTTTGTTACAGTTAAAGCAGTCACCGAACCGAGGACTCCACTAAAACTTAAGATAAAGCTTAACCAAATATCCGAGAAAAAGAAACAATCCGAGAAAATGTATCACAAGAGACATTCAAAAGGGAAAGTTCATAAATATAAACACAACTTACTTACATTGACAAATAATATTAGTGAAAGAAGTTCTCCCAATTCCGCAGACACTCGGGTTGGCACAGAACCATGTGTGTCTCATCAATCGAATTGTCAAAGTTCAGAAAATTCGCCAAAAAATCTAGTATCGGAAAACAGAAACTCAGTTCAATCTGCACCAGAAACTCATTTAAGAAACAATAATAATGACTCTAATTCTGCAAAGAAAATATTATCAGAAAGTCATGAGGCTGAAAAAGAAAATAGTAACGTTATGTTGCCTGAAGACCAAGAATTAGTAGAAACTATGTACACGAACATAATGAAACACGTCCAGTACATGAAAACCACAGCACTAGAAATGAAAAAGTCCCATCTGGTAGTAATGGAACATAAGAAAATTTTAGATAAAATAGTTGCGAAGTATAAGATTTCACTACCCCCTACCACAGTTAGCAAGCAAGTTGAAGAAAACTTGCAGAATGATAAGAAAGAACACCATGATAATGACATATTGGAGAACGAAGCACAAGCTATCATTGATCTTGTAAATGAAGAGAATGATCGAAATGCCGATCAGTTAGAAAAAGAAAACTTGCGAGATACTGAGAGGGAAACCCAGCGTGGTGATATAACAAAAAATGAGGCACAAGCCAATGACAAAGCATCAGAAAAAAACCTGCTCGAAGAAAGGACAAATATCGAAACACTGGAAAGCGATTCAAACCAAATATATACTGATGATGACCTTTTATCGTCTTCGGTAAAGATGCTTAAATTTAGAGGAATACCCATTAGCAAAGATAACGATATTCGGACTCTAAGGCATCCTCGCCCTGGCAAAGGATTAATAAAGATAGGACGACATTCTCACTTTTACATAAGCGCTGCAGGGTTAGAAAAAGCTAAACGTACAAGTACGGACGTTAAACAGTTTGCGCGTGAACTTTTCAAGGAAGTTTTTACTAATCGAGCATTAGGTACAGGTTCTATGACTGGATTTAACAAAAGACCAGCATTACATTATGAGGCTAGAACCGTGCTTCAAAATTATGCAATGAAATATGGCCAAGATAAAGGTTGGGACAGAATTGAACCAATGGAGCTTCAGAAGAATTTGAAGACGTTTTTGTACAATAATAGAAGATATTACTCTCCTAAGGAAACAAAGGGAAACAGTAGTTCGACACCAGTGAGGGCCAAGCGTGCCATGCCAGCCAGATTGCACTTGGAACACACCCCGCAAAGCGTGCTACTTCTGCAAAGTTTGCAAAATTTAAAATTTAATTTAAATACTCGGATGAAAAAAAAAACAAAATAATATTAAAAAATGTGTGGACGGGGGTGTAAATAGGTAATTGAAGTAACAAATACCTACATCATCGTCTGCCAGGCATTGTATTGGTATCATAAAAAAATAATAAAATAAATAATGGTCTTTACCTATGAAATTGCCGTTCTGCAGTACTGGTCATTTCAAATCAAAATAATTTTTGTTTGGCTAAGAATTCTAATTTCAAATTAATTTTATTTTAAAAACATGTTTTTTTTTTCCAAAAGTAGTCATTTGTTTATTGATTAGTGTTACATTTTCATCGCATTTCAATCTTTTTCGTCATCATGGATACGTTAAAAATTCGAGTAATTATGGAATATGAGTACCGTCGTTGCAGCAACGCGGCACAAGCGGCACGCAACATCAACGACGTTTACGGAGCTAACACTACAAACCAACGCACCACCTGTTATTGGTTTGCTAGCTTCCGTTCTGGAAATTTCGACCTGAAAAATGAACCTCGCGGTCGTCCGAAGACTTTGGTCGACAATTACGAATTAATGGCGATTGTGGAAGCTGATGATACAATCTACGGCTGAATTAGCAGCAGCTTTCGACGTTAGCGTCAAAACAATATTGGTCCATTTGCGACAAATTGGCAAGGTAAAAAAGCTTGACAAATGGGTGCCCCACGAACTCAATGATCGCCAGCGCGAAGTACGCGTCGAGACGTGCCTTGCACTGCTCAACAGACACACAAATGAAGGAATTTTGAACCGCATTGTTACCTGCGATGAAAAATGGATTCTGTTTGATAACCGCAAGCGCTCAGCAAGTTGGTTGGATCCTGGTTCAGCACCTAAACAATGCCCTAAACGAAAACTTACCCCTAGAAAAGTGATCGTCACTGTTAGGTGGTCTAGCGCCGGTGTGATTCATCACAGCTTCTTACCAAACGGGGTGAGCATTACTGCAGATGTGTACTGTGAAGAACTGAACACAATGATGGAGAAGCTGGCACATCTCCAACCAGCATTGGTCAATCGCTCGTCTCCGCTGCTCCTGCACGACAACGCGCGACCTCATACTGCACAGCAGACGGTCTCCAAGTTGCAAGAACTGGGGTTGGAAGCTCTCCGTCATCCGCCCTACTCACCAGACCTTGCGCCTACAGACTACTACTTTTTCCAGAATTTGGATAACTTCTTGGCGGGAAAAAAATTCAATACCCGAGAGGCGGTACAAAATGCCTTTGAAGAATTTGTTGCCTCCCGACCAGCTGATTTCTTTAAGAAGGGCATCAATAAACTGCCACTGCGTTGGCAAAGATGCATTGATTGCATGGGTGATTACTTCGATTAATACAAATAAAAAATACAAAAAAAAAATCGTTTAAATTTTTTCATACAAAACGGCAATTTCATAGGTAAAGACCTATTAAAACGATTTCTAAAATATAAGCTGTGTATTTTGCTCTTTAAGTAAACATGTAGTATCTATTTCAAGAACTCATTTTGAATATTTTTGAAATTCGACGGCTAGTTTAATTTTAATTAATTTTAAAGTTTTAGGTGGTGACGTGATCACTGGAAAAGATTATTTTGTCCTTTCAACGGTTTAAGGGTGAGCATAATTTGGTGTTGTTACATAAATTTCTGTCGCAGAAGTTCTGCTACAATAGGTTTCATACAAAGTCCTATTTGATTCACATGGCGATGCAAAATGAGTTGTCACACAATTTCTGCGACCGAAATTCTCACCCTAATACGTGAGTGACACTCTAAAGACAGTTTGTTTTGGTATCCACATGAAGTTAAGGGTACACGCCGGAACCGTGTGTTTGCCATATTCATATCACCAATATCCCAAAAAAGCCATATTGTAAGATGCTGATCCTCATGAAAAACGGTCCATCCTTTTTTATCTGACGGTGGGAAATCATCAAATGACTCCTCCCGCTCTGGACGGAGCGGTAGGGACTGGCAGACTTCTGCTGACTAAAAACCACTCATGTTCCTTCTTAGCCCCTATTGTCCGAGGTCGCGGTATCTCTTTTGAACAACCCGCAGCACCGACGGGTGTCAACCCTTGCAGGCCCCCTGCAATGTTGCTGACATCTCTTTAAGGCGCGCGTCGAACACGAACGTGCCGTCGTCACGGCCTTTCATCGTCATAGGACGGACGGACGGTGAGCTTGCCCATTACTCACCGTACACAGGCCCGTGCCCGGTGGCCGGAAGCTCTATGGGATCCTTGATTTCAGATTTGATCTAGTATATCATCGCATTTATGATTTTGTGTGCACAGATTTGTGTACTTATACCAAAAGATGTTTATTATAAAATCTACTCGTGCGTAAACACAGTAGTAAGAAGCGTTTTCCACAACTGTGTGGAATGCAAAAAAACAAAGAAATATCAAAGCAATTCCCCAGGCTGAGTTCACAGCTCAAGAGGAATATGTATGCAATTGCTTGAAAATAAACACAGTACACATCAAATCGAGTGAACTAAACCTAAAAACTAAGAAAAATACGATACAGAAACAAATCGAAGTCTCTAGAACAACCGAGGCAGTGGCTGATGCAATACCGACTCATAATCGGTTTGAGCTGCTTCAAAACAATTCGAACCAGGAAAAGAGAAGGGTGATAGTGCCATCTCGCTCACACTCTGCGTCATCGGTAAGAGATCACTCACCGAGATCGCACAGCCAATCACTTAAGCGCCCACACCCGTTCGTGGGAGAAGGTGTATTGGAAGCGAAAAAAGTTGCCAGGCGAACAGGAACACTCGACAGTTCACCTAAAGGTTCTGTACCGACGGGGCAAAATATAACAAAAAAGAATAGCACCCACGTACCACCGATACTAATCACGGATGCGAGATATAAATACAAAGATAACAAGGATACGAAAAAGATGCTGAGCGACCAACTCGTAGGTGATTTAACCAAATTAATGAGCAAATACCATGGCCGCATCATCAGAAACGTGAGAAGCAAAAACATTCTCATCACACTCACCGACTTAGAGAAAAGAGCAAAGGCAATCGAGGACATCAAATGCTTCAAGCCAGATCTCGCGTTCATAGCGCCAAAACCCTATAGGAACAAATAAAAACAACGAAAGTCATCATAAGAAATATGGGACATGACTATACAGTCGAAGAACAAAAAGACGAGATGGAAAAGTGCATCGGCATTCGCCCTCTCAATATAAAAAAGATAACAAGCGATGTACAACTATGCATATTCAGCGGCGATTTCTCATACAATGAGATCGCTGTAAGAATGAAAAACGCCACAGAAGCCTTTTACTGTGCACACAAGCTAAGACCTGAAAAATACAAAGCAGGCTCGGACAGAGTGCTACAATGCAAAAACTGTTTTAAATTCAACCACGCAACGAGTGCATGCCATGCACCGAAAAGAGAACCCACCATACCGATTAAAAACAATCAGAATGAATTGGTGAGAGTCTGCTCAAACTGTAAAGATGTACAGCCAGAGCAACACAGCGCAACACAGAGAAAGTGCCCACTATTCAAAAAGGCAATAGAGAGACAAAATAAAAAGACTGAGCGAGTAGAAAAGGAACACATAAATGTACCATCTGCAACTAAACCAACACCACAACAAGAAACAAATAGAAAATCGAGATCTCCAGTACGCAGATCGACGATTCAAAAGGGCACGTCATACGCACAGGCAACAAATAATGAAATCGAACCAACTCAGCCTCGCAGAAAACTAACCACGGAAGAAAAAGTCTCCATAATTGATAAAACCATGGAAACATTCATGACACTAATGAAAGAACTCAAAGATGTCCTACTCTACTAAAGGCAGTAAGAAACACATAAAGATCCTGCACATCAACGTGCAGGGTATCAGAAACAAGTTCAATGAAATAAAACAATTGCTCCAGAAATACCATGTGGACATAGCCATCATAAACGAAGCCAAAATCGACCTGACAGATAAAAAGTTCAACATTCTTAATTACGACAAAATATATGAACAGAAAGCCAACCATCTAGGCACCATATTATACGTCAAAAGAGGCATGAGGTGGGCTCAAACCAAACTCATTGACTCCTTTAGTGATGATGAGAGAAACATCGAAGGATGCAGTATTCGAGTCTTCACCAACCACAGAACTGGAGAATACATCACGGTAAAAGGCATTTACGTCCCAATACCGAATCAAAACGAACTGTCTGATGAATTCGAGCAACTACTTAGAGAAGAGAGTGCCCTCATCATGGGAGACATGAACCTAAGAATGCAACTGCTCGGCCGTTCAGTCGACAGAGGTCTCGGAATTTTATTACGGGAAATACACAACAACGGCGACTGTAGAATTATACATTCCGGTCAGCCATCTAGACCCACCAGTACTGGTAACAACAACATACTGGACATAGCAATCACAACATACAACCATTCTGATTTGGAAATAAAATCATGCAAACAGATAGAACCCATAGGGTCCGATCATATACCATGGATAATGACAATAAATTTGGAAAACGACTACGAGATCCCACTCAGTCGCAACCTCAAAGACATCAAATCGAGTAAGGAAAAACGTGAAGAGTTTGAACAATCTCTGGCAACAAAAATAGACCCAACCATAAAAATCAAAACTGACATAGACTGCGACAAAATGATTGAAAACCTAGAAAAGGCTGTAATACAGACACTGGACGAATTTGCGCCACTCAAACAAACCGACAACAAGGAAAATCTTCCCAAAGAAATACAAAAGTTGATAGAAAAAAGAAACGAAGCGAAAGACATCGCATGGCGTCTAAGATTCACATATACAGTGTAATTCTTTATAATGTGCACATATCGAAATGGGGGAATCTATGCTTAATTTTATCGACGGAAAAATTATTAAAAAAAATCTAAATATTTTTTAATATTTTATATGGAATTTTTAAAAATTGTGTCTGCTACTGTGACCCCAGTGTAAACAAAACGGTGTAACTTTTAAACTAAATTATCTATCGCGATGAAACAAACTCCATAATGATTGGAAGCAATTAGGCGTCCTCGTAAAATGAAAATTGTGGAAAAAAACTACCCTCAATTGAAAATAAACACGTTTTTTGATCAAAAAAACTTTTTTTTTTCATAATTTTTTACATAAAATTGTTTCATCGCGATAGATAATTTAGTTTAAAAGTTACACCGTTTTGTTTACATAGGGGTCACAACAGCGGACAACATTTTTGAAAATTCCATAAAAAATATTAAAAAATATTTAGATTTTTTTAAATATTTTTTCCATCGATAAAATTAAGCATAGATTCCCTCATTTCGATATGTGCACATTATAAAGAATCACACTGTAGATACAACGAGCTAAAGAGAGAATACAACAGATTAAAACGCAATTTGGCTAAGAAACTCATCGAACACGGAGAAGAAATGCTGAACAAATCTATATGCGTTCGACGCTTCGTACGTGTAACCGCTGTTTGTTGTAGTCGTACAAAAAAAATCGAAAAACCGTGTGAGAAGTGAATTAAAGTGACTTTAAAAGTGTCCATCGCAAGGACATACTTTGAGCTATAATCTTACAACAGTACTTTGGTGTTTAAGTGTATAAAATAAATAATCTGGACTAATTTAAATAGCAAAATAATCCGACCTACCGCCAGTCGTAATCGAACGACACGTCGCGGTAAAGCGCGTAAGCGCCCCGTATTGCACGGCGCTTACGACGTTCTTCCCGCGAACTCGCTGTGACAAGCCGGAGCCGTGCGTCGAGTCATCGACAACAAATACCGCGGGCCTTTTTTAGTGTGTGCTTTTGCTTCAAGAACCGAACCATAACTTGGAGAGCAGTCATTGGTAGGCAGAGGTGCAAACTACTACTACTACTCCCAACTGCGAGGTCGAATGACTAAAGTATTTTGAAGGCGCATAAAAAGGCACCCAATTGATATTATACAATAAATTATGACTTCGACGACACGTTCTTGGGGATGCTGCGCTGACAAAAATAATCATTCCGAAAATATCCAAGACCTCATTGATTGCATAAAATGCAATAAGTCGTTCCATTTCTCGTGCTTATCCATACCGGGGATTCCTGCTGATTCCGAAGCATATCTCAAGTGGAAATGCTCGGATTGTGTTATGAAAACCTCCAAAACTGAGGGCACACCAAACCGTAACGTGTCAACAACAAGAGGAAATAAAAGACCAGCCCTGAGCTCTCCCCCTCAAGCGACTCCGGTAACCACTGAAGAAGTGCGCACTATTGTTCAAGAAGTTGTGAAGGCGGAATTTGCATCCATGCTCCAGCAAATAAATAACACCATACTGAAAATCGTTAACAAGGAACTCGAACCTATAAAGCATGATATAAGTGAGCTGGCTACTTCATTGGATTTCCACACAAAAGAGTTTGAAAAGTCCCAATGCGAACATAAAGCTTTAAAAAATTCTGTGAAAAACTTAACGGAAGAAAATAATAACCTGAAAAGTTCAATGGCGGACCTAAGTCATCGCATAGATTACCTAGAACAACAAACTCGTTCAAACAATCTGGAACTCCAATGCCTACCTGAAAATAAACAGGAGAATCTTTATACGGTCGTAAAGCAGTTGGGATCAGTTGTCGGATGTGTGCTAAGCGACAACGACATTCTTCATTGCACCCGTGTAGCCAAACTCCAAGCTACTAGCACCCGCCCACGCTCTGTTGTTGTCCAGCTGGCCTCTTCAAGAATTCGCGACAAACTACTGGCTTCGACTATCGAATACAATAAAGAAAAGAAAACTAATACTGAGAAACTTAATAGTGCCGACCTTGGGATAGCTGGTGACAAAAAGCCGGTATATGTGCTCGAACATTTATCTCCCTCTAATAAAGCGCTCCATGCTGCCACAAGACTTAGGGCAAAAGATAAGGGGTACAAATTTGTTTGGGTAAGAAATGGCAGAATATTTGCTAGGAAAACTGCTGAAACTGATCATATTTTGATAAAGAACATGGACTCTTTAAATAAGTTGATTTAAGTGAATTTCTTTTATTTATAAGTTTTTCTTACCTTATTTATATACTAATAACACACGTTATTGTGATAAACCTTTTGTCAAATTCGTCAGTCTACAAATATTATACCAGAACTGTAGAGGTTTGCGAACAAAGACGCAAACGGTTTATCGTAATGTTTGTTGTAATAATTACGATATTATTATTCTCTCGGAGACGTGCCTTAATAGTACCGTCCGCAGCAGTGAGCTATTTGACGATAGATACGTGGTTTACAGAAGAGACAGGGAAAGTTCTCGTTTACACAGTGGTAAAGAGGGTGGGGGCGTGTTGATAGCTGTTAATAAAAAAATTAATTCTAGACGTGCTGTTCATTTCGAAAGTAGTTGTGAGGACCTTTGGGTAACCCTTGATCTTCATGTGGCTAAGTCTTTTCGTCGAATGGCTCTCTGTGCAGTATACCTACCGCCACCTGTGCGAATGTCTAACTTGGAAAACTTTTTGGATAAATGTAATGCGGCTTTTGAACAACTTAACGATTCATGCGTATGTATAATAGGTGATTTCAATTTGGGTAGTATCGACTGGAGAAGGGTCGGTATTCCATATAACAGCCTCAAGCTTACTAATACTTGCGAAGCTTTATTGGATTTTACACACGTGGGCAAACTAAACCAATGTAACAGCATACATAATACTTCAGGTCGGATACTTGACCTCGTATTGTGTAATAAACCATTATGTAACGTTAGTCAAAGTATGTGTTCACTGTGTAATATTGATCAGCATCATCCACCCCTAGATATTGTCATCTCTTTACATAAGGAAGCCAAACTTCCATATAATATTGTCAAAGGTGTGCCTAACTTTCGTAAATCAAATTACATACCGATTCGTAAATACCTAAAAGAAGTTAACTGGGAGGAATTATTTGAGGGACTGTATGACGTCAATGGGATGGTGCAGGTATTTTACGATATTATTAATACAGCCGTACAAAAGTTTATTCCTATGAAAGTGCCCAAAAATTTAAAATATCCACCTTGGTTTAACCGAAGCCTTATTAAAATGCTAAATTCAAAAAACAAGATCAGAAAACGCTACAATATCTACAAGAACCCGTTAGATAAAATTGAATTAAAAATAATTAGTAAACGCTGTAATGACCTCGCAGCTGATTGCTACAGTAACTATTTAAAGAACGTAGAAGACGAACTCACAAAAAACCCCAAATTATTCTGGACTTACATAAAAGCTAAACGGGGGGGGACTAGTGCATACCCTATACCGATGACGGATGGTAGTATCACGTCATCTGACGGAACTGAAATATGCGAGTTTTTTGCATCCTACTTTTCCTCTGTTTATAGCCATAGCGAAGACAGTTCCAATCTCCATGAGGATGCATTCTTACGTGACCTTCAAAACAATAGCTTATGTCTATCAAATCTGTTTATTGATGACGAGACATTATACAAAAAGTTAAAAAACCTAGACTGCAATAAGGGTGCAGGGCCCGATGGAATACCACCTACTTTTATTCACGAGTGCGCGGCCGAGTTGGTTGTACCATTGTCACTTATTTTCAATAAATCTTTGACTTCGGGAGTTTTTCCCTCAAAATGGAAGGTTGCGAAAGTGGTTCCTGTACACAAATCTCATAATGATGACATGGTTTCCAATTATAGACCCATATCAATTCTATCTACCTTTGCTAAAATTTTCGAGTCTTTGATCTGCCCCCACATTCAAAACCACTTAAAGCTGTACCTAAGCGTGGAGCAGCATGGCTTTGTAGAGTCTAGATCTACAACTACGAACCTTATACTGTTTACTGAATTATTAACGAAAGCAGTAGACTCGGGCTTCCAAGCTGATGTAATCTATACAGACTTCAGTAAAGCTTTCGATAAGGTGTCACATGAAATACTGATTAAGAAATTACGAGCATATGGTATCACCGGGTCGTTAATTTCATGGCTGAGTTCATATCTCGTGGGTAGATCTTTTTATGTGGTTGTCAACGGTTTTCAGTCCGCCCTGCGATACGTCTCATCTGGCGTGCCACAAGGATCTCATCTGGGGCCCGTTCTGTTTAATTTCTTTATTAACGATATTCCCAATTGCTTCCTTAACTCTGTTATTTTTATGTATGCAGATGACCTAAAATTTGTTAAAATTGTCAAATCTATAGATGATGCCTCTGCACTACAAAGCGATCTAGAAAGGCTTGTGCGGTGGTGTCAAACTAACAAGATGTATTTAAACCCAAGCAAATGTTATCATGTTAAATATACCCGAAAACATTATCCACTAAAACAAGAATATTATATTGAAGGAGTAAAGATTGCAGAACTTGAAACAATCAGAGACCTTGGTGTGCTGTTCGATCAGAAGTTGACTTTTATCCCACAGATAGACAATATAATAAAAAAGTCCTCTAAGATGCTGGGATTTGTTATGAGGAATTCTAGACAGTTTAGGTGCTGTAAAACTAAAATCATGCTTTACAATTGTTTAATACGAAGTATGTTGGAATATTGTAGCGTGATCTGGCGTCCACACTATGCCACACATTCGTTGCGTCTCGAACGCGTTCAAAAGCGTTTCCTTTGGCATCTGGCGTTCTCTAGCGGAATAACTAAAAAAGTACGTTCGTACAGTAAGAGACTAAAACACTTTAAGATGGTTTCGCTAGATAATCGCCGACGCATTAATGACGCAATGTTTGTGTGCAAAGTGATGCACCACAAAATTGACTGCCCGCAAATATTGCAGACCTTTAATTTCCGTGCCCCCTCAAGAATTCCTCGTAGTGCAATCACACCACTCTGCCCGCCGCAGAGCAGAACGGTTCTGGGTGCCAATTCTCCCTATGCGAGGTTATGTCGGGTTGTAAATAGTTGCAGTGATCAAATCGATTTGCACTTCGAAGGTTTGGGCAAATTAAAGGCCAATTTCTTTAAGCATCTTGCAAAATAGATTGACTTTCCAATTTTTTTTTTTTTCATTGTCTCGCATGGGAAAAAGCATGTTTTTGCATAATAATAAGTAGTTTGGTATTATCGTTTTGATTTTTTATATAAATATAAATTTAAATTTAGACCTTTAGACTCTTTAGTTAAGTAATTATGTAAAACTAGAATAAAAATTAGATTAATATTATATTGTACTTACAACTTCTATATGCATGCAGAGTTCACCTGTAAGTGATTGTTGCACTGTTAAATTTACATTTTTGCATGTAATAATTACCATGAACCCTGTGTAAACAATTGTTGGTGGACCAATAAAATAAATAAATAAATAAATAAACAAAGCTTTAGAGAATAAAATTGACAACAGAAAGAAAATGTGGGATTTACAGAGAGCGATGAAAAAGCCACCTCAAAGGCTCCCCCTTATAGAAAACTGCAACACAGAACTGGAAATTATCGACAATCTAGTGGACACGGCTATCATTCACACATCCGATATCTCTCACGAAGACGAAAACACAGAGAAATACACACCATTCCAACCATTAGAAGCAACATCACACGCAGAGTTAAAAATAGCTCTTCGAAAGTTCAAGAATCAGAAAGCACCTGGCCCTGACGGGATAAGAGCGGATATTCTAAAAATGGGAGGTGATACGATGATAGCCATGTTCAAGCGAATAATGGATTACATTATCAACACGGGATACTTCCCAAAAAGATGGAAAGAAAGCACATGCATCTTTTTGCATAAACCAGGGAAAGACCACACACAACCCAAGTCATACAGACCCATCAGTCTACTCAACATCATGGGCAAATGGGCTGAACGCATTATTCTCTCGAGAATAAACACAGAAAGTAACGAACTTATCCCCGAACACCAACATGGATTCGTCCGCCAAAGAGGCACAGCGACACAAATACTAAGGACGGGCAAATACATAACCGACGCCCTGGAGAAAGGACACAGCGTGGCCATGATATCGACAGACCTCAGCAAGGCATTTGATTCTATAAATCATCAAGGCCTAATAAAGAAACTCTATGAAGCTGGAGCCCGAAATAATATCATAAAGATAATAGAAAATTATCTGTCAGACAGAACAACCAAAGGCAGATTTAGAACCACAACAGAACCAGAAAAAAAAGGTACCACATGGTGTTCCCCAGGGATCAATCGTCGGACCCGTGATTTTTAACTTATACGTCGCTGACATACCAAAGCAATGAATCGCAGGACAGATGCTCTCTCAGTACGCAGATGACCTGTGCATTCTCAATGCAGCGGAGAAACCAGATCACGCCACTAGGCGCGCAGAATGGGCAGCGGAGGAAATTATAGACTACTACAAGCGGTGGGGCCTCCAATGCAACGTGGATAAAACGGAGTGTATCATGTTCTCCTACAAAAGACCTCGGCTGGGAAATCCAAACAACGGATACAGAAATTACGTCAAAATGAAAAACGAACGGATCGAATACAAGAACAAAATAAAATACCTCGGTGTCGTATTAGACAAGAGATTGTCAATGAACATACACACCAAAGAAACCGTAGAAAAGGTAAAACGAGTAAGAGGTGCCCTAAATTCGATCATAGGGTACCGATCAAAAGTAAAAATTGAAACAAAACTGCTCATCATACAGACGTGCCTCTTGCCAGTACTCGACTATGGAGTCATCCAACTCCTTCCAAGATACAGCAAGAGCAATTTGACAAAACTAGAGAGACAGTACAAAATGGCACTGAAAGCTGCAGGTGCCTTCCCACGTCGCACTGAAACAAAAACGCTCTGGGAAATGCTTGGACAAGACCCATGGCACCTCAGAGCACACGATCTCCACCATGATATGATCGAAAAACTCTCCTCACTGACGATCAGCGGCCTCGACGATCCCGGTCCCGCGTATACGAGATATGGACAATTCAATCCATCCCTTTTCTCAAACAGAATAGGTGAAATTGAATACATAAACAAATCGGAGAGGGAGAAACCGCTCCACAAGAGAACGGCCCCCCCCCCCGTCAGCATAGGCTTTGACTCGTAAAGTCACTCCCACATTATAAGTAATTTCAGGTCGAGACCTGATGGGATCCTAAATCCAAATTTCTCACACTTGTTTTATATAATTCAATCGTGTGTGAAAAGAGTTCAACAAAAGGTTGCAAAAGATCCCTCCCCGGACAAAGTGCGCCAAAGTAAAGCACACCCAATGCTCTTGTAAAATTACATTTTATAAGTGATATGTTATTTAACTAAAGAAATAAACATCTATTCTATTCTATTCTATTCTATTCTATTCTTATACCAAAACCCCACGCTTTTGAAAAAAAAGTGTCCTAATTATTTTTATAAGACTTAGTCTTCTTAGATAGCATGTTTGTATATTATTTTATTATTATAGATAGAAATGTTTTTGTTGTAAACCAGTTTCTTTGCAAAATTATTATAGTTATTACAAAATTCTGTTGTACCGTGAATCAAATAAGTATGATTTGAGTCATAATTATTTGATTCACGGTACAACAGAATTTTAACTCGATAACTGAAACTCAAGTAGTTAATGAAACCCGAGTCCCGCTAGTTTTATAGAGTCCCATTAGTTCTATTATAAATTGTTTAATAAGACCAGTAGAACTAATAGGACTTTTTGTTCCCACTAGTTCTACGATTTCGTACCATCTTGAATCGTAGAACTAGTGGGATAAAAAATACCACTAGTTCTATCGCAGGACTGAGCAATAGAACTAGTGGCTCCTCGGTTCAAAACTAGTGTTTTATTTAGGTGTTCGTGTTTTCTTTTTGTCTTCTATTGTATACTAGGTGTTGCCAGCGGCTTCGCCCGCTAAAACTCGTAAATTATCCCACGGGAAGATTAAATCGGGATAAAAATCCTGAAGTTTCGTATTGTAATAATATTAGGCCTCTCAGATTATTTTAAAGTTTAATATTGTTTTTTTTATATTGAAACTGAATAAAATCTTTTAAAAGTACTTATATATTTGTTTTCTTTTCCCGTTTGTCCTGATCCTGATTCATCCTAGAAATGTGACTCACCAGTCCCATTTATCAAGCCTAGATGTAACTCCTACCTCGATAAGTAGAGCTACCTCAGTGACACAGGAGCGGGTTGTGGTTGTGACTTGTGAACCTCAGCAGGGCTATTGCGTATCTTTTAAATGTCACTGCTATCATATTGTCCATGGATTAACTGGCAAATTGGTTATGGTTTAGTACAAAATGGAACCATTTGACAGTTAATTGATGGACACTATATGATAGCCACTGTCATTTAAAAGATACGCAATATAACTATGCATGTGAATTATACATTTCCGATTTCCACTCTACCGTATTTTAATAAGTTTGCGTAGCTGTCAATGCTATTTTCTTTTGTACTCTATGGTAAGAAAAGTGAAGGCTGTCTGATAGGCGCCATTTAGAACGCCATGAATATTATTTGGTGAATTATCTCAATATTAGAATAACTTCCATGTATTGATATTACAATAGTAAATATACGTTGCGCATGCCCTACAATGTTGCATGGACAAGGTGAAGGGACACCGTCCAGACGACGCGGACGCCACTCTAGAACAGCTACCACCACACAAATAGATATACTTAGAAAACGATCGACTCGCTTGTGTCTGTGTGCTCGGTCGACACAGAAGCTCACGCTACGTTCATAAGTAAATTAAACCACCAACACAGAATTTTATCTGACTTCAACTTATCGTCGGCTAGTTTCGCGTCAGCAGTTTAGCCGCCGTCGTCACCGAAAATGCTGAGCCTGCAAATTGCACTTCTTGTGCACCCGCAGCCCCGCTCCCGCCCCGCCGCGCGCGCCGGTACCTTACAACACCGTTTCCTGTTTCTGCAGCCTCTGCTAAGTGTCGACAAGTTCCTGGATATACCAGGTTGGCATAACTGCACCGTCTGGTAAGTTCGTGCCTGTAAAGGTTCCTATTCGTTCTCATGATGGTTTTGTGACCGTGCTGAGGAGGAAGCACTGCCAGCGTACCAACAAGAACCGCTGAGGCTGGTCTCTATCGGAGCCCAACGTAAATCTGATTCTGCCGCCTACACTACATCACTACGGCTGAGGACATCGTGGAGTACGTGCGCCAGAAAACCAAGTGTAACCGAGAGTGCAGTTACCGATACCGACATGTTATCTGCTCCTCGTCTTGGAAGAGGACTTTGGGCCGCAGAGAGTGGTGCTCCGTCGCTTGCACGGTCAAGTGCTATAATTAATCATTGCACTGTGATATAATGCACCAGTGAAGTGTTTTTTAAACATCGTTTAAAGATTCTATTTATTTTATTATAAAGGCAAAAGTTTGTGAGTGTGTATATTTGTTACTTCTTCACGTCTAAACATCAGGAGCGATTTTAATAAAATTTGGTATGGAGTCAGCCGACACC
Organism: Diarsia rubi; assembly: GCA_932274075.1. Lineage (NCBI taxonomy): Eukaryota > Metazoa > Arthropoda > Insecta > Lepidoptera > Noctuidae > Diarsia > Diarsia rubi. The sequence continues at coordinate 931,394 of OW026440.1, read as the reverse complement.
CTGGATTAACACATAGGATAGTTTTTATCCCGATTGTATCTTCCCGTGGGATAATTTTCGAGTTGTAACGGGCGAAGCCGCTGGCAGCAGCTAGTTTATCATAATTGTTAGTATAATAGGTCTATAGGTTATCTATGGACTATAGGTCAATGTTAAAATGTCGAAATGTGGGTGTGCGTTTTGATAAGGTTTATAAATTATGTATTGGTGTATTATTGTTTAAGATAGTTTTGTGTATTTCATCTATGGGCCTCAAATGTCTGATAATTAAATGATTATTCTTTTTAGCACACTGCACACCTCTGCCTAACCGTTCGGGTACTACATCCGTGATGTTATGTTATCATGTTATCTCCTTAGATAACTTAGTTTGAACGTAAAGTCATGTGTAAGGTGCGATTCCGAAAAAAGCTTAAAAAACTAAACCTAATTTCTATTGCTAGGATTGAGTATATCTACCTACCAAGTACTAATTGTGTAGTCAAAATAGTTTTCGAATACAGTGGCTGTGACATACGGAAAGACAGACAGACAGACAGACATAACGAATCTATAAGGGTTCCGTTTTTTGCCATTCGGCTACGGAACTGTACAGACAGCTCATCCTGCCCTGACTGAGGTCTGCACCGAGTGGACCCAACATATTGTTGCGTCCAGCTGTGCCTACGACGCAGCTGTTGGTACCTTTCTCGTCTGCATCAGTCCACGACGGTTGAGGAAATAAGGAAGTCGTGCGGTATCTACTTGAAGGTGAAGACCACTTGGACTTGAGGGTTGAAAGGTTGGAAACTCGAATGAAGTAGTCGCGAAAGACGCTGTTTCGAAAAACATTTTCATTGTCTCATACGCTCGAATGATTTCGATTTATTTAGTCAAAAAGTGTACAGAAACATATTTAAACAGTAATTAAATAAAATCAACAAATTCGGTGTCAACATCAACATTTAATATTATTATTAATGTAATGTTTTACTTTTGTTGTTTACATCGTATGAGGCTGTGAAAATGTTTTTCGAAACAACGTCTTTCGCGACTACTTCATTCGAGTCCATGAGCTTTCGAACCTGTGAGGCAGTGGAAAAATAATTCGCAACAGCGTGGGTTTCCGGCGACGATTATATACGTGACACCTCGCAGCGAAACACGACGACGACGCCGTCAACGTTAGGTACATATGTGTACCTTAAAGTTTATAAAGTTTTTTATTATACAGTATTACTTTGTTGTAATTGTTTTACATTATTTCGATGCCTAAAAATAAAATGATTATTATTAATCTGAAGATTGATCCGAACGACTGTAATTATCTAGCTACGATTTCAGTTACTAACACAGGTACTCATGTGTTGCTGGGGAGTTTGTTCCGCCACTTCTTCTTTCCAGCTAAAACACTAGGAAGTGTCGAAGGGTGGGCGTTTTGGGGGACTGTCTCTTGTAAATAAATGTTGACGTTCGAAGAGAGTTTGAATAAATGACTTTTGATTTTGACTTGTTATTTAGTAAAGCAAACTGGTTCTGATCTTCTGAATACTAAATCATTATCATCATTTCAGCCGAAAGACGTGCACTGCTGACCTTCCCTAAGTGTCGCCACATTAACCGCTAAATAAATTCATAATGTAGCACTACCTTTTAAATATTTTTTGTGAGCTGACAACACCGTCCACGGCTCCTGGCAACCCAGTCCGCGACGCGCGAACTCAAGGACGATTCGCGCTCGCTTTGAACACATCCGCGAAGCGCTCGTTTAATAGGTATTCCATAATTTACTGTTTAACCCCTGTTTGTTTGTTAAGTTTTACCTATAGTTCTGTGTTTTACTTTTATTACCCGACTGCGGCGAAGACCAAAAGGAGGGTTTTAACAATATACTTTTACTAATTTATCATACGTGACTCATTGAATTAGCCAAATATCTAACCCTGAGAAAACTCCCTTACAAAAATAAATACATCTAAACACTCCTCAAAAATAAGATAACACCTCCTGTACGAGCAAACCCGTACAATATCAATTGTATTAATTTTATGTTTACATCGACGCGAATTAATAAAATAATAGGTATGCAATTTTACGTTAACGACCAGTGTCGCTCAGCACCGTTGCCGCGTTGTTGGGCTAATATTATAATTTCCTTGAAGGGAAAGTTACATAAACTGCCTAAAATAAGAAACAAGAGTTTGATTTTATCGCTGTAGACTTTTGTACCAGTGACTTAGTGATAATGCAGAGCTGTAATTTTGGAGGTATTACAGGGAAGTATTACACACACACATACATATTAAAGCAACATTGAAGAATGATGTCATTCCGAAAACCGGCGGCGCTAAGGAGTGTCGCGTCGCGAGTTCAAATGCATGTAAGTGCGCAAAAAATCATCAATTATTGTTACGCTATTTTGAGTAATTCTCAATCTAATGTTGACAATAATATGGAAACAGATACAGGGGACACAGTGAGTACCTTTTCCTGTTTTTTTACGTAGTTTTAAAGCAGTGAATTAGTGCTAGTCTAGTTTTGTTAGGTGAAATATTTCGCCGGCGCGGCGGCGCGGTCTCAAGGCCATCGCTATATTTACAAAAAATGGTTATTGCCCTAGGTCAATCGATAATACTGTGATGCGCAGATCCAATGCGCATTTTTAGGGTTACGTAGTCAATATGGAACCCTTATAGTTTCGCCATGTCCGTCTGTCTGTCTGTCTGTCCGCACTATGTCTCAAAGACTCTTAGTAAGTACTAGAAAGCTGTTATTTGGCATGAATATACAAATAAGTAACGCCTACAAAGTGCTAAAGTAGGTATTATTTTGTTTTTATGGTATCTCCAGTTCACATTGAAGTGGGGATGGTTTTTTTTTCTCGCAAAGTCCATTGTGTTGGATGTCGTTAAATTAGTTAATCAGTTTAGTAAGTTTACATATTTTGATGGGTTACTGCGGAACCCTACATTGTGGGTGGTCCGACATGCACTTGGCCGGTTTTTACTTATGATATCATTGCACGGATAGATAAGAAGATCAGTTAAGTACCTAGTGTTTTGTGTGATTTTTATTATTATTTGACTCGGTAACAATTGAATAGGTAAACTATAATATCTTTATTCAAAATTAGAATTGGCATTATTTCTAAGATTTAAATTAATACAATTTAAATCTTAGAAATAATGTGAGTAGGTATAACAAAATTCGATGCCTGTATTAGGTGAGACCTGTATCACCGCATATTTCTACTAATTACTATTTGGACAATAGATTTTATCAATATAGCAAAATTGGAATAAGTTTGTATGCGATAAACGAGTACCTATAATGATATACCTTAATGCACTTAAACGCTAATCTAAGATTTTTTTTTTTTTTAATCTTTATTTATTTAGGGGCTTTTAGTCATACATACCTGACCATGTCAGCCCCATCGTAACACATAACAATATTATTACAAGAATACCTACTTAAAATAAAACTATACTACTTAAAACTACTAAGATTACTACTTGTTACTTAAGAGAATTGTAAATAAACTGGTATATTCTAATAGCGTCCCCACTGCTGGGATTTGATATGAGGCTTTGAAAAGCACCCAGATCTAGCCTGTTAATGTGTAATTCGTCCATCAAAGCGTCTCTTTCTCTACTATTACGGACACATTCCACTAGCAAGTGATGCACATCCTCCACAGTTTCGCACTGTTCACAATTAGGGCTACTAACTTTTTTCATTAGAAAGCCAAACTTGTTAAGTGGCATGTGTCCCGTTCTTAACCTATGTGCTATAACTATTTATTTTCGACTGATTTTCACATCAGTGAACCAGGGAATTCGAGGAGGTTCGCATAACGCATTGTAATCTAAGATAAATGAACAAAAATAATTACAGTCTGAATATGTAAATACTTAAAAGGAAAACAATTTGTAGCTCATACTTCAAATTAAAATTGTAATATGATTGTCAACAGTATTTAGACAAGTTAATAATTAGTATTGCAAAAATATTATGTTGTTGCGGGCGACAATTTGCTTAGACAGCGAAAATCAACGGCTTCCAAGTTTATGACGCACTACGTACGAGCCCTCGTAATCGACAGAGCTAATATATCTGTTTCGCTATTTCTCCGTCGCCACCGCCGTTTTGTGGCCACTGGGCTTTTTGAAGAGCAAGTCGCCATTTTGGAGTGTCTGCTTTCTTCATGCACTCGGATATATGATCTGATTCACCGCAGTCCCCACATGTAGAATTTACTTCCCTGCAAAATTTAGCTGCATGCCCATATTGCTGGCATTAATTGTAACACCTCGTAACTAACGTTAAGTCCCTGACAGGACAAGATATATCCAATTTATAAAAATCTATGATTGCTGTATTCCTTGATATGGTTTGCGTATTGCGTTGCTATGTCGTGATAATCAGAAGTAGTTCGCATTGCGAACTACTTATTATTATCACGCTATGCGAACTTTGCATAGCTTCCACTCGCGGATTTGATAGTAGGTAATATACCTACACTTTTTTAACAATATCTTTATAAAAATAATTACTATTACATGTGACTGTTTCTAACATTATGTGAAGACTTTTTTTTCAGTAAACCTTTCTGGCCCCCTAATCACAACGCTTCGATTCGGTTTCGATTTCGACAAGTCGTATGTCTATATTTTTTGGCATTATGAAAGTGAGCGAGATAGACATACGATATGTTCGATTCGGTTTCAATTCGATTGTCTGTGAATAGCTATGCTGGCCTGCCATGATATGTTTACTACCAATTGGCCATAGTAATTACCCGAAATACCTCGGTACAACTTTAGACCGGTCACTTAGTCGCTTGTTTACCTAAAAAATAACTGAAAAACTATAAAAATAAAGGTGCATGCCAGAAATAACTCGCTGCGCCGCCCCACATCTACCGAATACGTGGCGTCTCCTCAATTTCTGCGAACCACTGGATTGGCGCTCTGCTTCTCCGCTGGCATGTATACTTGCCCAGTATGTGGGCAATGCTCGCAGAACAGATGGCCGATGGGGCTGGAAAGATCTAGAGTGGCGACCGCAAACCGGAAGACGTTGCGTTAGAAGGCCTCCCACTAGGTATTCCAATTGCTAACATCTCTTAGAAGCGGTCGTGGAATAAGAACGCGCGCGTCGTCGATACGGCCTGTCGTCCAAAGACGGACGAACGGTGAGCTAGTCTAGGGTTAAACTTGCGTTATAAATAGTATCGTGGATGTCCATGGCGGATATATCCACAACCCTTAAACTCACTTGCCAACATTGATTCTCATCATGTCTTTTAATTTTATTTCAAGATTGAAGAAACGGAAGAAGAAGAAGAACTAGACCAGCCAAGACCAGACCAGTTGAACAGTTTCATCGTGGTAGAATGTAGAAGAACAATAAATCAACACCATCATCGTGTTTGTGTGCCCAGAACTTGGATAACATGTCCCATGAGAGGACTGAAGGTAGCCATCGGATATCCTGCTGAAGATGAGGATACTGTAGCACAGAGAGTTAAGAATAAAGAACCAGCGGACAAAAACTGGCAGCCTCACATTGGAGAAATACAATTTGAATCAGGTACCTAATGCTTTATTTATTTTCATACAAACGTACACAAACAAACTTACGGTCTCTCAACGCAGGGTTCACAGAAACTACGAAAACGAACGGTAGAGAGTCAGAATGACTAAAAACCACCCACGCTCCTTCTTAACCCTTTGTGTCTGAGGCCGTGGTATCTCTTTCGAACAACCTACAGCATCTGCTACAATCATAGCTACAATCCTTATCTAATCTTTTTGCAAGAATCTGGTTGCATAATTATGCTTGTACCCTGCAGTTGGCGCATTAAATAACGCACTCGCAATGCAGGAAAAATTTCCAGTGAGGGGCAACGTTATAAAAAAACTGTTTAAATGGACTTTTAAGACAATTTACGATGTGTGTCCTCTTCAGAAAGCTGAAAGTCACCCAAAAGGCAATGGAGAGAGCTATACTCGGAGTTTTCTTTCGTGATCGAATCAGAAATGAGGACATCCGCATGAGAACCAAGGTTAGCGACGTAGCCTAAAGAATCGCCAGACTTAAGTGGCAATGGGCAGGGCACATTGCTCGCAGAACGGATGACCGATGGGGCTGAAAAGTTCTGGAGTGGCGACCGCGAAATATAGTACACCCTCATTTACTCCAGTTATGTCAGATTCCGAAGATTGCATTTCTCTATTGAGAGGGTGAGCTTATTGCCAGCCTGCAACCGAGCACTAATCCAGACTCCGTGCCTGCGACTGACAAGTTTCTAATGGAAATACTTTAATTATATTTATTCCCAAATTGTGCATTAAAGCCTTCTAGTGCTCAGTAGCAAAGCTTGCAACCACAAAACCAATTAAACAAAAGTCTTGAAACTTAGTTTTATGTTCTATTTTACAATTTCATTTTCAGATTCTTATGAGGAGGCTGTTGCTTATCTACAAACAGTATGTGCAGGGACTAGTGAAAAAATTAAAGACAACAGCAATAAAAGTAAGTTCCCATAACGGTATTTATTATTAAAACTGTAGGTCTACACCGAAGTATTTAATTTCGAGTTTTATTTTCGTTTTCAGAATCTTATGAGGATGCTGCGGGTCATCTCCAAACACACGGTGGAAAGACTAGTGAACATAATAAAGACAACAGCAATGAAGGTAAGTTCCCTTTTTTGGGGATTGGGAAATCATCAAATAATCGCTCTGGGCAGAGCGAAAGGGAGTACAAAATACAAAAATACAAAATTGTTTTATTGACGAAATTTGTTAATTTGTGTGTTAGGAGACCCCGCTCTTCCATAGCACAATTATTACAGTGTGTGTGTGGGTTATTAAACTTATGTTTAATTTTAATTACTATATAATTTACTTAATTTTAATTTAATTTAAAAAAAGAGTAACAATAAGATTAAAAACAAGAAAAATAGTGTAAAAATGTGTGTGATGAGTGTGCGTGTGTATGTGTATGAGTGTGACTGACTAAAAACCACCCGTGTTCCTTCTTAGCCCTTTCAAACTATGTACAGTAGAATTCCGATTATCCGGATCAATTAAATCCGAATAATCGATTTCTAAGTAAAATCAAACAATAGGTATTATTAACTTTTAATTATAGATAGTGTTTCACATACGCCATTTAGACAATAAGATACAAAAATATGGTAACAACGCGAACAATAAGATCGGATAATCGAGAGTGCAATACGTCTACTGTATTTCGTTTTCAGAATCATACCAGGATGTTGTTGGTCATCTCCAAACAAACGATGGAGGGGCTACTGAACATGGAGACAACAGCAATGAAGGTAAGTTACCATTAATAGTTGTTTATACCCTAAAAACTGGTTGAGTTGAACGGTTCGTGAACGGTTCGTGAACAGGCGCTGTCATATGTGGCTGGTCATCTCTTAGTTTCTACGGCTTATTTGAATTCAGTAATTATTTAAAACTAATGATTTGTGAATAGTTTTAACGTGCACATTTTTCTATTTATCGTTCTCGCATAATGAACCATTTCAACAAGAATGATGTTACCAAGGTTTTGCAACAATATTCTGATTTAAAGAGTGACAATTGAGTGTCTTGCCTGATCTTTTCCAGAGAGATCTATGCTTTGGAATGGGTTAACTCTAACTAAAGTACTTTAACAGTTGTGACTGGGACTGTTGCTTCTTTAAATTGTTGTATTTGTTTCAACAATTTAAAAGTGCCCATTACTGGCCTCATTGAAAAAATGCTTTAATTTTGACATTAAGTAAACTATAAATCAACTTAATTTTTTTTTTAAATAGGTATGTATTTCATTTTCAGATCCTGTTGAGGAAGCTGTTGCTTATGTCCAAACAATCTGTGGAGAGAATAGTGAACAAATTGAAGACAACAGCAACGATGGTAAGTTTCCGAATCAATATTATTTAAACTGTAAATCATCATCATCATCTTTTTGCCTTTATCCCATGTTATTTTGGGCTATTGTTTCGTTTTCAGAACTTAATGAGGAGGATATTAATGGTCTCCTAGCTTTGTATCTAGAAAATAGTAAACATATTGAAAACAAGAGCAATGAAAGTAAATTCCCATATCGATATTATTAAAAATGTAAATGTCCCAATGTATCCTTATAACTTACCGGGGCTGCCTCAATTTTGTGATGTGAAACATTTATTTTTCTTTGCCTATATTGTCCCCCTATGTTGTATTAGGGGGGGCCCTATACCTTCCACTCTTCTGTCAGTGCGGTTTTCTCCGTCAAACTAGTCACAAATGCTACTAAGTTGTCATGTCTGTGTTCTCGAGGCCTCCCACGGCAACGACGCCCGTCTTCTGGCACCCACTGCGTGATGACCCTTTGCCTTCGGTCCTGATGCATCCTACAAACATGGCGCGCCCAATCCCACTTCAACCCAGACAAAATAAAAACATTTTATAATTTTTTACTAAAATAAATCTGTGTAAAATGTATTTTGTTTTCAGAAACTAATGAGGATGCAATTGATGATGTCCAAGAAGTCTGTGGAGATAATAGTGAACAAACTGAAGACAACAGCAATACAAGTAAGTTTTAATATTTTAAAATAAAAAATATTTTTATGAACAAAATTCTTGATAAAATTTTAATTAACATGTTGTCATTGTTTGTCATCGATGATCCGGCTGATATAAATTCACGTTCAACCGAAAACTTTTCATATTGGTGAGATATGTTTTGTGAAGGTATTCGATTGCCACACTGCAACAAACGTCTCATCTCTTAAAGACCAGGGCAGATCATTTTTGAAAACATACAAAATTATAGTAGGATGAATCCCTTGGAAAAGGAAGACAATATAACAAAAACTAAAGGAAAAATAAATTACGGTCGATCTGAGGTTGGGAAGTGGAGGTGGGAGGGGGTTAAAGTATGAAAAACGGTTTATCTTGATTTTCGGCAAAACTACAAGTCCCATGGAAAAAAGTAAAATGGCAAAGTTGTAGGTAATTATAAGATCTACAAGTTTAGATTTACACTTTTTTCACATAACCGTAAAATGTATGTGAAAAATTCAAATAACCAAGTTTCTGGTTTCAATTTTTGTCTTTTACAAAACCTTTTTTTTTTAACGAAATTTAGTGAAAACTTACCCTTTTATATATTATTACCTACAACTTCGTTATTTTTACTTTTTTCCGTAGGACTTGTAGTTTTGCCGGAAATCGGGATAAACCATTTTTCACCCTTCAACCCCCACAGCCCTACTTCCCGACCTCAGATCGACCGTAATTTATTTTTCCATTATTTTCTGTTATATTCTCTACCTTTTCCATTGGGTTTCATACTACTATAATTTTCTTTACTTTTTTACCTTTCTTGAAAGCTTCGGTCTAATATGTCTCTTTAGATTCAAATATATTATATTGCATGTCACTGATTATCCTAGACCATCCCATTAAAAAGATGTCTGCCATTCATTAGGAGAAATGAGTAAAATTAAAGTATCGGTAACCGTCAACACATTGTATAGGTATTTCACTTATTCACCTGATATTTTCTTACAGTAAAAGCAATCACCGAACCAGAGAATCCTCTAAAACTTCGCATTTGTAACTTCAGGCCTAAGCTTTACCAAAAACTAGAGAAGAAGAAAAAATCTGAAAAAAAGTATCACAAAAAACATCAGAAAGTATATTCAAAACACAAAGTTCGTAAATCTAAACGGAAGTATTTGGAACAACATTCATCAGACAGCATAAGTGAAAGAAGTTCTCCAAATTCTGTGGACACTTGGGAATATACAGAATCATTTATGTCTCGTCAATCGAATAGCAAAAGTGCAGAGAATTGGCCAAAGAGTTGGGAATTGGAAAGCGATAACTCAGTTTATCCAGCACCAGAAACTCAATTGATAAAAAACAAACATGAACAATACCATAATGATTACTCTTATCCCTCAAAAACAAAAATCAAAAGTGTCGACGCTGAAAAAGAAAATAATGATGATATCTTGTTTGAAGACCAACCATTCGTGGAAAATATGTACATAAATATAATGAAACACGTTCAGTTTATGCAAACCACGGCGTTGGAAATGAAAAAGTCCCATCTGATAGCAATGGAAAATAAGAAAATTCTAGACAAATTAGCTGCAAAATATGGAATTCCACTACACGTCACAGATTCTGTAGAAAGAGAGAACGAACGAAAAGGCGGTCCGTTTGAAGAAGAAATCTTGCAGGATGATGAGATGGAAACCCAAGATGATAAAGAAGCACAAGTTGCCCAAGAGAGTGACAATACTACAGACGAAAACCTGCTTGTAGAAAGGGCTGATAGATTGCAGGAAAGCGAATCAGACAGTCAGGTATTTACTGGTTGCGAATCTTCTGAAGATCATATACCGTCTTCGCAAGAAGTTGTTAAATATAAAAAACAGGCAGATATCCGGACTTTAAAGCATCCGAGGCCAGGCAAAGGATTAATACAAATAGTACAAAATTCTGGCATTTATATACATGCTAAAAGGTTGGAAATAGCTAAAAGTACTTCTAAAGATGTATTACAGTTTGCTCGCGCACTTTTTAGAGAAGTTTTTACTCCTAATGCATTGCGCACACGTTCAATGACTGGTGTTATTAGACCAGCATTGCCTCCTGAGTTTACAATGATTCTTAAAGATTATGTAATGAAATATGGTCAAGCTGTAGGGTGGGTCAGTGTGAACTCGGAAGAGCTTGAGAATAATTTGAATAGGATGTTAAACTACTGTAGAAGGTACTTTTTGAAAAGACAACTGTGGAAAGGTTATTAATTGAAGAAAGAAATATCTATCTACATCATCATTTGCCTATACTTTTCCCGACCATACAGTAACAGAGTCTCTCTCTCTATAACAAAAAGTACTAGAATATGTGGACCAAAAATATCAAGACACGATTCGTGTAAGTACTTAATAAGTATCTAAATTAAATTGATAAAAATACGAGTTATTCATTGTAATTCAAACCAATCATGTTAAGAAAGAAAAGAAGGAAAAAAAAAGAAAAAAAGGGCACGATATGATGCAGCTGAATACTAAAATTTTACATGGAGAACTGCCATAACCCCAGTAGTGGGTTGAGAGACCTCGAGGCTTCTGATTAGCCATTAACCAAATATATCAAATAATAACAAACGTTTTAAAATTCACGGTCATTGTACCATGATCTACCTCAGTTTAATTGTAAAAACACGGGTTTAACTGATTTTAAATGAGAATATCAAGACTTCTTGTAAACTATATGCAAATTTTTTGTCTTTTTAAATTGTAAGTTATAATAATACTGCAAAAGTTTTCAATGAATCTCTATTTGGTTTTATTTATTTCGTAAAACTAACAATTACACATTATGAATTACAAAAAGATACAGAAATAATACAAAGATACAGCAAGATAATACAAATGTGTAATGAACCACGTTCTCCACTGATACACGTTCATTATGTGAACTTTGTAAATTTGTTGACTACTTAGTTGTAAATAATAAAAAGAAAAATATTAATAGTAAAGTACCAACAAAACATGAAGCTGCCAATAGTGCCACATATAAGTGGAATAATAGTGTCACATTACTTTTTCAATATCTTAAGTAATAAATAGATTAAGTATATTATATACAAGATGTAATTGCAATATCAGAAACTCCTCGTAGGGGGAGAAGGGGGTGATTTTATAGTCCTGGGCCTGCAGTCTCTACAAAGATAGCGATCGCTTTACGACAAAATTCGGTCGCAAAGCTATAACGATGCGGATTTAAGTTGGTAGCTAATACCGGCGGGTAGCGTCCGGCTCACGTCCACCTTAAATCCGCATCGTTATAGCTTTGCGACCGTAATTTTGTCGTAAAGCGATCGCTATCTTTGTAGAGACTGCAGGGCCTGCATTGTCTGCAAATTGCAAGTAATATCACTCCGTAAAACTGAGATTCGGACATCATTCTATGTCAAAGTCCCTTACCATGGGATGCCCTCAGGGTTCGGTTATGGGTCCGTATGCATGGACCGTAGGCTTCGATGACTTCCTCGCGGTTACACTTCCATGCGGCTGTTTATTAACCGGTTACGCGGACGACGGCCTGCTGCTCATTCAGTCAAGTACGAGTACTTGACTGGCTGGCTGGACCCAATAATTGGGTTGACTCTTGCCTAAAATTAATATCCCAGTGGGGTGATCGTAACCGTCTGACCTTTGCACCACATACTCACACACATACTTAAAAGGTAATTTTAAATCATGTCCTAGTATTATATTTAATAACGTTCCCGTGAAAAAGAAGGAGTCCGTGTGCTACCTTGGGTTTGTCCTAGAGAGGAATTTTTCATTCATTGAACACAAAAACCGTCGGTGAAAAAGCTTAAAAGAACTTTTATGCCTTAACGAGAATATCCAATTCGACGTGGGGTTTATAATTTTTAACTCTAAAGACGATCTATGGGGCTACTTAGTGGGTGTATGTGCTACGGGGCACCAGTTTGGGCCGATAGGGCCACCATAGGAGCGGCACGACGTAAATTACTTCAAAGCCAGCGATTGAAAGCGAAAAAACTGTGTGAGGTTCAGAATGCTGTTTAAACGGAATTCGTTACACCCTGTATGTATATTTCTAAATTCGATTATCTTCAGGCGTCTGAAGTTTCGCCTAATAGTTTAATTTTACTTTTATATTTTAATTGTCATTATTAGATTTAAATATTGTTACGGAAGTCATAATAATGTTTTTTTTTATATTTTCGTTAATTGTTTACTTTTTGTGATGTATTTCAATATTATCTATGTCAGGTACTCACGTCAGTTCACATTATACGATTGCTATGGAACAACGCCTTTTATTTTTTGAAACCGATTAAAATCGTTTTAAATTAACATTCGTTTTATTTTTGTTTACCTGTCAATTTCTTATTTTAAGTATTGGAGCACAGATTCAAATATCCTTAGATAAAGCAAGAGCACCGACTTCGCGTGCCCGCCTTAAGTATTTTGTACATAACGAGGTTACATCATTACAACATCTAGTTTACAACTCACGAACTTACCTCGACAGACATTAATAAAACCGTAGTCAATTCTGTTATACTAACTTGTTTGTACTAATAGTGATTAAATAATGTTTATTTAATATCTACACATGTTTTTACAAATTAATGCATGCATTGATATGAAATTTTAACCCTTCACACATACGTCAACCAAGCATTCTGTCAGGTACATCAAACTAAGTACCCCTACTTACTTTTTTTTTTGGGGTCAAAAATCACATTTTACGTTAAAACTCAATGTCTCTTAAAACATTGAGCTAGTGGATGCTTTGAATAGTAAAAGGGTCATGGAGGTAATTTAAGTAAAGTTATAACCTGAAAAACTAGTATTTACTAAAACAGCTGTGCAACGTTTGGAATTTTGACCCCCAATATCTCCGTAACTAGGGGGTTTCCAGGTATGGTCTAGAACAAACAAAAATGATCGCAGTGGTGGGGAGACAAGTGCCCTTTTTTTTGTTTTTGGCGGGTGGAAAATCATCGAATAACCCCTCCCGCTCTTGGGTAGAGCGAAAGGGAGTGTCAGACTTCTACTGACTAAAAACCACCCATGTTCCTTCTTAGCCCTCTATGTCGAGGCCGCGATAACTAGTGTACAACCCGCGGCCCCGACGGGCGTCGGCCCTTTCGGGCCCCTCCCATGTTGCTGACATCTCTTTGAGGCGCGCGTGGAACACGAACGCGCCGTCGACACGGCCTGTTTTCGTCGTAAGACGGACGGACGGCGAGTTAGCCCATCACTCACCGTCCACAGGCCCGCGTCTACGGTGGCCGGAGGTCATCGTACTTTTACACCCTTTATAGTCAAAAAATGCCTCGCTAGGATTTAGTGTCTGATAATAGATACTTGCGTTATCTAGGTAGGTATAAGTAAATCTGTTTTTAGGGTTCCAGACTTCAAGGCGAAAAACTGAGCCCTTATAGGATGTCTATCCGTCTGCTTGTAGGACCCCCACCCCCCCTTATCTCCGAAACTACTGAGCGTAAAATATTGAAAAAACAAAACAGAAATAAGTTTAGCAGGAAAACCTATAAAAAACGTTACGTTAACGTCAGAATTGCACTTAGACAGTTTTTTTTTGTTAGCCTAATCTTTTTTTTACTCCTGGTCAAACAGCTTCCCCTATTCCTTCCACTTTCCTCGTTGTTGCGCCTCTTCCTGCCACTTAATGGGAAAGGCATCCCGCCATCTTCTCGGTCTGCCGCGCCGCCGCAGGACTCTAGTTCTGAGATAAGCGGACATCCACAATCGCATAGATGACTAACATGATAGATCATAATGATTATGATTAGACTTGCACCAACCACCAGAACAGACCGGGTATCGTTCTATTTTTCCTACTACAGACCACCCACACACTTTAAATCAGTTACTAAGTAGAAACATATTCAGAATTTCATAGACTATCCAGACCAGACCATCTAGACCATCTCACCACCATCCAGACCATCTAGATCTTTTGTAGACCATCTGACTTCCTTGGACTTCACAAAGGCTTTTGACATTATAAAACACAGCGAAATATTCTGGTTGTGGACTCGTGGTTCGACCGCAAAGTCCGATCAATCGGAGAATACGTGAACTTTTTTTTCCAGTTGGTTCGAATAATTCGGACCACGTGATTTTGAAATTCCTGATAGTTCGATCAATCGGACTGCGTGAACTTTTTTGGTTTGTTCCCGTTTTACATCGTTTTCCCGAGTTACACACAGTCTTACTTATCAGAACAAAAAGGTCCCAGTGTTACAGACCCTGATTTATCATTTAAAGTTCTTCTTACTGTATAACTACCAGGAGGCCAAAAACATGAAGGAGCCTGTACTGTATATTGTTAATAGGATAACCAAATCTAAATAATCATGTAACATATCTGATTACTGCCGTCTGATTCCTCTATATTTCGATAAATCGGACCAAGTTAACTGGTAATCGTTCACCTGGTTCGACTCCAAAGTCGGACTGCGCGGTCCTAAGATTTAGTAGTTCGACTGGCAAGTTTCTAAAATCGAACCAACTGGAAAAAAACGTTCACGTAGTCCGATTGATCTTACAATGCAGTCGGACCACGTGTCCACAACCCATACGGTTAGCTCAACGAAATTAAGATATAAAGGAAGCTTATAGAAATAAAACAGTTAACAAATATTTACAAAAATAACACGTGTAATGTTAAATACGATTCCGTCGGTTCATCATTTCAACTTGCCAAAAGGACTCAAACAGGGAGACTAACTCTCTCCTACACTATTCACCAGCACCCTCGCTGAGGTATATCCTTGCTGAAATATGGTTAATTAAAGCAAGTAATTTCGATCAGTGATAATGCTGCGAGTATCAAACCTTCGTTTTGCAGATAATAATGTTCTTCGTGCAAAGAGATCGATCGTCAAAATTACCTGAAGACGCTCCTAGTCCTTGAAGACGCTGATTAAGGGCCACCTTCCTATCTCATTTATGCGGAAGCTTATCGACACATTTTGTATCTTGCCTTCCCTTTGGCGCCCAGGCTTGGTCTTTGGACGCTATGCAGGCAAACATCAAAGTCACCGATCGAATACGTTCCAAGAACAGGCATCGCCATTGGCGATGAATCTGTAAGATCTTCTTTTTCGTTTCGCTGACTCGCTATTTTTTTTATTAATTGTTAGCCCAGAACTTCTCCACTTCCAACGCGTCATCGCAGCTGCATATTTTATGGCTAAGAGGTGCAACACGGTTTCCCACTGCAGTGTCACTGAGGTAGCCCCACTTAACGGGATTGGAATTGCATTTTCCCACTTTTAAAATGATACTGAGCGGGGCACAATTTCCAGGATGGTCCAGAACAGATGGGAAAAATAAAACAAATGCAAGTATATACCTATAAACCATTTAATCAGTTTCTAAATAGAAATAAACAAGATTAAACTTTAAAATATCTTACAGACCTAATATTATGACAACAACAAGTAAGTCGGTACCACGTGGTGGATTATAGTATAGCCAACCCTCTCCTAGAGAGGAGGCCTGAGTCCCTGCAGTGGGAACATTATAGGCTGATGATGATGATGAACAAGTAAGTACAATCTAATAGATAGTAAAGTAGTAATTACTTGAGTTTAAGTAAACTTTAAATCAAATAATTGTATTCATAATTGATTGAAATAATTAATTGATTTACCCAACACTGCCATTGAATCACACTAATATTATAAAGGCTAAAGTTTGTGAGTGTGTGAGTGTGTATGTTTGTTACTTTTTCACGCAAAAACTACTGCAAGGATTTGGATGAAATTTGGTACACAGATAGTTTATGACCTGGATTAACAAATAGGATAGTTTTTATGCCGATTTATATTCCTGTGGGTTGTAGCGGGTGAAGCCGCTGGCAACAGCTAGTTTGTAATAAATAAAGCAATTTATCTAACATTTTTTTTTTGCTTTCGAGTTTGCATATTTTGAAAACTATGCACACGCATGCTTGGCGCGGGGCGTTCCAAGTGCATTCTGGTTGGCATGGCGCGCTTGGCCCTCTGTGGTTTCAAGCGACGGCTTGAAACGTTTCCCTTTGCTTCCTTAGAAGGGTAATGTCTTCTATTATTGCACAAAAACCGCCTCAAATTGCTCTCAAGCTCCATTGGTTCAATTCTGTCCCAACCTTTATCTTGGCCATATTTCATTGCATAATTTTGAAGCATTGTTCTAGCCTCATAATGTAATACTGGTCTTTTGTTAAATCCAGTCATAGAACCTGTACCTAATGCTCGATGAGTAAAAACTTCTTTGAAAAGTTCGCGCGCAAACTGTTTAACGTCTCTACTTGTACGTTTAGCTTTTTCTAACCCTGCAGCGCTTACGTAAAAGTGAGAATGTCGTCCTATCTTTATTAATCCTTTGCCAGGGCGAGGATGCTTTAGAGTCCGTATATCGTTACCTTTGCCAATGGGTATGCCTCTAAAAGTAACCACCTTTAGCGAAGATGATATAAGGTCTTCGATAGATTCATCATCAATACATATCTGGTTGCTTGAATCGCTTTCCAGTATTTCGGTATTTTTCCTTTCATCGAGCTGGTTTTCCTCTGATACTTTGTCATTTTCTTCAGTAACTTGTGCTTCATTTTCTGTTATATAATGATCTTGGGTTTCCCTCTCAGTATCTCGCAAGTTTTCTTCTTCTCGCTCGCTATTTTGTTCATGCTCTTTTTTTTCAGGATCTGTAGTAGGTGGTAGTGGAATTCTATATTTCGCAACTATTTTATCTAAAATTTGCTTATGTTCCATTACTTTCAGATGAGACTTTTTCATTTCTATTGCCGTTGTTTTAATATACTGCACGTGTCTAATTATGTTCAGGTACATATCTTCCACCAATTCTTGGTCTTTAGGCAACATAAAGTTACTATTTTCTTTTTCAACGTCTAGACTTTCTGATGATATTTTCTTTGAAGAATAAGAGTTATTATTGTTTTTGAAATGAAATTCTGGTGCAGATTGAACTGAGGTTCTGATTTCCGATACCAGACTTTTTGGTGACATCTCTGACCTTTGGCAATTCGATTGACGAGACATACATGGTTCTGTGCTTACCTGAGTGTCTGCGGAATCGGGAGAACTTCTTTCACTAATATTATTTGTCAGTGTAAGTTGTTTGGAGTGCCTGTGTTTACATTTATTAACTTTCCCTTTTGAATGTATTTTGTGATACTCTTTCTCGGATTGTCTCTTCTTCTCTGATTTTTGATTAAGCGTTATCTTAAGTTTTAGTGGAGTCCTCGGTTCGGTGACTGCTTTAACTGTAAGAAAATAAAAAATGAACCAGTAACATATCTATAGAGTGCGTTTAGTTACCGATACTTTAATTTATAGTCATTTCTATCTACATATACATAACATCACGCCTGTAATCTCCGAAGGGTTAGTCAGAAGTGTACCTAATAGCAAGTACAAGTAAGTGCTAAGTGCTAACTAAGTACGTCCTAATTTTAAGTGTTTCTCTTATATTTTAGCTTTTTAAATTTTTGTTTTCTTGTCAATTTGTTCTGTCCTGTGTTAACCTGTGTTGCCCAATTAATACTTTTTCTTTCTTTCTTTTATCTTCATTTCACCAGCTATGTTTAAGTCCCGTGTAATAGGAGCAAACCTATTGCCATCAACTGGACCCAAATCCGGGATCCGTGGCTGCTACTCGTTTAATACACGTCTATATATATACCTAAACTAAATACACACATCAAAAGTGTCTAGGGATCAACATATATTTTTGCAATAACTTTTCTCCTGATTGATATTAATTAAAATTTTCTTTAAGGATTCATCAAATAAAGTGTTTTCGTTTGTCACAGTAACGATAAACCAAGTCACCTTTGCATTAATAAAGAAATTTGCCATTTTCCTAATAAAGGGATTTTTGACATTTGAACCACTAACATTAAAGTTCGAAAAAAAGACTGAAATAACAGTTTTCTTTAAAATTTTATTGGGTAACTTAAACAATTAATAATCCGTGTTTCTACCGCGAACACTAACAACACAAGAACATCGGTTTGGCATACTCAAAATGAGTTCATCCAAATCACGCTGTGGAATGGCCGCCCATGTTCGTTGCAACAACAAAAAAAGGTCTTCTTGCGACTGGATACCCTCCATATTCGGCAGAGCTCTTCTCTGTAGCATATCCCATGCATGCTCAATCGGGTTCAAGTCTGGCGACTGAGCAGGCCAGGGCAGGACATTGATGTTAGCTGCGGCGAGAGTCTGTCTTACAACTCTTGCGGTGTGCGGTCGTGCATTATCATGCATTAACTGAAATAAGGGACCGATTTGCACTTGTAGAGGAACGATGACGTCTGATACAATCGTCTCAGCATAAATTTGAGCGTTGAGGTTGCCTCTGATCCAAATCAACTCAGTTCTTCCGCCGATCCAAATACCCGCCCATACCATGATGGTTCCACCACTATAAGGATGGACTTCCTGGCAGGATTTTAATCGCTGTTGGCGTCCAGGGGTTCTCCAGTGTCGTATACGTCTTGTATCCGGTCTCATACCAAAACGAGACTCATCAGAAAAGCACACGAAACGCCATTGTTCTTCTGCCCAATTTCTGTGTTCAAGAGCCCATTGATATCGAATCCTACGATTGTGCATTGCTATAGGTGGTACCCGTAGCGGTCTTCGGGAATGAAGGTTCACTTCATGCAAGCGGTTTCTGACTGTTTGGTCGCTAATTAAGTTCCCTGAAGAGTGATGAAGCCTCACGGCTAACATCATGGCGGTTATTGTTGGAGCTCTTCGAGTTAAGATTTGAATGTATCGGTCTTGTCTCCGTGTGGTGCAGCGATACCGTCCTCCATGGCGCTCAGCCACGGTACCAGTGCTTCGGTAACGTGTCCAAAGTCGACTGATAACACTCTGACTTGTATTCAGAGCTAAAGCCACAGTACGTTGCCGGGAACCAGCTTCTATCATTCCCACGGCTCTGAGCATTTCTTCCCTGCTTAAATGACGTCGCCGCTCCATAATAACGTTGGTTTTAATCAGTAGTAGGGAAACAGTAGCACTAATAATGTCTTCAATGCGTTGTATGTTTTTATAGGGAAAATATTGACAGCTGATTTTCATCTTTTACTCGAATTTGATTCACAGTTCCTGATTCAAATTATGAAATGCACCTAAAAGGATCCATATAAATTTATAAAATCATAAATTTATTACAAAGCCACATCTCAATCTCAAGAAATCCGCATAAAAATGTTTGATCCCTAGACACTTTTGATGTGTGTATTATAAATAAATAATAAATAAAAAATTAAAATAAAAAAGCTTTTTAATTCCAATAGCTTCAACAATTAAATTACATAACCATAAAAAAATTTGTTACGTCATACGAAAACAAAATGTAGGTATGCTAACATTTCTTGACCTCTCATTTAAGAATAAGTTCATGAAAATTAAACAATAATTAATAGATCTAAATAAAAATTAACAATTAATAACTATAAATATAAAATGGCGGTTAAAAGTAAAGTAATTGTACAAAATAATTTAAGTTGGATAATCCGCATTGAATTGATTCAAGAACATGCAATATTATAATCCAATTGATTTCAATTAAAAGCAACAATCAAAACAAATTGATTACTGCAAAATAATTTACTTCAATTAGTCCAAATTGAATCGATCGTTCATGCAAAATTATACTTTTATTTGATTTAAATTAATAAAATAATAATAATAATAATTTAAATTGAAACGATTACAACATGCAATATTTTAATTTTAAATATAAATCATGACATTAATATGAAAAATATATTGGATAAAAAAAAGATAAAAATATATAAATATACCATTGTGTGATAGTTGTGGAATATTATTTATATTATTATTATTATTATTATATAATAATTATGGTAACTTATAAAATAAAACTAAATATTACTTTGAGTTATTTGAATTTGGAATTATTTTTTGGTAATTAAGTTGCCGCGACGTAACTAGAAAATTTTCTTTGTGTACAAAATTGTATAGCTTCTCGTGACGCAGAGTAATATATTCACCTATTACAGTTTTACCAAACAATATTAATGTTGTCGGAATAAAAATCTTCCTGGCCTTATTCCATTCTATTTGTGGTTGGCGCAACACGTTTCCTTATTCCATTCTTCCCTGTTAGACGTCACAGTGGCATTTACTCCTATCTCTTTTATATCATTCCTCACACAATCCAACCATCTTGTCTTTGGCCTTCCTCTCCCTCTAAATCCATCAATATTAAAATTTATATGCACCACTGTTTTAGTCAGATGCGTCGAAATAAAATTGATAAGGGCTCCAGGTTCACTGTCCACAGACCACATACGGTCTGTAGAGAGACTTCCATATCAGTCCACAGACCGTATGTGGTATGTTCGCCCGTACAATTTCTAAGCCATCTGATACTGTGGACGTAAGGAGAAAGTCTCATATTTAATGCGGACTTAGCAGGACACATACAAAAAAAACCAAAACTGGACTTATGGACCATTCCCATTCTGGAGCCTGGACAGTGAACCTGTTAAAAATGTCGGCTTATCGGTTCAAAGCATAACTTTGTCAGTATTTAGACCAAAATAGTGATCCCATTTTGTTTTGAGTAGTTTATTATTATCGACATGAGAACTTACTTTGATTGCTGTTGTCTTCAATTCGTTCACTAATGCCTCCCAAGACTTTTATGAAATAAGCAACAGCATCCTCATTAGGTTCTAAAAACGAAATACATAATATAATTTTGTAGTTTAATATTTCTTTAAGTAGATTTACAGTTTCAATAATATTGATATGGGAACTTACTCTGTTTGCTGTTGTTTTTAATTTGTTTACTATTTCCTCCGAACATTGTTTGAAGACAATTAACAGCATCCTCATTACTTTCTGGAAACGAATTACATAGTTTAAGGTTTAAAGTTTTAATAATATCAAAATTAAATCATTTATTTTAAGTAGGGCAGTTTATAGCACTGTAGTTGCCCATTGCAAAGCGTAGATCAGCAGGGCTATTGCGTATCTTTTAGATGTCAGTGCCTATCATATTTTCCATCGATTATCTGTCAAATTGGATATGGTTTATTAAAATATGAAACCATTTGACAGTTAATTGATGGACATTATTATGTTATCCACTGTCATTTATAAGATACACAATAACCCTGCTGCAGGGCTATTGTGTATATTTTAAATGTCAGTCACTTGGCATTTTGTACTAAACCATAACCAATTTGACAGTTAATCCATGGACAATATGATAGCCACTGACATTTAAAAAGATACGCAATAGCCCGCCCTGCTGTAAGGAGAAGAGCGGGCCAGAAATTTCATGGTCTCTCTTTTAAATCTGAATATTGTCACAAAAACTTGACATCATTCATGTTGAGATGGTACATTGTGAGAACGATGTAGTAAAACGTGCACGTCAAAAGTGTCCCCAGTTAAGACGAAAAACGACAAAATAATACAAAAATAACATGTCTTTTTCAAACAAGTCGTGGCAGCTTAGAGATGACCGGACATTACTGACAACGCCTGATCGCGAGTATGACGCAAGAATCAGCACCATTCAACTCAACCATTTTGAAGGAAACTAAAACTATTAAATATAGGAATTTACTTTCATTGCCGTTGTCTTCATTTTGTTCTCTAGTCCCTCCACAGATTCGTTGGAGATAACCAAGCGCCGCTTCATAAGATTCTGAAAACGAAAATGTAAAACAAAACATAAAACACGTGTTTTTTTACGTCGGAGCCCAAAAGGAGGGTGTGTTTGGCGTGTATGTATGACCTTTTCTTTGTTCCCTCATAACTCCTAAACGGATAAAGAGATTTGAATAAAATATACGTCGTTAGATTTGTCTTGATGGCGCGAGTGTCACTGGCTACATTAATTAAAAAACAAAGAAATGTTGGGGGCCATATCGCGGATTAAAAAAAAAAATCCATTACCATCGAGTAGGGTATCAAAATGAAGGGTTTTTAAAAAAGGGGATTACAAAAATATATGACACATATGTTTAAAATAAATTCAAAGTCACAAAACCTATAAAGAAACACAAAAGTTAAATCATCTGCGAAGAATTTTACGCGACCAACGAAAGAACAAATACAAAATAACTAAAAAGTTGGAAATAAAAAAAGTAGTAAAAAACTAATAAAACCCGAAAATTCTTTTTTCTAGGGTTTTTTAGATTTTTAACTACTTTTTTATATTTTAATTTACTCTGCTGGGTACGTCATTAATATCCTAATACGTACGTACGTACTACGTATTGTCATGCAAATGCCTTTGATGTTTTGTAAGTAAATAAAAATCAATGTGTAGGAAATCAAAATAATTCTTGCAAAAGAAGTATGTAAGGATCGTAGCTGATCACG
The DNA here is from genome assembly GCA_932274075.1 of Diarsia rubi. Classification (NCBI taxonomy): domain Eukaryota; kingdom Metazoa; phylum Arthropoda; class Insecta; order Lepidoptera; family Noctuidae; genus Diarsia; species Diarsia rubi. Next base: position 908,429 of record OW026440.1, on the reverse strand, counting down.
TTCTGTTGTTACTGCAAACCCCACGTAGAGAGGCCTTGAGTTTATTCACGTTTTTTTGGGTCAAGTCCGCCACACTATTCCCAAACCACCGTAACTTCTGTAAGCCAGAATCAACAGTGGCGACCACAAGAAAAGCGCCGAGACAATGAAGCTCGACGAAGTCCCAGAGAAATGATTTGACTGTCTTAGATCCCGCAACGAAATTAATCAGAAAAGAATAGCGGAGGAGTAGGAAAAACAGAATGCTTTGAATAGTAAACGGGTCATGGATATTATTCACGTATGTACGAAAAATAGTAAATTCATCATCATTTCAGCCGAAAGACATCCACTGCTGGACATAGGCCTCCCCCAAGTGTTGTCACATTGACCGGTCCCGTGCATCTCGCATTCAGCGGATTCCCGCAACCTTCACCAGGTCATCAGTTCACGGTAGCCACTACAGAACTTTTTGGCCCCATCAGCCATCGATTCTGTGAGCAATGTGACCGCAGAGGCCCACTGCCAGTTATGTTTCGGAATTCTACAGGAACCTAAGTTCCTTGATAAAAAACAAATTACCTGATTCAAATTTTATTTCTCCAATGTAAGTCTGCCAGTTCTTGTTGGCTGGTTCTCTTTTCCTTATTCTCTTCGCAATGCTATCCTCATCTTCAGCAGGATATCCGATGGCTACCTTCTGTCCTCCCATGGGACACGTTATCCAAGTTTTCGGCACACAAACACGATTGCGGTTTTGATTTATTGCTCTTCTAAATTCTACCACTATGAAACCGGTTTTTGTGGGAGGCAGCATCTGGAAATTAAATTAAAGGTCATGATGAGACAGTCGTAACAGGTACAGCTGGTCTAATATGTGGCCCGAAAGTACGATAACTGAAAGGAATATCATATTACCCAGAAATAATTTGGTGGTGGAGGTCAGATAGGCAGTCGATCCATGTAAAATACTGGTATTTATCTGCATACCTACGGTTAGACTGGAAGCCGACTCCAAAATAGTTGGCTGACTTTCCGAGGCACGGAGGAAATAAAGTATGTTGTGTACGGGTGGTCACCCATCCGCGAACCAACCTAAGCTAGCGTAGCTTAACCTGAAAATTGAGCCGAGTGTCTGCTATTATTTAGGCACGAGCGACCAACCATAGAGCGACTGCCTATCTCACATCCTAACTTTCCTTAAGGAACATGGGTCGGAAACCAAACTGCTGCTGAGGCAATCTGTGATAAAAGGAGCAACAACATAATAAGTACTATTAATCGCACAAAACATCGTCAACTTCACAATATAAGATTAAACTGACCTAGACAGTTTAATAACCATTTTATTATCTAAATGCAGCGTTAACCTTGATAACCGTGCCGGCATAATATTCAACATACCGAAACTAGATAGACACTACTTCTCATTAAGTCACGCAAAAATGATTATTTGTTTTAACAAAAAAGGGTATTTAAACGTTAAAATTACAAATTATTTTTACTTATTCTCAAAATTGACGACAAACTGAATCGATTGAAAAAAGTTTTAAATTCCTAGGTGATCGGAAGGTGCCTCAAAAGTCACTGGCAAAAGATGTCGGTTTTTGGTGTCGTTTGTCTTTTATTCTAGCCCCACAGATCTATATAAACACTAAATCACTGCTTAAAAGTACGACAAATAAACAAGAAAAGGTACTCACTGCGTGGCCTGTGTCTGTCTCCATAATATCGTCCATATTGAACTCAGAATTACACAAAATCGCGTTACAATAATCGATAAATTCTTGCGCAGTTTTATTCATTTTGGCAACGCGACGCGACGTCTTCTGACGCCGGTGGTATTCGGAATGATATCATACTTAAATGTGGATTGTGGAAACATAAATAAGCATGTGTGGCATACTTTACTATTCCTTAATGTATTATTTAGCGAATCACTGACCTCCAAAACTGTGGGTTACTCATGCAAAGTCTAGAGCGATAAAATTGTTCTTGTTTTTCCATTGTGTTTTTCTTTGGCCGTTGGGCCCAGGGATTCCCAAAGTGGGTGCCGAGGAACCAAGGGGTTCCGTAGAATAGTCATCAGGGTTCCGCCAATATTATTTATTATTCTTGCTGTTAAATAATACAACGGTTACCAATATTATTTTAAAGTACAGATTGGATGCTACCCCAGATATGCGCATACAATTATCGGACAAAATATACCGAACTATAAAACAATTATTAAAAAAAACAGAGAAACCATTGCATTCTTCACATTAAAAGTTAAAATTATGAATAATGTGTTTCAATTATTATTACATAACTATTTCCTAAAAAAAAATGTTTCTAAATGAATTTCAGTGTTTATTTGTGATCATTTGACATGGGGTTCCCTAAAATAAGGTATTTGGTTTGTGTCCCGTTATCATTAAAGTTTAGTAGCCTACTCGGGAGTTTACGAGTAAGTACGAGTATGTTAACTATACATACCTACTCGTAGAATGCCGAGTAGGTATTCTTTAAGTGGACGTGGATGGTAATGACAAAACAAATAAAGCAGGCAACTTCGGCCCATACCTTATTGTATTATGTTTATTCTAATTAAACAATTATTAGATAACATGTACTTTTATTAAAGGTCACAATTACACAGTTACAATAAAATTACAATCCATCGAGAATGAATGATCACAATTCTCTCTCTCCATCTCTAGTGTTGCCAACGCTTTCTAGTGTTGTCCATCTATAATAAACATAGGTACATACTACATCTTTCCCATAAAATTATAATAAAATTTAACAAACATAATCTTCTAAATGTTTTGGAGGAACTATGTTTCTCCTAGGTCTTAACTGAAAATCCCGTATTTGCTCTTGGGCATTTTCCACTACATCTTGACCATTACTATTGTTTCTTTCCATAGATACATTTTGTTCTTCTGATTGTAAATGTTCATTGTTTAATAAATCCAAGTTACATTTTTGTTGAACATTTACATCTTTATTAAATGAAGGTTTTACATGCAATGTATTTCTTCTAATTATTTGCCCATTAATATCTTTTAAAATCAGAGACCTCGGAGATGAGTGAATATCTACAACATTTGCTGGGACCCAAACATTATCCCTTAAGTAAACTACGTCTTGGCCAGAATAAAAAATGTGTTTGTTACATTTGGCAGTCTTATCATAGTTTCTTTTATTATACATATTTACTTTGTTTTGAGATTCACTAAAATTCGTTACTAATTTTGGTTTCAAAAGTACATCATGAATAGGTAGTTTGGTTCTTGTCAATCTGCTAAATAGTAACTGTGATGGTGTGTATTGTGAACCTAGTACTGGAGTATTTCGATACTCTAGCAATACTTCTTGAAAGTCGACACCACTCTCAGTTGATTTATTTAACATACTTTTAGCAATTCCAACAAATCTCTCAACAAAACCATTGGACCTAGGATATTTTGGGCTTGAAGTAATTAATTTTATATTCCAAAGTGTTGCAAAATTCTGGAACTCAAAAGAGTTGAATGGCATATTATCAGCCCTCAAGATCCTTGGTATACCATGAGTTGAAAAAATATTCTTCAATATATTAATCACAGTAGCTGCTTCAAGATAATAATTCAACTTCTGTTGTTTGTGACTTTGTTTTTTTATGTCAGTAGAAATAAACCTAGTAATACGGACCCTACGAATTACTCATTATTGATGTTCAACTCCACTATCACTTTCATCACTAGTTTTTGACATTCACGCGGGCCAAGCCAAGGCCATTAGCTATTAAATTATAAACGTGTTACCTATAGAGACTATTTAATATATTTTTAAACCTAACATGTTATTTTATACGTTATCATTATAACACGTTGTAACAAAACTCGGCAGCAATCTGAACGCGAAGACGTTATCATTTTATTCGTCATCATATTCATCAGTGCAAGATGTCCACTGCTGGACATACTTAGGTCTCTTCCAGGTGTCGCCACATTGACCGGTCCCGTGCGTCTCGCATCCAGCGAGTCCCCGCAACGTTCACCAGGTCATCGGTCCACCTAGTGAGAGGCCTTCCAACGCAACGTCCAACGTCCACTACCACTTAAGTTTAGCAATTCTTCGTACTAAGTCACCTTGGTTCTCTTTCATTCGTTCATTTCTGATGCGATCCGATCCGATCGACTCCGAGCATAGCCCTCTCCATTAACCGTTGGCTGACTTTGAGCTTTCTGATGAGGCCCACTGGAGCGACCACGTTTCGGTCCCGTATGTAATCACTGGCAACACACACTGGTCATAGACTTTTCGGACGAGAAGACACCGCGCAACTTTGAAAACGCTACCCAGACGAGTCGGATTCGACGATTGACCTCTTTCTTGAAGTCGGACCTACCAAACTGGACCGTTTGTCCCAGTCCCGGGAAATCATAATTGGCCACAACTTCGAGTGTAGCCTCAGATCTTGATAGGAGGGGGTGTTACATGGACATTGAACAGAACCTAACAACACGCCAAACGGGCGCAATGATGCGCAGTGAATTTTGTCTCGTAGTGGAACCAACGCATATAATAATATCGCATAGCGCTTTAAAATAACACTACTACAAGATTACATTAAATTACATAACATTAGGTTTTAGATTACTGATCATCATATAATATCAGTTCAATAATGATAATGATTCCTTCTAGCGGATTTCCACAGTGACTGCATTCGCTGGCTTTAAATAGATTGTCAAGAGGTTTGCTGTGCTGCTCTTTCGTTTTTTTTCTCTTTCTTCTTTCTCTTTCAACTTTGACCGAAAAACTATGAGCACATAGCGGTCATATCAGAACACCATTCATGACATTTTAGTAGAGTATAGCTGTAAGTGGTCTAGCTTTAAGGCCATCGCGGTTTTGATCTAACTGCAACCTTCTCCTTTTTTCAAAGGTGTTTTGACGGTGTTCGCTACCGTGTCCTCCGGCCGATCCTCACAATGGTGACATCCGGGCTTTTCCTCCTGCCTGATTCGGTGCAGGTACCTCCCGAAACAACCGTATCCGGTCAGAACCTGTGTCAGACGGAAGGTGAGGGTGCCGTGGCGCCTCTCAAGCCAGTCCTCAAAGAGGGGACTTACTGTCGCTATCGTTGCGTGCCCTGCAAGGGGTTGCGACAGTCGCTCTCTCCATGTCGCCATGAGATCACACCGGAGGTCTGTCCGCTGCACAGTCATTTGCCACGGCAACGGAGTGATCCCCCGGTGTAGCTCCTTCGCGCGCCATTCATGCAGGCCTCCGAATCCTATGGCGGCAATCCGGCAAGGAGGTCGGAGATCGTACGATACCCTCGGACTAGCCTTACGGCCATGACCTTTAGGGCACGTTCAGGTAGTGGGCGGCCCACTTCCTTATAGAACGCGCCTACACCAGGGCGGCCTGTTAAGGACCATGGACCGCACGATCCCCGCATAGAGCCTCCGGTAGGAGGAGTTTGGTCCCCCCAGATTGGGCAAGAGCCACCTGAAGGCAGCCCCGGCCCGCTCCAGTCTGGGAGCCAAACGTCGGAAATGCTCCACGAAGTTCCACCGGCTGTCGAGGACGAGTCCTAGGTACTTGAAAGTACACTCGACGCCGATGGGAAACCCACCCACCGTTAGCTGGGATCCCGACGGTAGCACATTCCCGCGTCCAAGAAAGCACATTGCTTCCGACTTGTGAAGTGCCACCTCGAGACCATCATGTTTTCGACCGCCGCTTCGTGCGACCTCTCCTGTGCCAGCACCAGCGTATCGTCAGCGTAGCAGACTAGGGAGGTCGGCGCGCAGCACCCAGTCGAAACCAATGTTACACAGGGGCGGACCCACAACCGATCCCTATGGAACACCGCACGACTACGCCAAGTACCTTAGCCTGTCTTAAGACCTATGTATTTCTAATATAGTCCGACCATGTGATTTTATATGGAATTTATCCAAAGTCCGTGTATGTCGGCGATAAAGACACCACGTTTCCGACGAGTAGAGAAGATCTGGGAGATCAATTGCCACGTACACAGAGATCTTGGTAGTCAGTTTCAGATCATGTGATCTGAAAACTTTGGGCTACAATTTCCCAAAAGCTGCTGCTGCAGCATATACCTATTCTTCTTTCTATATTCTTCGATCCCCTTTATAGGTAATTATGCTGCCTAAATACTTGAAGCTTTCTACTTGCTTCAGTTTGCAAGCGCCAGTTACGATATCAGGAACTAATTAACAGCTGTTCGTCTACTCAATACTTTAAATACCTACTGCTTTTCAGGCCTGGAAAGAAGTTGAAAATTAAACAAAAATAAAACGAATGTTAATCAAAAACAATTTTAATCGGTTTCAATATAAAAGTAAACAAATAACGAAAATTAAAAAAAAACATTAATATGACTTCCTTAAAAATATTTAAATCTAATAGTAACAATTAAGTAAAACTATACAATAAAATTAAACAATTAGGCGAAACTTTAGACGCCTGAAGATAATCGAATTTAGAAAAATTCCGGTAATCGAAAAATCCAAATTTTACAGGAGATTTCATTTTTATTTTTAAATTGTTGATTCCTAATTAACTGCAATGCATTCACGTCCACATGTATGAAACACACCTTGTTCACATACATACCTACTAAATAACACAAAAAAAATCGTTGATGTGCCAAACGAACCTACCACAGAGAACATCCACAGAGTTAGTAACATTTAAAAATAATTATGTACTTCATTATTTTGGTTTACAATTCAATATATTCTAACTAGGATATCCTATGTAAAACTAAATCTTAAACAATATGACACATGTTTAAAAGCGTGATATTACTGTGTAACTCAGACCAAATAAAAAGTAAAGACGGAACTCTGCGAACAGCAAAGTGAGGCCGGTCAAACTACGCCTCGCATACACGCACACACGTCTCAGACCAAATAAAAAGTTTAAAACCAAGGCGTAGTTTTTCTTGTACGTGTGTGTGTGTATTGTGTATGTACACGACGAGGCGTAGTTTGACCGGCCTCACTTTGCTGTTCGCAGAGTTCCGTCTTTACTTTTTATTTGGTCTGAGCTGTGTAAGTACACAAATACATAAATTAGACCAAATCCTAAAATCAAGAATAGCAGAATGTTTCCGCAGTAGGGTAGCTGACAAAAATAATCTAATTAGTCCGTCAGATAGATTTCCAAAAAATAGTATTGGACACTTATTTTTCATTTTGCACGTAAACAAACAATGAAGACGATCTAGTGCTTTGAAAACTCGTGTGACGTCATACTCTCAGACATTAGTATGACTTCTTTTAGCGGTCAGTGACGTCACCAACCCCCACTCAAATATTTGACGCGTTTTATCGTCGTCAATTTTTATTGATTTGATAAAACAAAAATACATATTCAATATTTTAACATTATCTAACAGACGGACTAAATAATCACATTTTTTTAAGTCACTTAACATCCCTATTTTAGAAGCCATCCTCGGGCTCCTAACCGTTGTTAGGAGTTGGAGGATAATACTCCTCAACGGCCTAACCGTTGAAAGCAATTTATTAAGAGAATCTTGAAGGTTAAGGGTAAGGGCTTGTTTATGGAGACGCGGGGCGTCACGCGGCGCGTGCATAAGGCTCGTCATATGCTATTTTATTCATTTACTAAGAGGCGGGTCCATCACAACAAACGCTGCATTTTAAACTAACGAACAAAAAATCGCTTCTGTAAAATCATCGTTTGAAATCATTACCGTTTTCATACATCGCCATGTGCTTGACACACAACGCGCCGCACGACGCCGGGCGTCTCCGTAAATGAAGCCTTAGGTGTCATGGTTGAATGTTAAATGCATAGTAAATACTATTTGTATACATATTTTTTTGCATACAACAAAAAATTGTAAATTAAAAAAATCCTTTTTTTTTAGTTATTCTTAACGTATGCTTACTTAATAAGTACAAACTTAAATAAAAATAGATATTTATTGAAAACTTTTGCAGTAGGTATTACGATAAACTATTTGCAACAGACAAAAACTTGTTTCATTGTCTAAAAAAGAGAAAAAATTTAGTCTCAATATTCTCATTTAAAATCAGCTGCACCCGTGTTTTTATAAGTAAACTGAGGTAGATTATAGTACAATGACCGTGAATTTTAAAAGTTTATTAAAAGTTTGATATTTGGTAATATTTTGACTACTAGCAAGAGCCAGAAAGTCTGACATTCCAGTCTCTCAACTCACTACTTGGCTTATGGACGACAGATAGGCAGTCACTCCATGTCAAATTTTAGTATTCAGCTGCACCATACACGTTGTATGAGTTCGACTGGCAGCTAATATAAAAATACAACATGCTTTTTTAACGACTTCCAAAAATTAAGGTCATCTATTCTTGAGATTGAATTTTTTTAAGTATGTTCACCGATATCTCCGTCAAATGTAGCCCGATTTTCGAGATTATTTTTGTATTCGAAAGAGTATACTCCCGAGGTGGTCCCATTGCTACCAAGTCACAGGATCTGATGATGAGATTCCAGGAAAGTCCAAGGCAAACCTCAAATGTAATACGCTTATTACGTTTTCCATATATTTTCTAAAGCTGATCAAGTTAAATAAAACCGACTTCCCGAAGTTTTCTTCCCTTTAGTCCCGAACTCCCAAAACGGGGTTTCGGGCCCCTAAAGTACCTAGTGAGGGCGCTAAAATAAGTTTAAGGGACTAAATAAGTAATTTACCCGAGGTAAGCACTGTGCTTTTCATTACTTGCAAATACGAGGAAAGTAAAAATAAGAACAAACTATCTACTTATTAGTTTAAGAAAAAAATTGTATTGATCGTATTGTCACTTTCCCGCTTACTTTGTATTTCTTCTGGTCGTCCAGCTATACAGCCAGTATTTTATATGTTCATCGTTGAAAAAAATGGCAAAGATTTTGTCAAAGTCTATGTTATTTTAGACTAAGGTTGCCATCTCAAAAATTTTGCAACCAGGACGAGACGCGTGAAAACCCCGGATTTAAAAGCCCACTTAAATATGATATCGTTCTGTTGGTCTGAGGGTAGATTACGCGTTTATCTTTTGTGGTTTGCGGACATGTCATCACTTCATCAGTCAACATTTTTTAGTTGGTTCGTCTGTCAATCGCGGTGTGCGGGTACAGTTCGTGTGTCGCGGGTGAACCAAGACTTTATTTTTTTTAAACCGGACTGCAAATAAAACCCCGCCCGGACGCTCCCCGGACGCCCTCTAAACTAGGACAAATCCGGGGATACCCGGACAGATGGCAACCCTATTTTTGAGATATAAAGTCCTAGTCACACTAATATTATAAAGGCTAAAGTTTGTCAGTGTGTGAGCGTGTACGTTTGTTACTTCTTCACGCAAAAACTACTGAACGGATTTGGATAAAATTTGGTACGCAGATAGTTTATAATCTGGATAGTTTTTTTTTACACAGGGTAGTTTTTGTCCCGATTTTATCTTCCCCTGGGATATTTTTCGCCGCTGGCAACAGCTAGTAATATATAATTTTTAACGGGTGTAAAATAAAAAATAAAATAAATAAATAAATAACGGGTGAAGCCGCTGTGCATGTGTCCAGTCAATCCAGGTTATAAACTATCTGTATACCAAATTTTATCCAAATCCGTTCAGTACTTTTTGCGTGAAGAAGTAACAAACATACACACTCACAAACTTTCGCCTTTATAATATTAGTGTGATCATAAAGGCGAAAGTATTATTCTTTCCATCTACGTTTTTCTTTTAAAAATATACCTTCTACTGTTGTTCAACAACTGTCTTAAATTTTTCTCAAGATCTTCTGAGTTCACACTGACCCACCCGACAGCTTGCCCATATTTCATTACATAATCTTTAAGAATCCTTGTAAACTCAAAAGGCAATGCTGGTCTACTCAAACCAGTCATCGAATGTGTACGCAATGCATCAGGAGTAAAAACTTCCCTGAAAATTGCGCGCCCAAACTGTAATACATCTGTAGAAGAACTTTTAGCTTTTTCCAAACCTTCAGCGCTTATATACATGCCAGATTTTCGTCCTATTGGTATTAATCCTTTGCCTGGCCGCGGATGTTTTAAAGTCTGAATAAAATCTGCCTTTCTTTTATGTCCAACAACTTCTTGCGATGAAGGTACATGATCTTCAGAAGATTCGCAACCAGTTAATGTCTGACTGTCTGATTCGCTTTCCTGCAACATTTCGGCTCTTTCTTCAAGCAGGTTTTCGTCTGTAGTATTGTCACTCTCTTCGGCAACTTGTGCTTCATTATCATCTTGGGTTTCCATCTCATCATCCTGCAAGATTTCTTCTTCAAACGGACCGCCTTTTCGTTCGTTCTCTCTTTCTACAGAATCTGTGACGTGTAGTGGAATTCTATACTTCGCAGCTAATTTGTCCAGAATTTTCTTATTTTCCATTGCTATCAGATGAGACTTTTTCATTTCCAACACTGTTGTTTGCATAAACTGAACGTGTCTTATTATATTTATGTACATATTGTCCACGAATTGTTGATCTTCAAATAACATATCGTCATTATTTTCTTTATCAGCATCGACTTTTCCGATTTTTCTTTTTGAGTGATAGGAGTAGTTATTAATGTTTTGTTTATATTTGTTTTTTATCAATTGAGTTTCTGGAAAAGAATCAACTGAGTTTACACTTTCCGATTCCCGACTTTTTGGCGAACTCTCTGAACCTTTTGATTGACGATGACACGATTCTGTATCCACCCAAGTGTCTACAGAATTTGGAGAACTTCTTTCACTACTATTGTCGGAAAGTTGTTCCATATTCCATACGCGTTTAGATTTACGAACTTTGTTTTTTGAACGTTCTTTATGATGTTTTTTGTGATGTTTTTTCTCAGATTTTTTCTTCTTCTCTAGTGTTTGGTAAAGGTTAGGCCTGAAGTTACGAATGCGAAGTTTTAGCGGATTCTCAGGTTCAGTGATTGCTTTAACTGTAAGAAAATATCAGGTGAATAAATGAAATACCTATATCGACGTGCTGTGCTAATCTTTTTGCAAGGGTAAACGCTAGGGCTATCAGATATCTTCAGAAATATTATTTTCCATATTTTCGCTTAAATGTGGATTGTTGAATTTATATCAGCCAGATCCGTTACACGATACTTCATTCCCATAAAATATTATCGAGAATTTCAATAATATTGAGACTTACTTAATATGGGTACTTACTTGTATTGCTGTTGTCTTCAATTTGTTCATTATTATCTATATAGACTTCTTGGCGATCATCAATAGCATCCCCATTTGGTTCTGAAAACAAAAACAAAAACATTTTACACCGACTTGTTTAAGTGCAAAATAATAAAAAGTTTTTATTTTTGCTGGGTTGAAGTGGGATTGGGCGCGCCATGTCTAAAGGATGCATCAGGACCGAAGGTCCAGAGTCGTCAAGCAGTGGGTGCCAGAAGACGGAGGTCGTCGCCGAGGCAAGCCTCGAAAACACAGACGTGACGGCTTAGAAGCATTTGTGTGAGGAGTTTGAAGAAGATTTGAGACAAAATCGCATAGAAAGAAGTGTTAAAGTTAGGCTATGGGGGTGGATTTTGCCCAGCAGGACAATACAAAAAATGTTTTACATATTGTTCTACATCACAAAATTGAGGTAGCCCCGGTAAGTTAATAAATTATAAGGATACTTGTGATGGGCACTTACAGTTTGAATAATATCGATATGCGAACTTACTTTTATTGCTTCAATATGTTTACTATTCTCTAGACACAAAGCTAGGAGACCATCAATATCATTCTCATTAAGTTCTGAAAACCAAATAATAGCCCAAAATAACATGGGACAAAGGCAAAAAGATGATGATGATTAACAGTTTTAATAATATTGATTTGGAAACTTACCTTCGTTGCTGTTGTTTTCAATTTGTTCACTATTCTCTCCACAGATTGTTTGGAAATAAGCAACAGCTTCCTCAATAGGTTCTGAAAATGAAATACATAGTATAAGTAGGTAAGTTACAGACACTTTTGAATTATCGAAACAAATACAACAATTTAAAGAAGCAACAGACCCAGTCACAACTGTTAAAGTATTGTAGTTGCAGTTACCCATTTCAAAGCATAGATCTCTATGAAAAGAACTAGCAAGACACTCAATGGTCACTCTTTAAATCAGAATATTGTTGCAAAACCTTTGCTATATCATTCATGTTGAGATGGTTCATTATGCGAGAATAATAGATAGATAAATGTGCACGTTAAAACTGTCCACGGTAAAGACAAAAGCAAGAAATGCCTGTTCACGAACAAGACGCACTAATCAGCACCATTCAACTCAACCATTTTAAAGGGAACTGAAACTGATGTAATCGTAACCTACCTTCATTGCTGTTGTCTTCAATGCCTTCATTGCTGTTGTCTGCAATATCTTCACTAGTCCCTCCATCGTTTTTTTGGAGATGACCAACAGCATACTGGTATGATTCTTAAAACGAAATACAGTAGAATCTCGATTATCTGAACTTAGATATTCGTACTCGTTGTTCACGGCTCTAATTACCGCATTTTTATATCTTATTGTCTAAATGACGTATGTAAAATACTATCTACGAGTATAATACAAAGTTAAGAATATTGTTTGATTTCAGTTAGAAATCAATTATACGGATTCTTCATTATACGGAATACCCCTGAATTTCATTAATCCGGATAGGCAGAATTCTACTGTAGGTACATTATTTAAAGATATTTTTCGGTAGAGAGAGAGTGTGTGGAGTTTGAATAAAATTATATCGTAACTTACTTTTATTGCTGTTGTCTTCAATAAGTTCATTTGTCCCTTCACCGTTTGTTTGGAGATAACCAGCAGCGTTCTCAGAAGATTCTGAAAACGAAATGTATTTCGTTTTCAGAATCTTCTGAGTTAGTTAAATGTTTCTTTAAAAAATCTAATTAGTCCGTCAGTCCAAAAAAGATTTCCAAAAAATATTGGATATAATATTTTTTCTTTTTTCACTTGCTTAAACAGAAAATGAAGGTGACCCGTGCCGCGGGCTGCGGGATGTTGTAAGAGATACCGCGGAATCGACATAAAGGGCTAAGAAGGAACATGGGCGGTTTTTAGTTAGTAGAAGTCTGACACTCCCTTTCGCTCTGCCCAAGGGCGGTAGGGTGTTATTCGAAACATATCCACACGCCAAAAAAAAAAAGTGACACAGTACTTCTAAAACTCGTGTGACATCACATTGCAGTTAATTTTTAGCACGTAGTGACGTCACAAGTCCCCACTCATGATCATTCATGCGTTTTATCTTGGTAATTTTTTATCAATTTGATAAAACAAAAAACATATCCAATATGTTTCGGTAATCTAACTGACACGGTCTAAACAGAATCTTATTTTATTAGTCAGGAAATATTCCTATTATAACAAAAAAATAAAAAAAATATAGAATTATAGTTTTAATAATGCCGTTATGGATACTTACCTCGATTGCTGTTGTCTTCAATTAGTTCACTATTTCCTGCACAATTATTTTGTAGATAAGCAACAGCCTCCTCATAAGATTCTGAAAACGAATAAAATTTTAACACGCACATGTAAAATTAGTTTCATGACTTCTGTTTCTTTTATATTATATTTTTTATCTTGGTTTTGTGGTTGCAATCTTTCTACTGGAGTAAGATCCCAGATATTATGATTTAAAAGAGTGTCCATGAAGTATCTTGCCATTCTTCTCATGAGACCAGCGCTTTGGATTCGGCAACTACAGTACACTGACAGTTATTATGCCTTGTGAGTGGGACTGTAGCTTAGTTTATTAGCTTATTAAAATTTAGTATTTGTTCGACTATTCAAAAGAGCCTGTAACTGGCCTACGTGAAATAAATGATTTTGATTTTGAAGATGCCCTCGCGGTCCTATAACCCACAAAGGCGTTAAAATTGAGTTTAGGGGATGATTGGCCCCTGGGGTCGATCTGTCTTCTTGTAAAAGGTTATAACATAGCTGTCTGGTGGTCATATATAAAAATGGAGCATCAGAATTTAAGTGAAGTTAAGTCACTATTTTGGGAGCTTTAAAGCGTCAAATGTGTTCGGACACCTATGACGTAAACAAATTGTTATACGCCGACTACAACATTTTGATATTCTTCTTTTTTTTGTGTATAAATTATTATTAAACCACATGCTCCTTCACACCTTGATATCGAAAAAAAATATTGCGCCCTCCGACAAATGCACGCTAAGCCCAAAAAAAAAATTAATGGTCACATTTCTTATAGCCACCGGTACCGACACAGATAAATAATTAATGTCATTGTTGATCATAACATTATATCAGTTTTTTGTTAATTTTACTTTAACTTCGTTTTTCTTACGGTACCGAAATACTACTCCAAATTAATATACAGTATGTTAGTTTAAACGACGACCATATTGAAACACGCAATAGGGCATGCTTACATGATACTAAAAAAAATATGAACAAAAAAAAAACACTGATAAATAACAGACAGAACCATACTAAACATTTCGGAAAATTCTCGCCACCTTTGCGTTTATCACCGAAAGTATGCACGGATCGATGATTTTTGAAAAAAAAAAAGAAGGTTTTTTACATATTTGGGACGAAAATCGAATACTGAATACCGTCCTTCATTATGTCCCTCGTTTAACCTAACACCTGTATATTAAAGGTGGAAATCAGGACCGCGGTCCCGGTCCCGAAAGCCCCACGATCCAAACATTTGGTGGCTTAATTTATTGCATTTTGAAGATATTTAAAAAACAAATCACCTGTTCCGAATTGTATTTCTCCGATGTAAGTCTGCCAGTTATTATCCACAGGTTCTTTATTCTTAACTCTCTGCGCTATGGTATCTTCATCTTCAGCAGGATATCCGATTGCTATCCTCTGTCCTCCCATGGGACATGTTCTCCAGGTTCCTGGCACACAAACACGGTGGTGGTGTTGATTTACTGCTTTTCGACATTCTACCACGATAAAACTAGACAGCTGGTCTGGTCTGGTCTGGTCTAGTTCTTCTTCTTCCTCCGTTTCTTCTATCTTTAAATGAAATTAAAAGACATGATGAATCAATGTTGGCAAGTGAGTGGAAATATCCGCCACCGACTTCTACGATACTAATCATACCGCAAGTTGAACCCCAGATCAGCTTACCGTCAGTCTATCTTATGACGACAGGCCGTGTCGATGGCGCGTTCGTATTCCACGAGCGCTTCTAAGAGATCTCAGCAAATGGAAGGGTTTTAAGGGCCGACGCCTGCCAGGGCTGCAAGAGTGTTCGAAAGAGATACCACTGCCCCGGAACACAAAAGGCTAATTAGGAACATGTATGGGCTTTAGTCAGTACCAGTCTGACACCTCAAGGATCATAACGATATCAAAAACGTAAAAAAAAAATTCACCTCAGAGACAATGACAGGAAATAGCATATGTACAGATTTTCACAATTAAGCAGAACCAACCAATATTAAGCATTGGTAAGTCTAAATAAGTTAGGACATATTATATTATTAACAGTTTGTTTTTTATTAAATAACATAGTAACCTGTGGAAAATGTTGTGGGTAGTTTATTTGTTAATTTTAATTTTAAGAAGTTCTAAGTTTGTGTATACTTAATACACTAACTACTGTCTTTTTTCCCAAATGAAATAAATAAATATATATATATATATATATTATCTGCTTACTGAGCAAGCATATTCGCCAGCGGAGAAGCAGAGCGCCAATCCAGTGGTTCGCAGAAATTGAGGAGACGCCACGTATTCGGTAGATGTTATGGATAGTTACTTTATGGAATGCGGAATGCAATCCGGATTATCCGTATTCCGAAAAATCCGTATAGGCTTACGTACAAAAATCCGTTCTAAAAATCCGAATTTTGAAAACAGAACGGATAATTTGCATTACCTAGATGTGGGGCGGCGCAGCAAGTTATTTCTGGCATGCACATTTATTTTTATAGTTTGGCAGTTATATTTACAGGTAAGCGACTAAGCGACCGGTCTTAAGTTGTACCGAGGTAGAAAGAACATTGGTGGTTTTTAGTCAGTAGAAGTCTGACACTCCCTACCGCTCCGCCCAGAGCTGGAGTCATTTGAAGATTTCTCACACTCTAAAAAAAAAAGCTAACTAAGGTTCTAAAATGGCCACTTTAACAGATATGGATTGCGTTAAAATTCGGAAAATGGTCACGCAGTTTTTATTGTAAAAATAAAAATCTAAGTAGGTAGTAGTCTTGCAAGGAATAATTTTGCAATCATTAATAAAGATTCCAAATCCGCGAGTGGTATTATTATCGCGACCTGACAACGCGACTTATAAATTATTATGTAATTAAGATTCTGCTAAAGCAGCCATTTTAGGCTAACACTTTGAAAAACAGACTGCTACTGTTGTTTCATGTTTCAATTTCAAAACAAAAATCAAAGTCAACAAACAACGAATATTTATACACACATCAAAAGTGTCTAGGGACCAAGCATTTTTATGCGGATTTCTTGAGATTGAGATGTGGCTTTGTAATAAATTTATGATTTTATAAATTTATATGGATCCTTTTTGGTGCATTTCATAATTTGAATCAGGAACTGTGAATCAAATTCGAGTAAAAGATGAAAATCAGCTGTCAATATTTTCCCTATAAAAACATACAACGCATTGAAGACATTATTAGTGCTACTGTTTCCCTACTACTGATTAAAACCAACGTTATTATGGAGCGGCGACGTCATTTAAGCAGGGAAGAAATGCTCAGAGCCGTGGGAATGATAGAAGCTGGTTCCCTGCAACGTACTGTGGCTTTAGCTCTGAATACAAGTCAGAGTGTTATCAGTCGACTTTGGACACGTTACCGAAGCACTGGTACCGTGGCTGAGCGCCATGGAGGACGGTATCGCTGCACCACACGGAGACAAGACCGATACATTCAAATCTTAACTCGAAGAGCTCCAACAATAACCGCCATGATGTTAGCCGTGAGGCTTCATCACTCTTCAGGGAACTTAATTAGCGACCAAACAGTCAGAAACCGCTTGCATGAAGTGAACCATCATTCCCGAAGACCGCTACGGGTACCACCTATAGCAATGCACAATCGTAGGATTCGATATCAATGGGCTCTTGAACACAGAAATTGGGCAGAAGAACAATGGCGTTTCGTGTGCTTTTCTGATGAGTCTCGTTTTGGTATGAGACCGGATACAAGACGTATACGACACTGGAGAACCCCTGGACGCCAACAGCGATTAAAATCCTGCCAGGAAGTCCATCCTTATAGTGGTAGAACCATCATGGTATGGGCGGGTATTTGGATCGGCGGAAGAACTGAGTTGATTTGGATCAGAGGCAACCTCAACGCTCAAATTTATGCTGAGACGATTGTATCAGACGTCATCGTTCCTCTACAAGTGCAAATCGGTCCCTTATTTCAGTTAATGCATGATAATGCACGACCGCACACTGCAAGAGTTGTAAGACAGACTCTCGCCGCAGCTAACATCAATGTCCTGCCCTGGCCTGCTCAGTCGCCAGACTTGAACCCGATTGAGCATGCATGGGATATGCTACAGAGAAGAGCTCTGCCGAATATGGAGGGTATCCAGTCGCAAGAAGACCTTTTTTTGTTGTTGCAACGAACATGGGCGGCCATTCCACAGCGTGATTTGGATGAACTCATTTTGAGTATGCCAAACCGATGTTCTTGTGTTGTTAGTGTTCGCGGTAGAAACACGGATTATTAATTGTTTAAGTTACCCAATAAAATTTTAAAGAAAACTGTTATTTCAGTCTTTTTTTCGAACTTTAATGTTAGTGGTTCAAATGTCAAAAATCCCTTTATTAGGAAAATGGCAAATTTCTTTATTAATGCAAAGGTGACTTGTTTTATCGTTACTGTGACAAACGAAAACACTTTATTTGATGAATCCTTAAAGAAAATTTTAATTAATATCAATCAGGAGAAAAGTTATTGCAAAAATATATGTTGATCCCTAGACACTTTTGATGTGTGTACATCACTTATTATTTTAGTTTGGTCTAGATCATTCTAGATTCACCCATGCGGCCTCATTCACTCGCTTTTCACCGACAGTGTTTGTCTAGACTACACTGTTTTCCAGCATTTCGTGAGTGTTTTTATGTTTATGCTTGTATAGGCCATCTTTAAGTACCTACCTAAGTATTCTTTTAACTGACTCCAATCTAGAGATATTAGAGATTCGTATTCAATCGTTAGATTATCTTGATTGCATAGTTAGATAGTTAATTAATAATAATTGCTAGCGACCCGCCATGGCTTCACACGGCCTGTATGATATAATGTAAGTAGATCTATTCCAGAAAATTGCCGTTGCGTAGTTTTAATGATAGGTACAACAACAGCACAACAACACACAGCAACAGCGACTTTGTGTTGCACTATGTAAAGATGATAAAACTTTAAACCATTAATAACCGCATTTCGTTACCATCTGTACTAATTACACAAATGCATGATATTGTGCCGACTAGAATTTGTTACACTCGTCTATAACTCTATTAGACGTATCTCATGAATATCTTTGTATCAGACTATCAGTGTATTCAATTCTTACCGAACCAATTAAATGTCAATCTCACAAAACACTATCTGCGCATCACAATATTATCGAACTGACCTGGGTCAACAACCATTTTATGTAAATATAGCGATGGCCTTGAAACCGCGCCGGCGAAATATTCCACCAAACGAAACTAGACTTAGGTACACTAATTTCACTGTTTTAACTACGTAAAAAAACTAGAATGGTACTCACTGTGTCAGCTGCATCTGTCTCCATATTAAAGTCAACATTGAACTGGGAATTACTCAAAATAGCGTAACAATAATCGATGATTTTTTGCGCACCTAAATGCATTTGGCTCGCGACGCGACGCTCCTTAGCGCCGCCGGTTTTCGGAATGATATCATTCTCCAATGTTGCTAGAACATGTGTAGCATACTTCCCTAACTATGGTTTTATTGCGTGAGGCATTGACCTCCAAAACTGCAGCACAGTATAGGTCACTGGTACAAAGTCTACAGAGATAAAATCACACTCTTGTTTTTCATTTTAGGCCTCTAGATCTTTCTGTTCCTAGGTTATGTGTTCCTGTCTTGTTTACGGAACGCTTTGATTTATTTAGTATTCAGAAGATCCGGATGAGCAGAATTAGCACTAGATGGATGAAATGGCGGCAGCTCTCGGAAACAATCTGGGACTCCCGCATTTGCCCTTTAAGAGGATTTATAAAACAATGGTTAGACCGGCTGTATGAATCAGAATGTTAGGCCACAAAAGGGATCATGATTGAAAGGAATTTACATGTGGCTGAGATAAGAATGCTTAGGGAAATATAAATAAAATAAGAAATAAGTACATTAGAAAAAAAGAAAGTCTAAAAGTGGCGCCGCCGCCGGTGACTTAAAAGTTGTGTAATAGAAATCGGTAGTCGTATGGGCATGTGATGCGGAGGATTGAGGAAAATGTAGTGAGGTAGGTTTTGAACAAGTTTTGAGTATAAATGTGGATGGGTTAAGAGTAGAGGAAGACCAAAGAACCGATGGATGGACTGTGTGATGGATGATATGGCTAGGAAGGAGGTGACTACTGACATGACGAGAAACAGAGCAGTATGGGAGAAGAACACATGCTGCACCGACCACAAATAGATGAAAATGGGTGATGAAGATCAGAACGAGCTTGCTTTATTAAATAACGAGCGTGGAGTGTGATCTGCCAAGATTTGTGAAGTCTTTCTTCTTTCTTTATCGTATGGTTAATACCGGCTTATGATTTGGGTTTACATACCGAAGATAAATATTTCTTGAGCGTGCTGGTTTGGTTTCATACGACGCGACGTTTTCCTTCACGTGAGTATTATTTCCTTCACAGCAAATAGTACTCATATGAATCCGTAAAATCAAAGGTTCGCACTTGAGCCCGATGACTTATGCTAGCGAAGGCGGTGGATGCTAGCGAAGGAAGTGGCGGAAGGTGAGAAGGAGAGAACTTCTCGTCCCAGCCGCCCCGCGGCAGACGCTCCGGGCGTCAGGGGCCACGTGACGGCTTCCGGCCACCGAAGGCGCCCGTCTTACATGGTAAATCGTAGAACAACTGCTGATTAAAAATGGTTTGTGTCAATGTCGCTACTGGCATGCTTTTTTATTTTACTCAATAGTTTAAGGACCAAACTAGACTAAAATATAAAAAAATATACATATTAAATTAAATGATTTTTTTACAACACCACAAACTTTATAGTTTTGCCGGACGTCCATGTTAGGCCCGTTCACTTTATCACTTTCAAATTGATTTTATTATTATACGTTACAGGAAAAGGTATACTTAATGTATTATATATTTCTGGAAACCTCGTCTTTTGAAGAATATGAAACAACTAATATGTGTTTAATATTATGTTAAGGTTTACCTTAAAATAATTGCAAAATAAAATATGGTACAAAAAAGTTTTTTTAAAGTTCATCGAGACTTTTGACAGTTGCCCACGTTTATCCCTGCTTTACATTTAATGTTGATTTGTAGCCTAGCTATAAACATAATCAAATAAAATCAGCTGCGGATATTTGCGTTTCGGAGTAATTAATAAAAATGTGAATGTGTCAGAAAACGAAAAACCGCTCGCTATCTATTGCGGTTTGAAATGTTGCTGTTTACATCAATAGTTTGCGGTAAGTTTTGTAATTTATAATTGATAAGGCGTTTATCTTTGGGCCGCGGGTTGTACACTAGTTATCGCGGCCTCGACATAGAGGGCTAAGAAGGAACATGGGTGGTTTTTAGTCAGTAGAAGTCTGACACTCCCTTTCGCTCTGCCCAAGAGCGGGACCCCTGTTATTTGATAATTTTCCACCCGCCAAAAAAAAAAGGCATTTATCTTTTTTGCACTCATCTTGCGTGTGAAAATATTAATCAACAAAATACACACTACGCTCATATTTCAAATAGTATATAAACAGTGGTTTCATTCCATTGCTAATAACAAAATAGTGGTGAATTAACAAAAGTGTAATTGTTAGGAATACTTACAATATAGCTACGTGTTTTGTTGACTCTTCAAAATGTCTACTTTCAAGTGTTCTAAACTTGAAATAATACTTTCGTATATCGAAGGAGGAAAATCATTGGAGGCATTATCAACAGTGCTAATAGAAAATTATCATGTATCTGAAGACAACTTATGTTTCATCCTCAGTGATTTTCAAAAGATATTATTCCCGCTTTTAATAAACGATGGACAGAAGCTTCACGGAACAAGAATAGGCCCCGCAAGGGCGCGGAATGCTGTGAGAGATACCGCGGCCTTGACATATAGGGCTAAGAAGGAACATGGGTGGTTTTAGTCAGTAGAAGCCTGACACTCCCTTTCGCTCTATCCAAGAGCGGAAGGGGTTATTTGATGATTTACCACCCCCCCTTAAAAAAAAAAGGGTAATACGGTCGATAGGAGAAGCAACAGAAGTTAAACTTGCTGACAGTGAAAATAAGACCTTATTTTCAAGTCTCATGAAGACGCAAGGCAGACAAAAATGTTAACGGATGAAGAAGCATTGAGCGTATTTATTGACTTTGATTTAACGAAAGCGCAATAATTCTATTTGAGTAATTTAAGGTGGAAGCTCACATCTGGCCCGCGAAATTCTAATTTTCTTACGTTTTTGGCAATTTGCAGGCCAGTGCTTGGTTGTATGTTTATGAAAATTTGATTTGCGACTGTAAGACGTATGAAGTTACCGAATTATAACCATCAAAATTACTAACTACTAAAGAACGACGACTAAATTACTAAAGAATGACTTTTACATGCAAAAATCAATCTTGACATGAAAATGAACTTGGAGGGTTGTATTAATAATTTTGATGGTTATAATTCGGTAACTTCATACGTCTTACAGTCGCAAATCAAATTTACATAAACATACAACCAAGCACTGGCCTGCAAATTGCCAAAAACGTAAGAAAATTAGAATTTCGCGGGCCAGATGTGAGCTTCCACCTTAACGAACAAACGAAAATGTTTTGTGTTCCCGCCATATTACAAAGGGCAAGAAGTTAAAACTACTTGCTATCCACCGTCTTCAGCCATAGATTACAGACACAAGTGCAAAAATAAATAAGTTTAAAAACCCGGCTACAAACCGCGGTCTTAAAAGTAGAAAACAAGTAAATAATTCCTCTCTGATATTCATATACCTATTGAATTTGTATATTTCTATTTCAATATAAGTAAAATTATCATAGTGGACCGCCGTAGTCACGTTAATTACTTAATTAATTATAGATCCCGAAGTTCATCAAGTATAAATAACATAACATTTAGTAAACAGAACAATTAATTAATTAATTTGTGTTCGATTTTTTTTTAATGTTTTTACATATCTCTTGCTCTGTAAGTACACCCTTACACCCCTGAATGCCGGGGTGTATGACTATCATTACAGCATAGGTTTTGGAATTTGAAAAAAGAACTGTCATACTCATACTGCACGAAGAATATTTTTAAAAAGTTAATTTTTTTTTTCTCGGTATCGATTAATTACTCGAATCGGAATCTAGACAATTTATTTTATAAAGATTTTATTTTAAATATGGAACTATTTGTTTCCACATCGTATGTTAGATGGAATCGATTTAAAAATCAAACTGGCCAGCAAGATTTGACGCGCTTGCGTGCGTGAAAAAAAAAAGGCAGTCTACTAGTAGGCGCGAAAGCATCGCGAAAATAATTAATTTTCTTGTTTGAGTTCTTTTTCAAAAGTTTTAAACATGTCTAGTGACGAAGACATAGATCAGCAAAGTGGCCGAAGGTTATATCGAAGATTCGATGGCAAACAAAAGCAAAATTACTTCTAAAATAACAGAAAATATAAACTTAAAATCACCACGTCAAAGCACATCATCTGAGCCATTTTTTAATGAAGAAAATAGTACCAGTCAACTGCCGCCATTTACGATGCAAGAACCTCAAGTCACTCAAACTCAAGTCTTATCATCACAAACTCATATTCAAACTATAAATATACCTAAAAAGAACGTGACCATATCTCTTACAAATTGTAATAATTTTACTATTAATTTTAATTAAATACACATTTTTTTCTTCTTAATAAATGTTCATTGAAACCTGCTGTCTTGTTGTTTACTTACCTCACAATCGATATGTAAAGCAGAGTATTTATCTCGGGCGTAAGCATCAATTGCATACTCTGGTTAATTAGCGCCTTCGCTTCGCTCAGGCGCCAAAAACCTCGTATGCAATTGATGTCATACAGCCCTTGGTTAATAATCTACTATTATTTTTTAACTAGCTGACCCACGCAACTTCGTCTGCGTCACAATAATATATAGCTTACAACAACCTTCCTTGATAGATCAACTATCCAACATAGTAATATTTTTTCAATTACTTTTCTAATGTGGAAAGAATTTTCAAAGTCGTCAGAGTAATTTTTGAGTTGAATCGTAACAAATAAAAAATCTAATCTTTCCTCTCTATAGTATTAGTTTAGATTATCTTACAATATATTATTAAAGTGAGAATTACTATAGGTACATATCATCATCATCATCAGCCTTATATTGGTCCCACTGTAGGGACTCAGGCCTCCTCTCTAGAAGGATGGGCAATAATCCACCACGCGGACCCAGTGCGGATTCGTAGACGTCACATATCTTCGAATTTTTGGTTCTAAGATCTAAGGTATCCTCACGTTTTCCTTCACCGTTTTAAGAGCAGTGGCACGTGATGAAATAAATTACACAAAGTAATGCGCCTGCCTGGGTTCGAATCCACAACCAACTGTTCGTAAGTCGGGGCCGCCACCACTGGGCCACCACTGCTCACAAAACAATATACTTCTACCTTGTAAATATTAAGGTGCAATAAATATTTTGAATTTGAATTTCCCGGAGGCCATGCACGTATCTTCATTGGGACGCGAGGGCGCGCGGACCGCGTAATTATTTTGTCGCGCGGACATTTTTTACATTGCGATATCTTCTAAGAAATTTGTTTAAACTATATACCTAGGGTAAAAAGCACAAATATTCTATATTAAATTTCCGTTCTAACAAATTTATTTATTTAGACATAGATTTATACCATATGGGATAAATAAACTTTGCAAAAAATAACTCTATTGAACCTAACATTTTAATGGTAAAAATGGTTACAGTGAGTTAAACTTAATAGATAGATATATGCTGTCGCGGACTTTTTTGTAGAACTTTAAAGAGGAACATTTCTTTTATACATCATATTTGCATAACTTAAACCATTTTCGCAGCGCACGCAACGGAAGCTCTCAACAAGGAATATCGTTTCCCGTTTATGCAAAAAAAAAAAAAAATATTCTCCACTCCTTTTGGTTGTAGCGTGATGTTATATAGCCTAAAGCCTTTCTCAATAAATGGACTATCTAACACAAAAAGAATTTTTCAATTTCAACCAGTAGCTCCTGAGATCTTAGCGTTCAAACAAACAAACAAACTCTTCAGCTTTATAATATTAGTATAGATTCGCAGGCGTCGCGTTGTTGCGGCATTTCCTCTGGAGTCAATTGAACGCAGCGCTAACGCGGCGCAGACATCACACAATTGCGACAGCTTCTATCGCTTGTATATGTATATGTGTCCGCAGTAACGCGGCGCATGTGTCGCGCACTTGCGGCGCTAACGCAGCATAATTATGCATTTACCCTTGCACTGACGCCTCGGCTATGCGACGCCTGCGCTGCGCATACGTTCATCGACCGCCTAAACGCTGGACAAACGCTAGTGTAAAGGCGCTCTTAATTGTAACGGTGTAGCGTTGTTGTGTTAAACAAATTAGCTTTTACTAGATATATCTACATCTGTGGCTACTTCGTCTACTCTATTGATTTTATGTGTACGTAACAAAATTTGGAACCTCACTTCTCATCTCAAAGTTGCAATCGTTATTCAACGAGAAATTTGCGTTTTAACTTTGCCAAGTGTCTATGCCCGGGATAAGTTAGGACTAGTCGACACAGAAGCTCACGCTACATTCTTAAGAAAACTACACCATCGACACATGTATTTTTTTCTGACTTCAGCGTATCGTCGGCTAGTTTCGCACGCCGATGTCATTATTGGAAATGCTGAGCCTGCATAGCGCACTCCTTGTGCACCCCGCAGCCCCGCTAAAAAACAAAATATATTCTATTTGCATAGTAACTAAATAGTCATATTAAACGAGTACGTCAAAACTAGCTTAGTTTTCATACGCATCGTGATACCTACTTGCGTTGTCTAAGTATATCTATTTCTGTGGTGTTAACCGTTCTGTCGTCGTCGTCTGGTTTGTGTCCCTTCACCTTGTTCATTTGACATTGTGAGGGCACACTAGGGCTCAAGTCAAGGTCACTGGTGACGCAGCTTCTTAACATCCTACTACCACTACCAAATATTATAAATGCGTCGTTTAAGAAATAGACGGAGTGCATAAAACAGAGAGGTTTACAGAGAATAAACCTTAAAAGCTATTTATTTTGGTAATTTATATTAGTTTATTTAATCGTTTTTGAAAATTGATTTAAAATTATACTTGTTCATGTAAAAACTTTTGCAGTTTTAATTTACTTACTTTATTTATTAAATACAATGAACTCCTTGCTCCTTGCTTTGCCTTTAATATTCCTTGAGAACCGATAACAACAGCAAACAACTAACTATATGAGTATTATAAGTCACATTTCACCCGAGAGAAGCCAAAAGTGTACGGGTTATTCATGCAAAATCTAGAGCGATAAAAACACTCTAGATTGTTTTTTATTCGAGTCGTAAATTAAGCCTATAATATACAGGGTGTTTGGCAGAACGTTGAACATACGAAAATGAATATAAAATTATGAAATAACTCTTAAAGTTTTTTTTTATAAAAGCAAATTACATACCATTAGAAAGCTCACACACTAGGGATGTTTTGCTAGAATTGGAACACCTCAATCATTTTTTTTTTTTTTAATGCAAGTTGAAATTAAGATTTAAGTATTTTTACATATTTCTGTAAGTTTGAGGATTCATAACTTTTTTTCTAGAGCAGCTAACATCTGAATAAAGCAATAATTTTATAAGAATCCCTCAACATAAAAGATTTAAATAAATATTGCCTGTTTTACCTATTTTTAATTAAAATTACACTTTAAATAAAGTTAAGAAAGTGGTGAAACAAAAAGAAAGAAAAAAAATATACGCAGTGGGGCAGGACCAAATAAATTAGGGCTGAGTAAGTAGTAGATGACCCCACCTATCCACCATTTTCGTATGTTCAACGTTCTGCCAAACACCCTGTATGTACTCGTAAAACAATAAGCGAATTCTTCAAGTGGGCGCAAAAGGTCAAATCCGGAACTACGCGGAATAGCTACAAAAACTTTTTGCAAAACAAAACTTTTAAAAAACACTAAAGAATCTAAAATAAATTTTACCTTCAGTTCATTATTTGTTGCGTTGTCTTCCAAAAGTAAAGTTATACAAACATAAGCTCACGCCCTTTTCCCAACTCCTTTATAAATGTTTTTCTAGGGCGTCCCCTCTCGGAGTTGCTACTCTCTTACATCTGCCTTGTAATACCTTTCGTTAATCAACTTTCACTCATCCTCTCAACATGACCAAACCACCTAAGCATACTGTTTTCAATTTTGTCACCACATCTTTTTTTAAAGTTGTCGCTTGAGGTACAGGTGTGCGCAATATTTTGGTTTGGCGCTTTTAATTCAGTAGCAAGATTTAACCATGTTAGCTTAAAAATCGTAATACGGCAAGTTATACAGAAAATTATAATAGTTATACAGAAAAAAAAACTTAACCCTTACACACAGACAGGATCACAGGACAGACAGATAGACAGACACACGAGTGATCCTAATGACTCGTGTGTCTGTCTATCTGTCTGTCCGACCATTTCCCCCTTTATCTTCGAAGCTACTGAGCCTAAAATTTTGGAAAATAATACAGAAATTAGTTCAACACTAAAGATTACAGGAAAACCTTTATCAAGTCCATGTCACTAGATTAAAAAGAAAAATCTTTCAATATCTACGAGTACTATAATGGTTCGGAACCCTTTATTCGCAAGTCCGGCTTGCACTTGGCCAGAGCTTGATAGAGTTCGAAATTATCTACCTAATCTTTCGACAAAAACTTTACAGGCATTTTTATATTAGAATATATGATAATTCCAGCTCAAAGCGTAGACGCTTTGAGCTGGAACACACTTCTTCGCTGAATATGTACATTAAAATATCTTAACTGCATAATTTGACGAATATTTTTTGGTCTTAATCCATATCTACAAATAAGCTATCTTTACTTTTTGCACTTAACTGATTTCTAGTGGAAAGACGGCTAACCTAACCTAACCTAACCTAGAAAAGAAAGACACTTAGACCTATTTTACAACAAAAATGAAAAAAACAAGGGTGCGATTTGCCGCAGACTTTGCACCAGTGACCTAAAGGTTGTTGCTCAGCAATAATTTTTTCGTAGGGTTAAGACATAGTTCGATGTACAGACTGCTTGGTTGACTTTTTCGCGAAGGGTACGTTTACACCCTGTATAAGTACGTAGCTGCAGTTTTTCTTTTTAATAAAACTATAATTAGAGAAGTATGCTACACATGTCATAGCCACATAGAAGAATTATATCATTCCGAAAACCAGCGGCGCCGGAGAGCGTCGCGTCTCGCGAGGTCAAAAGCATTTAAGTGCGCAAAAAAAACATCGATTATTGTTACGCTATTTTGAGCAAATCTCAATTCTATGTGGACTTATTATGGAGACCGACACAGGCGATGCAGTGAGTACCTTTCCCTGTTTATTTTCACTAGCTGATGCCCGCGGCTTCACCCGCGTGGATGTCATCAAGTCATGCAGTTTTGTTATTCCTTGTTAATTAGTGTAAACAATTGTTGATATACCTAATAAATAAATAAATATAATATACTAAAACCTTCCACGAGAACCACTCTATCCGTTGGTGAAAACAGCATGAAAATCGGTGCAGCAGTTTTTGAGTTTATCGCGAATAGACAGACAGACAGACTCGAGAGACATAGTTTCGTAACAAATATAAATATTTCAAAATATAATTATGTAGTGATGATACTTATAAACAGTGAATTATTTTATATATATTAATTTTTATTATTATTATTATTATTAATTAGCACCTACTAGTCTAGTTTCAGAATGTAGAATAATTTGCCTGCGATGTTTCACGGCCATATTTATTTACATACAATAGTTATTAACCTAGGTCGGTTCGATAATATTGTGAATTTTGTGATGCGTAGATGGGCCATTCTCAAAAACGGATCGGGAATTGTGAAAAACAATGTTGTTTTAATGTCTGAAAACTCTGAAAGAAGTCTCAAATGAAAGGTACCGACAATGTCCTAGAATTATATACAACAGTATGAACCGAGCTAGGTTCGCTGAAATTTACATGAAAATAAGTACAATAGAACCGCGTTCTTAAAAGTAGAAAACAAGAAAATAGTTCTAGTCTGGTATTTTTATCTATTAACGCTTTATCCAAATAATTAATAATCGTCTATTAAGTAGATAATTAAGAGCAGTGGTGGCTGAGTCGTAGCTGCCCCGACTTACGAACAGTGAGTCGTGGGTTCGAACCCAGTCTGGCGCATTACTTTTTATTTATTTCATCACCACTGCTTGAGAGCAGTGGTGATGAAATAAATGACTCAAAGTAACGATGAAGGAAAACATTATGAGGAAACCGGCATGTCTTAGAACCAAAAAATTCGAAGACACATGTGACATCTACCAATCCGCACTGGGCCGCCGCCGTTCGCGTGGTTGATCATAGCCCATCCCTCTCCTAGAGAGGAGGCCTGAGTCCCTGCAGTGGGAACATTATAGGCTGATGATGATGATGAAGTTGATAATTTGCATATTTCAATTGAACGTAATAGAAATAAAATTATTATTGAGGACACAATAATTTTACTTGCAATAACAAACTTTCCGCAATAGGGATATATGTTTACTGACTTCAAAAAATGTGATTCTAATTAGTCCGTCTGTTGGATTATCGAAAATGCTGGATACGTATTTTTTGTTTTATCAAATCAAAAAGACCAACCCCGCAATCGAAATTCATTAATTTACGTTATACTTCCCTGTTTGAGTCGTAGAAATACACATGTGCACCAAATTTTAACTAAATCGGTGCATTAGATTCGGAAAAGATTGCACGACAGATCTAAAAAGATCATGATCTAAAAAGGGTTCCGATTATTTCCTTGTGAGGTACGAAAGCCTAAAAAAGAAAAATATATATATTGAATAGTTAGACGTATTGAGCGCTATATAAAATTATACCATATATATTATGTATGAGCAACTGCAGCCTGAAAAACCATAAAAATGTTGCTGTTGGCAGCGAATACCAATCGCCCATAGTGGATACCCGAAATGATTAGGTACAACTGTAGATCGGTCGCTAACCTACAAAAATAACTGCCAAACTATAAAAAATAAGGTGTATGCCAGAAATAACTTGCTGCGCCGCCCTACATCTACCGAATAGTGGTCGTCTCCTTAATTTCTGCGAACACTGGATTGGCGCTCTGCTCCTTAATTTCTGCGAACACTGGATTGGCGCTCTGCTTCTTCTCCTTTTTACCCGACTGCGGCGAAGCCCAAAAGAAGGGTTATTTCAGATTTACAGCGCGACCGTAGTACCGAAATTTAAGTTATTATCATAATTGATGACGTAGCAAACCTTTGCTAATAATTAAAAGTTCAAAAATGTCTTAAACTTTTGTAAATGAAATTACTTCTTTAAAAAAATGTATGGCACAAAAAAAAACATAGGTACTTCGCACAGATGTAAAAAATACCTGAAAAAATATCCTTGTCGTATCAATTTATCATCAGCTGTCTAAAAAGTATAAAACTTATTACAAAGTCATGGTAGGTAGTTAATCTGGAATTTCTCTGAAAAAAAAATTAGCTAAAACTCAAATTTGGGCTACTATGGCGAGAGATACCTGCAAGGAGTACGTAACTGGTAACTCGACATGTCATCGTAGATGTCAGTGGCGGTTGTCAACAACCCTTGCCCCAATGACGTATTATATATAGACACGTCACGTACTAACATCGCGGGGCTTAAAAACGCGAAAATATTAGTTAACTACTTATACGCGTAAAGAAAGGGAAAGAAAATATGACACCGTACAGCGGGATGCCTGTTGCTAGAGAGAGATAAATATACATCTTCAGTTACGTCACAGGATAAGTAATAGTCTAATTACTTGCTCATCATTGGTCGAGCGCGTGAGTGACATAGCTAACGTAACTTCATGCGCCGGCCGCCATTACACGGCGGCGTCGAACAAAATAAAATAAAAATAGGTAGTTTTGTGAACTTACGCATGAAATGACACATTTTTATCTATAACTTTTGGAGTATAATTTGTACATCGTAAGAAAACACACGAGCCCTCATGTTTTTTTTATGTTTTGCGCAGGTTTACACACGATTTAAATTAAGAACAAACGTAGCGTCGCGGTAGAGGTTGGTGCGTAACTAAGCGCGATGTGGCTAATTGGCTTCATTTCATGTTGCCATTTTTGAGGGCGGACAACGTATCTACTTATAGTTTTAGGGTAAAAATCATTTAAAATGACCATTTTTATTGCAAAATTTGTCCACACCCGATATTTTATGATACAGTTATTTTTACTATGTAAGAACTACCTATTAGTACTCTGATGTATATGATCTAGCTATATAACACACACATCTATATCTGTTGAGCATATTAAATTCTTTATATTGCTTTGTTCTCATCAAAGTCGGATAATCTCCATACAAAATAATTTGTCCTCTTCACGGGCTGCGTTACAAAAATCATCTGAATAAATTTATTAGCTACAGTATTAACTTATTGGTGAACTTTTTGCCAACACGTTGTTGATGGCCCTTGATTACGGTTAAAAATATTTTTTATTAATTACTTAAAATATTTAAATTTTGGGCACAAAATAATGTCCAATATTTTGTTCATTTTTGTTATTCATTTTTGTAACGCCCAATTTGGTATTATTTAGAATTTGCAAAATGGAAACACTCAAACTATAACGAGCCAATCACATGCCAGAATCTAGTAGGAGTCGGCTATTTTGTCCTCGAGTGAAAATAGTGAATGACGTGTGTTTTTTTGTCGGGAAAAAACACACGTCGAAAAATTCCAAATTTAAATTATCAGTTTTGTTTTGTTTATAACAACGCAGGTAAGTGAACACTTATATTATTAAATTAATCAATTAGATACTTTATTGTTGACATTTATTGAAATGCTAGGTGGTTGTAACTCATTGAGATTTCTGTTTGGCTTAACGTATTTGTAGTTACTTTCAAAGTACGGCAGTTTTTCATTTTTGTTATGATTTAGTTACGTTACAAAAATGAAATAACAAAAATGAAATAAAGTGGCAATCACATTGCTGATAAAATGTTATTAATAGCGGATGATTTTAATGTTGTTTAAAATAATTGAGTGTATTTTTGTTGTATTTTATGGGTCCGTATGTCTTTCTGTTTGTCATGTTCACTGTAATTTGTTAGCCCTTGTTTATTTTATATTGCACACGAATATTTATATTTCCGTGTTAGAAGCGCCCGTAGTCCTTACTGGACAGGCGGACGGCGAGCTACCCATTACTTATCGCCGCAAGCCTGCGTCAATGGTGGCCGAGG
The DNA here is from genome assembly GCA_932274075.1 of Diarsia rubi. Lineage (NCBI taxonomy): Eukaryota > Metazoa > Arthropoda > Insecta > Lepidoptera > Noctuidae > Diarsia > Diarsia rubi. Next base: position 876,648 of record OW026440.1, on the reverse strand, counting down.
ACCGCTCTATGACTTCCAACTTTTGCTGCGTTTTGAAATCGGTTTTTTATTTTATTTTTCAATCTTTTCTAGTGTTTTCTTGTCTATATATTTAATTGTCTGCTTTCTGTTTTATTATTCTTCCGTCATCAAGTTCGCTTATTTGTCTAGTTGACTTTTATCCGTCGGTTAGCCTTTGATATGCTCGCCGTCTATCATCGCCTTAGCTTGTCTAGTTTCTTGTTTGTTTATTCATTTATGCATATTTTTATGTTTGTTTGTTTGACTCTCTGTCTGTTTGTGCTTACGATATATATTTTTTTAGGATGCCAATGACAGCAGCTGAACGTCAACGGCTATATAGGCAACGCCTTAAATAATCAAATCCAGAGAAGTATGAAGAAATACGATTGAAAAATTTGACCAGAATTAAGAAGAAATATGTGCCAGTTTTAATAAAACAAATGATAAAAACGAAATAAACAGTGTTTTATTGCGAAACACCATTTACTTAACCAATAAAAAAAAGTCAGATAATATTGTTTATTGTAACCGAGCCCTAATATTTCATTTTTGTTATTTTTTGTTACGCGTTTCATTTTTGTTACATTTCCATTTTTGTTTCATTTTTGTCATAATGGTCATTTTAAATGATTTTTACCCTTTAATATATCATTGCCTTGCCCTAATTATGTTCGGCTGCGGTTGAGGATAAAATCTCACGGTGCAGGGCGCGATAAGGTGTTAGTCATTGCCATTGTCTTGGAGAATTTATAATAGGGTTCCTCAAGTAGGGACACAACACCCTTACTTGCCAAACATTAATTCTCATCATGTATTTAATTTTATTTCAGGTTAAAATAGAAGAAGCCAGTTTCATCGTGGTAGAATTTAAAAGAGCAATAAATCAACACTATCACCTTGTTTGTGTGCCGAGAACTTGGATAACATGTCCCATGAGAGGTCTGAAGGTAGCCATCGGATATCCTGCTGAAGATGAGGATACTATAGCACAGAGAGTTAAGAATAAAGAACCAGTGAATAAGAACTGGCAGACTTACATTGGAGAAATAAAATACGAAATAGGTAATTCGTATTTTTAATTTATTAACCGACTTCCCAAAAAGGAGGAGGTTCTCATTATGTAGTATTTTCTATGCTTGTACACCGATTACGTCTAGATTTATCATCCGATTTACGTGATTCTTTTTTAGTTTGATGCGGAATAGTTGCCATTTGGTCCCATAAAAAAATTACATATTTTGGCCCATTACTTTTCATTTTATGAACATATTTTATAATTTATGAACATTACAACTAAAGATGAAAAATAAAAAACCTTTTTGCAAAAAAAAACAACTGACTTCAAAGTCGGTGGCAAAAAAATTAAACCAAACAAACAAATTTAATGTCACCGACTTCAGAAGCTGATTATTCTTCTGAAGTTTAGCTCACGCCCTCTCTACGATCTCTGATCCTTTTTTTGGAAGACCGTGGCAAATCAAATGACTCCTCCCGCTCTGGGCGGAGCGGAAGGGAGTGTCAGACTCCTGTCGAGGCTGCGGGTTGTTTGAAAGAGATACCGCGGTTTCGGACACGAAGGTAACTAAGCAGGAACATTTTACACACACACACACACACATTTTTTAGTCACTAGAAATCTGTCAGTCGAGTAGTTATTTGACGATTTCCTACGCTCCAAATAAAGAAACTGTCAGATATTTTTTTAATTAAGTACCATCGTCTTTTTTTTTTGCATGTCCGAAATTGCTAAGTCATCTATAGCTTTAGTTACGTATAGCGACGACTCAGAGGAGGGTTGTGGGCACACCTCAGACCAAGAAAAAAAGATAGACGGCGCGCCGCGAACACCAACAGTGAAGCCACAAAAACTACGCTACTGCAAGGAAACATACACATTTTTACTTGTAGTAGCGTGGTTTTTGTGGCTTCACTGTTGGTGTTCGCGGCGCGCCGTCTATCTTTTTTTTCTTGGTCTGAGGGGCACACAAACAAATTATTTTTCGACCTATAAATATTAGGTACGCTTGGCACCGAAAGTGTTTAAAAAACAACATGGATCACATTTTACGACGTGTAGGTATGTCGCACGGTGCTTAACTCATCTATAAAAAAATCTGGGGGAATACCCAATTATTTTAAATTGGGTATTCCCCCAGATTTTTTTCAAATCCTCAGTATTTTATTTATCTTTGTAACGTACGGTCGTTATAAATGAGCTAAGTGATTCAATTCAAATTTTCTTACGTTTATTACAATATTAATATAAGTGTTAGGTTGAAGTATGTTAAATAAAATAGAATTCGCGACCGTAACAAATGTCCGTCTCAGTTTATTTTTCTCCTTCAATGACTTTTTCGTCAATTAGGGTCACTCAATGGAATTAAATTACCTTAAGAGGATTGCACTCATGATTTTAATTATTATAGGTAGGTATATCTATAAATACGTACGCATTACGTGCGCGAATCATATTTTAATCAACATAAAACCTAACACCGACCTGAAAATGGCTCAAAAGTAAGAAAATTTGAATTTCGCGGACGTCCTTAGCACAACCAACTTAAATATTGATTCGTACACTCAAGTCACAACACAATAAATACTTTCTTTATGCCTTGGTTTTTTTTTTGAAGAATTGGTGAAACAATTAACTTAGGGAACCGCGGCGCAACACGTTTTTTTCTTCCATTCTGCCCTGTTAGTCGTCACGTTATCATTTATTCCTTTTTCCTTCATATCACTCCTCACACATTCCATCCATCTTTTCTTTGACCTTCCTCTCCCTCTCCATTTATCCATATTTATATTCATCACTTTTTCAGTGACATGCGATTCAACACTCCTCATCACATGCCCGTACCATGACAGTCGATTCCCATTCATCTTTTCTGTGATTGGCGCAACTTTTAAACTTCCTCATCATCAGCCTATATTGTTCCCACTGCAGGGACTCAGGCCTCCTCTCTAGGAGAGGGATGGGCTATAATCCACCACGCGGGCCCAGTGCGGGTTGGTAGATGTCACATATCTTCGAATTTTTGATTCTAAGATATGCCGGTTTCCTCACGATGTTTTCTTTCACCGTTTTGAGAGCAGTGGTGATGAAATAAATTACACAAAGTAATGCGCCCGGGTTCGAACCTACGACCAACTGTTCGTAAGTCGGGGCCGCAACCACTGGGCCACCACTGCTCTACAAACTTCCTCTAATACTTATTATTATTAAAAATCTTTAACCCTGTATTTATTTCAAGTAGACCAGCACGCTGTTGGTCATCTCCTAACCATCTGTGGACGGAATAGTGCACAAATTGAAGATAAAAACTATCAAAGTAAGTATAAAAGTGTAAATTGGCATATATTTAAACAATCGTTTTATAATCTTTCAAGAGCAGCAAGCAAAACATCTAACATCTAACACGTTTGTTGTATGGGAGGCAGGAAGCCCCACTTACATATTTACTTTATGCTCAAACTAAACCAACCTTATCCACCACTATTAACCAATCTTAAACTATGTAGTTTGGTTTTAGAACTCAATGAGAATGCTATTGATGGCCTGTATGGCCTCCCAACAGTCTGTGGAGAGAATAGTGAACCAATTGAACACAACAGCAATGAAAGTAAGTTCCCTTACCATTATTATTTATTTTATTGTCTTTAGGTAGCTTTTTGAGATAATTAACGACAAGTCGATAGTCGCGTACGGACTAAGCGAGCAGCCTCGCGAGGCATGCAACGCGTGCGCTGCTGCCTCGCCCGGCCAAACGTTGTCGGTTTTACCGATGCTCAAAAGCGGCTCGGTATGTTTGCCGCGCGCAGTCCAGACGGTTGCGTTTTGTCGCGCTTGTTCGTTGAACGACGGAATCGTTTCGACCATGGATAAAACACAGTGTTTTATAAATGAATACAACTATGTATACGAATGTAGACTACGCACAATGTTCTGATCGTACTAATGGAGGACTAAGAGAAGATGCGTTGAGATTGGAGAAACATAAATCAGGAAATGAACATTCCAACAACATTTCAAGTTGTCACTCGATGCTGGCTCTGCCTCACCGTGGCTCGGCGTTGCCGCACGGAGCAGCTTTAAGCAAACAATGTATAGACCGAGGCTGCCTCGCGCGGCAAACGCGGCTATTTACAGGCTTCCACAGTTGGCAGTAAACTATTGATACAAACAAAAATGTAAACTAGCAACTAAACAATAATAATACTTAAACAGTAAATCTAATTTATGGAATCGTAAACTATGTATTTCGTTTTCAGAACCTAATGAGGATGCCGTCGCTTATTCCGAAACAATCTGTGCAAGGACTAGCGAACCAATTGAAGACAACAGCAATGAAAGTAAGTTTCCATATCAATATTATTAAAACTGTAAATCATCACCATCATCTTCCTGCGTTTGTTCTATATGTTATTTCGTTTCCAGAACCCAATGAGAATGATGGTCTTTCAACAATCTGTGCAGAAACTAGTAGTAAAAAAATTGGAAACAACAGCAATACGAGTAAGTTTCCATATAATTAAAATAAAGAATCTCTCTATTACTAAAATTATTCTTGATAATATTTTAAGTTGGTGTATTCGAGATTATTAAATTATCGATAACCGTTATTCTAACACATTGTATTGGTATTTTGCTTATTCACTTGATATTTTCTTCCAGTTAAAGTAATCACCGAACCGGAGCATCCACTAAAACTTCGCATTAAAAACTTAGGCCTTAAGTTAAACCAAAAATCAGATAAGAAAAAATCTGAGAAAAAGCATCACAAAAAACATTCAAAAGGAATCAATCATATATCTAAACACTGGTTTATGAAACAACTGTCATTAACATACAATACAAGTGAAAGAAGTTCTCCAAATTCTCCGGACGCTCGGGTAGGCACAGAATCATATATGTCTCCTCAATCGAATTGCAAACGTTCAGAGAGTTCGCCAAAAAGTCAGGAATCTGAACGCAGTAACTCAGTTAATTCTTCAACGGAAACTGGTTTAATAAAAAACGAATATAAACAAAACAACAATATCTACTCTTATTTCTCTAAAAGAAAAATTGAAAGTGTTGCCGCTGAAAAAGAAAATTATGACGATATGTTAATTGAAGATCAACAATTAGTGGAAAATATGTACATGAATATGATGAGTCAATTTCAGTATTTGGAAACAGCGGCGTTAGAAATGAAAAAGTCTCAACTAATAGCGATGGAAAATAAGAAAGCGCTAGATAAATTAGCTGTAAAATATAGAATTCAAGTACACGTCACAGATTCTATAGAAAGAGAGAAGGAAGGAAAAAGCGATCCGGTTGAAGAAGAAATCTTGCAGGATGATGAGATGGAAACCCAAGATGATAACGAAGGACAAGTTGCCGAAAAGAGAAACAATACTTCAGAGGAAAACCTGCTTGAAGAAGAGGCCGAAAGATTCCAGGAAAGCAAATCAGGCGGCCAGGCATTTACTTCGCAAGAAGTTATTAAATACAAAAAATATATAAAAAAGATCGATAAACGTACTCTAAAGCATCCGCGGTCAGGCAATGGATTAATACAAATAGGAGGAAACTCTCGCACCCATATAAGTGCTGAAGGATTGGAGAAAGCTAAACATGCTTCTAACGATGTATTACAGTTCGCGCGCGCACTTTTCAGGGAAGTTTTCACTATGAATGCATTGCGTACACATTCGATGAATGGTTATTGTAGACCAGCATTACCTTTAGAGGTTACAAGGACTCTTCAAGATTATGCAAAAAAATATGGCGAAACAGTAGGGTGGGTCAGTGTAACCTCACAAAAACTTGAAAATAATTTGTGTAGGATGTTGACCAACTGTAGAAGGTACAGAAGCTAATAAAACGGCCAAGTGCATGTCGGACCACGAACAATGTAGGGTTCCGTAGTTGCCCATCAAATTCAAATTCGTCTTCATCGAATTATTTTGTATTAAAAATTAAAACCCAAAAATGACAATTGATTTTCATGGATATGGTGTCATTCATATCATAAAGTTATGGAATATAAGTAAGGCAACAACAATACCTCTTTTTAAGACTGGATATCAGGCTTTCAGGCCATTGATTAGCAATCTCAGACCAAGAAAAAAAATATTTTTTTTTTCTTTGTCTGAGTTAGCAATAATATTACCTAATGTCAAATACCAAACTAATCTTTTAATATAATTTTAGTCCTGTAAATTGTAGTTTGTAATTTTTGTTCTACCAAACGGTTAACATTCAAAGTACCTACTATGATAATCTACCTCATAATTATAAAAAAAAACACGGGTTTTATTTGAAATGTAAATAATATTAAGATTTTCTTTTTTTTGTATTACTAGATATAATTTTATGCAAGTTTTTGTGTGTTCAAATTGTTCATAATTCATAATTCATTTGTTTATTGTTGTTAGTCCTCGCAAACGTTTTCAACGAATCTCTATTTTTTAATTTATTTTATTTCTTTGGAAAAACAAACAGTTATACGTAAAGAATTACAAAAAGATAGGATGCAAAAAAAAAACAACAAATTACCTACCCAAATGAATCAGAATGTTACTAATAAATGTCTTCTACACACAGAACAGAAAATTCTGTTCATAGACTAATATATATTGATTCTGTTCTGTGCTTCTACACGATAAATGAATTATGAACACATGAACCCTTTTCTAATGGTTACATAAATAAATAAGTTCTTACTTACTGTTTTACTTTATTGATGTTAGCTAGGTTATTTTTTTCTAATTTTATTATTTTGTTCTTACGTTATTTTAAATTCTGAGATTTTGTAACACAGGCCCACCGAAATACAGTCAATATGTTAATTTCCATAATTAAATTATTAATTAGGTAGCAATATGTAAGTAACGAACAAAATTGTAACATCCAAGTACCTACCGCTTATTAAAAGTTACACCTCGAAATCTGCGATTTTGTTATTTTGATTTTACAAATGAAGAACTTTAAAAACACAACTTTGATAAACATTTGAAAAAGAAGAACTTGAAATGAAGTGGTGTGGTAACTATTCCTGTATTTCTAACTGCCGCACTCTGAGAGCTTTAACGATTACTTAGGCCATCACTTAGTAATGGTTTTGACAGTTTTGTCATACAAAAATATGTCATACCTTTACTAAGTTACTGCTTAAGTAATCATTAAATATCTCTGAGTACGGCAGTAAGTCATCAATACCATAATTATGGTCTTACAACTTAATAGGCACTTTGAAATAAGTTTAGGATAAAACATTAGAGAAAAGCGTGTTCTCACCTCGATGACTTTGACAAGAGAAAGTTGAATAACATTGTCTTTGTATAGAGGGAAGATGCCTCTATGCTAACAGATATTAAAGCGTAGTACTATCAATTTTCTGATTGAAGAACGTCGTTTGATGCTACAGTTCTTAGTTTCAAGTGAATAGTGAATATTCAGGAGCAAAGGATTCAAGGAAAAATCAAAATCATAATCCAGTTTTACATTTTTATTTGGTTTTCTTCATTTACAAATACACAAAATATCTTCGAGACTAAATAGACTATGACTATTTATGTTTTATTCTATTGCTTCTTCCGTAATTCTCTGCTGAACAAAATTAAACTGGATATAACTATAAGTTGGCGCCCAACATAGCTTCAAACATTTGAACACTGCAAAACAGGATGGCAAAGTGAAATTGAGTTGGTGTTGACTTTCAATACTTTTTGACTAATAAGTCAAGTTCAAGTTAAATTCATACGTAATTTCTTAATGAAAGGACTATTAATACATTAATTACTGCCACACACAAAGAGCTTTAATGATTACTTAGGCCATCACTTAGTAATGGTTTTGACAGTTTTTTCATAGAAAGATATGTCAAACCTTGTGACGGCTTAAGTAATCATTAAATATCTCTGAGTAGGTACGGCAGTTAGTAATAAAAAGGTAGGTATCAAGTTAATACCTCACTACTTTTTTTCCAACAATTGACGTCATTGAAGAGACAGTATTTTTTTAAATATTTTATTTTAGGCCATAATTTCAGAATATTTTTAAAAAATAATAAAATTGGATTTTTATTATCTATTTATTTGTCACTCTAAGTACAGAGGCGAAGTTAGTGCTAGAGAATTTTTTTTGTTCTCCTTGTTTTCAAATCAATAAATAATAATTGTTGAATTTTTGAGTTAACTAGTTTATGACGTCACAGATATATGGGGGACAAATTCAGTACTAAACTTGCTACTTATTTTGTATGTTTTCACGTATTTAAAGCTATCTTTGGCACCACATTAATATAAAGGTTTGTAACACATTTATATTATTACTCAATAGGGGATCGGACTGAGTTTAAAAATGATTCTAATTAGTCTGTCAGTTAGATTATCGAAAAATATTGGATACGAGTTTTTTGTTTTATGAAAATAATAACTGACGAAGATAAAAAGCGTCGAAGATCATGAGACGCCATTTGTAGGTATAAAATGTACTGACATGTGAAGTTTTCGATGAGTTCACGAGTTTTCGAAGCACTGTATCTTCATTTTTTGTATAAGTATGTGAAAAAAAAAAAAATTGTGTTCACTATTTTTTGAAAATCTATCTGACGGACTAATTAGTTTTTTATTCCCTTAACAATATAATATACCAATAACCATTCACAAGTGTCCAATTTTATATTTTTAACTAGATTCATGTTTCAACGAGTTTGCACCTATAAAAGGCTATCATAAAAACGCGTTGCTCCTTTTTTTCAGAATTTTCTCAGATGATATTTTGAGGCGTGTTCTTGAGACTTTGTCATGCTCTAAGCAGGAAAAATATATAATTTGGCAATTCATAATCAGCCTTTTATTTCAAATAGAAGCCAAAATTGAAAAGCGAAAATGCTTTCAGTTAATTAATCCTAGAAATAACATAAATATTTGAAATGTAAACAAACACACCAGCTTGATGACGTCATTCGGTCGATCACTTGTTTTCTTGGCATACCGCAAGACGCGGAAGAATGCTTGCGCTTCCTTTGCCCCAATGTTTCCTGACTTAAAAAATATGATTCTATTTAGTCCGGCTGTTAGATTATAGAAAAATATTGGACACGTGTTTTTTGTTTTTATCAAATTAATAAAAATGTTCAAAAAATAAAACGTGTCAAGGATCATGAGTGGGGGCTTGTGACGTCACTTTGTGGTGAAAAAATTAGCACACTGTGACGTCACACGACTTTTCGAAGCACTGTATCGTTATCACTTTTTGTTTACGTGAAAAAAAAATGTGTCCAATAGTTTTGGAAATCTATCTGACGCGACAAATTAGATTTTTGTCAACTACTCTATTTACCAATAATTCGTTGTCAATCAAGTAATCGAGATAGTGATACAGGCGCTGAAGTAATATGTACATGTGTTGCAAACCTTTACAGAAAATTTAATAGATTGTCGCTAGTTTTATAACATTTAAATTACAAATAATAGTAGCTCACTTCTGCCGATTCCTTTAGCTATTAGAAGACTGGGGTTGTATTATGAGGTGGAGCAATCAATTCAACAGCGGTTACGCGACGTTTACGCAGCGGCTACGCGACGTTAACGCAGCACATCTGCAACGTAAGGTTACACCGATGTCTACGTAACGTCTATGCATATACACAGAGTTAACGCAGTCCATCTGCAACGTCCACGCAACGTTAAGTCAAAGTGTACGCAACGATTACGCAGCGTCTACGCAACGTCAAAGCACTCACTTCACAATAGACCCCTAACAGACAGCATTACGTCTAGCTACAATCAAACTCAGACTAAATCATAGCATGTTTTACTTATTTTTATTTCAAATCTTTACAAGTGTGCCTGCAAAATTTTCAATTTGCACTTTAGTTAGACGAGTTTGTTGTTATTAGCAGCCTGCCGCTAAGCGGGCGCGGGGTGCGGAGTGCCCAGTAGCGGCGCGGGCGCAGGTGTGGGCGGCGTGGGCGCTGGAGTACCCTCGGGCGCCGCCCTGCCCTGGCGCTCCATCTTCAGCTTTTCGCCATTCATTATAGCTTTTATGTCGTCTGCGTCGAGGGTTTCATATCTGTGGGGGGAAATGGGATGAAATGTTGACTTGTTTTAAACGGAGTCTTCTTGTTTGCTTTTGGGAATCCTAAAGGGAAGTACGGCATTGGCATTGATCCCATTGGGGCTGCGGTTTGTTCGAAAGAGATACCGCGGCCTCGACACAAAGGGTTTTAGTCAGTAGATGATTAACCACGGTACAAAAAAAATATCAATAACAAAGATTTCATCGATATTGTAGATACGACGCGTCGACAAGTTGTTTATTGTCATTTTAACCCGGAATTGCCCACTGCTCTGGGCATAGAGGCCACCGAAACGACGATTTGTTTCTTTAAACCGGAAACCGGATTTGGATCAAAACGTCTTAATATATTTTTTATCTGGGTTTCCTATTATGATACTATGATGTATGAGGCAGCAACAGCTATTCATGGCTCATCAAATAAAAAGGGTGTAAAAGTACCCTTAACGCAAACGAAGGGCACTTGTTCTCTACACCACTACAATCACTTTTTTGTTCTAGACCATACCTGGGAACTACTAGTTAGGGGGTTGGGGGTCAAAGTTCCAAATTTTGCACAGCTGTTTTTATAAAATACTAGTTTTTCAGGTTACGACTTTACTTAAATTATCTCCATGAACCGTTTACTGTTCAAAGCATCCACTAGCACAATGTTTTATGAGTGCTACATTGAGTTTTACCGTAAAATGTGATTTTTGACGTTTAAAAGTCGTTTCCCAGCAAAAAATTTTGCGTAGGGGTACTTAGTTTGATGTACAAAATGCTTGGTTGACGTATGACGTGTGAAGGGTTAATTTACACCCTGTATTATTACCACCAGAAACCGACACATTTTATATAATGCTGACATTTTTTTTTAACTTGGTTTATTATAACACGCTCCATATAATTGGTGTCATTTAAATTACTACACCAATAGTTTAGTTATAACATAAGCGATATCTCGAGAATCGTAACTCGTAGGACAAAAGATTAAAAATATTTTTGCATAATTTTACGATCTACAATTTTATTCGTGAAATTTTTTACTCATCGCTAAAAATAACAAAAAACAGATTTATTTTTGACCTTGGACCTTGAATAACGTTTGAAATTTTATTTATAATGGAGTATTCAAGGCCAATTTCCAGCGTTATTATTAAACTAGCTTTTCCCCGCGGCCCCGCCTGCGTCGATGTCGGAAACCTCAAAAATTACTATACAAACCATACAAACTTTCATGCCCTGTTTTACCCTCATCAGGGTTGAATTTTTTCTATCCTTTCGTAATGGATGCCTACGTCACAAGAGAAATACTTTTGCGAAATTTTAAGTTTCAAGCCCAATGGGTTTGGCCTGTGCGTTGATCAGTCAGTCAGCTTTGCCATTCATATAGATAGACAGATAGATGCCTGTTTTGAGTCGGCTTAATAGATAGGCACAGGTAATAAAAAATTTAAAGATAGACTTACTTAAGTAAAGCCTCGGCCAAAGCCTTGTGTTCCTTGGCGTGAGTCTTCAGAATTAGTTTAGCGCGGTCATAGCTGTCTGAAAGGATCTTCTTTATTTCACCGTCCACCTGTAAAAATATCAAATTAACCACAACTGCCATATGAATGTAGATGGCTATGAGTAGAGGAAGACCAAAGAATCAATGGATGGACTGTGTGAAGGATGATATGGCTAGAAAGGAGGTGACTGCTTAGATGACCAGTAAAAGAGAAGTATGGAAGAAGAAGACATGCTGCACCGACCCTAAATAAATTGGGATAAGGCAGAAGAATGATGACCCAGCCAAGTCACATCGCATCTAGTAGTGAACGAGGCGTCAAACCCAGATGTCGCCGGTAATGCTAATTTATTCGCAATTGGTAAAAGACCTATGATGCCAAAGGATCATTTTGTGACCTCTCCAAGGCATTCGATTGCTTAAATCACGAAATATTGTATGAGAAACTTAAGCATGACGGGCTAATAGTAACTAGATTGAAGTTAGTTTTGTCAAATCTTATTTGATAATAGGCAGCAGAAACTTCAAATAAATTGTCTACTAGCTAGCCTAAAGTGGGGTTCCTCAAGGCTCAATCTTGGGCACATTCCTCTTTCTAGTATTTTTGAATAATCTACCCTCATTGTAGAAAACCAAATTAACAATCGTCAGCTACATCGTGTGGTTACACACGATGTAGCTGACGATTGTTAATGAATGACCCTTCCCTAACTTTTAGTATATTTTTTAAATAGACTGGCACAAAATATCGACCATGTAAATAATGCCCTTATATTAAACGGATAAGTTTGATTGTGTAAGGGCCAACGCGCCTAAAGTACATGTTCCACTGACCAGTTCGTTGGTGTAAGGTCCAAGTTGTTCCTGCTGCTGCATGGTGCTGCGAGGAGGGTCCATGGTGCGGAGCCCTACTTTCTCGCTCATGCCCCATTCGCGGACCATATGACAGGCTATTGAAGTGGCTTGTTTCAAGTCTGATGAGGCGCCTGGAACAAGTACATGGAATTTGAGACTTTATGAAGATTTAAAGGCGAAGTGAAATGCCGATGGGGTCGAAAAGTTGTGGAGTGGCGACCGCGAACTGGAAATCGTTGCGTTGCGCGGCCACCCGCTAGGTGGAGCGATGACCTGGTGAAGGTTGCGGGGACCCGCTGGGTGCGAGACGCACGGGACCGGTCAATGTGGTTACTCCTGGGGAGGCCTATGTCCAGCAGTGGACGTCTTGGTATTAAATGATGCTGATGATGCTGTAAAGGCGGCCGGAATCGCAAAAGAACATGTTTTGCGATTCAGGCTACCAGAGATATGGGGCTGCGGGTTGTTCGAAAGGGATACCGCCTCGACACAAAGAGCTAAGAAAGAACATGGGTGGTGTTTAGTCAGTAGAAGTCCGACACTCCCTTCCGCTTTGCCCATAGCAGGAGAAGTTATTTGATGACTTGCAACCCTAAAAATTGTTGTGCCCGACAGGGTCCATGTGAACTATTTTATTATTATTAAGATCTTGTAAAACACATTTGATATGCAATAAATGATTGACTTGACTTGACTTGACTTAAAAAAAAAGGCTGCAGAGATATTTCTCTTCCATCAAAGTGGACCCGGGAAAGTGGTGCGTAATGTTTTACGCGCGTCTCTCATAGACGTCACAGAGGAAATTTACACCTAACAACCTCTCCTACCTTCGTTTCTTGAACAGCAATAAATTATCAATCGTTCTGTGTTGCGTTGCGTAATGTTTCTACGACCTTTACAATTAAAGGTCCATGTACCCATGTACATTAGCAATCTTCCTTCACTAACCTGAGGTGATCTTCTCAGGTCCGAACACGAGTTCCTCCGCGGCGCGACCACCCATCATTGTGTCCATCATGGCAAGCAGTTGCTGTTTTGTTACGTGATATCTGTGACACAATATCATTCATATTAGTTAAACGGTGGCGACCCCGACTTTCGGGCAGTAAGCCGTGGGTTTGAACCCAGGCAGTCGCATTACTTTGTGTAATTCATATCATCACCACTACTCTCAAAAACGGTGAAGGAAAACATCGTGAGGAATCCTATAACCAAACATTCGAAGACAATATGTGACATCTACCAATTCGCACTAGGCCCACGTGGTGGTTTTTGGCCCTATCTCATAGAGGCCTGTGTCCCAGAAGTGGGAGCATTATAGGCTGAGGATGAACTTCAGAGTTGTGGTCATAGCTCACAGAATAAGCAGAAGAAGGTTGACCATATTAGCCGTAGAACCGATGACCGTTGGGGTAGACGTGTCCTTGAGAGGAGACCGCGACTCGGCAAACGTAAAGTGGGACGCATTCAAACTCGGTGGAGTGACGATCTTCCCAGAGTAGCAAATGGATGAGAGTTGCCGAAAATGGAGCTGAGTGGCGTGCAATAGAGATGATACCGATTAACAAAATATGATTTTAATTAGTCCGTCTGTTAGATTATCGAAAAATATTGGATACGTATTTTTTGTTTAACAAGTCAATAAAAATTGACAAAGATAAAACGCGTCAAAGATTTGAGTGGGGGGGCTTGTAACGTCACGAAACGGTAAAAAATGTCATACTAATGTCTTACAATATGACGTCACACGAGTTTTCAAATCACTGTATCGCCTTCATTTTTTGTTAACGTGAAAAAAGAAAAAATACGTGTCCAATATATTTTGGAAATCTATCTGACAGACTAATTAGATTTTTTTGTTAACTTCCCTATTGAAGAGGCCCACATAACTGGCGAAAAGTGGGTACTAGGTTTTGACAGTTTTGTCATATAAAATTATGTCAAATCTTTACTAAATGAAGGCTTAAGTAATCCTTAAATATCTCTGAGTACCGTAGGGAGAATGCCTTTCCAGAGATGTGCTATGCTACGTTGCTATGGATGTGTTTGATTTCCACCAATCATATTCATTGGTGCACATAGCTTAGCACTGGTGGAAACAGATTCAACTAAGATATGTTTTTTATATGGAAGGATGTGTGCTACGGATGAGTGATATGGATGCGTGATATGGATGCATGCTATGGATGCGTGCTATGGATGCCTGCTATGGATGAGTGCTATGCATGCGTGCTACGAATGCGTGCTACGGATGCTTGCTATGGATGCTTGCTATGCATGCGTGCTACGAATGCGTGCTACACACATCGAGCGAGCACATCTTACTCGCACCGCTAGTGATTACTTAAGCCATCACTTAGTAAAGGTTTGACTTAACTTTGTATGAGAAAACTATCAAAACCATTACTAAGTGATGGCCTAAGTAATCATTAAAGCTCTCTGAGTGCGGCAGTTAGTATCACTGGAAACGGTCACACAGTTTCACAGCTTCGTATTACATCCTCGCAGCATATCTACATAGCACATTTCTGGTGGAAAAGCAGCCTAACGCATTGAGAATAATGTTGTTTGTGATGTTTTACCTTTCCTTAGCGGGGATGTAGGCGGTGTGTCCGAGCGACGGGCCGCGCGGGATTATGGTCACCTTGTGTAGTGGGTGGGAGTCCTGTGAACAACAGTACACAGTTATCCGAGTCGAAAGTTTCATATTAAAATATATTCTCGAAAGAATTATCCGCTCTCCGTGAAACGTTAAAACTCTGTGATGCGATATCTCAATATTTTTGTATTGAGTATACATACTAAAAGAAAAAACACGTATTCATAAATTTTCGCCAAACATTAATATATCAGAATTTGGACGGTGACTAAAACAACATCTTGTATAGTATTTATATCATCACTAGTTGTTGCCAGCGGCTTCACCCGCTACAACTAGAAAATTATCCCACAGGAAGATAAAATTGGGATAAAAACTGTCCTATGTGTTAATCCAAAATTATCCCACGGGAAGATAAAATCGGGATAAAAACTATCCTATGTGTTGATCCAGGTTATAAACTATCTGTGTACCAAATTTTATTTTATCCAAAGCCGTTCAGTAGTTTTTACGTGAAGAAGTAACAAACATACACACACACTCACAAACTTTCGCCTTTGTAATATTACTGCTGTACTCAGAGATATTTAATGATTACTTAAGCCGTCACTTAGTAAAAGTTTGACATACTTTTGTGTGACAAAACTGTCAAAACCTTTACTAAGTGATGGCCTAAGTATTCATTAAAGGTCTCTGAGTGCGGCAGTTAGTGTGATAGTAAGAACTAGATAGTAAAAAATGGCACGCAAAGTATTTATTTATTATATTTGAGTTATCTATGAGCCTAGAGGTGACAGGTGTGAGGGTTGGTGGTGGGGTTACCTTAGTGAAGTAGGCGACGATGGCATGCCCCCCCTCGTGGTAGGCGGTGATGGTGTTGGCTTCCTCGTCCGGCAACCGCGAGCGCCGCTCCGGGCCCATCAGCACCTTGTCGCGCGCGTGCTCCAGGTACTTCATCGACACGGTCTTAGCGCCGTCTATTGCTGCCCTGGGGGATGCGGATTGCCTATTTCATTACTGTTCCAAATTCAACAAAATGTTGTTATTTTAAAAAATTCACAGAAGTAACACGATGTGTGAAAAAAGGTATAAAATTCCTATCAGTTTGCGGGCAGTTGTCCTTTACACCCTTTATATATATAACATTGTATATTTGTATTGGTGGCGCCATCTCGTAATTATGTTTATAAATTCTACTGCGCATGAACTAACTCTGCATATGACGTAGATTGTAAGCACATTCCCCCTTTCTTTCCCTCCTTTAGGCAACCGCCGGCGGAAGATTCGGCCGCAGTGCTGCACACTCCACCTCAAGACAGCACAACGTTAGATTCCCGACCGCGCTGTGTACACGCAGCCTGCACGTCACACCGCTTTCCGCCGGAATCGCGATATAAAAATGGCCCCGGGCTCCATTAGCGAAGCTAGACCTGGTGCACCAGAAGACGCGCGAAGATATAAGTCTTACGACCGACGGCCGTGCCATCGAGCCAGATTTCCCCATCCTTAATGTCGCTTGTTCATTCATCAGATAGATTCCCCGCGACGATTACCAAAATCCTAAAAGCTACAGTCCACAATTAAAGTCAACCCTATTCCCCTATTATCTCAATCGTCTCCATAAATTGGTAAATCTACCCATCATGTATATAGGTAATCCCTTATCGTGGTGTAGACATGACCAGCAGGGCTATTGCGTATCTTTTAAATGACAGTGGCTAACCTATAGTGCCTATCAATCACTGTCAAATGGTTCCATTTTGTACTAAACCATAACCAATTTGACAGTTAATCCATAGACAATATGATAGCCACTGTGATTTAAACGATACGCAATAGCCCTGCAGGAATGAGGAAAATGTCGTAAAAAACTGTTGAGTATGAACGTGGATCTTCAATAGGGGATCGAACTGACTCAAAAAATATGATTCTAATTAGTCCGTCAGTTAGATTATCGAAAAATATTGGAGACATGTTTTTTCTTTTATAAAATTAATAAAAATTAACGAAGATAAAACGCGTCAAAGATCATGAGTGGTTGTAACGTCATTTATAGGTAACATTGTACCAACATGACATGTGACGTTTTCGAGCAGTTCACAAGTTTTCGAAGCATTGTATCGTCTTCATTTTTAGTTTATATGAAAAAAAAAATACGTGTCCGATATTTTTTGCCTGTTGGTCTAGTGGTTAGTGACCCTAACTGCTATGCCGGAGGTCGTGGGTTCGATTCCCACCCAGGACAAATGTTTGTGTGATGAGCACGATCATTTGTTCTGTGTCTGGGTGTAATTTATCTATAATATGTATGTATTTAGAAATATATAAGTATGTTTATCAGTTGTCTAGTACCCATAACACAAGCTCTGCTTAGCTTGGGGCTAGATGGCGTTGTGTGATAGTTGTGGAATATTATTATTATTTTATTTTTATTATTATTATTTTGTCCGATCCCCTCATTCAGCAAGTTTTCCTTGCTTGGCCGCAGCAAGGAAACTTAGGTTCGGAGTCTATTTAAAGACTTGCTGGTGTTTGCAGGTTGAAGTGCTACCGTAGGCGTGATATCGCTTATGACGACAGGCCATGTCAGCAACATTGATGGGCGGACGCTTGTCAGGGCTGCGGCACTATTCGAAAAAGATACCGCGCCTCGAAACTTCGACCCCGCGCGCCAGTAGCGAGGTACGACGTCGGCACGAGTACATATAGTTACTTGAGCGCCGCCTGGTTGACCATACTCTCGAGGTCGGCGCCAGTGAAGCCCGTGGTGCCGCGCGCCAGCAGCGAGCTGTCCACGTCGGCGTGCGCGCGCACCCGCGCCAGGTACAGCTCCAGGATGTCGCGCCGCCCGCCGTAGTCCGGCGTGGGCACTGTCACCTGCGGAGACACACGTCATCTGTTTAAAGGCGGAAGCGAGCCTATAGCTTCAAAACGACCACTGTCCCAAATTAATAATTCCCTTATTGTCTATTTTCCATATCATTCCCTTTTTAAAAACGTCCACTCTTCCAAAACGACCACTTCCCAAAACATCCACTCTCCCAAAACGACCACACTCCCAAAACATCCACTCTCCCAAAACAACCACACTCCCAAAACGACCACACTCCTAAAACATCCACTCGCCCAAAACGACCACACTCCCAAAACATCCACTCTCCCAAAACGACCACACTTCCAAAACATCCAATCTCCCAAAACGACCACACTCCCAAAACATCCACTCTCCCAAAACGACCACACTCCCAAAACATACACTCTCCCAAAACGATCACACTCCCAAAACGACTACACTCCCAAAACATCCACTCTCCCAAAACGACCACACTCCCAAAACATCCACTCTCCCAAAACGACCACACTCCCAAAACATCCACTCTCCCAAAACGACCACACTCCCAAAACATCCATTCTCCCAAATAATCCACTCTCCCAAAATGACCACACTCCCAAAACATCCACTCTCCCAAAACGACCACACTCCCAAAACATCCACTCTCCCAAAACGACCACACTCCCAAAACATCCACTCTCACAAAACGACCACACTCCCAAATCATCCACTCTCCCAAAACGACCACACTCCCAAAACATCCACTCTCCCAAAACGACCACACTCCCAAAACATCCACTCTCCCAAAACGACCACACAACCAAAACGACCACACTCCTAAAACATCCACTCTCCCAAAACGACCACACTCCCAAAACATCCACTCTCCCAAAACAACCACACTCCCAAAACGACCACACTCCTAAAACATCCACTCGCCCAAAACGACCACACTCCCAAAACATCCACTCTCCCAAAACGACCACACTCCCAAAACATCCAATCTCCCAAAACGACCACACTCCCAAAACATCCACTCTCCCAAAACGACCACACTCCCAAAACATACACTCTCCCAAAACGACCACACTCCCAAAACATCCACTCTCCCAAAACGACCACACTCCCAAAACATCCACTCTCCCAAAACAACCACACTCCCAAAACGACCACACTCCTAAAACATCCACTCTCCCAAAACGACCACACTCCCAAAACATCCACTCTCCCAAAACGACCACACTCCCAAAACATCCAATCTCCCAAAACGACCACACTCCCAAAACATCCACTCTCCCAAAACGACCACACTCCCAAAACATACACTCTCCCAAAACGATCACACTCCCAAAACGACTACACTCCCAAAACATCCACTCTCCCAAAACGACCACACTCCCAAAACATCCACTCTCCCAAAACGACCACACTCCCAAAACATCCACTCTCCCAAAACGACCACACTCCCAAAACATCCATTCTCCCAAATAATCCACTCTCCCAAAATGACCACACTCCCAAAACATCCACTCTCCCAAAACGACCACACTCCCAAAACATCCACTCTCCCAAAACGACTACACTCCCAAAACATCCACTCTCACAAAACGACCACACTCCCAAATCATCCACTCTCCCAAAACGACCACACTCCCAAAACATCCACTCTCCCAAAACGACCACACTCCCAAAACATCCACTCTCCCAAAACGACCACACAACCAAAACGACCACACTCCTAAAACATCCACTCTCCCAAAACGACCACACTCCCAAAACATCCACTCTCCCAAAACAACCACACTCCCAAAACGACCACACTCCTAAAACATCCACTCTCCCAAAACGACCACACTCCCAAAACATCCACTCTCCCAAAACGACCACACTCCCAAAACATCCAATCTCCCAAAACGACCACACTCCCAAAACATCCACTCTCCCAAAACGACCACACTCCCAAAACATCCACTCTCCCAAAACGACCACACTCCCAAAACATCCACTCTCCCAAAACGACCACACTCCCAAAACATCCACTCTCCCAAAACAACCACACTCCCAAAACGACCACACTCCTAAAACATCCACTCGCCCAAAACGACCACACTCCCAAAACATCCACTCTCCCAAAACGACCACACTCCCAAAACATCCAATCTCCCAAAACGACCACACTCCCAAAACATCCACTCTCCCAAAACGACCACACTCCCAAAACATACACTCTCCCAAAACGATCACACTCCCAAAACGACTACACTCCCAAAACATCCACTCTCCCAAAACGACCACACTCCCAAAACATCCACTCTCCCAAAACGACCACACTCCCAAAACATCCACTCTCCCAAAACGACCACACTCCCAAAACATCCATTCTCCCAAATAATCCACTCTCCCAAAATGACCACACTCCCAAAACATCCACTCTCCCAAAACGACCACACTCCCAAAACATCCACTCTCCCAAAACGACTACACTCCCAAAACATCCACTCTCACAAAACGACCACACTCCCAAAACATCCACTCTCCCAAAACGACCACACTCCCAAAACATCCACTCTCCCAAAACGACCACACTCCCAAAACATCCACTCTCCCAAAACGACCACACAACCAAAACGACCACACTCCTAAAACATCCACTCTCCCAAAACGACCACACTCCCAAAACATCCACTCTCCCAAAACAACCACACTCCCAAAACGACCACACTCCTAAAACATCCACTCGCCCAAAACGACCACACTCCCAAAACATCCACTCTCCCAAAACGACCACACTCCCAAAACATCCAATCTCCCAAAACGACCACACTCCCAAAACATCCACTCTCCCAAAACGACCACACTCCCAAAACATCCACTCTCCCAAAACGACCACACTCCCAAAACATCCACTCTCCCAAAACGACCACACTCCCAAAACATCCACTCTCCCAAAACAACCACACTCCCAAAACGACCACACTCCTAAAACATCCACTCGCCCAAAACGACCACACTCCCAAAACATCCACTCTCCCAAAACGACCACACTCCCAAAACATCCACTCTCCCAAAACGACCACACTCCCAAAACATCCACTCTCCCAAAACGACCACACTCCCAAAACATACACTCTCCCAAAACGATCACACTCCCAAAACGACTACACTCCCAAAACATCCACTCTCCCAAAACGACCACACTCCCAAAACATCCACTCTCCCAAAACGACCACACTCCCAAAACATCCACTCTCCCAAAACGACCACACTCCCAAAACATCCATTCTCCCAAATAATCCACTCTCCCAAAATGACCACACTCCCAAAACATCCACTCTCCCAAAACGACCACACTCCCAAAACATCCACTCTCCCAAAACGACTACACTCCCAAAACATCCACTCTCACAAAACGACCACACTCCCAAATCATCCACTCTCCCAAAACGACCACACTCCCAAAACATCCACTCTCCCAAAACGACCACACTCCCAAAACATCCACTCTCCCAAAACGACCACACAACCAAAACGACCACACTCCTAAAACATCCACTCTCCCAAAACGACCACACTCCCAAAACATCCACTCTCCCAAAACAACCACACTCCCAAAACGACCACACTCCTAAAACATCCACTCGCCCAAAACGACCACACTCCCAAAACATCCACTCTCCCAAAACGACCACACTTCCAAAACATCCAATCTCCCAAAACGACCACACTCCCAAAACATCCACTCTCCCAAAACGACCACACTCCCAAAACATACACTCTCCCAAAACGATCACACTCCCAAAACATCCACTCTCCCAAAACGACCACACTCCCAAAACATACACTCTCCCAAAACGATCACACTCCCAAAACGACTACACTCCCAAAACATCCACTCTCCCAAAACGACCACACTCCCAGAACATCCACTCTCCCAAAACGACCACACTCCCAAAACATCCACTCTCCCAAAACGACCACACTCCCAAAACATCCATTCTCCCAAATAATCCACTCTCCCAAAACGACCACACTCCCAAAACGACCACACTCCTAAAACATCCACTCTCCCAAAACGACCACACTCCCAAAACATCCACTCTCCCAAAACGACCACACTCCCAAAACATCCACTCTCCCAAAACGACCACACTCCCAAAACATCCACTCTCCCAAAACGACCACACTTCCAAAACATCCACTCTCCCAAAACGACCACACTCCCAAAACATCCACTCTCCTAAAACGATCACACTCCCAAAACGACTACACTCCCAAAACATCCACTCTCCCAAAACGACCACTCTCCCAAAACGACCACACTCCCAAAACATCCACTCTCCCAAAACGACCACACTCCCGAAACATCCAATCTCCCAAAACGACCACACTCCCAAAACATCCACTATCCCAAAAGGACCACACTCCCAAAACATCCACTCTCCCAAAACGATCACACTCCCAAAACGACTACACTCCCAAAACATCCACTCTCCCAAAACGACCACTCTCCCAAAACGACCACACTCCCAAAACATCCACTCTCCCAAAACGACCACACTCCCGAAACATCCAATCTCCCAAAACGACCACACTCCCAAAACATCCACTCTCCCAAAACGACCACACTCCCAAAACATCCACTCCCAAAACGACCACACTCCCAAAACATCCATTCTCCCAAAACATCCACTCTCCCAAAACGACCACACTCCCAAAACATCCACTCTCCCAAAACGACCACACTCCCAAAACATCCACTCTCCCAAAACGACCACACTCCCAAAACATCCACTCTCCCAAAACGACCACACTCCCAAAACATCCACTCTCCCAAAACGACCACACTCCCAAAACATCCACTCTCCCAAACCACCAACTTTCCAAATAAGTTTTTCTTTTTTATTAAGAAAGTAGGTACCATTTTGGAAAGTGGTCGTTTTTAACCCAAACGGAAGGGAGAGCAATAGGGTAGATGACTAGAAATTTTCTTTTTCTTACTGCCGTACTCAGAGTTATTTAATGATTACTTAAGCCGTAACTTAGTAAAGGTTTGACATATTTTTGTATGACAAAACTGTCAAAACCATTACTAAGTGATGGCCTAAGTAATCATTGAAGCTCTCTGAGTGCGGCAGTTAGCATGTTGATAGAAATATTAAATTGGATAGTTTCCTCATTAAAATAAATGATTCTGTTCAGCCCGCCAGTTAGATTATGTATAAAAAATATTGGTTACGTGTTGTTTTTTATTTTATCAAATTAAATTCGAGATCTCTAGTAAAAAATATTGGGGCATCCTGACTCACTGCCGCACTCAGAGAGCTTCAATGATTACTTAGGCCATCACTTAGTAATGGTTTTGACAGTTTTCTCATACAAAGATATGTCAAACTTTTACTAAGTGACGGCTTAAGTATTTATTAAATATCTCTGAGTACAGCAGTCAGACAGGTTAGGTTCGAAGGTTATGGCGAGGTTCAGTGAGTGAGTAAAGCGAGTAAACTAAGACCCCGCCATACCCAAGTGTTAGGTTATTTTAAACCCTGCAAACAGAAATAGGAATCTCGAGCAGCTGAGCTACGTCGACTTAAGGTGGAAGCTCACATCTGGCCCGCGAAATTCTAATTTTCTTACGTTTTTGGCAATTTGCAGGCCAGTGCTTGGTTGTATGTTTATGAAAATTTGATTTGCGACTGTAAGACGTATGAAGTTACCGAATTACAACCATCAAAATTATCAATACAACCCTCCAAGTTCATTTTCATGTCAAGATTGATTTTTGCATGTAAAAGTCATTCTTTAGTAATTTAGTCGTCGTTCTTTAGTAGTTAGTAATTTTGATGGTTATAATTCGGTAACTTCATACGTCTTACAGTCGCAAATCAAATTTTCATAAACATACAACCAAGCACTGGCCTGCAAATTGCCAAAAACGTAAGAAAATTAGAATTTCGCGGGCCAGATGTGAGCTTCCACCTTAATGGTCAATATTTTTTTCATAGTGCCCCGTTTCGTAATCACTGACCGAAGAATAGTTTGGGGTAGTTGTGTTTACCGTGTAGCGACGGTGTCTTACAGTTCATTTGGAGACACAGGCGAGGCGGTGCGTGGCACTAGCACTAGTTACATGCGCCGCTAGCAGCTGACTGGCCGAGGTCGTGACTGGCTTGGCTGCATGCGTACGTATAGCCGCGTGTAGCTACCGCCCAGCCGCAGCTGTTGCCCGCACGCATTAAGCCGGCTTTTGACTATGGGATATAATTATATTACATCTTGAGATGTAATATTTTATCGCTCGTCATACATTTTGTACGTGACCGTTCACACTGTGCTATAATATTATATCTTACAGTGCGAACAGCAATAGCGGGATGTAATACTTATTACATCCCACAGTCAAAACGGCGCTTTAGGGTGAAATTATCTTCTTGAAAACAATAGATTTTCTTTAAAAAAAGGATTCTCTTCGTCAGTGGCGTAGCCTGCCTTGGCAGGGCCCCGTATAAAACATTGTTTGGGGGCCCTTATGAAGGAAAAGAAAAAAAACGTTTACGTAAAATTAAGAGAAATATTCAATATCTCCGAGTACCGCAGCTAGCCTTTTATTCGTCAAACTGATGTATTAAATCATTTATAGCTGATACTAACTTTAGAGCGCACGCTTTACGCGGGAAAAAATGAAATTGCTTTTTTGTCTTTCGTCATTTCTGCCATTGGCCGCGGTGACTTGTGTACAACCCTCCGACGGGCGTCGGCCCTTGCGGGCCCCTCCCATGTTGCTGACATCTCTTTGAGGCGCGCGTGGAACACGAACGCGCCGTCGACACGGCCTGTCATCGTCGTGAGACGGACGGACGGCGAGTTAGCCCATCACTCACCGTCCACAGGCCCGCGTCTACGGTGGCCGGAAGCCGTCACGTGGCCCCCGACGCCCGGCGCGCCTCCCGCAAACACTGTTACCCTTGAAACGACTGGTTTCAAGGGTTTATCCTTTCAGCCTGTATAAATTACCTCAACGTCGAACCGTCCAGGTCTGAGCAGCGCCTGGTCCAAGTCGTCTCTCCTGTTGGTTGCTCCCAATACGATGACTCCCTCGTTTTGGTGGAAGCCGTCCATCTCTGATAGTAGCTGGTTGATTGTCTGAGAGGAAAAATGTCGAGTTATTGATGGATCATTGACTTTTATCAGTGAAAGGGAATCGACTGTCGTGGCATGGGCATACGATATGGGACGAATCGAATGTGACTGAAAGAGTGATGAATATAACTGATGATGGATGGAGAGGGAGAGGAAGTCAAAGGAAAAGAATGACGTATTGTGTGTGATATGATGTGCATGAAAAAGGAATAAATGATAAAATTACGGTTGACAGAGGAGAATGGAATAAAAAACGTGTTACGCCGACTCCACATAACCTTTTGGAAGCCTAAGGCGCGGGTCTAATACGTGCGGCGTATGGCGGTGCAGCGGCGCGGGCGTGTTGAACAGTCGCCTCGTAGAAATAAAACGCAATTTAGGATACACGGAACGTCGTGGCTCTTGCGTGGATTTGACGCGCCATTTCGGCGCCCACGTATTCTAAATTTCGCTATATGTCTATGCACTTGATATAAAATTTGAATGTCCACGCCCGACGCCATTTGTGTTGCGCCTAAGGGCTTGTTTACGTAGCCGTTCGTCGCGTGCTTTTTTATGTATTGACTGAGAGGCGGTTCCACCGCAACCGCTGCATTTTTAACTAACGAGCGAAAACTCGCTTCTCGTAAAATCGTCGTTTGAAATCGTTAACGTTTTCATACATCGCCATGTGGTTGAATTGTAAACCGTAAATGAGGCCAGGGCCTGCAGTCTGTACAAAGATAGCGATCGCTTACGACAAAATTCGGTCGATAAGCTATAACGATGCGGATTTAAGGTGGACGTGAGCCGGACGCGACCCGCCGGTATTAGCTACCAACTTAAATCCGCATCGTTATAGCTTTGCGACCGAATTTTGTCGTAAAGCGATCGCTATCTTTGTACAGACTGCAGGCCCAGGGATGTGTAGAAATGAGTACATAACAGAAAGTCTGAAAGACACGCCAGTGACTGAAAAGTTGTGTAGAAATCGATGGTCGTGAGAAAAGTTTTGAGTATAATTAATGTGGATGGGTATAAGAGTAGAGGAAGACCAAAGAAACGATGGATGGACTGTGTGAAGGATGATATGGCTAGGAAGGAGGTGACTGCTGACATGACGAGAAACAGAGAAGTATGGAAGAAGAAGACACGCTGCTGAATCACAAATAAATTGGGTTAAGAGCAAGAGACTGATGTTTACCTGGTTAGCATAAGGGTGTAGCACACTGTTGGTTCGCTTGGCACCGACAGAGTCGATCTCGTCTATGAAGATCACGCACGGAGCGCGCTCTTTGGCTGCCTCTGTAAGAATACAATTATAAAATGTATGGTTGTATAATAGTTTAGTTGACAAAAAAAAACTAATTAGTCCGTCAGATAGATTTCCAAAAAAATATTGGACACAACTTTTTTCATTTTTCACGTAACACAAACGTAACACTTCCCAGAGTCAGAGTCTGACCCGAGGTGTGGAAGAACGGCAAGCGCGCCTCAACTTACTGAACAGATCGCGCACCCGCCTGGCGCCCTGCCCCACGAGTATCTCGTCGAACTCGGGTCCAGCCGCATGGAAGAACGGCAAGCGCGCCTCAACTTACTGAACAGATCGCGCACCCGCCTGGCGCCCTGCCCCACGAGTATCTCGTCGAACTCGGGTCCAGCCGCATGGAAGAACGGCAAGCGCGCCTCAACTTACTGAACAGATCGCGCACCCGCCTGGCGCCCTGCCCCACGAGTATCTCGTCGAACTCGGGTCCAGCCGCATGGAAGAACGGCAAGCGCGCCTCAACTTACTGAACAGATCGCGCACCCGCCTGGCGCCCTGCCCCACGAGTATCTCGTCGAACTCGGGTCCAGCCGCATGGAAGAACGGCAAGCGCGCCTCAACTTACTGAACAGATCGCGCACCCGCCTGGCGCCCTGCCCCACGAGTATCTCGTCGAACTCGGGTCCAGCCGCATGGAAGAACGGCAAGCGCGCCTCAACTTACTGAACAGATCGCGCACCCGCCTGGCGCCCTGCCCCACGAGTATCTCGTCGAACTCGGGTCCAGCCGCATGGAAGAACGGCAAGCGCGCCTCAACTTACTGAACAGATCGCGCACCCGCCTGGCGCCCTGCCCCACGAGTATCTCGTCGAACTCGGGTCCAGCCGCATGGAAGAACGGCAAGCGCGCCTCAACTTACTGAACAGATCGCGCACCCGCCTGGCGCCCTGCCCCACGAGTATCTCGTCGAACTCGGGTCCAGCCGCATGGAAGAACGGCAAGCGCGCCTCAACTTACTGAACAGATCGCGCACCCGCCTGGCGCCCTGCCCCACGAGTATCTCGTCGAACTCGGGTCCAGCCGCATGGAAGAACGGCAAGCGCGCCTCAACTTACTGAACAGATCGCGCACCCGCCTGGCGCCCTGCCCCACGAGTATCTCGTCGAACTCGGGTCCAGCCGCATGGAAGAACGGCAAGCGCGCCTCAACTTACTGAACAGATCGCGCACCCGCCTGGCGCCCTGCCCCACGAGTATCTCGTCGAACTCGGGTCCAGCCGCATGGAAGAACGGCAAGCGCGCCTCAACTTACTGAACAGATCGCGCACCCGCCTGGCGCCCTGCCCCACGAGTATCTCGTCGAACTCGGGTCCAGCCGCATGGAAGAACGGCAAGCGCGCCTCAACTTACTGAACAGATCGCGCACCCGCCTGGCGCCCTGCCCCACGAGTATCTCGTCGAACTCGGGTCCAGCCGCATGGAAGAACGGCAAGCGCGCCTCAACTTACTGAACAGATCGCGCACCCGCCTGGCGCCCTGCCCCACGAGTATCTCGTCGAACTCGGGTCCAGCCGCATGGAAGAACGGCACCCTGGCCTCCCCGGCCACAGCTCGCGCCAGCAACGTCTTGCCGGTGCCGGGCGGACCCACCAGGAGGACTCCTTTGGGGAGCTTGCCGCCTAGCGTTGAGAACTTCTCGGGGGATTTTAGAAATTCCACCTAGAAAACAAAATGTATTATTTTGCAGGACGCGTTAAAATATGCGATATTGAAAAAGGAGTTGCTACCCGGCGGCAGATTTGACACTATTAATATTATCCATCCAGTCATAATAATATTAGAATTCCTAGTTATTAGAGTTTAAAACACAAAAAAGCTTTAAACTCTGTCACCAAGGCATATGTCTAGCAGCGTACTGCTCATAGGCTGATTATGATGAACATGGTAATATGTTGCATGTAAATAATATTTATTTGGGAGCAGCGGTGGCCCAGTGGTGTCGGCCCCATCTTACGAACAGTAGGTCGTGGGTTCGAACCTAGGCAGGCACATTACTTTGTGTAATTTATTTCATCACCGCTGCTCTCAAAACGGTGAAGGAAAACATCGTGAGGAAACCGGCATGTCTTAGAACCAAAAAATTCGAAGACATGTGACATCTACCAACCCGCAAAAACCTCTCAAAAACGACAGGAGGCCTGTGTCCCAGCAGTGGGAACATTAATAAGCTGTTGATGATGAAATAATATTTGAAATGCAAAAGTAACTCCATAAATCCATCAAGACTTTGGATAAATTTTATCCCAGTACCTACTATACTAGTAACACTGAAATTCAGTTACCCCACAGTTGGGAAATATCTAGGTAGATTTTGACTATATCCTGTGGTATGATTCCCTTCCTCCACGCGTGGCAAAAGATGGTGTTTATAATACTCACAACATCCTTTAGTTCCTGCTTAGCCTCGTCCGCGCCTTTGACATCATCGAAGGTCACCGATATGTCTTCCGGGTCTACCTCTACTTGGTTGCCCAGCTGGATTCTGTAACCAAACAAATATTAAATGATCATTCATTCAAGACCAGTGGTCCACATTGGCCTTAGATCGAAATAACTCGAAGTCATGGGGAGAGGCCTTTTTTTTTTTTTTTGGCGGGTGGAAAATCATCGAATAACCCCTCCCGCTCTTGGGCAGAGCGAAAGGGAGTGTCAGACTTCTACTGACTAAAAACCACCCATGTTCCTTCTTCGCCCTCTATGCCGAGGCCGCGATAACTAGTGTACAACCCGCGGCCCCGACGGGATGGGGAGAGGCCTTTGCCCTGCAGTGGGATGATACAGGCTAACAGTATCAGTAGTAGTACTATAGTCCGTAGTAATTATAGTCCATCAGATAGATTTCCAAAAAATATTGGACAATTTTTCAATGAAGACCATACAGCGCTTTGAAAACTCGTGTGATGTCATTTTGTCAGACATTAGTATGACATTTTTTACCAGCGAGTGACGTTACAAACGCCCACTCAAATCTTTGCCGCGTTTTATCTTCGTAATTTTTTATTGATTTGATAAAACAAAAAATACTTATCCAATATTTTTCGATTATCTAACAGACTGACTAATTAGAATTATATTTTTTTAGTCAGTAAACATTCCTATTCTTCTTTCTCATTTCCCCATGACTGAGGGTCGTGACCAAATGAGGTTGTTGTCTTCTTAACCAAAGCTTTCCATGCTGGACGATTTTCGGCCATGCGGACAGAGGCCATGAAATTTTCGCGACAGACTTCATTCACCACATCTGCCCATCGGGATGATGATCTTCCAGGCCCCTTTTTTAGAGTTCCGTAGCCGAATGGCAAAAAACGGAGCCCCTATAGATTCGTCATGTCTGTCTGTCTGTCTGTCTGTCCGTCTTTCCCTCCGTATGTCACAGCCACTATTTTTTTTTTGCCCCACACTAGGAATTTCTCCTGTATCGTGAGTGCGTTCACAAACATTTAAACTGACATACACAAATACCCAGACCCGGAACAACTATCTGTAGGTCATACAAATATTTGTTCCGTGCGGGAATCGAACCCGCGACACGCAGCGCAGCAGTCCATTGCCTGAGCCACTGCGCCAACCGTGTCGTCAAATTTTTACCTTACACGTTACCAGCCACAATAAGCTTTCCAAGCTATCAGGCGGGTCCTTGCCACTTGTCCGAAGTACTGTAAGACACATTTTGCCAGTACATACCTGAACATGGTTCCGCTGACTGACGCCATGAGGCTGACGAAGATAGCCAGGAACAGTACGATGGTGAGCAGCTGCTGGACCAGCTTCAGGTATTTAGACGCCTTCGTGCCTCGGACATTGTCGGGGTGGGAACCTGAAGGCAGAAAATTATATCAATAAGCAATTTTTGAATCAATGGATAAATATTTCATCATCATCAACCCATAATGTTCCCATGTTGTTGGCACACAGGCCTCCTCTCTAGGAGAGAGATGGGCTATAATCCACCACGCGGGCCCAGTGCAGGTTGGTAGATGTCACAATTCTTCAAATTGTTGGTTCCACGATGTTTGTTTCTGAGAGCAGTGGTGATGGTGATGTTAATAAATGCTCGTGGTTAAATAATGTCAGCTCGGGTCGATCTTAAGGGTAAGCCGCGCTTTCCTAGATTGGTCCGTGGATGGGTGACCACACATTACATACAGATATTCCTCCGTGGTTCGGAAAGCACACAGGATGTAAATTATCCCTTCACACATACGTCAACCAAGCATTCTGTACATCAAAATAAGTACCCCAACGCAAAAATGTTTAGTGAGAAACGACTTTTTTTTTGGGTCAAAAATCTCATTATACGGTAAAACTGAATGTAGCACTCTTAAAACATTGTGCTAGTGAATGCTTTGAATAGTAAACAGGTCATGGAGGTAATTCAGGTAAAGTTATAACCTGAAAAACAAGTATTTACAAAAACAGCTGTGCAAAATTTGGAACTAGGTTCTCAGGTATGGTCTAGAACAAAAAAATGTTCGCAGTGGTGAGGAGAACAAGTGCCTTACGTTTGCGTTAAGGGTACTTTTACACCCTTTATAGATCCAGTCGTTACAGGTAGTCAGTGACCTGTAAGACTGACAACCGGTCTTACCAAACGGTATAATCGTATTACTCAGTATTAACTGGGTTGCGGAGGTCAGATGGGCCATCGCTCTATGTAAAATAGTAATATCAGCTGCATCCAGACTCAAATCAAATCATTTATTCACATGGAATGTAGGAAGTGTACAATAATGTTGTTTTAAAACATAGTGAGCCGGGTACACTCTGCCTGAGTTTTGGCAATCAAAATTTATCAAAATATAATGTTAGCCTCTTTTTTTTGATAGTGGGAAATCATCAAATGACTTCCGCTCTGGGCAAAGCGGTTGGGAGTATCAGACTTCTAATGACTAAACCATGTTCCTGCTTAGCCCTTTATGTCGAGGCCGCGGTATCTCTTTCAAACAACCCGCAGCCCCGACGGGAATAAAAAAAAAATATATTGTTACGCCGGTCATCTAGAATCTTCGAGAAACCTCGCTAATAACTGAGAAGTACGCGTGAATTCTAGTAGGTACCTAATTCCATTCTGTAGGTATAACTACGGCGCCCGGCTTTAGCGGTACTTGCATTTTAATTTTGACCGTATGCCTACGGCGTAAAGTAACTTCTTTTTTGTTGGTTAATTTATCTTTAAGTTTATTTTTTTGTTAATGTTTTTTTCTGGATGCTTTATGGAATAGTAGCGAATTTTCTCGAATATCTTTTGTTTGTTAGTGGTATAAAAGGACCGAGAGAGGACGCAGCCAGTCAGTCAACTTTTAAGCGAGACAACGGAAGGTTCGAAGAGATATCAGTTGTGTTCAGTTGTGATTTGCGATTGTTTATAAGTGTTTTGCGAGTAATAAAGTTATTTCGTGAGTTCAATTGGTAGTGCTTTCATTTATCCCATACCCAGCTCGTAACAATATATTACAGGCTAGTTAGATGATGAGGTGGACATACCTGCTAAATACCCCTCGGCGAAGGCAATCTTGATCTTATCCTTCTGCTGATGCGTGAGATGGTTGGCGTCTTCATTGAGGAGCTTCTCCAGCCGTGGGGCTACTTCTGGGAACTGTTGCTTCTCCGTTGGTTCTGTGGCGCTTAGTCCTGGAGCAGGTGGAAATGTGGGTTAGAAGAGTAGAAGATTATACAAGGTGCAGTTTTGTAATCTCGACAAAATTCTGAAGATATACATAAAATAAATAAATCATCATCATCAGCCTATAATATTCCCACTGCAGGGACTCAGGCCTCCGCTCTAGGAGAGGGATGGGCTATAATCTACCACGCGGGCCCAGTGCTGATTGGTAAATGTAACATGTCTTCGAATTTTTTGGTTCTAAGACATGCCGGTTTCCTCACGATGTTTACACCATCACCGTTTTGAGAACAAGGGTGATGACATACACTAAGTATTGTGACTGGGTGGGTTAGAACCCACGACTTACTGTTCGTGAGTGGGGCCGCCACCACTGGGACACCGCTATAAATTACATAAAAAATTAATTTAAATTACAGTACCTGCTCAATAATACAAATACAAATACAAAATACAAAATACAAAATCTTTATTTTTGAACAAAAGGTTTTACATTAGTATATATAATAAATGTACGCTATTTTTTTGTTGATAGAAATTCTACAGTATTTCATAATAAGCCCCGTGTCGCGATTTAGGTAATAAGAAATTATCGAAAATAGGGTAGCTTTTGTTTACTTGCGAGAATCAGGCGGGCCATGTTTTAACACGGGTAGTTTACACTTACCGATTATTCATTTTATTATTGATTCGGGTCGAGAATCATTAGTATAAGTTATCTTCTTGAATTTTACGAGGATGTAAAACTACATCTGGTGTATAAGCACACATCTACCTAACCATTTGGGGATCACAGTCGTGATGTTATCTATCCCAATATTATAAAGCTGGATAGTTTTGCTTGGTCGGTTGAACGCGCTAATCTCAAGAACTACTGGTTGGAATTGAACAAATATATTTGTGTTCGATAGTCTATTTCTCGAGGAAGGCTTTAGGCTATATTCCACCCGGACGAAATCGCAGGCAAAAAAAATGCTAGTTTAAATAAGCAACTTACGTAGTCTGTTAATAAGATTAGGGTTCCGCTTCAGGTCGGCATGGATGCCCCGCTCAGTCTTGAACCCTCGGACCTGTACCGCATACTTGAAGGTGCTGTTCCCGAGACTGCCAGCCAGCAGGCCGGCGAAATTGTCTGTGAAACTAAATCTGAGGACAGAGAGGGAGTTTGTTAGTTCATTGAAATTAATATGTGAAGCTCGTTAGTCAGAAGGACGTGCACTGCTGGACAAAGGACTCCCCCACGTGTCGCCATATTGACCGGTCCCGTGCGTTTCGCATCTCCGCGGGGATCCGCTTCCCCGGTTTTCATCAGGTCATCGGTCCACATAGTAGACTGGGGCCTTACAACGCAACGTCTTAAGGTTCGCAGTCGCCACTCCACAACTCTTCGGCCCCATCGGCCATCCCTTCTGCACTGCAATGTACCCACTGCCACTTAAGTTTGGCAATCCTTGTGTGTTTTGCCCACTCCTCCGCTATTCTTTTCTGATTAATTTCGTTGCGGGTTCCAAGACAGTTAAATCGTTTCTCTGAGACTTCGTCGGGCTTCATTGTCTCGGCACTTTTCTTGTGGTCGCCACTGTTGATTCTGGCTTCAAGAGTTACAGTGGTTTGGGAATAGTGTGGCGGGATTGTCCCAATTTAATAAAAACTCTTGGGTGTGCGCCATCGAAACCACAGATATACCTAGATAATGCAAGTATCACATCATCATCTGCCTAGCCTTTTCCCAACTATGTTGGGGTCGGCTTCCAGTCTAACCGGATGCAGCTGAGTACCAGTATTTAAGTATCACAATCCGTATAAAACCAAGCGTGCCATTATTTCACTACCTACTACGAGTATGACGTCATAAGCGTTATTTTGTTACTATACAAACAAGTTAATATACAAAATAGACTTCGCTTTTGTTCTTTGAATTCATTGAATAAGGATGTTTACTGACTTAAAAAATATGATTCTAATATTTTATTCGATACGTATTTTTTGTTTTATCAAATCAATAAAAATTGACGAAGATAAAACGCGTCAAAGATTTGATTGCGGGGTTGTGACGTCACTCACCGGTAAAAAATGTCATACTAATGTCTTAGAAAATGACGTCACGCAAGTTTTCAAAGCACTGTATCGTCTTCATTGTTTGTTTACATGAAAAAAGAAAAAATACGTGTCCAATATTATTTGGAAATCTATCTGACGGACTAATTAGATTTTTTTTTTGTTAACTACCTTATTGGCGCAGGTTCGATCCCCACACGGAACTAAAATATTTCTATGCCCTAACGATAGTAGTTCCGGGTCTGGGTAAACGCACCCACGATACAGGAGAAATTCCTAGTTGGGGCAACGTTTCTTTTTTAGGGTTCCGTAGCCAAATGGCAAAAAACGGAGCCCTTATAGATTCGTCATGTCTGTCTGTCTGTCTGTCTGTCCGTCTGTCCGTCTGTCCGTCCGTATGTCACAGCCATTTTATTCCGAGACTATAAGGATTACACAGTTGAAATTTGGCAGGTAGATGTATTCTGTAAACCGCTTTTTGATTTTTATATAAAAAAATATATATATAAGATTAAGAGGGGGCTCTCCATACATGGAATTGAAACTAAAAAAACTTTTTTTCATCAAACCTACACATGAGGGGTATCTATGGTAGGTCTTCAAAAATGACATTGAAGTTCTTAAAATCATTTTTTCTCAAAGTCAATCGTTTCAAAGATAGACACATCCAAAGTGGTAAAATGTGTGTCCCCCCCCCCTCTAACTTTTAAATTAAGAGAGTGACAATTCTAAAAAAAATATATAATGTAGATCTCAACAAAAACTACCAACCAAAATTGGTTTGAACGAGATCTAGTAAGTATTTTTTTTTAATACGTCATAAATCGTAAATGGCAATTTACCGTTCATTCAATCAACTCAATTATAAAAATTATGTTAACATTATGTTACTTGCTGCTACGGAACCCTTCATGGGCGAGTCTGACTCGCACTTGGCCGGTTTTATTTTAAGAGAGAATTAAGTTTAGTAAGACGTAAAGGTATAACGTTATTGCTTTAAACAAATAGCTGGCTCCGACAGCGAAGCAGGTGCTCTTGTGTTATCTATGAATATCTATATCTGTGATTGACACGGCAAAAAAACAGCAAACATACCTGGTATTCTTGCCGGTAAAGTCAACAGTGACCGTGGGCAGTTTCCCCCAGCCATTCTTGTTGGTCTCGAAGCTGTCTGAGGAGACGTGGGAGACCTTCCGAGCGGAGGAGGAGGAGGCCAACTCCTTCAGACGGGGACCACTGGGCTTCGTCGCTATTGAACGGAGCTGGAGAGATTTCATCTCACTGCAATTATTAATAATAAAATTAGAATAAAAGGAACTTTCAGTTGCTAGTATGGAGGAGGAGTATTTTGATGACATTTATTAATTTATTCTATTATTTTAACTGCCTCGCTGGTCTAATAATCGCAAGCGTGACTGCTGACAATGTGGTCCAGAGTTCCATTCCCAGGCCGGGTACTGTTCTTGGGTTTTCCATCAAGAACTTTTGAGTAGCACAAGCAGCCCAATAGCTGTTTGTTTTAATTACCGACGAAAACTTTCAGAATGATGTACTGAATACGTGTTAAACGTTTTAGCGTCGTTGCCCCTTCTACCTGTACACACTGTACAGTTAATAAATTCTAGAAGCTAGAATTTATGAAATATTTAGAAACTTTTTTACAGACTAGCTAGATTCTAGATTCCCACGGTTTATACAATCATCTCACAAAAATAATTGTTTCTTTGTTTTAGAAGAATATTATGACTACTCGTATATTATACACTTAGGCTCCGTGTAGCTACCAACC
The DNA here is from genome assembly GCA_932274075.1 of Diarsia rubi. Lineage (NCBI taxonomy): Eukaryota > Metazoa > Arthropoda > Insecta > Lepidoptera > Noctuidae > Diarsia > Diarsia rubi. Next base: position 840,882 of record OW026440.1, on the reverse strand, counting down.
ACTGCCACGGGGTTCGACGACACGGTTGGCGCAGTGGCTCACGCAATGGACAGCTGCGCTACGTGTCGCGGGTTCGATCCCCGCACGGAACAAATATTTACGGGCGGTGAGGGTGTGTGAGTGGCCGCCAGGAGTGAGCGGGCGGTGAGGGTAGGTGTGAGTGGCCGCCAGGACAGAGCGGGCGGTGAGGGTAAGTGTGAGTGGCCGCCAGGAGTGAGCGGGCGTTGAGGGTAGGACACTGAGTCGCGAGTGGACTTGCGGCGATTCCATACAAAATGCTTTAAAAATCATGTAAACAGCTTTTACCCAGCTGTGTTAAAAGCTGAGTACATGATTTTTAAAACTGTAAAAAGTGACCCGGTTATGCAGAGCCTCTAAGACCTCCCAAATTAAATTCTTTATGTGATGAAATAACGAATGATGAAAGCCAGTTGCAAAGTTAGAAAAAAAAAATTACATAGTCATACAGACATTTCAAAGGCAACTTTGTTTTACTCTATTTATAGAAGAAAATACAACAAAGTAATAAGTCTTGCAATATAATAAACAAACAAAGGAGTATTGATTATATTATTAGAAGTTGATGTCATCACTGGATTAAAATCTAAGTTATAAGGTTCATGGGCCACGGGTTGTACACTAGTTATCGCGGCCTCGACATAGAGGGCTAAGAAGGAAGATGGGTGGTTTTTAGTCAGTAGAAGTCTGACACTCCGTTTCGCTCTGCCCAAGAGCGAGACTATTTGATGATTTTCCACCCGCCAAAAAAAAAAAAAATTAAAAAGTTATAAGGTTCTTAAATAAACAATATGTTCGTTTGTGTTTGGTTATTTTATACAAATGTAGAAGTATTTGGGGCTTTTTCTCGTTATTTAAAGTAATACTTCATTCGCCTAGCCTTTTCCCATCTATGTTAAGTGTCATTTAATAAGAAGCGAGCCTATTGTATTGCCATGAACTTAACATAAATTCAGAATACGGTGTTTCACCAAAAAAATCGAATTATTCCTATAGATAAATTTTCAAAAAATAATGAACACATATTTTTTTCTTTTTTCACTCAAAAAAAAGATGAAGACAATACAGTGCTTCGAAAAGTCGCGTCAGATGTGTGACGTCACAAGGTTAGTACTTTTGTACCCACGAAGTAACGTTCAAAGCCACCACTCATGATCTTTGACACATTTTATTTTCATCAATCTTTATTAATTTGACAAAACAAAAAACACGTATCCAATATTTTTCGATAATCTAACAGATGGCCTAATTCGATTTTTTTTGGTGAAATACCCCATGATTGACTGCTACTGAAAAGTTTGGGAAAACCCAATAACATTTTGACCGACCAGAGAAACGAACTGTGTAAGCGACTGCATTAGCTCTTGTGATCACAAGATCAACGAGGCTGTTAAATATAAATGTAGTTATTCAACATCATCATCATCTACCTAGCCTTTTCCCAACTATGTTGGAGTCGGCTTCTAGTCTAACCGGATGCAGCTGAATACCAGTATTTTACATGGAGCGACTGCGCTGCCTATCTGACCTCAACAACCTAGTTACTACTGGCTAATACGATACCTTTATCAAGGTACCCAGGTACTCTCCGCGAGATTGCTAGTAACACCAAAGGGTTGCTGGCTTTTCTCGGGGAGCTGGGGTGGATCAAGTGATATTCCCACCCGCACGCAATATATGTGCATTAGTCATAGAATTGCGGACACCAGCCCCTTGTACTTATATTTATACTTATACAATACCTTTTGGTAAGAGTGGTTGTCAGACTTTCAGGTCACTGACTACCTGTAACGACTGCCAATGATATGGAAGCCGGTTAGTTAACATAAATATTATTGAATAATTTACTTTTATTCAAAATTCTTATAAGAATCATTTCATTTACATGTTTTTTTGTTTACATTTGCACAAAAACAGGCAAACGGGGTCACTGCCCCTTGTGACCTTCCATTAAACAAATGTAAATTTTATAGAAATAAATATTTATGTACTTTAAATTTCAATTGTGAAACATTGAAGGTGTTACTGAAACCAGTCAAAATTATATTAATTTAACTTTTAAGTGAATATACATGAATATGCTTTTATCAAGGCAATACCTAAATTGCCTAGTGAAATATAATATTATTGATTCAACTAATTCTAATCATAATTTTTGACTGCGCCAAGGGCCTAGTAGTTTGAATTTCATTATTCCTATTAGACTAAGAACTATGAATTCCTTTTTTTTTTTCATGTTGATTAGCAATTGAAGAGTGAAGCATAGATTTAACATTCCTTAATTATCAAATAATCGAGTTTTCTTTTATAACAAATTAAATAAATACTTTATCACTTAGTGAACTGTTCACATTCTCACTAATCTCAGAGTTCAAATTGAGAACATGCCAATACAATTTTGTTTACGCTTGGAAGTGACTCAAATGAAAACATTGTGAACACTAACAACATAACCTTTCTTACATAATAATATGGCTAGTAATATGTTATTATTACACATTGTTCTATTATAATGTCTCTACAAGCCGATAATACAAGAGTAAACTTATTAGCAAATACCAAACCACAACAATATAGAACTTTCATATAACTAGCAATAGAATTACCATATTCAGCCACGGTACATACCTGAAGACATTCTTATCAAAGTTCTTGATAGTTTCCTCGAGACTCTCCTGACAAACTATTGCGTCATATGCTGCAGCCGAAGCCTCTCGCCCCCTCACATTTTTATTTTTGCCACTGTTATGCTTCCGATTACGAAAAACACTTGAATATCTTGAAGAAAATTGACTAAAACTAACTAAAATCTGCAATGACAAAAGGTTATATTTAATGACAAAACAGTTTTCTTATTTGAAGAAAAAATGATTGTTTGAACACTTTCTGTCAATAACGATGTCTATTTACCTGGTTTTGGGTGTTTAATGAATTCAATGAGAACATGTTACATGTAGGTGGATAATATTATTGAATGTTTTTTTCATTGAAGTGCACTCGAATCGAAAATTTTGTAGGCTCTTTCTCACGTCAAACTTAATTTTCGCAATGAAAAAAAAACATGGCTATAGTGTTGAGCATTCATAGAACCAATCGAGGTTCTGTGAAGTTACTATTAATCTTGATGCGAAATCGGAATTTTATTATGGCATGATTCCTTTTGGCCTTTTTTATAAAAATAAGAATAGGTACTGTTCAACGCATTTTTTGTTTTGAAACTCAAAATATTCCAAGTAATCTAAAACAATCCGATGAACTAAAAGTGGAGCATAGAGGAAAAAGCACTAGAAACCATTTTGCTAGATTTATCTCTGTGCTGAAATACACACATATGCCATTTAATATTATACGTTTAATAAAACTATTTTTTCTTGATCACTGCAAATATATATCTTATAGTGTCTCTATTCTATTCTATTTTTGAATATGGCAAGCAAAGCCGATGTCGACTATTCTGCCAATGTCAGGAGTGTATTGGAGAAGCAAGTGTGTATTTGTATTTGTAAGTGAAAAAAAAAAAAAAAACGACGATACATTGAATTATTGTAGATCTTGTGGGGTTAGTACTGGACTGAAACAAACAGAAGAAATAAAATTACATAAATGATATAGGTGTTATAACATTAAAAATATACATATACCACATCCACACAGAATAAACAAGGATACAGATACTATAATTTTATATTATTGTGACGGATGAAAATCATCAACGCCACAAGCAGTTCAGGAGAGGAATATGTTAAAAGGGAGGGGAAATTAATAGGAAGAGGGATTTTAAATTTAGGGAGACGGTTATATAAATCTAGAGGTGGTATGTTGTTAGAGCATTCAAAAAATATGTGATCCAGGGTACCTTCCACCAACCCGCACTCGCAGAGAGATGAGTCACGGACGTGAATTTTGTGTAAAAAGACGGGAGTGCAACAGAAACCTAAGCGGATTCTACACAGAACAGAAATAATAGTTTTCGAAACTTTTTTGTGACAGAAAAACCACGGTTTTGGTTTTATGGTCGGTTGAACTGCGTAGAAGAAACTACCTTTCTTTTTGCTGGACACATTCCATTGCTCCTGCCAGGAACACTGCAAATTCAGTCTTGGAAGGGACAATAGATCGTAACCCTGATGGGTGTTGTGCGTGAGATCTGACGTCATAGATGAACAAGCATTTTTAGCCAGAGCATCAACACATTCATTACCCTTAATGCCACAATGGCTAGGTATCCAAACTAACTGAACATTCTTTTGATTATTAGCGCAGGACAGTAAAGAGTTTTTAATTTTTAAAATAAGGGAACTGTGCAATTTACTTTTATAGGGATTTTGAACTAAGGCTTGCAAACAGCTAAGGGAATCTGTAAAAATGACGGCTTTCTGTATGTTGTGGTGTGACTCTATAAAAAGACAAGCTTCCAGTATAGCTACGCATTCACCAGTGAATACAGAAGATTCTTTAGGGCATTTAAACTGTAAGATAATATTGGAGCTTTGGTAGTAGACCGCAGCACCAGTGTGACTTAGATCGGTTAGTTTCGAAGCATCAGTAAAAAATAATTGAAAACCATTCCATCTCTCGCCCACCACCGCATTAAAAGTCAAATTAGCTGTCGGAGATTTTTTGAATATACCAATATCAAAGAGAATTTTTGGGATATAGCATAAAACTTCATAAGGAAAATTAAAAAGGGGTAAACTGGGATACTGGACGATCGGGTTTACTAAATTTAGAATTAGTCTGAAGGATTTTAGGATTAAAGGAATTTCTTTATTTTTCCAGTAATTTGAGCTTCTGCATAAGGCATCTAACTCGTTCAATCTGCCTATAAGAGGGTGGGAGGATCTACATATTAGTCTAGACACAAAACGTGAGGCCAGATATTGCCGTCTAAGGGTCAGAGGAGGTTCAGCACATTCGACTTGCAATGCGTTAACGGGAGAGGACTTCATACAACCTGAGATGATTCGAAGGCACTTGGACTGAACTCTATCCAGCCCAGCCAAAGCACCTTTGTTGCAAGGAATCAGAAGATATGTTCCGTAATCTAGAACACTACGAACTAAAGCATTATAAACTAATTTCATGGTGTAGGGGTGAGCACCCCACCAAACACCCGCAAGAACTTTTAAAATTGAAATAATTCTTTCACATTTTTGGGTAAGAAAATTTAAGTGATGTTTGCCAGTTAATTTTGTATCTAAAATAACGCCTAAAAACTTTACTTTACTAACTAAAGGAATAATGTGGCCTAAAATGTTTACTGAAATATGAGGAATGAGTCTTTTACGAGAAAAAATAACTGCCGAACTTTTTGGTGCAGATAATGACAGCCCATGGTTTAAAAGCCAATGGTTCAAAGAATCCAGAGAGAGGCATAGAGATGACGCCGCGTCAACTATGGAGGAATCTGTCACATATAAAACAATGTCATCGGCGTATTGTAACATCTGACAATTATTATTTAAGCAGGAACCAATATCAGCCGTGTATAAATTGTAGAGTATGGGACTGAGGACATAGCCTTGTGGGAGACCCCTCCATGTCTGCCTTTCATCGAACTCCTCACCCTGCACTCTCAGAACCAAAGAACGGGACATTAGTAGTTCACATATGCATTGTATCATCTTAGCCGGAAGACTCAGCTGTTGCAATTTTTGCCTGAGAACGGGAAGAAGTACATTGTCATACGCAGAGGAGATATCAAGGAAAGTAGCTACAACGGATTCATTTCTAGAAAAAGCCAAGTGTATGTCCGTAACTAAAATACCAACACTGTCCATTGTGCTAAGACCTTTCCTAAAACCAAATTGGTGGTTCGGCAGTAAGTCTCTCGACTCGACTATCCACTCAAGACGATTTTTAATAAGGTGCTCCAGTAATTTGGCTAGGACTGAAGATAAAGCAATTGGTCTAAGGCCATTCGGATCATCTGCATGTTTGCCTGGTTTCAATAAGGGAATAATAACCTGTAATTTCCACTGATCTGGTACCCAACCATTAATATAACAGAAGTTTAAAATATTTAAAAAGTAGATTTTAGCCTTTTCGCCAGAATGGGTTATAAAAGAATATGGCACTCCATCAATACCAGGAGCTGAGTCCCGTACATGTTTGAGTACCACATTCAATTCTTCCAAAGTAAATGGCGCATCAAAAGGATCCTCTGTTACATCAAGCAGGGGTGTGTTTTGACATTCTGTTGAGAGTGGAACATACGATGGTGCTATTTTGTTAAAAAAATGTTCAGCTGTTTCTCTAGTGATTGGTGAAGAGATTGATGGGGAACAACCACGTCTAAACCTATTAATATTTTTCCAGACTACTGAAGCTGGAGTGGAGGGGGATAAAGAAGAGCAAAATTTGACCCAACCAGTACGTTTCTTTTTACGGAGAAAGCGTTTAGTTCTGGCATTATGATGACAGTATGCCAACAGATTTTGTGTGCTCATATCTGTATTGTAGCATACTTCGGCCCTATCCCTAACCCTGACTGCCGCAGTACATTCGTGATCCCACCAAGGAGGTGAAGGTATTTTATTGCGGGCACTGTTCTTCAGAGGAAAGCAGGAATCTGCACTGGAGGTAATAGCTGTTACAAAACCCTCATAACAGCTCTTGGCATGGCCGTGACCAGAAGGATCTGATAAATTTGAATTTAAATTTGGAAGAGCATCAATTTTATCCTCCAATAATGACACAAATTTTGTCCAATCTGGATTGGACAGGTTATATTTCAAAAGTGGAGGGGAAGTTTTTTCTAAATAAGATTTATTTACCAAAGATATGACAATAGGGTAGTGATCACTACCATGCGACAAGGTTGTGCATTCCCAGTGAGTTGATGCTGCTAACTCAACCGAGCAAAATGTAATGTCTACACAACTTTTTTGCTGTCCTGGAAGAGATCGTCGTGTCGAGCAGCCATCGTTTAAGACGCAGAGATCCAAGTCATCCAAAACATCGACTAGAGCTACACCAAAGGCATCACAGCGTTCAGACCCCCATCTATAATGGTGACAGTTAAAGTCGCCCATGACCAGTATCGGCCCATGAGCATTAGTAAAAATTTCTTTTAATATTATTAAAAAATCTGGGCGAGGATGTGCAATATAAATGGAAAACACTGTGATGCCCTCTACCCTACCTGCGGCAATGCTCATATCTCCCGTAAGGGGAGGTAAAGAAAAGGGTAAAAGTGGGACCCGGTTATTGACCAAGAGGGCCGACCCTCCATAGCCGTCTGGTCTGTCACATCTGGCAGTGTTAAAGTGTGGTATACGGAAGCTAAGACTTGGAGTAAGCCAAGTCTCAGCTATAGAGCAAGCTAAAGGCTTGTATTTATTTAAAAGGAATATGAGGTCGTGCTTTTTATGCCACACGCTCCTCACATTCCACTGAAGGAATACTTGGCGAGACGCCATTTCTAATATCTAAAAGAAGAGTTATAAGTTGGTCGGCAACGTTGGACGGTGATTGAGAATTAGCAGTAGAAGAAGAAGTAATTATAGGTATGAGTTTAATGAGTATATCAATGATGGAAGAAGTACTATTGTTGGAAGAGATATTATTACAGTTGAGAGCGCAGCCATTAGGCTGTGAAGGTTGAGGAGAATTAATTATCTGTTGATGAGCAGCTTTGTCATAAGAAGGGGAAAGAGGGGCATGGGATTTCGGTTTTAGGGTTACAGTCTTGCGGTAAGACTGAGAAATCGGAGTTTTAGTGATGTTGGCGTAATTGCGTGAAGCTGTTGGAATAGATTTACTAGCCTCAGCATAAGAAATAGATTTCTCAGCCATAGCGGTTTTAATGGCTTTCTGTCTACCATGCTCGGGGCATGACCTGCTATTAGCGAAGTGATTACCCGAACACAGAATACAGAAGGCCTCACCCTCAGAAATGTTGCAACCATCACCTGGGTGATCGTGGCCACACTTGCTGCAGCGTGGTTTAGACCTACATACATTAGCCACATGACCAAATCTACAACATTTGCGACATTGAATTGTGGGAAAAATGTACTGTTCAACAGGAAGGGATGTGTAACAGCAGAAGATCCTTTTGGGTAAGACTTGTCCATCGAATGTGATCACACAAGTTTCAGTAGGTTTCCACTCATTTTCTCCGTCTCTCTGAACTTTCCTATTGATTCGGCGAACTTTAAGAATGTGCCCACATCCTGCGGGCACAGACAAATATGTAATCGCTTCATCTTCTGATATATCAGAGGGTATACCTGTTACTACTCCCATCCTTGTGATGTTGAATGTAGGGATAGAGGCAGTATAGCTGTACTTGGCCAACAGACTGTTAACCAAGAATGCGTTGGCATCCTGAGGGGAAATGAACTCTACAGAAACGCGGTTTCTACCAATTCTATTAACCCCACCACGAACTATGTTAGCGATGTTGTTACTCATCAGAAACTTACCAAAATTAACAGGGTGTAAGGTAGTGCCTGAATTGGGTTGTGTTTCTACACGGGAGACGTGGACAACAAAAGGGGCCTTATCTATTGCCGAATATTTGGTACGTCCAATTTGACTTTTCTGTTGTTTGTTTGGGGGAGTAGGTGATACGGTATCTTCGTTAGTAACGGGACGTTTACGGGAAGGTTGGGATTGAGATTGGTCCATCTCTGTTAAGCTACAGACAACATTCGCGAATTGGCTTAGTGTATTTGGGAAAAGAGGAGGGGAATGAACTGAAATGTCGGGGGGAACAGGATCGGGCGGTTTATTTGCATCCATGTTGTATTAGTAATGTGAAGATTACAACAAACCTGTTTACGTGCACAAGGACAAAACACTTATAAACTAACAAGACACAAAAAAGTCAACAATCACAAAAAAAAAAAAACAACTTAAAATTCTAGACACACGTGCTACCCAAGAACACTATGGCGAGAATCCGACGTAATCTTATAGTGTCTCAGACAACTGTCATAAGCACGCCTACTCAGTAAAATCCATTCGTATGCCGTGACGGAAGATGGCATGATGCCTTCTCTATACCATGTGAAATCAAAATGTTTCCATGAAAGTAATGATTAAATATAACATCGTTGCCCCACACTAGGAATTACTCCTATATCGTGGGTGCCAAATATTTAAACTCACATGCACAAACAGCTAGACCCGGAAGAAATATCAGTAAAAACAAATATTTAGTCGCAATAAATTCCATTCGAACAATCGTTCAGTCGACTTTCCATAAATCGAACATTATGACTCTCGAAGTTAAGTTACGGACCGCAATCGCTCAGCCACTACTTTGAATTACCGATTGTTGATCTACATAATTCCGTTTACGAACATGTTACCTAGTAAAATTATTTCATAATAATTTAAAGTTTGATGTTTTTAAATTATATTTATGAATTCCAATATTAATATACTTGTTTTGCATATACAAGGCATCCCGTCCCGTGACGTGCCTGTTATTTGTGTTATTCTCATCTCCTGCAATAAGCGGCGGGAAATGTTCTGTTTCCATAGCTTTATTCTCCATGGAGTGAAGATGAAACTAGTCGAATTTTGAGTCGACTAAGAAAAGCATAACTAGTTAACTGTCTATGGTGGTAATTTATTGCATGAGGTCATTTGGCGAAATAAAGCGATAATTTGTTACATTATTTTTGCAAATTCCATAACAAAAGTAAACAAAACAGATGAAAGTATTTTAAAGGGGAAGCGCCTAGAAACCCATACAATTCAAAATTATATTACGTTGTTTGCAATTAGCAGATCAGTGCAAGGTTGTATTTTAACTAAAATATCTTAGTACTGAGAATATAATTTTGTAAATACATGCATATTAGGGCCACTAATCCGATTTTGTACAACATACAGCTTGACAATTTGAATTTAGCTGTCTACAGTGGCGCTTCCACCCTGATTATCGCGAAATGTCCCAAACTGAAAAAATCTAAAAAGTATTGTGAAATTGAAACAAAAAATCACAAATATCTAGACATCACTGAATATTATGAGTATTACATATTATCTAAATAATACATAATTAAACAAAATAATTATGATTTCTAATTAAATTGAGATATAATTTATGTAGTTTTCGAACAGTCAGTTTTAAATTAAGGCTCTGCATTGTCTATGCTTTATTTGGACAGTAGAATCCAAAATGGCGACGAGCGATGACGAGCCTATGCATTTATATGAAGTTTTTCAAAACTGTTTTAATAAAATAGCTAATAAACAACAAGGTGAGTGAAGAATTGCATACCGTGGCTCGTCTCGCGTTCCTCGAACAAACTGTCGCGGTTCTGTGAAGTGTTTCATTGTGAATATCAGTCATAGTGTTTGCGTGTTATGCCATTACTGTGTTGAAAAGCAACAGCATTTTTTCAAAATACGTTCGAAAAATCCAACCTACGCGTACTAAAAGCAGTGGTTAACCTTCTGCAATCATTAACGTATGCGTTTTAATTATGTAGGATGTCTAATGAACGCGTTTTAGGCGTACAAAGGCTATGTTTTGATCGGATACTACGACAGCAAATGTGCCTGTACCATTGTGCTACAGCGATTTCAGTGCGAATCTGAATTGTTTCACGGGATTTATTTGCTTTGATGTCTTCACTCACGACTGGGTAAGGTAAACGAATCGTTAACATCGTTCTAAACGATACTTTTGGGAGATTTGTCTCAAAGAATAAGTGATCTTGTCGTATGCAAGTTTCTTGATGCATTTTTTTTCTCGTTCACGAGTATCTATGGACACAACGTTGTCAGCCTACTCTGTAGTGGTGTACACGGGTATTTAGCTCGTGCATCGTTGTTTTCATGTTCTCTTTGTGCCAATGTTTACAGAGTATTTTTTTTGTTTATTTACACACGTAAGGCGCGGACTTCGAGCGTCTATGGAATCGACTATGCGTGTAGCGTGATAGGCATGCAGCATGCACTACTAAAAAAAAATTTCTTCAGTGGGAAATGTTAGGAATTTTCTGTCATGGAATATTGATGATTGATGATTGTTTATGCATGCTACCACACCATGTTTTTCTGTTTTTGAATAATTAGATATTGATCTAAATGCATAATGCTATGATTCAATTCCTTCCTTCATTTTAAATAGTTAAATGAATCATTAGTATGTACTTTGAAATGAAGTTCTGTTTGAATGCTGTCCTACATAATCATTATTACATTTTTAGGCAGTGATTCCATTAATATTTAGATGATTTGTCATAACTAGCAGTTCTATTTGTGCTGTGCAATTTAGCTGAAAACTTTATAAGAAAATATGACTAAGATCTGACATAATAGTCGGCCAGGGTAGTCACTCAGGGGCACGTAAATTTCATTTTGGATGTCACTAATTCACATAGAAGTGTGCTAGATGTAGAAGACGTGCTGCACCAAATTCTAAACAAATAAAGAACACCTTTTTACTGAATGCATATGAAAGTATATTCAGTACTTATAACAGATCTGACATAATAGTCGGCCAGAGTAGTCACTCAGGGGCACGTAAATTTCATTTTGGATGTCACTAATTCACATAGAAGTGTGCTAGATGTAGAAGACGTGCTGCACCAAATTCTAAACAAATAAAGAACACCTTTTTACTGAATGCATATGAAAGTATATTCAGTACTTATAACAGAAACCCCTATTTTTTTGGCTAATCTTCAAAACGACTGGAAAAAAATTCCAAACTACTTTGTACACAGCGCATATTTTGCATACATACCCGTACTTCTATAAGCAAAAGCAAACTTATTCATCAATATTATTAAAATAACTGATAAAGTCCTTTTACTTTAAATAGGTACTAACATTTCCACAATAGGTAATACATTTTAAATTCAAAGACATTTTTTTCCAGTGAAGTCTATGTGCCAAATCTAGATATTGTTTGCCTATTCTACCTAAGTACTAAAAACAAGATTAAATCCTCTTTTTGTGAGCTGAGCCATTGTTTCTAAACTATTTGTAAACATTCAACATTGATTCTGGTTGCTATACAGCTGATTTTAAACAAAGAATGTTTTGACTGTCCCTATGTACAGGAGAGTAATGATTCAAACAATTCTGGAATGGATTTTATCTTCTTCATTATCAAGTGCTTATTGCCTAACCAAAGTTGGGCCTTTGACTTGACTTTGCATGCTAGTTTCCTCACAATTCTGCTTTTACTATAAAAAATGATATACAATACGCCAAAAATCAGAGGCACCTTCACCTGGCACCTGTTAGAACTCCAGACTTATGTCTTGGTCCAAATCAAAGTCTATACTTAAGCCATTGAATTCCATATTTTTTTTTTTATAAAGTGTTGCCCCACACTAGGAATTTCTCCTGTATCGTGGGTGCGTTCACAAACATTCAAACTCACATACACAAATACCCAATTCCATTGAGTAATTACTTGACTGAAAAGGTAAAAGACCACTAATAAAACATGACTTATTCGATTTATTAGGCTATCGTTAGCTTGACTTGGTTTTATACATGATGCAGGATATATGAAAAATGTACTCTTTCTGAAAATGCTAAGACACCCTGTGCAAAAGTCTGCATTATTGGAAACTAAGATAGATTTTCATAGCATGGCGTGAAGATTCGGACTAGTTCTTGACTGATTGCCCAGCTCTGATTTCATGGACTCCCTCTGTAAGAAACTACAATACATGAACTCAAGCGTTTTTGTCACTTGAGCAGACAGAAGTTACAGACAGCTATCACCAGCCAGAAGATGTCCATTGTAAAATAAAAGTCTCTCCTACAGTATGCCATATTTAATGACAACCTGCCGCCTTCATCCACCCATTGCCCGCAACTTGAACAATGTTGTTGGTCCACCTGGTGAGAGGCCTACCCATGTTGTCTTACGGTTCGTGGTAACCACTCAGAACCTTTCTTCCCCATCGGTTGTTGGTTCTTCGAGAGATGTGGCCTGCCCATTTACACTTCAACTTGCATATTCTGAGAGCTATGTAGGCATTTCCGGTGTATACGAACTAAAATCAAAATGGAAAACTCAGTAATCCTATACAATTTTTCTCTTCTTATAGACAAGCAGATAACTACATTTTAAACCTATATCTAAATCATTGTGTATTTTGAATTTGTTATTAGTTGAAACACACTTGTGTAAATAATATTCTTACAATATTAATAACTCGATAGATACATTTGAAAATATATCTGAGGTATCTGGATATAAAGTCATAATTTGATTGTAGGTAGAGTATTCTAGCTTGTATTGTAATTTGTCTGTCTATAAGGTTTCCTAAAGATGGAAAAATTGTAATAAGATTCAATGGTTTTGATGCCAATTCCAAAGATTCGAGTAAAAAATACCGTTGCTTAAAAATTCAATCACCCATCTGTCTATCTTGCAATTATCTGCTTGTTTATACACCCAACAACTCGGCAACCTTTCGCTTTCCTGGTCTGAATCTGAACAGAGTTTACAGCTCTCGAACTCAAGTAAATGTTACTTTGTAAAAACAATAAACAATTTTTATTTCTTCTTTTTTCCAAGATAACGAGAACGAAGATTGACTCGGTATTTAAAATGCACCATGTCCTATTTTGTTTTCCGTTCACTCGCGATTCCCGCATAATTCATCACACGGGCGCGTGGTTTTGATATGCGGACCTCAGCAGTATCGGATGGTATTTCGAATCAAAATAAAAGCGGGTCTTCTTTTCCTTAGGATTACGTCTCTTTCTTCCAACTGTACTTTTCCCAATCTTTGATAGCTCAGCTCATGACAAGCATGGAATGCTCATGGTCCTCAAAAACCCGGAGCTCCGTCTTTGACAACACAAACTGGAGCTCAAACAAAATACTGGCAAAATGTGGTGTACTTATAAAGTCTCCTCCGCCTAAACTTTGGAAGACAAGGCCCACCGCACTATTCTCACACCACTGTAATTCCTGAAACCTAGAATCAACAATGGCGACCATCAGAAAAACACCGAGACAATGAAGCTCGCCGAAGTCCCAGAGAAACCATTTAACTGTCTTGGATCCCGCAACGAAATTAATCAGAAAAGAATAGCGAAGGAGTAGCTCAACTTTAGAAGAAAACAGACACATGCTATGTTATTTTTATTATTCTAGCTAGCCCATACTGTCCCACTGGTGGGCAATGGCATCCCTCCATTCCTTCTAACGGTCACGATTCTGTGCAACGTCTTTCCAATTCTCAAGGAATGCATCCAGTCCGTCCCGCCATTTCCTTCGTGGTCTGCCGCTTGTGTCTTCTTCTGATGTTGTGTTATTTTACAAAATGTCTCCTATTCATTTCCCGCCATGAATATCTCACAAACCAATCACAAGAAACCCCGTCAACAGTGTCTCATCAGTTCCCGAGATTTGTTGATACATGACACAAACATATCGAAAGCAATAAAACGTTTGAATCGTCCATGCGACCTAGAAACGCCTATTAGCTATATTTTTAGTGTGAATAGTGAGTCAACGGTCATATTATACCAATTAATACGTTCCCAACAGTTATGTCGGCGAATTGTGAAATTGTGATTTATTTGCGTGTTTTATTGAAGATGTTTTTGGGTTTAAAAGTGAAAGAAATTGGCATTATTGGCAATCCTTGAAAAAGCATTACAATGGTTTTTCGCCCAGTTTAGTAATTTTCATGTCGATGGCATTATAGCATTTCATTGGTCCAATCCACTGCCACGGATCATCGGTGGCAAACGACAGCACAGAGTTAATTTGGATAAAATTTTCGCAAATGTACAGCAATCAGCACATTAAGTTTAACCCGAAACTGACATTTTGTTTTTCGATCAATGACGAGAAACAGAAGTATGGAAGGAAGATTCATGCTTCGCCGACCCCAAATGAATTGGAATAAGGGCAAGACAATGACGATTAAAATTGGACCTAATGCTTTAGAGATCAAGTAGAAAATATATTAAATAAATTGGGAAGTAATTAATTGCTTTAGCAATTATAAAATTTGGTGAGCTAAAAAAACCAGCATTTAAATCATTTCGTCGGCAATTCGGCATACAAAGATGTTGTTTGCAATTTAAAAAAATCAGGCAGTAATCCTTGTTCCGCGAATAATTTCGATAATGGTCAAAAATTAAATCATGAATAGGCAGCTTACAATAACATGAGTTTGCATAATAAACATTAAGTTCGCAAAATAACTACTTGATCAGCAAGATTTCATGATCAGTCAGCAGAGAAAACATGACTATAAGCAGTATGTTTGATCGGTATGCATATTTAAAGCATGGTAAGCAAAATAACTAATTGAATCTAAAATTGGCAATGTACGTTAAAAGTGGGTGAGGTAAGGTTAGATAGAACTTTGACCAGGGCCTGCAGTCTCTACAAAGATAGCGATCGCTTTACGACAAAATTCGGTCGCAAAGCTATAACGATGCGGATTTAAGTTGGTAGCTAATACCGGCGGGTCGCGTCCGGCTCACGTCCACCTTAAATCCGCATCGTTATAGCTTTGCGACCGAATTTTGTCGTAAAGCGATCGCTATCTTTGTAGAGACTGCAGGCCCAGCTACGCGCGAGCCGAGCAAGCGAAGCGAGCGGTGCCGCGGCAGCGGTCGGCGAGCGCTACATCGAAATTGGTCGCAATATTACAGCATTCCGGTAGTTATATGCTGCTCAAAATTATTTTTTTTGCTTACCCTCTCAGTGCTTACCAAAATTTGTTTATGAAAGCTTTACTCGATCTGAAGCAAGCGACCTTACTACCTATTTCTTACTGCCACAAAAATATCTACAATGTGTGATCATTGTAGATATTTTTATTGATGAGATGGGCTCCACAATTCATTCTTGAATGCTTTATTAACAAAAAAAGAAGTATCGAAAACGAGTCAAAAATAAGCTGGCCAAGTGCGAGTCAGACTGGCACATAAAGGGTTCCGTACCAAAACGACAAAAAATCACGATTGTTGTATGGGAGCCCCTATATTTATTTATTTTATACATAATATATTCTGTTTTTAGTATTTGTTGTTATAGTGGAAACAGAAATACATAATCTGTGAAAATTTCAACTGTCTAGCTTTATATCACGGTTCATGGGATACAACCTGGTGACAGACAGACAGACAGACGGGCGAACAGTGAAGTCTTATTACTGGGGTCCTGTTTTTACACTTTGGGTACGGAACCCTAACAAGACTTACTCTTGATCAGTAATTAGCTGTTCGCACCCGTTCATTTCACAAGAACGACCAAGTTCACATTTTTAAAATTAATTGATAGGCTCGCGATTGACCACCTCTGCCTCCAAGCAAACCGGTCACAGACAAAAGAGCGGTTTTATAAAAAAAGCTAATTTATGCCCACAACCAGGTTAGTCGATTTTTCAAATTGAAATCGACTTCCTGTGGAATCGACAGATGTTATTGTTTACCGTTTAGCACTTTGTAATCTGTTGCATCCTGATTAACATGTAAAAACAAAACAGGTTATGTTTTTACGGATTTAGCAGTCCCGTATGTTTTGGAAACCTTTTGTTCATTATTAATATCGTAGTAGCGGTCCGGAGAATTGTGCCCTGGATGATAGGATGAGACTTTAACATAACTCGCCAACAGTGAGTGTATATTCCGCCACTTACGCCTGCTGATGAGAATTCACCACTTTACCAGACGCTTTTCTTTTTTGGTGGGTGTAAAATCATCAAATGCCTGCCTGTTTCAGACTTCCACTGACTAAAACCCACCCATGTTTCGTCTTTCCCCTTCTTGTTCCGTGGCCGCGGTATCTCTTTCAAATCCTCCCGCAGCCCCGTATTTTGCCAGACATGGGAATTGAACGAAAACCAAACTTATGCCAGTCATCTTAAAAAAAAAACACATTCAAACCAACAATGATTTGCTTAAACATGTCTCCGAAATTCTTACAGCCTTTAAACAGGGAGGCTATTTTTAAACACCCAGTTCTCCCTTGTTGTCAAACTCCCAACAAAAAATTCGAGGGAATAATCTCTACATTGCATAATCGCCAAATCGATCCCCGCTTGTCTATGTATCGATATATTTTTTTCTGCCGGCACAGTTTAACGTGGCCCGTGTCCCGTTAAATTGATTTACTATCGGCAGACTACATCTATTTTGGTGAAGTATATTATATTGGTTATTTCTGGTAGCTTTTAGGTAAAATGTAACTTTTTTTGTAATTTGTTTTGAAGATTATCGACTGTTTGACTTTGTGAGATGTTTGTGTTGTTAAAAGCTAAGTTTTTTTTAGATAAAAAACTTTGCTTCTGTGTTTAAAACTTTACCTAACCTTATTGAGTAGAAAAGATTGTGAGAAATGCCATGGAGCCTGGATTCCGGGCCCTGTTGATGGCAATGCTATTATGTACATGATATTAAAAAAAGAAACATGACTGACGAAATGTCGATGTACTACACCTCTGCCTTTCCCTTCCCGGATAACAGGCGTGATATTATGTTGTGTTGTAACTAGCAGCAGCGTTTCTCAGTGCTATGCGGAAAAACGCAAGCTACTTTACGTCGCCAGAAAATACTAACATAAATAAACGAAATCGGCCGAAATAACGATTTTATTAAAAGATTTTCCTCAAAACTTGTCAATTCCCACGACTTTATCTTAGAAATCTACAGAACATGCAATAAAGTAATGTTTACTGAGCCAATCAATCAAATGCTTTGGACAATCGACATTGAACTATCTGGCCGTATTAGGTGCAGGCTTATGATTGTACCCGTTATGTGGCGCGAGGGTAAGGTAGAGGCGACGGAGGGAGCGTTTAGCGGGGTTAGAACCACCCCGATATACGCTCCTTTTGTCTCGGCTAGCGGTAGTGACGATAAGGCAGTGATATTGTTTGTTACTCTGGACGCTCTTAACTTGCACGTCTTCCCACATCGTTCTCACATAAATATGATCTCATTATTGAAAATGTTGTTTGTAACAATATTCTGTTTTAAAAGAGTGTCCATGGAGTTTACTCATTCTTCTCTATAGAGATTTACGATTCTATAAAGTAAAGGATGATAGCGATAAATAAGTCAAACGAGGCCAGTGGCAGTCAAGATTGCACTTAACTTAGGTTTGAATACGGAGTACAGTGAAAGATGTAGATGGGACACACTAGCGCCAGTGCCTCCCAGGGTTGCGGAATTTTCTCGAAAGTGCCACCGCGGCTCTGGAAAGCAAAGGGCATTAAAAGGAACACAAATGAGTTTTAGTCAGTAAGTAAGACATTCCCTTCTGCTTCGCTGAGAGCAGGAGGAATAATTTGAGGATTTCCCATCCTTAAAAAAAACTTAGTTTTTAACTACTTTTTTTATTTCCAACTTTTTAGTTCTTTTGTGTTTGTTCTTTCGTTGATCGCGTAAAATACTTCGCAGATGATTTAACTTTTGTGTTTGTTTATAGGATTTGTGACTTTGAATTTATTTTAAACATGACAGTGTCATATATTTTTGTAATCTCCTTTTAAAGCCCTTAATTTTGCTACCCTACTCGATGGTAATGGATTTTTTTTTCTTTTCAAATCCGCAATTTTGCTTTGTTTTTTAATTTTAATGTAGCCAGTGACACTCCCGCCATCAAGACGAATCTAACGTAACGACGTTTATTTTATTTAAATCTGTTCATCTGTTTAGGAGTTATGAAAGAACAAAGAAACAGACATACATACATACACGCCAAACACATAACCCTCTTTTTGGGCTTCGTCGCAGTTGGATAAAAATAGAGACATCTGCCGTTATACCAATTTACTTGCGGTGGGCGCAAAGTTTTTGCTATCGCCTCCGCTTATGGCTGACACCACCACACATTGTATAATGCAGTATTCAGTACCTGTATGAATTAATGTACCGCATTACTATGTTACATTGAGTTAGTTTTGTACCGTTGACGAGCTTATACAGGCTGTGAAAAATGTGAGACGTCATGTATGTGTATTGGAAAATGTGTGACCGCTTTAGAAGGCGCCAGTAAAAGTTATTATGTGTTATATAGTGATAAATTATGTACTGTGTTTTCACAATTCATATCTATATCCACATCTATGCTAAAGGGATGTGTGGTCCCGTCGAGGCTGCGGGATGTTGTAAGAGAAACCGCGGCGTCGACACAAAGGGCTAAGAAGGGATAAGGTTTTTTATCACTAGAAGTCTGACACTTCCTTTCGCTCTGCCCAAGAGCGAGAGGGGTTATTTGATGATTTCCATACTCACAAAAAAAGGGGATGTGTGGTGTTTCGGGAATGGGTACAATATGATAAGATATGATGAAGGATAGGATGATATGATAAGATATGAGGAAGTCGGAAAGAAGCGCCGATAACAGAAAAGTTGTGTGGTCATCGGTTGCATGTGACGCGGAGGAAAATGTCGTGAATAAAGATTTGAGTATTAATTTGGACGGATAAGATAAGAGTAGAGGAAGACCGAAGAAACGATGGATGGACTGTGTGAAGGATGATATGGCTAGGAAGGAGGTGACTGCTGACATGACGAGAAATAGAGAAGTGTGGAAGAAGACATGCAGCTCCGACCACTAATGAATTGGTTTAAGGGCAAGACAATGATGATGATGATGATCTTAGGATATCACATCAATAATTTATTTAAGATGATACTTTATAAACAAGTATTTTCGCGCTACTGAACCCACTCAATCAGCAAATAGGCTTATAAACTGTGTCGATCAAAAGAATTCAAGTCACACTAGGGCTATCTGATTAACATGCCATGTACGGTAAAATATTTGCATATTATTGTATCTCCATGTATTTGCCTGCGTAATACATTTTATTGTAGTTTTCCATCTTTTACAAGACAAATGAGTTTTTATTTAAAATCTGCCTAGTTTTATTATCTGATCATTTGTTAGCCAGTTTCATTCCTCATTGATACCATTATAATCCTCCAGCCAATCGATAGTACGATCTTTGAAACTGACTGCCGATCTGTTGATATCACTACTTACATATATTATTATAAAACAAAGTCCTCCGTTCCGACACGCCTGTCTGTCTGTTCGGGATGCACTCTAAAACGACAGCACCGATTTTCATGCTGTTTTCACCAATGGATAGAGTGGTTCTCAAGGAAGGTTAAAAAGCAAACATTACCGACACTGACATTCACGCGGGCAAAGCCGCGGGCATCAGCTTGTGATAAATAAAGTGTTTGGTTGGTATTGTGGCGGAGAAATTGACTGCTGGTTGTCGCGAGTTCGATCCCCGCACGGAATAGGCAGTTGTCACGGGTCAGGCTGTCAGTGAGTTTAAATGCTCGTAAACAGACTTCTAATAAGCCATTGGGTCTGGCTCTCATTTGTAGATCTTTGCCAGTGGTCACAAGAAGTAGGTGACCCGAAAATCTGTCAACCAGTCTTACAAAAGCATATGGTATTATGACCCATTACTAACTTGGGTCAGCTATGCAGTCAGTCCTACGTGAAATACTAGTATTCAACTGCATCCGGATAAATGGTAAGCAGATGACGATGTTGGGGTCGGCTTCCAGTGTTTCCTGATGATTCCTAGTATTTTACATGGAGCGACTGCCTATCTGACCTCCATAACCCAGTTAGTGCTAGATAATACGATAATTGGCTGTTTGTGTATAAGTTAAAATGGTCCAACCGGACAAACGGTACAAGATAAAACCAAGTTTGGGACAAAGAAAAAAAAATATTGACTCCTTTTCCAAAGTCATCCCGCTAAGAAAACAGCACACTGTAGAAAGAACCCGACCAAATATGGTGTGTCACGTATGCTTATTGTGAAGTGTTACAGCGAGGGTATTAATCATTTTTGGGCGGCTATCGTGAGTGACGGCACTCTTTAGTCAGCTCATTTGCTGGCCACTGCCTCTTTAGTCGTGAGGTTTTCAATGAGGCTTATGGATTACTTACTAGCTTTTGCCCGCGGTTTCGCTCGCGTAAATTTAGACTATGATTCTGCTTGAATTATTATTATTAATAAACTGGTCTATCGACTCTCTAGGCTCACTAAAAATAAGTTTTAAATACACCTATTATATTATATTCATCTATTATTATAAGAACGATTGTGTTGTTTTCCTCGGGACTTTTTGGGGATGAAAGGTACCCTATGTTACCCTAGCATACCCTTGTATGTTGAGTAAGCTTACATAGCCTTAGCAATAAGTTAAGCCTTTCTTTCTTGAAGGTTGGGAAACTATCAAATGAGTCCTCCCGCTCTGGGTGGAGAGTGTCAGACTTTTACAGACTAAAAATCACCCATGTTCTTCCTTAGCCCTTTGTGTCCGGGGCCGCGGTATCTGCTTCGAACAACCCGCAGCCCAGACAGGGGTCGACCCTTGCGGGCCCCTGCAATAATAAGTAAAGCCTCGTGACTTACGACGACAAACGAAACCCTAAAAAATACTTCTTTGAAAGTTGTTCGAAGCAGCATTCACCAAAGTATAATAAAATATAATATAAAATTATTATGTAACCAAAAAAACAACATGAAATTCCAACTGAAATAAGGATTGTATCCGAAAATAGAATCTCCCCTTTCTTCGATTAGAAACGGGCCAGGTTCTTCAAACATGATATGTTGCGTAAAAGTGTGGTTTAAAACAAATGTGTAATCATTTTTTTTTATTGAATAAAAGAGTAAACTATGTGTTATTAATTAAAAACTAATAAGAAACTATAAAAGGAAATAAAAAAACTGCTCCTCAACGCTGTCGTAATGTGCCCAAAAGACTGGCGACACAGACACGTTGTATGCCTACAGCTGCGGCTTAGCCTTTGGCCAAGATAAAAGCCATCCTTTGGGTCACAAGAAGCGTCAACTAAGCGTTTTGAAATTTCCTTAAACAGGCTATGAGCACTCAGACCCACGGCCCCAGAGTTTCAACCCCAAACGGCTTGAAAATATGTTTTCCACAAAGGTTCTACAGTGTGATTCTTTATAATGTGCACATATCGAAATGGGGGAATCTATGCTTAATTTTATCGACGGAAAAATTATTAAAAAAAATCTAAATATTTTTTAATATTTTATATGGAATTTTTAAAAAATTTGTCTGCTACTGTGACCCCAGTGTAAACAAAACGGTGTAACTTTTAAACTAAATTATCTATCGCGATGAAACAAACTCCATAATGATTGGAAGCAATTAGGCGTCCTCGTAAAATGAAAATTGTGGAAAAAAACTACCCTCAATTGAAAATAAACACGTTTTTTGATCAAAAAATCTTTTTTTTTTCATAACTTTTTACATAAAATTGTTTCATCGCGATAGATAATTTAGTTTAAAAGTTACACCGTTTTGTTTACATTGGGGTCACAACAGCGGACAACATTTTTGAAAATTCCATAAAAAATATTAAAAAATATTTAGATTTTTTTAAATATTTTTTCCATCGATAAAATTAAGCATAGATTCCCTCATTTCGATATGTGCACATTATAAAGAATCACACTGTATATTTACGCCGCTTGAGGTTCTCAAAAAAAATTACATTAAAAATATGATTTAATAAAAAACTGCCCAAGTGCAAGTCGGACTTGCACATGAAGGGTTCCGTACCATCGTAGTAGGGAAAGCAGCAACAGAAAAACATATTTTGTGATAAGTTTGTTTTTCATAGTGTTTGTATTAATGACAAAGTTATATTTGCGGTTTTTTAAATAAAAATATTTACTATACATATTGTTCAAACCAATTTTGGTTGAAAGTTTCTATTGCGATCTACAGCATATATTTTTTTTAGATTTTTCACTCTCTTAGTTTAAAAGTTAGAGTAGAACACACACACTTTTTACCACTTTGGAAGTGTAAATGATATTTAGGAACCACAATATCATTTTTTAATATAGACACCCGACACGTATAGATTTGATGATAAAAGTTTTTTTCAATTTCAGTTCCATGTATAAGACCCCCCTTAATCCTTATTATTTTTATTTTTGTATGATAATCGTAAAGCGGTTCACAGAATACATCTACGTACCAAGTTTCAACTGTGTAGCCTTAATAGTTTCCCAATAAAGTGACTGACATACGGACGGACAGAGATGACGAATCTATAAGGGTTCCGTTTTTTGCCATTCCGCTACGGAACCCTAAAAAGTAATGAAGTGTCAAGTGCGTAATTAAAACATAATCGCAATAATAAAATTAACTAAAGCGCGTGTAATTGAATTGTTATCGACCGAGCTTCGAACTCGCTATCTCTTGTTTACGAGTGACACTTGACTTTTCATTGTTTTGTTATTACAATGAGCTAACTAATTAGTTAATTTTAATCTGCGCAGAAAATTAAATCTTCTAGGTAATAATAAGATTTAATCAAAAAATGCCCCCAACAAATGCACATGGTCCTTCCTGGGTTTGAAATCATTGTGAAGATATCGACTGGTCTTAGAACGAAAAATCCACTGATACCCACAACCCACACAGAAGTGGCCTATGTCCCAGCAATGGGAACGTTAACTGATTTGATTTGGGCCACTAATTCTGAAAAAAATATGAACGAAATATGATCTTCCAAACACTCCATCAATTAAGGTCATATGGGATGTATCATAAACACTATTTATCACAAACGGATAGCTGATAACAGTATTTCGTTATTAGAACAAGGCCATCCTTGTCAAATCCCTAAACCAATGTTTCAACATCCTTGGGTAGAGAACAGTGGGATGCTGAATTCCAAACAAATCCTTTTGGCGATCTTCAAATTAATCCCGCGTGGTGGATTATGGCCCATCCCTCTCTTATCTTAAAATTTGTAGTATTTTAAAGAACCCAAGGAAATCTTTGACAGTCCTTACAGGGTAGTCTGTGGCTGGAAAGTTTGTTAAGCAGTTTTACCAAGAGGCATCACACTACCCAATACTAATTGCGTTGTGGAGGTCAGATAGGCAGTCGCTTCACATAAAATGGCGGAGCGGGAGGCAGTTTCAGACTTCTTCTGACTAAAACCCGCCCATGTTCTTCCTTCAGCCTTTTGTGTTCCAGGGCCGCGGTATATCTTTCAAACAGTTCCGTAGCCCTGGCAGGTATCGGTTCTTCTCTTTGAAGACACAGAGTGCCCTGGACTTTCATTAATTATTATAGCACTAGTCACAAAAACAAATTCGCTAAACAAATTATATCGGAATCTCTGACAAACAAAGGAACCTCGATACGTCCCTATCTCTTAACATTTGACTCCGTGACTCCCGACCCCTCTCTGTGCGTAGTCAGGTTATCAACGGCGTGTAAGTCGCACAGTAATTATGATTTATGGGCAGATAGCATCAAGTTATTGTTTCTCTAAGTGGTGATAACTTGTGCCGGGATGTCTGAGGATACTCGTGTGGGCTAAATTAGACTGATAATATACTTTATGCTATAAAGTGTTCTAATTACGTATTTAGAATGAGCAATGCTGCTCTATAGCCGTCGGGGCTGCGGGTTTTTCGAAAGAGATCCTGCGGCCTAAGGGCTAAGAAGGAACATGGGTGGTTTCTAGTCAGTAGAAGTCTAACACTCCACTCAGCGGAAGGAGTCTTTGATGATTTCCCAACATAAAAAAAAGGAGAAAGGCATTTCGAAGATATCTGGTCTCTCAGTTTCGTAATAAAAATATCAATTGTCATGAATACGTATCGTTGTTTAATTATCACTTGATTTGGTGAGGGAAACCAGCATGCACTTTTTAATTATTTTTTTTGAGGGGTGGGAAATCATCAAATAACCCCTTCCGCTCTGGGCAGAGCAAAAGGGAGTATCAGACTTCTACTGACTAAAAACCACCCATGTTCTTTGCCCTTTGTGTCGAGGCCGCGGTATCTGTTTCGAAAACCCGTAGCTCAAACCAGCATGCCTGAGAAATATTTCTTGACAGCATGTAAAACTAAGTAAGCTCACGGGCGTTAAACAATCTCTGGCACCTTCTCACATTCACATCATCATCTTCCTAACCGTGTCCCAATGTATTTGGGTGGGCACAAAATATTTTCTTCTTCCATTCTTCCCTGCCAGAAGTCATGTTTCCAAATTCTATCACGCTTTGCATACAACAAAAAGCCCGATTCAGTGACGAACAACTTTTCTATATTTTACCTTTTCAAGTCTTAATTAAAAATGCATGGCAAGAAACAAATTAATCAGAATGAAAAATAAAATTTCGAAATTCGTCCGCATGACGATTGGCGGGCTACGTTGACCAATAGGGGCTCTGCGTACGCGCAGCTGAGCAAATACACGTATACGATATGAATTAGGTTGTAGTGTAATGACGCGAGAATTATACGCGGTTAAGTATTTGTGTTTTTTTTATGTGGATTTTTCATTATTACTTTTTCTGTCTTGTAGAAATATTTTGTTATTATATTATCAAAATGGTAAAAAAATGGTTGGCTCTGTTGATAGTTGTTATTTTCTTGATAATATCAGGTGTTTAATTATGCATTATGTCTGATAATGATAACATAACATCACACCTGTGATCCCCAAAGGGTTTGCAGAGGTGTACCCGTTAATAAAGC
The DNA here is from genome assembly GCA_932274075.1 of Diarsia rubi. NCBI lineage: Eukaryota > Metazoa > Arthropoda > Insecta > Lepidoptera > Noctuidae > Diarsia > Diarsia rubi. The sequence goes on along the minus strand of OW026440.1, from coordinate 815,377 downwards.
CACATTTCGCCAGATAAGTCCCGTGTAATAAATGGCCAAACTATTGCTATTAACCGGACACAACTTCAGAATCCTTGGATGCTACTAACAAATTCGTGTTGGAAAAAACTCGTCACACTGCCCGAACAGCAGGGCTATTGCGTATCTTTTAAATGTCAGTGGCTATCATATTGTCCATGGATTAACTGTGAAATTGGTTGGCTATGGTTTAGTACAAAAAATTAAACCGTTTGACAGTTAATTGATGGACGCAATAGCCCTGCTGGGAATCGAATCCAGCTCCTCAATCACAACAGTCGTGCTTGCTACCATTAGACCAGGGATGACGAACCTTTATGGATCAACGTGCCATCTAATAACACTGCTTAGTCTTTATTGGCAGATATTTAAACGAAATATTTTCAACTAAAAACTCTTTATTTACTACCAAAAAGTGTAACTTCTGTTGTTGCTGATTCGATGATATGACTCCTCTACCAAACGGTTTCTATGGAATTTTACGTTATTCATCTCTGAAAATAATTTCTCGTAGGCATAGATGAAAATTTGGTTATAAATTCGGTGGTGTGGTGACCATCGAGGCAGTGACAAAACGGTCCATTAGTTACTCAGAAATCAAATATCAATCGACTGATGACGAAGTTCCACCAATCTTTTTCAGAACAAACAATTTTATCAGTAAGGGGACGCTCAGTCATTGGTGTACTGTTACTGGTTTGTCATTGATCTGTGTTATTAACGATAACTACTTTAATTGTAGGTATATAATTTACATTCGTTTTTAATATCAGTGATGAAATGATGACGCTGCGACAAAAAGGGACAGGTGGTGGTGGGTTTTTGATCAACGTCATCATCATCACAAAACTATTGCCATGAACCGGCAACACATAGCCACCTTTAAAAAATATCTTCTATTAAAAAAAAACGAAATTATTCATAATCTGCCTAGCCTTTTTTCAAAATATATTGCGGTCGGCTCCCAGTCTTACTGGATGCATGCGAATATCTATTTTACATGCAGCCACTACTTATCTGACCTGCATAACCCAGTTAGTAACTACCGGCTAATACGTTACCGGGTAGTACGGCAACGAGGCAGGTCCAGAAGATGGCGGGACGTACTCGACTCTTTTCGCAGATATTGGCAATTAAGGGGACAACACTAAACGCGAGTTTTATAATGCGTTAAAGTATATGATTCACTGCAGTAAACAAAATCAAAAAAATATATGATATTCTTCAGGATATACGCTTATGACATAGTTTGTTGAAAACATAATACAACTAATTTGGTCATAATACAACTAACTGGCCTGTTGGTCTAGTGGTTAGTGACCCTGACTGCTAGGCCGGAGGTCGTGCGTTCGATTCCCACCCAGGACAAATGTTTGTGTGATGAGCACGATCATTTGTTCTGTGTCTGGGTGTAATTTATCTATAATATGTATGTATTTAGAAATATATAAGTATGTTTATCAGTTGTCTAGTACCCATAACGCAAGCTCTGCTTAGCTTGGGACTAGATGGCGTTGTGTGATAGTTGTGGAATATTATATTATTATTATAAATTTTACTCGATAGAAAAAATCGCGAAGATACCTCTAAAAATTTCTTTTAACAAGTAAAAACCATACTAAATAATTCTACAAGGAACATACTGAGGTCATAGTGCTTTACTTTTTTAAACCGATCAATAGTTTTTTTTTGTAAATCGCATACTTATTCTTATCTCCGAACATAATTTTGTATGGTGATAAAAAATCGGGCTCGACAGTCCTTACTATTTAAAACGTCGTTACTATATTTACCCTACGAAATTACGAGCGTGCATTGCGGGGATGCGTTTCGCGGTCGCGGGGAGTGACGCAAGCTCCATCCACTTGGTCAAGGTCGCTGGCATTTATTATCGCCTTAACCGCATTGGATAGGGATAAGTGGAAAGAGGGAAGGGAGGCCTTTGCCCTGCAGTGGGGCAAAAATGGCTAGTAATATTAAAATAATACAGTACCCCTTGGTAAGACTGGTTATCATTTTTTCGGACCACTGAATACCGCCGCTTCCCGAGGCACGGAGAAAATTCAGCATGTAATGATGGTCACCCATCCACAGACCGATCTTGGCAAGCGCGGTTTAACCTCGAAGAACCCGTGTGTCTGTTATTAATTAGCCACAAGTTCCTCATAGATTATAATCTACACAATTAGAAGCTAATTTAAAAACTGTACAGCAGGAGATCGAACTAATGACTAGTACCCACTTATACGATAACTAACAGCTTAGCAGGGATAATTATTATGAATCTGGATACGAATATTAATTACCGGTTTCGAATACGGTTACGAAAATTAAATTATTTCGGATCATCCGCTAGTTTCGGATAATTTCGGTTTAATTAGAATCTTACGACACAATCTGACAACTGCCGAGTCCAAGCTCGGCCGGGCCAAACAAATAGTGTTTCCAACTTTAAAAAATTTTGTTTCATAAAACTTAAATCATGAATACCTAAAATCCCGCCAATAATTAAAAAATACCCCTAAGAAAATATTTTGTAAAAATAATGGAAAATAATTTGGACTCCGCGCTTATCTGGAACTTTTAAGTCGGTTTTCGTTACGGATATTTTTATATTTCGGATATCCGATAGTTTCGGTTACGGAGCTCCATAACAGCCTAGCTCATATATTATAAAAGCGTCAATAGTTTTTTCTACATGGCAATTAAGTCTGATCTCCCGATATGGGAGACATCACTTGTTATCACACATACGATTAATTACATCTAAATCTTAGGTCTTACTGATGGCGGGGTCTGTTTAAAACCTAGATTTTAATCTGGTATTTTGCTCGCTGTTTTTTGATTTTTAATTGAATTCCAAAAGTAGGAGGTTATCAGTGCGTCTGTTTTTGTGAGAGCATCGTCGGTGGCCCAGTTTAGATTATAGCCCACTAGCTGATGCCCTCGGCTACGCCCGCGTTAGTGGCCGTTAAATTATATACTAAAACCTTCCCCAAGAACCACTCTATTCATTGGTGAAAACCGCATGAAAACCCGTGCAGTAGTTTTTGAGTGTGGACAGGCAGACTGACGTGGCGGAGGACTTGTTTAATAAAAATATGTAGTGATAGTGATTTCCTCTCATAGAGAGGAGGCTTGTGTATCCCAGCAGTGGGAACATTATAGGCTGATTATGGTATTACTGTTTTTATAGTGTTTATTCAGCGAAATCTTCGAAAATTGTGAATTGATTTCGATGGTTTCTTTTTATTTGGATGAATATTATTTCGCGGTGGTCCCGTTCAAAGGTGGAGGCGCCTTAGAGAAATGATTTTCTCTCGCAAAACGTGTAAGTAGTTAGTTCAAAAATAAAATAATCAAAAATAATCAACCTTACTTCTATAATAAGAATACTCAAAACAAAAAAAAAGACAAATTAATTAGTATGACCAAGACAGCCTTTTGGTGCGAAGCTACATGATGCGCCTACGTCGGTTTTTTATAACATTTGCATAGATCTTTGGCTTGTAACTAATACTTATTTACTTTGCCCTGCTGTTTAATGGCGAATTAAAGTTAATTTATTATGGGAATTGAAGAAAATACTGAATTTAATCCTTATTTTAATTTAATGCTTCTTTCTTGCTTATTCCAAGTTTTTAGGTCGTAGTAGTACAATCGAGGATCTCGTGGCTGTGTCCTCCTTGCCTCGGGAAGTATGTCAAACTGTTGCCACGTTGGTCCATGCTGTCACTTGTAGATCATCTTTGACAGTCTTATAACCAGTACTGGTATTACCTAAAGATATCATATTATTTGCCAGCTACTAACTGGGTCAGATATCATGCCATTCTATTTGGGGTCTCTTCTACTTCAGATATTCAGTCGCCCCATGTAAAATACTTACATTTACTTCATTTGAAAAAACAGGCATGGTATTAGCAACTTAGATCTATGAAGATAAACTATCTATATCGTACCGTGTTTTATTTTTAACCGATTTCTTAATAAAAAAGGCCATCTATTCGGTGATTCGTAAAAGCAGAAGCATTATTCTAAATGTTACCACCAAATAAATAGATGAATCCACTAAAAAAGCATCCCCACCCCTCTGTTTACCCGTTTGTCGCGCAAACATTGACTAGGTACCCTCTGACCGGTGTTTACTGTGTACCCTGCGCACATAAGAGGGTTTAATTGAGTAGTGAGTCTGTTTGGTTTGGCTAAATGATTTTTTTATCCAGCTACTTGTATTTTTGGTTGTAGGCGTTCTGGGTGAATTATCTGCCTTTAAGGTGAAGGCGATGAGGTAGCCCGTGAAATTCGAGTTTCCTTACTTTTTTTGCAATTTTCAGGTCAGTGTCAAGTTGTATGTTAAATAAAATGGGATTCGCGGCAGTAACAATTATCTTTTTACTTTGTTGTTGGTGTGTTTGTGGTTTCTAGAACGATAATCAATAAAAAAAAACGTTAAAAACTGGTAACTGTTTTGTAAACTGAATCCTTGCTGCCAACCGTACAACTCGATTTGTCTTTAATTTTAAAATCAATTCAAATCATTGTTCCATTTTCTTCTCGTTTCTGAAAACGATAATTTGTGGAAGATTAAGAAAATTTGGGATATTTCTAAGCCTAAATAACATAAAAATATTTCGAAACTTCCTCTTTTTTTTAAAAAATTTGATGATATTTTGAGGTTGATATTTCTGCAGTACCTAAGTGTTAATCATGCAATTTTTTTTTAAGCTTTGCCCCACCATAGGGAGTTTTCCTATATCGTGGGTGCGTTTACAAACATTTAAACTTCACATACACAAATACACCCAGGCCCGAAACAAATATCTGTAGGCCATACAAATATTTGTTCCGTGCGGGAATCGAACCCGTGACACTCAGCGCAACAGTCCAATTGCTCAGCCACTGCGCCACCCGGTTACCAACAAATTTAATGACGGCACGTCACTAATTTTGTTTTGCTTGCACTCGTGCAATAAGCGACTATACATGAATCAAAAACACTTTTCTTAACAACTGTACCCAACAACAAACTTTATGAACTTCAAACGTATCAATTTGTACAGTCGTATCGAAAATTGTATCGCAGAAAATCCTAAACCACGCCCCACTAAAATCATACCTTTCAAAGTCACTTTCCTCCTCACTGTACACCCGAACAAAAGTGCATATAATCTGAGCACCGCTTCTATTGAGTACAGTGGAGTACGAAAGCGTTAAATTTTTTGCGATTAATCATATTAGACGCGGAGGGTACTTCGTTCCGTGCGACGTATTCATAGTTAGGTACAAGACATGTTTTAGTTCATCTATTCAGTTGTGATAAAAAACTGCAGACTGTTTTTTTTTTCGATTTTCATGACCCGAATTTACGCATACTTCAGATTTTTTTCCCATAAAAACTAAAGGTCGTATCGATGGCGGAATTTCAATGTTGTGTTAAGAAAGACAAGCTAGACTACAACACTCTGAGACGGACGTAATGTCTTCTTACCTGCCTTCTTTAATGCAGTCTGAGAGGTACAGGGTGAAAAGTTCTACAATACTTTTAGAAAAGGGCCGAACCTCCGAGCTGACGGGTCTGGTGAACTACTTACCGACGGTTATACTCGGGTTTCTCTATTTAGTTTAAACTCCCTGATGACTTTAATTTCGCGATAGATATTAAAATTGTATACTCAAAGTACAATTAAGTATTATTTGTAGTTTTTTTTTTTTTGTAAAACATGAGTTTAAATAACAAACATCATCTTTCAATGACATATAGGCAAAATTCGGCTCGCCAAAATTATCCAAAATCTGATGTGTACAATGGTTTTCTTTTATTAAACTAGCTTCTTAAGAATAATCTAGTGCCTATTAATCATCCTATGTAATTGCTACAGACAGAATTCATTGAAACTTGTAACTTGATTGATACTTTGATTGTGACTTGTTGTGTGTTTGTGTGTATAAAGATGACAATAATGATTTACATAAATTCTTAAGTTATTTCCTCAAGTTCTTTATCATGATATAAAATTAACATTCTTGTCCATTCATGATTTATTATCACGGTTGTATTACTAGCTGGGGTTGGCAGTAGTGTTTTATAAGCATATAGCTTTTGCCCGCGACTTCACCCGCGTTTATGTCGGAAATATAAAAAAAAATACGATTTTCCATACAAATTTTCCTTCAGGTGAGCTGATTATGGAAGGTACTATTCCTCAACAGTTAGGAGTTGAAATCAATAATAAGGGAATCTTGAAGGTTAAGGGTAAGGTTTCATGGTTGAAAGTTAAACGCATAGTAAATATTTGTACTTATAAGATATTACATCTAAAAATAAAAAACTTTTTTGCAAAAACCGACTTCATAAAATTAAAAAAAAACTATAAAGTGAAAAATCAACTTTAAAAGAAAAATCAGCTTCTGAAGTCGGTGGTTTGTTTGTATGATTTAGTTTTTTTGCCACCGACTTCAGAAGCTGATTTTTCTTCTGAAGTTTTATTTTTCACTTTTTTGTTTATTTTAAATTGTTTGTGTTTTTGAAGTCGGTTCTTTTTTTGCAAATTGATGTTTTTAATATATAGATAGATAGATAAATTTCACCAGTTAAGGGGTCAGGACTTTATCCCTGATAACTGGCTTGGCTTTTGACTTTTAAGAAGTGCCAATTCGTGGCCCAATAGTTGAATAAATGACTTGATTTGACCATTGACCATCGAGTCATACTGCCGCACTCAGAGAGCTTTAATGATTACTTAGGCCATCACTTAGTAATGGTTTTGACAGTTTTGTCATACAAAATTATGTCAAACCTTTCCTAAGTGACGGCTTAAGTAATCATTAAAGCTCTCTGAGTGCGGCAGTAAGTAAACCACAGCAGTCCTGGTCATTTAAATATTCCGTTAAAGAAAGAATTAAAGTATAAGAAGTATTTTTTATTGATATATCACACGGGAAAAACAAATTGATAAAGAAATAACACTACCTTTTAACAATAAACTATAAATAAATACAAGAAAAGCTTTAAAATAAGACATCTTAACCTACTAATATAATATTATAAATGTGAAAGTTTGTGAGAATGGATGTGTGGATGTTTGTTACTCTTTCACGCATAAACGGCTGGACCGATTTGGTTGAAATTTGGCATGTAGATAGGTTATACCCTGGATTAACATATAGGAGTTTTTATCCCAATTTTATGATCCGTGGGATAATTTTCGAGTTGTAGCGGGTGAAGCCGCTGGCAACAGCTAGTTATACATAAAACGAAATTTGGTCCCGCACAAGGCCAAAAAGCCTCTATCTCAGCATGGTGCTGTAACATAAATGACAAATTTCAAAGGTCCTCACTATGAATTCGACCCCTGGCACCCTCTCAATCGCCCCAGTTCACGGTCGACAATATTTGTAACATTAACGACAAAAACACGCCGACTGTACTTCAGGGGGGACACGGACTTTTTACTGTGTAATTATTACCCCTTGTCCACTGTACAGAGATGTAGGCAGAAGTTTCACTAGATTTATTTCATAATTTATAACCGATTATAAAATGAAAACTTTATTTAAATACTACTCTGCCTGACTGCCTCGATGGTCTACTGGTCGTTTACCAGTAAGAAGCCAGAAAAAAAACCAGTCACGAGGCCTGGATTTGTCCCCGGTATATAGCAACAGACTGGACCCTATTACGTGGGACTTGAAGGGACTTTTTACTGGTGAAATGTTGGTGTACCTGTTATGTACACCTCTACCTAACCCTTTAGAGATTATAGGCGTGATCTTTTGTTATGTCGGTGATTAGACCAGAAGCTGACTCTAACATAGCTGAGAAATGGCCAGCCAAGTGATGATAATTCAAATCCGTTGGGGTTCTTCCTGTTGAGCATCAAGGCTAATTTTGAAATTGTTTTATGTTTCTAAATCGATGGTCATGGTTGTTGTCTATCCAATCATTACGTCACACTGGACCTGCAAAAACCGCCTTAACTACTACGCATAAGAGGCTCTGAAAACCTACTTGTAAAAAACAGGAAAATGTAAATATACAGGGTGTTTGGTAGGGAGCTGTACATACGCCTAGGGTAGAAACTAGGGATAGTCTGCTACCTACCCCCGCCCATTATATTGACCTTGGCCTCAAGGTTTTTTTTTAATTTATTATTATTTTTTATTTGATTTTTTGACTAAAACTACCTGTAGCTCAAAATCTATCCATGGGACCGGTCGGCTAATGGTCTTGTTTTAATCGTTAGAGTCTTAGGGTCCTGCAAAAAATTATTTTACACCAGAAAATTGTGGAGAAGAAAAGTTAAGGGGCCTGAAGTACCGTAGTAAGGTAAAGAAATAATTTTAAATTAAAAAAAAACCTTGAGGCCAAGGTCAATATAATGGGCGGGGGTAGGTAGCAGACTATCCCTAGTTTCTACCCTAGGCGTATGTACAGCTCCCTTCCAAACACCCTGTATAATTCTTAGAATACAGCGCAATTACAAAATTCGTTGTGTAATATTTAGTGGTGATTGAGGCCAGTGTTCCGTCGACAGTTGCGAAGACAACACCTGTTTGGGACAACATAGTGCTTAGTGACTTAAATGAACGACTTCTTGAAGCCCCCGGAGCTACCCTGGCCAGGCCGGCGCCTGAACTACAGTGGCGTATTTGGAAAGCCCTAAAGCGACTGCGCACTCAAGTAGGCAGCTACAAACATAATTTGGCAAAGGGGGGGTATTATTGGTTCCTCAGACACCAAGTGCGAGTGCGGCGCTCCTGATCATACAATGCCCCACCTGCTGAAGTATCTCAGGTATCCGTTGAGAGTACAGGACTCTTGACAACCTGAATACCAGTAGCGCCCAAACCGTATAATGTCGAAACACATCGATACGACAAGAAGAAGTGCTTAGTGACAAGCTATTCATAAATTACTAAAACTAAATTAATCAAAACTGTGCCAGAGAAATTCAACATGGAGGATTCATTGAAAACTTAGTGTTAACAATAAAAGGCATTATATTCGCGCTGACAATAATAACTTTGATATATGGAGTGACATCTTGGTATCTAATGCGCAAATTTCGTAATTATAGAAATTACGTATTCCTTAACACAATTTTGGCGAACCTTTTATTCGTTTCTATAGAGGAAGGCTTAAAAATTGTCTTTAAATATATCGAACCTTCCCGGATCCCGGATTGGGATCGAGTTACTCACAAAATATTTCTATACGTACTAACAACGAAGAACCACTGGCTAATTCTAATGAGCCACCGTAGTTACGTAGATATTTTTAAAGTGTTTAATGGCCATATCCGAAGAAAATATTTGAAAAGTAGCCTCTTCGGTTGGGTTGCGCCTGTTCTGACACCCTTATCATTTTATAGTATTGCTGTTACCATTCAATCGCAATTCCTGGCTTCTGTTATTGGTGTGTTACCCTTGGTATTGAAGGTTATGTTATTTATTGTAATTGTATATTCGCTATGTCATAGTTCCAACGAGGCAGGACCTTCTTCTACCAACAAATGTCGACGCTTCTACATTGCCACTTTGGTATTCTTAGGCGACGTCTCATTGTTGTCTTATTTTTTGTATTTGGTGAGTTCTATCAATAGCAAAAGCAATGAATTACTCGATTTTTTTTGGCTGTATTTTTTGGTGGTTGTAAAAAGTAATCGGGAATTGTGGTATCAGTTTTATGTAAATAAATTAAATCAGAGATTAGCAACAAGGACCGTAAATCTTGATTGCAGTCCCGGTATCTCGCTTGATCCCGCTCCTGCAATTGTGGATCCGTCGATCCCGCAAGTTTGAATATGGTACCAAAGGACTACATCGTCGCGGAAACCATCATTATGTGGATAGCGGGAACTGTTCTATTAGGATGACTGGTAATTAGTGAACGATACTAATGTTAAAGATAGTTAAACATGTGATTGTACTACCAATAACAAACAACTTTCCGAAAGAACTTATTACTAACTTATTTTTATCCTCATTCACTGCTGCCATATTTTTTTTTAAATATTCAAAAACTGCGTGTTTGACAGTAGAGTTTTAGTATTATTTTAAGAATAAATGTATGTCCGGATAACTTCAAAATATTTATCGCGCGCGCTTTGCTTATTTGTACCCAACACTTTCCTCATAATAAAGCTGTAATAATTATTTATTGTTGTATTGGGTATTATGTCTGAATTAAAACACAATAATTAATTATTTTATTTTATTAGCACCTATTTAATCCTAAATGTTTTGACGTTACACGCTGCCTAGCGTTTTAAAATCAAGTTTACAAGAATCCGTCAGGGGTCTGTGATTGAATCCCTTTTATATTAGCACAAGATTCTTATATTTAGACAGAAGCCTATAAAAATTGCTTTTTTTAGTTTCAGTTCCATGTATGGGGAGTCCCCCCTTAATCTTTTTTTTTTTCAAAAGAATACATCTACCCACTAAGTTTCAACTGTGTAATATTAATAGTTTCCGAATAAAGTGGCTGTGACATACGGACGACCAGAGAGACATGACGAATCTATTAGGGGTTTTTTGGCATTCGGCTATAGACGCGGGCCTGTGGACGGTGAGTGATGGGCTAGCTCGCCATCCGTCCGTCTTATGACGACGACAGGATGTGTCGACGGCGCGTTCGTGTTCCACGCGCGCCTCAAAGAGATGTCAGCAACATGGGAGAGGTCCGCATAGTCCGACGCCCGTTGGGGCTGCGGGTTGTTCGCAAGAGATAATACGGCCTCGACATAAAAGGCTAGGTAGGAACATGGGTGGTTTTTAGTTAGTAGAAGTTCGCTCTGCCCAAGAGCGGAAGGGGGGTTATTTGATGATTTTCCACCCGCCAAAAAAAAGCATGCACGCGTGTTAACGTGTTGCAAGTTGATTTGCGTGTATTTATGGCTTTGTTTATTTGTGATACTTCTGTTTTTCTCTGTACTGTGTCACTCAGCGTGTCACGCGTGACGTAACGTCAGTTCGCTCTGGCTCATTCGATCTTAACATATTGTATTACGGCTTGGGGTGGGTCTGGAAAATGCATAATGCTCCGTCTGGAAAGGGCACAGCGGGCTGTGCTAAAAGTCATGACTCACAAACCGATTCGTTTTCCAACTTCCGAACTGTACGCTCTATGCAATTTACTAACAGTCAGACAGGCATTTCTTCTTGCCGTGGTGCAGCGCAAACACTCAAGCCTTCCATTTGATCCTCATATCGTTAGCCAAAAACGTAGGTCTGACAGAGTCTGCCAGGTGGAATTTGCCACAGTTCAAGTTGTACGGCGGCAGTATCACTTTCTTAGTTCCACAGTGTATAATCGAGTAAATAAACAGCTCAATATATATTCACTGACTGCACGAGAATGTCGAAGGGTTACGGATGATTGGCTTCACACACTCACGTATGAAGAAGTAGAAACGTATGTGAAAACCTGAACTCCCTTTTTAGATGTCCTATATGTGTAAGATGCGCAAACTCACACCTTTTACACAAACGTACACACCCTTCACACACACACACACACACACACACACACGCACGCACACACACACATACACTCCACACACAAAGCATACACAATACACAACACAATCTCATATAAAAATACGTACTTAGTGGAAATATTGTAAATGAGTAATTTTTAGTTTTATTTCATAGTATTTATTTTAAGTTTAAACATTTATTCGTTTTTTTTTTTTTTTAATTTTGCAAAGCTTTTAAAGCTTTGTTTTTGCCTCGACTTTTTGGAGGTGGGCGTTAATGACTGCGACACAGTTTTAAACTAATGTAGTTGTTATCGATCACAGAGTTTTTGTAAACTGAGTTTTTGTTGCAAATAAAAATTATTATTATTATTATTATTATTATAGTTAAACGCACTTGAAGCGTGCACGTGTGCTGACGTGCTGCAAGTTGATTTGCGTGCATTTATAGCTTTGTAGCTTTTGTATATACTAAGATATTCGTGAAGTCGCGACTTAGATATTGTCGAAAAGCGAGACCATCGCCAATATCTTCGATATCTTCCAGGTATTCTTGTTAATAAGGGCAAATAAATTAAATTTTCTTTCTTTCATCGATATACAGGATGTTTGGCAGAACGTTGAACATACGAAAATGGTAGATAGGTGGGGTCATCTGCTACTTACTCAGCCCTAATTTATTTGGTCCTAGCCCACTGGATATTTAAAAAAAAAAATTTTTTCTTTCTTGTTTCACCACTTTCTTAACTTTAAAGTGGATATTTAATTAAAAATGGGTTAAACAGGCAATTTTTTTTTTTTTTTAATCTTTTATGTTGGCACTGGCAGATTCTTATAAAATTATTGCTTTATTCAGATGTTAGCTAGAAAAGAAGTTATGACTCCTCAAATTACAGAAAGATTTAAAAAATACTTAAATCTAAAATCTTTAATCTAAACTAATATATTGCCTGTTTTACCCATTTTTAATTAAAATTACACTTTAAAGTTAAGAAAGTGGTAAACAAGAAAAAAGTTTTTTTTTTTTAAATATCCAGTGGGCTAGGACCAAATAAATTAGGGCTGAGTAAGTAGCAGATGACCCCACCTATCCACCATTTTCGTATGTTCAACGTTCTGCCAAACACCCCGTATAATATATTAAGTACCTACCTCATACAATTTTCGCCACCAGATTTCATTTTTAAGTACTTACTCGTTTTATTATTCTCCAACTACCCCCACGAAACACAATATCATTACCCTCCAAGTAATAAATAAAGGGGTTGCTTGTAATAAACCAGATTCTTTCCTGACCAATCCAGCGTGAAACTATGGGGATGAATTACGACCCTTAGTGATTCATATCTGTCCATAGGGGATGATTTAGGGATCATCTCGGGGTGAAAATCGTGTTGTTATTGAGTGGTTGGTTTTGATTTTGATTAGTATAGATTATATGTATAAGTTGAGACTATCATAATTATGAATTACTAGCGTGTGCCAGCGGCTTCGCCCGTGTGGCGTTCGATAATTGTCTTACGGGATCATACTACCGGAATAAGAAGTATCCTAGCTATGTGTTAATCCAGGTTATAAACTATCTGTGTCCTAAATTTCATCCACATCCGTTCAAAAGTTTTTGCGCGAAAGAGTAACAAACATCCAAACATACATCCTCACAAACTTTCGCATTTATAATATTAGTAAGAGTTTTGCTGGCGACTTGAGGCTGAGTTTATATTTCTGAAATGTGACTGATGATTTCGCATAGAATAGTGGTTTTCATTAAAACTAGCTTCTATTGATTAATTCAGGTTTTATGCGCGGCTGCTATTTTGAAAATAAAATATAATGACAGAAGACGGGGAGGCAAATGAATTTCAACCCATACCGGGTTGGAATTATTTATTTCCAAGCGAATATTATAAAAATAGTACATGCATTACACAAATAAAACACGCACAATTAGATATTAAATGACTTTAAATGACAAAATGACTATCGTCTACTCTCTTCTCGTAAACAAACTGGGAAACGAGACACTTTTTTTTAGCATGTCTTCTAAAAAAAAAAAAATTAAAAGTGTATTAGTGGCAGCTATCGATGAATAACTATTATCGCTGGACCTATTGTATTTATTTACGTAATGCTATCCTAATAACTTGAATCTATACAGTGCAATACTTACTTGAACGCGGCAATAAATGTATTACTGTAGTATTAATACTCTTCCGAGAGCTGAAATTATTCCCATAGATAACCCTCTATTTACGCAAAACGGCAAGCAAGAGCTACTCGAGCAGTTAACGTGACATATTGACAATATTACACGCCAACAGATTGACCGCGGACACGTGGCAATCGCGTGCCGTTTTAAGTGTTCGTATGTCACTATAATTTACTAAGCACCCTTTATTTAGAGGGCACTTAGGTGTATTCTTGATTGGATGTGAATTTAGTTGGGATTTATCGGATTTAGAAATTTATTTAGGCTTTTTTAGTGCCTAAACTTGTAGTTACAGGATTATAATCATGAAATATAACCCTCTAAGTATAGAAGTGAACCTGAGGGATTGTACATGTGGTATATGATTAAATTATTATAATTCGGTACTTAAATACATACAAAAGAAAGAAAGAAATAATATTTATTTGTCGCAGAAACATGAGATACAGTAAATAAACATACAGCGTTCAACAAATATTAAAAAATAGGTACAAAAAAGAAAAAAAACTAAAGTTTAAGTTTAAATAAAAAAATAACATACCACATGTCGTGACTGCGACAAAGAGGTTACCACTCAGCATGGTGCTGTGCTGACCCACAGCACAGCGCTGGTTTTCAGTGGTCACCCGTGAAATACGTACGAGAGCCAAGACAGCATATAAATGTATGTATAATGATATAAATAGAAAATAAAAAATCAAAACTCATTTATTCAAACTAGGCTGATAATCAGCAGTTTTCGAACGTCAAAATTTACTTTACTTATTTACAATAGACATTCCCCCAAAACGTTCCTAGTCTTTTTGCTGGAAAGAAGAAGTGGCGGAACAAACTCCCCAGAAAGAAATAGTACCTTAATAAACTACTATAATATGGGATAGAATAATCCTTACAAATGAAAAAACAAACTTATATGCAACATAACAAACAATAACAAACTTGCCCCACTAATATCGAAATGTACTATTTCAATGCTCGGCGGCAAAAAGTGCGGTGAAAAGCCATTGCAATAATTTATTAAATTCCATTAAAAAATTGCCCTTAAGGACGATTATAGTTCTGAAGTTCTTTTGTTTCTATTCCATAGATAATTGTTCTGAAAATTACAGAGTAATAATTTCTTTTGCGCTGGGTTGGGCTTCACCAGCCAATCGTCTTTCAGTGCTGCAGTGAGGGTAGTCTTTATTTCTTACATTGTAAAGTAGCAATTTGTTATCGATTTCTTTGGAGTGGACTAAGTTAGGAGCGTATGGCGTGTTTTATAATGTGACTTGAAGTTGCATATATCAAACATATTTGACCACTGATATTGTTGTAGAACAAAACTAATTAGGTAAAACTCTTGAAACCTATTTGGTTACTTTCAAACTAGTTTTGATCAAGACACCAAGCTGTTAAGATAACTTAATATCACGTCTGTAATTTCCGAAGGGTAGGCAGAGGTGTACCTTATAGTAGGTACACCCTTTTTTTTGGCGTGTGAAAAATCTTCAACCCCTCCCCTCGCTCTTGGTCAGAGGAAAAGGGAGTGTCAGACTTCTACTGACTAAAAACCACCAAAGTTCCTTCATAGCCCTTCATGTCGAGGTATCTCTTGCGAACAACTCGTAGCCCCGGCGGGACCTTATAGTACACCCTCATTTTGCCAATTTTTGAGACATTAGTATGACATTCTTTAGCGGTCAGTGACGTCACAACCCCCCACTCAAATCTTTGACGCGTTTTATCTTCGTCAATGTTTATTGATTTTATAAAACAATAAATACGTATCCAATATTTTTCGATAATCTAACAGACGGACTAATTAGAATCATATTTTTTTTAAGTCAGTAATCATCCCTATTTCTCAAAACCATCAGCTATCACACCGCTATTTTCCTCCCCCTTACACCACACATTCAATACTGTTGTTACGAACAGCATTTATAATTTGTATCGCCCTTTCATTTACCACCGTACGTAACTTGGCGAGGCTTTAAAGTATTACCTGACTAAAGCAGCGTTTGTGCTTCGTTTTTTATCATCAGAAGTGGTCACGTTTGCACTGTCCTTGTCTATTGAAGCTGGATATTTCGAAGACAATTCAAAAGCATCAAATCGAAACTCATTTATTCAAACTGATAATCAGCACTTTTCGAACGTCAAAATTTACTTTACTTATTTACAAGAGACAGTATGCCTTTAAATCAAAAGTGAGCAGAAATCTTCTGGGCACACTGGTTTCATCATAGATCAACGCTTCACATCAGGCATCGTCACGGTCAAGAGCAGGCCCAGTTTGTAATAAAAACAAAAGACTTGCATCATGTCAGGCCACTGTAAAGACAGCACTACTCTGCTTAACACAGGGCTCTGAAAAGTGTTAAAGTGATCTGTTTAAGCCAAATTGTGATTATATTAAAAGACAATTGCAATGTTCAGACTACAATTTTGTGTCTTATACGTTATAATGATAAGCCTTTCATCAGTCCATATGGGCTAGTTCTAAGAAACCTGGAATTTAAACCGATTTGTGATCTATTCCTCGGTGAACAAATCCACGATGGATGTGAATTTAGAAGTCTTTGAAGAACTTGAAATATTTTACTGTGGTGGTGAGCTTTTAATCGAAAGTCTAATATAAGTGTCGTCCTATATCTATGCACTATCTAAAGTTTTTTTTTTTTAACTTTTACTGACGGTATATCATCATCAACTGTCTAGCCTTTTCCCAACTGTGTTAGGGTCGACCTCCAGTCTCAGTTACATGACAATCCTCTTCATCATCATCATCATTTCAGCCGAAAGACTTCCACTGCTGGACACAGGCCTCGCCTAAGTGTCGCCACATTGACCGGTCCCCTGCGTCTCGCATCCAGCGGATCCCCGCAACCTTCCCCAGGACAATCCTCTTGATTTCTTTGAATGCCATCGAATAAAAAAAAAACTACTTAATGAAAAACTAATTCAGAGGGGTTATATGAACTTAGAGGGTTGTGTGTATGATTTGAATCATTATGACTCAGTAAAGCTATGTCTCTCACAGTCGCAAATCTTATTTTAATCAACAAATGACCTAATATTGACTAAATTAGAATTTCGCGGGCCACCTTAATGCACGGTCTTCTATCCGTTAAATTCAGGTCTTAGATTTAAACCCTGTATAAAAGAATAAGCGTGTCGTCAGAAAGTCACCGTACCCTTGGCTCAGTTCGTCAGTTCGTACCGTGTAATTTGTAACAGCAAAATACAGCACCCCTCTTTTATAAGCGAAGCGGAAAGTTGACACGAGTGACAGCGACGATGGTGTGCGTGAAGTAATAATGGTCTCTTTCACTGAAATTATTATTTATATCGTATAATTCCCCAGTTGCTAAAATAAATATAAAAATAATTAATTATTTGATAACTTTGTAAGTATTTAAAATCGATCATGTTTATAAAGTTATTTTTACAAGATTTTATTTATTTTAACCTGTCCCGGTATCTGTTGGCCAATTTTTATTTGGGTGAATCGTTATTGGTCAAAACATTATATTGGTTAAGCATTCACTGGCGTAGAGTTATGTTGGCGAATCGTTCGTAGGTGAAAAGTTCCTTGAATGACTTGGACCAATCGACTGTTGGCAAACTGTAGCAGTTTCTTTTTGTTCCATCTCTAATTTAAATAAGAAAAGACATGTTATTTAATTAATAAATCCCAACTCTTTGTAAAGCATTAATCCACATATTATTAAAACCTTCCCCTATCTTTGGAAACGGTCAATAAAACGAGAAAAAAAATCATCACAATTCGTAACTAACAATCAGGGGTCTCATTTTTCCTACCCCTGTTCGCTCGCCGTATAATTTGGATTAACCATTCGCTTTATAATAGGAGGGTAGTATTGTATTGTGTCGGAGAAATTACGTCATCCGTTTGGCGGTAGGTGACAGCTAGTCAAATGATAGTGTTGTAAAAATATGGCATTCCGCATTTGAAAAAAGTAAAGATACTTCTAGTTTTGTGTCGTGATTTATTTATTGTATACATATTCTGTTGGAATAAAGTTTATTTTTATAACTGTCTCGTTGGTCTAGTGGTCGCAAGCGCGACTGCATAGCACGAGGTCTTTGGTTTGATTCCCAGATTGGGCAAAATGTTATTGGGTTATTCTATCAGGAATTCTCAATAGCAGCCATGGAGACTGAATTTATGTCCGGTTGATGGCAATAGGCTTTTATTATATGGGTCAAAACATAACTGGCCAAACATGGGTGTACTAATTGGTATATCTCTGCCTATCCCTTCGGGGATTACAGGCGTGATGTTATGTAATCACGTAATATTTTAGAGTTAGTTCTAATGAACCCAAAAAAACAACCGTCTGTTTCCATCTACCCTCAAAATAAAGCAATGGCATTGCTCAGAATTATTCAAATTAATTCTATAATTGTGAGCGTTAACGCCTACAGTAAGGGTAGATATTTATTAAACAAAACTCATTAATTACAGTTATGGCGATCATCATCCTTTGTTTACTTAGACTAAAGGCTTTAGGAGTAATTAGATATTTGTGGCGCTGACTGTACTTGTGTTGGAGAAATAATGAGACTGTCGTTTTTAGTTATTTTTGGGTAAATTCGACGAAAAGGTGATCTTTTGTTACGAAGATTCAACAAATGATAAATTATGTTCATTGCTGTACTTGCCTAGATTGGTTCTTGAATGGGTGACCACCCATTACATAGGTAGTTTCCTCAGTGCAGTCGGAAATACGTTAAGCCGTTGGTCCTAGGTGCCAAATATAGTTATTTGGCAGTCTTTACAGGTATTTAGTGGCCTAAAAGTCTGCCAACCTGCCAGTTACGACTGGTATTCAGCTGCCTCCGGTTAGACTAGACGCTGACCCCATCATAGTTGGGAAAGGCTAATTTTTTAAAATTATTTGAGAGGTCTAATTTCGACGATGTATTTGTTTTAACCCCAATAAGCGTATTATAGACAAATAATAAACCCACATCGCCAATATATCATTCAGTTACACAAAACTCTACAGTTTAATCCTTTTTTAACCGACTGACAATATGAACTCGGAACCCTATTGCAACAAGTTTACAAAAGATTTTAAATTGGTTTATCAAAATGGTGCGGATTTTTCAATTCGTATTTTATTGTGTGAAGCTTAGGATAGAGTTTTTATTGTTCAAATGTTATTGTTAGGCTTTGAAGTAATAGGATTATACACTGGTGCATTTTATATTGCTTTCCGAACTATTAATTTCCAATACGTTTTGAGATAATTTAATTTTTTGCGGTCCCATGTTGGGCGCCATATTTTTTTTGACAACTGATTCACTACTTTAATTTCTACTTTGTTATTTTTTTTAAATCTTTTTAGCTATTTTATCTTTTGAGTTGGCGGTATGATACACCCGTGTCTCGGAAAGCACTTTACGCCGTTCTCCGTGATCTCTCTCTGGTGGAGACGAATGGCCGTCCTATCGAACAATGAGAGTAAAGGAACAGAGAGTAACCAACCTGCGCCTGCGCACACGATTGTGCGCTATAATATCTCCTGCGCCGATGGCCTATCTCCGCTAAGATTGGCCGCCGTGGCCGTAATCGTTCCGGAGGACTATTTCTTACTCATGTTTAATTAGGTAGCTTTCGGGCTACACAAATAACTGTGATTAACAAAAAAAACGCATATCTAGGTAGTGAAAATGGCATAACACGCAAACCGACACACTTCACAGTTTGTTGTTCGAGGAACGCTAACAGCAACAAAAATTAATAAAACAGTGTATTATTATTTAAAGTATAAATGAATAATGTGCATATCAATTATCTCTTGCAGTCACAGAAAAGGCGGGATACCAATCGCCATATGGGGGCATGGACAATGGAATGGTGAGTTTTTTTTACTTTTTTTCTATTTCATGCTAAAACAGAACTGCGTGGTTATTTTGGCGCTTGAATTACATGGACAGGAGGGCGCTGTTGACGGCCTGTAATCCCCGAAGGTTTATGCAGTGATGTATCTAATATTTCATCACCACATCTCGCATATTTAAGTCTGCTACTGATGAATTCCTGATTGAAAAACCCCGGTTGTTCGACACGAAGAGCTAAGAAGGAACATGGGCGGTTTTTAGTTAGTAGAAGTCTTGACACCTCCTACCGCTCTGCCCAGAGCTGGAGGAGTCATTTGATGATTTTCCAACCTCCAATAAAAAAGGTTACCTTTGTTTTTGGAGGTTGAAAAATCTAGGATTGCGAACACTGGACTAACGAAACTGGTGGTAGACATTTGTGAAACTCTTGAATAAACAAAATGGCGTCTCGTGTCATTAGTTTCGCCTATGTCCAGGTGCTAAAATAACCATGCAGTACATAATTATGTGTGCTGATTATTTTTGTCTCTAATCTCATTAGATGTAAGACCTAAACAAATTCAGTCATATTATTATTTTGTACAACTTCCTTTTAGTATTTGCTTTTATCTTGTGCTAATTAAGCATTGTATTTTGTATCGTTTGTTATTATAATGAGGTATCTTCTGGGCACGCTCGTTCCATCATAGACGCCATCCTTCGCTTTCCATCAGGCGTCATCGGAAGTCAAGTGCAGATCCATTTTGCGATAAAAATGATTGCACTTACATTGATTGTAAATCTTTGGCCGTGAATGTATTTCTTTATAAACCGTGTAATACAAGTCCTTTCGGAAATAATTATAGTTTGTCAAATAGGGATGTTTACTGACTTAAAAAAATATGATTCTAATTAGTCCGTCTGTTAGATTTTCGAAAAATATTAGATACGTATTTTTTGTTTTATCAAATCAATAAAAAATTACTAAGATAAAACGCGTCAAATATTTGAGTGGGGGGCTGTGACGTTACTCACCGGTAAAGAATGTCATAATAATGTCTTAGAAAATGACGTCAAACGAGTTTTCAAAGCACTGTATCGTCTTCATTGTTTGTTTACGTGAAAAAAGAAAAAATACGTGTCCAATATTTTTTGGAAATCTATCTGACGGACTAATTATTTTTTTTTTGTTATCTAGCTTACTGACGTAGTGTATGTCTATTCGCTATTTCATGCAACTGTCAAAGAGTACTTAACAGTTCATCATCATCTGACTAGGCTATTCCTAATCATTATGTTCGTGTTGCTTTCTAGTCTAAACGGTTGCAGGTGAATACTGGTATTTTTATGGAGCGACTGCCTATCAAACCTCCACAACCCAGTTTATTCTGGGTAATTATGATACCCATTGATAAGACTGGTTGTCAGACTTTCAGGTCCCTGACTACCTGGAAGGAAACTCGGTATTTGATGGATGGTCACCCATCCACGGACCAACCTAGGCATGTGCGGCTTAACTTTAAGATCGACTCCGAGTGGCAGTTATTATTTAGTAGCCACGAGCACAACTGTCAAAGGATAACAGTTCTGATTACCCGGGCAATCTAAGTAGTAAGTAAACAATTACTTAATCTCTCTGACTTTACGTGCAGAGTAATCATCCTTTTTAGATTATTCTATAATTGTTCATACCGAGTTCTCGAAACCACATTCTCGCCTCGTAAACCGTGTATTTTTATTGTTTTACTAACTTCTAGTGAAGTTAGAATTCAAGCAAAAACTTGAACTAGGACAGCTGCTTATGCTTACCATGTCGATTGGAAGGTAACAAGCGAGATGGGTATGCAATTGTGGTTGTATTTAGGCCCTAGGGCTTACTTAGGGTGGTATGCGTATGGAGTTTGCGGTTTAAAACCATCAGGTATTAAAGGACTATTTTTTTAATTGTTTACCTGTTTTAATCTCTATCTTGTAGGTTCATTCTGTACATCAAACTAAGCAACTCTACACAAAAATAATTGCTGGGAAATGACTTTAATTTTTGGTGTGAAAAAATTGTGAAAATGTTGAAACTTTACCTCCAATATCTCCGCAACTGGAAGCATGTTCCCAGGTATAGTCCAGGATAAAAAATTACGCAATGACGGAGAGAACGGACCTCTCGGCTTCGTCATAGGATGTTTAACACACTTTATTTAATAATGAGAATAAAGGGGAAACACTATCTTACAATGATCATGTGTATTGTCCGTTTACAGTTTACAAAAATTATTAGTGTCGAAACAAAAACGCTTTTCTTCAACTTTCAAATCTTACAACTGAATTTCAAACCAGTTCCCTCCAACTGACTGAGCTGAAATTTGGCACACACCATTGGTACCTACTGGTGACAATACATCTTGACTTGATTCTGCAGGTTCCTATCGCCTCCTCACGAGACAACTCTTCAACGGTTAATAGTAGGACACGAAACTATGTCAAGATACACGTGCAATTTTGATAATAAACCTGACTACAAAAACTACTCATTTATATTCGTAAACGTAAAGCGGAAAATGAAACAGCGAGCTTTTATGTAGGTTTTCGTTTAGATTTTGTCTCATGCAAGGGACATTTAGCGGGATGGGCTGTCGACATTGTTGCTGTCGCGAGAATATCCTGGATGAGGCTGGCACAAGACCGTGGACCTTGGCACCTACGGAGGCCTATATCCAGCAGTGGGTACCGTCTTGCTGTGAGTGATGATGATGAAGTGAAATCTGAAATAATAAAAATACCGCTTCACGTAGAAAAGTCGTCGTAACACCATTAGATAAAGAAAACCGGAATGCGATTTAAATAATTATGAGTATCATCAAGATCTTTACTGATAAGCGTGTTTAGAATTAATTGCCTAATTAATCGAACCAGTAAGATACATATCTTAATAAGGCGCACGTATCTTCTTTTTAGACTGCATTATCATTGTCTTGCCCTTATTTCTTTATTTATTTAAACGTCATGTGCAATATGCGGCGGACTTAGGGTGCTTTTCCACCAGAGATGTGCTATGCTACGTTGCTATGGATGCGTTTGATATCCACCAATCTTATTCATTGGTGCACATAGGTTAGCAATGGTGGACACGGATTCAACTAAGATATGTTTTTCATATGGAAGGATGCGTGCTATAGATGTGTGCTATAGATGCGTGCTATAAATGCCGCTTCCCTACTATCGACACATGGCATAGCGCGAGCTGCGCATCTTTCTCGCGTAGCTAGTTTGCGGCGGCACATCTTCATAGCACATCTTACTCGCACCGCTTCAGCTTAGTATCGATGGAAATGGTCACATAGTTTCACAGCTTAGCTATAACATCCTCGCAGCATAGCTACATAGCACATCTCTGGTGGAAAAGCAGCCATAACGCCACAAAGCATTTTCTACTACTACATTAATAAACCTTATATCAATTAATTTTAGGTCGGTTTTGTCTTCTTCTTCCAAACTTCTCTTCTCGTCATCTCAGCAGACACCTCCTTTCTTGCTATATCATCCTTTACACAGTCCATTCCATCCATCGTTTCTTTGGTCTTGCGCTATTGTTCACCCATTCACATTCATACTCTTCATTTTACAGTTCTGAAACTTTAAAATTCTACATTCCTTGAACCAAATATGTGAAAAAGCATAAAAATCTGTCGATCCCCAAGAAAAACTATTCAAAATATAATATTTATAACTTCACATACGTCAGCAAAAAAAGGATACAAATGCAAATCCAAGATATGGAGGTTACATGTTTTGCTGACCGTACAGCAAAAAGGGCTGGAGTCGAATAAATCAGTTTTGTGAACGATTCGGGGTATAGATATTTGTATTTTGAGCTTGCAGAAAATGTTAGTTCTGTTGGGGTAGTTTTAGAAAAGATTTGTTTTTATTTGGCCCGTTTGTTTTTCTGGCTATTAGGAGTGATGTACTACAAAAGGTTGACCATACGAACCTGCTTTTGCGAATCGGCAATCAGATTAATTTGTATTTTCTTTGTTCTAGCCTAGAGAGTAGCTTACAAAGTTTTATATCATTGTAATAAGGTTGATTTTTAAATGTCACTTCGCGTTAGGTTTGCTGTCAAGAATTGTCAATAACAAAAGACACAACATGTAAAAATAAATCTTCTATCAACGTTTCAAAACTCTCTTTTAAACGTGTTAAGTAATCTGCTCTCCTCTCCGAGCCAGTCTGTGAGGCCCCTTAGGATGTAAAAGTATCCCGTCAGGGCTGCGGGTCCCGTCGCCGTCGGTGCTACGGGTTTGTCGAAAGAGATACCGCGACATCAACACAAAGGGCTCGGAAGGAACATGGGTGGTTTTTAGTAGTAGAAGTCTGGCACTCCCTTTCGCTCTTTTGCCCAGAGCGTAAGGGATTATTTGATGATATCCCAGCTCCCCCCCCCCAAAAAGGATACAAACGGAAAGCTTTCCCCGTTGATTTTTTTTTGTGCTAGACCACACCTAAAAAGCTTTTATTTACGGGGATATTGGGGGTCAACATTTTAACATTGTCAAAGGAAGCGGACCCCAACATAGTTTGGAACAGTCTAGTCAAAGTCAAAGTCAAAATATTTTATTTCACATAGGCCTACATGGGGCACTTGTAAAACGCTCGCGCACTAGGCAAATGATGAATGAATGAATTTTACAAAAAACTCAAGCCTTTCTTCCATGGGGGTAGACAAAGCCTACAGGAGTATTACCCTACGATCCTTCTTTTTTTGTTGGTAGGTTGGAAATCATCAAATGACTCGAGCAGGGAGTGTCAGACTTCTACTGACTAAAAACCACCCATGTTTCTTCTTAGCCCTTTGTGTCGAGGCCGCGGTATCTCTTTCGATCAACCCACAGCCCCGACGACGGGAGTACCGTACACGCACATGACCTTTCTGAAGAACATCACTACTAGTGGTGGTTAATATATCATATAGCAAAATAAAGCACCTTGATAATACACATATCATAAAGCAAATGCTATCGTGGCTCCTCAAAGTTGCTATTTGCTTATTGCTTTTACATCGCACTCTCTGTCTCTGTCGGTCGCGCGAAAAGCAACGTTGTGTGCGTAATCGTTATAAGCACCGCGGACGATTTTGCGACCTCGGGCGGCTCACATAAATAAATACGTAATATAGTTACAGTTTTGCTTCGTGCATTTTAAGTGTAAATATGCCTATAATTGCTTTAAATACTAACTTATTTTATTTCATAATAACATAAATTTGCTCAATTATAGACAGTCCTAAGCCTGAAAAGTATGAAGGAAAGTTCATTGTATTTTTAACGGTTCTGTTTTATCGTAATTCATAAACGCGATGTAATATTCTTTTATAGCATGCTGCCATGCTGCTTTAATAAAGCATATAATCACGTGCTTAATATATAAATCATTAAGCATTAAGCAAGTGATTGCCTTAAAGCAACTTTGAACACCACCAATCACTACAATAATACAATAATGATATACAAATTAATTCTAGAACGACAGCCATCTATATTTAACAAGGCATTTATGTATAATAAACACATCTCTGGTCGTTAATATTTTAATGTATTGGTTAACATAGATTAATGTGTGAATGGAGAGCTCACACACTAAAATAAGTCTTGAAAAGCAAAGTATTCTATTTCACGTTGGCCTCTTCACTTATAAAACGTCGAGAAATCGTGTACGGTTCTGGCTGGTCTTTTTCTATGGAGAAGAAACGGCAAGAAACACCATGGTTAATCTTTTAAAATGATCTTAAACTGCCACGCAACACCACGCTGAGCAAATCTCTTTTTAGACGGAAGACGAATCAGCGTAGGTTACCAGTGCGCTTGCTTACTGGCTTAGTTTTTTGTGTTCACACTATTCCAGCTGCAACTCCTGAAAGCCAGAATTAACAATGGCGAATAAATAAGCGCCCGAGACAATGAAGCTCGACGAAGTCCCAGAGAAACAATTTCACTGTCTTGGATCCTGTAGCGAAATTCATCAGAAAAGAATAGCGGAGGAGTAGGAAACACATAAATCCGACATTATCGCAACATGCTCACAAGTCAGCATCCAGGCGATTACTGACGATTCAGCCTGGTACTATACCTATCTGGACGTAGACTTCTCTTAAGCGTCGGCAAAATATCCGGTTCTCTGCCTTCTGCATCCCGTGTATATCCTCTGGATGTCTTTTTTAATAGAGGTAGTGGAACCATCTCTCTGCCTCGTGGGTATAGTGACTCCTGTTCATGTGGTCCTGAGTTCGATCCCTAAGTCGGGCAAGGTGTTATTGGGTTTTTCTATCAGGAATTTCTCAGTGACCAGACAACGATAGGCTCACTTAAAACACACACTTAAAATCACAGTCGTGTCACAGACCTTTTGTTATTTAAACAGACCTATTGGCCTTGTTCTGTTCTGTCTCCTGCTGATATGGAGGGAAGTGGAAATAATGTTTTTCCTACTCCTCCGCTATTATTTTCTGATTAATTTCGTTGCGGGATCCAAGACAGTTAAATCATTTTTCTGGGACTTCGTCGAGCTTCATTGTCTCTGAGCTTTTCTTGTGGTCGCCACGATTCTGGCTTTCAGAAGTTACAGTGGTTTGAGAATAGAGTGGCGGGCTTGTCCCATAAAAAAAATACCTTTTGTTACGAAAAACCTGTCATTTTGGATTTTAGTTTAATTATGGCCTCTCATCCACCAATAATATGAAACATTCCTTCTTCGTGATGTTACTTACTAAAGATTTTTATTTATTTATACAAAAACAGATTACTTATTTAAATTATAAGACAAAAATATTTAAACTACACTATAACATGAAATAAACAACAGCAAATTTGCGAATTTTTGATGTCTCCATTCAAGACATACTCCGCGCGTCCGCAAGAGTTTGTTATAGGAACCGGTCTCTGAATTGTCCGGACGAACGGACAGGTGGTCCGGAGATCTCGTGGTATCTACTGTGACGTCGAGAGAAACTTGTATTTTTCTTAGGTATCGCTAAATTTACATGAGACAAGTTCACGTTTATTTGACCTGTAACAATGGCAGTTAAGTGTGATCCAAATTTTTGTAGAAAAATTAAAATCCTGCAGGAATTTCCACCATAAAATAAAACTGTTGTATTAAAAGGTCTCTACGGGGAGTCTGACGCCCGAAAGTTTGACAGTCTTACCAAAGGGTATAAGTATTAGGCAGTACCTTTATGGGGTAATCATCAAATCACTTAGCTTGATTCTACAACTCCCATCTAAATAGTTTCTTCCATTCAGAGCGGTGACCTTAGGTCTACCAAACGATTACCGATTCGTGGTCCAGTTCTCCATTTAAGAACACGTCTATCCCAACGATCAACGGTTCTTTAAGCTTAGACTAGTTTGGTTCATTACCTTTTTTTTTGGCGGGTGGAAAAAAATCAAATAACTCCTCCCGCTCTTGGGCAGAGCGAAAGGGAGTATCACACTTCTACTGACTAAAATCCTTCTTATGTCGAGGCCGTGGTATCTCTTACAACATCCCGCAGCCCCGGCGGGCGTCGGTACTTGCGCGCGTGGAACACGAACGCGCCGTCGACACGGCCTGTCGTCGTCATAAGACGGACGAGCTAGCCCATCACTCACCGTCCACAGGCCCGCGTCTACACTCTACAGTGGAAGGAAGCCATCACGTGGCCCCCGACCCCCGAAGCGCCTCCCGCAGCGGCTGGGACGAGAGGTTCTCTCCCTCTCGCGTTCCGCCACCTCCTTCGCTAGCATCACTGCTTCGCAGAAGGAAGCGACGGCGTCCCATATGTCAAATTACCTTTCGGTTTGTCAATAATTCAATAGTCAGTTCAGTCAGTTGTTCCTGTAATACATATACGAAAACGGGCTCAGAAATAGCGACTTGGCAATACCTAGGCTTGTCGGGGTATTACGTGAAATTTTGGTGTAATAAGGGTCCACATCTGCCTAACACTTCGGGGATATTACATGCGTAAAAATGTAAAAAAAAAAGTTTCGACGAATTGAGAACCTCCTACTTTTTGAAGTCGGTCAAACATAGTGACCCTGACCTTTACATCGGCCTTACGACCCTGGTATTGATATCCGTTGAAAAAAAAATTAAGGCCCCAAGTCGTTTACACCACTAGACACTTCGTCGGGAGACAACTTAATTAAAAAAACACGTAAAACTAGATTATTTAAGTACACTATTGTCTAAATGTCTAGGCCAAATATACTAGCTAGACTGCTTGACGGCAGCCTTCATTTAGTCTAGGATTAATTATAATTAATTTCATATTTAAAAATAATTTGGTTGCTATTAGTGTCGGATAGATGGCGCTGTTTTCAATAACAACTCTTTAAGTCAGAGCATTTCTAAATAATATTATCTGTGGTTGTTATGTAACTTACCTACCATAAAAAAAAAGAAAAAAAATCGTTTATATGAATTTGTGCCCAGTTCAGTCAGTTCCCCCAATAACTATCGACTGCTATTTGCTGTAGAAAAACCTCTGCTAATTTGTCGTCACACTCAATATTTTTGTCATTATTTTAAAGTCATTAAACTCAATCATTATTGTACTATTTGGAGTTATCATTCGACGCAAAACCTACAACGAGTCCACCCCTTCGCTGCCAGCATTCCACAAGTTCTACATTTTGGTCTGCTAACCCTTCGGAGAATACAAGCATAATTCTATGTCATATCATATTCATTTTATATTTTCTTCCCCTTATTTAAAAAAAAAATTGACTCTAATTAGTTCGTCTGTTCGATTATCGAAGAATATTCGAAACGTCTTTTTATTTGTCTTATCGAATCAATAAAAATTGACGAAGATAAAACGCGTCAAAGATTTGAGTGGGGGTTTGTGTCGTCACTCACCGCTAAAAAATGCCATACTAATGTCAAAGAATATGACGTCACACGAGTTTCCAGAGCACTGTATCGTCTGCATTGTTTATTTACGTGAAAAAAGAAAAAATATGTGTACAATATTTTTTGGAAATCTATCTCTCTCTATCTGACTGGCCTGTTGGTCTAGTGGTTAGTGACCCTAACTGCTATGCCGGAGGTCGTGGGTTCGATTCCCACCCAGGACAAATGTTTGTGTGATGAGCACGATCATTTGTTCTGTGTCTGGGTGTAATTTATCTATAATATGTATGTATTTAGAAATAAATAAGTATGTTTATCAGTTGTCTAGTACCCATAACACAAGCTCTGCTTAGCTTGGGACTAGATGGCGTTGTGTGATAGTTGTGGAATATTATTATTATTATTATCTGACGGACTAACTCGTTTTTTTTTGTTAACTATCCTATTCTATGTCATATCATCATCATTTTATAGTTTCTTGCGCTTATTCCTATTAATTTGTGGTTAGCGCAACATTTGTCTTTTTCTTCCATACTTCTCTGTTTCTCGTCATGTCAGCAGACACCTCCTCTCTAGCCATATCATTCTTCACACAGTCCACCCATCGTTCTTCACAATGAATACGGATTCCAACAATTTATCTGAACAGAACCCTCAATAAACAAGAAACATCTCTGTGTTAACCAACTGGCAAAGTCAAAGTCAAAGTCAAAATATTTTATTTCACATAGGCCTACATGGGCACTTGTAAAACGTCGACATAAAAAAGGGGCACGGTTCGGTGCATTGGTCGATTCCTAAGGAGAAGAACCGGCAAGAAACTCCAAAGGTTACTCTTTTAATCTTTTAAAATGGTTTTAAATGGTTAACAATAAGTTTAAGGTCCAGACATAATCTTGGGACACACATGAGGGCTATGCAGATTAGTGTCTGAGATGGTCTTTTGAAGAAAGCACCACACAGATTTGAGTGGACCCGTCCAGTCAGTGCAAGCATTTGTCAGTTATTGTCGAGCTCGACTTTTAACTCAAGGAGCTCGACGTCACGACGAACAATACCAAGGAAAGGACATTTGGGTAGGTCGCTTATAGTACTCAAACTGCCAGACAATCGTTAAAATTAAAGAAAGACCCACATAGTCCTCATATTCACAATATAAAAATAATAAAATATTTATCTTATTAAATAAGTGAAGTTATTAAATGTCAAAAAAAAAAAAAAAAACACAATACTAAATCAAAAACAAAAAAAAAATTAAAATATTTAACAAGTAAATATTGGTCAAAAAATAATATCATACTTGAAAAAGTAAACAATGTCATTGTGTATAAAGAAAATTAATAAAATGTCAAATTGTAAAAGAAAAATAAAATATATATAAAAAAAAAAACAATTCAAATTGGAGCAGTTCATTCCCAAGCTTTTTTGTCCTCTATATAATCTTTAACAGCATAAAAAGCTTTCTGGCAAAGTTTACGTTTAATAAAAGATTTAAATTTATTAAGGCTTAAATTTTGAATGTGGCTTGGTAGTTTATTATAAAAGCGAATACATTGGCATCTAAATGATCCACCTATTTTCTTGAGCCTTGTTGTGGGTACAATATATTTATGTCTATTTCTTGTATTTATATTGTGAATATCACTATATTTCTTAAACAGCTTTATATTTTTGTGAGCATACAAAAGATTTTCATAAATATACTGAGAGGGAACAGTCATTACATTAATTTCCTTAAATTTTTCTCTCAGAGAGTGTCTCGGACTTAATTTATAAATAGATCTAACCGCCCGTTTTTGCAAAACAAAAATGATCTGTATATCAGCGGCATTCCCCCACAATAGAATGCCGTACGACATTACGCTATGAAAATAACTGAAGTACACTAATCGGGCTGTCTCTACATCGGTTAAATTACGAATTTTTCTAACTGCGTATGCTGCAGAGCTCAGCTTTTTCGACAGTTTATCTATATGAGGCCCCCACTGAAGCTTAGCGTCTAAAGTTAAGCCCAAGAACACCGTGCTATCTTCAGGATTCAACTCTTCGCCCTTTACCAACACACAAGTTTTCACCTGCCTAACGTGAGGTAGTGTGAACTTAATGCATTTGGTTTTTTTTTCATTAAGCAGCAAATTATTAGCGTTAAACCAATGCACTACGTTCGAAATCGCGCTATTTACGTCGTCTACAACGGGTTGTTGTCGTTTAAGTTTAAACAAAAGCGAAGTGTCATCCGCAAATAACACTATATCGTGGTTATCCTTTATAAGGTGAGGCAAATCATTAATATAAATAAGAAACAAGAAAGGGCCAAGAATCGAGCCCTGTGGGACTCCCATTATTACACTAGATCCGGGAGATCTTTCTCCGTTGATGTCAACTCTTTGGATCCTATCACTCAGGTATGAGATAAGAAGATCCAGAGCGCTGTTTCGTATTCCGTAGTGGCGGAGTTTCCTGATTAAGGTCTCATGAAGGACGCAATCAAATGCCTTGGACAAATCGCAAAAAATGCCCAAAGCATCGCATTTATCTTCCCATGCACTATAAATATGACCTAAAAGTTCGACACCGGCATCGGTAGTTGAACGACCCTTCGTAAAACCGAACTGTTTGCTATGTAATAATTTATGTTTATTAAAAAATCTTTGCAATTGGTCTAAAATTAATTTCTCAAAAACTTTACTAAAAGTAGGCAGTACTGAAATAGGTCTATAATTTGTGGGGTCTGCTGTACTACCTGCCTTGAATAAAGGAATAATTTTACTAATTTTCATAAGGTCAGGAAACTCTCCACAATCAATACAATTATTAAAAATAGAAGCTAAGGTAGGTGCCACAATATCAATAATAGACTTGGCAACTTCTACAGAATTACCCCACAGATCCGCAGTCTTCTTAACATTTAAGGTTTGAAATGTTTTTATTATATCTCTACATGTGACATGTTCAAAATGAAATTCTGAGTCGCAAGCTTTAACATTTTCCTTTAGCAAAGATACGATACGATAAAGGCACAAATACGAGATTTATAATTAAACGAATTTCACCTTGATGCTTACCCCCTGTTGTTTAACAGCGTGAATATACTACTAATTAACATATCGAACGATCTTTAAACACTAATTAAAGAAGAAGAAATATTAATGGCCACTTATGGCCAATAAAAATAGTTAATTGATAATTTTGTGGATTCTTCATTAGATTATATTCAAGGTATTTATTTTAATCAAGCGCGTGGATTGTTTAGAACAGCCGCTCAGATCAATCTTCAGGTGAAAACGCATTTACATAGGTACCGAGTTTCCTCCGTGACTCGTAATCGTAAAGCAACTGTCATTTGCGGATGTCTGAAAGTCGTAACAGGTAGTTTGTGACACGAAATTCTGACAACCAGTCTTACCAGTCTTACCATATTACCCAGTACCTACTTACTGGATTGTGGAGGTCAGATAGGCAGTCGCTCCATGTACAATAATGGTACATCCGTTTAGACTAGAAGCTGACCCGAACATGTTGGTAAAAAGCTTTGAATTTATTTTATCAGCACTACTCTCAAAACGGTAAAGGAACATCACTAGGAAACCGGCATGGCATAGAGCTAAAAAAAGGAATATATTTAATAATAATAAATAATAAAAATCTTTATTGACATAATTTAAGTACAACATATTATTTGTGAACCCTGACTCCTGTGCTAGTATGAACTGTATTACAGGAGCCAGTGCCTTCACCTTGCAGGGGTTACACTACACAAATTATACAACTAAAATTGAAAATAAAATGCTAGCTTTGTCTGCTGAAAGTTTGGAGTTGAGAGTTTGCGAGTGTGTTTGTGTTGTGTTGTGTGTGTGTGTGTGTGTGTGTGTGTGTGTGTGTGTGTGTGTGTGTGTGTGTGTGTGTGTGTGTGTGTGTGTGTGTGTGTGTGTGTGTGTGGAAGAAGGAAGAGTGTGGCACTGGCTTTTACTTTAATAAATCCTCAGTATCTCGGTAGTCATAGGTGAGTAGCAAAGATAGTACTGCCGTCTTGCTAACTTAGTACGGTGCCGGTCAACGGTGCAATACCCAGCCCTTCGGCCTTGAGACATTAGATTTGGTGACAGAGAGGAGTGCTTAGTTAGTACAGCCCTGAGAATAAAAAGTTGCCTTACTGTTAGAACCTTGCAATTATCATACAGCTCTGTTGTAGGATATCTCCACGGTTTTCGGAACATAACTTTTAAGATCGCTCGTTGTGCACGTTCTAGGCGGAGCATGGATGTGGCGTCGGTTCCGCCCCATGAAGTTATACAATACTGTAGTAGTGATTGCGCAATCGCAGTGTATACAGTTGTTATTGTTTTGGCGTCCGAACAACCTCTCAGTTTCTTAAAGATTGGCAACAATTTTCTGATTCTTCCCACCAGATTATTTATGTGACTATGCCAGGTGAGGGTACTATCAATACAGATGCCCAAATATTTTATGTCTTGTGTTCGAGTAAGCGGCAGACAATTACAACGGCTCATTTGCGTACTACAGACGTGTGCCACAATGTTATAAGCGTCAGCGGGTGGTTGGGTATGTCTATTTGGGGAAAAAGTGATGAATTTAGTTTTGTCGATGTTTAGGGTCAACAGGTTAAGTTTTAGCCATATCATCATTTTTGCAAGTGCGTTTTCTGCTAATAGGCGAGCCTGGTCCCAGCTCTTGCCATAAACTATTAACACAGTGTCATCAGCATAAGATATTATGTTGCAATTTGGTATTTGTGTTAAGCATAGATTATTAATATATATAAGGAATAAACTGGGACCGAGTACACTTCCTTGAGGTACACCGAATGTCGGGGTTGTTTTATTGCTTGTAATATCACCTATTTGAACGACTTGAGAACGATTGGTAAGATAGCTGCGGAATATATCCAGCACTATTCCTCGGATCCCCAAACGTTCCATCTTATCTATCAGTAGGGGAACAGACACAGTGTCAAATGCTTTAGCAAGATCTAGAAAGACGCCCACTACCTTGGCCCCGCTGTCCAGCTGCTTTGCAATCTTTTCAGTGAGTTCAAGTACGGCGTCCTCTGTCGACAAACCTCTTCTAAATCCATATTGATTATTAGCAATGAATTTGTTCTTTTCGAGGTAGGCAATAAGTCTCGCATTTAGGATCTTTTCTAGTATTTTTGATATAGATGTGAGGATTGATATAGGGCGATAGTTATTGGCACTGTGTCTGTCCCCGCCCTTAAATATTGGTTTAATTAAAGCAGATTTAAACACGTCCGGGAAAACACCCGTTGCTAGCGACAAGTTACAGACGTGAGTTATTGGGGGAACTAATGAATGTCGTGCGGATTTTAATATATCAGATGGTATACCATCAGAACCAGTAGCACAGTTGCTCCTAAGATTAAGTATGATATTTTCAACTTCAGCTTCGTCTGTGTCTAGTAGGCTCATAGATGATAGTGGCATATTCTGAGAGCAATTGGTAGATACCCCACTTAATTGTGCCACCAAACTTGGGTCGTACTGGAACATTTTGGAGGCAAAACAAGAACCAACATTCGCAAAGTAATTATTAACCTGATCAAGGGACTTGACCTTATCTTCAGATAACTTAAGAAGCTCAACAGGAGCCATACTTTCTTTACTGAGGTTAACTATGTTTTTAACTGCTTTCCATAATCCTTTCGTGTTATCTTTATTTTTGGCTATCTCATTAGTGTCATATCGTGTCTTAAGAGTCTTTAAAAGATTATTACAGAAATTTCGGTATCTGAAGTAGATCATTTGTGAAATAGGATCGTTCGGAGACGATTGTGCTTTTTTATGCAAATTATCCCGATGTTTAATGCATCGCAGGAGTCCCGGTGTTATCCAAGGCTTTAAACATCTTTTCCTACTTGGAACTTTAACTACTTTAGAGTGTGCCATAACGGTGGTTGAAATCTTGGAGACGAGTTCAGAAGCAGCCGTGTTGGCGTCAGTAGCTGCAAAAACTACTGTGAAGTCAGTTCTAGATAATTCGGAAACAACAGCAGGGATGTCAATTCGAGTCATGAGTCCTCTAATTTTGCGATAGGGAATTTGAGCTTCTGAACACAAAAGTGTGGGGGCATGATCAGTAATTGGAGAGTCCATGACTATAGTGGTTGAGCTTTTGTTAGATTTTAGCATCACGTGATCTAGGCAGGCGCCTTCCCGGGTAGGTAAAGTATGGGCCGCGAGTAAGCAATGAGACGCCAGGGTATTTAGGTAGGTGTCGGAATGAGAGTCATTTGTATTGCTTCCTATATTGATATTCAGGTCACCAATCAGGGTAATTGTTCTGAAGGACGATAGTGATTCTAAGGTTTGGTCTAGGGTATCAAAGAAATTATCAATTCGTTTAGAAGATGGCGAACGATAAGCAGCCACAACTACTAATTCTGTTTTGAATTTCATTATCAGGCAGTTAGCGTCTTGTATAGTGGGTTCTAAGGTTATGTGTTCAATATCTGATTTTACATACATTATAACTCCGTCATTCTGATTTGTATGTTTAGATTTGTACGAGACATATCCATCAAGTGAGGGGATAGTTGTTATTTTACTGAGCCAACATTCAGACAAAATGATAACATCACATTGCGTATTAATTCGAGCCAGGAGGGTAATAAGGTGATTGAAGTTGCAGTTTACGCTACGGATGTTAGTATGAAGCACGTTAAAAGTTTTTCCAGTCAAATTTTGTTGAATATTTTCAGGGGAGCATACAAGAGATCTAGACACAGAACTACTATCAATTTCACTAATTATATCATTAAGATGCAGAGCCATTGGTATTTTTTAGAAATTAAAACAAGAGCACTAGGAAGATGTGTGGAGATATCACGAATGCTTATCAAACGTACTAAATATATTGTGTAGCTGCTGTTAGTAATGAGATAAATAATTTCCGAGGATAAAAGTACGGTTATGTAGAGGGTAAAAGGGGGCTTTTCAATTTTTGTTGAGTAGTGAGGTATTTGAGTTCTTGTAGTGAGATTTTGTGTGGGCGTGTGAAGCAGTGTAAATAGGTTTGTGTATATTAAGCATAGCCATAACAATAGATAAAAATTAGGACACAGTAGAATTATTTTTGATAAAATAAAGCAACCATGTAGTCAGTTAGATTTCTTCAAGGTGTTCAGAAAGTCTTCGTTTTTAACCAAAATATGAGGCCCGCCTTCTTTTTCCCGCAAGAATACCTTTCCATTTGATGTCCAGCAGTATTCGATCTTTGAAGTTGTCGCAAAGTCTCTTGCCAAGAAAAAGAGTCTTCTTGCTCTAGCTGTCAAACTTTCCGACAGAAATATAGGGTTAGGTTATTTGACATTTACCAATCCGCACTGCGACCGCTTGATAGATTACAGCCCATCCCCTATCATAAAGAGGAGGTTAGAAGCTAATCTGTCATATTAACACAAGCAAACCCGCGAACTAAGCTATCTTCTCAATAAATAAGATGCTCGTGTCTTCAAACATAGTGGATACTCGAAACATCTGCTCGGCGCGGCATTCTTTTACCGGTTACATTGTGGTCAACGCGTGTATGAGTGTATGTAGACCTATGTCATAATTGTGTGGGGTTCATGTCCTTTAGGTTATTGCAGTTGATGTTCTGTAGTACATACCTATCTTATTCTGAAAGCTATTTCACCAACCGTTGAGTGTAGGTCTCTTCGAAATCTATCCACTTTTGGTGGTTTTCGGTCTTATAGACTATCCAGTTTCTTAATTATGGATTACTCCTCGGCTATTGTTTTCTGATTCATTTCATTGCGGAATCCAAGACAGTTTAATTGATTCTCTTCAGCTGGCTTTTTTGTCTCGGCGCTTTTCTGGTGATCGCCACTGTTGATTCGGCCGCACAGGAGTTGCAGTGAGCAGTGAATAGTGTGACGGGATTGCTCCATAAAATAAACGTCATCTAGTTTTAGTATTGTGCTTCGCGTGTCGTTGCGCTACTTGAGTTATAAGTCGAGCTACACGATCACGAACGCTTGCACTGACTGGACAGGTCCACTCAAATCTGCGTGGTTCTTGCTTCAAAAGACCATCTCAGACATTCTCATATGGCGGCGGCAACCTCTCGCGTCCGGCCCTGGTGCAAGCCATGGTCCGGGGCGAAGAGGAATGGGACACCGGACAAGTTCAGACTACGTGGCTACTAGTGAGAAATTCCTATAATAGGGTAGTTAACTAAAAAAATCTAATTAGTCATATAGATTACCAGAAAATATTCGACACGTATTTTCACGTAAACAAACAATGAAGACGATACAGCACACGATACACGGCTTTGAAAACTCGTGTGACGTCATACATTAGTATGATAATTTTTAGTTTTTCAGTGACGTCATTAACCCCCACTCAAATCTTTCACGCGTTTTTTCTTCGTCAATTTTTATTGATTTGCTAAAACGAAAAATTCCTATCTAATATTTTTCAAAAATCTAACAGAAGGACTATTTGGCATCACATTTTTTTAAGTCAGTAAACATCCCTATTATAATTTAAGAAATTTTGATCCATGAAAACATTACACGTTGAAAAAAAACACGTGAAAATACTGTCTCAACTTACCCCCATAAATACAAGACAGCGTACTATGTATCTATTTATAGAGCCGGTGAAAGGCAATAAAAGGGGATGAAACTTACCCGTCGCGGGGAAGGGGGGGGGGGGTATAAATACGGCGACGGGGTGCGCGGGGGGAGGGATAAGTTGCTTTTAATTCGCCGCATTGTCTTTGTTGCCTCTTAGTTTGAAGACGTAGGTACTGTTGTGTGGAGCAGTGTTAGGGACCTCTGTGATTATTTTGTTTTACCAAAAAAAAAAAGCATAAAAGGCGGTTATATTTTTTTTGTTTGTTTTTGGTTTATTATCTGCTTGTACACAAGGTGTAACTACTTAATTCCTGTACTATTCAATGCATCAATCAGAACTGTAAAAAGTGATTTTTCATCCCCAAAAATAAAGTCGTTTGCCTTGAATATTTTTTTGAGTAGGGTTACAAGATTTGATGTACAGAATATTTGGCTTAATTAAGAGTCCGTTTACACCCTGTGATATGACATAAATAATAATGAATTCCATTTTAAAAAGTGTTAAACCGAAATATAATAAAAGATAGACATAAAAAAAATAACAAATTAAATTGATGTTATATCGTCAGATTTAATTTTTGATTAAACTCGTAGCCAATTTTTATACACAACACAAACACGCCCTAAGAAAAATGTTACGCATAAAAATTAATTATTTTACTCTTCGAACACATTTATGTATGCACCAGTACTGTAAGGCAGTCGTCCGGCTATAAAAGTGAAGCGGTAACTCGGCCGAGTGGATCGCGCCAGTACTGGCGTTAGTACATACGTTTATACACATGCGTGGGTGGGTATAGTTCTCGCTGATAGCTGCTGCGCTTAGGAATTTTGGAACCTTTTTGGTTTTGGTAGCTGTTTGGAAGAGCTTCATAATAACTGCCGGTTAAGCCGTGCTTGCCTAGGCTGTCCAGTACTAGTCTCCTCCGCGCCT
Source organism: Diarsia rubi (assembly GCA_932274075.1). Taxonomy (NCBI): domain Eukaryota; kingdom Metazoa; phylum Arthropoda; class Insecta; order Lepidoptera; family Noctuidae; genus Diarsia; species Diarsia rubi. Next base: position 777,392 of record OW026440.1, on the reverse strand, counting down.
CGGAAATCACGTTAAGCTGTTGGTCTCGGCTGCCATATATAGATCTTTTGCAGTCGTTACAGCTACTCAAAAGCCTGAAAATCTGGCAGTCTTACCCAGTATTAACTGGGTTGTGGAGGTCAGATAGACAGTCGCTCCATGTAAAATACTGGTATTCAGCTGCATCCGGTTAGACTGGAAGCCGACTCCAACATAGTTGGGAAAAGGCTAAGCAGATGTTGAAGGTTGAAGGTATAAGGTGGAAGTACTTCACGGTCGGGATAGCTGTCTTTCCTAAGAGTTATCTAGAAATATCTATATCCGTGCGCTCACAGAAAACATCGCTGCGAGGGCCCGGACCTCCGGACTCATACAATTACTATGAGTTTTATTGGTTCTTACTAGTGATATGCCGGGATCGTCAAAAATGTATATCCGCGGACACGGATCCGAATACGGATATGGATATTTAATTTCTCACGTTCTTTGTGTAATAATGATCTCATAAGATAATTGATTTACTATCTTTGATTTATATACTATTGGTATGGTAACTTACTAGAATATTTGTTTGCAGTTAAAGGTGTCAAATATTTGATTTTAGGAAATAAAAACTACTCTAAATGGTTTTTTTTAAATTATACTACTTAATCACGTAATCTAAGTAATTATGCAGCATTTTATGCTGTCAATTGGAAAATTAATGATGTGATGCCATCGATGATTTCGGCTATATATTGTCAAGAGCTTTGTTGTGCTGCTCTTTCGTGTGCTCTTAAAAGTACGAGCACAAAGTGGACATGTCAGAACACCATTGATGACAGTATAGGCCGGGTATAGCTGTAGGTGGTCTAACTTTAAGGTCATCGCGCTTTTGATCTTACTGCGACCGCCTTTTTTCTTCAAAGGCGCTAACCTGCTGATGCACACGACGTCTCCACTCGAGCCGATTTTGTGCCTGCTTTTCCCACACTAAGGGGTCAATTTCGCTTCTTTTAAAGATCCGTAAAAGGTCCGCGAGAAAAGTGATGGATACGGACACGGACCTTATTACTCCCGCGAATATCCGCGGATACGGATACGGACCTTATTACTCCCGCGAATATACGCGGATACGGATACGGATATCCGGAACATCACTAGTTCTTACCCTGTCGCTTGCCCCCGTAACATTAGTGGATAGTAAAGTTAATGGCATCGTTTGGGAGACGGCCCGTTTGAGGTGGATAAGGTTGAAAGATGACTGATTGAACGAGATTATGTTTTTCAACCGCTTCTTAAAAGGAGATTAAATATTTGACTTGCATCTCAAAGGTTGCCTTTGAGAGATGGCCTTTTTACCAAAATTTGGCAGCTGAATACTAGTGAATACCAGTATTTTATATGGATCGTCTGCCTATCTGACCACCACAACCCAGTTAGTACTGGGTATTACGGTAACCATTGGTAAGACTGGTTGTCAGATTTTCAGGCCACTGACTAGGTTCTTGCAACGACTGTCAAAAATCTACAAATGACGGTCGAAACGTGCTTTCCGAGGGACGGAGGTAACTCGGAATGTATGATGGTCACTGGTCACCCATCCACAGTCCGACATTGGTAAGGCCGACTTAAGGCGACAATAAATGCTAGCGACCTTGAGCGAGTGGGTGAAGCTTTCGGCACTTCCCGCGACCGCAAAACGTATCCCCGCAATGTACCCTCGTAATTTCGTAGGGTAACTATACTTTTCAAATAGTAAGGACTGTCCAGCCCCATTTTTTATTTCCATACACAATTAGGCTCTACAAAAAAATTGATTAATATAACACTAAGACCTTAGTATGATGCTTGTAGATTTGCCAAAAAATCAGAACGATCACAATATGTATTTTAGTAAGGTTTTTACCTACTTGTTAAAAGAAATTTCTAGAGGTATCTTCGCGATTTTCTTCTATCGACTAAAATTAGTTGTATTATGTTTTCAACACACTGTCACTAGCGTATATCCTGAAGATTATCATACTCGTAAAATTTTCCGATTATGTTTACTGCAGTGAATCATATACTTTAATGCATTATAAAACTCGCGTTTAGCTCCTGTTGTCCCCTTAACTTTAGAGATCGCCCAGTGCAGCTGTTATTATTTAGCCCCAAGTTTTGTTATAGTTATTTTTTTGTAACAGTCATACGATATTTTGAAGCGATGATTAATTGCCAAAGTCCATTTTAAATAGATTAGCAATTAACTATGGACTTTGAAGCATGAAGTTATGCTAGTACATTAGTCGACACGAAACTCTAAACATATAAATATTGGTATCCACTACCAGTTTTGCTTAATTTTTGCATTACAAACCATCTACCTACATCACACAAGGGTGTCCATCATACATTTTCGTGATGTTTTAACACAATCATGTATTTGTAACGCATAGCTGTCAATAACTTACTTTCCAATAAATCGGCAAAACAATTATCATTTACACTAAAAAGGGTTTTTTCATTTCTGTACACTTTACAGCAATTCTTCAACAACTCTCCCACAACATTTACACCCATCTTCTGCTACCCATCTACTCGAACCTTCGTCAGCACGTTCACTCTTTATTCTGCACCAGTACGGTGTGGCGGCGACCTCCTGCGCGGCCTCCAACGGCCACCACCAGCCCGACAGACGCCACCACCACCACCATCAGCACCACCAACATGCAGACGTGCCGCCACAATGGGTGAGGCCGTAGTATCTGTGCCGTTGTTGTTGTAGCTGTGTTTGTTGTTTTGTTTCTGTGTTGTTGTTAGCACGTTTCTTTATTGTATCTGTGTTGGCTTTTTTGTTGTAGTATCTTGTTGGCTTTTTTTTGTTGTTGTCCTGTGTTTTTTCTTTAAGAATTGATGACGGATTTCTCCTATTAAACTTAACGAGATCAACACATCTAAACGGCGTTCAAGAGCTGACATAGTCATAATTGCAATGCAATATTGACACTGACCACTTTGAACATGGTTTAAATGTAGTTTCATTGGTGAAATTCGCTTAGTTGTGAGTTTGTTGTCGTTAAGCACTTGTTTTTTTTGTCTTTATGCACTTGTTTTTGTATTTAAAACCACTATCAATTCGTTGCTTTGGAAATTACACCCTTTAACACTACCATTAGCTAGCACTACCAACATTACCTACAGTCGGGTACTTGTCGGTGAGCTGCGGTTGTTATTGTAATGTGTCTGTGTTGTTGTTAGCACACGCTGTTGTTGTATTCTTGTGTGTTGTGTTTAGATTTAGGTGTTTCTAACTTTTCACACTTTTCTGCTGTTTTGAATTATCCGCCATTTAAATGCTTTCTTTTTATTACGCAAAGTTAATCTAAATGTAATTGTATCAGCACATTGAATAAACTGTAGATTTAGAAATTTAGAACACAGTTTGGAATTAGGACAATTGATATTGTAGATTTAGAACACAGTTTAGAATTAGGACAATTGATATTGTCGATTTAGAACACAGTTTAGAATTAGGACAATTGATATTGTAGATTTAGAACACAGTTTAGAATTAGGACAATTGATATTGTAGATTAAGAACACAGTTTAGAATTAGGACAATTGTTATTGTAGATTTAGAACACAGTTTAGAATTAGGACAATTGATATTGTAGATTTAGAACACAGTTTAGAATTAGGACAATTGATATTGTAGATTGCTTTTAAGATCCTGTTTCAATGTAATTAAGTATCTGACTATCATATCACACTTTTAGTTTTTTTGTGAAACTTTTTAGATAACTAGATTCCTACTAAGACTTAGAACTTGAAGATTGATCCGAGCGTCTTTTTTTATCTAGTCAAAAGCTTTTCTATGACAGGTATGTGTTTGTGTGTGTTTAAGTGTGAAGACGATACGTGTTCTGTGTGTTTGTTAACTTCATCGTCTTGTCCAGTACCATTGTTTATTATTATCGAACTTCGTACTGACGTAATAACCGTACCTTTGATTTGTTTTTAAGCCAAACTGATGATGACTCATGTTTGTTTTTGTCTTCAGTTCAATATAAATTTAGGTATAAACCTTTAAATACTTGTTGTCACAGTCGAGCCAAAGCACGTTGGACTGACAATATTATCAAAATTTCGATTAACAGATGGATAAGGGACTTACAGAACTTAGCAGTTAACTTTTGATTGCATCGTCTTTTTGCTAGACAAAAAGGAGTAAATGATGATAGGACTATTAATTCTATTGCTAGGCGGAACCCGACGACATTCATTCATTATTTCCTTTCGACACATGACTATCTAAACTGGAATAAAGGTAAGGTTGGAAAAATATTTTAGGAGTAGAGGGGCAACGATTTTCTTCTAAAATAATAATCCGAAGGTCCTCTCATGAACTCCACGTATAATAAGATGTATCACCAAGAACAATTTAAATGTCTGTTTGTAATATCAAAATAACAAATATGACAATAAATCATTTTTGGTCTTTCGTTTGTTTGTTGCGGCTAATCTCCGAAACAGCTGGACCAATTTTGGCGGGACTTTTACTGACAGATAGCTGACTTTTATTTTTGAAGAAGAACAGGGTCTCCTGAAAACAAAATACAGTTTTGAAATTGAAAATATTTTTTTAAATAATGATTTCACATGGAGAAGATCAAAGAAATGAAGAATGGACTTTGTTAATGATCTTAATGGCAAGAAAGTGGGTAATCGATGAGATGACGAATAATAATAATAGAGAAGTAAGGAAGAAGAAGAGCAGCGGTGGCGCAGTGGTAGCGACCCCGACTTACGAACAGTCGGTCGTGGGTTCGAAACCAGACAGGCACATTACTCAATTTATTTCATCACCCGAACCCAGGCAGGCACATAACTTTGTTCAATTTATTTCATCACCGCTACTTTTAAAACAGTGAAGGAAAACATCGTGAGGAAACTGGCATATCTTAGAAGAACCAAAAAGTTCGAAGATATGTGACATCTACCAATGCGCACTGGGCCCGCGTGGTAGATTATAGCCCATTCCCTCTCACAAAAAGAGAGGAGGCCTGTGTCCCAGCAGTGGGAACATTAATAGGCATGATGATGGAAGTAGATATGCTGCGCCGACCTAGGGTTGCCATCCGTCCGGGTTTCCCCGGATTTGTTCTAGTTTAGAGGGCGTCCGGGCGTGGTGTCATTTGTAGTCCGGGTTTAAAAAATTAAAGTCTGTAAAAAAAATTACTAATGAAGTGATGACATGTCCTGGTTGCCGAATTATTGAGATGGCAACCCTACGACCGCAAATAAAATTGGGATAAGGGCAAGAGACTGATGATGATGATGATGAATTTCAAGCGAATGAAAGTCGCAGGCAACAGCCAGTTAAAAATAATTATAGAACCGATGCACTCACACATACATATATCATGGACGTACATTATTGTACGTGTCCTATCAATGTCAAAAGTAATACGATGCATGCTATTGCTTAACCTTTGTGTCAAAAACGAGTTCCGGTTGTACGTGGATTAAAAAGAAACACACATAACATCACGACTGTTATCATCCAAGGGTTAGGCTGAGGTGTACTTAGGTATGTACATTTTGGCAGTTTAAGTATCATGTAGAAAGCGGCGAGACCATAGCCAACATCTACAAATTCAAGCTCCGTGGCTCCTACTGAGATTTTTTTAATGAAAAACCCAATTACACTTTGAACGACCCGGGAGTTGAACCTGGGACCTAATGCAAGCAGTCATGCTTGCAAACAGTAGACCAAAGAGTCACAGAAACATTACAATTTACTTGAGAAAAGACAATGACCGAAACTCGTACCAAGAATTCTCGAGTTTCAAGATCAAAATGTTATAGTAATTATTTTCATATTTTTTTACGACATGCGGCTGGGATTTGATTTGTGAAGAAGGAATTTAATTTAAAGTATAAAAGTATGAATATTGTTTTACTCCCTATACCCACATGGCGTTTACACAACCAGTTCAAAAAGTCGTTCTGTTAGATCTGTCAGTTGATTTTGACAGTTCGACTGACTTCGCATCATGTGGTTATTTTGATTTTTTATAAAATTACTCCGAAACTCGGATTTAGTATACAAAAAGAACTTTTGTAGGAGATAATATGATAAATGTAGACAATAAAAAACAAAGTTTGATGTTCACACAGTTTGGTACGGGATTCCATATATCCATGAACAATTCTTTTATACAATCCGCTCACCAAACGTAAAAATCAAAATTAAATGAAATCAAAATAGCTTTATTAATTAATTCCATGCATATTCACAAATAAAAAATAATCAATATAGTATTCAGTGCAGTTAATCACAAAATTAATAGAAATCAATTGTACCTTTTCACATAAATCCTAATTACATTTTTTTTTTAAGATTATTTAAAATTGAACGTGAAATAGAACCTTCTAATTAAACACAATTGTGTAAACCTTTTGAAATTAAATTACTCAAACCTGACCTTGTTACTAAAGCCGAAACATGACAAAAATTAACAAAAATTTCTTATCAGTAGACACCCATACAAAACCGTAGACCGTTCATTCAAAAACGTGCCGACCCCTCTACAGGTTATCAATTTCATTAAAGTACACTTTACTGCAATATTTCGCAATGTTGGTTCTATTGTTACAACTGGTTCTAAACACGGAGACCACGTGTCTTTAGACACGTGACTGACTTTCAATGTTTTGATTTATCGGGCCATGTGTGTAAGGAGAATGTTTGATTTATTTCAACAAAAAAATCTAATTAGTCCGTCAGATAGATTTTCAAAAACGAATGGACACGTATTTTTTTCTTTTTTCGCTTAAACAAAAGATGAAGACGATACAGTGCTTCGAAAAGTCGCGTCATGTCGTGTGACGTCACAAGGTCAGTACTTTTTTACCCACAAAGTGACGTCAAAAGCCCCCCAATCATGACCCCCATCTTTGACACGTTTTATTTTCGTCATTTTCTATTAATTTGATAAAACAAAAAACACGTGTCGAATATTTTTCGTTAATCTAACAGACGAACTAATTCGATTTTTTTAGTGAAATACCCAATTATGTAGGGGTCGGCTACAAGTCTACAACCCAGTTAGTACTAGAGTATACCCCAAGTGTACCTTAGAACACACCCACATCCTCCAGAGACTCCAGTTTTCGGGGCGAGCTTATTTATCAACAATCAGACTCATTCGAGACTCTGCCGTTGCTACTGAGTTCTGAATGGATAAAACCAATCACACTAATCCTAATATTAGTAACTAGCTGTTGCCAGCGGCTTCGCCAACTACAACTCAAAAAATATCCCAAGGGAAGATAAAATCGCGATAAAAACTATCCTATGTGTCAATCCAGGTTCTAAACTATCTGTGTACCAAATTTTATCCCAATCCGTTCAGTAGTTTTTGCGTAAAGAAGGAACAAACAAACACACTCACAAACTATTGTTAGTGATTATGTAACTTCGTCTTATTGAGATGGTGGCTTGTCTTTTTCCTATTAGAAAATTTAACATGAAAAGTTCCTCAAAAAAAAAAATGGTCCGTATTGCCGTAACGGCTACAAAAAATTCGAATCCAGCAGGCAGGCACTAAATGCAATTCCGATGGAATATGATTTAGCATATGGAGCTGAATGCACCCTGTCAGTTTGCAGAGGGCTATTCCTAACACACTGTATACTTTCCTATTGGATAATTTCCGAATATAACGCGGTTTCGACCACGTGGCAATACTTACTTTATAGAAAAAATTCACATGGAACTTGTCAACAGATAAGTTATTTCATCATATTAGAATATCCACTTGTTTTTCCAATTGGAATTTTACAAATCAAAACTCCTTTCAATATCTGTAATGCTGTTACTCAGGCAAGCTGGTAGAAAATATAAATTGATTATATGTGAGGAATGCTTTTAAAGAGAGAAATGTAAATGATGCGTTGACGTCTGTCAGGGGAGAATGTATAAAAAGAAGAATGAAAACGTATTGGGCTAACCCCAAGTAGAATGGAACAACATGCCTCATTCTACTTGGGGCGGTACACGTTTTCTGGTTGCCTTTGCAAAGTTAGAAAAAATTATGAATTTACTCAGGCATGCTGGATCTTTAACAATTTTTTGCTTTACCATAAAATTTAAAATGGGGTAGTTAACAAAAAAATCTAATTAGTCCGTCAGATAACCAAAAAAATATTGGACACGTATTTTTTTCTTTTTTCACGTAAACAAATAATGAAGACGATACAGTGCTTTGAAGACTGCGTGTGACGAGACATTAGTATGACATTTTTTACCGAGGAGTGACGTCACAAACCCCCACTCTAATCTTTGACGCGTTTTATCTTCGGATTTCATAAAACAAAAAATACTTATCCAATATTTTTCGATAGGTAATCTAACAGACAGACTAATTATTGTCATATTAAAAAAAAAAAATACATTATTTATAGCTAGCCCATATTTGTCTCCTCCATACTTTCCTCGATTCCTTCCAACTGTTACCATTATATGTTTCAAATATCAAGGCAGACATCCAGTTAATTAGACAGGTAGCTAATTTAATAAAATCCTGGTTCTCTGGTTTGCTTGCTGCATCTCCGGTAAAGAGGAGCGTCCTGAAGTATGTCATACTATAATCGTAAGCGCAAGCGTCACATTTCTATAGAAGTGTAGATTATAATCTACATCCACCTATTTTTGTCATTTATACCTGTGGACATGGGCACGTACCATTTTTTTTGTTACACTAGGGATGGGAACGTGTCGATGAAATGAGATATCGATAAAAGTATGAAGATGGTGGTTTTTTAAATGATTACGGCTGTATTACAGTTTTTAAGCGGACATGTAGATTTTGTATAGATAAATAATGATTCAAGGATTAGAGCGCTCTTTATCAATAAAATAAATCAAATAAATGTCGGCCGTCATCTACAGGCTCATTTAAATTTGAGAAATGTGATTTTTGCAATTATTTTAAATCTTGTAATAATTTTGACTTGTGCTTTAGATATTCAACGCATCGCTTACATTTTAATTCTCACCCAAAGTTTTGGTCTCATGTTGTCCCCCTGATAGGCAAAGGCACCTTTCATTTGCCTAGGCTGGTGACAGTTGTGGTCCAAACACTCATGAAAAAGCCCTGTTTGTCTCATCTTCCACAGCTTAGCTTTTTGTTCATAAGCCAACTATATTGATGTCGATTTCGCTCTCTATCAGTAGGTTACCATTAAAAAAATCACCAAATATGGCAACAATTTTAGCATTGAATTCTCAACTTACTAAGTAAAACTACAAGTCACAATATAAATATTTATTAACAGGACCGGTTAAATACGTACTATTCCTTCTTCGAGGTCTGTCATTTACAATATTGACATAATTATATTTTTTGTATATACAAATGTGATATTCAGAAATCTATTTAAATGTTTTTTTTGCCTATTTGCTGGAATGCTGGCTTGCAATGGAGGATAGATCTGGATGTAGATTGGATTCTTGTTATCTTATAACTTTCATACATTAATACATAAACTGAGTAGTATGTAGTGAGGAAGATTTTGAGTATGAATGTAGATGACTTTAAGAGTGGAGGGTGACCAAAAAAACAATTGATAATCTGTGTGAAGAATGATAATAATATGGTTAGAATGGAGGTGAATGCTGGGAAGAGAAGTATTTCCATACTTCGCTATGAAGAATTAAAGACATGTTGCTTTCACTCCAAATAAATTGGGTAAACGGTAGGAGACTGATGATTATGCCAAGATGATTTGAAGCAAACACGTTGGAATGCATACGTGAATAGTGGAGTCGTAAAACTACTTAACGTGTCCTGTTTACTGATAGATAGTTCAAGTTTCAATTGATATAATGATTGCAGTTTATTTCTTGATTATGAATCATGTAAACATTTTTGTCAGAGCATTTCTTTTAGCTCTTTAGGTGCAGGCCACACATAAATGGCGTCGGGCGGGGACATGGTGCGGGTGGCTTCCTATTCAAATTTTATACCAAGTGCATAGATATAAAGCGCAATTTAGGATACGCGGCCGCCGAAATGGCGCGTCATATCCACGCTCGAGCCACGACATTCCGCGTATCATAAATTGCGCTTTATTTCGATGAAGCTACTATTCACCTCGCCCATGCATCGCTACCGCCATACGCCATACGCCTAAGGCGCGGGATGAAACAGAAATGAGTACATGATTCATGTATTCCTTTCTCTTTAATATCATTCCTCGCTCTCCGCATCATAATATCCGTCAATTAATTGAAACAAAAAACGTTATTCTCGGGCTTACCGACACGATGTTTCGAATCTATCGATAAACCGTAACCCGACATCACCCCATCCGTATTTCTCATAAAATCCCATTTCCCCCTACGCGAGGGTGTAGCGGTCGCGGGGCGGGGGCGGGGTGTAAGGGCCCGACAGAGTGACTCCCGCGCACCTGGCGCGTGCGACGCCAATCGCGTGCGCGCGCGCACCCTGGCGTATTGTTGTGTGCGTGTGTGGACTGGCTAGGTGTGTGAGTTTGTAGTACTCTACTTGAATGTTTCTTTGGAAGGTAAAATAAGTATATGAAACATGGGAAAGAAGATATCGTGAATAAAGCTGCGGCTGACCTTAACATAACGTTCCCACTGCTAGGACACAGCGTGGCGAGGACACAGGCTCTCTATGAGATGGGCGAAAATCCGCCACGCGGGCCCGGTGCGGGTTCTAAGACATGCCGGTAGTTTTGAGAGCAGTGGTGATGAAATAAATTACACAAAGTAATGCGCCTACCTTGGTTTGAGTCAACGACTTTCTGCTCAAGAGTCGGGGCCACGACCACTGATCCACCGCTTCCGCCGTGGTCAATAATTTTCGTGCTTTCGAATGCAGGGAGGTAACTCGGTATGTTATTGTGTCTTGTCTCATATCAAACCAATTTCAACTCCTCAATCAACTGTCCATACTTCCATATGACATTCCCTATGGCACAAATAGTAAAAGACACAACCTCATCTAGTAATCGTATTCAACTCTTATCTGCAGTTAGCCGACAGGTGGCGCTTGTACGCTGTTCTTGTTTTTATTGAACTAACGACTAATTGGATGATCGCTAATTGAGCGCCTGCCCAGGTTGGTCAGTGGATGGGTGACTAACCATTACATATCGAGTTTTCTCCTTGCACGGAAAGCACGTTAAGCTGCCAATCTGCCATTGATCAACTAGTCTTACTGAGTGAGTATCCGTATTACCCGCTACTTAAATGGGTTGTGGAGGTCAGATAGGCAGTTGCTCCATGTAAAGTACTGGTATTCAGCTGCATCCGGTTAGACTGGAAGCCGACCCCAGCATAGTTGAGAAAAAGCTAGCCAGACGATGAGTCGCAACTATTTTGAAATTATCATTCTCTCCTGTCTGGGTAGATAGGAGATGATCCTTACTGACTTGGTAACTCAGGATAGGTTGGGGGTCACTACAATAACACCATGAAATTAAAATGCACCATGCATTGCACCCCATAACCACGGTGCATTACCCCGCAAAGGGTCGCATGCGCACCCTAGTTCACATCCCCCTGTCTCTTTCACTCTTACTGTTAGAACGGAGATAGATAGTGCTGTCTTGTTCTCTCGCGGTAGGTGCGGGAGTAGTGTGTCCTTCTTTTTTTTGGGACACAGTTATGGTGGATGATATTACGGTGTTTTTCGAGGGTGGGTAGGATTTAAGGTATTAGGAACTGTGATGTTATCGGCTAGTTGGCAATTGAATTAACTAATAAGATATAATTATTTTAGCATAACAGGCTTTTCCTTTTTTTTTAAGGCGCTAGAGTAACCCCTTAATATTCGGTTTTATTATAATAAAATATTTTCTAAAGTTTTTTTTGCAATTTGCAGGTCATTTCCATTCTGACCTCTACAACCCAGTTAGTATCTACTGGGCAATACGATACCCTTTGGTAAGACTGGTTGTCAGACTTTCAGGGTCACTACGTCTAACGACTGCCAAAGATCTACAAACGACAGCCGAGATCAATGGCTTAACGTGCTTTCCGAAGCGCGGAGGAAACTCTGTACTTATGTAATAGTGGTCACCCATCCACCGACCAACCTAGGCAAGCACGGCTTAACCTGAAGATTGATCTGAGCGACTGACTATTAAAATCAAGCCAATACCTCCATTAGATTATAATTAACTTGTGAATATTTTCCCTACAAGGATATCATGCTATCAATATTAATATGTCTCCCTGATTTTTGTAACAAAGCTTGTTAGTTAAATAAAATGCTCATTTTACCCCTTAAATATACCACCATAACCATGCATGTACTAGTAACCCAATGATCTTTAAAGTCTCGAACATGACTCGCGAAACCCAGGTTATCTACCTGCCAACCTTTAGAGCAAGACCGCGATATACCAGGGTACCGTGTCAGAAAGGGATGGGAGACGTCCCCCATGCTGACAGATGTTCAGAAAGTATTCGCTTTGTATGCGGGAGAGCGGTTTTTTTTTGCGTAGGCGGCAGTGTGAGCGGCGAGCGGGTGGGTATAAGCGTGGAGGTAGCGATTTTTGAATTGATGGTGGAATTTGAAGTGATAGTGTCTTGGGATGAAGGAAAACATAGTCATTATTTTCCTGTCGATGTCCCATATTAGTTTGAGTCGGCGCTACTCCTTTTTTCTTCAATTCCATTTACTTCTGTCAACCACATTATTAGACAAAAAAAAATTAACTACTAACAGTGTGATGTAGGGAATGGCGGATATTCATGAAAACTAAGGTGGGTAATTCCTAAATTATATTGGAGGAGTGGAGGCCAGCAGTGGGCCAACAAAATAGGCTAAGAAAAAATTACTATTTAAGTACATTCTGTCGTCTCGGGCCTTTAGGTTGATGACCTGGTGTAGGTTGCGGAAATCCGCGTGATGCGAGACGCGGGAGGGACACTGGGGAGGCCTACTCGTATATCCAGCAGAGGACGTCATGGACGTAATGATAACTGGGTTCTTTAGAAAGTTTTGTTTGGTTTAGACATAGGGTACCCTGTCTAAGCAAACAAATAACTTTCTTTTAGGTATATCCATTCTCTCTGTTCTGTAGGGCTATTGCGTATCTTTTAAATGACAGTGGCGAACCTATAGTGCCTATCAATTACTGTCAAATGGTTCCATTTTGTACTAAACCATAACCAATTTGACAGTTAATCCATAGACAATATGATAGCCACTGTCATTTAAAAGATACGCAATAGCCCTGCTGGTAAGGTCAGCCGATAAGTAGTACCCCACCCCCGCAGCCCGCTCTCAGTCGCACCTCGTCTCATTCGCTCTAGCCATCACTTCCTGTGTTCGTGGGAACTATCTCCTCACTGTGACTCCGTGACAAACCACCACGCTGTATTACTATTTATGTGTGAGCACGAGTAGGATGATCTTCGGACCAGGTAGATAGGACCCGGGAGAAGTGTTGCTAGGAGTTATGAGAATAAGAGTCGGGAAAAAATGAATTATTTATCTGATTCCACCATCTCCCTTCTTCCATCAGGAGACTAGACATACCTACTGCAGGTTATCACCCATACGGATACCTATTCGATGTTCCACACATTCGAACGAAGCGCTTTGCTAAGTCCTTTATTATGCGCACAGGCAAGGATTGGAACTCCCTGTCTGCGTCAGTTTTTTTGAGTTCATATAACCCCAATTTATTTAAGTCGCGAGTAAATAGGCTTCTTTTGGAAAACCTCGTTCTATCGTCGACCTCATCCTTGGTCCTTTTTTTTGGCGGGTGGAATATCATCAAATAGCTCCCGCTCTCTGGCAGCGCGAAAGGGAGTGTCAGACTTCTACTGGCTAAAAACCACCCATGTTCCTTCTTAGCCTTTTATGTCGAGGCCGCGGTATCTCTTACATCATCCCGCAGCCCCACGAGACCTCATCCTCTGCCCTTAGGGCAAGATTGGAGTCAAGAGCAAGCCCATTTGTAATAATAATATCATACTTATAATCTCCGAATGGTTAGGCAGAGGTGTGATAGTAGGTCCTACACCCACATTTCGGCTGTAATGTTTAAGTCCCATGCAATAGGGGTGAGCTTATTGCCATCAATTGAGCACAAATCCAGACTCCGTGGTTGCGACCGAGAAATTCCTGATGGAAAAAACCCAATAACACTTTGACCGACCTGGGAATCACACCCACGACCTCAAGCTAAGTCGCACGTGCTACCAATAGACGATCTAATTTCTATTATTATATTATTTATTTATATTGAGCATTGTCAATCCACAATTATATCTTCACTACGTGCTGCCAGCGGCTTCGCCCGCTACAACTCGAAAATGATCCCACAGGAAGATAAAATCGGGATAAAGGCTATCCGATGTGTTAATCCAGGTTATAAACTAGCTGTGTGCTAAATTTTAGCCAAATCCGTACAGTAGTTTTTGTGTGAAGAAGTAAGAAACATACACACTCACAAACTTTCGCCTTTACAATATTACTAGCTGTTGCCAGCGGCTTCACCCGCTACAACCCCCGGGAATATAAAATCGGAATAAAAACTATCCTATGTGTTAATGCAGGTTATAAACTATTTGTGTACCAAATTTTATCCAAATCCGTTCAGTAGTTTCTACGTGAAGAAATAACAAACATACACACTCACACACTCACAAACTTTCGCCTTTATAATATTAGTGTGATTAGTGTGATATCAATATCCGACCTGCGCAGAACAGTTACCCAAACAAGACAATGCTTCTTTATTAAACTCAAACAAAAGATCAACCTTGCCATATCTTTGACCATTTCTAGTTGTTAAAGTCGTAAACGGTAATAACCATCAATATAACAATTTGGCTGAAACATCTGCTGCTATTGTTTCGGAGGTGCTAAATGTATATCGACCATAAACATGGGATTTGTGGGAGATTCTTTCCCATGGTTACTAAATGTGACATTTAATAATGATGCTAGATTGAATTGCAAGACCACCATATGGTTTAGTGGGGGACCACGGGAATTTTAGGCGTGGCGTTATGTTGTTTAAAACTTTTCTAAACGGAAAAGTCCAATATTTATATCGTCGAACCAATTATATCAGAATTCGTATCTTTAAAAACGCAATTTTTTGCGCCATCTGTTTTAACGCCATTTTCGTTTCTCTAGCCATAAAAAAAAATAGTAAAATATCAACCTACACCCATTCTATCTAAATTTAATAATATAGAACGTCATTTTAAAAACCTCTCGAAACTTGTTAGAAAATCAGATTTTTGTTGCTCCTGTAAAAATTGCGCAAATAGACTTACGATATCTGACAATTAGATCAACCATGTGTCACCAAACGATTGACAAAATCTTAGGTACACATTTGGAACCTACAATGTCAGCATTACAGTTAAGAGTCCATCATCATAATCTTCCTGCCCTAATACCCTTTTTTTTGTGTCAGACTTCTACTGACTAAGAACCACCCATGTTCCTTCTTAGCTCTTTATGTCGAGGCCACGGTATCACTCACAACATCCCGCAGCACTGACGGGCGTGCCCTAATGCCCTTGAGGGATGTTTAGTGACAAAAAAATGTGATTGCCCATTGTCGTAACACGTTCCTTTCTTCCATACTCTTCTGTCAAGCGTCACGCAATCATTTACTCTTTTCTCTTTAATATCATTCCTCAAACAATCCATCTAAGTATCATTTTCTTTTCCGTCTACGCTCTTCATCCATCAACATAAAGGGTGTAAAAGTACCCTTAACGCAATCGAAAGGTACTTGTTCTTCCCACCACTGCGAACATTTTTTTGTTCTAGACCATACCTGGGAACCTCCTAGTTACGGAGATATTGGGGGTCAAAGTTCCAAATTTTTCACAGCTGTTTTTGTAAATACTAGTTTTTTAGGTTGTAACTTTACTTAATTACTTCCTTGACCCTTTTACTATTCAAAGCATCCACTAGCACAATGTTTTGAGAGTGCTACATTGAGTTTTACCGTAAAATGAGATTTTTACCCCAAAAATAAGTCGTTTCAAAAAATTTTGCGTAGGGGTACTTAGTTTGATGTACAGAATGCTTGGTTGACGGCTGTGTGAAGGGTTAATTTACAAATTTACCCTGTATATTCATCAGTTTTTTAGTCACATAATGCGTTTCGCCCTTTGCCGTTAGGTCTCCGTAAACGAATGATATTAACAGCTAACGTGGTCTAGAGTACCAATATTTATTTATTTTAATTAGTATTTTTCTTCTGCACGAAACATGTGCATTAAGTTACAAAAGCCACGTCTAAATAAAAAAAAAACTAACTCAAGTTCTCATTATAGCAAATAATATAAACTCCGAAAATCAAATACTCAAAAACGATATAACTAACCAAAAAAATAGAAGATTTCGCCTATCAATACCTGTTCACAGACCATATGCTCAAATCTTAAGCTCGCCCCCATTGTTGGCCGTAAAGAAAAAAACAACGAGAATCTCCAAAACATCTGGCGCTCGACACCCTCTCTACCCACCCCCGACATGAGACAGACATATACTGATCGCTTTAGAAAGGAAGAGACAGAGATAACAAAGCGCCCTAGGATTGAAGAAAAAAACAAATGCGCCCGCGCCGGGCTCGTTCCGTTTCCGAATTCAAATTTTTGATTTTCGAAGATAGTTGCTGTATAGTATAAGGATTTATTTAGTTGAAGCGATAGTAGATAGAAATTATTTGCTAACGGCCTTGACTGATGGAACTTGTCCATAACATCACGCCTGTGACCCCCGAACAGTCAGGCAAAAAGAGAAACCGCGGCCTCGACACAAAGGGCTAGGAAGAAACAAAGGATGGTTTTTAGTCAGTAGAAGTCCGGCACTCCCTTTCGCTCTGCCCAGAGCGGGAGGGGTTATTTGATGACCCCCCCCCCCCCCTCCCAAAGGCCAAGTTTTATCTAGTAGCACATCGACATTTCGCATTCAACATTTTTATTCATCACTCTTTAAGTTACATGCAATTCGTGTCTCATCATATGCTCATACCCAGTCGATTCCCTTTCAACTTCTGTTGTGTCTCCAACATCTACTTTTAAATGAAATATTCTAAGCCTTGTGTAATAATAGGATCCACAAACTAAAAGATATTATTTTAGTCTCGGTAGAAAGCTGTGCCTCAAGCAGGGAAGACAGGTTGTATAACAAAAGAAATTCTATCGATGCTAACAGCAATTTTATACAATTAGGGTACCAAAACGAACTTAACACGCAATGGCGGAGAGAACGATTATCATTCTTCATGAACCGGCTAAAGATGGCAGTGGAAGGAACTAGCCTAAAAGTTATTATTCAACATCATCATCAGCATATAATGTTCCTACTACAGGGACACAGGACGTCTCTCTATGAGAGAGAATGGGCTATAAATCAACCACGCGGGCCCAATGCGGGTTGGAAGATGTCACATGTTTTCGAACTTTTTGGTTCTAGGACTTACCATGCGGTTTCCTCACGATGTTTTCCTTCACCGTTTTTGAGAGCAGTGAATTTAATTACACAAAGTAATGCACCTGCCTGGGTTTGAGCCCACGACTTACTGCTCGTAAGTTGGGACCGCCACCACTGCTCTCTTAGTCTCTCAAAGTTATTATAATGTTTTTCCTGCTCCATCGCTATTCTTGCGGGATCCAAGACAGTTAAATCGTTTCTCTGGGACTTCGTCGAGCTTCATTGTCTCGGCGCTTTTCTCGTGGTCGCCACTGTTGATTCTGGCGCACAGGAGTTACAGTGGTTTGGGAAGTGTGCCGGACTTGTCCATCTATTTTTTTGAGTGAAATCCGCATTCCCGACGGGGACTTGTATAGCCTAAAACGTACACCTGTACCTGGAACTCATGATTGGATAAATCGTTAAAGTTTGTCTGTGGATGGGTGACCACTCATGACATACTGAGTTTGCTCCGTGCCTCGGAAAGCACGTTAAGCCGTCGGTTCCCGCTGCATTTGTAGATCATTGACTGTTAATCAGACGTATCGTATTAATCAGTACAAAGTACGTTGTGGAGGTCAGATGAGCAGTAACTCGACCGACCCCAACGTAGTTGGTAAAAGGCTAGGCAGATACTCACTAGCTCGTCGGATCTTTATCATTGACTCAACAGTTCATCCTGATACATGGGTTTTTGAAGAAGTATTTCAGCATAATTCTTAGCATTGCGCAACGCACAGACATTTTTAGAGCTTGTTAATTGATCACCTGTAGTAGTTGTATGCACTTACCTTGCTATGCTAGCATTCGTTTCTTCTTCATCATCATCATTATTTCAGCCGAAAGTCCTCCACTTCTGGACATAGGCCACCCGCAAACATCTTCATACTTAAATTATTATTTTTTTGACTCAATAAACTTTTTGACTCAACACGAAATCATACTAATTTATTCTTTTTCTTATTTCAGGTAAGTCCTCAATCGTTAATTCCCTAAGGTATGGTATCATTAAGCTATAGTCGTAAGGATGCAGGCAGACGTATCGCGATTCTACAGTTAACACATCCGGTGGACCTGTGTAAGTTATAGGAGGTAGCGGATTTGTCTCTTTATGCAGATTTTTTGGTTATAGGGCCACGCTATCTTCAAACAGTTACAATTTTATTTTTGTTTCGGAAATGGTGTTTCGAACTCGACGTTTGCATTTGCTTATGAATTACATCATATAAAGTAACGAATACTTTGCAGTATAGTGAGCGTTAAACTAACAGACTATATACGCAACCCCACACTGCGCTCCAGAACACAAATTACTGACGTTGCCTAAAAAAGCCGCTCAACTGAAGTGGCACTGGGCTGGCCATGTCTCCCGTATGCCTGACGAGCTGTGAGCCTAAATTACCACGTTATGGAGTCCTGACACAGTCAGAAGGTATGCAGTAGACCTCGCAGCAGATGGCGGGACATGCACCACAGAACCTTCAGTGGTCCACATTGGCCCTCGATCGCAAGATTTGGAGGTCAGGCCTTTGGCCAGCAGCAATATGACACAGGCTAACAGTAAAGTATCACATAACCTTTATCTTCAATTCAAAGAATCTGCATTTTAAAATATGATGCTGTGTATAGTACTACATTAGCACTTTCAGTACCACGCACCCAGCGTATGGGTCCAACAATAATTTGTTTGTGTACCCAAAACCCGCCCCCGAGTCGTCGCTATACATAGCTAAAGTTGACTTGGTAATTTCGGGCATACAAACAAATAAAATATTTTTATTTTGATAGGGAAATTGTTACGGCTTATTCTGGACTTCTTAATGACGCCTCTCAGTGTCTCCAATTAGCCTATAAGTGTTATTGGTAATTGTGGCAATAGACGCGAACAGATGTCCTGTGACTTAAATGCTGGGTTATGCTTCACGTATCCGGTGCTTATGACCAAGTCGTAAGCACAAGCGTTCTTACTGAAACTAGAAAACTGACCAAAAACAAAATATATTATTTCACTCTAGCGGCCCGTCCCGGGTTATGTTACCGGGTTATGTTGCCTATATTACCCAGGGATAATATGACATTCTAATGGAGAAAAGTTTTTAAAATCAGTCCAGTAGTTTTCCAGTTTATTCGTTATAAACATACAAATCTTTCCTCTTTTTCTTAGCGTGTCGATGTCAATCAAAATCAACTGAGCCCAAAATTTGACGTCGAGTTTAGCATTTACGGTAGCGTCCATCTACTTTGTGATGTGCAAGCAACAGGGCAGGCAAGACGCGATATCAAGTGTCTCGTCGTTTGTTACTGTTCCTCATCCTTATTATAATAATAGGGTAGTTGACGAAAAAAAATCTAATTAGCCCGACAGATAGGTTTCCATATTTTTTGGAAACCTATTTTTCTTTTTTCACTTAAACAAAAAATTAAGACTACAGTGCGTCGAAAACTCGTGTGACGTCACAGCGTGCCACATTTTTGACCAGAAAGTGACTTCACAAGCCCCTCATGATCTTTGATACGTTTTATTTTCGTCTATTTTTATTAATTTGATAAAACAAAAAACACGTATCCAATATTTTTCGATAATCTAACTGACGGACTAATCAGATTTATATAATATTTTTTTTAATCAGGAAACATTTACATCTATTTATCAAGTGTAGATAACATACACATGTTTTTTTTGCGCGTAATAGGTTATCTCCAAATAACCCCTCCCGCTTATGGGCAGAGCGAAAGGGAGTGTCAGACTTCTACTGACTAAAAACCACCCATGTTCCTTCTTAGCGCTATGTCAAGGCCGCGGTATCTTTTACAACATCCCCCAGCCCCGACGGGTTTCCTACTCATCACATTATTTTTAAGTCGACTTCATCCGACCACCACAAACTCCACCTTTCCAAATCTCTCCGCTACAGCTCACACCTTGCCCCACTCCGCTCCACACTCGCTCGGGGCGATAAAACGCCGTTTCGATTCCCCGAGCCGGAAATAGCCCCGGTCAAGAACCTACGCGAAAAATTCGCTCACTCTGCGAGTATGCGCGTGCGCAGCGACTTGTGTGTGTGTGTGTGTGTGTGCGTGAGCTTTGTTGTGTTATCGAGCGGGGTAGAGTTAAGATTGTGATGGGGTTTTGAAGATGTGATGATGGGTAGAAGACTAAGAAGTTTTCCGTCTTTATGATTTCTAAAGTTAGAAATTCCCCTTTTTTTTGGGGTTTGGGAAATATTCAAATAACCCCTCCCGCTCTTGGGCAGAGCGAAGGGGAGTGTCAGACTTCTACTGACTAAAAACCACCCATGTTCCTTCTTAGCCTTTTATGTCAAGGCCGCGGTAGGTATCTCTTATAACATCCCGCAGCCCCGACGGGGAACTTGAAACCATGATGATAATATAACATCACGCCTGTGATCCCTGGAGGGTGATACAGAGGTGTACCCATTAGTTAGTACACTTACATTATCCATAAGCTGTGTTTAAGTCCCATGTTTTTTTGTCAATGCCTGTTGGACTGCCTCGGTGATGTAGTGGTCCAAAGTGCAACTGCTGTGCATGAGGTCTTGAGTTCCATTCCCGGGACGGGCAAACTGTGTTATTGGATTTTTTAGCATGGCTATTGCGTATCTTAAAATGACAGTGGCTATCATATAGTATCCATCAATTAACTGTCAAATGGTTCCATTTTGTACTAAACCATAACCAATTTGACAGTTAATCCATGGACAATATGATAGCCACTGGCATTTAAAAGATACGCAATAGCCCTGCTGTAGCACTTAGCAGCTACATACCTATAGGGTAAAATAGTACCCTTAACAAAGCCGAAGGGCACTAGTTCTCCCCGTCACTGCAATCATTTTTTGTTCTACTAGACCATACATGGGAACCTTCTCGTTACGGAGATATTGGGGGTCAAAAGTTTCACAGAAGCTTTTTTTTAATACTAGGTTTTCAGGAAATAACTTTACACCGTCATGACCCGTTTACTATTCAAAGCATTCAGTAGCACAATTTGATACGTCAAAATGTGATTTTGGACCCCAAAAAAAAATCGTTTCCCAGCAAAATATAAATTTTTTGCATGGGGGTACTTAGTTTGATGTAGTACATAATTTTTGGTTGACGGCTTCTCGAAGGATTTGTTTACGCCCTTTATAGCCAGCTAGGCTTAGCATAGTAACAAAGCAATTGACAATCAACTCCTTTCTCTAAACACGAACTTGGTTCCATGTTTACTAAACGCGTCTGTGTGCGTTTGATACGACGAGTACGACACTTACACACACACATACACATGCGCAGGCGCACGCGATGCGAATGAATGGCGCGATCTCTTTGTTTTTAGCGCAAGCTTGAGTTGTTGGGTGTAGTCGGATTGCAGATCCTTGCTTGCTTGGAGCTGAGGAGATATTTTAGGTTAGGAAGATAAAAAATTATAAAAACTTAAGTAGGTTTGGGTCCCGTCGGGGCCGCGGGTTGTACACTAGTTATCAGTAGAAGTCTGACACTCCCTTTCGCTCTGCCCAAGAGCGGGAGGGGTTATTTGATGATTTTCCACCCGCCAAAAAAAAAGTTATCTTTGCTCTGTTTTCACCTACTTCTCTGCAGGATGCAAATTGTTAAATATCATGATAATTATACAAAATACCATATTATACTATAGAGGGTATAAATTAACCCTTCACACATGTGCCCTGCCTATTGCCATAACCTACGTTACTCAGGGTGAATGTAGCTTTCTAATGGTGAAAGAATTTTTGAAATCGGCGCAGTAGTTTTTGAGTTTATTCATTACAAACATACACACAAAAATACGCTTCTTTCCTCCATAATATTAGTGTAGATTCCCAAAAACGATACACCTATACTGTTTGCTCCTACATTAATACTCAAGTCACCAAGCAATATCCCGAGAATATTCTTACTAAGATAGGTAAGATAAGAACCCTCTCTCCCCCTGACCCTGTGATCAAAGACCCCATGTTTAACACGAGTAACTATAAAGTACACATGAGGAAGTAAACAGGACCTTCAAATATTGGAACTGAATCATTTGCCACGTGCCGATTAGATAGTGTTAGTATCTATGCGTAAGTCATTTATTTATTGTTACATTTAGTACAGCAAAAGCCATTAACACTAAATTAATTAATCCTTCTACTCAGTCTTCTCGCAGAACCACAAGCATTCTAACATTATCGTCTTCCATTCATCAGTAAACAAATCCAATCCAGGGTTGGTCTCCACGAGCGCGTTGAGCATCGTTAGCATACGTGGTGTAGGAGAGGTGGACCGAGCTACAGTGCGACAAAATGGGACATTAAACAATTTATGTTTTCTGGAGCGATTATAATGATAAGTCATCAATATTCCAATGGCCCAAGTAAGTATTCGTGGTACCTGTGAAATTAATTTTAGTTCATGAAATCAAAATATATCTAATTCAATCAATCTCAGTACATTCTGAAAGAACGATGGTATCCCAAATATATAGAAGGAACCACGAAAAGAGGATAAAAGAAGACTAACTTCGTATTTAGGGCAGATAGAGATTAAGTAATTTGGCTCAGGAGAGAACTAAATGAGACCGATGTTAATTTAGTCAATCTCAAAGCATGTATTTCAATGATACAGCTTTTTTTAAACTTTGCCCCACACTAGGATATTTTTCCTGTATCTTGGGTGCGTTCACATAACATTTAAATTCACATACACAAATACCCAGACCCGAAACAACTATCTGTAGGCTATACAAGTATTTGTTCCGTGCGGGAATCGAACCTGCGACACGTAGCGCAGCAAGCACTTTCGAATGATCAGGGACTCGGTCAGTTAGAAAAAAGCCGGATGTCCGTTCCTAAACTTAGATCTGTAGATGAACGACCAAGTAAGTAACAAGCGAAAATAATTTTACTTTCATATTTTTGCCCCTCTACTGGTACCAAAACCATTAAGAATTACAGGCGTAATGTTATGATAAGCAACGTAAAAATAATCTGCAAGAAAACTTAACCTTGACACGGGGAAAACTCACAAAGAGGACACCTTGAACTTATATCTCCAACTTCTAATATATAAACGATATTACATAATTATATAACATCTGGCGGTGCGTGTTGAAACATGATAATATATCCTGATGGCGATCTACAGAATATAAATATCAATATTATAATAGGCAGACGAATACCTATATAACTTTACAATCATTGTGAGGTACGTACTATGAGTTCTCGACTTTGGGATTTCTATGCGAGTTATCTCCGTATCATCTCGACGTTAAATAGGGACAAGAAATACAACTGATCAGTCAGTAAGTTTGGTCGCGGGGCTAACTGCACCGGTTGCACTTGCAATTATCAGTATGCAATGTTCCCAGTGCTGGACACAGGCTTTTGCTATGTGAGATAAATTGGGAAGTTACTAGGGCTTGCCAGCTTTCTCACATTTATTTACTTCTTCTTTCTCTACAAAACTGCAATACGTTCAAGGTCTAAATATATGGACAAACTGTTTTTGTTTTAAATTACCGAAGAAAAATTTCTCCCTTGTATGGTATCCTGAATACGTGGTAATCTTAGTATCGGAGTCCCTCCTACCTTGTAGAGCCCTTTTTTTTTGGGGGGTGGGAAATCATCAAATAACCCCTCCCGCTTTTTGGCAGAGCGAAAGGGAGTGTCGGACTTCTACTAACTAAAAACCACCCATGTTCCTACCTAGCCTTTTATGCCGAGGCCGTGGTATCTCTTGCGAACAACCCGCAGCCCCGACGGGCGTCGTCGCTTGCGGGCCCCTTCCATGTTTCTGATATCTCTTTGAGGAGCACGTAGAACACGATCGCGCCACGCCGTCGACACGGCCTGTCGTTGACATAAGACGGACGGACAGCGAGCTATACCTTGTAGAGCCCTTAGGTTAATTCTAGTGTTCCCCATTTACCGAGATAAAAAAAGAAATCTTAGATTAAACCAATAAAACTTGCCCAGCAATAGCTTTTACTCACACATTCTCGATAGTTTCATATCTCACTCAATTATCACTCCCAACAACCTCCAAAAAAAGAACAACAAATAGTAGCAGCTCATCATCTCTTCGCACAAAATTCTCGTCGCAACGGTATCGATATGCAAATATTTCGGCCAGGTGTCTCGTCCCGCCAGGCTGGCTAATTATACCGGTCACGTGCCGGAGTCTTCTGCCATCGGGGGGTATGGAGAGGTCTAGGGCAAATTGTTGATGGCAATGTCACTCGGCAGAGTAATATTACATATAGCGGGATGAGAATGTTGAGGTGGATGTGTAGTGTGACATAAATGGTGAATCAAAGTTGTTAAAAAGTTGCGCCAGTTACAGAAAAGTTGAAAGGGGAATGTCTTGGCATAGGCATGTTATGAGGACGAATCGAATGTGACTAAAAGAGTCATGAATACGAGTATATGGAGAGGGAGAAGATCGAGGAAACGAAGGATGATTTGTGTGAGGAGAGCTGACAGATGAGAACTGAAGAATAAAAACGTGTTCCACCGATCCTTAGGGACAAAGGCAGGAATATGACCTCCGGCCGATCCTCACAATGGTGACATCCGGGCAATACTATCACGCCTTTGCGCCTCGATGGGTTCAGCAGAGGTTGCTTCCCCATTAGTCTTGTGAACTCAGTCTTAGCAAACCCTAAAAGATTCTTTACTTTTGTTATCGTGTGGTTAACGCCTTACCTGATGCCTGCCGCATGCCGCGCATGGACCTCACGACTTGGCTTTACTTGAGAAATATCTCTCAAGCATGCTGGTTTCCTCACGATGTTTTTCTTCACCGAAATAAGTGACAATTAAAAAATACGCATATTAATCCGAAACAACAGAGGCGCGAGTCTTGGGGTTTGAACTCGAGGCCTATAATGACTTGTCAGTCCGACGATCACATCACTAGACTATCATTGTTTTACTGGCACTACATCACACTACTTCACTCTTCAAATTAAAATGACATACACCCATATCTGTCTATATATCATCGCCAGGCAGATGTTCCAAGACCTGCCCGTCAACTCGATTGAGATGAACCGCAAGCTATAATGCTAGGCTTTAAAACAATGCATCCAGTTTGTAACCATCCCTGTTTTGACTAGAACACCCTGAGGTATGTGACCGGTTGTTTTGTCCTTTAAGGTCTGGAGGTATTTAGAGGGTTGGCGATTCGTCAGGATCTGCGAGATGAAAGGAATGGCTGCAGAGCGAATGAGTATTTGGTAGATAACTGCTTATCAGAATCTTCCTGCATTTGTCCTAATGTAATTCTAAGGGTCTAAGCAAGTTAAAGAATAACTTAAAAGTCGGTTTTTGAGTTTATGACGATTTGTTGTGCTGTTTGGGAAGTCTTCTTCTTATCTTTTTAGTGTAATATACCACACAAAGAGCATCTGCATGTTCATGCCCTTGTTCCGGTCTTGAGGTCGGTGCACCACGTTTTCTTCTTCCTTTCTGCCCTGTCAGTCGCCACGGCATCATTTACGCTTCCTGCATTTCGCTTCTCATAGTGATAGAGGGGAGAGTAACTTCTACCCACGATTGCGCCCGTAATAAAACAGTGGGGCACTAGTAATAGCGTTGCTTGCGTAAAGTTATTCTAAAAAATTACATCCCTTTTTTAATCGGATTTTAATAACAATTTTAAAGTTTTTAGTTTATTTGACCACGCCAGCGGCTTCGGCCGCTACCAATTGAAAATTATCCCACGGGAAGATAAAATCGGGATAAAAACTATCCTTTGTGTTAATCCAGGGTGTCAGCAACTCCATATCACATTTTATTAAAATCTCTCCAGCCGTTTAGACGTGAAGAAGTAACAAACATACACACTCACAACCTTTTGCCTTTGACGACACGGTTGGCGCAGTGGCTGAGCGATTGGACTGCTGCGCTGTGTCGCGGGTTCGTTCGATAGTTGTTCCGGGTCTGGGTATTTGTGTATGTGAATTTAAATGTTTGTGAACGCCCCTACGATACAGGAGAAATTCCTAGTGAGGGGACAACGTTTTTAAAAAAAAAAAATAATATTAAGTGTGAAGTGTGATTAATAGGTTTTGCGATATGGAGCCATCGCTATTTTGACGGTTCGTGATATGGGCCAATCGCTTTTTTGGTGGACCATGATTTGAACGGTTTTTCCGTCTCTTAACGATTGTGAATTTGACCATCTAGGCAAAACGATTTTAAAATTATGTAAAAATATCAAAATGCTTTGACGTCAGAAGAAAAAATTAAAATTGATTTTTCTAGAAAACAAAGTTAAAATCAAAGAAAAAGATGTCAAACCAGCGGAATACATTAAAAAATCAAAAACATACGGTAAACCTGTCTAGCAAGACATTTCCTATCGGAGGTCGAAACAAGAAAACCACAAGACAAATGGCTAAAAAGTGTAAATCAGCGTTGCTAGAATAAAAATTTAAATAAACGGGGCCAAAAAAATGCATTTAGATTATTTTTTTGCCATCTACTGCGCATCTGGTGATGTTTTTGTATTCATTATAATGGATATTTGCAATTCTGGTGCAAATTGATGCGTAGACGTAGCTTCTGAACATTCGAACAATGAAATAATGTTTTTGCTACAATAACATCAGGCACTAAGTTTTCTGTTGCAGGGTAAATATAGCTGCAATATAGCACTTTTTAGAAGATTATCTCAGACACGGCATAAAATTCCATAATGTGTGCGTATTCCACGATTATGTCTGGACCGTAATAAAAGAGACTATGACCTCTGAATTTGTTTCGGCTGTTTTCAAAAAGGAAAACCTATTCGCATAATAAAAATAATTTGTTACAAGAAAATTCATCTAAATGCAAAACTCGCAGCACCCTGCCGACGCTCAAACCCGCTACGCGTGAGGCACAAGTGAAACTAAACTCAAGACACACAAACACGCTGATTGGTCGAGCCGTCAGGGCGGCAGGTGCGCCTACAATCCAGTTTCGTTCAGTTGCGCGGGAGTGGATTTTGTGTAGACTGTATTGCTTGGCGAGTATTGGGAGGTGGGGGGGGGGGGGGATATTGTTTTCTTATCAATATAGGATGTAGAATAGGTAGGTTAAAAATTGATTATTTTTCCTTTCTCGTGTGGTTAGTGCCTATAACCTGGTGCGGCATGAAGTAGATGCCTATCTGACCTCCACAACCCAGTTTGGCTATACGATACTACTTAGCCCCCGCGGCTAAGTAACAACAACTGCTCGGGTTGATCTTCAGGTTAAGCCGGGCTTGTCTAGGTTGGTCCACGGATGGGTGACCAAGTGACGGTGACCATCCTTTTTGGTCCCGGCTGCCATTTGTAGATTTTTTACAGTAGTTACTGGTAGTAAGTGGGCCAATATTCTGAACTCTCAGTAGGATATTTTTACTGTTTGAAACATATTATTGGATACCTTTCTAAATGTTATTTCCCAATCCTTAAGATAACCCAATCTTCGAGTCACTGCCCCCCCCCCCCCCCCCCTACAGACATCCATACAACACCTACCAACTCCGCCCTACACCGGCGCGCGCGCATGGGGTCCTCAACACCACTCGCTATTCAAACGGACCCCTCGCGTCTTTGTGCCACGGTCGTTCAACCTCGCCTTTCATGGGATTACCATTCAAATTATGGTGTTGGGGACCCGTGGGGTTTGCTGGCGGATGACTAGCAATTCGGGATCACAATTTGTGGATTATTGGGCTGGTTATAGTTTCCTACACCTCTGCTGTTTAATTCTGATTAATTTCGTTGCGGGATCCATGACACTGGTTAAATCGTTTCACTGGGACCTCGTCAAGCGTTTCTCTGGTGGTCGCCACTGTTGATTCTGGCTTCAGAAGTTACAGTGGTTTGTGAAGTGTTCGTGGAACAATATGTATGGTACTAGATCTTTGTTTAGCAAGGAGCTTTCACTTTTACCCTCACACACCTTTCAGGCCAGGGTTAACAAGCTACACTAATGTACATTATGTCACATTGCCAATACATTTAGTACCTAATCGTTTCCTAGATGCCAAGCGTTGCTTAGTAACAGGTTATCGTAATCATAAAACTTTTATATCTCGACATCAGAAAACACAGACGCTGTTTTACATATGCACAATCTTATATAGAACATAAAATGTGGTGCTGTTCCACAAACGATGAGACACTTAATATCGTGTCCTGTGTGTCCTGTTGTTTGTCCAGTACAGGAACTGATGGTCGCTTCCGAAAGCGGGAAACTAGTAGCTCAGTTCTGGGCTGACACTATTTGGATTGCCATCGACACGCCAGGAAGAAGATATAGAGAAAGGGTGTCTTGAAGTCGGAAGGTCCTTAGGTATAAATCCTCAAGATTAGGTGGCCTCCAAGCCTTATACTGGCTAAGGAACTTTTTTTACCCTACTGCGGCGAAGCTCAAATGGAAGGTTATGTGTTTGGCGTGTATGTATGTCTGTTTTTCTTTGTTCCCTCATTACTCCTAAACGGATGAAGGGATTTGAATAACACATACGTCGTTAGATTCGTCTTAATGGCGCGAGTGTCACTGGCTATATTAAAATTAAAAGAAAAATTGCGGATTCTGGGAGGCCATATCGCGGATTTGAAAAAGAAAAAAAAATCCATCGAGTAGGGTATCATTATGAAAATTTTAATAAAAAGGAGATTACAAAAATATATAATGACACTTATATGTTTAAAAGAAATTCAAAGTCACAAATCCTATAAACAAACACAAAAGTGAAATCATCTGCGAAGAATTTTACGCGACCAACGAAAGAACAAACACAAAAGAACTAATAAAAAGTTGGAAATAGAAAAAAGTAGTTAAAAAACTTAAAAACCCGACTGACGAAACTGAAAAGCAAAAAACAAGCACATTTTAAATTAAACAAAACTTGGAAGCAGGCATTTGAATATTATATTATTAAATGAATATATCTGAAAACCGAGGAGGTTATCATTTTGTTACAAATCACCATAGTCAATACTCCCTTTCGCAAAATTTTATAAACAGAACCACACTCCCAATTAATCTGTCGAATACAAAATAAAATAACTGCCCCATTTAAAACCTCAACTTTCCAACAAAAAAAAAACACCCTTAAAATTCCTTTTAATAATCGTAAAGCCGAACCCACCCGAAGCGCTCCGAAGAAACACGAAGGCAAACATCTGTCGTATCGGCGCGTGCGTCTATACGAACCTGTATGTCCGAAGATTTGTACAGGTGGTGTGTAGGGCAGAAAAGTGGGGGAACATATGAAAGACATTATATATGTGTGTATGATTGTATGTGTCGATGACCTTAGGAACTGGAGGGACATTTTTGATAAGGTTTTTTTTTTGTTTGACTGGATCACTGTTTGGTTGAATCTAGCAGTTTTTCGTGCCTAAGGGTTGTGGTGAGGTCGTTAACCTTTAAGAAATCACCTTGATTCTGGTCATAAACATTTGTTTAAAGCTGGTTTTACATTAACTCTGTATAATATGCTAAATTGTTACCACGTGGTTGGCGAAGTATTGGGATAACCTTCCTGTTTCAAGATATTCTGTGCTGTTTGGTAAAAGAGATATGAACTTTTAAAGTTGAGTGACAAAGTATTTATTATTTAGTCCCATTAAAACTGTTGTTCTATGATGATGAAGAAGCTAGACCAACCTTGTATTAAGATCGAATAAACCTAATAGTTTGACACCCAGTATACTTCGCTCCATAGCTCGTTGGCAGACCCCAAGTGCGGACTTCTGACGCTTTATAAGCGACCATGTTTGCGCTCCATAGGTGAGTGAGGGTGGGGAGTATGCACATGTCCATGAGCTTTCGTTTAAATTAATGAGGGAGAGATACCAGTAGCTCTTCCAGGCATTCTAAAAGAGTTAACGACAAAAAAATGTAAAGGTCTTCTCATGCCTTGTAGATGATCCCTCCAGTCGACCATCTCAATTTGGCACACGATTTGACACGATGCAACTAACACCCTGTATTTACTAGTTAATGCAATTATGATGTGTCCCATAAAGGCAAAGAAAGCTGAAACGAAACCTATAATACTTCAGCTTTCCATCGCAATACAGTTAATTGTTTCATAGAACTCGTATAAAAACGTTTGCGGTTTAATTTACCATTATAAAAGCTTCGTGTCAAGTTAAAGTTTATGACTGTATCAAGGTCTGCTCGCTGCTTGTCTATTAATTATGTGACAGTCGTGTCCGCGAGGAAAGGCAGCGGTACTCAAACTATGAACCAAACGAAGGACTAAACACTCATCGAAATCAAACTGTGTGGAATTGCCAAAAGACTTCAGAAACCATTAGAGAGAGACACTCCGGGTGGAAGAGCTAAATAAAACTCTCTTATCTTATCTCTCTTATCTCTCTTATCTTTAAAGTAGATAGGAATAGACACGATTTTGACGACGTAAACAGCACGCTATCAATGGTCACGGATTGGTTCACAATAAACAACCTTGTTCTTAATGCCAAGAAAACTAAAATAGTTAAGTTCGCTTTACCCAATGTTAGAAATCTAGGTCCCAATATTATCCTCGCCAATCAGGAGCTGGAAACTGCCGACTCTGCTGTATTTCTGGGCATAACAGTCGATCCAAAATTACAATGGGGTTTACATATATCAAGCCTAGCGGGAAGGCTAAGTTCAGCCGCATACGCCGTCAGAAAAGTAAGACAATTCACTGACGTTGATACAGCACGGTTAGTCTACTTCAGTTATTTTCACAGCGTTATGTCATACGGTATTCTGCTGTGGGGCAAAGCTGCTGATATTCAAAATATATTTGTTCTGCAGAAGCGAGCGGTTCGTGCAATTTATCAGCTGGGTGCCCGAGTTTCTCTTAGAGATTTTTTTAAGGAGATTGGTATCCTCACTGTTGCTTCTCAGTTCATCTTTGTCAACATTTTATATATTAAACAAAATATCCACCTGTACACTAAAAACAGTGATATTCACAACTTTAACACTAGAAATAAGCATAAACTACGCGCTCCTTTTCACCGGCTTCACAAAGTTCATAATTCATTCGTCGGGCTTGGTATAACATTTTATAACAAACTGCCATCTTCTTTTCTAGACTTGCCATTTAATGCGTTTAAAGCCAAAGTAAAATGTAATCTTTGTTTAAAAGCGTACTATTCCATTAACGACTACTTAAATGATAAGAACAGTTGGTCGCTGAGTTGAACACAAGACAATGTTTGTTATTTATTTATGTTCTTTCTCCAAGATTAGTTTACTGATATGTTATGTCTTTTTTTATTATTATTATATACTTTTTTATACTTGCCTTACTATTGTATCGAGTCTGGTTCTTCTAACCAACCTAACAGACAGATGTGTGCTGGGGAGTTTGTTCCGCCACTTCTTCTTTCCAGCAAAAACACTAGGAAGTGTCGAAGGGGGGGCGTTTTGGGGGACTGTCTCTTGTAAATAAGTAAAGTAAAGTAAATTTTGACGTTCGAAAAGTGCTGTCTATCAGCCTAGTTTGAATAAATGAGTTTTGATTTTGATTTTGATTTTGAAACAGCCCCTCGAATCGATTTTAAGGTTAAGCCTTGTCTAGGTTGCTCTGTGGTTTCATACCGTGATTGTGATACGTAAGTTATCTAGATATATCTATATCTATGGATTCATCCATATCACTTTGGCAGCATGTGTTATGGCTAAGAGGGTAAGATAAGAGCACAATTCTACAACCACACCCCGTTACTGTTTCATTGAGGTAGCACAGGTAAAGAGGTTGGAGTTACATCTTCCCATGGTCAAGTCCCCGGTTCAAAGGCTTTCAGGTGAACTACGAAAGATTAGACCCTGCAGAAAAATGCTCAATTGCAATTGATCACCTAATCAAAATCCTTACAACGGTTTTACTGCACAGAAAAAAGAAAAGAAAGAAGAAAACATATTTATTTAGCACACGCCACAAGAACACACAACAAAATAATAATAAAAACTAAGAATAATCACCAATAAGAGTGTGTATCTCACGGCTGCGCCAAATAGGACCAGTTCAGCAAAATGCCGAGCAACTAGTGAATTGACTGAGATGGTGATGTGACGGAAGTAAAACAGTTTTGTTATTGTTAGTTGTGAATAAATAAAACCAGCAAAATCTTTGAGAACCTCCAGTTCAGGCTTGAAACCCAAGTCTATAGTTTATCCACTCAACGCTAGCCTGTAATCAAACAATTTCAAAGGAAACGCTGAAACATGCAAGACTATAACTAAGTTCTGTATCTATCAATGGGCTGATGGTTATGGCATCTATTGCGCCCTATATGCGCGGTTAGTGAGGGTGATCGATTCGAAATTGCGCTGCAGAATTGAAATAAATGGAGAACTTAGAAACAATCGTTTCATCATACATACAGCTTTTACTTGAATGGAACTTGACAAGTTCGAAATGTCTTAGAACCACAAATTCTGACATGTGACATCTACCAATCCGCACTGGGCCCACGTGGTGGATAAAGGCCCATCCGTTTCCTATAGAGGAGGCCTGAGTCCCTGTAGTGGGAACATTATAGGCTGATGATGATGGTGATGATGATGACAAGTGTTGTTCAGAGGTGTACCTAATAGAATACCCACATTTCGCATTATAATTGTTTCATCATTACCTTCGACTTACAACACTCCCAATTTTCAATATCCTATCCCAAAGACATACTCGTAAAAGTAGCAGTAATCACTTTAATACCCCAAAACGATACACATTACACTCCTCAATTTGACTTCATCCCCAGTCATTATATTATCTAAATCGCCCCGTACATCACGGCTCACAATGGGGTCTTCTACACCCTCTTTCACCCCCTACCCGGGCACCCTCATAGGAGTGTAGTGACGTCACAGGCATCGCATTACATACGAAACATTTATTGGTATGAGGCTTGATTCTGTTGAGGGAATGGTCATGATTGTGTAGTGGCTTTAATGATGACTAGGCTTTGATTGGAAGAAGGAGACCTTTGCCCAGTTGTGGGCTTTTATTTATTTATTTAACCTCCATGTACAATAATGGTACAAAGGCGGACTTAATACCACAAGCCATTCTCTACCAGTCATCGTATATTTTTCCTACTATATTGAGGTCGGCATCCAGTCTAAATGGATGAAGCTGAATACCAGTATTTTACATATATAGCGACTGCCTATATGAACTCCACAACTCAGTTATTACTGAATAATAATTATGACACCCCTTGACAACACTAGTTGTCAGACTTTCGAATCACCGACTACCTGTACCGTGACCGACTGTCTATCTAACAAATCACAGCCGGGACCAACGGCTTATGTGCTTTTCGAGGCACGAAGGAAACTCGGTATAAAATGGGTGGTCACCTATTCGTCGACCAACTTAGACAAGCGCTGTTTAACCTTCAGAACAACCCTAACGACTGTGACTTTTTTAGCCACGAAACGTTATGTTAAAAAAAAAATCGTTGGAGATCCAAATAAATAACCCGGAAACCTATCAAGACTTGTATCTACCCGTGCCACTAAAGCATAAAGTACTAAACAACCCTATTTTCTTTCCAAAGAGGCTACTAATTGAATTCCGGCCGTTGAAAGAGGCAATCAAACAACTTAATATCACTGTACATAGTTAATATTGTTGTGGGTTCACACAAGGCTAGCTATTATCTCTACTTCTATTTAGTTGTGAAGTCATACTGCTTTTAGGGAGTCTGAAAGTGGCGCCAGTGACTGAAAACTTGTGTGGTAATCGGTTGTCGTTGTATGGACATATGATGCGAAATAACAAGGAAAATGTCGTGAAAAAAGTTTTGAGTATGAATGTGGAGGTATAAGAGTAGAGGAAGACCAAAGAAACGATGGATACATTGTGTAAAGGATAATATGGCAAGAATAAAAAGGATATTAGAGAAGTATGGCATGCGCCGACCCTAAATAAATTGGAATAAGGGCAGGAGAATAATGATTACAGTTGAGAAGTCGGTGGTTAAGATTCTGCGCTGAACATTCTGAAATTTTGGTACACCGTACTAGACAATATTGTTTATTAGCATCATTGGATAGCACGATACATACTCATCATTTGCATACCTACCTAATATCAACTATGTTTGGGAGACTTCCAACCTTATCGGATGAAACTGTATACCAATATCTTTCATGAAGTGATAGTTATTATTGCTTAGGTAATAGCTACATTACCCCCTTTTTTTGGGGGTGGGAAATCTTCAAATAACCCCTCCCGCTCTTGGACAGAGCGAAAGGGAGTGTCAAACTTCTACTGACTAAAAACCACCCATGTTCCTTCTTAGCCCTATGTCAAGGCCGCGGTATCTCTTACAACATCCCACAGCCCAGCTTGGTATGAAATGTTGGTAGACTTTTAGGCCACTGACAAGGACACTGACTGTAACGTCTGACAATGATCTTCAAATGACAGTCGGGGGACCAACTGCTAAACGTGCTTTCCGAGGCAATAAAGAAACTCGTTAGTAATGGGCACCTCCGCCACAGTTAAACCAAGAATTTAATTCAAGCCACTAACTAAGCCTGAACCAGCCTTTCCGATATCGTGGCATACCTAGCTAATACAGTTGGAACATCGACTTTAATATTAACTGAATGTTTAATAGTCACTGACGTTCTTTACGGGGCTGTGGGCTGGCTAGGCTTCTAGACCGATGACCTGGCTGTGTGTCTTATATAATTAGCGTTTAAGTTATTGATAGGGGAAACGGCGGTGGTGCAGTTTGCAGGGGAATTATGGTTCGCGATGTACAGGCTAGCACATCTAGCTGAAACTCTCTTTTCCTTATCAAACTTAAACCTAATGCTTTAGCGATAAAGTTCAGACAATACTAATAGTTCCTTATGTCAGTCACAATCATTGAGTTTTCAGTAGCTTGAGATAGTCTCAAAGATTTTGACTTCACCTAATCTTTTTTGCTGATAGATGCCCACTTGGCTAGACCCCGAGTTCATGTGAAATAAATGAAAACTAGTCGAAGTCGCGGCACGAATCTGAAACAGTTGGGAACTAAGTTTCACCACTAAGCGAGTTCAATCGATGTTACCAACTTACCAACTAGGGATTCAGGAGGTCCTATTGCGTGTGGTGAAAGAGATTGTAACTTATATCTTCAACAAGTTTTGTGAAAGATAGATTTAAGTCTCTAATTTGTTAATATCTTGTGAAATGTTGGTAGATGGTATGGCATCAAACACGTAAGATGAAAACTTGACAGGACACCATGTCCTTAAACCAAACACGTATCAAAGACATGTGATGTCGCCCAACCTACCCCGAATCTGGAAATAACGCAATGCTCGGAATCTCACTGCGAGGAAATCTGGGCCCGAGTTTTGGGAACATGAAATATTGATTAGGCAGCACTGGAAACCGTCCTTAACATAGTTGGGAAAAGCAGGCCGATGGTGGTGGTGATGATGATGATGATTTTCCTTAAACCTTAGCCCTTAGCTAATAAAGAAATACTAAATATTAAAGTCCTGTGGCCCTGTAGCGTCTTTCCCATATATGGTCCGAATTTAATTAACAAATCCAAGCTTGCTTTTAAACGTTGACGAGTAAACCTTTAAATAGAACAGACTCATCATCGAGTAGGTGGTTAGTCTGTTGGTCAAGAGACGGTTACGAAAGAACTTAATGTTCGGTATTTCATTGACAATATTAGTCATTGTAGACATCTGTAAAACTAGTTTTGAACTTCATCATCATCGTCATTTCAACTCAAAAGACGTCCACTGCTGGACATAGACCTCCCTCAAATGTCGCATTGACTGGTCCCGTGTGTGTCACAACTAGTGGATCCCTGGAACTATCACCAGGTCATTGGTCCTGACAAAATAAAGGTGTTTGTCCTGACAAAATCTTCTTATCGTGACAATAATATTGTTATAACGCCATGTAGTGTATCTTCACGAATAAAGAACAGCTTTACACAATTCTCTTTCATTGATAATTTCACTAATATCACCCTCTTTAGCATGGAGTTTGGTTACTAGTGAAATGTGCGTGTATGCTTGCCTGTTGATAGATAGAGAACTTTAGCTGTTGTCTCTGGTAAGTAAACCATGGAGTTTCTTGCTGGTTCTTCTCTATAGGAAACGGCAAACCCGAAATATGCACCTTTTTGTCGACGTTTTATAAGTGCCTATGGAGGCCTATGTGAAATAAAATATTTTGATTTTGACATGATTCGGTGTTTGCTCAAAAGTTAACTTTTTTTCAGTTTGTAGCCCATCTTGTTCCATCGTCTTCTCATATAGGTAGATAAGAAGAGCATCGTTGGTTCTTATCAGCAATTCTGGGCCCTTTGTTTTGGGATAAACAGATCTGTTGCAAGTGTTGCAACTTCCTTCACAGCTTAATTTAGTTTGATATAATATAGACTACATTCTTAAACGATGGATGGACTGTGTGAAGGATGATATGGCTAGAAAGGTGGTGACTGTTGTCTGATGACGAGAAATAGAGAATGGAATAAAACAAATAAATTGTGATAGTGATTAGGCAACATTCTTAAACCTAATTCTGCAAACAATTCCACTATTACATATTAATTACACATAATATTGGACGTCACCAAACCTTATCACTTTTAATCCCTACGATAAAGTAACATAAACAAAATATAATACATCCAAAGAGTCCGACATACAAAAGTTTTTCTTTCGTTATCCTCTATAATCGTAAAACTCCCTTATTCCTTACACTATCTCGCTCTAATATCTCCGTCTCTCTCAACAAAGCGGGGGGAGAGAGCTGGCAACGTCGCGGTGTGAGTCAAGCAAAGTGTAACCCGATTAAGTTCAGAAGTCACTCCTTCGACATACCCACGGTATGTTTGAGCGACTTTGTTACTTAGTCGTGTTATCTCAAGCTAAGTGTAACCCGATTAAGTTTAGAAGTCACTCACTCTTTGTTCCCAGGGTATGTTTGAGCGACTTTGTTATTTAGTCATGTTATCTTTATATAGACAATAGGCGCGTAATGGCTAATAATCCACTTAGAACATTTTTATATTGTAAACAGTTTGTGTTGGACGAGATTCTTTGTAAACGCGGAATGAGTCTGAAGTTGTGGTTCTGTTTAGTCGTTTTTTTTATAGATCGGCGTAATCGTGTGTGGATGTTAACATTATAGGTTGTTTTGGTCTAAAACTGTATCAATTTTGCCTGTAAATATCTAATCTAAAGGAAGCCTTCAGATTACAGGCAATTTTGTAGAAATCGTAATAATGTTGTTACGAGTATTTGCAGATAGGCTTCTAATCCTCTTCTAAATAACTTGTTTGATTCCTAATATCTTAACTAGCCTAATTCGTAAAACTTATTGAACTGGCTCGTTTTGTTGGTCTAGTGGTCGCAAGCGCGACATGTAATTGAGGTCCTGGGTCCGATTCCCGGCCCGGATAAAGTGTTATTGTATTTTCCTAAAGGAATCTCAGTAGCAGCGACGGAGTCTGTATTTGTACCCGGTTAGTGGCAAATACCTCGCCCGCTTTTATAAGGTAGGTACTAGCGGACGTCACGCGGTTTCACCCGCGTACTTACCGTTCCCGTAGGAATACAGGGATAAAAAGTAGCCTATATCACCCGGGGATAGATAGCTTCCCAACGGTGAAAGAATTTTTCAAATCGATCCAGTAGTTTCGGAGCATATTCTTTACACACAAACAAACAAATCTTTCCTCTTTATATTATTAGTGTAGATTTAAACATTACTAGCTAAAAGAGGCTGTACTTTGAGGTACACCACTGCCTAACCCATCGAGGATTACTGGCGTGATGTTACGTTATTAAAAGCAAGGTAATCTTAGAAAAAAAGGTTAAGGATAACATCGGGACGAAATCAGCATGTTCTAAAGACTTATGACATCTACCAACCCACACTGGGCCCAGGTGGTCGACTACAGCCCATTGGTATGGTACACTCTGAGAGTATACCTGAGTATAACATAACAGGCTGTTAATGTCTGTGAAAAGAAAAAGAAAGAATAAAAAGCAAGCTAATCACATCAATGCGGAACAAAGACGTTATCAAATAAAAATCCGCCGACTACGCTAGAACTGCGTTGACGACACTGCTCGCAGTTGATAGGTTATCAAGGAATACGTCATCACCAGGTCTGTGCAGGACTTGCAACTCTTCAGATGTAGGGAGTGGTCATCTCTTAACTGCCATGGTGTCTTTTTACTCTGGACAAACTTAACTTGCACGTTATTCTAATCGTTCTTACATAAAGGGTGTAAAAGTACCCTTAACGCAAACGAAGGGCACTTGTTCTCCCCTCCACTGCGATATTTTTTTTTGTTCTAAAACATACCTGGGAACCTCTTAGTTACGGAGATATTGGGGGTCAAAGTACCAAATTTTACACAGCTGTTTTTGTAAATACTACTTTTTCAGGTTATAACTTTACTTAAATTGTCTCCATGACCCGTTTACTATTCAAAGCATCCACTAGCACAAAGTTTTATGAGTGCTACATTGACTTTTACCGTAAAATGCGATTTTTGACCCAAAAAAAAGTCGTTACCCAGTAAAAATTTTTGCGTAGGGGTACTTAGTTTGATGTTCAGAATGCTGGGTTGACGGCTGTGTGAAGGGTTAATTTACACGCTGTATAGCGGGTGTAAAAGTACTTTTAACGAAACCGATGGGAATATGGTATTTCATCAAAAAAATCTAATTAGTCCGTCTGTTAGATTATCGAAAAATATTGGATACGTGTTTTTGTTTTATCAAATTAATAAAAACACGAAAGTAAAACGTGTCAAAGATCATGAGTTTTGACAGTCAGTGCTTTTGACGTCACTTTAAGGGTAAAAAACGTGTCCATTAGTTTTTGGAAATCTCTCTGATATAATTGATTAAATAATTGTTTTAGTGAAATACTCTATTGTTCTCCCCGTCACTGAGATTTTTGTAAAACTTTATTATTCAATAACACAGTTACTTACAAATATTTTTTTAAGGACGTAAACAAACCATCGTGGGTTCAACAGTAGTATGCCAGACATGGCAACTTGGTACCACAACATTATGTTCTGGACCATACCTGGGAACCTACGAGTTACAGAGATATTGGGGGTCAAAGTTCCAAATTAACAAGTTTTTCAGGTAATAACTTATTTCTTTTTTTTTTTAATTACCTCCTTAAGCACGTTTACTTTTCAAAGCATCTGTCACTACAATGTTTTGAGAGTGCTACATTGAATTTTAACGCAAAATGTGATATTGCACCTTAAAAAAATCTTTTCTCAGCAAAAAAAATGCGTAGGAGTACCTAGTTTGATGAACATTTGTATGATCTGAATATTAATGATAGATTTTGTAACAAATTGATTTAAAAGTGTGTGTGTGAGTGTCTGGCTCATTCTTCTCCATAGGCATCCACGCTTTGGAATAGGCACAGTACTTTCACAAGTTATTCAAAGTCAAAGCATTTATTTAATTTTCTTTTTTTAAATAACGTTGCCCCACGCTAGGAATTTCTCCTGTATCGTGGGTGCGTTCACAAACATTTAAACTCACATACACAAATACCCAGACCCGGAACAACTATCTGTAGGCCTTACAAATATTTGTTCCGTGCGGGGATCGAACCCGCGACACGCAGCGCAGCAGTCCATTGCTTGAGCCACTGCGCCAACCGTGTTGTCAAATTAGACCATTATGGCACTTTTGAATGTCAGAAAAACAAATAAAACGAAGATACAGTCAGTCACAGTCGCAAGGTTTACACTAGTATTAGTATCTGAAGTGGAACTTCATCTTTTTGTTTCTGATCCTACTAATATTATAAATGTGAAAGTTTGTGAGAATGGATGTGTGGATGTTTGTTACTCTTTCACGCATAAACGGCTGGACCGATTTGGTTGAAATTTGGTATGTAGATAGGTTATACCCTGGATTAACATAAGGCTACTTTTTATCCCGATTTTATCTTCCCGTGGGATCATTTTCGAGTTGTAGCGGGTGAAGCCGCTGGCAACAGACAGTAATTAATAAATCCTTTTTCTGAGTGTGGGAAATCACCAAATCACTCCTCCCACTCTGACAAGCAGTAGGGAGTGACGAGACTTCTACTGACTAAAAACCACCCATGTTACTTCTTAGCCCTTTGTGTCGAGGCCGCGGTATCTCTTTTGAACAATCCGCAGCGCCG
Source organism: Diarsia rubi (assembly GCA_932274075.1). Taxonomy (NCBI): domain Eukaryota; kingdom Metazoa; phylum Arthropoda; class Insecta; order Lepidoptera; family Noctuidae; genus Diarsia; species Diarsia rubi. The sequence goes on along the minus strand of OW026440.1, from coordinate 736,763 downwards.
ACGGGATGCACAAATCCCTCTAATGTTGAATTAGAAATAAATGCTTTGAGTTCAAGTTCTCTGCAGGATCACTTTGTTATCAGCACTTTTATCACAACTAAAACGAATATTTAGAAATATCTGCATGATAGCTAAGATGATGTCATCGGCATAATCAGTGGTGATAGCGATTTTTTTAAAATTTAATTTTGTTATTGTGTGTTATCTTTTTATACCGGAACTGGATTTTTTAGCAAATTGTTTTGCTTAGGATTTTGTTTCGTTTAGTTTTAGGTTAAAGCCGGATTCTGACTGTGGGATATAATGTAATATATAACATCTTGAGATATAATATTTTATCGCTCGTCATTCATTCTGTACGTGACCGTTCACACTTCTATAATATGTATATATTACATCTCAAACTACTTATAAATATGTTTTAGACCGACTGAGCGATATTTAGAGCTCATTTGAAGATGTATATTTTACCTCACGTTCCCGGAGCTGAACTGTTCTAAAATATATATCTTACAGTGTGAACAGCAATCACGGGATGTAATATATAGCTCAAGATGTAATATATATTACATCCCATGGTCTCAAAAGCCGGCTTAATTGGATAGTTAGAGTCTTTTGCAGCGTTGCTAGGCCAACAGTTAACAAAGCATGTATTACTAATGCTGCTTTTACTAATGTTAGTCGTAGTAATTTAAGACAAAACAATTCAATTTATAAAAGAGCATCTAACAAGTGCCTGAATAAGGTATGAAAAATAAGATTCAGTGTATAAAATAGACTGTAACGTCTTCTTCAATAACAGCAACAACATTTCTCTTACTCGACAGCAAGCGAAATCGCTTCAAACACACGAAAATCCAGCTAAAACAACAAAATAAAGGAGTTAATATTCACATTAGCTCCCGCCATGATATGCTAGTGGCAGTTGTAGGGTCCCTTCGTCACGACAGGCCTGTCTGTGACGGTGACATGTTGTGACGTAACGTGCTGAGGAAATTGTGTGAAGGTAGCTGTACACTGAGGTGTAATAACAACAGGTGTTAGAAATTTTTAAACTGACATTCTAACTAGTGTAGATGGCTATAGAGTAAGACCAAAGAAACGATGGATGGCAAGAAAGAAGGTGACTGCTGACATGTAGACAAATAGAGAAGTATGGAAGAAGAATACATGCTACTCCGATCCTAAATGAATTTAGATAAAAGCAGGATAATAATAATGGTTACTAACATTACCATTAGCAAAGAAAACGGCATATTTACCGTGATCATAGTGCTTGCAACAGTGCCGAAATATACCCTACTCCTCCGCTATTAATTTCGTTGCGGGATCCAAGACAGTTAAATCGTATCTCTGGGATTTCGTCGAGCTTCATTGTCTCGGCGCTTTTCTTGTGGACGCCACTGTTGATTCTGGCTTTCAGGAGTTACGGTGGTTTGGCAATAAAGTAGCGGGCTTGTCCCAAAAAAAAAGAGCCCCAAAATATCGGGAACTCGAAACAGACAGTAAACATGATCCCGTTTTGAGTGTAAATGATAACAGGTAAAGGAAAGAGTGTTAAGTGAGAAAACGGCATTAAGTAATGTGTTCACCCAAAGATTACTATAAGCCAGTACTGCACAAAAGCCTCTCCGAAGTCCTTCCAGTTTCGAACCATCATCATCAGCTTCTTGGCCTTATCAAAATAGGGTAGTTAACTAAAAAAATCGAATTAGTCTGTCGGATAGATTTCCAGAAAATATTCGACACGTATTTTTTCTTTTTTCACTTAAGCAAACAATAAAGACGATACAGTGCTTTGAAAACTCGTGCGACGTCATATTCTGAAACATTAGTATGAATTTTTTTAGCGGTTAGTGACGTCACAAACGGACTCAAATCTTTGACACGTTTTATCTTCGTCAATTTTCATTGATTTGATAAAGCAAAAAATACTTATCCAATATTTTTCTATAATCTAACAGACGGACTAATTAGAATCATATTTTTTTTTAGTCTGTAAACATCCCTATTTATTTGAACTCGGCGCAATGTATCTTCTTCTTCTTCCATACTTCTCTGTTACTAGTCATCTCAAGAGACCAATCCTCGTGGTATACGTCTTAAGACATATACAGAGAGAATAATCAAAAATCGTTCATTCAAATCAAACACCTTCTGCAGGGCTATTGCGTATCTTTTACATGACAGTGGCTAACCTATAGTGCCTATCAATTAATGTCAAATGGTTCCATTTTGTACTAAACCATAACCAATTTGACAATTAATCCATAGACAATATGATAGCCACTGTCATTTAAAAGATACGCAATAGCCCTGCTGGGCGTATAAATGACCTAAGAATGTGGTCGGAATCTTTCACGACTTCATAGTGTTTTTGTAATTAAATCAATATTATATTGATTAAGAAGTCACACAGTCATATAAATACTGTTATCGATTAATTATAAGTTGGTTTTATAATATTGATTTCATATGAGAATACGCCCCCAGCAAGATTCTCCTCCTCTGCGTCATTTAAATCGTCACAATCGGAATTTCATCGTGACTATAATGTTATTCATACTAGCGACCCGCCTGACTTCACACGGGTGCAATATAGATACTGAATTTCTTGGATTTTTAAATAAACTTTACTCTTGAATCACACTATCTATTGCTGAAAACTACATTAAAATCTGTTGGGTAATTTAAAAGATCTAAGCGTTGAAACAGCGCGGCGGATGCTACTTCGTTTTATACTAAACCTTTTTTTTGCTTTTTAAGTCTTTAACCTATGTCCATCTCGTAGGTTCAGCTGCAGTTTTACATAATGCTGCTATAAAACATAACATAACATCACACCTGTAATCTCCGAACGGTTAGACAGAGGTGTACCTAATGTGTATGTTGAGCTCCTTGTACAACTATTGTGCGAACCTTTGTAACCATATTTATAATTGAATAAAAATCTTTGATTTTGAATACACCCCCTGGGAATTGAATGAAAGACCTCATGCTCAGGAGTCACGCGACTACAAGACCTACGAGGCAAATAAATACCTACGTTTTTCATGGAGTAACTACATTATCCGGTTTCCAAAAGATAGTTACTGGGTAACCCGATACACGTTGGTAAAACTAATAGAGTAGTTAACAAAAAAAAATCTAATTAGTCCGTCAGATAGATTTCCAAAAAATATTTGGACACGTATTTTTTCCCTTTTCACGTAAACCAACAATGAAGACGATACTGTGCTTTGAAAAATCGTGTGACGACCTATTCTAAGACATTAGTATGACACTTTTTACCGGTCGGTGACGTCACAACCCCCCACTCAAATCAGCCGCGTTTTAATTTTTATTGATTTGATAAAAACAAAAAATACGTATCCAATATTTTTCGATAATCTAACAGACGGACTAATTAGAATCATTTTTTTTAGTCAGTAAACATCCCTATTACTGATGTATTTTTTGCTCTTTATTATTATCACCATTTCAGCCCGGAATCACTCACTGTTGGGTCAGGTTAGGTTAGCCTTTCCTCTGCTGCTTTTCACTGTTCTGTTCCCTTATTTACACGTTTCTCTCGCTTCTGACGATATTGTCAACCCAACGCGCTTTTCGTCGCCCCTAGTGTCTTAGACCCAACCTTGGCCATCAATCGGTTAGAACCTTACTCCGTCTGCCATCCGCGTCTCTTAATATTTTACTTGAATAAATTGTTACACTGTAGTGCACGATTACCTTGTCCTCACTGACCGTCTATGATTTTATAGTGAATTTCTCGCGTAACACACGAATGTAATAAACTTGTAAACATATTTTTTTTGTAAGGAAATTTTTACTTTGGGAGTAATGAGAATTAGTTTGAGGAAAAATTGTGCAGTCGCATCATGGCGACGTTCAATATCTCATGGAATTCGAAAGTTGATTAGTCGCAAGCGCGGGTACTGAGCAAAAGGTCCCTGGGTTTGATTCCCAGAGGGCTGCGGGTTGTTCAGAACTTACTGCGGCCTCGACATATAGGGCTAACGAACATGTGTGGTTTTTAGTCAGTAGAAGTCTGACACTCCCTCTCGCTCTGCCCAAGAGCGGGAGGGGTTATTTGATGATATTCCACCTGACAAAAAAAAAGGTCGGGCCGTGTTATTTGTTTTTCCATCAGGAATGTCTTAAATCAGCTTCGAAGTCTGAATTTATGTCTGGTTGATAGGAATAGGCTCCCTCTCCTAGAGAGGAGGCCTGAGTTCCTGTGGGAACATTATAGGCTGATGATGATGATGATGGCAATAGGCTCGCCCCCTATTACTTGGGACTTAAATATATTTGGCGAATTGGGGATGTACCTTCTATAGGGGTACAGCTCTGTAAATGTCATATCTCCCTTCGAGGATAATAAGCATGATGTTAAGCGTATGTCTACACTAATATTATAAAAAGAACAGATTTGTTTGCTCCGAAAGTTCTGGACCGATTTGAAAAATTCTTTCACCGTTGGGAAGCTACACTATCCCCGGGTGACTTAGGCTACTTTTTATCCCTGTATTCCCACGAGAACGGGTACTACGCGGGTGAAACCGCGTAACGTCCGCTAGTTTAATTAAAGAAACTTCATCGTTCATCTATCTTCCTGCAAAATTTTGTCACTTTGGGACTAAATCATCTTTGTCTAAACTAAAAACAAAAACCGAACTTGAGAACTAAAGTTAATATTGAATAAGTACCCAAAGACAAATCGAGTTTGTTTATTTATCGTCTGAATACCAGAGAGCAGATTAAACGAGTATCTAATTCGATCAGTTTTATTGTCTGTGGAACAACTATAAACTTAGATTATTTATGTTTGATGACCTAGTGTTGGGAGTTGGGAATCCACTTTGGGAGGAGTTTTTTAGAGTTTTTAAGAGGTTTGTTTTTTAAATGAAACTGAACTTCGTGGAAATGTGCTTTTATTTTTAAGTTTTTTGTCGCCACGGTTGACGCAGTGGCTGAGTGATTGGCTGCTGCGCTGCGTGTCGTGGTTTCGATCCCTGCACGGGACAAATGTTTGAGTATGGCCTATGGATAGTTGTTCCGGGTCGTACTGTTTGTGTATGAGCATAAATGTTTGTAAACGCACCCACTGTACAGGAAAATTGCGATTGTGTGTGAAAAGTGTGTAAAAAAACATAAATTTCAACAGGTCCTTGGTGAAGCCCTGGTTACAATTCTCCAGCCTAGGGTGTCATAAAAGACTAGTGGTTGATATCGGTTATACATTTATTAAAAGCGCCCTCTTCTCTGCCAAAGACAGACTGGTATTTGATTATACATTTAATATTTTTAGACGCATAGGCTAAATTTAGTTGTATAACATGCAGATAAGCAAAAGCTTGTCAACACGAGTCTCCTGCATGCTTCACAAAAAGCACTGTCATTTTACATTGTCTCCGGTTTTTCCAGCGTCCTTGACCAAAAGCATGACTTCTTACAATGATTTTAATGAATCACTCCTATCTGATAGTAGCTAAATCTTAAGTCTTTCTTATCGTGAATTATTCCTATCTTAACTGTTGACGTTTAATAACATTAATCTAATTGCTGTTATCAGCTGAGGTGGTAACTGTTATCTGGGGATAGCAGATAGCTTTCAACTCTTTTGAAGTTTTACAGACTGATTGCAGGATGGAAATATGTAGGCATGCTTTCTTGCGTGTCTGGAGATAAGTTTTCGTCAATGGTTTTAGTTGTTAATTAAACAGTATTATCTTCTTCTGAGCGTGTCGATTCGATGGTAATCTAAATTGGCCACGGAATTTGGCGCCATTAGTTCCTGTGGAGAACAAACAACAGGACACAATATATGCAATACCCCATCGTTTGTGAAACAGTAATATAATATTTACACTCCAGGCATCGAGGAATGATTTACGATTACGCTATAGTTATTTATTTTATTGACAATTTAACTCATGGTATACGGTCCATTGCTTTCGTAGATATCCTTGATTCACGCCAATCTTGGTACCGCGTAGGTATAGGCTGAGTATATGCCTCTGTTACAATCCTTATCCAGTTTTTTACTGGACGACCTACATTTGCTAGATCTTGGACGCCATTCGATGACAGCCTTAGTCTACCTGTCATTACTGCGCCTTGCTAGGTGTCCACTGTCCTGCCCAACTTCACTTTCATTGAAGTTCGCTTCAACCTTTATATTCCTGTGAAACATCATTATCAGTTTTGTTTTGTTTGCTCTCTCTTCTTCAAATCTAAGGAAGATAAAATAATGCTGTACCAACCCCAAATAAAATAGAAATAAGCCAGGAGGACGATAATGAAGACGATGGTGTAGCAACAACCATTGATCATGAAACGACTTGGCGTATCACCCTCGTAGTGACGTAGTAGCCTCGTATGATACAGACACTCCTAGCATGTGACGGGATAGCAATATTTAATAGAACTAGATATTACACAGCAATATGACTTACGTAGTCTATAACTAAACTCATTGTTCTAACAACTTTCGTTTGTCAAGTTACGAAATACTACTTACTTATTCAAAGAAAACTGTTTGACTTTGAAACTTATACTATAAAAACTATCAAACTTACGTACAACAACGTCAAAAATTCAAAAACGAAACAAATTTTTAATGAACGACACCGTTTTTCGAGTTCGAAATTTGAAAAAAAGTACTCGATGTAAAGTTGTGCTCGGAAACTTTAACCTCATTTATTGTTACGTTCGCGCCCCCCGCGCCCCGCCGGAGAATTGGCAACGTCGCTTTATGTGGCGGGTTGCCAGACTAGTGGGAGCTTTCGTTGGTACGTTATGGGGAGATTTGAGCTTACTGAATTTGGTTTTGAAAGAAATCATACAGAACATAATATTTTGTATGATTTCTGAGTTTAATACATGGGTTTGTTAATCTTATGTTGGGGTAGTAATTAAATTGAAGTAAATAAAGTTTTTGTGTAGCCGAACTTAATAAAGAGCATATTCCAGGCTATGTGAAAACGCTAAAAATTTAAGAGATTTCTGTAATGTTGATATAATGCCTCACAATAGTCATAGAATTTGGTATAGCTTGCCATATCTTCTTGACCACACTTTAACTCCTACGAGAAACACCAAGATACTCCAACAACTTTATTCGAAAAGTTTCTTCTTCACCAAACACTCGTCCAATCTGGGAAATTCAACATCTACGTATAGCAACACCGCCAGCTAAGTGAGCGGCAAGCGGCAGCGGCCATGGCGATTCAGTAGTACCCCCGCCGCTTCGCCGGGCGCACGTACGGCGTGTCGCGACAAAACACGTACAAAGTTTATGTGATCTAACAAAGTGGCTGTGTTATCTAGTGTTGACATTTGTGCTCGCATTGTCTCGTGTGTTTACGTTTCCATATGATTGTTCTGCCCTCGGTAAGAGCGCGATAGTGCCATTTTTTCTTCTTCTACGATTTCCTTCATGAGTTTTAAATTTTCGTCGTGGCGTTCGTATCTATGATTCGAAAATTGAAGTTTGTGATATTGTTTTTTTTTTTTCGTTTAATAAATAGTGCTGTATGGTTTGGGTGTTGCGAATTTGGAATTGACCATTGACAAAGAAGAATTTTTTTGTTCGGTTTATGAAAGTTTTGCAAAGAGGATGGTGCTTTTTGTTATTTTCTTCTGTGAGTTTTGAATGCTGTGTAAAATTGTTTTTGAATGGATGTATTGCAAAAGGAGTTTTAAAGTCGGTAAAGTTATTTTATGTTACATAAATACATAAATGTGTGTTGTATACAAGCTTCATATATTTTCAGTTATTTAGAAGATAAGTTCATTGTTTCAAAGAAAACTTTTCAAAGTTAAATTTAAATAGTTTCAAAGCCAATCTAAGTTTGAATAGTAAAGTTTAAAGTTATTGTGTTGTTCTACGAGTCTGGCTAAGTTATCTGAGATAGCCATTTGGACATTCAAATCTTATCTTTTATGAAGTCAAATAATTATGTAGATTAATATTTAATTTTAATAATTAAGGTTTAAAGTGTGGGAATTCTTTTGGACTAAAAATTACTTGGTAGCTGCTGTCCTGTAGCAATAAATAGGGTTTCAGGACTAACCTTTATTTATTCCGTGCGGGAATCGAACCCGCAACACGCAGCGCAGCAGTCCATTGCTTGAGCCACTGCGCCAACCGTGCCGTCAAATTATGTTTTAAGTCTCATGTAAATGAGGATGATCCTATTCTAATCAATCGAGTCCGTAACCAGACTACGTGGCTGTTAGTGAGAACTTCCTGATGGGAACCCAATAACATTTTGCCCGATCCGAGACGATCAAACCCACGACCTCATGCTCAGCAGCCACGCTTGCAACCACTAAACCGACGAGGTAGACATTTAAGTAATCACACTATATAATATTACTAGCGGCCGTCACGCGGTTTTATCCGCGTAGTTCCCGTACCCGTGGGAATACAGGGATAAATAGCCTATGTCACCCGGGGATAGTGTAGCTTCCAAACGGTGAAAGAATTTTTCAAATCGGTCCAGTAGTTTTTAAGTTTAGTCATTACAAACATACACGCGCACAAAAATACAAATCTTTGTCTTTATAATATTAGTAAAGTAATTTTATATAGTATCACACTAATATTATAAAGGCGAAAGTTTGTGAGTGTGTATGTTTGTTACTTCTTCACGCAAAAACTACCTACCTATTTGGTACACAGATAGTATTCATTTATTACGTGATGAGGATAATCATATTTCACTCTATAAGTTAACTTTCAACGATTCTTTTCTTCGACTCGTCATTGTTTTGCGTTTCTATTTGCAACACTTTTTCGCTCGTTTCGCTTGACTTTTTTTTTTTTTTAATAGTCCAACGGCAGATTTTCAAAACGATTGTCCAATACAGTGAAAAATTCACTGGACCTGGGGCCATAACCAATTAATTTATTAGGTAATGGGGATACTCAAACTTCACTTTTTAGGTTAACTTTCAACTTGAACTTTTAATTTAACCTTTCTATTATTTTAGAAGTAATGTGGCTAGTTCCTTCCTACCACACGAACGAGACGAATGAAATACTGAACGGAGGGCAGACTCGTTTATAACCTGGAAACACATAGGATAGTTTTTATCCCGATATTATTTTCTCGTGGGATAATTTTCGAGTTGTAGCGGGCAAAGCCGCTGGCAACAGCTAGTACATTAATAATTCATAAAAAAAAATGTAGTGGTTTTTGGTTTAAGGCAAAACGCTCGCCCCCTGTTACATGGGACTTGAAACGTAACTGATGGAATGTCGGTGTATGTCCTATCATCAGGTAGGGAATCGGCTAAAAAAAATGAATTAGTCCGTCAGATAGATTTCCAAAAAATATATTGAACACCACATATTTTTTTCTTTTTTCACATAAGCCAAAAATTAAGACGATACAGTGCTTCGAAAACTCGTGAACTCCTCGAAAACGTCACATGACAGTACAATTTTTACCTACAAATGACGTCACAACCCCCCTGCAACTCATGATCTTTGAGGCGTTTTATCTCCGTCCGTTTTGATTAATTTGATAAAACATTAAACAGGTATCCAATATTTTTCGACAATCTAACTGACCGTCTAATTAGAATTATATTTTTTTGACCCATTCCGATCCTTCACTAATTTTGATTAAAAAATCGAGCCTATAGTAGTTGAAAGTTTTGTGGAACTTCATCAATTCAATTTTTGCCCTTCATCTATAAAACTCACCTCTCAAGTAGATGAAAGTTTTATGCAAGTTCATCATTTTTGCTATGGGAAACCCCACTAGACACACAGCTTGTATTGTAATTCTAGAAAATAAAATAAAATACCTAGAATTAGCTAGTCAGTCTAATAGGTGGCTGTCGGCTCTCCAGGGTTGTATTATTGCCACTCAAGAACCACCACGTCATTCTTGCACTAGAATATTAAATTAATACGCTAATAAAATCGATATTCATCCATATAGTATAGTAATTAGAGGCTGTTGTCGCGTGGCATGCATTCTTAATGCCATAACTATGGGTACTGCTGGAATGAGGTCGGAAGTGAAGTCAGGGAGGTCATATTATGTTATTACTATAATTTTAATGCGAACACGAGTATTGGTTGATACTTCAGCAGTGGGTCTTTTCTGCTAAGTAATAATATAATAATAATATTCCACAACTATCACACAACGCCATCTAGTCCCAAGCTAAGCAGAGCTTGTGTTATGGGTACTAGACAACTGATAAACATACTTATATATTTCTAAATACATACATATTATAGATAAATTACACCCAGACACAGAACAAATGATCGTGCTCATCACACAAACATTTGTCCTGGGTGGGAATCGAACCCACGACCTCCGGCATAGCAGTTAGGGTCACTAACCACTAGACCAACAGGTCAGTCAGTTAAGTGATGGTGAGTTTGCAGTTATTTGAATTGGAGGACATCTTTTGAGTGACTCGTTGCTCTAGTGGCCTCAACATTCAACATGCACTCAGCATGAGGCCTTCTTTTTTTTTTGGGGTGGGAAATCATCAAATAACCCCTCGCTTCGCCTGACGAACGCGTAAGCCGTCAGGTGGCCTCCGACGCCCGGAGCGTCTCCCGCGGCGGCTGGGACGAGAGGTTCTGTCCTTCACCATGAGGCCTGGATTTGTGGCCGGTTCATGGTAATAGGATAGGTTCGTCCCCTAATACATGGGACTTAAGTAAACATAACTGGTGATATTAAATGATTACTTAAGCCTTCACTTAGTAAGCATTTGAAATATATAAACACTTCAAAAAAATGTCAATACCTTAATTGATGGCTTAAGTAATCATTAAACGTCAAAGTGCGGCAGTTAATCTGCATAGTCTTCATGTGTAACCAAGATTATGTCTGGACCTTAAAAGAGACTATGATCTCTGAGTTTGTTTCGGATGTTGTGTCTCTGAATAGTCAGGTGTCAGGTACGAAACAACGGCCCCAGCTAGTTTTTGAAACATGCCTTGTAAGATACTACATATTGCACAATAAACATAATGACTGGCTGACTGGCCTGTTGGTCTAGTGGTTAGTGACCCTAACTGCTATGCCGGAGGTCGTGGGTTCGATTCCCACCCAGGACAAATGTTTGTGTGATGAGCACGATCATTTGTTCTGTGTCTGGGTGTAATTTATCTATAATATGTATGTATTTAGAAATATATAAGTATGTTTATCAGTTGTCTAGTACCCATAACACAAGCTCTGCTTAGCTTGGGACTAGATGGCGTTGTGTGATAGTTGTGGAATATTATTATTATTCCCTTTATTTATTTTGTCACAAACTTATTACATTTTTAAATATTCTTTACAAAAAAAAACAATAAAAAAACATTTAAAAATATAAAAAATTGTAGCCCACCGGTATCGGGAACAGGGTCCAAGCTACCGGCGGTCAGGGCTCCAGAGAAAGGAACCTCCTAACAATGCGTGCCGTGTCCAGGAGTACCGCTCTCTGCATCAAGCCCTTGATCCAGCTGCCTAACGAGAGCCTCCGGCCTCAGGAGAGCCTCGGGAGAGCCTCAGGTGTTGGTCGAGGCTCTTGGCTATTAAGCCATTGGCTGAAACGACTATCGGTACAATGATCGCTGAGTCCACATCCCACATGTCGACAACCTCGCGAGCCAAGTCAAGATACTTGACTTGGCTTATTATTATTATTATTATTATTATCTCCTTTATTCATTTCATAACATATTAAATACATTTTTAAATATTAATTACAAAAAGGTATATAAAAAACATTTAAAAATATAAAAAATAGTGGTCCACTAGTATTGGGAACAGAGTCCGAACTACCGGTGGTCAGGGCTCTTGAGAGAGGAACCTCCTGACAATGCGCGCCGTGTCCAGAAGTACTGCCTTCTGAATCAAGCCCTTGATCCAGCTACCAAGCGAGAGCCTCCTTAGATGTTCGTCGAGGCTCTTGGCTATTAAGCCATTGGCAGACACGACTATCGGCACAATGACTGCTGTATTCACGTGCCACATGTCGACAACCTCGCGAGCCAGATCCAGATACTTGAATTGCTTATCTTTCTCTGCTTTCACGAGGTTCTCGTCATGCGGGACTGTTATATCAACAATCATTGCGCGACGCTCCGATCGATCTATCACCACAATGTCAGGCTTATTGGCAACAATAGTCCTGTCAGTGACGATAGGTCGATCCCAATACAACGAAATATTACCATTATCGAGAACTGGGTCGGGCGCATACCTATAGTATGGCACTTCTGTTTCCACAAGGTTGTATTTCAAAGCAAGTTGCTGGTGGATAATCCTGGCAACGAGGTTGTGTCTATGCAAATATTCTCCATTAGCCAGACGAGAACACCCAGAAATAATGTGACGGATCGATTCTCCAGGACGGTGGCATGCCCGACATATGTCAACCGTGCCATCCTTCACAATGTATTTCCGGTAGTTGTTCGTCATCATAACTTCGTCCATTATTGCACAGACAAAACCTTCGGTTTCCCCGAAAAGGTCACCGAAACGTAGCCAGGATACGGACGCTAAGAAATCTACATCGGTTCCATGTAAGGCCCGGTAAAAGCGTCCGTGTAGCTCCTTGCTTTGCCATACCTCCTTGCGGTCATTAGTGTCTAATACTTTAGGTATGCGCCAGTTCTCGTTAGCCAAGGAGAGCGGGGTAAGGCTCTTGTCCACTGAGACCACATCTCGGTGCATCCCCACGTCGGCTTCTAGGAAGTATTCCCTGAGACTGCATACCTCACGGTTGTGTAGGGTCTTAGCATTTAAAAAACCACGACCCCCACACTTCCGTGGGATATACAGTCTCATCACCGACGACCGTGGGTGATGCATCCGATTTGCAGTCAATAGTGAGCGGACCCTCCTATCAAGGGCATCAAGTTCTGTCTGAGTCCATTTGAGTATGCCGAAAGAATACATCAATACCGGCATGACCCAACTGTTGAAGGCGCGCACCTTGTTTCCACCTGACAAAAGACTGCTCAGCACCTTGTTCAGGCGGCCAAAGAAGCGCTCCTTCAACGATTGTTTCATGTCGGTAATATTGATTCCTAATGCTTCCGACATACCCAAATACTTGTAGGTTTCTGTTGACGAGAGTGATCTAAGTTGTATGGAATCCGAGAGTTGCATTCCCACGGATTCCATAATCTCCCCTCGCTTCACATGCATGACTGCACATTTGTCCACACCAAATTCCATTCTGATGCCACTACTGAACATTTCTGTTATCTTCAGTAGCTTCATTAGTTGCAAATTGTTGGGGGCAAAGAGTTTCAGATCATCCATGTAAAGAAGGTGAGATATAACCTGACCACCTCTCCTCAACCGATAGCCTAGACCTGAACCCTCCAGCAGTGTGCTAAGAGGGTTCAAGGCTAGACAAAACCACAATGGACTCAGACTGTCACCCTGGAATATACCACGCTCGATCCTTATCGGTTCACTGTTCCCTCCGATCTGTCGACATCCTGGATAGCGAAGGACCGTTCTCCAGTTCCCCATACATGACATCAGGAAGGTACGCAGAGTTGCATCTACTTTGTACAATTCCAGCACCCTCGTGAGCCATGTATGAGGCACCGAGTCATAGGCCTTCTTATAATCTATCCAACATGCAGACAGATCCTTTCGGGAGCGACGAACCTGTTGGCTAATGGTCATATCAATGAGGAGCAGCTCCTTAGTACCACGGGACCCGTTCCTACATCCATTTTGAGAGGCAGACATGATAGAGTTACTTTCGACATGTTGGTTGATTTTAATTCTCAAAATGGATGTAAGAACTTTATAGACCGTTGGTAAACAAGTGATTGGTCTATAATTTTTGGGTTCCGCAGTACTACCTGATTTATGGAGCAGGTGGGTAATTCCTGTTGTCAAGAACTGGGGCAGCGATCCTGACTCTAAGGCTGATTGAAACTGGGACGCCAAGCGAGCGTGCGATCCCATGAACCATTTGATCCAGAAATTGTGCAGCCCGTCCGGTCCTGGCGATTTCCAGTTAGGCAATGGACGGACTGCACGAGCTACGTCTTGGGGGCTGATGATAATTGTCCCCATTTCTGTTATAGGATCACACGCTCGTTCAACCTCCCGGGTCCAATCGCCCTCAGTGTGACTGACAGGCACCGACCAGATGTTGCGCCAGAACGACGTCATGGCGTCATCATCCGGCAGACGCGTGTCAATCACACCTTGGTCTGGTCGTTCCCAAGTCCTATATACCCACCTTTCATCACTTTGAAAATTGCGGTTCCGTGTGTACCGCTCCACTCGCCGCCTATAACGACGAATACGGCTCGCCCATGCACAGATTTTCTGCTTCAGGACGTCAATGCGCTCTGTGACGCGGGACAAATAATCAGGAAAACTAATATCTGTTCCCGAGAACGCCCGCCTCACAAAGCGCATCACTCTAGGGCGAGTATTGCCCTCCCTGAAGCAGATCAACTTGCCAATGAGTGCTCTAGCCTCACCGATACGCCGCTCAATTCTGCACTGCCAGGCTGGAACAGCTAACTTTGGTCGTGCAGCTCTGTCGTTGTTAGGGAACTTAACGTGAGCCACACGACAAGCCGCTACAGCTGCACAATACAAAATTGAGTGAGTATCGGCGAGGTCTTTGCTGCTGTCAAAGCAATTCGACAGTTGCGAATCTAGAGCACACACCAGCGCCCTGTTTTTTTTGTGCATGGGTAAACGAGGTAAACGTGGTCTAAGTTCAGGCGGTGTGGAACGGTACTCCCGGAATGCATCCTCCAAAGCGCTCCTCAATTGAACATTGCATTGGGTACTCACGGATATAACTTCGCCATCAATGTCTTCACCACCACGTTCGGATCGCGGCGGAGCACTGGAAACATTTTCCAGCTGCACTGCGACCATCGGTGAAGGCGGTGTGACTGGGTTACTCCGTGATTCAGAGCGTAGTCGATCAAGTACAGTATCATCCAACATATGGTTATGCTGGATGACCCGCACCTGATCCGACAATCGTTGCGCCGACACGCTGATAGCTGGCTCAAGCACCAGGAACAGAGAGAGCATCCGACTACGGTACGCAGTCAAGTTACTTCCCCCCTCAGTAGCCCCATAATATGCGCGCATGACACTCTCGTTTATGGACCGAGTCCATCTCATGCGCAGCACATTTCCACCAGCAGCGGGGACCCTGTTCGGGGCCGGTTGGCCTCGAGGTCCTAAGCCCGCTGGTGGCCGTCCTCTTCCTCGTCGTTCGCGTCGCGGTGGTGTTGGCAGCGGTGATATTGGTGGCGTTGACGACGGGGAGAAAAACTCGTCGCTAGAACTCGACGCAGCTACAGCCACCGGAGACACGGCGCTCACGGGTGTGGCGCGTCCCGGCGGTTGCGAGGCGAAGTTCAGCGACGAGCCCGGAGATGGTGGGTGTGCTTGTTGTCTTTCTATTTTAGCCCGGCTTCTGGTCAGCATTGTTGTTTCTTTGACGTATTGACATTTACTTCGTTCTGCATTTTTCTATGATTAATCGTTATGATTGGTCCAAATTATTATGTATTATGATTCCAAATATTTTTTCTTGAGTTTTGATTGTATAAAACATATTTATTTCGTTAAAATTGGTCAAAAAAGCAAATAAAATTATTGATATTATTATTATTATTATTATTATTATTATTATTATAATGTATCATTATCATTAACTTTATGTTCTCTTTCTCTGTCTGCTTCAAAAGATAATCTACCCAAATCCTCTTCTCCTACGCCTTCTGCCTCATCTGCCTTGTGCTCGCAAGCGCAAGTTTTGAGCACGAGGTCCTTGATTCCGTTCCCAAAATAAATAATAATCAAAACTGCAACCACCATGACACTTCCTCATGTACCCACAGGGCCTCCTTGTATCCAAGCACACGACAGAGTGTCTACCAAACACAAGGCACAAACGAAGTTATAAATATTCAGTACGCGTTCTAATGTCCGTGGTATTAAGTCGTTCATACGAGCGGAAATCGTAACAAATATTGATAGTAGAACTGCTTAATGGTTTTAAATGGGAGGTGGAGATTATCATTGAGAAATCGTGAGGGTCGGACGAAGATCATTTTATTTTTGAATGGTAGGAAATCATCAAATGACTCCTCCCGCTCTAGGCAGAGCGGTAGGGAGTGTCAGACTTTTACCGCTTAAAATCCACCCATGTTCCTTCTTAGCCCTCTGTGTCGAGACCGCGGTTTCTCTTCCCGCAGCCCCGACGGGCGCCTGTAATCCCTGAAGTCCCTTGTCCATTGTTACTTGGGGTCGGTGCGACACGTTAGTTTTTATTCCATTCTCCTCTGTCAACCACTTTACTATAATTTACTCCTATTTCTTTGACATCATTCCTCACACCATGGCTCGGAACCGGTTTATAAAGAGTGGTTAATTTTTGGTTAAATACCAGTAAATATATCGTTCCTTCATTTACCGGTTAAACAAGTAAACTGTTTTTTGTAACCCAAATGATAAAGGTTACCGGTTACATAACCACAAACAATTTTAAAACAGTAATTAACCGGTTAATTTAGTACTTTGTTATTTTGTTCGTCTACATTTTTAACACAACTAACAAGTTACAGTGACATTATCGGTAAAATATAACCGGAGAACATAAATGGTGTAGGTAGATTCATATATCGACTTGGCGGGGGCCGGGGACCCTATCAAAACTTCGTTTTAACCGGTTAATTTTGACCACCAAAACCAAAATGCATGAAAAACCGGTTTTCCACTTTTTTTTGTAAGAACCGGTAAAGTACAACCTTAAACCTAAATTGATTTAGGTTTGGGGTCAATGACCGAAACCAGTTAAGATTTTAACCGGTTTCTGAGCCTTGCCTCACACAATCCATTTATCGTTTCCTTGGTCTTCCCACCACCACCCACCCCAGCCAGCCATATACTTCTATATTCATCACTCTTTTAGACACATGCGATTCGTT
The DNA here is from genome assembly GCA_932274075.1 of Diarsia rubi. Taxonomy (NCBI): domain Eukaryota; kingdom Metazoa; phylum Arthropoda; class Insecta; order Lepidoptera; family Noctuidae; genus Diarsia; species Diarsia rubi. The sequence continues at coordinate 719,791 of OW026440.1, read as the reverse complement.
TCTCCACACAAAACTTAGTGGATTCCCTTTCAAGGATTCTGTAACTAGCGCAACTTTTAATCTTCCTCTAATATACTTGTTCCTTACCTTATCGATTCTTTTCACATCACACGTGTTAAGTCTGATACTTATGAAGATTATCAATAAGCTATCTTTCTATTATAAAACTGAAGTAAACTCAGGACAAGTCGAAAGAAGAATCACACTATTTCTTCACCGACACAATATTTGCTCAAACACAATTAACAACAATGCTTAGCACTCTCAAAAGTGTCAACTTCGACTCCCGTCTCGGGTAACGTGACACTTGCCGGGAACTACTTCCGTTAGCTTTCACATCCGGTTGAACTTTATAGAAGACATTAGTACTATCTTCGGTATTTTTTTGTAAAAAATTGTTAATACCGTGTGACAAAAATGAGATTATAAAGTAACCTGATATGAAGTTGTTTGACGGGATGTCAAGACGGGGTCAATGCTGAATTTTTACCCACGCTGATTTTTTTGTGACAGTAGTTAGGAACAGGTAGAAAGTAGTTCAGAGGGGTAACGCTTTGGGGTAATGAAAAGAGTGGTTGAAGGAACTACAAATAATCGCGCCGATTCTATTCTGATTAATTTCGTTGCGGGATCTAAGAGAGATAAAATGTTTCTCTTGGACTTCGTCGAGATTAATTGTGTCGGTGTTTTTCTGGTGATCGCCACTGCGCACAGGAATTGCAGTAGTTTGGGAATAGTGTAGCGGTTTTGTCCCAAATACCCTAGGGCAACCTGACAAAACGGGTAAAGTTGGGTTAGAACTGTAACTAAACGTGCAAGTATATTGAAGTTGATTTCATCGTATTTTCAAAGTCATTATGCCCTTCTGCATATTTACCAATAGGGTTGCGACTTACCTTATTAAGCTATTAAATCTAAAAAGATGTCGGTTTTTGGTGTCGTTTTTCATTGTTACACATTTTTTGGTATTAGCTCCTCAGCCCCAAAACTAATCTGAAGGTACGGAACGATAACGTGCGTTAGGAACTCCGTTTCAAAATATTGCTGGGAAACAAATCTCAGACCATTCGAACAACACACCATTCAACCAAAGGTACTATCACGAATCTATCAGCATATATTACGGGTACATCCGCGACGTATACGTCACCGGGCGACGCGCAGTCTGCGCAAGCGCATGCCAGTCTAACGCGTGATTTTATGCGCAGTACCGATGATAGGGAAAACGTATGCCGATAGTAATTGTGTCAAGCGATTCTGCAATGCGTAGTTTGTAAAGGAGATGTTTGATTGCCTCTGAATTTTGGTTGTTTGAATGCACTCTGTTGCTCAATTGAAAATTTTAATTGTAGTAGTAGTTCATAGAGTTTTTGCCTCTTCTTGTCCAAAGATGCTCTTTGGAATGAGCAACTACAGTTCTTTCACAAGTTATTATACCTTGTGACGGTGACTGTAGCTTCGGTTTCTTTGTTTTTCTGACATTTAAAACTGCCTGTAATGTTCCAAATAAATGCATTGAGCTTGAGTGCGACTCAAATCTGCTTTTCGAGAATAGTAATTAGGTTGTTAATCCGCCCCCAAAAATAATTCCTATGCTTGGATATCAATGGAAACACTTCGTCTTGACGTGAACCCGCGTTTCATATTTTAATCAACACCCAATGAAAACGAGGAAAATGTTGAATATGACTCCACTTAGCCTCAAAGTTATCCGCGACATTAGCCTATATTGACGGCACGGTTGGCGCAGTGACTCAAACAGTTGACTGCTGCGCTACGTGTCGCGGGTTCGATCCCCGCACGGAACAAATATTTGTATGACCTACAGATAGTTGTTTAGGGTCTGGGTATTTGTGTATGTGAGTTTAAATGTCTGTGAACGCAACCTCGATACAGGAGAAACTCCTAGTGTTGTCCAACGTTTAAAAAAAATAGAAAATCAGTTAGCCCACCAGACACAACACCCCCGTCTGGTCGGTGGATCCTCCCTTTTCTATCGGGAATGAGGAACTTTACACCCTGTTCCTCATACCCCTCCAAATCACCTTTATAAAAAACACGAGACTAATCTGCAAATTGCAAAAAACGTAAGAAACTAGAAAGAACGACTAGTGGACAAGTAGAAATACGCCTTAAAGGTTAAAATGATGCCTGTCGGGGCCGCGGGTAGTCCAACGGTTATCGCGGCCTCGACATAGAGGGCGAAGAAGGAACATGGGTGGTTTTTAGTCAGTAGAAGTCTGACACTCCCTTTCGCTCTGCCCAAGAGCGGGAGGGGTTATTCGATGATTATACACCCACCAAAAAAAAAAAAAAAAAAAAAAAGGTTAAAATGATAACGGTAGGTGACACTTGATTAGTATCTAATCAAAGGGTGAAAGGTGCCTTACAATGATTAGTAGCAACTTAGGTACTCGTAATTAAGTTCTCTAGAATATTCTTGATTAGTTTTCACTAGACTTCGTTGGTGTTGGGCAAACGCCACTTGTTTGGGCTCCAACTGGACTTTCTCAGTATTTCAGTAACAGCCACGGAGTTTGGATTCGTGCCCGTTTGATGGCAAAAGGCTCGCCCCCTATTACTTTGAACTTAGACATAAATATCGAAGTAACAATTGGAAATCATCAATTGACTCTTCGCGCTCTGGGTAGAGCGGAAGGGAGTGTCAGACTTCTACCGACTTAAAACTACCAATGTTCGTTTTTAGCCCTTTATGTCGATGTCGCGGTATCTCTTTTTCTAACCACCCGCAGCCACCATTCTAGTCCTCAAGTCAGAGATGTCTTAACTATTTAGATCCTATTTGTCATGGAGACAAACCTCGTCCCGAATATCCAAGCCATTTATTAGACTTGACATATTCCCCAACCACATCTCTACCTACACCGTTACACGGTCGCCCGCGCACGAACGCGCAGCACCTGCCTTTGGGACCGGTCTGTGCGGGCGCACCTAACTTTACGATTATTTTGACCCGCATACGGAATGCTTTTTTGTAGCTTTTCTAAAATCGAATAGCTTTAAAAAATAACTTGATTATCATAACATCACGCCTGTAATCCCCGAAGGGTTAGGCAGATGTGTACTCATTAGTACACTCACAGGGGAGCCATCAAAATTTCCTGATGGGCAAAACCCGATAACTCTTTACCTTTTTTTTTGGGGGTGCTGGAAATCATCAAATAACCGCTCCCGCTCTTAGGCAGAGCGAAAGGGAGTGTCAGACTTCTACTGACTAAACACCACCCATGTTTCTTTTTAGCCCTATATGTTAAGGCCGCGGTATTTCTTACAATATCCCGCAGCCCCGACGGGCGTCAGCCCTTGCATCTCTTTGAGGCGCGCGTGGAACACGAACGCGCCGTCGACACGGCCTGTTGTCGTCATAAGACGGACTGACGGCGAGCTAGCCCATCACTCACCGTCCACAGGCCCGCGTCTACGGTGGCCGGAAGCCGTCACATGGCCCCCGACGCCCGGAGCGTCTCCCGCGGCGGCTGAGACGAGAGGATCTCTCCCTCTCACCTCCTTCGCTAGCAACACTGCTTCACAGAAAGAGGCGACGGTGTCCCATTCAATAACTCTTTACCTGACTCGGGAATAGAACTCAGGACCTCATGCGCATTAGTCGCTCTTGCCATCATTACACCAACGATTTTCTTTAAAAAAATAATTATTTACCTTTTATATATTTAATTTAAAAGCATTAAAAGCCCAAATACATACTTAAGTGTAATAATTACCCAGTATTACTGTCCATTGAAAGCCCACCTGTTGAGTCAGGACAAAGGGAGCGATTTCTGAAAGTTGGCTGCTCTGGTCCGGTCTGGTCTTTTAGAGCTAATTGTGGGGGAGACCGGCTTTGAAAGAAGTGGCTGCCCTCATTTCAAAACTGGATGTTCAGTTTTTAAAAGGGAATATACGGCGTATAAATCCACCCTTCACACAGACGTCAACCAAGCATTCTGTACATCAAACTAAGTACCCCTACGCAAAAATTTTTGCTGAGTTACGACTTTTTTTTTTAGTCAAAAATTTCATTTTACGGTAAAACTCAATGTAGCACTCTTAAAACATTGTGCTAGTGGGTGCTTTGAATAGTAAAAGGGTCATGGAGGTAATTTAAGTAAAGTAAGTAGTATTTACAAAAACAACTGTGCAAGATTTGGAAATTTGACCCCCAATATCTCCGTACCTAGGGGGTTCCCAGGTATTGCCTAGAACAAATAAATGATCACAGTGGTGGGAGAATAAGTGCCCTTCGTTTGCGTTAACTTACTACTTTACTTACTTACACCCTTTTTTAAACCTAAGTATGTGAAATTAATTAAATGTTTTGATTTGACAGTTCAAAAAAACACCACCAACCGAATCACCCTATGTAATTGCACAAAACCGGTAAAATGACGTAGAAAAATGGGGTGAAGACGAGTATCTCACTGTTATTATCAATTCCAACCCTTCTCAATATTTTATAAGACACGTCAGTATAAACTGAGCCATTGTGAAAGCACCACGTCATACAAATAACCCTCTGATTTAAAAAATAATAATATGTATGTATGTATGTTTAAGGAAAAAAATCAGAATATATATTTTTTATATTCAGTTTTTTTTTTGTGGGGGTTTTCAGTAAAACGGTGGGCGGATTTTGAATTAATATTTAATAAATTTTAAGTAGGGTAAGTTCTAAACGCGACATAACATCACGCCTGTATTTCCAGAAGGGTTAGACAGAGGTATACCTAATAGTACCGACATCCACATTTCGCCAGTTATATTTAAGTCTTATGTCATAGGGGGGCGACCGTATTGCCATTAACCGGGCAGTAATCAAAACAAAGATAGTAAAACGCATTTTGCCCGACGTGGTAATCGAACTCATTACCTCATGCCTTAGCAGTCGCGCTTGCAACCACTAAACCAACGAGGTACTCAAGTCCCTTTGCATCCCTCTTCCCAAAATAAACCAAATTCATCAATAATGTCATGTTACAATTTCAAAAAATGCAATAAAAACGTATGGACTCAACACCGGGGCACCGAACCCGCGTCCTTGACCCCACACATCTGCCAACCCACCACCTGTCAGACGGCGCGATGTGCTACTCGCATACCAGGCTTGTATGGCTATGTTTACTATCAGTGCTACGATATGTTTAACTCAAACTCAAAGCAATTATTTCAATTGGAGCATTACAGGCACTTATGAATGTCAGAAAAACAAAAAAGCCTAAGCTACAGTCGCAAGGCATTAACTTGTGAAGGTACTGTAGTTCCTGTTGGGGCTCCGGGTAGTTCGAAAGAGATACCGCGGCCCCGGACACAAAGGGCTATGAAGGCACATGGTCGGATTTTAATCAGTAGAAGTCTGATAAGTACTCCTTTACGCTCCGTCCAGAGCGGGAGGAGTCATCTGATGATGCCCACAATCCAAAAAAAAAAAACACTGGTGGCCCATTCCAAAGTGTAGATATCTATGGAAAAATTTGAGCAAGAAACTCGATGGACACTGTTTTACATCATCAATGATGATGATTATTGAGAGTGGCTAAATAAACTTTGAACTTTGAAAGCAGCTGGCAAAAGAATGATAACATAACATCACACATGTAATCTGCCTCGATAAGCACGTATAGATGTTGTCATATTATGTAGATTATTGACAATCGTTACTTGGTAGTCAGAAGCTTGAAGGTCGTGTCGTAGTTACGAGGGTGTGTACTCAGCTGCATCAAGTTACACTGGAAGCCAACCCTGGCATGTTGGGATGAAGGCATAGCCAACTACCATTAAACAGCCATGTCGGAGGCCTTTTTTTTTTTTGGCGGGTGGAAAATCATAACCCCTCCCGCTCTTGGGCAGAGCGAAAGGGAGTGTCAGACTTCTACTGACTAAAAATTACCCATGTTCCTTCTTAGCCCTCTATGTCGAGGCCGCGATATTTAGTGTACAACCCGCGGCCCCGACGGGCGTCGGCCCTTTCGGGCCCCTCCCATGTTGCTGACATCTCTTTGAGGCGCGCGTGGAACAAGAACGCGCCGTCGACACGGCCTGTTTTCGTCGTGAGACGGACGGACGGCGAGTTAGCCCATCACTCACCGTCCACAGGCCCGCGTCTACGGTGGCCGGAGGTCATCGCGTGACCCCCGACGTCCGGAGCGCCTCCCGCGGCGGCTGGGACGAGAGATTCTCTCCCTCTCGCGTTCCGCCACCTCCTCCGCTAGCATCACTGCTTTGCAGAAGGAGGCGACGGCGTCCCATTCCTCCTCGCAACGGACCATGGCTTGCACCAGGGCCGGGCGCGAGAGGTCGCCGCCGCCGATCGCCGCTACGAGAACACGGCGGGGCTCCGCCGAAGTGGGATGTCGGAGGCCCTTGAGCTGGTTTAGAAACTCTGACACTAGGGTGTGTGGGGTCGTTCGATCTACCGCCCACACGATAAGAAGAAGATTAACCAACCAGTCTCTCACATTCTTTTTGTTGTCCCACAGGATCATACTAAACGGGATAAAAAGTATCCTATGTGTTAATCCAGGGTATAAACTATCTGTGAGCAAAATTTCATACAAATCGTTCTGTAGTGTTTGCGTGAAAGACAAACAACCCCACGTCATCTTAAAGTAGTGACGTAATACTTACGCTCGGGGTGATCGACGTAACGGGGTTAGCGGTGTGAACGAGGAAAACAGATGAAGAAATGTTGTTTTTGTTTTACAATTGGACGCAATCGGCAGTCGGAAGGGTGGTAATAACGTGACTTACAGTAAGCTAATAATATCTTTAAAGGTTTTTATGCACGTTTTGTTCGAGACCATGACATGCTTTTCTGATTTTTCAGAATCTAATCATGTGCGTATTGTATAATTATTACTTGAGTCGGTGAAGGAAAACAACGTGAGGTAACCAGCTTGCCTGAGGGATATTTCTCAACGGTATGATAAGCCAATTGGAAGCTTCGGGGCCATCGATGCTGCGGGTCCCGTCGGGGCTGCGGTTTGTTCACAAGAGATACCGCGGCCTCGACATACAGGGCTAAGAAGGAACATGGGTGGTTTTTAGTCAGTAGAAGTCTGACACTCCCTTTCGCTCTGCCCCACTAACTCGATAAAGGACGAATATCTTTAAGGTTTTCATGCAGTTTTTAGCGATTTAACCAAATAAATGCGTTCTGTTTAATTGTTCACGCTTTTGTGATGAACTTGCTCCCGTCCTTTTTACTCGATATTTATGGACAAATGGTGAACACCGTCGATCAATTAAAAACTAGCTTATTTTGCGACTGACTCATAAAAGCAGCTAAATCACCGATGCTAAAAGTAGCGTGTGTGCTGTGGCCCTAAAACATGCACACAAGAATCTCGCCACCTAAGACCTAACCCGTCGCTCGCTACACAATTACCCACGTAACCCTTCGCTTGCAATCCGGGTGGTCGCCACCAAGGCAGGGAACCTGATACCCGATCAGCTGATTCCCACGTACTACTACACGGCAGTTATACATGGTGTACATCCTTTGTTTTTGTGTAAAGGTGTCAGGTTGTTGCGAATAAGGGTTGCTTGTTGGATGGGTGGCTTTTGTTTTCAATATTTAACCTATGAGTTTGATATGAGGCTTAAAAATAACAGCCCCTTTTTTTTTTTTTTTTTTTTTGGTGGGTGTAAAATCATCGAATAACCCCTCCCGCTCTTGGGCAGAGCGAAAGGGAGTGTCAGACTTCTACTGACTAAAAACCACCCATGTTCCTTCTTCGCCCTCTATGTCGAGGCCGCGATAACCGTTGGACTACCCGCGGCCCCGACAGGCGTCGGCCCTTTCGGGCCCCTCCCATGTTGCTGACATCTCTTTGAGGCGCGCGTGGAACACGAACGCGCCGTCGACACGGCCTGTTTTCGTCGTGAGACGGACGGACGGCGAGTTAGCCCATCACTCACCGTCCACAGGCCCGCGTCTACGGTGGCCGGAGGTCATCGCGGGACCCCCGACGCCCGGAGCGCCTCCCGCGGCGGCTGGGACGAGAGGTTCTCTCCCTCTCGCGTTCCGCCACCTCCTTCGCTAGCATCACTGCTTCGCAGAAGGAGGCGACGGCGTAAATAACAGCCCCTCAGGTCGAGTTTTAGGTCAAGCCGTGCTAGCCTAGCTTGGTCCGTGGTTAGGTGACCACCCGTTAGATACCGAGTTACATACCACGTTAATACGTTGGTCTCGGCTGTTATAGCCACCTACTACATCATCTTACTAGCCGTATTTATCGCTCAACTAAGTTTGAGCACCCTAACTTATTTGGAAAAGTCTATGTGATGCAGAAGGTGGCTTTCTGTAGTTTCTACCTACCCCCTATGGGAAGATCGCGTGAGTTTTTGTAAAGAAACCTTAGCTTGTATCAAATCAGCTGTGTTATTAACAAAAACAGTATCATATGGCTAGCAATTACGTGTAGACTGCTCTCTTTTGATTTTGGAGCAAAAAACCAGGAATGCGTTTCACTTTTAAGGTTTCTGAACTGAGAAATTAGGTTTTTTAAAGGAATTTTGATAAAAATGTGCAGCTGGAGTTTACTGGCATTTGAGGTGGAAATTATTTCTCTAAAAATACCTCGAAGTTCTTATCATTTCTACTTGCATATCTTTCGTTCTTGACAATTTATATGAGCCCAAAATTTAGCGATGAGTTTGACACGTTTAGTAGCGACTATTACCTCCTGTGATGTGCAAGCAACAGGACACGATATCAAGTTTCTCATATTTTTTTATATAAAATATGTATTATTCTCCACTACTCTTACAGTCAACATGCACACGGAAATGGCTTTATTATTATCTTTTTATCAATAACTCGACACCTGAGAATAGAAGCCAATGTCAAAATGTCATCTTCATTAATTAAGATATTATTTGATATAATTATATCATCAAATCAATTTTTAAACGGTTTAAACATCCTCTAGATGACCTCCTAGCTAAATCGCAAAATTATTGTGAAACTATTTCGCACGTTACTTTGAAATCCAAAATCAAGATATTTTATTTTACATAGACTTGCATGAGCACATTTCAAACGTCGAGAAAATGTGCACGGTTCGAGTTGGTCTTTTCTTATGAACTGCATAAAAGCCTGTGTGCGTGTGTGTGTAAGTACTGTATAAAACTGAGCCAAAAACACCACGCTTCGCCATCCTATATATGATTGAAGCATTGACAATCGAGTACAATTAACACACCTTGCCACTTTGATGGACCGAAACTTCAAAATTCAATGCACTTGTCAAAAAATATGACAATTGTCAAACCCTTTCACAATATACAGGGTTACTGGCTCACCCGTAACCTTGTATACAACCAAATTTTTACCTGGACCTTTCACTCAAAGTCTTACCGATTCTTTGGGCTTTCGTTTCCTTCCCAAGGGATTAAAGGCAAGGTGCTAAATATAATTCTATGGGATCCATAGACCGTGTGTAATTTTGCAATTATTTTTTTCGTATTTGTTCTTCTTTGTCTATGGCGGCTTTGCGGTTAGATTACTTCTTTAGGGTGGTCGTGCACAAGTGTTGCAAATTAGCCAAAAGTTAGTCATGTTGAAAATTGTTTCTTTTTTGGTGGATTTGACAGGAAACTACTTTGAAATTGATTCTTGTGTCGGTTTTGTGTGAAGATTTTGAGATGATTGGATGTAATAGACAATGAATGCTTGATAGCAATTTTAGAACGTAAGAAATAAAATAAGTTTCAGTAGAATTTATTTTTCATTTTAGGTTTTATCATGATACGAACGACTAGACATGAACTCTGGAGTTTTGTTCAACAAAAAATCTAACTTGAATTTTTTTATTCCTTAGTTTCACAAAACGTTGGCAGAAAAAAAACACAAATAAATATAAACTAATCAACCCAAAAACAAACAACCAAAGTGAAAAACTAAAATAAAAACAAGTGACAAACCAAACAGAACAGTGAACGAAACAAAACAAAGTGATGCGTCCAAACAAATGCAAGAAATTCAAATTCAAATGACTTCATGACGAAAATGGCGCTTCGGCATGACGTTTCTAACATGGACTCCACTCCTTTCACCCTCCCCGCGGAGCCTCCTCCAATAACAGAAATTATCTATGAACCTAGGACAGACTTGGCTACGGAATATTTCAATACATTCAACCAAATATGCGAGAACTACCGAAGTGACTCAGATGTCAATCTCCGCCAGACTTCGGACAGTCTTCGGCTATCTTCGGAGATCCTCGACGGTGTGAGATCGGAGTATGTTAGTACAGACTTTACGGGGAAAGACTATGAGTTAAATGCTCAAAAAGTGTTTTTAAGTGGGAAGGATGAGCATGTGTTCCAATTTGGACAGCCTGACGCCTCTGCGCTTTTGAGGCATAGGGCGAGGAGAAGATTCAATGAGGAGCATGGCTTGCAGCCTCCGGCAACTACTAGTCAGGAAAGCGGGGTAAGTTGGTCTATATGGTTTCATTAATATAGGTTTTATTTGCGGACGATTTGAAGCGTAGGCTCATTCATTAAGAAGCATATTTTGTTGAAATTGTGGAGCTCGTGACTAATATCAGATGCTCGAATCGATCTTGAGGTTAAGCCGCGCATGCCTTGGTTGGTCCGTGGATGGGTGACCACTCATGACATACCGAGTTTCCTCCGTGCCTCAGAAAACACGTTAAGCGGTTGGTACCGGCTGTCCTTTGTAGATCTTTGACAGGTAGGTAAGTAGTCAGTGATCTGAAAGTCTGTCAACCAATCTTACCAAAGGGTATCGTATTACCCAGTTTAACTGGGTTGTGGAGGTCAGATAGACAGTCGCTCCATGTAAAATACTGGTTATCAGCTGCATCCAACTGGAAGATGATGATGATGCCAAAAGATTTAAAAGATAATACGGTTGTCTTCGCCAATACTTTGCGAGCAAGCTTAGAAAACAATCGTAACAGCTGCCAATACCAGTTCTTACTTCTTGGCAATATGAAAATAATTTCAGCGACAATTACTCAACGTGTTATGACATATTTTAGTATCCATCATCATACTGTAGGCCGTAACAAAACCAGTATAAGATGGACTTTTATCTATTGAAACTCAGGAGTGCTCTAGGCTAGCTCAAGGTCAAAGTGTGTGCAGCAGTCCTTCCCAAGTGTCACCACATTGACCGGTCCCGTCCGTCTCACATCCAGCGGATCCCTTTTGCCAGTTGTTCGATATTATGATGATTCGCTCCTAATAATATAATAACTCTTAAGCGGCTTCTTCAGATTATACTGCAATCAGACCCTTACATATTTGGGAATGTTCTAGTACGGAGATATTGGTGGTCAAAGTTCCAAATTTTTCACAAGTATTTTTTTTTGTACTAGTTTTTTAAAGTTACATCCAGGGTGTAAATCAACCCTTTACACATACGTCAACCAAGCATTCTGTACATCAAACTAAGCAAAAATTTTTGCTGGGAAACGACTTTCTTTTTTGGGGTCAAAAATTTTATTTTACGGTAAAACTCAATGATGGATGCTTTATGTAGTAAAAGGGTCATGGAGCTAATTTAAGTAAAGTTACAACCTCAAAAACTAATATTTATAAAAACAGCTGTGCAAAATTTGGAACTTTGACCCCCAATATTTCCGTAACTAGGGGGTTCCCAGGTATGGTCTAGAATAAAAAAAAAATATCGCAGTGGTGGGGAGAACAAGTGCCCTTCGTTTGCGTTAAGGGTACTTTTACACCCTTTATACGCATTTTATCTTCGTCAATTTTTATTGATTTGATAAAACAAAAAATACGTATCCAATATTTTTCGATAATCTAACAGACGGACTAATTAGAATCATATTTTTTTAAGTCAGTAAACATCCCTATAGTAAATAGCAATAGGCATGGTCCTCTTATTAAGGGTCTTAAATAAAAACAGCGAATGTGGTTGTTCTATTAGGTAGGTACACCTCTACCTAACCCGTCGGTCATTAAACGCGTGTTGTTATTTCAGTACTCACTGATCACCGCACACGCGAGGCGTACTATCTCTAGTACTGGCTACTAGATAATCGTGGCTCGTCCCACGCCTGCTAAAATTAGGAGCCGTCAATTGCACTGGTCACAAATACACAAACAGTGATGGTAGTACATTGAGTTATGTTGTGGATGAGATGATTTGAACGGCTGAAGATACACTGAGAAGTTTGACGTAGAATAGAGGAAAAAAAAATCCTAATGATATTAAAGAGATACAGTCCTTTACTTTATACAAAAATACACGACAAACACATAACCCTCCTTTTGAGCTTCGCCGCAGTCGGGTAAAAACATCTTGAAAGATTTCTATAGGTTTTAAATGTAACCCCACTACACCAAGTAATTCACAATTACATTAATTATTATTTACTTATTAAATCAGTATAAAAATTACGAAAATAACCACTTTGTATTTTGTTGTTTTTTTGTAGTTCAATGTATAATTGCTATTGACTTGCTTTCAAGAATCAAGATTCGATATGTAATAGTACACTAACTTTGTTCTTGTGTCTACTAGTTAGCTTATTTATTTACTAGTACCTACCTTCATTTAATTCTTATATTTAGTTTGAAGTTTATCTTGTTTTTCTTATATTAAGTGAATGTATTCTTTTTGGGAAATAAATATCTTAAACCGTATAAAACTAGTTTGTTCGTAATCTTTGTCCTATGTTACTTAAAGCCGGCGCAACACTTTTGTTTCCTTCCAGCCTCCTATGTCAATCGACGGATTGACATTGGACCCACCACTCCTCCGACGCTTTGGTTTACCTAGCCCTGACAAAATAGAGAATGAGTGAATGAATGAAAAAGTAACGAATAGATAAAATATATATAATAAGGATGTTTACTGACTTAAAAAAAAATTGATTCTAATTAGTCCGTCTGTTTGATTATCGAAAAATATAGGATACACCGTATTTTTTGTTTTATCCAAGTTTGAATTCTCTTCCCTACTTCGTATATGAGAAGTATTTTCGCTTCATTAAGACTGTACTGTAGACAGCTTCCAAGACGTCTCTTGGATATTCCATGCTGGCTATGTAAGATCTTAAAGCACAAAGTAGAATTTCTGCCAATCTTAGAACGCTGGGTGTCTTTTTGGAATATAATCGCGGAATGTCTCTGTTTTGAACTTAATTTAGATCACTTCTTCGTTGGTGACCGCAAGCGTGACTGTTGAGGAGAGAGGTCCCAGGGTCGATTCCCGGGACCTGAAAATCGACCCTACACTACCGCCTGACTTGACAAACGAGGCAAAGACTGACTTTCACCACCTAAACAATGTTTTCCTCTTGATAACGAGGCTGATTAGAAGATGTAAACATTGTTAGATTCTAAGATAACTTCTGTCATCCAAAAACGTAAGCCGACAATCAATATTTTTTGTTGAACACCATTCTGTAATTGTATATCCTTTAGACTCCTCCACTTTTGACATTGCTTAATGGATTTCTGTAATGTGATTCCTGGCAACCATCTTGAATCGGCAGTACGTTGTCTACGCCCCTTCTTAGGGCGGGAAATGATTTTTAGAAAGTCAATAGACAAAAAACGTTGAAAGGTTAAAAAAGTTAAAATTGCAATAAAAAATTGGCATCTGCTGTACGTTGCGAAATTGGGCTTACAAGTCAAAATATTGTTTTCTATTTTAATTTTGTAGAACCCAGTCCACCGACTCATTGGTTTGCCTAGTCCTGAAATAGAACAAAATAGAGAATAAGTGAATGAATGAAAAAGTAACGAATAGGTAAAATATACATATAATAGAATCACATTTTTTTAAGTCAGTAAATATCCCTTACTGACTTAAAAAAATGTGATTCTAATTAGTCCGTCTGTTATCGAAAAATAATAGATACGTATTTTTTGTTTTATCAAATCAATAAAAAATGACGAAGATTTTTATCTTCGCGTCATAGATTTGAGAGGGGGTTGGTGACGTCACTGACCGCTAAAAAATGTCATACTAATGTCTTAGAGTAAGACTTCACACGAGTTTTCAAAGCACTGTATCGTCTTCATTGTTTGTTTACGTGAAAAAAGAAAAAATACGTGTCCCAATTTTTTTTTGAAAATCTAAATGACGGACTAATTAGATTATTTTTGTAAACTACCCTATAATTTAAAATGTCGTGAGGAAGGTTTTAAGCATGAATGTGGAAAAGGTAAGAGACAGAGTAGAGGAAGACTAACGAAACGATGGATGGACTGTGTGAAGAGTGATATGGTAAGAGAAGAGGTGTCTCATGAGATGACGAGAAACAGAGAAGTATGCAAGAAGTAGACATGCTGCACCGACACCAAATGAATTGGAATAAAAGCAAGAGTATGAAGATTATTGATGATTAAATGCACGATGACAATGATGTGATGCAGAAAATGAGTCAAGTTCATGACTGAAATATTAATTTAATACAGCTTAACGAATTAAATCCCATTGATTTGTACAATGCTGTATTTATGTCTACTTACAACAATGCACTTAGCCACACATTTAGAACGAATTATCCGAATCCATTGATGAGTCATTAAAAACATCTCGGAGTATAAAGTCGACTCTAAATCCGTTCCCGGTGTGTAGGTATTGAAAAATGATTTCATATGAATTACGTTATACGGACTGATATTGGGATGCAAGTTATGAGCTTGCAGCGTTTTTTAGCTGGGAGCGATTTTATTAAATAAATATAAATCCTTTGCAAGGTTTTTGTATGGTATTCTTTTTATTTTAAATAAAACTTTGCCCCACACTAGGAATTTCTTCTGTATCGTGGGTGCGTTTACAAACATTTAAACTCACACCAACCACACACTCAGACCCGAAACAACTATCCTTAGGGCATACAAATATTTGTTCCGTGCGGGCATCGAACCCGCTATACGCAACGCAGCATTGCAATTGTTCAGCCACGGCCCCAACCGTGCCGTCTCTTACTTTTTTTCAAGGATTAATAATATCACATAGCACAGCATCATGCTTACAGGGCCCTGAGTCTGCTATTCAATAGTGTCAGAATGGTCTATCATTGATCTCATAATTGTTGATTTTGACAACACCAAACTTGTCAAAATCAACAATTATGAGATCAGTGATAGATCATTCTGACACTATTGAATAACAGACTCGGGGCCGGTAACCTGCTTGTCGCAGTCGCGAAGTGCAAGCTTTTAACTTTTTTTAGTTCCTTCTCTTTTATAAATATTTGGTATTGTATTGTTTATCGTGTTATTTGTCATTTTGTATGCACGTCATGTATCTACGACAAATGTTTATATTTTTTGTTCTAATGTTAAGAATTCAGGAGTAACTGAATTAAACGTATTTTTTAACTGTTTGTGGAGACGAGTGACTTTTTAACTGATGAGTTTATATATTGTTGTTTAATTTTTCTGTCATTTTTAGACCACAAAAAAAAATGACAAAAAATGCTTTCTAGTGTTTGTTTCCACCAGTAATCGCTCCTAACTCACACCCCACACGCCACACTAAACTGGTAGGTACAGCAGGAAGCTAGCGAGCAGTGACGATGTGAGAACAATGATTTAGCATTGACTCATCGTCTGAACTGTTCATTAATTAATAAAGTTTATTTTTACAAGTTATCTTAGTTATGCGGATGTAAGGATTGGATGCACGTCTGATGAGTGCATTGTGACTTGGTTGAGTTTATCTAATGGGTTGAGTTTTGTGGGGCAGCATGTAGATCATACATCTTCATCTGAATACATATGTTGAATTTTGTATATTTCATTTAAATATAAGTAATTTTTTTATAGAGGACCGCGCGCCGTAGTCGCATGCCACTGATACCTGATGCTCCTTCAATGGCGTTTTCATTGATACAGAAGTCAGCTGCTGTTGCCGTTAGCAAGGTGGCATGCGACTACGACTGACCTCTATAATAATTTTACTTACCACTTCCAGATTTGTTAATAATCTGAATATTTTGCTCATATGTCCGTAAAGAAAGGTCCTAAGTTCCACCCTACGAGGGAATGTGAAAGTATAGTCTTAAGTCCTAATGAGCGGGCGTCGGTCCAACATTCTTATTAATTCGATGCATTATTAATTGCGAGAGAACAGTTAACAACGGACCTGGCGACCATTGTCGCGGGAAACGGTATTTAAGAGACGGAAAGCAAGGATCCTCGTATTTTTGTAAAGGATGCTGTACGTAAAACGAAACGGAGGATGATGATGCGGAGGTTAGCGTAAAATTTTGTGAGGAAAGTTTTGATTATGAATGTGGAGGGGTATAAGAGTAGAGAAAAACATTCGATGAAGGACTGTGTGAAATCCGGGCGTCGGGGGTCCCGTGATGACCTCCGGCCACCGTAGACGCGGGCCTGTGGACGGTGAGTGATGGGCTAACTCGCCGTCCGTCCGTCTCACGACGAAAACAGGCCGTGTCGACGGCGCGTTCGTGTTCCACGCGCGCCTCAAAGAGATGTCAGCAACATGGGAGGGGCCCGAAAGGGCCGACGCCTGTCGGGGCCGCGGGTAGTCCAACGGTTATCGCGGCCACGACATAGAGGGCGAAGAAGGAACATGGGTGGTTTTTAGTCAGTAGAAGTCTGACACTCCCTTTCGCTCTGCCCAAGAGCGGGAGGGGTTATTCGATGATTTTACACCCACCAAAAAAAAAAAAAAAAAGGACTGTGTGAAAGATGATATGCAAGAAAGGAGGTGTCTGGTGAGATTATAAGTAATGGAGAAGTATATAAAAGAAAAAATGCTGAGCCCACCCTAACTGATTTGACTACTGTTAAAAAATCACGAAAAAGTTATGTTATTTCAAAGATCTAACAGAAATAACACGATCACGACACGATCTGTTAAGCGTTGTTTGTGTACTTATTGTTTTATTTCCTGTATGCATGTATGTTTCTGTGACAAATAAACATTTTTTCTTTCTTTCTTTTCTTAATGTGTGAAAAAAGTTATTTTAAATGACTTGTTAGACAAAGACAGCGCTATAGAAACGTGACGTCATATTTCATACCGCCTAACGTCGTGCAAATGGCCGTTTCGCGCGACAAGGATTGAAAGTGCCCTCACCAAAAACTTCTAAAGCATGTAGCTACTTCATTTTTTTTATCGATATTATTACTTTTTTCATATTTCTGTTAGTTTTTTGAAATAACACAACATTTTCGTGAATTTTTAACAGTAGTCAAATAGCCAAATGGGATAAGGGCAAGATATTGATGATGCTGTACGTGAAACAAAACTCCTAACCAATATCACACTAGCCTGAAGTGTACCACTAAATCCACCTGCACACACACACACATACACGCGACTACTTACAAATCTCACAATAATCGCAATTACACCCGACAAACTTTCAACATGATCTCGCAATGTAACAAATATGGTCCAGCACACACTTTGCGACCATTGTTCACGTGACTGTTATGGTCCAGCAGACTCTTATGGAGTTGAAGTAGATAGGCAACAATGGGGTGAAACCAGGTGGTTTGCTTGTAGTCAATGTGAATGTAAGTTGTGCATTTTGTGTAGCGGTTTAGGGAGTTCGAATTTCTGTTTGTCTGATTTTGAAGTAAGAAGTATTTGCAATAGAGGATCGGACAAAAAAAAAAACTAATTAGTCCGTCAGATAGATTTCCAAAAAATAAAGTGCTTCGAAAACTCGTGAACTCTTCGAAAACGTCACATGTTAGTACATTTTTTACCTACAAATGACGTCACAATCCCCCACTCATGATCTTTGACGCGTCTTATCTTCGTCAATTTTTATTAATTTGATAAAACAAAAAACACGTATCCAATATTTTTCGATGATCTAACTGAAGGATTAATAAAAATCATATTTTTTTTTGACTCGGTCCGATCCCTTATTGTATTTCTCAATATGATTACCTGCAGGGCTATTGTGTATCTTTTAAATGACAGTGGCTAACATAGTGTCCATCAATTAACTGTCAAATGGTTCCATTTTGCACTAAACCATAACCAATTTGACAGTTAATCCATGGACAATATGATAGCCACTGACATTTAAAAGATACGCAATAGCCCTGCAGATTCTGGTAAGCGAGATCGTTTTCTTTAAAATCGTAAAATATCGCCTACAACTAACACCTGCCCAAATGCCCAACCTTTTCCCAACACTCTTAGGGCCGGCTTCCAATCTTCCCATATCCAGTTTGATACCAGTATTTTACATAGAGCGACTGCCTGTCTAACTTTCACAACCCATCAGTTAGTACCAGGGTTATACGATATATTTTGGTTAGACTCGTTGTCAGACTATCGGGCCATTGACAACGTTTTACGACTGTCAAACGTCTACAAATGACAGTAGCACAGAAGAAACTCGATATGTTATGTGTGGTTACTCATCCACAAACCAACCTAGGTGAGCGCGGCTTTACCTGACTATTAATCCGGAGCCACGATGTCCTCAAACGTACGACTAAACAAACAATAATCGCAATCACTACACTTTCTCATCTGTCGCAACAATGAACGCGCAGATATGGCGCACACTTGCGACTCGCTCTTGTTGACTGATATGGTGTGTGTCTGCTGGTAGATAGACTGGTGTCTTGTCACCTGGTGGGGTTGGGTTTTTGAGTTCATTTCAAATGAAGAAGGGGAGTAAATGACTATTGCAGCCGAATATCCTAGCTTTTATGAGTTTTATTGAGAGCTTGTGGTTTAATTATTATGAATGGTCCTCGATTCGATTATTGAGTTAAGCCGCGCTTGCTGTGTTGGTCCGAGGATGGGTGACCACCCATTATATACCGAGTTTTCTCCGTGCTTTGGGAAGCTTAATAAGCCGTTGGTCCTGGCGGCCATTTAAAAATCTTTCAGTCAGTGTCCTGAAAGTCTGACAATCAGTCTTTCCAAGGGTTATCATATTACCTGGTACTAACAGGGTTGTGGAGGTCAGATAGGCAGTCGCTTCATGTAAAATACTGGTATTTAGCTGCATCCGGTTAGACTGGAAGCCGACCCGACCTCGACATAGTAGGGAAGAGGCTAGGTACATAAACGAGTTTTATTTAGTAACAGAAGTGCAGAATGTAAACCATTAATATTTCCCTAATAACTAGCACAAAATTCCAAATATATATACAGCGGTTCCAATAATTCGCATTAGTCAGTAAGTCTGTAACTTCTGTAAGTAATCAGTGAATTATTTTAAGCCGGTCGGTGACTAAGTCTTAAGTGTAATGTTGTACTAAATTTAACGGGAACAATAGTGTTGGCAATCTGTGGTGTTGGCCTCGGGCCGGGTCCTAATACGTTGTGCAGGTATTTTGCAATGAGAACTTAACTAACGAACTAATTAGGTTTTGGAGACGGATAATGAGGTACAGTCATTCATTACTTGACCCCTTTTTTTTGCGGGGGTGGGAAATCATCAAATAGTTTGGGAAGAGCGAAAGGGAGTGTTGGGAGAGACTTCTACTGACTAAAAACCACCCATGTTCCTTCTTAGCCCTTTATGTCGAGGCCGCGGTATCTCTTACAACATCCCGCGGCCCCGACGGGCGTCGGCCATTGCGTCCCATGTTGCTGACATCTCTTTGATGCGCGCGTGCAACACGAACGCGCCGTCGACACGGCATGTCGTCGTCATAAGACGGACGGACGGCCACAGGCCCGCGTCTACGGTGGCCGGCAGCCGTCACGTGGCCCCCGACGTCCGGAGCGTCTCCCGCGGCGGCTGGCACGAGAGGTTCTCTCCCTCTCACGTTCCGCCACCTCCTTCGCTAGCATCACTGCTTCGCAAAAGGAGGCGACGGCGTCCTATTCCTCTTAGCCCTGGACCATGGCTTGCACCAGGGCCGGACGCGAGAGGTCGCCGCGACGACGTGATCGCCGATACGAGAACACTGCGGGGCTCCGCCCAAGCGGGGCAGACCACCACAGTGTGCTCCGGCCGATCCTCACAGTGGTATTACTTGACCCCTCGTTTAAAATAGAAGAGGGGAAGTGGTGTGTAAAGAGGGATCAGGTGATGCTGGGCACTTACTGTTCATATTGTTGTGAACGAGGTCTTATGTGTGACTTCATGTAAAATGCTGTCTTCGTGTAGTTTTTGATAATCGAGAATAAAGTGACTGCCTCGTTGGTTCAGTTGTCGTGACCAAGACTGCTGAGCATGAGTTCTTGAATTCAAATCCTGGGTTGGGGAAAGTGTTATTGGGTTTTTTAAAGCATTAGGTTCGCCCGCTATTGCATGGGATCATAACTGGCGAAATAATGGATACACCTCTGCCTACCCCTTCGGCGATTGCAGGCGTGATGTTATATGTATAGAATATAGATGATCTATTCCTTATGTAGTTTTTTAAGAAGTGCTAATGAAACTGTCATCTTTTTTTTTCAAATTCGCAGACTCCGTATGTCAAGAGACACAGAGAACTCATAAATGTTGCATTAGATATATTTTGAAATTCTGATGGATGTCTACCTATCAAGCTGTCAGATCGTGGAAGTAAATAAATATTTACACATACATTTTTAAACGGTACAGGTTGAATTTTGAGTGATGACTTGATTATTTATTTTTACATAAGGAAATACTTTCAAAATAGTATTCCTTGATAAGCATGTAGATTAACCTGGTGTATATTCAGTGGTTGCTAACCAAAAGACTAACGTCTCAAAAAAATAGAGAGGTGTCTTACGGACACCCGGTTGGAACGGAGCTCCACGTTATTGCTGGCACAATTTATCACGAATCAAAACTGATTATTTCGATTTATTTATTTATAATAAAAAATGCTATTTTAACCCTTAAAATATGCCGCGATGATTTCTGGCTGTGTCGGGGTCCAGAAAGTTGCTATTTTGAACAACGGCTCAGGCATGCGGCAGACGTGCCCTGTTCAGCCCCACTACCACAAGGGCTTAACGGCTTTATGAGCAACGTCAGTAATTTGTGTTTTGGAGCGCTGTGTTGTGGTGGTTAGTTGCACGTATGGAATACTGTGCACATTAGGAGACTTATTTTTTTGTTTTGGAGGGTGTGAAATAATCAAATGTCTCCTCCAGCTCTGGGCGGCGCGAAAACTCCCTTCGAGTTTGAGAATTCTACTGACTAAACCAACCATGTTGCTTCTTAGCCCTTTGTGTTCCGGAAGTGTGGTATCATCATCAGCCTATATTGTTCCCACTGCAGGGACTCAAGCCTCCTGTCTAAGAGTGGAATGGGCTATAATTCACCACGCGGGCCCAGTGCGGATTGGTATGTCATATATCTTCGAATTTTTGGTTCTAAGATATGCCGGTTTCCTCACGATGTTTTCCTTCACTGTTTCGAGAGCAGTGGTGATGAAATAAATTACACAAAGTAATGCGCCTGCCTGGCCCGCCACCACTGGGCCACCTAAGCTCAGCGTGGTATCACTTTAGAACAACCCGCAGCCTCGGCAGGCGTTGGACCTTGCTTCTTCAGACATTAGGAGACCTTGAGTTTGGGTTTTGAAATTATGTCAAAGAACTGTCTGACCTCTGAAGTCAGGCAAAATCAGAAGAATGCACATACTAATTTATTATTTATCTTTTTCTCAGTACGGCAGCGATGAGTTCGGCCACGACTCCCCGTCACGCTACGCGTCCCCCAAGGGCGCGGGCGCCGGCGCCCCCTACCAGGAGGCGTACTACGCGGGGGGCGAGTGGGGGGCGCCCTACTACCAGCCACCGCCGCCCCACTACCAGCACGACCCCTATGTGACGTCGCCAGGTATGTCCTTCATCATCATCCCAGTTGTATACGTCCCTGTGTGCCTATTGGCCTTGTTCTGTTCTGTCTCCTGCTGATATGAGGGAAGTGGAAATTATGTTTTTCCTACTCCTCCGCTATTATTTTCTGATCGACCATCTTGTATTTATGTATCCTAACCCATATTCTTTTGGTGTTCCAGGTATAGCGGGTGGTGGTGTGGGTGAAGCGGGGGGCGGCGGTGCGGAGCTCCCCCTGCCCCCGATGTCGTCGTTCAGGGCTGCGGCGCCGCACCACTCGCCCACAGACCCCATGCTCGTCGCTAAGCCGCCGCTACAACCTGTAAGTGAAGATGTCTTTGTTCTTTTGAGCTAGAACTGATCTTAGTGTAAACGGACCCATGACGAAGCCGTCTACCAAGCATTCTGTGTATCAAAATAATGACCACTACGCAGAAATATTGTTGGGGTTTCAAAATCGTGTTTTAGGGTGAAACTCAATGTAGCACGCTCAAAAGATGGTGTTTAAGGGTAATACTCAATGTAGCATGCTCAAAAGTTTGTGTTTTAGGGTAATAGTCAATGTAGCACGCTCAAAAGATTGGGTTTTAGGGTAATACTCAATGTAGCACGCTCAAAAGATTTTGTTTTAGGGTAATACTCAATATAGCACGCTTTAAAGATTGTGCTGATGCTAATAAAGTAAAATATGAATTTTAAAAAAAACTGAATTTTGGACCTTTGATCTTCAGAACAAGAAGGTTCCAGGCATTCTGGACTCCAACAAATATCGCAATGACCAGGAGAACAAGTGAGTTAAGGCTTCATTAAGGGTCCTTCGGGGCTGCGGGTTGTTTGAAAGAGATACCGCGGCCTCGGCACAAGAACTAAGAAGGAACATGGGTGGTTTTTAGTCAGTAGAAGTCTGACACTCCCTTTCGCTCTGCCCAAGATCGGGAGGGGTTATTGGACGATTTGCCACCTGCCCAAAAATACCCTTAACGAGGCCTTTTTTTGGGGGGGGGGGGGTCTAAAAAGCTTCGTTAAGGGTATTTTTACACGCTTCATTATTTAGTACGCCGTCATACAGAAATGCTGACAAACTACTACGCGGCAAAAGAAACGACTATCTTAGAGCGAACCGGAAAACGCTGCGTTGGACGGCCTCCCACTAGGTAGACCGATGACCTGGTGAAGGCTGCGAGGGTCCGCTAGATGTGAAACGCACGTTATCGGTCAATGTGGCGACATTTGGGGGGGCTCTATGTTGAACAGTAGACGTCTTTCGGCATTAGACCATATATCATCATAGCAATGGTTCCTCCCCCTCTTAATTTTCCCTCCACTTGTCTCCAGATGTACGGCGGTTCAGCAAGTACCCCCGGCGTGGGCGCGGCAGAGGCCGGCAGTCTCTCCTCCTACGGCTCGTCTCCCTCCACACCCGTGCACTCGCCGCCGCCGCTGCACGCGAGACTCTACCCGCCACTCAAACATCATCATCATAATGGACAGGTAGGACATGAAGGGAGATAGAGGAGTTGAAGCTAGATGGAGATGTACGACCTTGGTGGAGACCAGTCAGTTTCGTAAGGGATAGTGTAGTGCCCTATATGTGTGTTACTGTTTGATTCTTATACTTTATTGTTTTAACTTAGATAAATTAATTACTGTACTATTATATTTCAAACACAATGTGAATTGTTATATGAATGAATAAATGAAAAAAAATGAAAATGTGCAGACACGGGAATACTTCTTAGTGTAGCAGCCAGCGTTGGGATGATTAAATAGGCGAGGAAAACACCATGGAACACCAAAAATAGAGTAGGATCCCGTCAGGCAAGGTTTCTGGCCAGCCACTATACTCATACCTTCGCTTTTCCGAAACCACACTGAACCCGTTCTCTATCGAAGCATCACCTTGAGAAGCTGTCCGTGCTGTAATCAGCAAACATCATGAAGACTGCACAGCCACGGGAGCCCCAAAAAGCACCTTACCGCTTTGCTATTATACTACACGCGCAGAGCATTCAGACTTTTTTTAACTGATTTTCAAAAAGAAGGAGGTTCTCTATTCTTTTGTATGATTTTTTTTTACTGTTATTACTAATTGCGCTACAGTTTACCGGTGTATCATGTTTGGCAGTAGCTTTTGAAAAGTGTAACTTTAACTTCACGTGAACATCACACGAAACTGCGAGAAAGCATATCAGCCCTTACCGACAATGCCCTGCGTTTCCTTTGTATGTTCATACTAGGATGCGGCTTTGCCCGCTACAACTCGAAAATTATCCCACGGGGAGATAATATCTGAATAAAAACTGTCCTATGTGTTAATCCAAGGTATCAGCTAACTCCATACTAAATTTTATTTAAATCTCTCCAACCGTTTAGACGTGAAGAAGTACCAAACACACACTCACAAACTTTTGCCTTTATAATGTTATAAATATTGTGATATTAGTGTGATTAAAAGAAAACCTGTAGTATAACGTTAGTTATAGTTACTTATCACGTTTACCTATGTTTTCAGCAATCAAACTGGGTGTCGTCCGGCGTATCGTCTCCCCCCTCTGCGTCGACGCCACACACGCTCGCCGCGCCTGTCATACCCAACGGCCACCACGCACCCATGCCCGTGTTCCAGCCCAATAATATGGTGAGTGGGGGACGATGGCACTAGGGGATATTGGGAATAAAAAGTGGGGGTTGTGGTGGGGTTGTGAGCTTTAGTTTAGTAGGATAGAGAGTGAGAGACAAGGGTAGTTAAGATTAGAACTGGATTTTAGTGCTAGTTGCTAGTTTTAATAATATTTCTCGACGCTGAGAAAGGAATTACAAGAAAAATGTTCCTAAAATAGTAGTAGAATTACGTAGATGTCACAAGTTTATAAAAGGCATTTTTTGAGTACCTGCAGGGCTATTGCGTATCTTTTAAATGACTGTGGTGGCTATCATATTGTTCAGTTCATAATTATAGAATTTAGAAACTGAACTTAAATAGTTTTCATAAAAAAAAAATAGTTTTCATTAGTGTAGATTCCAATTTCCAAGTCCCAGAATATATGAACAGGTTAGCTACAACATTACGTAGTATTAGTTAAACATTTAAAAATCTACCTTAGTTATAGTAAGTAGCTAAAGTTCACATTACCACCACAGATTTCACCCAACGTGTAAATAAATAAATACAAGAAATCAACTAATTTGATACATTTGCTTGCCACTTGTACCTTTAGCCAGCATTTTACATTAGCCCCACGAAAACGATGGAGTTGAAGGAAGTACGAATACTGTTTTAAATATTAGTTATAGAGCTTATAATCATTGCAATGTAGACCGTTGTGCGCCATTCGTGCTAAACTGAAGTTGAACTAATTCGTTTCTGCAACATGTATTCTCAGCCAACTACATCTTTGTTCGTTTGGCGATTACCCCTGTAACAAGTTTTAAAACAGGTAGTAACCCTGTAGTTACTGGTAACTCGACGAATTTCTTGCAAGACATCTTAATAGGGTTTAAATGTTCTACCACAAGTTACAGTTTCTCACAAGTGTTTAACAATACTTACTTAGTTACTTGATGGCAATTTTTAATACAGCTGGTGTCTGAAATTTAGTTCCTTTCTCTGGCGCATAATGACCCTAAATTGCAGTGTTTAAAAGCTTTCAAAGCAAATGTTGAAAATTAGTCATTTTAATAAATAAGTCTCCGGCTTCTGAAAGTCTTTTCTTTGTCAATAACATGATAAAAATAAAATGTTCAGAGACTCGATCTGACTTTCAAAATCTGTGAAACAGTCCTGAAAATATATTATTGTGTTAGCATGTCTCCTTTTTCGCATGAATGTAACTAATTTTACGATTTTCCCAATAAAGTCGAGTGCAATTAGACAGAACGAGACTTTTTATTTTGTTCGTAGAATTCTGGAAAGAAGAAAAAAACACACATTAATACTCTTGAGTATTTTTTGACTAATTGCACTGCGGCGTATTTGAAATGTTTTTCTTTTTTCTCAGTGAATCATTTTTGATGCTTTGGATTTTCTTTACTTTTTGTTTTCTGAATTAATATTTTTCGAAATGTAATACGAACTTTATCGAGAAATATTTTTACTATTTACAAGGAAAAATATTTTTGTTTATCACTTAGATAAAAAGTATAATTGAATATGTTATTTAATTTATAAATAATTTAATTACACTAATAAGCAAGCCAGCTAAAAAAATATTGTGACTGTATATAAGAAAAAAGTTAAAAAGTTCGTGTTACATTTATTTGTACATTTTTGTTGTGTTTAATAGTCAGCGAGAAGAGAGGGCTCGTGCCATAGACTTTTCATTATGTTTTTAGTTACTAGTGATGTGTAGTTTGGTTGCTTTCTTTATAAAAAAAAAAATATTTGCATTGGTAGATTTTTTGTTGATTGATTGTGGAATGAATAGTTTTTTATTAAAGTTTTAGAGACATCAATGCAATACGGTTTGTAAATAATAATAAAATCTAACGTTACCTTGGCAAAGTGTCATAAAATTGCTTTTTCTACATAAACATTACGTTTTCCTGTTATAAACATATATACCGCGTTTGTATTCACGATACGAATACCAAGGGGTATAGTACTACCCAGTACAAACTGGGTTCTGGAGTTCGGACAGGCAGTCGCTCCATACAAAATATTAGTATTTAGCTACATCCAGTTGAAGTGGTAGCCGATTTCGGCATAATTCGGCAATTCCAGTTCAGTTTGAATTTCAGTAATAAAAAAAAAGTATAAATGTTCCCACATCTTAAACTGCTTATATCAATGCCATATCCGCGATGTTTCCACCTCGCAAACGTGTTAGCAAGTCGGAAACAAATTCCCATCGTCCACCAGTGTAGTCTATGCGCGCGCCCCCTTCCCTCGCTGTAACATCCGCTTGGTTAGGGTGCCCCGGCCGAGCAGAGACAACTGGACGAGGCTATGGTCTTCCTGAGGGATCACTCCGATTGTGTGAGTATGAATCGTGACCTTTCGGGTATATGCTGTAGTTATTTACGATGTTCAAAGTTATTTTCACGTTCCAGTTTTTTAAATAGAATGTAAAGTGTGTTTTATTTGGCATTAATAACACCTTAAAAATATACGAAACAAACAGACACACATTATTAATATATCCTTATTTCAGTGTTCTTGTTTTGTTCTAATCAAACTGTGTAAATTTACCTTTAAAATGGTTGAGTGGAATGGTGGCTGATCCATGCGTCATGCTCGTGAACGGGTGCTGTCAGTTGTGACTGGTCACCTCTTAGTTGCCACGGCTTGTTTGAATTATTATATTATTTTTAAATCGTCGTTTTGGCTTTACTGTCGACACTTATCGTGCACAACTTGCTACATCGTTCTCACATGATAATATACCAATCTCGATATGAATGATGTAACCAAAGTTTTGTAACAATATTATGATTTAAAAGAGTATCCATGAAGTTTCTTGCCATTCTTCTCATGAGACCAACGCTTTGGAATCGGCAACTACAGTACACTGACAGTTATTATGCCTTGTGAGTGGGACTGTAGCTTAGTTTATTAGCTTATTAAAATTTAGTATTTGTTCGACTATTCAAAAGAGCCTGTAACTGGCCAACTTGAAATAAATGATTTTGATTTGATTTGATTTGATTTGTAAATTTACCCTTAGATTTTGGTATATCAATTTTATTAGTAAATACCTACAGCATATAAACTCCAGTTATTTTTTTTTTATTAAAATATTTTGTGTTATTGTCTCGTAACCATGAAAGGAGATAAAATGAATATTACTACATATAAACACTCATCTACTGATATTTTAGTATTAGTCACTTTCTTATCAAGGATATTTAGTCTAGTTTATTTTTGTATGGACAATAACACTAAGTATTATTGTACTAATGTAAATATGTGCTTGCTCTTGACTCGGTGAAACGCAGAGAGACTTCCCTTCGTTTCCCACCGAGGTTAATAGCAAGACAATACTGCTAAAAAATTAAATAAAAACATGTATGTATGTGTAGTATTTAGCAAGTTATGTGGCATGGTTTTATGCTGTATGTTCCTTTATTTGCGTTTGTATGTGATTCTTTGGTTTTTTACCTATTTGTGTGTTAACAATGGAAAGAAGTTTTTAAATTGATGAGGCAGTGTAACATTGATAATATCATAACTTACAAGAAAACAAATTACTTTCTATTCTAGGCCTCATTGAATTTATTTCTCATGCTCAATTTATGACTTGGAGACGTCATAAAATTTATTGTAGGTATTTCCACTATATAAATAATTCCTAAAAGCTGCTTTTATGCAGGCTAGGTATAACGCCAGGGTGAAAGTGACAGCCCTTTCGCATATCGCAGAGACATATTGGCGTTCTAAATCAAATACCACTGGATTTTTTTCCCGTAAATTGAACATTTTAATGTAAAATTACATTCTCTGTAAGTAGCACTCTATTTATGTAAATAAGATGGCTAAAAACAGACAGCCAGGACAACCAGTCTTACCAAAGGGTATCGTATTACCCTGTATTAACTGAGTTGTAGAGGATTCGCATCAGGTTAAACTGCAAGCGGAGCGAGGTAATAGGTATTGTTAGTATAGCTGGTGTTGTGGTTACCAGGGCGCCCGCATGGAGGAGCGGCTGGACGACGCCATCAACGTGCTGCGCAACCACGCGGAGGCGCCCGAGCTGTACCCGCAGGACCTGCACCATCCGCACCCAGCGCCGCCGCCCGGTGAGGCTTACTCGCGTTATACTGCACTGTCCACTCCCTCTCCCTTGTTCACAACAGATACCAAGGCCTCGACATAAAGGGCTAAGAAGGAACATGGCTGGTTTTTAGTCGGTAGAAGTCTGACACTCCCTTTCGCTCTGCCCAAGAGCGGGTTACTTCATGATTTTCCACCCGCCAAAAAAAAAGAGACTTCTGCCCAGAGGCGACGAGTTTGGCACTTTCAGTAGCCTCCATCAACTCCTGTGATGTGCAAATAACAGGACACGATATCAAGTGCCCCATAGTTGGTGGGGCAACACCACATTAACACTCCAGGGCAGTCTATGAATCTCCACCTGAACAGTTATTGCTTGCTTCGGCCTACCTGTGTCCGGAGTAACGTTGAAAAAAGCCGGAAAGATTTCCGTTTCTTTCCAATCATCATCATCATCATTTCAGTCGAAAGACGTCCACTGCTGGACATAGGCCTCCCCTAAGTGTCGCCACATTGACCGGTCCCGTGCGTCTCGCATCCAGCGGGTCCCCGCAACCGTCACCAGGTGCACGCTCCACCTAGCGGGTGACCTTCCACCGCAACGTCTTCCAGTTGGCGGTGGCCACTCCACAACTGTCCGACCCCATCGGCCATCCGTTCTGCGAGCAATGTGCCCTGCCCACTGCCACTTAAGTTTGGCAATTCTACTTTCCAATGCTTCTGTATTTTTCAATGAGTATTGGTCCATCTGTGGATACATTAATTGATGTGTCTGCAGATTTTACCTCGATAACGTTCAAATTGGATCTCGTATGATGGTGGAGTAATATAATAATGATGTAATGTTATGTCTAGCAGTCCCTCGTATGAGCGGTGCCCTGGCAGCCCTACACGCAGAGCCACCCATCAAGATGGAGCGACATGTGCTGCCCAACACAAGTACGTACACACTTACTTTTTTAACTGTACTGCTTGGTTGATCTAGTGGTCACAAGCGGGACTGCTGTGCAGGAAGTCTTTGCTTTGATTCCCGGGTCGATCAAAATATTATTATCAGGAAGTCAGTAGCAGCTACGGTGCCTCATCATCATCAGCTTAATAATGTTCCCAGTGCGGATTGGTAGATGTCACATGCGTCGATTTTTTTGGTTCTAAGACATGTTCGTTTCCTTACGATGTTTTCCTTCGCTATTGAGAGTATATTACACAAAGTAATGTTTCTGCCTGGGTTCGTTATAAAGCTCAGATAGCGGCAAACCAACACCATCTTTATGTTAACGAGAATAAAGATTGTGACGTGAGTGTTTCTTAGTGTTTACGCACTTGCGTGGGGATGAATAAATAAAGGTTTCAAAAATGACAATAGCTTTACTTGACAATAAATGAGGTGCAAGATTGTTATGGCGCTGGAGCCGTTACACTCGTGTTCGGTTGATCGTCGACCGTTGAGTCGAGTGACGTATCCGGCGGCTGGCGGCGGCTGCGGGTATTGGCTGCCAACGACTGCCGCCCGCACGACTTTGTTGCCAGGCGGCGAAAGCCGTTTTATGGACAGAAACGTTGGTTGACGGCTTCATGAAGAGGCCTATACACCCAGTATTTCACTTTCCGCCTGTTGTGATGCCCTTTTTTTTTAGGCAGGTGAAATATCATAAAATAACCCCTTCCGCTCTTGGGCAGACCGATAATAATAATAATAACTCTTTATTTGTATACGTAACAATATTACACCGTAAGGGAGTGTCAGACTTCTACTGACTAAAAACCACCCATGTTCCTTCTTAACCCTTTATGTCGAGGCCGCGGTAACTTCTGAACAACCTGTGCTGCCCTTGAATTACAAAACTTCAATGAATAATACTCATGATTAAATCTTCCCCCTTTCCAGAGAAACGCAAAGAGCCCCCGGACTCAGGCGTGGAGTCGAAGCCGTCATCATCAGGCTCAGCCGACGCGCTCGCCAACAAACCGCCCAACTCTAAGCGCTCCAGGCGATAGTGAGTCTTATTTATATTTACTGTAATGTCTAGACTACGGTGGCGAAGGGTCGATGCAAATAAAAAGTTAAAGAATCGTGTTGTTAGTAGCCTCTACCACAGCTATACTCCCCACCATTAGAAGCTATAATTTTCGTAAACAAAGAATTTCTACTTTAGTTACGTGGCGACAACTCAATTAACATTAAATAATTCCAAATTCAACCTACGTTTTTATCAACAAAAAAAAACTCAAGTGAAATCGCTCGTTACTTACGTATTAATTTAATGACAAGAAAATGATAAATTCATGGAGTTGTTACTACGTAACTTAGTGGAAATTCTTTGTTTACAAAAGTTATAACTTGTCGTGGCGCGAAGTATACAATTTATTTTCTTGTTCCGAAGTAGCATAGCTGAAGTAAATATACCTAATAAAGTAAAATGTGGATAATTAAATAAAATCTAAGAAAATCAAAGTGGTTTTCTTAGATTTTATTTTGTTTTGTTTTGTTGTGACAGTTCTAAAAAATAACAATTAATTAAAAATGTAAACGGATAAATTCAAACTTACAACTGAAATTGATTACGACATATTAGTAATTGCAGATTGATTTTGTCAATATACCAGTCTAAAACTATCTATTATTTCATTAATTGCCTATCTTGAAAGACGTTATTTGTTTGAGTATTCAATTAATTTTATAGCTCTTTTATTAATTCAGTCATTTTTTTTTTTTAAATAAAATGTGATCTTTAAAATCAGATCTGCAATTCACTTTAATATTTGACTCTGAATATACGTGTGACTCGCTTTAGGCGTCAAACAGACGAAGCAATGTTTTGCTGAACTTCAGCTGTCTTCAGAGGCAACTTGGTCGCCGTTCGCTGTCCACGTGTCGATGGAAAACGTAGTTGCCTCTGTCGATAGCTGAAGTTATCTCTGTCGACAGCAAAATGCTGCTTATATATATTATATACGGGGCTTCAATCGACTTATCAATGAAACTGCAACCAGCAGGGCTATTGCGTATCTTTTAAATGTCAGTGGCTATTATATTGTCCATGGATTAACTGTCAAATTGGTTATGGATTAGTACAAAATGGAACCATTTGACAGTTAATTGATGGACACTAGTTAAAAGATAGCCACTGTCATTTAAAAGATACGCAATAGCCCTGCAGTTTCCTTGATGTATCTTGAAGCTAGTTAGTAACTCCGTGCCCCCCTAGCTCCGTGAACCCGGCGATGCCGTCGTGCTCGTCAGCGGACGAGGACGACCTGGACCCCGACACCAAGGCGGCGCGCGAGCGGGAGCGGCGACAGGCCAACAATGTTAGAGAGAGGTACGGTCTAACAGGAAATGGTTGCTTTATGTAGGGGAGGTTGCCCTGAGATTGTACGCCGAATTTTGTCGCATCTTTACCTTTCAAATAAGGTTTCGTTACCTTAAAGATTCGTTACCTTAAGGTTTCGTTACCTTAAAGATTCGTTACCTTAAAGTTTCGTCATCTTAAAGTTTCGTTTCCTTAAATCAAAATCAAGTAATTCAAGTAGGCTAATGTCAGCCAGTTTTGATCTGTCGACACAAAAACAACAGTAAAAAGAAGCTACAGTTCCAGTCACAAGGCATAATAACTGAAAAATTCTGTAGTTGCTCATTTTAAAGTGTACTCGTATATCTCTATGGAGAAAAATAGGCAAGAAACGCTATTGACGTTCAATTCAATTTTGAATATAGTTTTTTTTTATTCATGTTACTTTTTATTACCAAAACGTAACCAAAACCATAGCGCGTGGGTGTAACGGTACTCATAATAAAATATATGTACTCTTAATTTTGACAAGGGTAAAATATTTGAAATGACTATGCCAAATTCAGTCAACGATTTAATAGTAGAATATTTGGGGCAATCTCTAATGTAAACTAACGATTCATCTCTATTTTTATTTCTTACTTAAGACTTATCAGTTCCAAAAGGTGATAAGAAGATCTTTCCTGCTTTCTTTTCTTTGTATTTTTTGGAACTGGTACGTTTTCGTTCTCAAAAGGCAAATATAGCGGCATGTGCATTAATGTTGATCAAAAAGGACATGAAAAAATACAATTTTCATTACTCATACTCTGAAAGTAGGTCATAACATGCCTGCGGAGCGGGTTGAAAGTACTACTTTTTAGCCCTAGGGAGAATCGCTTTCAACTGACAGCTGTCAAATTATTAAAAAAAAACTTGGTCTAGTTCACATTTTTATTGAACCATGTTCCAACTTTTTATACAGCCAATCAATTACAGCGCGATTTAAAATTAAAAATAACACAAAGTTCTTAAGAATAAAACTATAGTAAGACTTTAATATAGTTTAGTTTTAACTATTCCTCTAAAATGACATAGATTTTAACAAAATCTTTGCCATTTTTTTAAAATGATAAACATCGAAAATAGGTACTGGCTGAAAAAACAAAATAAGCGGGAAAGCGACAACATCCGATCAACACTCATTTTTTCTTTATTTAATAACTTATGTTCTTATTTTCCTCGTATTCGTAATGAAAAGCACAGTGTTTACCTCGGGTAAATTACTTATTTAGTCCCTCGAACTATTAGCGCTTATTTATTCACTACGTTACGGGCGCCAAACCCCGTCTCGGGACTAAATAATTAACTTTCGCCCCTTGGCTAACAATGTACTATTACTGGTTCACACATGCCGTTGTACCGTTGTATTTGCTTTTTCTTTCACTATTATAAATCAAATATATTATAAATCGCAAACGTAGTCAAACTCACCATGGTAAACATATTTCTTATGATTTCTTTGATTTCCATAACTTTACCATTACTTAATCTGCTGTACTGTTTATTTGATATTTAAGCCATGATTTACTGTTTACCATGGTATTATTTTAACGGAAATATCTGGACTTGGTTCGATTCCCGAAAGAGTGTTATTAGGTTTTTCCATTAAGAATTTCTCAATAACAGCCACGGGATTTGAATTTGTGCCCAGTTAATGGCAATAGGCGACCCTATTGCCATTTACTGGGCCCTTATTACATGAGACCATTACTGGCGAAATGTTGCTGTACTAATAGGTACACCTCTGCCTTACCCTACCCGGATTAAGGGCGTGATGTTATGTTATTTTAGTATGAATCAAAACTAGATATTTCCTTTACACACACATATATCTCATGGTATATAATATGTTCATAATATACTAACATTAATAGTTTCAGCCGCAAGCCATTCTAACAGGGTCACAGTGTGTACAATGTCCTGTATTTTATGTCTTAAGTCGTTTTAAATAAAGTTCGTTTCTGTGTGGTACTCCTAGGTAGGTGGAAGGTAAGTGATGAAATTTTTTGCAGATAAATTATGATATATTTTAGTGCATTGTAGTGAGTAGACTTCCGTAAACTATATTTTATACAGGGTGTAAATTAACCCTTAACTAAAAATTAACATCAAACTAAGTACCCTTACGCAATTTTTTTTGCTGGGAAACGGACTTTTTTTTTGGAGTCAAAAATCAATGTAGCACTATTAAAACATTATGCTAGTGGGTGCTTTGAATAGTAAACGGGTCATGGAGGTAATTTAAGTAAAGTTATAACCTAAAAAACTTATATTTACAAAAAACAGCTGTGCAAAATTTGGAACTTTGACCCGCAAAATCTCCGTAACTAAGGGGTTCCTAGGTATGGTCTAGAACCAAATTCAGTCATATAAACATTGACGTCGACGTCTCCCACGGGGGGGTCCGGCGGCGGTGGTCGGGACGCGGCGGTAGGAGGACGTTTGTTTGCTGCGCGTGCTGGCAGTGCGGCCCTTGCGGCCTTGTTGCAAGAGTGATTAAACCCAGGTATAACCACTATTGTAATAAGGCCGTTAGAGTTACATAAATAACAAAACTATGTTTCCCTTGACTTTTACTTTATGATGTATGTAGTACTTAATGCTTTTTTAACTAAGAGTTGTATTCACGAGAACGCTGCCGACAAATTGTCCTGCAGTTTGGCAGATGATTTGTATTAAACCCACTCATGTACCTTTGTTGTTGAAATAAAAAAAAAAAAAAAAAAAAAAAAAAACGTAAATACTTCTATACATCGATATTCGGACTCTTAATGAATTCATCATCATCACTTCTACACACTGGAAAATGGCGCCTTATTAACAAATCATTAATGCATTTTCTTGTTAATAGCTAAGCGGCTATAGAGAATCATCATCTAACATAATTGTCAAAGGCTCTTTTTTTTTGGAAGGCGGGATATCATCAAATGAGGAGTCCCACTCTGGGCAGAGCGGAAGGGAGTGTCAGACTTCTACTGACTAAAAACCCAAGTTCCTTCTTAGCCCTTTATGTCGAGGCCGCAGTATCCCTTTCGAACAACCCACAGCCTCGACGGGATCTGTCGAAGGCACTCGAGCTTTAATTTTGTGCGTGCACTTTGCATTCCGATACCTGTATTGGAAAGCTAGGTTTATTCACCACGCGTTTACTGAATTTTACAAACCATCTATGGTTTAATGGTACGAAATTAATATAAACTTGTGATAAGACTGTATGTGTAAATAAAAAAAATAAAAAATAATATTAAGACCAGTAGACCACACCCCAAATCTAGTAGGACTGTACATGGACACTAACAGATCTAAATCTCTGATAGACTGACATTACAGAGCCTAAATCCCTAAGTAGCTTGTTTATACAAAAAAAAAATAGCTTATATAAACAAGAAAAGCTACATTTTTATTTCGAACGTAGACAGTTGACACAATTACAAAGAAAACCATGATAGCTACAATATCTAGCATAACAACAGCTATCAAAACAACAAGACAATTCTATCCCAAACTTAAGCTTTACAAAATTTATATTAAAATGATAATGTGTAAGTGAGTGTTTGTGTGTGCTTGTGCGGAGTGAGAGAGGTGTATGTGTGCGTGAGTGAGAGTTCGGGTAGTGTCAGTGTTTGTGCAAGTTAAGTTTCCACAAAAAAGAGAAGAAGGACTTGCTACAAATATTTTACAAAACTACTAACAGCATGTACAACTGCTCTTTTTTCTTCATCGGCTGATAATTACTAAATAATCACGTTAGGAAATCAACGCGCAATTAATGCTATCACTCACATTCACACTCACGAAAGAAACTCAGTTGCATTTGTCACTTTAGTTATACTTATAACTAAGCTAGCTACAAGAACAGGGTCGGCTGAACTCGCTCGCGCGCCGCCTTCTTCGTCGGGAACCATGGCAGGTTGATTCTTTATTTTATTCAACTTTTTATCGCTTTTTGATTAGTTTGGTTGGAGACGTTGAACATTTAACTAAAAACTGCATCGTTCTTATTACTGAAAAGAGGCTCGTGCCTAGAAGTGTGCCCTCACTGCTATCCCAGCAGTGGGACAGCAGTGGGCTAAAAGAAACAAACATTACAATTTCACGATTTATAAATCATTTCAATCAAGATATTTTGAAATACCAAGGGATTTTGCTAAATGCAACACTTAAACGAACAACAGCTCAATTTTCACCCCGAATCTCGCCCTATTTACAAACCAAATCTCCTTTGATTTTCAACCCAAATCTTTCTTTATTTTCACCCCAAATGACCCTCTATTTTCTTTCTCTCATATTTATTAATTTCTCTTCTCATTCCCAAAATGTTCAATGTCTCTAATCGCTAGACCATAGAGTTAGTTATAAAGATAAACTCCAAAGCTAACTCCCAAATCTGGGCACCAGCTGTTCGTCAGCGGACGAAGGTGACGACGAAGCCGACCCTCGAGCGAAGGCCGCGCGAGAGAAGGAGAGGCGGCAGGCTAACAACGCCAGGGAGAGGTAAGACAGAGATAGAGATACAGGGTAGGGAAGAAGAGTAGGACCAACAGATAGAGTCGTTTGTTTTGCACACACTAAGGGCCTCATTTACGGAGATGCGGAGCGTCACGCTTCGCGTTTTTCTTTTTTAATTCAAGCACATGGCGATGTATGAAAACGGTAACGATTTCAAACGACGATTTCACGAGAAGCGAGTTTTTGCCCGTTAGTTTAAAATGTAGCGGTTGCGGTGGAACCGCCTCTCAGTAAATGAATAAAAAAGAACGCGACTAGCCTTCTGCACGCGACGCCACGCGTCTCCGTAAACGAGCCCTTACCGCGTTGAATCGGCTTAAGACAGTTGGGAGCAAAAATAAATATAGATACACAAAAGAGCACTGTGTATCTCTTCTTGCGCACAGCCTATATTTTATAATGAGCCAAATTATAATTGATCGAGCTAGCATTGAAATTCGCATATTTATTTATAAACGGCGTGTAAAACTTTAAATATTTATTTCAGGTATTGTACACGCTGTGACCGAATGCTATCATGCTTTTACAATTACTAAATTGTGTCCTAAATTGTTTTTGCATCAAAAATTTAAGTGTTGGCGTGTACATCGAATTGGCATATTTGTTTGGCATTCAATCAAGAAACAATTACCGTTTGTTTTTGTTTTGTCTATTTGATCCAGTTTTTTAACAGTATATATACTAGAAAACAAGCAACAACTCGATATGCACTAGGAAAAAGTGTGTAAACAAATAAAGTAATCACACATTTTTCTAAAACAGCATTTAATAAAAAAATATTTACCTTAATCTAAAGTATCTCTGCATATTTCCCCAGGATAAGAATACGAGACATAAACGAGGCTCTGAAAGAACTGGGCCGGATGTGTATGACCCACCTCAAGAGCGACAAGCCGCAGACCAAGCTGGGTATACTCAACATGGCCGTGGAGGTCATCATGACCTTAGAGCAGCAAGTCAGAGGTAAGAAACATCATCATCAGAACCATGATGAAGTAAAGACGCCAACACAGCGGCAATTTTAACATACCCATTAATATATCCGTGGTGCTAGGCAACTGGGCTTATCCCGTTGTATACGCCCCTGTGTGCCTATTGGCCTTGTTCTGTTCTGTCTCCTGCTGATATGGAGGGAAGTGGAAATTATGTTTTTCCTACTCCTCCGCTATTCTTTTCTGATTAATTTCGTTGCGGGATCCAAGACGGTTAAATCGTTTCTCTGGGACTTCGTCAAGCTTCATTGTCTCGGCGCATTTTTGGTGGTCGCCACTATTGATTCTAACTTTCAGGAGTGACAGTGGTTTGAATATAGTGTGGCGGGCTTTACCTAATAAAAAAAAAGACGATTGTTTTTTTTTGTGTCTGATGAGACACTTCCTTTCTAGCCACTTATCATCCTTTATACAGTCCATCCATCTTGTCTTTGGTCTTTGTTATCTAATATATTCCATGTTTATTTTCAGAACGCAACTTAAACCCCAAGGCGGCGTGTCTAAAGCGACGCGAGGAGGAGAAGGCGGAGGAAGCGCCCAAACTGTTGGCCGCGCCCTTACAGCACTA
The DNA here is from genome assembly GCA_932274075.1 of Diarsia rubi. Classification (NCBI taxonomy): domain Eukaryota; kingdom Metazoa; phylum Arthropoda; class Insecta; order Lepidoptera; family Noctuidae; genus Diarsia; species Diarsia rubi. The sequence goes on along the minus strand of OW026440.1, from coordinate 681,930 downwards.
CCAACCCATGCCGGTGAGTGCAACCGTGTTGCGGACATGTACACCTCACCTGCAGGGCTATTACGTATCTTTTAATGTCAGTGGCTATCATATAGTGTCCATCAATTAACTGTCAAATGGTTCCATTTTGTACTAAACCATAACCAATTTGACAGTTAATCCATAGACAATATGATAGCCACTGATTAAAAGATACGCAATAGCCCTGCTGTAGTTCTGCTAGCTCTTTTTGCGTTTCCATTATATTGATAGGGAAGTTTAGAAATCATAATTATCTTTTTATCAATAAAGAAAGATAGAAAAATTATGAAGTGCTTAAAAAGTAACAATTACATTTCTCATAAAACAATTCATTTAACATTACATACCTTACATTTCTTATAATAAAAGTCATTTAACATAACTCACAATACATCCATTTACGATTGTACCTATTTCTAGATTATACTATGTGTAACTTAATTATTGTATCAATAAAACATTTATTATTATAAACAAAATTACAACAGAATTCATTTAACATCACATACTTTACATTTAATATTTCATTTCTTTTTACACTTACATTACATTTGTCTTTTTTTTTGACAAACAAAAAAACATTTTTTTCTGAAAAACTCTTCACCAACTTCTTTACCAAGTGAACATAGGTTCCTTAGAAAAACTTCAATAGGTACATATTTTTTGTTCTTTATTTATTTATTTTGCTTTTCATTTTGCAGGGCATGGGCCAGTTACCCGGCCAGCCGCCCACGGGCCCGCCGCCCCAATAGCGACGCGCCGCGCCCCGCGCTACGCACTGCACCACTCGACCCACTAGATAGTCGCCACTCGACCCACTAGGCAGTCGCCACTCGACCTGGCAACTAGCGAGTTGCCACTCACTTGTGCAAGGATTACATGTTTTGTTTTAATCGTTGGCGTGTGTTTGTGAGTGGCTTGACGGAATTATATGTGAGTAACCAATGTTTTTAATCATTTTTATTTATTTTTAAAACGAATATCTAGTAAATATTGTCGTAAATGAAACGATAAGAGAATTTTAGACGTAAAATTTGTATTTATTGTTTATTTTTTGTTATTAAAAAATAATATTTATGGAATATGCTGATTTTTCAGTATTTAAAAAAAATATATACAGGGTAATATTTTTTTACCCAATAATGGTAAAGTTGCTTACTGCCAATGATTTTTAATTACTGTATAAAAGATCTGAAATCTTAAATGCAATAGATTTGTGCATGAAAATCAATATATTTATTAAATTACAGTAACTTTATAAATATTACCCTGTATATTTGAAGTTACTTAAAAAAAAATCGTACTTTTACATTGGTTACTCATTTTTTTTAACTTAATAACAATCTGATATGATATATACTCATATTAACAACAATTCTGTCAAGCCAACAAATGTAAAATATATAAACACGCACAACTTTAATCGTTGCATTTTATTTTTATTTATCTTTTAATTAAAAAAAAAAACCCGTTGAACGGGAGTGGGACACTGTCTTCCCAAACGGAGAAAAGCCATAAATAAGTAAAAGTTTACATTTTACTAAAATTTAAGTTTTTTATTATAAGTACACACTTTATAAGCAGATTTTTGAAGAAAATCAATTTTTTTTAAGTGCCCAGTGACTGTTGGGTTTGGGGGTGAAATTACAAAATTTTTGTCAATTTTTCTATCTCTCAAAAATATTTTTAACACTTTCTTAAACTACCTTTTTAAGATTATAAATGGATCTTTAGTCTTGTTCTTATATTTCGGGTGACTTTTGATCTATTTTTATTCTAATCTTGCCTCTTTTAAATATAAATCACAGATTTTTAATTTTTTATTGATATTTTACTTTATTTATCACGAATTTATTGAATTTCTAACAACGTAACGAGTTTATAATGTTTATTTTTATTTTTAAACAGCAATTTACTTGTTTCGGCACTGACATCACTAAAAAAAATATGTATCTCTGCCTACCCATCGTATACTCGAAAAAAACTCGAGTCCGCCTTAAACTATGGGTACTAAAAACTGCCTTTGAATGTCAACAATGGTAATTTAAACTCCACGCCCAACTCTTAACTTCACATCGGACGAAAGTTCCAAAGAATTATTTAAATAAACTAAAAAAAAAATACTAAAAACTATGAAAGGGTTCTTTATTTTAAAATACGGTACCCTAAAAACGGTAACGAGCAGTGCGTAGTGACTTATATTTCGGACTCTGTAGTACATAAGTGTGTATATTACTAGTAAATAGAAATAGTTTTATAAAAAAGAAAATAACATCGGAAGAAAGGAGTTTTTATGTCTTAGATCCAAAGACATAAATAAATGTAAAATATTAACTTAGTATATGTATATGAATAGGTAAGAAATGAGAAAGAAATGAAGATATTTTTAATTACGATGTTTTTTTTTCTCTATGTCGCTGCCATAGACACCACTTTTACCGCTTTATGCCGAGTTTAAGAATAGACAATAAAACTATATGTTTGTTTTGTGATTCTTTTCTTATGAAAACGTGGTGTAAATCATACCTTTTTTTGTAAACTTGTAGAAATATTTGATTTTAAAAATGAAAGTAATGATTGTGCTTGAAATAATTATATAAAAAACTTAGTACTTATTGTAATATAAATATGTTTAAGTTTTACGAGAAAAAAATCTACAAGTTTACAAAAAAAGGGTAAAAAATGGCTGCTAACTTAAGAAAGTACTTAGGTGACACTTTTGTACCAAAACTCCAGTGAATCGATATCGTTGACATTTTATCTCTTTTTTGACACTCTTACGCGATCCAGGAAGATCTTCGAGTTATACGTAGTATTATTTTTTATTATTTTTATTATAAATAATAATTTTTCTTTTTTTAGAATATTTTCGGTAGCTAATTTGCCTTGAGGTCGTACTTATACATTTTTTTGTAAGGTATGTTTATTAAATATTTTTTTTTGTTTTTTATTTAAATATTTTTTTGCCATTTGCTATTTTTTCTTAGATTGCATATAACGTAATAAAAACATAGCAAATGACATCGCTTTAATTCCGTTGAAAAGATATAATAATGTTTTAAACGTTTTCAGACTTGCGACTGTCTTGATTTTTGTCTTGCCATTAGAAAAAGTCGCTTTCGAACACCCGTCTGTATAGAACTGAAACATTATTAGGCCCAAACCAAAGAAGCGACGACGACGGAAAAATCAGAATCTGTATTTGCTTTATAAATATAGAAAAATCTAATTTACATAAAATATATTTTTACACAACGCGCACAATAAAAAAAATCATCACAATCGCAAGTCTGAAGGCCAAAAATTGCATAATTGACGAGAATATGAAAACAATCTGTGTATATTAAATAAATAAAAATATATAATTACCAATGTGTGCTCAATGATTTAGATAAACAATTGGAATTCTGACAAATGTTTGGAGCTAAATTATTAATATTGTTATTATTTTTCATGACATTTATAATTATTATTATTTTCGAAATTGCTATGATACGTACTGTCAACAGTTTCTTCTGGAATGCGTTTGGTATAGTATTTTTAGCTATTTCGACCTATCAGAGTCGGGGTTAGGAGATTTATTAAGATTATCGATTGGAAGACTAGGTATTTTTTTTTCAAATCAAATAAAAGCTATTCAGCTAAAGTCACAGTCACAAGGCATAATAACATGTGAAAGTACTGTAGGTGCCCATTTAAAAGCGTAGATCTCTATGAAGAAGAATGGTATACCCAATATCTCAAAATTATGTTTTTGTTTCTAAAAACATAAAATATCAATTACCTAAGATATTTAAAAAAACAGTATGGTGTTGTAAATTTCAGTTATCCATTCTTTAAACTTGTAAAATCACATAGTTCAACTAAAATATTGCATTCGATTCACTGTTAAAATTCGGGAGTTAGCATTTTACTCAAATTCAATATTATTGTCGAACTACCCGACTTAAATCTAGCCATTTTTAGTTGAGTAGACTAAATGGTACTCTGTATTATATAGGTTTAAGGTTGATTTCTCCATTAATCATTGAAGATTATGAATCGTGTACATTCAGAAAGCCGTATTTGTTACAATTTTCTAAAAACTTAATTAATTTGATTTTATACAATATGTTAAAAACAACCTTAGGTATCAAGATTTGATTCTATTTAGAAAATCTTTTTTGGAGAACAAGTAAAAAAGTACCTTAATTAAAATGCTACTTGTTTAAAGTTCGTTAGAATTTAGGGAAACTGGTCATTTGGAACAAAAACAATGCATTTTAAAATTTATGAATACTTTATTTTTTTACTTTTATGAATCAATATAAAAGACGGTTTTTTAAACATTTTGTAACGTACTTTATTGTATTTTAATTTTATATTTTTTTTATTTTTAGGAAATTATAACGTTTATGGCTTTTTGAATAATTGACAATTCCAAATACAATTTACGCTTGAAAATTATGAAATCAATCATTGGAATGTGTAAATTCTCGAAAGATTTTTAATGCTGGTCATACTAATAAAAAATGACAAATATTTACGGCAGAATGTTTGCCTACCCTCCCAGTAACATAATAAGGATTGTTGACAACACATAATTTTTGTATCACTAATTTTATTTCTAAAGAAATTATACATAATATTTAGTTTAACTTGTTACATAGATTAATATTTTTATATAAATTCATTTCTCTAAACAAATAACGAGGATAATGTGTTGCCAACAATTTTTGTTTTTTTTATATCTGGCAATAATGTGAAAAAAATCAAGATAAAATGTTTGTACATCAATATTGACGTAAATGATCTTACATAACTTCAAAAAATATATTTTTAGTATTCTACCTTTAGTTGGTAAGGCTTAACTATCACCTTTTTAGTTTAGATTAGTTGATTCCTCTTCCATTTAGATTTAGATTCTTTTTATTATTAATTATTATCTATAATTTTGTTGTCAAGCATACTATGTAGGTCTATTTTAAGTTTTTTTTTTATACGTACGCATTCAACCTGTATTTATTCGTAGCTGATGCTCAGTACGTCAATGAATGGTAAAATTAGACACCGTTTTAACTATCCTGGAGATATTGTGTACAAAAAGAGGCTTTTTTGTTATTATTTTTTTGTTTTTTCGTCAATGGCAACCCCAGCAGCCTATGTATCATAGAGCATTTGTGTTATTTTCATTTTCTGTTCAAATGCATAGATTAAAATATAACTACAAGAAAGGTCTAATTATAATAATTAATAATATTAATTAAATATAAATGTGCCATTCATTTTGCTAATTTTGTGTTTTATTTTTTGTGTGGAGATGTTTCACGAATATGGTGATAAATACACACATACAACTCACACCCTTTTCCCTACTGGGTAGACAGAGACTACAGACTACAGAAAGCCAACTGATATAACCCTACATAGGTACTCCTTTTCCCTCATTTATGTCTGGTCATACACGTACGGCGGTTACGAGTACTAAGCACCTGTCCTTTCTGAACAACCTCACCAATAAGGTCAGTGTATGGCCGTTTGACCACCGCCACCGTCACCGAGAATGAGATGACGGCGCCGATTTAGGACACATACATTTACTGTGGCCATGTGTCCACTGCACGCCCGTCACCCGAGCGCCGTCATCCCGGCCGCCGATGTTTCGAGTAGTTTGGCGTGATCGCTAGAACTCGGCACGGTTATGACCGGCCGATGTGCCGGCAATACAAATAGTAGATTATGTACAAAGGGGATAGTGTTTTATGTAGCGGGCGCCGTATTGAATCCCGACCAAAACGATGTTAAGACAAGAATTCTGAATGCAGCGTGGGAATCAAGGGCACCCAAGACGAAGGCACGTTTATCTCCAAGGTTACTTACTACTTTTCCACCTGGGAAGCACCCTTTCAAACAAAAAAAAAATCTAAGTGATCCAGCCATCTTCGAGTGATTTGGGAACATAATTTAAAAAAGAAAGGTTCCGACGAATTGAGAACCTCCTCTTTTTTTAAGTCGGTTAAAAAGTATCAAACTCGTTTACTCATAGTACAGCACAGTGATCTCGTGACGCCAGGCGAGATATCACTGAATCTTTTAGAACGCAATCTTGTGATAGACCTCATAGAGAAAAAAAAAAAAAAACTAAGGTAATTAAAATAAGTGTATTTATTTAAATTCAGCTCTTTTACAAGTCATTTAAGCGAGTACAGTGATCAAATTAATGGCTTGTTTACTATTAGCCACAATGAAATACACGAACATAATGTTTGTTTGATACTAATGTGTACCTTTTACTTACAGTCAATACTCCACAGTGGTTTCAAAGTCAATGTTCAAGTAAAATGTGCGTGTACTAATGAATACCCCTACTGCCTAACCCTTTGAGGTTAAGAGGCGTGATGTTATGTTATAATAAAATTGTCCTACAGTTTAGCAAATGGTTTTACGAACATCACATTTGTCTCATTACCAAAATGAATTTACATATTAATTATGTATTTACACTTGAAACTGTGACTATATTTTTAAATTTAAATAACCTAATGTCATAAAATGGCTTGACAAACTACATATATTACCGCTAGTATGAAATGAAAAAATAAATCTAATTCAATTATAAAAATATATGAAATGATAAATACAAAAACTGACACTAAAATTTATTAAAAAAGCAATATTATACTACCCCTACAACAGAATACAAAATTAATTTGATAGGTAAACAATATTATTTTAATTTATTTCTACAAAAGTTATAAAATCTTCTGCCGAACTGCAGGACAGTTTGTCGGCAACTTTCTCTTAGTTTACATCAACTAACAAACACACAGTGAAAATACACTTTGAAACGCTCCACACACGACCTGAACATATCTACATAAAATCCAGTACCTCTCCCGGATACTCCTCCAACAGTTTGCCGAATCTTCCCTAGCCTTGTCTTCTGCCCGCCTATCTCCGGTCGGTCTTGCCCACTCCTCGCTTGCCCGAGAACAGATGTTTGGGCATCTTGGTACCAATGAACCTGTCGGCCTCTCCCTTGAGACCCATGCGTTTGGTCTTCTTCGCGATGGCAATGTGAGCCATTTTCTTCGCTCTTTGTTGCATCTGTAAAAGGGGAAGTGGATATTAGATAATATTTTAATGAAATAATAATAGTCCTGACTGACTCGTCAACACCCAGCCCAAACCCTTGGACCCAGAAAGCTAAAATTTTGCACAGAGGAAATTTAGACATGAAATAAGGTAAGATTTTTCGAAATTCACGCGGGCGAAGCCGCGGGCAAAAGCTAGTGTAAAAATATTAGAAATCGGCGGCATACGACAAGACATTTGGTTTATTTGTTGATTAAAATATCATTTGCGACTATAACAAATATTGATTTATGTTATAATCATTAAATCATTAACATCAACAATATAAAAATAAAAATTCCGAATTTGAACTTTAACGAGTCTAACACAAGTCTAAAACTAATTAAAACAAAATTCACCAATCGCTTGTAGGTTAAAACATTGTATTTGCCATGGGTAATGCGCGCTAGAGTACAGACCCTGCGCGCGACCATATGACAAACTGTTACTGTAGGCCGCGCTTTGACTGACACACAATATTCCGTACTGTACTCAGCTTCGAACGGGCCAAAATAAACGTTCACAATGATGTACTGGATAGTGACGGCACAGCAGGGGCAGTGGCTGAGCGATTGACTGCTGCTCTGTGCTTCGCGGGTTCGATTCAAGCAAGGAAAAAAATATTTTATGTCTTACTGATAGTTAGGTGTTGCAATGCAAATAGATACTCAGACACCCCCTGCCATCTTACTGTCTGATGTAATGGTCATGGTTTTTGAAGATACAGTAGTCATACTCATTTTTTTGGTATATCCCACCCAAATCGGTTTACAGTCTTTCTGGTTCATGGCAGTAGATGACCCACTTAGCTTTTCTGCCGGGTTAGTATGAGGAGCCAGAGGGGGATGTCTGAGGAGCCACAGCTTTTTCGATCTTCACTAACCCTATTGTTGTCGATTGGTGGGTTAATCGACCTAAGGAAGCATTTTAGATCTCAGTGGGAGTCACTCCCACAAAAAGAAATGTCAGCTAGCCGCACGTGCGATACGTCTAAAAACGCGTCTCCGCGAGGGCTAGCTGTATATGAAATAAAAGTTACTTAGATGAGAAAATGAGACATCGAAGGAAAAAATGTCGAATATCAAACCCCAATCTGGGCTCCGGACTACGGAACGCAGTCCAAAACGCAGGGATGAAAAGTGAAAAACTATATAAATTTTTTTTTGCTTGGTTTTAAAGCAATAAAAATACTTACAAGAGCATTCCCAACGCCAGTGGTATCTCTAGCCGGTTTGCTGACAGACCTGCCGCGCTCGTCGGCTCGCGCGCGTTTAGCGGCCGGCGCCGACATCGAGCGGGAACGTGAACGTGAGCGAGTGAAGTGAGCTTCTTTGGTCTCTGACATGTCCACACCTGGAGAGAGGGATGATGTTGTTAGATTTGTAAGGGTCCAGCAAAGCTGAGAGGACGTCGAAATATTTGGACAGGTTAACATAATGTTTTTTGAGTAAAGTTATAATAGTATAAATTCCAATAGGGTAGTTAACAAAAAAAAAACGAATTAGTCCGTCATATAGATTGCCAAAAAATATTGGACACGTATTTTTTCTTTTTTCACGTAAACGAACAATAAAGACAATACAGTGCTTTGAAAACTAGTATGACATTTTTTAGCGGTCAGCGACGTCACAAACCCCCACTCAAATCTTTGACGCGTTCTATCTTCGTCAATTTTCATTGATTTGATAAAACAAAAAATACGTATCCAATATTTAGTGATCGCCTAACAGACGGACTAATTATAATCCAACGCTTTTTTTTTTATGTCAGTAAACATGCCTATTGATATGGCCTGGGAGTCCTCGTGACTAGATAATAGCAACCGAAGTTTCCGAAATCACGTTAAGCCAATTCATCACACTAATATTGTAAAGGCGAAAGTTTGTGAGTGTCTGAGTGTGTATGTTTGTTACTTCTTCACGCAAAAACTACTAAACAGATTTGGATAAAATTTGGTACACAGATAATTTATAACCTACATTAACACATAGGATAGTTTTTGTCCCGATTTTATCTTCCCATGGGATAATTTTCGAGTTGTAGCGGGTGAAGCCTTGGCATCAGCTAGTAACATAAATATACGGTGAAGAACTTACCAAGTTTCTCCATCTCATCCCTGAGCTTGCCGGTAGAGCGATCCTTGCCGCGCGCGCGAGAGGTGCGCGGCATGACTGGTTTGGTGGACTGCTTCACGAGACGGGACTCGTCCTTCAGCACTGCCTTCTTGTTGCTGTAACACGTTACACAGTGGGTTAGGTACGCGGTTTGTCTTGTTGGCATAAGGTTCCATTGGTCGGCTCCGGGTTGTTCGAAAGAGATACCGTGGCCCCGGAACACAAAGGGCTATGAAAGAACGTGTGGTTTTTAGTCAGTAGAATTCTGACACTCGCTTCGTCACTTAATGACCAACCCACAAAAAAAAAAGATTCCATTGGTCAACATTAATGTTTAGGTATTCAGATGCATATTTACTTAAACTATGTTTTTTTTCCGGGATTCGTTTGTGAAATATTAAGCTTTAAAGTGCAATTTTTTGTTAGACTACTTGAGTCTAACAAAAAATTGCACTTTAAAGCTGCCAACCTAAATACGGGTTATGTATGGGCATGTGAAAAAAAACATGGCAGTAGCATGTGTAACGAAAATAAAAGGAAAACTATCACAGATAAGAAGCTTTAAAAGTTTACGAGTTATAGTCGACCAACTTATAAAATGTACTTGTATGAAATATTTTCCTATACATAATGTATGGGAGCGCAGGTCTCAAAACTGCAAATGTAAGTTTGTTTTATTTTTACAATAAAAATCATCGTTCGGAAGCAGGCAGGCAGGGTTAATCAGTTTAGTAAGTTTACGTATTTTGATGGGCAACTACGGAACCCTACATTGTGCGTGGTCTGACATGCGCTAGGCCGTCTGTCTCCGCTATTATTTTCTGATTAATTTCGTTGCGGGATCCAAAACAGTTAAATCATTTCTCTGGGACTTCGTCGAGCTTCATTGTCTCGGCGCTTTTCTTGTGGTCGCCACTGTTGATTCTGGCTTACAGAAGTTACAGTGGTTTGGGAACAGTGAGGCGGGCTTGTCCCATTTAAAAAAAAAAAATGCGTAGGCCGGAATTTTTTTGTTAGTATCTAATGCGTTTAACATATTTTATTTTTTACCATCATTCCTATTTCGGTGGTCTGTATGATTTCTAAAAGTTAGTCCATCTATTTTAATGGGACCTTATAATTTTACTACATGATCAGCAGGGCTATTGCGTATCTTTTAAATGTCAGTGGCTATCATATTGTCTATGGATTAACTGTCAAATTGGTTATGGTTTAGTACAAAATGGAACCATTTGACAGTAATTGATAGGCACTATAGGTTAGCCACTGTCATTTAAAAGATACGCAATAGCCCTGCTGAAGTGTTTTATATCGGCAATAATGGTTATTGTATTTGCCATGGGTAATGCGCGCTAGAGTACAATAAATCTGCGCGCGACCATATGACAAACTGTTACTGTAGGCCGCGCTTTGACTGACGAACAATATTTAGTATTGTACTCAGCTTCGAATGGGCCAATATAAATGCTACCTACATTTTTTCTAGTGCTATTTTTTTCCAAAGATCAGGGAATATTTTGACAGGAGGTTATTAATTATTAAAAATGATATTTTTAGAGATAACACACAAATCATGGCATTTCTTTTTGGTGTGTGGAAAACCATGAAATGACTGGGTTGAGTGGTAAGAAGTGTCAGACTTCTACTGACTAAAAACTACCCAAGTTCCTTCTTAGCCCTTTGTGTCGAGGCCGCGGTATTCTTTCAAACAACCCGCAGCCCCGGCGGGATTGGCATTACTCCTCGGAGAACATTTGATGGAAATTCTCAAAACTCAGTTAAAAGAAAAAAAATATGACTACGACGGTAATGGTTGCAGATGAAAAAAAAAAGTTTTTTTTGTCTGTCTGTTTGTTCCGGTGAATCTCCAAAAGGACTGGACCGATTTTAATGGCAGATAGCTGACGTTATAAGGTACTTGTATAATACTACGATTATTTATTTTAGAAAAAGGATTATGGTTCCGTGCAAAAAATTAAAACCTTGATATTGTTAACAAAATTCGATTCGTATAGAGAAGTAACATACCGTATCTGGCGCGCCAGTTCTCTGATCTCCTTAATAGTCTCATCCAGCTCAATCTTAGGCACCGCATACATGCCACCTTCCGTGCGGAGATCCTCTTCCTTCTCTAAGTCAGCAAGTTTCTGCAAATTATAGAAATAAAATTTTATCATCACTACATGTTTCTAAAACAAAGTCCTCCGCCGCGTCTGTCTGTTCGCGATAAACTCAAAAAACTACTGCCCGATTTTTATGCTGTTTTCACCAATAAATAGACTGGTTCTCGAGGAAGTTTTTTTAGTATAAATATACAGGGTATAAATTAACCCTTCACACAGCCGTCAACCAAGCATTTTGTACATCAAATCTGCATGGTCTTCATGTTTGTATTATACCTTATTGTTAGCCCAAACGATTTCAAAAGATTAAAAGAGTAACCTTTCGAGTTTCTTGCCGGTTCTTCTCCTTAGGAATCGACCAATGCACCGAACCGTGCACCTTTTTACCGACGTTTTATAAGTGCCCATGTAGGCCTATGTGAAATAAAAATATTTTGATTTGATTTGAACTAAGTATTCCTACGCAATTTTTTTTGCTGGGATACGATTTTTTTTTGGGGTTAAAAATCACATTTTAAGGTAAAACTCAATGTAGCACTAATTATTGTGCTAGTGGATGCTTTGAATAGTAAACAGGTCATGGAGGTAATTTAAGTAAAGTTATAACCTGGAAAACTAGTATTTACAAAAACCAGCTGTTAAAAATTTGGAACTTTGACCCCTAATATCTTCGTAACTACCCAGGTATGGTCTAGAACAAAAAAAATATCGCAGTGATGGGGAGAACAAATGCCCTTCGTTTGCGTTAAGGGGGTACTTTTACACCCTTTATAATTTGCCACGCAGGTGAAACTGCGGGCATCAACTAGTAAATTATATTTTAAATGCAATGAAGCACATAATATCGTGTCCTTGTTGTTCTTGTGTGTCTTATTGTTTGTTCGCTAAAGCTACTGAAAGCGACAAACTAGTAGCTCGGTTCTGGACCGACACACTAGGGTATTTCATAAAAAAAAATCGAATTAGTCCGTCTGTTACATTTTCAAAAAATAATGGACACGTATTTTTTTTTCACTTAAACAATAGAAGACAGTGCTTCGAAAAGTCGCGTCAAGTTGTGTGACGTCACGAGGTTAGTACTTTTTTTACCCACAAAGTGACGTCAAAAGCTCATGATCTTTGACACGTTTTATTTTCGCCAATTTTTTTTTTTATTTCAACAAAGTTACATGAGTGGGTTTAATACAAATCTTCTGCCAAACTGCAGGACTGTTTCTCGTTTTTTATGATAAAACAAAAAACACGTAGGTATCCATTATTTTTTGAAAATCTAACAGACGGACTAATTATATTTTTTTGGTGTATTACCCTATTTAGATTGCCGTCGACACGATAAGAACAAGAATGATATTTTGCAAATAGATTTTTAAAAACACTTTTACACATAATTTATTAAAACTAGATACTGACTACTCTGAGAAGAAACATCCGAAACAAACTCAGAGGTCATATAGTCTCTTTGAAGGTCCAGACATATTGGTATACACACATGAAGACTATACACATTTGTGCCTGAGATGGTCTTTTGTAGAAAGCACCACACAGATTTGAGTGAACCCGTCCAGTCAGTGCAAGCATTTGTCAGTTATCGTAGCTCGACTTATAATAACTCAAGAAGCTCAACGTCACGACGAACAGTACCAAAGTGGTTTAGGACTATAACATTTTTGTATTTGTCATGGGTAATGCGCGCTAGAGTAGTGACCCTGCGCGCGACCATATGACAAACTGTTACTGTAGGCCGCGCTTTGACTGACACACAATATTGTACTGTACTCGGCTTCGAACGGGCCAAACTACACACGACCTACCAGCAGGGCCATTGCGTATCTTTTAAATGACAGTGGCTATCATATTGTCTATGAATTAACTGTCAAATTGGTTATGGTTTAGTACAAAATGGAACCATTTGACAGTAATTGATAGGCACTATAGGTTAGCCACTGTCATTTAAAAGATACGCAATAGCCCTGCAGGTCATTCCTATTTTTTGATGTATTTGTAATAAGAATAGGAACATAATCTTTGACTGTAGACATTGGCAAAAATTAAAAAAAAATGCAATCATCCTTTTTTAAGCTCAAATGTGATATTCCTAAAACTTTGTCGGCCTTATTACAAAAGTGGTTAAACCTGGGTTTAAATTAGACTTGGTTTATCTAGCATGCCGTCACCGTTTCTTTTGAATATTATCGAAGTGAGACGGTCATGCGAAATAAACCAAGTCTAAGTTAAACCCAGGTTTAACCACTTTTGTAATAAAGCGCCATAAGTTTTATTTTAGTGATCAGTATACCACTATTAGTTCCAGTAACTCGATATCTACCAAACTTACTGCAGTTATAGCGACCTCCGTACTGTCATATTGAATTCAGATAATTTATAAACTATCCGTAGATGATCTAAAATGGACGCAATAATGAATATAGAGATTAACCATACCATACGACAAGGTTGGCGCAGTGGCTGAGCGATTCGACTGCTGCGTTGCGTGTCGCGGGTTCGATCCCCGCACGTAACAAATATTTGTATGGCCTACAGATAGTTGTTTCGGGTGTACGTGAGTTAAAATGTTTATAAACTCACCCACGATACAGCAGAAATTTCTATAGTGGGGCAACGTTTAAAAAAAATACATATGTAACTTATTTTTAAAAGTGCTATTTTCAGATTTTAGTCGATATAAATAATATTTTTCCATTCAATATCCTACATTTAATCAGTACAGTTGGTATACTCACATCAAATATCTCAGGATCGATGTAGTCTGCGATGTTATGTCCCTCCCAGAACTCTGGAATGGGATCGTGTCGCTCATCCTCCGGTATCTCCGCGTAGTTCTTCTGTAAATCTGTTGGTATAGATACATTTCACAATGAGTTTGATTGCTAGACTTGACTTATGAATGCTTTCAGTCACAGATATAGATATTTCTAGATAACGCACCTACTTACTACTTACTATTTTATACTTAACGAGGTTACTGTTGTAAGCTAATTTGTTTAAAACAAAAATAGTAATATAATGCTTATGACGTCATAGAAGATAGTAAAAAATGGCAAGCTTGGTTTTCATACAGATCGTGATACTTCTGTAATCTAGGTATTAAATACCTGTGGTGAAAACATTGTATTTGCCATGGGTAATGCGCGCTAGAGTACAGACCCTGCGCGCGACCATATGACAAACTGTTACTGTAGGCCGCGCTTTGACTGACACACAATATTGTACTGTACTCAGCTTCGAACGGGCCAAACTTACTTAAATTATGTACTAAATGAATACATATAAGGTGAGGTAATTGACGTTCCTATTCTTATTTGAAACGCATTATCATTTTATTGTAGAACATTATGAGAAACACTTGGTTACTCATAACGTTACTACATAATTAATAACCGAAAACCGAACCGAATTAGTGACACATGATTGTACTCTTTTATTATGAGATAAACCTGAAATCGCGAAAAATAAATCTGCTGTTACATTTTTACCAGATAGGCAGACATAAATCGGTCATAATTATCAGTACCCTATATAGGTGCGTTCATTTCCTTATCAATATAAATATAAAAGAAAGTCGTGTTAGACACTATTTATAACTCAAGAACGGCTGAACCGATTTGGCTGAAAATTGGTGGGGAGGTAGCTTAGAACCAGGAGACGGACATAAGATAGTTTCTTTTTCTTTATTTTTTTAGTGTAGATAGTTAGGTTGTAGGTAGGTAGGTAGGTAGGTAGGTAGGTAGGTAGGTAGGTAGGTAGGTAGGTAGGTAGGTAGGTAGGTAGGTAGGTAGGTAGGTAGGTAGGTAGGTAGGTAGGTAGGTAGGTAGGTAGGTAGGTAGGTAGGTAGGTAGGTAGGTAGGTAGGTAGGTAGGTAGGTAGGTAGGTAGGTAGGTAGGTAGGTAGGTAGGTAGGTAGGTAGGTAGGTAGGTAGGTAGGTAGGTAGGTAGGTAGGTAGGTAGGTAGGTAGGTAGGTAGGTAGGTAGGTAGGTAGGTAGGTAGGTAGGTAGGTAGGTAGGTAGGTAGGTAGGTAGGTAGGTAGGTAGGTAGGTAGGTAGGTAGGTAGGTAGGTAGGTAGGTAGGTAGGTAGGTAGGTAGGTAGGTAGGTAGGTAGGTAGGTAGGTAGGTAGGTAGGTAGGTAGGTAGGTAGGTAGGTAGGTAGGTAGGTAGGTAGGTAGTAGGTAGGTAAGTAGTAGGTAGGTAGGTAGTAGGTAGGTAAGTAGTAGGTAGGTAGGTAGTAGGTAGGTAAGTAGTAGGTAGGTAGGTAGGTAGGTAGGTAGGTAGGTAGGTAGGTAGGTAGGTAGGTAGGTAGGTAGGTAGGTAGGTAGGTAGGTAGGTAGGTAGGTAGTAGGTAGGTAAGTAGTAGGTAGGTAGGTAGTAGGTAGGTAAGTAGTAGGTAGGTAGGTAGGTAGGTAGGTAGGTAGGTAGGTAGGTGGGTTCGTAGTAGGTAGGTAGGTACGTAGTAGGTAGGTAGTAGGTAGGTAAGTAGTAGGTAGGTAGGTAGGTAGGTAGGTAGGTAGGTAGGTAGGTAGGTAGGTAGGTAGGTAGGTAGGTAGGTAGGTAGGTAGGTAGGTAGGTAGTAGGTAGGTAAGTAGTAGGTAGGTAGGTAGTAGGTAGGTAAGTAGTAGGTAGGTAGGTAGTAGGTAGGTAAGTAGTAGGTAGGTAGGTAGGTAGGTAGGTAGGTAGGTAGGTAGGTAGGTAGGTAGGTAGGTAGGTAGGTAGGTAGGTAGGTAGGTAGGTAGGTAGGTAGGTAGGTAGTAGGTAGGTAGTAGGTAGGTAAGTAGTAGGTAGGTAGGTAGTAGGTAGGTAAGTAGTAGGTAGGTAGGTAGGTAGGTAGGTAGGTAGGTAGGTGGGTACGTAGTAGGTAGGTAGGTACGTAGTAGGTAGGTAGTAGGTAGGTAAGTAGTAGGTAGGTAGGTAGGTAGGTAGGTAGGTAGGTAGGTAGGTAGGTAGGTAGGTAGGTAGGTAGGTAGGTAGGTAGGTAGGTAGGTAGGTAGGTAGGTAGGTAGGTAGGTAGTAGGTAGGTAAGTAGTAGGTAGGTAGTAGGTAGGTAAGTAGTAGGTAGGTAGGTAGGTAGGTAGGTAGGTAGGTAGGTAGGTAGGTAGGTAGGTAGGTAGGTAGGTAGGTAGGTAGGTAGGTAGGTAGGTAGGTAGGTAGGTAGGTAGGTAGTAGGTAGGTAAGTAGTAGGTAGGTGGTAGGTAAGTAGTAGGTAGGTAGGTAGGTAGGTAGGTAGGTAGGTAGGTAGGTAGGTAGGTAGGTAGGTAGGTAGGTAGGTAGGTAGGTAGGTAGGTAGGTAGGTAGGTAGGTAGGTAGGTAGGTAGTAGGTAGGTAAGTAGTAGGTAGGTAGGTAGTAGGTAGGTAAGTAGTAGGTAGGTAGGTAGGTAGGTAGGTAGGTAGGTAGGTAGGTAGGTAGGTAGGTAGGTAGGTAGGTAGGTAGGTAGGTAGTAGGTAGGTAAGTAGTAGGTAGGTAGGTAGTAGGTAGGTAAGTAGTAGGTAGGTAGGTAGGTAGGTAGGTAGGTAGGTAGGTGGGTTCGTAGTAGGTAGGTAGGTACGTAGTAGGTAGGTAGTAGGTAGGTAAGTAGTAGGTAGGTAGGTAGGTAGGTAGGTAGGTAGGTAGGTAGGTAGGTAGGTAGGTAGGTAGGTAGGTAGGTAGGTAGTAGGTAGGTAAGTAGTAGGTAGGTAGGTAGTAGGTAGGTAAGTAGTAGGTAGGTAGGTAGTAGGTAGGTAAGTAGTAGGTAGGTAGGTAGGTAGGTAGGTAGGTAGGTAGGTAGGTAGGTAGGTAGGTAGGTAGGTAGGTAGGTAGGTAGGTAGGTAGGTAGTAGGTAGGTAAGTAGTAGGTAGGTAGGTAGTAGGTAGGTAAGTAGTAGGTAGGTAGGTAGGTAGGTAGGTAGGTAGGTAGGTGGGTACGTAGTAGGTAGGTAGGTACGTAGTAGGTAGGTAGTAGGTAGGTAAGTAGTAGGTAGGTAGGTAGGTAGGTAGGTAGGTAGGTAGGTAGGTAGGTAGGTAGGTAGGTAGGTAGGTAGGTAGGTAGGTAGGTAGTAGGTAGGTAAGTAGTAGGTAGGTAGTAGGTAGGTAAGTAGTAGGTAGGTAGGTAGGTAGGTAGGTAGGTAGGTAGGTAGGTAGGTAGGTAGGTAGGTAGGTAGGTAGGTAGGTAGGTAGGTAGGTAGGTAGGTAGGTAGGTAGTAGGTAGGTAAGTAGTAGGTAGGTAGGTAGTAGGTAGGTAAGTAGTAGGTAGGTAGGTAGGTAGGTAGGTAGGTAGGTAGGTAGGTAGGTAGGTAGGTAGGTAGGTAGGTAGGTAGGTAGGTAGGTAGGTAGGTAGTAGGTAGGTAAGTAGTAGGTAGGTAGGTAGTAGGTAGGTAAGTAGTAGGTAGGTAGGTAGGTAGGTAGGTAGGTAGGTAGGTAGGTAGGTAGGTAGGTAGGTAGGTAGTAGGTAGGTAAGTAGTAGGTAGGTAGGTAGTAGGTAGGTAAGTAGTAGGTAGGTAAGTAGTAGGTAGGTAGGTAGGTAGGTAGGTAGGTAGGTAGGTGGGTTCGTAGTAGGTAGGTAGGTACGTAGTAGGTAGGTAGTAGGTAGGTAAGTAGTAGGTAGGTAGGTAGGTAGGTAGGTAGGTAGGTAGGTAGGTAGGTAGGTAGGTAGGTAGGTAGGTAGGTAGGTAGTAGGTAGGTAAGTAGTAGGTAGGTAGGTAGTAGGTAGGTAAGTAGTAGGTAGGTAGGTAGTAGGTAGGTAAGTAGTAGGTAGGTAGGTAGGTAGGTAGGTAGGTAGGTAGGTAGGTAGGTAGGTAGGTAGGTAGGTAGGTAGGTAGGTAGGTAGGTAGGTAGTAGGTAGGTAAGTAGTAGGTAGGTAGGTAGTAGGTAGGTAAGTAGTAGGTAGGTAGGTAGGTAGGTAGGTAGGTAGGTAGGTGGGTACGTAGTAGGTAGGTAGGTACGTAGTAGGTAGGTAGTAGGTAGGTAAGTAGTAGGTAGGTAGGTAGGTAGGTAGGTAGGTAGGTAGGTAGGTAGGTAGGTTGGTAGGTAGGTAGGTAGGTAGGTAGGTAGGTAGGTAGTAGGTAGGTAAGTAGTAGGTAGGTAGGTAGGTAGGTTGGGAGGTTGGTAGGGAGGTAGGTAGGTAGGTAGGAGGTAGGTAGGTAGGTAGGTAGGAGGTAGGTTGGTTGGTAGGTTGGTAGGTTGGTAGGTAGGGTAGGTAGGGAGGTAGGTAGGTAAGTAGTAGGTAGGTAGGTAGGTAGGTAGGTAGGTAGGTAGGTAGGTAGGTAGGTAGGTAGGTAGGTAGGTAGGTAGGTAGGTAGGTAGGTAGGTAGTAGGTAGGTAAGTAGTAGGTAGGTAGGTAGTAGGTAGGTAAGTAGTAGGTAGGTAGGTAGGTAGGTAGGTAGGTAGGTAGGTAGGTAGGTAGGTAGGTAGGTAGGTAGTAGGTAGGTAGGTAGTAGGTAGGTAAGTAGTAGGTAGGTAGGTAGTAGGTAGGTAAGTAGTAGGTAGGTAAGTAGTAGGTAGGTAGGTAGGTAGGTAGGTAGGTGGGTACGTAGTAGGTAGGTAGGTACGTAGTAGGTAGGTAGTAGGTAGGTAAGTAGTAGGTAGGTAGGTAGTAGGTAGGTAAGTAGTAGGTAGGTAGGTAGGTAGGTAGGTAGGTGGGTACGTAGTAGGTAGGTAGGTACGTAGTAGGTAGGTAGTAGGCAGGTAGTAGGTACGTAGTAGGTAGGAAAAAGGGCATTGCAAGGCATGCCGGGTTCAGCTAGTTTTAAATAAATAGATTTATGACAGTCCTAACAAAGCGCATGAACCAACCGGTTAGACTGGAATCCGACCTCAACATAGTTGGCGAAAGGCTAGGGAGGTGATGAAGTACGTAACTCACCAAGCACATAATCGTCTCCCTCCTCAACCTCAATGTCCCTCTCAAGTTTCCTCTTCCTGGCTTGCTTGTCAGCTTGTTGTTGTTTCTTGAGCGCCACGGAGGGAGGGATGACAGCCGGGCGGGACTTGCTGTCGCGGGCCGTCGGGGTTGCTACGTGGAGACGGTTTAGGATACCGTCCACCTGGGGGGATTAAGGTTATTTAGAGGTACTTGTGATTTTGTGAAGTTCAGAGGGGTGATGAAGTGGGTGGATTTTTTTTTCAAGAAGTTGAATGGGGTCACTACTTTTAAACAGTTCAAGAGCTGTCATATGGATGTGATGGTTTCGTTAGATGTAATAAGAGAGAAATATTCCATATAATTATAATATTTTTTTTTTTATCAAATCAATAAAAATTGACGAAGATTACAAAAATTGTTTCACCAGTACAAAGTTACATTATCCCTGAGTACCATAGGTATTTTAATTACTTACATATATAATACCCTCCTTTTGGGTGAGTAAACAAAAAGTTTCACCTGTCCGAAGCAGCAGTTAAATTCAACAAGCTATCTAAATTCAACAAGCTATCTAAATGCATACCATACCTTCTTGGTCCTCATCTTCTCTGTGACCCGGTGTCCCAGCAGTCGCTCGCAGGCCTCTATCTTGACCTCCTGCACTCCCTCCTCCGTCATGGTCGACATCCGCATCACTGGCACCACTGACAGGTCCGAGTTGGGGTCCGCGCTGAGGGGAAATAGGTTATTAAAAGGATAGTCGTTAATATTATGGTAAATGTAAAGTTGAGAGCGTCAAATCGTTGGTCTAATTATCAGAATTCGAAAATGGACTTATTGCTCGTGTCAAATAACTGTGCCCCTTCGAAGTTGCCTACGAGTGGCTGCGCTGCAGTCAAAATTACGAACAAAACTGCAACTGCGCGATTTTATGTCTCACTCACACGTTACGTTCGCTGCATGCTTGCGTCCCGCTTGCTCCGTACGATAGACATTCGATGCCACAAGTGTTGCGTTATTGTACATGTTGTTATATTTTGTTTTTGTTATTACTTAGTCGTTTTTGTTTTGTTATTTCTTGTTTACATTGTTACTTAGTTTTGTGTGTTAGTTATTTTGGCTAAAATGCCTAAACGAATAAAAAACGAAATAAAAATATATATTTATTTTGTTTAAACACTTTTCTACGTAACTGCACCTGCGCGATCTTTGCTAATGGCTAACTTCAGAGGGGCAAAGTTATTTGACGGGAACTGTACCTTTTGAGCAAAATTTTACAGAAGCAACAAAAAACTGATTATCCAACAAGTTTCGAGAGGTTTTCAAAATGGCGTTCTATATCATTTAAGTTTAGAATGGGTGTAGATTGTTATTTTACTAATACTTCTTTTAGATGGCGCAGTAAAATGGCGTTTCTGGAGATACGAATTCTAATAATTATTATTAGTTTGACAAAATGTACACGTCAATCTACAAAAACATGAATACTACTAACAAAAGTGCATTTCACGATTTTAAGTCCTGGCTAGTGATTTGGCTGCTTTAATGACTATGGCATCAATACGAAGTTCTAACTTGAGCTTGGAATAGGAAAGCTCGTGATATACACTCAGATCTTGGGAATTTTCATTTTTTCTTAATAAAATTTTGCCCCGCACTAATAATTCCCGCTGTGTCGTGTGTGCGGTTACAAACATTTAATCACACATCAGGCCTAATTTAATCTGCCTGTACTTTAGTTTTTGATCCCCCAGGGGATATGATGTAGTTATGGTTGAGCACTTTCGAGAATATTTTAATGTAAGTAACCGTTAAAGCGATTGTATGTTTTAAAACAAGCTGCCGATCCTACTGGTAAAAAATCTATCAACTTACTTAACCAGGTTCCCTTTAGAGCAGGTCTGCATGAGGTCTTCAATAAGTTCCTTCTTCCCCGGAGCCAAGTCTTCAGGTTTGACTACATCCATCTTGTTCAGGACTACGATGAGCGGTTTATTGCTGAACAAGGGTTTTATGCTCTCGAATAGGGAGATCTGGAAAAATATGATTGTGTTAATAAGGTAGTTAACAAAAAAATCTAATTAGTCCGTCAGATAGATTTCCAAAAAATATTGGACACGTATTTTTTCTTTTTCACGGAAACAAACAATGAAGACGATACAGTGCTTTGAAAACTCGTGTGACGTCATTTTCTGAGACATTAGTATGACATTCTTTACCGGTCAGTGACGTGACAACCCCCCACTCAAAACTTTGACGCGTTTTATCTTCGTCAATTTTTATTGATTTCATAAAACAAAAAATACGTATTCAATATTTTTTGATAATCTAACAGACAGACTTATTAGAATCATATTTTTTTAAGTCGGTAAACATTTGGAGCGGTCAGACTTCTACTGGCTAAAAACCACCCATGTTCCTTCCTAGCACTTTGTGTCGAGGCCGCGGTATGTCTCTCGAACAACCCGCAGCCCCGACGGGCATTGTGTTAATACTTCAAACTCACTAGGAAGTAGGATGTAGCATGGGGACCTAGGTTCGATTCCCAGTTTGGGCAATGTGTTATTACAATTTCTCAGTGGCATCTCAGAATCTAAATTTAAACCCGTTGAAGGCAAAAGGCTCCTGAAAAAATGTGGATATTGCTAAAAACACCTTTTTTATGGGACGAAAATCATCGAAAAAACCCTTACCGCTCTGGGCGGAGTGGAAGGGAGTGTCAGACAACATTGCAGGGGGCCCCCATACAATGTTGTTGACATCTCTTTAAAGAGCGCGTGGAACACGAACGCGCTAAATTCATCTGTGCCCAGCCCTTCAGAGATTGCAAGCGTAGTGTTAGTTACCTGTTCCTCAATGCTATGTCCGCACTGTTCAGACGGGTCTATGAAGTACAAGATGGCGGCTCGCAGATGTGCTAGAGCTGTCACGGCTTGCATTTCTATCACATTGCGCTCTTCTAGGGGATGGTCCAGGATACCGGGGGTGTCTATCACCTGAGGAGGAAGATATTATGAGTTCTATTTGCAGCAATTATGTTCGTAATCATTCTTCATATAAATAACTAGCTTTGCCCCGCAACTTACGTTTGCGTGAAATTATTATACAGTAGAATCCCAGTTATCCAGATCAATAAAACCAGAGGTATTCCGTATAATCGATGTCTAAATAAAATAACTTTTTATTACGCATACTAATATTATAAAGAGGAAAGACTTATTTGTTTGTTTGTAACGAATTGGCTCCGAAACTACTGGACCGATTTGAAAAATTCTTTCACCGTTGTGTAGCTACACTATCCCCGGGTGATGTAGGCTACTTTTTATCCTGTACTTCCACGGAAACGGGAACAACGCAGGTGAAACCGCGTGACGTCCGCTAGTTACGCATATAGTGTTTCGATATACGTCATTTAGACAATAGGACATAAAAATACGGTAATTAGAGCCATGAACAATGAGTCCTCATAATCGGATATCCGGATAATCGAGGTTCGGCTAATCGGGATTCTACTGAACTTAGAAAAACATTACTTCCCTATTATATTATTCCTAATTTCAAGGGTTTTAATATTTTTGCTGGTATTTTGATATTACAAACAGATACTTTATTTATTTGTGTACAACCTCAATCTTGTCCTGACCACAGAAATGAGGTTGACAATGGAACTAGCTACTAAAAACGAGCCTACAAACTAGTGTAAATGTACAAACTAGTGTAAATGTACTCACCTGCCACCTCAGATACTTGTAGTCGGTGTGTCCGACGTACAAACTCTTTGTAGTGAACGCGTATGGTTGTACCTCGACGTCGGCTCGTGTGATCTGTTGAAACACAAGAACGGATCATACAGTTATCATATACCGGTGGTTGCAGGTCATATGGACCCCAGGAAATACATTAAGGTGAATGCGAAATTCGAATTCTCTTACGTTTTTTGCAATTTACCGACCAGTGTTATAAATTCCTTTTGTCATCAAATAGTCACTCAAGACACAAACTGAGACGGTTGTTGGTGATTTTTTAATTATTCACATTTGTTACGGTCGCGAATCCTATTTTATTTAACATACAACCTGACACAGACCGGCAAATTGCAATAAACCTAAGAAATTTGAATTACCTTGATACATTCACCTTAAGAGATTAACCTACCATAGCGAGGAAGTAGATTAGACCCTTGTGTGTGCTGTGAGTTTGTATAGTAGAACCCTTACCATATAAAAGGGTAGTTGACAAAAAAAACTAATTAGTCCGTCAGATAGATATCCAAAAATTATTAGACACGTATTTTTTCCTTTATCACGTAAACAATAAATTAAGTCGATAAAGTGCTTCGAAAAGTCGCCCGGCGTTATAGTTTGGTACATTTTTACCAGACCGTAACGTTTCATTTTCGTCTTTTTTTATTAATTTGATAAAATAAAAAACACGTATCCAACATTCTTCGATTTTGTTTTTTTTTAAGATACGAAAATAAAACGTGTCAAAGATCATGTGTGGTCTGGTGGGAGTGGGGGCTGGTGGGAGTGGGGGCTGGTGGGAGTGGGGGCTGGTGGGAGTGGGGGCTGGTGGGAGTGGGGGCTGGTGGGAGTGGGGGCTGGTGGGAGTGGGGGCTGGTGGGAGTGGGGGCTGGTGGGAGTGGGGGCTGGTGGGCGTGGGGGCTGGTGGGAGTGGGGGCTGGTGGGAGTGGGGGCTGGTGGGAGCGGGGGCTAGTGGGAGTGGGGGCTGGTGACGTTTACTGTCTGGTAAAAATGACGGACTAAACAGAACCATATTTTTTAGTCAGTCAACTACCCTATTAAGTCAGTGCCCTGCATTATTTGACCCCTCTTAAACAATTATTTTTTGTGGGGTAAAAAATGACGTTTTAAAACTCAATGGTGCACACTCTAAACATTGTGCTGAAGAAGAAGGAATTTAAAATTTGTATTTGCCATGGGTAATGCGCGCTAGAGTAGTGACCCTGCGCGCGACCATATGACAAACTGTTACTGTAGGCCGCGCTTTGACTGACACACAATATTGTACTGTACTCAGCTTCGAACGGGCCAACATTAAGCTAGCATGACCATGGAGGCAATTAAAGTTATAATCTTAAAAAGTAGTGTTTAAAAACTTAGGGCCCTATTATCTCCGGAACTAGAAGGTTCCCAGCTTAGCTATTAACAAACAATCGAATCAAAGTCGAATCGATCTTGACATTTTTTCGATTATCCGATTTTTGGGTCGATCGATTGGCAAATACATAAACAGTCGTGGTGAACATTTTTTTGTAACCAATAAATTATCTTTAATTAGTATTTCTATAAGTTTTACTATAATGAATTGCACTGAATTACCGTTAATAAACATATAATTAAAAGCAATTAAAAAAATATTTGAAAAAATGGATACGCAACGACTCTTGCTTATGGCATATTTCAAAATGGCGTCAAAATTCTGTTTGGATTGCACTTCCAGTAGCAAATAGTTGTCGGCAGGATTGATATCTTCAAATTAAAACTCATTTATTCAAATTATTCAAATGAGTTTCGTCTTCATCTCGAATCACAATCAAATCGGCTTCTGTTTTGTGATTAGCGATTTTCGATAGTACGAGGGATCGATTGGATACGACGGAAAATCGAGTGGTTGTGAATAGCTATGCAGGTCCACAAAAAAAAATCGCAATGGCGGGGAGAACAAGCGCCTTTAGGCTTCGTCAAGGGAATTTATACACCCTTTAGGTATACGGTCAGAGTGATTTTGATTATAATTTTGATTTTATTTATGATGCTGATTTTAATTTTAGTTTTGATTGTAATTAATGTCAAATTGTGTTATTTTTTTTATTATTAAGGAATAAATAAGGCTTTATTATTATTATACAGTCAGAGTTGGCTACATACCTTGTTGATGAAGCTGGACTTGCCAACGTTAGGGAACCCGCAGATAATGATGGTGCGCGTGTACGGGTCGATGGATGGCAGACGAGCTAAATGTTGACGGACCTGTAAAAACATAACTCTTGGTAGTGTTATTTAGACAAGATGGTGTCAAACCAACAAATACTTGCCAAGTGTTGAGAAAGACATGTATTCTGATCCAGCCTTTCTTGTGTACTATTTCGCTATTCGATAACTTAAATTAATTAAACCTGTAAAGGACTTGTACCTATATGGTTTTCGTTTTTTTGCCGTATAATTTACAAAAGAGGAATAGTGCATACTAAAACTATTATATTGACATAATTACATTGACCTAAAGGAATAATAACAAAAAAAACCGTATTAAATTCCGGTGGGATATGATTCCGAATAATGAATGCACCATCAGTTTGCGGAGCTTAGGCCTCCTAAGTTTCGCCAAATAAAATAAGAAATTATAATAGTAATTTTGAATAAAATTTAATATTTATTTTATTTTACAGCACATTGTGGTAGCAAAAATATTTTTTTGTCTCAAAAAACCCCTTTAAATAAATCCTTTTCACATTTAAAACTCATTTCTTTATAAAATAACAGTGGAATTTAGTTTGTATTTGCCATGGGTAATGCGCGCTAGAGTAGTGACCCTGCGCGCGACCATATGACAAACTGTTACTGTAGGCCGCGCTTTGACTGACACACAATATTGTACTGTACTCAGCTTCGAACGGGCCAAAAGTCATGCAGTTCCAAATTATGAAATATTCCAAGCTTTGCAAACAACATACAGCATCATTCGCCTTTTCCTATCTGTGGTTGGGTTCCAGTCTAACCCGATACAGCTGAGTACCAGCGTTTAGTTGTAAAGTTCCGGTAGAATATTATATAGAGTAAGGAGCTGAATGCACCGCACCCCCTTCAGTTTTCGAAGGGCTATACTTTATACCCTGTATAACTATAAAAGGCTCGATATTGCAGAGTCTATGTCCTACCACCTACCACTCAACATGGCCGCGTTCCCACAATGTCGTAGCGGTTAATTTATCATCCGTCGACTATTTTACTTATAATTTTTAATCGTTTAGCGACTATCGGATTGAGCTGTTCCCAACACGATGAGATTTCTTTATTTCAGTCGCTTTGTCGTTTGCACATCAGTAGCAAGCTACAACAGTCGCCTCTAAGTTCTCTTGGACACATGATTTGCTATCAGTTGTCGCCGCAAAAAAGTCCTAGGCTACAGTTAATCGGTCCTACCTCCATCACACATATTTAAAAAAAAACTCCTCCGCCGCGTCTGTCTATCTGATCGCGATTAACTCAAAAAACTACTACATCGATTTTGATGCTGTTGACCGATGGATAGTGGTTTTGAGGTATTTAATTAGATCGACATCCATACGGGCAATGCCGTGAGCATCAGCTAGCGTTCGTTGCGGTGGACCAGCCTCTCGGTAAATGAATATAAAAGCAAGCGACGAACTTTCTGCAGGCGCCGCGCGACGCCCCGCGTCTCCGTAAATGAGCCCTTAAAACTACACGATTTTTTCGGTCGTCAAGACAAAGTGGGAGCGGGCCCTAAAACCTAGTAGTAGAAGTGAATCTCACCTGTTCCAAGTAGGTAAGGTTGGCAGCCTGTCTCTTCATGATAGTGGCCATGCGGCCGAGCGCCGCGCGTTTCAGTTGCTTGCATCGGTACAGCGAGTCTCCGTACTTTAGTAGACGGACATAGTCTTTTGCTACTCTGTAAATAATAATATTATACGGTCAATATTATCATCTCCCTGACCTTGACCCATATTACTTGGGGTCGGCGCAACATACGAAGACAGTCGATTCCCTTTTAACTTTTTTGTAATTGATGCAACTTTTTAACGTCGTCTAATTTTGGCGGCACGGTTGGTGCAGTGGCTGAGCGATTGGACTGCTGCGCTGCGTGTCGTGGGTTCGATCCCCGCACGGAACAAATATTTGTATGGCCTACTGATTGTTGTTTCGGGTCTGGGTATTTGTGTATGTGAGTTTAAATGTTTGACCCACGATTCAGGAGAAATTCCTAGGCCGGGGAAACGTTTTCAAAAAAAAATTTTGGAAAAGAAAAGTGGGAAGTAGAACTGGGGATAGATTAACAATATTTCACCAAAAATATCTAATTAGTCCGTCTGTTAGATTATCGAAAAATATTGGATAAGTGTTTTTTTGTTTTATTAAATTAAAACGACAACGTTGAAAACGTGTCAAAGATGTAGAGATCATGAGTCCACTTTTGACGTCACTTTGTGGGTAAAAAAGTACTTAAAAGTGAAAAAATAAAAAATACGTGTCCGATATCGTCGATTCGTCGTTGGTTTTTGTTAAAAATCTCCTCCCTCCCTCCTAATCAGTCTTTTTAACCTAATAGGGTACTATTAGGTAAAAAAAGTTAACTGATTAGGCCTTTAACCCATCTGTCTAAGAAACATTATTAATTAACCATTGAAATATTGATTGAAAATTCTTGAAAAGACTTTTGGGTGCGAATCATCACTGTTTACGGTAGAGCGTAATTTAACATAGGGGAAACATTGTGCTCTCGGTCCATGTGGCTACAGGAGTCGGTGACTATAAATAATAAATAAATAAATAAATATCCTTGGACATTTCACACAACGCCATCTAGTCCCAAGCTAAGCAACCTAATGCTTGTGTAATGGTAACGAGATGGCTGATAAACTACTTATATACATTTTTTTTTTGTAAATACATACATATTATAGATAGAAAAACACCCAGACTCGGAACAAATACTTGTAGGTCGTACAAATATTTGTTCCGTGCGGGAATCGAACCCGCGACATGCTGCGCAGCAGTCAATCGCTCAACCACTGCGCCAACCGTGTCGTCAAACTATGTAATGGTAAAAAAAGGTTTTCTTGGAAATACAAAACAAACCTTTTCATTAGAAAACAAACTTTAAAGGGTGTAAAAGTACCCTTAACGCAAACGAAAGGCATTTGTTCTCCCCACCACTGCGATAATTTTTTGGTTGTAGACCATACCTGGGAACCCCCTAGTTACAGAGATATTGGGGGTCAAAGATTCAAATTTTGCACAGCTGTTTTTGTAAATACTAGATTTTTAGGTTATAATTTTACTTAAATTACGTCTATGACCCGTTTACTATTCAAAGCATCCGCTAGCACAATGTTTTAAAAGTGCTACATTGAGTTTTTTAATTTCTTTCTTTTTTTTCTATGTACAGAATGCTTGGTTGACGTATGTGTGAAGGGTTAATGTACATCCTGTATATGCCTCCTTAAAAAACCTTCTCAAATGTTTCAAGCCTATTCCCATTTAAAGCTCATGTTCCTAATAAAACTAATAGTGGATTTTTGTATTTGCCATGGGTAATGCACGTCAGAGTACGGACCCTGCGCGCGACCATATGACAAAACTACTATAGGCCGCGCATTGACTGACACACAATATGGTATTGTGCTCAGCTTCGAACGGGCCAAAAGTCATGCCTTTCACCAATTAGGTTGGGTTCTGCTTCCAGTTTAACCCGATGCAGTTGAATATCAGTATTTAAACTTTAATTCAGGTAATGAGGTAACATATGGTTAGATTGGAAGCCGACCCCAACATATTTGTGAAAAGGCTAGGCAGTTAATGATGATGGAGTTTGCTTTAATCAGAGAAATTTTTGTCAAGTCCAGTTAATACAATATTAAAAACAATGAATACGATATTAAAAACAATAGCGCATGTTCCATGGTATATTACTAACTAGCTTTTGCCCGCGTGGATGTCGAAAAATATCCCAACAAACTTTCATCCCCTATTTAACTTCCTAAGGAGTTGAATTTCGAAAAATCCTTCCTTATTCCTTGTCTACATTATAAAGGAAACCTCTGTGCAAAATTTCAGCTTTCTAGGTCCAAGGGTTTGGGCTGGGCGATGATGAGTCAGTCAGTCAGTCAGTCAGGACTACTGTGAGAGAGGAAATCCAGGCCTCCACAAAAAAATACAAACACCGGCTTGGAGAACAAACGAACAAACTCGCCGCAAGTCTCATCACGCGCATCTATGAAAGCGTCTGAAGAGAAGGGACATTTCATTACTTAGTAAATCGGAGTAGCTGTTCTCGCTGGAGGAAGCACTCGACCTGCCAATAAGCTCACAAACCATCTGCTTATAGTTGAATTACTGATTGCAGACAAGCAAAAAAAAAATTATAATAAAAAAAATCAGTTAATACAAGTACCATTTCCATAGTCCTTGGTTTTTTATAATGCATTGTACTTACGTGTCAATAAGATGTCTAGCTGTGTTCAGTTGTCCCAGACCTAGCTTGTAATGATCCTTGTCATACAGCACATTCATAAGATCTGCATAGAATGGATGCACGTCATCTAGTTTGGGAAATTCCTGGTGGAAAGTGAAAATCATATTGTTAGTTTTTTAAATCAAAAGTCATTTATTCAAATTAGGCTGATAATCAGCACTTTTCGAACGTCAAAATTTACTTTACTCTACTTATTTACAAGAGACAGTCCCCCAAAACGCCCACCCTTCGGCACTTCCTAGTGTTTAGCTGGAAAGAAGAAGTGACGGAACAAACTACCCAGCAACACATTCTGTCTGTTATGTTGGTTAGAAGAACCAGACTCGATACAATAGTAAGGTGTAAGTTCAATTTAGATTTACTACAGACACAAATCAATAACAAAAAATTATATAATTATAAACAATCAGTAATATCAGTTAACAAATTTTTGTAATGTAGGTAAGGCACAAATGTTGATATCAGTGCTGTAACTATTCGTACCAAAGGGCGTCTGGATGATTAAAAACCACTGTAAAAGAGAGCAATTAATGGAAAAGACAAAATAAATAATAAAATTGAGAATACTTAGAGACATCCACAAATTTGTCTCTAATGGCTTTTGATATGAAGAAACTTAGAGAAAGGGGAACTATAATCAATTTCTCATTGTGTAAATTTTGACTTTCATAAGCAAAATATTGGTACAAAAGTCAGTGTGGCTAAAACAATGTTAATTTAAAAAAAAAACAAAAACATCTTATGAAAAATTTCTTGAAATTTTCAATTCTTTTCACATTAAAAACTCATTTGTCTAATAAAACAAATTGTGGAATTTAAAGTTTGTATTTGCCATGGGTAATGCGTGCTGAGTACTGACCCTGCACGCGACCATATGACAAACTGTTACTGTAGGCCGTGCATTGACTGACACACAATATTATACTGCACTCAGCTTCGAACGGGCCAAACTACACTTGACCTACACGGTTCAGAATTATGTACTGAATGTCGTGTAAGGTAAATTACATTATTTTCAGCTTCGAACGGGCCAAATGTCATGAAGTTCTACATTATGCCTTTTCTGGAGTTGTTTGCAAACCACATACTGCATCATGTGCTTTTTCCCAACTTTGTTCAATTTTATGTAGCAAAATATAAACAAACTGATAGCATGATGTTTAAAATACAGGGTGTAAATTAACCCTTCACACATACGTCAACCAAGCATTCTGTACATCAAACTAAGTAACCCAACACAAAAATTTGTGCTGGGAAACGACTTTTTTTTTGGGGTCAAAAATTTTACCGTAAAACTCAATGTAGCCACCCTAAACCATTGTGCTAGTGGATGCTTTGAACAGTAAAAGAGTCGTGCAGGACATGAAAAACTAGTATTTACAAAAACAGCTCTGAAAAATTTGGAATGTTAACCCCCAATATCTACGTAACTAGGGGGTTCCCAGATATGGTCTAGAACAAAAAAAATATCGCAGTGGTGGGGAGAACAAGTGCCCTTCATTTGCGTGAGGGATATTATTGATAGGGTGATATTATTCTGTGGTCAATTCACATAATTGAATTGTATTACTGAAAACTTCTTTTGTTGGAGATACAGTAATTCAAGGCAGATGTGTATCCATTAGGTCACCCAAATTTCAGTTATGTTTAAACCCTTAAGTTCCTTAGTAACCCTATAATTTGGAGATGTTATGTTATCGTAGTTCTACATTATCAAAATACTTTCACAGTATTTAAGATTGTGTACACAAAATGTTGATTTTAATTAAAAAAATTAAGGAATTTAACTCTCTCTCTCTGATTTTGATTTGTTGTTTTTTTTTTTTCTAGTGACCACAATATTGCACAACAGATGAAATGTTTTAACGAGATTTAACCCTTGCAGTGAATTACAATATTATTCTTTAGGCTGTTATGATTTACTTTAAAGGAGAAATATATAACTTAAACTTATTTACCTGAATAATCCTAGAAAGACGATCGTGGAAATTCTGTTGAGTAAATTTCACTTTTCTCATATAAAACCCACGAATCCTCGATATTTTGTAATGTTTGTGCACCACTGTGGGAGTTTTCCTCTGTGTTTTAGACAGTATAATGTCTATGAAGTCCTGAAATATAAAAATTATGCGTATTATGTTAGGTTAGAACGCATGATAGAAAATATCGTAAACATTGGAAGTATTTGTTTAGTTTCGATGAGTTACCTTTGCCGTAGGCACTACGGCGATCTTTTTGAAGTTGTACAAACTCATTTTGCCTTATTTTATTACACTTATAAATAAAAATGAACTCGACATGAGCTCAACACGTAAACACGTGTTTTTAAAAGAAAAACCAAGATTGAAAGAAATGTCATTGTGACGTTAACGTTTTGTTCCTCACAAGCAGGTAATATAGCAGGTACGGTATTTTACGGGATTGTTTTTTTACTGTGATCCAATTACATATTTATTTTAAAGCATTTGTATCAAACGATAATGATTTTTGATTTTTTAAACATGATGATGGTTAATTTTTTAGAACATAGTTCTGATACCACCCATATAGCATGTAAGACAACACCATATAAAAGACTAAAACATATAGGTTGCAAAAGCAAAACGTAGTAAAAGTTGC
The DNA here is from genome assembly GCA_932274075.1 of Diarsia rubi. NCBI lineage: Eukaryota > Metazoa > Arthropoda > Insecta > Lepidoptera > Noctuidae > Diarsia > Diarsia rubi. Next base: position 649,858 of record OW026440.1, on the reverse strand, counting down.
CAAATGAAATAATTACTGACTTACTGGTGATGGAGCGATAGTAATTTTTTATTTAGTTTTTTTTTTTAAACTGCGTTACACTCACAGGGTTACAATATACACCAGCATAATGGGTCTTAAATATAACTGCCGAAATGTGGGTTTACTATTAGATACACTTCAGCCTAACCCTTCGGGAATTACTTTAAGGGCTCGTTTGCGGAGACGCGGGCGGGCGTCGCGCGGTGCGTGCAGAAGGCTCGTCACATGCTTTTTTATTAACTTATTGAGAGGCGGGCCCACCGCAACGAACGCTGCATTTTAAACTAACGAGCGAAAAATTGCTTCTCGTAAAATCGTCGTTTGAAATCGTTAACGTGTTTCGCCATGTGCTTGAATTAAAAACGGACAACGCGCCGCGCGACGCCCTGCGTTCCGTAAATGAGGCCTAACGCCGTGCCTTAAGGTGGAAGCTCACATCTGGCCCGCGAAATTCTAATTTTCTTACGTTTTTGGCAATTTGCAGGCCAGTGCTTGGTTGTATGTTTATGAAAATTTGATTTGCGACTGTAAGACGTATGAAGTTACCGAATTATAACCATCAAAATTATCAATACAACCCTCCAAGTTCATTTTCATGTCAAGATTGATTTTTGCATGTAAAAGTCATTCTTTAGTAATTTAGTCGTCGTTCTTTAGTAGTTAGTAATTTTGATGGTTATAATTCGGTAACTTCATACGTCTTACAGTCGCAAATCAAATTTTCATAAACATACAACCAAGCACTGGCCTGCAAATTGCCAAAAACGTAAGAAAATTAGAATTTCGCGGGCCAGATGTGAGCTTCCACCTTAACGCGTGATTAGAATAGAAAAAAAGGATGTTTTGAAACCATAGAGAAGAATAGAGTAGTTAGTTAGTTTACACTTGAAACAATGAAACGTCAAAAGTACGTCAAAGTTCCGATAGCAAATGGCACAGAGGTTATGCTAGATTTTTATTAGAATTAAGCCGGATATTTTGCTGGAACTATAACAATAACTAGAAAACGGTAACTACAAATTATTTTGAAACCTAAACTTCACAAGTCTCAACAATTCGCCGACAAACTTATTGTAAGTAAACGTTGCATCACTTTTCATTTGTTTTTCTCATTCCGTTAAAAATGATTAAGTTTGTACAATTTCTTACTTAAAATAGCTGTTTATCCCTTACTAATGGCCCTATATTTACGTTTAGCATAACGAGTGATATTCCCTTGATATCTTAAATAATTTTAAAAACTCTTTATTTCTACACATGAGCGCTTTTCGATGTTTCTTATTTTACGGGTAGTGAAAAGTTTGTAAAGATTCTCCTCTTGAGAATTCTCGTAAATATCGCTACATTTCCATTAATCCTTTATAAAAATGGTGCATAAGAGATGTGTAATGGAAAAGGTGTATTGCAGGAAAATCGAAGAAAAGAACCAAAACAAAAAATGTATTCAAGAATTTGCAAGTTCCGAGCCAGTGCGAAACATCGGTTGATATCGTGCAGCAATATGTACAGCAGCAGTATTTTAAAAAAGAAGGAATCAAGTTCAAAAGCTATACAGCCAGGAAAATTGGTTCACGGTTTTGTGGTAAACGAAGTAGAACCTATCAAGGAGTATAACATGACAGCTTACCATCTAATACACGAAAAAACAAAAACAGAGTACCTGCATTTAGAACGAGATGATTCCAATAATGTATTTTCAGTTGGCTTCCGCACAACACCATTAGATTCTATGGGAACACCGCACATCTTAGAACACACAGTTCTATGTGGCTCTGAGAAGTATCCAGTCCGAGATCCTTTCTTCAAAATGTTGAACAGATCACTGGCAACATTTATGAATGCTTTGACAGGCCCTGACTATACATTCTATCCGTTTTCATCACAAAATGAGATTGATTATAGGAATCTTCAGAAGGTCTATCTAGATGCTGTATTTAAACCTAACCTATCTAGGTTAGATTTCTTACAAGAAGGCTGGCGGTTAGAACATTCAAATATAGAAGATAAAACTACTGATCTTACGTTTAAAGGTGTTGTTTACAATGAAATGAAAGGGGCTTTCTCGGAAACAAGTTCATTATTTGGACAAAAGTTCATAAACACTATATTACCCAAGGGGACGTATGGCTATGTCTCCGGAGGTGACCCACTAATCATTCCACAACTATCTCACGAGCATTTAAAGAATTTCCATTCAACTTACTACCATCCAAGTAATGCTAGAATTTATTCCTATGGCAACTTTCCTTTAGAAACTAACCTTAAGTTGGTCAACGAGACTTATTTGAGTAATTGGGAGTATTTGGACCCAAAGCACTCGATAGTAACCAGTCAACCGCGATGGACAGAACCTAAACGAAGCGAAATAAAGTGCAGAGTTGATCAATATGGTGTTCCCATTGAGAAACAAAATCAGATTGCCATAGGATATGTGATGGCTGACATTACAAGCACATACGAGACATTCTTGATGATGGCATTGAGTGAACTCATGGTAATTGGTCCAAATTCAGCTTTCTACAAAAGTTTAATCGAAAAGAACATATCGGGAGGTTATAACTCACTAACAGGATATGACAACCAAATTAGAGACACGTTATTCGTTATTGGGCTAAGAGATGTTGAAAAATCTAAGTTTGAATTGGTAGAATCTATTGTTGACGAGACACTGCAGGACATTTACGTCAATGGCTTTGAAAAAGATCACATTCAGAGTGTTCTACACGGTTTTGAGTTATCTATCAAGCATCAATCGCCTAAGTTTGGACTTAATCTTCTCTTCAATCTTATGCCATTATGGAACCATAACGGTCCTATTATAAATGCTTTGAAAGTTAATGAATTATTGACTCAACTAAAAACAAACTTGATGGACAAAGAGTATTTGAAAAGTGTTATTAAAAAATACTTTATAAATAACAATCACAAACTAATCATGACTATGGTACCCGATCCTAAGTTTGACGATACATTTAATGCGGAGGAAGCGACATTATTAAAGCGCCAGGTTAGTAATCTGTCGGAGGATCAGAGGGAGAAGATATATAAGGAAGGATTAGAACTTTCTAAAACTCAGAAAAAAGTTGAGAATTTAGAGGTTCTGCCTTGTTTGAAGATTGAGGATATTACTCTTAATAAGACAGCACCTCCCTTGAAGCATACGGTTGCGGATATCGTCCCTCTACAAATGTGCGAGGCGAATACGAATGGAGTCACATACTTCAAAGGTGTTGTTGGGACTGAATGTTTGGATGAGCAAGAGAGGAAACTCCTTCCATTCTTTGAATACGTCATCAACAAGTTTGACACAAAAAACTACAATTACAGAGACTTCGACAAATATGTCAGTAGATCCACATCTGGATTAGGTTTCCTCAGCCATATTACGGAACATATTGATCAACCTGGCCAGTACGAACAAGGAATCTTAGTCAGCAGTCACTGTTTAGACGAAAATCTACCAAAAATGATGGATATATGGAGTGAAATCTTTAATAAACCGAATTTTAGTAACAGTGAAAGAATGAAAATGCTCCTAACTAACTATTGCTCGTCTTTAAGCAATGGTATAGTTGACGGAGGGCATACTTACGCTATGCAGGCGGCCCGTTCCTTGATAAGCTCAGTAGACGAATGTAAAGAGAATCTAATGGGGCTTCAACACATAGTGAATATGCAAGAAATTCAAAAGAATAAAAAGATAGAAGATGTCCAATCGACTATTGGCATTATTGGAAGCAAAGTTTTAACAGGAAACAACTTACGAACAGCCTTCCATTATTGCAACACCAACGCTCAGATTCAAGACCATGTAGATAAGTTTTGTAATGAACTTTGTAAAGATATCGAACATAAAGAAGAGAATAGGATCAACTGGACTGATGCTAAGAAAATATCTGAGAAAAACCGTGGCGTACACATTCATATGAACATTCCGGTCAATTTCTGCGCCAAAGTTCTACCTACAGTGCCTTACACCGACCCTGATTATCCCAAATTACGAGTCCTCTCACGTTTCATAACTTCAAAGTATTTGCACCCGGTTGTCAGAGAACAAAACGGGGCATACGGTGGTGGCGCTTTGCTAACTTTAGACGGAGTCTTTAACTATTATTCGTACAGGGACCCCAATTCGACTGTCACGTTGAACGTTTTCGATGAAACAGCACAGTGGATGTCCGAAAATACAAATCTTATTGATGATCAAAATCTTTTCGAGGCAAAATTGTCAATACTACAGCAAATGGACCAGCCAATAGCTGAATACATGAAAGGAGTCGACCTATTCTTATACGGATTGTCCTACGATATTTGGAAGACCCAAAGAGAAAGGGTCCTAGCTGTGAAAAAAGAGGATTTGATCGAAGTGTGCCAGAAATATTTGAAAGCTGACAAGTTTAGTGGCAAATGCATTATTGGAGAAGGCACGAAAGATCTTCAAGGGCAGGAGAATTGGGAAACCATTAGTGGACCTCAACAATAAATTGGTCCTTTGCTGTTAATTCTTTGATCAAGTGACAGATGTAGGTAGTTCGTATTCTCTAGTCTCGGGCATTTGAGGCACCGCCGACGAAGACATGATGAGCTATCGACTATTTTCATCAAGCCAGTTCATCAGTCACTGTTTAATTAATTTCCACACTCCTGGCGATAATTCTCTTTCCACTAGTTTTTCGCACGACAAGAGCTATCAAAAGAAAACCTGCGAGAATAATTCCGTGTTCCGTTTGGCAGGTAGACCATTCGCTTGGTACCTTCAAACGCATTCAGCAAGTGTCAGATACAAGTAATAGCCCGATTCTCAGAGAACATCTACAAAACTATCCGGAGACACTCGCTGGTCGTTGCTCGCTTACTCGATTTTCGTATTCAGTAAAGCAGACGAAATGATGTACTATGGTCTCTTACTGATAATATACTATAGTACGACTTAGGGATCACTTTTGGCTTTAATCAAGATATGTGCGGTTTTGAGAAGTTCTTCTGTAAAGTAGCACTAAATATGCCTATTGCCTACAAATGCCGATTATCTACAAAAAGAAGTGCAAAAAAAGGGTGTCATGTACCTCAAGTTATAGGCAACTATATTTTGGTTCCTTGTGAAAATGTTGAAATTTTATTTTTATTGTAGTAAAAATGATACAATTAAAGAATAAAATATATCTCATTGTCAGAGCATCTTATTTGTTTATTTATTATCGAGTATGTGCTGTTGAGACTGTTAATAAAAGTTATTTTTAGATTCAAACTGCGTTTATATTTTTATGCACATTGTTTGGGCCCGCGTGGTGGATTATAGCCCATCCCACTCCTGGAGAGGAGGCCTGAGTCCCTGCAGTGGGAACAATATAGGCTGATGATGATGATTGTATATTTAACAGTAAGAGATAGAGGTACCTATAGTAATTCTCACTTTAATAATATAATCTAAACTTATATTATAGAGAGGAAAGATTAGATTTTTTGTTTGTTACGATTTAACTCAAAAATTACTCTGACGACTTTGAAAATTCTTTCAACATTAGAAAGCTTATTGAATAAATATTATGTGGGATAGTCGATCTATCGAGGAAGGTTATAAGCAAATATATTATTGTGACGCAGACGAAGTTGCGTGGGTCAGCTAGTAATTTTATAACAAAAACACGCTTAGATTTTTTCGTTTCTTTACAGGTAAAGATGTCACTGCCGCAGTCATTCGACAACCCCGAGGAATATTTCAAAGAATGCATAAAATTCTTTCAAGAATATCAATATTTATTCAATTACCCTAACACAGATTTACTTATTCATAACATTTTGGATAAAATCACTGTAAAAGAAGAAAACATTGTTGATGTTTTTAATGATGATTTTGACTTGAACTCCACAAGTGATGAATATTTAAGCAGTTTCCTGATTAAATTGAAGAAATTGCAAGTCTTTTATGATGATATTCTAGAAGATTCCTTGGAGGACAATATAAATGTCCCCGTTAGTCCTAAGAAGAAACATGAGATATTACATCTGGCTAAAGAAATCAAAGAAGTATGTGAACACGTGGGCTGTGATGTCGTTGTTGATTTTGGATCGGGGCTGGTAAAGATTTCCTTTTACATGTACTACTTACTGTCAGCGGCAAAAATCGATTCACAATACGGTTTATGAATTCTAGGTAATTGAGCTAAATATTTAAATATACAGGGTGTAAATTAACCCTTCACACAGCCGCAGAAACGACTTTTTTTAGGGTCAAAAATCACATTTTAAGGTAAAATTCAATGTAGCACTCTTAAAACATCGTGCTAGTGGTTGCTTTGAATAGTAAACGGGTCATGGAGGTAATTTAAGTAAAGTTATAACCTAAAAAAATAGTATTTACAAAAACAGCTGTGAAAAATTTGGAACTTTTACCCCCAATATTCCGTAACTAGGGGGTTCCCAGGTATGATCTAGAACAAAAAAATGATCGCAGTGGTAGGGAGAACTAATGCCCTTCGTTTGTGTTATGGGTACTTTTACACCCTATACTGATTAGGTACTGCCCTGCTACTAACTGCCTCAATGGTCTAGTGGTAGCAAGCGCGACTGCTATTCATGAGGTCCTGGGTTCGATTCCCTAGATTACAGACGTGATGTTTTGTTATTTAAATTAATTGGAAGCTGAAAATAGAAAATATCGACATCTTGTGAATGTAAATGTATCTTACTTTTACCTAGCCCGCTCAATCTCTTGTCTCTTGCCAGGGTTACTTGGATCAGCTATTATTCGAAAAAACTAGTCTTGTGTAGTTCGTGAACGATGAACGAATAGGAGCCGTATCTTCGCACTGTACTAGAAGAAACGTTTCCGAACGCTGGCTTGTAATCGGTCTAATCTATGTCAAATAGCTCTTTCCGAACTCGTACATCGCCCGAACGAGAATTGAAATAGAGCCGACTGAGTTGATTCATTGATTGTTTGACAGAAACGACGATATACGTTTTCATTCGATGTGTCTGTGAATGAATGAGAACGAGAGAGAATAGCCGACGAATGACGATGCTATCCGAACCCGATCGACCGAATTCGCGAGAATGAGATGAGATGCGCGTTATTTCAATGCCATAATGTCTATTTTAGCTTATCGCCTAAACACGGGAGACGAGCTGTGTTCGCAAATTGGAAGTTTATACCTATAGTATGTGCGACTGTGACCCGTCACCCGTGCTTACTAGGTAGTGCAATACAAACAACCGATGTTTCGGCGCGCATTTTTGATCGTGCAAGTAATAAGTTATTAAGTGTTTTGTTTGCTGTATACAACTATTTGCGATCTTGGACGCTTTTTATTTTAGAATGTTTTGGATATGGGACGCTTATTACCTAAAACCTAGCCTAACTAACCTTCGTGCCTGTAAATTGTTTTAAATAAACATTTTATTGATTGTTCGTCATTTGCCTGCTGATAAATAAAAAAAACTAAATTATTGCTTTAGACTTTTCAAAAATTAGTAATATTAAGTGTGTGTATGTGTGTGTGACAAGTGACTTTTAGCAGATTAAGTTACCTACAGTAAAAGTACAATTTAATGATGGCTCAAAGAAGACCAAAAAGAAGCAACTTATGGTTCCATTTTAAGGAAGGGGTAAACGAAGCCATTTGTAATTATTGTTCAACCAAACTAAGCACAAAAAGTGGATCTCTTAGTAATTTAAAAAGACATTTAAGTACAAAGCACCCGACCGTATCGTTGAATATTGAACGACAATCTGCACCACCAGTATCACCACCAACACCACGCGACGGCACTGTTACACCGACAAATCAAAATTTAGACGTGCCAACCACATTTAGACAACCGCTTAATGTGCCATCAATTACCAACTTTATTCGACGACCACCATCTTCGCGAAAGACGGAACAAGTTGATAAGCAAGTGGTGGCCATGGTGACCAAGGGTCACCATTCATTAAGAATAGTAGACGAACCAGAGTTTAAAACACTGATTGAATTAGTGTCTCATTGTCCGGGGTACCAACTCCCAACAAGAAAAACCCTTTCAAAGACACTCATCCCCAAAACGTACACAGAAGTTTTTGAATCTTGTTTTCATAATTTAAAAGAAGCATACGCGGTGTGCCTTTGTACTGACGGATGGACATCAAGTGCTAACCATAGCTATATAGCAGTTAATGCGCACTATATTAATAAAAACACTGAGCTCCAATCTATTTTATTAGGCTGTATCGACTATAATGAGAGGCATACCAGTGTCAATTTGGTTGCATTTTTAAGACAAATTATCCAAGACTGGCAGATAACGAACAAAATTAGTTGCATAGTGAGTGATAACGCCCCTAACATTTTATCAGCTGTGAGATTAGGGGAGTGGCGATCTGTGGGCTGCTTCGCCCATTTATTAAATTTAATTGTACAGGACGGCATAAAAACCATTGCTGAGGTAGTTTCTAAAGTGAAATGTATAGTAGAATTTTTTAAAAGAAGCACTTTGGCACAATCAAAATTAGAAGTCGCCCAAAAGCAAATGAATTTGCCCATTTTAAAGTTAAAGCAGGAATGTCCCACGCGTTGGAACTCTTGTTATGACATGTTAGAACGCCTCTTAAAATTTAAAGATGCTGTTATCAGCACTATAGCTCTGATAAGAAGCGACCTCAGCCTCCAGAGATCTGATTGGGAGCTAATTGAAAGTATCGTACCAATTCTCAGGCCATTCTACGAAGTCACCCAGGAAGTAAGCTCAGAAAAACATGTGAGCCTGTCAAAAGTATTAATATTTTCCAAGCTTTTATCCAAGCATGTTGTAAATTGCTTAGCCCAAAACAACAATCAACTTCCTCAAATCCCCGTTATGCTGAATAAATTAAAAAACAATCTTCTTGCTCGTTTCCATGACTTAGAGTCCAACACATTGTATGCTGACACAGCAATTCTAGATCCACGGTTTAAACAAAAAGCCTTCCGCACTTCAGAAGCGTACCAGCGAGCCATAGAAAATTTCAGACGTAGAGTTGCAGAAGTGCGAGTCCAGGTAGGCGACTCCAATATGGCAGAAGATCCGCCTAGACAGGAACAACCCGCAGTAGCTACTGACGCTACGGTAACAAGCATTTGGGAAGACTTCGATGTTGAAATGAGGCATGCAACTCGTCCGGAAAGCACTGTGGCTGCAGGGATAAGGGAGTTGGACAAGTATTTGCATGAAGAACCCTTGAACAGGAAAGAGGATCCTCTAAAATGGTGGCACAGCCGGAAACATATATATCCTCATTTATATGAGTTAGTCCTGAAAAGGCTTTGTATCCAAGCTACATCGGTTTCGTGCGAAAGGGTGTTTTCAAATGCAGGGCAAGTGATTACTGATAGGAGAAAACTGCTAAAGCCATCTAAAGTTACACAGATGCTTTTTCTGCACAGCAACATGCGTAAAAAATAAAAAATAAATGTAAAAATACCGTTAAAAAAACAATAAAAAATAAAACAAAAAAGGTATCCGTACCAAAAAAAAAACAAAATAAAAATTAACAAAAAACAAAATGATCATTGTACATATTTGATTTTTAAATACGCCATTCTAACCTACTACCAAATTAGGTTTTCTAATTATTACCTACACAGTTGCCAAAAAATTGAAGTAGATACCTACTGTGCAGATAAAAACAAATCTTTTGAATGTCTCACTACTTATTTTAATAATGGTAAAATGTAATTTTCTAAGCGATTGATCAGAATGACAGTCCTAAGCCTGTTCAAGTATGAAGGAAAATCAAATATGTTAAATGAATACAATAGTGTGGGAATAGGTCGCAAGGGAGAATGTATCTCTTCGCTTTACTGCCGAACTTGAAATGGTACCAGCAAATCGGGAATTTCTTGTAGTTTGAGTCTGAACATTAGACCGGTGAAGTTTCGACATAATTATATTAGAAATGTGTCAAATTATTTAAAATAGTTTATCTGTGATTTTTGATATAATTAAGTAAACAGTATGTATGTGTAATGATAAAATATGTTTGTGCCGCTACAATAGTGACTATGATAATTATTTTGGTCACCATTAGAGAGTGACATCTGAATGGTAGGTACAAAATAATTCAGTGAAAATTCTCCTATTAGGTCAGCTGTGTACTCTGTGTTGCATATATATTTTTTATTTATACGTAGTGGTTTATGTATAATAATAATGTCTTTGGTAATATGTACCTAGAGTGCGTATTTGCTCTGTGAGTGATCCGCGCTGTGCTCTATGGAAATGCTTACCGAGTTACCGAGAGCGAAGACCGAATAGAGCTATTAGAACTACTAGAACGAACTAGTTCACTGTCAGAAATGAACTAGTACGGAGCGATCTTAAAAATGACCGAGCAGGCACAAGACTAGAAAAAACTAACTACAGAATACTTGGAATTGAATGCAACGAAAGTCATTACGTTGGCGCCAAAATTCGTCAGCGGAAATATCATGCAAATTCCACAGATAATGTAAAATATATAAAGCACACTGTCACTGAAAATTCCCATGAAAATATCCAAACATACTTGCACGATAAGTTTAAAAATCATAGAGAATTTTGCATAACCGGCCTTCATGCTTGTGCAGACTTGACCATAGATGCAATCAACATATTTATAAAGATGGCCGATGCAAAAGCGATGGTAATAATGCCTTGTTGTTATCACAAAATGGTGGGTCTTGGCGGAGTTTTCAAGAACTTTCCTAGAAGTGATTGTCTGAGGGATATTTTTGGCATATTTAAATGGGCAGAAAACATGAGGGTACCCTTCTTGAGACTAGCAGCTCAGCCCCCGTCTGTCGATGGTAAACTAAAAGATTTAGTGTTCAATTTATTGTCAAGAGCTGTGCTGCAGACATTTGCGTTTAGACGTAAGTATTGTTTTTATTTTCCAAATAATGTAAATTGGAAATCTGTAAGAGTAAAACTGAACTAGGACAATAATTACCCTTTTTCTAAAATAAAAAAGAGCAATCGTGATCGAGGATTTCCATTATAGGGGTTAACTAAGCCATAGACTTAGGCTATCGTTAAAAAAAACATATTATATGTAATGTTGAACTAATTTTAAATTACTATAATCTCTAAACTTATTTATCAAGAAATTACAAAGGAGTGATTGTTTTTTCAGACAACTGCAAACTAAGAAGGAAGAAACGGAAAGCTGTCAAAACTAAAAACATGGATAAAAATTTTGATGTCTACCTAAAAGATGCTACCACCAATGGCTTTACTTTGATCAAAAATGAATCTATAGCTAATAATGATAATGTTGAGAATCCTGCATTCTGTATAGAAGAACTTACGAAACTATGGACTCAGTTTAGTCAGTTGACGTTTAAAAAGGCGGGTATTTTTATTCTTTTACAAAATCATTTGCAGCCAGTCATCGAGAATTTTATTTCATTTGACAGACTGGTTTATCTCAAAGAAATGGGCGTAAGGCATTGCGAGTTCAAAAAGATATTGAATGTTAAAACATCGCCCCGTTGTTTGGCTCTAGTAGCATATAAATAGATATAAATGATTGACTGGCCTGTTGGTCTAGTGGTTAGTGACCCTAACTGCTATGCCGGAGGTCGTGGGTTCGATTCCCACCCAGGACAAATGTTTGTGTGATGAGCACGATCATTTGTTCTGTGTCTGAGTGTAATTTATCTATAATATAAAAATTTTACCTTCAAATAAAATTTGTATTATGTTTCCTAAGACGTCCGAAGTCCATTATGAGAGAGTACACGCTTCCTTCCATGAACAGCTGTTAGATGTCTTAACTTCCGCCTCGCAATCGCGCCACTAGCGCACCCAAACGTCATATCTGTGAACTACTTTCAAAAACCGCATACAAGCCGCCATGATGAAGTCTTAGGTCATTGTTCGGCTCATAATGATACAACGGTAGGAAAGGTATGCACCAGGAAGAGCTTACCTGGACTTCGGACGTCTTAGGAAACATAATACAAATTTTATTTGAAGGTAAAATTTTTATATTATGTGTTCCGTTCGACGTCCGAAGTCCATTATGAGAGATGTGTTTGTTATCTCCTGGTGGATTGTATGAATGAAAAGCAACAATGTGAATTATAAACCAATATTATTATATCACCATTTCACAAGTTTTAAATATGATCAAAAATCTAGCCATTTAAGCACTGGCAGAATAATTATATAAACCAATTTAAAAAGCCACGTCAGTAAGTAATCGTGCCTTTCTGTAAATTTAACCTGAATCAATTTGATATGAAAATTCAGTTAACTTAGAATCAATTATTAGGGACTTGAAATAAATTTGTTAATGAATGTACCGAAGATATTTCGTTTCTAGATCTAATTTCTTTGCGATAATTTTTTTTAAATGTGGATTCATGCCTCCAGTTTGCTTTAGATATTATGTCATTTATAGGATAATTTTCTAGCCAATTTAATGATGAGACGGCCGATCTAAAACTGCCTGGAGAGGCTTGTATTCCAGCATCAGACAAAACACGTTTTACCCAACCACCGATTATAGTTGGTGTGGCTGCTCTAACAGGATCTCTAGTAGTTATGAACAAGTTTGTTAATGAACCCCGTCTTTCCTTTGATACATTTTTTTAACATGCGGAGCCAATATAATGGATTTGTATTTTGATTTTCGGATGCCAACAAAACCCAACTGGATTGCTGGAAAGTTGCGCTATCTGTCTTTGACCCGAATACTGGGTGTAAAGTTATGGAATCCCCATTATCTACAAAATGATCAGAGTCAATATGTAAAAGGAAAAGGTCGTGCACTCGACGCCCCGAGCATAATAATAAAATAGTCGCTGTTCGCTTAGACACCTCATACAAACTACTGGTGCCAGGAGTATTATCTTTTAAATAAGTAATTAGTTCCCTGGGGTCCCATATGGGCACCTTAGGTGGCAACGGCTTAGCAATTGAAATTGCTTTCAAAATGTACTTAACAATGTGGCTAGAAGAAATTCTAATATTTGAAGCAGTTTCACAAATAGATGCGATAACGGACTTGTGCACAAGAATAGTTCTATAAGCTAACTTTTGATTTAGGTATAAATATGCTAGATATTTGGCAACATCTGTCGGATTTGGTATACGGAAATTTACGTTATTTTGCCTACACCACAAAGACCACTTACCCCAAATAGGAGTATAAGTTTTAAGAGTCGAAGGGCGCCAGCAAGATAAAAGGAGATCTTTCTCCTGTGGAGACCAATCGCTTGTCATGGTGTCCCAGCCAAAATGAGCCAGGCTTCCAACTGCAGTTCGTTGACATGAGCTGGTGGTAGGCCGGTCACCGTGTCCACCAAGGTCTTCTTCAGGTCTCTGATCTTCAGCGGCCGTGACAAGGATCGATTCCTCAGGTCTGGTCGCCAAAAGGGTTTCTTCCACTTGGGTGCTACTATTAGGTACCGACCTGATGCCGAGTTGAGGTGGTGCAGAACTCGTGGAAGCAACGCCGGCGGTGGGAAGACCCATGCGAGGTCGTATCGCCAGTATCTGCTGAATGCGTCGTGATAACAGGCGTTGGAGTCTGAGGAATCTAGAGAAACGTAATTTATCACAACGTGTGCGGTTTGTGACGCGAACAAGTCTATGTCCGGTTTTCCCCAAGTCTGAAATATCTTTGATGTTGCTGCCACCTGCAGGTGCCACTCGCTGCCGGCGCGATTTCGAGACAAGTGGTCGGCTTCGGTGTTGTACAACCCGGGTAGGTGGTGAGGGGTCAGTACAACATTGAGGTCGTCGACCAGAGTCAACAATTCTCGTGTCAATTTCATCAATCGGTGTGATTTTGTGCCGCCTTCCTTCCGAATGTACGAGACCACTGTCTTGTTGTCGGTTTGTAGAATGATCCTGGAGTCCCGGAGGGCTCTGGATTCCTTCGACAACACAGCAATCACAGCATACATCTCTTTGAGATTGCAATGCCATTTTTTCTGGTTGGGTTGCCAAGCACCCTGTACCTTGTTGTTGTTGACCAGAGCACCCCACAGGATGTCCGAAGCGTCCGTGATGACAAAGTTTGTGGGTAGTACGTCTGTGTGAATTGCTGTCTTTTGACTTACATTCTCCATCCACCACTCGAGTTCTTGGCGAACGTCTTGTGTCACCTGTACTGCTTGGTGAGGATGTTGTCGCAGTACCTTGATGTGACATTGCAGCGCTCGGCAATGCATCCTTCCCCGGTGGGTGATGAAGGACGCAAAGTTGAGTATCCCTAAGAGGCGTTGCGCCTGCTTGAGGGTCCAACTGCCCGCTACGAGTGTGGTCATGAGGATCTGACGATTTTTTCTTACCTTCTCCGGTGGTAGGGACTTGCGGTTTGTTTGGGTGTCCCAATTGATGCCGAGATATTCGATCGACCTCGTTGGCCTGGTGATCGATTTCTCGTGATTTACACACCAGCCCAGACTGGACAAGAAGCGTACAGCTATGTTTAGATGTGTGCCGAGTACTTCCTTGTCCTGGTGGACTATTAAGTAGTCGTCTAGATAAACGACGACGCGCAGACCTTTTTTGCGAAGGTATTCTGCAGTCCAGTTTGTTATAGTAGCAAACATTCTGGGAGCAGCAGCCAGGCCGAATGGTAGACATGTCATCTGCAGAAGTAGACCATCGTAGCTGATGCGCAAGAAGCATCTGTGTTCTGTGCGCATTGGAAGGTGATAATAGGCTTGGCTGAGGTCCAGCTTGACCATCCAGTCGCCTTGTTGCAGAAACGAAGGCATTTGTTGATGGTGGAAAAGATGAAAATGCTTTGGCTCCATGTATATGTTTAGTGCTTTCAGGTTGAATATTACTCGAGTTTTGCGATTGCTCTTTGTGATCATGAACAGGGGGCAAATGAACGATGGAGTCGAAGGAGCAGGCTCTAACACTCGTTCTTGAACCATCTTGCGAATTTCTAGTGTCATTTTTTCCGAAACAGGTGTTTGAAATTTTGACAGGTTGTCCAAAGTAGGCAGGATTAAGGGCGGTGCCTGATTGAAGGGGATACGAGCCCCCGATATCATTTTCAAGATAGTTTTTGGAGGGTCGAAACGACTCCATATTTCTATATAGTGCTGAAGACAGCCGCCCCAAAAAATCGGTATTATATAGTCATTTATGCTTATGCCCCGCTCGCCTCCCGTTCTTATCTTTCCCCCCTCCCTTCTTTTTTGAGGAGAAATCGAAATTTCGTTTGTTGTCTCTTTTATCGTTTCGCTTCGGTTTGTTTTGTCGCGAACGAAAAGTATTATTTTGAAAAGACGTTGAAGGCTCAACAGATATCGGACGACTAGTTCCCGCACTATTATTTAGTTTCTCTAATTTTTCTATACCTCCAATTTTTTGTAGGTAGTGCGATAAATTTTGTGGATTGAATATATATTCCATTGAGGGTGGAATTTTTTCTATGTCGTCGCGTATGTATTTACTTTTAAGGTTTTTTAATAGCGATCGGCGTCGCGTCTCTATGACTTCAGCTCGTTTACCGCAAATAATTTGGAGAATATCATGAGATACCGTTTTATAAGATGACTCCGCACCAAACAACTCTTTTAGTTTGTCAAAGAGGTTAGTTGAAGATAGTTGGGTATCCGAATTAGCCGACCAATCAATTAGTTTCTGTAATGCCGCATTTACGTGCTCGTTTTGAGTTAGGAAAGCATTAGATAACGCTGCGAAACTGCGTTCCATTTGAAACCATCTTAGTGGTGAAAATGGATCTTCAAAACGTCGCAATTCTTCGTTCACCTTCAGTTCGACAAAACTAGGAAAAGCTACATATTTCTTTTGTACTTCTGTGTAACGTACAGCATTCCAATCTGGGGAGTCGAACCTCTGCATTTCAGCTATTTTCATTACCCGTTCTGGATTTGCTTTAGGTACACTAGGTTCTTTAACAGAGACCTCTAGATTTGCGATTTTTTCAAAACAAGGGGTAAGCTGCGGCGGACGTATGAAATTTTCTTGTAAATTGAGGGTAGAACCAGTCGATGTTGAAGGTAACGCGGTGCCAATATTTTGCGTGGGTAGGCTTTGCGCTATTGGAGCACTATTGGCTATCATATAATTTGTTAAAACATTATTGACATGACTCACCAACTGCTGGGATAGTAGATCAAACCTGCGATCCAGTACGGAATCTTGCGAGAGGGAGCGCTGGCGTACCCGCCGAGGGCGTTTGCGCGGCGCTGGATCACCCCCATCGCTCTCTGATGACACCGTATCACTTATCTTCGATGACGATGAAGAACTCGTACTCCGCGTCCTCTTTCTCGAAGTCTCGTTTGGCGCGATAGTTTCACCGTCCATTTTGTTTAAAATAAACACAGTTCACGAGACGGAAAATTAATTTAGTTATTCTAATACTTATCTAATAAACTTTCTACTTTAATCTCGAAAGTTCTAAAAATAAAAAAGTCGTTTAAAATTCGAAATAACTGACAATCCAACAAAGCTGCGCACAGTTCGGAAAACGACGCAACAATGTCCTAAGACTTCATCATGGCGGCTTGTATGCGGTTTTTGAAAGTAGTTCACAGATATGACGTTTGGGTGCGCTAGTGGCGCGATTGCGAGGCGGAAGTTAAGACATCTAACAGCTGTTCATGGAAGGAAGCGTGTACTCTCTCATAATGGACTTCGGACGTCGAACGGAACACATAATATGTATGTATTTAGAAATATATAAGTATGTTTATCAGTTGTCTAGTACCCATAACACAAGCTCTGCTTAGCTTGGGACTAGATGGCGTTGTGTGATAGTTGTGGAATATTATTATTATATTATTATTATTATAAATAAGTGTATTTGTTTCATTGCACTCTACATTCTCGTTCAATCTCTAATGAAATCATCTGCCTACTTTTTTCCAACTACGACAGGGCTGGCTTCCAGTCTAACCGGATGCAGCTGTGTACCAGTATTTTACATAGAGCGACTGCTTATCTGACATCCCCAACGAGTTAGTATTAGTGCCGGGTAATACGATACGCTTTGGTAAGACTGGTTATCAGACTTTCAGATGTGCGTTAGCCCAGCAAGAAAGTGGCTCGTAAACTTATCCTTAGTGTGTAATTTGATGTAAATATGCACCACAAAAAAAATGTGCCTTTATCGTTTTGGGAAAAAAACGAAAGAAACGATTCCTGCTGGACGTTTTTACATCAGACAAATTCCAAACGCAAGATGGTAGACGGAAATCTTAAAACAAACTTAAATATTTTTACCCGACTGCGGCGAAGCCCAAAAGGAGGGTTATGAGTGTGTTTGTCCGTTTCTTTGTTCCCTCATAACACCTAAACGTATGAAGGGATTTGAATAAAATATACGTCGTTATATTTGTCTTGATGGCGTGATTGTCACTGGCTACATTAAAATTAAAAAACAAATTTGCAGATTTCGGGTGCCATATCGCGGATTTAAAAAAAAAACCTGTATATCGTCTATGGTATCAAAATGAAGGGTTTTGGAGATTACAAAAATATGACACAAAATGTCGAAAAGAAATTCAAAGTCACAAATCCTATAAACACACACAAAAGCTATGTGCTATCTGTGAAGAATTGTACGCGACCAACGAAATAACAAACACAAAAGAACTAAAAAGTTGGAAATAAAAAAAGTAATTAAAAAACCCGACTGAAAAGCAAAAAATAAGAAAACGTGGAAGCAGGCGGGGTACATTTGAATATTAAATTAAGGAATGAAAATAGAATGGACCCCGCCTGCTTCTAAGTTTTGTTACTACTTTTTTTTTAAGACGTACAGTTACGAGCAATAATCAGGAGTTATGTCAATAAGGATGTTTACTGACTAAAAAAAAATTGATTAAGTATAATTAGTCCGTCTGTTAGAATATCGAAAAATATTGGATACGTGTTTTTTCTTTTATCAAATCAATAAAAAATGACGAAGATAAAACGCGTCATTAAAAATTTGAGTGTAGGTTTGTGACGTCACTGACCGGTAAAAATGCCATACTAATGTCTTAGAATATGACGTCACACGAGTTTTCAAAGCCCTGTATCATCTTCATTGTTGGTTTACGTGAAAAAAGAAAAAATATGTGTCCAATATTTTTTGGAAATCTATTAGACGGACTAATTAGTTTTTTTTTGTTAACTACCCTATTTTTTTGGAGTAGGTACCTACCTAATCGGTATATCATGATAAATTATAGCTTTCTAGAGTCTCTGAGCTAAGGTGCAGACAGACATGTTCTTCTGGACATGGCTAAACTTTAAAAAGGGCTTCTTGCTGATTACGGAACCCTGAAAGGAATTCCTTCCTTCCGCCTTTTCCCAGAGTCAGGAGTGAGATAGAGTGGGTTAGAAAAAAAAAAAAAATGATCGATCATTGATACGTGTCAATGATCGATAATTTTTATATTTTTACGTTCCGTTCCATAATTGTTCACTTAAAAACCGTGGACTATGGTGTGGGTTATAATATGTTTAGCTATTTATGTAACGATATCATTTTAAAACCTATAACCTGTTGTTTTGAGCGCAATAAATAAAATAAAAATTGATAGATCGACCGACCGAGGTCGTCTTTGATTGCGTTGGCGCCTTGAATAGGTGTTAAAAAATATTGCTGGTTTTTAGAAGCCAAGCACTACGCTTGGGTTTGTTTAAGTATTGTCTTTGGTCTACTTTTGTTTTTCTAACGAACTGTCAAATCTGGTCAACATAGGTAAATAATTAATCAGTATTTCAGTCATTATGTCTTGTGTGTGTCAAGTGTCATCATTCAGTATTTCAGAATTCAGATTTCAGACATTCATGTGCGTGTC
Organism: Diarsia rubi; assembly: GCA_932274075.1. Taxonomy (NCBI): domain Eukaryota; kingdom Metazoa; phylum Arthropoda; class Insecta; order Lepidoptera; family Noctuidae; genus Diarsia; species Diarsia rubi. The sequence continues at coordinate 631,052 of OW026440.1, read as the reverse complement.
CAAGATAACTGTTTGTGATGCATACTGATGCCGTTTTACGTTTACTGAGGTTCGCCAAATATTATCACTTTTATAAATCTGATCTTAACGTCAACACAACATGGAGACTTTAGAAGATTTGTACTGTCGCCTCTGTGCTGATTTGAAGCCAAGCAGTGATCTCTCCAATATGGTATTAAACTTAGAAAAATGCAAAGAAATCACCGATATGTTGGCACGATTTAATATATTCCTGGATTTTAATAACATGTTGCCTAAAACTGTGTGTTTAGACTGTATAGAATCTTTGGAACGTGCGTATCACTTCGTTTCAACTGTGACCATCGCTCAAGAGGCATTTAAAGACTACGATATTTCGGTCCTAGATAAAAAGGCAGATGTATTTGACCAAGTAACTATAGATTCAAACACCGGAAATGATGACAGTGCTAAAAGTGATGAAACTGATGATGAATCCATAGAAATGTCTTTAGGGGCAAGTAAAGAGATTGAAATTGAACATGCCCTTAATAAGGAAGAAAAAGAAAAGGAATCTAAATTCAAATCGAATATAGAAATTAATGAAACTACTTTAGCTACAACACTGAAACATTTGGCCCCTAGACAAAAAAGAAAACCAAAAATTTCCAAAAATGTAGATCTAGACACATGGCCTGATTATAATTGGGTATGTGCTTTCTGTGGTGTGTTTTACCATGATCCTAGCGAGTTAAAAGTACATGGTATGCAGTTTCATCTCACCTGTAACCCTTATAGATGTTTTGACTGCAAAGCAAGAGGGCTGCACATGGATAACTTTGTAACGCACGTCTCAAAACACCGCCCCGTATTAACAAAATCTTGCAATATATGCTTTCTACAATTTGAGACCCCAAAAGAAATGAAAACGCATAAAGCAACACATTTTAATACTGTGTTTAACTGCAATGGATGTAACACATGTTTTGAAACCAAAAAGGAATTAACTGCTCATGTTAAAAAGTTCTACAAAACCACAGTTGCCAGTTCGTTGGTACCCAACATTCATGATAGCCTTAAGTGTGTAATTTGTGACAAAACTTTAGGTACCAAACTTGTGTTAAACAGACACTTACGTTTACATATGGACAGAAAACGGACTTTCATTTGTGATACCTGTGGTGGCAGCTTTTATAACAAAAAAACGTTAATCAGCCACCAAAGTGTACATTCTGAGGAGAGACCTTTCAAATGCGAAGTCTGTAAATTCAGTTTTAAAAAGAAACATGAACTGAAAATTCATGCTCGTAGACATTTCGGAATAAAACCGTTTGCTTGCGACCAATGTGGGAAAACTTTCCATTTAAAAATGGAATTATCCAGTCATAGCATTGTCCATGAAGACATAAGGCCTTATAAATGCGAAATTTGTAGCAAAGGTTTCCGCTTCCGACAATTACTGGTGCAGCATAAACGTATACACACAGGATCAAAACCATATTCCTGTGAAAATTGTACACTGAAGTTTAGAAACTGGTCTAATTATAATAAACATTCAAAAGTTGCACACGGAGTTGACAACTGTGTAAGGAAACACACGTCTCAGGGACTTTATGCTGTAGATCCGGATACTAAAGAAGTTATTTATCCGGATGAGGAGAAAGTTGCTGAATGGAAGAAAAGAATTTTGGCAGACGTGAAGATAACAAGAAAAAAGAAAACGGCTGATAATAATAAGACTCAAAGTACGTCTGTTATGAATGTTGACAGCCAGGAACCTAATAACTCTACTACTACCGACCACTAGCTAAAAGATATAATCTTCAGCTTTTTTGGCTTCTGCCAAATAATATCTGCTCAAATTATACTAGGTCAAATTGGATTAGCCAGCAATATCTCAACATGATAAAATCATCAACGACTTTCTGCCCTTTATCCAAGTTCCATAAGGTTGGCACAACACATATTTTTCTTCCATTATAACATAATTTGATTTTATTAATTTTTTATGAGGTCAATTTGACTATAGTTTATTTGTAATTATTAACCATACCTTTAAAAAGTTAGTAATTCATCTTTTATTGCAAGATAAGAAATAAATGAAGAAAAAACCGGCCAAGTGCCGGACCACGCACAATGTAGGGTTCCGCAGTTGCCCATCAAAATATGTAAACTTACTAAACTGATTAACCACCCTGCCTACCTGCCTCAAAAAAAACCATCCCCACTTTAATGTGTAATAGGGATACCTACCCTAAAAAAAAACAATATTTTACTTTAGCACTTTGTCGGCGTTACTCATTTGTATATTCATGCCAAATTACAGCTTTCTAGTACTAATAAGAGTCTTTGAGATATAGTGCGGACGAACGGACAGACAGACGGACATGGCGGAACTTCCATATTGACTACGGAACCCTAAAAGTCATAGGTTAAGTACTGATAATAATTGTCAATTTTGTTTTTTGTAGGTAGGTAAAGTATTTTTTTGTTCAAATCTAAATGGTGTTTGTTTGATATAATTTACTTTCATTGCTTTGTAAAAAATGGCTAGGCCATTTCATTCAAACCCTTTTGTATCTTAGTGCCTTGTAAGGGTCAGTTCACACACTCGGAGAGGAGAGCAGATTTTTTTATCACATTAAAAATAGTTTTGAATCATTGTAGGTACTTTTATTAGGTATTGAGAAATCTTGAGAGAAAACCTAACGCGCATAATGTGTGAAATAACGCCGACCGATGCTCTCCGAGCCGGTCTGTGTAAACGGACCCTAAGAATTCCATGAGACCACCTTTTTATGTTGATGGAAATTAAGTTTTGTTATCAATTTGTAATATTTTTACTGTTACAAGTAGGCCTACTTAATTATCAAATGAAAGAAATATGATTAATTGAATGTACTGTATTTCTTAATGATATCATTAATTAAAAGTTAAAATAAAGACAGATTTTTATTTTTAACAGACTTCTAAAAAAAGAAGGAGGTTCTCAATTCGGATGTTTATATATTTTTTTAAATGTTTATTCGGGCTTAACTCCGTCGCTTGCTAACCGATTTGAAAAATTCTTTTTTTGTTGGAAAGGGTTGTTGTCCCAAATGGTCCCACATATTTTTTTATGGAAATCGTACAAGCGGTTTTTGAAAAATCAACAAAACTAAAAAAAAAACTACATTGTCTACATTAACGATCTTTTTGTGTCCGTCGTTTACGAATCGATTTAGAAAATTCTTTTTAATTCGAAAGCCTATGCATAAGCAGATGATAGAATCTTAGCGAAATCGGGAGAACTCAGACAAATTTACAGCGATTTTGGTATTTTCTCTCTAACAAGCTGATCTGATGGTAGAATGGTTCATATGTAACCGACATCAATACGACTTCGCAAACTTCGGGGATACAGGCGTGATGTTTTGTTATTCTACTAATAAATACATAACTTTGCGAGGTCGTATTGATGTCTAAATGATGGCAAATGGATTGGGATTGTTGAAAACTCATGTCTGTCTATTGTTTACACCAGTTTATAACAAAACATCACGCCGATACGTTGTGAAGGGGTAAGCACATGTCAATCACTAAAAAGTGAAAATTAAAAACTTAAAAAAAAAACCGACTTCGACAAAAAATAAAACACAAAAAAGTGAAAAATAAACTTTAGACCAAAAATTTGTTTCTGAAGGCGGTGGCAAAAAAATAAATCAAACAAACAAAAGTCACCGACTTCACTTTTTTGTGATTTATTTTTTGTCGAAGTCAGTTTTAGTTTTTGTTAAAAAGTTTTTACATAAAATAACGCGCCTTGCTCGCATTAGGGCAAGCTAGCTGCGACTACGATTCGTACATACTCGTATTCCTCCTTGCACAATAACATGACTGTGATATACCCAGGTTGGTTTTAGGGAAGAACATCACTAAGGTAATTTACAAAAGCCGTAGGTACTCTGTATTTTTTACCCTCTATTTTATTTTGATTTCCTATAGACTTTCCTGGATGTTTTTGGTGAAAAACATTTCGGTTCGGCCGAGCGACGTGACTCCAAAACGCGCTATTAAATTTTGCCGCCCGGCCCGTGTCTATTCAGGCCGTACCGAAATACCGAACCACCATAATTGTCAATAATGTGCCCACTGTCACTTTTTTTTAAACCTATTGTTCACCTTTTTAGATTTTCGGTGATCCTTAATTGTGTCTGTCCATCCATTCATTTTGTCTAGATCTGTAAGTTTAGTGTCTTCTTTTGCTAGACCAGATGAAGACGGATCGTCTGCTGTTAGCAGCTGTTCTATGATTGTCTGTCTCTTCTTCGCCATCTCAATACCTACCATGTTTACGTCTCATGTGTTTGTTACGATTGGACAGATTAGTAGTCTCTCGGACAAATGTCACAAGAAAAAGGCTTCGTTTCGGTATGCTGGTACGATTTTGTAAATTTTTGTCTGTACGAAACTTTTTGGTACTTGAAATCATGTAAGGGAAAGGAAAATGGTCTGAATGAAATTTCATGTGATTTGTAATTTGACTTTTGGTTCTGAAAGATTTATTGCAAACATCACAGGCGAAAGGTTTGATCCCAGAGTGAATGCTAGCGTGGTACCGTAGAGAATACATACTTTTGAAGGAAGTCTTACAAATTTCGCAATAATATAAAAGCCTTTCATTGTGTGTGTCCATGTGAGTTTTTAACTTCGGTTTACTGTCATAACCTTTACCACATATTTATCAAAAATATGGTCTCTTTTGGTTGATTTGTGTTTATAAAAACTGGCCAAGTGCAAGTCGGACTTGCACATGAAAGGTTCCGTACCATCGTAGTAGGGAAGGCAGCAACAGAAAATCATACTTTGTGATAAGTTTGTTTTTCATAGTGTTTGTATAAAAAAAAAGTGTTTTATTTCAGGCAAAATACCCACAAAGAGAGAATAAATTAAAATAGCACAGAAATCATTTAAACATCACCAAAAAGCTCGCACATATTAAAAATCTATAAAATGTCAAAAATAATTAAAAATCACAATAACATTCCAAAATTAAACAATCCGCTACCGATCACGCCACGCCCCGCGCGAATCATAATTATTATTTACTCAGGCACCTATTACAGATTTATTAGTAGATTATTAGAAAATAATGGTTCACGGTTTATGCATAAGGTTTAAGTTTATGAAATTAAATGTTTTTTAATTATTTTTATAATTGAGTTGATTGAATGAACGGTAAATAACGATTTACGATTTATGACGTATTAAAAAAAAAAATACTTACTAGATCTCGTTCAAACCAATTTTGGTTGGTAGTTTTTGTTGAGATCTACATTATATATATTTTTTTAGAATTGTCACCCTTACTTTAAAAGTTAGAGGGGGGGGGGGGACACATTTTACCACTTTGGATGTGTCTATCTTTGAAACGATTGACTTTGAGAAAAAATGATTTTAAGAACCTCAATGTCATTTTTGAAGACCTATCCATAGATACCCCTTTTTTTTTTTTTTTTGGTGTGTGTAAAATCATCGAATAACCCCTCCCGCTCTTGGGCAGTGCGAAAGGGAGTGTCAGACTTCTACTGACTAAAAACCACCCATGTTCCTTCTTCGCCCTCTATGTCGAGGCTGCGATAACCGTTGGACTACCCGCGGCCCCGACAGGCGTCGGCCCTTTCGGGCCCCTCCCATGTTGCTGACATCTCTTTGAGGCGCGCGTGGAACACGAACGCGCCGTCGACACGGCCTGTTTTCGTCGTGAGACGGACGGACGGCGAGTTAGCCCATCACTCACCGTCCACAGGCCCGCGTCTACGGTGGCCGGAGGTCATCGCGGGACCCCCGACGCCTGGAGCGCCTCCCGCGGCAGCTGGGACGAGAGGTTCTCTCCCTCTCGCGTTCCGCCACCTCCTTCGCCAGCATCACTGCTTCGCAGAAGGAGGCGACGGCGTCCCATTCCTCCTCGCCCCGGACCAAGGCTTGCACCAGGGCCGGGCGCGAGAGGTCGCCGCCGCCGATCGCCGCTACGAGAACACGACGGGGCTCCGCCCAAGCGGGGCACACCTCCACTGTGTGCTCCACCGTGTCCTCCGGCCGATCCTCACAATGGTGGCATCCGGGCGTTTCCTCCCGCCTGATTCGGTGCAGGTACCTCCCGAAACAACCGTGTCCGGTGAGGACCTGCGTCAGACGAAAGGTGAGGGTGCCGTGGCGCCTCTCAAGCCACTCCTCAAAGAGGGGACTTACCGCCACTATCGTGGCGTGCCCTGCACGGGGTTGCGACAGTCGCTGTCTCCATGTCGCCATGAGATCGCACCGGAGGTCTGTCCGCCGCGCAGCAATTTGCCGCGGCAGCGGAGTGACCCCCCGGCGCAGCGCCTCCACGCGCCATTGATGCAGGCGCGCGAGGACTATCGCCTCCAGATCCCACGGCGGCAATCTGGCAAGGAGGTTCGCCGCTTCGCGGGAGATCGTGCGGTACCCCCGTACCATCCTTACGGCCATGACCTTTTGGGGCACGTTCAGGTAGTGGGCGGCCCGCTTCCTCAAAGCAGGCGCCCACACCGGTGCCCCGTAAAGGGCCATGGACCGCACGATCCCCGCGTAAAGCCTCCGGCAGGAGGCGTTTGGCCCCCCCAGATTGGGCAAGAGCCACCTAAAGGCAGCCCCGGCCCGCTCCAGTCTGGGAGCCAAACGTCGGAAATGCTCCACGAAGTTCCACCGGCTGTCGAGGACGAGTCCTAGGTACTTCAAAGTACACTCGACGCCGATGGGAACCCCTCCCACCATTAACTGGGATCCCGACGGCAGCGCATTCCCACGTCCATGGAAGCCCATGGCCTACGACTTGTGAAGCGCCACCTCGAGACCCAGCTGCCGGATCCTCTCTACGACTATCGCAACCCCGCGTGTCAAATTGTCGGCCGCCGCCTCGTACGACCCACCCTGAGCTAGCACCAGCGTATCGTCCACGTAGCAGACTACGCTGACACCGCTAGGGAGGTCGGCGCGCAGCACCCAGTCGTAACCGATGTTCCACAAGGGCGGCCCCAGAACCGATCCCTGTGGAACACCGCACGACATCTCTCGCCGGTTCCACTGTCCGTCCTGACCAGGGTAGATGACAGCCCTGTCTGTCAAATAGTCCCCGACCACACGACGAAGGTAGGTCGGCACCCGGTGATACCGGAGTGCCTCCCTAATGCAGCTCCAGGGCATAGTGTTAAAGGCGTTGGCGATGTCGAGAGACACCGCCAAGACCACACCGCCCCGAGAGACCGCAGCCCCCGTCGTGAGGGCTCTCACGCGCATGAATCCATAGATACCCCTCATGTGTAGGTTTGATGAAAAAAGTTTTTTTAGTTTCAATTCCATGTATGCATAGCCCCCTCTTAATCTTATATTTTTTTATAAAAATCAAAAAGCGGCTTACAGAATACATCTACCTGCCAAATTTCAACTGTGTAATCCTTATAGTCTCGGAATAAAATGGCTGTGACATACGGACGGACAGACGGACAGACAGACAGACATGACGAATCTATAAGGGTTCCGTTTTTTGCCATTTGGCTACGGAACCCTAAAAATGGTTCCGTAAAGCAGTTATGTGGGTAAAAGTCTTATTACAAATACCGCAACTTAAATTGTCAGCATTGATCAAAATGTTTATTTTCCATAGCATCTTATAATACTTGCCTACATGTTCATCTAACTTAGCATTACTGAAAAAAGGAGTGTTGCATCCCAGGCACAAATATTTAGGGTTCTCATGGATTTCCGTCTTATGCTCTCCAGTGTTCATCATTTTAGGGATTTTTTCAAAGCATTTGTAGCATGAGTAATGCAAGTACCTTCTGTGTATGTGTCTTCGGACATGCTTAATAAAATCATTGAGACGTGTCTTTTTAGTTTTACAGTCTGTGCAGTGGTAATGGTAAGCATTACAAGCGCTGTGGTACATTATTGAATGTTTTTGAAGCTCATATTTGGAAAAAGCGTTTCAAAATAAGAACATTTCCATTCGTAATCCATCCAAGTCATTTTTTTTTTTTTTTTTTTGGAATTTTATGACCTGGTAACTGGACCTTTAGGTCAAATCTTATTTTATTAACGAACACTGCACTATCACTTCGTTTTTAAATTGTTTTAATAGTATTTTTAATGTATTTATATATCGGTTTGTAAGTATTTTTGTCTTTTAATAACTCTTCAAGTGGCGGCGGGCGGGATAAAGTATTGCACTTAATATTCACATCACTAAGTTCACTAGCCAACACTAATCTGTCAAGCAAGAAGTTTTGACAGTCAAAAATAAGATGGTCCATGGTTCCCTGGTCCCGTAATGTTCTAGGCAAAAAACAGAGACACACGAATGACAGCGGGAAAATGATATATGACGTTTGTACCCCCCCTGCAACTCCTTCATGCCCCTGTGACGCCTGCGGCTACCCCGGCCGTCCGTCCGCCTCCTCCTCCGCCATCTTGTTGCTTGTTTGATTGTTTGTTGTATGTCGGCATCATTCGCGGTAAACACATTGTTTTTCGTCATAGTGATTCCGTTTATTACTCATTATTTTTGATTTCTCCGCTAATTACGTTGAGTTGAGCCCTAGTTCCTCCGTATTAGCGTCGAGACTTTCATAATGCGCTATAACAAGTGTTGTGTACCGGGCTGTAGTAATACGCGACAGGACGCTTTATTATTACACAAGTTCCCAGCTTGTGAAAATAGACGCAATAAGTGGTTAGATTCTATAAACTGTGCTTCCCTGCGTGCTTTGAGTGTGGTTGAATTGGGTAAACAATGTGTGTGTCATAAACATTTTGAGGCGAGGTTTCTTACGCAGAAGTCACGTCTTTTGATGCAAGCCTATCCTACTTTGTTCACTGAACATGAAACCTCTACTGGAGTTCCAACACATTCTAACTCAGGTAATTGTTTTATTACTAGCTGTAGTTACTGCTAACTGTTACCTTATTACATAAACTGAAGATTTGTTTTGTGATTTATGTAACTTACCAAATTAACATAATTATTCTCCTGCCCTTATTACAATTTATTTGGGGTCAGCGTCAGTGTGACCGTTTTTGGTATATTTGAGGCTCCGAAGAATGACGAGCATAAGCATATTTTTAGTAGACTAAGTATCGGTATAACATTGGTACAATTTCAACTGTCATGGTATTGTTTTGGTATACTCACCTGGCAATAGCTGAAAAGGAAAATACATAGGTTTATACAATTAGAAACGGTCACACTGGTCAGTGCAGCAAGTCTTCTTTCATACATCTCTACCAGCCATTGTCTCAGTATTCACACCTTTGTAGCCATATCATCTTTCACACAATCCACATGTGTGTGTTTTGCTGACATCAACCCAAATAACTTAAAAATAATAAATAACTTGAATTATATATTTTTCCAGAAAATCAGAACCCAAGCTCTGAATTAGAACACAATTATTGCCGCACTCTACATGTAGATCACAACTACGCTGCTTCGAGGCCCACAAAAGGTTGGTGTAGGTGTAACTTATTTTGTTTTGTTTGTTTATATTTGTGATTAATTATTCAACCTTAAAAGGTTGAATAATTAATCACGCCAGTCACAAATGATGACAAGACAAATTGTGTCTAGCAAGTAACAATCTTAGTGTTTAGTCATCACAATGATACTGTTGGTGGCTTTGACGGGCACAATACAAAGAAACTTGAAAAAAAGTTAAAGCCGACTTTTAAACTAATTTTAATGTATGTTGTTTCTCTTTCAGAATCAGTTCCTTCAAGGGCACCACTTGCAAGCGCTAACATCAATGTTATGCAACAAGCTCTTGCTTATTCATCAGCTATTGAAATGTGTAAGTTAAAAAAGATTTTAAGTTTCATTAAAATTTCTAAATGATATTTTATTATGACTTAACACATAAAATCCCAAGTAAGACACAATTAATTATGTTGTTCTTGACCCAATACGGTTAGTCTGGGATGAAAGCGCTTAACATAGCAATTAAACAAGAAACTTTAAAACTCCATTAAATATTTTGCATGCACGTTTCAGACCCTGTTCCTTCGACATCAAAGGCACCCATTGAGTTCTGCAACACTCGAGAAAAGTTTTCAAACGATGTTTCATTAGCTACCGTTTCAATAACTAAGTTGGGGCAGCAAACTCCAAAGAAGAAAAGATTGACCGCCAAGTACCTTAGTCCAACTTGCAAGAAGCTTTACATGGAGTACAGAAACTCAAGAAAACTACTTAGTTTTCATCGTAGAGCCAAAAAAGCTCTTAAATTTTCAAAGGAGCAACAATTTCAGAAACTGACTGCCAAAATGAATCCTGCAGCAAAAGCCATAATGTGGATGCAAATAATAAAACAATGTACAAAAAACAAAAAAGGTAGAAGATTCACGCAGGAAGAAAAAATAGTGTCACTGGCAATTCAGAAGCAAAGCCCTAAAGCCTATAAATTTTTACAAAAAATATTTATATTGCCATCTGAAACTACATTAAAAAAAATGCTAGCTAAATTAGTCATTGGACCTGGCATAAATTCACAGATATTTTCATCAATAAAAGAAGAGGTACCTAATCACACCATTTATTAATATCTGACCAATAAGATCATCTGTATGTTTTATCAGATTGCAGTGAATACCAAATAAAAAATAATATACTTTAATATTTTCAGGTATCCAATTGGAAAGAAGAAAAAAAGTATTGTTCAATTTTATTTGACGAAATGGCACTAGATACAGCCGTTACATATCTACAGAAAGATTTTATTAATGGTTTTGTTGACCTCACAGAACGTAGCAATGACTTTGCAGATCATGTATTATGTTTCATGATAAAAGGAGCTGTATATAAATGGCAGCAAGCAATAGCTTATTATTTCTGTGAAGGTGCTACTAAAGCAATTGAGCTTAAATCAATACTGCAACTAGTTGTGGAGGCAGTTGGAGAGACTGGTCTCATTCCAATTGCATTGATATCAGACCAGGGTGCAGCATTCCAGTCGGCCTTGAAAAGTCTTCAACAGGACACTAGAAGGGAGCAAATACTTGCAGAAGAACACATTGGTAATTTGTTTTTATTTAAATGCTCCTGAACTAATGCAATCTTGGATAAATTTAGCACATCTCCTTCATAGTGGTGTAACAAATATTTGCAACTCCATGTGCCACATTAGCGGCCTCATACTGTACAGATGCATTTGTTTATTATTTGTGACATCACTTCCTCATCATAGAAGTACTTATTATAAGATTTTATTTACTATTTTGTTTCTCAAACCATTTTTTTGGATTTCAGATGATACAATCCACATTGATGGTTATCAATTAAACATTATATTTGACCCACCACATCTGATAAAGGGCATACGAAATAATTTTTTGAACAAAAATATTCTACTAAATGGGAGCATAGCAAGATGGTCAGACATTGTTGATGTTTACAAAACTGACTGCCTACATGCTGAATCACGCTTGCTTCATAAGCTTACTGATGAGCATGTTATACCAGAGAAAATAAAGAAAATGAAGGTAGGTTATTCATTTAAATTATAAATGTAAAGAATCATTACTGTTTATCAGGCATATAATTGTTTTCATGCTTCTATCAGTATCTGATTGCACCATTATTATGGCATTCAACATTAAGGAATACGACTTGTGGCTACACTAGTACTTATCAAGCCATTAAATGCGCTTAGTCTTTAAGAGCGTTTATTCCGTGCGGGCTGGCAACGTCGCATTTCTGCAGGTTTTTCGTGATTATTTTGAATAAATTTAAATAAAATCGCAATTTTTTGTCATCTAGATTGTTGGCATTTACAAGTATGTATGCTGTTTTATCAGTCCAACGATCTAGTTTAAAAAAATGTAATGTTATATAAATTTATTGAAATAATCACGAAAAGCTTCCAAAATGCGACGTTGTCAGGCCGCGCGGAATAAACGCTCATAATGTGGCAAAAAATCTACTAGCTATTTAAGTTATACTTCAATATCTAATGCAGACAAATGTTACAATATTAATGCTTGTAGTAAAATAATTGTTCTAATTATAATCCATAATTATTCTATTATATTTTTAAAGTTATTGTGTTAACTTTTCAGGTTAGAAATTGTGCACAAGTTTTTAGTCACACTATGGCCAGTGCTTTGAAATACACTACTTCATTTTGTAAGTATTTATTCACTCTCTCTCCCTCTATAATAAAGTTACCTAGTTTAATCCCTGACAAAGCAGTTATGCTTTCTAGGATTTCAATATATTCTTTTTTTGTTTTTGCATTTATATCTTGTAAGCCCTTGCAGTGGCAGTTATATCTTGTCTGATAGACTAAAAAATATGAATTCTATGTTTATCAGACAAGATATAACTGCCACTGCAATGGCTTACAAGATTTATATAGAAAAACAAAAAAATATATATTGAAATCTTAAAAAGCATAACTGATTTGTCAGGGATTAAACTACCTTACAGCAAAAACTTTTGCTTCATAAAATAAAATTTATTTTTACTGAAAAAAATTATATGAAGTAATACTTGCCTTTTTCCAGCACACTATGCAGATGGCAAAGCAGTGAGTACTACATTGGGAAATACGTCCCAAGTAGTGACCTTCCTCGACCAACTATTCGACAGTGTGAATGGAGCCAGCACTTTCTCAAAGAAAAATAAAGGCAAAGAATTACGGTGCACTGTAACGAAAACGTCACCTCACCATCAATTTTGGCGAGAAGCTATTACAAAATTCGAAGAAATGAAATTTATTGATAAAAATTCTAAGGAAGTTACTGTACCTAGCTTAAGAAACTGGCTTGTAACTCTTAGAAGTTTACAGAGACTGTGGCAATTTTTTGAAGAAAAAAAATTAGAAATAATGCGTCCTAGATATTTTAATTCGGATGGTCTAGAAAATTTTTTTGGAAGGGTTAGGGCATATAATTCAAGGAATAATAACCCAGATTGCCACAGTTTCACAAATACCTTTAAATCATTGCTGATAACAGGATTCATAAAATTTCATTACAATTCATTTAATTGTGAAGATGAATCCTGTTATCAGTTATTAAAAATGAAATCACTGTTTCAAACAAGTGATTTTGAAACAGTTAGTGAAATTGTAGACAATGATAATGATTTACAATCAAGTAGTCCTAACAATGACTCTGTAAACCTTTGCACTACGGCGAGACGTGAACGCTTGAATGTTCATTCAAGGGCTTACACTGCCGGCTGGGTAATAAGAAAAATGTTAAAAAAATCGCAGTGTCGGCAGTGTAAGAAAGACTTAACGTCTAATGAGTCGGGTGTACATAAGTGGGTGTCTCAAAAAGAGTATAAGAGCAAAAGGGGTTTACTATATGCATCCGAACATTTTAGTGTCCAGTTCGACCGCGCGGCCATAGCGTTTTTTTTTTAAAAAAACCATGTCAATTTTTTGTAAAAATTTGTCAAAGTTGATTCCCAAAACCATAAATTTGTCAAAGATACGGTTAAAAAGTTATAAGGGTTTGAACATGGCCGCGCCATTGAAACGCGGCGAACCGCGCGGCCACTGAGATCTTTAAAACTAAGCCTTGTAGAGACCTGAAATTTACGCAAATGCAAGATTTAATTTGTAAAAAATTTGTAAAAATATAAAAAAAATACTCAGGTTTATAGTTTAAGAGCTATAACACTAAAACCGAATGGCCGCGCCATTGAAACGGTGGAGAAAACGCTATCGCCTGTATCTCGCTGAAAAAAAATCGCAGAGGTGTGTAGTTTATTGTAATTACCCAGATTTGAATTTGTCGAAACTAGGAAAAATACAACAAAAATTCCTAGGTTTATATTTCAGGAGCTATAAGACTAAAACGATATGGCCACGCCATCGAAACGGTGAATAAAACGTTATTTCGCCTGTATCTCGCTGAAAAAGCATCGCAGAGGTCTGGAGTTTTTTGTAATACCTAGACTTTAATTTGTCAAAACTAGTAAAAATACAATAAAAATTCTTAAGGTTATATTTCAGAAGCTGTAGAACATTATCAGTATGTGGTGCGATAGGGTGACCATGTCTTATTGTTTACAGAATACTTTCTACTTATTGTTACAGAAATTATAATTCAAGGATTCTAAATAAAATTAAAATGAAACCATAAATATAAAAACAATTATGTTTATTGCTTGAAAAGTCAATAATACAGTTACAGTCCGCGTGGACTTACGAAAAACTAGCCCTAAGATTGGTTTAAATGACGCAACTCCGCCTCTAAGCTATGTGATTGGTAATGCACACTATTGCATCTCACACGCGCCACCCCCGCGCGCCTCCGCAGGTCAGTGCGACGCGTACAGCCGTTAGTACTTATTATTCTGTGGTACAGCGACGTAAGCGTAAGAGTTTCGTTATCAGTGTGTCGTTGTGATGTTAACACGATAAAAAAGTGATCTACTGATTATTAAAATGTTCAGTTCGTGTGTAATTACGATTAAGTGTTTTTAATTTGTAACATTCTGTGATTTATGTGACTTTTAAACCAATAAACATAATTGTTTTTATATTTATGGTTTCATTTTAATTTTATTTAGAATCCTTGAATTATAATTTCTGTAACAATAAGTAGAAAGTATTCTGTAAACAATAAGACATGGTCACCCTATCGCACCACATACTGATAATGTTCTACAGCTTCTGAAATATAACCTTAAGAATTTTTATTGTATTTTTACTAGTTTTGACAAATTAAAATCTAGGTATTACAAAAAACTCCAGACCTCTGCGATGCTTTTTCAGCGAGATACAGGCGAAATAACGTTTTATTCACCGTTTCGATGGCGTGGCCATATCGTTTTAGTCTTATAGCTCCTGAAATATAAACCTAGGAATTTTTGTTGTATTTTTCCTAGTTTCGACAAATTCAAATCTGGGTAATTACAATAAACTACACACCTCTGCGATTTTTTTTCAGCGAGATACAGGCGATAGCGTTTTCTCCACCGTTTCAATGGCGCGGCCATTCGGTTTTAGTGTTATAGCTCTTAAACTATAAACCTGAGTATTTTTTTTATATTTTTACAAATTTTTTACAAATTAAATCTTGCATTTGCGTAAATTTCAGGTCTCTACAAGGCTTAGTTTTAAAGATCTCAGTGGCCGCGCGGTTCGCCGCGTTTCAATGGCGCGGCCATGTTCAAACCCTTATAACTTTTTAACCGTATCTTTGACAAATTTATGGTTTTGGGAATCAACTTTGACAAATTTTTACAAAAAATTGACATGGTTTTTTTTAAAAAAAAACGCTATGGCCGCGCGGTCGAACTGGACACAATTTTCTTATGCTTTTTGGCACAATTTTTCAAGAAACAAATCTGTTTTTGGACTCAAATGCACACAAGTACAATCTTGCGACCAAAATTTATAATATAATACAAAGCAAGTGTGCATTTGAGTTCATTACGTGCCAAAAACATAAAAATGACATCATTCAGGCTTTCATTTCTCTAACAACAAAATTAGCCATTCATAATTGGTGCAATATAATTAATAAAATATTAAAAGGTACAGACATTGTTAGACTAGAAAGCATGAGTAGCAAGCCAGTTATGCAAGCAAAAGCTTTAAGGAAATTTAAGAAAAAACTTAAAAAAAATCCCAATAAATAATATTATTTATTGCAAAACATCTAGTATTTTCATTTACCATCGCCTTTTCCTTGAAGTATGATGAAAATTTGAATGAAAATGGTCTGGGTGGTTTCTATAGCTATACGTACGTAGCTATATTAATACATCTATTATATGCTGTATAATGCATGTCTTTGCCTAAGTACAGGAAACAATAAAAAATAACAACAGCTGTCAAACATCATTTTCCCCTAACCAATCAGAAACGAGTCGCTGTGTCCAATATTTTTTCTATGGGAGTTGTGCATCTGAACCTGTTCTCTATATAGTCTGTGATGGTTCCTTCTTGGTAATCACAATGCGGGCATGTATTGCTTGTAATAATGCCAAGTCTAGCAAGGTGTGACGGAGCAGTATTATGGCCAAAGCGCAATCTATTTATCGTAGTGATAAAGTCTCGGCTGGCTTCATTCAATCTATTGTACCAGGGTCTAACAGGTAATCTTTCTTGTATACTTCCATACCATTTTCCTTTGATGTCTTGGTCTTTCTTCCACATTTCTAACCATAACTTACATATATTTTCATTAATGCATTGCAGGAAGTCAGTCATAGGAATGTCCATTGCATTTCTAACATCAATAGCATTACTACCTTCGTAGGCGGTTTTATCAACAACTTCATTGCCAGAGATACCTCGATGAGAAGGTACCCACAAGAATACAATCTTTATGTGCATAAGATAATATTGATAAATTATTTCTTTGATGAAATACAGAATATAATTTAACTTAAATGAAACTGTAAGGTTAGATAAGGCTTTTATCAAACTTAGTGAATCAGAAACAATCAAAAAGTATTTACAATTGCTAATTTGGCGAATATGTATTAATGCCTGATAAACCGCATATGCCTCTGCAGTGAATATAGTACATGTATTGTACAGAACAAAGCTTTGAGAGAATTTAGCATGTGGATCATATATAGCAGCACGTACATAATCACTCCCCTTACTGCCATCAGTGTAAATAACATGATAATTCTTATTATCTGCCAGAAACTGTAACATATCTGAGTTATTATTAATGGTATTTTGTAATTCTTCAACGGGATGTGAAATACACTGATAAGAGAAAGAGTAACATGGCCATGGGTACTGTTTTCTAATACTAGTAAAACTGTTTTCTGTTTCCAGAAATATTTTGGTCAATGTTGGGGATCTACCATTCAAGAGATCCTCTCCTGTTGTTAGAGGCCCAAGAGTTCTACTTACAGAAGGTACAATTTTGTTTATTATTTTTCTGTTATTTGCAGCAATTAATTTAAGACAGAATCTCTCAGCAAGTAGAATGCGTCTCAAAATTAAGGGCATAGTTTTAGTCTCCACTTCCATGGCCCTTATGGGAGTAGAGCACATTGCACCAGAAATTGTTCTCAAAGCCCTGTTCTGCAATAGATCTAGTTTATTTACATGAGTACTATTTATATACACTAGTGAACTATAATCAAAATGACTTCTAACTATACTTTTATACAAAATTGATAATATTTTCGGGTCTGCTCCCCATGAGACACCTGCAAGACATTTAATTACGTTTAAGCCTTTTAGAGCATTCCTTGATATGTATTTAATATGTTCCTCAAAAGTTAATTTTCTATCTATTACTATGCCTAAAAATTTCTTTGAATTTACTGGATTTATAGGTTCTCCGTTATAAACTACTTTTGAATTGGTGTTCTCATTTCCAAATATCATAACACTGCTTTTGGAGGGATTAATTTTTAAATGTAGCACATTATTGTAATAGTGAAATATTTGGGACAAGGCTCTGTTAATATTGTCAATTGCAATTTCTACATTATAATTACTACTGTACAAAACAATATCATCAGCAAACTGCAGAATATCTACATTACTATTAACAAATTTACATATTTCACTTGTGTATATATTATAAAACAAAGGAGATAGTGTAGCACCCTGCATTGTACCCCTAGATGCACATTTTGGACCATGCAATGTATTATTATGTCTTACATAGAGTGTTCTATTATTCAAAAAATTATAAATCCATTTACATAGTTGGCCAGGCACACCTAACCTAGACATAACTTGTACAAGTATAGCTGGATCCAGACTGTCAAAAGCACCTTGAACATCTAGAAACACACAAACAGTGTGTAACTTTCTATCCTTTGCATGTTTCAGGTCTGAAATTAAGGAAGTGAAGCTGTCTGCACAACTTCGCCCTCGACGAAATCCATATTGTACATGTGGAATGAAGCCGTTAGATTCCATATACCAATCCAAACGATTTTTAATCATGTTTTCAAATATTTTACCTAGACATGAAGACAGTGATATTGGTCTATAAGAGCTGGCAAGCTCTGAAGGTTTATCTGGTTTGAGTATCGGAATGACACATTGTGTTTTCCATGATTGTGGAATACATTTACAATGCCAAAGTAAATTCAGAATATTAAGAAACATTTTTTGTGCTGATTCATCTAAATTTTTAATAGTACAATAGGGGAGATCATCTAAACCAGGTGTAGTGTCTTTCCGAGATAACAAACTCATTTTAAATTCAGACCATGTAAAAGGATCTAGCAAAAATTTTGAATTTCGATTATCATTATTTAATTCGAAAATATTGCCTAAACTATTAACATTATTTAGATTGCTGTTGTCTGATAATTTATCTAGAAATTGAGAAATAAACTCATCTTTATATGATTTATTGCCAGCTCTTATACCTTTAAACATTTTTAGAAGATTCCAAATCTTACTTATAGGAGTAGTTCTATTAAATGTGTTACATAAGTTATCCCAACCTATTCTTTTTTGTTCCGATATGGTTCTTTTTTTAAGTGCATGTTTTCTTTTATAATCTAAATAGTTCTCCATAGTAGGTTCACCTCTATATAGTTTCAATGCATTGTAAGAGGCAATTACACTTTTTTCACAAATGTCATTCCACCAAGGAGCTGGAGGTCTGCTTTTAAAATTATTTGGTTTATTAAATTTAGGAATTGTCATATCTTTTAAAGTACCCAATCGAGAACAAAAATCATTATAGCTTGAAATAGGATCATACAATTTTAGGACTAAATCATTGAATATTGTTTTAGAAATAGTTTTATACTTTTCCCAATCTGCTTTTTTATATATAAACCTATCAACAGGGGGATTAATATGATACTTATCTATATGAAGTGAAATCTCTGTTATTGTTGGGTAGTGATAGCTGCCCATGGCATCATCATGTACAGACCACTCGCATATTGATGCGAGGTTAGCACTAGTAAAGCTAACATCAATTGCAGACGGATTTCGTCTTGGGTTGTTAACAGTTGTAAAACTACCATCATTTAATATACATAAATCCAAGTCATCAATGATACTAAATAAATCATGACCTCTGCTCTTAGTGGATAGACAACCAAATGCAATGTGGTGTGCATTAAAGTCACCACTGACAAATATGGGCTTTGGAAGATCATTAACAATATTACGTAATCTATTGATCCGTATATGTCCACTAGAAGGAGGACAGTATACACAAAGAATAGTCAAGCTACCATGAACAGTAGAATAGAATAGAATAGAATAGAATAGAATATTATTTTATTGTAAAAACATGAGTATACATCAAATAATATGTGTAAGGTCTTAAAATAACATATAGATCTGCATGTTTTGCCATTTATGGCGTACAAAATAACATTTTTTTGGTTTAGAATAAACCATAAAAAAAATAATAAAAAAAAACTTGAGTCTACCTACACAGCAAACTTAATCATTAAATAAAAAATATTCCTAATTCAAAAATAAACTGTGAAAATGTCGTAATTATAGGAATCCATTTAATTAATTGCGGTCATTTAGAAATTCTGATATGGTATAATAGCACTTGACTATGAGATATTTTTTTAAGTTTATTTTAAACAGAGCAGTCGGCATTTGTCTAATAGGTTTTGGGATTTTATTATAAATTATTGGTGCCAAACAAAAAATACTTTTACGCATCAATGCCGTGGTTGATCTTGGTACGCATAGTTTATTATCACGTCGATTACGAATAGAAACGTCAGATAGTTTCTTAAATCGGTTAGGATTGGTTCGTATAAAATTTGCTATTTCATAAATTAATAAAGAAGGCAGACTTAAAATGTTATATTTAATAAAATACTGTTTGCAACTATCAGTTATTTTCAAACCAAACATAGCCCTAATACACCTTTTTTGCGACCTAAAAATAATTTCCCTATTAGTAGAGTTTCCCCAAAATATAACTCCAAACCTCAATATGGAGCCGACAATACCATGGTAGGCAGTTATTAGCGCACTGGTACTTATAATAGGTTTTAGTTTATAGAGGGCATAGGCAGAAGAACATACTTTTTTATTTAATTCCTCTGTGTGTGCTTTCCAGTTCAGACGTTTGTCAATTGTTACACCTAAAAATTTAGCTGTGTCTACCTTTTTTATGGCAGTTAATTTGTGTTGAACATTAATATTTGGTGCTTCTAAACGTTGACTGAAGAACATAATTTTTGTTTTTTCAAGATTGATTTTTAAATTGTTGCTATCTAACCAGTTAATTATAGAATTGATTGTATTATTAATTTCATGTTCATACCTATCTTTATTTATAGAATGAATAGTGACTGTGCTGTCATCAGCAAAAATTGATACTGGATAACTAGTTACTAATGGCAAGTCATTTATGTAGATAATGAATAACAAAGGACCCAATACGCTCCCTTGCGGGACTCCATATTTAACTATACGTTTTTTTGAAGCATATGTTTCTTCTTTTTTAGTATTAATGTTTATTTTAGAAATTACCGTACACTGTTTACGATTTTTCAGATAAGATTCAATGAGATTTAGTACATTGCCTCTAATGCCATAAGCTTCCAGTTTACGGAGCAGAATGTCATGATTGACAAAATCGAAGGCCTGGGTCATATCGCAGTAAATGGAACATATCGGTAATTTTAGTACTTGCGCTGTGTGGTCTGACAAGCCGAAGTCAATCACATCGGATTTACACTTCTTCCCCACATTATGTGCAAAATTGTCTATACAAGTGCCGCTCGCGAGTCGAGTTGGCTGATTTATTTCTAGCTTCAAATTATAATTTAAGAGCAAACATTCTAGATCTATCAAAGTATTATTACGCTTAAGACAGTCAATATTATAGTCACCTGCAATTACGATATTTCTTTTTGAATTTTTGTTACAAATAGTGCTTAACAACTTTTCTAATTGCTCAAAAAATACAGGTAAGTTATTGGACTTAGGTACTCGATACACACAAACAACAATCGTATTATACATTGGCAGATCAATAGCGCAACATTCGAATACTCCAGTTAAGGAGAGTTTCGCTATATCTTGAAGCTCTTTAAACTGGTGACCTTTCTTTGCAAGGATACATGTACCACCCCTCTTACTGTCCTTTCTGGAGTAGCATGCCGCCAAAACGTAATTAGGAATATGCAATATTTGATCATGGCCAGCTATCATGAAGTGTTCAGATAAACAGATTATGTCCATTTCGGTATTTTTCTCTGACATCTCTTCAAGACATACAATAAGCTCACTGCTCTTGTTCAGTAAACCCGCAATGTTTTGATGCATCACGTTAAGGTGCTTATAATCGAAAAAACTGCACTGCCGCTTGTTGTTCATTCATATTGATAATTTTCTCGCCTTCTGTATTTGCGATGGTATTTTCACGTATGTAATTCATATGTTCAGCGATATCTTGGAAAAATTTTTGCATGCCGTAATTATTTACTGATCCTGTATTTTGTCTGTACATTTTGTAGTCCCACGTAAGGTTCTTGTTCGAATCAATAAAGTAAGCATGTTCGTGTGCTAAAATGTCCTGGTATAGCAGATTATTAAAATTTTCCACTCTCATGTTATACAAAGTAACATTGCTAATACACTGCCTATAGGTCGGCATGCAGAGAATAACATTTGTGTGTTGAATTTTTTCCAGTACTTTTCTTATGTGGAGAATTATACTAGAATATTCCTTAGTAGATTTGAAGTCTGTTTCCCCAATTAAAACAAGTAGATAAGGACAGAGCAACAGTTTGAATTTCTTCATAAAATCTAGTGTTTAAAACTTTGTACTTTAAATATGGCTTAATCAGTATTGCTACACCATTATGAGTATTTTTGGAATTTTTATTGTAAATATTATATCCAGGTATTCTAAAACTATTATCTTTAAACCATGTTTCGTTAAGTAAGCAAATGTCAATATTTTGTTTTTGTAAGAATTGGATCAATAAGGGTTTTTTACTATTAGCACTTTGAATGTTATACTGAGCAATACGTAGCTTAGACAATGTGTGACTTGGATCCATTACTTGAGATTTTTAAGTAGCGTTTCTTTAATACTATTTACGGTGGTAGGCGTATTATCTCCCTTATTACCCAGTTCCACCAACGTCTGTACCAGGGCCATAAGTACATCGTTGTTGGCAACTATTTGGGCTTTGATGTCTATTTTAGGAGGGAGATCTTTAGATTTATTAACATTATGTACAGTATTATTTACAGATGTAGACTTATTTACAGATGTATTTACAGACTTATTTACAAACCTATTTACAGACTTATTTACATTGTCAGTTGGTTTCATTTTTGGAGGTGGCAAAGGTGGAAATTCAATATTATCACTTGTGTGTTGTTTCGTCAATGTAGCACTTGCATAAGTAATCTTATTTTTCTTTTCTAAAATTTTATTTAACTTAATTGGACATAATCTAGAAATTGCAAGATGAGGCCCGCTGCAATTGCAACAGCAGATCTCTGTTGGTCTATCACATTCTTTATATAAATGTTCACCTCCACAAATGGAACATCTTTGTTTGCCATTGCATATCCTAGCAGAGTGGTTAAATTTAAAGCAACGGAAACATTGCTGTAATGGGGGTACATATTCAAAAACTCTGTATGAAAACAAATCATATTGTACATTGTCCGGAAGAATATTTGATAGAAAAGTAATGCTAACTGTTTGTAGTGGTACTCGCTCCTGTCCTACCTTCTTTGTGAATCTTCTTATAGCTATTATTTCATAAATTGATGATAATTTGGTGTATAGTTCTTTATTCGAAATGTTTGCTGGTACATATCTAATTATACCTGTTTTTTCTATTTGCGCAGCCGGAATAAATGCTTTCAAGCAATACTTGTTAAGAAAAGCGCTGTTGTTGATAAAGTTATTGGCCGTATTATACTGTTTAAATATTACTGCTATTTTATTTGCGTTTATTCTTTGTATAGCCGTCACTCCTTTTATTTCGCTGGAAAATATGTGATTGAGATAGATAGGACTTTTATTGCCTATTCTATCCTTATTGTTGGAAGCTTCAATAAACACTTTAAAGTCTACATAAGTGGCATTTTCTGGATATAGTCTTTTATAGTCAGGTTTTACATATGGTGAATAGTCAGAATGCTCACCGCCGCCGCCATCACCACAGTCTATCAAAGTCTTCGCCTCCGGGCTCAGGCCGGGGACGTTTATGTGAGGTGGGCGGGTTATCCCCGCCCCCCTCATTTCCCACCATTTTTATGGGTTTGTACACCTAGCACTATTGTTTTTACCTAACTTTTAAACAAAAAACTGTGAATATTTAATAAAAACGAAAATTGAAAAAAAATTTGACGCGCTCTTTTTTAAAGTTCCCGCCAGCTCCAAGTCATTTGATGAAAGAGACAACAATATTTCAGTTGTTGCTCAGAATGGCGACCTAAGATGTTACGAGTTACCTTATGAGGAGGTAGGTGCCGTTTTCGCCATATTATGCGATGAGTTTCGTGGTAGTTGTGCTGTTAAATTGTTGTATATTTTTTGTCTTAATGCGATTTGTGAGAAAATTACGAGGAGTTTATCTTTGAAACTGCATGTTTTTATTAGAAAACAGCCATTCAATATGCCTGCGTGTTGTATTGTGAAATGTGGTGCAAGAAAGACGGAAAATCAACCTAAATTGTCTTTATACAGGATAGTAGCCGGTTTTCATGCAATAGTATCTAAAAGTAATACACTTTCAGTGAAAAAATGTTTTGTGATCATTCATTTATTGCTAAAGTTTTAATATTTGGGTTTATTTCCGTCCCAGAGACCTTTTTGTTAATTTATAATTTCATTCGTTTGTTTACAAACATGAATAGTATTGTACCGTTGCCGTAATAGTTTCCGATACTAGTTCCTTCGCTGCGCTAAAACGATATAAATGTTCGAGTGATCGTGCCAGATCCGTCCCGTGGTTCACAGAACCGAGATCCGAAAAGGATAGGTGGTTAGAGGCCATTGGTGAAGAAAATATTAATCCTCGACAAAAATAATGGTATATCTGTTCACTTCACTTTGAAGAAAGTTGTTTCAACAGAACATTGGATGTAATGAGATTACATGTTAACTCCGTTCCTACAATATTTTCGGTGTGTATTAAAATGATGAAGTAGCCTGGTCATTTGACCTGAAATACATCATAAATATATTAGTTACATTAATAAAAATCGTATGTATATTGAACATTAAAATATTATTCTATCTATCATGGGATTTAGGTTTCCGCACTTAGTCCTTGAAGTGGACCATTGTGCGTGAGCCATGGTGGCCGATTACTCCTAAATAAAAAAAATATTATTTTCTATTTATATAATTTAAACATCCAACCAAAAACACCAAAAGTCGTCTGTTTTCTGTGAAACCAGCAACATACAAAAATCAGATGCTTTTTGTACATCTACTGTGATGCCTCAACTGCAGTTAACCCATCCAATTTTGGAAACAGTGCACAAAAAGGTTTGTAAGGGTTGACTTTTAATGGTTGTTGGCCTTCGTATTTTGTTGTGGGGGAATACCGCAAATATTTAGGCCATCTTCGTTTTGAAGAAACGGGCGGTTAGATCAATTTATAAATTGAGTCCGAGACACTCTCTTAGAGAAAAGTTTAAGGAATTTAATTTAATGACTGTTTCTTCTCAGTATATTTGTAAAAAAATTATGTATGCTCACAAAAATATAAAGATGTTTAAGAATAATAGTGATATCCACAATACAAATTAGTACAAGAAATAAGCATATTGTACCCACAACAAGGCTCAAGAAAATAGCTTTAGCAGTTTGAGCACTATAAGCGACCCACCCAAACGTCTGCCTTTGATATTGCTGGTCGTGGCGTTGAGCTCCTTGAGTTACAAGTCGAATTTCACGAGAACTAATATGCTTGAAACTGCCTAGATGGGTCCACTCAAATCTGTGCTTTCTTCAAAAGACCATTTCAAACACTAATCTGCATAGTCTTCATGTGTGTATACTAAGATTATGTCTGGACTTTTCTCTGAGTTTGCTTCGGAAATTTATTCTCAGAGTAGTCAGGTATGAAACACAGGCCCCATCGAGTTTTATTAGAAAAGTGACATGTAAAAGTGTTTGTAATAACTTATTTGCAGAATAAACATCATTCATCATTTATCACACCAATAAACAGATTTAATAAAAATCATTCTTATTTTATTTTACTCCACTAGTCAGTATGTTAATCATAATAAAAACTTAATCCTCTTCCTATTAGAATAATTTGTTTTTCACTAGGATCTGATACCTACCAGAATCTACAGACCAGCAGGGCTATTGCGTATCTTTTTAAATGTACCTATCTGGCTATCATAAATATTATAATGTGGCTATCATAGTGCCCATACACTATGGTAGTCACTGACATTTAAAAAGATACGCAATAGCCCTGCTGATATACCCAAAAGTGCAAACGTAAAAAGCATTCTTTAATAATTGTGTTATTATTCTCAGGTATCAGAAGCTAAGTAAAACTCATGTTTTTTTGTTACAACGGACTGTTAAATATAATCAACCGTGATATCTAATAATACTCGTAATACTATTAAGTAGTACTATTATCGATACTCGTTACAGTAACGCTATGTTCCATGATTGACACAACCCTAGCATTGGCAGCCATTTTATGTTCACTTCTTGATAATTAATAATGTTTAAGCGGTAGCGTAACATAGAGGTGACAGTTGACTGACACAGAGCTTTTTTTTTATTAGATTAGTTCCTGACGGAACAGGCTAAGGTCTGAGGCCATGTTGCCTAGTCATCAGTTAGTATTTTTCTTGAGTTGACACAGAGCTTGCACAGAGCAAGCTAAGTTTTTTTTTATTTGATTCGAAGGGAAGCATTGTCTTTTTATTATAACATTGCCAAAGACTTTATATAGATAACCAAGGTCGGCAGCGAGCGAACACCGCTGAATGCAGCTCTGCTAGTGATAGCCTTTCCTCAAATAAATAAATATAGAGGTAAAACTTGGCAGCACTCAAGCACTGTGTCAGCCAAGTGTATAAAAAACTATTAATAGGTGTATAAACTTTAAAGTTTTTCAAATTAAGACTTAAAATAAAGACTTGGCTTAAAGGTCTTGTAACCAAGCCAGTAGCATAACCACAAAATATTAAAAAAAAAAAACATCCAAGTGTCAGCCAGCTGCATGCTGCAAGTCAGCTGTCAGTTGTCATTGTCATGTTGTTTGTTGCCATCAGCTGTCACTGACATATTTTCAACAAATGAAAAATAAGCTGTAATAATTCATCTCACATCCCAGTCAGCTTAAAAACTCTGACACCAGGATTGGCACTATCCACACAATACAGAAAAGGAAGATGTCAGCATAAAAAATGTTCCGAAAATCGATCAAAATGAGTAATACTAAAAATGTGTACTGTCGCCTTTGCGCCGAGTTAAGACCTCTCAATGAACTCACAAACATGCAGACTGACGAAGAAACGCGCCAGAAAGTCGTCAATAAACTGTTAAGATTCAATATAGAAATGAATTTCCAGGCGAATATCTGTGTGGGTCAGAATGACGTATATTTTGATTCAAATACACTACCGAAGACTGTATGCTTTCAATGTGTTAAATCCTTAGAAGAAGCCTTCACTTTCATAACAGCAGTTGAACAGGCGCAGGCATTTTTAAACGAATTTCTGATAAAAACAAGTAAACAGAACAATTGTGATGATAACACTGTTCTTTTACCAACTGAAATAGACAAAGATTTATTTATTGAAATTAAAGTCGAAAACAACTCGCAATGCAACGACCCAATGTATGTCAATGATAATGACACTAACTTAGGTGAAGACAAGGATGATGAGATGAACTTAAGTGAAGACAAGGATGATGACAATGTTTGCAATGATGATGATGTTGCTGTTGAAGAAAAAATTAATATAAAAGATGAAACTGAAATAGATCATATTAATCAACTTGAGGAAAATGAATTTTTTAAATTTAATAATGTGTATAAAGATAATCATCATAACAATGTAAAAGAAAACAATTTGAAAGACACTAAAATGCTCTCAGCATTCAATGACAAACTCATGAAAGGATTTAAAACAGAACACAATTGTGAAGAAATTTCACCTTCCAACAATATGGATTATGTCCCACCGAAAAATAAATCTGCGGTATATTCTGAGGACCATATAAATAATCAAATTAATAGATTACGTGAAGTTCCCGTGGAGTATTTAAAAATGACATGGATGGATTACGAATGGAAATGTTCTCATTGTGGAACGCTTTTTCCAAATATTGAAGAGCTTCAAAAACATTCAATGATGTACCACAGCGCTTGTAATGCTTACCACTGCACCGATTGTAAAATTAAAAAGCAACGTCTCAATGCTTTTATTAAGCATGTCCGATCACACAAAAAGTACTTGCATTACTCATGCTACAAATGTTTTGAGAAATTCCCAAATATTATAAATACTAGGCAACATAAGATGAAAATCCACGAAAAGTCAAAATATTTATGTCTGGGATGCAACACTCCATTTTCCAGTAATGCTGAGTTAGAAGAACATGTAAGCAAGTATTATAACATTCTATGGAGAAGAAAAACATTTGTAAATGCTGACAATTTAAGTTGCAGTACATGTAATAGGACTTTTGCTCATATAACTGCTT
This sequence comes from Diarsia rubi, assembly GCA_932274075.1. Taxonomy (NCBI): domain Eukaryota; kingdom Metazoa; phylum Arthropoda; class Insecta; order Lepidoptera; family Noctuidae; genus Diarsia; species Diarsia rubi. The sequence goes on along the minus strand of OW026440.1, from coordinate 603,443 downwards.
TGCGGAACCATTTGAATAGACACAAACCAACCAAAAAGGACCAAATTTGTGAGAAATGTGGAAAGGGTTTTGACAGTAAACCGAAGTTAAAAACTCACATGGACACACACAATGAAAGGCTTTTATATCATTGCGAAATTTGTAAGACTTCCTTCAAAAGTGTGTATTCTCTACGGTACCACGCTAGCATTCACTCTGGGATCAAACCTTTCGCCTGTGATGTTTGCAATAAATCTTTCAGAACCAAAAGTCAAATTACAAATCACATGAAATTTCATTCGGACTATTTTCCTTTCCCTTGCATGGTTTGTCCCAAAAAGTTTCGTACAGACAAAAATTTACAAAGTCATATGCACCAGCATACCGGAGCGAAGCCTTTTTCTTGTGACATTTGTCCGAGAGACTTCACTAATCTGTCCAATCGTAACAAACACATGAGACGTAGACATGGAATTGAAATGGCGAAGAGGAGACAGCCAATCATAAAACAGCTAACAGCAGACGATCCGTCTTCCTCTGGTCTAGCCATTGAAGACATTAAACTCACAGATCTGGACAAAATTAATGGATGGAGAAACACAACTATGGATCATTGTAAAACTCAAAAGGTGAACAATAAGTTGAAAAACGTGAAAGTGGATGCATAATAAACTTATGTTCGGTACGCGGCCCGTTATGGCACGGGCCGGGCGGCAAAATTGAATAGCCCGACGCGATGTGGAGTCGTGTCGTCCGAAATGAAATAAGTTTATCACCAAAAACATGACGGTTCAGGGAAGGCTTAAAGAAATAAATCAGAAAACACTGAAAAACAAAATAGATTATAAGGTCATTAATACAGTGTGATTCTTTATAATGTGCACATATCGAAATGAGGGAATCTATGCTTAATTTTATCGATGGAAAAAATATTTAAAAAAATCTAAATATTTTTTAATATTTTTTATGGAATTTTCAAAAATGTTGTCCGCTGTTGTGACCCCAATGTAAACAAAACGGTGTAACTTTTAAACTAAATTATCTATCGCGATGAAACAATTTTATGTAAAAAGTTAAGAAAAAAAAAAGTTTTTTTGATCAAAAAACGTGTTTATTTTCAATTGAGGGTAGTTTTTTTCCACAATTTTCATTTTACGAGGACGCCTAATTGCTTCCAATCATTATAGAGTTTGTTTCATCGCGATAGATAATTTAGTTTAAAAGTTACACCGTTTTGTTTACACTGGGGTCACAGTAGCAGACAAAATTTTTAAAAATTCCATATAAAATATTAAAAAATATTTAGATTTTTTTTAATAATTTTTCCGTCGATAAAATTAAGCATAGATTCCCCCATTTCGATATGTGCACATTATAAAGAATCACACTGTATATTAATTTGTAAAGTAATACAGTTATGAGATGTACACTGAGAGCAAGTGGACGAGGATCGTGACTATGTGGAGAGGACCTTTTCGAGAAGACTTTAAGGTGAAAGCGTCAGGATAGCCGCGAAATTCAAATTTTCTTACGTTTTTTGCAATTTGCAGGCCAGTGCTAGGTTGTATGTTGATTGAAATGTTGGACGCGAGTGTAAGACGTATGTAGTTACAGAATTATAATCATCAAAATCATCAATACAACCCTCCAAGTTCATATAATTCGAGAAATGACTTTGACCTCGAAAAAGTCGTTCCTCGAATTATATGAACTGTACAGAAAATTTGAATTTCGCGGCTATCCTGACGCTTTCACCTTAAGTATCAGGTTGGAGAAGGTTTAAGATAAACTCTTGATGAATGTAAATCTGAATAATTTTATTTGCAAAAGGACACGTCTTTGGCTACAACCTCATGGTCACAGAAGCTGAGGAAGACCAAACACAAGGTAGAAAAAGAAAGGACGAGGCAAAGACCGTTGGAACACGTAATTGGTCCATCCTCGCAAGAAATCGCGACAAGTGGCAATCTCTGAAGTTCTCCAGAGATTCAACCGAAGAGGGGTCCAGGCCCCTTATTCACAACGCTTCGATTAGGTTTCGATTTCGACAAGTCGTATGTCATATCTTTTTTTGGCATTATGAATGTGAGCGAGATAGTCATACGATAATGTTCGATTCGATTCGATTATTTGTGATTATCTATGCAGATGGCATGTCATTTGGACTAACAATATCCACACACATGCCAATAGAATAATAAAGCCTTTTTATATAGGTATTTTAGAGTAGGTACGGCGGAAGAACATTACCAATTGGTAAATGTTCTTCCCTCAATCTAACGTTTTGGTGGTTTGAACGAAAACGATTCGTAGCTGTCTGTGGTCTGCCTGCCCTAATAGGACCAAGGCGCGTTATTTTATGTAAAATAAAAGATGTCTTCTTAATATAACTTTTAATTATTTATATCATGGAGAAATACAGTATATTATTCAATTACCTATTCATATTTCTTTCATTTGACAATGACCATACATACTTGATACTTATTCCGTGCGGGGATCGAACCCGCGACACGTAGCGCAGCAGTCAACTACGAGCTTGAGCCACTGCGCCAACCGTGCCGTCAAATTGATTGGATTGGAATCAGCGTCATGGTGTCTTATTAATTACCCGACTGCGGCGAAGCCCAAACGGAGGGTTATATTATGTTCTTGTTGATTAGACCTTCACTTTTAGATAGGTTAGAAAGTGCTACAACACTTTTCCCAGCGTCTTGAAAAAATGTCCCTTCTATTTGGGTCCTTCTGGGTCGCTGCAACTCTTTGATGTGTGCCAAAAAACCGACAACAAACGGATTGGTAGCAGACGCTTTAATGCGGCTGCCACACACTCGACGAGTGGCATGGGAAGTAGCGAGGAAAGGAGGCAGAGCACGTCTTCTCGTCCTGCCCACCGCTCCCTATTTTGTCGGTTTTTTGTTTTTGGCGTCGCGCGATTAATTGCGCGAGTAGAGCAGTGTGGGCAGAGCGGGCAACATCGCGGCAACGCGAGGAGCACAGCGATGAGCAGCGCAAGGAGCAGTGTGGCGGCCGCATAATACCTACCACTGATGAGCAATTCTCCTCGTCTTAATGTCGACGGAAGCATCTTATCCGCAGATGACATTTGCAGACATGTCGACGTGTAGAGGAGGCGATGATACGGCCAGGTCAGTGCCGCTTCAGCCTACTTATTCTGAGAGCTATGTCAACAACTCTAGTTTTCTGATATCCGGAGGTCAGAATTTCAGATAGGTAGGTAGTCACTTTATTTTATAATATTCAGTAGTTCACTCTGTGCGAAAATATTTGTAAACAATGGTAGTTTTTCTAGCCACATGAGAGCCCATGATAGACTCCAGCCGTTAAGTCTCAGAGTCTCCTCAGGTGTTGCTAGAGGCTCTTGTTATTATTATTCAGCTGCACCCGGTTAGACTAGAAAACGACCATGATTGGGAAGAGGGGAGGTACCAAGTCTTTTTTTTTTCAAAATTTCCACTCGAATCTCGAACTAATACGAGTCTTATTGGAAGATGCAATAGGGACATAGGGTATTTCAACAAAAAAATCTAATTAGTCCGTCAGATAGATTTCCAAAAAATAATGGACGACTTTTTTCACGTAGGTAAACAAAATATGAAGACAACGTGTCAAGTCGTGAGACATCACAAGGTTAGTACTTTCTTACCCACAAAGTGACGTCAAGAGCCCCCACTTTGTCACGTTTTATTTTTGTCCATTTTCATTAATTTGATAAAACAAAAAACAACATAATCTAACAGACGGACATAACAGGTTTTTTTGGTGAAATACCCTATAACGTGACTATAAGTCAACCTACTATTGTCATCAAGCGGCACATTTCCAGACACCGTGGCTGCTTTTTAGAAATTCTTGATGGAAAAACCTAATAACACCACCCGACCCGGGAATAGAACCCAGGTCGTTAAGCTCAGCAATCGCGCTTGCGAGCACCACATCAATGTGACAGTCCAAAAACATTTATTTTAGTTTCATGGGAAAATGTTGATTTTACGTGGCATAGAGGGCGCTATACGCCATGACAGTGTACTAGTATCTCGTCACGGCCGCGGCCGGGCCTACGGCATACGAGGTTTCACATCAAAAATAAATTCAGTATATTGCTTATCATTTATTCAGTAACATTAATACAATATTCTGTTCAATATTCATTTTAAATAAACTAACTCATATCAACTAAAATAGAAAAAGGTGAAATATTAATTTGATAGATTGTTCTATATTAATAAAATTTATATTAAGTATAACTAACATTTATTGCATCATCATCATCATCAGCCTATGTTCCCACTGCAGAGACTTAGGCCTCCTCTCTAGGAGAGGGATGGGCTATGATCTACCACGCGTGCCCAGTGCGGGTTGGTAGATGTCACGCCTTCGATTTTTTGGTTCTAAGACATGCCGGTTTCCTCACGATGTTTTCCTTCACCGTTTTGAGAGCAGTGGTGATAAAATAAATTACACAAAGTAATGACCACTGAGCCACCACTGCTCTTTTTACCTAATGGAAGATTATAATAAGCTCGGTTTCCACAAAAATGGAGACGAGAGCCGAGAAGATTTCTAAGATTCCATCCATCACAGGTGAAATAACAGATGGGTTGAGAATTTCATCCAATGTCACGTGTGGTACGGTTGTAAGATGGCCAGACGACATTGTTGCCACGGGGATGTCCCGGATGAGGTTAGTATCTACAGAAATTTAAGGATAGGCTCTAAAAATTAGATGCCTGCCTGGCCTGGATTTGGAAAATCGTACATCAATTTCGCCCGACTTCGAAATGCCAAAAAAAGATAGACATACGACATGGCGAATCGCAATCGAATCGAAGCATTTGTAAATACGGGGGCTGTACCTAGCCGTGGATGAACTCAGGCTATCAGGTCTCTTCTACGCTCATCTCCCCTTTCGTGGAAACCGGGCATTACAGGACAACACCTGAAGAATTGAAAATATGAACACACTCTGTGCGCAGCCCTTTAGTGTTGGTGTGGACTGCGGGGTAGGTTTTTTTGGGAATGGCATCTCGCAGTGCCAAGTAAAAATTCGTCTGCGTGCCCCCAACCCGCTTCCGAGTCGTCGCTATACCTATAGATGACATGCGCTCACGCGGCATTCAAATAAAAAAGGATAATTTGAACTTGGCGGTGAGTGTTAAAAGGACTTTCCCGCAGATGCCTTGAATGTAAGGCCTCCAAGGCAAACTAACTTACAAACTAGGCGACTAGCGTATCGCTAGGGGAGGACGGCAAGCGGACAAGCTGGATCTGAGTCTGAGTAATCTGCGGGGCAGGGCGCGAGTGTCAGATTTGTGCTGACTATAATCCACGCTTGTTCCTTCAGAGCCTTTGTGATCCAGGACCGCAGTATCTCTTTCGGACAGTCCCGCAGCTCAGGTAAATATCAGTTCTTGCGACCTTCCATTTGTTTACATCTTTTTGAGGCGCGCGTGGTGCATACACGAACACGCTGTCGGTACAACCTGTCGTCATAAGAGTCTCCCGCGGCAGCTGGGACGAGAGGTTCTCTCCCTCTCTCGCAGGTGGTGACGGCGTTTCATTCCCTCTCTCTTCGGCCCATGGATTGAAATAAGTGAGGGCGCAACTAAAACCCACCCATGTTACTTCTTAGCCCTTTGTGTTTTAGGGCCGCGGTATCTCTTTCGAACAGTCCCGCAGCCCCGGAACAGTCTTGCAGCCCGGAACAGTCCTGCAGCCTAGCGACAGTTCTGCAGAACCGTCCAACCTAACTCTAACTACACAGACCACGGAGACACCTGGGCTGCAACTACTAAAACGTGCCAAGCATGTCAGCCTTCTAGCGTTACGACTCGAACAATGTAGATTTCATTACACAAAGTATCATAACATATCGCCTGTATGCTCTGAGGGGGTATACAGATGTGTAAAATGCAGCCTGAATTCAACAGTTGGGTACATACCCAACTGTTGAATTCAGGTTGTAACTTAACATTAAGTTAAGCCTATTACCAGGACATTATCTTGTTAACAACAATAAATGCATAGCAAATATTTGTATAGGATATTACAACAAAAAATGGACCAAATCTTTTTTGCAAGAATTAAAACCAACTTCATAAACACAAAAAGGTGAGAAATAATTATTTAGCTTCTGAAGTGGTGTCTTTTGTTTGCTTAATTTAGCTTTTTGCCACCAACTCCTTTTTTGAAGTCGGTTTTATTAATAAACGGTTTTTTTAGATTTCGGGCACACGTTTAAGTACATCACTTACTAAATTACTTCACATAGTTCTCCCATTTGCTTTTCCATTTCTGGCATTACGTTCCATGGGTTGGTACATTATTTTTATCTATTGCCATTCTTTTTTTCCATTCACTTATTGTTTCCTCGGCAGGTACCACCACTTCTCCAGTAATCGGATCAATGGGGTACGTGCCTTCAGGTGTGCGTTTCTTCTTCGCCATGTCTGTGGCATGTCTACGTTTCATATGCTTGTTATAATTCGACCAGTTTGTAAAGTCCCGCTGACAGAGAGGGCAAGAATAAGGTTTCACCCCAGTGTGTTGTCGTATGTGTTGATTCAAAATAGTCTTGAAACGGAAACTTTTATTACAATAAGTGCAAGTATGAGGATGTGCATCTGTGTGGATTATAGCATGGTTATGCAGCTGACGTTTAATCCGGAAGCTTTTGCCGCATTGGTCACAAGAAAACGGTTTTCCTCCATCGTGAATAGCAATGTGGAGGCGTAATCTTCTTGGACTTTTGAATGTTGATTTGCAGATTTCACATTGGAATGGTCTTTGGTCACTATGTTGGAGCATGTGTCCAGCTAAAGAACCTTTTTGAAAGAAACATTTCCCACAAATTTCACATGTATGGTCTTTCTTACGGTCTGTGTGTATCAATAAATGTGTACTCAAGCTTGTTTTCGTTCTACATTCCTTTTCACATATTGGACATTTTAAACTATCACCTGACAATTGTACCAGAGGTCGAGGTTTTCTTGCACGTGTTCCTCTGTAATACGTAGCAGTATGGTTACCTAATTCCTCTTGGGTTTCAAAGCACATATTACATCCGCCACAAACAATACTTGTTGTTTTATGCGTTTCTTTATGTTTATTTGCTGCTATTACTGAACCGAATACCATTGAGCATTTGTAGCACGAGAATCTTAGGAACCTCTTGTGTTTTCTCACATGTAAAATAAAACTATCAAGATTTAACTTTCTTATTTTGCAGTCAGTACATCGGTATGGGTTACAGGCACTGTGGTATTGCATTGCATGGGTCCTTAGCTCATCAACTGAAGGAAACTGAGTTTCACAGTAAGTACACAGCCAGCTATAGCTCCTCCAAGTTAGTTTCAACTGTGACAAGTGTGAAGTCTTCGCAGAAGTGTCCTTAACTTTCTTGGTTGCTGCGGTTTTCTTTTTCACTATTGATTTGCCAGTTGATTTTGCTCTCAGGTCAGCTTCTATTTTTATATTTTGAATTGGTTCATCACTATCAGAACTATTGGAAGAGTCGTAAATGAAGACTTCGTCGTCAGAAGCAGGTTTTTCTTGCTTTATCTGTTTCGTTAAAATGAAATCGTTTAAGGTTGATTGCGCTTTTTCCACAGAAGTAACAAACTCAAATGTGCGGTTCAATCCCATGATACACGTGAAACATACCATTTTAGGTAAAATATTATCACTGAAGTTAACTTGCACATTGAAACGAGCTAATTTCGTGATGATGTCTCGGCACTTTTCTTCATCAAGTTGGAGATCGTAGAGTTTGTTTGGAGGCATCATCTCAGCACAGAGGCGACAGTATACATTTTCGGCGTTGTTCATGTTGGAATACTTGGGCGTTTGTTATTGAACAGAGAACGACATACTTTTCATTGGTGAGTGCCCCAAATCATGAATTTCGTACAACTTGTTCTGACGTTTTATACGTCAGTGATTTCTTTTTTTTTTTTTTTTTTTTTTTAATGGCAACTGAGCCGGTTCCGACTATTCTGCCAGTGTCACGTCGTGACGGAAGCACAGAGAGGCAGGCCGTCGAACTTCGTACTTCGTGGTAGGTGTTAGTCTAGCAGTTAAAATTTTAAATCATTCTCTTTTATGAATGTTGCCAAAATGTTGATTAATTTAGGGGAGAAGTGGGAAAGAAGGGTATGAAAGTTGGTTGGGAGAGGTATATTGAAATTGGAAATTTTTTGGTACAGGTCAACGGATTTATTATTTAAGGAGCAGGAGAAGAAAATATGATCTAAAGTACCCTCCGCAAGACCACACTCGCATAGGGAACTATCCCGGGCATGGATTTTGTACAGGAACACAGGGCTACAACAATGTCCGAGTCTTAGTCTACAGAGGGACGAAACAGTTCTCTTCGACAATTTAGGGCATTTAAAAAACCAAGGCCGACGCTGGATTTCAGGCTGTATAGCAGCATAGTAATGGCCCTTGGTCCTAGAAGTCGTCTTCCATGTTTCCGTCCATGAATTAAATAGCTTGGGTTTGGCACTGTTTCGCAAATCGTAGTTGTGCGCAACGTAGTGCTTTCGATCAGCCGGATTAGATGTGGCATACTTTGCTAACGAATCAGCGCATTCATTGCCAACAATACCCGTGTGACCGGGGATCCAGGCTATCTCGACGTCCAAGCCGTTTTGGGAGAGATCAAACAACAAGCTCTTTATATCCATAATAATATGACTATTAATGTTACTGTGAAGTTGGTTTTGTTTTAGGGCCTGAATACTACTATGGGAATCTGAAAAAATTACTGATCTAGTTATTTTATGGGACTTAATTTAACATAGGGCTTCTAAAATACCAGTACACTCCCCTGTAAAGACTGATGCTTCTGGTGGGCATTGAAAAAGTAAAACTATCTTAGAATTTTGAAAATAGACTGCCACGCCATCGCCAGTACATTCACTTTCCGAAAATTTTGAAGCGTCTGTGAAGAATAAGTTCCAGCCTTCCCAATAACGCTTGACAGCTAACTCAAAGTCATCTCTAGCATCTTGAGGATTCCTTGATATTCCAAGGCCCAAAACGACTTTTGGTTCATAATAAATCGCCTCGTACGCGGCGGAAAAGACGGGAAGAGTAGAATATCGACATATAGGCGCGGAGAGTTGTTTAAGCTCTCTGTACCTATTCATCAACAGAGGAACTACTTTATGGTTCCAATAAGAAGAATCATTAAAGGAGAGGTCAATTTGTTCTAAGATTGGGAGTAAGGGATGGGATGAGAGGGAAAAAACTTTAGTTAGGAAGCGATCTGCTAAATACTGTCTCCTAAGGTGTAGGGGTGGGTCTGCACATTCCACTTGAAGCGCATTTATGGGAGAGGATTTCATGGCCCCAATGACAATTCTTAGGCATTTGGACTGGATGTTGTCTAATTTTTTAAGTGCTTCTTTGTTGCAGGGCTCAAGAAGGTAGCTGCAATAATCCAAAGCGCTTCTGGTCAACGCATTATAGACCAGTTTGAGGGTGTAGGGGTGAGCACCCCACCATACCCCGGCCAAAGACTTAAGAACCGATACAGAACGTTCACATTTTTTGACCGTGTTGTTTATGTGATCGACCCCAGACAATCTTGTGTCTAAAGTTACTCCCAGAAACCTAGCCTTATCTTCGACTGGAATGGTTTGTCCATTAATGTTTATATCAATTGGGGGTAGCGAACGCCTGCGTGTAAAAATGACAGCTTTACTCTTTGGCGCACTTAAAGACAAACCATTGTCAAGTAGCCATTGGTTTAATGAAGCTAGAGAGACATTCATCGAAAGAGCGGCATCCTGAATGGAGCTGCCACATACCATTAGTGCAATATCGTCAGCATACTGAAGGATTTTACAATCGAAATTAAGGGAAGAGGGCAGGTTAGCTGTATAGATGTTATATAATGGGGGACTAAGAACTGATCCTTGAGGTAGTCCTCTCCAGACCGATCTTTGTTCAGAGTCACTCCCAGGTATTCTCAATGGAATGGTGCGATTGGTAAAGATGCTACCAATGATGCGACAAATCCTAGCCGGGACTCTCAGCTCGTGCAGCTTTTGCCTGAGATTAGGGAGGAGAACAGAATCATAGGCAGCTGATATGTCCAGGAAAACTGCAACCACAGACTCATTCCTGCTGAGGGCCAGCCGGACCTCTGATATGGGGATACCCACACTATCACCAGTGCCCAGACCTTTTCTAAAGCCGAATTGGGTCGTAGGGAGCAGTTTCCTGTTTTCCACCAACCACACTAACCGGTTTTTGACCAAGTGTTCTAAAAGTTTTATGAGTATGGACGATAAGGCAATAGGCCTGTATGAACAATGATCATTAGGATCTTTGCTTGGTTTTAAAATCGGAATGACAACCTGAACCTTCCACTCTGTGGGAATATATCCAGAAGTAAAGCAGAAGTTAGCTAGGTCCAGATAATATTGGTGAGTTTTTGAGCCAGCTTTAGAAATATAGGAGTACAGGAATCCATCCACTCCCGGCGCGGAATCCTTGACTTGGGATAGCACAGCTTTTAGTTCCTCCATGGTAAATGGCATGTCCATTGGGTCGTCAATGTTCTCTGCATCACGGATGTCAGCACTGATTTCCTCAACACTTGGGACATAGGCTGGAGCGACTTTACAGAAAAACTGGTATCCCAGTTCTTCCGTGAGGTTGTTAGATGAGGAGGCAGGCGCTAAACTACTCCTGAAGCGTTTTACCCTCCGCCAAACCACCGAAATCGGGGTGGACGGACTCAGCGAACTACAATATTTTGACCAACCTTCGCGTTTTTTCCTTTTTAGAAATTTCCTGGACTTGGCAAGAATCTGTTTGAAGGCAATGAGATTATCCAGATTCATATTGTCGTTGACTGTCTCTTCAGCCTCATTCCTGGCCCTGACCATGTCAGTGCATTCCCTATCCCACCATGGCGGAGAAGGAAGTCTACCGGAATGGGGTTTTTTGGACGGAAAGCAATCATCAGCTGTGGAGGCAATGGTGGAGGAAAAGGGCAAAAAACAATCCTGGGCATTATCCCTGTTAACTTCCGGAAGGGAAGATATTCTTAGGTCTACGATTTTAGAATATAAATCCCAGTCAGCTGAATTTAGTTGATGTTTTAAAAGAGGGGGGGAAACTTTAAAGGGGATACTTTTGGAAGGGAATTCAATTATGATGGGGTAGTGATCACTTCCATAGCTCATATCCAAGCGCCGCCAAATGAGGAGACTAGATAAATGTGGAGAGCAGACCGTCAAGTCAACACAGCTATTATTCTGACCAGGACGTGCAGGTCTGCGTGTAGGACTGCCATCGTTGTTTAGGCAAAGGTTTAGATCATCAAACATGTCAAGTAAACCTATGCCAAAGTTATCGCAAGTATCCGACCCCCATCGATAATGGTGACAATTAAAATCACCCATGATGAGTATTGGACCACTAACACTGCATAATAAATTTCGAATTACTGAGAGATGATCGAGTTGTGGGTGCGCAATATAAAAGGAAAAAATATTTATACCCTCAGCCTTCACAGCAACAACATTTATGTCATCGCCTACAAAGGTTAGAGGAATCTGGGTGAATGAAACCTTGCTATTGATGAGCAAGGCACATCCTCCATATCCATCAGATCTATCATTGCGAACACTGTCGAAACATGGCAACCTGAAATTGCTTCCAGGCAATAGCCATGTCTCAGCAATGCTGCAGATTGATGGTTTAAATTTATTAATTAAAAAAGAAAGATCAGGCTTTCTGGGAGCAATACTCCTCACGTTCCAGTGTAGGAATGTCAGGGGATGGAACATTGTGGATATAATTTAATATTGAGGTCAACTTTGATGCAACGTGGTCAGGTATAGATTGAGTTGGGCTTGCAAGCACAGACATTAGCATGTCAGTGATTAAGTTTAAGATATTTTTTGATTTATCTTCCTGTCTGTAACATATTGGCTCTGCAACTTCCGTTGGAAGGGCACAGCCATTTTTTGATGGGGAAAAGGAGTAATTTTGAGTGAGGTTTAGGTGATCTTGTCTATCATAGCCAGGTGAAAGGGGGATACGGGATTTGGGTTTCAAAAATACTGTTATAAGGTATGAATTTTGGCTTACTGGGATGGGACTTGAGGACTGGGATTGTGATTTATTTGCAGTCACCTTGTTGCGTGGGGAATATTTGAAGACTTCAGCATATGATCTGGTAACAGGTGGGAAAACCCGACTTGCCTCCGCATACGAAATCGATTTCTCCGCCATCAGAGCTTTGATACTCTTCTGTCGGCCTAATTCAGGACAAGCACTATCACTTGCGAAATGGTTGCCAGTACACGAAACACAGAAACTCATTTCAGGGGTGACTTCACATCCATCACCTGGATGATCTTCACCACACTTAAAGCACCTTATAGGTTTCGATCTGCAAAGTGTGCGGGTATGTCCAAAACGACAACAATGATAGCATTGAATAGTTGGGTAAGTGTAACGCTCAACCGGGAGAGCCGTGTAGAAGCTGTATACACGCTTAGGTAGGACTTGTCCGTCAAAAGTTAATACAACAGTCTGTGTAGGCCTCCACTCGGTCACACCAGAAGAGGACACCTTACGGCTCATCCTTCTGGCTTTAATAACAGAGCCACATCCCTCAGGGACCTGAATATTTTTAATTATTTCCTCTTCTGACCACTCAACTGGTATATCCCTTACGATACCCATTCTTGTGATGTTGAATTGTGGAATGGTAGCTACATAATTGTGTTGGGATAAAATTTTATTGTTAAGGAAACTGTTTGCATCCTGGTGTGACTTGAACTCGACTGACACGCGATTTCTACCTATACGCTTGATCCCATCGAAACGTATGTTATTTACATTGTTTGTCATCAAAAACATACCAAACTTGATAGGTTGCAACACAGTGCCTGAGGTTTGTTCGTCTTTAAGTGAAACATTCACATTGTATGGTGGATTATCTCTAGCTGTATATGAAAGTCTGCCGATTATATTTCTCGCAATCTTGGGTTTAATATTTGAAATAGCAGGGGGCGAACCAGCGGTCCTCTTACGACTACGGATGTCCGTATCCATCTTGGGGTAATCTGGGGTTATTTCAATGTCACAGGGGAGGGTAACTGTTAGTCCGGGGGAGAGATCAAATAGTTCACCAGGGGGGTCAGGATCAGGGGGCTTTTTCGAGCTCATCTTAAAAGCAAACCTTAAACTACGAACACAAACACAAGGAACACTTTAGAACGAATTTCCCACTTTTCTAGTTCACCAAAATCGAAAATATTCGTAGCACTAACAAAGGCACGTGTTTAGCCTTCACCACTCCTTACGAATCCTACTCCGTCAGTGATTTCGTAGATAGAAATAAAATGTAGCGTTTGACATTGACATACGGATGACATTTAAGATGTTTTAAATAAAATACAAAAAAAAAAACTTAGACAAATTGAGAACGTCCTCCTTTTTGGAAGTCGGTTAAAAAGGAAGTTATTATCAATTATTCAATTAATGAATTTTTAAATTATCGAATTATTGACTAGAATTGTTTTCTCTAAAACTTGACATGTGTAACTTATTTTTTAATAAACGTGTATGTCTTTATGTGTCCTCAATCAATTAATTGTATGAATGAATGTGTGATGTAATATAATTTAACCAATAACATTGACATTCTGTATAATAATATGCATAAATATTGTACACCCCTTTGTATCACTGTAACATACCCAATGTTACAGTGATACAAACAACACTATTTGTAAGACCTTAAGTTTACCTGTAACAAACAATAAAGAAATGAATTATGAATTATGGTTTGTGGATGGATGACTAATATCCGTGGTGCTAGGTAACTGGACTTATCCCAGTTGTATACGTCCCTGGAAGGAAGTGGAGATTATATTTTTCCTACTCCTCCGCTATTCTTTTCTTATTAATTTTGTTGCGGGATCCAAGACGTTACGTACGTAGGCGGATCGTTTCTCTGGGACTTCGTCGGGCTTTATTGTCTCGGCGCTTTTCTTGTGATCGCCACTGTTGATTCTGGCTTACAAGAGTTAGTGATTTGGGAATAGTGTGGCGAGCTTGTCCAATCAACAATGACCACATGACGAGTTCCTTCCGTGACTCGGACAGCACGTTTCGTTTATTTGTAGCCGTTACAAGTAGTCAGTGGACCGCAAATCTTACCAAAGCGTATCATGTTACACAGTGCGAACTGGTTTGTAGAGGTCAGATAGGCAGTCGCTCCATGTAAAATACTATATTTTTATAGGTAGGGATTCAGCAGAACCCGGTTAGACTGAAAGCTGACCCCCAACATAGTCTGGATAAGGCTACGCAGATGATGATGCATGTGTGTAAATGAAAGTCACATATTTAATAAAAGTTTTTATTAACACTAAAATTGGGCTTATCATACTTTTAATAATAAAAATATAATATTGCATTTGTCATATTCCGAAGCTGTGTGCGTCTTAAATTACCGTTATTGTTAATATAAACTAATACGTAAATAATCACTATTTTATAATACTATCAACAATAATTTCTGTTATGCGATCTAAATAAGAATATGATTGGCTCGAATAGATATTTTAGGAATCGCTGATAAATACATACATAATTTCTCATGAGGGTAGGCAGAAACTTTACTATAGAACTCCACCTGCTACGATTCTTACAAACTCCTGCCTCGTCCACATTCATACATCTGGTCATACACGCACGCCGGTTGCGAGTACTACGCACGCACCTGTCATTCGCTGATAGTCGTTCGAAATTGCCTTTCAATAGCTTTGGTTTTTAAAAGGTTTGTCTTTGGCTAAAGCATAGATGAACCGATGAACGGCGCGTATTAAGAGAAAAGAGGGTCTCTTCTCCATACAAACACTCTCGCCTGTATTCTTTCTGGTTTATGACTTTAAGCAAGGATTTTTTCATCATCATCAGCCTATTACAATCCACAGCTGGATATAGGCCTCTTTAATCGTTCGCCAATCAGCTCGTTTTTCGTCAACTCACATCCAGTTGTTACCAGCCACCCTGCAAAGATCATCGCTCCACCAAGCCTGCGGGCGTCCCACTATACGCTTGCCGATTCGCGGTCTCCACTCAGGAGCACGTCTACAACAACGGTCATCGGTTACTGAGGCTAATATGGCCGGCTCACTGCCACTTCAGCTTACCTATTCTGTGAGCTATGTCGACAACTCTACCGGCCTCGTATGTCATAACAGGCAGGACGCACTGGTTGAAGACCTTAGCCTTTAGGCTCTGCGGAATGTGTGACGAGAAGGCCTGACGATGCTTCCCAAACGCTGCCCAGCCCAGCTGGATTCTTCTATTAGCCCTTTTCTCAAAGTTGTTCTTACCAAACTGCAAAGTTTGCCCAAGGTAAGCATATTCTCGAAAAACCTCGTGAGGACCGCTATTGACAAAAATAGGTCCTGGGGTGACGTGTTTGTTGAACATAACCTGGGTTATGTCTAAGTTCACCCTGAGACCAATGCGCACAGAAGAATCCATTAGGCTATCCAGTATCTGTTGCAAGTCACGCAGCGATTCAGCCAGTATGACGATGTCATCTGCGAATCTCAAGTGTGATATATACTCGCCGTTGATGTTAATGCCCCGTCCTTCCCAGTTCAGCGTCTAAAACACATCATCCAGTGCGTTGGAGAACAGTTTCGGGGAAATTACGTCCCCTTGTCTCACCCCCCCACATAATAGGATATGCTTTGTCTGTTGGTTCTGAGTTTGGACGGTCATTGTGGTGTCTTCGTATAAGCTCTTCAGTTCTTGGATGTACCGCCAGTCTACTTGGCACCGCTGAAATGATTCCAGAACAGACCAGGTCTCGATAGAGTCGAAAGCCTGCTCATAGACACAGAGGCTGATTATACTCCTCGGACTTCTGTATAATCTCCCGCACTATGTGGATGTGGTCTATGGTTCTATATTCTCCTCTAAACCTAGCCTGCTCTGGTAGTTGGAAGTCACTGAGTCTTCGCGCTAGACGCTTCGTGACGACTAGAACAGCTTATATACGTGGCTAAGGAGCGACATGGGTCTATAGTTCTTTAGTATGATCTTGTTCCCTTTGTTAAAGGAGAGAACGACCGACCACGCTCCTTTTGCACGCTTCTCAGTTCCCCCAGAGAACAGGAACGAGTTGAAGTTCTCTTCAGAAAACAGAGGACTTCAGTTCAGTCGTTATTCCATCATCACCAGGCTTGGCTTTTCAGGTCTTCTGTGAAATGGCGAGTTAAGCTGGCTTTGGAATCGTCATTTTTGGGATCAGGTCGAGATGCATGCGATGCGTACAGCTGGCCGTAGAAGTTTTCAACTAGATATGGTCAACTTCGACAGGTGGCTTCTGCCAAGTCATTGGACGGACACTTTCGACCCCCGATTTTGCT
Organism: Diarsia rubi; assembly: GCA_932274075.1. Taxonomy (NCBI): domain Eukaryota; kingdom Metazoa; phylum Arthropoda; class Insecta; order Lepidoptera; family Noctuidae; genus Diarsia; species Diarsia rubi. The sequence goes on along the minus strand of OW026440.1, from coordinate 587,019 downwards.
CAATTGCTTTTTCTATAGAGCGTGTGCTGGAGCATCGAAGGTCGCGTCGTACCAATTTCCAAATTTTTTTGTTGAGTGCCTGTAGTTCTGTCGAAGTGATCGGTGGGTTTCATGCCGTTCCGTCATAAGCTCCAGTCTCCTCCGAAAGTTTGGACTTTCTGCCCGTACACCGCATTTTGCAAAAACGGCTCAATGCCTCCATGCTCGAGTGCCTGTTCAAAATCATCAACCTCTTATATGTCCCTATATTTTCCTTTTTGATGATATATGTATAATCTTAGTGAGCACCCTTGCATAATGCTCAACATTGCTTATTCGGCCAGGTGTATTTTCATTAAAATCATAGGAACACGGTAAATATTTGATTGTATCTTTCCATCACACTTTTGTCTGTGGACTCTCAATAATTTAGTTTACTGATTACGATACAGTTTTGAATACCGTCTACCATAAGACGCGAGACGAAAACATTATTCAGAGACGGAAAGTTTAAAAGACGTGAATCAAGATATTTACAATAATTTTAACTAATTACCATTCACCCTATTCACATTACCTAACCTACCTTCGTTTAAAGATTTTGTGTTATTTGAAATTAATGCTTTCTATTCTATTATAGTCTATTCTCATTTAAACCGCATTTTTCATTTAAATCTATTAATTTATCATAATTATTATACTGTTTACATTAGTGTGAGCGCCATATAAAAATGACGCCATTATAAAATTATTGCGTTTGTATGTGGAACACTTGTGGAAGCTGGTTGAACATTCGAATTTTGCTTTTGAGGACGAACTCCAGACGAAATCTGAATGAAAAAATGTGATAAAAAACACAATGACAGTATCCCCGAACCAAGAATCGAACCAAAACTATATACTCAGTAAGTAGATATTGCGAACACCACACCAATGAAGTAGTAGCTAAATATTCTCTTGCTTTATAACCTTTTTCTTCCCCCTCTTTGCCGGAATCATAATCTTAGTTTTCCATTCCTCAGTGCCGACGGGATCTTGCACCTGTATGATCTGACCAGTCTCCGGATTGATAGGAAACACTCCTTCTGGGGTAATTTTCTTCTTCGAAGTATCAGTATTATGCCTCCTTTTCATATGCTTATTATAATTTGACCAGTTCGTGAACTCCATACCGCAATGCTGGCAGGAATAAGGCTTTGCTCCCGTATGCTGCCTTTCATGATTCTTCAAAATCTGTTTAAATCTAAAGGCTTTGCTGCAGTATGAACAAACGTAGGGCATGGAATCTGTATGGATGATCTTGTGAGCATTCAACTGGTATTGTAGCCTAAAACACCTCCCACATTGCTCGCAAGAGAAAGGTTTTACTCCGGAATGCATTTCAACGTGCCTTCGTAACATATTTGGGTATAGGAATGACTTATTACAAATCCTACAGACGTGGGGGCGGTTTTTATCGTGTGAAAGGATGTGTGAAGTAAGCGTACCTTTATTAAAGAACATTTTCCCACAGCGATCACATGTGTAGTTTCTTTTCCTATCTTTTGTATGAAGCTTCATATGGTCCCGGAGACTGTTGGGATTTTTATAGACTTTCTTGCATAAGTCACAGGTTAAGTCTTCTATAGTGATGGGCGTCCCAGGTTTTCGTCTTGGTCTCCGTTTTTGTTTGGCAATGTTGTAGTCTTGTAAATGTAGTTTTAGAGAGTCCTCGTTAAGTATTTCTCCACAAAGAGGGCAGGCTATTTGTGACTTGAGGAAGTGTTCCTTTATGTGTGAGCTCAAGCTTTCTGTTTTGTCTAGCTCTAAGTTGCAGTAGTAGCAGTGGTTTCTGGAAATGAGAAAAAGCTCTTTTAAGTAATTACTTAACATAACATCACACCTGTAATAACTTAATACACTCACATTTCGCCAGTGATGTTTAAATCCCCAGTAATAGTGTTATAAAATCAGTAACGTGCCATATGTCACTCAAATAAATGAATCTATTAATCTATCTTTAGGGGGCAAGCCCCCCCTGTCGGTGCTGCAGGATGTAGTAAGTTATACTGCAGCCTCAACACAAAGGGCTAAGAAGGAACATGGGTGGTTTTTAGTCAGTAGAAGTCTGATACTCCCTTAGATAGATACAACGGGCTAGTGTCCGCAACTCCACGCCTAAAGCGAGTATTTTGCGTACTGACACTCCCTTTCGCTCTGCCCAAGAGCGGAAGGGGGGTTATTCGATGATTTTCCACCCAAAAAAAGGGGTCAAGCCTATTGTCATCAACCAGGCACAAATTCTAGTCACGTGAAGAGTCGACCGACCGCCAATTTTCAGAAATATTAAGTGGGCACTTGGAACCCATGGCCCAAACGAAACAGCTCGCACATAACTACCAATTATGCTTTTGTATTTGCGCCGTTTGAGGTTTTCAGCACCTGCAGCAGCCACCCCAGTACAGCTCACCGTGCTAGGAAGATGGGATGGCGCCAGGGTGTCGGAAAATTAAATTATGTAGTTTAAAAATTACCTTAAAGTCTTCCTGTGTTTCCGAACATGTTTAATAAAGCTGGTAAAGTCATTATGTCTCCCAGCTTTACAGTCAATACACATGAACGCAGAACATTTCCCATGGACCACCTTACAGTGAGATCTCAAAATATCAATATTCAAAAACTCAATATTACAATACCCGCAGAGCCACGGATAATCTTTCCATGATTTAATAACCTTCTTACTCAAATCTGCTAACTCTTTCGCGTATATTGTGACGTTGGAGTTGAAGGTGGCGTTACATATCGCTGCATCTAGAATTGCTTGGACGTTTATCGAATCTTCGTAAGTTTGGTCATCCATGTCTGGCTCCTCCTTGAGTTCATGTTTTACTTCCAAGCTTATGTTCATTTGAGTCGATTCTGAGTACTTATCGCGTGCATTGTCTTCTAGCTTCACTGTAGTTGAGTCTTCATTGCAAAGGAAATCATCAAAGGCTGGGATTCTATCATCATCTGAGAGGTCGAACTTACTGTCATCGGGTGCTGTAAATATGTTGGATAAAACGTCTTGTGATCGCTTCACATTATCCAGGAACTCGTAAGCTTTGTTTAGACTATTGTAGCATATAAAACAAACGGTTTTCGGCAACATATCATCGCTAGTTACGTTGACATACACAGCGTTAACAAATGCTAGTTTTAGAATTATTTCGTCGTGTTTTTCGGCGTCGTTCTGAAAGTTTAGAAGCTTGTCAGCGCTCTTAGGCTCGGCGCAGAAGCGGCAGTACATGTTTTCCATATTTTAAGTGTTATTAAGTCATTATTATCATGGGTTTTCGTAAAATAAAGAAGTAAGAAAAAGTAGCCGTCAAACTCAGTTTTTCGTTCTTTTTGTCAAACAAGACCAACAGAACCAACACAAACCATAGAGTCAAATAGAGTGCCATAGACAATTCAATAGTGTTGTTCGATGTCAGTGTTGTTTCGAAAAATTCCGGTTAAAATATTTACGTTTTTATTGGGGGATATTTGAACATTCTGCGAATTCAGCCACTGCGTTTTCCACAGTTTGACTGTTTGCAATTCAAGCTGGAGAATACCTATGGATCTATGGCAAAACTTAAACCTGAGAATTTTCTTCCAAACATTATTTTTTCTTAAGCCTTCACTGTCCCATGGCTGGGCAAAGGTCTCCCCATGGCTTTCCAATACCAAGTTTATTCAACTTAGCAACCAATGCATTTAATTATTTATAATGGACAGCCTATTTAAAAGGGGATTTACTCGTAGCTTCCGTCTGGAAATTATTAGATATCTTTCTACTATCAGCAAATGTTTACATTGTAATAACCTAACATCTGCCTCAAGTTTACATTTGTTAGGACAGGGGAGTGATTTAAAATATTAGTGCTATTTGTAGTAGTAAAGACTCAAACGGACATTCTAGTACGAGTACCTATATATAGGTATGTAGTGTAGTGTCGTCAGTGCGACAGTAGCGCCATTGTTGTCGCTTTTTGTCTGGGAAGTTCTTACGGAGCTGTGTAGATGTCGCTGCAAGTTTAATACATTTTTAGGTTATCCTTCGCAGTCCTTTTGTAAAAGGACTCGTTCATCTCTGACAGGAGCAATCCAACGTCATACCTGTAATCCCCGAAGCCAGAGGTGTACCCTTAAGTACAGTAGCCTCTTTCGTGAGTAATGTTTATGTCCCACTCCTATGCGATAGGATGGAAACTATTACCACCAACCGGGCACAGATTTAGACTCCGTGGCTGCTACTGAGAAATTCCTGATGGAAAAACCCACTAACACTTTGCCTGACTTGGAAATCGAATCCGGGAGCGCATGCACTAACGAGGTGTTCCGTTACAGTAGGTAATAAAAATTCAAAGGTGAATCACTGACAAGAGGGACAGTCGCCTATTGACTCTCTAAAACGTCACGCCTCTTTCTCCTGACAACAACAAACTAGCAGATGCCCGCGGCTTCGTCCGTGTGGATGTCTGTTATTATCGTGACCGATGTAGGTTATTTCAGCCCCTTACAACCATTTTATCGCAATAAAAAGTAGCCCTAAAGTAGCCTATGTCCTTTCTGAGGCTCTAGACTATTTGTATACCAAATTTATTATCATGGTATTGAACCTTAGAAATTTAAATGAATGTAATGAACACCTGCATGTAACCCATGTATCACAAATAAACGATTTGATTTGATTTGATTTAATTTCATTTAAATCGGTTCAGTTGTTTTGGCGTGAAAGCGCGACCGACAGAAGAGTTACTTTCGCGTTTATAATATTAATTAAAGTAAGGATTGGAATGATGACGTGCAACTCAAAAGCGTTCCGTCCGAGCGAAAGAACTTCAAGATTGGATGTCATCTCTTTCTTATAGTGTATCCAATATTTGTACTAATATTTGGGGTTCAAGGTTTAAAATTTGGTATGAGACCGCGGATCATTCATGAGAAAGTTGTAACCTTAAATATGGGTTTACCCTTTCTGTTACGCGATGTTTATTTGATTTGCAATTTAGGTAGTTACAGAGTGTTTGGAAAGTCGATGCAAAACCATGCATGAACCAGAGCCAGTCTCAGCTTGATAGACTATTTACCATTTGAGCCGAACTACCAAATCTGTATAAAGGAGCTTTCTAGCTCCTGTAAGCATAACCATGGGGGTATTTACTAATCAAACAGCACGTTAACATCACACATTTATTTTACCACTAATCTAAACAGCGAACATTTATATTTTAGAAAAATTGGAACAATATGGCACTAAAGCATTTTGGATATTTTTAATATTTAGTTACAGACATACGATCATAGGCAATACTATCTAAAGAAACAGACTAAAACAATTTCCTTTCTCGATTATCATGCATCAGACATTTTTTTCTTCATCCCGCCCAATGACGTATAATTTATAGACACGTCATGAACTAACATGGCGGCGCTTCAAAACGGCGAAAATATTCTAAAACTACTTTTACGCGTAAAGAAAGTGAAAGAAAATATGACACCGTACAGCGGGATGCCTGTTGTCTTTATGTTTTGCACAGGTTTATACACACGATTTAAATTAAGAACAAACGTAGCATCGCGCGAAAGGTTGGTGCGTAACTAAGCGCGATGTGGCCAATTGGCTTCATTTCATGTTGTCATTTTTGAGGGCGGACAACGTATAGCTATAGTTTTAATATATCACTGATCCCGCCAATTTTTATTTTCATCCGTCATTTTGGTACCTACTACATATAGACTAGAAAACATTGCCACAAGAAAAAAACTTTAACAGAAATATCACAGGATTTTAATAAAACAATAGGCTAACACCAACTAGGTTTATGATTTAAAACTATTTACATAAAATATTGCACATTGCTAGAACACGTAGCTATAATATATTTACAAACATTTAGACTTTTAACATCTTAAGGTTATGACTCTATTATTTATTTATTTATTACATGAAGGCCTTAGAACTAATTAAAAAAAAGGAAACCATATTCAATAGAAATCCAATTACAGACTTGCAGCGTCCTTTAAAAAAATATAATTTACAGAAAGATAAAGTGAGATACCTACATGCAAAAAATTGCATGCAAAATATTCTACAGTAATCTAATTCTAATAATTTATGGTATTCTATGATCCTAAGTAACTACTTAATGATACATTTTTTTATAACTATTTGCTTATTGTCAGCACAACAGTTAAATACTAATTATGTATTAATATTTATTTTTATTAATGTTTCTTATGTACTTACTAACAAACTTGCCTATTTAAGTATAATTATATAATATCGTAGTAACACAAAGTCTTAGTGGAATAATAATTTTATAATGCTTCGAGTAATCGTAAGAATGCAATTTTTAATACTTTATTATTTATACATATTGCACAAATCTATTCGTGTGTCGACTTATTTGCATCATGGAATCCAAAAAGAAAAGAAAATATGATTTTATTTAAATTCCCGGTTGTGAGAATACCATAACATAGAGTAGTTTTCTTATTTTTTATTGGACACCAAAAAAGGATCCATACAAATTGCAATAACATAGCGTATGTACAATGGCGAGCCTCCGTTTAATGTATATTTGTACGCCAGATGGTACAACATTGAGAAACTGTATAAAAATATTGTAACATCCTGCAAATTGTTATAAACCTTTGTTTACAAATTGCCCAAAAACCTCTCATGGTTCCTCGAAACAGATTAAAGCTATGTGACAAAAACTGTTACACCATGGCGGTGAAAATTTATAATAAACTACCAGTAAACATAAGAAAAATGAATAATTTAGAATTTAATCGAACTTTAAACAATTAGCTAGCTGTGACAGATGTTTTTATTCAATAGACGATTATTTAAATTTTAAACAGACATGATGTATACTCGTAGCTTGTTAAATTTTTGACATTATATATGTTTATATATATATTTTTTTACTTTTTACATATTGACATTAAGAATCTTTAAATCTAATCAACAAATTGATGAACTGTCTTGAGTGAGAAATACTCTAATCTAATATTATTTTATGATGTAATTTTTGGTAGACTATAATTTTTATGATTATGATGTTTGATGAAAACCGTTGACGTAATTATATGTTATTATTATGCATGTATGTACCAGAAATACTTGCACGACTGATAAGTCAAATATAGTGAGACTAAAATTATTTTACCATCTGATTATGTATGTACCTACCTATATTCGGGCAAATAAATAAATTTCATTGCATTTCATTTCAGAGAATATTGATTGATTGATTGAGGTTAACAAGTAATTGGGTTTTCTCAGAGTAAAACATAATTTTCATTGCGAGATTTGCAGAAGAGACTATTCATACAGGGTGTAAATTTACCCTTCACGCAGCCGTCAACCAAGCATTCTGTACATCAAACTAAGTACTCCTACGCAAAAAAATTTGCTGGAAAACGACTTTTATTTTTGGGGTCAAAAATCTCATTTTACGGTAAAACTCAATGCAGCACTCTTAAAAAAATGTGCTAGTGGATGCTTTCCTGAAAAACTAGTATTTACAAAAAAAGCTGTGAAAAATTTGGAAGTGTGACCCCCTATATCTCCGTAACTAGGGAGTTCCCAGGAATGGTCTAGAACAAAAACACGATCGCAGTGGTGGGGAGAACAAGTGCCCTTCATTTGCGTTAAGGGCACTTTTACACCCTTTAAACAGATTATTACGACCTATTAAATTTAAGTAGTGTATTTAAATTATTTCCGTTATACCTTCGAACTTGTTATTTCAGTTAGATTGCAGTTGCCATCTGGGTAAGTCGACCATTTTTATATTTTAAATTAATTTTGTTAATAACTTTATGGCAATAATAATATGTTTGTCGTCGGCCCTGTACCTATATCCGCCCTTGGACTCTCAGAGTTTACTTTTATTTATTTATTTGAAGAAAAACGTACAATGTTTATTTGGGTGAACGGTGTTTGTATTACCCAATTAACAATTATTTTACTACTTGTGTCAATACATAGGTAAAGGTTCTTGTGGCCTAATAATAATAGTAACAGCTCCTTTTTTTTGGGAGGATAAGAAATTATCACATTACTCCTCCCGCTCGAGCGAAAGGGAGTGTCAGACTTCTACTGACTAAAAACCTGCCATGTTCCTTCTTAGCCCTTTGTGTGAAGGCCGCTGTATCTCTTTCGACAACCCACAGTCTCGACGGGAATAATACAAGCCCCTCGGGCTTAACCTAAAGATAGGTTGGTGTGTTCATATCCGGCTGTCATTTGTAGATCGTTACGAGTCAGCCAGTTAGTCAGTCAATCTGACAGCAACCCGAACATATCTGGGAAAAGGCTTGTGTCATCAAAGTGAATTGAAATTTAATTATGTGCGAAAATATTCAACTGCAGTGTGAAAGTAGCAGGTAACACATAGAAATATTCATAATAGTGTAGTTATCAAGAAAAATCTAATTAGTGCGTCAGATTGATTTCCAAAAAATATTGGACACGTAATTTTTCTTTTTTCACGTTAACAAACAATGAAGACGATACAGTGCTGTGAAAACTCGTGTGACGTCATTTCTGAGACAATATTAGTATGAAATTCTTTAGCGGTCAGTGACGTCACAAACCCCCACTCAAATTTTTGACGCGTTTTATTTTCGTCAATTTTTATTGATTTGATAGAACAAAAAATACGTATCCAATATTTTTCGATAATCTAACAGACGGACTAATTAGAATCACATTTTTTAAGTCAGTATACATCTCTATTGCTCTGTTTTGGAGTGTGGGAAATCATTAAATGACTCCTCCAGCTAGTGGTAGATGCAAGTTCATTCGGAGCAACGACCTCCCTTGCGCTTTACACGTGTCTGATATAATAAAAATAATTTGACATTGTAGGTATACCTGTATACGTCAACACATCAGGTTTCTGGAATCTGTCCAAATTCTTTCATAGATTTTCAACCTTATAGCATACTAGCTGTTGACAGCGGCTTCTCCTGTTACAATCGAAGAAACCAAAAATCCCACGGGAAGATAAAAACTATCCTATATGTTAATCCAGGTTCTAAACTATCTGTCTACCAAATTTTATCCCAATCCGTGAAGAAGTAACAAACATATATACACTCACACACTCACAAACTTTTGCCATTATAATATTACTGTGATATATAGTGTGATGACCTAAAGCACTGTACCTGAACTACTTATAAGGTTCAAGGTTGACAGATTTAGTGAACTTGATGTCCTAGCGACTGTACCTACCGATGTGGATAATAAGTTACTATCATGTCAAAACATAGGACTTAGGGTATAAGCTATTCTAACATTAATTTCTAAATGAAAGTGAAAATTGCATCTAAATGTAGTTTCGAAGAACTAAGTACCTAAGGGGATACGCCAAACATAAAACCTTTTGCTTAAATATGGTAGCTTGTTACCGTTTAGAACATTAGACAAACGAAGTAGGTACAAAAATAAATGAATCAATATTATCCAAATAAATATGTATTCTAATAAATGTTGTAGTATCGACCATTTGCGATCGATATTGTCATCATGATCAATGTCGTTTTCGGTAGTCAGTATAAAAATAGTGAAAATATAAAACTGTATCAATACGGCTAAATTAAATGAGTAAACGATAATACGCAGGAATACTATTTTTGGTAATCAATGCATATTCTATGAGTTCTATGACTACTCTCGCCCGTAACATATTACATTTATACGTCTGTATTTAGAAAAGCTGTCATGTTATTTAGATTGACACTGCATTTCATTGAAGTTACTTTTATAAAAAGATAACATATCGGCAAACATAAGAAAACATCTTTCTCGTTTTCCTTTCGGTTTTCGACCGAAAATGTAGACTGCTTTTTATTAAAAAAAAAAAACAAAACAATTTCGGTTTCAAACCACACAGTCAAACTTGTTCTTTCTATACCTACTGTTAATATCATAAATTGGATTGATGTGTCGCTACCTACAAATAAACCTAGATAACACAAGAGCACTTCGCGTGTCACTTGCGATAAGTTGCGATCCCTTTAAAACAACCACGTTACACAGTTTCAACTCTAAAGCTGAATTCTAGACATTTAAAGAACAAAAAAGTTAATAATAACTAAATAGTTATGATGGATCGTGATACTTGTATTAACTAGGTATATTCTATTATCGGGGGTCGAAAATCGCCACTTTACAGATCAAAAAATGGTCTCGTATTCGTAAAATGGTCACAAACACAGTTACTTTTATGAATTGTCACTTTGTGACCACTTTATGAATTTTGACGCAATTCACGTTATTATCTTATTATGAATCTGCTAAAGTAGCCGTTTTAAACCCCCTGTGCTTCCTACTAACATAAATTTCAGTGCGTAACAGCATCGATACCGACAACCCATAATTATAACCAATTCCCTCACTAGTAGAAGTTTGTCTTAATTTAAATATGACATAATTTTTGTTTAGTTTCCTAATAATAAATAAACCAGTTCAAGCAATATTTATGCCCAAACGTGAAGGCGATAATAATTAAAATGCTAATATCAATTAGACATGCGGGAAGCTCGTGGCTCATGGTTGAATAATTTATTTTTTGGGAATAAATTATCTCGCAGATCATTCAACCACATTCAACCTTTCGTTTGCACGTACTTAAGAACATTACATGCAACTTACTAGCACACCCATTATCTTCAACGTACAGTGACGCAGACGTTCTTAATATACAGTGGGTAGGTCTTTTTGCAAAGTTACACCGTTTGAGGAGAGAATGGTTTAACATTAGAGCGTGACTGTTTAAGTTTATAACATTTACTTACGTGTTAGACAAGCCAATGTGAAAAAACTGGGTGTAAATATACGTACTTCACGAAGCCTTCAACGAAGCATTTTGTACATCAAACTATGTAACCCCACGCAAAAATTATTGCTGGAAAACGATATTTTTTGGCTTTGGAACTCAAAATCCTGTGAATAATTTGGAACTTTGACCCCATAATCTCCGTAACCAGAAGGTTCCCAGGTATGGTGTAGAACAAAAAAGTGATCGCAGTGACGGGAAGAACAAATGCCTTTCGGCTTGGTTAAGGGGGTACCTACTTGTACACCCTTTAATACGCAGTATGTACGCGGCATTCACGCAGCGTCTACGTAGCGACAACGTTTCTAAAACTAAGGAGAGTTATATTTTTATCTAAATTAACAAATTATTTAGTTATTGTGCGTTACTTTTCAAATTTTATGTACATAAAGCGCGCTTTTACTCTATGTTTTTCTTCTATAAATAGTTAATATTTATTTAGGTAACAACACAAACTATACATGATTTTATAAGTAGTTAAGTGAATAAATAATAATAATAATAATAGTATTCCACAACTATCACACAACGCCATCTAGTCCCAAGCTAAGCAGAGCTTGTGTTATGGGTACTAGACAACTGATAAACATACTTATATATTTCTAAATACATACATATTATAGATAAATTACACCCAGACACAGAACAAATGATCGTGCTCATCACACAAACATTTGTAAAAAATAAATGTAAAGTTTTCAAGAACAAATGGCAGTTTTGTTCCAGAATCTTAGGCATTAGACGCTGGAACAAAACTGCCATTTCTGACACGCGAATGTTATTAGTATTACGTTAAGATTAAAATAGGCTTCTAGGAAAATATTCCTTATTATTGTATTTTGATTATTTAAAAACTTAGTTGGTTTTGTTCTATTTCTGCCAAAAGAACTATTGAGCACAAATGATTTTGGGAATTTTTTGAGATGTTTTCAATAAGTTAGTATTCTTTATTATTCTTGTTAAAGAAAAATATTATTTTAATCTATTATTAGTTGCTAATAGGCCGATAAACGACTAACAGGAGTATTTTACAATTATTAATTTAATTAACCGAAATTACCCTAACGATATATTATTACTCTACGCAATAATTATTATACCTAAACACTAATTTAACTTTTTATTCATTTTAATCTAACATAGATAAAGAAGTATATATGTATATAAATAAAAATATATATTTCTTGGTTTTATATTTACATATTATAATAATTTACAGATGCTTATGTTTAATATTTAATTTACAAACTAACCCTTATCTAATGGAAGACCTTTGTGATATTGTTTGTAACGATTATTCTTGGTTGAACTACAACTAAACATTCATACACACACACACACCATTCATACACACATAAAACATCCATTCGTTCATGCTTCACGATTCGTTCGTTCCCACTTACACACCTCATTCAAACTTGAAGATCCAACTCACATTTAAACTGCTTCGATTACTATTGATGGAATGAGATAGGTGAGGTATATGATGGAAATAGCGTACCCAGAAGATGACTCTTGCTTTGAAGACAGACGCGTTAAATGTGGGGAGGAACACAGAAACTTCCACACTTTGACTGTGCGCATACGACTCGGCTGGATATCAACCAAGTATGGATGTACAAATACTAGAGAATGCAAATTCGTTCTATTCTAAAATCCGGATTTTATTAAACGGATTTTTGGGCACCATAACACCAGCAAACGTATTATAATAAAGAACTAGTGGAACATTAAAGAACTAGTGGCTGAAAATGCGACTACTGAGTACTGGGTCCTCCGTTCGATGCTTGTGCAAATAAAAAAAATTAGTCCGTCAGATAGATTTCTATAAAATATTGGACACGTATATTTTCTTTTTTCACGTAAACAAACAATGAAGACGATTTAGTGCTTTGAAAACTCGTGTGACGTCATATTCTAAGACATACGTATGGCATTTTTTACCGGTCAGTGACGCCACAAACCCCCTCTCTCTCTTACAATCTTCGTCAATTTTTATTGATTTGATAAAACATTTTTGTTATTCGTATCCAATATTTTTCAATAATCTAACAGACGGGCTAATTAGAATCTCATTTTTTCTAGTCAGTCAACATCCCTATTACTGGGTTTTTCTATCAGAGGAATTTCTCAAGTTATGGTGCGAGCCTAATACCATCAACCGTGACCAAGTCTATACCGTTGACTGTACGTAAGAAGTTCTAAGTTATGCCTATCTTGAAATAAACAATACTAAAAATTTGAATTCCTATCGAGAGTTCAAGATAAGATTATCGATTTCTTTTTTTATTACAAAGTGGGTACTTAAGTTGCAGACTTTAGAACGCGTAGAAATGACATCGTCTCGTTATTTACAGAGTCACTCTTGGATAAATAATAATATCACTACAAATATAAATCTTTGGCCATTCATCCATTTTGGTTATCTTTTTCCATGGCTTAAAGCCATGGTGGCCAATGTTGGTCTGTGGTGTGTAACTGACCACCCTTTTCTTTGTTTGTTTTTCTTTTTTAGAAATTTCTCTAGTCTCGTGGGTGCGTTCACAAACATTTAAATTCCATTTAAGCCTCTTCAATCGCACGTCACTCAGCTCTCTTCTCGGCAACTCATTCATACATTCACTCATTCATATCATGAATTAATTCTGTTATTATGAAACTCTCACACCTTATAAACTATTTTGGGTCTTAAAACTATGATATTTTGTTGATAAACTTATGTTTAATATTTATTTATAAGTATAATATTTACTGTACACTTATTCATTTAGCTTAGTGAAATCTCGCAATTGACTTAAATAAAACCTAAATGCAAAAGATTTTGATTTTGTAGCTAAAGATTTTGATATTTCTTAAAGTTGCCGAAATGCTGACAGTTAAGATGTCAATAGCGGCCATTCAATTGGTTCATGGTTTTATTCACGTGGTTCATTTGTTTCGGTTCATACAAAGAGATATTAGAGAAAGGGCAATGACCGCTTTTGACATCTTAACTGCTTTTGACATCTTAGCAGGAACTAACGTCACTATGTTGCAGAAGTAGCAGCTGATTTTTTCTGAAGCTGAAATTCCATCCTTTAATGTAGATTTAAATTCAGCCTTTATATCTAGACATAAGAAGCTAGTCCCTAATATTGTAAGAGCATAATAGGCGGATTACGAAATATTATATTATCATTAAATTATCCTTTTCCGAGGCCCGTGGAATCAGGGTGCCTCCTACAGGTGCAATGCCACCTCGATACATAAATCAGGGTGCCTTCTACAGGTGCAATGCCACCTCGATACATAAATCAGGGTGCCTCCTACAGGTGCAATGCCACCTCGATACATAAAATACAAAGTTTTGTTCACTTACAGAATTAAAATTAAGTTAAGAATGAGGATAGAATATCTTTTGGGTAATAATTCAGGAACCTTTTAACCCATATTTATATTGAATCCTAGATTAACTGATTTAATTTAATACAATTTAAAGATAGTGTCTGGGCTTATTCAATGTCATCCTCGAGCATTTCTTGCTAATCCATGGCTATCGCCTGATCACATTTTATATTATGTCGAGGTCTTTGTAATACTTAGAGGCTTCGATTTGTTAATGTGTTGGTTAAGTAAATAGGTCCCACTTTTTTCAGTGAAAAACAAATGCACACTTTTAAATGAATAAACCTGTAGTTATTTACCATTTCTTGGCCACAATAGGAAACGATTAACCTGAACTGTGCACCTATCTCGAGATCAAAATCTTCAAAATATTTTATTATATTTTATTTATTTGGCTCTCCAACAATTGAAACGCTTTATTGCTCGCCTTGGCGGGGCCACTGCCGTGCCCCCAGATACACAGCAAATAGAAAAGAGATACATACATAAAAGTCACAGACAAGTGTAACAACCTCTTACAGGTAAGCACAACATGCACAATTATTATTTGTCGAAGCGCCTACTTGGTAACAGCAGGGCTATTGCGTATCTTTTAAATGTCACTGGCTATCATATTGTCCATGGATTAACTGTCAAATTGGTTATGGTTTAGTACAAAATGGAACTATTTGACAGTAATTGATGGCTACGATCTGATAGCCACTGTCATTTAAAAGATACGCAATAGCCCTGCAGGTGAGTAACTGAGTAGCCAACTACTTACCGGACATATACAACATGTAATTAACGCACATCCTGAAAATAGTTTGTTCAGAATCGTTTACTGAATCGATTTATAGAATTTTAAAATAGGTAATTTTTTATCTAAAAAAAAACAAAATTAGCATATTAACCCTGTACAGTCAAAACAAATTGAAATGGACCGTAAGTCAAAGTAATAAGACTTTTACATACAAATTCCATCATTCAATACAAAATAAAGAAAAATAAACCTTAAGACCAAAAAGTTCTCCGAAGAATTGGTAAAACTAATTTAGTAAATATTTGATTTGATTTGATAACTAAATCTAAAATACAGACATAGACCTACATGGGAACAAATAAAAGAAAAGGTGCACGGTTCAGGTTCGTTATTTCCTATGGAGAAGAATACTCTACGATACTTTACGGATATTATCCGAAACTGTATAAATTAATCTATGGACACCACAAATGTTTTAAATTCCATAAACGTGAGCAATCACTCTGTAACCAGAGCCAATTACTATACCACAAACTTGATTGAGCTGTACTAATTGATCAATTTAGAATCTGAGATGTTAGTACCTAGTGATGGTGTCCCTTGGAACTGATAGAATTGGCATGAGATTTTATTTAACAAACTCTTCATGTTCCTAAATTACACGAGGCTTTAAATTTTCGTTTTACATAAATTAAATTAATATTAGTATTACTTCTCCAGAGAAAAGAACCGTGGTCCGCTATTCGCACGGTCCTGTGCAATGAGGTTCGTCCCAAACTGGTCGCCTCCCCACCGACTAAGAGGGCTGAATTCTCAATTGAGGACAGGCCTGTCCCCATTAAGTTGTGGAAAGTTTCATACTAAGCCTTCTAAAAATACAGCTATCGCAAACTGGTCAGTCAGGGTGCATTCAGCTGAATCAATTCCACCGCAATTTTTCTGTTTCAGTAATTGTTTCTTAATTTCAATGTAAAATTACATTCTCTGTACGCAGCACTCCATTTACGTAAATAATACGGCTAAAATTTAAAAATTAAAAACAGCAATGCATGTGGAAATACTCTTACGAACGACGAGTGAATTCAGCTGTTCTCTCTTCTGAGTTTATCGTTTATATAGTCACCACGCTTGCTGTTTGCTACATGCGTTTTGCCACAGTAACGATACATTGCGTATGAGGAAATAAAACGAATCAAACCTATTGGATTCTCATACCATTACTTAAAATGTTGGTACCGGTCATTAAAATATGATATACTGAATTCACCCCATCAATCTGTGGAGGGCTGCCCTCACACCCTCTATTGTAAAATGGGTCTGTTCTTAACTATAATATTTCCATGAACCTAATATGTATTGCCTACCGAAGACATAAAGATCAGGTAGAATTTTTGTCGCCCTGTCTAACTATGGCAAAGAAATGGATACAAAAGCCAATTAGACTTGAAATGCCGATTCTAATATAGTGCAACATCTGTAGCAGATGTTAGAACTATTGTTTTTAGCAAACAACTAGTTATTTGTCACGCTTTATGTCTATCGCACGGTTTTAGAGTTTCCTGAAAAAGTTACTTAGAACTAAGCGTCCGTATTAAATCGTGGTATTTGGTGAAGTGTGACAGATATTAAATTTTGGTGATATTGGGGATGTTTACTTTCAAATGGTTTGGGGAGAGAAAGGTAAGTGCGGTGCTAGTTAATTTTCGGAACGAATAAAAATATTTACCTATTATTCACACGCAAAATATCTTTCTAGAACCTACGATATGCATGTTTTTTTTTTGTAAAATGATCCTACTCGTGCTTTCTTATGTATCTTGCATTTTATGTACCATATTTTAAAAATATTACGATTAAATTATTTATTTGATTGAATTTCTTTAGTGCAAGAATGATAATTTGTAAAGGTGCTAGCTGGCAATAGAAGAGTTATAATATTTTTTTTGTCAATCTAAGTTAAAAAGAATTAGATATTGCATTTATAAGAGTAGTATTTGACAAAACATTATTAAATGATGCTTTTGAATTATTTACTGTACAAGAATTGTTTAAAAATGTCATAGTGACGCAGATTTTTGAACGATATTTTAACACTTAGACGTTAGAAAGCGAAACATCAAGATAATATTTTAATTATTTTAGTATTCTATTAGAAAGAATTTGACTGTAATATTATTGCGTCATATTATTATATTCGATTATCTTACAATATTAATACCTAATTCTAATGATTAAATAGGCTAGTTTAGCTGGTTATTCAACTACACAAATCCTTTTAAAACCTTCTAATTACGAAAATAAAAAAAAATATGTTCAAAATATATGTCGTTTTAATCATGTCATATATTAATATGACTACCTCTTTGGTCTAGACTCAAGATGCTCAGCTAAAGTGCTTGTAACCTAGTATAGAGGCTACAAGCACTTTAGCTGAGCACGAGGTGTTTAGTGCGATTCTTTGGTGAGGCAAAGTGCTATAATTGAGAATTTCTCAGTCGCAGTGGGTACGGAGTTTAGTATTGTGGCCACTTTATTTTTTAACCTACTTCAAAAAGACTTATTTTATGCCCCGATGTAATTTATTTATGTTACCCGATTACTCGAAGAAGGCAATTTTTTTTTTTGAAAAATTAGCCTTCATGGGACTTAAATATAACTGTCTAACTGCGATACTCTGAGATATTTAATGATTACTTAAGCCGCCACTTAGTAAAGATTTGACATACTTTTGTATGACAAAACTGTCAAAGCCTTTACTAAGTGATGGCCTAAGTAATCATTAAAGCTTTCAGTTTCAGTCATTTACTGCAGGTTTTCGCATTGAAGTGCCCACGATAAGTACAAATATGTACGATAAATGTACTTATCGTTATTTTTTCCAGACTCCTTGTATGCCACAGAGAAATACACAATAACATTTTGATCGTCCCGGGAATCGAAGCCAAGACCTCATGCTCAGTACTCGCGCTTGCGACTTTTAGACCACCGAGGCAGTGATAATTAAATACAATGGTTAAAAATCTAATATGTTTTAAAACCTACACACATTTTTTTACGACACTGACTATTCCACACCACATACGGCTAAACATTTTTTTTTCACTATTTTAACAACACGAATTATTCAAAATTGAAAAATTTAGGGAGTCGAAACCAACAATTGACTGGTAGGTTCAAAACAAAAGGTGACAAATTAAAATTAAAAACAAAAAATAAATGAAAAATAAACTTTAATAAAATAAAATGTAAATTACATTAAATGGAATGTTTACATTTAAGTTTTACTCGTAATATTGTCTTGCGCGCAGATTTTTCGTTTGTTATTTTTATAATTACAATTATTATTATTGGTTAAATACGTCTTAAAATATAGAATTAAAATAACAATAAATGCTTATCATCTAATATTTTTATGATTATAATTAAAAGATTATAATGTTGATATACCTATGTCCTTAATATAAAGCCATGTACTTTGCATTTAAATGTACGATAAAATTATTTTAATAAAAATGTAAATGGTATATTAAAAAGATAGCTTACATCGTATTGTAATATAAAATGTGCATTAATATATTTTCTTCTGAAATGCCTACCTTAGAGCACAAAAATAACGGTAAAATAAATCATTTATTGTACTCCAAAATTATTTGTGCGACGGTGCGGGCTATTTATGCGTTTTACACACAAAAATCTCTAACATTATAAACAAAAATATCTAAATTTCATACGTTTTTTTAACCCACTAAAACAATAAAAATGGGTAAAACCCATTAAATTCAAATAAAATAAAACCTGCGCCAAATATACGTTTGATCTTGTTGTTACGGTACTTTTCGAAGTATTTCAAGGGTAAAACATGTTAATGGGTAAAGGGTAAAATTGGTTAACTTTACTGGAAGGGCGCCCGGTCGCAGTTGCAGGCTGCCCCACCCTGTCCTTGCCTGCATTGAACGTTGCACCATGCCTCCCAACCTTCGTACGTGGAGAGTGAACGCGAGGATTGAAACATTGGTGAAGCCTCGTTGGATGTCGTCTCGCAGGTTGGGCAACCTGTGGGGTAAAAATGATTAAATGGAAAATGTTTACATTTGGTTTTCAATGTCAAACTATCTATAAGGCTTTGATTTTTCCCGTCGTTTTGCCGCGGATCCTGTCGGGTTGCGGGTTGTTCAAAAGAGATACCGCAGCCTCGACACAAAAGACTTAGAAGGAATATGGGTAGTTTTCAGTCAGTAGAAGTCTGATACTCCCTGGAGGAATTATTTGATGATTTTTCCAAATTCCAAAAAAAAAAACGGCTTTGATTTTTCGGATTGATGCAAAACATCGTGAGGAAACCAGCACAGCTGAGAGATATTTCTCGTTGGCACGATATGCCAAGTCGGAGGCCCACAGGCGGCACAAAACTGGCAACAGATTTGGCACTAACCACACGATAAAAAAAGAAGAATGCATCTTGGAACTATAAAAGCCTCGGTTATCTTTCGTTCAAAAACGTAGATCTCTAAAGATATGAACGATCGAATCGTCCAGTTACGTAGGGTTCCTTGGTGAACGAATATTTGAACAAAATTTTAAAAGAAATGGGATTGCTGTATCTGCGCAGTAGACGCATCGCCCATTGTGCTTAGGTTACAAGGTTGCGTTCAAATCTCGTTCGAAAAGCGTATACGCGCGTTATCTGCGCGTTTAAAATACGCCGTGTGCTAGGGGCCTTTAGAGTTGCGGACATCAGCCCTTTATATTATACTATACATGTAGTTCACACTGCTATAAAATGGGTGATGTTGACTTACCACTAAGAGCGTATCCATCGTGACAAAAGGCAGAGCAGACTGCGGCCCAGTCGACGGAGTGGTCACC
Source organism: Diarsia rubi (assembly GCA_932274075.1). NCBI lineage: Eukaryota > Metazoa > Arthropoda > Insecta > Lepidoptera > Noctuidae > Diarsia > Diarsia rubi. Next base: position 567,183 of record OW026440.1, on the reverse strand, counting down.
GTCGCGATTGGGACAGCTACAGAGCGGAGCACCTGTTCCAAGGAAGTTTACAGATTTAATTGTCATCATAACGTCACGCTTGCAATCCCCGAAGGGTTAGGCAGGCGTGTACTCATTAGTACGGCTTAACGTGCTTTACGAGGCACGGAGGAAACTCGGTATGTAATAGATGGTCCGGGTTCCCCATCCACAAACCAACCTAGGCAAGTGCGTGCGGCTAAAAATCCTACCTAAAACCCACGGCTATTGAAATCTTTAATACTGGCAGAATTATTGGTCGATGTTTTGTTAACAAAAAGCGACCCGCCTTGGCTTCGCACGGCTGCAATGTACTGCATATAAACATTCCTCTTTTATCACTCTATCTATTGCTAAATATTGCATTAAAATCCGTTACGTCATCATCATCATCATTAGCCTATAATCTTCCCACTGCAGGGACTCAGTCTTCCTCTCTAGGAGAGGGATGGGCTATAATCCACCACGCGGGCCCAGTGCGGGTTGGTAGACGTCACATGTCTTCTAATGCTTTGGTTCTAAGACATGCCGGTTTCCTCACGATGTTTCCCTACACCGTTTTGAGAGCAGCGGTGATGAAATCAATTACACAAAGTAATGCACCTACCTGGGTTCAAACCCACGACCTACTGTTCGTAAGTCGGGGCCGATACCACTGGGCCACCGCTGCTCTCCTTAAAAGATCTAAACGTACTTGCGAACAGCGGGAGCGACTTTGTTTTAGCAGCTTTGCTTTGGGCAGTCCTGCCCATATCACAATTCATTTGGTGTCGGTGCAGCATGTCTACTTCTTCCACACTTCTCTGTTTCTTGTCACCTCATGAGACACCTCCTCTCTTACCATATCACTCTTAACTTTACGAACCGGGAATATACTAGATTACGCTGGCACAAAACCTTGGCTGAAGTAAAGAGAGGCCTATATCGAGCAGAGATGAAATCGGGCTGTGGTCATAATGATGATGTATTGACTTACCGAGCTGGTTCTTACAAAGCGCAGGACAGACGTTGTATCTGGGATGTCCGTAGACCTCTTCGGACTTGTTGTAGGACTTCAGAGCTGATTGTAAGCCCACTGGGATCAGCTGCGAGCATATGGATATGCCGCAGGCTTTTCCTCCCAGACCTGATTATAGGAGAAATGTTAGTTCTGCTTAGTGAGGCTTTGGTAGCAGTGTTGACAACTTGGGAGTTTTCCTCCCAGGGGGTAAATAAACCCGTCGGGGCTGCGGGTTGTTCACAAGTTACCGGGGCCTCGACATATAGGCTCAGAAGGAACATGTGTGGTTTTTAGTCAGTAGAAGTCTGACACTCCCTTTCGCTCTGCCCAAGAGCGGAAGGGGATTTTTGATGAATTCCACCCGCCAAAAAAAAAGAAGGGGTAAGTAAATAATTAATTGGAGTTTTTCAGGTATTTAATCAATTTAAAAACAGTTTAATATAGTTTCTAACGGGGATTTTCAAGTAATTGTGGTGATTTTAAGGATTTTTCAACACTTGGCGGCGTGTTAAACCCACACAGACAGAGAGGCACAGATAGATTGACACAAGTAGGCAGACAGACAAAGACAGGCCACCAGATACTTAGATAGATCGATAAATTGATTCTGTAAGTGTCCTGTTTTTGAAATGTTTTCACTTTTTCGATTAAAAGATTCGTTTGTAAAATAATAAGCCTTAAGGTGCAATTTTTTTGTAAGATACAAGTATGGCTACCTAAACAACTTAAACGGGTGTTTGAGCGTGTGAACAATTTTATGGTTGTAGTACATCTAACGAAGTTTTTTTATTACATTTATTTAAAGAAATTATAGTACAGAGGTGTTACTTAATTATAAATACGTCGATTTACGTTTGATGGCGAGAGGCGCTCTTTTTACAAAACAATCAACCATCTTACTTACTATGATAGGAACTTATTTTCACGTAAACAAACAATGAAGACGTTACAGTGCTTCGAAAAGTCGTGTGACGTTACAATTTTTACCAAAAAGTGACGTGACACTTTAAGTTTTTCTTTCTTTGTTTTTTTTTGTGTGTTATCTTTGACACTTTTTATTTTCGTAATTTTTTATTAATTTGATAAAACAAAAAACATTTATCCAATATTTTTCGATAATCTAACTGACGGACTAAACTTTTTTTTAGTCAGTAAAAATGTTTACTGACTAAAAAAAAAATGTTCTGCTTAGTCCGTCTGTTAGATTATCGAAAAATATAAATAAAAATATTAGGTCCGTAATTATCCCCCTTGCGGTGGGTAATCCCGGACACCAAGGTTTTTGTTTTACCTTTCAATTTTGATTTTATACTACATATTTATCAAAAGTGATTACAAAAGTAAAATAATGATTAGTTTAAGTTGACATATACAGGGTGTAAATTAACCCTTCACACATACGTCAACCAAGCATTCTGTACATTAAACTAAGTACCGCGACTTTTTTTTGTGGCCAAAAATCACATTTTACGGTAAAACTCAATGTAGCACTCTTCAAACATTGTGCTAGTGGGTGCTTTGAATAGTAAACGGGTCATGGAGGTAATTTAAGTAAAGTTATAACCTGAAAAACTAGTATTTCCAAAAACAGCTGTGAAAAATTTGGAACTTTAACCCCATTATCTCCGTAACTAGGGGGTTCCCAAGTATGGTCTAGTACCAAAAAATTATCGCAGTAGTGGGGAAAACAAGTGCCCTTCGTTTGCGTTAAGGGTGCTTTTACACCCTTTTTATAAATAAATGACTTTTGTAGCTTTATTTTTCATGTTTGTTTACAGGGGTTCTAAAATGGCCACTTTAGCATATCATAATATCAATTGCGAGTATCCATCATTCACCAAATGAGCATGAAGCTACCTAGGGAGGACGAATGTTTACATTTTCAGGTTATTAATGTAAAAAGATATAAGTAAAAACCCATGTATAAATACACATTACACTATGGTTCTGTATTTTATTTATCAGATTTTTTTTGTTCGTATTTTTATTAGTATTATTTGTTTATTATTTATTTATTTAATATTAATTATAGCATCATTACAGAATATCCAAACCGATGCTATAAACACACAAAAACAAAAATACAATTAAAATTAAAAATTAAATTAAATTAAACTGTAGCTAAATCCACATAGATATTGTACAGGAACAAAAAATAACAAATAATAAACAATTATGTTCGTATTATACGCTACTGCGGGTTTCAAGAGGTCCTTCGTTTACACTAACATACTACTGTTTAGGAATCAGTATTTGTTTATTTTTTTTATATATTTTTAGCGTTATTATCAATTTAAGTGCCTAGGTAAATTACTAAAAAACCTGTTTCCGATAGCGGTAATATAGATCATAAAGTTTCATATTTTTATTATATTCAAATTAAGAATGCGGTATTATGAGCGCGTCTGCACTTTGTGCTTGAAGTATTAAATTAATAAATAAGAATAATTTTTTTGGTTAGTTTAGTTTATATATTTAGTTTAGTCTTACTTTGACAATAAACAAATAACATGTAATACATCTATATTTTGTACAAACCTACCATTTAATTTAATAAAAAAAAACTGTTATTAGAAAAAAAAAAAACGTTGAGCTCTACTTCTCACGACGAGAAACGAATTCAGTCCACTCAATTTTAAAAATAAATATATGAGAAGCCAATCCATTAAAAACAATCAAAATCATATACCTACAAATAAATAACTTACCACTGACAGTACTTCATTTTAACACAAATAAAAACAAAAAACAAAACACTTAAACGTCACATTTCACACCAAAACCAAAATGGCTGCGTAAACAAACTGCCTTTTTTACGAGGCAAAGAACAAAAGCTATACAGCCAGATAAAAACCTGCGTGGCACAAGTCTGCACACAAGTTGCTTCGAGCAGACACTGAGGGCACCCAAGTCGTGGAATCCTTTCGGAACTGTGTCAGATATATCCTATTCAGTTCCCCCTTATCATATTTCAATTGTAAAACGACTTCAGGAACATCTACCCGTCTCGTTTCTGCATCATTGTCTTGCGTTTCTATTGGTGGATTTACGGGGGTGGTTACCTCCGATTCGCTGGGGACGGTATGCACAACCCCTAATAGGACCACGCCCAGAATAAGGGTGAATATTTTCATGTTTTATTTCTTTACCATCTGAAATCAAAGGTTTTTTCTTTAAGTTTTTTGTGGAGATTGAAATCACGGTTGAGTTAGGATGGAGCGATCTTTCACGAGATTTTCAATTTAGAAGTTTTTATGTTGGATTCATTTTTAATGGAAATATCATAATTAGTTCTTTACGTTTTCTTTAAAAGCAGAATTAGTGATGCTTGAATGAGGAGGGAATGATAAGAAACTCATCGGGAAATAATAGCAGACGCTCGGATCCTCTGATCCGAGCGTCTGCTATTATTTCCCATCCATCTTCAGGTTAAGGCGCTAACTGCACCGAAACTAGCGCCACCCACATCTTATTTCTTTTGCTCTAAAATCACATCAAATTTGAAAAATCCAAAACACTATCAAGCTAGTAATTAATAACCTGTAGTATTTTTACCCGACCCCGGCTAAGCCAAAGGAGGGTTATGATTTTGAAGGGCTATGTGTGTATGTATGTATGCGAGTATGTTCATCTGTTCCCTATAGCTACTAATCTACTTATCGGAACTCGACATATGAGGTAGGTATCATTAGAACCGTCTTAATTGTCCGGTGAACATGACGTAACGTGTCACAAAAATTGATATGGCGTTCTCTACTTAGCGGACAAAACTTAATGTGTTAAAAATAAAAATGGAGATAAATCCGCCGTGTTTGGTATCATTTGAAAGGGCTTCACTTGTACTTTTCCAAATTTCTCAAATTTAAAGTGACGCTCTAAAAGTCATGAGTTAAAATAATTATTTAACACCAAAATTGTATAAGTAAAGTAATTTTAATAAAAACTATAACCCGACAACGCAAAAGGAACGACGCTGAAAAAGTCTGAAACAAGATTTTCAGGATGCTGACAAAGAAAAGCCGCACTCACACGTTATTAAAGTGTTTAGGTTGGTACCTACCTATAAACGTGTGTGTGTATTAAAATAACTTTTCATGATTCTAGACTTGATGAATTAAGAGAATTACTGATTAAAGATAAAAGTCGCACTTTTGGCGGTAATAAGTAATAGGGGATCGGACAAAAAAAACTAATTAGTCCGTCAGATAGATTTCCAAAAAATATTGGACACGTATTTTTTCTATTTTTACATAAACCAAAAATGAAGACAATACAGTGCTTCGAAAACACGTGAACTCTTCGAAAACGTCATATGATAGTACATTTTTACCTACAAATGACGTCACAACCACATCTTATCTTCGTCAATTTTGATTAATTTGATAAAACAAAAAACACGTGTTATCATAAGTAAATTATTAAATATTTTGTTGTTAAATCAAATCAGATTTTAGAATTAAAAATATGGTTTTGACTTCTGTAGTACCGGCTGAGTTTGTGGATGGCACGTCTAACCAATCACAGCGCATGGATTAGTAAGTTAGATAGAATGGCGGGAGAACGCCGACTTGGTTGTCGTGCCAATCCTGCGAGCTCAGTCGTTGATAAGACGTCAAGAAGTCATGTTATATTATAACGTTGTTGTGTTCTAGAATATCAGTTCGGTCTAGATTGTGAAGTGTACCTTTTGGTTTTGTGTATTGGAAAAATATATAAGTAAGTACATGAATAAGTGTCTATTATTTTTATACCTTATTTTTAAAAAGCCATGAACTTAAGTAACGGTTAATTTTGATAATTCAACTATCACTAGATTCTGTGCAGGGGTACAGAGTTAACATCTCAGAAGTGGGATAAAGAGTCCTTTTTGGCCAATAACATTTATATTTATATTTTTTTTCTTTTCTTGCTACCCTTCATGTACTCTTGGGTGTACCTGATAAGTAATTATGCTATTTTATTTGTCTCTTAATTTGATAACAGTTTTTGGGTTCTCGGCTATTAAACAGCATTGAAGTTACCGTATCTAGTAAGTAAACACGTGTAGCTTTTGACTTCCGTTTAACAAATGACCCTACAAATTTATTTTCTATACAAGTTGGGTATCTTATGTACGAGTGGCTACCTCTATTTATTTCCTTTTTATTGATACGAAATGTTTTTATAATATACAGCCATGTATATTACTAACATATGACTATTTTAGTAACTGTAGTATTTTGTTTCAACGTATAATTGCGATGTAAGGACCGTGGCAGGTATTTTCTGCGGGTTTTGCCTACCCAATGGGAAAACAGCGTGAGCTTATGTACTTATGACTACGAAATACCTAACCATTACGATTATTATGTTGTTTTCGTTGAAATCATGCTAATGTAGGCGTCTAAAGACTATAAGTGGCTTATTACTTCACACTTAGTAGATTTATAAATTCCAATCAAATGTTTTACGTTGTACTTGATATTTTTTATTTTAGAATCAGTTATAAGGAACAAATTCTTTGGGATTTAATTATCTTTCCAGGGTTACCCCATGGAAAGAAACGAACGAGAGCGTGCTACACGCTGACAGATCCGACGAGGTCTCCCCATACTGACCGGCTGTCACGCAGCCCTGTAAGGCGTCAATTCTGCAGCTGGGACTTAAGCCGGTCACGCAGCCGGCCGAGCACGTTAATCAAGAGGGCGCCTGAGTCGCTGCTCACCAGATCGCCGCTCATCGGGCCGCAGCCCAGATGACCGCGCATCGGGCCGCAGCCCAGATCACTGCGCATCGGGCCGCAGCCCAGATCGCCGCGCATCGTGCCGCAGCCTAGAGCGCCGCGCATCGTGCCGCAGCCCATATCGCCGCGCATCTTACCGCAGCCCAGATCACCGCTGGCCGCAGTCATGAGCATCGAGTGTCGAGCTGTCGCTGCCGCTTATCGATCGCTGGCCGGACTGCCGTGCATCAAGTCGCAGCTCGAATCGCCGAGTATCGAGCCATCCGGACCGACGCACAAGCTGCCACTGTTCGCGTAGCCCAGGGGGGCAGCTGCAAAGCAGCGCGTTGGGGCACGTGCAAGCCGCGATTGAAGACAAGACCACAGGTGAGCAGACTTCTTCATTTAAACTATATACTTTCTCTGATCTTGTCAATGTTTTAGAATCCATAAATGCGCAATCATCTATGCGTGGTCGGAAAAGCAAGTTATTCATTTTGCATTACCAAAACTAAACGGTATAAAGCCCAGACATGGTATGAAGGCCTTGCGTCGGTCCTGTTTACTTGGGCCGAATGGCAGGAGAAACTCTTGGCTACCTTTCCATCGAAAGAAAACTGGGCAAACGCTTAGCGACATGCTGGCCAGACGGGCTAGGTTCACGGACTCTAAGAGTATTATCATGATAAATTGCCCCTAATCAATAGATGTGGTATAACTGAGAAGAAGGCAGCAGAGTGCATTTTACATGGCATTGACTACCGATCGGTTAGATTAGGCGCTGTGGCAGCTCAGTTTGATGACCCTAACAAGCTCCTTTCATATTTACGCAATGCTCGAAATACAAAATTCAATAACGAGCGTAACAAGAACAACCTCAAAAAAAAAACAAAATAGCTCTAACCCTAGGCCAACACGTTGTTCAAATTGCTAGAAGGATGGTCATGTCACATCTCAGTGCACCCAACCCATAAAGCAGTATAGTCGATGCAATAGAGTAGGTCAGGAGGTGAAACAGTGTTATTCCCAACTGCGATCGACTGAAGAGAAGAAATGATGCGAGTAGAGGATAGGGGTGATGCAGGTGTTAATTCTTCTGAATTAACCGCTTCGGTTTTGGAATCGATAAAGGATTATTTCAAAACTGGGACAGTTAACGGCTCTTCCTTAACTGCGTTTATAGATTTTGGGAGTGAATGCTCAATGATTAGATTGTCAGTATTTCGACATAATATAGGTTCTAGTTATAGTATCAATAATCTTTCTGCGCCAAGATGTTTCGGTAATTCGGTTGTCCATTGCATAGGTAAACAAGGAGTTCAAATAATTATTTATATCATGAAGGCTGATCTCAAATTAATGGAAGTCGCCCATGATGCCATGCGTGTGCCCGTTTTAGTAGGGTAAACGTTCACAGAGCAGTTACACAAAGTTATTCATAAAACTCTCTGAACCTCAGCTCCAACATATTGTACATTTGTACCTAAGAGCGAAATGAATTTGTTCTGTAAAGACTCCGCTGAGCTTTTTGGTCTTGCTGTTGTGGACGTGTTTCACAGATCCCCCATATCAGGGTGACATCTTTGTCGATGGAAATATTTGATTCCTGAAGGGTGTGTATTCAATAGCCGCTGGATGTTTCCAGATGAGTGAAGGTGGAGTAGGACAGATCATTGTCTAACGACACTTCGACTACTTCGTCAACCCCTTTAGTGCTCTCAAAAGACTTTTATATTACTCATGGTCGTGTAACTCAGGAAGAGTCCAGTATGCAGGTTTTGAAAGTCTCCTCAACTGGCATCAATGAGTTTCAATCAATTACTGAAGCTGATTTAATTACTCAACCTACTCAACTAGTATTGAACCTTTTTTTGCTTTCAACTTCCCAGAATTGGGGTAAAGAGCAGGAATTTGCGTTACATCGTATACAAAAAGAACTTGTACGTCCCACTTTAGCTCTCTACAATCCGAAGGCAGATGCCGAACTTCATCTGGACGTTTGTAAGATTGGAGTGGCAAGTATCTTGTTGCAAAAATATAAACCCGAGGTACTAAGGCCAATCGCTAACTTAAGTAGGCCAAATCACGACGATATAGGGCACTTTGCGCTTGACAAAACTCTGGGACGTATCAAAGCGACATATCGGTTTGTAAGAATGCGTAACTTTATAAAGACTTGTATCGGTTCTTGCTTATTCAAAGGCTTCGGGAGGTTAGAAACCCGGTACTTTACACCCATACCAAAAGTCGATAGTCCCTTTGACACGGTCCATGCACATCATGTTGGCCCCTATATATACGTGGTGCGAGAGAAAATATGCACATTTTCGCCCTGATTGCTCTGATTATTCCTTATATTTATTTGAAACCTCCTCTTCTATCAAGGTTCTTTTCGAGAGTATTATGTTTGGTGTTCCAAAAAGGGTAATAACGGATCGTGGAACCTCGTTTACTAGCGAGGTCTTTAAAAGGATCACGACCGAAAAGAACATAAAACACGCGTTGAATACTGTTTCCACCCCAAAGGCCAATGCTCAGGTAGAACGCTATAGCAGGACCCTCGTTGATGCTTTGACCACGAAGTGTTGGTTCCCCTGACAATAAATGGGATGGGCATCTACCCGGTGTGCAGTGGGACATAAATGACGCGTTCAACAAGGATATGAATCGTTCGTCAGAGGCTCTATTTGGCATAAGACCCTTAGGTCCTAGTGGCCGTAGAATTGTATCCGAACTGTCAGACGACATAGCAGGTTCTTCTCAACAGTCAGAACCTGTCACAAATCGGAGATGATATTAATTCACATGTCAGTTCCTATTAAGAGTCGCAAAAGGTTTGTGACATAAAGCATTGTCCAGCTCAAATTAATATGAAGTAGTAGGTGATCAAGTACCAAGTAGGTGATCTAGTTAGGGTTGAGCGGCAAGTCCCAGCTACAGGGAATTGCAAGAAACTTGTTGCGAAGTCCGTGCCCGTGTGTTGTTGTCTTGGTCTTGGGTTCGATTTCCGGGTCAGGCAAATGTTATTGGGTTTTTCCATCAGATATTTCCCAATAGCAGCTACGGAGTCTGGATTTGTGCCCAGCTGAGGGCAATAGGCTCGCCCCCTATTATATGGGACTTTAACTGGCGAAATGTGGGTGTACCTCTGCTTAACCCTTCGGGATACAGGCGTTATGTTATGAGTTTTTCCAAAGTTTCAAAGACACTATCGAATCACAAAAATGTTGATATTAGTCGTTATCAAATTGAGGATACTCCCCTCACACAAAAATCTAATCGTCTGGATTCAACAGTTGTTGCAAGTGACAAAAGTAACGCCTGGTTGAACTTTAATAATGCCAGGTGCTGGTAATGACAGCGAATAACCTAGCTATGTTTATATATTATTATATAATTTATGATTAATAAACATTTATTTCAGTTTACCTTATCCGGGCCATGAAATAATGCCCGTAAATGTACATCGAGCCATGAAATAATGCTCGAAGTACACTGAGCCATGAAATAATGCTCACCATTAGTTATAGTGGGCCATGAAATAAAGCCCGTAAATGTACATTGAGCCATGAAATAATGCTCACCATTAGTTATAGTGGGCCATGAAATAAAGCCCGTAAATGTACATCGAGCCATGAAATAATGCTTGAAGTACATTGAGCCATGAAATAATGCTCACCATTTTAGCTATAGTGGGCTATGAAATAAAGCCTGTTAATGTACATAGAGCCATGAAATAATGCTTTTAGTACATTGAGCCATGAAATAATGCTCACCATTAGTTATAGTGGGCCATGAAATAAAGCCCATAAATGTACATCGAGCCATGAAATAATGCTTGAAGTACATTGAGCCATGAAATAATGCTCACCATTTTAGCTATAGTGGGCTATGAAATAAAGCCTGTTAATGTACATCGAGCCATGAAATAATGCTTTTAGTACATTGATCCATGAAATAATGCTCACCATTAGTTATAGTGGGCCATGAAATAAAGCCCGTAAATGTACATCGAGCCATGAAATAATGCTTGAAGTACATGGGGCCATGAAATAATGCTCACCATTTTAGCTATAGTGGGCTATGAAATAAAGCCTGTTAATGTACATCGAGCCATGAAATAATGCTTTTAGTACATTGATCCATGAAATAATGCTCACCATTAGTTATAGTGGGCCATGAAATAAAGCCCGTAAATGTACATCGAGCCATGAAATAATGCTTGAAGTACATGGGGCCATGAAATAAAGCCCGTAAATGTACATCGAGCCATGAAATAATGCTTGAAGTACATGGGGCCATGAAATAATGCTCACCATTTTAGCTATAGTGGGCTATGAAATAAAGCCTGTTAATGTACATCGAGCCATGAAATAAGGCTCACCATTTTAGTTATAGTAGGCTATGAAATAAAGCCCGTAAATGTACATCTAGCCATAAAATAATGCTCGTAGTACATTGAGCCATGAAATAATGCTCACCATTTTAGCTATAGTGGGCTATGAAATAAAGCCTGTTAATGTACATCGAGCCATGAAATAAGGCTCACCATTTTAGTTATAGTAGGCTATGAAATAAAGCCCGTAAATGTACATCTAGCCATAAAATAATGCTCGTAGTACATTGAGCCTTGAAATAATGCTCTCCATTTAAGTTATAGTGTTCTTGTTAATAATGTTCTTTTTCCAAGATTAGTTTATTGATAAGTTATGTCTTTTTATATTTTTTATTACTATATACTTTCTAATTATTGATTTGTCTGTAGTCATAAACTTGCACATTACTATTGTATTGAGTCTGGTTCTTCTAAGCAACCTAACAAACAGATGTGTTGCTGGGGAGTTTGTTCCGCCACTTCTTCTTTCCAGCTAAAACACTAGGACAAGTCGAAGGGTGGGCGTTTTGGGTGACTGTCTCTTGTAAATAAGTAAAGTAAAGTAAATTTAACGTTCGAAAAATGCTAATTATCAGCCTAGTTTGAATTATTTAGTTTGATTTTAGTAGGCTATGATATATATCCCATAAAGAGCCATAAAATAATGCTCGTATTACATTAAGCCATGAAATAATGCTCACCATTAGTTGTAGAAGGCCATGAAATAAAGCCCGTAAATGTACATCGAGCCATAAAATAATGCGCGTAGTACATTAAGCCATGAACTAATGCTCACCATTTTAGTTACAGTGGGCTGTGAAATAAAGCCTGTCAATGTACATCGAGTCATCAAATAATGCCCGTAGTACATTGAGCCATGAGATAATGCTCAACATTAATAATAGTGGGCCATGAAATAATGCCCGAAATTGTGATTAATTATAATGAAATCAATTTATTGTATTTAAAGTTTTTATAACTATGAACGCTATGATAATATGAAAGGGTAAAACCATATTATGCTTATGCTTTTGCCTAGTATTTAAAGAGTTTTTTTTTTTTTTTTTTTAAATTTTGTTACACGAGGACGTATACTGTAACTTGGATGGCCGACTGTTATCATAAGTAAATTATTAAATATTTTGTTGTTAAATCAAATCAGATTTTAGAATTAAAAATATGGTTTTGACTTCTGTAGTACCGGCTGAGTTTGTGGATGGCACGTCTAACCAATCACAGCGCATGGATTAGTAAGTTAGATAGAATGGCGGGAGAACGCCGACTTGGTTGTCGTGCCAATCCTGCGAGCTCAGTCGTTGATAAGACGTCAAGAAGTCATGTTATATTATAACGTTGTTGTGTTCTAGAATATCAGTTCGGTCTAGATTGTGAAGTGTACCTTTTGGTTTTGTGTATTGGAAAAATATATAAGTAAGTACATGAATAAGTGTCTATTATTTTTATACCTTATTTTTAAAAAGCCATGAACTTAAGTAACGGTTAATTTTGATAATTCAACTATCACTAGATTCTGTGCAGGGGTACAGAGTTAACACACGTATCCAATATTTTTCGATAATCTAACTGACGGACTAATTAGAATCATATTTTTTTGACTCGGTCCGATCCTATGTGTGTGTTTGTGATTTACGTATAAAGGGTGTAAAAGAATCCATGACGATACCGAAATGTACTTATCCTTCCCTTCATTGCGACCATTTTTGCCAAAAAAGAAAAAATCAAAATCGGTCCAGCCATCTTTGAGTAATCGAGGAACATTCAAAACAAAGATTCCGACGAATTCAGAACCTCCTGCTTTTAGAAGTCGGTTAAAAATCTAGTAAAGAAAGACAAAATAGCTTGGTGCTTGTCTGTGCAAGTTGTTCTCGTCCTAAGTGTATTCTGCTTTAGAGACAGATGGCCTGAAGTGCTTTGTTCCCAGGCACATGGTTTGTTATTAACGATACAAGTTAAGGCTTTTAAGGGAACTCCAGATTAAACACCTTTTTGTGACTACAGGATTGATCAACCTAGGATTTGTAGAATACGCATTAGTAGGAAAAGTTTGATCAATTCACAGTCATGAAGGGATTTGTCTTGAAGATACTAGTAGATAGTGACAATTTAATAGACTTGCCCACTCGCCTAGCCTTTTCTCAACTAAGTATGTTATGTAAAATAAAAATAATACACACAATACATGTGTGTGTGTGTATTATTTTTTTGCAACAAGCCCGCCATAATATTCCCAAACCACTGTAACTCTTGTAAGCCAGAATCAACAGTAGCGACCACAAGAAAAACGGACACAATGAAGCTCGACGAAGTCCCAGAGAAACGATTTAACTGTTTTGGATCCCGCAACGAAACTAATCAGAAAAGAATAGCGGAGGAGTAGGAAAAACATAATTTCCACTTCCCTCCATATCAGCAGGAGACAGAACAGAACAAGGCCAATAGGCACACAGGGGCGTATGCCTACAACTAGGATAAGCTCAGTTGCGTAGCACCAGTGTGTGTAAGTATGTTATGTGTTGTAATGTGTATGTCGTTTGGTTGGCTTCCAGTTCAACTAAATGCAGCTGTTACCAGTATTTTAAATGAAGCGACATAACCTAGTTATTTAGTACTACAACCAGTCAACACAACAACAAGTCTAAGGGGTATCGTATTTGTTTAGGGAGGTACCTGCACCGAATCAGGCGGGAGGAAACGCCCGGATGTCACCACTGTGAGGATCGGTCAGAGGACACGGTGGAGCACACCGTGGACGTCTGCCCCGCTTGGGCGAAGCCGAGCCGTGGCGGCGATCGGCGGCGGCGACCTCTCGCATCCGGCCTTGGTGCAAGCCATGGTCCGGGGCGAGGAGGAATGGGACGCCGTCGCCTGCTTCTGCGAAGCAGTGATGCTAGCGAAGGAGGTGGCGGAACGTGAAAGGGAGAGAACCTCACGTCCCAGCCGCCACGGGAGACGCTCCGGGCGTCGTCGGGGGCTACAAGTCAGCTTCCGGCCACCATAGACGCGGGCCTGTGGACGGTGAGTGATGGGCTAGCTCGCCGTCCGTCCGTCTTATGACGACGACAGGCCGTGTCGACGGCGCGTTCGTGTTCCACGCACGCCTCAAAGAGATGTCAGTAACATGGAAGAGGGGCCCCCTTCCATGTGAGCGGCAAGGGCCGACGCCCGTCGGGGCTGCGGGATGTTGTAAGTGACACCGCGGCCTCGACATAAAGAGCTAAGAAGGAACATGGGTGGTTTTTAGTCAGTAGAAGTCTGACACTCCCTTTCGCTCTGCCCAAGAACGGGATTTGATGATTTCCACTCCCCTCCCCCAAACTCCCCCCCCAAGACTGGTTGTTGTCACACTTTCAGGTCATAACGATTGCCAAAGATTTATATATGGCAGCAGGACCAACGGCTTAACGTACTTTCCAAGGTGCGGATGAAACTCTGTATGTAACCATGGTAACCACTCAGGTCACCCAGCCACTAACCAACCTAGGTAAGCGCTACTTAACCTGACGATCAGCCCACACGCCTTTGTTTAAAGACACTTAGCTCTGCCTGGTAGCGGACTCGCAATGTGATTGACTTAGGTTTACCAATCCTAGGAATAACTCGTTTTAGTAGTTTAAATCAATACTTACACTTCAGCTAAAAGAACAAAAGCGTAAAAAACATAAAACGAAACATAACTCTTACCCGAATGCACACAATCCTCTAAACCTCTCTGTCTACCCCTTCATCAAATAAAACCTTAATTATAACTTCAAACTCTGTGCACTAAGCGAAAATCTATATCTCCCTGCAAAACCTTTGCTAGAGAGAGACAGATATGACAAAACCTTAGTGAGAGGGAGGCGGGTATAGTTGGACCGTGGTAGTGCTTGTGTACAGGTGTTGCTAACTTGGGGGGTTTTTCTCCCAAATTTCACTAAATGCATTATTCATTAAAAAGTCACTCAATGGAATTAACTCAACTCAAAAGGATTGTGTTCATGATTTTAATAATTAATATCTCTTTATACAGGGTGTAAATTAACCCGTCACACATACGTCCACCAAGCATTCTGTATATCTAAACTAAGTACATCTACGCAAATTTTTTGTTGTTGTCAATAATCACATTTTACAGTAAAACTCAATGTAGCTCTCTTAAAACGTTGTACTAGTGAATGCTTTGAATAGTAAACAGGTCATGGAGGTAGTTTAAGTAAAGTTATAACCTGAAAAACTAGTATTTACAAAAAACAGCTGTGCAAAATTTGGAACTTTGACCCCCAATATCTCCGTAACTAGGGTGTTTCCAGTTACGGTCTAGAACAAAAAATGTTCGCAGTGGTCGAGAACAAGTGCCTTTCGTTTGCGTTAAGGGTACTTTTACACCCTTTATACTGACGCATTACGTGCGCAAATCATATTTTAATCAACATAAAACCTGACTCTGACCTGCAATTTGCAAAAACGTACGTAAATTTGAATTTCGCAGACTACCTTAGCGGTTCCACCTTAATAAATTATTTTTTTAGGGAGATTTTCAAGTAAAATGTTGTGAAATTTATGCTTTAAGGGGAAATATTCTTGAGAGTTGGCAACACTGCTTCCGTATTGATCCGGCCGGTTGAAATGATTATGTAAGAGCGTTATATACGAACTATGTACTTTGTGTACTGGTTTACGTGTATGTGTGGGTTGGCTGAGGTATTTAGGTGGAAGTACGTACTTATATGCAGTGGTTTTGTAAAGTAAAAACCTTTTATTAGCTTTAATGAAAGGTTGGGTCCACCTGCCTGGCTTCAAACCCAGGCAGGCGCATTCCTTTATGTAATTTATATCACCGCTGCTCTTAAAACGATAAAGGAAAACATCGTAAGGCAACCGGCATGTCTTAGAACCAAAAAATTCGAAGACATGTGACATCTACCAACCCCCCGCACTGGGCCAGCGTTGTGGATTATAGCCCATCCCTCTCCTAGAGAGGAGGCCTGAGTCCCTGCAGTGGGAACATTATAGGCTGATGATTACATTAATTTAAGACACCTAACTTACGATATTGGAAACCTGAGGAAACTCGGATTTAAAACATAACATTAAGATTATGCGTGTAATTCACGAATCACGAAACAGGTTCGTTAAGTTCAATTTGCATATGATATTAAAACTATTACTATTAAAGCTAATATTATTTTTCACTATTTTCTGGTTCCGAAGATGTTTTGATAATAGATATTATTGTTATCACTTATTCATTTAGTGTAGCAAAGTAACTATATAATCAAGAAAGTATAAGAAGGCATCAGAAAACTTCTCCTCAATTCTGTCAGCTGGTAAGTGCCCAAGAGACATTTAAGCATTGCCATTTCTGAAGTCGCTTTAATTTTTTTTAACGGCAATTGGGTAGTTGTGATAAAAAAAAAGTAATTAGTCCAAAAAAATATTATTTCCAAAAAATATTGGAAACATATTTTTTCTTTTTTCACGTAAACAAAAAATTAAGACTTTACAAGTGCTTCGAAAAGTCGTGTAACGTTACAGTTTGGTACATTTTTTACCAGAAAGTTACGTCACAAGCCCCCACTCATGATCTTTGACACGTTTTATTTTTGTCATTTTTTATTAATTTGATAAAACAAAAAACACGTATCCAATGTTTTTCGATAGTCTAAAAGACGGACTTATTCGATTTTTTCGCTGAAATACCCTATACTGTCAGCAGGTAATGTGCCCAATAGACTCGCCAGTCTCTTGGGCACATGCACTGGCACTGCATTGCCATTTCTGAAGTCGGTTTTATTTTTTTAAACGGCAATTATTTTAGATTTTGTAGGCGAAGCCAGTTCGCGAAAAATAAAATGTTTGATAATAAATAAACTTACTCAGTGTGGGGTTGTGTTATCAGGAACACTTTATGAACCTTTATAAACTCGGCTTCTGTTGTGTCCCAACTCGTTGTGGAGTGCCGAGTAGATTACAGAGTAATGTACAGCTACAGAGGTTATTATTTTGGTTTTTTTATGGAATGGCTTTATCGCGTAACAGAGATGTTAACTGACTAAAAAAATATGATTCTGTTGAGTCCGTTTTTAGATTATCGATAAAATATTGGATGAGTACGTGTTTTTTTATTAAATTAATAAAAACTTACGAAAATAAATCGTGTCAAATATCATGAGTAGAGGCTTGTGACGTCACTTCATGGTAAAAAACATACTAATCTGTGACGTCACACGACTGGACACGACTTTTCGAAGCACTGTGTAGTCTTTATCTTTTGTTTACGTGAAAAAAGAAAAAACATGTCTCCAATATTTTTGGGAAATATATCTGGCGGACTAATTAGTTTTTTTTTTGTTTGCCAATTACCCTATTTACAATAAAATACCCTATAGTAAATCAAAATATGAGAAAGTTGTTAGTTAACTATTATTAGAAAAAAAAATATACTGTTCAAGATCTTACGTCTGATAATTTTTAATATTAGATTATTATTGTTTGTTTTTCAAATTACATTTTGTTTAAAATTTGAATGCCTTCGCGGCCAAACATAGCGCTCAAATATGTTAACGTAACACCATTATATAAATTACTCATGTCAAGCAAAAAAAGATTCTGATTTTGATTCAAGAGTAGGTACGTAACACACTGGAACCATCGTCTGAAAGTTGAGGATGATCAGCATTCTACATTCATAGTCAACATTTTCCACACTACATTTTCTTCATTCCTTACATCAGGAGTACTTTTATGTATTCTGTGCTTAGATACTGATTTAATAACCGTTTAGCACACAACTTTTGTCCATTCGCGTTAGACCACATATATTTCCTAGAACTTTTACCCATGATGTTTTAAAAACAACTCTTTCGTAAATCTGAATAATATCACACTAATAATGCGAAAGTTGTGAGGTTAGATGGATAGATGTTTGTTACTCTTTTACTCAAAAACTACTGGACCCATTTTTATGCTATTTACACCAATGGAGAGATTGGTTCTCGAGGAAGGTTTTAGTGTATAATTTGACCGACATCCATGCGGGTGACGCCGCGGGCATCAGCTATTTTATAACAAGACCACAAGTGCAAGTATATATGTATGATTTTTGAAGTCGAAATAAATAAACTCTGTCAACCTTAGCGGCCTCTAAATATTTTCCCCACTCTGCGAACACTTAACACACTCATGATAAGACAATCTAAAGCGCAGCTTTTCCGCGAAAAAAAGGGTTTTAACTGATAACAGTATCACTGTTGTTTAATACCTCTCATTTTCACCCGAAAATATGTCAATTTTGACGTCTCTTGTGAGATTGACAGCGGTTATCTTGGTGTATAAAAATATATACTAGTTTAAGTGACAATGTGACCCATCATTAATCATCTTTTAAAAATTCAAATTCAGAGCATTTTTATTTCAATTCGACCATTACAGGCATTTTTAGAAGAAAGCGAAGTAGCAGTCACAGTCTCAAGGCATAATAACTGTGAATGCACGTAGATACCCATTCCAAAGCGTAAATGTCTATGGAGAAGAAAAGGCAAGACTCTCCATGGACACTCTTTTAAATCAGAATATTGTTACAAAATCTTGGTTACATTTTTCATATTGAGATGGTATATAATGTGAGAACGATGTAGCAAGATGTGCACGATAAAAGTGTCCACAGTAAAGTTGAAAAAGACGATTCAAAATTCAAATAAGCTGTGGCAATTAAGAGATGACCAGTCACAGCTGACAGCGCCCGTTCTCGAACATGACGCATGTATATGCGTCACGTTAAACTAAAATACAAGACAACCCAAGTACATACTCGTATATACCACTACAAACTAACCGCTACATAGCTACAAAGAAAAACTTTGCAAGCACACATACACACAACCTACATTTATCTATGTAGGTATAATCACAGTTGCGCACATCCCCCACCCTTGGGGCGTGCGCTGACGTCAAACGCCCCCTCCACTCGGGGCCAGAGGGTGTTGGGAGGGAAACAGCAATTTTACCCCCCTTTTGTAAAAGCGTACCGAATGAAGAATATTTGCTTCGACAAATGATGCGCTGTTGAGTTAAGCTCTTTGGCAAAGGGTGCATTTGTGTGTTTGAAGATATATTTGTCATTGTTTTTTTTTGGCAGTTCTGTTCTGAAGTAAAAATAAGCTAGTTTTGGTATATTATAAATATTTAACACAACGTCCTACAAAGGTGGTCCACTTAATGTACCCGTCCTCTATGCACCTACCTAGGGATCGTTCCCGAAAGAAGATTCATTGGTCAGATCCATGAATGGGAAAGTAGGATTTTTTTTTTGATCCACTTTTTTCTTAGGAGGTCCATGGGCCACATCCGTGATAAATGAATGGATTTATTCAGATTTTTTTTTCTTATTAGGTCTGTTTTTAAAAAAGGTTTAATAAAATGGATCTAATGAGAATTTTTGTCATGCATATATTTTTTGGTTTTTGCACGCGTCACTGCCGCAGTTGGCCATTGTAGCACATTTCGGCAGAAAAAAAATTAATTAAAGTAATCGTTACACAAATTTAAAGGACTGGGGTTCGTGAAATCGGAAAAGGGAAATACTCCTTATCTTATCAACTCAAGTAAATAAAATATACAAGAGCGAAATCGATCCGGTTGACTTTTTTATTTTAGGACAATTTAATACCAGCATTTTACATGGAGCGACTGCCTGTCTATCCTCCACAATCGTCACTCGGGTCGATCTACAGGTTAAGCCGCGCTTGTCTAGGTTAGTCTGTTGATGGGTGACCGCCCAATACATACCGAGTTTCCTCCGTGCCTCGGAAAGCACGTGAATCTGTTGGTCCCGGCTGCCAAATATAGATCTTTGGCAGTCGTTACAGGTCATCAGTGACCTGAAAGTCTGACTACCAGTCAGATGGTGGTGGTGTTTCGTATCTGGCTACTCTAAGAATAACAGCAGATAATAAATTCAGAGTCTCTTTTATAGTCTAGACATAATCTTGTTCAACTCCCATGAGGACTTTGCAGATTAATGTATGAGATGGTCTTTTAAAAAAAAGAACCACACAGATTTGAGTGGACCCGTCCAGTCAGAGCAAGCATTTGTCATTTATCATTTCTTAGTTTTTCGCTCAACTTATAAACTTATATTATTCACAAAACTTGCTTAACCTTTTTCTCCGAATCACATGCCCAGACCATGACAATCAATTTCCAAACAATATCTCGGTCACCGGCGCCATTTCACATTTAACCGTTCGTAAAATAAAAAAAAAAAAGACTGGCCTGTTGGTCTAGTGGTTAGTGACCCTAACTGCTATGCCGGAGGTCGTGGGTTCGATTCCCACCCAGGACAAATGTTTGTGTGATGAGCACGATCATTTGTTCTGTGTCTGGGTGTAATTTATCTATAATATGTATGTATTTAGAAATATATAAGTATGTTTATCAGTTGTCTAGTACCCATAACACAAGCTCTGCTTAGCTTGGGACTAGATGGCGTTGTGTGATAGTTGTGGAATATTATTATTATATTATTATATATTATATTATTATTAAAATATTGGGCTGCTACATCGACTGGCAGTGGTACTGACAGTATAGGGCGTGCCCTACGTATTGATGTACCACGTGCCAATTTAACTATCGAGTTCTTTGTTTCGTTATAATACAGGGTGTTAGGTTAAACGAGGGACAAATTGAAGGAGGGTATTCAGTATTCGATTCTCGTCCCAAATATGTAAAAAGGTATAACCTTAATTTGTGACGTAATTGTCTCATGGCCCGCACGCTCTCCAGATCTCACTTTATTAGACGTTTCTGTTTCGTCATTGTCCTACGCCAGTTTTAAAATATGCAGGAAAAATTAATTATAGCTAAAAGTCATTGATCCGTGCACATTTGCTGTGATAAACGCAGCACGGTTCTGTCTGTTTTTATTAGTGTTTTTTTGTTCATATTTTTGTTAGCATCATTGTATGCCCCCCTATTGCGAGTTTGAATATGTCCCTCGTTTAAACTAACACACTGTATAGCAATTATAATAAGAACAGAATGTCTGACCTACCACAAGCATGTTATATGCAGAAAGCAATTAAAAATATGATATAACTATACGTGAATGAGGAAAATGAAATGTGGAAAGATATTTCATTATTTTTTGAAAATCTATCTGGTGGAATACCCTATTGTTTATTTAACCTCTAGTTATTTAATTTCCAATGTTGAATTACTTTTCGCCTACGTCTCACTATATGTCCCTCACACGGACAAAGGTCACAGTTTACCAAAGGTCACAGTTTGTCCAAAGGTCACAGTTTACTCCCACGCAATGACGTAATACTACACCCACACTTTACGAGTTATTTCAGATATTGTAGCAAAAAAGGGTTGATTAAACAAATACGGGTTTGACTGTTTACGTCATATATAGCTTATGCCCTTGGCTTCGCCCGCGTAGAGTTCGATAGTTGTCCTGTGGAATCATACTACCGAGATAAAAAGTATTCTCTACAGGTTGTAAATTAACCCTTCACACATACGTCAACCAAGCATTCTGTACATAAACTAAGTACCCTACGCAAAATTTTTTGCTGAGAAACGTCTTTTTTTTGGGGTCAAAAATCACATTTTACTGTAAATCAATGTTGTAAAACTCAATGTTGCTCCTAAAACATTGTGCTAGTGGATGCTTTGAATAGTAAACGGGTCATGGAGGTAATTTAAGTAAAGTTATAACCTGAAAAATTTGTATTTACAAAAACAGCTGTGCAAATTTGAAACTTTGACCCCCAATATCTCCGTAACTAGGGGGTTCCCAGGTATGGCCTAGAACCAAAAAAATATCGCAGCGGTGAAGAGAACAAATGCCTTTCGTTTGCGTTAAGGATACTTTTACACCCTATATGCGCCTTAACTAACTTACCCTAAAATAAAAAATCTAGATATATACTTGTATGAATACATAATGGTAACATACATAAACAAATAAAATATATATGTCATATAAAGAATCATACTAGAGAGAAAAGGCACCATCACTAATATGTCAAAGTGTCTGTTGAGTGTTTGTTGTGTCAATTTTGAGAGTGCAATAGAGTCCCGTTATCCAGTTTTTTTTTTTTCTTAGTTTTTTACGTTGCCCCACACTAGAAATTTATCCTGTAACGTGGGTGTGTTCACAAACATTTACACTCACATACACAAATACCCAGACCCGGAACAACTATCTTTAGGTCATACAAATATTTGTTCCGTGCGGGGACCGAACCCGCAACACGCAGCGCAGCAGTCCATTGCTTGAGCCACTGCGCTTATTGTGCCGTCAATAACCTACGCCGGAATACACCTGGTTTTAATAAATAATCGGAATTCTGCTGTACTTTCAAAATAGTCTGTCACCAATATGTATACATTTAGCAAAGTTTAGATGCAATTTTGATAAGTGACACAACGAAATTAATATTATGGAACCCATGCTATCATAAAATAGGTCATATCTCAAACTTGCAATCGCTATTTTACAAGAAATTCGCGTTGAAACGAGCCGTTTGGGGTTGAAACTCTAGGGCCGTGGGGTCCTAGTGCCCACAGTCTTTTTAAGGATATTTCCAAACGCCTTGTTGACGCTTCCTCTAACCCAAGGGCTGGCTTTTTCTTTGGCCATACAACGCGGCAGCGCTGCCAGTCTCTTGGGCACTTCACCTGCTGACAGCGTTGAGGAGGAGTTTTTCGATGCCCTTTTATAGTTAGTTTGTTTTTAGGTTAGTTTAGTTTATATATTTAGTATAGTCTTACTTATATCTCAATAAAAGAAACTCCTTTTTCACTACTCATGTTAAAGTCCCATGTAATATTTGGCGATTTTATTGTTATCAAGTCACGAAAGACAACATTTGCCTGATGTGAGATTTAATCTCACTAATATTATAAAGGCGAAAGTTTGTGAGTGTCTTCACGCAAAAACTACTGCACGGATTTAGATGAAATTTGGTACACAGGTAGTTCATAACCTGGATTAACAAATAGGATAGTTTTTATCCCGATTATATATTTCCGTGAGTTGTAGCGGGTGAAGCCGCTGGCAACAGCTAGTGTAATATAAATTTAATGTGGGGTACATGCCGTACCAGCAATCTAGCGACCCCTTCCTTGGAAGAAGCTAGGATGTTGTGTCGGCTATTGTTTGTTATTTATAAGAACGAAAATGGTTAGGTATCGAGGTTTTAATACATTTTAATATAACTGTGTTACTCATTGTTTAGTTGTAAGTTGATTTTAGCTATATCTTTTCAAAACTAAATTTTTTGTTCTGTTTTGAATCTACTGTGTAATGTCTCTGCAACACCCTAAGGTAGACTGGTAGAAAATGCCCAAGGCATTAAGTCCGCCTTTGTACGGTTTTTGTGCATAAAGTTTTAATAAATAAATAAATAATGTTATATGTTATAGGGGTGACATTATCACAGAGTGATTAAACTCAAACAAAAAAAATGTTATCAAGAATAATTAATTAAGACTAGATCTGCTACTTAAATGTTACATAACATAACGCCTTGCAATCCCTGACGGTATAGGCAGAGGTGTACCTAACAAGTATACACGCATGCTCTATGCCAGTTATGTTTGAGTCCCACGTAATAGGGGGCGAGCCTATTGCCATCATCCGGGCGCCAGGCCAGACTACGGGACTGCTACTGAGATATTTCTGTTGGAAAAACCCAATAACACTTTTCCCGAACCAGGAATCCAACCCAAAACCTCATTCTCAGCAGGCGCACCTTACGCCTACTAGACCACCAAATCAGTTACTGTTTTTTTTTTTCGAAAAATTTATAATACGTAGATATTCCCTGGTCCTCGGGATCGAGCCTACCATGGTTCGTTTGACAAGCTGCGCAGTCCCTAATGCCGTCAATAATGACAAGGTGTTATTTCGCAATAAATCGCAATGTAAGCTTGCGCGGTGCTTGCTACGACGTTTATTGATTTTGCTACGAACCGCTACGAAGTGCTACGCCGTAGCGCTCGAAGCTACGCCTTCTGTGCATTTTATTTTAAACTCAGTTTTTAACAGGTAAATGTCTTTTATTTTAAGATTTCTGTAAAATTACTAATCTTGGTAGATACTTTTAAATCTTATAAAATGCAATAGTTATGTTATATTATTATTGGAATGGTTTTTGTTTTTGAAAGATTTAATTGTTTTTATTGATTGTTGAATGACATTTTAATGATTCCTGTACTTTAGGTCGCACTAATTTAAGCAATCAAATCTAGCTAGCCTTTAAAAAACATCCAGTAAGACCACACATTGAATCTAATGATTATACGTACTTACATGTTAAATATTTGTTGCATTCGTTGGAACACTTTTGGAAAAGTTCAAAATCATTCATCATCTTTGTCAGTTTCAAGTCAGGTTTTAGCGTCGAAAATTACCATAAAAATACATCACTTATCATTACATCATTAATTCCTACCAAAAACTACCATTTCATAAAACAAAGAGACCCACGCCCACATCCGATGACCTGATTCTCCAATATTGACCAGTCCTCACCCCCCCTTCCTTGCTGGCCCAAATGTCATCCCCTACGACCTTTACACGGCGCATGCGCGAATCCCTGAAGCTTTCAGCCTTCGGTTGAGGAGCCCGGATTTCAGTCTGCCTGTACCTCTTGGTCCAGCACCCGTTTTCAGCTTTCCAGCTGAAATACTACCAGTATTCAAAATTTATCTTTCATTTATGAGAAATTCTAACTCAGTCTATCGCGCTTTGTATTTCATTAAATACATATATTGTTTGAGGCATATAGTTATTTGTTTTTCGACTAAAAATATATCTTATAAGTAGTTTTTTGTGAGGGCAGCAAATAAGGTATGTAATCTTTAAAAAAAAATTGTATCTTAATTGTTCTTTAGGGTAGTTTTAGTATTTTCTGTTCTCATTTTAATTTTCTAGATATTTCCGTCATTACATTTCTCTTCGCTTTTTATTGTAATAAATTGATGAAGACGTCGGTAAAAGATTCAGAAAAACAAAACTACTAATAAGTTTTTATTATTTAACTCTGGCAACATTGTACTCATAGTGTCAGAATCATTAACGTATTTCTTTCTCTCTGTTCACAGACTTTTCTAGAAAATAGAGTAATGTCAAAGCTGAGTTTGGACGGCTTTTTTTCCTACTGCAAGCAAATAGCAGAGCATATACAGTTGGTTCGTTTAATTTCCATCTTTTTGATCCGCCATATTGGATTTTGACACGCCCTTATCTTGATGCATGATGACTCCATTACCTGACTTTGGAGAATGGTTGCATGTTTAAATTTTCATTTAATTCTTTCATATTATGGTATTGCATGGTTTTCTTGCATGTTTTTTAGTTGTGGTGCTTAAAATAACTTATTTAAATTACCCTTCTTAGCAGCTTGATTCTAATCGAGTATTTAGTGTCATTCCAACTTGTCTTTGGTTTTCTTTGTGAATAAATTCATAAATATATTGCTTTTTTTTCTCTAGATATTTTTGTTTGTAATTTAGCAATATTTGGTGGAAATGTACAATCATTATTGAATTCAATTATCTACATACTTTAAAATTGTATTCTGAAAGCTTTCCATTTTTAATTATCTGTATTAATAATAATATTTGGTAATTGGCTACACAATTTGATCACAACGAGCGCGCTGCCTGATAGCTGCCGACGGCTCATAAACAAGCCAAACTCCGTTTTAACTGCGTGTAACGTAAAAAGCGATCCCAACAAAGACAGGGAACAAAAGTTTTCTCTTGTCTGGTTGCAACAGTATACTACTGAGATAAAATCTCCCATCTTCGGCACTTCGGAGGCCCATGCCCTCCGAAGTGCCTGAGTCATCAAATTGCAGCTCTAGTGATTTCTGTGCAATAAAAAACCGAACTTTTTAAAATCAGTAACTATTCGTAATTATAAATTGACTGTATTTAACCAAGAGCCTTATTATAAATGGTAACGCATTAAAGTTAGATTTGCAGTAAGAAATAGGCACCAAATTAAACACCGTATTAATGTTAATCATGATATAAATAGTGCCAAAATTTACTTAATTCGATGGCCAGTCAAATAACCTTTAAATGAATAAAATATTACTAGTCAGGGTATGGATACTCTGTCGGGGCCGCGGGTAGTCCAACGGTTATCGCGGCCTCGACATAGAGGGCGAAGAAGGAACATGGGTGGTTTTTAGTCAGTAGAAGTCTGACACTCCCTTTCGCTCTGCCCAAGAGCGGGAGGGGTTATTCGATGATTTTACACCAGCCAAAAAAAAAAAAAAAAAGGGTATGGATACTAATTTTTTAATTACCTTTCAAACTAATTTTAACTTAAGGAATATGCGACATTTTCTACCTTCTTTTTTGAATTTCGCTTCGCTCTGGGTGCTCCACCCAGGAAGGGAGGGAAGGGAGTCAAACTTCTACTGACTAAAAACTACCCATGTTCCTTCTTAGACCTTTATGTTTCGGGGCCGCGGTATCTCTTTCGAACAGTCTCACAGCCCCAGCAGCTTTTTCAATGCCTGGGTCCTCACTAATGCATAACTAAAGCTATTTTATAGTCCTTTAAACTAATACAGTGATCTATATATGTGCAGGGCGAAAAGATGGCATCTCTGTCGGGACAAGGCACACCCAAGCTGACTTCATCCGTCGGCAACCTGTATTACGACTGTAAGTACTTTTTATTAATACTACTTTATATTTCAAAAATATTTTATACTAGCTTTTGCCCGCGGCTCCACTCGCGTGGTTACCGAAAAATATATCGCGACAAACTTTTATTCCCTATTTCACTCCATAAAAAAAAACTAAAACCTTCCCTGAGAACCACTCAATCTATTGGTGAAAACAGCATGAAAATCGGTGCAGTTTTTGAGTTTCGCGAACGGTACAGACAGACGCGGCGGACGACTTTGTTTTATAATATGTATAGTGATTAAGCCAGTGGTTCGCAAATGGACTACTAGAATTTAATTCTCTTGATTTCATCAGACTAGAACACCCACGAATTCTGGATTTGTGCCCGATTGATGGCAACAGACTCGTCAATCACAAAAAAAAGGAGATCAGGCGTAAGACCGACGGCTTTACATTTATTATTTATTATTGAGGCACGGGGGTATCATACTGTTGAATTCCAAACTCCGGGCAAAAACCAAATAGCACTGACTGACCCCAAGGTCATCAGTCAAGCTTGCAACCACAAGACCGACGGGGCAGTCAATCCTTAGGCTTCATTTACAGAGACGCGGGGCGTCGTGCGGCGCGTTGTGCGTTTTTAATTCAAGCACATGGCGATGTATGAAGAGCGTAACGATTTCAATCGGCGATTTTACGAGAAGCAATTTTTCGCTCGTTAGTTTAAAATGCAGCGTTTGTTGCGGTGGACCCGCCTCTCAGTAAATTAAGAAATAAAATAGCACTCGACGAGCCTTCTGCGAGCGCCGCGCGACGCCCCGCGTCTCCGCAAACGAGCCCTTAGTAGGTTTTGGACGAAGGACACAGATAACCAAAGACGTGGGTTACAATATGCACTACTTTTTTTTACTTAACCTTTCACAAAGTCTACCGAAGTAAGCTGCTACTCAGAATTAGGGCTAAAAAAGGTCTAGAAATATATTACCTAGGGATCAACGAGCAACAACTTAGACTACTGAATGAGAAGCAGTCCAGAGTCCAAAAATATTCAGCCTTTTTTTTTGGAGGGTGTGAATTCGTCAAAAGACTCCTCCTGCTCTGGGCAGAGCCACCCATGTTCCTTCTTAGCCCTTTGTGTCGAGGCCGCGGTCTCTTTCGAACATCCCGCAGTTCTGACGGAAAATATTCAGCATCATAAAACTTATAAGTACACTTACTTACTTACTTTTAACTTATATTGGGAAGATTCCGTACTAGTTCGCACTTGCCAATTTACATTGGGCAATCTTTATCTTTACATAGTATTAAAAAAGTCGCTCCCGTTGTTTGTACGCGTAGATCTTTTGAACTACATAGCGGATTTTAATGCAGTGCCAGTGCAGAAAAGCTGAGAGATTCAGTATCTACAATGCACCCGTGAGAAGCCGGGGCGGGTCACTATAGAAATGAGACTGCCACATAAAAAAATTGGAGCCATGGTTCAAGAAACACAAAAGTTGGCACTAAAAATGTAAATCCATCACGCCAGACTGCAATTCTTTCGGCAACCGTATAGGGTAAATGAACTATATTTTACATTAATTAAATAAATAAACTAAAACTAAACAAAAAGGGCTTCATAGCACTGCTCCTCAACGCTGTCAGCTGGTAATGTGCCCACAGACTGGCGGCATCGGCATTGTCACCTTGTAGGGTAAAACTTAGCCTCTGACCAAGGTAAAACCCAGCCTTTAGGTCACGATAACTAGACGTAAATGTACTTTGCAATATGAATAATTAGAGGTTTATCATCAACATCATCAGCCTATTAATGTTCCCACTGGTTGGACACTGCCTTCCACTTTTCAAGAGGGAATGGGCTATAATCTACCACGCGGGCCCAGTGAGGATTGGTAGATGACACAAGTCTTCGAATTTTTGGTCCTAGGACATGCCGGTTTCCGGTTCACTTTTCACGATGTTTTCCTTTACCGTTTTTGAGAGCAGTGTTGATGAAATAAATTACATAAAGTAACATAGAAGTGTAGTAACGTAGTATCTCAATTAAAGGTTACTTACCATCAATTTCACGATGCGGAACTAAATATCACAACTAATTTTATACTCACATTGAATTACTAGTGCACACATACGTGTAGAACAGTGAATGATTTTATAATACTCGTTATAACACTTTAAATTAATTATCAATTTATTGGAGAGTACTTATGCAATAGTGACCTCGGAAGTATCTGTTATCGCATTTGCTAGTATTACACAATATAATATAATGGTAGGCAAATTGACGAAGATAAAACGCGTCACAGATTTGAGTGGGGGGTAGTGACGTCACTAACCGGTAAAGAATGTCATACTAGTGTCTCAGAAAATGACGTCACACTAGTTTTCAAAGGAGTAAATTGTCTTCATTGTTTGTTTACGTGAAAAAAAAAATACGTGTCCAATATTTTTTGGAAATCTATCTGACGGACTAATTAGATTTTTTTTGTTACCTACCCTATTTTGTGGAGAGAAAATAAATAAATGATTGTTACTTAAGTATTGTAATCCGACTTACCATTCACAAAATCTGCATATCCGTTCAGCACCAACGCCTAACCACATCAATTAACTCTAAACACCACCGAACATGGATATGAACTTAACGACGTCATTAATTACTGACTGACGTCATAATGTCATGACGCCATGAGACATTCGGGTTTAAAGTGCTCTGATTAATTGATTCAATGAGATTTCTTTTTACAGTTAAAAGTCCCAACTTTCACTTTTTTAATATTATTTATGTAGGCATTTGGGCGATAAGTAGGATGAAAAGAGGGGCGAACCTATTGCGATCAACCGAGCACAATAGGGTAATTAACAAAAAAAAAACTAATTAGTCCGTCAGATAGATTTCCAAAAAATATTGGAGACGTATTTGTTTCTTTTTTACGTAAACATACAATGAAGACGATACAGTGCATTAAAAACTCGTGTGACGTCATTTTCTGAGACATTAGTATGACATTCTTTAGCGGTCAGTGACGTCACAACCCCCCACTCAAATCTTTGACGCGTTTTACCTTGGCCAATTTTTATTGATTTGAAAACAAAAAATACATAACCAATATTTTCCGATAATCTAACAGACGGACTAATTAGTATCAATATTTTTAAGTCAGTTACATCCCTATTCGAGACTGTGGCTGTTACTCAAAAAATCCTGATGACAAAACCCAATAACACTGTCCGACCCGGGTATCGAACTTAGGACCTCGTGCTTTTAACAGCCACACTCGCGACCACGAGATTATCGAGGCAGGCTTTTTTCGGCACTGCGTTGCGGTCTCACTGGCGGGACATCTAACCCGTACGTTCCGCCTGCTGACAACCTGCTACCTAGACTTGAGTTTCCATGGCTGACCTGGAAGTCTTTATTTAGACTCCAGACCCAGGTCGGTCGCAGCAAACAAAACCTGCTGAGGTGGAGATTAATTTATTACTCTGCACTGGAGTGTTAATGTGGTGCTGTTTCTCAAAAGGTATGTTTACTGACTTAAAAAAATATGATTCTAATTAGTCTGTCTGTTAGATTATCGAAAAATATTAAATACGTTTTTTGTTTTATCAAATCAATTAAAATTGACGAAGATAAAACGCTTCAAAGATTTAAATGGGGGTTTTGGCGTCACTCACCGCAAAAAAATGCCGCACTAATGTCTTAGAAAATGACGTCACACGAGTTTTCAAAGCACTGTATCGTCTTCACTGTTTGCTTACGTGAAAAAAGAAAAAATACGTGTCCAATATTTTTTGGAAATCTATCTGTCGGACTAATTAGTTTTTTTTTAGTTAACATCCCTATATCGTGTCCTACGTATCCTGCTGGTTGTTCAGTACAGGAACTGATGGACGCTACCGAATGCGCCAAACTAGTAGCTCAGTTCTAGGCTGATACAATTTAGATTCCCACCGACACGCTTAGAAGAAGGAAGACTATTTTCATAGCAAGTCGATCTACTCCAGCTTGGTAATGAGACACTGTTTTATCAAGGGGTATCATTTTACCCAGTACTACCTCCGTGGTCGAGTCGTTTAGGCGTTTGCCTTGTGATCCGGTGGTCGTGGGTGCGATTCTCACGGAGAGCATACTAAATAAATTGTTCAAATTTCTTATAGCAAAATCGTATTACTCTGTTGATGGTTTTTTATCGACTAAGAAATTTTAATTGTTTCAAGTCCGCTTGACGATATCCTAAGGTTGTTTTTGTATTGTCTGTCTGAATTTTAATGATAATTATGTAATTTATGTCAATTTTTTATAAACTAGGATTATTTAATCATTTGTTTACCCAAGTGGCTGATCATGGATATTGAACCTTAGAAATTTAAAATGAATGTAAAGAACACCTGCATGTAACCCATATATCACAAATAAACGATTTGATTTGATACTTTGTGAACTTGTTTCCAGTTTGGATAGGACATCAGGCTTGAATCAGCTGATTGTCTGATTAAAAGTTGGGTTGTGGAGATCAGATAGGCAGTCAGTCCTTGTAAAATGCTAGTAGCTGCATTCGGTTAGACTCGCAGCCAACACCAACATAGTTAGGAACAGCTAGGTAGGGAGATGATGAACGAATCACTGATTTCCTACTCACGGCAAAATTCAACCCAAACCAAAATCCTTTTGTTTTTAGCCCCCCCGCTTTTCAATCATATGACTCCTCCCGCTCTGTGCAGAGCGGTCGGGAGTGTCAGACTTCTACTGACTTTAGTCAGTACCACTCATGTTCCTCCTTATCCCTTTGTGTCGATACCGCGGTATCTCTTTTGAACAACCCGCAGCCCCGACGGGCACCCTAACCCAAAATCCTTAGGGTTGAATTTAACATAATTTACTTGCTGCTAAACTGATTTAAATATATTCGTACGCGCCTTATCAGTGACTTCCGCCAGGGGGCGCCACTTCCGTCACAGGAAATGACGAACACGACCAGGATATCATATTACTGGGGTAGCTGGGTTGATGATCATAGCGGGTGTGGTTTTGGAAACTTCTTGAAGTTTGAGAGATAATGACAAAGTATATTATTACGATTTGTTCAAATGGGGGTGAAAAGTACTGATTTAAATTTAGTTATGATCATCACCTTTTTAACCGACTTCCCAAAAGGAGGGGGTTCTCAATAGGGGATCGGACTGGGTCAAAAATTATGATTCTAATTAGTCCGTCAGTTAGATTATCGAAAAATATTGGAAACTTTTTTTTGTTTTATCAAATTAATAAAAAATGACGAATAAGACGCGTCAAAGATCATGAGTGGGGGTTGTGACGTCATCTGTTGGTGAAAAATGTACTACGATGTGACGTTTTCGAGGAATTCACGAGTTTTCGAAGCATTGTATATTGTATATTGTCTTCATTTTTGTTTATGTGAAAAAAGAAAAAATACGTGTCAAATATTTTTTGAAAATCTATCTGACGGACTAGTTATTCTTTTTTTGTCCGATCCCCTATTCGATTGGTGTGTTTTTTTTTATGTATGTACACTGATTACGCTGAGATTTATGATCCGATTTACGTGATTATTTTTTAGTTTAATGCGAAATCGTTGCCATTTGGTCCTATAAAAATTTTACATAGGTTGGCCGAGTAGGTACTTTTCATTTTATGAACATTTTTTTTTACATTACACACAACATTTTTCGCTTATGTGTGTTTGCGAATAACATCGTCGTTTATGAACCAATTTTGAAGATTTTTGATTGGAAAGGAGATATTTCAATGGTGGTTCCATGATATGGAAACCAGTTTCTGACGCTATTCAAGTCATCACTTCATGTTGATGAGCTGATGATGGAAGGTACTACGCCTCAATACTGAATTTGACTGGCCTGTTGGTCTAATGGTTAGTGACCCTAACTGCTATGCCGGAGGTCGTGGGTTCGATTCCCACCCAAGACAAATGTTTGTGTGATGAGCACGATCATTTGTTCTGTGTCTGGGTGTAATTTGTCTAGTACCCATAACACAAGCTCTGCTTAGCTTGGGACTAGATGGCGTTGTGTGATAGTTGTGAAATATTATTATTATATTATTATTATTATAAAATAGGTTAGGAGTTGAATGCAATAATAAGGGAATCTTGATGGTTTAGGGTTAGGTTTCTTGGTTGAATATCAAATGCATAGTGAATATTTGTACGATATTACAACTAAAAATGGTTTTTTTTTTTTAAAAAACAGCCGACTTCAAAAAAACTAAATTAGAAAAAAAAACTTCATAAGAAAAATCAGCTTCTGAAGTCGGTGGCAAAAAAATGAAATCAAACAAACAAATGTCACCGACTTCAGAAGCAGATTTTTCTTCTGGAGTTTATTTTTCTCTCATTTGTTTTTTTTTGAGTCGGTTGTTTTTTGAATAAATAAGTTATCTTTTACTTTCTGGATTCCTTTCAAAGTTAATTTCTGCAACTAAAAAAACGATTTTGCCTCTTTGCTTTAGTGGTCACAAGCGCGACCGCTGAAAAAGAGGCCCTTGTTCGATTTCTGGGTCTTACAAAGTGTTATTGAGTTTTTGAGTGTTTGTGTTTTTGAGTTTTTTTGTTGAATTTATCAGTAACAGCCACGGAGTCTGAATTGTTCCCGGTTTATGTGAATATCATCATCATCATACAAAAAAATACAAAATCATCATCATACTAAATAAAATAAAATAAAATAAAATAAATCATCAGCCATAAGAAGTCCACTGCTAGACAAAGGCCTCCCCATAGAACGCCAAAACGAACGACAACCTGCCGTTTGCATTGTCCGCGACTCTCACGATGTCGTCGGTCCACCTGGTGGCAGGCCTACCAACGCTACGTCTTCTGGTTCGTGGTCGTCACTCGAGAACCTTTCTTTCCCATCGGTTGTCGGTTCTTCGAGCGATGTGGCCTGCAACTTGCATATTCTGAGAGCTATGTCGGTGACCCTGGTCCTTCGGCGAATTTCCTCATTACGGATTTTGTCACACAAAGAAACTCCGAGCATAGCTGTCTCCATGGCTCGATGCGCGTATGTGAATATCCTCACCCCTTAATACAGGAGATTTAATAAAAAACTAACCTAACCTTTCGGCGTTTACCTAGGTTAGAACTGTGACCAAGAAACAGGAATGAACGGTGCCGCAGCAATCGAGCTTATACTTTTTAGTAGACGTTTATAAAATAGTAGCTGTTGCCAGCGGCTTTGCCCGCTACAACTTGAAAATTATCGCACAGGAAGATAAAATCGGGAAAAAAACTATCTATATTTTATTCAAATCGCTCCAGCCGTTTACATGTGAAGAAGTAACAAACATACACACTCACAAACTTTCGCCTTTATATTATTAGTGAGATGCGCAAACGCGCATTTTTGTCCCGTCTCGCAAACATACAGAACTAAGATCCAAATGTTAAAAAACAACTTGGGGTGGAATGCCAAACTCTTAATAAAAAACTGCTAACAGACAGATGTGTAGCTGGGGAGTTTGTTCCGCCACTTCTTCTTTCCAGCTAAAAGCAGCTTCGTTTTGGGGGACTGTCTCTTGTAAATAAGTAAAGTCATGTAAAGTAAATTTTGACGTTCGAAAAGTTCTGATTATCAGCCTAGTTAATAAATGAGTTTTGATTTTGTTAAGACACGTCTCGCAAACATACACAAGCAAGATCCAAATATTAAAAGAAACATCTTGGGGTGGAACGCCAAACTCTTAATAAAAAAATTGCTAACAATACAAATAGTTCCCATTTAATCAATACTTGACTTAACAATTATCCGGAGCAATGCAGAACACAAATAATTTGCTGCAAGAATTCATCATTTTCATTTTAACCCTCTGTTGCCCGCCCCGTAGACTCAGCGGTGGGGTATGTGACACTAAACAAACAAGTGCAGAAATACCACTTTTATAATCGGCGTAAAATAGGAGCAATTCGGATTGTTAATAATTTTAAAATGCATTTATTTTCTCTGCCGTTGGAAGTTTAAAATTTACTCTTTTTTTTCTAAAAGGGAATGTTTTGTCTTACTTATTGTTTTGTGGTTAATTTTAGTACGTATAATAATTTAAATCTCGCGTACTAAACTCACTGCCAAATCACAAACGTCTGAGTTATCGCCTCAATAGCGTAAATAATGCAAAATATGTTTTAAATTTATGTATTTTTCCGACTATGGTACACATTACATGGTCTTAAATTAAGAAATAGTCTGATCACATTCTACCACTTGGGGCCCGTAAATATAAGGTACCTACACAATTAAAAAAAATACAATAGAGAAATTAGGTTAGATAATGTATTAATACTATTGAATATAGCATTAATAATAAAATAGGACAAAATATTTTAATGTGGAACTGTGTTATGAAAGGCAAAGCAGAAGCCAACAGTAATTTAGCGACTTAAAAATAACTACAAAAATTTTATGATACTGACTTGATCAAATTGTTATTTATCATAATATGAACCTTCTGCCGCCAATCTGCTCCATCATGACCCACCCCACGTCCGATTAGTTCCACGCGCGTGCCGACTATATATTGATCATACCCAGCTGCATTTTACAGCCACCGTCAGGAATTTAATTAAAAATTCTTATGTCCGTATGTTTATTTTGATAAATCTGTAAGAGAGTGTCTGTAAGCTGCTCTTGTGGTATTATGTGGTCCCTGTGTCTGTATCTCTGGTGGGATGATGTTATGTTTGTTTGGTTTGTGTTAGGGGTTGGGTTTTGGATTGATAAGAATTTGATTGTCAACTTTTTTGGATGAAATATGTTAGTTCATTTAGTAAATTACCTAAATATTCTTCGTATATTCAGTTTTGAAAGGTTTGAATAATTTTAGATATGACATGGATAGCTACTTTTTTCACGATTTATAACTAAACAATTCGTTCTTTAAAGATTTAAGTTGATTTTAAAAATAGATCTTTAATTCAATAGGGATGTGCTAAGTAAAAAAAATCCTTTTAGTCCAAAAAATATTGGATACGTGTTTTTTGTTTTGTCAAATGAATAAAAATTTACGAAGATAAAACGCGTCAAAGAAGTGGGGGCTTTTGACGTCACTACGTGGTAAAAAATGTAGTGTGCATGTACGTCACACGAGTTTTCGAAGGACTGTATCGTCTTCATTTTTTGTTTAAGTGCAGAAAGAAAAAATATGTGTAAAATATATGTTGGAAATCTATCTGACGGACTAATTAGATTTTTTTGTCTACTACCCTAATTTTCAATAACGTATAAAAATAAAATCATTGTACTAAAATCAAGTTTCTTGTCTATAAAAAAATGTTTTTTTACTGTGTTGTCAATATATAGTCCAATTTAAAAAAAGTGACATCTGAAAGTGTTTGTAAAAGCCTATTTGCAAAATAAACATCATCTATCATTTAAAACCTGAGGAAGCTCTCGTTAGGCAGCTAGATCAAGATACCAGTTGGCTACATTTTTTTTTATATTCCTTACAAAACACAATAAAAAACATTTTTAAATGAATGTTTTTTTACTGTGTTTTGTAGGGAATATTTTGAGTACTTTTTTAAAAATGTTTAAAAACAACACACAAAAAACATAAAAAAAAACATTTAACAATGTTTTTTAAGAATTTTTTTTTGTTTGTAAGATTTTTTTTTAAATGAATCAAGGACACAAATCAATATAACATGACTGTTATTGTGTTTTACTATATTAGGTAACAGCCTCCCTCCTCGTAAAAAAAAAGAAACGGTGACATTATCAAAATATCCTATACCTTCTACATCTTCACAAAACCAAATCTCGGTCATCCCTTACGACACTACCCTTAAAAGACCCAATAAATAGCCCAAACAAATTAAACTCATAAAAATCTAAATTCCCTTTATTACCGCGCTGTCAAATCGTAAGCCCACAATTTATAATCGTTACTCGGAAGCCCGTCGGAGCCCATCGGGGGACTTCGGGAGCAGCCTTCATTTTTCGAGAGGTATTAAAAGGCCCTCGTGGCCCTAGGGTTGCCATACAAAACCAGAATTTTAACTTAGGATCTCGAATAGGGGTAATGCTACTCACTTAAATTTCCGAAATTTTCGCATATGAAAAAGTGTCAGAGTCGATAGCGATTTTTTTCTTCAATATATAATTTAATAATGTTACATTTCATAGGTACGGTAGAAAACAACACAAAAATTAAAATCAAACTCATTTATTCAAACTAGACTGATAATCAGCGCTTTTCGAACGTAAAAATTACTTTACTTTACTTATTTACAAGAGACAGTCCCCCAAAACGCCCCCCCTTCGACACTTCCTAGTGTTTTTGCTGGAAAGAAGAAGTGGTGGAACAAACTCCCCAGCAAAAGTTAAAGTTTCTGTGTGTGATTTAAAAATAACAACTACTGAATATTATAATTTATTAAGCTTGTAAAAGTATATACGGCATGCACCTAAATGTAACATTTTTTTTTTAAATTTTGTCTGTTTGTTCCGGTTATCCTCCGAAACGGCTGGACCGATTTTGACGAGACTTTTACTGTCAGATATATTTCATAAGGAACATCTTACTAGCGTGTGAGGGTTCCGTGTAAAAAATTAAAATCCATGAAAGTGTCAACAAAACCCGATTCAAATAAGTTAGTAATATTCTTGTAATAATATCACGTAGGTCACGAGGCAAAACTAGTAAAAAAATTTTTTTCTCCGAATATCCTGATTACTATCGAACCTGAGATCTGGTAACCCTTATCAGTTGGCATAGTAAAGGAGATAGCCCATGCGTTAGCTTTGCGGGCTACAATTGATAGACTGAAGGTTTAAAGGATTTTCGACGAAAATGGAATATTTTTTTGCTGTTTATTTTTTTTGTTTTAGAAGGTGGAGAGGGATTTTGTGTTGAGACATGATAATGTATTGACTGATTGAAAAAGAAGAGATAGAATATTGATATTAAAATTCGTCGTTGAAAAACTGTAGTGTACTACTAGCTTACTCGTTCCATCATAGACCTTTTTCATCGTTTTTCACCAAGATTGATCAAGATCAAGAGCAAGCCAATTTTGTAAAAAGAAAAACCAAATATTTGAAACAATAGTTTTCAAAGATTAACTAGAAATAGAGCAAATTATTTAAATATTTTTAAGAATTTATGGATTGAAGTCGGAGAAGGCATAAACAAACAAAGTAGTCTAACAGAGTAGGCTAAAAATGCATATATGAAAACAGTAAAGTCAGTCAGTCAGTGTTGGCGCAACCGATGCATGCATGCAAACACTCCGTTTTTCAGTTTAGTTTTTTAGTTTCTTTTATAATTTTTATTGTTTGTTGTGTGCACTTGTAGTATGTGCAAAAAGAAACCTGTTTTCTTTCTTTTTTAAATAATATAGTCTATTCCACCATTAATTAATAACACTACTACCAAAAAATCCTTACGATATCTGTCTCCTCTGTATATACCTCATGCAGTGATCCTCACAAATGAGGGCTTCCCTCTAATACTGCGTCATTACCGGGAGGATCAAACTGTCCCGGGATATCCCGGCTATGGGTATTTACTGCCGAGCGGTGGAGGGTTGCAGAGATACTAATTGAAATAACACACATTGTGAAATGAAAAATAAAGTATATTTTTTACTTCATACTTACTTACTTACTTATATTTTTCATCAAAGGGCGGTGTATTGCTGCCTCAATTTATTTAATTTTAAATAAATAATTTTTAATTTTCAAGATTACACTAGTTATATTAATATAAACTAGGAATAGGGTGGGGCCTGAAATACTTCCCTGAGGAACACAAAATTCAGTAATTTTCTGCTCATCTCTCGTTAAGTTGTCAATCCTAACACGTACATTAGTCGTAATAAGTATTCAGCAAGTTATGTCTGCCGTAACCAATGACGTTTTATATATAGACACGTCATGACCTAACACGGCGGCGCTTCAAAACGGCGAAAATATTATATAACTACTTTTACGCGTAAAGTAAGGGAAAGAAAATATGACACCGTACAGCGGGATGCCTGTCGATGCCTGTTTTCTTTATGTTTAGCGCAAGTTTACACACACGATTTAAATTAAGAACAAACGTAGCTTCGCGCGAGAGGTTTGTGCGTAACTAAGCGCGATGTGGCCAATCAGAAACCAAGTCAGTGTCAAAAGCTTTCGCTAAATCAAGGAAGACTCCGAATGGTTCTTTTTGCATAGCTCTTCTGAGACATAAGTGGCGCTTTTCTCGTGGTCACCACTGTTGATTCTGGCTTACAGGAGTTACAGTGGTTTGGGAATATTGTGGCGGTCTTGTCCAAAAATAAAGTGCAATACCAATACGTTACATTCTTTTCTTAGTAACCGAAGAAAACATTCTATATTTGGGGTTCGTCACGACGTACTTACACCGACCCACTTCATCCTCACACGTCCAGAAAATGTACAATCACCGACAATCGGCTTATGACGTCGACTACATACGTTCACACCAATCTTCTCGGCTAACTGTACCACTAGCATACAAACCTAGGATAACCCTTATTGCAAAGACTTTAGGGTTCAAAATTGAATAACGGAGGGTTCATTTGAAAATAGATGGCAAATAACATCTGGAATGCGATGTAATGCTTTTCAAATACTATTGAGGGTACTTGGATTGTTTGCTCGTACTAAAACCATGGGATAATAAACTCTCGTTCTTTGGTCATACGGTTTATACTGGATTGAGGTCTCCGGGGATATTTGTTGGGGGTTGTGGATTTGGGAATATGGAATATATTGCGTTGTTTTAAGGTTCATTTAGTGATGTCATGTTAAGGGTAGGTTCTCTGAAAGTGACATGAGTGGCTCTTAATATATTGTCGGTTAAAATGATAAGGGATGAAGCAAATGTCAGGGGAATGGGATTTAATGTTAGTAAGTTTTGTGCTTACACTATATGGCAATAATGGGGTGAAGATAGAATAAGACGAGATTATCAAAAAGAGACACTTATGAAGAAAGACACATTTAATGTTATTCAACTATCTTAGAGATACTTTTTTAGAGCTAGAAAAAAAATATGTACCCTAAAACCTAAAAAATGGAAACCATATTGAGCTTGCATGGATTACCAAGATTAAGACTTACATGTATGATAATAAAACAAAAAACGTTCAAATTTGAATGGTCTTAGATAACAAAATCCACGGCATGCCATGTCGGCACCATTAGGAATGCTTCAGCGTCATTTGGGACAGTTTTTTCAGTATAAAGAAAGTCGTGGCATACCCAAGATTAAATAATAGCAGCCATTCGGGTCGTAACGTAAAATTGTTAATTTGCATAGTAACGTACGCGACGCGACGTAAGGAACACGTTCCGCATAATCCAACAATAGGGTGGTAAACAAAAAAATCGAATTAGTCCGTCAGATAGATTTCCAAAAAATATTGGACACGTATTTTTTCTATTTTCACGTAAACAAACAATCAAGACGATACAGTGCTTTGAAAACTCGTGCGACGTCATTTTCTGAGACATTAGTATGACATTCTTTAGCGGTCAGTGACGCCAAAACCCTCCACTCAAATCTTTGACGCTTTTTATCTTCGTCAATTTTTATTGATTTGATAAAACAACATTTTTCGATAATCTAACAGACGGACTTATTATTATTATTATTAATAGCCATTTGTGTCCCACTGCAGGGCAAAGGCCTCCCTTCCCTCCTTCCACTTATCTTACGGACTTATTAGAATCATATTTTTTTAAGTCAGTAAACATCCATAATTGCAGCTACCTACAAAACTGCATACTGCAGAGTCAGCAGTTTAACCGTCAAAGTGGACCACCATCCCATCTGTGGCGACTCCACAGTAACTCTCAGATAGCACTTATCGCTAATCCCCTCTCTATAACACGCATCGGTTCACAACGCTGTAGTGCTGTCAGATGCATGTGTTTAATCCTTCATAGATCGAGTTTCGGATTAGGAGTCCATTTTGACAGCTTGCTATCTTGGTAGACAAATACAGGGTGTAAATTAACTCTTAACACATACATCAACCAAGCATTCTGTACTTCAAACTAAGTATCCCTACGCAAAATTTTTTGCTCGGAAACGGTTTTTTTTTGTGGTCAAAAATCTCATTTTACGGTAAAACTCAATGCAGCACTCTTAAAACATTGTGCTAGTGGATGCTTTGAATAGTAAACGGGTCATGGAGATAATTTAAGTAAAGTTATAACCTGAAAAACTATTATTTACAAAAACAGCTGTGCAAAATTTGAAACTTTGACTCCGAATATCTCCGTAACTAGGGGGTTCCCAGGTATGGTCTAAAACAAAAAAAATATCGCAGGGGTCGGGAGAACAAGTGCCCATCGTTTGCGTTCATGGTACTTTTACACCCATAAAGGAGCTTGAAGCTACATAAGAACAGCAGGTCGTGTCGATATTTAGGTTTAGCCGTGTTTGCCTAGGTTAGTCCGGATGGTTGACCACCCAAGACGAAATTCATAGCTTTCCTCAGTGCCCCGGAAAGCACGATACCCCTGGCGATCATTTGTAGATCTTAGACAGGTCTTTATATGGTCTGTGGTCTATAGTCTGGTAACTTGACTTATCAAGGAGTTTCGTTTTACCCAGTATTAACTGGGTTGCGGAGGTCAGATATAGGTACCGTCGCTCCATGTAAAATACTGGTTGTGTGTGGTGCGCCCCTAACATAGTTAGGAACAAGTGTGCGAGTGTGTATGTTTGTTACTTCTTTACGCAAAAACCACAGCACGGATTTGGATGAAATTTGGTACACAGATAGTTTATAACCTGGATTAACAAATAAGATAGTTTTTATCCCGATTTATATTCCCGTGGGTAGTAGCGGGTGAAGCCGC
The DNA here is from genome assembly GCA_932274075.1 of Diarsia rubi. NCBI lineage: Eukaryota > Metazoa > Arthropoda > Insecta > Lepidoptera > Noctuidae > Diarsia > Diarsia rubi. Next base: position 525,564 of record OW026440.1, on the reverse strand, counting down.
TGGCAACCGCTAGTCTCTAATAAAATCATTTTTTCTAGACATGTCGTTTGTACAAAAGTCTCTACTTCAAAGTTCTATGAATCATCTCTACCATCCCCTAAATGTCATATTCAAATGCCGCGTGCCTATCTAACCCGAAACTTTCCCATCACACACATCTGTGCTTATCCTCGCGGCAGCACCCGGTCGTGAGGGCTTCTGATTAAAAAGTCATCGCTTTTAATATCTTGCCCTGTATGTCCAGGAATTTGTGGGGGAGTTCAGTGTTTGGGAGTGCAGGATGTTGTAGGATAAATATTGAAGACGAGATGTACATACAGGGTGTAAATGCTAGTGGATGCTTTGAATAGTGAACGGGTCATGGAGGTAATTTAAGTCAAGTTATAACCTCAAAAACTAGTATTTAAAAAAACAGCTGTGCAAATTTTGTTCAAACCACTCAAAAATATACTTTATCCCATTATAACAGAGAACAACATCCCCTAAACACGACACTATCTACAACAATTTCGCACAACTTTTTCTAACAATGCCATTGCATTCTGATTTTCAATACTACAACTTCCCAACTTATTACTGCGGTTACAAAAATGGATTCTCAACCGAAAAGTTTAGGCGATAAGGTCGAAGCTTTTCCATTTGGTGTGTACGCGTAAGTTGGTGAATAGTGTATTGTTGAAGATACCTATTGTGAGCTGATCAGTCAAGTTTTTGTTTCGTATGAAGGATTGCTTGAACTTTGACAGGAGAGGAAATGAAAAATAAAAGAAAGAAGGGTAGTTTTAGCTTTTTTGAGGCTTAATCAATGCACACATAGTATCTATAGAGATTCACTGGGTTGTCTCGAATAATCACGTTGTGTTTCATAAGCTGTAGGGAATGGAACGTTCGTTGTGCATTACGAGTCTCCGTACTCGTGTTTGGACGATGTTTGTGTCTGGACGTATTTTCTTGTTCTTTGGCGGAATTCCAGAGGGTGACACTTAATTTTGTCAACTGACTGATTTGATTTGTTTGCTGATGAACGGAAGACGATAATGTTAGAATGCTTGTGTTTCTGCGAGAAGACAAAGTAAAAGGATTAATTAATTTAGTGTTAATGGCTTTTGCTGTACTAAATGTAATAATAGATAAATAAATAAATAAACTGTGTAACTTGTGTTTCTACCCAGACCCGTTACTTGGGACTGGACTATTAGCTTGGGTTTTATATGTTAAAACAACAATGTAAATAAATAAATCTGCTTCGTTGGTGTAGCCGCAAATGCGACAGCTGTGTATGAGGTCCTGGGTTTGCCATCAGGAATTCTCAGTTGCACCCGGTGCTTGTATTTGTGCTCGGTTGTTGGGAATAGGCTCGCCACCTATTCTTATTTTTCACAAACATTTAAACTCACATACATAAATACCCAGACCCGGAACAACTATCTGTACGCCATGCAAATATTTCTTCCGTGTGCGTGCGTGGATCGAACCCGTGGCACGCAGCGCAGCAGTCGAATTGTCACTGCGCCAACCGTGTCGTTGACATATTACATAGGACTTCAACGTAACATGCAGAAGACTTTTAACTACGCAGAAGTCGTATCTGAAGAAACTACTAAACGTCACCTGATAAGATCAATGTTTTTGGATTTCTCTACTGACTAAAAACCATTTTTGTTCTACGTAGCTCTTCGTGTTCCGGGGCCGAGGTATCTCTTTCTAACATCCCGCAGACCATATTACCCCCCCCCCCCCTAATTATGTACTCCTAACTCCTGCCAATTAACTACCTAACAACGATTAACCCTGCATATCTTTGTTGCAGCCATTCTCCCGTACCGTGAGGATGCGCAGCCCCAGACACGCGAGTTCCTCTCGCGCGTGGTGGACGTATTGCTGGACTTCATCCACCAAGTCAACGACAGGAATGAGAAGGTATACCTACATACATAGAATCACGCCCTTTTCCCACAGAACTCCACCTGCTACGATCCTTACATACCTCTTCTGCCTCGCCCACATTCATACATCTGGTCATACACGCACGCCGGTTGCTACTACTACGCTCCTATCCATTCTAAAGAATCTCTTTCTAGGGCGTCTTCTCCTGGCGTTGCCACTCACATCTGTCTTGTAACTTATTTATTTACGGACAAAAAACAGTTACACGTTACAATTTGTATATCGGAGCTAAATACACACATCAAAAGTGTCTAGGGATCAACATATATTTTTGCAATAACTTTTCTCCTGATTGATATTAATTAAAATTTTCTTTAAGGATTCATCAAATAAAGTGTTTTCGTTTGTCACAGTAACGATAAACCAAGTCACCTTTGCATTAATAAAGAAATTTGCCATTTTCCTAATAAAGGGATTTTTGACAATTGAACCACTAACATTAAAGTTCGAAAAAAAGACTGAAATAACAGTTTTCTTTAAAATTTTATTGGGTAACTTAAACAATTAATAATCCGTGTTTCTACCGCGAACACTAACATCGGTTTGGCATTCTCAAAATGAGTTCATCCAAATCACGCTGTGGAATGGCCGCCCATGTTCGTTGCAACAACAAAAAAAGGTCTTCTTGCGACTGGATACCCTCCATATTCGGCAGAGCTCTTCTCTGTAGCATATCCCATGCATGCTCAATCGGGTTCAAGTCTGGCGACTGAGCAGGCCAGGGCAGGACATTGATGTTAGCTGCGGCGAGAGTCTGTCTTACAACTCTTGCGGTGTGCGGTCGTGCATTATCATGCATTAACTGAAATAAGGGACCGATTTGCACTTGTAGAGGAACGATGACGTCTGATACAATCGTCTCAGCATAAATTTGAGCGTTGAGGTTGCCTCTGATCCAAATCAACTCAGTTCTTCCGCCGATCCAAATACCCGCCCATACCATGATGGTTCCACCACTATAAGGATGGACTTCCTGGCAGGATTTTAATCGCTGTTGGCGTCCAGGGGTTCTCCAGTGTCGTATACATACGTCTTGTATCCGGTCTCATACCAAAACGAGACTCATCAGAAAAGCACACGAAACGCCATTGTTCTTCTGCCCAATTTCTGTGTTCAAGAGCCCATTGATATCGAATCCTACGATTGTGCATTGCTATAGGTGGTACCCGTAGCGGTCTTCGGGAATGAAGGTTCACTTCATGCAAGCGGTTTCTGACTGTTTGGTCGCTAATTAAGTTCCCTGAAGAGTGATGAAGCCTCACGGCTAACATCATGGCGGTTATTGTTGGAGCTCTTCGAGTTAAGATTTGAATGTATCGGTCTTGTCTCCGTGTGGTGCAGTGATACCGTCCTCCATGGCGCTCAGCCACGGTACCAGTGCTTCGGTAACGTGTCCAAAGTCGACTGATAACACTCTGACTTGTATTCAGAGCTAAAGCCACAGTACGTTGCCGGGAACCAGCTTCTATCATTCCCACGGCTCTGAGCATTTCTTCCCTGCTTAAATGACGTCGCCGCTCCATAATAACGTTGGTTTTAATCAGTAGTAGGGAAACAGTAGCACTAATAATGTCTTCAATGCGTTGTATGTTTTTATAGGGAAAATATTGACAGCTGATTTTCATCTTTTACTCGAATTTGATTCACAGTTCCTGATTCAAATGATGAAATGCACCAAAAAGGATCCATATAAATTTATAAAATCATAAATTTATTACAAAGCCACATCTCAATCTCAAGAAATCCGCATAAAAATGCTTGATCCCTAGACACTTTTGATGTGTGTAGATACATTTATGTTTATCAGTTGTCTAGTACCCATAACACAAGCTCTGCTTAGCTTGGGACTAGATGGCGTTGTGTGATAGTTGTGGAATATTATATTATTATTATTATATTATTTAATAAACGTATAACCCACTCTATTGTCCGGGCGGTCACATATTAATTTGTGAACTAAAAGAAAAAGAAAAGCAAGTTTTGAAAGGTTGTCGGTAAGCAAAGTAGTCGTCTTTTACTTATCGAGAAGGTATGTGTCGAGGAATTGCTGGCCGAGGAGTTTGTAACTGGAGATGTGATTTTATAAACTCCTGAAGAGAATGTGCAATGTAGACTCTGATAATCACCAGGTCTGATCATCATAGCATTTTGGTACTAAGAAATACGGTATGAGCACACTATGTGCGTGATCATCTACCAATTTTCTCTCGTATCGAGTTATGTTTCGGCGGTCGGGATCTTAGTTTAAAAAATATTTATTTGTTACAATATTAATTTAATTACTAAATACAGGATATTGAGCTGGTGGCTAGTAGAAGACTGAATATAATACAAAAGAAGAACAAGTATCTCTGATTTCCGGTAAATGCATAGTTGCACTACGATGCATGCTGACGGTGGCTGTATACTCAGCGTGAACGCGTGTTACGATGAGTTAACTATCGGCAAGAGCAGCTTAGTAGTAGTTTTAAACCAGCCCCTAAATAATCTCTTACAAATCCAGCGTGTCCCTTTGCCCCCAGTGACGCCTCAAGCAGAGGCAGAGGTCTGTACCCCACTGGGGGTGCCCTTACTGCACTATCACTTAGTCTATAAGTGTATACGCCCTGGCTAGAGGTCTTAAACTCAAGGCATCCACAGGACAGTCCGATAAACAGAAGCCAGGCTCATAGGTTGACCTGACAGACGCCAAAAAAAACATGAATTGATGTCGTGCATAGTCCGTATTCTGTAATAGCTATGTTTTCCTTGTCCTTAGATTTTGGAGTTCCGCATGCCAGAGGAGATGAACAAGATCTGCGACTTCCAACTGCATGATGAGCCTCTTCCTTTGAAGCAATTACTTGAGGACTGCAAGGTTGCGCTCAAGCACCAGGTCAAAACTGGTAAGTGGATCACTTGGTTTTAGGGCTTTTTTGGGTATCCAGATTCGGACAAGTTCGGTTGTTCTTAGTAAAATAGACCCTGCCATACCCTTCGTGTTGGTATTAGGTTAAGATATCCCCAAGTTATAGAAAATGGACAGTACCACAGAAATAATGAAAAAGAAGCCTTGAAAAATTATTTTTGAATTTAAAATATCAAATCATTTTCGAGGGTTACAAGTTGTTTTTATTTTATTTTTTGTTTCGGTCTCTAACGCGAAACAGACAATTTTGTACTAACATATTTTTTATCAAATCTCATTACACTTTATATTCAGGAACATATTTGTAGTTTGTCTGAACTAAATTCCTCCAAGAGGGCCAAATTCCACAAATAGACTCTGAAACCAAATCGGCCGTAGCAAAGACAGTCTTTTCAAATTGGGGTTCATGGACAGCTCAAAATCAAAATCAAAAGTCATTTATTCAAATTAGGCTGATAATCAGCACTTTTCGAACGTCAAAATTTACTTTACTCAAAATTTATTTATTTACAAGAGACAGTCCCCCAAAACGCCCACCCTTCGGCACTTCCTAGTGTTTAGCTGGAAAGAAGAAGTGACGGAACAAACTCCCCAGCAACACATTCTGTCTGTTATGTTGGTTAGAAGAACCAGACTCGATACAATAGTAAGGTGTAAGTTCAATTTAGATTTACTACAGACACAAATCAATAATACAAAATTATATAATTATAAACAATGTAAAAATAAAAAAGTACATAACATATCAATTAACAAATTTTTGTAATGTAGGTAAGGCACAAATGTTGATATCAGTGCTGTAACTATTCGTACCAAAGGGCGTCTGGATGATTAAAAACCACTGTAAAAGAGAGTAATTAATGGAAGAGAAAAAATAAATAATAAAATTGAGAATAGTTAGAGACATCCACAACTTTGTACCGGCTAAGAGTTACCAGGGAAGCCGCATGCGCAGAAGCTAAAGCCAAACTTTTTTATCTTTGACGTGGTCCTTGATTTTATAATATGCTTTATGAAAAAGGACACGTTTAATGTAGTTTTTAAACTTTCCATCGGTCAGTTCTATAACTGACTTAGGCAACTTGTTATAAAAGCGTATACTGTTTATAAGAAAAGACTTGCTAGTTTTCGTTAATCTGAATTTGGGTATTACTATTTCATGTTTACTGCGAGTATTTAAATTATGAAAATCGCTTCTAGTTTTGAAAAGCCCTCGGTTTTTGCGGACATACAAAATACACTCTAAGATATAAAGTGAAGGCAGAGTCAGGATATCAATCTCTTTAAATTTTTCTCTGAGAGACTCGCGAGGGCCCATCTTATAGATCGCGCGGACTGCCCTCTTCTGTAAAATGAAAATTGAATCAACGTCCGCTGCCGATCCCCACAGCAGAATGCCGTAGGACATAATACTGTGGAAATAAGCATAGTATACTAACCTAGCTGTGGCTACATCAGTTAACTGCCTTATTTTCCTTACTGCGTATGCAGCTGAGCTTAGCTCAGATCTCATAAACCCACACATATGGCCCACTTTACGACTTACGCTGCATGCCCTGACACCTGCACAATTGACGATCTTATGACTGCATCAGCGGGCGGACCACGCATCCCTGAGTTTTCGGATAAAATTTGTATGAAAAGCCATCGACACGATTACAAGAAGCGGACAAAATCGCGAGTCAAAGATAATTTTCACCGGATTAAAATTCCACCAACGTATCCCAGACATCCCCCTTCCCCCTTTTTTAAAAGTAGCAAGTGTATCGGATCGCCTAAGAATGCAATTAAATAAACAAGTGCACAGTATTCCGTTCAGCAGCTCGTGAGTAACGGAGGGCTATCATTCCGACACATTTGAGCAAGTAATTGAATTGTTTGGTGCAGCGGTAGAGGGTTCGGGAGATCTCGGGTAAGGTCGGGAATCGTCGGCAATTTGTGAAGACTCGGAAAACTTAGATATAAATAAAGAAAGATAAGCTAAGAAAAATAAGCTAAATAAATAAATACCCTTCCCAAAATGTGAATTCTCTGGATGGGTATATCATACAATAATAAACAATGCCCCTTTTTACCGACGTTTTATAAGTACCCACGTTTTCTATGTGAAATAAAAATATTTTGATTTTTATTTTGAATGTTTACTGCAGTGACGAACTTATTAACTTATTTGATATTAGCACATTCAGGATCTCTGCTCTCTTATAAGTGAGTTGGTGTTTTTTTATGGGAATCAATATCTTTCAACCCAAAAGATCTTGTTCATGGATATAAGGAATCCCGTACCAAAGTGTTTCAACATCAAACTTTGTTTTTTATTGTTTACATTTATCATATTAGCTCCTACAAAAGTTCTTTTTGTAAACTAAATCAGAGTTTCGGAGTCATTTTATAAAATCGAAAATAACCTCAAAACAAGACAAGTAGGTATTGAAACCTCTACGCTGCGAAGTCATTCGAACTGTCAAAATCAACTGACAGATCTAACAGAACGACTTTTGAACTGGTTGTGTGAACGCCATGTATAGGGAGTAAAACAATATTCATACTTTTATACTTTAAATTAAATTCCTTTTTAATAAATCAAATCCCAGCCGCATAACGTCGTAAAAAAATATGAAAATAATTACTATAACATTTTGATCTTGAAACTCGAGAATTCTTGGTACGAGTTTCGGTCATTAATTAATTAATTAATTAATTGTCTTTTTATCCGTTATACATGTTGTGGTAAACGGAGTCCTCAATCGCGCGTTGTGTACATCAAACTGAGCAACTTTACGCAAAAGCTATTGTTTACATCAAACTGAGTAACTTTACGCAAAAGCTATTGTGTACATCAAACTGAGTAACTTTATGCAAAAGCTATTGCTGAGAGACAACTTTTTGTAACACATTGAAAACATTGTACTGATGGATGCTTTGAATAGTAAACGGTCAAGGAAATAATAGGGTAGTTTAATGACTTAAAAAGAATATACTCGATATAAGAATATTCCAAGCTCTTCGTGTTGTGCTGGCGCTGCCGCTGCAGCTGCGGAGAACCTCAAGCGGCGTAAATATAGTAACCTTTGTGGAAACTATATTTTCGAGCCGTTTGGGGTTGAAACTCTAGGGCCGTGGGGTCCTAGTGCGCACAACCTTTTTAAGGATATTTCCAAACGCCTTGTTGACGCTTCCTCTGACCCAAGGGCTGGCTTTTTCTTTGGCCAGAGGCTAAGTGTTGCCATACAACGCGGCAACGCTGCCATTCTCTTGGGCACTTTACCTGCTGACAGCGTTGAGGAGGAGTTTTTCGATGCCCTTTTGTAGTTAGTTTGTTTTAAGGTTAGTTTAGTTTATATATTTAGTATAGTTGAGATGATTGGTGTTGTACGGGTAAAGCAAATAACAAGTCAGGTTGACTGCCAATAGTATAATGAATAGAAATAAGTAAAACGATGTAATAGTTAGGTAAGCATATCATATGATACCTAATATAAAGGAGAAAACATACATGGTTAATAATCTAAAGGAGGCTATACACTACACCTCCGGCAATATAAAAAAAAATAAAAATAATCTTAAACTATTTTTTATTTTTTACTTATTACTACAATTAGGAACTTATGATACAAATGGCTTGGTTCGATTTTTATGAACAATATCATTTTTATTATTTTTTCTAATTTTTACATTACATCCTAAATCTTCTAAAACTGTAAATGGTCCTTCAAATAATGGGTCTAATTTTTGACCAGTTTCATTTTTAATCAATACTAAATCATCTTTCTTATATTGAATTGGGTTCAAATATTTATCATAATAATTGTTTTTGCGGTTACATTTGCTTAATACTAAATTATTTCTAGCATCTTTATTAGCTAATTGAAGCTTATACTTAAGTGCACTATAATAATTTTCTGGATTGTATAATGGTTCAACATCATTGCATAATCTAGAAGGAACATTACAAGGTCTACCAAATACAAGCTCAAAAGGTTGATATTTTGTTGCTGAATGTACAGTGGTATTGTAACTAAAACACCAGTAAGCTAACCAATATGACCATGTTTGTGGTTTTTTATCACATTGAATTCTCAGAAATGCCCCTAAGTTTTTGTGAGAATTTTCTAACGAACCTATAGATTGATGATGGTAGGCAGTTGATGATACTTTATCAATGTTTAAAAGCTTACAAACCTGTTCCATTGTTGATGACATAAATTCAGCACCTCGGTCAGTTGCTATTGTTTTTGGTAGTCCAAATCTAAGGATAAAATTATCTACTAAAGCTTTACTTACAGTTACAGTGTCCTTAGTTTTAAGTGGATATGCTTCCACGAATTTACTCAACTCACACTGGAGACTTAGTATGTAAACATTACCTTCGTAATCTTGAGGCAATGGACCTACAATATCTAAAAATATTTTTTCAAAGGCATAAGTTGACGTAGTAGTTATACACATGGGTTCCTTAATAGGCTTACCATGTTTCATCTTTTGGCATTTCTCACACCTTGATACTAAATCTTGGACGTCATTTTCTATTCCTGGCCAGTAAAATTGTCTTTTAATGTTATTTACCATTCTGCGCACACCAGCATGACCACTAGTTGGCAGTAAATGAAAGTCATGTAAAATGAATTTAATATCGTCATCATCAGTGATTCTTTTAACTCCTCTTAAAATATGAATTCGTGGTCCGGACCAAGTATTCATCGATCCAATTTCTTGACTTAAGTCTTTAACGAAGGTAGCATTCTTTTTATCTTTTATTATACATATCTCTTTTATATTTAATTTCTTACATATTTTACTCAATTCCGACACAAATTCGGCTCGCGTAAATTGTGAACGAAAATCAAGATTTATAAATAGACTCTTTGTCTTTTCTTCATATGCAAAACATTTTTCATTGAAGGATATCCTTTTTGTTTTCATTAATTTCTTTATATCTTCGCCTTCTTTTAAAATAACTTCTACAGAATCTGTAGGTTTCTTTACAATTTCCACAACTCTTGGCTGATCAGACCTTGAGTTTGCGGTTTTATTAAACACATCCGTGTTACTTGCATCCTTCATATCATTCATTCTTTTCTTTTGTGCTCTTGTCAATACAGTTACTACGTCATTATTCATACTTTTCAATTCATCCGATGTTATCACAATTCTGGACAATGCGTCTGCAGCGACATTATTTTTTCCTTTAACATACACTATCTCATAGTCGTATTCTTCTAGTGTCAATCTAAATTTTAACAAACGACTTGAAGGGTCTTTCATCCCAAATAAATATATTAATGGCTTATGGTCTGTTTCTATAACGAAATGTTTGCCATACAAGTAAGGTCTAAAATATTTGACTGACCATACAATTGCTAACAACTCCTTTTGAATTGTTGGGTAATTTTTCTCTGCTTTGTTTAATGGTCTACTAGCATAAGCAACCGGTTTCATATTTTTATTACAAAGAACTGAGCCAATAGCTATTCCTGAAGCATCTGTTTTCAATATAAATTTACTGTTATCTGAGAAATCTGGGTATTGTAATATTGGTGGACTTGTCATAGACTGTTTTAATTTTTCAAAAGAATTTTGACAACTTTGTGTCCAAATGAAGGGTTCATTCCTTCTGCATAATTTATTTAGTGGCATTGTAATTTCAGCAAAACAAGGTATAAATTTTCTATAGTAATTGCAAAAGGCAACAAACCGTTTAACCTCATCTGCATTTTTTGGTACGGGATATTTTTTCAGGACTGTAATTTTTTCTGGGTCAGGCAATACACCTTGTGGAGAAACAATATGACCGAGATATAAAAGTTCTTTTTTTAGAAACTGACATTTGGCGGGATTTAATTTTAAATTTACTTTTCTCAGTCTTTCGAAAATATCTATTAAATTACGATTATGTGACTCTAAATTACGTCCAAAAACAATTAAATCATCTAAATAAACGAAACATTTATCGAAAGTTAAACCAGACATTGCTATCGTCATTACCCTACTAAAAGCACTTGGGGAAATTTTTAACCCCATAGGCATACGTTTCATTTGAAATTGACCAGTATTAGTACTAAATGCTGTACATTTCCTGCTTTCAGTGTTAAGTGCAACTTGATAGTAACCAGAATGTAAATCTAGATGGCTAAATAAAATAGCTCCTGATAGAGAATCTAAAATTTCAGTAATGTTTGGTAGTGGGAACCTGTCATCCTGAATTTTTTCATTTAGCTTTCGATAATCGACTACTAAACGCCACTTCTTTTCATTATTATCGTCACTTTTCTTGGGTACTAGTAGAACTGGACTTGACCACTCACTGTGTGCTTCTTCTATAATATCATTTTGTAACATAGTTTTAATTTGTTTATTTAATTCTTGTTTCATTTGTTGTGGTAGTCTATAAGGTTTTACGTAAATTGGATTAGTATTAGGTTTAAGTGTAATTGTTTGTTCATAAATATTTGTTGTCGATAGTTTATCATTTGGTAAGTGAAAAATATCAGAATATTTTTTACAAATATCTTCAATTGAAGTTTTCTCTTCTGACTTTAGATGTTGTAATTTCAATAACGCACTTAAAGTCTGAGCTCTACTTGCATCAGCTTTTTGTTTATCAAATGAGTAGCATTCATATTCAGTTAAGGGCTGCATATTCGGTGTGAAAACAGGAATACGAATATGCTTTTCACTTACGTTCAGTATTTTTAATGGTATTTTATTTTTATTTGCCCGTACGATTGCACTTGCTAAAAACAAATCTTTCCCTAATTCACGTGCACTAATAACGTAATCTTCCTTTAAAGTTGAATTTACCTCTACATAGTGAACCGATTCACTTCTCGCCGGAACAGTCCAAAATTCTGACTTGCATTCCGTAATATCTATAATTTTAGTTTTAATTATCTTTCTGTTTATATATAAAGTTAATACATTAGTCTCTAAATTAATATTCGACGAATATTTACTTAAGAAATCTAATCCAATAATTCCATCAGCTTTGATAGGTAGATTATCAAATACATGAAACTTATGTGTGAATATGTCACCTAATGGAGGTGATGACAATTCAAGACAAACTTGACCTAGTGAACGTATTTGACCAGCTATGCCATTGACTAAAATGTCAGGTCCTATAATCGAAATATTATCTAGAGGTAAACATTCTTTTCGTACAATCGACAAAGAAGCCCCCGTATCAAGAAGCCAATAATATTGATTATTATTTAAATTAAATGATATTAATTTAGTTTGTCCATTAAAAGCTAGTATTTCTGGGTGGGTCACGAAAAAATTTTTCTGTTTGGTCTATCATTTGAGCAGTTTGGGTTTGGGCACTGCTGTCGTTAGCATTAGTTGCTTGTGCCGAATAAATTTGACGCGTATTACCTCGATCATGTGACGGCTGATTATTTCTATATTTTGAGCCTCTAAAATAACCTGAATTATGGGAACCTCTTGATCGGTTACCGCGATTACCATAATTATTCCCACGTGCATACCTGTTTGATGACTGACCTCGTCCTTGTGCACCTTGTCCTCGATATCCTTGATGGCTTCGATATCCTTGACGTCTATGTCCATAGTAATTATTGTCATACATACCTCGCTTTCCTCTGTGGTGAGAATAATACTTACCAGAATAATGCATGACGTTACCGTCGCTTGTACTCGCACCTGGTGTCAGCGAACACTCCTCATCCTTAGCTGCCTGGATAGCGTCCTTTAGTGAGCTATAATTACGAGCTGCAATTATCGTGCTAAGTTTAGAGCCTTTAATACCCTCGGAAAATGTTCTTATTGCCAACTTTTCGTTTAATGGCTTCAAAATATCGTATTTGTTACAGTCTCCATCAGCTTGAGCTATTGTTAACTCAGTAAAAAGCTTTTGAAGTTCTGAACCATATTCATCAATCGAACGCCGACCTTGTGTAATATTTTGAAGACGCGATTGGATTGCTGTGAACGACTTTTTTGTTAAGAGATGCGTACGCATGTCCTTGATTAATTCTGTAATAGAAGAATACTTTAAAGCCATCCGCAACTTTGCAATCTCTGATAATCTGCTTTTTAAAATAAACCTAATTAACAGTTCCTTATCAGTCTCGCCAATCATATCGGAATACATCTCAATACCATCAATCAATCGTTTCGTCACATTTTCCGAATCGTCCATAACGGGTAATAAGTTACAAGCTGTTTTTAAATCGAAGTCCATTTTGACGGACTCTATATTAGGAGAAATACACAAGGTTTTAATAGTCTCATAAACTTTTTTACTATCTTTATAAATTTCTGTCGCAGAAGAAATAATCTGCGTATCTTTCTTAGATTCTAAAAGTAATAATATTTCACTGCATTTATCAAAAATATTTGTTGCTTCATTTAATTTAGTCTCAGCAACCTTACCTAAATATCTAGCTTTTCCCTTTTTAACCAAATATTTTCTTATTTGTTCTAATAAAACATAATTGTCTACCAATACATCAATCATCGTCTAAAAATAGAATCGAGTCATTTAGTCATTGCTGTATATTATCATTCCAAGTAAAAATGACTAACAATAGTGTTAAGTTACTTGCAGCGCGGCGACTAAATGTCGTCGTAAGCTCAATTTTGCTGCGAAGTATCAAGTTACGCAAGCAAATGTACACGATTATAGAAAAGTTAACTCGGAACGTAATGAAATGTGATCCCATTCTATTTTTTGATACTAATATAGTTAATTATTTTTTTAGTTTTAATGTCCATAATTAATAGTTATACTACTTTTTAACACTCGCGTTGGCTTGAAATGCACTCAAAAGTAAATAAAACACTCACTTAATAGTAGAACTAACACTTTGTATATAATGTTGGCGTGTAACTCACGGTTCTTTAGGTTGTTGTTTCGGCGTTATTTGCTCCTCTGATAGAAGCCCGGATACGGTGAATGGCGCGAAGACCAATCTCCTCCTGGATCCAATGGCGATGGCAACGTTTGTACAAACGCACCCCAAAGTAGGCTAATGTAATAATGCATATAGCCAGCAGCGCGTACATTACAATGTTCATCTTCTCCATGTGCTGAGCCACATCTTTTAACGTGGCCTGGTTGTTGCCCGCAGCGTTTTGGTTGATGAAAACCTCTTCTTTTTCCACCGTTGACCGACACATCTTGTAGTGATTTCTATGTAATTATATTGATGGTCTCATTTTATGAAACTGAATTCCGCGGTGATTATACTGTTCTGAACTCCATGTCCTTGGTTTTTAAGGTAGTAGCAGGACTGGCAGGGTCGCCATGAGATGATTGGTGTTGTACGGGTAAAGCAAATAACAAGTCAGGTTGACTGCCAATAGTATAATGAATAGAAATAAGTAAAACGATGTAATAGTTAGGTAAGCATATCATATGATACCTAATATAAAGGAGAAAACATACATGGTTAATAATCTAAAGGAGGCTATACACTACATAGTCTTACTTGTATCTCAATAAATATTACTTAACATTTATAAAAGAATATGATTCTAATTAGTCCGTCTGTTAGATTATCGAAAAATATTAGATAAGTACGTATTTCTGTTATATCATCAAATCAATAAAAATTACGAAGATAAAACGCGTCAAATATTTGAGTGGGGTTTGTGACGTCACTCACCGGTAAAAAATGTCATAACGTCACACGATTTTTCAAAGCACTGTATCATTTCTAATAATCAATTTGGTTTCCGTAGGGGTAAGTCCTGCGAAGACGCATTTACGACCCTGATTGACGATGTTGTTGAGATACTGGATAAAAAGTCTAAGTGTCTAGGCTTATTTTTGGACCTTTCCAAGGCATTTGACACTGTCTCTGTTCCTATTCTTCTAAAAAAATTGGAGCGAATAGGAGTTAGGGGTCCTGCACTCTCTGTCTTCACGAGTTACCTATCCGAGCGAACGCAGTGCGTTAAAATCGACAAATGTGTTAGTGACGAGTGGACATTGTCCTTCGGTGTGCCCCAAGGCTCCATCCTTGGGCCAACACTTTTTATGGTATATGTGAATAGCCTATGTGATTTAGCTCTCCCATATTGCTCCATTTATACGTATGCAGATGATACGGCCCTTCTGGTGCATGCGGAAAATTGGGACGAGGCTAAGAGGAGAGCTGAAGCTGTCCTTAGCATTGTCATGTCTTGGCTAACGGCGAATAGTTTGACCCTAAATGTAGATAAAACAAATTTCATCACGTTTTCATTAAAATCTCGCTCGCAACCTGACAACTCATATATAATTAATGCGCACATTTGCGATGCACACCCGAACCAATGTGCGTGTCTTCCCCTCACAAGAGCCACCAGTGTTAAATACTTGGGTGTTCTTATAGACAATCTCGTCTCGTGGAACGCTCAGGTTAGGATGTTGTCTGGCAGAGTTTGAAAACTAATTACTGTGTTTAAAAGCCTGCGGTATAGTGCTGATGCGGATACCTTACGCATGGTTTATTTTTCTCTTTGCCAGTCAATATTAATTTTTGGCATTACGGTCTGGGGTGGGGCTCCGAAAACAACCATGATACAACTGGAACGGGCACAGAGAGCTGTCCTCAAAGTCATGACTTTCAAACACTACCGGCATAGTACAGCACAACTGTATAAGGAGTGTGAGGTCCTGACCGTGAGACAGCTCTTTGTGCTGAACTGTACGTTACGTAAACATACCGGCCTGCGGTTGGATCCTGCTCGAGCGGTAATGCGCAGAACTGTTAACGTATGTCCCTCTGTAAGACATAGAACTACGCTTGCACGGCGTCACCACGCGGTACTTGGTGGTCGTATATACAACTTTGTCAACGAACAGTGCAACATTTATAAATATAATAAATTTGACTGCAAAGCTCTAGTCACTAAATGGATAAAGACTCTTTGTTACAATGATGTCGAAAAAATTCTCAATACGTGACCTTACCCAATCCCCTTCCCAAACTTTCCTCCATCCCACATATCCTCAACACACACACACACACACTCCAACACAAAACTTAAACACAACACACATAATTATTATTTGCCTTTTTAAATTAATTATTATTTTGGTGCATACTCTTAAAAAAAAAAAATGTTATTTAATTGTATACTTTTTTAAACCTTAGTCTTTTGATTTTGACGTGTACCTAACTCCATTTTTTGTATTTACTGTACTCGTGAACTTAGAGAGCCCTGACACCCATAATACAAGTTCAATCTTAGCTTGGGTGTCAGTAATGTATAAACCTGTATTTCACAATTCTTGATACTAAAACTTTTGTAATACTTACGTATTGGTATATCATGCAGTAGACATTGTGAATTGTAATTTGGAAATAAAGATTTTATTATTATTATTTCCTTTATTCACTTTCTAACATATTTAATACATTTTTAAATATTTATTACAAAAAAGCATATAAAAAACATTTAAAAATATAAAAAATAGTAGCCCACCGGCATTGGGAACAGGGTCCGAGCTACCGGTAGTCAGGGCTCTTGAGAGAGGAACCTCCTGACAATACGCGCCGTGTCCAGAAGTACTGCCTTCTGAATCAAGCCCTTGATCCAGCTACCAAGCGAGAGCCTCCTTAGATGTTCGTCGAGGCTCTTGGCTATTAGACCATTGGCAGACACGACTATCGGCACAATGACTGCTGTATTCACGTGCCACATGTCGACAACCTCGCGAGCCAGATCTAGATACTTGTATTGTTTATCTTTCTCTGCTTTCACGAGGTTCTCGTCATGCGGAACCGTGATATCAACAATCATTGCGCGACGCTCCGATCGATCCATCACCACAATGTCAGGCTTATTGGCAACAATGGGCCTGTCAGTGATGATAGGTCGATCCCAATACAACGAAATATTACCATTTTCGAGAACTGGGTCGGGCGCATACTTATAGTATGGCACTTCTGTTTCCACAAGGTTGTATTTCAAAGCAAGTTGCTGGTGGATAATCCTGGCAACGAGGTTGTGTCTATGCAAGTATTCTCCATTAGCCAGACGAGAACACCCAGAAATAATGTGTCGGATCGATTCTCCAGGACGGTGGCATGCCCGACATATGTCAACCGTGCCATCCTTCACAATGTATTTCCGGTAGTTATTCGTCATCATAACTTCGTCCATTATTGCACAGACAAAACCTTCGGTTTCCCCGAAAAGGTCACCGAAACGCAGCCAGGATACAGACGTTAAGAAGTCTACATCGGGCCCATGTAGGGCCCGGTAAAAGCGTCCGTGCAGCTCCTTGCTCTGCCATACCTCCTTGCGGTCATTAGTGTCTAATACTTTAGGTTTGCGCCAGTTCTCGTTAGCCAAGGAGAGCGGGGTAAGGCCTTTGTCCACTGAGACCACATCTCGGTGCATCCCCACGTCGGCTTTTAGGAAGTATTCCCTGAGACTGCATACCTCACGGTTGTGTAGGGTCTTAGCATTTAAGAAACCACGACCTCCACACTTCCGTGGGATATACAATCTCATCACCGACGAACGTGGGTGATGCATCCGATTTGCAGTCAATAGCGAGCGGACCCTCCTATCTAGGGCATCAAGTTCTGTCTGAGTCCATTTGAGTATGCCGAAAGAATGCATCAAAACCGGCATGACCCAACTGTTGAAGGCGCGCACCTTGTTTCCACCTGACAAAAGACTGCTCAGCACCTTGTTCAGGCGGCCAAAGAAACGTTCCTTCAACGATTGTTTCATGTCGGCAATATTGATACCTAATGCTTCCGACATACCCAAATACTTGTAAGTTTCTGTTGACGAGAGTGATCTAAGTTGTAGGGAATCCGAGAGTTGAGTTCCCACGGATTCCATAATCTCCCCTCGCTTCACATGCATGACTGCACATTTGTCCATTCCAAATTCCATTCTGATGCCACTACTGAAAGTTTCTGTTACCTTCAGTAGCTTCATCAGTTGCAAATTGTTGGGGGCAAAGAGTTTCAGATCATCCATGTAAAGAAGGTGAGATATAACCTGACCACCTCTCCTCAACCGATAGCCTAAACCTGAACCCTCTAGCAGTGTGCTAAGAGGGTTTAAGGCTAGGCAAAACCACAATGGACTCAGACTATCACCCTGGAATATACCACGCTCGATCCTTATCGGTTCACTGTTCCCTCCGATCTGTCGACATCCTGGATAGCGAAGGACTGTTCTCCAGTTCCCCATACATGACATCAGGAAGGTACGCAGAGTTGCATCTACTTTGTACAATTCCAGCACCCTCATGAGCCATGTATGAGGCACAGAGTCATAGGCCTTCTTATAATCTATCCAACATGTAGACAGATCCTTTCGGGAGCGGCGAACCTGTTGGCTAATGGTCATATCAATGAGGAGCAGCTCCTTAGTACCACGGGACCCGTTCCTACATCCATTCTGAGAGGCAGACATGATAGAGTTAGTTTCGATGTGTTGGTTGATTTTCACTCTCAAAATGGACGTAAGAACTTTATAGACGGTTGGTAAACAAGTAATTGGTCTATAATTTTTGGGTTCCGCAGTACTACCTGATTTATGGAGCAGGTGGGTAATTCCTGTCGTCAAGAACTGGGGTAGCGACCCTGACTCTAAGGCTGATTGAAACTGGGACGCCAAGCGAGCGTGCGACCTTTGGAACCACTTTATCCAAAAGTTGTGCAGTCCGTCCGGCCCTGGAGATTTCCAGTTAGGTAACGGACGGACTGCACGAGCTACGTCTTGGGGACTGATGATGATTGCCCCCATTTCTGTTATAGGATCACACGCTTGTTTAACCTCCCGGGTCCAATCACCCTCAGTGTGACTGACAGGCACCGACCAGATGTTGCGCCAGAATGTCGTCATGGCATCATCATCCGGCAGACGCGTGTCAATCACACCTTGGTCTGGTCGGTCCCAAGCTCTATATACCCACCTTTCATCACTTCGGAAAGTGCGATTCTGTGTGTACCGCTCCACTCGTCGCTTGTACCGACGAATACGGCTTGCCCATGCACAGATTTTCTGCTTTAGGAAGTCGATGCGCTCTGTGACGCAGGACAAATAATCAGGAAAACTAATATCTGTTCCCGAGAACGCCCGCCTCACAAAGCGCATCACTCTAGGGCGAGTATTGCCCTCCCTGAAGCAGATCAACTTGCCGATGAGTGCTCTAGCCTCACCGATACGCCGCTCAATTCTGCACTGCCAGGCTGGAACAGCTAAATTTGGTCGTGCAGCTCTGTCGTTGTTAGGAAATTTAACGTGAGCTACACGACATGCCGCTACAGCTGCACAATACAAAATTGAGTGAGTATCAGCGAGGTCTTTGCTGCTGTCAAAGTAATTTGACAGTTGCGAATCTAGAGCACACATCAGCGCCCTGTTTTTCTTGTGCATGGGTAAACGGGGTAAACGTGGTCTAAGGTCAGGTGGTGTGGAACGGTACTCCCGAAATGCACCCTCCAAAGCGCTCCTCAATTGAACGTTGCACTGGGTACTCACGGAAATAACTTCATCATCATCCTCTTCACCACCGCGTTCGGATCGTGGCAGAGCACTGGAAACATTTTCCAACTGCACCGCGATCATTGGTGAAGCTGGCTTGACTTGGTTACTCCGTGATTCAGAGCGTAGTCGATCAAGTACGGAATCATTCAACATATGGTTATGCTGGATGACCCGCACCTGATCCGACAATCGTTGCGCCGACACGCTGATAGCTGGCTCAAGCACCTGGAACAGAGAGAGCATCCGACCACGGTACGCAGTCAAGTTACTTCCCCCCTCAGTAGCCCCATAATATGCGCGCATGACACTCTCGTTTATGGACCGAGTCCATCTCATGCGCGGCACATTTCCACCAGCAGCGGGGACCCTGTTCGGGGCCGGTTGGCCTCGAGGTCCTAAGCCCGCTGGTGGCCGTCCTCTTCCTCGTCGTTCGCGTCGCGGTGGTGTTGGCAGCGGTGATATTGGTGGCGTTGACGACGGGGAGAAAAACTCGTCGCTAGAACTCGACGCAGCTACAGCCACCGGGGACACGGCGCTCACGGGTGTGGCGCGTCCCGGCGGTTGCGAGGCGGAGTTCAGCGACGAGCCCGGAGATGGTGGGTGTGCTTGTTGTCTTTCTATTTTAGCCCGGCTTCTGGTCAGCATTGTTGTTTCTTTGACGTTTTGACATTTACTTCGTTCTGCATTTTTCTATGATTAATCGTTATGATTGGTCCAAATTATTATGAATTATGATTCCAAATATTTTTTCTTGAGTTTTGATTGTATAAAACATATTTATTTCGTTAAAATTGGTCAAAAAAGCAAATAAAATTATTGATTGGCAGAAAAAATGTTCCGTCACATTGACAACCCGGGCCATAGATCACATTATTATTATTATTATTATCATCTTCATTGTTTGGTTACGTGAAAAAAGAAAAGACGCTTGTCCAATATTTTTTGGAAATTTATCTGACTGACCAATTAGATTTTTATGTCAACTACCCTATTTAAGTAAAGCGTAAAACTAGTATTTTTGGAACTATAGTCCAGAACAAAAAAATAATCGCAATGACGAATAGAACAAGTGCCTTTCGTTTTCATGAAGATTATTTTGACACCCTGTACACGGGTCTTGGGGCAATCATTCCGATACATTTGAGTACGTAATTGAATTGTTTGATACCGCTGCGGGCGGAGGGTTAGAGTTCGGCATTGTTCGGGTGAGCTCGGGTGTACTCGGAAATGGGCCATTGGGCGGATATTGTGGATTTTAGATGCACTCTTATGTGAATTGATTTAGATTGAAATAGGAATTATTCATGGCATAGAGCTAGTAACTAATAATAACTGGCACTCGGGTAAAGATTCAGGTTAAGCCACGCTTACCTAGGTTTGTCGGTAGATGCGTGACCACCCGTAGCACCCGTAAAGCCGTTGGTGGGCCTGCTTCCAAGTTTTGTTTAATTTAATATGTGCTTGTTTTTTGCTTTTCAGTTTTTTCAGTCGGGTTTTTAGTTTTTTAACTACTTTTTTTATTTCTTTATTCACGTAAACAAAAGAATGAAGACGATACAGTGCTACGAAAAGTTGTGTCAAGTCGTGTGACGTCACAAGGTTAATACTTTTTTACCCACAAAGTGACGTCAAAAACCCACTCATGATTTTTGACACTTTATTCCATGTTTTATTTTCGTCAATTCTTATTAATTTGATAAAACAAAAAACACGTATTCAATATTTTACGATAATCTAACAGACGGACTGATTAGATTTTTTTGGTGAAATATCCTATTGTCTATACCACTGATCTTTAACTTCGTAAAAAACTACAGCTACACAACAATCTTGACTTTTTAAAATCCGTAAAAAACCTAACAAACAGCCATCAATACTAGCCGTCACATACACTCACATCTGACATTCACTCCGAGCACATCAAACGCAGCCTCCCTCGCAAATCATATGCTCGGCCGAGCGAGAGACAATCACTTGTCTGAGCGACGCGGAGCGTAAGCCGCTCGCGAGCAATGGTAAGCGAGGCGAATGGATTGATTGTTAAGTTCAAGAGTTGAAAAATGTTGATTGTAAGTTTCGGAAGTGTAAAGTTAAGTTATTAGGAATGAGAAAATGCTTCGTTTTCGTGTTTGCCCTATCTATTATTGGAATCAAATATAACAGCTCACAAGTTAGCACACATACATATTAATTATCCGTGGTGCTTAGCAACTGGGCTTATCCCAGTTGTAATATGTCCCGTTGTACCTATTGGCCTTGTTCTGTTCTGTCTCCTGCTCCTATTCTTTTCTGCTTAATTTTGTTACGGGATTTAAGACAGTTTAATTGTTTGACTGGGATTTCATCGGGATTCCTTTCATTAAAGATATAAAGGGTGTAAAAGTAACCTTAACGCAAACGAAGGGCACTTGTTTTCCCCACCACTGCGATATTTTTTTTGGTTTTAGACCATACCTGGGAACCCCCTAATTACGGAGATATTGGGGGTCAAAGTTCCTAATTTTGTACAGCTGTTTTTTGTAAATACTAGTTTAAAACTTTACTTAAATTACCTCCATGACCCGTTTACTATTCAAAGCATCCACTAGCACAATGTTTTAAGAGTGCTACATTGAGTTTTACCGTGAAATGTGATTTTTGACCCCAAAAAAAAAAGTCGTTTCCCAGCAAAAATTTTTGCGTAGCGGTACTTAGTTTGATGTACAAAATGTTTGAAGGGTTAATTTATAGATACTCGTAGATAGAGCAAAGGGCTAGTGTCCGCAACTCAACGCCTAAAGCGCGTATTTGGCGTACGGTTGGGAGTCTTACTCGATTCACCCCAGCTCCCCGAGAATAAATACAATCCTATCCTTTCGATAAATATTTTTTTTTTTCGGATTTCGGATAATATTTACAAATTTAACTTTTTTAGGGTTCTTGTAAGTGATGTAAAACGGAACTCTTATAGATTCATCCTGTGAAGTCTTGTCTGCCGGTTTTTCTGTCTATAATCCAAATAGGTCTGCAATCTATCCACATCAGTTTCATCAAACATTAATATCCACCCTCGTAAATAGAAGCACCAATTTCTTATAAATTCCCATTACTACAGATATGTAGACTTAAAGCTTACAGGCAAGCTCTATAAAACTATAAAGTGCAGTAAAGAGCCACAAAAAACGTTAAATATGACAGTAAAGTAGCGGCCAATGGCAGCGGGAAAGATATTTACATACAGGACGCTAATATCACGCAAATCATTGGATTATAGACTTTAGAGCAAGCTTAGAATAGGGTGCAGATGTATAAAGAGTTTTGGGGACAATTTTATAACTATTAAAGTGCGTTTTTGTGTTGTAATTATTTAAGGACTTTAATGAATATTGCGAGATAACATATTTTCCGGTAATAGGTAGATCTGGCAGGTGCTGATATGGAGGGAAATTATATTTTATATATTTATCTCCCCTGCTATTATTTTCTGACTAATTTCGATGTGGAATCCAAGACAGTTAAATTGTTTCTGGTGGTCGCTACTGATTCTAACGCACAGTTTGGAAATAGTGTGGTGGACCACTGTTTCTCCCTTATTCAAATTGTCCTACTTTTTTTTTTTAATTGGGACAAGCCCGCCACACTATTCCCAAACCACTGTAACTTCTGAAAGCCAGAATCAACAGTGGCGACCACAAGAAAAGTGCCGAGACAATGAAGCTCGACGGAGTCCCAGAGAAATGATTTAACTGTCTTGGATCCCGCAACGAAATAAATCAGAAAAGAATAGCGGAGGAGTAGGAAAAAACATTATTTCCACTTCCCTCCATATCAGCAGGAAACAGAACAGAACAAGGCCAATAGGCACACAGGGACGTGTACAACTGGGATAAGCCCAGTTGCCTACTTCACTAACACAAAGCATGGTCACCCTACCCACCCCTTGTGCTCGTATTAACATAGTTGATGGATCATCCCCCGTCCGCCGCATCATCCCATCCATTGTTGCGTTTAGATTGGGATTCCTCTGTTATGGATTGATTTTATTTTGATACACTCTTCGCGAGTGAATGGGGGATTATGGTGGGATTTGGGTCGGAGAGAGCCGTTTTATAGGTGCTTGGGCTTTAGAGGTTTGGATGGTTCGGAAAGCATCGAGGACTAAGATGATGGGTAATATTGATGAGCGGAATACAAACATTTTTCTTTGTATTTTTTTTAATAACAACCACTAACGTCGAAAACACCGCCGACCGCCGCCAGCCGCCGTTAACTAGCGTCGAAAACGCCATTTTAATTTAATGTGTGATTTTTTGAGATGTTTACTGACTTAAAAAAATGTGATTCTAATTAGTCCGCCTGTTAGATTATCAAAAAACATTGAATACGTATTTTTTGTTTTATCAAATCAATAAAAAGTGACGAAGATAAAACGCGTCAAAGATTCGAGTGGGGGTTGGTGACGTCACTGACCGCTAAAAAATGTCATACTAATGTCTTAGAGTATGACGTCACACGAGTTTTCAAAGCACTGTATCGTCTTCATGGTTTGTTTACGTGGAAAAATAAAAAATATGTTTTCAATATTTTTTGATAGTCTATCTGCCGTACTCAAATATTTTTAATGATTACTTAGGCCATCACTTAGTAAAGGTTTGACATATTTTTTATGACAAAACTGTCGAAACCATAACTAAGTGATGGCCTAAGTAATCATTAAAGCTCTCTGAGTGCGGCAGTATATAACGGACTAATCAAAAAATCAATAAAAAAAAAACCACCAACGTCGAAAACACCGCCGACCGCCGACCGCCGCCGTTAAGGTGGAAGCTCACATCTGGTCCGCGAAATTCTAATTTTCTTACGTTTTTGGCAATTTGCAGGCCAGTGCTTGGTTGTATGTTTATGAAAATTTGATTTGCGACTGTAAGACGTATGAAGTTACCGAATTATAACCATCAAAATTACTAACTACTAAAGAACGACGACTAAATTACTAAAGAATGACTTTTACATGCAAAAATCAATCTTGACATGAAAATGAACTTGGAGGGTTGTATTGATAATTTTGATGGTTATAATTCGGTAACTTCATACGTCTTACAGTCGCAAATCAAATTTTCATAAACATACAACCAAGCACTGGCCTGCAAATTGCCAAAAACGTAAGAAAATTAGAATTTCGCGGGCCAGATGTGAGCTTCCACCTTAACTAGCGTCGAAAACGGCTTTTTAATTTAATGTGTGATTTTTTTTAAGGATTAGGATCCCGTTGAACTGTTCTTTTACAATCAAACTGAACTCGTGCTGAAAATTGGACGCGTACTGCACAGCCTAACCTAACTAACACCATCAGCCTAACAAAATTATATGAGCTATTATTTCATCACTTTGATGATACATAATTATAGTTTCATTGGAGGTGCCTTACAAAGATAGATTAGATTCGTAAGTTTTTACCTGACAACGGCAAAGCCAAAAGGAGGGGTAATTAAACAATACCTGTCAAGCTACCCAATCTTGTAAGCTAAGTATATGTTTACGTTTTAAACTGACATGGTCACACTATCTTATACACTAAAAATAGGGATATTTATACATTATAATTCGAGCTCCCAATCCCGATAAGAGTTATGTGCAGTGTCCAAATCATATTACAGTAATAAACAGTTAATTTAGTACTACCACACAATGTGCTCAAACCAATTCATTAATTTTCACATAAAAAAATAATCAAAATTAAACTATCATCATAAACCAGCTCATAGACAAGTGAACAATATCACTGATTGCGGTTCCCACCGCCTCAAACCGGTACAAACTGGATTATACCGGTGAATAGCGTCCTCAGAGATCACGTGCGCTGCGGACAAATTGAATCATTTGCGGATGTGTCGCATACTGAGCAGGTTGTGTGGACACCCTAGTCGGATGATGGAGTGCACTAATTATGGATTTTTGTTGGAGTTAGGAATTATGTCGGTTATTGTTTGGAGATACGTGTTTATTAGTAAAGAAAGAAAGAAAGCATTTTAATTATTTATTTGTAATGGAATCCTCGATCTTTGGCAGTCGTCACGTCGCTCTATGTAAAATACTGGTATTCGGCTGCATCCGGTTGGATCGGAAGCCGACCCCAACATAGTTGGGAAAAGGCCATGAAGATGTTTCATCATTCATCATCTTTTCAGCCAAAAGACGTCCACTGCTGGACATAGGCCTCCCTTAAGTGTCGCCACATTGATCGGTCCCGTGCGTCTCGCATCCAGCGGATCCCTGTAATCTTTACCAGGTCATCGGTCCACCTAGTGGGAGGCCTTCCAACGCAACGTTTTCCGGTTTGCGGTCGCCACTCCAGAACTTTCCGGCTCCATCGGCCATCCGTTCTGCGAACAATGTGCCCTGCCCACTGCCACTTTAGTTTGGCAATTCTTCTGGCTACGTCGGTAACCTTGTTTCTCATGCGGATATCCTCATGTCTGATTCGATCACGCAAGGAAACTTTGAGCATAGCTCTCTCCATTGCCTGAGATGAGAGAGATGTTTAGTTTAGTTTGTTTATTAAAATTATCAAAAATTGACACTTGACAAATTATAAGAACACAAATTATGTATTATCTGTTTTAACGAGCATCAACACAAAATAATCATACATTAAAATAAAAAGAATTTACCAAGTCTTATTAAGCAATAATTGAGAACACAAAATAAATAACATGATTATAGAAACAATGATGATGTCTAGACTACCTATAATTGCTTTCCTATTAAAGTAACCCTTATTTTAATAAACAAAAAATAATCTACGTAACAGCAACAACGTAACCACCTAAAAGTTCAGAAGCCACTACAAAAGATATTAACATGTCAAAAGGAATTTAATATTAATTCCCCGCGCGGCCGCAAGATGGGGCCACTGTCAGGTGTTGCGTAATGCCGCCTTAATCACAGAGGGCGCCACTTGTGCTAGCGTGGGGGAGTTCGTGTTGGGGTATGGTGCTTTTGTTCCAGATTAGTTTTAGTGAAAAAGCCAGTAGGGTAATATTTGTATTTAATTTTAAGAATTTAGGTTTTTTTATAGTTTTGATTAAACTGAAATAGGGATGTTTACTGACTTAAAAAAATGTGATTATAATTAGTCCGTCTGTTAGATTATCAAAAAATATTGGATAGGTACGTATTTTTTGTTTTATCAAATCAATAAAAAGTGACGAAGATATCGCGTCAAAGATATGACGGGTTGTTGACGTCGCTGACCGCTAAAAAATGTCATACTAATGTCTTAGAGTTTCACGTCACACGAGTTTTCAAAGCACTGTTTAATTGTCTTCATTGTTTGTTTACGTGAAAAAATAAAAAATATGTGTCCAATATTTTTTGATAATCTATATGACGGACAAATTTTTTTTTTTTTGTTAACTACCCTATTAAATTGTATTAGTGGAATTTTAAATGCGGAAGCATGTACACGTGACTTGGTTTCAAAAACCTAGATGTAGTCAGTAGAATAATGCAGAAATCGAGATATTATTGGTGACACTGCCTTGTTGCTCTAGTGGCCACAAGTGGGACTGAAGTGTATGATGGGTTCTATTCCCAGCTCAGACAAATACAAAAATGTTTTACATACTAAATTGCTTGAAAAATACGTGACTTAGTATTAACTGGGTTGTGGAGGTCAGATAGGCAGTCACTCCATGTAAAATACTGGTATTCAGCTGCATCCGGTTAGACTGGAAGCCGACCCTAACATAGTTAGGAAAAAGCTAGGCAGATGATGAAATGCCGTAAAAATTAATTAAGTCACTAAATCGCCAAAAAAATACACCCAAATCACTTTTAAATTCCGCCACATCCCTCAAAATCACTTTTAAAAACAATTCATCCCTCTAATTCTAAATCCCAGTGGATAGCTCTCTGTTTACTCTTTAAGTTCACCCCTCAGCTGCGGGGCGTGATAAACAGTCCCGGGGGGTATGACCGGATTACACTAGTGGGGTAATACTGCCATATCCCCGGGGGTTGATCTATTCACACTTTTTAAATTTGCGGGAAATGTTTTAAGCGGATTTTGGTTTTGATAATGTTAATTCTTAGTTTTTTTAGGGTTCCGTACCTCAAAAGGAAAAAACAGAACCGGCATAGTATCACTCGTGTGTCCGCTCTTGGGCAGAGCGAAAGGGAGTGTCAGACTTCTACTGACTAAAACCCAACCATGTTCCTTCTTAGCCCTTGTGCTAAGGCCGCGGTATCTCTATGGAACAACCCGCAGAATTCACCCCCCAACTTATCTCCGAAACCACTGAGCCTAAAATTTTGAAAAAATACCGAAATTTATTCAACACTTATAGATTACAGGAAAACCTATAAGGTTTATGGTGCAAAAATAACACGGATAATTTCTAAATATCTTCTACAATGTCTTCTACAACGGAACCCTTCATGTGCAGGTCCGACTTGCTCTTGGCCTGATTAGTATATAGTAATTGGACTGGCCTGTTGGTCTAGTGGTTAGTGACCCTAACTGCTATGCCGCAGGTCGTGGGTTCGATTCCCACCCAGGACAAATGTTTGTGTGATGAGCACGATCATTTGTTCTGTGTCTGGGTGTAATTTATCTATAATATGTATGTATTTAGAAATACATGTATATAAGTATGTTTATCAGTTGTCTAGTACCCATAACACAAGCTCTGCTTAGCTTGGGACTAGATGGCGTTGTGTGATAGTTGTTGAATATTATTATTATTATTATCTCGTAAATAAGTAGAAAAAAAAAAATTATTTAAACAGAATACCTATAAGTCACATTATCTCTACTTTCTTACCTTATATCCATTGGTAAGACTGGTTGTCAGATTTCGACTACCTGTAACAACTACGTCTGTGAAAGAAATTACAGTAAAGTAAAAAAGTAAAGTAGAATAAACAATAAAGTATAGTAGAAGATTTGATTATTTTCTTGTAATAAAATGAAGTACGAAAACTCATTAACACTTAAAACGGTATATCAACTATGTTTGTAAATAGAAAATAACCAGCGGTAATCCAATTTAAATTGGCTTCAAATGATGTAAACAGATTAAATCATTTGATATCTTTTTTTTACGTTTTTCATAAAAAGACTATAAATCTACCAAGTAACCAACTATGAAACTATCCAACTCAAGAACTGCTGAATTTGGGTAGAACATTTCGTAGCTTAATTTATTGCATTATAACCCTACAGTCAGCCTAGTTTGAATAAATGAGTTTTGATTTTGATTTTGACTTACTACTGAAAACCCAATATTTTTCTAAATTTAACATCACCTTATCAACAAAAAAAAAATTAGATAAACGTTCGCGCCCTCTTTTCCCGCAACGAATCAATAAAGTATCACAGATAAAAATGGAATGACAGCTTATCATTTCAATATGTTTCGTAAGAGCCACAGGACAGCAAAATGCAGAATACCCATGTTTTTTATTTTAGTTCAAAGAAAAAACACCCAGAGCACACACAGTGAATAAACTGGTACATTAAAGTGATTTTCATTCTCTGACTATTCACTTAATGTACAAATTCTAAATTAGGTAGATATCACTCGCAATAAAAACAATGTGTAAAATGGTACTCTTCATAACAATCACAGCAGTAGCTTTCACCGCGGGCCATTATTTTTCCCAAAAACCTATTTTATAACCTATCAGGCGATAAAAAGCCCTCCCGTCTATCACCACATCCCTCTACAGTCCCTAGAGGGCGCTATTCTCATTTCTCATTTATATTTTTTATCTGTGGTCCCGCCTCAGAGATGTCACAAAAAGTATGCGTTTCGTCCCCTACAAAACTGTTTATCAGAAACATATTTTTTACCAAAGAGGTCTTATCTTTATTATTGTGGTCTATAGAAGCTGTCATATGAATGTATATTGTGTATTTTTGGGGTACATTGAATTACTAGTGGATATGTTTATTTGATAAAAATAATAATGGGAACATCGACTGTATAAGTACTAATGCATTGCAGGATTTGGTTTTGAGTGGTTGAGTTTGCAAGTTTCGTTGCATACCTAATAAAAGCTTAACTCATTTTTATAGAAATACTTGCTTATGCCCGCAGCTTTGCCCACTGCTGGATCATATACTAAAACCTACCGCGAGGACCACTCTATCCATTGGTGAAAACAGCATGAAAATCAATGCAGTAGTTTTTGTGTTTATCGCGAACAGACAGTTTTTAATATGTGGTGACATAGTATCAAGGTTCGGTCGAACCGATACAGACAAGTCGCGGACCGGACAAGTACAGGGTGCGGACGGGACACTGACACATACTGCAATACACTATCTGTCTGAATACGACTGTTTCAACCTTTAGGACTAACTGGAACTGAAGACGAGTGGAGATGTGTGGAGCGCAGAGGAAAGGAATGTAAATAACGAAGAAAGAACTATCTGTCTTATTTTAAAACTGTTATTTTTTAACCAGTTCTTATGGCCCCACTGTTGGACAAAGGCTCCCCACATACTCCTCTCTCCGCGCGATTTTCTCCAGCCAATCTCGTACAAAAGCCTTAATTGTCACGTTAGCGTTTTCTAGACCTCTCTCGGCAAGGACGGTAAAAATAAAACAAATATTTACCAAACCGTGATAATATCTCAAAAAAATAATTTCCTCTTAACGATCGATAGGGTCAGCTACAAAGACGCCTATTTCCGGTAACCGACCGGATGTTATTGCGGTGTAGTCGCGTGTGCTATTATATCCGTATCGGATCGCGGGATGGCCATCCAGCCGGATAAATTGATAGTTTTTGTTATTGATACAATGTAATATTGTTACAGTTTTGGAGGATCAAATCCACTCTCTTAAATCAAAGTCGTGGATCGTGAACAATATTTAAATATTCGTCATCACTCGTGCTCGTGTTACTTCATCATCATCAGCCTTATAATGTTCCCACTGCAGGGACTCAGGCCTCCGCTCTAGGAGAGGGATGGGCTATAATCCACCACACAGGCCCAGTGCGGATTGGTAGATTTCATATATCTTCGAATTTTTGGTTCTAAGATATGCCGGTTTCCTCACGATGTTTTCTTTCGCCTGAGAGCAGTGGTGATGAAATAAATTACACAAAGTAATGCCTGCCTGGGTTCGAACCCACGGGCCACCACTGCTCTCGTGTTTCTTAATATAACGTAATAATGGTTTAACTTTAGAGCGACACACTAAGTTGAGTGATAAGAGCAAGTTTTCAAATAAAATGGCTGTCATTTTACCGGGAACATTCAAAATAGTGTTGTGTCACACACAATACGCCGCATTGCAGTCGCAATATTCTCGTTTCCATCAGATTGTTGTTTGGCTGCTGTCTGAGATAAAATACATATTGTGAATACAATACGGACGTACATGATGTTAGGGATAGCCCTCTGGGCTGCGGGATGTTGTAAGAGATACCGCGGCCTTGACATAAAGGGCTAAGAAGGAACATGGGTGGTTTTTAGTCAGTAGAAGTCTGACACTGCCTTTCGCTCTGCCCAAGAGCGGGAGGGGTTATTTGATGATTTCCCACCCCCCAAAAAAATAAAAAAGGGATAGCCCTCTGCAAACTGACAGGGTGCACTCAGCTCCTTATTTTTAATCATATTCCCCCTGAGTTTTTTCCGGAAATCGTATTTTTTTAAACCGGTTTTTCAATTATTATTCCTTTATTTCAATGTAAAATTACATTCTTTTTACGCAACACTCTATTTATGTCAACAAATCGGCTAAAACCAGAAAACCAACTTCATGCCTTGCCATACAGAATTCATCTGTAACTAGGAATGAACATGAACAGCTCAAAACCCGAAACAACGTCTCTTTAATTGTAATCTTCAGGTACCTTCTATATTATAACCTCTTCTTTGCCCCCAGGACACCCTCACTTCTTCAACCAGCTGTCCTGTGGTCTGGACATCATCTCCTTGGCTGGCGAGTGGCTCACAGCAGCCGCCAACACCAACATGTTCACGTACGAGATCGCGCCGGTCTTCATCCTCATGGAGAATGTTGTCCTGGAAAAGATGAGGAATATGATTGGGTGGAAGACTGGAGACTCTATTCTGGCACCTGGTAAGTATTTTGTTGATAGTAGTGGTGTTTTGTACGTTTGTGTACGAAATAAAAACAAAGTCAGCATCAGCAACAATATGTAAACACTTGGCAAAGGATCATGTTCATGGATTTATGGAATGTTTTTGGAACAAGCCCACCACACTATTCCCATACCACTGTAACTTCTGAAAGCCAGAATCAACAGTGGCGACCACAAGAAAAGTGCCGAGACAATGAAGCTCGACGAAGTCCCAGAAAAACGATTTAACTGTCTTGATCAGAAAAGAATAGCGGACGAGTTGGAAAACATTATTTGCACTACCAAACTGCATCAACATCAAACTTTGTTTGTATTTGGCTTTGTTTTTTTTTTTTTTTATTTGGTCTACAATTATTTTATTAATTCCTACAAAGGTTCTTTTTGTAAACTAAATCCGAGTTTCGAAATAATTTTATAAAAACCAAAATAACCACAAAACCAGGCAAGCAGATATTGTAAGGGCACATATAATATAACATCACGCCTGTAATCCCCGAAGGTATAGGCACAGGTGTACAGTCATAAGCACCAATATGTATACACGAAGCCACTTTTAAATGTGATTTTCTCCTACTGTGTTGATTAACGTTTTACGAACATAGCATTTTGGAAGCCATAGTTTTACTAAATCTCAAAGTGTAAACGGCTATTTCACAAGAAAATAGCTTTTGAATTTTGCTAAGTGTATTCCTATTTGTGCTCGAATTGTTGGTGTACTAATAGGTGCCTTTAGTCAATAGGTAATTAATAGTACACCAACAATTAGCCAGTTATGCTTTAAGTCTCATGAAATAGAGGGCGTACCTGTTGCCAGAAACCTTGCAGATATCCAGACTCCTTGGCTTCTAACGAGAAGTTTTTGATAGAAAATCCTAATAATACTTTATGGGGTATGAGGAACAGGGTGTAAAGTTCCTCATCCCCCATAGATCCTCCGACCAGACGGGTGTTGTGTCTGGTTGGCTAACTGCCCGACATAATTATGTAAGTCGGGATTTTCTATAAAGGTTAATGTCGCGGATAACTTTGTTAGCACGATGCAGGATTTGCCAATTAGTTCGCATGTGTTGCGATAGATGTCGCTGTCGCCACACACTTTATCTGATCCGGGAATTGAACTCATAATCTTATGTTCAGCAGTCGCACTCGCGACCAGTAGACTGACGAGACAGTCACCGCGAGCTAATAAGTCACTTATTGCTTATTAAGTCAATGGAATTTTACTACACCAATATCAGGGGGTCTAAAATGGCCACTTTAGCAGATCATAATATGAATTGCTTTAAAAAGCGTAAAATGGACCTTTCATATTAATAACTGTGTCTCTGACCTGCTCTTACCATTCACACGCAATAACCTTGCATATCTCGTCCACCAGGTGGCTCCATCTCCAACTTGTACGCGTTCCTGGCGGCGCGCCACCGCAAGTTCCCGGAGTACAAGGAGAAGGGCCTTTCCAGTATCGGAGGTCATCTCGTCATGTTCACTTCTGACCAGGTTTGTCATCTCTGTAGCCTCTTCCCAACTGTATTGGGGTCGGCTTCAAGTCTAGCCTAATGCAGCTGAATACTAGTTACATGGAGCGACTGCCTATCTGACCACCACGACTCAGTTTGTACTTGGTTTGCTACGATACTAGTTACCAAAAAGTAACCAAAAATCGAAGACATATGACCAACCCGCACTTGGCCTGCGTGGTGGATTATTTCAGCCCATTTCCTCTCATAGAGAGTAGGCCTGTGTCCCAGCAGTGGGATCATTATAGGCTGATGATGATGACCCGCTGCAATTTCGCCAACGACACATAAATGGATTATCCAACACAAAAATATTTTTTCAATTTCAACCAGTACCTCCTGAGATTAGCATGTTCAAAAACACAAACTCTTGAGCTTTATAATATAAGTGTAGATTTCTGATGTTTTTATTCTTTCTTCTCTGTCAGTGCCACTACTCAGTGAAGTCCTGCGCCTCGGTATGCGGTCTTGGTACCGACTACTGCATATGTGTGCCGTCTGATGAGCACGGCCGCATGATTCCCCGTGAGCTGGAGCGGCTCGTCAACTATCATAAGGATAGGGGCAATGTAAGCATGTGATATAACATTTAATTATTTTCAGGCAACTATGGTCCATACATAGGGAGACCTTACAGACTAACATACATTAAGAACTGTATATAATAACACTCCACTTGTGCACTAAGTCACTTTGCGTTTATGCTGAGGTCAAAAAAAGTCCTCTACCAAAACGAGGTGCAAATAACAAGTCGGTATTCGCACCACGAACGCCTTAAAGTGGTCTTCCCGGCACGACTCGAGCAACTGCACTCTTGCCACGTACCTGGTCTTCTGGCACACGTACTTGACGAGGTCCTCCGCCGTAGTGGTGTAGTGTAGACGGGAGATGTAAACCTGAGTCTTAGGTTTCGTGAAACAAACAGGCACGTTGGACCCCGATGGAAAAGTGTCGCAGCGGTTCTTGTATAAAAATCTCCAATAGTGCTACTTCTCAAGTCAATCCTCGAATCGCTAGAACAGGGGGGCAATGGTATACTCGTTGCTCACTGGTAAGTCAAGCCGGCGGCGTTGTGGTTCGGTTTCGTGTAGACTCGAGGTAAAGGATATTGGGCCCACACCATTCGTAAACAACTCCAACTCCTGAGTGCCGAGACCATGAAGTTTGACAAAGTCCCAGAGAAACGATTTAATTGTCTTGGATCCCGCAACGAAATTAATCAGACGAGAATAGCGGAGGAGTAGGAAAAACCTAATTTCTACTTCCCTCTCTAGAGGAGGAGACAGAACAAAACAAGGTCAATAGGTACAAAGGGACGTATACAACTGGGATAAGCCCAGTTGTCTAGCACCACGGACAACTGTTATCAATAATAACAATGAGTCTTAAGTTTAAGAACTGTTATATCTGATTCCATTAATAGTTATGGTAAAAACTCTTGGACGCACGGAAAGTTCTAGTTTCTACAAGTCCAAGTAATAAATAACCATTCCGATTCATTATTATAGCACTCCAGAACTGTTCAACCCCATCGGCTATCCGATCTGCGAGTAATGTGCGCTGCCCACTGCCACTCTCTTCAAACAAGACAAATGTCATTGCTAATTTTTCATCTTCTCCAACAGGTGCCGTTCTTCGTGAACGCCACTTCTGGCACTACGGTGCTGGGCGCGTTCGATCCTCTGATGGAAATCGCCGACATCTGCCAGAAGCATGATCTGTGGATGCACGTGGATGTAAGTACATATATCGAAGGCACTTAAAGCATTTATTTTAATTAGGCCATTACAGACACTTTTTAATGCCAGAAAACGAAACTACAGTCACTCAAGGGTTTTTTTTTCTTTTTGGAAATCATCAAATGACTCCCCCCGCTCTGGGCAGAATCAAAATCAAAAAATCAAAATAAAATATTTTTTATTTCACATAGGCCTACATGGGCACTTATAAAACGTCGGTAAAAAGGGGCACGGTTCGGTGCATTGGTCGATTCCTAAGGAGAAGAACCGGCAAGAAACTTCAAAGGTTACTCTTTTAATCTTTTAAAATCGTTTGGGTTAACAATAAGGTTTATACACACATGAAGACCATGCAGATTAATGTCTGAGATGGTCTTTTGAAGAAAGCACCACACATATTTGAGTGGACCCGTCCAGTCAGTGCAAGCATTTGTCAGTTATCGTGGAGCTCGACTTATAACTCAAGGAGCTCAACGTCACGACGAACAATACCAAAGAAAGGACATTTGGGTGGGTCACTTAAAGTACTCAAACTGCCAGACAATAACAACAATTAAAATTTAAGAAAGACCCACATGGTCCTTACATTCACAATATCAATTTTTTAAATATTTATCATATTGAATAATCATTTTACATTATTAAATGGTAGGGAGTGTCAGACTTCTACTGACCACAAACACCCTCGGTATCTCTTTTAAACAACCCGCAGGCCCGACGGAGGCCTTTAAATAGTTGCCATTGGGCAAGATCATTTTAGCATTCCGAAGCGTAGATCTTCATGGAGAAGAATGGACAAGAAACTCCATGGAAGTAAAAGGTATTATCACTTCCACAACAGGGGGTGTGCTCAGAAACCCGTAGATTCGGCCGTTTCCCAATCTCTGTCACTTACGGATATAGATTTAGTTTGGTGCACTAAGTAAAGAAGAAAGTCAAAATGTAATTAGTCCGTCTGTAAGATCATCGAAAAATATTGGATAAGTAAGTGTTTTTTGTTTTATCAAATCAATAAAACGAAACGAAAACGTGTCAAAGACCATGAGTGGGGGCTTTTGACGTCACTTTGTGGGTAAAAAAGTACTAACCTTGTGACGTCACACGGCTTGAAACGACTTTTCGAAGCACTGTATCGTCTTCATCTTTTATTTACGTGAAAAAAAAATACGTGTCCAATATTTTTTGGAAATCTATCTGACGGACCAATTCGATATTTTTGGTGAAATACCCTATTAGCATCTTCCGGGTGTATTTAATTTTATCAGAATTTAGATCATAGACAGAACAATACAGCATCCCATTTGCGCACAGTAAGACAATCTTGAACCGAAGGAAATTGTAATCTTGCTAATCGTTGCGGAAATGCTACAATGATCTCTAGGTTTAATTTAATTCAACTGGCTGTAAATTAGTAGCGGTGGCCCAGTGGTGGCGGCCCCGACTTACGAACAGTAGGTCGTGGGTTTGAACCCAGGCAGGCACATTACTTTGTGTAATTTATTTCATCACCGCTGTTCTATAAACGGTAAAGGAAAACATCGTGAGGAAACCGGCATGTCTTAGAACCAACAAATTCGAAGACATGTGACATCTACCAATCCGCACTGGGCCCACGTGGTAGATTATAGCCCACTCCCTCTCAAAGAGCCTGTGGCCTGTATCTCAGCAGTGGGAACATTAATAGGCTGTTGATGATGATGATGATGGCTGTAAATTTCTTATCTCGGTTCCTCTCTTGGTCCTGATTTTTTTTTTAAATAAAGTGCTCTGTTGCCCGCAGGCTGCTTGGGGAGGTGGTCTGCTGTTCTCTAAGAAGTACCGCCATCCTCGTCTGACTGGCGTTGAGAGGTAAGATACATGTAGATGAACCTATTACTAGTTCGGATGGTAGTTTTGCACTCGCGACCATGTCTCGCTCGAGACGAGCGCTACTATGCAAGGTGTAAACGGACCCTTCACGTATTTGTCAACGAAGCATTCTGTACATCAAACTAAGTACCTCCACGCAAAAATTTTTGCATACTTTTTTTTTTGAGTATAAAATCATTTTTCACGGTAAAACTCAATGTAGCGCTCTTATAACATTGTGCTTGTGGATGCTTTGTAGTAATCGGGTCATGGAGGTAATTTAAGTAAAGTTATAACCTGAAAAACTAGTATTTTAGAAACAGCTGTGGAAAAATTGGAACTTTGACCCCCAATATCTCCGCAACTATGGGGTTCCCAGGTATGGTCTAGAACAAAAAAAATATCGCAGTTGTGGGGAGAACAAGTGCCTTTATTTGCGTTAAGGGTACTTTTACATCCTTTATGTCTCGCCCGAGATATCTCGCAGTAAGACGAGCACTGCTTTATCAACTCGCACTTTCCCCTCGGAGTTTTATCTTTAGAGTTTTGCTTTAAAATCGTAAGTTGTTGTTTGTCCAGTAAAATAATTTTACAGACAAAATAGTCTTTAGATCGACATCAACGGTCAAAGATGCATGTGAACACATTGTATCCAAAATATTTGATTACAATCCCTTAAAATATGCTGATGGAAAACATAACCTAACCCTCAATAATTTATTTTTCTTTGAGGTGGCCCTGCTACAGTTTACGTTTGTTAACAGTTTGTTTTTATTATATAACACAGTAATCTGTGGAAAATGTTGTGGGTAGTATATTTGTTAATTTTGATTTTAAGTTTGTGTATACTTAATATACTACTGTTTGTTTTCCCAAAAAAAAAAACCTTGTCTATTCTCAGAACTCGGTTAAAAACAGTCTACCAATAATCCTACACTCAAACTTCCTTATTATCCCCGAACTAATTCGCGCGCTATTAACGTCCATCAATCATGAGTTTTCGGCGCTAAATGCCTACGCAGTAAGCCGCGCGGTAGGTACCCTCGCGGGGGAGCGGTGTGGTGGGGGGAAATCTTGCTAAATCCAACAGATGTAGGCGGTGGAGCGTGTGACAAGTTACGGTTAGGGCTGGTAGACATGAGTTTTCATGATGAAGATATTTTGTAATAATTGACTGAAATGAATAAAAATATGATTCTTTTTAGTTCGTCAGTTAGATATATAATCAAAAAATATTGAATTAGTGTTTTATGTTATATCAAAATATATGTGTCCAATATTTCTTGGAAATCTATTTGACGGACTAATGTGGTTTTTTTGTCAACTACCCAATTGTGTACTGAATACTTGTGTGCTCGTGGAAGTCTCCCAATAAAATTTGAGTAGACATTAAAATATAGACTGGAGTTCTTGTTTAATTTTGTAAGGACTGTATTTTTTTTTCAATTTTGATTGTGTGTGATCTAGTAAGAAGCCTTAGCAGCCATTTTTTTCCTAAGGCTGGTGGTGGTCAATGTTGGTACCACTGTTGTAAAAACTGGCCAAGTGAACTTGCACACGAAGGGTTCCGTATCATTGTAGTAGATATTGAGAAATGTTATTTTGGCACAATAGACTTCTTATAGCTTTTTCTATAATCTATTTATGAGTGTTGAACTAATTTCTGTTTATTATTTTTTTAATTTTAATTTCGGTCAGCCCGGTTTATCTTCTAAACTGCCTAAAATGGCTTAAAATGGTCAATTTTCATATATTTTCATAAAATCTTTAAAAGTTTTTATCTTAAAATTAAAAAAAAATTAGATCCGAGAGAAAAAAAAGGCTCGTATGTAACCGTTTGTACTGATTGATCTCTACTAAATCAAGAAAACGATTGACGGAGCTTTTACTGGCAGATGGCTGATATTCGAAGGAGACTACTATTATTCTAGAAATGAGGGTTCCGTGCAATAAATTTAAAACCTTCATAATCTTCAACCCGACTCTCTTAAAACAATATCTCAGAAAGTGTCCCACTTGCCAGCCCTACACTCCACGTCAAAGATTACGCGTAGCACTAGCACTGCTACGGCGTAGCGCTACGCCGTAGCAGGCCGTGAGTTCACATGTCAATCTCGTAGCTCACAATCCGGGGTAAAGCGTTACAGCTGATCGCTTTGATCGGGAAGTCTACTAAGAGGTGCTGTGTTTATTTACTATTAAAGGTTTTACTTATTATTTAAGAACGAAACCTTCAACCCGAGATATTCCTTTTTTTTGTTACTTTTTGTGCAATTTGCCGGTTAGTGTCAGGTTCCGTAACATATGTGACTTTATTGATTAATAATGATTAAAATCATCTATACAACCCTCTCAGTTCATATAACTTTCAAGGAAGTTAAATTGCAAAAAACCGTAGAAAATTTGATTTTCGAGGGCTACTTTGGAGGTTCAGCCTTACTAGGAAATGCTGGTCTTTTCTCCATAGAAACGCTCTCGCCTGTTTTCTTTTTTGTTAAAGACTATAAAGCTATGATTTTTTACAGAATAATAAATATTAACTACTTTTACGCCCCTATGTTTTTTGTGCGGGAATCGAACCCGCGACACGCAGCGCAGCAGGCCAATCACTTAGTCACTGCGCAAACCGTGCCGTCAAAACGACGAAACATGCCCACAACACCATCCACTCGAATGACAGCTGGGACCAACGGCTTAACGTGCTTTCTGAGGCACGGAGGCCACTCGGTTTGTAATGGGTGGTCACCCATCCATAGATCAGCCTAGGCAAGCGCGGGTTAACCTGAACATTGATCTGAGCGGCTGATATTTACTAACCAAGACTCCTCCACGCACTGGTTCTCAAAATATCGTATAAAATTAGTTGTAGAAGTTTTTAGTCCTCGGATAAACGCGAGTGCCTCACTCCAGTATTTTACGCAAAATTCTACAAAAATCTTCCCAAAAAAAGAAAACAATTAGCACTGCCATTCTTCCGCACAAAGTTAAAAAAAACTCCCTAAAAAAGAACAATCCCTCATTTCCTCCCTTCAGAAGCGGTGCTATTAAAGCGCTCCTAAGATTAATTAAAAGTCTCTCTCTTTAGAGGGTTTACGGTCTCTCAAAAATTATTTTACCTCCACCCTAGAATCAATTGTCTGGCAAAAGTGGTCTTTAAAGTAGGGCTGGTAAGGTAGCATTTGGACTGAAGTTGTCTAAGGTTAACAAATGTGGAAGGACCACAGATATAAAAATACCTAGATAACGCCAGAGCACCAACTTCTCGTGCCTGACTTAAGTATTTTATATTTAACGAGGTTCCTATCGCAGCAAGTTAATTTGTTTAAATTAAAACGTAGTTGTATAGTAACTAAATAGTACTTATGACGTCATAGTAGGTGGTCAAAGACTGGTCAAGTGCAAGTAGGACTCACATGAAGGCACATAAAGGGTTCCGTACCAACACGAAAAAAAAAATCACGTTTGTTGTATGGGAGCCCCACTTAAATATTTATTTTATTCTGCATTTACAGAAATTTATCCTCTGTGAAAATTTCAACTGTCTAGCTATCACGGTTCATGAGATACAGCGTGGTGACAGACAGACGGACAGTGGAGTCTTAGTAATAGGGTCCCATTTTTACCCTTTGAAAAAATGGCACGTTTTGGTTTTTCACGAACCGTGATATTTGCGTTACCTAGGTATATCTAAATGATAAATGATATTTATTTTGAAAATAGGTTTTTACAAACCCTTTTATAAGTCACTTTTGTTAAAACTAGATGTGGCCGGTGTTTCGTACCTGACTACTCCGAGAAGAAACATCCGAACAAACTCAGAGGTCATAGTCTCTTTTAAGGTCCAGACATAATCTTGGTATACACACACACACACATGAAGACTACGCAGATTAGTATCTGAGACTGTCTTTTGAAGAAAGCACTACACATACACACATCAAAAGTGTCTAGGGATCAACATATATTTTTGCAATAACTTTTCTCCTGATTGATATTAATTAAAATTTTCTTTAAGGATTCATCAAATAAAGTGTTTTCGTTTGTCACAGTAACGATAAACCAAGTCACCTTTGCATTAATAAAGAAATTTGCCATTTTCCTAACAAAGGGATTTTTGACATTTGAACCACTAACATTAAAGTTCGAAAAAAAGACTGAAATAACAGTTTTCTTTAAAATTTTATTGGGTAACTTAAACAATTAATAATCCGTGTTTCTACCGCGAACACTAACAACACAAGAACATCGGTTTGGCATACTCAAAATGAGTTCATCCAAATCACGCTGTGGAATGGCCGCCCATGTTCGTTGCAACAACAAAAAAAGGTCTTCTTGCGACTGGATACCCTCCATATTCGGCAGAGCTCTTCTCTGTAGCATATCCCATGCATGCTCAATCGGGTTCAAGTCTGGCGACTGAGCAGGCCAGGGCAGGACATTGATGTTAGCTGCGGCGAGAGTCTGTCTTACAACTCTTGCGGTGTGCGGTCGTGCATTATCATGCATTAACTGAAATAAGGGACCGATTTGCACTTGTAGAGGAACGATGACGTCTGATACAATCGTCTCAGCATAAATTTGAGCGTTGAGGTTGCCTCTGATCCAAATCAACTCAGTTCTTCCGCCGATCCAAATACCCGCCCATACCATGATGGTTCCACCACTATAAGGATGGACTTCCTGGCAGGATTTTAATCGCTGTTGGCGTCCAGGGGTTCTCCAGTGTCGTATACGTCTTGTATCCGGTCTCATACCAAAACGAGACTCATCAGAAAAGCACACGAAACGCCATTGTTCTTCTGCCCAATTTCTGTGTTCAAGAGCCCATTGATATCGAATCCTACGATTGTGCATTGCTATAGGTGGTACCCGTAGCGGTCTTCGGGAATGAAGGTTCACTTCATGCAAGCGGTTTCTGACTGTTTGGTCGCTAATTAAGTTCCCTGAAGAGTGATGAAGCCTCACGGCTAACATCATGGCGGTTATTGTTGGAGCTCTTCGAGTTAAGATTTGAATGTATCGGTCTTGTCTCCGTGTGGTGCAGCGATACCGTCCTCCATGGCGCTCAGCCACGGTACCAGTGCTTCGGTAACGTGTCCAAAGTCGACTGATAACACTCTGACTTGTATTCAGAGCTAAAGCCACAGTACGTTGCCGGGAACCAGCTTCTATCATTCCCACGGCTCTGAGCATTTCTTCCCTGCTTAAATGACGTCGCCGCTCCATAATAACGTTGGTTTTAATCAGTAGTAGGGAAACAGTAGCACTAATAATGTCTTCAATGCGTTGTATGTTTTTATAGGGAAAATATTGACAGCTGATTTTCATCTTTTACTCGAATTTGATTCACAGTTCCTGACTCAAATTATGAAATGCACCAAAAAGGATCCATATAAATTTATAAAATCATAAATTTATTACAAAGCCACATCTCAATCTCAAGAAATCCGCATAAAAATGCTTGATCCCTAGACACTTTTGATGTGTATTTGAGTGAACCCGTCCAGTCACTATACACATATTTGAGTGAACCCGTCCAGTCAGTGCAAGCATCTGATCTATATCTGTGGAAAAGACTAATATAGTCTGTGAGTAACAAAA
Source organism: Diarsia rubi (assembly GCA_932274075.1). Classification (NCBI taxonomy): domain Eukaryota; kingdom Metazoa; phylum Arthropoda; class Insecta; order Lepidoptera; family Noctuidae; genus Diarsia; species Diarsia rubi. Next base: position 483,433 of record OW026440.1, on the reverse strand, counting down.
AACAGAAAGTGTTCGTACACACGTCTGCACTTGCGAGCAGCTCATTAATCAAGATAGGGTGTTTAAAGTTAGAGCGCAATTACACCGTCGCAAATTTACAGAGGAATTTAACAACACGAAATCGGCTTCAGTCGATAATTCATCGAATTAAGTTCGCTACGGTAAAACACACGTAACACACTCAAAACTTTGTGCTGATTAATGTGTTAAATAGTAAACGGGTCATGTAGCTAACTATTAGAAGGTATTATTTAGAAAATAAGTTGAGGAAAATGTTGTGCTTTAACCTCCAATATATTGTGTAAGTAGAAGGTCCTCAGGTATGGTCCAGAACAACTTTGTTAAGGGAGTACTATACACTTCTTATTAGTAAAGTTAAATTTACTTTTTCCGGTAAAGCACTCACACAAACCTCTTGTACAAGAATAACTAATGCAAAATGCACAACAAATAAACACAAGATACAAAACCTTAAACCTTGAACATTACCCTTCGGTGTAAACGAAGCCACATGCGACCCCAAAGCTGTAAAAACATAGGATTACCTAAAGTCCCGCCAGAGTGCGCCACTGTGCACTGTGGGACAGCAGTGACTGTGTCAATACGATACTACTGTTTAACTTTGTACTTACAACGCAGAGCTCATGAATTTTAAATTATTTAACTGTTTTGCATTAAATTGGTAAATAGGTTTCGAGTGAACTCTTGGAGTTAGTTGGATTATTATTGATACGTAAAACATAGAATTACACGATCAAACGCTTATTTTTCCATATTTTAAGTAGTATGCAAATTGCAAACAAGGTGTATAGTAACCCTTCACACATACGTCAACCAAACATTCTGTACATCAAACTAAGTACCTCTACGCAAATTTTTTTGCTGGGAAACGACTTTGTTTTTGGGGTCAAAAATCACATTTTGCGGTAAAACTCAATGTAGCACTCTTAAAACATTGTGCTAGTAGATGCTTTGAATAGTAAACAGGTCATGGAGGTTATTTAAGTAAAGTTATGACCTGAAAAACTAGTATTGACAAAAAACAGCTGTGCAAAATTGGGAAGGTATGGTCTAGAACCAAAAAATGATCGCAGTAGTGGGGAGAACAAGGGCCCTTCGTGTGCCTTAAGGGTACTTTTACACCCTTTAAATAAAAAGCCATTAAGGGATCGGACAAAAAACAAGTTAATTAGTCCGTCAGATAGATTTCCAAAAAATATTGAACACATATATTTTTCTTTTTTCACGTAAACAAAAAATGAAGACGCATGCTTCGAAAACTCGTATGACGTCACATGTCTGTGCATTTTTTACTTTTAAAAGAAAAAGACGTATCTTTGACGCATTTTAGCTTCATCATATTTTTTTTGAGCCAGTCCTATTGCCAAACCATCTAACTGTGCCGCTGGCAACAAAACGAGATATAAGTTTGGCTCTTAGTAAAAAATTATGCGCCTAGATCTGCGACGTCTCTGCCCAGCATTCAAACAGACGACCCCGTTCTTTCAGAACAATTATTTTTTCATTAATTGTTAGTAACAACGATCTTAAAATTACTTTAGTATTGCATCAATGAATAAAATAAAAATAGTAGGATTAACCGATTGATGCGTACCAGGGACACTTAGTTTCGCTATTCCGCTATTCGGCAACGATGCGCTTGTCAAGTCGAGAGCCTTGAACATCGCCGACGTGTTGCCAGTCTGTCGGTTTTCTATCGGTTACATTTCGGGGAGTGTGCGATGGAATTGCACAATCTAATTCCTCCAAGCCCGTTCCATCATCGGACTACAAGACGTACGGCGATGCGCCATCGTTTCATGGTGGACATCCCACCCATTCGCACTAAACGTTTTGGAAACACTTTCATTGTGCGTACAGCTAAGGAGTGGAATTCCCTGCCGGAGTCTGTATTTCCTGATAAGTATAACCTAGGGGTCTTCAAGTCAAGAGTGAATAGGGTTACTTCTAGGTCAGCGTGCTACATCTTCGACCACATCGTCACTTAACATCAGGTGAAATAGTGGTCAAACGCGAGCCTATCTGCAATAAAAAAAAATAAAAAAAATCCATAAAGCACTTTTGAATGAATTTCAACATCACGCCTGTAATCCCCGAAGACTTAGGCTGAGGTGTACTCAATAGTCCCGTCGGGGCCGCAGGTTGTACACTAGTTATCCTGGCCTCGACATAGAGGGCTAAGAAGGAACATGGGTGGCTTTTAGTCAGTAGAAGTCTGACACTCCCTTTCGCTCTGCCCAAGAGCGGGAGGGGTTACTTGATGATTTTCCACCCGCGAAAAAATAAAAAAAAAGGTGTTCTCAATAGTACACCCATTTTTGTCAGTTATGTTTAAGTCCCATGTTATATGGAGCGAGCCTATTGCCATCAATCGAGCACAAATCCAGACTCCGTGGATGTTACTGATAAATTCCTGATGGAAAAGGCCAATAACACTTGGGAGTCGAACCCAAGACCACATCTCAGCAGTCGTACTTGCGACCACTAGACCTACGAGGCAGTAAAAACAGATTAATTTAAATCAAACATACGCAAACTATGACTTCACAAAAACGCAATGACCCCAAAATCATAATCCACAACAGTTTTCTAGCTCATCACACAATGCCCGTATCTACCCTACACCCCTCAGTGTAAATCAATCCCCCACAAGCAAATAGAAGGCGTTGATATACAATTGATTAGGGAATTATGTAAATTACCCCATGTCACCCCGGGGTAGTTGATGGCCTTGGGTTTGTCAAAAATCAACATTGAATTTTAGAATTTATTTCCATTATAATTGTGGGATTTAATTCGAAGGTTGATTAGCTTGTGGCTAAATAATATCAATAGGGATGTTTTTACTGAATTAAAAAAATATGATTTTAATTAGTTCGTCTGTTAGATTATCGAAAAATATTGGATACGTATTTTTTGTTTTATCAAATCAATAAAAATTGACGAAGATAAAACGCGTCAAAGATTTGAGTGGGGGTTTGTGACGTCACTAACCGCTAAAAATGTCATACTCATTAGTATAGTGTGGTCATATTCTAAGACATTTCTTAGAATATGACGTCACACAAGTTTTCAAAGCACTGTATCCTCTTCATTGTTTGCTTACGTGAAAAAAGAAAAAGTACGTGTCCAATATTTTTTGGAAATCTGTCTGACGGACTAATTAGAGATTTTTAGTTAACTACCCGCGCGACTAACTATTGCAGAGATCGACCTCTTCAAGGTTATGGTGAATGCGACAAGGTAGCCCGTGAAATTCATTTTTTTTTTACGTCATTTGCAATTTACCGATGTGTCAGGTTGTATATTAAATAAGTATGTCTCTTAAATGCCTTTTTCATCAAAATTAAATAGTCACTCAAGAGACTTATTATGGGCGAGATGTTGTAAGAGATACCGCGGCCTTGACATATAGGGCTAAGAAGGAACATGGGTGGTTTTTAGTCAGTAGAAGTCTGACAATCCCTTTCGCTCGGCCCAAGAGCGGGAGGGGTTATTTGATGATTTCCCACCACCAAAAAAAAAGAGACTTGTTATATGAACGTTGCATTGGTGATTTTAATCAATATTACTCAGTAAAGTCACATTTGTTACGGTCACGAATCTTATTTTACGAGTATTTAACAAACAACCTGACACTGATCAGTAAAAATCGAATTAAGCAGTGCGTGGCTTGATTCCGGGATGGGTGGATGATAGAAGTTACGGGTATTTAGAAGCTCGAAAGGCCTGACAACCAGCATTCGCAAAGGGTATCGTATAATTCAGTTTGATATGCATGGGATTATGCATGGGAGAACGCGCAAAATGCAATCGGTGTTTTCTGCGATCTCTCTAAAGCTTTTGATTGCGTACATCACGACACGCTTTTACAGAAACTGCGTTATTACGGTGTTCAAAATGAGGCCCTAAATGTGATAGATTCGTATTTGCAAAATAGATTCCAATGTGTAGACGTAAATGGCGCGAAATCTTCCGGGCTACCGGTTCGGCTAGGTGTACCTCAAGGTTCAATACTGGGTCCGTTTTTATTCTTGGTTTATATTAATGATCTACCATACTATCCAATGTAAACTTTATAAATTTTAATTTTGTTATTTTCATATATTTTCAATTCATTTTTTATTATTGATCTTTTATACAAGTGCTGTTCACACCTATAAGTGACGAATTCACCGCAATGCTGTTAAATTAGATTATTTTTATGTAATGATTTAGTGAATAAGTCGTTGGTGTGACAATAAATAAATAAATAAATAAATACTATTTAAAGGGTTTTTGTGACGTTGTACTATTTGCAGATGATACCTCTCTTATCTTTAAAGTAGATAGGAATAGACACGATTTTGACGACGTAAACAGCACGCTATCAATGGTCACGGATTGGTTCACAATAAACAACCTTGTTCTTAATGCCAAGAAAACTAAAATAGTTAAGTTCGCTTTACCCAATGTTAGAAATCTAGGTCCCAATATTATCCTCGCCAATCAGGAGCTGGAAACTGCCGACTCTGCTGTATTTCTGGGCATAACAGTCGATCCAAAATTACAATGGGGTTTACATATATCAAGCCTAGCGGGAAGGCTAAGTTCAGCCGCATACGCCGTCAGAAAAGTAAGACAATTCACTGACGTTGATACAGCACGGTTAGTCTACTTCAGTTATTTTCACAGCGTTATGTCATACGGTATTCTGCTGTGGGGCAAAGCTGCTGATATTCAAAATATATTTGTTCTGCAGAAGCGAGCGGTTCGTGCAATTTATCAGCTGGGTGCCCGAGTTTCTCTTAGAGATTTTTTTAAGGAGATTGGTATCCTCACTGTTGCTTCTCAGTTCATCTTTGCCAACATTTTATATATTAAACAAAATATCCACCTGTACACTAAAAACAGTGATATTCACAACTTTAACACTAGAAATAAGCATAAACTACGCGCTCCTTTTCACTGGCTTCACAAAGTTCATAATTCATTCGTCGGGCTTGGTATAACATTTTATAACAAACGGCCATCTTCTTTTCTAGACTTGCCATTTAATGCGTTTAAAGCCAAAGTAAAATCTAATCTTTGTTTAAAAGCGTACTATTCCATTAACGACTACTTAAATGATAAGAACAGTTGGTCGCTGAGTTGAACACAAGACAATGTTTGTTATTTATTTATGTTCTTTCTCCAAGATTAGTTTACTGATATGTTATGTCTTTTTTTTATTATTATTATATACTCTTTTATACTTGCCTTACTATTGTATCGAGTCTGGTTCTTCTAACCAACCTAACAGACAGATGTGTGCTGGGGAGTTTGTTCCGCCACTTCTTCTTTCCAGCAAAAACACTAGGAAGTGTCGAAGGGGGGGCGTTTTGGGGGACTGTCTCTTGTAAATAAGTAAAGTAAAGTAAATTTTGACGTTCGAAAAGTGCTGACTATCAGCCTAGTTTGAATAAATGAGTTTTGATTTTGATTTTTTTTGATTTTTGATATCCAGCTACGACCGTTTAGACTGGCTGGAAGCTGTCCTCAATATGGTTAAAAGAAGGCACGCAAATGAGTTCTATAACTGAATAGTAATAACAATATTATTGTATAAGGTATTTTAGCAAAAAAATCTAATTAGTCCGTCTGTTAGATTATCGAAATATATTGGATACTTGTTTTTTGTTTTATCAAATCAATAAAAATTTACGAAAATAAAACTTGTCAAAGATCATGAGAGGATGAGGCTTTTGACATCACTTTGTGGGTAGAAAAGTACTAACCTTGTGACGTGACACGACTTGACACGACTTTTCGAAGCACTGTATCGTCTTCATCTTTTGTTTAAGTGAAAAAAGAAAAAATACGTGTCCATTAGTTTTTGAAAATCTATCTGACGGGACTAATTACATTTTTTTGTTGAAATGTTGTATTATCACTTGCTTTGATAAAGGAAAAAATCATGAGTAACCCTGCATACCTGAGAGATATTTCCCGACGGCGCGCGGCGGCGCGTAAAGCTAAGTCAAAAGAATAAAACTAACACCATGTTAGGTACTTAACACGATATAGGAAATCAGTATATGAGTATTATGTTTGTCCTCAGAGCCGACTCCGTGACGTGGAACCCTCACAAGCTGATGGGCACCCTGCTCCAATGCTCCACCGTACACTTCAAGTATGAGGTGAGTACTCAACTCCTATAGCTTCTAAGTTCTTTTTATTTAGCAAAACACTGAAGATATATTGCAAACCTTGCCCATTGAGGCTGCGAGGTGTTGGGCCGCGGGTAGTCCACCGGTTATCGCGGCCTCGACATAGAGGGCGAAGAAGGAACATGGGTGGTTTTTAGTCAGTACAAGTCTGACACTCCCTTTCGCTCTGCCCAAGAGCGGGAGGGGTTATTCGAAGATTTCACAACCACCAAAAAAAAAAAAAAAGGCTGCGGGGTGTTGTAAGAGATACCGCGGCCTCGACGTAAAGGGCTAAGAAGGAACATGGGTGGTTTTTAGTTAGTAGAAGTCTGACACTCCCTTTTGCTCTGCAAAAGAGGGGAAGGGGTTATTTGATGATTACCCACCCACCAAAAAAAAAGGCTGGTAAAACCTGGCAAATCTCTTTACGCCATCTTCACGACGTTACTGCTGCTGATGCCGCTACTAGCTGCTACAGTATTGGCCTCTCCCCATTACTTTTAGATTTTTTCCATCCAAGGGCAAAGTTTGACCACTGGTCGCTATAATAGTCTTGTCCAAATCGTCGCTTGACTTGCCCAGATCATCCGCCATGAATACGATGTCACTGCGACACCTACTCGCTGTGTCAGGGTTCCACTTGACAGTTATAACCTCCTGGCAAATGGTCAGACTGGTAGCTTATTTTGTAAGAAAACTTTTTGATATTTGATAAACGTTCTGTCCATATTTTGCCTTTGGGATATTTTATGTCGCTTTTTATCCATTACTTATTATACGCAGCCATAAAGTTATTAAGATTTATTTAACGCAAGTCATTTTAGATTAACAGCCAGATAGGAGCTTCTTGTCCTCGTTTTCAAGCGAAATAACAAAGTATGTTTCTCGTATCGTTATGGCAGACAATAAAAAAAGCTGAGCAATAATGTGCAGACGTGCAGTAAACGTCTGCGTTTAATGGCAATGTCATAGTCATGTTATAGCAGTGCCGGGTGATTCTGATGGGTGATTATGAGTGAGAATTTTTACATTGATTGATAAACTTATAGACCAGTTATTATTTTAAATATAAAGTTTTTGAGGAAACGCTCAGAATTTCAGGAAATCACACTATTACACTAATAATATTATCAAGTCGAAAGTTTGTGAGTGTGTCTGTTTGTTTCTTCTTCATGTCTAAACGACTAGAGCGATTTAAAAAAAAAATGGTATGGAGCTAGCTGACACTTTGGATTAACACATAGGATAGTTTTTATCCCGATTTTATCTTCCCGTGGGATAATTTTCGAGTTGTAACGGGTGAAGCCGCTGGCAACAGCTAGTAAAACTATAAAATACAAGATTATAAATATCTGCAAGTTTAGGCAGAGATGACGTCCTTATGGTACACCCATATTTCGTCAGTTACGTTTAAGTCCAAGTGAGCCTATTGCAAGCAACCGACCATAGATCAAAGCTCCAACCTGCCAGGTTAAAATTATAACTCCAAAAAGCAGAGATTTTTTGAATATTCTAATTCTACCCTTAAATTTCGCAAAAAAAATGTCTTTCACAATATTAATGTTGACATTCTCAAAGTAGCTAATATATGAAAAGCCACTTGTTAGCAGAACAAATATTAAAATTCCTAAACATTTTCGACTTTCAAAACAATACCAACCTTATTACGCTAATACAAACCCCAATTTCCGTTACCTAACGAGCCAATAATTCTTACCAAAATAAAATAACAACAGTACAAGGAATTTTGAGACGATCTTAGAATTAAATAAGGTTGGTTTTGGTCTGTACCGGTGATGAGGGTAGACCCAAATTGGCAACATATGTTGGCAAGTGTCGCAAAGAGGAATTTAATTAAATGTACCGCGGTCCTGACAGGGTAGGTTAGGGAGGTGGTCGTGGTTTCGGTATATCGATATTTTTTTTTTTTACTGAAGGGATATTTGAGCTCTAAGTAGGGGATGGTCGATTCACCCGCAGATAATGTGTACAACTTAGGACCCATTATCGCATAGGCAAAAGAAGTTTCAATATCGGTTCAGTAGGTCCAGAGACCATGTGGCGTAGTGCTTTTAGTGGTAGGAGAAATGATACAATTAAGACTTAGTTATACATTTACTTTTGCACTACACTTACAAAATAGGTTCTAGGGTCTAAGGTTCTAGGGTCTAAGGTCATGCACTGTTCTGCTGCTCTGCTGTGCTCCCGCGCATCTACCAACGCGGTGAGAAGCACGCATCTGCACGGCCGCCCTACCGCGTGCCGCTTCTAAACTGTGACGCCTACGCGTCCGGCACAAGACGACGGCGTGGCCGTGTAGACAGCGGCCTGCCGCCGCTACCTACTGGCCGTCTGCGCTGCCGCTACCTGCCTACCACCAACGCAGCCTAGGGCTAGTTGCCCCGAGCCCGCTGCCCACCTGGTCGACCGCCCTGCCGCGCGTCCCTACCGACGCGTGAGGCCGCCTGACCCGGCCTACCTACCGTGCGTGGCGATCGCCCTGCCGCGCGTCCCTACCGACGCGTGAGGCCGCCTGACCCGGCCTACCTACCGTGCGTGGCGATCACCCTGCCGCGCGTCCCTACGACGCGTGAGGCCGCCTGACCCGGCCTACCTACCGTGCGTGGCGATCGACGTCTTCTGGTTGCTCAGGGCAGTACCGTTTTTCCTACCTTCAGTGACAGTGCGTGACCTTAGACCCTAGAACCTTAGACCCTAGAACCTATTTTGTAAGTGTAGTGCAAAAGTAAATGTATAACTAAGTCTTAATTGTATCATTTCTCCTACCACTAAAAGCACTACGCCACAGTGGCCCCACGTTGGGCGCCACTGTGGCGTAGTGCTTTTAGTGGTAGGAGAAATGATACAATTAAGACTTAGTTATACATTTACTTTTGCACTACACTTACAAAATAGGTTCTAGGGTCTAAGGTTCTAGGGTCTAAGGTCACGCACTGTCACTGAAGGTAGGAAAAACGGTACTGCCCTGAGCAACCAGAAGACGTCGATCGCCACGCACGGTAGGTAGGCCGGGTCAGGCGGCCTCACGCGTCGTAGGGACGCGCGGCAGGGTGATCGCCACGCACGGTAGGTAGGCCGGGTCAGGCGGCCTCACGCGTCGGTAGGGACGCGCGGCAGGGCGATCGCCACGCACGGTAGGTAGGCCGGGTCAGGCGGCCTCACGCGTCGGTAGGGACGCGCGGCAGGGCGGTCGACCAGGTGGGCAGCGGGCTCGGGGCAACTAGCCCTAGGCTGCGTTGGTGGTAGGCAGGTAGCGGCAGCGCAGACGGCCAGTAGGTAGCGGCGGCAGGCCGCTGTCTACACGGCCACGCCGTCGTCTTGTGCCGGACGCGTAGGCGTCACAGTTTAGAAGCGGCACGCGGTAGGGCGGCCGTGCAGATGCGTGCTTCTCACCGCGTTGGTAGATGCGCGGGAGCACAGCAGAGCAGCAGAACAGTGCAGCGTGAGCGAAGCAGCCATAGTTGGCTAGCCAGCGCTAGGAACCCTGAAACAGCACCAAGGGGGCGCTTGAGCTCCAAGATGGTTCCTGTAAGCCCCCTACGATGTGCGTGTCCCAGCCATGCGTTAGATGCGGCAAGCTCAAGGCAGTGAAGAAGATGGAAGATGGGTACTCACACATCGCAGTGGTTTACAGTGATTAGTTGATAGGTGAATAGTTGATAGACAAGGCGTGGCGTCACATCGCCACGTGGTTCTCATTGACCGTCGACTCGCGTCGCCGGTTTATGATACAGCATGGATGAGCATGATTTAGTTTATAGAGAATAGAATAGGATGCATGCCATGCGGAGAACCATATAACTAATTAGAGCACATGTGCATAGTGAATAGCTAGGTGCTAATTAATATTAAATACAGAATACATTGCCGGCAGCCATGTTAAATAGACACAAAGATTACAAATAGATATGGCTTGCCGGGACATAAATTTAGCAGCAAAAGAACACAATGGCGGAGTTCACTTACCCAATAACTGGGGACTTATCTAGTAGGCTGCTCGCTTGATGTAAAAAGGGCAGAACCTATGTGTGCAGCCGTTTATAAAGGAGGTCCTGAGCGACGTTCTCCCTCCATTGTGACATTACAGAACATTTAGGGTTGTACCTATAATTTAGTGAGGTGACAACTTTTTAGAATTAGTCGGTTTTTAGTGAATCGACTAATTTATGCTACAACCACTTACAACCTCACAAAGTTTACTTCTTTATATATAGTATCTAGATAAATAATAGTTATCCGTGGTGCTAGGCAACTAGATTTATCCTTATTGTGTACCTCGCTTTATACCTATTGACCTTGTTCTGTTCTGTTGTCTCCTGCTGATTTGGAAGGAAGTGGAAATTATGTATTTAACTTTTTTATGGTAAATTATGATAATTATTTTTATGGTAATTATTTTTTATGGTAATATGGTATGGCTTTTTTAAAGGTAAATAGGTAATGGTTTTATTAAACCTGGGCTGCGAGATGTTGTAAGAGATACCGCGGCCTCGACATAAAGGGCTAAGAAGGAACATACGTGGTTTTTAGTCAGTAGAAGTCTGACACTCCCTTTCGCTCTGCCCAAGAGCGGGAGGGGTTATTTGATGATTTTCCACCTGCCAAAAAAAAAAGGTATTGCAGTGACTTGGTAATAGCGTGGCGGGTTTGTCCCGGCTCAGAGCCCTATTACTGTTTCTAAATCGACTACATCGACATCGACACAGTCCCACCCCTAACCTCAAACATGGAGTGTGGGCGGGCTCTGCAGGAATTTATCATGAAGCATATTGTTCTGACAGGCTACAACCATTTATAAGCTAAATTGTTTGGCTGTCTTTAATGAAATAAGGTCTACAGTCGCTTGGCTCATTCAGTGTATAGTAAGTTATTCGTCTAAACACTGAGGTGCGTTTCTCTCGTTGTTTTAGAGAGTTTGCTTAGGTTGGTCTGTGGATAGGTGACCACCCATTACATACCGAGTTTCGTCCGTGCCTCGGAGAATACGTTAATTATTGGGTTATTTCATCAAGAGTTTCTCTATATCAGCCACAGAGTCTGGATTTGTACCCAGTTCATGGTAATAGGCTTGCACCTTTATAGAGTACTAGTGCCCCGCCCTGCTTCGCACGGGTGCAAAAAAGATACTAAAACCTTCCTCTTGAATCACTCTATCTATTAAAAAAACCGCATCAAAATCCGTTTCGTAGTTTTTAAGATTCAAACATACATAGGGTTATAGGGACAGAGAACTCCACCAGACGTCACGTATTTTCTGACGAAGGAAATGTGGACGATTGAGTAGTGTTAGTGTGTACTAAGAAAGCATGCCTACCTGCTAGCTTGCTTAGACTGCCAATTTTTAGGTATCAGGTAATCAAGATACATAAAAACATTACTTACTAGTACCTCACGTATTTTCTTCAAACTGATTTTAACGTATATTTTAGGCAATATCCTTAAAAGTAAGTCGCCGATACTCTCAGACACTTTCCGTTGGCTGTATTGCTTTACTGACGCTTTAAAGCTTCCAAAAAGTGGAGACTTGGACGTATTGTGGCTGTTCTTCCGGGAACGGATGGCATCGCTCATGTGACATACAGACCTCCACAGGATTTATTCGGCGCCTCGGCGGGCGTCAGAATCTTGTTGAAACCGTTGCTTTCAACGCCCGGGGCATGTTGGAGGCCTGCCAAATATAGCATGGCAAATTAATTATTTACATATATTAGCATAAGTATTAAATCATGAGTGGTTTTAGTTTACTCGCTGTTCTTCCTATTTCGAAACGGCCGACGGAAAGTGTCTGGGAGTATTGGCGACTTATTTTTATAGATATTGCCTAAAATATACGTAAAAAACAGCTTGGAGAAAATACGTGAGGTACTAGTAAGTAATGTTTTTATGTACCTTGATTACCTGATACCTGAAAATTGGCCGTCTAAGCAAGCTAGCAGGTAGGCATGCGTTCTGTACATACTAACACTACTCAATCGTCCACATTTCCTTCGTCAGAAAATACGTGACGTCTGGTGGCCCTGGGATCTTGGACTAGGCATACCTATATAACTGGTGAAATATGGGTGTACTATTAGGTACAATTCTGCCTAACCCTTCGGGGATAACAGGCGTGATGTTATGTTCGATGTCCATACATCTCGTGATCTTGTCTAAGGAATCTCCTGACTTAGTTTAGTTTTATCGTATAACAATTTAGACAGCCATAGTTTAGCAGAAACTGACTGAGAGGTCTGGTAATAAATCTTTGCATCCGTATACAAACCATTATCTCTATACATTATACACGTAGGTAGTCCAATACACCGCAAACACTACCCTATCACCCGAGTAGGGGGTGAGTAGGGGTCTATCTGTTTAGCATATAAATCCACAGACAAACAGCTGTGCGCGACAGATAGCGAATCTACATAATGCTCTACAAACTCTATGATTCTGTTCATACACAGATTGAAGAGTTTAGCTTAGGTTGTTTATGGTACGGTAATTCAGTTTTAAGAGAGTGAGAGAAAGAGAGAGAGTTTTCAATGATAAGTTCTAGTATTTTTAATTCCAAATGTAAAATATTATCATCGATTCAATTATCGCATTACATTGATGATGCTTTCTTTTAACATCACACCTGTAATCTCCAAAGAGTTAAGCAAGGGTGTACCTAATAGTCACCAATATTTAGCCAATCATGATTTACGTTTTATAACCTATTGCTTTCAACGGGGCACGAATCCAGACTACGTGGCTTCTACTCTCTCCTGCCCCTCACAGAGTGGAGACTGGTGTCCTGTGCTAGCAGTGGCACTGAGGACATTAATCGTCATCATCATGAGTACTATGAGTAGTCTTGTTCTACGCAATGCCAAGTGCACGCTTCCTCTCTTGTTCCACGCGTCCCTGCTCTGTGCAAGTCCCACCAACTTATCTGAGATGAATATTGTGTTATTTTAGTTATCAAATCTCGTTTTCTCCCCAGGGCATTCTCCTGAACTGCAACGCGATGTCAGCCGAGTACCTGTTCATGACTGACAAGATCTACGACCCCAAGTACGACACCGGAGACAAGGTCATCCAATGCGGACGACACAACGATATCTTCAAGCTGTGGCTGCAGTGGCGCGGAAAGGTATAAGCAGATGCTCTACTGGATTAACCAAAGAGACTAACTTTTTCATCTTTCGCATACCTATCTAAAGTTATAAACCACGTCCTAGTGCTGTAGGTAGGAAGAAGTTTAAATCAGCTAATTGAGCTCCCCAATAGGGACCTACGATAGATCATTATGTTGTATATGACGGCGCCAGCGGTGGCGGAGCGATAGGGTCGTCACCATCTTGGTTCGGTGGTAGAGGCTTCACTTTTTAGGTGTCGTGGAATTATAACAAAACGTGTAAATATAACCTCACATTCAATCAGTAATTCAATCAGTAGTCTAAAACTAACACACTTGATAAACAATACCAAGTGGCAATAATAATTTTACTAGGAAAACCGACAGTTTCGTTTTGGAGAAGTGACTCGGTCGGTGCCTCGATGCGAAGTGACCGTTCGACAATCCGCACTTACCAAAACGACTCTGTCCACGTGCCGCCATTACAAAAATAACGTCACGGCGTTTGCCCCTCTACTACAATAATCAATTGAGCAACTTTTGTTAGAACGATATCGTTGTCCACGACATATATGACGGAGAGCCAACCGGAATGTTATTTTCGGGTAAATCTTCCTCCTCGTACATCTTCGGAAAACAAGAAATAATACCACCAACAACTAGCGTAGAACTTCTTTAATCATTTTCACAAACTTAGAATCACTAATCATGAATATTCACGATAGAAATGGATGGAGGTTGTGAGGTCGTCCGCTCACGCGCACGTTCTCAGGCAGACTGCCGCACCGTTGTCGCCCACCCCACCATTACTTGCCAACAATGACATCACTACCGTCATCTTGTAACAAATGTTTGAAGTTTCTTAAATTAACGACTTCCGCTGCGACATATATATATTTGACTTTCGTTCATAAAGTTTGACAATGTATGGATTTTAGTAACATTTCTCTACTTTTACTGATTCGCCAAGTACAATCGTTATACTGTCACTAAAAAAAGGTTTACCTAATTTAAATATACAGGGTGTTTGGAAGGGAGCTGTACATACGCCTAGGGTAGAAACTAGGGATAGTCTGCTACCTACCCCCGCCCATTATATTGACCTTGGCCTCAAGGTTTTTTTTTAATTTAAAATTATTTCTTTACCTTACTACGGTACTTCAGGCCCCATAACTTTTCTTCTCCACAATTTTCTGGTGTAAAATAATTTTTTGCAGGACCCTAAGACTCTAACGATTAAAACAAGACCATTAGCCGACCGGTCCCATGGATAGATTTTGAGCTACAGGTAGTTTTAGTCAAAAAGTCAAATAAAAAATAATAATAAATTAAAAAAAAACCTTGAGGCCAAGGTCAATATAATGGGCGGGGGTAGGTAGCAGACTATCCCTAGTTTCTACCCTAGGCGTATGTACAGCTCCCTTCCAAACACCCTGTATAGCCTAATGTCTTATGGCATTTTGTTATGGGGACGAGCTGCAGACATTGAATCTATTTTTATTCTGCAAAAACGAGCCATCAGAGCAATATATGGTCTTCGTAGGCGCGATTCTCTGAGAGAACTATTTAAGAACATTAACATTATGACGGTGCATTGTCAGTACATCTACGAAAACATAATGTATGTGAGAAAAAATCTGCATCTTTTTAGTAAAAGAGGTGACAGACACAATTATATTACTAGGAATAGGGACCAGTTAGTGCAGCCAGGCTTCAGACTCGCTAAGGTAGACTCATCTTTCATGGGGTACTGTTTGAGATGCTATAACAAAATTCCACAAAGCATTCTTGAACTGAATGAGACGAAATTTAAAACATGTATCAAACGCACACTATGCAAGCAAGCATATTACAAGTTAGACGATTATATCGCTGATAAAAATGCTTGGCTCAATGCCGGTCCTGCTCCACAAGGACAGGACGCTTAAATGAATAGCATTTAATAGGAAGAAGAAAGAAGAAGAAGATTGTACAACTATCTTTGCAATGTATAAATTCAATCTCTTTAGTATTATATAGTCGCATAGCGCATATTGTGTGAGTACTATGTACTAGAAAGCTGTCATTCTGTGGAAACCTACATTTATTTTTCTATTTTTTATTTGACTTGGATATGCCCTGGCGATTAAGAGTGTGTCATGCTCACTTAAATGTCTCGCTGATGGTGGCGGGTGTGTCGGGTCATTTCGTTCCCTTTAAAATGGTTGAGTGGAATGGTGGCTGATCCATGCGTCATGCTCGTGAACGGGTGCTGTCAGTTGTGACTGGTCACCTCTTAGTTGCCACGGCTTGTTTGAATTATTATATTATTTTTAAATCGTCGTTTTGACTTTACTGTCGACACTTATCGTGCACAACTTGCAACATCGTTCTCACATGATAATATACCAATCTCGATATGAATGATGTAACCAAAGTTTTGTAACAATAATATGATTTAAAAGAGTGTCCATGAAGTTTCTTGCCATTCTTCTCATGAGACCAACGCTTTGGAATCGGCAACTACAGTACACTGACAGTTATTATGCCTTGTGAGTGGGACTGTAGCTTAGTTTATTAGCTTATTAAAATTTAGTATTTGTTCGACTATTCAAAAGAGCCTGTAACTGGCCAACTTGAAATAAATGATTTTGATTTTGATTTTGATTTTGAATAAATCCTAATATGTACTTGAATTTGCAATAATGCCAACAATGTCACCTTGGATATTAATTTCAAAACGTCTGACCGCATGTATTTACCTACTTCTTCTTTCCAGCTAAAACACTAGGAAGTGTCGAAGGGTGAGCGTTTTGAGCGACTGTCTCTTGTAAACTGTGACGTTCAAAAAGCGCTGATATCAGCCTAATTTGAATGAATGACTAATTGTTGTAATCATTATCTTCTAACCTCTCGCCCCAGGGCACCTCCGGCTTCGAGCGCCACATGGACCGTCTGATGGAGCTGACAGAGTACCAGGTGCGCCGCATCAAGGAGCAACCAGACAAGTTCCACCTGATCCTGGAGCCCGAGATGGTCAACGTGTCCTTTTGGTACCTGCCCAAGCAGCTGCGGGGAGTGCCGCATGACGCGAATAAGGAAATCAAGCTGGGAAAGGTTGGTGGAAGTTTTAATGTTTAAAAGAAAGAAAGAAAGAAAATTTATTTATACAAATAAAAAAAAAATCAAATAAATAAATCAAACAAAAACAAAAAAAAACAAAAAAATTGTTTAATTACTATTATTCTATCTACTTACAAGAATCAATTTGATACTTGCCTCACTAGGATTTGTGATGTTTAGTCCGTCAGTTAGATTATCCAAAAATATGTGAAAGGTCTATCTAAAATGTTTTATCAAATTAATAAAACATTACGAAAACAAAACGTGTCAAAGATCATGAGGGCTTGTGACGTAACTTTTTAATAAAAAATGTACTGAAATGTGGCGTCATACGAGTTTTCTAATACTGTATTGTCTTAATTTTTTTGTGTAAGTAAAATAAAAAAAAAACATGTGTACTAGTACAATATGTTTTGGAAATCTATCTGACGGACTAATTAGATTTTTTTTGTCATGTTCCCAATTAGGTGAACTCTGCGACAGGTATTGATATTTGATAATATGGTCATGATCGTGAATGGTCGGTGTCAGTTGTGGCTGATCATCTTATAATTGCATCGGCTTGTTTGAAATTATCATTATTTTACTTTTGAATCGACGTTTTGGACTTACTGTGGACACTTTTATCGTGCTCATGTCGTTCTATATCGTTCACACATAATATACCATCTCAACATAAATGATGTACCTAATCAAGGTTTTATAACATTTTTTTTCATTTAAAAGTATGCAAGGTAATTTGGGAAAAGCGTAGATCTCTATGGAGAAAAATGGGCAAGAAACTCCATGGACTGTAAAGTGTAGGATTGTGACTGTGAAACAATAATAAGGTACTCTTAATCATTTAGTCTTCATTTGTACTGTTGTTTAGTGTTGTACAAATTGACTAAATTAACATTCGTATACTTACTGACAATTGTACCATCAACACGTCTAGCGCCATCTAGTATCTAATAGCGGAATTATCAAATTACAGGTGTGCGCCAAACTGAAGGGCAAGATGATGCAGTCGGGAACTTTGATGGTGGCCTACCAGCCCGATGACCGTCGCCCCAACTTCTACCGCAGCATCATCTCCTCTGCAGCCGTCCAAGAGAAGGACGTAGACTTCATGCTATCGGAGATGGATCGTCTTGGACAGGACATCATCGTTGATTAAAGCTTTAAATGATTTGGGTAACGGCGGAGAGTTTATTTCGTTTTGGAAGGGAAATTGAGAAGGGGTGTCCGTATTTGCCTGTTTCTGGAGATTTTTGAAATAATTCTAGATGTTGAATGTGTTGTTGAAATATTTTATTGATGTACTTAAAAATCTACGTGTTTATCAATGTGCATCATAAGGTTATAAGGTTTGGGGTAAGAATTGTCGACGCCGTTACCAAATATGATGTAGTTTTAAACATTATAAGTTACATATACATGTATCAAAAGCTCTAGTGATTCATTTATCTAGATGTTAACTGCTGTAAAAATGCATAGCAATCTTAGTGTGCCAGGGAGTATAGAGTAATCACTCATTAAAATTAAAATACTTAACTACAAGCTTCACTATCGCCATCTATTGAGGAGTAGCTAAACTAAGTTTCGTGTTATTTAACAAAAATTGGGTATTTTGTTGTCAAATTGGAAAGTTTTACAAAACAATGGAATTGATTGGTTTTGAATGAATTTATAAATTGGCCGAGTGTGTCTTGTTCGTGCAAATAAGTGATTTAAAATTTATAGCAAAATTTAGAACGATTTTAGGATTTCTAATTTTTATTAGCATCTCGACGAATCTCAACGGATAAGTCGGTATAGAAATTAATAATTCTAGTAAAATTAACAACGACACTTTTTACTTTTAAAATATAAATAGTTACTTCCCCGCTTTTTCTCTTACGAAATCTTCATAATATTCGATGTGACTTTTCGAACAAGAATAATAAATATTTAAGATTAATCTGAACAAAACACTTAGGCAAATTTCTCAAGAATTCCAGTAATACATAATTTTTAAGAATAAACATGATTCTCTTCATCTCTTCTTAGCGGTCCACTGTATTCCCTAAACGTTAAATAATTCTAAAAAATAGAATGATTTTATGAGAATGTAACGAGCCATCACTACATTAAAATATTATAAAATAAATATTATACCTATTTATTAAATGTTGATCCCTTCACATAAATATTTATATATCATATAATATATATTTAAATATTGACATTGAAAATGTATTTTCAAATAGTGTTAAAGTAGGGTTAAGTAATAAAAAATGAGATTACAAAGCTCAAATTGTCTAGTTGGTCAGTTGAACGTGGGTAGTTGTTTCTGTTAAATACTTTTGGCAATGTTGTTGAAAAAATATTTTTGTGTAGATTGTTGTCAGAGAGAGAGAATGAGTGTGCAAAAAGTCATGTATGTATGTATGTGTTAAATGTGTAGGAAATGATATGGATTCTTGATGTGTCTAACAATAGTAATAGGTAATTAAAACGTCTATTTATGTATTTAACTGAATATACATTGATCATTGATTTGAAATAACTATGTATGAGCTAAAGTAGTTAGGCAAGACTTATCATCAACACGAAAGAAAGAAAAATGAAAGATATGGAAGAAAATACTTATCAATGGTTGATAGTAATCTATAAGGTAACCTTAAAAATTAAGTACTCG
Organism: Diarsia rubi; assembly: GCA_932274075.1. NCBI lineage: Eukaryota > Metazoa > Arthropoda > Insecta > Lepidoptera > Noctuidae > Diarsia > Diarsia rubi. The sequence goes on along the minus strand of OW026440.1, from coordinate 464,358 downwards.
TTTTCTTGGAGAGCTACAAATTTATTTTCTGCTGACTATTTATATATTTAGATTATTTGTAACGCGATTACGTACAAAGTGAATGATACGGTTACAAAATAAGACATATCTTTTTGGAACTTAATCGAACTGTCATTTTATATCGTTCACTTTGTATAAAAATGTATCATAAGTATAAAATAAATATATATTGATTGATATCAAAATGACATTATACAAAACATATCTCCCGTTTTGCCAATTAAAGAGTATTGTTAAATTTTTATATGTTGTAAAAACGCATTGTAGTTTACAGCTTTTCGGTGCTTGTTAACAAAATAAAATGTTTAATTTACCGCCAAAGGCACGTCTTGGAGACATTAAAAAAAATAAAAATAAACAACTAGCGCCATATTGTGACGAATAGATTAAGCTAATAGTTTTTCTTTTTGACGAAAGATGCCGCTGCATTAAATAATGTTAGGACAAATAATTTCATGTGTATTATTGCAATAACTTATATTTATTTATTTATCGATACTTGATCTGTGTCTCGATGTTTAGATATAAGTTAGGATAGGTGTACTTATTATTTAATTTAATATTCTTCTCGTTGTTTATTTTAGTTTTTATTTAATAAATATGTATCAATATTTATGGAACAACTCTGTGTTGTATAGGTACTAATGTTTATCATGTGTATGTGTCTAAATATGTGTATTTGTATCTGTCTTTAATTTATTATTGGTACTTGGTTTGTATGATAGTTTTGTCGTTTATTTGATCTTGTAGTAACTAAGTATATAATAAGCATGTAAATATACGACAAAATACGATGTGACGATGACAATAGAAAGAGTAGAATAGTTTGTGACGGAGAAATAATTTCGAGGGGGGTAAGGATAAACTAGGTGTGGTGTTTGTGGTAGTATTAGATAAACGATAATGATAATTAGTTTCTGGTAAAAAAATGGTTTGAGTTAGCATTCTAGCGGCCAATAGCAGAAATTATTAGTAAATATTTCTTTCGAAATTAAAATGACACTATCAGTCAAATTATAATATTAATAATGTGTAAATATGTAGCGTGTGAACGTCTTTAGCTGGGCTACTTGTGCTTCTAATTCATATTATAGTAAGTAATATTTATGACTAAATGACTCGTACAACCTTCATTCTTCTACTCGATAACAGATGGCAGTACGCTAGCAGAGTAGTTATTCTTTCTACCGATAAGTGTCACTTTAACAATCGAATCGCAGTGCTTCCAAATTGCTTAGTTTGTAAGTACACAATAATTAATAATAAAGGAAATATATTTTCAGTGTCAAAATAATAGCAATTATAGTTTCGAAGTCTTCCAAAAATGTCTTCCATTTTAACGAATATTGTGTTAATTTTCTTTATATAATATGTATGAATATATATTTATTAGATATATTAGTAAAAGTATATATTATATACTAGTGTTTCGAAAGGTTTAGCATTTAGACGCAATATACTGTTCACTTTTTGATCACTTATAATGTGAGACAAAATTAGTAAAACTATCCTATTATTGTTGCTATATGTAAAAATCTGTATAACCAAATAAATGGTATTGTTGTTAGTTTTTTGTAGTTTTATTTTATTATAATTATTATCCATTTGATAAGGTGGTGCCGCTGCGGCTGCAGAGACCCTCAAGCGGCGTAAATGTGTTCGAGCCGTTTGGGGTTGAAACTTTGGGGCCATGGGGTCCGAGTGCTCATAGCCTGTTCAAGGAAATTAAATGAAATAAAATGCTTAGTTGACGCTTCTCGTGATCCAAGGGCTGGCTTTTATCTTGGCCAGAGGCTATTTGTGCCATACAACGTGGCATGCCGCCAGTCTTTTGGGCACACTACCAGCTGACAGCGTTGAGGAGCAGTTTTTTAATATTTAAATGTTTGTTATTTTTATTTATTATTTACACATACAGTCTTAACTCCTAACACCGTTTCATATAAATTTCGTACCATTAAACCATAGATGGTCTGTATTGGTTACATTCGCATACTGCATAACCACTGAAAAGAAATAATATATATGTAAAAATGCACACAACTACCCCTAAACATCTATGCGTAAGTGAGTGCTTGCTATTGGGCGGTTGGGCCGCTTATTAGAAAGCTGGTTTTTGTCAACGTATCTTATACAGGCTGCTTCTTTTTTATAGACCCTACTAAGTTGTTTATGCAGTTAGTATTTTTTGTATTTTTTGCTTAAGCTTTCTGATTTATTTCGTCTTTCATGGTTTTTGGTATTCCGTTCATAATTGTGGGAATTAGAAATTTAACTGTTCGCCTACCATTATAGTTTCTAGTCTGAGGTACTATAACTGCCGCACTCAGAGAGCTTTAATGATGACTTAAACCGCCACTTAGTAAATGTTTGACATAATTTTGTATGACTAAACTGTCAAAACCATTACTAAGTGATGGCCTAAGAAATCATTAAAGCTCTCTGAGTGCGGCAGTAAGTTCGAGTGGTTATTGCTGATACTTCTTAATATTATTTAGTTTACTCTTATAATCAATAAAGATTTTGATTAGACCTCCTGGGAGAAATTGGGAAAGGTATCCTAGACCTATATGTCTCTTAAAGTCTACAGATAGAATAGTTTATATTTTGCGCTGTGTCAGTCATTATTTGATATTGTATTACTGCATCATGGGGTGGAGCTATTAAAACAAATTCATGAAGGCAGAGCTAGCTCGAGGAGCCGTAGAGTTATCTAAGACACCGTGCTTATGTCCCACCAAACAACTTTATGATGAACTAGCTGTGCCCGCGACTTCGTTCGCGTACTTGTCGAAAACTAAAATGCGTCGTTTAGACAAAAGTACAAATTAAATCATTGCCCTGCGTTAACTAACCGACGATGTAGAAAATAAGAAGAGGATAAGGTAATGCAAAGCGCTGACTATGATTAAATAGATAAACACTTAAAATTAGGACATACAGACGATAAATTTAAAATAGTCCCGTACGGATGGATGTTTGTTAATCAACCAAGTCAGAACGGCCGAACGGATCTCGATAAAATTTGAAACAGAGGTGCCAGAGCCGACAGCCCCTGTTTGCGCGTTCGTGTTCCACGCCCGCCTCAAAGAGATGTCAGCAACAATTAAGGGACCCGCAAGGGCCGACGCCTGTCGGGGCTGCGGGTTGTTCGAAACAGATACCGCGGCTTCGACACAAAGGGCTATATAAGACCACACCACATCTATATGACGGCATGGTTGGCGCAGTGATTGGACGATTGACAGTAGCACTGCGTCTCGCAGGTTTGATTCTCAACTGGAACAAAAATAAATATGTCGTGGGTTTTATCTTTTAATTTAGTTTTAAAAACCAGCCAAGTGCATGTCAAAATATGTGAAACTGAACTCATTAACCACCCTGCGTAACTGCCTCCGAACGATCATTTTTATCATGAAAATAAAACAAACTTACATTTGCAGTACTAAAACCTGTGCTCCCATACATTATGTATAGGAAAATATTTTATACAGGTACATTTTATGTTGGTCCACTATTACTCGAGTCATCAACTTTTAAAGCCTACATAGCTGTGATAGTTTTGCTTTTAATTTTGATGTAGTATACTGCTACCATGAATGTTTTCACACGCCCAAACACAACCTTTCTGGTTTAGGTAGCCAGACTGGAGTCTAACAAAAATGTGCACTTTAAAGCTTAATATTTCACAAACGAATCCCTTAATCGAAAAAGCGTTTGTAGCAAACTCACAATCTTTTTCAAAGACCCATCCAACGACACCCCGCACTATGAACTTTGCAAGGAAAAAAAACACCTCCTCTTTTATGTGTAGATACTGGAGATATGCTAAAAATAAATATATTTCGAGATTTTATTTTACCACTTTGCGGTAGCTCATTTTGTCTGTATCATAATCAACAGCCTATTAATGTTCCCACTGCTGGGACACAGGCAGCCTCTCTTTGAGAGGGAATGGGCTATAATCTACCAGGCGTGCCCAATGCGGGTTGATAGATGTCACAATGTCTTCGATTTTTTCGTTCTAAGACATGCGGTTTCCTCACGATGTTTTCCTTTACTGTTTTGAGAGATAAATTACACAAAATAATGTGCCTGCCTGGGTTCGAACCCACGACCTACTGCTACTGTCTTGTCTGTATATTCATGCCAAATTACAGCTTTCTAGTATTATGAGTCCTTGAGTATAGTGCTGACGGTCGGACAGACAGACAGACAGACAGACAGAAGGACGATGAGTATTCACGGAGCATACTTTTATTTAATTAACATCGCGGTTCAGAAAATGGCATCAAATGAACAAAACCATCTATCGAAGACGACAAGCTGCTAAAATTAAATGCATAGTAACCGATCAAACACACTATTTGGTTAAGGCTATGTAGATTTTGAAAGCAGCGTCATTTAGACTAACACCTACCTACAGGGTACCTTTTGATATCGAAACTTTTTTAAGTTAATCTTGTGAAGGCATTTATTAATAAGTACCATATTCGTTTAGAAGTCTCATTTTTCTTGATAATAATGCTTAAGTTCTTCTTGAAAACTTTAAATTCAAATACTTATTTTTTGATAGAGAGCACCGATTACGATGAAACAAAGACTAAATAATGAAAACCGTCGCCGAAGCGGCACGCACAATATTTATGATAAAAGTTACCTACATTAGTTTCGTAAATTTTACGTGATGCTTCGAGTCATCGAAGCAGACAAACAGACAAAAATTCCAAAAATGATGGAAATGAGTCCTGTTGGTTATACTCTATCACCATTTTTTATTTTTTTGGGGGTGGAGGAAATCATCAGATAACCGGCGTGGTAGATTATAGCCCATTCACTCTCAAAGAGATAAGGCTGTGTCCCAGCAGTGGGAACATTATAGGCTGATGATGATGATGACCTGTGTCCAAATCAATTTTGTTATATTGTCTCAAATCAATAGGTACAGCATAAGTAATCAAAATGTTTTCTTTTCTGTCTTTTAATTTAATTATTTTTTGGATGGATTTGCCTATTATAACATGTCACTGTGTGTTTATCACCCTATTACCCTTCGGGGGGGGGGGATCATCCTAGGACTCTCCTCCCGCTCTGGGCAGAGAGGTAGGGAGTGTCAGACTTCTACTGACTAAAAACCACCCATATTCCTTCTTAGCCCTTTGTATCGAGGCCGCGGTATCTCTTTCGAACAACCCGCAGCCGCGACGTGCACCTTTACCCCTTGTACCGTATTCGGGTACACGGGCGGTGCGAGTTGAAGGAAAAGACAGGGGCAAGCGTACCCCGCGTGGGTCCATCACATATTCGTATCCGGTATTTATACTGTACACGCGGCGTCTACCGTATTCGGTACACTGGACAGCTACTCGATCTTATAGTCGCATATGAATTCAGAGTTCACTCCCGCAAAACCACCTAGCGTAGCGACGTATAAAAATTACCATAAATACCACTTGTTTTTCAATAAGCGTGCCCTCCCCGGGTTGTGATGTAATTGACAATGTATATCAGCTTTTTAGGTTATAAAATGTGGCTGTAATAGTGACAAGTTGCATTCAAACTGAAGTAATACATATATAGTAACCATATTGCCAAAACTGTTTGTGATCTCTGAAAATGTTGCTCAATAAAATAACTCCAGTGTGAATGCAACATATAAAGGAAAGTCATAAAAAAGCAAACACAAAACGTCGATTTTTAATAAGTTTTATTTCAAAACAAAAAATAATAATAATTATGCTATATATTGCACGTGACTCGCTAGTCAATACGTAGATACATTCTTTTGAGCAAAACCCATTTTCACTTAATGTTACACATTTCAGACGAAAGCTGTCGGTGCGCAGTTCAACTAAAATATCATTTGAACATAAGATCTAATAAGGAAGCTGAAATAGTCACCTCATCGAAATTTTATTGCAAAGTTACTGGTATACATATCGTAAGGGGCTGTTCAATTATTACGTAAGCAGATTTACTGCAATTATTCCCCCCCCCCCTCGCCCAAGTCAGCAAAAGTAATCAAAGCTCTCACCCCTCCCCCCATGCTTACGTAAACATTAGCATATAATGCATTTTTCTGTTAATGTAGTCTGTTTTTTTTTATTAAATAAGCTATTTAATAATACGCTTAGGATAGAGGACTAACGTCCATATTCATTAAAATCAACATTATTGACACAATCCCCGACAATGCGTTTCGTTTTCAAGCGTAGACAATATGTGGGTTGCCATATATGTAAAAAGTAGACAACTACTGCTGACGTACACTTCATCTAGACCCGCCCCCCCCCCCACCCCCCATGTCATAAAAAATAAGCTATGCAAAGAACCCCCGCCCTCCTATAGAGCTTACGTAATACTTGAACGGCCCTATGACATGGGACTTGAAAATCATGAGAGGCGAAATGTGGTTGTACTTTTAGGTACACCTCTGCCTATCTCTTTGGTGTTAACAGGTGCGATTTTAAGACACTTTTAAGTGTCATTTTGCCAAGTACTCATTACATCTAAATTCCATATATTTCGGAACTTTGCAAAAAAATCACACTACGGATAAGATGACTATGCCAATTCGATTGTATACACTTGAAATTAAAAACTGCTAATTTATGAACATAAATGGACTTATTTTGATAATAATTACATTGACAGTATATTATTTCAACTACATAGATGCCTGTTTTATGAAATATTCACCACAAAGATTCTTTATATTCTTATAACTTACGTTACAGGAAAATATTATTAGAAAAGGAGATTTTATTTCTTACAGCTCAAAAATAGATATTTACTATTCATAGATAAGTATGAAAATCCATTTCAATGACATTTTAGGAAAACAAAATAATTCAATCAGTTATATGAAACTAATTATATTTTAGCATAGTTCCTTACCAAAGGTAATTTTAGTTAAAATGTAAAATCAATGACTTTTGATTTGACAACACCAAAAAGACATCACCGTTTGAAAACTATCAACAAAGTACAAACAAAACGATTACGATTTAAGTGAGCTACACACATCTAGGTGAGCTGGGAGGCTAAATAAATAAATATTTATTACATTTAACCACCTGAGCTGTGCCGTACAAGGCGACCCAGACGCGTGAAACCACTCATAAGATACAAACAAGAATTACCGTCTAAAAACTTTGTTATATTTTGGAACGAAAAAAGAAATGCATAGGCAAAATTTTCGGACGATATTTGTTGTCGTTGAAAAGATGCTTTGGAAACTATTTTATTGAATTTGAAATTGGGTTTTGTAAAATAAAGTTAATACGATCAATCAGGCGGCCCAGAGTGCAATATCGTGACACTGATCGTTTGTGGATGAAAGTCTGACAACCAGTCCTGCCAAAGGTTATGGAATTGACCAGTACTAACTGGGTTGTGGTCAGAGAGGCAGTCGCTCCATGTAAAATACTGTCATATGCCTAGATGATCACGAATTTCTAGACCTGTGACATAATTTAGTGCCACGATAATGCCCACAAAACCGCTGGTCCCTTCCTAACTGGGAATTAATAACTACCGCCACGGGTACTCTCCTTTGCGACTATGTTAGTGATTATAGAAACTATTTTAAAATCATTTCCTTTGAGAATCAGAATTTTAAGTTAAATAATTTCGATTAATTTCTTTTTTTTTGTCATTTATGATCTACTTTAGTATATCATAAAATCTTGCAGAAGCTAAGTCAAAATTAAGAAAATATAAAAAATCAGATCTTTTATTATTAATTCGTCAAAAATACTTCCATTTCCAAATACAATCACTAACAAGGTTGCTTTACAATCACAGACTCCTTCGCTCACACAATAACATGATTTGATCAACAAATAATGCAATATAATCAAAAAGGCTCAGTATACAAACTAGTACAAAAAGATCTTTCACGCCCACTGTAGGGCACAACATTGTTTGGGGCAAGGTGACCAAGATTCTCCCACTAAAGAAAAAAGATGACCATAGGCTATTTCAATCTACATAAAATACTTTTTTATGTCTACAGATATGATTTAGACTTCAAAAGTCTATTAGAATGCATGGCAAGAATACTGTGGGGGCAAATATGGTCAGATCGCCCAGAAACAGCAAACAATATCATAGTTGCCCTCGAATCTCACATTTTAAACAATAATGCATATTGGAATATGCTTTTTATTAGCAATTTTTTTGAAACGCATATGTAAGTTGTAATAGTACAGTAAACCTAGTATTACAAAGGCATATCAGTTATATACTTTCACTCGTAAGGTTGTGGAGGTCAGATACGTGGGCCGCTCCATGTAACATATTAGTATTCAGCTGCATCCAGTTAGACTGGAAGCCTTAGTTGGGAAAAGGTAGATGATATAAGCTACCATAGTTTACTTAACTGTATGTTACAATTTACAAATACGTTACCTAAAAAAAAGTTAAAATTTTCAACAAATTACTGGAACATTCTTAAATAAAATTGTAACTGCACAAAAATGCTTTTCAAATTCATCATTTGAACTTCATTACATTATTTTCGAGAAAATAACCACTGAATTCTGTTTTGGTGTTTACTTACACTGTCGAATAAAGCCGTTAATACACATTTTGTCTATTAGAGGATACACTCTATATGTTCAGGTTAGAAAAATTCAGCAACCGATAAACGTTCGACTTATTTAGTATTTTTATTTTGCCCAGCCAATTCGAATATGATTCCAACGATGGTAAATGCCGCAAATCACCTCAAAATTGGGCCCAAGTTTCATCAGATTGGGTTCCAAAAAACAGAATCAGACGACGTGGTAGGTCCTAAAGGAGATGGCTATACGAGCTCGACTCTTTTTAAAAGGATTGGGCCCCAGCCATAGACAGAGTTAAATGGAAAGAGGGAAGTGAGGCCCTTGCCTCGCAGTAGGTGACATCAGGCTCATATATGATGCCCAATTGCTACAGTTCGACTTTTTTGGTAAATAAAAATACTGCGAAATCAAATGTTCCAACCAGAACACTGTGTGCCCCTTTAAGATGTTATGGCATGTGGATTAAAAGTCTATTTACTATCTAAAATAATAATATCTACCAACATAGATTAGACATCTTTATGTGGGTAGGCAGATTATAAAGCTTATGAACACAGAAATTATTACTGAATGTTACGTTTGTAATTTAAATGCTTAGTGCATAGATGCTATTATTGACTTTAAGTTATCAATCTAAGCAGCGTTACATGTTTTAGTGGGTTAGCAACAGAAGTAGTTTAACATTTCGGAATTTTAATTATTTGATGTACAGAACTCTAGAAGATTAGCTTCCGGCAGCAGTCGCGGCAGTTCGGGTCAGGCGGGGTCACGTGTGAGGGCCGCGCTCAAACCCGGCCCGCCGCTACATCACCATCCACCTGGTTAGTATACTCACTAGTGGACGATTTTATTCTTTAAAATATTCCTTACTCTTTAATAACTTGCTAGTTACGAGTAATATCTGATAAGTTTTTATTACAAAACCTGCTTTGAAACTTTAGAGTAGGTAGTGCTAGTTCTGATGCTGACTGTAGTTAACATATTTCAAGTAACACTAGAAACATGTAACAATACATTTGAGATTCCTCATTTTTACTTGGAAGTAAAACAGTAAAAGTTAACCAGTTTGTACTTTTTCAAGAAACAAACCGACTTTTCTATTTATTTTCTAATATAATAATATTATAAGTGAGATTCTCCCATCTTCTGTCTATTCAGAATCACATGCTTTAAAACCAAGACTGGATATATACCTAAATACATTTTTACACATGGCAACACCACTCAACTGTGTTGCCAGTAAATTATTTGGCATTTTATAGTAAAAATTTTTAGAAGATATTTTTATTAAATACTTTTTTTCCAAGTTGTGCTTTCTTTTTGTCGTCGAATCTGGCAACATGTTACCATTGTGTTGTTGCCATTTGTGAAAACAGGCAGTCGGCGGACCAATCACACGAACAACCGATTGGCTTTAATGCCTTTCATGCTGAAATATACATATTATTATATCATTACGCTGCGTTCGTAGGGACGTGAGTAGGGAATATATTTCATAGACAGATTTTCGTAAAAAAATACCAATTTAGTAACAAAAGCTCCCGAAAACATATTATGTCTTTAAATAGACGATTCTGATAGTTTTTTATACAGGATAATATGAAAAAGGCATGTAAAATTCTCATAGCTACATTTGCCAACTCATAGTCGATGTAAAGACGAAGTAAATAAGTTATAATATAAATATATAGACTAGAGTCTAAACACACGTTAGTAACTTTCTGATAAATATATCGTTACTACCCTCAACACGCCCTATTCAAACGAAACTCATAGAAATATGACTGTCTTGCTCGCACACTCTTCTTCTCTTTTGCGTCACGCACAACCGCTTTTGTTTATATTTTTTATTATAATAACTAATTACGTCGACGGCTCGTGATATTTTTTTTTTTTATTGAATTTGTGCTTTTTACTCCATTAGTTGAGGTTACTAATGGGATAAAATCAGTCAAAAAAGATTTATTATTTTTTGTTTATTTAAAAAAAACGGTGTATTTTAATTTAACTCCAATTTTACTTGCTAAGTGAAAACTATACTATCAGTTTCACTTAGTTTTATAAAACCACAATCCGAAATAAGAAAATTTATTTGCTAGAAGCAAAAACAATTTTAATGCTCCCTGTATTATTATTTACACAAAAACTTGCACTGACAATCGACCACATAAAAATACCCGCTTGCTTCGCTCTCTCAGATGTTCCACCTATCGAGTATTTTGAGTTAAATTTTATCCGTTCTACCCTCGTACAGCCGTCGACGCATCTAAACTAGTCTTACTCGTGTGTCCGGAGTTTCACCGGCATAATACTATAACGTTGACAGCCGGCGGCTGTTTCCGCATACGCTCGCTGCGCTCGCCGCCACAACACTGACATCTCTGAAGAGAAACTAGCGCCCTCTGGCGGACACGAGGGAGTTTATTTAAATGTGATGTAAATTGAGATTATAGTTCTGTTTCGACTCTGTTTAAAATAAGATCTTTTGACTTAAACTAAGTTAGAGAGCATTGTTATTATATTCAGATCAAAATTTTACGAAATATGATATTTTCTTTAATTACACTTAAACCTATAAAAATGATATTTCATCACTTCCGTACACTTTCCAAGTCATTTCATACTCAATTTCGAGAGACAAAGTAGTTATTCCTATGTCGTTGCTTACAATTAATACTTTCTTTGATTTTAAACCCTAATTCTTGATGATAAGGTCGATTTACTAGAAGCGGCGAGCGTAGCGGTCGCGCGCGACATCACAGACAAATAAGAGACTAAGATACCGACGTTCTGACACGCACTGTCAACTATAAAGTTTAAATATTTTAATACAGCTTGGTCTTAATACAACAAGGTTAGAAAATGTACACATATCCCTTTTTACAGGGACTTAATTCGCGAAATGAGGATGTATTACACATAAACCTCTGCCTACTACTGGCGTGACACGTGCGAGATGTTATGCTATGACTCGGCTTGTAGTTTCTAAGTGTATTGTGTATATTTACTTAACATAGTTGCCATCAAAACCTTACATAAAAATAACAAATAAACTACCTTGACATGTGTATTCATACATACATGAATCTTTGTATAATTTATACAAAGATTTGTATGCATTATACAGATAAATGTTGCAAGTATAGCTTCTGTGTATTTTTAAAGTTTTAAAATACGTTGTTTATTAATATAGTTCAAATACAAAAAGGTACATTTAGGTTCAATTGCTCAGTTCCATAATTTTGGAAAATCACAGCTTTTTGGTGAGGCGACTGATAGTAATTAAATAATCACCGAAAAAACCTAGATAAATAATTTTGCTCAATTTATTTTCATTCCTAAGTTTCTAAAAGGCCAAAATCATTGCTTTTTGTTACAATACATAAGTATACAATAATAATTATTTCTTTAATTTAATACATACAGGTCAGTTTTCATGTTCGAGAGTTTTTCAATTTAAAATACATTATTCTTAAAGTATAAGTGACTTAGTTACACAAGTTTCCAAAAGCCAGGAATGTGAATGAATGGTACCTGTATCAGTCGCCTGCTATGACCGAGCTGTGACCGGCTTAGACAGTGAGTGAACTGAAGTGAATTCATTCACTCTCTAAGATAATTTATGATAACGTAGTGCGATGTCCGACGTCGGAATATCTGTGAGATGATCTGTTTAGCGCCAACTGCAAGAGAGAACGATTATAATGATTGTAGAAATAGAATATAATTATAAAATATAATAAAAGAAACGTTCTTCCGCTCTGTACTTGTACAAACATTTGCTGTGCCCGACAGGGTCCATAATTGTGTCTAGAATTAATTTCCTTAACACCTGTTAATGTACATTATGGATTGCAATAAACAATTTGAATTTGAATTTGAGAATTCTGTATCTGAAGTGTGGCTGAAAAAGGTGAGGCCTATACTCAGCGGTGAGTAATTCCAGGCATATTCTGTCTATTAAAAACTTAGGCTAGGTTAGCAAGTCTAAAATCCGCCCTAGGTAATGCAGCGTGCCTGTTCAGACATGTATTAACGTTTTGTAGGAAAAAAAGTTCTCTTCGGAATAGAATTAGGTTTTGCATGCAAATATAATTTGTCACGAATGACCTAGTGTGCATAAGTCACTAAAGACGTGCCATGAAAAGGGAAATAAACAAAATGAGTCTACAATAATAATTAGGTATTTGTTGAAAAACAGTCAACAACCCTTAGGGGTGGATTTTTTTTTTCAATTTGAAATGGTATCAATAGGACTTCTTTCCTGTCAAGTTTTGCGTAGTCATACATAAAAATATACGCGTCGAATTGAACCTCCTTTTTTCGTCTGTTAAAAAGGGAGCAGAGCTTAACTTAAAATTATATTTTTCTATTTTAAGACGACCAGACTCAAACGCCAAGTCAAAGCATTTATTTCAATTAAACCATCACAGAGACTTGAATGTCAGAAAAACAAAGCTACCGTCACAGTAATAAATAAGACATAATAACTTGTGAAAGTACTGTAGTTGCCCATTCCCAGATGAATAATAATAATATCATACATACATACATAAACTCACACCCTTTTTCCACAGGGGTAGGTAGAAACCACAGAACTTACATACTCCTGTTGCCTCGTCGACATTGATACATCTAAATAATAATAAATCAAGAATGCCCTGGAAGAGTGTACAAGACAAAGCTGGCGGTGTATACTCACAGCACTTGATGCGGCTGTAGGGCCGCGAGGTGCGCGGGCGAGGGCGGCACGCCGGGCGGCGCGGGCGGCAGCAACGTCTGCGCGAGGCCCTCGAACCTGCCGCCGGCTTCGAAGCCGTTCTGTAACGACGGAACGTACAACTTACGACTGCTAGAAGTCATGAAAGGAAAAAGAAAACAACATGGCGGGCGGGTAGATATGCCACATCGGTTCTACCACCTTTGTGTAAAAAATATTCGTAAATATTTTTTATGAATGAATTTTTAAGTAAGTTACCATAGGTAATCACACTAATATTTTAAAGGCGAAAGTTTGTGAGTGTGTATGTTTGTTACTTCTTCACGCAAAAACTACTGCACGGATTTGGATGAAATTTGGTACACATATAGTTTATAACCTGAATTAACAAATAGGATAATTTTTATGCCGATTTTATATTCCCGTAGGTTGTAGCGGGTGAAGCCGCTGGCAACAGTTAGTTAAGCAATAAAACCAATTTCTCGTGTAATCCCCCGAAGGGTTACACTAATTAGTAAATTAGCATCACGCCTGTAAACCCGCGAAGGATTACGCAGAGGTGTACCTATTACACCCACATTTCAACAGTTATGTTTAAGTACCACGTAACAGCCAACAATAGGCGTGTAGGGAGCGACCCTATTACTATCCAGACTCCCTGGCAATGACTAAGAAATGCTTGTGAAAAAACCTAATATAATTTCCTTCCACTGCACCGAAACAAATGTAGGGTATACTCACGGGAATCATGATAGTAGGCCTCAGCGGCTGGATAGAAGGCTGCACGGCGGTCGGATAGTAAGGATAGTACTGCACCGGGTAGCCGATATACCCCGGATATCCGGCTGCAGCCGCGTACATCGCCGCAGCGGGGCTGTACATCTGCTGGAATAGTCGTAGGAACAACTTAGTACCTCTTTAACACTCGAGGCACACAGCTATTTATTATTTATTTATTTAAGCAGGTACTTGCTACACTTACAGTTTGCACCAACGCGTGCAGCAAGTCAACATCACAAACACTATCTTAGAAATCATTTGCAATAATTAAGCATAGCTTTATTAATACTCATAAACAGATCTAGATCCGGTTCCTGAGCAATCAGGGCGTTTAGCAGATCATAGCTATTATTGCTAAGCTAAGGTGTTATTTTTAAGCTATTGTTGTTGTTATAGTTGTTGCCAATTAAGATGTCAATAGCGGTTATCGCCCTTTCCCTAATATCTCCTCGTACGAACCACAGTAGCAGTGGTGGCCCAGTGGTAGCGGCCCCGACTTACGAACAGTAGGTCGTGGGTTCGAAGCTTCGAACCCAGGCAGGCACATTACTTTGTGTAATTTATTTCATCACCGCTGGTCTCAAAATGGTGAAGGAAAACATCTCCAGGAAACCGGCATGTCGTAGAACCAATTCGAAGACATGTGACATCTATAATCCGCACTGGGCCTGCGTGGTAGATTATAGCCCATTCCCTCCCAACAGAGAGGAAGCCTGTGTCCCAGCAGTGGGAACATTAATAGGCTGTAGATGACGATGATGACGAACCACAAATGAACCATGTATCGTTTTTCATTAGAAAAAATGTTGAAGATCACGTTAGAAGACGATTGAAGACATGAAGAGGCTTATTTTGGATTTCAAAGTTGAAGAACTTAATAAATGTAGGTGGGTCATTGACCGCTATTGACATCTTAACTGGCACCAACTATAGTGGTTGGTATGCGAACCTCTAGATAACTGTTTTAAACACTATAATTAGGAGGCGTGGAACTCGTGGCTAAATAATAACTGCCGCTCGGCTCGATTTTTAGGTTAAGCTGTGCTTGCCTAGGTGGTTCTGTGGATGGGTGACCACCCTTTACGTACCAAGTTTCCTGCGTGTCTCGGAAAGCACATTGGTCTCGGCTCTCCTTTGTAGATCTTTTAATCGCCACGGTCGGGTATAGCCGACAAATGAACACGTGCCCAACACGACGCCGTCGGTTACAGCCGACAAAAAAACCTCATTTTTATAACTTTTTACCTGCTGTTTAATAGAAACTAGTGTCAAATAAAATAATATTTTTGTAGGTATTCGTCCTTTGGCGTGGGACACGATACGTAAATTTACGCTTTGGCGTTCAAAAGGTTAACATGCTTTCAGAGGCACGGAGGAAAGTCTGTTTGTTATGGGGTGGTAACCCATCTACAGACCAACCTAGGCAAGCACAGCTTAAGCGGCTTAGTTTATGTATTGTTAATATGTATTAGTTTATTATTGTCTAAGATAATTCTATGTATTTTATCTATGGGCCACAGGTAGCCTGACAATAAAATTATTTGATTTTAACCTGAAGATGGACTCTAGCGACTTTTATTATCTAACCACAAGCTCCTTTTACCATCTTAAAAGTCAAAAGAGACATACCTGGTGGTAACTTACCGGTAGCTGCTGGCTCAGCGCCGGTATAGCCTGGTGGTGTTGGAGCTGCTCGTAGGGGGGGGGCGCATACACCCCCCCGGCGCCTGCGCCCGCGCCCCCGAACGTTACCCCATAGGGCGACCCACCGGCTACTGTGCGGTAGCAATCTTGAAAAACGGACAAAAAAGACAACATATTAAACTCAGACAAAGCTTTTATTTCAATAAGACCATTACAGGCACTTAAAACAAATAAAATGAAGCTTCATTCACAAGGCAATAACTTTTGAAAGTACTGTAGTTGCCTATTGCCTAGCGTAGATCTCTATGGCGAAGAACGGACAAAAAACTCTATGGACACACGTCTAAATCGATATACTCTTGTTACAGAATCTTGAGATCTTACCATTAAGGGTGTAAAAGTACCCCTAACGCAAACAAAGAGCACTTGTTCTCCCCACTACTGCCATCATTTTTGGTTCTAGACCATACCTGAGAACCCCCTAGTTACGGAGATATTGGGGGTCAAAGTTCCAAAATTTTCACAGCTGTTTTTGTAAATACTAGTTTTACAGGTCATAACTTTACTTAAATTACCTCCATGACCCGTTTACTATTCAAAGCACCCAGTAGCACAATATTTTAAGAGTGCTATATTGAGTTTGACCGTAAAATGTGATTTTTGAACCCAAAAATATCCCAGCAAAAAATTTTGTGTAGGGGTACTTAGTTTGATGTACAGAACGCTTGGTTAACGGCTGTGTGAAGGTTTAATTTACACCCTGTATAATATCAAAAATAGGGTAGTTGACAAAAAAAAACTAATTAGTCCGTCAGATAGATTTCAAAAAATATTGGACACATATTTTTTTCTTTTTTCACATAAATAAAAAATGTGAAATACCTACAGTGCTTCGAAAACTCGTGTGACGTTACATTGCACTGCATTTTTTACCACGTAGTGACGTCAAAACCTCATGATCTTTGACGTGTTTTATTTTATTCAGCTTTTATTAATTTTATAAAGCAAAAAAAAAAACCGGTCAAGTGCGAGTTGAACTCGCGTGAAGAGGGTTCCGTACGATGAATATAATATATCTACCTTTTTAGACCATGGACTTCTTATAGGTTTTCCTGTAATCTACAGGTATAGAACTATATTCTGTATTTTTTTCAAAATTTTAGGCTCAGTAGTTTCGGAGATAAGGGGGGGGAACGGTCAATTTTCGTCTATTTTCTTAAATAACTTTAAAACTATTTATTTTAAAATTATTAAAAAAATATATTTGAGACCCTCATAGTAAGCCCTTTCATTTGATGTGTCACATGGTACAGTTTGCAAAACTGTGTCACATGGTACAGTTTGCAAAACATTTTTTTTAATTTTCTTATTTGCCCCGTAAAAGCGACCCCCATATTCAAAATTCATTTATTTACTTTAGCCGTACATGTTTGGGTCACAAAAATCCATATGTATACCAAATTCCAACTTAATCGGTCCATTAGATTCGGAGCAAATTGGCTGTGACAGACGGACAGACCGACAGACATACACACGAGTGATCCTATAAGGGTTCCGTTTTTTCCTTTTGAGATACGGAACCCTAAAAACACGTAGGTACTTATCCAATATTTTTCTATAATCTTACTGACGGACTAAACAGAATCACATTTTGTTTAGTCAGGAAACATTGCTATCGGTACGAAGACTTAGCTTAGTTCTTAGTGTAATACGTGACAGCGTAAATAGTGCTACTTTTTCTTCCTTAATTGTTTGATTATCATCATTAACATTCATAATTCAACACCATCATTCAACATCAACAACTACTGTCGCTCAACATCGCTACTGACGCGCATTTGTTTTGTGGGCGAGGGCAAACAGTTGGCGCCGCATCGCGACTGTATCGATTCGAACGCGCGACAAACAGCATTGCTACAAAAAGTCGCCGTGGGTGTGGGCGAGGAAGCTAAACCTTCTATCATCATACATCGATCTCACTTTACTAATTTAATTGCTCTCGGCATGTCTATTCACCCGACTGCCTAGGAAGGATTATGTTTTGTCCATCAATCTAAACCATCATCAAAGAAGACAAGGAATAAATCGTGTTATTCTCGTTCGCCATTGATAGGCATGTATGTAGATGTAGACAGGATGGCCCTGCAGTCGGTCCTTGAGTAGCTGCGCGCGCATTGGGCGCGGCTGTCTTATCCTCTTATGCGTACTATTGATTTGTATTGCACAGCACAGCTTCACGCCTGTAATCCCCGACGGTTTAAGTAGAGGACATTTCAATAAATTAAAATGGCTGCGAGAAAAGGCCAAGACCATTGCCAAGACTAAGTGATTACCTAGTTAGGAGAAACAAAAATGTGTCGGATTAACATAACCTACCAAAAAGGAAATCAATCTCATTTCATGTGATCTTAGAAACATGAAGCACTTTGAAAGCGTCTTGCGTTGGGGGAGTCCTATGACTGACCAGTTAGTCCGGTGATCGTGCAAAGCGTACTAATTCCCATGATCTCGACGCAAGTGTCTGAGGGCACAACGATGTGGTTTTAGTCAGCGCGAGACTGACAGGCCCAACGTCTCTCCCCAGGGCGGAGGACATCCATTGAAGGTTTGCAAATGGTGGAAAAGCCCGCTACACTATTTAACTGTAACTCCTGAAAGCCAGAATCAACAGTAGCAACCACCACAATACCGCCGAGATAAAGAACGTCGACGAAGTCCCAGAGAAACAATATAATTATCGAAATAAATCAGAAAAAAACAGCAGAACATTATTCGCACATAATCTTTCCTCCATATCAGCAGGAGACAGAACAGAAATCGACCAAACTCGGTGACCTAAATAAGTTTGCAAAACGGTCAGTCACAAATGTAATAGGTTTTTTCCCATAATAGTCAACAAATGAATAACGTATAAACTAACCTCCATACTGTGGAGCAGCCTGATGCGGAGGCGCCGGCAGGAAGGGTCCCTGCGGCGGTTGGGGTTGAGGGTACGCGCCCAGCGGCGGCGTCACTGCAACAACACTCAGCTCTAACAGTGCCCCAGGCTAAGGGCACACACGTACGACATACTGATCCACCACATCACTAGCTGAACACCACAACACGCGTTCAAGTTCCAAAATTTAAAAACAAATTGAGCGGGTAGTTTAACTTTTATTTATTTTGACAGGTATTTGACATTGACATTTCTAATTTTGACATTAACAGAACTAATTTTGACAAATACGTTTCTTGTTCTTTTTAAAATTAATTAAAATACCCGTACTTATAAAGTGATGTGGTAGTAAGTCAGTGTGCCGCACGTGTAGTCGCGCGTTGGCGCGCCGCAACCCAAGCCCGAGCATTCACGCTTGACGCAGCGGTGTTGCCATGCATTGAGTACTGCTATAGTTACACCTCTTTGTTATACTTACCAGATTTTAGAAAGAAAAATGAAGACCGCGAAAATGGTTAAAAAAATATATAATAATTGACATATTTTGTCTCGTTTTACATATCTATGTGAAAATAAGACAAAATAAATAACGAAAAAACTGTAGCAATACTTTTAGCATGACCAGAACGTGGGTGAAATCTAACCATACCTGAAAAATATATCCAAAAAAAAACTCATTCTTAATTATTTTGTTTTTCTTTTTTGTTATTATTTTTGATAATTTCACCCACGCAATATTCACATACGTCAGTGTTAACGACAAGCGATGCCCATACAACGCGTTACCAATAAACGGAGCCTTTCAAAAACATTTAACACTAAAAATAACCATTCTGAAAGACCCGTCAGTGTGGTGACAACACTTCGGCTCAACAAAAATGAATATCTTTACTTTCTTAAAAAAAATATTCATCTTTCCGCACCAAAGAAAAATACAGTCAATTTGGTAGGCTGAGTTTATGTTTCAACACAGTTTGTGAGTGCTGAAAGCCTACCAAATTAGTTATTTACAATGCATTCCTTATTTTTAATGGTCACCCTAGCTGGACTGACTATATGAAGACATTTTGATTCTAAAAATTCTTAAAAATCAACCAACAAAGTGCCCATCATTTAAAGTAAATGCTGGACAATTGTCAGAATCCATATTGTATTACTAAGCTAAATATGTAAAGGGTGCTAAAATCCATATAATCAGTAAATTATTTCAAGCCTTGTGCAGTAGCTAGTGTGACCATTCAAACGTCTTTTCATTAAGAAAATTCTTAAATAACAAAACAATCATCACACGATAAGGAACCTTTTAAAAAGTACAATATTTATTTATAATATGACTTTGAACTTAGGCTGCGACATTGGCAAAACGGGGCCGCCATATTGTCAATGAAGGGTGACATTAAAGTCACTAGAGAAAAGTATTATTTCTTTATAATGTTTACTCATATTATAGTCAGTTTTGTTGGCATATTTATTATGTTGACCAAGTTCAGAGTCAAAAGAATTGATCGCCAAAATAGACGACCAAATGTGTATTACATGTGAACATTCCTTGAAATAAAAAAATATATTTATTTTCTATTAATTTACTAACTATTCAACATTGGTACCAAGATTTTTTGTTGATTTTATCACTTTCATATACGATATTTTGCTGTTCAAATCTAAAAAGCATTTCGATGCAGGAAAAGCAAAAAAAAACTTATAAATGATATCAGTGCGTTGAAGGACACAGAAACATGCTGTTGTGACAACATAAGTTCTAAAAACAAGTTCTAAACATGCACCAACAAACACGGCAAAACTACAAAAAAAAACTTATTTACCTACTACCTACATATTTTATTATTAAAGATGCATAATCAAAAACTATTACTAGCAACACTAAAACATCAAACAATAAACAACAAAAAATGCTTCGAGGGAAAACAAAATGGCCGCAACACATGCTTGTCACAAAGAAAACAGTACTGCTGCTAAGAAACAGCAAAATTTTCATATACAGGGATGTTAGAAAACCACAAAAAACTTGGTAACATCCATCACCTAAACATTTATTACTAAATTATAACCTTTACCGAAAAGTATGCTATTATACTTCAGTGTTTTTCGAAGCTTCTGTTAAAAATATGCAAACTTTTCAATATGGCTGACACAAAATACTGTCAAATGTTGTAAAAGCTTAATTTATCATTGAATTGCAACAAGCAGGGGGGAGCTTACTGCCATATCGTGAGATATAAGAGCAAACTGAAGATCGGTTACGAATGCTGTGAATAAATTTAGTTAATAAAAACTTATTTGAGCCTCTGGATCCCTGTAAAAGACTCGAAAGAACCGACATAAGGAAGACCAAAAAGAAGTTTGAGAAAAAGAAAAAAAAAAAAAAATGTGGTTCCTATAGAAATGGTGTTGAAATATAAGTCCGTGGTTTAAGTTTAAAGTGTTTTAACCGTCCCGTGTTACTCGAGACCCTCACAACTGACATACTTCCCTGTCCTTCAATTAAGCTTATTTTTGCATGCATTGATGCCTGTACCACTTTGTAATGGTAAAGGCAACATTCAACGAATTCACATCACCAGATTTTTCACCAGCAACTCACAAAACAAAGGTTTTATTCATAACAAGACATTTCTTAAGTTTTATATAAATATTCATTATTTTTTTTTATATTTCTATTTCTGGTGGTATGTATTCGTTAACTTAAATCTATTCACACACACACTAACAATGTGTCATTCCTGTTAACATATTGACTCAGTATTGACCTGAAATCCTTTTCTGTTTCAAGCCCAAGTGGTCAAATGAAATTAAAAAATAAAGAAAAACCTTGGCAAGGATTAAACGTCCCATTTTAGATAGTGTATCACTATAAAAAAGATACCGAATCTAAAACGTTTGTTAAACGTATCGTGTAAATTAAACATACAACTAGAAAAATTGGCAATAACAAAAAAATATTTTGCATAAATTAAAAAATAATATTTTTTTTTTTCGTTAGTACCAATTTCACCATCACCTTACATTAAAATGTCTACAAACATACATTTGTAAACATTAAAAATGCAAAATAGTAAGTACCTAAGTGTATTTCTTTTTTCTGTTACTATTTTACATTTACTTCGGTTAGTATTAGACACAACCTTAAATTTTCATAGATGCGACTTTTACGTTTTCAAAATCATTATATTATTTTCAATCTTATCTAAATTATGTAGTAAAAGTCGAATCTAGCTGTCAGTAACAAAAATAGCTAGCTTTTTTGTGCATTTGTAATAGATTTTACGAATCCAGAACAAACTAAAATGAATGACGGATTTTAGAACAATAAATATTTTTATTTTTTCATGTAAAAGTTCCTAAGTGTCTATTTATATTCGTCATTCATTTTTATAAACATTAATGCTAGATAGTTAGCTTAATCTTAATAAGGAAAACGAAAAAAAAACAAAACAAACACAAGACATCCCTATTTAGTAAAGTAAGTTTAAGTTTTTAAAATAATAGGGAAGCCTAATAACTAATGAGGCAATGATAGAGATTAATTATTTGATAAAAATATAAAACATTGCCTCATTGTTATTTCAGGTGCAAAATACTAGCAACAATCATTACTGGTCTTAAAAATATTATTTTTTGTAAAAAAATTAAGAAAAGTCCAATTTTAAACCAGTAATTATCCCAACTTAAAATTAGTGTTAAAAAAAACAATCAAAAAATAAGCTGTGAACTAAATGTTTAGAACAAAATTAAATAAAAAATAATCTGATAGCTAAGACACATATATTAATTAAATAAAAGAGTCCCATCTTAATATTTACGAAGAAATTTGAAAAATACTTCTTTTTTTTATTAGACGGTTCTCTGCGACTTAGAACAACTTATTTTTTAAGACATTGTTAACTAAGAAACCGAACAAGTATTTAAGTTTTCTTGTTAGCCACAAATCCTGGACTTTATTCATAACACTATACAAAAAGTTTCAAGCCAAAGACATCTACTGTACAGCCAACCATTTAGCTTCATGTCAAACGCATCCATGAGGATTTGTGTTTTTTTTTTAATATTTACCGTTACTACTAAAACATTTCAAAGTAAAAAAAAATATAGTTACAAACATAGATACTTGTCGGATTTATATAGAAAAACATAATAGGGACTTGACTGCTATAATTTCCTACAAGGTTGAGTTTTATTTCAAATTAACTTTCAAATGTAAAGGATCATGTTCATGGTTATATGGAATCCCGTATCAAACTGCATCTACATTTATTATATTAACTCCTACAAACGTTTTTTTTGTAAACTAAATCCGAGTTTCGGAGTAATTTTATAAAATCAAAAATAACCTTAAAACCAGGCAAGTAGGTATTGTAGGGAAACCTCTACAATGTGAAGTCAGCCGAACTGTCAAAATTAACTAACAGATATAACAGAACGACTTTTGAACTGGTTGTGTGAACGCCGTTTATGGAGTAAAACAATATTCATACTTTTATACTTTAAATTAAATTCCTCATTCAAAAATCAAATCCCAGCCGCATGTCGTAAAAAATTATGAAATTAATTACTTGTAACATTTTGATGAGAATACGACGAGTACGAGTTTTGGTCATTGTCTTTTTCACAAGATGGCCGTCTTTCTCTCCTTTTCTTATTCAATACAATCTGCATGGAAAGATTTTTAGCCTTGTCTGTTTCCACTAACAAATTAATATTTAATTATTACTGTTCTGTTGAGTTTCTAACTCTAATGAATGTCAGTCAAATTGCTACACAAGAAGTATCTATCAGTGTCCAGTATCTGAAATCTGTATAGACAAGTCAAGCATTAATGTGGTGTCCGATTATTTGATCTGAGGTGTCCAAACCAGGGTTGTTGCGAGCATCAGTATCAGCATCTGCTGAACTTCAGCATCATTTTCTACATCAGCATCAGCATCCCGCATTGATCGATGCTGATTATTAATGCTGAAGTTCGAGTTGTGAGTCGCAACCAGGGTTGTTGCTCAAACTTCAGCAATAGTAATATATTATAAACTGTTGTTAGATTATATTTTTTATCAAAATTCCCAAAATTATTGAAACAATTTTTTATTTGAGTTACTACTTTTCTCACGTTTTTTTTTTAAGGAAAAGCATCCGCTGATGGCAATGATAAAAGGTCAGCATCAGCATCCACTGATGTGAAAAAAATATGCATCAGCAACAACCCTGGTCCGAACTCTTCCTTCACTGCGCGTAATTTTGGCATGGGTCGGAAAAAAATATCATTCAATCTACCCCAGCTCCACAAGAAAGTCCAGAAACATCTCCTGTTGTTGTTTATTTTAGGTGTATGTTGATAGTTTTGGAGTTGTTATACTTTACTGATTATAGCAGCCAAGCCCCAAACGAACGGGTTACAATCGAATTAATAACACATACGATCGTCCACACGCCGATACGCACATATCATATATTTGTCTCTCTTTAACTATGTTTCCAAAAAAAAGAAAAATAAAGAAAGAAAATTTCTATATGATTGCATTACATGAGAGCGATTAGTCGACTGCCGCGCGGTGACTGCGGCGGCGGGCCCGCGGCTCCTGTAGAGGGGGGCCGGCAGCTGGGAGGGGGAGGGGGTGCGGGTAACTTTGTATTATCATCATGAGTTATGAGCCGCGCAAGAGTCAACGTAGCCTCACGCTGTGCTAGAGAAACCTCACCCTTATTTCTGACAAAATCTTAAGCTATCAAAGGTCAGTGTGGCTGGAAATCTTTAAAATAATAATAAGAAGCATTCAAAAGGGTATCACAAGCCAGAATAATACAAATAAAAAAAATAAATCTTCAACTATTTTGATCTCCAACTACACCAGAGTTGTTGACCGTATAAGCTCAAAACGTTGAGTCATTCATTATTTATGCAAATGTCAAGTCAACATTATGAATGAGATTTCTCTGCAAATCCAAGGTTGGTGACCAATAAATATCGGATCCAACTTCAAGACGTTTGACTCAGTGCAGCCAACCTTAGGCCTTAAATTTTTTAAATGACACATGTATTCTGCATACATCCAGTGTCTGATTTCGTAATATACATAGTTATTGTATATTTGGAAACATTATAAACTACGAAGCTTATATTATGGAGTTTGGATGCTCGTTCTGACATTTGTAACGCCGCCCAAGGTTTAAATTATATTATTTTATGACATATTCAGTCAAGAATTTAAAGTAAGGTTGTTTGAACCCATTTTATTAAACTCATTAAAATTTTGGTAAATATACAAAATAATTATATTTTTTATCAATACTAAAAATACAGCCTGCACTTAAAACTAGTTTAGATATTTTTTGGAGGTGTTTCTGATGACCTAACTACAATTTAACAACTTACAGATCGTTGTTCCGGGTCTGGGTATTTGTGTATGTGAGTTTAAATGTTTGTGAACGCACCCACGATACAGGAGAAATTCCTAGTGTGGGGCAAGGTTTAAAAAAAAAAATAATAGTAATTATCAACTACCCTTTATTAAATTGTTTTCACTTTGTAATAAAAAAATTCATTAATTGTCAGTCAGTAATTAATTATGAAGTTCTTGTAAACCAAATGCTATCTTTTTTAAACTTGGTATGTATTACGAGCATCCAAGTTCATTACGTAAACAACTATTTAGGCTTGAGCGGTTTCATTAGCACATCCAAGTCACGGAGTATCGGTACCATAATAGATGGTATACCCACATGATGGTCAATTACTGCAGCCTGATGAGATAAAACTCAAACAACCAAAAAAACAAGAGGCTTTGTACTGAACTTTTGTGTTCTGAATAATAAAAATGTGTCATTATCAATTTAAGTCAATGTGCAGAAGAAAGCTATTAAAAAGATAATTAACCACAATTATTTTATCATGACTTTTGATATTTTTAACTACATATCGGAATATTTGATGAATGGTTCACATTTCCTTGCTCTAAATTCCACATTATAGAATATTCTCAATTTACAAAATAATTTACAGGCAGCATAATTTATAAACAACCATCTGCATTGTTAATTATTATTCAAAATAGGGTCAGATACCTTATTTTGAATAATAATTAAGAATGCAGATGGTTGTTTGAATTATTATGCTGCTACACTTGTAAAATTTGTTGACCTAGTTTCGAAAAGGTCAGCAAGGGATAAAAAAATTCTCCACTTAATCGATTGGATACTTTAGGTCCATACACTAGTCAGTTTTTACTATTTGATATAGTAGGTACTACTTTAACATGAAATATGAACAACAGATATTAATCAAAATGGCAAATTTTCGCAAGATATATGATCTTAAATTTGAAAGACAATCTCGGCCGACGTTACGTGTACTCATGAATCAGTTCTAATAGACATACAATTATTAGAACAATTAAATCCCGCTTTGTAAATCTAAGGGTGGACGACCATCTTGAATTTATCGCGAGTATCGATCTACCGCGCAACTATTTTAAATCAATTTTATAGCTAAACTATAATCCGCTGAAGCTATAATCTCGAGTCCGGAGATTAAATCATTGTTTTACTAGCGAAAACTTCTATTTCAAGGCCCTGCCGTGACGTTACGCATGTCAGAACGTATTAGAAGAAAAGAACAAAGAGAATAATAATTCAACAGATTACATACCTTTTTTGTCTGCCATTTATATGATAACTATTTGAATATTTGTCAAAACGTTAATACTTTGTGTTAGGCTGCGAGAAATACAGGAAATTCGCAATCAAACTTGGACGTAGTTGCAGCAAACGCTTCGAAGGATTCTCGCAACGACAACTAGTGATTTCAATAGTGCTGTCAATGCCTGACGATCGACTTAAAAAATATTTAGTCGATTACCCATTTTAATATTTGATTAAACAATTATTTTGTAAGAGAAACAATTTCTAAAATAATAATAAGTTTTGGGGTAAAATGAAGGGTTGTAAAATCATAATATATCCTACAATACAAAAAATAATTAATAATGGTTAGGCCATTGGTCTTCTGCCTTACTTGTGAAGTTGTGAGTCTTGTGACGAGAGTTTTAAACTCGTCGTTTCGGTTTCATATTTAATCAAACCGCTGGTTTTTTTTTGCTATAGTTCTAAGCCAAAACCATGTCAATAATTAGAACAACTGAGGAAATAAAAATTTTGATAAAAATTAATGTCTAATACCTACAATCAAATCAACTGATGGATATTTCAGGGTAATTATTCTATCAAACCATACGACTTATTTGATTCCTCTATCCAGATTCCATTACGACAACTATAAAATTAAATAAAACTATTTACATTTGACCACAAGCAACGTCCCTATTGACCTCGTAAAATCTGGTTTTCAATCGATCGGTCTTCGGGCGTTACTACCCTTTTGATTACAAGATGATTAGATGACATGCGCGAATTGCAGCGGGCGGGGGCAGTGCATTCAAGGCTGGTTAATGGCTGATTTTCACTTTATGCAGTTTCCAATAATTTTATAACTTGGAGAGTTCTTGATATTGCTATTTACTGAATTAGTAAAGTCTCATTCATGTACATATTGATTTGATTTTTAGCGGAAGAATAACATGTACAGACGATTAAAGAAAAAATCTTAAAAATTATAATAGCCATGATACAGAGACATGTTCGCACAATTTGAGCTAAACGGGACAAGTTTTACTCGAATGTAGGTGTTTCTTACCATTGCGGATATTTTGTTCCTTCTAGTCACGGAGATATTTTAAAATAATATTTATGTGCGGAAGGTGCGCACTATTTACAATTTTTACCGCGCCTAAAAGACTAAAGAGTGCAAAAAGATAGTTAATTTAGTGCTAGACGTGAACTATAAAGCAGCGATCATACACGAAAATCATGAGTAATGATAATCAACCAAATGGTGGCATACCACCTTTACGGCAAAAGAAAGATCTGCCATGCCGCGATTACATATGGGGTATATGTGTGAAAGGCGATGATTGCATTTTTCATCATAATTTGGAAATCGAAACTATGAAAGATGTTATCAAGTTTTGCCACGATTACCAAAACAAAACAGGTTGTACCAGGCTTGACTGCACATATTTGCATGTTTCAAGAGACGAAGAGAATTTGTTTCTGACTGCGAACATGATACCTAGACTGTTGGTTCAAAGATATTCTAAACTCAGCGCTGTCGCGTCGCTGCCGATGTTGCGAGGGGCTGCCGCACCGCGTTCGCCGCCACCGCCGCCGCCGCCACCACCGCCACCACCAGCACCCAAGGCTCCGCAGCAAGCACTGCAAGCCCAGCCGCCGCCACCACCACCCCCGCAAGTGCCTACAGCTGCACCAGTTAGGATACCAGCAGCTGCACCAGTTAGGATGCCAGCAGCTGCACCAGTTAGGATGCCAGCAGCTGCACCAGTTAGGATGCCAGCAACTGCACCAGTTAGGATGCCAGCAGCTTTACCTCGCTTCAACACGCCTGCAATATTGCCCGGAAGTCAGCCATTGCTGCCTCAAGTGCCCACGTATGATGCAAGTAGGCCTCCACCAACAATTCCTATCCAAAGTGGTGACAAACGCCCTGGAGGACCTTTTGAAGCCGGGCAGAGCGGAGTACCAGCAGAAAAAGCGTGGAAAGCTGAATATCCCCAAGTGGTTGAACCAGTCTGCGAAGAATGTGTGGCGCAGAAGCTTCGGCTGGAGACCCTAGTTAAATTAGTGGAAGAAAAGGAGCTTCTCGTTCAGTACGTTAAAGCGGCTTATGCGCAAAATGCTACAGAATTTCTCGAGGGCCGGGAATTTTCGAACAGATACTTCGGTCGGATCTGAAGTATCCTACTTTACCTATGTTAATTTAAGTAGGTAAATTTCGAGAAAATCTTCGTGTAAATTGTTACTATTATTTGGCTTTATTTCACTACCTGTCGACTATCTGTATCCTAGTTGTAAGTTTTCTTTTAAGAAATAAAATAAAATAAATAGTATTAGTGTTTTAATGTAATGAAATCTGTTAGGGGATGGCGATATTTGCCATGATACAGGGTCCGTCTTAGTTCACCAACAGAGGATTTCTTGTTTAAAACAACTCACGCCCTTTTCCCATGAATGCCACCTGCTACGATATTTATATACCTACATACTCCTTTTGCCTTCAAATTATTAAAAATAAATAGTGCATTGCTTGCCCCTGACCATGGCTTGCACCAGGGCCAGAGGTCGCCGCTGCCGATCGCCACTACGAGATCACGGCGGAGCTCTCCAAGGGGCGGAAATTGCTTATTTAGTCCCGAGACGGAGTTTGACGCCCGTAGCGTGGTGAGGGCGCTAATAGTTCGAGGGACTAAATAAGTAATTTACCCGAGGTAAACACTGTGCTTTTCATTACGAATACTAGGAAAATAAAAACATAAATTAATAAATAAAGAAAAAAATAGTGATCATCGGATGTTGTCGCTTTCCCGCTTATTTTGTTTTTTTTTGTCCTCTTGTCGTCCAGCTATACCTACAGTCAGTAATTTTATCATGTTCATCATTAAAAAAAAATGGCAAGCATTTTGTAAAAATCTATGTTATTTTAGAGAAATAATTTATATTAAAGTCATAATATAAGTTTATTCTTAAGGTGGAAGCTCACATCTGGCCCGCGAAATTCTAATTTTCTTACGTTTTTGGCAATTTGCAGGCCAGTGCTTGGTTGTATGTTTATGAAAATTTGATTTGCGACTGTAAGACGTATGAAGTTACCGAATTATAACCATCAAAATTATCAATACAACCCTCCAAGTTCATTTTCATGTCAAGATTGATTTTTGCATGTAAAAGTCATTCTTTAGTAATTTAGTCGTCGTTCTTTAGTAGTTAGTAATTTTGATGGTTATAATTCGGTAACTTCATACGTCTTACAGTCGCAAATCAAATTTTCATAAACATACAACCAAGCACTGGCCTGCAAATTGCCAAAAACGTAAGAAAATTAGAATTTCGCGGGCCAGATGTGAGCTTCCACCTTAAGTTAACTTTGTTATTTTAATTTTAAATCGCGCTGTAATTGAAGGAAAAGTTGGAACATGGTTCAATAAAAATGTGAAAATAGACCAAGTTTTTTTTTTAATAATTTGACAGCTGTCAGTTGAAAGCGATTCTCCCTAGGGCTGAAAAGTAGTATTTTCAACCCGCTCCGCAGGCATGTTATGACCTATTTTCATAGTATGAGTAATGACAAACTTGTTTTTATTTCTATTAAACTATATTGGTTCCTTTACACTCAATTAAATAAGTATTAAAAAGTGAAAAAGTTTAAGTATCTTGGGCATTTTCTTACTGACGATCTCGGTGATCAATATGTTGACATTGAACGGGATTACGGGAGCATAGGGCGCTGGCGGTCAGGGAAAATATGTTGGCACGAAGATTTAGACTGACCAAATAAAGGTAACGCTTGTCAAAGTTGTCACGCCGGTAATCTATTGGTCAACTACCTTCTCGAAAAGATCGCTGGATGTCCTGCGCGTCCAAAATAATAATGTTTTTAGGATGCTGTTGCGATTGCCTCGTTTTTGCAGTGCCTCTGGAATGTTCGCAAATCATACCGATGGGCTTCCTGCCATCATCCACAAGAAAACGACCTCGCTCCTGAGTAGAATAAGCGGCAGTCACAATAGCATCCTGAAGGTTGTGGCGTCCGATACTTCTTCCACCATAATAAGGCGATTAGTGAGACTGAGAACCTTAGTGTTTCGTTGTCGTTGTTATTATGGGTATTTACTGTGGGTGTCCCTGTCATTAACTGGTCTTTATTTATATTACTAACAATAGTGTTCAAGTGCAAACCTGTTACTAAACAATTTATGGATCTCTTAGTTGTCCGAGCACATCATTGTGAACAGCCAGCCGAGCCTTTTTGACATCGACTGAGTATCAAGTCATCTAAAATATTATGTTACAGTTTAATTATTTTGGTGAAATAATGGTATTCTATTATATTGAAGGTCAAAGTTCTAGGTTTATGAGCAAAACTTTCTCCTGGGTTTGAACCCACGACTTACTGTTCGTAAGTCGCCAACTCGCCACACACCCGTCAAATCTCAAAATCTTTTACGATGGCATTTTTTAGGCTTGTAATTTGTTAGGATTTAGCTAGACTCTAGCTAGGTCATAATTAAAGGACACAACGTTATGGTATAAAAAAAAACATTTATTAACTACAACTTTTAAGTTATAATACTATTTCACTAACTCAATACTTACAAACGAATCAGATATTTATATATTAGAAAACAATGTCCACTTTCCACCGCATCTGTAAAAAAGGAAATATAATTTATCATTCGATTAGTTGTGCCCTGCGGATCCACCCGCCGTTTCTGAAAAATTGGTCTATTGAATAACTATTTATATTTAAACTCCAATGTAAAAAATGGTAAATAGGCGGATTTAAGGCAAGAAAGCAGTACCTACCAGACATCCTATGGGATAAATAGGTCAATTTTGTAATAGGGTGCAAAATAATATAAAACATACTAAATAGAAAATGAGAAACCTAACAATAATTACTATGAATCGACTTTTAATTTGATCTGACTTAAATATACTGTTACACACAATTCCTAAACCCTGAAAGCCATAATCAACAGTAGCGACCACCATGTCTTGTATCCAGCAACAAAACAGTTGTTCCACCGAACAGTCAGAGCGTGTAATAAGCTCCAGGACAATAAAATGAAGTCTCAGTCGAAAATGTGTATGTGTGTGTGTGTGTGTGTGTGTGTGTAATCCTAGTAGATTATATTATTGAATTCATTCACATTTTCGAAATGAATATTCAAACATGTAATACACTGCTAGAAGATAATGTTGACTGGCCTGTTGGTCTAGTGGTTAGTGACCCTGACTGCTAGGCCGGAGGTCGTGGGTTCGATTCCCACCCAGGACAAATGTTTGTGTGATGAGCACGATCATTTGTTCTGTGTCTGGGTGTAATTTATCTATAATATGTATTTAGAAATATATAAGTATGTTTATCAGTTGTCTAGTACCCATAACACAAGCTCTGCTTAGCTTGGGACTAGATGGCGTTGTGTGATAGTTGTGGAATATTATTATTATTATTATTATTAATGTAATAGGGAACAACAGGACATTTGAAAAATAACAGTAGTCTCAAATACCTGCCTGATTAATTATAAAGGAAATCACTTGTGGGTAGTGAACTCAGCAATCATAGTGAAAATAGTCGTTTCAGCCAATGGCTTATTATGGTAGTTGACAAAAAAAAACCAATATGTCCGTCAGATAGATTTTCAAAAAATATTGAACACTTTTTAATTTTTCACATAAACAAAAAAATTAAGACGATACAGTCTTTCGAAAATTGTGTGACGTCACATTGCAGTACATTTTTACCGGCCAGTGACGTCATAAGCCCCTTCTCCTGATCTTTGACGCCTTTTATCTTCGTCAATTGATATTAATTTGATAAAACAAAAAACACTTAACATAATCATCAAAATAAAAATATTTTTATTACACATAGGCCTTCAAGGGCACTTATAAAACGTCAACAAAAAGGGGCACGGTTCGGTGCATTGGTCGATTTCTAAGGAGAAGAACCGGCAAGAAACTCCAAAGGTTACTCTTTTAATCTTTTAAAATCGTTTGTGTAAACAATAAGTTTAACAATATGGTCCAGACTTCTTGATATAATACACATATGAAGACCATGCTGAGTAATGTCTGAGATGGTCTGTTGAAGAAAGCACCACACAGATTTGAGTGGACCCGTCCAGTCAGTGCAAGCATTTGTCAGTTATCGTGGAGCTCAACTTATAACTCAAGGAGCTCAACGTCACGACGAACAATACCAAAGATAGGACATTTGGGTGGGTCACATACAGTACTCAAGCTGCCAGACAATCAATACAATTAAAGAAAGACCCACATGGTCCTCACATTCACAATATAAAAATAATAAAAAAGATCATGACCGAATCTCGTACCAGCAATTTTCGAGTTGCAAGATCAAAATGTTATAGTAATTATTTTCATATTATGCGTCAGGGATTTGATTTTGCGCTTGGAAATTTAATTTAAAGTTTATAAGTATGAATATTGTTTTACTCCCAGACATTTACACAACCAGTCACAGAGATGTAGAATGCACTTCATACTTTTTTGATGAATCCACTAAACAGTCATGCCAATTGTTTCTTTTGTGTAATAAATAACTATAACATTTGCTTAAAAAACATTCTACGAATTATATGTATTACTTTTGCTATTTTCTTGTTCAATAACAGTAACATTAAGTAAAACCAGTACATCAAATCGATTTAGTATTACTAATTGACGCAATCTATTTTCTTTCTAAAGATGTCGATTTATCGATTACATCCCTAAATCCCTGCTGACATTTGATTAACGTCAGTCAGTCTGTGTTTTTTTTTTAAATGACTATAATATTATTGTAATGTGTGTTGAGAAATAGATCTTTTTGGTACCTATTTTGTGAACTCGTAATTCATACTAATATAAGTGCATTACTCTGTTTTTAGAGCAATAATGTTCGTCAATAAAATAAACATATCGGCTGGTTTTGAGTTTATGCTGGAATTACTCCGAAACTCGGCGGCTGTTTACTGAAATAGCTTTTGTAGAAGTTAATATGATAAGTGTAGACAATAAGAAAACAAAGTTTGATTTTGAAACTGCACGGTACGGGATTCCATACTCAAGAAAACATTCTCCTCCTCTCCATATTAAATAATCATGTTATATGATTAAATGTGAAAAAAAAACACAACTAAATAAAAAAATAAAAATAAAATAAAATATTTACCAGTAAAAATTGGTAAAAAAAAATTGATCATACTTGAAAAAGGAACAATGTCGTAGTGTATAAAAAAATAGCAGCCGTGAGATGCACACACTCTTTTTTTCAGTTTAGTTTTTTAGTTTCTTTCATAATTTTTATTGTTTGTTGTGTGCACTTGTGGCATTGTGCTAAATAAACATGTTTTCTTTCTTTCTTTCTTTCTGGTAAAGTTTACGCTTTATCCAATATTTTTACCCGACTGCGGCGAAGTCCAAAAGGAGGGTTATGTGTTTGGCGTGTATGTATGTCTGTCTCTTTGTTCCATCATAACTCCTAATAAAAAAAACCGTTACTATTAAGTTGGGTGTCAACGAAATAACAAACACAAACGAACTAAAAAGTTAGAAATAAAAAAAAAGTAGTTAAAACACTAAAAAACCCGGCGGAAAAAACTGAAAAGCAAAAAAAAAAAAATAGAATGAATCCCGCCGCTGCAAGTTTTGTTTAACTGACGGATTAAACAGATTTTTATTTTTTATGTCAGGACACATCCCTATTGCCAAGATCCTCGACTAACACCCGAGGAAGCTCTCGCTTGGCAGCTGGATTCAGGGCTTGATACAGAAAGTAGTTCTGAACACGGCGCGTATTGTTCTCTCCTCTCTCAAGAGCCCTAACCGATGTGGGCAACAAGACTGCTAAGGTATGCATCAGGACTGATGGGCCAGAGTCCTCACGCAGTGGGCGCCACAACACGAGCATCGTCACCGAGGGAGGCCTTTGCCCAGCAGTGGGTCAAACAAGAATGCGTAAAAAAAAAAGCGTAAGTATGGAAATGAATAGATAAATATTAAGTACTAGCTTTGGCCTGCGACTTCATTCGCCTAGAATAGTTACTTTGAGAAACACCATTAATTTATGCTCCGCTGCTTTTGATCGTAGCGTGGTGTTATATAGCCTAAAACTTTCCTAGATAAATGCACTATCCAACACAAAAATATTTTTTCCATTCCAACTAGTAGTTCTTGAGATTAGCGCGTTCAACCAAACATACAAACTCTTTAGTTTGATAATATTAGTATGATGTAATAAATAAGCTGTAGGTGTACCTACAGTAGTGTACAGCAGGGCTATTGCGTATCTTTTAAATGTCAGTGGCTATCATAATTTGTCCATGGATTAACTGTCAAATTGGTTATGGTTTAGTACAAAATGGAACCATTTGTTAGTTTATTGTTGGACACTTTAAGATAGCCACTGCCATTTAAAAGATACGCAATAGCCCTACTGGAGAGGAAGAGGAAAACCAAAGAAAAGATGGAAGGAGTGTGTGAGGAGTGATTTGAAGGAAAAAGGGATAAATGATAGCGTGACGACGGACAGGGTAGAATGGAAAAAAATAACGTGTTGCGTCGACCCCAAATGACACGAGATAAGGGCAGGAAGATAATGAGGTGTACCTGCAGTTGGCCAGGAAGCGCGCGTCATACGCGGCCTGTAGCGGTTGTCGCGCGGCGTGCAATGCGCGCGACCCGCAGCGCCCGCACGCGCGCCAGCGACCCGGCCGGGACCCGCCGCCGATGTACATGTAGCTGAGGAATACATCAGTGTAGTTATTAGTGTATAGCTCAATTAATCACGTGAGGGTCGAAAGGGAGGTTGCGATAGTCGTGGAAAGGATCCGGCAGCTGGGTCTCGAGGTGGCGCTTCACAAGTGGCAGGCCATGAGCTTCCATGGACGCGAGAATGCGCTACCGTCGGGATCCCAGTTAATGGTGGGAGGGGTTTCAATCGGCGTCGAGTGTACTTTGAAGTACCTAGGATTCGTCCTCGACAGCCGGTGGAACTTCGTGGAGCATTTCCGACGTTTGGCTCCCAGACTGGAGCGGGCCACAGCAATCTGGAGGGCCAAATGCCTCCTGCCGAAGGCTCTATGCGGCGATCGTGCGGTCCATGGCCCTTTACAGGATTGCCGCCATGGGATCTGGAGGCGAGTCCTCGCGCGCCTGCATACATAGCGCGCGGAGGCGCTGCGCCGGGGGGTCACTCCGATGGAATGAGACGCCGTCGCCTTCTGCTGCGAAGCAGTGATGCTAGCGAAGGAGGTGGCGGAACGGGAGAGGGAGAGAACCTCTCGTTCCAGCCGCCGCGGGAAACGTTTCGGGCGTCGGGGGCCACGTGATGGCTTCCGTCTACCGTAGACGCGGGCCTGTGGACGGTGAGTAATGGGCTAGTTCGCCGTCTGTCCGTCTTATGACGAGGACAGGCCGTGTCGACGGCGCATTCGTGTTCCACGCGCGCCTCAAAGAGATGTCAGCAACATGGAAGGGGCCCAAGCCCGGCAAGTACCGACGCCCGTCGGGGCTGCAGGCTGTTGTAAGAGATACCGCGGCCTCAACACATAAAGGGCTAAAAAGGAACATGAGTGGTTTTTAGTCAATAGAAGTCTGACACTCCCTATCGCTCTGCCCAAGAGCGGGAGGGGTTATTTGATGATTTCTCAACCCCAAAAAAAAGATGGTCTTTTGAAGAAAGTAAACGCATGAAAGTTGTACTGTCAACTACTGTCATCTGCTCCTTCCAGCCGGTACACTTACCGTATAGCGTCCATAGTGATAGAGGGCGCGGTCTCGCTCTGCGCGTACGGGGGTGGCTCGGGGTTGTACCGCAGAGCTTCTGGCTCTACGCCGTACTCCAACTAAAAACAGGCAACACGTTTATAAAAAAACTACCTTTCGCCCACGGCTTCTGTACGGGTTGCAGTAGTTAACTCAGTACACCGATTTGTCATTAAATGTTATAAGTGAAGTTGGTATAGAGAAACACGTTCCACTAAGATGCACTAAGTTTATTTTAGTTTAAAGTAAGTTACAGTAATAGAATGGAAGGAGATTATTTCTCTCAGTTGTTGATAGCTACCGAGTTATTAGTTCACTATGTTTTAATTCGTAAGTCATGTAGTTTTATTACGCTAAACTATGACGCGCATTAGCCTAAGGTAGGTTAGCGAGTAAGCATAAAATTCAATTAAAGCTTCACTCGCGTAAAAATGACGATTTCCCACGCAAACTTTCATCTCCTATTCAACTTCTGTTGAATTTAGAAAAAATCTTTATTCCTAGTCTTCATTATAAAGGGAATCTCTGTATAAAATTTCAGCTTTCTAGGTTCAAACGTTTGGACTGGGCATTGATGAGTCAGTCAGTTAGGACTTTTCTCTTTATTTATATATCTCTCTCGCTGGTCGGTCCCTCATGTCTGAGGATCGTGGTCAGTATGTAGGTTACATCTGGAGCGGATGGTCTGCCTCCACCGGTTTCTGTCTAGCGCGTCTCTCACAATCTCACTGATGACGGATGACGTCGTTTCTTTTATTTAGTCGGTCCATCTAGTTGGCGAACGACCGCGCGATCTTTTGCCTTCGGTGTTCCCAACCATAATCAACTTTTTCAAATTGTCGTCGCCCTTCTCACTGTGTGGCCGAAGTATGTCAAGATGCGTTGCCTGCAAATAGTGGACAAGCGAGTTTTTATATGAATCTGGCTCAGGATAGATGCATTAGTGCGTTTCGCAGTCCAAGGTATTCTCAGCATTCGCCTTCAGAACCACATATAGAATGCGTCAATCCTTTGCCTTTCACGGGCTAAAATAGTCCATGTCTCTACTCCTTATAGAAAGATAG
Organism: Diarsia rubi; assembly: GCA_932274075.1. Taxonomy (NCBI): domain Eukaryota; kingdom Metazoa; phylum Arthropoda; class Insecta; order Lepidoptera; family Noctuidae; genus Diarsia; species Diarsia rubi. The sequence continues at coordinate 427,212 of OW026440.1, read as the reverse complement.
GGAATACCAAGGCTCGTATCAGTAGCTGATCTTGGTATTGATACCAATTCCTCTTTTCTTCCAAATTATATTTAGTCGGGACATCGCATCATTAGCCATACCGATTCAGGATTCCCCTCTTAATCTCGGGGACACAGCTGCCATCGTTGTTGATTTGAGAGTACAAATATATGTAGTGGTCGACGTTATTAATGCCAGGAATGTTGCAATTTAAATTTGTTAGCTTTCCGGCTCGATCCACTATACCTTTTTGCTCTGTTCACTGCGATACCGATGTTGCCACTTTCTGACTCAAGTCTTTGGAACAGCACACTCGTATCTTCAACGGATGTTGCTAGAAGAATGGTGTCGTCAGCAAATCGGAGATCGGATAGTCTCTTCCCACCTACAGAGAAGCCTTTATCCAAATTTTCCATGGTCTTCCGAATAATGTACTCTCCATATATGGTGAAAAGAGCGGGGGACTAAATACAACCCTGCCTCACTCCTTCTTTAGTGTGGAACATATTAGAGCAGTCAGTGCCTATTCTGATGAACGACCAATTTTCCGTGTAGAGACTTTGGATCAACGCAACTAGTACTGCTACTAGTATCTGTTCCCGGGTTCCCCTGCCTTTTACGAAGCCTGCCTGCTCTTTGGGTATCTGCCAGCGTAGAAAGTAGCTTAGACGTCTATTAATTTAAAGAGAAGGATTTCACTCGCATGGGATATTAACGCAATTGTCCTGCAATCACCACAGACTTTTGAAAAACCTTTCTTATGTATTACGGTATATTCACCGATTCTGTCCAGTCTTTGGGCCATCTTCCAGTTTTCCAGATGGTTTTGTAGATTTCGGTGATAGCCTTTGTGCCTCGCTGACCTAGGTTTTTTAAAATGTTGGATGTAATAGCATCCTTACCCGGTGCTTTATTGGACTTAACATAGACCTTTGACGGCATGATCAATTTCTGACGCAAGGATACCAGGTTCTTCTTCTGCCCAGGTAATAGCAGCGTTAGTGGGCTCTCTCGTGTCATACAACTCCGCACAGTAGATCTTCCAGCGTTCCAACACCTGCGCCACATTGGTAAGTAGACGCCCATCTCCATCTTCGATGGTGCGAGTTCTTGGCTCACGTGTTCTAGAGAATTCTTTTACTTTCTGAAAAATATATCTAGTTTCATTTTTCACTGCGTGTTGTTCAAGTTCAAGACAGATTTGGTTGATGTGGTGATCATGGTTTTTCCGACAGCACAATTGAACTTGTCGGCTCAGTTCTGAGTACCGTTGCTGATCCTCAGTTGAGCTTATGCCGTTCTCTTTTAGTTCACGCCTCTCAAAGATGATTTGAGACGTCTCAGGTGTGATGAAATCTTTCTTAGCGGGTCTAGCTAACTTATTGTCTCTCGCTGTTTTTTATTTATTTTTTTATGTACACACAAATTACAAAAAAAGGATAAAAATATAAAAAAAGGAAGCACAAAGGTACTCCCATATCATCCCCTTGAGATATTCCCATTTAATGTCGCTATCCGTCATGTCTTTTGGAAAGTCGCCCATTTTTCAAAACCATCTCTAAAGCCGCTAATGTTCAGCCTTTGCATATTCGGAGCTACTTTAGGTTTCTGTATCCTCTTAAGCCACACTTGAACTGTTGCTACAAGAAGTTGATGGTCGGATCCACAGTCAGCGCCGGGGAAAGTTCGTCACTGAGCTTTTCCATCGTGTCCCTATCAGTATGTAGACAATTTGATTCCTACATCTGTCTCCAGGGAATATCCAGGTGTATAATCTGCGGTTTTCGTCTCCGATTCCGTATTTACCTGCAACACGGCGCAGGTGGTTATCGCCTGTGGTGTCTCCAACTTTGGCATTCAAGTCTCCCAAGATGATAGTAAATTCTCGTTTTGGAAGTCCCTTAGTCCCGTGGTCAGCGTATCGTAAAATACCTCTACTGCTTCTTCAGTTCACTGTGCCGTAGGGGCATATAACTGTATGATGTTGAGTTTGCCAGGTAAGGTGTTGATTTTGACCACTATTATGCGGTAGTGACCCAGTCCTTTCCAATGTGTTTCACTGAGCTCTAGCAGGTGAACGTTCTTCCTGCGCATTTCGTTTTCCACAATTTGCAGTTTGCTAGGTTGGTTAAGGCCGCGCACATTCCTAATTCCTATGAGGTGGGTATGGCGAATCGACTTTTATTCATCAGTAGCTAAGTTTCCATGCGGTGACTGATGGGTTACACCCGCATGGCCGGTAGCATATTTCGCACCACCTCTCCCGGGAAGATGGCGCCGGGCGTCGGCCGGATCACCAGACATACTATTTATTGTATTTCCATTTATACTGACTCTCTTGGGAAGGTAGAAGCAGTGGTCTCCCGTTGCCTTCTGCCCCAGATATTTTAGAAGGTATTTAGACTCCAAGGTTGCTGTAGCCTCTTTGATCGGTTGGCCGACCGGTGGTATGGTTATACCGTGTATATAGATAGATAGGTGGTACATTTATAGATAGATGATGTTTAAGTATGCATTTCGGTATAATGTACTGTTTCTTTCTTTATAAAAGGTGTAGCGTAATTAATGGGTTAGCCTGTATCTGTAGGTAGGCGTAGATCTCAAAGTCTAAAATGTAAAAAATAGCTTTTGTTGCTTCTTCTTCTTATAATGTGGGCAGTAAGGTCTAACGACCCCACTCTAGAGTCAGTTCTAAACCACGTCAAGGGCCTCTGACATCGTTTGACGACCGCCATTTGGCGGCCGGGACCACCGGCTTATACGCGCCTTCTGAAGCACAGAATCATCTTTTTGTCAGACAATCAGGTGATTCAAGCCTCAAATGTCCTTACGAAACTGGAAAAAACTCTACAAAGTTAGTATGCTTACCGTGGGAATCGAATCCACGACCACGGTCACAAGGCAAATAGCCAACATAACTCGACCACGTAGGCAGTTTTTTGGTTGAACTTACATATAGCGGCCACAGCTGACCGTGTGGCGCGGCCAGGCTACAGCGCAGCAGTACTTACATATAGCGGCCACAGTTGACCGTGTAGCGCGGCCAGGCTACAGCGCAGCAGTACTTACATATAGCGGCCACAGTTGACCGTGTAGCGCGGCCAGGCTACAGCGCAGCAGTACCTACATATAGCGGCCACAGTTGACCGTGTGGCGCGGCCAGGCTACAGTGCAGCAGTACTTACATATAGCGGCCACAGTTGACCGTGTGGCGAGGCCAGGCTACAGCGCGGAAGTACTCACATATAGCGGCCACAGTTGACCGTGTGGCGCGGCCAGGCTACAGCGCAGCAGTACCTACATATAGCGGCCACAGTTGACCGTGTGGCGCGGGGAGGCTACAGCGCGGCAGTACTTACATATAGCAGCCCCAGTTGACCGTGTGGCGCGGCGAGGCTGCAGCGCGGCAGTACTTACATATAGCGGCCACAGTTGACCGTGTGGCGCGGCGAGGCTACAGCGCGGCAGTACTTACATATAGCGGCCACAGTTGACCGTGTGGCGCGGCGAGGCTACAGCGCGGCAGTACTTACATATAGCGGCCCCAGTTGACCGTGTGGCGCGGCGAGGCTGCAGCGCGGCAGTACTTACATATAGCGGCCACAGTTGACCGTGTGGCGCGGCGAGGCTACAGCGCGGCAGTACTTACATATAGCGGCCACAGTTGACCGTGTGGCGCGGCGAGGCTACAGCGCGGCAGTACTTACATATAGCGGCCACAGTTGACCGTGTGGCGCGGCTAGGCTACAGCGCGGCAGTACTTACATATAGCGGCCACAGTTGACCGTGTGGCGCGGCGAGGCTACAGCGCGGCAGTACTTACATATAGCGGCCACAGTTGATCGTGTGGCGCGGCGAGGCTACAGCGCGGCAGTACTTACATATAGCGGCCACAGTTGACCGTGTGGCGCGGCGAGGCTACAGCGCGGCAGTACTTACATATAGCGGCCACAGTTGACCGTGTGGCGCGGCGAGGCTACAGCGCGGCAGTACTTACATATAGCGGCCACAGTTGACCGTGTGGCGCGGCGAGGCTACAGCGCGGCAGTACTTACATATAGCGGCCACAGTTGACCGTGTGGCGCGGCGAGGCTACAGCGCGGCAGTACTTACATATAGCGGCCACAGTTGACCGTGTGGCGCGGCGAGGCTACAGCGCGGCAGTACTTACATATAGCGGCCCCAGTTGACCGTGTGGCGCGGCGAGGCTGCAGCGCGGCAGTACTTACATATAGCGGCCCCAGTTGACCGTGTGGCGCGGCGAGGCTACAGCGCGGCAGTACTTACATATAGCGGCCACAGTTGACCGTGTGGCGCGGCGAGGCTACAGCGCGGCAGTACTTACATATAGCGGCCACAGTTGACCGTGTGGCGCGGCGAGGCTACAGCGCGGCAGTACTTACATATAGCGGCCACAGTTGACCGTGTGGCGCGGCGAGGCTACAGCGCGGCAGTACTTACATATAGCGGCCACAGCTGACCGTGTGGCGCGGCGAGGCTACAGCGCGGCAGTACTTACATATAGCGGCCACAGTTGACCGTGTGGCGCGGCGAGGCTACAGCGCGGCAGTACTTACATATAGCGGCCACAGTTGACCGTGTGGCGCGGCGAGGCTACAGCGCGGCAGTACTTACATATAGCGGCCACAGTTGACCGTGTGGCGCGGCGAGGCTACAGCGCGGCAGTACTTACATATAGCGGCCACAGTTGACCGTGTGGCGCGGCGAGGCTACAGCGCGGCAGTACTTACATATAGCGGCCACAGTTGACCGTGTGGCGCGGCGAGGCTACAGCGCGGCAGTACTTACATATAGCGGCCACAGTTGACCGTGTGGCGCGGCGAGGCTACAGCGCGGCAGTACTTACATATAGCGGCCACAGTTGACCGTGTGGCGCGGCGAGGCTACAGCGCGGCAGTACTTACATATAGCGGCCACAGTTGACCGTGTGGCGCGGCGAGGCTACAGCGCGGCAGTACTTACATATAGCGGCCCCAGTTGACCGTGTGGCGCGGCGAGGCTGCAGCGCGGCAGTACTTACATATAGCGGCCCCAGTTGACCGTGTGGCGCGGCGAGGCTACAGCGCGGCAGTACTTACATATAGCGGCCACAGTTGACCGTGTGGCGCGGCGAGGCTACAGCGCGGCAGTACTTACATATAGCGGCCCCAGTTGACCGTGTGGCGCGGCGAGGCTACAGCGCGGCAGTACTTACATATAGCGGCCACAGTTGACCGTGTGGCGCGGCGAGGCTACAGCGCGGCAGTACTTACATATAGCGGCCACAGCTGACCGTGTGGCGCGGCGAGGCTACAGCGCGGCAGTACTTACATATAGCGGCCACAGTTGACCGTGTGGCGCGGCGAGGCTACAGCGCGGCAGTACTTACATATAGCGGCCACAGTTGACCGTGTGGCGCGGCGAGGCTACAGCGCGGCAGTACTTACATATAGCGGCCCCAGTTGACCGTGTGGCGCGGCGAGGCTGCAGCGCGGCAGTACTTACATATAGCGGCCCCAGTTGACCGTGTGGCACGGCGAGGCTACAGCGCGGCAGTACTTACATATAGCGGCCACAGTTGACCGTGTGGCGCGGCGAGGCTACAGCGCGGCAGTACTTACATATAGCGGCCACAGTTGACCGTGTGGCGCGGCGAGGCTACAGCGCGGCAGTACTTACATATAGCGGCCACATGTGGCGCGGCGAGGCTACAGCGCGGCAGTACTTACATATAGCGGCCACAGTTGACCGTGTGGCGCGGCGAGGCTACAGCGCGGCAGTACTTACATATAGCGGCCACAGTTGACCGTGTGGCGCGGCGAGGCTACAGCGCGGCAGTACTTACATATAGCGGCCACAGTTGACCGTGTGGCGCGGCGAGGCTACAGCGCGGCAGTACTTACATATAGCGGCCACAGTTGACCGTGTGGCGCGGCCAGGCTACAGCGCGGCAGTACTTACATATAGCGGCCACAGTTGACCGTGTGGCGCGGCGAGGCTACAGCGCGGCAGTACTTACATATAGCGGCCACAGTTGACCGTGTGGCGCGGCCAGGCTACAGCGCGGCAGTACTTACATATAGCGGCCACAGTTGACCGTGTGGCGCGGCGAGGCTACAGCGCGGCAGTACTTACATATAGCGGCCACAGTTGACCGTGTGGCGCGGCCAGGCTACAGCGCGGCAGTACTTACATATAGCGGCCACAGTTGACCGTGTGGCGCGGCGAGGCTACAGCGCGGCAGTACTTACATATAGCGGCCACAGTTGAATGTGTGGCGCGGCGAGGCTACAGCGCGGCAGTACTTACATATAGCGGCCACAGTTGACCGTGTGGCGCGGCGAGGCTACAGCGCGGCAGTACTTACATATAGCGGCCACAGTTGACCGTGTGGCGCGGCGAGGCTACAGCGCGGCAGTAATTACATATAGCGGCCACAGTTGACCGTGTGGCGCGGCGAGGCTACAGCGCGGCAGTACTTACATATAGCGGCCACAGTTGACCGTGTGGCGCGGCCAGGCTACAGCGCGGCAGTACTTACATATAGCGGCCACAGTTGACCGTGTGGCGCGGCCAGGCTACAGCGCGGCAGTACTTACATATAGCGGCCACAGTTGACCGTGTGGCGCGGCCAGGCTACAGCGCGGCAGTACTTACATATAGCGGCCACAGTTGACCGTGTGGCGCGGCCAGGCTACAGCGCGGCAGTACTTACATATAGCGGCCACAGTTGACCGTGTGGCGCGGCGAGGCTACAGCGCGGCAGTACTTACATATAGCGGCCACAGTTGACCGTGTGGCGCGGCCAGGCTACAGCGCGGCAGTACTTACATATAGCGGCCACAGTTGACCGTGTGGCGCGGCCAGGCTACAGCGCGGCAGTACTTACATATAGCGGCCACAGTTGACCGTGTGGCGCGGCCAGGCTACAGCGCGGCAGTACTTACATATAGCGGCCACAGTTGACCGTGTGGCGCGGCCAGGCTACAGCGCGGCAGTACTTACATATAGCGGCCACAGTTGACCGTGTGGCGCGGCCAGGCTACAGCGCGGCAGTACTTACATATAGCGGCCACAGTTGACCGTGTGGCGCGGCCAGGCTACAGCGCGGCAGTACTTACATATAGCGGCCACAGTTGACCGTGTGGCGCGGCCAGGCTACAGCGCGGCAGTACTTACATATAGCGGCCACAGTTGACCGTGTGGCGCGGCCAGGCTACAGCGCGGCAGTGCCTCCCACACGCGCGCGCCCGTCCACTGCGTGCTCAGTAGCGCGCACTCCTCTGGGGACACAACAACTTACATATCAAAAAGAGTAATCTTTGTTTCGAGCCGGTTCTTCTCCATAAGAAACGACTAATCCTTACCGTGCACATTTTCTTGACGTTTTATAAATGCCTATGTAGGCCTATTGTTATTAATTAAAATTAATGAATAATTAATTGTTGGTTTTTAGGGTTCCGTACTCAAAGGCACTTTAGGACACTTTATTTAGAACAAAGTGGAAGTTTAAAAAAGGGATACAATGAATTACGGACGAACAAAACATGGATTGAGGGTTTGAAAGAGTCGGGAGACACTGCCTATGTACGGAAAGACATAATAAACGTTGCTACATTTTTTTTTATAAAAATCTATATAGTACACCAGACATAGCCAGAGACACGAAGCACACCGAAAATGAGCATATCGATACTGAAACGCTAGAATCCCACATAGAACTAATAGACTGAAATAATTGAAATAACAAAAAGACTAAAACTAGACAAAAGCCTAGGATCAGATAACATCACTAACGACGCCTTAAAAACAGCCTGCTTCATACTAGCTGCTCCACTTACAAAATTATTTGATTTAATATTTGGTGCCACACCTCAATGATCGGAATCAAATATCATATTGCTATACAAGAAAGAAGACCCAAATGACATCAGCAGCTACCGGCCGATAAGCCTTTTACCAAGTATATAAACTTTTCTCTACAATAATCAATCAGAGAATTAGTACAACATTAGAGAAAAGCCAACCTAACGAACAAGCGGGATTAAGGGAAAAAAATCCACTGTGGACCACATCCACGCGTAAGAACTGATAATTGAAAAAATACCAAGAACAACAGAAGCCGCTGTATATCACATTCATCGATTATCAAAAAGCTTTTGACACAATCTCACACGAAAGTATTTGGAACACTCTAAATTACCAAAATATAGAACAAAAATACATAACAATACTCAAAAACCTATACAGTAATAGCTTAAGTAGAGTCAAACTAGAAATCATTGGCCCAAACTTTCCAGTAAGGAGAGGAGTCAGACAAGGAGACCCCTTATCACCAAATTTTTTTATTGCGTTATTAGAAGCTATCATAAGCAAATTAGACTGGAAAAGTTGTGGTTTATATATTCAGGGTAAATACCTAAACCACTTACTCTTTGCGGACGACTTGGTTTTACTATCAGAATCGAGCTTTCAACTGCAATACTACATAAAGCAAGCAGACAAGTGGGATTAGAAATTAATATCAAAGACCAAACTCATGACCAACTTCAAAAAATCAAAAGTATTAATTAAAAATGACCCATTGGATTATTTGGATGAATATGTATATTTGGGAAAAAGAATTGGATTCAATTGAGAAAATAACGAACTAGAAGAAGAGAGAAGAGTCAAACATACTTGGAAAAAGTATTGGAGTTATAAGGAGATATTTATAAGTGCAATGCCTATCGCCTATGCCTAAAGAAAACAGTCATGGACTCTTGTGTCATTCCTTGTCTAACGTATGTCAAACATGGAAGTTTACCAACAAAATAAATGATAAAATAAACACATGTCAGCGAGCAATGGAGCGCAGTATGTTAAATATTAGGAAGATACAGAAAATAAAACACACTAAAATACGTTCTACAATAAAAGCAATCGACGCTATCAGCTAGTCTAAAGTTAAAGTGGAAATGGGCAGGCCATATACCATATAGCACGACTTAAAGACCATAGATGGACAAAAACAGTTACGTCAAATTAAGAGATTACTTATTACGGCCAAAAAAGCGACTTGTATCTTTAATCAGTAATTTTCTTAATTAATCAAGTCTAGAATCATGAAAAGTGATTTTAAAAATACTACAGGTTGCTGCAGGTTGGATGCATGCATGCAAGCATGATAGTGTTTTGAACAAAAAAAAAACAAATTTGATGTGATTGTAGGGTAAAATAAATAAGATGTAGGTGGCGCTAGATGCGCTGCTGTTAGCGCCTTATGGTTGTAGCTTTTTTACATATTTGAGACGAGAATCGAATACTGAATAGGTTCCTTCAATATGTCCCTCGTTTACCCTAACATACTGTATTTAGTGACGTAGACCAAGTTGCGCGGGTCAGCTCGTGCACTCACCGATGAGGTCCTGTTTGGGCGCGTGTGCGGCGGCCAGGCGCTGCAGCGGCCGCGACAGCGCCTCGGCCGCGCGCCCCGCGCCGCGCGCCACGCTGGCCAGCTTGCGCAGTAGCGTTACTGCGGCGCTGTCCGTCCATAGCGAGTAGCTGTACGTACATAATGTTACATTTATTGATTTACAGACAACTTTGCACTCATAAATGTGGACGAGGCAAAAGAAGTATGTAAGGATCGTAGCGGGTGACGTTCTGTGGTTTCTGCCTACCCCCATTGGAAAAGGGCATTTATGTATGTTTGGCGCAGAAATATACAGGGATTGTCCCGATCCCGAGATCCGATTACATTAGCCACGGATACCGGGATCCGTTTCCAAAAAAAAAAGTTTATGTCCACGGATCCCGATATCAGTGGCTACAGGAAATAAAAAGTTTAAACGGATCAAGGTGTACGCAGTTAAGAAGTAAAGGTGAATTCTTCAAGGTAGCCCACAAAATTAGTTTTTTTTTTCGTTTGAATTTGCCGGTCAGTGTCAGGTTGTTTGTTAAATAAAATAAGATTCGTGACCGTATCAAATGTGACTTTACTGAGTAATAATGAATAAAATCACCAATAAAATAATAATTTCCGAACAACCGAAAAAAAAGTGACGGCGGCCGGGAATTACAATGCGATTATCTCCTGTTGCAGCGGTTGTTCGGTCGTGAGGCTTGCCTCTCTCTCATCCTTCGCAAGCATACTATCGACGGTTGAAAGGCTAATTGGTTCTAGCGACATTTTTTGCAATATAGAGTTATCTAGATATTTGGAATCAGCAAATTTTCTCCCTAGTTCGAAATAGGTTTCTAAATTTTTTGACTACTTTTTGGCGCTTAGCACTTACTGCAACACAGACCTCATTTTTAAGCTCATTGATCTATACGACACAAAATTAGACAAATTTGAGGACTCGATGACTTAAGCTATCTAAATTTTTCGAACTTTTATAACGGGTGTCGATTGAGGCATTTGGCTTTTCCGCCATTTAGTTTTGTCGTTTGGCCTATTTTGCATTAAGCCAAAACGGTTGACTTGGCGCTAAATTCATTTCTCTCGTATTATTTTATTCTATGTCGATGTTTGAGCCAGTTTACTTTCAGCTATTTTATTCACGGTAGGCATTTGAATCATTATGCGTTTCTCAAAAAATAACTAAGTTTGATGCATTTTGAGCGAAACAACACATATTTTCTAAAATAATACACAATATTCAACAGTAACATGAAAGAATTCCTTACTTAATTAGGAATATACTGTATTAAATAAATAAAAGTCTATCAAATAGTTGTTTTTTTTTCAATAATAATAACTTTGATCCATACTTACTGGGGTGGATGTATGTTGGTCTGTTGATGTTGATAGGCGAGAGACAGTAGCGCGGTGAGGCCGATGTCCAGTGAGCGCTGCAGACACAGGCGGAGCGGCTGGAGCGAGGTCGCTTCGGTCAGCGCTTCGGGCTTCGCTTCTATTGCTAGGAGGCTCTGGAACATAACTTGACTGCGTGAACCGTGGCTGGTATCATCACCTGCCTAGCCAATCCAACTATCGAGACCCCTTCGTGTTTGGGAAAGCACGTTATCAGTCAGGTTTCCATTTGACAGTCGTTATAGGTAGCCGAAGGCCAAAAATCTGAACACCCCGCCAGAAAAGGCAGATTAGAACCATGCTTGTAAGAATCCCGCTCACCAATATCCTAGCACAAAGTTGTGAGTTTTACTTTTCTCAACTAAATGGCGTTGATGTCGAATTATAACACCGACTTCTAAAAGTTCTCCGCTATTCAGTTAGGCATCGTCTATAGAGCTCATGATTCAGATAAAAATATACGATCAAAATTCGTGGTCAAAATAGTTTCAGTCCAAATTAGATACAGAGTGTAAACGATTATGTACATCAAACTCCGCAAAAAATATTATTTCTGGAAAACGACTTTTTTTTGGGGTAAAAATCACATTTCACTGTAAAACAAATCAACAGTACTAGTGTAAACGGGTCATGGAGGTTATTTAAATAAAGTTATAACCTGAAAATCTAGTATTTACGAAAACAGCTGTGAAATTTTGGAAATGTTCCCCCTTTTTCTCCATAACCTAGGTATGGTTTAGTAGGTGACAGGGAGAACAAACGCCCTTCGGCTTCGTTAAGGGTACTTTTAAACCCTTTTATAGTAATCAGTGGTTACATTTTACCATCGACCTTTCTTACTTACACAATAAGTCCAAATTCAAAGTACCAGGTGACCATCCTCAGAAGCTGTTCCTCACCTTATCATGTTCATGTGTGTGGTCATCAAGTATGGCGGCTAGCGCGGCGGACTCAGGCTTGTCGTCCGGTCGCAGCGCCAGCGAGACTGCCGCCCAGGACGCCTGCAGGCTTTGCAGACACGTCAGCCAGGATAGACTGGTCTGAGCTGAAGGGATGAGTCTAGAGAGGAAGAATCAAGAGTAATTACTAAAACAGTTACAGTCGGTGTACTCTAACTCATATAATTTATTTGAAATAGATCAGTTGCAGGGCCTTTTGAGGTGAACGTAATATCACCCATGTAATAGGGCGAGCTCCTGTTAGACGGACTTAGTCCTCTGTAGGAAAAAAGGGGGTTACTTATTCTTACACCCTGTATTATTATATAGCTAGCTTTTGCTGGCGGCCTCGCCCGCGTGGTTGTCGGTTAAACAAAAAAAAACCCTTCCTTAGTGGATGCTTACGTCACAAGAGAAATAAGTTGGTCTGTGCGTTGACCCTCAGTCAGTCAGCTTTGCCTTTTATATATATAGATAGACATCGGTCTGTTTAATTTTTTTTTTTTTTAAACGTGGCCCCACACTAGGAATGTCTCCTGTATCGTGGGTGCGTTCACAAACATTTAAATTCTTTTACACTAATACCCACCCCCGAAACAACTATCTGTAGGCCATACAAATATTTGATCCGTGCGGGGATCGAACCCGCGACACGCAGCGCAGCAGTCCAATCACTCAGCCACTGCACCAACCGTACCGTCAATTGTTATTAGGTCCTTCAAGTCTTTGAGCAGAATTTGTGTGGATTTATGCGTTGTCTAGGGAAATAAGGTCGCTCCTTATTTCTTAACACAACTAACGAAATGTGGGTGTACTATAACTTACACCTCTGCCTAATCCTTTGTGGAATACAGGCGTGATATAACACGCAGTCATACCTGCACAGTGCGATCCTGAGTTTCAGCCAGCTGTGGAAGTAGTACTGTTGGAATGCCGCCGGCTGACGCTGGAATGACTCTGTTAATCTGGAAATGAGTGGAATAGGACAGTTGATACATACATCATCACACTAATATTATATAGGCGAAAGTTTGTGAGTGTGTATGTTTGTTACTTCTTCACGCAAAAACTACTGCACGGATTTGAATGAGTTTTGGTACACAGATAGTTTATAACCTGGATAGGATAGTTTTTATCCCGATTTTATATTCCCGTGGGTTGTAGCGGGTGATGCCGCTGCCAACAGTTAGTAAAATATATACTCACGCCTTTTGCTCAGAGGGGGTAGGTGGTTACTGCAGAATACTGCTACGATCCTTACATACTCCGTTTGCATGACGTGGAATTGCGTAGATTGATAGTTGTGGACATTTTATAGTCCGGTCAATTTAGACATTCAAGGTTACACGAATTCCCACCCGGCTGAAAATTGGTAGGATTGTTCAAAACACCATTACAAATTAAATGTAAAAAGTACTCATCGATCCGACACCTGGAAAAAGAATTATTCGAGGTCATCATCATCGGTCGGGTCGGGTTTTCAGCAAAACGGTAAGTTTTACCATAAAATTTGCACAAAATGATAGACCAGATAAAAAAAAATAAAAATAATAAATAATAATAATCTATAAAAATGTCTTAACACTTTCCAAAAGCCACCGTTTTTGAGATATTTCAATTCAAATAGTTAAAAGAGTTGTAATCGTCATTAAATGTATAAGTACACCACGTATGTTAACTACGTGCTTAGATTACAACTCATTCAACTTTTTACATTTAATTTATAATGGTGTTTAGAACAATCCTACCAAATTTCAGCCGGGTGGGAATTGGTGTAACCTTACCCCTATTTTCTTGTCTAATTTGATATTATGTATAGCAGTGAAATACGTCATACTGCCGCAACTTTCCATGAAGTTAATAAAACAGCCATCATAGTAACGGGTCAATCCAAATGCTTTGCATTGTCTACTGTTTAAACGTACGAACGATTGTTTTAAGAACATAAATGTCTATCTAATTATAGTTAAGTACATAATCCATAAATACATAATAAGACAAAATAATGTGATTTAAAATTCAATACTGTAAATGCATGGAAAAAAAGGCTTTTTAACATTATTTAATTATTTTATGAAGTAATCCATCTTACAGTCTACTAACGAAGTAAGGAATTTTTCGTACAGGAAACACGTCTATTTAATTCAAAAGCCTGCAAACAAAATATCGATCTTATCGCTTTAAACACCTACGTCTTCGAACGTACCAAAAGCACAAGAAGAGCCATGGTTTTCGAAAGATTAATTCGTTCAAATGCTAAACTACCAACAAAACTATGAACATAATTATATGCTATGGTCTGAACTAAAGATATATTATTGTTACTGACCTCTCATACATAAGCTCCAGTATGTTATACTTGGCGGTGCCGGTGCACGCGACCAGCACGTCCAGACAGTCGAAGCCCGACACTATCGCGTACTCCAGTAGGGAGGTGGCGTGTTGAACTGCTATGGGAGTCGCTGGCGATTATGGAGAAAGATTACTTGAACATATCGTACAGGTCCATCATCATTCAGTTACTTGGGCGACTTACAATAGACAAGATAAGATTCGAGAGAAATTAGGCTGCATGAGAGAGCGAAGCGAGCTCGGACATGTTTTCATCTTGCCTCGAATAAATTCAGATATTCATGATCTAACCTAGCCTTTTCCCAACTATGTTAGGGACAGCTTCCAGTCTAAACGGATGCAGCTGAATACCAGTATTTTACATGAAGCAACCGACTGTCTGACCTCCACAACCCAGTTAGTACTGGGTAATACGACACCCTTTGGTTAGACTGGTTGTCAGTTTCGGGTCACTGGCTACCTGTGACGACTGTCAAAGATCTACAAACATCACGTCGAAGCAGTCGAACCCCGACACTGTCGCGTACTCCAGCAGGAAGGTAGCGTTTTGAACTGCTATGGGTGTTGATCTAACATACAGGTCAAGGAGGAAGAATATTTATTGGACTCACACGGGATAAATAAAAAAGAAACCAAAATTTTAACACCCTCCCACCCACACCTTGGACAGATAAGAATTGTTTTGTCCCTTCATACAAGAGTTACTTGGTCGAGTTACATGCATATTCAAGATAAAACCGAAATATTGACCAATATTATTGCATAAAATCTTGCGATTGCCCTCTGTTCTAGTGTGCAATCCTATTGGTTAATATTTCTCCGATGATGCGGCCCGCAGCCTCGCTCCGCTTCAGTGGACAGGCAGCCTTAATCTTAAGAGGACTTAAGAGGAAGCAGGCTGCAAGGATGAGCGAAGCGAGCTCAAAATTTTCGGACACCTTGTCTGGGACAGGACTGAATTGTTTCCACCTATTGGAGTTACTTGAGGGACTTATAATAGACCATGTTAAGATGCATGAGAAAAAAGTCTGCAAGAGCGAGCGAAGCGAGCTCTATCCTGCTTCAGCTGCATTGCGATGCCTTTGCGTTTTTTATAACTAGAAGTGTCTTTCCCTTCGTGGCTGCGGGTTGTAAAACCCGCGGCTTCGGCACAAGGGCTAAGAAGGAATATGGGTGGTTTTTCGTCAGTAGAAGTCTGACAGCCCCTACCGCTCTGCTCAGTGGGAGCGGGAGATGTCATTCAAAGATTTCCAACACCTCCCCAAAAACAAAGTTGTATCTTGCAATAATAGTCTAATCTAATTAGTCCGTCAGATAGATTTCCAAAGAATAATTTTACGTACTACTTTTCCTCAAGATCTTTGACACGTTATATCTTCGTCAATTTTGATTAATTTGATAAAACAAAAAACACGTGTCCAATATTTTTCGAAAATCTATATAACAGAAGAGCTAATTATATTTTTTGGCGAAATACCCTATTGGTTAGTGATTACTAATTATCGTTAATATGGTTATGATATTTGGGTTGCACAGTCTTATAAAAAAGGTATCGTATTACCCAGTATTAACTGTGTTGTATAGGTCCGATAGGCAGTCGCTCCATGACATACATACATATGGTATTCAGCTGCATCCAAATAGACTGGTAGCTGACCCCAGCATAGTTGGGAAAAGGCTAAGCAGATGATTAGGGTTGTCACAAATGCTAACTTTTTAGTCAGTAGACAGTAGTGCAATGTATTTGAGGGAATACTCACGTATGTCGCACCAGGGCTGCGGTAGTTTGTACACGTGGAGCTGCGCGTGCGTGTCTATGGCCAGCACCACGCCGCCTAGCTGAGACATCTCCACGCACGACACTATGGCGCAACCCGACCCACTCTGTTCAACGAATAATAAAAGTTTAATTTTTAAAAGGAAGCCTTTCTTTAATTAAATGATAATTAGGTTTATCGGACAACATTAAACGCGCATATAAAGTTTCTTGTCCGTGTTATGAACCGTTGAGGAGTTCTCTCGTGTGGCGTTCCTGTATCAAAATTTGTTGGGGGCCCATAAAGATTTTTCTTTTTTGATTTTCGTAATTTTTGGAGTAAAACTTCTTTAGGCACGTTGGGTACATGTTTATGATATTATAATATATTATAATTTTTCTCGGGAAGTACGGCCTAATAGTTCAAGCGAGATTAGGGATAATATTTTACGAATTTATGCTTAGCCCGGGGTCCCCTGTAGCCCGGGGGCCTCATATCATTGATATGGCTGATACGACGGTAGCTACGCCCCTGCCTGGCTGCAGGATTATGTCATGTCTGTCAAGAAAATGTATTGTCACCGGAACCAAAGGTGTGTGCAAAATTACAGCTCAATCGGTTGGGTGGAACTGGCTTGAAATAAAGTTGCAAGATTTGTTCAATACATCTGACAGACAAGGAAAGTAAAATAAAAGCTTTTATAAAAAACAGATTACTTAAGATGGTTTGTAGAATTAGGCGTTATTTTGAGGGCATTATTATGTTATGCACGATATTTCCTTTTAACTCCAGGCTTGGATGCGGGAGTTTGTATTAAACCTGGGATTAACACGAATGGATTTTCAATTGATTGGCCTGACTAACTTCTGTCATCAACCGACTTTCATAGAAGGAGGAGGTTCTTAATTTACCCTGGTGTGTAAATGTCTGCTGTAATGTAAATAGAACTGATTGGATGCTACTGAAAGGGCCAAACTAGTAGCTCAGTTCTAGGCAAACACAACACGGATGTTTCCTGGCAAAAAAAAAACAATTAGATTATCCAAAAATATTGGACACATACTTTTTCTTTTTTCACGTAACCAAAATATTAAGACGATACAGTTCTTCGAAAACTCGTGTGCCTTTCATTAAATTATTTACCGGAAAGTGACGGCACAAGCCCCCACTCATGATTTTCGACGCGTTTTATCGTCGTCAATTTTAATAAATTTAAAAACAAATAACACGTATCCCATTTTTTTTGTTTTCGGTCTGGGTATTTGTGTAACTGAGTTTAAATGTATGTGAACGCAACCAGGATACGGGAGACATTCCTTCAACAATTTTTTTTTTTAGACTGGAGCATCCCTACTCTTTCTCTGAGATTTCGTAGACCTTCATTGTCTCGGCGCTTTTTCAGGAGTTACAGTCGTTTGAGAATACAGGGGGCGGGTGCGTCCCAATAAAGAAAGGGTCTGTTGACGTCCTGTATACTTACCGGCGCAGTGTTGGGTCCGTACTTGGTCTTCTTGGGCGGAGTGGACGCAGCCTCCACCGCGGTCACACCGCCGTGCGACACGACCGCGCGACTGCACAACTGCACACAACAGAGGATTTGTTAGAGAATCCATGGATCAATCAATTGTTTACTAGAACGACGACATTTGTTTTGTTATAAACAAAGAAGTTTTGCAGAGGAATCTTAACACCGCAATTCAGCGAAGAGTGCAACATGCACACATTTTTGGCGCACCATGCATCATGGCTTTCCAAGTTCCGCAAGAATGAGCCCAAATCGTCCCGCCAACTTCTTGGGCCTACCTTAGCTACGATGGCCGACTTCAAGCATCCACTATGTGACTATCTTCGCCCACTGGGGCATTATACATAACTAGCGGACGTCACGCGGTTTCACCCGCGTAGTTCCCGTTCCCGTGGGAATACAGGATTAAAAGTAGCCTATCTTACTCAGGGTGAATGTAGCTTTTTAATGGTGAAATCATTTTTGAAATGGGCGCAGTAGTTTTTACCAGACTGCGGCGAAGCTCAAAAGGAGGGTTATTGAGTTTATTCATTACAAACATACACACATTAAAAAATACAAATCTTTCCTTTTTATCCGACTGCGGCGAAGCCCACAAGGAGGGTTATTTGTTTGGCGTGTATGTACGAGTATGTATGTACTCGTAAACGGATGAAGGGATTTGAATAAAATATACGTCGATTCGTCTCGATGGCGCGAATATCACTGACATTAAAATTAAAAAACAAAGAAAAGTTGAGGATTTTGGGGGCCATATGCCGAATGAAAAAACCATATTCGAAAAACGAGATAACAAAAATATATGAAACTTATATGTTCAAAATAAATTCAAAGTCACAAATCCTATAAACAAATACAAAAGTTAAATCATCTGCTAAGAATTTTACGCGACAAACGAAAGAACAAACACAAAAGTAAGTATAAATATTTTTTATAATATTAGTGTAGATGAATACAAAAAGGTGTATTGCGTGGCATACATAAAGAGACTTTTAAATCAGGCCCTAAATAATCCTACTACTCAGATCTAGCCTGTCCTCTTGCTGTCACTCTAAGTCGAGGCCCCCACAGGGGGTGCCCTTAGCGAGTAGTCGCTTAGTAAATTTATTTGTCCTGGCTGGAGGTCTTACACTCAAGGTACCCACAGGATACTAGGACACAAAACACACAAACAAACACAAAACAAATACGCAAAACACAAGCACAATACTGACGCAAATGTTATTATTATGTATACTTAGGTTAAGGTTTTTGTGTTCATGGGTCTTTGTAACCTGAAAATAAATGCATTCTATACTATTCTATAATCCAGTTAAGTTCAACTGCGAGACAAAATAAAAACTGGCTGGTGACTTACATAGTGATGTGTGTCTCGTGCAAGCAGATGCAGCGCTCTTGGCGTTGCCAGCACAGCATGCGGAGCACCCACGGGTAGCTTGCTACTGGCTGCACACACCGCCGTCTCACCACCCTCTACGCCCCACGCGGCCGTCTTCTGCCAAACCTAGCGCAAGACGCAAAATCATTATCGGCCTTTTTTCTTAACTATGACTGAACTGAAATCTGCGAACCAGTCTTACCAAAGGGTCTCGTATTATCCAGTATTAACTGGGTTGTGTAGGACAGATAGGCAGTAGCTCCATGTAACAATGGTACATTATGGTACAAGTGTGTAATGTTGGTGATTACCGCTAAGGTGCCATTGAGACTCGAGCCGTTAGGTGAGGGTCTTAAGAGAGCCGAAGACGGTAATCATCAATACACACGTGTATTATACGACGGTTTTCAACACACTTGTGAAGGAAATAATACTAAAATATCAATTTCAACTGTGACCAGGAGTTGTGATTTTTTTTTTGTGATGGCGGATAAATTTTATCAGTTTTCATGTGCGCGCGCACTACAAGAATGAGGTTTCTTTTTTTAACTTTTCGCGGATAACGTTTTAGCCACGTAAAAATGGCGACTTCATAGTTTTATTTATTATTACAGAGAAATAAAAGTTATATTTGAGTGTAAGTTTCATTTATTAAAAACGTACAAGTTCAAATTATCAAATTAAATACGAAGTTGCATGAAATGAGCAAGCAATAGGTACATTAATTCATTTGTACCATTGAAAACAATCTTCTTTGTATCGAAACTTTTTTAAGAACAAAGCAACTCAACCAATTAAAAACAACCTATAACTCACTTGTGAATAATATAAATGAAAAAGTCACAGTTTGATTACAGGTGTCATTATGTGCCTAATTGCAGTGAAATTAGAGCCATTTTATGAGCAAGTGTGTTGAACAAATATTTTATTTGACAAAACGATAAAACGTTGATAAAACGTGCACAGTTCGGGTTGGCCGTTTTCTATGGAGACCGGCAATAAACAATTTGAATTTGAATTATATAAAACTCCGTGGTGCATCGACAAGAGGACTTTATTGATGACTAGCTTTTGCCCGCGGCATCGCCCACGTGAAATTGTCAATTTTCAATACAAACTTTCATCCCCTATTTCACCCCTTTGCGGGTATAATTTTGAAAAATCCTTATGGATGCCTACGTCATAAGAGGAATAAGTGTGCGAAATTTCAAGTTTAGGTTTGGCTTGATCTTCAGTAAGCTTTGCCTTTTATATATATACAGACAGATAGGCCTACATAGGCACTTTTAAAATATCGACGCACGGTTCGGTATGGTCGTTTTCTATGGAGAAGAGCCGGTAAGAAACTCCATGGTGCATGGACGAGACTACTTCATTGATGATTAGCTTATGCCTACAACTTTGCACGCGTGATATTCGGTATTTAACCCACAGGATTATTTAACTACTGGGATGAAATGTATCGTATGCGCAATATGCGCTTCCAGTTTATAAACTGTATATTCGCAAAAGTTTCAAAACCAAGCTTGAAATATTCCCGACTGAAGAAGTCTACGCTCCGTTCAGCACAAATCTAAAATACTGAGCGTTTTATAGACGCAATAGGGGATCGGACTGAGTCAAAAAACAATGATTCTAATTAGTCCGTCAGTTAGATTATCGAAAAATATTGGATACGGGTTTTTTGTTTTATCAAATTAATCAAAATTGACGAAGATAAGATGTGGTTGTGACGTCATTTGTAGTTAAAAATGTACTATCATAATAGGTATAACATTTTCGAAGAGTTAACGAGTTTTCGAAGCACTGTATTGACTTCAATTTTTGTTTATGTGAAAAAAGAAAAAATACGTCTCCAATATTTTTTGGAGATCTATCTGACGGACTAATTAGTTTTTTTTTGTCCGATCCCCTATTGAGCGGAATATAGGCTCCAAGGTATTTTCAAGAAATCTGGGTATTGAGCACATCCAGCTCACGAAACTGAAGACCGACGGTGGTAAGATCGTACCAACTAAACCGGAACTTCGACTACTAAACAGAACCTTTTTTCTTTTGGGTCAAATCATCAAATGACTCCTACCGCTCTGGGCAGAGCGGTAGGGAGCGCCAGACTTCAACTAACTAAAAACCACCCATGTTCCTTCTTAGCCCTTTGTGTCGTGGCCCCGGTATCTATTTCGAGCCCCGACTGGGAAACAGACACTTCAAGTTTAATTGTATTAGTATAGAAAATGTATAGAAGTCTAGTTTTAAATCAGTACTTACCAATGTATTGAAACAATCAGTTCCAGGCTTCGGACCTCCCCCAGGAGTTGTGCTGCCTTGCAGAGGACCTTCATGACAACAAACAATTTAGTTTCATAGCACCAGACAATATAATAAGAATATTTTAACACTCATGCATATGCGAGCTAGACAGGCATCGCTCAGTAGAACACTGTATTCATTATTCGTCTGCAAACAATACTATTGGTTGTTTGATGTGTCTTGGGAAATCATTAATGTAAACTAGGAAGACTAAGGGACCCAAAACAGTACCATGTGGAACTCCAAAATTTATAGTACTAATGCGACATCTATATTTGACCTCATTTAGTGTTATTTCCAGTACTTGTTTTCTGTTAGAAATATATGAAGAAATGAGTTCGAGTGCTTTACTTAAGATTCTATAGGCTCGTTTATGCTCTGCCGGTTTAGTCAAATGGCTGTGATATTCGAACGCAGACAAGTGAACAGGACGAATCTATAAGGGTTCTTTTTTAGGGTTTCGTAGCCGATGGGCAAAAACGGAACCCTTACATATTCGTTATGTCTATCCGTATGTCACAGCCACTTTATTCCGAAACAATTAAGACTACACGGTTAAAACTTGGTTGGTAGATGTATTCTGTGTACCGTCTTACGATTTATATGCAAAAAAAAATAAAAGATTAAGGGGAGGGGGGCTCAGCGGACATTTGAACCCTAACCATAAGGGTCTATACTTTTCGTAATTCCTATTTAGCGGCGTTTTTTAATGCAAACAGTTATGTTAATGAGTTTTTCCATCAGAAATTGCTCAGTAACAGCCACGGAGTCTAGATCTGTGCCCAGTTTCTGGCAATAGGCTCGCCCTCTATTACGTGAGACTTAGACATAAGTGGCGAAATATAGATGTACTATTAGTTACAGCTTTGCCTACCCCTTCAAGGACAAGCCCGCCACACTATTCCCAAACCACTGTAACTTCTGAAAGCCAGAATCAACAGTGGCCACCACAAGAAAAGCGCCGAGACAATGAAGCCCGACGAAGTCCCAGAGAAACGATTTAACTGACCCCTTCAAGGATTACATGCTGTGTGTATGCTATGCGTGTTATGTAAATGGTTGCACGTTGTCGGGGTACGCAGCGAGGTGTCGGGTGTTGTTGAGTAGAAACGAATGTTAATGTTGAACACTATTTATTCACGTCTCACACTCAAAATGTTCTAAATGTTAAAATGTTGGATGAGCTAAAGATGTTGGTAAAATGTTCTTGAACGGCTAATTTAATGTTATTGAATACACCCGGCTAACGCGGTAGACAAAAGTGCACTGAAATATCTATACATATAAAATATTAATAATGAAATTAGGTGAACGCGTCACGCCGAGAGTGTCAGCTAAGGTGTTCGGTAAACACACCGAACACACGTACTTTTACATCGTTCTCACATTATGTAACCAATATTTTGTAACAATATATTGATTTAAAAGAGTGTCCATGGAGTTTATTGCCCGTTCTTCTCCATAGAGATCTACGCTAGGGAATGGGCAACTACAGTACTTTCACAAGTTATTATGCCTTGTGACTGTGAATGTAGCTTCGTTTTATGTATTGGTTTTCTGACATTATAAAGTGCCTTTGTGAGTTCAGAGTTTCTTTCTGGTTACGTGTTTTTTGTTTTAAAAAAATAATTAAAACTTGTCAAAGATGAGTGGGGGCTTGTGACGTCACGCGACTTGACATGTCTTTTCGAAGCCCTTTATCGTCTTCAGCTTTTATTTACGTGAAAAAAAAAATGTATTCATCATTTTTTGGAAATCAATCTGACGGACTAATTAGTTTTTTTTGGTGAAATACCCCATTGAAATGAATGGTTTGAGTTTGATTGGTTTACCTTTAGCGAACAGCTTGTGCACCTGATGCGCCCGCTCGGAGCACTTCCACATGGTGAGGGTGCCGCCCGCTATCAGCAGCGAGTCTGTGTCCTCGCGCTGACACCACGTTATTGACACTTAAACAAACAAGTCAGACTTGCAAATGATGGGTTCCATACCTTTGTAGTAGATTTTGGAAGATTTTTCATGTTATTTTAGCACCATAGATTTTCCTGTAATCTATGAGTGTTGATTTCTGTATTTTTTTTTTAAAACTTAAGCTTCAGTGGTTTCGGTCGGAGATAAGGTGGTCGGACCGATAGACAGACACACGAGAAATCCTATAAGGGTTCCGATTTTTTACTTTTGAGGTACGAAAAGTTAGTCATACCTGGCGTAGCGTCCTGGTGCGGCAGATAGATGGTGGGCAGAGGTTTGAGGTCGAGCGCGGGCGCAGGAAGTTAGTCATACCTGGCGTAGCGTCCTGGTGCGGCAGATAGATGGTGGGCAGAGGTTTGAGGTCGAGCGCGGGCGCAGGAAGTTAGTCATACCTGGCGTAGCGTCCTGGTGCGGCAGATAGATGGTGGGCAGAGGTTTGAGGTCGAGCGCGGGCGCAGGAAGTTAGTCATACCTGGCGTAGCGTCCTGGTGCGGCAGATAGATGGTGGGCAGAGGCTTGAGGTCGAGCGCGGGCGCAGGAAGTTAGTCATACCTGGCGTAGCGTCCTGGTGCGGCAGATAGATGGTGGGCAGAGGCTTGAGGTCGAGCGCGGGCGCAGGAAGTTAGTCATACCTGGCGTAGCGTCCTGGTGCGGCAGATAGATGGTGGGCAGAGGCTTGAGGTCGAGCGCGGGCGCAGGAAGTTAGTCATACCTGGCGTAGCGTCCTGGTGCGGCAGATAGATGGTGGGCAGAGGTTTGAGGTCGAGCGCGGGCGCAGGAAGTTAGTCATACCTGGCGTAGCGTCCTGGTGCGGCAGATAGATGGTGGGCAGAGGCTTGAGGTCGAGCGCGGGCGCAGGAAGTTAGTCATACCTGGCGTAGCGTCCTGGTGCGGCAGATAGATGGTGGGCAGAGGTTTGAGGTCGAGCGCGGGCGCAGGAAGTTAGTCATACCTGGCGTAGCGTCCTGGTGCGGCAGATAGATGGTGGGCAGAGGTTTGAGGTCGAGCGCGGGCGCAGGAAGTTAGTCATACCTGGCGTAGCGTCCTGGTGCGGCAGATAGATGGTGGGCAGAGGTTTGAGGTCGAGCGCGGGCGCA
This sequence comes from Diarsia rubi, assembly GCA_932274075.1. Taxonomy (NCBI): domain Eukaryota; kingdom Metazoa; phylum Arthropoda; class Insecta; order Lepidoptera; family Noctuidae; genus Diarsia; species Diarsia rubi. The sequence continues at coordinate 403,086 of OW026440.1, read as the reverse complement.
GGAAGTTAGTCATACCTGGCGTAGCGTCCTGGTGCGGCAGATAGATGGTGGGCAGAGGTTTGAGGTCGAGCGCGGGCGCAGGAAGTTAGTCATACCTGGCGTAGCGTCCTGGTGCGGCAGATAGATGGTGGGCAGAGGCTTGAGGTCGAGCGCGGGCGCAGGAAGTTAGTCATACCTGGCGTAGCGTCCTGGTGCGGCAGATAGATGGTGGGCAGAGGCTTGAGGTCGAGCGCGGGCGCAGGAAGTTAGTCATACCTGGCGTAGCGTCCTGGTGCGGCAGATAGATGGTGGGCAGAGGCTTGAGGTCGAGCGCGGGCGCAGGAAGTTAGTCATACCTGGCGTAGCGTCCTGGTGCGGCAGATAGATGGTGGGCAGAGGCTTGAGGTCGAGCGCGGGCGCAGGAAGTTAGTCATACCTGGCGTAGCGTCCTGGTGCGGCAGATAGATGGTGGGCAGAGGCTTGAGGTCGAGCGCGGGCGCAGGAAGTTAGTCATACCTGGCGTAGCGTCCTGGTGCGGCAGATAGATGGTGGGCAGAGGCTTGAGGTCGAGCGCGGGCGCAGGAAGTTAGTCATACCTGGCGTAGCGTCCTGGTGCGGCAGATAGATGGTGGGCAGAGGCTTGAGGTCGAGCGCGGGCGCAGGAAGTTAGTCATACCTGGCGTAGCGTCCTGGTGCGGCAGATAGATGGTGGGCAGAGGCTTGAGGTCGAGCGCGGGCGCAGGAAGTTAGTCATACCTGGCGTAGCGTCCTGGTGCGGCAGATAGATGGTGGGCAGAGGCTTGAGGTCGAGCGCGGGCGCAGGAAGTTAGTCATACCTGGCGTAGCGTCCTGGTGCGGCAGATAGATGGTGGGCAGAGGCTTGAGGTCGAGCGCGGGCGCAGGAAGTTAGTCATACCTGGCGTAGCGTCCTGGTGCGGCAGATAGATGGTGGGCAGAGGCTTGAGGTCGAGCGCGGGCGCAGGAAGTTAGTCATACCTGGCGTAGCGTCCTGGTGCGGCAGATAGAATAGAATAATATAGAATAAAATAGAATAATTTATTTCTATAAAAAAGTAGGTATTACAAAAATGTACATTTAGGTGCAGTAGTGTTATTTCTAAACAATTGTATAATTAGTGCTTATAAGTAATCTATAAGTAAAGTAAATAACTGTCGCAAGTTACGATAGTGGCGAAATCAAATGTTAGGTAGCGACCTGCCTGATCTAGGTTTATTTAAACCTGTGTTTCAGGCCATCACTTTACATTGTATAATTTAATTAGGACAGGAAAAGTTTTAAAATAAAGTAAATCTAGGAACAAAAACATTAAACATTAAAACTAACTTAATTACAATATGTACAGCTAAATACGAGGGGATGACATATCAAATCAAACCAGGACTTCTAGAAGTTTTTCTGTGTCCGTGTAATTAAGCGTCCCTAAATAATCACATATTACAAAATTACATTTCCTATAACTTAGACTATAGAAGTTTAGTTTCTTGTTGAGTCTATTATACAGAAAAGGTCCTAAAAACACATAAAATCGACTAGCAAAAGCATGTCTAGTTTGAGGCTTTGTGCAAACCAGGTATTTTCTTCTCCTATCGGATGGAACTGGGTCATAGGGAAGGGTAGAGTGCTGCTGTAGTATAATGTGAAGAATAAATAATTGCCGTACTGTGAGCACATTACATGCTTTGTAGAGCAGGTGTGTAGGAAATCTAAACGGACGAAAGGTAGCAACCTTTAAAATTGCTCTTTGAGCACGTTCTAGAGGGAGAAGAAACGAATTTCCCGCCCCCCCCCAGGATGTTATGCAATAGGTTAGAATAGACTGACACAACGCTAAATAAACCTGCTTTATTAATTTATAGTCGGCTACATTGCGTAAATACTTAAAAACATAAATTAGTTTGCGCACTCTAGCACATAGTAACTCGATGTGTTTACGGAAATTTAGATTGGAGTCAATAGTGACACCAAGATATTTCAAATGGTCAGCTTTTTCTAAAGTAGGGCAAGAACATGCAGTGTCAGCGTACGTGCTACAGGTATGCGCGTAAATTATTTGGTTAGTAAGCGGTGTGTTAGTATTTCTCATTGTAAATGAAATGTATTTTGTTTTATCAGCATTCAGTGTTAGAAGATTATTCTGGAGCCAATTAGACACAGTGTTGAAACCATCCTGAGCATGTTCAAAGGCCTCAGCCCTTGATTTAGCTGCAAATAACAGAGCAGTATCATCCGCATAAGACATTACAACACCATTTTTAAGTGTCAGGCTGCAAAGGTCATTAATATAGACTAAAAATAATGTAGGACCTAGTATACTGCCTTGTGGAATTCCAAAACATGTATTAGAAAGATCAGAACTTGTAGTCGGACCAATTTTTACACATTGCTGTCGATCATTAAGATAATCAGATAATAGTAGAAGCTGCGCTCCTCTTATCCCAAGTGATTCAAGCTTCTGCAAAAGAGTAGTGCAAGAAATAGTGTCAAAGGCCTTGGCAAGGTCTAGAAAAATACCCACTGTATGCATTCCACTATCCAGATTTGTAGAAATGTAATTAATCAATTTGTTTACTGCTTGGTTGGTTGATTTTTTAGGCCTAAACCCAAATTGATTATCGGAAAGTAGTTTGTTATCTTCCAGATATTTTATCAGTCTACTGTTTATGATTTTTTCTAAAATTTTTGACAGGCCCGTAAGTACTGAAATGGGTCTGTAGTTATTCACACTCATTTTGTCTCCAGACTTAAAAATAGGTGTCACCACAGACTTTTTCAGCAATTTTGGAAAAATCCCATTAGATAAGCAAAGCTGAAAGATGTGGGTAAGCGGAGGGGCCAGTAGGTGTTTAAATCTTTTAAGTACATTATTGGGTATATCATCCCACCCAGTTGCGCAAATATCCTTTAAGCTGTCTATTATTCTAACTACTTCGTTAACGTCTGTATCTAATAGAACAAAAGAATTTAATGTGGAAGATGGCCTAGTTGGGTTTTGAGTGGGAGGACGGCTAATATTTCTGGATTTTTCAGCCAAGTTTTTACCAACGTTGATAAAATATTGGTTAACCTTGTTTGTTGCTTCGGATGGGTTTATTTCTGTTAGTAGTAAATCTAGCGGAGGTTCGGAATTTTTAGACCTTAATGTATTAGTTTTTATAAATTTCCACACAAGTTTGCTATTTTTTCCCGCCTTCTCGAGTTCATTTTTATCGTACTGGTTTTTTAGTTTTTTTAAAAGATTATTACAGAAATTACGATATCTTTTATAGGTAACAGAAAGTATTACGTCATCAGGTGCAAGTTTGGATTTTAGGTGAAGTTTGTCTCTGTGTCTTATACAACGAACGAGACCTGGTGTGATCCATGGTTTAATACAACTAAACTTTTTAGGGATTATCTTAGTGTATGTGTTTTTTCTGATTACGTATTGTAAAGAATTTATGAAATATTGTAAAGAAATATTTGCATCAACAGAATCATAAATAGGGTTAAAATTAATGCCGCGTATGTCACTTTCAAGGTTTGTCATATTGACTTTAGTGTAGCTACGCTCGCAGTTTTTTCTAGGTGAACTTATTTGCATTGTTAGTAAAACAGCTTGATGATCGGTAAGCGCAGAGTTAGTAACCAATGTTTTGGATGAATTTTTTGATTTTAGAAGGACATGATCCAAGCAAGAGCCGCTTTGGTGTGTGGGGTAATAGTGAGCTGGTAAAAGTCCATGAAATGCACAAATATTTAGATAATTGTGTGTATTGGTATCTGGTTTCCCGGAGGAAATGTTTATGTTGATATCTCCTACGAGTATTATGTTTTTGAAAATACTGATGGATTTTAAGTTCGTGTCGAGTGAGTCCAAAAATCTGTCGATATTATGAGAGGGAGGCCTATAAATAGCCATGACTACTGTATCGGGAATAATTTTAATGAATAAGCAATTACTGTCTTGGGATAGTGGTTCATCTTTGCTAGTTCGTAAATTATTTTTAACATAAACTACAACTCCGTCGTTTTGGTTGATGTTTCTGTCTGTTTTATATGAATAAAAACCGTTCAGAGATGGTAAGTTGACTGTCTGTTTTGACAACCAACATTCTGTTAGTACGATAATATCACAGCTTATGTCAAGACTTTGTAAAAACACTTCAAAACCGTCCATATTTCGGTTTATGCTGCGAATATTTTGTGTAAGCAAGGTAAGCGATTTGTCACCAGAACGAATAAGGTATTTACAGTCCTCAACATTACAGATCTTGGATTCAGACACAGTAAAACTATCTAGATCACTGATTAGCTGATTGGTCATGATACTTACAAACTAAGAAGAAATACAAATAAATAAGCTACCTGTTTGTGTGCCTAATAAAAGTAATATACTGCGGCGCTCTTAGGCGCCCTCATAATCTATTGAGTTGATGTAGTTGGTCTCTGCATATTTACGTGCCGGGCAAGTAACATCACCGGTTGGATGGTCACATTTCCTCTTGAATTTTTTGCACGTCGCACACTGAGGGGGAGAAGATTTGCTACTGCATTCCTTCACGGAGTGTCCCGTCTCTGCGCAGTGGTTGCAAGTAGGACTCGTTTCACGGCAAAACTTAGCTGCGTGGCCGAACTGCTGGCAATTGTAGCACCTGGTGACGATCGTAAAATCTCTCACCGGGCATGAGGTCCAATTTATAAAAATTCTATTTTGGTTTACCAGCATTTTTCTTATGCCAGCGGGTACTTCCAGAATGTAGTTGCAGGTAGGAAGGCCTTTCTTGCCCGATTTGTGGCTCAGTTTTATAGTCTCAAGGAAGGAGTCACGTGTTGTATTCGGCAATTTATCGGATAGGTTTTGCTCGTAAATACAGTCAAATACCTCCTTCTCAGTAAGGGCTACGGGAACACCAATGACAGTAACCCTAGGGCGTCGTTTAGAAGGTTCTTCTATTGTGAGACCTGAGGTGAATATCTTCTCCGATTTCTTCAATTTGTCGATATCGTCTTTATTTTCAGTGCTAATTAGTACTCCCCCATTTTTCACTTTTATCAGGCCACGTACGTGAAGTTTGAGTTGCTCGGGGGATATTAACTTTTGGACAAGTGACTTGGTGTCGTCACTTGTTTTAGTTTTATCGCTGGGATAGATGGCGATTGCACTCAAGTTTGCAGGGCGGATGAAGTTGTCGGAGCCTTTCTTCACCATGTTAGCATAGGAACTGCTAGGCGTATTCAGTTTCGACTCAATAACCTCTTTAAACTGGTCCAGAGAGTTCGCCATATTCTTCTGAAGTTGTAAGTGCTGGACAGTACTGTGGGACTGGATCATTTTCTGCTTTATCGACTGGTAAAGGACAGCCATCTGAGAAGTCCCACTTTGGACCTTACGGCAAAGATTTACTACACGTTGCTTCTGGTCCGAGTTCATTTTTCCTTCACCAACAATAGTGCAGACTTCGGTCAGAATGCCATCAATAGATAGCAACCACTTCTGGATCTCTGGCGTGCTGACAATATCACTCGGCAAGAAATTCTCCTCAGGTGCTGGTGCAGGTGCTGGTACAGGTGGTGGTGGATTTGGTTCACTCGAGGGCAATTCTCCGGTAGGCGTTGGCGGAGGACTTCGTCGTAGTAATTGGCTGCGGGCCCCAAATGGGCTCGATCCTGGGTTAGACATACTAACCACAACACTTTATTTATTGTCAATAGAAAATAAATATAATTTAGTTCATCTTGCACATAAAAATACAATAGTCAGGCACTAAGTCACAGGTGACCCACTTTACTTTGATTTCAATTGACGCCACAAATAATTATTGATATTTGTCGTAATTGTTTATAATATTTCATTTAAGCAAGTACAGAAAAACACGTCCGCTTAGTCTCGCATCTCGTAATACGAGATAGATGGTGGGCAGAGGCTTGAGGTCGAGCGCGGGCGCAGGAAGTTAGTCATACCTGGCGTAGCGTCCTGGTGCGGCAGATAGATGGTGGGCAGAGGCTTGAGGTCGAGCGCGGGCGCAGGAAGTTAGTCATACCTGGCGTAGCGTCCTGGTGCGGCAGATAGATGGTGGGCAGAGGCTTGAGGTCGAGCGCGGGCGCAGGAAGTTAGTCATACCTGGCGTAGCGTCCTGGTGCGGCAGATAGATGGTGGGCAGAGGCTTGAGGTCGAGCGCGGGCGCAGGAAGTTAGTCATACCTCGCGTAGCGTCCTGGTGTGGCAGATAGATGGTGGGCAGAGGTTTGAGGTCGAGCGCGGGCGCAGGAAGTTAGTCATACCTGGCGTAGCGTCCTGGTGCGGCAGATAGATGGTGGGCAGAGGCTTGAGGTCGAGCGCGGGCGCAGGAAGTTAGTCATACCTGGCGTAGCGTCCTGGTGCGGCAGATAGATGGTGGGCAGAGGTTTGAGGTCGAGCGCGGGCGCAGGAAGTTAGTCATACCTGGCGTAGCGTCCTGGTGCGGCAGATAGATGGTGGGCAGAGGCTTGAGGTCGAGCGCGGGCGCAGGAAGTTAGTCATACCTGGCGTAGCGTCCTGGTGCGGCAGATAGATGGTGGGCAGAGGTTTGAGGTCGAGCGCGGGCGCCGGCGCGGATGACGTGACGTTGGCGCAGGCGCAGCGCACGGCCCAGCGCCCGCCCGCGCCGCCTGACCGACACAGCGCGGCTAGCACTAGCGCGCCGTCTGACCGAGGAACGAACAGGATGGTATACTTGCTGCCAGTTAACATGTCAATAGCGGTCATTGACCCACCCACATTTATTAAAGGTTAATAATTATTATAACTTTGAAATCCAAAAATTAGACCACCAGACGAGCTATCTCAAATCACGTCGGGGTCACCAATTTAGGGATTCGTACGGCGGGTATTTATCGCCCAGTACGTGGCATCGAAGACCCCTAACAGTTCGCTGCTTCGTCTGGTGGTGGAAGGTTATAGGACCACGAAATCAAAGTCACAGTTTTCGGATAACGGTTGACCACGTTTATTCCTCAGAGACCCGTAAAGACAACCTTCCACTCGGCCCAGTGCGCAGTAACTGGCCGGCCGTTCATACTTCTCGCTCGTGTGCATTTCTGCTTATCTAGCGTTCTTTCATTCACGCTTACATTGTGTCCCTACATCTTGAATCGTCATTTATCGCAATCTTCAACATTTTTTCTAATGAAAATCGGCCAAGCGCATGTCGGACCACGCACAATGTAGGGTTCCGCAGTTGCCCATCAAAATATGTAAACTTAAATAACTGATTAACTACCCTGCCTACCTACCTCCGAACGTTGATTTTTATTGTAAAAATAAAACAAACTTACATAATATATGTATTTTGCAGTTTTGAGATCTGCGCTCCCATGCATTATGTATGAGAAAATATTTCATACGACTACATTAAGTTGGTCGACTATTACTCGTAAACTTGTAAAGCCTACTTAGCTGTGATAGTTTTCCTTTTATTTTCGTTTTATATGCTACTAACATGATTTTTTTCACATGCCCAAACAAAACCTGTAAAAGTGGTTTGAGTTGGCACACTTGATTCTAACATAAATTTGCACTTTAAAGCTTAATATTTCACAAACGAATCCCTTTTTTTTTTTTTTTTTTTTGGTGGGTGTAAAATCATCGAATAACCCCTCCCGCTCTTGGGCAGAGCGAAAGGGAGTGTCAGACTTCTACTGACTAAAAACCACCCATGTTCCTTCTTCGCCCTCTATGTCGAGGCCGCGATAACCAGAGGACTACCCGCGGCCCCGACAGGCGTCGGCCCTTTCGGGCCCCTCCCATGTTGCTGACATCTCTTTGAGGCGCGCGTGGAACACGAACGCGCCGTCGACACGGCCTGTTTTCGTCGTGAGACGGACGGACGGCGAGTTAGCCCATCACTCAACGTCCACAGGCCCGCGTCTACGGTGGCCGGAGGTCATCGCGGGACCCCCGACGCCCGGAGCGCCTCCCGCGGCGGCTGGGACGAGAGGTTCTCTCCCTCTCGCGTTCCGCCACCTCCTTCGCCAGCATCACTGCTTCGCAGAAGGAGGCGACGGCGTCCCATTCCTCCTCGCCCCGGACCATGGCTTGCACCAGGGCCGGGCGCGAGAGGTCGCCGCCGCCGATCGCCGCTACGAGAACACGGCGGGGCTCCGCCCAAGCGGGGCACACCTCCACTGTGTGCTCCACCGTGTCCTCCGGCCGATCCTCGCAATGGTGGCATCCGGGCGTTTCCTCCCGCCTGATTCGGTGCAGGTACCTCCCGAAACAACCGTGTCCGGTGAGGACCTGCGTCAGACGGAAGGTGAGGGCGCCGTGGCGCCTCTCAAGCCACTCCTCAAAGAGGGGACTTACCGCCACTATCGTGGCGTGCCCTACAAACGAATCCCTTCATCGAAAATCTGTTTGAGCAAACTCACAGTATTTTTTAAAGACCTATCCAACAACATTCCACACAATGGACTTTGCGAGAGAAAAATCCCCTAAAAATTTTTTTTCAATATTTTACTTTAACACTTTGTGGGCGATTCTTATTTAAATGAAATCAAAATCATTTATTTCAAATATGCCAGTTACAGGTTCTTTTGAATAGTCGTAGTGCATTTGTATATTCATGCCAAATTACAGCTTTTTAGTACTAAGAGTCTTTGAGATATAGTGAGGACGGACGGACGGACAGACAGGCAGACAGACGGACATGGGGAAATTATAAATGTTTCATATTGACTAAGGAACCCTAAAATTGTAAAAACCATTCATAAAATTAAAAAAAAACGATTATACTAAAAAGAACAAAATTAATGAAAGTCTGTTGGTCATCGAACACATCATGACTTTGTAGGACTTGGGACTATATTTAAGCAAATATGTGACCCACTTACTTTTATGTGCGATGCTGGCAGCAGTGATGTGGTCTCTCGTGGGTCGCAGGCAGTCGGTGGCGACGTGAGCGCGCGTACCTTCCGCGGGAGGAGTCAGCACACCCACCAGACCTGTAGCCGTGATGACGCAGGCTCCTTCGCAGGCTATGCCACTGGAATGTTTTGTATTCAAGAATGTCTAATCAACCTATAGTGTTCCCACTGTTGGGACAAATCCTCTGTGAGAGGGAGTGGGCTATTAGGCCCATGTATGTTAACATTGAAACTTAACTTTATTTCCCTACGATTAAGTTATATTTGTATTCGTCGCCTAAAACTACGTTTCCATACCGTGCCACGAATGTGCGCCAGGCCTAATACGCCACGGGGACCCAGAGCGGATTGATAGATCACATGTCTTCGAAGTTTTGGTTCTAAGACATGCCGCTTTCCGCCTCACCATGTTTTTTTTCACCCTTTTGAGAGCAGCGGTGATGAAATAAATAACACAAAGTAATGCACCTGCCTGGGTTCAAATCCACGTCTTAATGTTCTTAAGTAGGGGCCGCCATCACTGTGCCACCGCTGCTCTTGAAGGATGAAGAATGGATTAAGTAAAAATCGGATCAGAAGGTCGGGCATTCAGAGGTTATGGTGGAATAAAGAAACCCACAAACAAACATACATACATGAACCCTAAACACACAACACAAGGAGTGTTGTGTCCTCCTTCAGTCGTATAAAAAAGAGGAATTTTGATATTATGATGTGTACTCACCCGAATCCTTTGAGAGTGGGCGCAGGCCTCAGCATCTGTATTCTCTCAGTGATGGGCGCATCCGGCTTCTTGTCCACCAGCACCAACCGACGTCCGTTGTGGAAGAACGCCGCTCGTATTATGTGCTCACCTGATGATCACATGTTGGATATAAGATCACGTCTTGTAATCCCCGGAGAGTTTGACAGAAGTGTAACTAATAGTTCTGTTAAGTAATTATGCTTCACCCGCGTGGATATCGAAAAATATCAAAGAAACTTTCATCCCTTATTTAACTCCCTTAGAGGTTCAATTTGAAACAATGTTATAGGCTAAAACCTTCCTCGAGAACCACTCTATCTATTGGTAAAAAAAAGTAGTTAAAGGCCATTCTATTTTCATTTCATAATTTAATATTCAAATGGACCCCGCCTGCTTCCAAGTTTTGTTTAATTTAAAATGTGCTTGTTATTTGCTTTTCAGTCTTTTCAGTCGGGTTTTTTAGTTTTTTAACAACTTTTTTTATTTCTAACTTTTTAGTTCTTTTGTGTTTGTTCTTTCGTTGGTCGTGTAAAATACTTTGCAGATAATTTAACTTTTGTGTTTGTTTATGGAATTTGTGACTTTGAATTTATTTTGAACATATAAGTGTCATATATTTTTGTAATCTCCTTTTAAAACCCTTCATTATGATACCCTACTCGATGGTAATGGTTTTTTTAATTTTTTCAAATCCACGATATGGCCCCCAAAACCAGCAATTTTTCTTTGTTTTTTTAATTTTAATGTAGCCAGTGACACTTGCGCCATCAAGACCAATCTAACGACGTATATTTCATTCAAATCCCTTCACCCGTTTAGGAGTTATGAGGGAACAAAGAAACGGACATACATACATTATATACATACACGTCAAACACATAACCCTCCTTTTGGGCTTCGCCGCAGTCGGGTAAAAACGGACATACATACATACATATATACATACACGTCAAACACATATACCTCCTTTTGGGCTTTGCCGCAGTCGGGTAAAAATAGCATGGAAATCGGTGCAGTAGTTTTTGAGTTGCGACTGAGGACTTTGTTTTATAATACTCTTATGTAGTGATAGTATAAAAAAGTCGCTCCTGCTGTTTCCACGCTTAGATCTTTTAAACTAAGCAACGGATTTTGAAGCAGTTTTAGCAATAGATAGAGTAATATTCAAGACAAAGGTTTATATGTAGTATACATGCACATAATCTAGGATAAATAGGAGTTGAAAGTTTGTATGAAAATCCATCACCATTACAATATACTCTTCATTGGTCGACGCACATTGCTCGCAGACCGGATGGCCGATGGGGCCGAAAAGTTCTGGAGTGGCGGTCAAAACTTGGCGTTGGAAAGCCTCCCACTAGGTGGACCGATGACTCGCGAGGGACCCGCTGGATGCGAGACGCACGGACCAGTCAATGTGGCGACATCTGGGTGAAGCCTATGTCCAGCAGTGGACGGCTTTTAGCTGAAATGATGATGATGAGTCAAGGTAAGGTCTACGCACCTGGAAAGTTAGCCGTATAGATGCAGTTCCACTCGTTGAGCAGGTAATCTTTCTGTGTGTACACGGATACTTCTCCCACGGTCGTCGCTACCAGGAGCTGCTTGCCTTCAATGTCCCATTCTAGTACTGATACCTGACACATAACAATATAAAAAGAATTAATATTTAGTAAGTAGCGGTCGACTGCCTCGCTGGTCTAGTGGTCGCAAGTGCGGCTGCCGAGCATGAGGTCCTAAGTTCGATTCCAAGGTCAGGTAAAGTATTACTGGGTTTTTCCAGTAGCAGCCACAGAGCCTGGATGTGTGCCGGTTTGATGGCAATAGGCTCGCCCCCTATTACATAGAACTTAAACATAACTGGCGAAACGTGAATGTCCTTTAGGTAGGCAGAGGTGCCTAACCCTCCCGAAGATTACAAGCGTGTTGTTATGTAAGTAGGAGTGCATAGGCCTAGAGCCAGACTTAACACTTGTAGGTCATAGGTTCAGAAACTAGGAAGTTGCGAAGAAAGAACATTTTGCATTTATAACATTCAAAAAGTGCAGATATCAGACTATTTTGCATAAATGACTAACTGCGGTACTCAGAGATATTTAATGATTACTTAAGCCGTCACTTAGTAAAGATTTGACATACTTTTGTGTGACAAAACTGTCAAAACCTTTACTAAGTGATGGATTAAGTAATCATTAAATCTCTCTCAGTGCGCCAGTTTATAATATGATAGTGACTGATTCAACTTTGTGTTCCTACTTTCATCACTGCTGTCAAAACAGTGACAGGCATACATCCTAACATTCTCTATATACTGTGCTGCGGGTTGTTCACCGCGGCCTTGACATAAAGGGCTAAGAAAGAACGTGGGTGGTTTTTAGTCAGTAGAAGTCTGACACGCCCTTTCGCTCTGCCCAAGATAGAAGACGTTATTTGATGATTTTCCACCCGCCAAAAAAAAACATAACAAGACTCAAATACTGTCACAAAGATGAGCAAGGCACTGGGAATTATATGTAGCTGTGTATGTGACTGACGTGTGTCTGGCATAGTGTGATTATGCAATTTATATTACAGTTACATTTTAAATTAAATATTACGACTCTTTTAAAGCATAATTCATAACCAAAATCATTAAACCCCAATAAAAGGCTTAGCAGCATGATCCCAACTATTTCAGGCATAGACAGAGACCGTATTCCAGAGCAACAAGCTGGAAGCTTTTGTCACTAATTATTCAAAGAACACTTACAGGATATGCAGTGCTGGTAACTTTATGGCTGTCCCACGGAGTGTCCAGGTCGCACACATACACATGGCCGCCCCAGGTGTCCCCTTCCGTGTCCTCCAACTCAGTCGGTGAAGAGAATGCAATGATGTTGCAGGTTGAAATTGTGCAGATTGGACGAACTACATCGTGGTCTGACGTGCTGAGGAGAATATGGGATGAATTTCGTGATGTATGACTTATTATACCATCTCAACAATATTATGGAGTTTTTTGGCCGTTCCTCTCCATAGAGATTAGAGATCCATGCTAGGGAATGGGCAACTACAGTACACTCACAGTTATTATGAGTTGTGACTGGGACTGTCAAAAGTGCCTGTAACTGGTCTACTAGAAATAAATGTTTTGATTTTGAATGTGGACTAGATGTATGGAGTGTGCAAGAATTGTAGCAGGTCATTCTGTGGTTTCTGTCCTCCGAGATCAGTAAATGTGTGAGTCAGAACACTTAGTATGTGGCGAGATTGCAGCTGCTGAAGTTGTAACATAATATAAACTTTAAAGCTTTGTAGTGCAAATACCAAAGTGTTTTCTGCACTTCATCTTGGAAGAGGACTTTAAGTGATGTATGTAAAGGTCAGATTGGCAGTATTTTCAAGAAAAATACTAGTATTTCACAGCATTTTTATATGATTTTGGCCTAGTCTCAACCTCAATCTTGTCCTTATTAGCATTTGGTTAGACTGGAAGCTGACCCTAAAATAATTGAGTAAAGGCATCAAAATGATGATGAACTAATTTTTTTAAGGCCAGCACACACTAAGAGGATCTTTTCAGCAGGGCTATTGCATATCTTTTAAATGACAGTGGCTATCATAAAGACAAGTGTCTATCAATGAACTGTCAAATGGGTCCATTTTGTACTAAACTGTAAACAATTTGACAGTTAATCCATGGACAATATGATAGCCACTGACATTTAAAAGATACGCAATAGCCTTGCAGGTCACAAATCATATTTTGATCAACATAGAACCTGACACTGCCTCGTCAATTGTAGGCTACCGTGGTGCCTCCCTCTTAGGGTGCCTTTCTACCAGAGATGTGCTATACTACATTGCTATAGATGCGTTTGGTATCCACCAATTATATTCATTGGTGCACATAGCTTAGCACTGGTGGATACCAGCTATGGGTCGTCCCAAGTGATGTAGCTATGTATTGTGCAGAGCAGAGTACCTATAGAGCAGCTACTTCGCGACGGCGCATCTTCATAGCACATCTTACTCGCACCGCTACATAGCTTAGTATCGGTGGAAACGGTCACATAGTTTCACAGCTTAGCTATTACATCCTCGTAGCATAACTACATATAACATCTCTGGTGGAAAAGCAGCTTTAACTGAAATAGTAGCTGAGCTGGCCTTATTTATCTCATGATAGATGATCTTTAAGATAACCACACAGTGGTTTCCAAACTATGAGCTGCTGAGCACTGCTGTGTAGTTATGTATTCGATTTCAAGTCAAGCAGTAATATTCAGTTCACTAGCAGCCCAGTATCAGGCTGTGCTCAGTTGATGGCAATGGACTGATCGCCTATTACATGAGACCTTTATTTTGGGGCGTAGGAAATGGTCAAATAACCCCTCTCGCTCTTGGACAGTGTCAGACTTCTACTGACTAAAATCCACCCATGTTCCTTCTTAGCCCTTTATGTCGAGGCCGCGGTATCTCTTTCGAACAACCCGCAGCCCCGACGGGATTACATGAGACCTTAACATAACTGAGCATGAGGTCCTGGGTTCGGTTTCCACGTTGCGTACTGACATTGGGGCTTTTCCATCAGGAATTTATCAGTAGCAGCCACAGTCTGGATATGTGCCCAGTTAATGGCAATAGGCTCTCCCCCTATTACATGGGATTTAAACGTTATCGTCGAATGTGGTTGAACTGAGTAAATTTCAGAGACTGTTCAGGGATCACAGGCGCGTTGATGTGTTTACATGAAAGTTTTGTTGACAATGTTTGTTACCTTTCAAAGTGCGGCGGCTCACATTTCAAAGGCTTGCGCCTCATGGAGTATATTAACTCCATTATGGTGTTCTTTCGTTGCTTCACAAATATCAACTGTAATCAAATAGTAGCATTTACAGTTTTTCATAAAAAAAACAACAATATTTCAACCAAGCAATGCTATGTAGCACAGTAGGAAGCTTCAATTAATGACATGTCAAATAATGTCAGTGTCAGTGTCAAACTGACAGTAGTAGTGATGCACGAAACGATCCGAAACTTTGATATTTTGAATTAAACTACAATTTACATTATTCTACAACTATTTGATAAAATATTTAGGTATCTAAAATGTTTGTTATAATATGGCGGCGCGGCGACGCGGTTCTTCTTGGTAATTGCGACAACTTAGAACTTGAGAATTATTAATTTACTTCATTATTTTGTTTTCTTTGTAAAATTTATTATTTTATACTCAAACCCTCACAAAGTTTTGTTTTATAAATAGGTAGGCTATATATAAAACAAAACTTTGTGAGGGTTTGAGTGGGTAATCTCTGGATCTACTGCATTCTTTCGCAAATGGGAAGATTTATTTGCTCCGAGAGTCCAAGGCTATATTTAAATGTTTCCGTGGGATAATTTCTGTGTGTGATTTTTTTAGTGCTTTTAAATGTTATTAAAAAAATACGTTTAAAAATGATTAAAACTCCGCCCAACCGGCCGTTCAGAAACAAGGTCACTGGTAAGAAGGACTCCAGACTAATGAGTACCTCTTTCTGAATAAAGTCTTTAGTGAGCAATCATTATTATAAGGTTTATTAATTTACACAGTTCGAAGGAATAATAAGTACATTAACACGACATCCAGGATCAATGTTTTTATTGTCGATAGAATTGCATTATTGTGCATTCCAAATAACGATACAATACAATTCTGTACTTGGAGAAACTATAAATAGTATTTTGTACCGATCTGGATGTTTTCAAATTATCGATACAAATGAAAGCATGGTGCATCTTTGACCAAAAATATTCGAATGAACGCAGCACTAGTACTGCGCCTATCTTCAATGCAAGTAACCCTTCAAACGCTGCAAGCTTCACGTAACATAGACGCGAGCATTGCCCTTTCATTATTGAGTTGTGTTTCTGAACGCGGTAGAGTGCTCGCTCGAAAATGGCGGATCGGTAGCAACATCGACTTAGTTGTGTGAAATATAACATAAAATATTCGTGAATTTTATGTGAAAATGTAAATCGTATGAATTAAAACATATTGTGTAGTGTTGTTTAAGTGTTTTGCAACATGTGGCGGACAGAGATGTTTCAATTCGGTGTCGGGAACTGGATATTCTTGTTCGCCTGTCTCCATTTGTTTACATACGCTCAAGGTAAGCTCCTTATAAATATTACCATTTACTATCGATCGTTGGTCTTGAAACTGTCGCTAATAACAGGATCTTCGTAATTATGCAGAAAATTGCATCTGGATGCAATTTAAATACCGTAGACCTGTACTTAAATATGATTTCGAGTTGAAACGATTTGCAGTAAGTCGATTTCTCTCGACTCCAAGCTATAGGTACATACAATTACCTACATTGTTATAATCTTGAACACCGAGCGGTCGAGCAGTGGAGGGTTTATTTACTTTTTTTTGTTTTCTTTTTTTTTATAAGTATGTTTATCAGTTGTCTAGTACCCGTAACACAAGCTCTGCTTAGCTTGGGACTGGATGGCGTTGTGTGATAGTTGTGGAATATTATATTACATTATTATATTATATTATTCTTTTTATTGTGACCAGTGCATTCGGTCATAATGCCTGTCGTAAGAAAATGTGTGTAAACTTCTTTCTTACATAAATATTTTATATTTAGGACTTCGCCGTCAGCGCTCCGCCCTTAAATTCTAACGACACACATAAATACGGCATTATTGACTGCGTCGGGTCAATTAGAGGTTTAATTCCTTTTGTAAACAGATCATAAAGTTTAATGGCTTAGGTTCCCATTGGAATAGTTCTGGAAAGCTTCCAAAAGCTTCTCATTATGGTTTAAAAGTTGTTTAGTTAAGAGTGTTGAGACTGATTAATTTATAGGCTTATTATTGTGTGCGCTGTTGCCACAGAAATAGAATTTTTCTGGGAATAGAATTAAATCTTAATGGGTTTTATAGCAAATAGACTAGTTGATTTGGAATTACGAACTTTTCTTACAACTTGGTCGTCGCTGTACATTCTAAAAGTCCCGTTCTGCGAACTAAAACTTAGCCCCGACTTACTAAATTAAACATTGTAGCAACCTATGGAAGTACAGTCAGCATCAAAAGTCGATGACCACATTCCGATTAGAGTCGACCATTAAGTGTCCCGCGGTCGTGTTTCGCGTGTGGCCGTTGCGCGCGGCGCGCGGCGTCCCCAGTCCGCAGCTTACGCGCCAATATTGTCCGCGAATCGGAATAACTCATCATAGGCCTATAATGATGGGAACATTAATAGGCTGCAGGAACTCAGGCCATCTCTCTAGGAGAGGGATAGAGGTGGGGGAGAAGTGCTATCCACTACGCGGGCCCGGTGCGGTTTGGTAGATGTCACATGTCTTCGAATTTTTGGTTCTAAGACTTGCCGGTTTCCTCACAATGTTTTCTTTCACTGTTTTGAGAGACTAATGATTCCGCACTACAATTATTATAAATGACTGAACCGACGAGTAGTCGTTGCGGCCAATGTATCCTTTCCACTGAAACCTCTTGTCATAACTCGATAAACTACGCACTTAAGCATACGCTGACTGGCTCATTGGTCAAGCGCGATACCAGTGCATGATGTCCTTGGTTAAGTTCCCAGGTCGGGCAGTGTCATTGGGTTTTTCCATCAGGAGTTTCTGAGTAGCAGCCACAGAGTCTGGGTATTTGCCCGGTTGATGGCAATAGGCACGCTTCCTATTACATGGGACTTATAGGTACATAACTTTCGTTCGAAATGTGGATGCACTGATGGGTACTCTGCCGAACCCTTCAGGAATTACAAACGTGATGTTATGTAGTACGTACATTTCGCGCTAAATGGTTTTAGTAAGTCATAATGCAAACGGGCCTTTAAATCCAAAGAAAAAGTGCAAATTACCAAACTGGCCACAAAACAAAAAAATGGCGTCCATACAGAGTAGTACAGTACAGCTACCAACTTACAGATAATAATATAATCTACATGTCTACCATCTCTGCAAATACATCTGTCGCTCATACAATCGTGTTGACAATAGCTAACAAACCACCTACCAAGTATTTAGAAAGCTGCTAGGTACACTAGGTACCTACTAGGAATTCTGACATCCTATCTAGCTACCTAGGTGCCTAAGTGCTGTATCTATAGTCGAGTGAATTCTTGCGCCGAACTATGCATACCTCAGTGTTAGGCGGAATACCTAGGTAACTTGTGATATTTGAACACGAATGTTTGCGCTTGATCGACAATGATGATGGCGCATTACTTTGTATTATTTATTTCATCACCAATGCTCTCAAAACTTTGAAGGAAAACATCATGAGGAAACCGGCATGTGTTAGAACCAAAAAAATCGAAGACATGTGACATCTACCGACCCGCACTGGGCTGGGCTCGCGTTGTGGATTATTTTATAGCTCATCCCTCTCTTAGAGATGAGGCCTGAGTACCTGCATTGGGAACATTATAGGCTGATGGTGATGAAAACTAAATACCTACGCACAGCATTATAAAATTAGTCTGTACTCCGCCCCACGAGATGCTTTAATTTTTGTAAACATAGAACTTCTACTAACTTACGAGGCCACAACTCAATCAACAGCATACAATACCAAATTAAAGCAACTCAAAGTAACATACGTTTAATACGAAACCAAAGACCTATTTCACTTGGTCGGGATATATTTTACCGATTTAGAGCTCTGTCGTATGAAGATTTGTGGTACTGGATCGTTCCTTGTGTCAGACGCGTTTCAGTACCACTAAACAATTGACAACGCTGTCTATCATATCGTAGGAATTAGTATTTTGTTGTTGATTCATTTGTTGCTAAGGAGAGGATGCCCAAAGAAAAGATGAATGGATTGTGTGAAGAATGATATGAAAGAGAAAGCAGTAAATTCCACCGTGACGTCTAACAGGGAAGAATTGAAGAAGAAAACGTGTTGCGCCGGCCACAAATACACACATCAAAAGTGTCTAGGGATCAAGCATTTTTATGCGGATTTCTTGAGATTGAGATGTGGCTTTGTAATAAATTTATGATTTTATAAATTTATATGGATCCTTTTTGGTGCATTTCATAATTTGAATCAGGAACTGTGAATCAAATTCGAGTAAAAGATGAAAAACAGCTGTCAATATTTTCCCTATAAAAACATACAACGCATTGAAGACATTATTAGTGCTACTGTTTCCCTACTACTGATTAAAACCAACGTTATTATGGAGCGGCGACGTCATTTAAGCAGGGAAGAAATGCTCAGAGCCGTGGGAATGATAGAAGCTGGTTCCCGGCAACGTACTGTGGCTTTAGCTCTGAATACAAGTCAGAGTGTTATCAGTCGACTTCGGACACGTTACCGAAGCACTGGTACCGTGGCTGAGCGCCATGGAGGACGGTATCGCTGCACCACACGGAGACAAGACCGATACATTCAAATCTTAACTCGAAGAGCTCCAACAATAACCGCCATGGTGTTAGCCGTGAGGCTTCATCACTCTTCAGGGAACTTAATTAGCGACCAAACAGTCAGAAACCGCTTGCATGAAGTGAACCTTCATTCCCGAAGACCGCTACGGGTACCACCTATAGCAATGCACAATCGTAGGATTCGATATCAATGGGCTCTTGAACACAGAAATTGGGCAGAAGAACAATGGCGTTTCGTGTGCTTTTCTGATGAGTCTCTTTTGGTATGAGACCGGATACAAGACGTATACGACACTGGAGAACCCCTGGACGCCAACAGCGATTAAAATCCTGCCAGGAAGTCCATCCTTGTAGTGGTGGAACCATCATGGTATGGGCGGGTATTTGGATCGGCGGAAGAACTGAGTTGATTTGGATCAGAGGCAACCTCAACGCTCAAATTTATGCTGAGACGATTGTATCAGACGTCATCGTTCCTCTACAAGTGCAAATCGGTCCCTTATTTCAGTTAGGTAATGCATGATAATGCACGACCGCACACCGCAAGAGTTGTAAGACAGACTCTCGCCGCAGCTAACATCAATGTCCTGCCCTGGCCTGCTCAGTCGCCAGACTTGAACCCGATTGAGCATGCATGGGATATGCTACAGAGAAGAGCTCTGCCGAATATGGAGGGTATCCAGTCGCAAGAAGACCTTTTTTTGTTGTTGCAACGAACATGGGCGGCCATTCCACAGCGTGATTTGGATGAACTCATTTTGAGTATGCCAAACCGATGTTCTTGTGTTGTTAGTGTTCGCGGTAGAAACACGGATTATTAATTGTTTAAGTTACCCAATAAAATTTTAAAGAAAACTGTTATTTCAGTCTTTTTTTCGAACTTTAATGTTAGTGGTTCAAATGTCAAAAATCCCTTTATTAGGAAAATGGCAAATTTCTTTATTAATGCAAAGGTGACTTGGTTTATCGTTACTGTGACAAACGAAAACACTTTATTTGATGAATCCTTAAAGAAAATTTTAATTAATATCAATCAGGAGAAAAGTTATTGCAAAAATATATGTTGATCCCTAGACACTTTTGATGTGTGTATAATGGGATAAGGACAGGTAGATGGTGATGATGATTGATTTGTCGCTACATCAACTTTTAGTAGAAGTTCGTTCTCGTCGACCCTATCACCCTCTTTTAGGAAAGCAATAGGGATAACAGATTTTTTTTTAGCTTGCTGTCCCACTGCTGGGCAAAGGCCTCCCCATATTCCTTCCAAGAGCTCTTCCTGTGCCGCCTCGAACCAGCCCAGGCCGGCCCTCTTTCTTGGCCGGCCTCGGCGGCGGCAGACGATTGCTGGAAAAGGGACGGCGGTTTTCCAGTAAGTATCGTGTGGAGACTTTTGCCCAGCGGTCATCGTGCATGCGGCTGACGTGACCCGCCCAATCCCACTTTTACCTAGCAGAATGGTCCTGCCGTCGAGGTCTGTCACGACGTCCCTGATCACGCCAGGGTTGGGTTTTTCTATCAGGAATGTCTCAATAGCAGCGACGGAGTCTGGATTTGTGCCCAATTGATGACAATAGGCTCACCCCCTATTACGTGAGACTTAAACATAACTGGCGAAATGTGGGTGTATTATTAGTTACATCTCTGTCTTACCCTTCGGGGATTGCGGGCGTGATGTTATGCTATCTGGGAAAATAAGTACTTACTAGACAGCAAGCTTAAAAAAATGTTGCGAATGTGTACGTTCCATCTACTGTCCTCAAAATAAAACAACATTTGTATTCGTTGAACAGCATGACTTACATGAGTTCATGGACGAGTCAAGTTCTTGAACCCTATCTACATAATAACGATTACTAAAAGAATTATTACGCTTGCTAAATTGGCGGGCAGCCAAACAATTCTGACCATTATTTTCTTTTTTAGGGTTCCGTACCCAAAGGGTAAAAACGGGACCCTATTGATAAAACTTCGCTGTCCGTTCGTCTGTCTGTCACCAGCCTGTACCTCAAGAACTGCTACAGCTAGGCAGTTGAAAATTTCACAAATTATGTATTTCTGTTGCCGCTATTACAACAAATACTAAAAACAAAATTAAATAAATATTGAAGGGACAACAACAAACGCGTTTTTTTGCCCTTTTTTAATATCAATAATGGCAACAGGTAGGCACTTGAAATATTCACAAAATACTTAGTTACTTTAATAATAAATAATAAAATAAATATTTTATTATACTTCCATACAACAGACATGATTTTTGTGCCGTTTTATTAGATAATGATACGGAACCTTTCATGAGCCAGTCCGACTCGCACTTGGTCGGTTTATTTTATGTCAACCTTCTCCAATCCCTAATTAAAACATAGTCATTATCCTTCTCCTTGCGTCGTTTTTCCTCAATGCTGAGGGTCGTGGCCTCTTTAGATTACTTTATCATGAACTGTCTTGCGCCAGCTCACTCTGTCTTCGGAAGCTTGTATGGCATCGCAGACTGAGCTTAACTGCAGGGCTATTGTGTATCTTTTAAATGACAGTGGCTATCATATTGTCTATGGATTAACTGTCAAATTGGTTATGGTTTAGTACAAAATGGAACCATTTGACAGTAATTGATAGGCACTATAGGTTAGCCACTGTCATTTAAAAGATACGCAATAGCCCTGCAGGTCTGACCAGCGCATTGTGTGCGTATCAGCAACTTTTCTAAGTAATACATTGTTTACTTTTTCAAATATGATATATTTTTTTTTTGACCAATATTTACTTGTTAAATATTTTATTTTATATTTTTTTTGTGTGTGTGTGTGTTTTTTTTTTTGACATTTAATAATGTAAAATGATTATTTAATATGATAAATATTTCAAAAATTGATATTGTGAATGTGAGGACCATGTGGGTCTTTCTTAAATTTTAACGATTGTCTGGCAGTTTGAGTACTTTAAGTGACCCACCCAAATGTCCTTTCTTTGGTATTGTTCGTCGTGACGTTGAGCTCCTTGAGTTATAAGTCGAGCTCCACGATAACTGACAAATGCTTGCACTGACTGGACGGGTCCACTCAAATCTGTGTGGTGCTTTCTTCAAAAGACCATCTCAGACATTAATCTTCATGGTCTTCATGTGTGTATTTTTTTTTTTTTTTTTTTTTTACCTTATTGTTAACCCAAACGATTTTAAAAGATTAAAAGAGTAACCTTTGGAGTTTCTTGCCGGTTCTTCTCCTTAGGAATCGACCAATGCACCGAACCGTGCCCCCTTTTTACCGACGTTTTATAAGTGCCCATGTAGGCCTATGTGAAATAAAAATATTTTGATTTTGTTTTTTTTAATAACCTCTTTTTCCGGCAATTTTTCGTTATAGCTTAGCATAGCATAAACCTCGAGAATCTCTCTCGGTCCAGTCATCCAGATCTTTTGAAATACTATAGAATCATCAACATATCTGAGAAGCTCGATCTTCAGGGTGGTCAATGAATGGGAGACCACATCATCGTATTCATCATCATCATCAACCTATAATGATCCCACTGCAGGGCCTCAGGCTATGTGGTGAAGTGCAGGTGGGGTGGGTTGTGCTACATTGTCTCATCCTGTATAAATCGCCATGTTAAGCCTTGATAAGCAGTCCCCCATGTAAAATACTGGTATTCAGCTTCATTCTGGAAGACTCAATCTGACTTCAACCATAGTTGAAAAAAAAAAATTGAGCTGACGTGGCGTGGTCACTAACATTAGAGGAGCTCATGGCTTAATAATAACTGCCACTCGAGTCGAGCTGCGCTTACCTAGGTTGGTCTGTGGATGGGTGACCCGTTACATTCTGATTTTCCACCGTGTTTTGGAAAGCGCGTTAAGCTGTTGGTCCCGGCTACCATATTATAGATCTTTGCAGTCGTGAGAGGTAGTCAGTGACCTTTTTTTTTTGGGGGGTTGAAAATTATCAAATAACCCCCTCGCTCTTGGGCCGAGCGAAAGGGAGTGTCATACTTTTACTCAGTAAAAACCACCCATGTGCCTTCTTAGCCCTATATGTCGAGGCCGCGGTAACTTGTGAACAACCCGCAGCCCCGACGGGTCCTATTGTCCCCATAATGATAGTTGGGAAAAGGATAAGTAGATGATGAAGAGAATATTATCACCGCGTAATGCAATTAACGATATTCAAACGGTTAAATTCAGATCTAAAATAACACCAAAGACACTCAAGTTTGGTCTCAAAAGCACTTCGCTACTGTTTTGCGGTTAGCATGAATAAATCCTAAGGCTGTATTAAAATTAATCAAGGTTCTCTCTGCAAGGGCTTGTAAATGATTTCCCTTGAGGTCCTGTCGTAATGTTTTAGAAATAATCTGTAGAAGACTATCTCGGTGGGTCGGTGGTATAGTGGTCGCGAGGCCTGCTGCTGAGCGTGGAGTCCTGTGTTCAGTTCCCAGGTTGGGTAAATTTTTACTGAGTTTTTCAATCAGGTAGTTCTCAGTAGAAGTCACGGAGCCGTATTAAACTTAACTGACTTTATGCTTTTCTGGTTTCGTAATAGTGCGGATGGCTAGTCGCAAACCAAAATACTTTTAAAAGTCCATGTGGCGTACAATCCAAACCATTACTTTAGAGTTCCTTCAAAACCTTGTCTCATTAAAACGACTTAAGATAACATAATATGCTTTACTTAATAGAAACTTGAACAAATAAGCCATTTGATGTCGTGAAAGTGTCGCTCTAAACCGTTGTGAAGTGGACAGCGTCGGCAATTAGCGGGCTTACGGCGCAGCGCGGAACGTGCTGTGAGCTTCTGTTGCCCTGGTATTTTTTACGGTAACATTTTGATATTAACCGGCCATTTGCTAAGTAATATTAGCATTTTACTTCCTCTTCTTTTACCCTTTATTATTTTGCCTTTTCAAATATTTAACTTAAGGGAACGACCCTTAAGTACGGAGACTTTTTTATTCATTTACTGAGAGGTTGGTCCACCGCAACGAACGCTGCATTTTAAACTAACGAGCGAAAAATGCCATGTGCTTGAATTAAAAATACCTACACAACGCGCCGAACGATGCGCCGCGTCTCCGTAAATGAAGCCTTTAGGCTGCCGACAAATGTGTGACGTATTTTTTAGATATTATGTAATACACTGCTCGATAATAATAGCGGCTCGGATTTATCTTAAGGTCAAGCCACGCTTGCCTAGGTTGGCCTTTGGATGGATTACCACCAAATACATACCGAGTTTCCTCCATACCTCGGAAAGTACCGCGTTGCTGACAAATAATCTTAGTCTTACTAAGGGGGAATCGTATAACCCACCACTGACTGGGTCGTGCAAGTTATAGATAGGCAGTCGCTCCATGTAACATCCTGCTGCATCCGGTTAGACTGGAAGCCGACCCCAACATAGTTGGGAACAGGCTAGGCAGATGACACTCTTATAAACCGAAGCAATGGGTCATACGGACTAGGAAACGCAGGTCACTGACTGTTCTATAGCCACCTCTGCCCAGTACTGTCAGTACAGGCGAGATGTTAAAACACTTAAAAAGTAAATCAGTCGCCACTAATTAGCTGCCTCCTTGTAACCCTGTTACAACTGGTTCATAAGATATAAATAGTTCATTCAACCACAGACGACCGCATCGGCCGCCATTGAGCGCACCACATTAACTCGTCATATCGCAGACCTGTAATTACTTACTGTGGACCACATCCGAGGATAGTGGCACTTGGTCGACCAACAGTAACATTAAAAATAAACTATACAGGGTTACTGGTAACTCGACGTATTTCTTGCGGGACGTCATGGTAGGGTTAAAATGCAACTAATTACGCCGCTACATTATCAGAGTTGATTCTGTAGCAGACCTTTGTTTGTAACTAAAAGTTCTAAAATGCCTAAAACTTTGGCAATCACTAAACCAATCTTTCATAAAAAAACGGCCAAGTGCATGTCGGACGTCCGATGCAATAAAAGTACAGGGT
The DNA here is from genome assembly GCA_932274075.1 of Diarsia rubi. Classification (NCBI taxonomy): domain Eukaryota; kingdom Metazoa; phylum Arthropoda; class Insecta; order Lepidoptera; family Noctuidae; genus Diarsia; species Diarsia rubi. The sequence goes on along the minus strand of OW026440.1, from coordinate 378,081 downwards.
ATAATTTTTTCAGATTTTAGCCGGTTCGATTCCCGGGTGTGGGAGAAGAGAATTTTCGAAAATCTTTGAATGCAGTTTGCTTTCTATTCAAAAATAAAGGAATGTTTCCTTTGAGTAAAATTTTCTATCTGCAGTATTAAGAGTACTTTCCCTCCAGGTGGCATCACAAATTCCACCCTGTATATACAGGGTGTAAATTAACCCTTCACACATATTACGTCAACCAACTCAATGTAGCACTCTTAAAAGATTGTGCTATTGGATGCTTTGAATAGTAAACGGGTCATGGAGGTAATTTAAGTACATTTATAACCTGAAAAACTAGTATTTACAAAAACAGCTGTGCAAAATTTGGAACTTTGACCCCCAATATATCTAACTATGGGGTTCCCAGGTATGGTCTAGAACCAAAAAAATATCGCTGTGGTGGGAAGAACAAGTGCCCTTCGTTTACGTTAAGAGTACTTTTACACCCTTTATGCTACTACCATAAATTTTTTCACACGCCCAAACACAACCTGTATAAGTTGCCATACGTGAGTCTAACAAAAATTTGCACTTTAAAGCTTAATATTTCACAAACGAATCCCTTCATCGAGAAACTTTTTTTTATTAGCTAACTCGCAATATTTTTTGAAGGCCTATCCAACGACACCCTCACAAAGGACTCCGCTAGAAAAAAAAAACATCACAATAGGCAAGTTTACTGACAAATAAAAAAGTGATTCTTATTAGTCCGTCTGTTAGATTATCGAACAATATTGGATACGTATTTTTTGTTTTATCATATTTGTTTGTGACGTCACTGACCGGTATAAAATGCCATACTAATGTCTTAGAATATGACATCACACGAGTTTTCAAAGCACTGTATCGTCTTCATTGTTTGTTTACGTAAAAAAAGGAAAAATTCGTGTACAATATTATTTGGAAATCTATCTGACGGACTAATTCGATTTTTTTGGTTAACTATTATTTTAATGTGTGTAAAAATAAAAACATTTTAGCACTTAGTCGGCACAACTCATTTGTATATTTATGCCAAATTATAGCTTTCTTCTAGTACTAAGATTCTTTGAAATATAGTGCTGACGGACGGACAGAGTGACAGACTGACGGACATGGCGAAACTATAAGGGTTCCATAGTGATTACGGAACCCTACAAATTGTATAGTGCAAAAAACAATACTATGCTAAATTAAAACAAAGTCATGTTTAGTAGGAGTATTAAGGTTTCAGACAGCTTCAGCTGTTTATAAAATGATCACTTACGACGGCAAGGTTGGCGCAAAGAAATAAAACCTCTGCGTAACCCCCCTTCAGGAACTTGGCGTGATGTTATGTCCTGTCCACCCGGTCGACGTGCATTCTACATGACATGGCTTCCTAAACCCATTGTAGAACTTTGACCATTAATGTTAAACCCATTGTTTATGAAACAAGTTTAGGATCATATTACCAAACTGTAGGATAACTCTCTGTTCACACAGTGTTTAATAGACTGACTCTGTACCACATTTTGGTCGTAGGGTCATTTAATTACTGGCTTATGGCCGCGGTTTTGTTAACTGAATGCGTAAATAAATGTAAACTGTCGGATTATTAACGCAGATAGTTTAAAATCCAATTGTACAGGGTTTATGAAATCAGCGCGGCTTAACCTGAATATAGATATTAGTGCTGCGGGTTGTTCAAAAAAGATACCGCAGCAAAAAGACACAAAGGGCTAAGAAAGAACCTGGGTGGGTTTTAATCAGTAGAAGTCTGACACTCCCTTTCGCTACGCTCAGAGCGGGGAGGGTCATTTGAGATGAGTTATTTATCTAGCCACAAGCTCCTCGTGTACAGCGAGAGTGATCGAGACAATGTGACGCGGAATAGCGACTCAAATCCATGCTTTATTCTCACACGTCGTAAGAAACTTCTATACAATTCTCTATCATCTGATTCTGCCTGTCAACGAACCTGTTGCTATGACAACCGGTCACTGATGGTTACCTTATAGAAAAGGACGCATTTAAGGCAGGCATGGAGCTTCTTAACGCTACCGTAAGGGTAAAAGCGCATTGCTGCGGGTTCGAAATCTGGTTATGTTCGTGACTTAGATATAAATGTGTAATGAGCATTCATGGGAGGTACACGTAACATGTCGCCTGTTCCTTGACGGGATAGCAGTGGATTATGGACAGGGGACATCTGCATTCCGCAGGGTGTAAAGGGTGTAGTCCATACCATATAACAAAACCACGTTTGGGTATCAGGCGATAGGATTTAAAGATTGGCCTGTTGGTCTAGTGGTTAGTGACCCTAACTGCTATGCCGGAGGTCGTGGGTTCGATTCCCACCCAGGACAAATGTTTGTGTGATGAGCACGATCATTTGTTCTGTGTCTGGGTGTAATTTATCTATAATATGTATGTATTTAGAAATATATAAGTATGTTTATCAGTTGTCTAGTACCCATAACACAAGCTCTGCTTAGCTTGGGACTAGATGGCGTTGTGTGATAGTTGTGGAATATTATATTATTATTATTATTTAAGACGGGATTTGCGTGAACAGCGCGTGTATCACTTGTTTTACCACTTTTTTTATTTATTTTTTTGGCGGGTGGAAAATTAAATAATCCCTCCCGCTCTTGGGCAGAGCGAAAGGGAGTGTCAGACTTCTACTGACTAAAAACCCGCAGCCCCGACGGGCGTTGGCCCTTTCGGGCCCCTCCCATGTTGCTGACATTTCTTTGTGGCGCGCGTGGGACACGAACGCGCCGTCGACACGGCCTGTCGTCGTTGTAAGACTGACGGACGGCGAGCTAGCCCATCACTCACCGTCCACAGGCCCGCGTCTACGGTGGCCGGAAGCAAAGACGTGGCCCCCGACGCCAACTTGTTTTACCACTCAAATCTGAAATATGTGTGGTGCTTTCTTCAAAAGACCATCTCGGACACAAATCTGCATAGACCTCATGTGAGTATACCAAGATTATGTTATACCTTAATAGACTTAGCCTTTGAGTTTATATCGGCTGTATCTTGTCCGAGTAGTCAGGTACGAAACAACGGGTGATACGAAAGATTGATCGTTAACATTTTTGTAATATAATAGCTGTATTCTTCCTTCTCGATCTCTACTGGTACAGGCCTGACGAAGCGCGACGGCAATAGTTTCTTCAAATTCCTCGCCAGCCCTGTTCCCTCTTAAGCTAATTTGTAGGCAATCGCTAGACGAATTAAAGACAATTCTCTTAAAATATAATCCCTAATATTACCATATTTATTTTGGAGCGTGGTTAAACTGGGAAAACGTCAAATGACTTCTCCCGCTCTGGGCGGAGCAGAAGAGATTGTCAGACTTCTTCTTAGCCCTTCGTGTCCGGGGCCGCGGTATCTCTTTCTAACTACCCCCCTAATTAATAACACCTCATCATCCATATTAAATAGCAGCCCTATATTAGAACTAATGCAGGCAGGTGGGAGGCATTCCCGCGACTCTCGTTATTATTGCAAATGCCATAGCGCGCCATATCGCATGCACGGCGCACGTGACACGAATAAAGAAGGGTCGCTGTTTTTCTAAGTTTATTTAGGAGTCGTACTTGGAGAGAGCGACCCAATAAAGCTTTTCCCGTCCCTGGAATCGAACTCAGGACCTCATGCTTAGCAGTCGCGCTTCCAACCACTAGACCAACAAATCAGTCAACAAAACGATAAACTTTGTTACAAATACCTTCGCATAATCACAGGTGTGGCATTATCCATCAATTTCAATTAACCCTACTTAAACCGACCCGATTTATAATCTGAGTCATCCATCGCCCGTTTACCTCGCTGCTATTAGGTCAGCACCCCTACTGAGCGCGCAATCTAACACGCGTTGGGCTGATATTAATTTTTAATTAAGGGGAACTGCCAATCATTTATCAAGCTTTAAATTAATCGAGTTTTTAAAGGGTGTGTTGTTATTTTAACTGCAATGGAAAAGGATTAAACAGGTTTTGATAACGGAAGGGATGTGAGCTTGAATAATTATTCTTAAATAGGGTTACACACCCTTTGTGGCCCACTATTTCTTTAGCTGATTGGTAAAAGTGGCTTATCTTTTTACATGACAAAATAAAGTCTTTTATAATACAAACTAGCTGATCACGGGCATCAGCTAGTTTGTATTATAAAATACTTTATTTTTGCTTTGCCCTCGTCAAATTATATACTAAAACTTTCTTCGAGAACCACTCTATCCATTTGTGAAAACAGCATGAAAATCAGTGCAGTCGTTTTTGAGTTTATCGCGAACAGACAGACAGACACGGCGGAAGACTTTGTTTTATAATTTGTAGTGAATAAGACTGTCGATCAAACTTCCTTTCTAACTGCTCTTTAAAGTTTTATACATTCTGATTGTATAACGTGTAAAAGCTTGACAACCCTAAACTGATCACTCTGTAGGTCCCACTCTACAATTTGATACAGAGAATTGCTCTCTAGCCCTGTTCCCTCTTAATAGGTACTGCCCGTTTTTTTTTGGCGGTTGGATAATCATCAAATAACCCCTCCCGCTCTTGGGCAGAGCGAAAGGGAGTGTCAGACTTCTACTGACTAAAATCCACCCATGTTCCTTCTTAGCCATATATGTCGAGGCCGCAGTAACTAGTGTACTTACAACCCGCAGCCCCGACGGGATAGGTACCGCCCTTAGCGCGCGTAAAATGCTAATTTGAAATTCAATCAAGCATTTGCTTGCTGGCGATTTTTATTCGAGTAAGTACTTAAGCTATTTCTTGTATGGTTTGTTTTTTGTTAATTATGCTCGCAATACATTTGGAAATTGGTTTTCTGTTACATTTAAAGATTAAAAGTGTGTTTCGTATTTTTTTTTTTTTTTACTAGCCTGCTGTGTCCCACTCCAGGGCAAAGGCCTCCCTCCACTCTTTCCACTTCTCTCGAACCCGCGCGTCCTCCTTCCAGTTTTGACGGAACCGATACAGTTCATCCCGCCATCTCCTTCGTGGCCTGCCACGACCCCGTCTCACTGTGTCAGGGCACCAGTTTCCTGCTATTTTGGCCCACAGTTTAGTATTTAGCAGTACAAATCACTAAATAGTACAAATCAAAGTCCCTTCCCGCTGTCTGTCCATATGTAGGTATGCTTAAATCTTTCAAACTATGCAACGGATTTTGATGCGGGTTTTTTTAATAGCACCCGTGCGGAGCCGGGGGGCACCACTAGTTAGTAATAAGTAGAAAAACGATAGCAAGTCATCATAATCTGCCTAGCCATTTCAGTATATACTAGGGTCGGCTTCTAGTCTAACCGGATGCAGCTGAATACCAGTACTTTACATGGAGCGACTGCCTATCTGACCTCCACAGACCACAACTCAGCTCGTACTAGTTAATACTGACGATTCCCTTGGTAAGGCTGGTTACGCTTGGTAAGACTTTCGGGTCACTCGTAACTGTCAAAGATCTAGGTACATATGGCAGCCGGGACCAACGGCTTGATACGTGCTTTCCGAGGCACGGTGGAAACTCGGTATGTGATGGGTGGTCACCCATCCACGGACCAACCCAGGGAAGCTCGCAAATCGGTGGCAACTGATAGTTGCCAATAGGGATGTTTACTGACTTAAAAAAATTAGATTCTAATTAGTCCGTTTGTTAGATTATCGAAAAATATTGGATACGTATTTTTTGTTTTATCAAACTATTAAAAATTGACGAAGATAAAACGCGTCATACATTTGAGTGGGGGTAAGTGACGTCACTGACCGCTAAAAAATGTCATACCAATGTCTTAGAGTATGACGTCACACGAGTTTTCAAAGCACTGTATCGTCTTCATTGTTTGCTTACGAGAAAAAAGAAAAAATACGTGTCCAATATTTTTTGCGAATCTATAGGACGGACTAATTATATTTTTTTTGTTAACTACACTATTATTACTCATTGAATACGGCTATATGAGCCTAGTCGGTTACCTTATTACTGTACACTCAACAGTTCTATCGGAACATCCCGAAAGCTGTCATACATCGTAGCAATAAAGCTCATTTTCGTACTCTAACGTGCAGCTGACCATAGAACCCGTTTCTCCATCCGTGATATAGTCATTTTCTAGTTTTCTATTCAATTAGTTTCACTCTAATCTTAGTTATTTACGTTAAATCTGTTTTGTGGTTAACAGAACGTGTGATAAACACCCACAGGAGCTTACCGACGCGAAATGTATATCTGCGTCGAAGGTAAAGCAGGGCGCAGCAGCATATTGCGTCCAAAGCCGCCTCTGGAGGACACTGCATCATTGAAATCTCTCAAATACACAATAAATTAATATTAAAACTAGGAATTAAACATTCTTTAGCTGACACGTTTATCAGCGGGGCAATAATGTGGATAGACGCACTATAAAAACTCGTCGAGGGACGGGTTTGCCCGGTGGGAGCCGAAATTGACTTGCTATAAAGTCTGCAAGATTGAGAGTGTCTAAATAAGATACCAGTCTAATCCAGTCGGTCCCCTTGCTGTCCTCTCCCAGCGACGCCCAAAGATGAGGCTCGAACCAGGGCGCCCTTAGCGTGTAGTCGTTTAGTTTGTAAGTTTGTTTGCCCTGGCTGGAGGCTTTACACTCAGGGCACCCACCGGAAAGCAGTCGACATCCTGCTAGGTTGAACTGCGAGATGCCATTTACTAAACAAAAAGAGTAGGTACTTTCTTAATATGTTTAACCAGCTTACATCAGCTCCATTGAACTTGACTGTTGTTCTATTGCAGTTCAGCCACCAGAAATAATCCGATGTTATTGTAACAAATGCTCGAAATCTCAAGCAAATTATTCAAAGTTGTCTCATTTAAAATCATGTCCCTTTCGCTGGCTCTTCGAATAATTTCCATTTATTTCCTGGAGGAACAATTTAATGAATTCTCTCAACAATTTGTAAGTGGGTGTGAACGGGACGACACAATACGAACTGATACAGAAGATCGGCTTCTTAGATTTTCTGTGATTTTATTGATTCGGCAGTATTCGTTGAAAGATCCTTACGTGTTCGAATCAGAAATGAAGGCATCTGCATGTCTGAGAACCAAGTTTACCGAAGTAGCCCGAAGAATTGCTAAACTTAAGTGGCAGTGGACATGGCACATAGCTCGCAGAACGGATGGCCGATGGGGCTGAAACATTCTCCAATGGCGACCAGACGTTGCGTTGGAAGGCCTCCCGCATGTGAACCGGTGAAGGTAGCGGGGATCCGCTGGATGCGAGACTCACGGACCGCTGCAATAGGTTTTATACAAAAGTCCAAAGAAGATTCACACGGCGACGCAAAAGGAGTTGTCTGCAGACTCACACAACACAACACACACAATTTCTGCAACCGAAAATCTGCGTCTCACGACCCACAAAATTACGCTCGTTTGGCCTTCACCCTTAATGTGGCGACACTTGGGGGAAGCCTATGTCCAGCAGTGGACGTCTTTCGGCTTGGTATCACACCTAAGCTGTCCAATCACGCCCAGTTCAGATTGACATTGTTCTAGCCAAGCCTGGCGGCCCAAACGAAGTATGCTCGCTTGATGTTCAGCTATGCATGTGTGTGTGTGTGCGTGCGCCAGATTACAATCCATGTACGGAGCAGACCTTCTGTTTCTCTCTATATTGTGTGAGAATGATCTGTGAAGACCGAGACAAATGGACTTCTGAAATGTGGAGAGACATTGTTAGTGACGTTAGAAAGTATTTCATCGTTGTTGTACAATTTCCAGCTGGGTTTAGGAAGCTGAATACTATTAAGTATGCTACAAGTCGAATAGTGATGATCCCTGACTAAAATATACATATTTATTTATTTATTTATTTATTAACTATGGAAGACTTACAGCTAAGATTAACAGAATTAAAAAATAGTATGTGAGGGTGACAGCCAATTAAAAGTCCTCACTTCTAAAAACAGATTACAAAGAAATAGTGTGAACAACACAATACAGCCACAAAAAAAAGAATATAGTAAACATTCAAGCTTAAACTAAATTCACGTCGTTTTTCACATTTTATATTCAGTACAGTAATAAAAACCTGAAAAAACGAAGACTTACTTAAAAAGATAAGGCTCATGCACTTTCTGGCCGAGGACACACTCGTTATGAAAGCATCAAAATCATGCTGTTTACACATGTCATTAAAGTTTCTACTTGCACGCACTATAAATGAATTTTGCCTGTAATTTGTAGAAGTAAACGGAACACGCAACGGCACGTTCCATCGCTTTGACCTTGCGGGAAAGTTAAAGTAAAATTTAGATAGGATATCGGATTAATTGGTAGAATTATTGAATATTTTAAATAATGAAATACAATCACAAATTGCTCGCCGATTAATTAAGGGTAATTATGATACTTCTTACATATAGGTTGAGGTAATCTTCAGATCGGTAGGGCACTTTCTGATGATAACACAAATACTTTATGAACCTCCTCTGGATGCTCTCTATACGATCAATGTACTTGTGATAACAAGGATTCCAGATTTCAGACGCGTATTCCAAGTGACTTCTAACAAAAGTACAGTAAATAATTTTTAAAGTTTTGGCTTGACTGAAGCACTTGGACAGCCGCATTATGAAACCCAGTGCTTTAGATGCTTTAGCGACTATGGCATCGACATGAGGTTCAAACGTGAGCTTAGAATCGTGATATACCCCCAGATCTCGGATATATACCTATTATTCGGTTTAGTCCGTCAGTTACATTATAGAAAAATATTGGATGCGTGTTTTTTATAAATAAAAATGTACGAAGATAAAACGCGTCAAAGATCATGCACTCATGATTCTTGACCTGTGACGTCACAAAGCATTGTATCGTCTTCATTGTTTGTTTATTTTGAATAAAGATAAAATGTGTCCAATATTTTTTTGGAAACCTATCTGACGGACCAATTTGATTTTTTTTGTCAACTACTTACTCCATTGTGACTGGTGTGAGGTTCTATACTTTGTGATAATAATTTTTATGGCTGTCAACTACCATTGATATTCACTCTTTTTTTTAATTTCTTCAATTCTTTTTTCTTTAATTATTTCTCTATCGTGTGCTTAATTGATCCGGTGTCAGAGTTTATTTGACTTGGCTTTACATACCGTCTAGAAATATCTCTCAGGCATGCTGGTTTCTGCGGGATGTTGTAAGAGATACCGCGGCCTCGACACAAAGGGCAAAGAAGGAACATGGGTGGTTTTTAGTCAGTAGAAGTCTGACACTCCCTTTCGCTCTGTCCAAGAGCCACAAAAAACAGGTCTATTTTATTCTTTAGGTTTTCAAAACCAATATTGCAATGTAGTTTTTCGTTTTCCAATAAAAGTATCAAACCCTCCACCATCTTAGACCACCTCCCTTCCCCCTTTCTTCGCGGCTACCCTAACTATGTATCTGAGACGACTTTCAACAACGCATCTTCCCTTTGACATCACCTCACGTACATCCTCAGAGGAGAGGATAACGCACTCGGCTGACTTATCAATTGCGTTGTGATATGTAAGGGTGGAAGGTCGGAGGAGTGCGTAGATATTGTTAAGGGACTCCGTGGTGTATAATGTCACGTAGAGGCCTGCTTGGACTTTAGATTTTTGGGCTCTTATTTCTTCCCGGCGGCTATTGATTTGTGTTTTTTGCACGTATTTGTTTTTTTTTTTTAATATATTTTTTTTTAATATTTCAAATGGGCTTAATGGCTTGACCTCAATCTTGCTCTAAATGCAGAGATGAGGTCGACGATGGAACGAGCTTACCCAGGAGAAGCCTATTTACTCGCGACTTAAATAGATTGAGGATATATAAACTCGGGAAAACCGACGCAGGCAGGGAGTTCCACTCCTTGGCTGTGCGCATAATAAATGTGCTGGTCCAGTAGTAACGGCCGCGACTTAAAAGTTGTTAGTCGTTTCGAGTTTACCCACTGCTGCGTTTCTTAGTTTGTGTAATTGATTTCATCACCACTGCTTGAAGTGGTGAAGGAACAAATCCAGGGGAAACCGGAATGTGTTATAAGCACAAATTCGAAGACGAGCGACATTCAGCGACCGCGTAGATTTAGTCATCATCTGCTTAGCCTTTTCCAAACTATGTTGGAGTTAGCTTCCAGTCTAACCGGATGCAGCTGAATACCAGTATTTTATTTAGAGCGACTGCCTATCTGACCTCCATAACCCATTTAGTAGTAAGTAATATGATACCTTGGTAAGTACTCGTAACAGGTAGTCGGTTGCCTGAAAGTCTGACAACCGGTATTAGGCTGCGGTTCTACTGAGGCGGAGCGGAGCAGAGCGAAGACGAGATGTGCCACGATTCACCAATCACATGGCTTGAAATAAGAGAGATGTGGATTTCAAGCCATATGTGATTGGTGAATCGCGAGCCTATTGCCATTAACCGGGCACAAATCCAGGCGCCATGATACTACATTAAATATCGGAAGTGAACGCCGACTAGATTGTATAGTATCGAAAGTACTTAAAACGTTTGCAGCATTACGCATGAGAACTTAACTTCTGGGTGGCTGTACACTCAACTGTCCGTACAACGCAAATATTTGATATCAGCACCGCCTTTGCTTCATAGCAATAAGGTCGGTTTTTGTAGAACAAGTGTTACTACTGCCGGCTAGTGACTGTATTGAATTAGTCGGGGACTTGCAAGCATAGTAATTGTAGATACAAATATTAGTATTCACTGTTTGTCAATCCGCATAAGTTAGAAATGATTTCATTCAGGACTGGTTGTGTGACTATGTACCTACTCACTGTGTATTTAGTACTCGGATTTAACTAACTTTTAGATATTAGCATTCTCGCATATCGTAACGTGTGGGTACCCAGTAGGTTTAAATTATAAATGGCTCCGGCTGCGATACTAACTTAATCATCATCATCATCATCATCTTCACCCACAGCCTGAATTCCCCACTGCTGCGTAGAGGGCTCCCTTTTCTGGTGCCACGCGTTTCATCACGCCTCATTACATGTCCATACCAGGACAGACCTTTCAATGTTTCTGTAACAGGCACTCAGACCAAGTAAAAAGTATAGACAAAACTCTGGGAACAGCAAAGTGAGGCCGGTCAAACTACGACTCGCCGTGTACAAACACAATACACGCACACACGTACAACATAAACTACGCCTTGGTCTTAAACTTTTTATTTGGTCTGAGACATGTGTGCGTGTATGCGAGGCGTAGCTTGAACGGCCTCACTTTGCTGTTCGCAGAGTTCTGTCTATACTTTTTATTTGGTCTGAGAACAGGCACTACTTTCAAATTTCTTCTAAACTACTCATTCCTTACCTTGATCCATTCTTGTTACTCCGTACATTAATTTCAACAGTAAAGCATGAAATCACTAATACAAAAAAAAACCCTGATCCGTTTCCCAAAGTACATTCCTAAAAAACTGATCGTTGAGGTAACCCATCAGAACACTTGGTAACAAATAGCCGAACCTTTGATAATAATGACGGCAATTTCACCGGTAAATGATAGGGGTTATTTTTTCGCTTGAAATTGTACCGATACTTACAAATTGTACCGATACTTACAAATTGTACCGATACTTACAAAAGGTCGGGATTTATCTAATGGTGGGCGGGTCACGGGTTATAAGCAGTGTCGTATTTTATTATATTGGATGGCAATCAGTGGGTCTTAATGGTAAGTGGTCAGCGACGCCCCTGGATGTAAAATATCAGGGATTGTTAAATATTGTCACCTTTTAAGGATGGGAAATCATCAAATGGCGGTTACCGCTTTGGGAGGAGCGGAAGAGAGTGTCAGACTCTAACTGACTAAAGCCCTTGCCTGTTCCTTGTAATGCCCTTTGCGTTCCAGGACCGCGGTGACTCTTCGAACAAATTCCGCAAGCCTGGCAGGCACTGGTCGGGGGGCAATAATCTTTGTAGTATTTTATGATATTGAATGGCAATCATTGGGTATTGATGGTAGGTGGTCAGCGCTAGCCCTGGACCGACAATATCTGGGATTATTCCAAATATTGTCCCTAGAGAAAAAACTTATTTTTTACTTTTTATTTATTTTTCGCACACACCTATGCTGGTTGCATTACATACAGAGTCTCCTCCGTGCCTCGGAAATTGTAGATTTTTGACAGTCGTAACAGATTCAGGTAGTCAGCAGCCCGAAAGTCTGACAACCATCCTTACAAAGGGGTATCATATTACCCGTGGCAGAGGAGCGTCTGTCGCTCCACGTCATATATTTACTGGTATTCAGCTGCATCTGGTAAACCGATGGTGAGGTTGAGGTTTTCCCAGCTGCAAGGGTTGGCTTTTAGTCTTTCCGGGTGCGGCTGAGTGCCTGTGTTTTACATTCAATGACTGCTTATCTGACCTTCACAACCTGGTAGTTAGTAGTTTTATATTGGAACGAAAATAAGAAATCATCAACATTGATAAACCGATTTTTGGCAATGATTAATCCTTCACCATGAAGATCAACGCATGCTGCTCTTATTGCTTAACCACGAATCCTTGACAATCGGAAGACTCTTTCAAGTCCTTATTCTTCTTCAATTCCCTGTCCTACATTTGAAATAAAACAACGTTTACCTACATAATCTTTAGTAACGCGACCCTTAAAACGCTGCATACCTCCCAAAAGTTCGTTACCGCTTCGGAGTTAATCGTCCGCGAACATTTTAATGGCCCATAGTTCGCAACAGGACTCCGCTTACAAAGGGTTACTGGACACCAAGTAATTGAAAGCGAGGTTAATTGAGAGACTGCTTTAATAGCTTAATAGTTTTACTGTGGGACAAGTATTTTAGAAACACAATTTTATCTCTTTTTTGTTTCCTGCTTGGTTTCTAGTTTTTGTATTTTTTTTGTTGTGTGTACTTATGGTATGTGCCAAATAAATATGTTTTCTTTCTTTGTTCTTTTCTTCAAACACATTATTTCTTATACCTTAGCTGTGATAATTTCCCTTTTAATTTCGTTATATTTACTACTACCATGAATTTTTCTCACGCCCAAACACAACCGCTTGGCTGCTGGAGGTGGCCACACTTGAGTCATACAAAAACTTGCAACGCTACAGCGCTGTCAGTAGTCACCCCTACACGAAATGTGACATGAGAAGGTAGCAAGTGACGGGTACACGGTTGACTCAAGACGCAAGTCACGTGAGGTTGTGAACAGGGTGCATAGCATCATCTTTGAAAAGTGTTTCCGTTTAAGCTACGGACATCTCGGGAAAGCCGAATTCTGACAAGTCTTGCCAAGGGGTATCATATTACCCAATAGAAACTGGTGAATGGAGGGAAAGGAGGTATTTGTCCAGCAGTGGGACAATATAGGCTTATACACATACATAAAAAGGCTAAGCAGATGATGTCATCTCGGGAAAAACAACCAATAGAACTTCACCATTTTAAAATGACCTTTTTTAGCTGGTGGGTTTTTTCTCGCTTACCTATTAGAACAGCAGCCTTAAACTCATGTTAAATTACAAGCCAGTATCCACAATGAGACAAACACGGGAATAATTAAAGCCTCAACAAATACGATCTCCAATAAGTCAACAGTAGCGTCCATCCTTTGGCGAACGTTCCAGATCGATCAGGGCTCAAAGGGTAAATGAGTTGCTTTGGTCCAGCTGGCATAGAGGAAATGAGGACAGAAGGCCGACTCCGTGGGAGATTCCAACGAGTGGCGGTTAGGTTAGGTCAGGTCAAGGAGGTTAGGCCAAGGGCCTCCCGTCGGGGCTGCGGGTTCTACACAAGTTACCGCGGCCTCGACATATAGGGCTAAGAAGGAACATGGGTGGTTTTTAGTCAGTAGAAGTCTGACACTCCCTTTCGCCCTGCCCAAGAGCGGGAGGGGTTATTTGATGATTTTCCACCCGCCAAAAAAAAAAGAGCAAAAACGAGGTCGACTATAGAACGAGCTTACCCAGAAAAAGCCTATTATTATTATTAGATGTAGTTAAATACCAGTATCTTGACAGAGCGACCGCCTATCTGACCTCCACAACTCACATACTGGGAAACACGAGTACACGATACTCTGTGGTATTTTTTTTTGACAAACTTACGGGTTCTGATTACCCGTATCGACTTGCTGAATATCTTCCCGTGGCCATTGATTCCATGATACTTCCCTAATCATGTTTTTTTATTGTTTCAGGTACGTTTTTCGACACTGCGGACCTTCTGTACTTCATCGACCTACGTTGTGCTCTCGGCAAATATTACCAATGGTATTAATTAATGATGGGGAGTAATTAGCCTAGAAATTAGGGGGTGTAGGAGGGGCGGGGAGGGTAAATTGGGTGTAGGTTACAAGGTTTGCGTTTAGGTAAGGATTGGACGTTATTGATTTAGATTAATTGAGGTTTGTTATTCTTGAGCTGATGAGCATTCGCTGTGCTCGTGACACGAGCCATAATGCTTTGTTCTTATGTTTACTATTAGTTTCTGGTTTTTTAGTCGCTTCATCGAATTTTTAAGTAGTAGAGCTACGATGGGTTACCTAAATGTCAAATGATCAGTATTTTAGGAATGCACTAAAGAAAAAGAAAAGCCTTAATCCGTTTTCCAAAAACGCTACGGCTTTTTCTTTTAGTTTTTTTTTGATTATTGACTGACTCCAAAAAGGAGGAGGTTCTCAATTCGTAGGTAGTTTTTTTTTTGCTTGTTTCCCGATTACTCGAAGATGGCTGGACAAATTTCGTTTTTTTTTGTTTTGTATGAAAGGCTATACAGGTGGTGCCATAATGGGGTAAGCACATGTGAACCACTAAAAAGAGAAAAATAAAAACTTTTTAACAAAAAATAAAACACAAAAAAGTGAAAAATTTACTCTAGAAGAAAAACCAGTTTCTGAAGTCGGTGGGGAAAAAATTAAATCAAACAAAGGTCACCGAGTTCAGAAACATATTTTTCTTCTTAAGTTTATTTTTCACTTATTTGAGTTTTATTTTTTGTTGAAGTTGGTTTTATTTTTTGTTAATAAGTTTTTTTATGTTTTAGTAAGGTTTATTATACACGGCCTCGTTGATCTAGTGGTCGCAAGCGCGGCTGCTGAGCATGAAATCCTGGGTTCGATCCCCGGATCAGGCAAAGTGTTATTGGGTTTTTCAATCTAAAATTTATCAGTAGCGGCCACAGAGTCTGTATTTGTGTCCGGTTGATGGCAATAAGCTCACCTTCTGCTACATGGGACGTAAACATAATTAGCGAAATGTGGGTATACATATTACGTACACCTCTGCCTAAACTTACTGGCGTTATTTTATGTTAAATTTAAATTTCAAAAATACACAACGCAAACATGACCCGTCCTTATAATACATAATAGTCTCAAACCCGATCACACAGTACATCAGTAACGGCCGCCATTTTCATAAACACCACAACAAAATGGCCGCCGACCGCGTTGAATATTCTAGTAGACAGTGGGATTATAAATAAGTACGGTGTCACTGGACAAGGGATGTAACGGGTAGCATAATGCAAACGTTGTTTGGGTACCCAAACAACAATAAAAATAAAAAATCTAATTAGGGTTAAGTTGGTGAGAATAAGAACGTAGCACAAAGAATTTCTAAACTTATGTGGCAGTGGGTAGGTCACATTACTCGCAGAACGGATGGCCGATAGGACCTCGTAATGAAAGACGTTGCGTTGTGCGGCCCCCAGTAGGTGGACCGATGACCTGGTGCCGAGATCCGCTGGATGCGAGACGCACGGGACTGGGGAGCCTTATGTCCAGAAGTGAACTTCTTTCGGTAGAAATGATGATGATGAACTACAGATATTTGTTTTGGGTAAATGCAAGTAAGCAGGCTGCAGTATACTTAATACCTTGTTCGACTGCACAAAGAGAAGTAAAAGGAGTATTTCTGGATATTTGCTTGAACGGACATACTATTATTAACGATAGATATCAAAAGGTGCTATATTTTCTTCATATTGCTGTGTTAACCTTTTCATATTACCCCGGTATGTTATTTTACAATTTCTAGTTTTACTATTAATTTATTTGGAGTAAGTAGAACCTTTTAGGCATCGCTCGATAGAAAAGCGTCTGCGACTCTATACGATTGCACTTTGACGTGAAACCTTTTCACAAATCAAAGGAAGTAATTTCCTCTTTACTCTGAAAAGCAGTCTTTACATTCAAGCTTTGATAGCAGTTTTTTAATGCTATGTAAAGAGGACTTATTTCTCGTCACGGGGAAATATCTGAAGCTTGTTTAAATTGCCATTAAGTAAAGGTAAAGCTTCATGGCTGCCCATGGCTGAAACTACACTCGTCTATTTTACGATTTGTGTGAAATGTAGGCAGGGAAGCGGCCGTCGCCGTCGATTAGAACTCACCATGGTCTAGTCTAGTGTTGTTCCTAGTGGTGCATTTCCTTACCAGTGCACCCCTATGATTGTAATTATGTTGTCGAGATTACCGAAATTATTAGGACCTAAAAACTTCGATCATATGTGACATCTGCCAACCCGCGCTGGATACTGGGATTATCCCAGTTGAATTTGTTCTCTTAATATGGAGAGAAGTGGAAATTATGTTTTTCCCACTCCTCCGCTATTCTTTTCAAATTAATTTCGTTGCGGGATCCGAGGCCGTTAAATTGTTTCTGTGGGACTTCGCCGAGGTTCATTGTCTCGGCGCTTTTATGTTGGCCGCCACTGTTTGTTCTGGCTGTCAGGAGTGGCAGTTGTTTGGGACCCAACCCACACAGGACATTTGTGATGGAATAAAGTAAGCCTGCTCAGTATAGAGAGGACGCTTGTGTCCCAGCAGTGGGACTACTATACGCGTAGCAGTGGACGATCGACTTTATCCCCGACACATTGTTCAAATACTTGCTAATTAAAGGCGTCCAGTTAATAAGTTGTAAGTAATGCACTGAACGAGTTATACCTGTGTGTGAGCGGGTTTTTAAGAGATCTAGTGCTAAGAAACGGACGATAAAACTAGATGAGTGAGATTAGCATTCGATATGGTTACGATTAGACTAGCTCCCACGGTAAGGAGGCTGCATTTAGATGTGTATAGTCCCTGTTTTGGTTTGGTGTGGGTCGACGACTGGGCAGATTTCGATGAAATTTCGTGGAGATATTTATTGGTATTTGCCAAGGGTGCAAAACGACAGCTTGTGTAACGACGGAATAGGGAATCGGACTGAGCCAAAAACAATGATTCTAATTAGTCCGTCAGTTAGATTATCGAAAAATATTGGATACGTGTTTTTTGTTTTATCAAATTAATCAAAATTGACGAAGATAAGATGTGGTTGTGGCGTCATTTGAAGGTAAAAAATGTACTATCATATGACGTTTTCGAAGAGTTCACGAGTTTTCGAAGCACTGTATTGACTTCATTTTTTGTTTATGTGAAAAAAGAAAAAATAAGTCTCCAATATTTTTTGGAAATCTATCTGACGGACTAATTAGTTTTTTTTTGTCCGATCCCCTATTTAAAAGTCAGAATTAAGTAACAGCTAGGTTTAAGACTGCACATAGCTGCAACAGATCGTCTTTGAGCTTCACGTAATTTCCCGGCCCTGGTGCAAGCTATGGTCCGGGGCGAGGAGGAATGGGACGACGTCGCCTCCTTCTGCGAAGCAGTGATGCTAGCGAAGGAGGTGGCGGAACGCGAGAGGGAGAGAACCTCTCGTCCCAGCCGCCGCGGGAGGCGCTCCGGGCGTCGGGGGTCCCGCGATGACCTCCGGCCACCGTAGACGCGGGCCTGTGGACGGTGAGTGATGGGCTAACTCGCCGTCCGTCCGTCTCACGACGAAAACCGGCCGTGTCGAGGGCGCGTTCGTGTTCCACGCGCGCCTCAAAGAGATGTCAGCAACATGGGAGGGGCCCGAAAGGGCCGACGCCTGTCGGGGCTGCGGGTAGTCCTCTGGTTATCGCGGCCTCGACATAGAGGGCGAAGAAGGCACATGGGTGGTTTTTAGTCAGTAGAAGTCTGACACTCCCTTTCGCTCTGCCCAAGAGCGGGAGGGGTTATTCGATGATTTTACACCCACCAAAAAAAAAAAAAAGCTTCACGTAATTTTATCTTATGCTTCAACTACCCCAAAAAATATTCACAACTTCAAAACCGATGCGCTTTAACCATGGTATGCTACAAGCAGTCTTTATGTCAACTTTTTTGCAGACCTTTTCTGTTTGTGCTTTGCATTTTTTTTTAAAGTTTCCCCGCACTAGGAATTCCTCCAGTACGGTGGGTACGGTTACAAACACTTAAACTCACATATAAACCAAACACCCACACCCGAAACAACTATCGGTAGGGCATCAAATATTTGTTACGTGCGGGTATCGAACCCGCGACACGCAGCGCAGCAGTCCAATCACTCAGTCACTGCGCCAATAACGTCGATTAGTATTCCTAAACGCGACCTTTGTGTGATTGATCACTAAATTGCCCATAAATTGTACGGTACATTGACTTTCCCAGATTTATTCCCATCGTAAAATCAACAAGTTCATAGCAATAGTACCTATCTAAGAATATAATAGCGTGCACATTGAAGGGCGATGGCCCGATTCGCGATAACCTAGTATTGTATCAGCCGCGTATTGGTATCAGTAGAGCTAGGTTATCAGGAATCTCATGTGGGACTGATGTTTTATGGACCATGGTATACGGGAAGGATGGCAGCGGTGGGTGGGATACCAGGCAGAGGTGACATACGTTAACCTTATACATTGGTGAGATTCTTGAGGAAGGTCAGGTCGTGCGTGTGTGCCACACTGTCGAAAGGAAGTATGTAAGGATTGTTGCAGGTCCCGTCGGGGTTGCGGGTGGTTCTAAAGCGATACTGCGGCCTCGACACAAAGGGCTAAGCGGGAACATGGGTGGTTTTTAGTCAGTAGAGAGTCCCTTCCGCTCCGCCCGAAATGAGAGGAGTAATTTGATAATTTCACGCCCGCCAAACAAAAAAACGATCGTTCTGCCTATTCCATCATCATCTGCCTAGCCTTTTTCCAACTATGTTAGGTGGGATTCCAGTCTAACCAGATGCAGCTGAATACTGTATTTTACATGGAGCGACTGCCTATCTGACCTCCACAATCCAGTTAGGACCGGGTAATAATAAAAACTGCTTGTCAGCCTTGTTGAACCACTGTCTACCTGTAACGACTGCCAAAAATCTACAATAGGGTATTTTTCATCTCTCAAATAAATCTTAAATTTCCATCAGATAGATTTTCTAAAAATAATGGACACATATTTTTTCTTTTTTCACGTAAACAAAAGATGAAGACGATACAGTGCTTCGAAATGTCGTGTCAAGTCGTGTGACGTCACAAGGTTTTTACTTTTTTACCCACAAAGTGACGTCAAAAGCCCCCACTCATGATCTTTGACACGTTTTATTTCCGTCAATTCTTATTAATTTATTAGGTTAGATAGATTTCCATAAAATATATATTGGACACGTATTTTTTCTTTTTTTCACGTGAACAAACAATGAAGACGATACAGTGCTTTGAAAACTCGTGTGACGTCATTTCCTAAGACATTAGAATGACATTCTTTACCGGTGAGTGACGTCACAACCCCCCATCAAATCTTTGACGCGTTTTATCTTCGTCAGTTTTTATTGATTTGATAAAACAAAAAAAAACGTATCCAATATTTTTCGATAATCTAACAGACGGACTAATTAGAATCATATTTCTTGAAGTCAGTAAACATCCCTATTTCATGTGTTTCTTACTGATGACTTATACTCGTACCTTCCCTGCGGTTATTTCCAGTCGGAGTGACGTTGCGCTTGCAGATGGTATCACAAAGCGCTCGCTATCTGCTCTGCATCTGTCGTCACGACACGCGCTCTCATCGCGTACAACTATTTTAAACCGACTTCAAAAAAGGAGGTTCATAAAGCTCTCAACTAAGCGGAATGCACGTTGTTTTAAAGTTTCGCGAGTTCAACACTTTCTAAAAACTAAGAAAACTTCTCATGTAGAAAACTATCGGCTTTTAAGGTGGAAGCTCACATCTGGCCCGCGAAATTCTAATTTTCTTACGTTTTTGGCAATTTGCAGGCCAGTGCTTGGTTGTATGTTTATGAAAATTTGATTTGCGACTGTAAGACGTATGAAGTTACCGAATTATAACCATCAAAATTACTAACTACTAAAGAACGACGACTAAATTACTAAAGAATGACTTTTACATGCAAAAATCAATCTTGACATGAAAATGAACTTGGAGGGTTGTATTGATAATTTTGATGGTTATAATTCGGTAACTTCATACGTCTTACAGTCGCAAATCAAATTTTCATAAACATACAACCAAGCACTGGCCTGCAAATTGCCAAAAACGTAAGAAAATTAGAATTTCGCGGGCCGGATGTGAGCTTCCACCTTAACCATTCTGTCATCACATCACTTTCTAAATTGTTTGAATCTATATTACACAAATTAGGTAATTAGTTATCAGACCACGAAAATGTCATGAATAAAGTTTTGGGAATTAACGTGAATGGGTATAAGAGCAGAGGAAGATCAAAGAAACGATGGATGGACTGTGTGAAGGATGATATGGCTAGGAAGGAGGTGACTGCTGACATGACGAGAAACAGAGAAATATGGAAGAAGATACATGCTGCAACGACCACAAATTAATTGGAATAACAGGGCAAGAGAATGCTGAATTATTTACCAAGCCAACTATTTCCTTGCGCATCTCAATGGTTTTCGATTGAATCATTCAGTTACACTACACTAACCATACAGCTTGATGTTGTGTATTTAGACTTCAAAAAAGCTTTGATGATCGCATAGACTGACGTGTTACTGTCTAAGCGTAGTCACCATCATCAGCCTATAATGTTCCCACTGCAGGGACTCGGGCCTCTTCTATACTTCTATAGGAGAGATATGGACAATAATCCACCACGCAGGCCCAGTGCGGATTGGTACTTGTCTACGAATACATTGGTTCTAAGACATGCCGGTTTCCTCACGATGTTTTCCTTCACCGTATTGTAATTAATGCGCCTGCCTGGGTTCGAACGCAGGACTTACTGTTCGTAAGCCGGAGCCGCAACCACTAGGCCACCACTGCTCACTCGCTCTAAGTTTAGTGAGTGACATTGACTAACTAAATAACCTCCCCTTCAACTCCAAGTTGCAGTTTTATTCTGATGTTAAGGCCAGACCACACACCGGCCAACTGACATGCGACTTGCGACACAAAACAACTGAGCAAAGTTCTCGCCGCATTTGTAATGTGACTACTGTTGCATTTGAGGTTGTTTTAGTTTTTGTCGTGTCGTGGCTGCGAGTCGTGTTAGACCGACTGGGTGGTGTAGGAGACTGTTATAAGGAAAATTAGAAGAAAACCTTAATAAATTGGAGGAGCGCTTGCCTAGGTTATTTTGTGGATAGGTGACCGACCACCTGTTGCATACCGAATGTCCTCCGTGCCTCGGAAAGCCGTTTTTCCAGGCGGTCATTTGTGGGTCTTTGACAGTCGTAATAAATAGTCAGTAACCCGATAATCTGACAACCAGTCTGAACCAGTCTGAACAAGGGGTATTACCCAGTACCAACTGCGTTGTAAAAGGTCAGAGTTTGAGTTTGAGTTCTGGTTAGTCTGGAAGTCGACCCCAACACAGTTGGGTAAAGGTTAGGCAAACCAGGAAATATTTTACTTAAAAAAAAATTTTAAAGTGTTAACGTACCTACCTATCACGATCTATCAAACAGTTCACACAAGCTACAACTGTTTTACCATAGAGTAGATAACCACGGTTGTCTGCGTGTCGCGGTTTCGAGTCCCTCTCGGAACTAGTATTTGGATGGCCTACAGGTATTTGTTCCAGCTTCCAGGTCTGGCTGTTTGTGAGTTTAAATGATGATAAACGAATCCACGATATAGAAGAATTTTCTTGAGTGGAACGAGGTTTAAAAATAAATAAAATCAAGAATTGAATCATTGAAACAGACGTTTTCTTGTTTTTTGGATATTGCCGTCTTCTTTAACCAGCAGCCACGGAGTCGGAATTTGGGCCCGGTTGTTGGCAATAAGCTAGCCACCGGGGGGTGGGTGGATCCCGTTTTCACTGTCCACGTTCATACATGGTTCATTTTAAACCAATGCGCACCCTGTCCATACCTTTCCCATATGCATTAGCATCGACGTCAAAATTCGCGGCCGCAGAGCGCACGTGTTAATTAATGCTAATTACTGCCTCGCTGTTTGAGCAACGGACTTGTAACGGTGAGCTGTGATGGCATGGCTTTACTTGCCGAATGACTAACGTGTGTCTTTTGGTCTGGGGTTATTGTTGTTTGCAAGGAAAAGGCATGAATTGTAAAAGAAATAAATTTGGAGACTTTTTTTTTATATTTTATATAAAACTAGCGGACGTCACGAGGTTTCACCCGCTTAGTTCCCGTTCCCGTGGGAATACGGGGATAAAAACCCGGAAATAGTGTAGCTTCCCAACGGTGAAAGAATTTTTCAAATCGGTCCAGTAGTTTCGGAACCTATTCGTTACAAACAAACAAACAAACAAATCTTTCCTCTTTATAATATTATTATTAGTGTAGCTTTCATCTATAAAATATTAGTGTAGATTTGTAGATACCGTCATAGCAAGGAGCTCGTAGCAAAATGATAACAGCCGCTCGGATCAGTCTTTAGTTTAACCAGCTCTTGAGTAGGTTGGTCTAACGATGGATGACCATTAATTACATACTTAGTTTCCTCCGTGAGATTAAGATGGAATAGGTCGGTTTTGCAGCCCTGAAATGCCACTACATAAAGTTCAAATCCATAAGAAAATATGTCAGTTTGATAATTGTTTGATAATTCATTAATTTAGAATTTTAATCATCGCTGACATGAAATTCTTGATGATTAATGGTCCTTCTCAAGTACGTATGTATACAAGAATTTGGTTTCGTTAGTTTTATAAAAAGTTCGTTTCCGTAGGAAGTCCTCTTCCAAAGCTCTTCCGACCGGATACCTAGTTCCTACCGTAACTACATACTAGGATAACCTATTTACACTCAAGTATGTCACATCACATGCAAAGACACGCAGCTGTGTAACGAATACCTCATTACCCTACCGGAGGTTAATACCTTATAGGTCCTTATTGCCGTATGGTCTTCATCCGGGCTTTACCGGAATCGGACCTACACAGCGTGTACGGGTTTAAGAGAGGATGCGGTAAGTCATTGGGTCAATTATTTGCGTACGGTACTGCTGTTACAAGAATGGTTATGGTGTGGAAGTGACTTGGGTTTGAAAGTCAATCAAATCATTTATTTGCTTGAAATATGGAAAGATGAAAAAATACAAGCAATAGACATTTAAACCATATCCTACCCTAACAGGTTTGAAAAATTGGAACATACATATTTTACTTACGCTGGGAAATTGGAATTTCAATAATTATAAACAAAATACATCATCATCATCATCATTAACAGCCTATTAATGTTCCCACTGCTGGGACACGGGCCTCCTCTCTTTATTTTAATAATCATTAATTGAACAATAGGCTTTATAAATCAAAAACATCTCTAATTTATTTTTAAATGTAATAATTAGCTTCCTTACATTTTTGAGCAACTTACTAACGACTTATTAAACCAATCTTCACGCATATACCAGTACTTCTTCATATTATTCCTCACAGTATCCATCAATCTGTTAACAACCAAACACGTTTATATAAACTTTATCTTAGAATGAGTATCCCTACTATTAAATCTCGACAGTCCCCATACACTCAGCCATCCGTTACCCATATGCGAACATCGTAAAACATACCAAAGTAACGTAACTAATTATTTTAAATAGAAACATAAAATATTTTGTTCTCATGTGTCTATCGTAACTTAGTCGTTGATTTGACTGCGTTAATTTTTTTTTGTTACATCCATGAATTCTAAAATTTGTTTCATTTTTCACCGACAATAAAAGGGAGAGATTCTGAATTTGGATTTTTTATTTGGTACCAAATAGGTTACGCATACCTCCTAAACTTATACAATCAATCGCTTGTTTTATTGCAATAATATGTAATGGGAGTGAGCCCAATCTCATTGAATTCCTCTGCAAACTTTATGAAACTTGACCAGAACTTGGAATCGAATCAATTAAAAAATCATTCTCAAACGTAGCTTTGACTTCGTTCTTGTGGATGTCGGTAAACTAAAACTTCTATAGAAATCATCTTTACTATCCTTTTAGGAAAAGGTTCCTTGTTGGCTACGGAACCCTAAAAAATCAATGATGAATGACAGCTCCAACTGTTCCAGTCTTCTACAAATATAATAAAAGAAAACAAACAATATTGTCTGACACTGTCTTTGAGTAGCAAGTCCAAAGATAGTGCGGTATATAAATGAACTGCTTTGATGTCAGCTGTTAGATGCACAATTAGCGTTTTACGACGCGACGCGCGACATGTGCGCGGGCTCGAAGTAGTAGGGCCACTCTGTACAAACCTGTCCGTTTTGAAGATGACGTTCAGTTCTCCTTTAGTGACTATAAGTGGTTTGTTTTAACAAAACATCATGCCTATGATTCAGCACAGGAAGAGTGCGCTCGTGGGCGATGGCGAGCACCCCATCATGAGGTCCTTCCTGTTCGATTCTCAGGTCGGGTATTTCGGGATTTCTCAGCAGTTCCTATGGCGTCTGAATGTTTGCCCGGTTAGGAGTATCAGGGTGCTTACTCTCGAATATAATTCCGGTAGATCCCCAACCAATCCCAACACAACCCCTGACCTTTAACTCAACCTACTGACGTTTGACCAATGTCGATCTATCGAAATTATATTCCAGAGTAAGCACTCAGGTCGCCCTATATTATTACGAGTAAGACTTAAACAAAACTGGCGAATACAATTAGATTGATGATATCTTCCTACACCGATTACCATACATTCACTATCAGCCTGCCATTTCCTGTTATGGTCGGCTTTCAGTCTTACTGGATGCAGCTGAATATCAGTATTTTACAAAGAGCGAATGTCTATCTGACCTCCACAACCCAGTTAGTACTGATAAATTATATCACTTGGTAAGACTGACCTGTAACGACATCTGGTAGTCAGAATTTTTTTTTTTGCCACTGCCCGCCTGTATCGACTGTCAAAAGTCGACAGATGACGCCGGGTCCAAATATTTAAGCCGTTAAATTTTTTATTTTATTAAAGAAAACTGCCCCACACTAGGAATTTCTCCTGTATCGTCGGTAACAAACATTTAAACTCCCATACACAAATACCCAGACCCGAAACAACTATCTGTAGGCCATACAAATATTAGTTCTGTGCGGGGATCGAACCC
Source organism: Diarsia rubi (assembly GCA_932274075.1). NCBI lineage: Eukaryota > Metazoa > Arthropoda > Insecta > Lepidoptera > Noctuidae > Diarsia > Diarsia rubi. The sequence continues at coordinate 352,718 of OW026440.1, read as the reverse complement.
GCCACACGCAGCGCAGCAGTCCGAGCGAGGTTCCATTAGGCTCTCATTCAAAACTCGGTATGTAGGTAATGGGTGGTCAGTTCACCCATCCACATACAGCTGATAATCGCCACAAGTGATGCCCGTACACCATACGTTCACTCATGTAATAACTCTGTTTTTCATACCATACGCCAAGTTTGAATGATCGATGGCCACGTGTTCGCTGTCAGTACACAACACATATCTATAAACACACACAGCCATACATATTATGTTGCGATACATCTGTGATTGACGGGATCACCATGTTAGCTCAACTGTAATTTATCATGGAACTCCAATTGGGAGTGAGTGATGGGATTTTAAAATGTTATGCTATTAATGGCCACTTTTTGCTGGTAAATGATGGATATATTGTGCATTTTTAAAGTTGTGTAAGGAGTAACGGGTATTCTCGGTAGTGGTAAAATACCATATTTATACTTACACAGTTTGTTAATCTGAACGAATAAGCATGAAAATTGGCAAACGAACCCGAAGACTCTCTGACATATTCTTCGTTAAAATTCAGGAAGATCTTCCTGAATCTTACTCGCTCACACACTACACAAATCAGACTCGAGTCAAGCTACACGATAACCGACAAATGCTTGCAGTGATTTGACAGGTTCAGTCAATTCTGTGTCTTTAAAAGACCACTGGCCTCATAGTTTTGAAATATATAACATGATGTGACGTCTAAAATCCAAAAGATCCAAGTTGGTGGCTTTCCAATGCAACGTCTTTCGGTTCGTGGTCACCACTCCACAACTTTTCGGCTCGATCGGTCATCCGTTCTGCGAGCAATGCGGTCTGCCCACTGTTAAGTTAGACAATTCTTCGGGCTACGTGGATAACTTTGGTTATCTTGTGGATGTCACGTCATGTATGATCTCTTGAATGGATGACGGTAATCATTCGGTTGTCGATAGTACTGTGGTAAATAGCGGGTTATTTCAAGTGTTCCATTATAGTGAAGTTACACATAATTGTGCATGCGATACGCCACTAGCATATATCCGGTACCGTGGCGCCGTGAGCTGACCGTCGGTATACGCTCCACGACTCACGACCTGATGCTAGGAATTAAACTATTTATAGATGAAGCTCGTGCCGTGCAAATCTTATATCTCTTTTAGAAAAAATAAACGTTACCCTACGGTAGGATACATTCCTGTACCGTGGGTGCGTTTACAAAAATTACACAAATACCCAGACTCGAACGACTATCTGTAGGCCATACAAATATTTGTTCCATGAGGGCATCGAACCCTAGAGGGAATGGGACGCCGTCGCCTCCATCTGCGAAGCAGGTGCTAGCGAAGGAGGTGGCGGAACGTCAGAGGGAGAGAACCTCTCGTCCGAGCCGCCGCGGGAGACGTTCCGGGCGTCAAGGGCCACGTGCTCTATTCTGCAATGAGGACGGTGAGTACCTAATGGGCTAGCTCGCCGTCCGTCCATCTTATGACGACGACAGGCCGTGTCGACCAATGACGTATTCTATATACACACGTCATGAACTAACATGGCGGCGCTTCAAAACGGCGAAAATATTAAATAACTACTTTTACGCGTAAAGAAAGGGAAAGAAAATATGACACAGTAAAGCGGGATGCCTGTTGATGCCTGTTGACTTTATGTTTCGCGCAGGTTTACACACACGATTTAAATTAAGAACAAACGTAGCATCGCGCGAGAGGTTGGTGCGTAACTAAGCGTGATGTGGCCAATTGGCTTCATTTCATGTTGTCATTTTTGAGGGCGGACAACGTATCTATAGTTTTAATATATCATTGGTGTCGACGACGGCGCGTTCGTGTTCAACTCGCGCCAAAAAGAGATGTCAGCAACATGGTAGGGCTGACGCCCGTCGGGAGAAGAGATACCGCTGCCTCGACACAAAATGCTAAGAAGGAACATGGTGGTTTTTAGTTAGATGTATGATTGTGGACGAGACAAAAGGAGTATGTCAAGATCGTAGTAGATGGCGTTCTGTGGTCCCTGCCTACCCCCGTGGGAAAAGGGCGTGAGTGTATGTATGTTGACTAGTACTATGGTGTTCACACTAAATAAGCTTGCATTTGACTGCAACTCTCCTAATTTGAAGCCGTGGTGCGGCCTAGAGTGGAACACACTTGCCGTATAGAAACCGATTCACTAACTTTTAATAAATCCAGAATATCTTGATCAGGGAACAGAGATATTGGCAGTAAATTGCCCAACTGGGCGGTTCGCAAAGTAAATGTGGAATCCTATCTTTGTTTCGCTCCGTGGAACTTCAAAGGTGACGCTTGGTCGTATCTCTGCTCGTCCGATGATAAAATAGGGGTGAGGGAACTAGATTGTGTAACGCACACTCCCCTAAATATAACTGATATGAAACCGATAGGCTGGCAAGTTGCGCCGATATTATCACAGCTAACAATTTTAGACAATATCAATAAGATTAATTTTAAATAAAAATAAATGACTTGGAAACCAGTATAAAAGTCTCCTTCTTTAGCGCGCGGTTAGTACCTTACCTGCATAGCTATGCACAAACAATCGAATCGAAGTCGAATCGAACCTGACACTTTTTCGAGTATCAGATTTTTGGATCGAACGATTGGAAAATGCTATTCACAGTTTCGATCGACATGGCAGTACATAAACACTCGTGGTGAAAAATTGTATGTAGCCATTAAATTATCTTTAATGAGTATTTCTACGAGTAACTATAAACATAAAATTAAAAACAATTTTTTTTTTTTTAATTTTAAATGGATACGCAACGACTCTTGTTTAAAGTATAGTACCTACAAAATTCCTTCGTTATTCTGATTCGATAGCAAATAGCTGTCGGCAGGATTGATAATCTTCTTCGGTTTTGTGAATAGCGATTTTAGATAGTACGATAAATCGATTGGATATGACGGACAATCGAGTTGTTGTGAATACTGTGCCGGGTGTCAGAGTTTGTATGCCGCTCATCGGCTTCTCACTTGACTTTACATGTTGTTTAGATATATCTGTCTTTCCTTCACCGAACGAAGCAAGTGATAATTATCAATACGCACATGAATCCGAATAACCAGAGGAGCATGTCCCACTGCCGCACTCAGAGAGCTTTAATGATTACTTAGGCCATCACTTAGTAAAGGTTTTGACAGTTTTGTCATACAAAAGTATGTCAAACCTTTACTAAGTGACGGCTTAGGTAATCATTAAATATCTCTGAGTACCGCCAGTTAGGTTCTAATTCGAGACCTATAATTTGGCAGTCTCACCACTAGATTATCACTGCTAGGCTGCTGGTTGTCGATGTCGAGAGATACCGCGGCCACGGCACAAAGGGCTAAGAAGGACCATGGGTGGTTTTTAGTCAGTATTAGTGGTGGTTAATATATCATATAGCAAAATAAAGCACCGGGCTTAATACACATAACATAAAGCAAATGCTATCATGGCTCTCACAAGTTGCTATTTGTTTTTACATCGCACTCATGCATACTTAAAGCAAGCGCGGTGAGTGGCATCATGATATGCCTACGCGTTTAAAAATCACGTGCTTTAATAAAGCATATAAAAAAGGTAGCTTAAAATATAAAGCATTAAGCAAGTGATTGCCTTAAAGCAACTTTGAACACCACTAGTCAGTATAGAAGTCTGACTCTCAATACTACCCAGAGCGGGAGGAGTCGTTCGATGATCTCCCACCATCCATAAAAAACACTATCACTGCAGTAAAGTTTAAAGTTTTAAAGCCAGTTAACGTTGCTGACTAAATAAATAGTGAAACTCAAAATCCTGGTAATGTTATTTAACGTTGCCACTCTTAAACCGCACCCTTACTTTGATGTCTCGAGTACACACGTGCGGATTTGTAGTGATGTGCCGCGAATATGCGGATATTTTGCGGTTACGCGCGTATTAACCTGCAGGTTGTGTTTCATGAAACCATTTTATTCCTGTGAACTTGTTTTACACAGAACTTAAACACTGCAAATCATGTTATGGTCTCGAACCTGATGGGCGCGGTGTTTCTTACCTGACTACTCTGAAAAGAAACATCGAAAACAAAGTCAGATGTTCAGACACGACCAGACATTCGTTCGGTCAGACATTTCTTTTAATATTTTTTTTATTTAGCCCGACATTGGTAAACTTATAATATCGACTATACATATTTTTATCAGAGATGGTCTTTTGAAGAGAAGGACCACAAAGATTTGAGTGGACCTGTCCAGTCAGTGCAAGCATTTGTCAGTTATCGTGGAGCTCGACTTGTAACTCAAGGATGTCGTTGTAACCTATGCTTTTGTAACACCAACATGAGATGAATTGAATTGCTAAAAACTACTTATTAAACTACAAATAAAGGTCAATAGGGGATCGGACCGGGTCAAAACAATATGATTCTAATTAGTCCGTCATTTAGATTATCGAAAAATATTGGATACGTGTTTTTTGTTTTATCAAATTAATAAAAATTGACGAACCCCCCGGTTGTGACGTCATCTGTTGGTGAAAAATGTGCTACCATGTGACGTTTTCGAGTAATTCACGAGTTTTCGAAGCACTGTATCGTCTTCATTTTTTGTTTATGTGAAAAAAGAAAAAATACGTGGCCTATATTTTTTGAAAATCTATCTGACGGACTAATTATTATTTTTTTGTCCGATCCCCTATTACAAGTCTTTAGCAGTGAACCTTACTAAAGATTAATTTAATGTACATTACAGAATAACAGATAATATCCCTTCGGGGTTTACAAGCGCAATGTTGTGTTTTACGTTATTCATATCTATGAAAATATGTTTTTTTTTTAATATCCGCTAAGCATACACGTACATTAGAACTTTAACATCACTTTTACAAAATAAATATTATACCCTGCGAACGCTCGTTAAATTCATTTAAAATCTATCTCACTCAGTATAAGATTCAAATTCAAATAGCAGAATATTCCCTACAGTTTTAACGAACCAACAGATACTTATTAGTGTAATTTCTTAATACATTATGTGTGAAATTGGACCCTACGTTATTAAATTAAGGTCGGTTTTAGATTATTTTTAGTGTGTAGGAGGTATTAATTGTTTTTGCGTTGGTAATGTTGCACGGCACGGTTGGCGCAGTAGCTCAAACAGTTGACTGCTGCGCTATGTGTCGCGGGTTCGATCCCCGCACGAAACAAATATTTGTATGGCCTACAAATAGTAGTTTCGGGTCTGGGTATTTGTGTATGTGAGTTTAAATGTCTGTGAACGCACCCACGGTACAGGAGAAGTTCCTAGTGTGACAAAACGCTAGTACATAATGAATAGCTAACCAACTAGTTTAAACACAACATTTTTCTTTAAGCTTTTCAACACCCCCCAATAAATACAGCCATATTATAAACTCCAACAATCACACATTGATAAACTACCATTGAGAACATAAACAGAACCAATTACAATAAATTTTAATTAAAATAACGCAATTAACGCTTTATAATTATAGCATTCTAACACAATTCCGTACTAAACATTATATTTTGTTCTAATTTCTGTGGAACATTTCAATTGGAGTGACCTTGTTGTAGCAAAATACACTCTATAGCTGGCGGTTTAAGGTGGATTGTAGTTTGGAGTGTAAGATTTAAACGAAATCATTATTCTTTCGCAATTGCGACGATTAAAGGATGAAGGTGTGGTGTGAGTGGCAGCGAATCAAGTGAGAAAAAAAAAAGACAAACGGAAAACATTTTTTTTCAAATCCGCGATATGGCCCCCAAAATCCGGCAATTTTTCTTTGTTTTTTAATTTAAATGTAGCCAGTGAAACTCACGCCATCAAGACGAATCTAACGACGTATATTTGATTCAAATCCCTTCATCCGCTTAGAAGTTATGAGGGAACAAAGAGACAGACGTACATACATACACGCCAAATACATAACCTTCCTTTTGGGGTTCGCCGCAGTCGGGTAAACGACCCCAAATGAATTGGAATAATGGGACAAGAGAATAATTACGAGTATGATGGTATCTGTTCACACTCCAGGATGGGGCACCTATAGTTTTGGGTAAGACGGAAATAGTATCACCTGTTATGTTATACATTTTTAACTTTTTAGGATTCCGTACCTCAAAAGGATAAAAACTGGGCAAGTGCGATCGGACTTGCACATGAAGGGCTCCGTCCCATTGAAGTATATATTGAGAGATTTTCCATGTTACTTTAGTACCATAGACTTCCTATAGGTTTTCATGTAATCTCTTATAGATTGTTGAACGAATTTCTATACTTTAAAAAAAAATTAAGGCTAAGTAGTTTCAGAGATAATGGTCGGACAGACAGACAAACGAGAGATTAGATATTTTTTTTGAGGTACGGAACCCTAAAAACAGAACCCATATAGGATAACTCGTGTGTCTGTCTTTTTGTTTTGTTTTTGGGACAAGCTCGCCACACTATTCCCAATCCACTGCAATTCCTGGGCACCAGAATCAACAGTGGCAACCACCACAATAGCGCCGAGACAATGAAGCTCGACGAAGTCCCAGAGAAACAATTTAACTGTCAATTTGTCTGTCTGTCCTGCCACAGTACAAGGGCAGGAATATGATGGAATGATATTATCGCTGGTAGAATTCCACTTTCTTCAGCAATCTTCTAACAGCTGCTCCCCGCTACCACTTGCACCTTACCCCATAAGCTGCAGATCGCGTGTCTCAGCGCATTAACGCCTTATCGACACTTCATAAGCGAACGCACACCACTAGACAGACTGACAGCCCAGCGCTGAATGATACGTCTAATACTAACTAAACCCATACCGATGTTCTACTTTTTTTACTCTACTGTTTGGTCTACTTTTTTCTTCTGTTCAAGTAGATAATCTTCAGATGTGTTGGAACGAACCAGTCTGAGCTAGGGTTATCATATTACCCAGTAGGTACTAACTGCTTTGTGGAGGTAAGATATGCCTACGAGTATCTTACTGAATTTTTACTTTATCTTCATTTAAAAAAAAAGTTAAAAAGAAGTATTGGCTTTGAGCTGCATGGAACGCGACCCTAACATAGTTGGGATTTTTTTTAGGGTTCTCTAATTTGTCTAAAATAATGCATAAAGTATTTTTGAAGGTGTTTTTAAAAACATGGTGTTAATCCTTTTCCAAATAAATACGTTATTTATCACAATATTTTTTTTTGGGGGTAAATCATTTTTTTTTTTATTTTTTTTTTTATTTAACTATTTATGTACACACAGTAGACAACACAGGAAAATTATAAAATATAACATTAGAGTACAAAGGTACTGCTTATTTCTCAAGAAATTTCTGCCAGCAGACCTGCAAAAGGAGAAATGAAAAAAGAAATGTAGACTATAGTGTGTGAGAAGCGGAAAAGAATTCTGTGATTATGTGTCGTACGTAACTAACTTAACCTATATAACAATATATACACATATAAGAAAATAATAATATATACGTATATTAATACACAAAGTTAATATACTTATATAAACAAATAAAATATATACTTATGTACATAAAAATCACAATGGAGAGGAAAGGTAATATTCTTTCACTCTGGTTTTGAATAATGAGATAGTCTTAAGGTCCCGAATGCTAGGCGGAAGTGAGTTCCACAACCTTACAGCATGGACAGAGAAGGAATAGGAGTAATAGCTGGATTTGTGAGGAGGGGATTTAAGTATGGATCTAAGGTGAGATCTACACGGAGCATCAGTGGAGCGGGCATAAGAAAAACGCTCGCGCAGGTAAGAAGGATAGGACGGGTTGTGTAGGATATTGAAGAGGAGACATAGGATCCTAGTGTTCCTGCGAAGACGGATTGGGAGCCACTTGAGTTCTTTGCGAAGGTGAGAAACGTGGTCATATTTACGGAGACCATAAATAAAGCGAATACATAAATTTTGCAACCGCTCAAGCTTATTTAATAGCTCCTCAGTAGCATCCAGGTAGCAGGCGTCGGCATAATCTATTATCGGCTGAATAAGCGTTTGAGCCAGATTAATTTTAGTCTTCAAAGGCAGGGGACTCTGAAGGGATTTCAGTGAATGAAAGGAGAAGTGTACCTTGCGACTGACCTCGTTGACCTGAGCTCGCCACGACATATTGGAGTCAATAGTTACACCCAGATCTTTGGCAGTATCTGTATAGTCGATGCGAACACCATCGAGGTACAAAGGCATCAAGGATGCAACAACAGCCGCACCACGAACATATCGGCTGCCTATAACCATGGCCTGAGATTTGGTTGGGTTAATCTGTAATCCAAATGACTTAGCCCAGGCACTAATACAAGCCAGGTCATGATTCACAGCAGCAATCGCGGAATCCGCATCAGCTACAGTGAAATGCCGGTAGAGCTGCAAGTCATCTGCATACAGGTGGAAATTGGAAGAGATAACACTGGTAACCATGTTAATAAAAATTGAAAAAAGAAGAGGAGAGAGAACGCTACCCTGAGGAACACCCTCGGTGAGGTTACACCAATCAGAGAAAGTATCATCAAGGCGAACACACTGAGAGCGTCCCCGAAGATATGAATTGAACCAGGCTAAAGCAGAAGAAGAGAAATTCAAAGATTTGAGGATACCAAGCAGAATGTCGAAATCCACTGAATTGAAGGCACTACTAAAGTCAAGAAGTACAAGAACGGTAAGTGACTTATTCTCCATTGCCCAGCGGATATCGTCAGTCACTTTCAATAGTGCAGTGACAGTACTATGACCTGAGCGGAAACCAGATTGGAAAGAGGATATTAAAGAGTTGGACGACAAGAAACATGTTAATTGTTTATGAACTAAATGCTCAAAAACTTTAGAAAGAAATGGAAGAATAGAAATAGGTCTAAAGTGGGATAGTAATCATCAAATAAACCCCTGCTCTTGGGCAGAGCAAGAGGGAGTGTCAGACTACTACTGACAAAAAACCACCCATGTTCCTTCTTAGCCCTATATGTCGAGGCCGCGGTATCTCTTACAACATCCCGTAGCCCAACAAAATTGCCCTTAGATCATTTCATTTCAATGAATATCAGTTTTAAAATAACTCCGCAGCAAAATAATCTAACCTAGGGAGGGTTGGTTTATTTTGCTCTTATGTGATATAGACGAAGTTGTGCTCGACTGAAGAATAGAAATATTTATTTCTACATCGCCATGCTAACGACGATAGAAAACTTTCTACAATCTGTCATTTTCTCGATTCTTCATTAGACAAGACCAGTTTCTCCGGTGGTCATACTCAGCCGGCCAAAGTAAACTTTACTTACTAAGTTCCTATCGACCCTAAAAATTGAAGTTTACACCAAAATCCCTTAACTAATTTTGTTTTTTGTTGTTGTTTTCAGGTAAGACACGTTACATGTTAGAGCCCCTTATGGCAAGCAGTTTGTTCAAAAACCCTAGCTTCATGAAAAGTGGTAAGTTATAAGGCAAGCCAAGATTTTAGGCTAAGGAAGAAAACTTTTAAGTGAAGAGTACTACCACCACTCACACCTGAGTGAACATATTTCCATACATTTTTTTTTTTTGGCGTTTTGAAAATCATCCAAGTAACCCGCTCTTGGGCAGAGAAAAAGGGAGTGTCAGTCTTCTACTGACTAAAAACCAGCCATGTTCCTTCTCAGCCCTATATGTCGTGGCCGCGGTAACTAATGTACAACCCGCAGCCCCGACAGGCGTCGGCCCTTGCGGGCCCCTCCCATGTTGCTGACATCTCTTTTAGGCGCGTCGGCCCGTCGTCGTCGTAAGACGGACGGACGGCGAGCTAGCCCATCACTCACCGTCCATAAACCCGCGTCTACGGTGGCCGGAAGCCATCACGTGGCCCCGACACCCGGAGCCTCCCGCGGCGGCTGGGACGAGAGGTTCTCTCCCTCTCGCGTTCCGCCACCTCCTTCGCTAGCATCAGTAAGTAAGCCATCACGTGGCCCCCGACACCCGGAGCGCCTCCCGCGGCGGCTGGGACGAGAGGTTCTCTCCCTCTCGCGTTCCGCCACCTCCTTCGCTAGCATCAGTAAGTAAGCCATCACGTGGCCCCCGACACCCGGAGCCTCCCGCGGCGGCTGGGACGAGAGGTTCTCTCCCTCTCGCGTTCCGCCACCTCCTTCGCTAGCATCAGTAAGTAAGCCATCACGTGGCCCCCGACACCCGGAGCGCCTCCCGCGGCGGCTGGAATGAGAGGTTCTCTCCCTCTCGCGTTCCGCCACCTCCTTCGCTAGCATCAGTGCTTCGCAGAAGGAGGCGACGGCGTCCCGTTTCTCCTCGCCCTGAACCATGACTTGCACCAGGGCCGGGTATATTTCTATACCATGACTTGACCTATTAAAACCAGGGCACTTTAGCTAATATGTAATAGAATTACAAGAAAACCGCCAAATACTTAAAGAGTAAACTATATTTCTATGCCGAAGACCAAACCCTCTTACACGTATAACTCTACCGGTCAACACTACTGCTTTAGCTGTGTGCTGTGTATTTGGGTGATGTATTTAAGATCTAATTCGGCCTGGCCAGGATATTTAGGCGATCAAATGGCTTTGACAGGGAGGCGTTGCTCAAAAAGTTGCGTAGATTTTAGCCACAAGCCAAAATATCCTTGTACAGCTATACACATTCCTTTATGCCATAAAGAGGCGAGTCGTAAAAAACTTTTAATGACAATGCGATGTTTTATTAAACATTGTTGTTCTTGTATTGTACGTCATGCCCGCGGGACATTACACAGCTTTACATAATAAAGTTAACATGTATTCAACAACTTTATATGGCTTGTTTGTATATTCATTAGTAGTAGTATCTATCATATTAGCTGACTGCTTCGTTGGTGTAGTGGTTGCAAGCGCGGCTGCTGTACATGGGGACCTGAGTTCGGTTCCCAGGTCAGGCAAATTGTTATTAAGTATTTCCATCAGGAATTTCTGAGTACGGAGTCTGAAGTTGTGCCCAATTGATGGCAATAGGCTCACCCCCTATTACATGGGACTAAAACATAACTGGCGAAATGCGGGTGTACTAATGTGTACACTTCTCCTTAAACATGCGGGGAACACAGGCGTGATGTTATGTTAGAGCGAAAACTCCAGAAAATTAAATATTATATACGGAATAATCTGGAGCAAAGTATCTTAGAACTGATGCGGGTGGTTCGAAAGAGATACCGCGGCCTCAGACGCAAAGGGCTAAGCAGGAACATGGGTGGTTGTTAGTCAATAGAGTAGTCCCGCTCATTACCTCTCTGAAAGAGTATTGTGGTAGCGTTGAAGTTGCTTAGACGCGTTGGTAGCGAAATTCCTTTAAATATTTATTTTGTTGTCATAATGGAATCTATTTTTGGCAAAGCACACACGCATCAACAATCACTATCTCATTATTTTGGTTAATTAGCACAGAACACTAGGAATTTTTCAAAATGTAATTAGTCCGAATCTCTCGAGGACCCTTACTATACATCAGCTGACATATAAATGTTTCTAAACATACGTGTTGTTACTCTGCTAATGAATGCGCTGTTAAAGATAACAGTCGATTGTCTTCGTTCATAGGTTTACACCTATGTTAGCAGGTGTTCGAAACACCTTGCGATTAATTGTGGAAAACTAACACTTTGAAACGAGGAAAAATAACATGCCATGCGTTAGTATAATTAACCGTGCTATACGGATATGCTTTTTCGAATTGGCAAGATTTAGAAAGTACAGACCTCATTCATAAATTTACATTAGGCGTGATTGACGTCAAAATCAGACACGTTGACAGATTTTACTGACTATAAGTAACAACTGTCAAAATTCTCTACAAATGACAGCCGTCATCAACGGCTAGTGAGTTAGAAGGAAACTTTCTGCCGTACTGAGTGCGCCAGTCAGTGTGTAAAGGGCCTTCACCTAGCCCGTCGGGGCTGCGGGTTGTTCACAAGTTACCGCGGCCTCGACATATAGGGCTAAGAAGGAACATGGGTGGTTTTTAGTGAGTAGAAGTTTGACACTCTCTTTCGCACTGCCCAAGAACGGGAGGGGTTATTTGATGACTTTCCACCTGCAAAAAAAAAAGAGGGTCTTCACCTCTCCACAGACCAACCCCGACTGAACATAAACCTGACTCTTCCAAATCAAATCAAATGAAATCAAATCGTTTATTTGTGATACATGGGTCACCTGCAGGTGTTCATCATATTCATTTTAAAGTTAAAAAAAAAACCTTGAATCTGTTTATTTTTCTCGCACAAGTGTAGATACTAAGCATCTCTGGAACGATAATAACGTATCATTGGAACGTACCAATCTTACAGTGAAATGACTTTGAAAATTGCGCGCCGTTTTCCTCACGAACACAATGGAGGAAGCTATACAAATAGGCTTTGGTAATGGGAAATGGCTTCGAAGCTTCGCTGTGTTTCTGACAAATATTGGGCTGTTCCCCTAAATTGTTGCAGGGTAACTAAAACCTTATTGGTAAAAAAATAGGGGAATAAACTGTAAACATTGATTACGCTGTGAACCAGACAGGTGACGTCGTTATCATTTGAAAACGGGATATTTACCATGTTTTACTGTCGAGTTTTGAGTGACAGTGGTAGTGGTACTCAGCGCAAACAACCAATAAGAAAGAGGGTAGACCGATGTATCTGCTCATAAACACCCACCCGCAATGACTTCAGTTTATCTGTGATCATAATGGTGCTTGTACAGCGCCGAAATATCGGGCAGTCAAAACAAAAAGTAAACATGATAATTATGTCATGTTTTAAGTATTAATGATTATAGGCTTTTACAAACACTATTACAATTGGTAATGTTAGTGACTATGTCAATTTAAAAACTTAGATTTGGTTATATTTTTCAGGGTGATCAGATCATCAAACTGAACAACTTTGTACATTTGGACCTCCATAACAATTGCGAAAACAAAGTCGTCTATCTGCATACGTTTCAAACGAAAAAGCTTATGTCAGCGTCCGAGTTTTGATTTGGTAACGAATGAACGAATTCATTTTTAACCGACTTGCCAAAAGGAGGAGGTTCTCAATTCGATTGGTATGTTTTTTTATGTACACCGATATCTCCGTCAATTGTAAACCGATTTCAAAGTTCTTTTTGGATTCGAATGAGCTTCTGAAGTCGGTGGCAAAAACGAAATCAAACAAAAGTCACCGACTTTAGAAGCTGATTTTTCTTCTGAAGTTTATTTTACACTTTTTGTGTTTTATTTTTTGTCAAAAAGTTATTTTATTTCGACTACATACATGAAGATCCATAGAGCATTACAAAAATATTTACACTGAATGTAACACTCTTCAAACAGAGGCCTATGTCCAGCAGTGGACGTCTTATGGCTGAAATGATGAAGGGTACTTTTACACCCTTCTTACCAAACCTTTCAGGAATTACAGGTGTGATGTATGTGATACTGCCAAGAGAATATTTCTACCCATCTTACATTACAAGCATTGCTCTCAAATCAACCGCCAGCCCGAAAGCCTACCCACAAACCTTACATCCATTGTAACTCAATTCCACAATACCACTACATCATTTAGGATTGCACGTCTGGTAGGGTGGCTGCAGACGAGACTCCCCTACGTCTGCGGTCGTGTGTGTCTGTGATAGGTAGGGAATCGTGTAAAGCAAGCTTACACTTCTATAGGACTTTTGAATATTTGGGTAATGAATATTGTACTTAAGGACTGGATAATCCCATAAATAATTATGGGAAATTAATAATGACTTAATAAAATTAATTTGGTTTATTTGGTTTTTGGTATTATGCTGAAGTTTTCACCTTTTTAGGAATTACGTCATGGCGAACTTTATTGGATGCTTTTAAAAATTTATTTAATAATTTGCTAGAACTGCGCCAGCTGTAGAACCGACTCATATGCCGTGATGGAATTTGGCATGACCCTTTCATGACGTGGTGCCTTCGCTATGCTATATAAAATCAACCTTTTTCTATTCAAACAAAGTTTGTTTTGGAACGACTGTTGATCTACATATTCCATTTTTGAAAGTTCTTCGCTACTCAATTAGTGATGTAGGTAGGTCGTATGCAATATTTATTTATTTAGTACTTATATGATATCGATAAAATAAATTTCTTTCAAATTGAATTCTATACATATTTCACATTTGCCGGGCGTCCCGTGACGACCAATATTTTTTTGAAAGGTCAGCATAAAAGTACCGAGTGAGTGAGTTACGTAATTTGAATAAAAACCCGATGTTTTTCTTTCCCATCTGAAAAAATACCTTTTTTAACCTCAGTAAGAAATACTTAATCAAACGGATTTTTCAAAGAAAACACTCGTTATTTAATTTTTAAAAATTGCTTTTTATCATGTTTTGTGTTCAGATTTTCCTCGTCCCCCACTGCCCGCCGCGCCGCAGGGAAAAGGCGAATAATTTAAATCCAAACAAAAGACTTGTATAGCAATTGAGTCGCGTTTCAAGTTCCAAGGATTTTAGTAAACGTTGTACCACAGAACATGGAATCGACACAAGGACACCAGTCGCCTTCTTCTTTACCCTTTTTTTTTTGTTTTGGGGTTGGTAAATCATCAAATAACCCCTTACGCTCTTGGGCAGAGCGAAAGGGAGTGTCAGACTTCTACTGATTGAAAACCACCCATGTTCCTTCTTAGCCCTATATGTCGAGGCCGCGGTAACTAGTGTACAACCCGCAGCCCCGACGGGTTTACATGTCGTGAAACATGCAGGCTTCGTCACGAGGTTAACTTCACTAAAGCAAGTGATAGTATGCTGTTGTACGCTGCTTTTAATACTTGAAACACACTCACACAGAGACTGCTGCACACTTTCACAGGTAGTTATTATGTGTCTAATTCCTTTTTTTTTTCTTTGGATGGTGTGAAATCATCAAATGACTCCTACGGCTCTAGGCAGAGTGGTAGGGAGTGTCAGACTTCTACTGACTAAAAACCACCCATGTTCCATCTCAGCCATTTGTGTCGGAGGCCGTGGTATCTCTTTCGAACCACCTACAGCCCCAACGAGGTCTGTCTGTACCATATGTCCGTATTTTGGTAATTTTCGAAACGAAAAAAGGCAGGTACTCGTTCTAACACATTTCATGGGGCTTAATGAAGTTGACCACTCATGTCGTTTTTCGTCAGTCATGTCATTAAAATTATCATTTATATCCTACTTCATATTTCTACTAATTTTGCTGTGCCAAACAGGGATTATAATGATCAAATGATCCGTCTGTCCCACTGCTGGACAAAGGTCTCCCACAATTTGTTTCCTGTACTCTTTTCCCGTACCTCCTTGAACTGCTATAAACAATGCCACCTCTAGCAGCGACCGCTGACGCGTCTCTGTACTCTGTGCGTCTAACTTCGGTTAGAACAAATAAAACGGGCACATGTTCTGAATATTACCCACCTGATTGTCCAAATATCCAGGTTCCTGAAAACTTCTCCTTTACAAGTTTACTGCGCCTTCAAATAAAGACGTTTAAGTAGAGGGCGCTGGAGTAAGCGGGATACAACAATCCCTTTTCTCGAAGGAATAATTACGGTCTTCTTGGTTTAAAATAACGCCTGCTACTAATCCTGCCGACTGGTTTTGTAATTCAGGATCAACCATCCTCATTTTGTGAACACAAAAGTTTTAATTCTCAGAACAGGTATAGCTTGTGTCTATATAATGATCAAGAGATAAATTAGCAAGTTTCTTGTTCTCCCGAAGTCATGTTGATAAACCTTTGTAGCTGACTCATTACCATCATCATCAACATCCTGACTTCACCCAATGATGGGTGTAAGCCCAGGATAAATAAAATAGATGACTCAAAACTTTATTGGACACTTTCCTCATCTGCCTAGCCTTCATCGTCAACAGCCTATTAATGTTCCCACTGCTGGGACACAGGCCTCCTCTCTTTGAGAGGGTTGGGCTATAATCTACCACGCGGGTCCAGTGCGGATTGGTAGATGCCACATTTCTCGAATTTTTTGGTTCTAAGACATGCCGGTTTCCTCACGATGTTTTCCTCACCGTTTTGAGAGCAGCGGTAATGAAATAAGTAATGTGACTGCCTGAATTCGAACCCACGACCTACTGTTTGTAAGTCGGGGCCGCTACCACTGGGCCACCGCCTGCTAAACCGCAGCTGCCTAGCCTTATCCCAACTATATTAGGGTCTGCTTCTGGTTGTGAAAACTTTCAGACCTCTGACTACCGACTGCCAAATATATCGCTTAGCGCGCTTTTCGAGGCACTATGAAAACTATAGATTAAAAAAAAACCAGCGCTCCTAAACACAAAACATATTTTAATCTCGTTAAACAAAGCTACAAAATTGAACGCTGTTCACAATATTAACATTTCTCTACGGAGCCGCTGCAAATTATTCAAATATTCAACTCGTGTACAACTTTTATTTGTTTAGCTTTCTGAGCAAGTGCTGGAAACTAACTTTGTCAATAATTCGGGAACAATTAGTATGCCAGGCTTATGGTTGGGAAGTAATGTGGTGGGCTTTGGAACCCGAGCTTTGATTGCTTTGATGAGCAGTGGTGGAACAGTGTAATGGTCTTAAATAACGTGTTGTAGGTTCGAACCCAGTCAGCTCAGCCCAAGAGCTTGTGCCTTAATAATAGGGAATTTCACCAAAAAAATCTAATTAGTCCGTCAGATAGATTTCCAAAAAATAATGGACACAAATATTTCTTTTTCACGTAAACAAAAGATAAAGACGAAACAGTGCTTTAAAAAGTGTTCGTCTCAAGTCGTGTGACGTCACAAGGTTAGTAGTACTTTTTTAAATAGAAAGTGACGTCTCAAGCCGCCACTCATGATTTTTGACACGTTTTAGTTTCGTAATTTTTTATTAATTTGATAAAACAAAATACACGTATCCAATATTTTTGGATAATCTAAGAGACGACTAATTAGGTAATTAGATTTTTTAGTGGTTATTGCCGCTCTGGCCAATCGTAAGGTTAAGCAGTGCTTGGTTGGTCCGTGGATGGGTGACCACCCATTACATACTGGTCTAGGCTGTCATTTGTAGATGTGTGACAGTCGTAACAGGTAGTCAGTGTCACGAATGTCTGTCTACCAGTCTTACCAAGGGGTATTATGTTACCTAGTGCTAACTGGGTTGTGGACTATCAGGTATTCAGCTGCCTCCGGTTAGACTGGACACTGACTCTAACATAGTTGGGAAAAGGCTAAGCAGATTATGGGGTTCGAATCCAGCTCTCAAGTGTGATCGAAAACATCGTGAGAGAAACGAACAAAATCAAAATATTTTTATTCCACATAGGCTTACACGGGCACTTACACAAAGGGGATACCTACTTCAGTGCGACAAACGTTTCATCGAAAATCGTTTCTTCGAAAACCTTTCATCGATATCACTATACTGCGACGCTTTGTTGAATCGACGTCTTTTTTTTTCGGGGGGTGGGAAATCATCAAATAACCCCTCCCGCTCTTGGGCAGAGCGAAAGGGAGTGTCAGACTTCTACTGACTAAAAACCACCCATGTTCCTTCTTAGCCCTATATGTCGAGGCCGCGGTGACTAGTGAACAACCCGCAGCCCCGACGCGCGTCGGCCTTTTCGGGCCCCTCCCATGTTGCCGACATCTCTTTGAGGCGCGCGAATCGAGGCCTCGTTACTGCGATATTTCACTACATCAAAGAACTGTACCGCGAAAGATTTTATTTCGTGAAAATCATACTGGGAAGCCTGTTTAATCGAGGTCTTGTTACTGAGATGTTCTCTTACTTATATTTTATCTTACAGTTAATCCGTGATCATGGTGCTTGTAACAGCGCCGAAATATCGGGAACTCGAAAAAATAAGTAAACATGTTTAAGTATCCCGTTTTCAGTATTAATAGTAATGTGAGGAAACCGGTTTGTCCTAGACGGGTTATATCCCTGCATATCCCTTTGAGGAAAAAGTGTGATGATATAACAGAAAGCAGGAACTGAGTAAATACTCCATATCACATATTCTTCTATCCATTATCAAATGTACGTGAAGTATCTTTTGCAAGCAAAACGCTTGCTACGCCGTAGTCACGTAGCGCTACGCGATGGGTCTACGCCCGTAGCGACTTCTTGCATTATTTTATTCGTATTGAATAAATTCAGTCTATGATATTTTTGTCATGTTTTTACCTGACTGCCAAGGAAGGGTTATTTGGAATATTGTAACGCTGTTTTTAAGAGTAGGGGGGATAGAAGGGACATTATCATGTTCCGAAGAATAATAATCAGCTGTTCAATACAAAACTTCAATACATTAGGTATTCTTTCCGACACAGACTGTGAATGTGGAGCTGCTGGAATGTGTTAGAAATAAGAAAGACATAGGTTTAATTCAAATAATTTTGTCAAGTCCCAAATGGAATTTAGCAAAACAACTCTGTAGTTTGGCTGTGGCGAATACCTAATTATTTTCATGGTATTTTATATATTTTTGTAGTCCATTTAGTGCATGATATGTAGTTTAAAATACAATGGTCTTGACGTATCCTTGTGCATAAGAACTCCCTTATAATATAGAGATTTAAAAAAAGAACCCCTATTTCAATAAAAAAGAGGGGGGAGGGCTAGGAAGGCAGTACGCAACCTTAGAACCGAACCCGCATATGCAACATACACGAATGCCATTTGTGCTAATAACGACATAATTGAATTAATTATAATATCTACGAGTCATGACAATGACTCGGCTAGAAAGTAAAGCCCGTCGTCCATAATGCTACTCGAAACTGACTTGTTACGAACGCAGTGAACGTAATCAATTCGTGAAAATAAAACTACTACCGACATCAGTGGTGTCGGCCCCGACTTACGAACAGTAGGTCGTGGGTTCGAATCCGGGAAGGCACATTACTTTGTGTAATTTATTTCATCACCGCTGCTCTCAAAACGGTGAAGGAAAACGTCGTGAGGAAACCGGCATGGCTTGGAATAAAAAGATTCGTAGACGTGTGACATCTACCAACCCGCACTGGGCACGCGTGGTAGATATAGTCCATCTCTCTCCTAGAGAGGAGGCCTGAGTCCCTGCAGTGGGAACATTATAGGCTGATGATGATGACTCAGGGTACAACACGTATTTTTCTTCCATTCTTCTCTCAATAGTCACGCTATCATTTACTCCTTCTTTCATGTCATTCGTTACACAACTCATCCATCGTGTCCTTGGTCTTCCACTCACTCTAAATCCATCAACATTAATATTCATCACTCTTTTATTTACATGCGATTCATGTGTTCATGATTTCCTCGTCGTTCCTCGCTCTTCTGTACATCAAACTAAGTACCCCTATGCAAAATTTTTTGCTGAGAAACGACTTTTTTTAGGGGTCTTAAATCTCATTTTTTTGGTAAAACTCAATGTAGCATTCTTAGAACATTGTGCTAGTGGATGCTTTGAATAGTAAACGGGTCATCGAGGTAATTTAATTAAAGTTATAACCTGAAAAACTAGTATTTACAAAAACAGCTGTGAAAAATTTGGAACTTTGACCCCCAATATATCCGTAACTGAGGGGTTCCCAGGTATGGTCTAGAACAAAAAAATGTTCGCAGTGTTGGGGAGAAAAAGTGCCCATCGTTTGCGTTAAGGGTAATGTTACACCCTTTATAGTTTTATTAGCACTTTCAAACGTCCTCTAATGTACTGATTTCTAACTCTATTTGTTCTTGTCACTCCACACATCCATCTCAAGATTCTCATCTCCGCTGTATGCAATCGTTTTTCAACCATATTTTTCACAGCCATTATGTACTAAAGTATTTGTCAGTCACCGGCCTGCAGCTTGACCGCATCTTAAAGTCGCGTTGTATACAAACCGCTCGTTATTCAAATACTGTTTGTGTCATGCTTTTGACTATCTTTGTATACGATGGGCTTAATACTCATTACTATTGGAGGCACGCGCCGAGCCCGCTCGTAACAATATGGCGTCGTCAAGTGACAGGTGACAGCTGTCAAACTGACATATGTAATTGAAATGACGTATTGAGAGCGTGACTGGTCGGTTGGTGGTAGTCGTAAGTTCGACTGTGGAGCCCCAAGTTGGGGCATGTGTTGTTATTTTGGTTGCGATCAGAAATCTTTGGTGACGGAACGTACATCTCCTCTTTATGTTATGCTGCAGGCCGTTGACACAAGTCTTTCGAAATTATTGGTTTACTGCTCTCAAAACGGTGAAGGAAAACATCGAAAATAAACTGCCATGAGCTATCTCATGGCAGTTTATTTTCGATGTTTTCCTTCACCGTTTTGAGAGCAGTGAGTGCTGATATCATAAATTACACAAGGTATAGTGTGCCATATTTCGAACCAAAGATCGATGAGACGTAAGTCGGAGCCGCATCACAAAGCCGCCTTTACTCAAAGTAGAAATATTTTAGTAAGAGTTTAATGACACATGGCTTTGTAAAAGATAAAGCCATGTTTCATGTTTTGGGTATCGAGTGGTATAATTTTATGTAAACCAGTATTTGACCCCTCCCCATATATGGAGGAGCTCGTGGCTAGATAATAACCTCTCGAGTCTATCTTAGGTTAAGCCTTGCTCACCTTTTGAGCGAAAGGGAGTGTCAGACTTCTACTGATTAAAAACCACCCATGTACCTTCTTAGCTCTTGTGCCGAGGCCGCGGTATCTCTTTCGAACTACCCACAGCCCAGACGGGACATTTGACCCCTTAACCAGTAGTTTAGCCTTAAAAAACGCAAAAATTTAATCAGCTTAAAACCTGCATCCTTATACAGTGCCCGATCACAATACATTGCATTAGTTACGGCATAATCTCGATGCCGGGCCGCGGGTTCGATGCCCGCGCGATGTTTTTTATTTTTGTTTATTTGGGTTTCGCGGTCGACGTGTGAGATCTGAGGAAACAAATGGAATGCTTTGATTTTGTTTGGAGTTCATTATTTTGGTGAGATATATTTGTTAGCGCTACTGTTGACTGACTGTGGCGTTACAAGTCGGCTGCTGAGTCTGGAGTCATCATCTTCTTGACTTTTTTTTTAAGGATGGCAAATCATCAAAAGATTCCTTCCGCTCTTGTTGGAGCAGATGGAGTTTTATACTCTTACTGCCTTATTACGAAAGTGGTTAAACCTGGGTTTAACTTAGACCTGGTTTATCTCGCATGATCGTCTCACTTCGATAATATTCAAAAGAAAGTGACGGCATGCGATATAAACCAAGTCTAAGTTAAACCCAGGTTTTACCACTTTTGTAATAAGGCCGTTACTGACTAACACCCAGCCGTGTTCCTACTCCTCCGCTATTCTTTTCTGATTAATTTCGTTGCGGGATCCAAGACAGTCAAATAATTTCTCTGGGACTTCGTCGAGCTTCATTGTCTCGGCGCTTTTCTTGTGGTCGCCACTGTTGATTCTGGCTTATAGGAGTTACAGTGGTTTAAAAATACCTTTAGTGTCCATGGCCACGGTAACACTTTCCAACAATGTCCGCAACTCTGGCAGGATTCCGTTATCCTGGGAGGAGTATTCCTGCTCTTATCGCAATTTACTTGGGGTCTGGTCTCTGGGGTCTTTTTTCCTTCATATCATTCCCTTCTATCATTTTTAGGGTTCCGTACCCAAAGGGTACAAAGGGACCCTATTAAAAAGACTTCGCTGCCTGTCTGTCACCAGGCCATGTCAAGAATCGCGATAGCTAAACAGTTGAAATTTTCACAAATTAAAAAAAAACAAAATAAAATTGATATTTAAGAGGCTCCAATACAACAAACGCGATTTTTTCGCTGTTTTGGTTCGGAACCCTCTCCCTCTATCAACATTAATTTCATCACTATTTTAGTCACATGTAACTCGGCCTTCTCATCACATGCTCATGACTGCATGGACTCCTGGATACAATTTCCAGGGGGTGCAAGAGTTTATCAAGAATTGTTTCTGAAAAGCAGGACTAAAATGGTTCCTGGAATGAAATCGCATAGAAAATATTCAGAGGTCGGTCAAAGTGTTATTGGGTTTTTCCATTAGTTTCTCAGTAGCAGCGATGGAGTCTTGTAATAGGTGTCCCTACTAACCTAACTTAACCCTTTAGGGATTCATGCGTCATGTTATGTTATATATTTATGCACAAAATACAGAGAAAGCTTACAGTTCGACCAAAAGGAAACAAAGTTCCCCCTCTTTTAGGTACGATCTCGCATACAAGTGATTGTGTGTAGCATCCACATTATGTTGACTGTGCTCGACTGTACTGCTTTCTTTACATTTGCATATACTCGCCAAATCAAAGCCCGCAAATACAATTTCTTTCAAGCTAAAATCTACTTAATAGCCAGACTTTTAAGCTGGTTTTGCAACGACTAGTTTTCTTAAACTCTCCAAATTTTTGCAGCATATAATACATTTTCTTTCAAAGAAAAATATACTTTATGGTTATAAAGATAAAGCTGATTTTGCAATGACTACTTTACTATATTCACAATAATCTTATGCTTGTGTTAATAAGGCATACATTTGCGTCCCAATTTATGGGCTTGAGATTCGAACTGGAGCGAATGCGTACGTGTTCGAAACAATGTTTATTGCGTTTTATGGTAATAAAGCTAAGGTGTTTATTTGAATGACAAAGGGTCGAGCATTTGGGATGTGAAGCCATCGTCATGGCTATATTCGTTGCGGTGTAGGTTGTGAGGCTTGTATTAGTGCAGAAGTACTCAATGCGTTAGGGAGTGACCACACTAAAATTAAGCTGTCCAAAATTCTTTTATTACGGGTTGTTCGAAAGAGATGCCGCTGCGTCGACTCAAAGGGCTAAATAGGAAGATAGGTGGTTTTTAGTCAGTAGAAGTCTGACATTCCTTACCGCTCTGCCCAGAGCGGGGGGAGTCATTTGATGATTCCCCCCCAAAGTCTGACTCTGAACAGGGGGTATAAAATGGCCCCTTTAGCCGATCATGATTATGAATTGCGTTGAAAAGCGTAAAATGGACCTATAATAATAGTAGGTAACTGCGTCTGTAACCATGTAGGAAAATAGATCTTAATAGGAAAATAATATGATTTGCGTTAAAATTCGTAAAATGGTCGCAGACGCAGTCAAGTTCAAACCGACGACACCACGTCGATAAGTGTGCCCACACCCTTCGTCGTGTAGGTAGGCAGACTCTTTGTCGGATAATTAGGGGTTTCGAGACGCCGAACTAAACTTGTAGGAGGCAGAAGTTTATTGTGGAATTGTTTCTAAGTGCCATACTAGTATTACTTTGTAGTACCTTAGTAAAGGAGAGGCGTTTTCCCAGCTGTGGGACAATATAAGCTAGATATCAGCATAATAAATAACAATAATGTAGTACCGATACTCAGAAGTTCCGCCTTGGAATATGCCAAAGGGCAATGGAACGTAGCATTTTGGGTGTCAAAAGACAAGATAGAATTCGAAACACTACGCTATAACGCTACGCTCCAAAACGGGCATAGTGGACGATGGCAAGAAGGCTGCTAGGTTAAAGTGGGATTGGGCGGGTCACGTCAGCCGCATGCATGATGACCGCTGGGCAAAAACCTGTTTGCCGGAAGACGGACGGCGCCGCCGAGGCCGGCCTAGGAAGAGGTGACGTGACGATCTGGACGCGCACCACGAGGGTTGGTTCAAGGTGGCTCAGGAAAAGAGCACTTGGAAGGATTTGGGGGAGGCCTTTGCCCAGCAGTGGGACAGCACAGGTTATTAAAAAAATGTAGTAAGTATGGTATTGGGATACTGTGTGAACTTCTAGTCTGACTAAATACGCCCGGTTATAATTCATCATCGTCAACATCCAAATTAATTTAGGGTCGGCGTAACATGTCTTATTCTTCCAAGCTTCTGTATATTTTATCATCATCATCATCAGCCTATAATGTTCCCACTGCAGGGTCCTGTTCCTCCTCTCTAGGAGAGGGATCGGCTATAATTTACCACGCGGCCCCAGTGCGGGTTGGTAGAAGTCACATGTCTTCAATTTTTTTGGTTCTAAGCCATGCCCGTTTTGTTACGATGTTTTCCTTCACCGTTTGAGAGCAGTGGTGTTGAAATAAATTGCACAAAGTAATGCGCCCAACTTGGTTCGAACCCACGACTCATTGTTCGTAAGTCGGGGCCGCCACCACTGGGCCACCACTGCTCTCTATATTTGATTCCTGGAGCGGGAGGAAAACACTGTTACAACTTTCTACAACAGTGTTTTCAGCAAAAATAAATGATTTGATTTGATTTTGATTTGGTAATTATCAGCATTGGATATTCAAGAGCACTCGAAATAATAAATAGACTCGGAATAAAATAAAACTAAGTACCTACAATACTACAATGCACCCACAATTACTTAAGACTACTACAAACATCACAGGTTGGTGTAGTGGTCCCAATAGCGGCTGCTAAGCATGAGGTCGCGGGTTCGGTTCCCGGGTCTGGAAAATTAATATTGTGTTTTTCAGCAGCACACGAGTCTGAATTTGTGTCCGGTTGATGGCAATAAGCTCGCCTCTATTACATGGGACTTAAAGATAACTAGTGAGATGTGGGTGTACTACAATTAGACACCTTTTTTTTTGGGGGTGTGAAATCATGACTCCTTCCACTCTGGGCAGAACGGTAGGAAGTATCAGACTTTTACTGAACACCCTATTCCTTCTTAGCCATTTGTGGTGAACCCGCGGTATTTGTTTCGAACAACCCGGAGCCCAGACGGATTAGGTTCCCCCCTCCGGAGATTACTGGCGTGTTGTTTTGCAATTTTAGGCTCGCCTAGTGTTCGTGAAAACGAGCTTAAATAATTTTACATTTATCGCCAAAATACATTACCGAAATGAGTCTTCATTTATTTTATACTGCAACCTCCAACCCTGCTTACCCCTCATAACACACAGAGCGGTACTAACGGCGCTATAAAGCATAGCAACAATGTCTGCCGACTGGTTACTGCAGATTTATGCAAACTGCACTGTCTTACTGCAGCATGTCTGGCTTCTATGAGAGCTTTGAACCTTCGAAGAGTTGCGACGTTCTATACAAACATTGTTTATTTTACCAAACAACGTCTAAATAAGTTTTGTAGGTCGATACCAACATCATTTTATCTGCCTAGCCTTTTCCCAAGTCTGGGGGCTTCCAGTCTAACCGGGTGCATCTTAAAACCAATATTTTACATGGAGCGAATGCATATCTGACCTCCACAAACCACTTTATACTGGATCCTTTGGGTAAGCCTGGTTGTCAGACTTTCAGGTCACTAACTTCCTGTTACGACTGCCAAGGGTTTAGGGTGTAAATTATCCCTTTACACATTCGTGAACCAAGCGTTCTTTACATCAAACTAAGTAACCCTGCAAAAACGCCTTTTGCCTTTTTTCGGGTGTAAAAGCCCATTTTACGGTAAAACTTAATGTTGCACTTTTGAAACATTGTGCTAGTGGATGCTTTGAATAGTAAAGGGGCCATGGAAGTAAATTACGTAAAGTTATAACCTGAAAAACTGGTACTTACAAAAACAGCTGTGAAAAATTTGGATCTTTGACCCCCAATATCTCCGTAACTAGGGGGTTCCCAGCTTTGATCTACTCGTAGAACCACCCACCACTGCGATCATTTTTTTGTTCTACTCTTACTCTGCTACTCGTACTCTTCGTTTGCGTTAAGGGTACTTTTACATCCTTTATATGTATATTATGACAGACTGGACCAACGGCTTTACGTGTTTCCCGAGGTACGGAGGCAACTCGGTATGCCTAATGGGTGGTCACGTGGGTGCGGCTTAGGCTAAAGATCGACTCGATTGATAGTTATTATTAAGCTATTTACTACTTCATGAAAAAGTTATTCAATGGTCTTAAATACATATTTTGTCTTATCAAAACAGCTGTTCCATAGTACCTTAAAAATGTCTTTGTGGTTCAGAATGCTATACTTAACTTGTACATTGGTGTCCCTTCTAACTTGTATATTAGTAACAAATCAATAGTTTTTCTTACCTCGCCGTATTTCTCTATACCTACGGTAAATAATTGACACCATCATTGGCTAGAGGTCAGACATCCGGGGACGCATTCCCCAAGCGCGTGCGCACAATAGAGCCAATCGGGAGAGGTTAGCAGAGCATGTTGGTCTCCCATCAATGGTAGACGCCAATATGTTACCTTGTATCTATGGGATTCTTGAGGTTTATCGGATACACTTCGAAAAGCGCTGGAGGATGATGGTGACTTTGAATGAATATTCCATTATAAGCGAATGCTCAACCTAAGTCTGGGGTCTCATTTTCAGTTTTGTTAAAAGAGTTTCCATAGAGTTTCTTGCCTATTCTTCTCTATAGAGATCTGCTACGTTAGCAACTACAGTAATTTCACAACGTTGTATGCCTTGGGATTCTAGCTTCGCTTTCTTGGATTTCCTGAGACTCGAAAGTGCCTGTATTGGTCTAATTGAAGTGCTTTGACTTTGAGTTCGGGTAACTGATTTTAGGCTATTTCTACTCAAAATGATGAATTACGAAATGGAATCTGGACATAATCATTATCAGTCAACAGTCCATTGCTGGACATAGGTCTCTTCAATCGCTCTCTATTAAACTCGATCTTCGGCTACTGTGAGACTTACATGACTGGCCAAATGTTCAACTGTTCCCAACCCTCCCAGACATGAAGGCGTCATGTTAGGTAACCATCATTCCACTGATTCGCAAAACTGACTGACTTAGTGAACAGCTGACAATTTTATTATTTTAACCTGCACCCGTTATCTTAAATATTATAATTCACATTTAAAACATGCTTCTACTTTGCTAGTATGGATAACATAGTATCCGAGATACTAACAATATTATGTCACATAATAGACGGCAGTATTTTCACATCTCTGAGATCATAGTCATCCTAATTATTTTCAAAATAAGGTTGCTTTTGGCCTGCTGCCGCTGTGAACTCTAAATCTAAATCATAATGATAGTTATTCTTGACGCAATAAAGTTGAAATTGCAGCTGTCTGTGAAAGTAATGTAGTGTGCAGATGTGTGGCTGCGCAGGAGTGGACGTTGGCAAATGTGTGTGCATTGTTAGTTGAGTGACCAATGTCCAGGTGGTGATATTAAAGTGGTTGGTCTCTCTCTTGAATGGGGTGGTGAGGACCTATTAGCGAAGTGTTGGCGATTTCCGAATGTTTTTTTTTTATTGGAATTTGTTAAACATTGAACCAGACAGTTCACCTGGTGATAACGTAGTCATCATCTGTCGTATATAATTAAATTACTCATAAAGGATGTATTGGAAATGTGAAGTCATATTTAAGAGTGTGATATAGACAGCCACGTTGGTCTAGTTTCAAGCGCGACTTCTGAGCATAAGGACCCCGGTTCGGGCAAAGTGTTATTGGGGTCATATCGACTCGACTACCGCCTACAACCCCTCCACTTCTTTTGTTCGAAATTAATCACCTTTCGTCAATATTTCAAAAAAGAAAGAAAGATTGGATATTTATTTGGCACACGCTACAAGTGCAAACAATGAAAAAAAAATAAACGAAAATGTAAACAGAAAACTAATATTGCACGAAAAAAAAGATTCCTCTATCTTTACATTATTTCTCTGCTCTCAAATAGGTATATTATACAGCATGTTATCTGATGAGTAGTCACAGTCAGCGTGTCAGACCTACTGCGGGGGAGTAACGCGCGGGGTGCGGGCAGGGGTGCGGGGGTGCAGGGCGATCGACGCGCGCGCACCTGGCGCGCACGTGGGTACCGCGCATTCGTACAGCATGTGTTGTACAGAAGGCCAACTTCTGATGTGATTTCAACATTGGCTCGATGCAACCATTGTGCCAGAATTAATAAAATAAGGAATCACTACATATTATAAATCAAAGTCTTCCGTCGCGTCTGTCTGTCTGTTTGCGATAAACTCAAAAACTACTGCATCGATAGTCATGCTGTTTTCACCAATGGATAGAGTGGTTCTTAGGAAGGTTTTTAGTACCTATGTAATTTGACCGCCATTCATCGGATAGTGAGTACGTCTAGCTAGCTCTTCTGTCGGTGCTATGACGATGACATACCGTGTCGACGGCACGCTCGAGGTCCACGCACGCCTCAAAGAGATGTCAGCAATATTGCAGGGGCCCGCAACGGCCGACGCCTGTCGGGGCTGCGGGTAGTTCGAAAGAGATACCGCGGCCCGGACACAAAGGGCTAAGAAAGAACATGAGGGGTTTTAAGTCGATAGAAGTCTGACACTCTCTTCCAGTCCGCTGAGAGTGGGAGGAGTCATTTGATCACATTTCTCACCCTGAAAACAAAATAAAGTTATTTGACCTTCTGTCCTGTCCGCACACATCTGTGTTACACGTGTTCGGTGTCAGACATGCAAGCTCGTGTATGTTCGTTTGTTGCTCAAACGGACGGAATGCTATTGTTAGGCGCGGCTGATTGTAGTGATGGATGTCTTGGATGAATCGGGATGCCATGTGTTTGTACAGAGCTTTAATAAGTGGTTGGATTCCATTGTCCAAAAATAATACGATTTTGTTTTTTAGCGTACGTTTGGGAAGTGCTGAAGGACGGACGTTTTAAGAACTGTCTTATATAAAGGGTATAAAAATACCCTTAACGCAAACGAAGGGCACTTGTTCTTCGCACCACTGCGATATAGTTACTGCCCCTAGTTACGGAGATATTGGGGGTCAAAGTTCCAAATTTTGCACAGCTGTTTTTGTAAATACTAGTTTTTCAGCTCATAACTTTACTTAAATTACCTCCATGAACCTTTTACTATTCAAAGCATCCACTAGCACAATGTTTTAAGAGTGCTACATTGAGTTTTACCGTAAAATGATTTTTTTAACCCCTAAAAAAAGTCGTTTCCCAGCAAAAAGTTTTTGCGTGGGGGTTCTTAGTTTGATGTAAGTACAGAATGCTTGGTTGACGTATGTGTGAAGGGTTAATTTACACCCTGTACGTGACATCGCGTTTGTAATACCCGAAGGGTTATGCAGAGGTATACCTTATAGAAGACCCACATTTCGGAAGTCATGTTTAAGTCCCATGTAATAGGGGGCGTGCCTATTACCATCAGCCAGGCACAGATCCAGGCTCCGTGGCAGTTACTGAGAAATCCCCAATGGAAAAACGCAAAATATGTTAGCTGTTTAAATACTAAATAACTAGTTTCAAGATATTTACAGTATTTTATAAAAAATACAGAATTGTTTTGTATAAATAAGTGACTTATTTGATTTGGTTGAAATGCCAAAATGGCGCCAACGGCTATTGGAATGACAGTTGAGTGTTGCAGTCTAAGAATGAGGTTTTAATAGGTCCAAGGCGCCATTTTAGCAAGACATTCTTTTCTGATCTTTGAAAGTGTAAGGAGCTCTAAAATACCTGTGTAAGTAGGTACAGTGAATTTGATATTAGGAATTCCAATAAGAACACCACACCTTTAAATAAAACTTAAAATCGGCTCCAATCAGCAGCTCCATTAAGAAACTCATACCATATTCGCACAGGACAGAACAAACTAATTCCCTATTTAACGTCAAAACCCTCACTTTCCGTTTCCATCTGTCCGCCCGACACACCGTCCGGCGTGTCGGACACATCCGTGCATTAGTCGAGTACACACTG
Source organism: Diarsia rubi (assembly GCA_932274075.1). Lineage (NCBI taxonomy): Eukaryota > Metazoa > Arthropoda > Insecta > Lepidoptera > Noctuidae > Diarsia > Diarsia rubi. The sequence continues at coordinate 323,059 of OW026440.1, read as the reverse complement.
GCGATGGTGGGTGTCCGGTGTCCGTCTGTGATGAATGTGTGAAGGGACTATGTGGAGTGGATACAGAAGGCCCATAGTTGGGGATCGTGGCTATATGAACCGAAAGGGTTCATTGGTTAAGATTATTTTCACAGTCAATCTAACCAGATCTGCATCTGGTAAAATATTGATAAATATCTGCATGTTTACCACTATTTTACATGGTGTTTGAGTGTCAAGCTCCAGTTGTGATGCTGGTGGTCCCGAAAAAAAAAAAAAACTGCTTTCGATGTGAAGACTATAGATATATAATTTTGACTGGTTGGTTACAAAAAATAAATGGCCGTTGTATGTACACGGTAAGTGACGGCGAGCGAGTGTCCGCGATGTGGTCAAGGGCCTAGCGGTAGGTGGGGCGCTGCGGTGACGTAGCATCATGTGTCGCGATCCTACTGGCCGGCGCGATGTGATGTTCCGGAACACATGGAGAGACTGCCTATCTGACCTCCACAACTAATATTGAGTAATACGATACCCCTTCCAAATACTTGTTGTCAGACTTTCGGGCTACTGACGGCCTTTTACGACTGTCAAAGATCTTCAAATGACAGCTTTAACTTAAAGATTGATACGAGCAGCTGTCTTTATTCAACCACGAGCAAATAGGCAACCGTGCATTTCGTACCGAGACCTATCCGACACCCTTTCTTTACTTGATTAGCATTCACACCATCCATCCGGCTTTTTATTCATTCTCAACCGACTTCCATAAAGGAGGAGGTTCTTCATTCGTGTGTATGTTTGTTTCCGAATGTCTCCGTCATTGAACACCCAATTAAAAAAAAAAAAAATTGTATTCAAAAGAGTATAGGTACTCTCGAGGTGTTCCCATTGTCACCAAGTCGGTATCTGATGATGGGATCCCACGGAAATCGAGGGCAACCCTAAAATTTTATAGGCACTTGTAACGTTTTCCATATAGGCAATTTTCTTTGGTTTTCCCCTATTGTTATTCCCATAGCCATTCATACTCAAATTGTTGCGTGTCTATGTTTGCTTGGGTTTTCTGTTGTTGTATGAAGTTAACCTTCTGTACCATCTGTTCTGTGGCAGTAGTGCAGTGGCGTCTTTGCCAGGAGTCAATATTGTGGTATTTTTGTCTCTCAATTCTTTTGTTTTTAACTTTGAAGTTTATGTCTGTATATAATTTTGTGGAATCTGAATGTATTGCTTGTTGTGTATTGGAAGTTAGTTTACTTTGATTATTTATAAAAGTGTTTCAAAGGCGTCACAGAAATCTTCAAATAGCGTGTTGAAATATTTACATAGTTTTATTAAGTTCAATATAGCTTAGCCTCCTAGTTTATTTAGATACATAATAAACCACGCCTTTTCCCATCAAAATTATTTTAAGTTTTCCCCATGGGAAACCATGGGGAAAACTTAAAAAAAATAAAAATAAGATATGATATTTTCTGGCATTAGTAACAACCATAAACATTATATAAAACAAACAAAACCAATAATGCCAAAGGGCTTGAGCTCTGCTAATGCTAATGGCAACACAGTCTCTTCTATCTGACGCAGATTTTCATCTGCTGCCCACGAGCGTCCCATTGCTGGGCAAAGGCCTCCCACATAGTCTTCCACTCTTCTCTCGAAACATAAGCAAACAAAAATAAAAGTCTAAAATGACTGTCTGTCTTTATATGTTAATGATCTGTCTATAACAGAACCAAGAAGCATGATCCTATACGATAAATACTCCTGCATTCTATCGGAAGTCGCATCACCTAAAAGTTTCAAAAACAAATTCCCGACAGTTACCCTCACAGCCATTTCTCTATCGGTTCCACTTACTACTAATCTACATACAAATAGCTTCCGGCACATGTTACTTGCAATTCTTAGCGCTCGGCTCCTTCGCTCATCGATTTTGGCACAGTCTGCACTTTGCAGTCCTAGCTAGTGAGGCTGGGAGTACGGTTGTGTAAAGTCAGCGAAAAATATGAGTGTGCAGGATATGTCTACTTCTGAGTCGAAGTACCTAAGGGAGTTCACAGTTAATCGGGTCGACAGACTAAATATGAGAATTTGCTGTTTTATAATGAAACAAGCAATCCATAAACATTTTTAAGCTATTGCATAGCTTCTATCGCGGGCCTTGAGCGTGGAGACCGAATCCAGAAATTCCGTAACGAAAATAACCCCCCACTCCGACCGGCACAGCGGTGATACTTTTTAGTTTTGCCATATATCGATGAATAGCAGAACTTTTAATGACTTTTTGTTATATTTATTATGCAAAATAATAATATAAATAATTATAATTACATAAGTTGATAAAAAATGCTATGCAACAGCTTTACCGCGGCAGTCTCCGAGTGCCACACGTCTTTTTTTTTTTAACGTGACCCACACTAGTAATTTCTCCTGTATCGTAGGTGCGTTCACAAACATTTAAACTCACATACACAAATACCCAGACCCGAAACAACTGTCTGTAGGTCATACAAATATTTGTTCCGTGCAGGGATCGAACCCGCGACACGCAGCGCAGCAGTCCATTGAATGAGCCACTGCGCCAACCGTGCCGAGCCGTTCATTCTTAAGCGGATCGACAAAAAAAAACTTTTGCTGCATAAAACTTGACATATTGTAAGCCAAATGGAAGAAGTTAGTTGCTCCTGAAACGCAGGTAGTCGAACCTAGCCCTGGAGCCAGGGTCTCACATTTTTCTGTAACCTGTTTTGATGGCAATAAACAATTGCGAATTTGCTGTATTTGTTGTTTGTTTGCGCCGACCACCAAATTAATTGGGAAAAAGTGCACGAACATTAAAATCTATTTCGCTTATAATTTAGACTACTAAAAGCCAATCACTTGTCTCCAAGTTCTAGGATCTAATCTTCAATTTCCCCCTGTCCTAATCAAGAACTATCTATGATAATAACAATAATATTCCACAACTATCACACAACGCCATCTAGTCCCAAGCTAAGCAGAGCTTGTGTTATGGGTACTAGACAACTGATAACCATACTTATATATTTCTAAATACATACATATTATAGATAAATTACACCCAGACACAGAACAAATGATCGTGCTCATCACACAAACATTTGTCCTGGGTGGGAATCGAACCCACGACCTCCGGCATAGCAGTTAGGGTCACTAACCACTAGACCAACAGGCCAGTCACATATAGATAACAGATAGTGATCGAGCTCGTGTGACGTCACCGCGGATCCGTGTGATCTCCGCTGATTTACGGCCCACACCCGGATTAAGTAGGATTCGGGTTCAACGTGCAGGGTTTTGGTCTGTGGAGTCGATTAGTGTGTGTACTGAGGAGGAGGAGCTTGTGGCCAGCTGTCATTTGAAGATCTTTGACAGACGTTACTGTCAGTGGCCCAAAAGTCTTGACAACCAGTCTTACCAAGGGCAAGCAATAATACCCAAAACTCAATGGGTTGTTATAGTCAGATAGGCAGTCGCTTCATCAAAAATATTAAAAACCGACCTTAGCATACTTGACAAAAGGATGCTAGATGATGTTGATAGCGCTTACAAATATTTTTAACTTGCAGCCTTACGGTCTTGCACTATTCACACATAATTATACCAAAATAAGCCAACATGTCTCATCTAATTAGCGTAGAAACTAAAATCTCTCAGTACTACATGTACCTACTTAAGTAAACCTAATTCCGTAAGCAAAGTCCTAAAGTAACTCGGCATATACTTAGTGTTAAGTAACTTCTCGTATCTAACCGTATCTTAGCGCGCCAAGCGTTGAAAGGGGAATTTGAATGCTCTTTGTGCTTTTATGTAATCTTGTAATTTCTGTTGGCCTGGTACTCGGGAATGAATATTCAGTCTTTTAATTTCAAATAATAAAATATAGTAAAAATGCTTTATACAGTATATTAAAAATATGTCTAATAAAGTGAGGTCTGGAGATCGTGCCCGGCTTAATTACCTACGTCACAAATTAAGGTTACAGTTTTTTTACATACTCGTATTTGGGACGAGAATCGAATGAGTACCTCCTTCAATATGTCCCTCGTTTATCCAGTTTGTACAAATGAACATAAATAATGTAGTGTCAACCTATTATATCATTGTCCTATCTAGTGAATGATCTTCCTCTATATCGTTTGTCCAATTCCGAAAGTAAGTGAAACTCCAACGGAAAATAAGCCTAATAATGACACTGTCATAATAGACTGCTGGACCTCATTCTGAAAACCCAATAACACTTTTGTTATTGGGTTTTCAGAACGCAAGCAGCCACGTAGTTGGATTTGTGCCCGGTTAAAGGCTCTCGCCCCTTATGACAATGAGACTTAAACATAAAATGTGGGTATCATTAGACCTCTGGCTAACCCTTCGGGGATTACAGGCGTGATGTTATGTTTTTAACAGACGGTAGTGTTGCCTGGTTGACTTGACTGGCCTTCGCAATCAAATATTAGTTAAAAACAACATCAAAATCCCAACAAATAGATCGGAACGCGAACAATGTCTCCTATCGGCAAGTACCAGGCGCCTATGAACTGACAGAGTTGCAAATAGTAGAAAGCCGTAGCGGTCCGCGTGGGCGGGCCGGTCGGCCGGTCGGCTGTGTGAAAGGGACTGCGCAACGATATGCGCTCCTGGTGACGACGGCGATGTTCAATATATCAAACGGCTGGTATTTGCGTGTTAGACGGCATTTTATTTTGTCAACTATTGGATGACAGAATAAAATCGGTTCTTGTTTCTTGGTTCTTGTTTTCCCTGCAACGAATATTATGGTCACTGTAATGTAATGTAATGAAACAACCTGAAGATCGATCCGAGCGGCAGTTAATATTTAGCCATGCGCTCCGCTAGTATTTTGCCGAATTTTCTAAAATGTGGTTGAGACCACTGACTAAAAAAAAATATGGTTTTGCTTATGTGATTATCAAAAATATTGGATAAGTGATTTTTGTTTTATCAAATTAATTAAAATTGACGAAGATAAAACGCGTCAAAGATCATATCAGTGGGGGCTTGTGAGGTCACTTTTAGGTAAAAATGTGCTAAAATGTGACGTCACACGAGTTTTCGAAGCACTGTATCGTCTCCATTTTTTGTTTACGTGATACAAAAAAAATTGTCCAAATTTTTTGAAAATCTATCTGACGGACTAATTAGTTTTTTTTGTCCTCTACCCTATTAAGAGTTCGCCCAAGCTTCGAGAAACTTCGTGTGGGTACCATTTATTTGGCAGCATGGTGGTCAAGAGATAGTGTCACAGCATCGCTCCCCATGAGTTATGTCGCCATAGATATCGGCTAACTTAATTAACTTCATGGGTCAGTTGCCTTCCGAGTTATGGGGGCCAATCTTATGATTTATTTTGGGAAACTACGTTGAGTTTTAATCCTATGTTAGACGGAGGAGACTGAGGTGTAGGTACTGTACCACCGTTTTGTAAGTTATTTTTAAGTTCTGGCTAATAATAAGGCTGAAATCCAAACTTGAGAATCTCCTAAAGAAATATCTCAAAAGACACTTTCAATTATAGGATCCTACAGCGATGCACTTGAGCGACCACTCCTCCTAAAGACATCGGCGTGAATGCGTGATGTTATTATGTTATGCTCCTCACGCACTTGTTTAGGTTGTTTAGGTAATAAATATGATATCAATCAATTCAAGAATTTTATTTCGCTACTCATTTACTTTCATCTCCACTCACACTAAAGTCTCCAATAAATTTCATCCCAGGCACATTAAACACTGAAACACAAATGAATTCGTCACGAAAGCTAGACAAACACCTGTCTGGAGCAGTTCGTTCTAGCCATTTGCATTTAATTGACTATCTAGCTGAAAGGGTGGGGCCTGAGGAGCTCTCCACGAAATGGAGGTAGACTGAAACAGTGCTTCTTGAACGTTGTAATGTCAGTCACCGGAAAATAACGGTTGACGGTACGCTTGGCGCAGTGGCTGAACGATTGACTTCAGCGGCAGCTTTGCGTATCATGGGTTCGATCCCCGTACGGAAAAATATTTATATGGCCTACATATGGTTGCTCCGGGTCTGGGTGTCTAATTTGTGTATGTCAGTTTAAATGTTTGTACACGAAAAATTCCAAATGTGGGGCAACGTTATACTACACACATCAAAAGTGTCTAGGGATCAACATATATTTTTGCAATAACTTTTCTCCTGATTGATATTAATTAAAATTTTCTTTAAGGATTCATCAAATAAAGTGTTTTCGTTTGTCACAGTAACGATAAACCAAGTCACCTTTGCATTAATAAAGAAATTTGCCATTTTCCTAATAAAGGGAGTTTTGACATTTGAACCACTAACATTAAAGTTCGAAAAAAAGACTGAAATAACAGTTTTCTTTAAAATTTTATTGGGTAACTTAAACAATTAATAATCCGTGTTTCTACCGCGAACACTAACAACACAAGAACATCGGTTTGGCATACTCAAAATGAGTTCATCCAAATCACGCTGTGGAATGGCCGCCCATGTTCGTTGCAACAACAAAAAAAGGTCTTCTTGCGACTGGATACCCTCCATATTCGGCAGAGCTCTTCTCTGTAGCATATCCCATGCATGCTCAATCGGGTTCAAGTCTGGCGACTGAGCAGGCCAGGGCAGGACATTGATGTTAGCTGCGGCGAGAGTCTGTCTTACAACTCTTGAGGTGTGCGGTCGTGCATTATCATGCATTAACTGAAATAAGGGACCGATTTGCACTTGTAGAGGAACGATGACGTCTGATACAATCGTCTCAGCATAAATTTGAGCGTTGAGGTTGCCTCTGATCCAAATCAACTCAGTTCTTCCGCCGATCCAAATACCCGCCCATACCATGATGGTTCCACCACTATAAGGATGGACTCCCTGGCAGGATTTTAATCGCTGTTGGCGTCCAGGGGTTCTCCAGTGTCGTATACGTCTTGTATCCGGTCTCATACCAAAACGAGACTCATCAGAAAAGCACACGAAACGCCATTGTTCTTCTGCCCAATTTCTGTGTTCAAGAGCCCATTGATATCGAATCCTACGATTGTGCATTGCTATAGGTGGTACCCGTAGCGGTCTTCGGGAATGAAGGTTCACTTCATGCAAGCGGTTTCTGACTGTTTGGTCGCTAATTAAGTTCCCTGAAGAGTGATGAAGCCTCACGGCTAACATCATGGCGGTTATTGTTGGAGCTCTTCGAGTTAAGATTTGAATGTATCGGTCTTGTCTCCGTGTGGTGCAGCGATACCGTCCTCCATGGCGCTCAGCCACGGTACCAGTGCTTCGGTAACGTGTCCAAAGTCGACTGATAACACTCTGACTTGTATTCAGAGCTAAAGCCACAGTACGTTGCCGGGAACCAGCTTCTATCATTCCCACGGCTCTGAGCATTTCTTCCCTGCTTAAATGACGTCGCCGCTCCATAATAACGTTGGTTTTAATCAGTAGTAGGGAAACAGTAGCACTAATAATGTCTTCAATGCGTTGTATGTTTTTATAGGGAAAATATTGACAGCTGATTTTCATCTTTTACTCGAATTTGATTCACAGTTCCTGATTCAAATTATGAAATGCACCAAAAAGGATCCATATAAATTTATAAAATCATAAATTTATTACAAAGCCACATCTCAATCTCAAGAAATCCGCATAAAAATACTTGATCCCTAGACACTTTTGATGTGTGTAGTATACCACCAAAAAATCTAAGTGATTCGTCGGATAGATTTTCAAAAATATAATATACCTTTGCTTTTTTAACGTATACAAGAGATTACAGTACTTCTACAAGTCGTGTCAAGTCGTGTGACGTCTATACATAAACTTAACACGTTTTATTTTCGTGTTTTTTATTAATTTGATAAAACAAAAAAACACGCTTCTTAGTGAAATACCCTGTTATAATAGAAGTTACTGAGTACGTTTTAATTCTTATTTGCATCACTTTTGAATGTCAAAAAAAAAACAAAAAACGTGGAGCTACAGCCACAGTCACAACACATAATAACTTGTGAAAGTACTGAGTAACTATGCCAAAGCGTAAATCTGTATGGCGAAAAATGGGCAAGAAACTCTATAGACAGTAAGTATACCTTGACGTTTGCTCTCACGAAACTTATTAGTTTATCGTGTGATGACTTTATGAGCTTATATAACTGCGTGACTCCACATCCATTCAACAGTTTAACAAGTTCCCATGTTACATAATTATTCATATAACTTTAGAAGACCTTCTAGTACTTTTACTGAATAGATAATGATCAGGGTAAAATTTGACTTTACTGAGAGGTTTAGAGGCTTATATGAATTTCAAACTTATTGTTATGGGATCTTATGTTTATATTCCTATAAACGAACGTAAACAAGCACTATAAAGGGTGTAAAAGTACCCTTAACGCAAACGAAGGGCACTTGTTCTCCCCACCACTGCGATATTTTTTGGAGGAGGAGGAGGAAGAAAAAAATTCTGGCTCTTCTACCGAAACTGTGACCGAAGCTAAAATGTTGCACGAATCTGGCTGAAACCGACACTAATATTCGTTTGCGACGCGAATGTACTTAGCTTGCGCAAGTCTGCTCTGGGGGCCAATTCTCGATTTTAGAGATGGTGTCGAACTCGACAAAAATTTCTAATGACGTCATTTTTTCGACAAATTTTAAAAGTTGCTATTCTGGGGATGTCGAATTCGACATTTGTCGAAAGCTAACGTTAGAGTTCATGTCGAGTGCTTCTGAGCAGTAGAGATGTCATGTCGATTGTAGAGATACGTCATTTCTGAGTGAATTCGTTGAGTTTTGGATTGTACACTGTGTTTTCTTTTCTTTAATTTTTAAATAAAATACGGCTTGGCATCTCATACCTACTGGAAATTTGATTTATACTCTTTGATTTGTGCCCTTGCCTTGTTTGATTTTTCCCCTCCATGTTAAAATAAAACTTTTAAAATGTAAAACAGCACCCAATAATGATGTAAACACAGTACATGTAAACATAACAAAAGTTTTGAAGGAACCGCAAAAAGGCGCAAATTCTGACACTGACAGACAGTCAACTGTCAATTTGTTTTCTTTATTTCACGAAGAGCATACGAAAATCTTGAAACACACTAAACGTTTCGTTTTATACTTAAATAAGTAGGTTTAGTCAGCGTTTTAAAACAAAATCATTCATTAACTCATAGCTACCTAAAACAGAACGTGCGATTCTTCATAATGGTAACATTATCTTCACTCGACTCGACATTTTCGTGACATTTATTTCTATTTTGACTGAGAATACGGAATTCTGCTCAATTCGACATTTTTTGGTAGAGATAGAGATATTTTTAATAGACATAGAGATAGACTTACGATCTCGAACTCGAGATAAATGGCGAAAATCGAGAATTGGCCCCCTGTGCATTACACAGACCACCTACCGGCTCGTTAATACTGAAAACCTTACACACACTATGATGCTTATTAAAGTTTGTTTAATTATTACAGGTACATTTTTCGACCTACCAGACTACAAAGATGAGCCATCATCAATAAACAAAGGTTTTTATTCTTTGCTATTATTTTGTGTTGTGTTTAGCCCAGTTGCCCACTGAGTCGTATCGTAGAGTAGACAAAAGGTGACTTTCTTATTGTTCTGTTTCCGTCGATACAATGTGTTGCGCCTCAGTGGGTAAGCGGCATAATGAGTTTAATTAGAACTCTTTGATTTGTCAATTTGTCGTGTGTTACACTCGGTTGAGCTTTTGTTATAGAGTTAATTTTACGAGTATTTTGTTGAATAGTGCAGCATCATCTGTTATAATTATGGCAACTGCTGGTCTTCATCAGGGAGTGAATTTCTTTATTGTGTTTTTGAACGATGGCATATGAGTCGTGGTTGTGTCCTATGTTGTAAGCTGTTATATTTGATTCCAATAAATAATAAGTATGACAATACCACTGGCACGCACGCATTTGTTTTTAGTTTTTACATTGTCCATTTAGTAAATAACTCCGGATGTAACCACTATCTAACATAATATTGCGTTCGTACTTTTTTTTTTTTTTTTTGTATGATGTGTCCTGATACGGTTGCATCATAAGAAATACAATCTAGCTTAATACTAAAGCTAATGAGTAATTCTAATTTGACTTAATTTGCTAGGGAGACTACGTCTAACAATGTGTCCATTAACACTTTTCTTATTGTCTCTATTAGGGGGAAGACACTTTGTTCTTGTGTTTCTTATGGGTAGCACTCACTTCACTACATTACACTAACACTTCACTAAATTAGCTCGAAAGGTTTTGTCCTTTTTAGCCTTCTCACTATGTCCGTGTTATCGAGGAGCTGGATAGCCTCGATGTTCACATTATGGTGAAGCCTTCGTTCATGAGCTTCGGCGTTCTTTTTGATTATGTCTATGACGAGGTCTACTTTGAGGTCCCGATGAAGGTCGTCATTTCGAATGTACCAGGGCGCATTAACGATTCCTCTGAGTACTTTGTTTTGAAAACGCTGTATAATTTTGATGTTACTTTGTTTGGTACAGCCCCAAAGCTGAATACCATAAGTCCATACAGGCATGAGGACTTGTTTGTACAAAAGTACTTTGTTGTGTACTGACAGCGAAGAATGTTTTCCTATCAGCCAGTACATCGACTTGTAGCGAAGCTCTAGCTCGTCGCGTTTCTTTTTAACATGAGCTTTCCAGCGAAGCTTTGCGTCTAATGTCATGCCTAAGTATTTGGCTGTATTTTCGTATGGTAGGTACATGACATGACCGTTTATGTTTATCCGATGAAAATTTTGCTTTTTGTTGGTGAAGTCTATGTGAACAGATTTTGTTTCATTAAGTTTCACACGCCATTTTTTTGTCCAGTCAAAGATGATATTGACGGCTGTTTGAACTTTTTTCACTGCTTCTTGTTGAGTGAGACCTGTGGCCATTATAGCTGTGTCGTCTGCAAATGTGGCAATGGTATTATATTCTTCTATCTCTTGCGTTCGTACTGACAAACACTAAAAACGAAAGACTAAATAAACTAAACAATAAAGACTAAAGAATAGGATGCGCAATGTTCAGTAATTAATTTAGGTTCAGGTATTTATCTATGGGTCACTGTTACCTGAAATAAATTGATTATTATTTTAATTACTATAAGAGAGGCGGCGCGTGGTGGTAACGCTAGCAAGTCTAGCAACAGAGGCAAGCGCAACTATCCCGCCAAAATGAAGCTTCGTTATAAATGAGACTGCGATACGGGACACTTTACTATTGCTCTTGTGTACGTCTTTGTCACTAATAAACTAGTAGGTACTAGAGGTACCTGATGCATGACGAGAAACAGAGAATTGGTTTTCGTGACTAGAGAATAGATGGATGGAGTGTATAAAGGATGATATGGCATGCTAGCCGACCCCAAATGTATCGGGATGAGGGTAAGAAAATGACGATGATTTATCCTACTATATAAACACTCAAACATAAACACTAATATGATAAACATAATGCATAACTTTATTAAGTACCTCAACGAAAAGAGCTCCACCATTTTTAAACCAATTTTTAAAACTTTTGTGCCATCACATGATCACACTAATATTGTAAAGTCGAAAGTTTGTAAATGTGTATGTTTGTTACTTTTTCACGTAAAAACTACTGAACGGATTTGGATAAAATTTGGTACACAGATAGTTTATAACATGGATTAACACACAGGATAGTTTTATCCCGGTTTTATCTTCCTGTGGGATAATTTTGGGAGTTGTAGCGGGCGAAGCCGCTGGCACCACCTTGTTTTTATAACACGGCGAATAAGCGTATCTACCGAGTTCCCTTATTACACTGACGCAGCCAATCTAACATTCGTCGTGCGCAGTCAGAGCCACATGCATAAGATAGACAGTAGCTCGTCAATTGACCTCAAATTGCTAGACTGCGGCTCTAAAGGAACAATTGGGTCGCTCCAGTATACATGGAAGTTTGATTGTCACATACATGCTGGATTGACTTGCAGCCTTGCAGCACTAAATCGGAATAAAACATGGAGATGCCTGTCGTGTACTCCCTTTGGCCGTGAAGAGGGTAGTTTATACTCATTCTTAAGAAGTGGTGTTAAATTTCATGGATAAAGGATATAATCTAGATCTCGGAACGTGGCATGGCAAATTATATGGTAATGGAGAAAGGGGATTTCTAACAGTGGGTGCTTTTCTTTCCTAAAACGGTAATGATTATTCTTCTTTACGTGTCGATGAGTACAAACTGTGCCTGACCAGGGGGTGGGGTCTTTAATGGCAACTTTAGCAGATCATTACGTTCATATATGAATTGCGTTAAAAAGCGTAAAATGGACCTTACATAATAGTAACTGCGTCTGTGACCAAATTTAAGAAAATAGATCATAATAGGAAAATAATATGAATTGCGTTAAAATTGGTAAAATGGCGCTGCAGTGGTTTTAGACGCGCAGGCTGTAGCCACCTGAACAGCTCTAACATTTGCCAAAAGAAATAAGTAGTAACATAGATAATAATACAGGGTGTAAAATAAGCACTATAAGTACTTGTTACGTGGAGATTCAGAACATGTAACTGGACAAAATATTTCCAAAGAACTGGTTGGTCATGGTCAGTCTCTTTTTTTTTAACCGATGTCCTGAGGGACATTTTTCAATTTGATAGTCTTTTTCGGCCAAAACTGGGACCAGCGCTGAAGGTTTGGTTTCGTCTGTAAATCCTGTTTACTATAAGTATCAAATTAACATTTCAAATCACACTAAAATATTAAACAGAATTCTGAATCTCCTTGAAACGTAGTCATTGCTTTTAGAATATTGAAGTTTACCACCTCGTATCGCGGCGGGAGTAGATGAGTCCTAAAAGTTTTTACTTCGCTCCGCTACTGAATAGTGTATGTGCGACTGTGTGAGTTAGTTCACCACGTGGTGAATGAATCAGTTGCTCTACTTTCATGCGCCCCTGGTAACTTTGGTCTAGTTTCCAAACTGGGCGAATTAGATGCTGTGTCACTCACTGTATCAACTGAGAATTAAGAAGGATTTAATCATATTAAACGGGAATCCCATAATGTTGGTTAACAGTCACGCTTGCGACCACTAGACCATCGAGGCAGACCGCGTAATATAGCAATCTATTGGTAAACAAAATGATGAATATTAAAATAAATATTATGTTACCTAATCAGAAGACAATGTTAAGAAAATCAAATCAATATCAAAGTGAACGTCAGAATCGAGGGTCAACAGTCGGCTTTAGCTTTGAAATTGTACCTAACAATTACTACTTAATATTTACTTACCATGACGAGAGAATTGCTTGGTATTTGATAAGTTAAAAGAATTAAAACTTTTAAGTTTAACCGTTTATTCTGATATCAGGATGGCAGGTCAATCTCTGTAGAGCAGTGATTATGTGAAATGTTCTTAAGCCAAAGATTGCTTATCAGTTATTGCTAGGTACAATTTCAAAGCTAAAGACCTACGATTCTGACTATCACATATCACAATATGAATACGGTCTCCTCTCCAGATAGGAGGACGTCATTATAGTCTGCTGCATTAAACCGGCTTTTGATTATGGGGTGTAATATTTTATCGCTCGTCATACATTTTGTACGTGACCATAGTTTGAACAGCAATCGCGGGATGTAATATATATTACATCCCATCGTCAAAAGACGGCTTTAGGTCCAAAGACCACTGACGACGATGTTGATTACAATATATTATCCAAGTAGTAAATACAACTCTTTATAGTTACCAGTCGTCATGTCGCGTGCTACGTCACGAGTCGCAGATTTACGGGCTCTTCAATAAAACGGTTGACGCGTTGGGTACGGGAGTAAACGAGGCGTTATACTTTTATTGCAACTCGGTTACTGTTTGGGTAATGTCACGAGTACGGTGGCGATGTTTTAGTGGCTAATTTTGAACATTACATAGACAATAAACAGAGGAGCTTATGGCTTAATAATAACAGCCGGTCGGACGAAATTATGTTTTTTCACTCCTCCGCTATTCTGTTCTGATTAATTTCGTTGCGGGATCCAAGACAGTGAAATCATTTCTCTGGGACTTCGTCGAGCTTCATTGTGTTGGCGCTTTTCTTGTGGTCGCCACTGTTGATTCTACCTTACAGGAGTTACAGTGGTTTGGGAATAGTGCGGCGGGCTTGCCGCTCGGGTCGAACTTCAGGTTAAGCCGTGCCTACTTAAGTTGGTTCGCAGATGGGAGACCATTATATAGTTTCCTCACTGTCTCGAAGCACGTTCAACCGTTGTTGCCATGTAGATCTTCGGCCGACGTAACAGTCAGTGGCCTGAAAGTCAAACAACCAGTCTTACCAAACGGTATCGTATTAGCCAGTACTAACTGGGCTGTGGAGGTCAGATAAGCAGTCGCTCCATGTAAAATTCTGGTGTTTAGCTGCATCCGGACCTCTACAATCCAATTTGTATTGGGTAACGTGATGATACCACTTGGTAAGACTGGTTGTCAGACTTTTGGGTCACTGACTAATTGCCTGTGACGGCTGCCAAAGAACCACAAATAGCAGCCGGGACGAACAGCTTTACGTGGTTTTCGAGGCTCAGAGGAAACTCGGTATGTAATCGGGTGGTCTCTCATCCACGAAGCAACCTCAGAGAGTGCGGCTTAACCTTGAAGATTAAGTTACACACCATCTTCTACATCTGTCACCCAACTGCGGTGAAACCCAAAAGGAGGGTTATGTGTTTGGCGTGTACGTATGTATGTATGTTTGTATGTCCGTTTCTTTGTTCCCTCATAACTCCTAAACGGATGAAGGGATTTGAATAAAATATACGTCGTTAGATTTGTCTTGATGGCGCTAGTGTCACTGGCTACATTAAAATAAAAAAAAATTGCGGATTTTGGGGGCCATATAGCGTACTTATTTCAAAAAATAAAAAATAACCATTACCATCGAGTAGGGTATCAAAATGAAGGGTTTTAAAAGGAAATTACAAAAATATAGAACACTTATATGTTTAAAATAAATTCAAAGTCACAAATCAAATAAACAAACACAAAAGTCAAATCATTTGCGAAGATTTTTACGCGACCAACGAAAGAACAGACACAAAAGAACTAAAAAGTTGGAAATAAAAAAAAGTAGTTAAAAAACTTAAAAACCCGACTGCAAAAACTGAAAAGTAAAAAACAAACACATTTTAAATTAAACAAAACTTGGAGCAGGCGGGGTTTATTTGAATATTAAATTATGAAATGAAAATAGAATGGACCCCGCCTGTTTCCAAGTTTTGTTTAGTTTTGTTTTTTTTTTGTTTGTTTAGTTTTGCTTGATTTTTACCTTTCAGTTTTTCAGTCGGGTTTTTAGTTTTTTAACTACTTTTTTTTAATTTGACTACGAGCTTCAGAAATAACACTCACTGTATGTTGTTTTTAACACACAAGCAGAAGGGACAATATTACTGATACCAATACTCTCACGCCAACATCATTTAATTTGACCATAAATCACATTTTTATCACATCCGCCAAAATTACAAGGAAATATATGAGACAGTAATGAGGATCCCAATGATCGCTGACGTGAGCCAATTGACGGGATTCTTGTTCCTAACTCCGACCGCGCCTTAATATCGACCATAAAGCCGAACTTCCTAATTCCAGTTATTGAGTTCGGATCATCTTTACGATGAGGCTTCGGAAAAATTATATTAAGACGATATTTTGCAGAGTTTTGATACGATTATTGTCAAGTTTTCGAAGTTTTGTTTTTGTTTTAGCACTAATATTATCGTCGTCATTATTTGGAGTCGTTGCAGCATGTATCTTCTTCCCTACTTCTCTATAACTAGTCATCTTAAAGACACCTCCTTTCCACCTATATCATCCTTCACACAGTCCATCCATCGTTTCTTTGGTCTTCCTCAATGTGTGTAAAAATATCCTCAACAAATCCGAAAAGCTCTCCCCGGCTTTACAATCATTTCTTTGTTCTGAAACATATTTGGGAAACTTGTAGTTGTAAAAATAACGGTGGTCAAAGTTCCACCTTTCACAAGTTTAACCCGACTGTAGCGAACCCTAAAATGAGGGTTATGTGTTTGACCAAGTATATAAATGTATGTCCAAGTACTAGGGTAGTTAACAAAAAAAATATAATGAGTCCGTCAGATAGATTTCCAAAAAATATTGGACACGTATTTTTTTTTTTTCACGTAAACAAACAATGAAGACAGTGCTTTGAAAACTCGTGTGGCGTCATTTTCCAAGACATTTGTATGACATTCTTTATCGGTGAGTGACGTCGCAAACTTGCAACCACTCAAATCTTTGACGCGTTTTATCTTCGTCACATATTTTTCGATAATCTAACAGACGGACTAATTAGAAACTTATTTTTTGAAGTCAGTAAAGATCCCTATTCTGTAGTAAGTGCCAACGGTATAAAAATAGAATAAAACGTTTATACCTCGTTGATAACTATAGGCTTACCCGTTTTTACACGAGACTTAAGCATAACTGGTGCACACCCCTGCCAGATCCTGTAGGGTATATAACCGTGATGTTATGACGTCATGTCACCATTCCATTTAGCAATACCATTTCAGCCCACTCGCGTAATTGATCGTCGAGGCTCTTATTACATTCCAAGCATAAGTATTTGGCTGCGAGTCGTTCGAAAGAGATACCGCGGCTTCGACACAAAGGGCTAAGAACTCCCAACCACTCTGCCCAGAGTGTTAGGAGTTATTTGATGATTTCGCACTAACCAAAAAAAGCATTAGTATTTCCTCTTAAATTTATTTTGAGACTCGATCCAAGACACTCTAATCCAATATTACTCTTAAATTCATCCCTTGTCCTTTTCCATTAGAATTGACTCCGCCATTTTAGCCAATTTCTCGTGCCACCAATGAATTCACAATGGAGTGACCGCTTGAAACATTCAAGTCGGAGTGTTTTATATATACGTTGACGAGTTACTGCTACTTAAGATTGCTTTAAGTGACTGTTCAGAGGTCAATGTAGCGTATGTGACCTTATGAATATGTTAGCAAATGTATAAAGAAGGTTATTTGGGTCTTGGGTTATTTACAGACTTTTGGTAATGTTTAGTTGGTGCCTAAGGGGATGACGTTCAAGCCAAAAGTAATAACGAAAGAGTTCTCATTTGATTTAAATTCTTGGGTAGTCGGCAAAGCCAACAACCACGGATAAAATAACATAGGGATGTTTACTGACTTATAAAAAATTTGATTCTAATTAGCCCGTCTGTGAGATTATCGAAAAATATTGGATACGTATTTTTTGTTTTATAAATTCAATAAATATTGACGAAGGTAAACCGCGTCAACGATTTGAGTGGGGGTTTGTGATGTCACTAACCGCTAAAAATGTCATACTAATGTCTTAGAATATGATGTCACACGAGTTTTCAAATCACTGTTTCGTCTTCATTGTTTGCTTACGTGAAAAGAGAAAAAAATACGAGTCCAATATTTTTTGGAAATCTATCTGACGGACTAATTATATATATTTTTTGTTAACTACCCTATTTTGTTACCTATGCTTATATGTATAATAAGAATTGTCAGCATGTTCCTCTCGTAAAATGGCGAGCGAATGTTTGCTCAAATACCAGAATGTATATTGTATCTCTCTCAACACAATGCAATCTCACATTTCTTATGTTTGAAGAATAACCAACGGGTTCCTCCACAATTCTACATCCCCGTACAATATTCAAATAAGCACATTCTGCACAGCGGTCTGCACATAACTCGGTTTGCTTTCAGTGAGAAATATTCTTTCAAAACAAAATACGAAATATGTTCCTTTGTACCAGGCTAACAGAAATGCAAAGAGGTTGTAAAAAAATACTTAAAACTTAACATCATCACACCTGTATATCCCGAAGGGTTAGGCAGTGGTGTACATACCTAATAGTACACCCACATGTCGCCAGTTATGGTTAAGTCCCTTAATGTAATAGGGAGCAAGCCTATTGCCATCAACGGTTCACAAATCCACACTCCGTGGCTGAACTGAGAAATTCCTGATGGAAAAACCCAAAAATACTTTGCTTGAACCGGGAATCGAACATGGTGTATCATGTACACTTACTTTGAACCCACATACTCATGACGCGATCTCTAGATCAATGACTCTAAAACTTCCAAAAGTAAGATATAATGTCACCTGCGCTAAGTACCAGGGCTACATGATACGCAGAAGCTCTTAATATAATTGTCAAACAAAACATTATTCTGTCCACCCTCTGTTTCAACTCCAAACAACCCTGGACCCTAGGTACTCAACTTTAATATTCATATTTGCTTTTCACTTGACTGATGTTAATGATCTACGTTCCCCTTATTTAGATGTTTCCTTATATATTAAATTTTATGAGGAAAACGTTAAGGTTGAAATTCCATTAGCTAGTAACGTTTTTTTGTCTACATCAATTGCAGTCTGAACAGTACTTTGGCGTGTAAAAAATAAAGTTTCAATTAATGTGAACATGTCCGGGCTCAGGGGAAATAGTTCCGATAATGGACAGCAAATATTGTCCTTCCTGAATCGTGTGTGTTATGACATTAAATAATTAAATGTGCGGACTCGTAATGAAGGAATTCAGATATTAAACGCTTCTGCAATCAGTTCTGTTGTTATATTAAATACCGAATTAATTATCGTGGTAACGAAGTATTGTTACAAAAATATTGGTTTCAAACATCAGCAGATTTTACACAAAGCGATTATTTTTTGTATCTGTGTATCTTTCGGCGTTCAGTGATCCTTAATAACAGCCGATCGGGTCGATCTCCAGGTTAAACTGCGCTTCCCAGGTTTGTCCGTCGAAAGGTTTCCTCCCTGCCTCGGAAAGCACGTTAAGCCATTAGTCCAGGCTTTCATTTGAAGATCTTTAACAGTCGTTACAAAAAGACAGTGACCCGAAAGTCTGACCATCAGTTTTACCAATGGGTAGATATCATAATTATTACCCAATACTAATTGGGTTGTGGAGGGCAGATAACTATTAGTTCCATATAAAATACTAGGTTTTCCGCTACATACGGTAAGAGTGGAAGGCGACCCCAACCTGATTGGGAAAAGCTTGGCAGATGATGATGATTATAGAAAGCGCTGTTAAAAATTGTTTTTGAAGTATTTTGAAAAAAAAATAAAAAATGGCGTCATTCCGACGTTGTCCACGCGCCAAAACATTCTTGCACGGCCATAAAGCATTGCCATAATATCATAAATTGTCGTCTATTGCTTTAAACAGGCCATCAACGGTACGACGACATCAACCAACTCCCATAGAGAGAGAGCGTAGACATTTACAACTTATTACACTAAATAATCATCAGTATTGCTATTTAAATGAAAACTGTCAGACTGGAATATCTATTTAGTTATTACTAGTATTTCCCCGCGGCTTCGCCCGCGTTGATGTCATATTATTATAATTATATCCTAACAAAGTTTAATCCCCTATTTAACTCCTTGAGGGTTTAAATTAAATTTAAAAAAATATAATTAAGCTTTCCTTGAGAATCACTCTATTCTTTGGTGAAAACAGCATGAAAATCGGCATAGCAGTTTTTGAGTTTATCGCGAACAAACAGACAGACGCGGCGGAAGACTTTGTTTTATAATATGTAGTGATAGTGATACCGATATCAACAGACTGTGCGAACTAGAGATTCTTGGGTTTCTTGGCTCTTGAGGGTTAATATGGCGTTTTCCCACAAGCGGTTGGGCGCTTAATATTGTGTTTACTCATACCAAGAATATAATAACAATATAGGAATACAATCAACTGATTGACAATACTGAAAGTGATAGAATCGTAGCCAGTGTCTACGGCTAATCAATTTGGTTTTCTGTGAACTTTCTGTTAGATATGCAGGTAGGGTTAGGAAGGACAACCATCAAACGCGCTAGTCAATGACACACTAACCTTTATTACTTAAAACTACCGGGTCGCAGCCGCGGTACGCTACACATCAACAATACATACATAACACTTTCTTTTACTCCTCAATAACAAATAACTCTTATAACAGAATCAGGAGTACGTTCGCATTCTACTCGCGAACTAAAGTAGTTTGCACAAAGGGTAGTCCCACGGTGGGCGCCAATATACACGCCACTTTGACATTTCATTTGTTTGTCCTGTATTATTGCGGAAAAAAGCAAACATTTCCATGTTTTATTAAATTATTAGCGTAACAATCTACGTGTTTGAATTAATTTAGCATAGTAGAATATTTTAGCTTAATTGAGATATTGTTTTCAAATTGATATTTAGCCGAAGCTTCCAGCTCCGAGGCGTCTAGAATTTATAATTTTGATAAAACAAGATAGTAACGTAGATGAGCGTTAATCTTGTTTTAGAGTTTCTTAACTTGAGGTAAACTTAGATGGAATATTTCTCGACGTTTTCATCTTTTAGCCGTAAGCGAAACTGTCTGAAGTCTGACGCAACGTCAGAAGTACTGCATCGAATTAAATACCTTTCAAAGACGTCTAGTCGTCTCAATGTTAGTTATAGTTACCAAAACATCCTAGCGATATTCAATTACATTAGATTATTTTAGCCGTTATTATACAAAATGCAAAACAACACCAATTTTTTAAGTCAACAGGAAAACAAACAGTAATTTCCGCAAAACATTTTACGTTTGTGTCGACTTTGTGCGTAAGCAAACGCTGCGGGTCCGATGTTACTAAAAGCACATTGGATTATGTGGGGTCAGGTATCCCTCGGGAGCCGTTGGCGGGAACAACGCGTTTTACTGTGGCCCCAAGTTGGGCGCCATTACGTTCCACTCACAACTGCCCGCTTTGACGGCGTGAACTCGTGACGTACACTCACCCGCACGTGTTTACTTCAATACGACATTCACAGAGGCCCTTGTTTTCGGAGCATTAAGACCGGTTTTTGTAGTTTAAGTATTGTGGATGACCGTACTAAATTAATGTATTAACCACGTTACGCCATTTGGTACGCTATTTTGCTTTATAGGAATGTACTCGTATTATAGCACGTGAGTAAAATGTTTATTGTTTCAAGTATATAATTTATATGACGCTTTGATAACATTCAAATAAAATCAAACTAAATTGTTTATCGTTTATTGAGCATAACGTATTTACGGTCCCACGTCGGGTGCCATTTGTTAGCCGTAAGCGCGCTGTGAAATAGTGGAGACGAGGCGCTATAAAGCGATTTGACGATAAAAACTACAAACTAGTTTCGAGCGAGGATTAGTTAAGCCACAATATTTTTACTAGCTTTGAATAAAAATAGAGTGGTTTTGTGTACAAACTGTACAATATTTTTCGTAGATAAAAACTGTAACATTTTTTACACCTCCCTTGACAATACGAACATAGACATTAATGGAAAACGTTACACAACACAACACCTATGTATATTTCAAACTACTCAGTACGAGAGTGCTAACATACATATTGAATATAAAAGCAGACCTTATTTGCGTCTTGTTTTAAAGCTTCATGAACCTCTACCTGAAGATTTCTCGCCACGGGCTTCGGAAAATGTATATTTAATCCGTCCTAGGCGTCTGCCTGTCCTCATTGGCCTAGTTCATTTTGACTCCACATTATTTATTCATGGCTTGCTCTTATAGTACCGGAGGCAAAGAACATATTTCTTTTGGAATATATTAGTAGTGCTTCAGAGGGTAGTTTGGATGAATGTTGCGAAAGTTTGACGTTAATTTTGTAGTTTCGCATGGTTATTTATGGTCAGAGTTTAAATTGTTGGTAGTTTTTATTAAATTTTAACATCTAATATGTACAAACTCTTCGTAGCCCGCGACTTCACCTACAGAAATGGTGATAACTCGGATAATATGCAGAATATAAATATTGTTTTACAGCCTATGCCTAAATGTCCACGAGTAATGTAGCGTTCTGGCAGTAAAATAATTTTAGAATTTAATTTTAAGTTCCGAAGATTATCCCATAAATTGGAAATATATAAACCAAGAGCTTAATCAGCTCTTGGTTTAGCCAGTGTTTATTATTTTTGAGGTTATAAAACTTTTACGCAGCAAGGGGGCCGAGATGAGTAGTGGTAAAGCTATAAACATAACCTTTTCCCAGCACTGAAATAGTGCTATCCAAAAGTGGGCGTTTAAAATAGTAAGTTATATAACTTAAGGCCTGTGTGAAGGTACTGGTACCTATGGACAACCACATCTCGTAATGTATATGTGTTTTTTTGGGGGCGGAAATCATCAAATGACTCCAGGGAGTGTCAGACTTCTACTGGCTAAAAACTAACCATGTTCCTTCAAAGCTCTTTGTGCCGAGGCCGCGGTATCTCTTTCTAACAACCCGCAGCCCCGACGGGATGTATATGTTCAATGTAATAGGCGGCAGAGCGTATTGCCAACTAGACACAAATATGAAAATTTAAATTTTAAACCCAGAACCCGATGCTGCCGATGATGCTGCCGATGATGCTGCTGTACCGCTTGCAACTATTTAGAACATCTACTACTAACTACTATCCAATAAATATTACTACAAATTGCTTTTTCATACAAATCTTCATTTTCTGTTTACTTAAAAATATTAAATTCTCCTCTTCATTTAATATTTGTCAAAGTATATTCGACATATTAAGCCGCTGGGGTCAACTCGGGATATCGTTGAATGTCATTTCCGTGTTTCCTGTCCAACCCTCTCGTTTTGGAGCACTTTGAAAGGTTCCGTTGCGCCCTCTTGACCACTTGAACGAACCGCGCCGGGGGCTAAGCGATGTTTCGTTAAATACTGACTCTATCGAACACTTCTTCGAAAATGGCTCTTACGTCCATGGAATAAAGAAGCTGTCCGAGTCTTCGAAGTGCAGTTGTCTATACTTAGAAGACGGGAGGGTTTTGATAATTGAGTATGTACATGTTTTCAAGTTTAGAGGGTAACGTGCCAATTTGTCTAACTTTGTATTAGTATTACATGTATTATACTAATTGGTATCAGTATAACATGTATTTATTATAACTAAGCTGGTTATTAATCGCGCCCTATTTGGTACTTATATTTAAATATAGGACACCTTATTGCTTTATATTGCATCATATAGAATTGATATTTTTAAAAGTCATCTGAAATACTTATCTATCTCACAAGTATACTAGCAAATGATTGATTGAAACGATAATTTCCCAAATACTTTCCAAATAAGATTGTGACTAAAACACGGTAACATAGACCTTAGTTGTATACATAGCTAACTACTACAGTATTTCAAATACCATTACTATGCAAAAAAACTACAGGCAACACAATTTGTTTACTTTTAATCCCAAAACTATGAAAACAGAATAGGTACCTACTATAAAAGCGTTATTATATTATACACGAAAATCAATTAGCGCCGTAGGCGAAACGACATGGACTCGTTTGGAGTTGGCGCTTAAATGGAAGGTAGTCGTAAAAATAATAGCAACTCTACGTCGTTAAAGTAATAGGTGCAGAAGGTCGACGAGCGAAAACCAACGCACTCACACATAAACACCTACAGCGATTTCAAACATATATCAGTCACGGGCTCACATGCACTCGCTGCACTTTACGAGTACTTTGCAGTCTACAGAGTCAACTTCAGCTGACGACAGAGGCAACTGCTGCAGTATTCAACACGTTGTGAGTGCTGTCCACCGTGTCGACAACATTGTCGTTGCGCCGTTAAACGTTATTAGTAGCTGCTATTTTCTCTTGTTGCATGGAGCTTATCTTCTGTACGTTATGGCTTAGTTTACTTGCGAGAGCTCGTTTAAGTACTCTGTGACGCCACCGTGTTGTTTGATGAGACAGCGAATGAAGTTAAATTTTAGTATGCATTAAAGGAATTAGTAAGTTTGGGCCCAGTTTTATGGGATGTTCAGACAAAGGTGGATTATTGTCAGTTGATATTTTGTTATGTGACACAAGGCTCATCAACATTGCAGCTGAAAAACTTCCACTGCTGGATAATTGCACATAGCCGAATTATCTGCATCTTTAAAGGAGGTGAGCCTGCCCGTCATATTGAAATTTGTAAAAGAAACTGAAATCTGATTCTAGAAAAACATTTTTTTTTTCAAATGTGTGTCCGCCCCCTTTTGGATAGATATTCAGTCAGGACTTGTGTTTGTTTTAGGAGGGCATATTATTATATACACGCATCGAACATTCTATCTACTGTTTTAAGGAAATTGACTTTTTTACTTATTTAAAAAAAACAAATGTAATGCCCGTAACCGCCATTGCTAATTTGTTTCTATAGAAAAGTATTTTCCAGTTTATCCGTAGTTATAATATCATATGTAGATCTTAGGCAGTCGTTACAGGTCAGTGACCTGAAATTCTGACAACCATTCTTACCAAAGGGTTTCGTATTACCTAGTTTTAACTGGATTGTGGAGGTCAGATAGGCAGTCGCTCCATGTCAAATACTGGTATTCAGCTGCATCCGGTTAGAGAGGAAGCCGACCCCAACATAGTTGGGAAAAGGCTAGGCAGATGATGGTTATAATTATTTGAATTTATTTAATGAAATCCATGAAAACTTCAGTTTCATTACATGGAAAGTTAAACGAGTTTTTAACTAATAAGTTAATAACAGTGGGTAACTAATACCGTATTATAAACATCAGTAATAATCTCTTACTTAGACTATAGTAAAGTTTTCTAATTGTTTTAGTTTTGACGACTCGTTCGTTTACAGTTCAGGTTTCAGTTCGTTCCGTTCAGTAATAAATGAGTTAAGTGTCGGTTAAAAGGCGTCTGTTAATTTAAAGCGTCGCTATAAATTAAGCGTTATATGCTATGAGTAATTGTGTACTTACTCGTTAAATAATTTAATTAGCTTTTCCATAGTGACAATTGTAAATAATTGGTTAGTCTCAACAGTGTTGTATTTTATTCCAGTTAAATTATACTAGTTTATGTCCATTGCCCTCGGGCACGTATAGGTCAAAAATTATCCCATGGATAAAAATTATCCTTTGTCCTAACATTTCTACCCAAGTACGTTGTCAAAATTCGTTCCACCATTAAAGCCAGATGTCGTTAATTTTTTAATATTTTTACGTCAAAAATGCCTTTTCATTATGGTGGCGCCCCTCATACATAGAACCATAAAAAGTCATACGGGAAAAGCCTATTTACTGACATTCGCAAAAAGAATTTGTCTACAACATCATTTGTTGACTGCGAGGGTCAGGTGTCCCGCGGGGCTCGTCAACTGCTCTCCGCATACAGAGGGCGCCATTGCCGCCGAGCCCCACGTCGGGTGCCACTAGCCGGCCGGGGGCCCACGCGGGCGCCATTAAGACCTATTGATGTTTTCTCTGCGAGCCCCTACGTGCGGATTGTTCGTTTATATTTACTTCAGTTGGTGAATGACTGCGTATTATGAGTGTTTCTTTTTTGCCATTGAATGTGAAAAGTGATGTTTGGGAATGAGAAATGAATTTTGAAAGAATAGTTCGTTTTTTAAATCTTAAAAAAAAAAATCGTAACTGCCTCGTTGGTCTAGTGTTCAAGCGCGACTGAGCATGAGGTTCGGTTCCCGGGTTGAGCAAAGTGTTGTTGAGTTTTTCCATCAGGAAATTCTTTGTAGCAGCTCCGAAGTCTGATTTTTGATGGCAATGGGCTTACCCCTATAACATCAGACTGAAACATAACTTGGTGTTCTATTAGGTACCTCTGCCGAATCCTTCGGGGATTACAGTTGCGAAGTTATGTTATTCAAATACTTTAGTTATCAGACTGTGTGCCTATCTCATATGAAATTACAAAGACACATTTTTTTACAGCTCAGCCTACGCAACGATAAACACGAAAAAATGTTCATAAATATAAATATTCACTTTACTCAAAGCTAGAGACGACTCCGTTAATCCCTCAGAGAATAATACTGAGAGATTACAAATTTCCACAACATGGCTCTGATACAAAAGTTCGGCAGAATTCAATATGAGCGCCGAGTTGAATCCGGCCCGAGGGAGCACCGTCGTTCGCTGGTAATGCTGTGCTCTGGACGATATCGATTGTCTGTTTGTGTTCAGCATAACTATGTGTGTTTGTGTTTCCAATGCCGTTTTATATTGTTAATAACAGAAAGTATAGCAATGTATTGGAAATCGAAGCTGTGGGCAAAAGCTAGTAAAATAAAAAAATCTAAAGGAAAACCGCTAGTATAGTTCTTTATCGTTAGTTGTCGCGGTATTTAAGTCAACAGTGTTTTACCCGACTGCGGCGAAGCCCAAAAGGAGGGTTACCTTGTTATTTACAATAAAATTGAAAAATGTTTTAAAACGATCATATTATTCAGCATCAAGCCCTTCCTCGCCCTTTGTCAAATTTCTACCCGACTACGGCGTAGCTATTCCTGTTGGTTTCAAATGAAACTAGCCCAATTACTAGTAATATCGTGTCGTCGCACGGAAGCGTCGGCGCGTTGTTTGCAAGTTCTGCGTCGTCGCGTCAGCGCTGAGTACCGACCGCGACGTGTCAGTGATAAGCTGATGACTTATTGGCTTTTACAGCGTTTATGTTCTGCCAGAAGTTGATGGTATCGAGCACTTGTTTACCGACACACTTCGAGTTCTAGATTTGATTTAGTCTGAAGAATTGTTTCTGTAGAAACTACATATATCTTTGAGCCGTTTGGGGTTGAATCTCAAAACGCTTAGTTGACGCTTTCTGTGATCCAAGGGTTGGTTTTTACCTTGGCTCAGTGTTGCCATACAACGTGGTAATGCTGCCAGTCTCTTGACCACAATACCAGCTAGTAGTAGCTTTTTGATGCACTTTTATAGTTTGATGTTAGTTCATTTTATAGTTTTTAATTATAAATGTAATTTTGTAGCTATCTACTTACTTAACTAGTTACTAACTGCTTTGGAAGTACAGAAAAAGTATAATAATATTATGTATCGTTTTTTTCAGGTAATGACTAATGACAGTAAGAAAATGGTTGTTGGTATCATCATATGTTTTGGTTAAGTTTCGCAAAGCTCTCGAAAATCATTCCGAGGCACGGAAGAAACTCAGTATGTAATGGGTGGTCCCATCCAAGGGCAAACCTTGGCAAGCACGACTTAAACAGCCACGCATAATGATGCAATATTCTTTACACCACTCCTTTTTCTATTCGCAATAAAACGTTTGCTCGGGTCATTAAGTACAAGAAACACTTTTCTCCAACACTTTATAGTTAGTTCACAATAGTGTTAGTGTAATTATCTTCTTTGTTAATTGGTTAGCGGTCAGACCTAATGATCGGCTGGGGAGACTCGTTACCATCTTTAGAGGAACGTATAATAAAGAAACTAGGTTTCGTACAACAATTAGGTTTGGTCTATAATTGGGGTTGCCTTGGGGGAACAAGATAAGTCTTGATAAGAACTATTAGGGTTTAAGGGTAACTTTAAAAGGTTTTATAATTTAACGAAAGATTCAAGAGAGATTTCAAGAATGTTAGTAATATCTTTGTGGTTAGTTTTTGTTAGAAAATCAGAAATATTTGATTGGGTTAAGGTTGTTTTCATTTAATTGAATCATTTGACTTCTTTCCTGAATATGATCGGCACAAGCAGACTCAGCAGCCTGCTCAGTAAGTAGTGGTTGAAGTTGCAGGCTGTAGACGATTATGATATTACATTACTATCTAGACTACACTAACAGTAGCAATCACTAAATAAATACAAAAATCACTTCACTACCAATTTTCAATAATAATCAAACGTCAATCAAACTATTTCACCATTAACATCACGTTACAACACGTAGCGTTAAACGCGTTCAGCAAAACCTTCGCCACATTTTAAACCCGACAAATAACACCGCGGACCTTTTTTTAGCGAATCAAACCTATCAATTCGTGAATATGTAGGTTTGTCGGATAAAAACGGCGCCAAACCGCAGGCGTGACACTAATGTAGGGTCGACGCACTGGCGGGGGGTGGGGTGGAGAGAGAGGATGATGTTAACAAAGTCGTCCCGTAGGCAAGTTAATGTCACCTCCGTGACGGTTCGACGGTTCGTAACGTCGCATGTCTCATAAATAAGATTTAATTTTTGAAAATTGCTTTTACACGTCACATCATGTTATATTTTAAAACTAGATGGGGCTGCTGTTTCGTACCCGAGTCTGAGAAGAAACGGCCAAAACAAACTCAGAGGTCGCAGTCGCTTTTAAAGTCCAGACATAGATCTAGTCATATGAGGACAATGCAAAATGTATGTCTAAAATGGTCTTATGAAGAAAGAACGACACGGATTTGAGTGATCCACGAGCATACAGCCAGTGCAAGCATTTGTCAATGATCGTGTTGCTCGTTAAATTCTGCTTTCCGAATAACGATACTATCTATCGTTCGATTCCATTATACCATTCAGGTCTCAATATAAATATTAAATTCAAATATTTACCCGAACATTCGTTTGTGTTTTGATGTTCGACTCTTGAATTTATCAAGCTTCCCTACGTTTTATTTTTCGTACCGGAATTTATTGTTGGAAATTTTATGAACTAGCAAAAAATGTTCGGTCATTATTTCAAAACTACTGAACTATTTCATGTTTGTTCGTTTCTTCTCTTGAATCTGAAATAAGTTACTGTTGGTATAGCCAACTGATTATGCTTATTACCTTTTAAGGAATTAGATTATTAATCTGATTTATTAATATCTAGTGCAGTAATAGAATTAAAAAAGTAAGTAGCCGATAAATGACGTGCTTTTGATTGTTTAGTTAGTAGAGAAAATTATTCCACGGGAAGATAAAATCCAGGTTATAAACTATCAGTGTACCAAATTTTATTAATTATCTAAATCCGTTCAGTAGTTTTTGCATGAAGAAGTAACAAACAAACACACTTACACACTCACAAACTTTCGCCTTTATAATATTAGTGTGATATGTACACAAAACATTTATATGAAGTCCGGTAATGTGACTCGAGGACAAAAAACAGTGAACAGTGTAACAGTTTGCACCAGAAACTAATTGGACTCACGGAAAAACATGGCGGAAACATCCCGAGACAATTGTGTGGAACTTTCCTAATTAACTATTGGGAAGCTCTGTTGAAACACAATATACTGGTTAATACTTATTATGTTTGTTTGTTTGTAGATAAGCAAATATTATTACAGAATAGGGTAGTTAACAAAAAAAACTAATTAGTCCGTCGGATAGATTTCCAAAAAATATTGGACACGTATTTTTTTCTATTTTCACGTAAACAAACAATGAAAACGATATATTGCTTTGAAAACTCGTGTGACGTCATTTTCTAAGACATTAGTATGGCATTCTTTACCGGAGAGTGACGTCACAACCCCTTTTCGATAATCTAAAATACAGTAATTAGAATTAGGTATATTTTTTATTTCAATAAACATCCCTTTATCATTAGTACTTGATAATCAAAATAAAAGTAAAAAACTAAAAAACCTGACTGAAAAAACTGAAAAGAAAAAACAAGCACATTTAAAAAAGTCTGAAAGTTACACACATTTAAGTTAATGGTCTCGTCGAGTTGGTCTAATGGTCGGCTAAGCATAAGGCCCTGGGTACGATTCCCGGATCAGGCACAGTGTTATTGGGTTCTTCCATCAAGAATTTCTCAGTAGCAGCCACGGATTCTGGATTTGTGCCCGATTGATGGCAAAAGGCTCACCCCCTATTACATGGAACTTAAACATAACTGGTGAAATGTGGGTGTACTATTAGGTACACCTAAGCCTTTCCGTTCGGGGATTACAGGCGCGATGTTATGTAATGACTTCATCATATACAGATAGAAAGAAATACTTTTTATATCATGATCAGAAAGCCTTTTCCATTTCGCTCAGTTTCACTACAAGTAATACTAATCCTTACTCCTTACTAATATTATAAATGCGAAAGTAACTCTGTATGTCTGTCCATCGCGCTTTCACTGATTTAAATGAAATTTGGTACACAGATTGTCTAGACTTTTGAGCCTGAGAATTTAGGCAACTTTTTTATGTGAAAAAAGGTTTGTAAGGGGTTGAAAGGGAGGGATGAAAACATTACTTTTGGTCGCGATAACCAACATCCACGCGAGCGAAGCCGCGGGCATCAGCTAGTTTTAAATAAACTTCCAAAAAAACTTTGGTATATCGAGGGAGGCGTAACTCGAACAATTTATATAGCATGATATTGAGCCATAAACGTTATTTTCGGGTTTGGTGACAGCTATTAAACTTTGCAAAACTGCTTTACTGACAAACGTAATATTGTACGTTTAAAAAATGGTTTTAAGCTTCAGAATTTCGGTTACTTTACTACATATTATTTCGTCGCAAGAGTGGCTATTGACATGACTATTACTTAAATCGAATTAAAAACTAGCTTGTTATTCACTTCCACGATAGTGATTCCATTATTGATGAACCTGCAATCTGCATGATGACTATGATTACGTTTTAGTGTGTTATACAACAACATTGCTTTTTTATCATTGTATCTTTGCAAATTCGATTCATGTTTGTTTAGTTTGTTTAAGCAATGCGTGAATAAAAAACTAAACAGGCGTTCACGAATCTAGGTAACGAGCCCACTTGGGCGCCAATAAATAAGCTTGTATTACCAAACCAATCAACCAAACTAATGTTAGTTGGCGTGGTCAAACGCACGTAGCGAACGAGATGTTCCAGTATTATCCGTCACGTATGGTACCGTATGTTTATGCTTGCGTAACTCAGTAGTGACTGATGACTCGTTCCGCGTTGGGCGCCAATAAGCATTTTTATTTGCAATTCCGACGTAAAGATTGATCCTCCTTTAAAATTTACGAACGCAAAAGGAACACTTTGAATTTTTTTAGTTATGTGTACATCACGCGTAGTTTTATTTCACGCACTGTGCAACATGTTTTACGAAGTAATTATCGCGTTTCTGTATTATTTACCACGCATGCAGCATGTGTTTATGCTAGCGTCACTCAGCAGTGACTGATGACTGGGCCCACGTTGGGCGCCAACAAGACTACATCACCAAACGCTGCGCTACGCTAACTAATGAATAACAACGGAAAGATAGATATATTTTTTTAAAATTACCGAGCACAAAAGAACAACTTGATGGCGCGAGTGTCACTGGCTACATTAAAGTTTAAAAAAAACAAAGAAAAATTGCGTATTTTTGGGGCCATATTGATATGAAAACAAAAATTCCATTACCATTAAGTAGGGTATCAAAATGAAGGGTTTTAAAAGGAGATTACAAAAATAAATGACACTTATATGTTTAAAATAAATTCAAAGTCACAAATCCTAAAAACAAATACAAAAGTTAAATCATCTGCGAAGAATTTTACGCGACCAACCAAAGAAGAAACACAAAACAATAAAACTTGGAAGCAGGCGGGGTCCATTCTATTTTTATTTCATAATTTAATATTCAAATGCCTGCCTTCAAAGCCTGCTTCCAAGTTTTGTTTAATTTATAATGTGCTTGTTTTTTGCTTTATAGTTTTTTCAGTCGGGTTTTTTAGGTTTTTAACTATTTTTTACGAATTAATAGAAAAAATGTGAAATGTTCCAGCAATTTCCGTCACGTATGTACCATGTGTTTATGTTAGCGTCACACCGTAGTGACTGATGACTGGTTCCACGTTGGGCGCCAATAAGCCTGCATCACCAAACGCTGCGCTACGTTAACTAATGAATTTCCACGCAAAGATGGATGGTATTTCTTTAAAATTACAAACGCAAAAGGAAACCTAAAAAAAGTAAACCACTGCGTGTTTTTTTTTTTCGGAAGCCTTGAAGGGGAAAGGACCGCAAATATGTAATTAATTTGCGTTCGGTTATTACGTCCCTAAATTCAAACGAGATCAAAGCGGGTAAAGGGAGCGTTAAGAGGAAGTACACAGTCTGTCACGTGGATGGCGCGTGTTACCCTTGTACAGTCACGAGCAATAATATGTAAAACTTGCCGAAGTTCAAACACAACTTTCTCGAGAAAAAACGTTTTCTTCTTTAAGAAATGACTTACTTTATAATAGTATAGAATCCATAAAAATAGTTTCGTTATTAATATGAAAAAGAAATCAATACAGTAGGCGCGAATTGCTGCTACACGATGCAAAGTGAAAACATATTGGTACTGCAGACTATACTCGGTGTACTTGCTGTTCTACGAGCGTGAACGATTTTAAGGCTCACGTTCATTGCTTGGAGATGTTGGAAGAAAAATTGTTTTCTTTAATGAAAATATCGTGATAAACTAGTGGGATTATCATGGTATCTTAAAACAGGATTGTTTTAATTTATCTTTATTCAGTGTAGGAAAGAAACAGAGCTATACAGGGTGTGTAGCGCTATCAGGGTGTGTAAAACTATCCTGTTTTAAGACGACATGGTAGGCTAATAAATAACGAGATTATTACATTGTAGTTAATACAGTGATAGATGGAAGATAAAATGACGGTGCAAAGCTGTCGAGGTGTTTTTCTACGATTTTTCTTGCAAAACGCACCTGTGTTATGATCCCCATTTCTAATGATTAATAACAGCATCAGAAACGATATTTGCCTTGTTCTGATAGGCATTAGGCGACGGCACGGTTGGCGCGGTTAGGGGTTCGATCCCATGTAAAAACAAATATTTGTATGGCCTACAAATAGTTATTCCAGGTCTATCTTTGGCTTGTGTATGTGAGTTTAAAAATTTGTAAACACAGGAGAAATTACTAGGGTGGGGTTTGTGAAAGTGTAGGAAACCTATTTTCGAAATAAACTTTTTTTTAAATTTTATTTATTATATTTTATCACAATGCATACTTTTACATAAGTAAATATCTGCCAAACTGTAAAGCAAGGTTCTCGTGAAATCTTATTAATCTACACTAATATTATAAAGCTGAAGAGTTTGTTTGTTTGTTTGTTTGAACGCTAAGGTCTCAGGATCTACTGGTTAGAATTGAAAAAATATTTTTGTGTTGGATAGTCCATTTATCTAGGAAGGCTTTAGGCTATATAACATCACGCTAGGTACAAAAGGAGTGGAGCATAAATGAAAAATGTTGCACAAACGGGAAACGATATTCCTTATTGAGAGCTTCCGTTGCATGCGCTGCGAAAATGGTTCAAGTTATGCAAATATGATGTATCAAAGAAATGATCCTCTTTAAAAGTTCAACAAAAAAGTCCGCGACTGCATATATCTATCTATTATGATTAACTCACTGTAACCATTTTTTACCATTGAAATGTTAGGTTTTTGGAGGCATGAGGAACAGGGTGTAAAGTTCCTCATCCCCCATAGAAAAGGGAGGATCCTCCGACCAGACGGGTGTTGTGTCTGGTGGGCTAACTGCCCGACATCTGTAAGTCGGGATTTTCTATATACGCTAATGTGGCGGATAACTTTGATAGCGCGATGCAGAATTGCTAATGTTAGTTCGCATCTGTTGCGATAGATGGCGCTGTCGCCACATCACTCCCCTCCGAGACCGGAGGTCGATTGCAGGCTGAGTCTTGATGCTTGCCAGGCCAGTAGAGGGTTCCAGTGAGTCGGAACCGGATGCCGCATAGTTCACGGTGAGTCGGAACTGTCTGCGGTGATACCCCAGTGAGTCGGGGTGATGCTGCACATATGCTCCAGTGAGTCGGAGTGGTGCAGTGCTGCGTAGTGGCTGGCTGCTGCGTCGACCAGGAGAGAAGGGCGTCTCTGCTTGTTGACCGGCCGAAGTGCAGTGTGCTGTGCCAAGGTCGCTGATGAGGCTGAGGGTGATGACCAGGAATGCGCTTCCGCTGCATGCTGGTGGTCAGGATACCCGATGAAGCCGTAGTTGCTGGCTGACGGTATGACTCGCTGCTCGAAGGCTTGAGGAAGTGATGATATTGAAGAGTTGCACGAAGGCTGCGCTGACGTTCATGCTCGGGGTCACCAGTTTGGGGGCATGAGGAACAGGGTGTAAAGTTCCTCATCCCCATAGAAAAGGGAGGATCCTCCGACCAGACGGGTGTTGTGTCTGGTGGGCTAACTGCCCGACATATGTAAGTCGGGATTTTCTATACAGGCTAATGTGGCGGATAACTTTGATAGCGCGATGCAGAATTACCAATGTAAGTTCGCATCTGTTGCGATAGATGGCGCTGTCGCCACAGGTTCAATGGAGTTATTTTTTGCGAAGCTTATTTAACCTATATGGTATTATTCTATATCTAAATAAATGGGTTTGTTAGTTAGAACGGAAATTAAATATAGAATATTTGTGCTTTTTACTGTATATACACACATCAAAAGTGTCTAGGGATCAAGCATTTTTATGCGGATTTCTTGAGATTGAGATGTGGCTTTGTAATAAATTTATGATTTTATAAATTTATATGGATCCTTTTTGGTGCATTTCATAATTTGAATCAGGAACTGTGAATCAAATTCGAGTAAAAGATGAAAATCAGCTGTCAATATTTTCCCTATAAAAACATACAACGCATTGAAGACATTATTAGTGCTACTGTTTCCCTACTACTGATTAAAACCAACGTTATTATGGAGCGGCGACGTCATTTAAGCAGGGAAGAAATGCTCAGAGCCGTGGGAATGATAGAAGCTGGTTCCCGGCAACGTACTGTGGCTTTAGCTCTGAATACAAGTCAGAGTGTTATCAGTCGACTTTGGACACGTTACCGAAGCACTGGTACCGTGGCTGAGCGCCATGGAGGACGGTATCGCTGCACCACACGGAGACAAGACCGATACATTCAAATCTTAACTCGAAGAGCTCCAACAATAACCGCCATGATGTTAGCCGTGAGGCTTCATCACTCTTCAGGGAACTTAATTAGCGACCAAACAGTCAGAAACCGCTTGCATGAAGTGAACCTTCATTCCCGAAGACCGCTACGGGTACCACCTATAGCAATGCACAATCGTAGGATTCGATATCAATGGGCTCTTGAACACAGAAATTGGGCAGAAGAACAATGGCATTTCGTGTGCTTTTCTGATGAGTCTCGTTTTGGTATGAGACCGGATACAAGACGTATACGACACTGGAGAACCCCTGGACGCCAACAGCGATTAAAATCCTGCCAGGAAGTCCATCCTTATAGTGGTGGAACCATCATGGTATGGGCGGGTATTTGGATCGGCGGAAGAACTGAGTTGATTTGGATCAGAGGCAACCTCAACGCTCAAATTTATGCTGAGACGATTGTATCAGACGTCATCGTTCCTCTACAAGTGCAAATCGGTCCCTTATTTCAGTTAATGCACGACCGCACACCGCAAGAGTTGTAAGACAGACTCTCGCCGCAGCTAACATCAATGTCCTGCCCTGGCCTGCTCAGTCGCCAGACTTGAACCCGATTGAGCATGCATGGGATAGGCTACAGAGAAGAGCTCTGCCGAATATGGAGGGTATCCAGTCGCAAGAAGACCTTTTTTTGTTGTTGCAACGAACATGGGCGGCCATTCCACAGCGTGATTTGGATGAACTCATTTTGAGTATGCCAAACCGATGTTCTTGTGTTGTTAGTGTTCGCGGTAGAAACACGGATTATTAATTGTTTAAGTTACCCAATAAAATTTTAAAGAAAACTGTTATTTCAGTCTTTTTTTCGAACTTTAATGTTAGTGGTTCAAATGTCAAAAATCCCTTTATTAGGAAAATGGCAAATTTCTTTATTAATGCAAAGGTGACTTGGTTTATCGTTACTGTGACAAACGAAAACACTTTATTTGATGAATCCTTAAAGAAAATTTTAATTAATATCAATCAGGAGAAAAGTTATTGCAAAAATATATGTTGATCCCTAGACACTTTTGATGTGTGTAGTTTAAACAAATATCTTAGAAGATATCGGCAATGTAAAAATGTCCGCGCGACAAAATAATTACGCGGTCCACTGCGCCGGCCCTCGCGTCCCAATGTAGATACGTGGAGATTCTGGCCTCCGGGAAATTCAAATTCAAAATATTTATTGCACCATAATATTTACAAGGTGTTATTGTATATTGTTTTGTGAGCAGTGGTGGCCCAGTGCTGGCGGCCCCGACTTACGAAGAGTTGGGTTCGAACCCAGGCAGGCGCATTACTTAGACTAATTTATTTCATGCGTGCCACTGCTCTTAAAACGCTGAAGGAAAACATCGTGAGGAGATCGGCATATCTTAGAACCAAAAATTCAAAGATATGTTACATCTACCAATCCGCACTGGGCCCGCGTGGTGGATTATAGCTCATCCCTCTCCTAGAGAAGGCTTGAGTCCCTACAGTGGGACCAATATAAGGTTGATGATGATGATGATATGTACCTATAGTAATTTTCACTTTAATAATATATTCTAAGGTAAAATCTAAACTAATATTATAGCGAGGAAAGATTAGATTTTTTGTTTGCTACGATTCAACTCAAAAATTACTCTGACGACTTTGAAAATTCTTTCCACATTAGAAAACTAATTGAAAATATTACTATGTTGGATAGTCAATCTATCGAGGAAGGTTGTAAGTTATATATTATTGTGACGCAGACGAAGCTGCGTGGGTCAGCTAGTATTCTATGTAGATCTTAGGCAGTCGGTACATGTAGTCAGTGACCTGAGAGTTTGAAAACCAGTCTTACCAAAGTATTAACTGGGTTGTGCAGGTCAGATAGGCAGTCGCTCCATGTAAAATATTGGTATTCAGCTGCATCCGGTTAGACTGGAAGCCGACCCCAACATAGTTGGGAAAAGGCTAGGTAGATGATGACCATGCAATGCTGAATGCTGTACTGGCATCGACGCCGGAATGTGATTTATTTGCCTAGAGGTGGATAGTATAAGATGTATATTTGAGTTTTTGTGCGAGTTGAAACGAAATATTACGTTTTTTTCTTGGGCTTGTTTTGAGAGATGATGCACAAAAGGTGACTTGACCCGACTGCGGCAAAGCCCAAACGGAGGGTTATGTGTTTGGCGTGTATGTATGTATGTATGTATGTCCGTTTCTTTGTTCCCTCATAACTCCTACGCGAATGAAGGGATTTGAATGAAATATACGTCGTTACATTCGTCTTGATGGCGCGAGTGTAACTGGCTACATTAAAATAAAAAAAAAAAACAAAGAAAAATAGTGGCTTTTGGGGGCCATATCGCGGTTTTGAAAAAAAAAACTATTCCATTACTATCGAGTAGGGTATCAAATACCACCCTCAAAAAAAAGGTAGTTGACCTTTGCAAGCTACGTCACTACCATTCAATTCTCTTTAAAAAGAAAAAATACTGTAATAAAAAGTTATAACGTTTTGTTCTTTATTCTGAAAATAAAAATCATTATTCATTCAGTGATCGTATGACGCAAATAAAATTAATCACATTTTAGTATCTAAATAAAAGTGAACCGTGTTACCCTCCTCCAGACATAGACACAACCCCGCGTGACGTCACGACACCTACCTGCGTACTGCTCTGACGTCACAACGTGGCGGGTGTGTAGTGAAACCTACTCTTTTCATTTATCTGACTCTAGACCAGGGGTCATCGAATGGCGTACCGCGGTCCGGGTCCAGACTACCGACCTATTTCGTGTGGGCCTTGTTAACAATCTATTCTATTACTGAGTACGTAATTTAAACACGCAAACCGCGGTCTTAAAAGTAGAAAACAGGAAAATAATTCTTGTTTGATATTCATAATATACATATTATATTTAATTTGTAAATTTCTATTTTAAGTAAAATTACTATAGAGGTCAGTCGTGGTCGCATGCTGCGTTGTGGTCGGTGCAGCATGTCTTCTTCCATTGCTCTCTGTTACTCGTCATCTCATGAGACACCTCCTTTTTTACCATATCATCCGTCACATAGTCTATCCATCGTTTATTTTTACCCGACTACGGCAAAGCCAAAGGAGGGTTATGATTTTGTGACTGGCATACATACATACATGCATACATACTGGACATACATAAATTGTAAAGTGCTGATTATCAGCCTAATTTGAATAAATGACTTTTGATTTTGATACATACAAACTTCATAATGTTTGTATGTATGTATAATATGTTCATCTGTTCCCTCATAGCTCCTAATCTACTTATCGGAACTCGACAATGAGGTATCATTAGAACCGTCTTAATTGTCCGGTGAACTAGGCTCCGTGAAGTGTCACAAAAATCGATATGGCGACCTCTAGCGGACAAAACATAATGTGTTAAAAATAAAAATGGAGATAAAAACACCGTGTTTGGTATCATTCGGAAGGGCTTCACTTGTGCATTTCCAAAATATTGCTCAAATTTCAAGTGACGCCCTCTAGCTAACAAAAAAAATGTGTTAAAAAAAATATTTCAGTATCACCAAAAAAAACGACAAAAAGAAACGACGCGGCGACGCCAAAAAAGTATGAAACAAGATTTTCAGCATCCTGAAAATCTAGTTTTCACAATCATACTCAAAACGCGTTTTATTAAGTAATTCTGGTCAAGTAATACTTTTTTTTTTCAATAAACCACTCAAATTACCCCCTTTTGCATTTCAATCGACATTTGATATATGCCTATTAATATACAAATTGTTAGTATAATACGTGAAAGTGGTATATTTTAGGAGTAAAGTGCAGTTTGTCGTGTTTGCTGCCTATAACTGAACGTGGCGTCAATATTGACCGCGGTTAACCCGCGTCGTGTCCACTCTGAGTTTGACTTGTGATTGACTTCCAATGGACGGATTTTGGGTAAAAATTTTTGGCTCATATACGAGTCCCTTACAAAAAGTGGACGTATAAATATTTATATTTAGGAAACTAAAAACTGCTGTGGTGGATTTTTAGGTATCAGAATGGTTTGTAAAAGTTAGGAAGGTAGGTAGTAGGTAGACACTTAGGTAGGTAGTAGGTATTCGATTATTATGTGAGCCAAGCATTACTGGAATATTGTACTTACATTAAACCTCTCTGCCTAACCTTTGGGGCGAAATAGACGTGACGTGATGTTATTTTATGATAGTTAGTTCGTTGAGACACCTTGCAGTTAGCCGTGTCCTACATCACATAACCGTTGAACATCATAATTGACAGGGGTTACGCACAAGGCGTCCCTTCCGTTACATGTTAGAGTTGCGATTTAATGGCTACTTTGGCAACCTTGGAATCGTACCCAGGACCTCATGCAAACCAGTCGCGCTTACGACCGTAGTGGACTTATAGGATACTTTTTGTCTTGGTAACAATTTTCCGTGGGAAGATGCATAATTTCCAAGAATGGTTTTCAGTTCGATATAAACAATACCATCATCCTCTCGCTGAACACTCAAACAGCATTTGCTAAGTTGTTTGGTTCCTGCTATTTAGGTTTGCTTTATTGGCTTTGACTTCACTTGCATAAAAATATTTCGTCAGCTATGTATTTATACATTTTAAACATTCCTATCATCATTATTATCTTAGTCGGTAGTCAGTCATTCAAACTAAGTTGTGAGCTTCACTTTGTAAACAAAACATTCTCAAGTGTAAGTATATCATCGTTTGACACAACGCGACAACGGTTGGTATCCACACGTGAGCGTCATTGTTCTCATTACGGACATTGTGTGCAGAGTCGTCGTTTGTTTTAGTAAGTTGGCACTCGTGTGTGAGAGCCAGATAAACGGGGGTTCGTCGGGGATGTTGGTTATCGTTGGGGAGCAGGGTTGTGGCTGTTAGATGCTAGGGGGTGTATGAAAATTAAATGGAGATAGAAAGAATATTAATAGTACATTATGATATAAGTGCGGTAAGTTTATAATTACAGCCGAGGCGATATTGCTTGCCCGAGCCGTAGGCGAGGGCTAAAAGAAAGCAGAGGCTGTAATTATCAAAGCGCACGTATGTCATACGACGTTTACGTTTTATAACATATTTGCGAGGAAATAAAGAAAACTCAGACTTTCTTAAACGAATAAATCTTTAATTAAAGCAGTTATGAAAATTTTAGCAATTAGTAAAATTGATTATTACTTCTTAACAAATAAGCGATGCGCGCGCGTTCGCGCTTTTTTTTTCAGGCATAGGCACAAAACAGCCAGTATTATTAATAAAGTAAATTAATATTTTAGCTTTTGTTACAGATATTTATGGTTGTAATTTATTGTAATTAAATGTTTATTTATTATATTTTATCTCCCTAAGTTAATTTTATTCATAAAATGTTGACCACTTTTCTGAAATAAAAACTCTTTAGGTAAAGTAGTAAAAGTAGGTAAGTACCGTTCGTTTTGACGGAGCATCTTGATAAACCGTGCGATTTACATTACATTACCGCACAAGTACGTAATGAGATACATTACGATATTGAAATTGGTGAAATAAGAGACCCTTTACGAGCAAATGTGTTATAGTTAAATAGTTAAATAGTCAGGAATTTGTCAGTAACAGCCACGGATTCTGGATCTGTTTCAGATTGATGGCAATAAACTCGCCCTCTATTATTATGGAACTTAAGAACATCAGTGACTAAAATAGCTAAAATGTTATTGCACTGTAATGCAGAGGTGTAGCTAATACCTCTGCGTTACCCTTCGGGCATTACTGGCGTGATGTTAAGTTTTTATAAAACTAATGCCCGCGCCCGTGTGGATCTCGGTCAAATTAAATACAAAACCTTTCTCTCTTTGAAAACAGCATACAAATCGGTGCTGTGGGTTTTGAGTTTATCGCGGAAGACTTTGTTTTATAATGTGTAGTTACTCGTATAGTCAGGTTATCGCTTGGACCTTACGACTGCTGAGAGCGTTGGCTCCTGGATTCCAAGGTCGGTATTCTTCTAAGCTGGTCGATTGCAATCCTGAACATAATATGCGTAGCTACGGTAAGTGGAAGTGTTATTAGGTCTGTTCCTCAGATGTACCCTGTGTCGACTTGATGTTAAGCAATAAAATTGTAAGGTTACTTTTGGAGACACGGTTATTTCACGGCACGGTTGACGCAGTGGCTAAGCGATTCGACTGCTGCGCTGCGTGTCGTGGATTCGGTCCTCGCACGGACCAAATATTATATTTGTATGGTCTACAGATAGTTGTTTCGGGTTGTGTTTGTTTGTAAACGCACCTACGATACAGAAGAAATTCGTAGTGTGGGGCAACGTTTTTATCAAAGAGAGAAGAGAAAGAGATAATTCAAGTATATCTATACTTGCATGCATCTTACTACAACTTTATTATTGTAGGTACTAGCTGTTGCCAGCGGCTTCACCCGCTACAACCCACGGGAATATAAAATCGGGATAAAAACTCAACAAAACAACATCCTATTTGTTAATCCAGATTATAAACTATCTGTGTACCAAATTTCATCCAAATCCGTGCAGTAGTTTTTGCGTGAAGAAGTAACAAACATACACACTCACAAACTTTCGCCTTTATAATATTAGTGTGATAGTTTTCCTATAAATAGATAGTTTTTAAAATGCAAGTCTTTTGTCAAAAAAGATCTTGTGTCACGCTTAACTAGATCTCCTTATAAATCTGAACAATTCCCTTTCGGTCACATTTGTAACTAATGTGCTTGAAGTTTCCGCCAAGCACATTAATATTTTGATTGTATTTCACTCACAATGCGAGTAAAGGGGCGCATTACAACACAAGTACAAAGAATGTAATATTAGATGAACGCAGTCAATTGTTGCACATGTGTGTTAGTTGCGTAGGGGCGCGATATTGAGGGTGGCAGGGCAGC
This sequence comes from Diarsia rubi, assembly GCA_932274075.1. NCBI lineage: Eukaryota > Metazoa > Arthropoda > Insecta > Lepidoptera > Noctuidae > Diarsia > Diarsia rubi. The sequence goes on along the minus strand of OW026440.1, from coordinate 281,347 downwards.
GGGTGCAAGGGATGCAGTTTGGGAACTTTAAGATCATCCTTGCTCACTATTGATGACAACTTTTGATGGCTCTCTGACAGTCAGGTTTGATCTGACGAGGCCAATCATTTGGCTATAAGTTACGTGCTCAAGTGACACATAGTGTTGCTATACCCTAATTTAGGAGACAGTGCAGTTTAATCTTTTGTGTATAGATATCCGCAACCTCCAAATGATCAATGAAAAATTTTAAACATAAAGTACAATTGTCTTTATTTTGGGAAATGAAGATTTTTATTATTATGAATAGCGAAATATGGAGAAAACAAATCATCCCGAATTTAAACGCTGACTTCAACGTAATATTGAACATTCGACCTGCCAAAGTCATTTGGTCTGTGGCAGATGAAGAACTTGACATTCTTTTTGTCAAACAGTTCATACCCATGAATAGTGAAAGATTTTCTGAAATGAAACCTAACTTATACTTTTTACTCCTTTATAATATTAGTTGGTTCTAGCATAAATGTTGTGAACTAAAATTAACTCTGTGTCTTAGCATTTTAAAAATGACATTATCAAGAAAAAAATCTTCATAACATCCAATTTTAATAAAATTACCCAAAAAATATCCATCCTTGCGCGAATTTACGCGTAGTCACGTAAACTAATTCCCCCTTACGAGCGGTGCGGTGAGGCGCGGAGTGGGGGGGGGGTATATCGTAATACTTGTAATGTTATGAACAATGTGAGGCAGTGTGTTAGAGGGTCGCTGGCTCGAGCCCCGGACGTAAGCGGGGATCTATTGTATAAGTTTATTATCTTACTATTACTATTAAATTCGAAAGTTTAGTTGGATGGAGGATGTTAGTTACTCAATCTCGCCAGAATGTCAGAGCGGATCTGGATAAAATTTAGCATAAAGATAAACTTCAGTCGAGAATATCACATCTAAGACTACTTTATTTCCTCACACTTGCACAACAACATTCACAAACACATAATAAAGAACTAGCTGGTGCCTGCGGCTTTGCCCGCGTGGAGTTCGATAATTGTACCACAAGATCATACTACCGGGATAAGAAGTATCCTATTGTAGCGTAGTGCTTTTTGTGGTAGGAGAAATGAGACAAGGAAGACTTAGTTATACATTTACTTTTGCACTACACTTACAAAATAGGTTCTAGGGTCTAAGGTTCTAGGGTCTAAGGTCACGCACTGTCACTGAAGGTAGGAAAACGGTACTGCCCTGAGCAACCAGAAGACGTCGATCGCCACGCACGGTAGGTAGGCCGGGTCAGGCGGCCTCACGCGTCGGTAGGGACGCGCGGCAGGGCGGTCGACCAGGTGGGCAGCGGGCTCAGGGCAACTAGCCCTAGGCAGCGTTGGTGGTAGGCAGGTAGCGGCAGCGCAGACGGCCAGTAGGTAGCGGCGGCAGGCCGCTGTCTACACGGCCACGCCGTCGTCTTGTGCCGGACGCGTAGGCGCGTCTTGTGCAGTTTAGAGGCGGCACGCGGTAGGGCGGCCGTGCAGATGCGTGCTTCTCACCGCGTTGGTAGATGCGCGGGAGCACAGCAGAGCAGCAGAACAGTGCAGCGTGAGCGAAGCAGCCATAGTTGGCTAGCCAGCGCTAGGAACCCTGAAACAGCGCCAAGGGGACGCTTGAGCTCCAAGATGGTTCCTGCAAGCCCCTACGATGTGCGTGTCCCAGCCATGCGTTAGATGCGGCAAGCTCAAGGCAGTGAAGAAGATGGAAGATGGGTACTCACACATCGCAGTGGTTTACAGTGATTAGTTGATAGGTGAATAGTTGATAGACTAAGGGCAAGGCGTGGCGTCACATCGCCACGTGGTTCTCATTGACTGTTGACTCGCGTCGCCGGTTTATGATACAGCATGGATGAGCATGATTTAGCTTATAGAGAATAGAATAGGATGCATGCCATGCGGAGAACCATATAACTAATTAGAGCACATGTGCATAGTGAATAGCTAGGTGCTAATTAATATTAAATTACAGAATACATTGCCGGCAGCCATGTTAAATTGACACAAAGATTACAAATAGATATGGCTTGCCGGGACATAAATTTAGCAGCAAAAGAACACAATGGCGGAGTTCACTTACCCAATAACTGGGGACTTATCTAGTAGGCTGCTCGCTTGATGTAAAAAGGGCAGAACCTATGCGTGCAGCCGTTTATAAAGGAGGTCCTGAGCGACGTTCTCCCTCCATTGTGACATTACAGAACATTTAGGGTTGTACCTATAATTTAGTGAGGTGACAACTTTTTAGAATTAGTCGGTTTTTAGTGAATCGACTAATTTATGCTACAGTACCCCGCCTGCAAAGAAAGGATTTTCCCTAGGGGAAATCCGCTAGAAGGCCTAAACCACTTAGACTGACTACCTGTACGTACATACATCTCATTCGTGTGCTTCCATCCCATCTATCAAATATTCATCGTCAAACATCCATCATCAAAGTCCGTCACTGACTTGAATGTAGTCCTAAGTCAGTGACTTACTAAACACACAAGAGGTAAACTAATTTAGAGTAGCTTAACTCAAGACAGTCAGTCGGAAAAACACAAGATAGAGCAAGTGTATCTCCTTGGGGGTCAGGTCACTGAGGTGTTAAATTGCAGGGTAATGTGTATAGTGTAGGTTCTGTTATATTTAGAAACAAAATTAAAGATCACCATTGATTGCTGAATACTAGTGTAGAAGTTAGAGTACAACACTGTCAAGTGAGTGATGTACCTTGTATAAGTGTGTAATCCGAACATGAAGATGTAAAGTATTTATATTCATGATTTAATATCAAGAAAAAGAAACCATGCAATTTAAATAGTAATAGTTTATCTTAAAAACATGCATTTAAAAAGAATTGTTAAAGTTTTTTAAAATCTTTAATTGATTTATGTTTTGTCTATGTTCTATGTCTATGACACATTTTATTGTTGTATAATTTTTAGTCAGAGTCCATAGTGAAGATTTTATAATTTCTGAACGATAAAATATTGACAAGCAAAAAGGCTAATATCCAAGGTAAGTGTCAAACGTCAAAGTTGAATAAAATTTTACAAGTCGATGACACTTGTTAAGTTAGGTTAGATATGACATTTATCAGCATTATAGGTTAAATTTATTTGTTTAACATGCTTGGTTAAGAATTAAGCGTTAAGTTAAGTTGTAGAAGTCGTTAACGTTATGGTCTAAAGTTTAGTTATCAATAGTGTGTAAGGATTACGTTACATTTATGAGAGTTTTACAGAATGTGTTTATCAACAATCAAATGGCATTTATTTACTGAAGTTAGTTTGTATACAAGACTGTGTGTATGTAGTTGTAACTAGTGTTTAGATTACAGCGAGTATTAGATTTTAGATAGATTAGATATGTATTTAGGTAGCTGTTAGGGCTTGTTTATTGAGTTGCAATCCGCTCATAGTTAGAAAACACCTGGTTTAGAGCCAGAAGTGCTAGTCTTGCTACCGTGTAGGCGGTAGAAGATCCAACTGACTAACAGTTATAGTTTATCAATGGTTAGCCATGATAAAGTTAGGTACTAAGGCGTCGGCCATTAGCACAATTAATAGTCCTCTATCAACGGGGTAGGCCGAGATGAGGTCCAACCGTGGCTTAGGCCTACAGTTGTTAGAATATCCATGAACTAGGTCATGAATGTTTTAGACACTGGTTTAGAGCCTAGTGTTTGAATTCTATAGTTATAGTTCTACTATATTAAGTTTTAAATTCTAGTTATACCTAATTAAGTTTTAAGTTATCCTATTCTAGGGTAGGACAATGCCTGCAATTTCAACTTTGCAGTTACTTTTCATGAAAGTGCAGACTTGTTAGTGTTTATAGTAACATAAACTACACAATTGTTTTTTAGTAGTTAACTAATGACCTACTCTGCTTATCTAAGAAAATAAATACACTCCATAATGACCACAGCATGCACTATGGCAGTGAGTGTTTTAAGCGACAGAAGGTGCTTACATGTGTAATATGCACATAGAATGTACGGTATGCTTGTTGGAACATGATAATTACAACACAAAAACTAAGGGTAGTGTACCATAGGGCATATTCTGCTACAAGATTATTACGCATCCCTTGGGATCCTCAATACCCTCTATGGCAACGCCGTTTTAACAGAAAGGTGCTTACACGTTTAATAAGTACAATAAGAGTGTGACAACAGTATGTAAGTGAGTGTGTGTGTGTAGCTAGTTAGGTACAGAATTTAAGGTATGTAGCTTACAACCATGCAGCCCAGAAGCAATTAGATAAACCTCTGTGGACGTGTTGTATGCCACAATAATAGCAATAACTATGTTATAGTTAGTGTAGGTAGATGGCGGATGCAGATTTTCCTGCACGCCATAGACTAGTTTAGGACTAATCTAAGGTACAAGTTGACCTTCTACGACTAGTTGTTGATAGATGTCGTAGTATTTTACCCTTGGCATCGTTTGACCCTGTATGGATCAAACACTAGCTAGCTAGGCCTACGGGTCAACTCAGCCTTTCTTAGATGGATGAAGTTAATCTTATGAGAAGACATTGTGTTCTTTTGTTGACAATAAGTTTAATTTAGACTATGTAGTACCAGGATATCTGTGCCGTAGGACCTAAGGGCAACAGACGGATAGTGGGTAGGATCTCACTGCCGACCTGCAGACTCACAGGATCGATCAACTGATGGCTAAAGGTGTCTTGGCCACAGTGAGGTGGTATAACAAAGGATAGGGTTTTCTCACTGCCGGTCAAACAGACTCATAAGACCGATCTACTGATGGCTAAAGGTGTCTTGGCCACAGTGAGAGGATGACAACACAATACACAACACACACCAATTAATATAGTAGGTACATTCAGCAACGCGATGGATTATTGTTAGTTTAGAATTGTAATTTACAATTTAATAATAGTTTAAGGTAGAAGATTAACAAATTGAAGTATTAGATTTTCCAATTTAGTAAAAGTTGAAGGTAGATGAATAATATTTTGGAATATTTTTTACAACAAAATTATTTAAAAAATACCACAACGATGCTGAGCGTAGGAGAAAGAGACCAGTGCGAGAACCTTAGAGACTACCGAGTGGGCGCCACTGTAGCGTAGTGCTTTTTGTGGTAGGAGAAATGAGACAAGGAAGACTTAGTTATACATTTACTTTTGCACTACACTTACAAAATAGGTTCTAGGGTCTAAGGTTCTAGGGTCTAAGGTCACGCACTGTCACTGAAGGTAGGAAAACGGTACTGCCCTGAGCAACCAGAAGACGTCGATCGCCACGCACGGTAGGTAGGCCGGGTCAGGCGGCCTCACGCGTCGGTAGGGACGCGCGGCAGGGCGGTCGACCAGGTGGGCAGCGGGCTCAGGGCAACTAGCCCTAGGCAGCGTTGGTGGTAGGCAGGTAGCGGCAGCGCAGACGGCCAGTAGGTAGCGGCGGCAGGCCGCTGTCTACACGGCCACGCCGTCGTCTTGTGCCGGACGCGTAGGCGCGTCTTGTGCAGTTTAGAGGCGGCACGCGGTAGGGCGGCCGTGCAGATGCGTGCTTCTCACCGCGTTGGTAGATGCGCGGGAGCACAGCAGAGCAGCAGAACAGTGCAGCGTGAGCGAAGCAGCCATAGTTGGCTAGCCAGCGCTAGGAACCCTGAAACAGCGCCAAGGGGACGCTTGAGCTCCAAGATGGTTCCTGCAAGCCCCTACGATGTGCGTGTCCCAGCCATGCGTTAGATGCGGCAAGCTCAAGGCAGTGAAGAAGATGGAAGATGGGTACTCACACATCGCAGTGGTTTACAGTGATTAGTTGATAGGTGAATAGTTGATAGACTAAGGGCAAGGCGTGGCGTCACATCGCCACGTGGTTCTCATTGACTGTTGACTCGCGTCGCCGGTTTATGATACAGCATGGATGAGCATGATTTAGTTTATAGAGAATAGAATAGGATGCATGCCATGCGGAGAACCATATAACTAATTAGAGCACATGTGCATAGTGAATAGCTAGGTGCTAATTAATATTAAATTACAGAATACATTGCCGGCAGCCATGTTAAATTGACACAAAGATTACAAATAGATATGGCTTGCCGGGACATAAATTTAGCAGCAAAAGAACACAATGGCGGAGTTCACTTACCCAATAACTGGGGACTTATCTAGTAGGCTGCTCGCTTGATGTAAAAAGGGCAGAACCTATGCGTGCAGCCGTTTATAAAGGAGGTCCTGAGCGACGTTCTCCCTCCATTGTGACATTACAGAACATTTAGGGTTGTACCTATAATTTAGTGAGGTGACAACTTTTTAGAATTAGTCGGTTTTTAGTGAATCGACTAATTTATGCTACACTATGTGTTAATGTAGGTTATAAACAATCTGTGTTCTAAATTTCATCCACATCCGTTCAGTAGTTTATGCGTGAAAGAGTAACAATCATCCATCCATCCATGCATACATCCTCACAAACTTTCGCATTTATAATATTAGTAGGATAGAAAGATAAAGTCGCGGACAACAGCTCGTATGGTATAAGTTTCGTTTGAATGTGTATGGTTTCTGAGACACAATGAGACACTGGAGTGAGATCACTGATCCTAGCTGCATCTTCTTCGTCAGCAGGTTTATCTTCGCCGTGATGATATTCCGATGACAGGGCAGGTTATGCTGATACACACGAAACACTGAAAATAATAATTTTAGTTTATAAAAGGTGTAAAAGTGCCCATAACGGAAACGATGGGCACTTGTTCTCCCCACCACTTCGATATTTTTTTTGTTCTAGACCATACCTGGGATGTTATGGAGATATTGGGGGTCAAAGTTCCAAATTTTGCACAGCTGCTTTTATAAATACTAGTTTTTCAGGTTATAAATTTACTTAAATTACCTCCATGACCCGTTTACTATTCAAAGCATCCACTTGCACAATGTTTTAAGAGTGCTACATTGAGTTTTACCGTAAAATGTATTTTTGTCCCCAAAAAAAAATATTCGTTTCCCAGCAAAAATTTTTGCTTAGGGGTAATTAGTTTGATGTACAGAATGCTTGGTTGACGTATGTGTGAAGGATTAATTTACACCCTGTATAGGAGAGCATAAGAATAATACATAGGTACTGCTTATTTCATGACTGCTTCATTGGTCCAGAGGCCGCAAGCGCGAATACTGTGCACGTGATCCTGAGTTCGATTCCCACGTCTGACACTGTTATTAGGATTAGCCATCAGGAATTTCTCAGTAGCCGCCATGGAGTCAAGATGTGTGCCCGATTGATGGCAATGGGGTCGCCTCCTATTACATGAGACTTAAACATAAATGTCAAAATTTGGGTCACCTCGGCATAACCCTTCGAGGATAGCAGGCGTGATAATAATATAATAATAATATTCCACAACTATCACACAACGCCATCTAGTCCCAAGCTAAGCAGAGCTTGTGTTATGAGTACTAGACAACTGATAAACATACTTATATATTTCTAAATACATACATATTATAGATAAATTACACCCAGACACAGAACAAATGATCGTGCTCATCACACAAACATTTGTCCTGGGTGGGAATCGAACCCACGACCTCCGGCATAGCAGTTAGGGTCACTAACCACTAGACCAACAGGCGAGTGATGTTATGTTTATGTATCGCGCTGTTATAGGAGTATGATAAACTCCATACCTACACAAGCTTCTCGACTCAAACAACCCTCTGACATACTAGATTGACATACCACTGACTTTTACCCCTTTAAATCACTTGTTTTCAACGCCGCTCAAACATTTTTCCGCCGTCCTTTTTCTATCGTTCAGGCTCGCTGTCACAGCTTGTCAATTCTTTGTGCTCACGCACACATACTCACACTTCCACACGCCACCTGTATGTACAGTCAACAGCACCAATATGTCTATAGTTAGCAATGTTTAGAAGTAATCGTAATTTTCGCCTTTTTTTGGAGTGTGATAATTCTCAATTGCTCCTCCCAGTCTGGGCGGAACGGACGGGAGTGTCAGAGTTCTACTGACTAAAAACTACCCATGTTCCTTTTTAGCCCTATAATTGTGTCCGGAGCCACGGTATCCCCGGCAAAAGTAATTTTCGCCTACTGTATTGATTTCATTTTTGGGTTACGTAACCCATATTATCATGGGTATTAGTCATATTTTAAAGTTGCTATCGGTATTTCATGAGAAATTTAGGTGTGAACTTTGCTAAGTGTTAACATGTTAATGCTCGTGACTGTATACCGTGTGTATGTGTGTGTGTCACATCTGTGTGTCAAAGAGAGGTGAGTCCTTTATCATTGGATCCTTCGTTTCGGACATAAGTGGTTCATTCGTCTATTGGATTTTTAATAAAAAAGAATGTCATAGTGTTGGTAAGGCTTCGCTGTTTTGATGTATACTTAATGAGTCTCTCGAATAGCTAGTCAGATTACATCATTCAGATATCAGAAAGCTCCATGGTACAATCTGATAAGCAAATACATAATCCCATAATCACCAATAGACGTGAGTGAAATGTAACTTGCCAGGAGGTTGAGATTGAGATCAATTTATGTTCAATTCAAGAGTGTCTAAAGTGAAAAAGACCCTTTGCAACAACTTCTTCGATAACCCACAACCCTTGTCTTGTGTCAATTTATAAATGCTGTTATTAATAAAACGATTGTGTCTGCCTAGCTTTAAGTTTTCTATCCTATATTCAAAAAAGTACTTCACCGCGTCTGTCGACCTGTTCGCGATAAACTCAAAAACTTCTGCACCGATTCTCATGCTGTTTTCACAGATGGATAGAGTGGTTCTCGAGGCAGGTTTTAATATACAAGTAATTTGTCACGCGGGCGAAACCGCGGGCATCAGCTTTTATTAATAAGTGACCTAATAGCTAAAGATAAACTTTTGCAGAGTTGTTGCAGATATAAAAAGTTATGAAAGAAATTGTTACTTATCAAGTTTCACAGAACAAGTGCGTTCGTATTTAGATACTTTTGACATTTGGATTTTTGGATAGTTAGACAAGGAGAACATGCGCTATCCCTGTTTACAGCAATGTGTCGGTCCTTCATCAGTTCTCTGTTTCTCCGTCGACGAAGATACAGGCCTGTCCGAAAGTACTAAGTTAGTTCGAAATGAACCCTACTGTATAATATTCGGATTCATAAGTTTTGGAAACGCACCCAGAGTATGGACCACTGTCCAATAGTGTTGTAGTGTATTCATTTTTAGTTCGGGTCCCTAACTACTTAAATAAAGGGTGTAAAAGTACCCTTAACGCAAACGAAGGGCACTTGTTCTCCCCACCAAATTTTGCACAGCTGTTTTTATAAATACTAGTTTTTTAGGTTATAAATTTACTTAAATTACCTCCATGACCCGTTTACTATTCAAAGCATCCACTTGCACAATGTTTTAAGAGTGCTACATTGAGTTTTACCGTAAAATGTGATTTTTGAGCCCAAAAATGAAAGTCGGTTCCCAGCAAACATTTTTGCGTAAGGGTTGTTTTTGCATAAGTTTGATGTACAGATTGCTTGGTTGACGTATGTGTGAAGGGATAATTTACAACCTGTATATAAATGCCCGTAAGTGATACAGATAAGGAAACGCTCTTATCTTCGGGCAAAACTACGGGTTTTGTGCTTATAGAGTAGACCTGGTTTACAACTTTTTTTTTTGGTTTGTGGGGAAATCTTCAAATGACCCCTCCCGCTCTAGACGTAACGGAAGGGAGTGTCAGACTTCTACTGACTGCAAACCACCTATGTTCCTTCTCAGCCCTTTGTGTCGAGGCGGTATCTCTTTCGAACAGCCCCGCAGCCCCGGTGGTGAACAACCCTACTAACATAAAACAAATAATCCCAACATTCGGATTCAATCCACGCATTCCCCACTTATCTAAACTGACCGGCCATCAAGCATAGCCGCTCGGCAGTGATGGGCTATCAACTATAGCCGGTCGGCTATCGGCTAATATCGCGCCTCGTTGAACCTCTCGCCCCTCCGTTAGTGAGGGATAAGTCGGTTTGGCGCGACTTTAACGCGTGAGCAGGGATTTTTTAATTTAGTAATGTGATTTTATAGAGATTGAGTTTCGCAAAATATCATCATCATCATCTGCCTTGCTTTTAGCCAACTTTATTGGGGTGTAATGTAAATTTTGGTATGTAATGTTGGTCACCCATCCAGAGACTGACCTAGGCAAACACGGCTTTACTTTAAAGAACGACCCATGTAGCTGTTATTATTTAGGCACGAAATATTTGAAAAAAAAACTACGTAATAGAAACCATGCACTAATTTTAAACGATTGTTGCCTAAATTAATGCCAAGTTTCCTCTCTATATGGTATCTTTACCTGGCCCCAATTACAGTTAAAACTAAAATGTCTAAAAAAGAAAGGTAAGTACTAATATGATCAAAAAAGCCAGTTCACTTGTAACTAGACCATTAACCGTCGTTATAGTAACATCAACAAGCTTACAGATCCTCCCCAAACAAGTCTTCATTACAGAGCACCCTGTAACTTATTGCCAAATAAACATCCTGTATTTGCACCAAACATTACTACAGAGGGCAACACCCTTACTTCACAAACCCGCCCGAAAATAAACTCTATTGACTCGTAAAATAAAACCGAATATCCAATAAATAAAACTTGTAATAATTGGGCCTTAATCAGAATTGCTGACAAATAAAAATATTCTCGTACGCAGTAAAAATAGGATTGGAATTAGCTTGATAGAAGTTTCGAAGTCATTGCCTCATAACCTATCAATTAAATACAGAGTAAAATCAACCTAAAACTAATAAGCTTAAGGTAAAAAGTAGGATGGTTTCACAAAGATAGTCGGAGAGCTAGGGTCGTCTTAGTTTTTGCTTACGTGTAGAACTAACAAGTGTGCGTGTAATGTAAAGAGAGGTTGGAATTAATTGATCTTCACCCCCCCGGCGTGTAAGGGAGGGGGTGAATATGGGAGATTGGGGACTTTCTCACTCAATTGTTTAGTGAGATAGGCCCGGGATTTAATTTATTAGTCTGCGATTAATTTTAGGGTGACGAATAAAGTCTGTATTTAAATGAATAAGCCGACAAACATAGTTTTAATAAGTCATAAAGTAAGGAATGAGTAATTTTCCTTTATTATGAAAAATTACCGTCGTCACTTCTGTCTTTTTGAACATCAAGTTAAGTTAACTCGAAATTTCACAATTTGTTATGCAAACTTGTTCAAAATTAAAAACTATTGAATAGCAGTAGTGTGTGGTTTTTCCGATTGTAACGACAAAACAAATGTGTACTTTTGCTAAAGCTAACGAATTTTGAAGTTATAATCATTTTGATTAATTAAAAACTCAAAATAATGATTTCTTTGTGCCGATTAAATGATTTAATTTAGCTAAGTACTTTCTTGTCAGTTGTCTATTTTAAGAAATCAACCCGAGTATTTATTTCGTCTTCGCCTCCCCCTCCCCCTCCCCTTCCCTCTTACATAAATCCTCAACATTGTTGTCTTTAATACGAGTTAATAAATTAGGAACTTCTCGAATGTCCCCGAATTAGTATTCCGTGCTGTTTTTTGTAGATTAACTTATTAAAAAGGGTTCCGATACTATTCACAGCGACGAACCTATTTATTGTTTACGATAATCAACCTTGCAGTTCTAAAAATAAAGTAAATTTTTAGCTGTAACTAACTAACTTAGGATATTGATATGCATTGTAATTTCAATCTTATGCTGTTGAGCTAAACGTTAAAAATAGAATGTCGTGACATAATAATGCTATTTAGGTGATAATCAGTTTTATGTGCAATATCGCATAACACTGCTCCATGCATTTAGCCGTTTTCAAAAGGATTTTAAACCGTGTGTCACGGAGCGAAAGCAGAGAAGAAGTTGGTGGTAAAAGATAATGAATTTGTAACGTTTTGGAGGGCAGATGAAGTCTGCATTTATATTGTCGATTAAGAGATTGCCGGAATATGTAAAGTTAGACTGTGGCGTTCCACAAGAGAAACGTGTGATTTTAGTCAGTACGAGTCTAATGTACCCATTGATATACTCATTGGTTTTTTTTTTTGTTTCCAGGTACGGTGACGGCCGAAATAGTCAGCATGAATTGCAATTCGAATGAATGTAACAGGTTTGAATTAGTAGAGCGTCATAAAGTCACATGCTTGCTTGTGTTGTTCAAAATTACAACGGGTATCTCAAACTAAGCATAATGTCTAATGAATTCAACAGTGTATTTTGGTATACTAATTAAACCTCTATTGTTTTACCCTCCACGACCTCGACTCGAACCCATCTGTTAACAATATAAAATAATTCAAACAACATACCTACCTGACATAAGGCATACTTATATATTTATATGTGGGAATAACATCCAAAACTGTTGTACCAATAAATATCAACGACGTGCTGTTTGTTTGGGTAATGTAGGAGTGATGTGTTTGTGAGTAAGACGTTACGGTTTATTTCGAAGAGCGGTAGGCAGAGGGAACAGTCATTGTGTTCTTTAGAAGTATGACAGAGAAGAGTGGTTTTTATCTTATTGGTTTTCTAGGGCAGGCGTTTTAAAATAGTAAGTGAGTAAGATTTCTTGAACCAATTGTTGTTATATTCATAAATAACTACCACAAAAAAAACAAGAGAAGACCGAGCACCACTCGAGTTTAAACACTACTGTCAATTATTATCATTCAACAGATTAAACCAATCTGTTGAATGATAATAATTGACAGTAGTGTTTAAACCAATAAATATTTTACAGATTACCTAGCTCCTTAACAATAGAATACATTTTTACCTTCATGTTATTAGTGATCAGTCATTATTGTCTTCTTCGAAAGATTGCAGGAGGTCTTCAAAAGCATAACATCACGCCCGTATTTTCATGCAGTGATTGGCAGAGGTGTACCTATAGTACCTACACACCCACATTTAGTAAGATCTTTAGTCAATCTATAATTTGCCAGTTAGACCCGAGGGGATCAATAAGGGATGACCCTATTGCCATGAGCTTGACACGAATGCAGACTCTGCTCTGCTAGCGAAAATGTTATACTAATGGAAAAATCCAATCACTCTCAGTCTCACCCGGGAATTGATACTAGAGAGCTTACACAATTAGCAATCGCTTTAAAAACGATTCGTGTTTCTACTGAGACTTTTCGGTAGCTTAAGTAAATTCTTTCCACTAAGTAGAGGCCCGTACACACGGCGTATTTTAAACACGCAGATAAAACCCGTATACGCGCTTTCAACGGAACGCGACCTCAGCACACAGGGCCCTTTTTTTTGTTGGGTGGGAACTCATCAAATAACCCCTCCCGCTCTTGGGCAGAGTGAAAGGGAGTGTCAGACTTCTACTGACTAAAAACCACCCATGTTCCTTCTTAGCCCTTTATGTCGAGGCCGCGGTATCTCTTACAACAACCCACAGCCCCAACGGGAGCAGACGGGGAACCTAAGAACTGTTTTTGAGTTATCGGTACACGAGTAAAGAGAAATAAAACATGTTGTTCAGAAATGGACGCCCTCGTAGTTGTAGTGGTCGCAAGCGCGACTGTTATGCATGACGTCCTGAGTTCTGTTCCCAGGTCAGGCAAAGTGTGGTCAGGCTGCAAAGTTTATTGGGGTTTTCAATCAGGAGTTTCTACACCGCACGGAGATTGATGGCAATAGGCTCGCCCCTAATTACATGGGACCTAAACAAAACTGTTTATTACATTTCCTAAGTAAGACTTTCCTGCCCCATTAAAATTAAAACATGGCTGCTCATTTCACAGTACGGCTGATATTTTCCTTAATAATAATAAATAATATTCCACAACTATCACACAACGCCATCTAGTCCCAAGCTAAGCAGAGCTTGTGTTATGGGTACTAGACAACTGATAAACATACTTATATATTTCTAAATACATACATATTATAGATAAATTACACCCAGACACAGAACAAATGATCGTGCTCATCACACAAACATTTGTCCTGGGTGGGAATCGAACCCACGACCTCCGGCCTAGCAGTCAGGGTCACTAACCACTAGACCAACAGGCCAGTCGAAGTTAATTTAGAGGAACATCCGAGATGAATTACTGAGACATCTTTAGATTATATTACTATAGGTAAGTAGATATCTTTAGGAATGGGGATTACAGAAGGTCCACTTACTGAAATATTTGAAACTAAGTGAAGCCTGCGACCTTGCCCGCGTGGATGTCGGTTATCGCGCAACAGTAATCTTTTAGTCCCCTCTTTTCAACCCCTTACAACCCTTTTGTCGTTTCATTTAAATCGGTTCAGTAGTTTTGGCGTGAAACGCGACAGAGAGACAGACGAAGTTACTTTCGCATTTATAATATTAGTAAGGATAAGTTACCGAACTAAGGAAGTGGAAGTTAATTCTGTCGTGCCAATGGCACTCCCTCTAGTAACTCTTTCATAACTATTCTACTGTATACTAAGTTACCATTTTAAGCATGTGAAATCGTCAAATGACTCCTCTTGCTTTAGGGCGGTGCAGAAGAGAGTGTCCGACTGTGACTGACTGAAACCAATCCGTGTTCCTTCTAAAACCCTTTGATAACCATCATTAAGAATAATGATGGTTGGGAGGTGAACCTCCCAAACAATTTGTGGTTGACGCAGCTAGTCCACTTCCGTAGTTCTCTATTACCCGTCATCTCAGCCAATTTAACTAGCTCGCTGACTTCTGAACTAGTGAGAACGAGATTGCTTCAAGAGGAACACAGATGAAACGGACATGTTTTATCGACTTGCATTATGTTAAATAAAAGGCTGGATATAATAACGCAGTGTTTATTTTGGTTGATCACGCTTGACACGCCATTCCATTGCCGCAACACAACGTCGGCATCTATTTAACAAAAAAAACCGGCCAAGTGCGAGTCAGACTCGCCCATGAAGGGTTCCGTAGCAGCAAGTAACATAATGTTAACATAATTTTTATAATTGAGTTGATTGAATGAACGGTAAATTGCGATTTACGATTTATGGCGCATTAAAAAAAAAACTTACTAGATCTCGTTCAAACCAATTTTGGTTGGTAGTTTTTGTTGAGATCTACATTATATATATTTTTTTAGAATTGTCACTCTCTTACTTTAAAAGTTCAATCTTATTTTTGAAGACCTATCCATAGGTACCCCTCATGTGTAGGTTTCATGAAAAAAAGTTTTTTTAGTTTCAATTCCATGTATGGAGAGCCCCCTCTTAATCATATATTTTTTTATTTTTATATAAAAATCAAAAAGCGGTTTACAGAATACATCTACCTGCCAAATTTCAATTGTGTAATCCTTATAGTCTCGGAATAAAATGGCTGTGACATACGGACGGACAGACGGACAGACGGACAGACATACAGACAGACAGACATGACGAATCTATAAGGGTTCCGTTTTTTGCCATTTGGCTACGGAACCCTAAAAAAAGAATTGTTCTCTATTACCCGTCACCTCAGCATAACAACTATTTAACTTACTCCCTGAAAGGGTGCGAAGCTGCAGCTTTATAATACATGCACTATTTAAGACAATAGCATATTATATTCATTTACTTTCACTGAGATACAATTACTAAAAGAAAAACTTGATAGAACTTCGCCTCGCTTGAGAATCGAGTTCAGGAGAATTCAACAGTTACGTTTAGAAAACTACTCAGAAATTTCAAAAGAGCAAAGAAATTGACGGCACGGTTGGCGCAGTTGTTCAAGCAATGGACTGCTGCGCTGCGTGTCGCGGGTTCGATTCCCGCACGGAACAAATATTTGTATGACCTACAGATAGTTGTTCCGGGTCTGGGTATTTGTGTATGTGAGTTTAAATGTTTGTGAACGCACCCACGATACAGGAGAAATTCCTAGTGTGGGGCAACGTTTTTTAAAAAAAATAAATAAATAATAAATATCTATAGGTCTACTGCATCTACCTACACTGTGACCTCGTATCTCACAAGTGCTAAAAAGACTATCACAATAAAACTAAATAAGGCAACGTCTAGACTGGCGACAATTTGCGACTAATTGCGGCCGTCGGGTCGCAAGCGTGCACCCAGCCTTACTTGTCTCTGCGAATAAAACGACGCGCTGAAATTAAAGAGGATGAATGTCTTTTTAAAAAGAAAACTCTTCGCTCTCTGATGCAGGTGAAGGGCTATTAGCTTACTTTTTATTTGCTTTCTAACTGAGTTGTTTGAAGTCAATTATATGTTTTATGTAAGGGTTTTTTCGTGTGGTTAGATAGTTCTCGTAATGGTGGAATTATGGCGTTAAATGACGGTGATAGAAGCGTTATTGGTTAATATTTGTTAAATTGTCGGTGAAAATATTGTTGAGAACGACGAAAAACGAAAAAAAAAACGAACAACTCACGTACGACTCAAACTCACTGCGTCGTTAGTCTAGTGGAGTGTCGGACTTCTACTGGCTAACAATCACCCGTGTGCCTTCTGAGCCCTTTGTACCGAGGCTGCGGTATCTCTTTCGAATAAATTGTCATAACTTGCGTTCGCATAAAATATGGGAATATAAGACTTACTTATATACGACTCTCTGAAGGTCACGAGTTCACGATCGCGCGGCGAAACAATATTCTCACACAACATAACATCACTCTCGCAAACCTTGAAGGGTTAGGTTGAGGTGTACCTAATAGTACACCCACATTTCGCCAGTTATGGTAAAGTTCCATGTAATATGGGGCGAGCCTATTGCCATCAATTGGGCACAAATCCAGACTCCGTCGCTGCTACTTAGAAATTCCTGATGGAAAAACCCAAAAACACTTTGACCGACCCGGGAATCAAGCCCACGACCTAATGCTTAGCAGTCACTACACTAAAAACTAAAAAACCCGACTGATAAGACTGAAAAGCAAAAAACAAGCACATGTTAAATTAAACAAAACTTGGAAGCAGGCGGGGTCCATTCTATTGTCATTTCATAATTTAATATTTAAATGAACCCCGCCTGCTTCCAAGTTTTGTTTAATTTAAAATGTGCTTGTTTTTTGCTTTTCAGTCTTATCAGTCGGGTTTTTTTAGTTTTTAACTACTTTTTTTATTTCTAACTTTTTAGTTCTTTAGTGTTTGTTCTTTCGTTGGTCGCGTATAATACTTCGCAGATGATTTAACTTTTGTGTTTGTTTATAGAATTTGTGACTTTGAATTTATTTTTAACATATAGGTGTCATATATTTTTGTAATCTCCTTTTAAAACCCTTCATTTTGATACCCTACTCGATGGTAATGGATTTTTTTATTTTTTCAAATTCAAGATTTGGCCCCCAAAACCAGCAACTATCTTTGTTTTTTTAATTTTAATATAACCAGTGACACTCGCGCCATCAAGACGAATCTAACGACGTATGTTTCATTCAAATCCCTTCATCCATTTAGGAGTTATGAGGGAACATAGAAACGGACATACATACATACATACTTACATACATACATACTTACATACATACATACATACACGCCAAACACATAACCCTCCTTTTGGGCTTCGCCGCAGTCGGGTAAAAAGACAATCCAGCTAATATAATATTCTCCCTAAATGTAATAAACTCACTAGAGAAGGTGAAGGAATCTCGGTAATAACTGAATACTTGTGAGACAACTTTTGTCGCTCACCTGTTTGTATGCTAAATAGAACCGATTCTTTAGTGAGACTGTATATCTTTTTATGAAAAACTAGCTTTAGTTCGTGAGTTTTCTCGCGGGGTGGTCGGATATGATAAATGTATAAATTTGGAAGCTGCTCTACCTTAAAACTATAAACTGCTTTAATTACCGATTAATTTTACACACAGCTATTTGTGGGATTGGACTATTTAGAATCATCAATTCAGCTGAAAGGCGTCCACACAGGCATCCCCCGCGTGTCGCCACATAGAACTACCCATGTGTCTCGCATCTAGCGGGTCTCCGCAACCTTCACCAGGTTTTCCATCCATCGTTTCATTGGTCTTTCTCTACTCTTATATTCATCCACAGAGAATTTACTACCGAAATAAAAAAGTCGAAGTCACATACGTGTGCCATGTTGCAATCAAATCGTCGCAGCAACAGACACACAGGCAGACAGTTACTTTCGCATTTATAATATTAGTACGAAAAAGCGAGATTTTTTCGTGAGAAAATATTTAATGAAAAAAATGTTGTGAATATGATTACCTGTTACGGGTAAATCTGTAATAAGCTTGGCTTTTATGCTTCGTATGCGTGGGCACGTAAAATATATAAGGTGGGAGGAACTCCGACCACGTATTCAGTATCAGTAGGTACAACTTTCTGTTATAACATACCATATTATAGAAAATTTTCGTTGGATAATTGAAAAATAAAACAGACTGTTTGAGTTTTGTTTTTATGCATATTTGATTTTAAAATCACACACAGCTCCATCAAATCAGAAAAAAAACTGGCCAAGTGCAAGTTGGACTTGCACATGAAGGGTTTTTCGATTGTACTGGATATTGAGAGATTTTCCATGTTATTTAAGCACCATAGACTGCATATAAATTTTCCTGTAATGTATAAGTGTTGAATTAATTTCTGTATATTTTTTCAAAATTTTAGGCTCACTATTTTCCGAGATAATTCCCCCTCCTGTTGGGGAATGGTCAGACAGACAGACAGACAGACAAATAGACAAACGAGTGATCCTATAAGGGTTCCGGTTTTTCTTATTGAGGTACGGAACCCTAACAATTGATTTCTAGTGATGTACACACAACTCCATCAAATCAGACAAAAAACCGCTGTTTCCTACATAAGTGCACAAAAAACGCGTGCGTTGGGTGACAATTGACCAAAATTAAAAAATCGGTTTATTTTGGAACATAATAAAAGGGATCGTGTCACTCTCGCCGACATTTATGACACCCGTGCCTTTCATGAGGTTGGACACCACATTCGAGGGTCAGACAAATGATTTTTATTCGATATTTAAATTATTCATAAGTAGGTACCAATACTGCTTTAAACTTTATTGTTCGTTGTCTTACCAGTATTTTAGTAAATATAGCTATTTTACCTCTGTCATAACCCTTGTGAGCAGCGATGGCCCAGTGGTGGCGGCCCGGATTAACGTGCAGTAACTTGTGAGTTCGAACTCAGGCAGGTGCATGACTTTGTGTAATTTATTTCATCACCACTGCTCTCAGAACGGTGTAAGAAAACATCGTGAGTAAACCGGCATGTCCTAGAACCAAGAATTCGAAGACATGAACTATGACCGCGTGGAGGATTATAGCCTATTCCCTCTCATAAAGGGTTTCCAGCGGAAACATGGCGATTATGTATGGCAACCACAATAAAAGTCAAAACCAGATATAAGACAACAATGAAAGTGCAGTAAACTTGTGTCCAGCCGAGCTACTATCTGTCAAACATCATTCATCGATCAATCAGTCATCCATCATCACGAGCAGTGCGAAGTCGTCGCGCCGGTCGACAAGCTGCCGCCGCAGCCGTCGACATGTCGACACCCTGTCGCCGTTGTGTCGGCGGCACGTCACTAGCTGTCAAGTCAACTGACGACTGAATGGACTGTTTGAGTGTTGAGAAGTTTTCTGATAGATTGGTTTCGGAGTAGCCATTTCTTTGTTGTTATTAGCGCATTATTTTATTTTTGAATTGCCATTTTTAGGGTTCCGTACCCAAGGGGTAAAAACGGGACCCTTTAACTAAGACTTCGCTGTCTGTCTGTCCGTCTGTCCGTCTGTCTGTCACCAGGCTGTATCTCAAGAACCGCTATAGCTAGAAAGTTGAAAATTTCACAAATCATGTATTTCTGTTGCCGTTGATAACAACAAATAAGTACTAAAAACAAAACCAAACGCGATTTTTATAGAAAATGGTACGGACACCATTTTTTTTTGGTGTGTGGAATGTCGTCAAATAACCCCTCCCGCTCTTAGGCAGAGCGAGAGGTAGTGCCAGGCTTCTACTGACTAAAAACCACCCCTGTTCCTGTTGCTGTACTTAATTTGATGTACAGAATACTTGGTTGGCGGCTGTGTGAAGGGTTAATTTACATCCTGTATACTAGGAAAGCATGTAACATTGGTCCCGGCTGTCATTTGTAAATCTCAGACGGTCGTTACAGCTAGTCAGTGTTCCGAAAGTTTGACAACGAGTCTTTCTTAAGGGTATCGGATTACCTAGATTAATACTAAATGTATTTTGCATGTCAGATAGGCAGTCGCTTCATGTAAAATACATGCATTCAGCTGCATCCAGTTAGACTTAAAGCCGACCTCAATTTAGTTGTGAAAAGGCTAGGCAGATGAGAGCAGAAGAAGTCAGAAGTGGAAGATTCACAACTACACAAATGAACAAATTGTGATTAAGGCTACAATTTCATCCTAGGTATATGACACCATTTCTACCGCGTTACAGAACAAAACTGCATGACTTTGCATTATGTTTTGACACCAAACCAAAATATCTAAAATGATGTGAAAACTGTAGCAACGAACCGTTCCAT
This sequence comes from Diarsia rubi, assembly GCA_932274075.1. Classification (NCBI taxonomy): domain Eukaryota; kingdom Metazoa; phylum Arthropoda; class Insecta; order Lepidoptera; family Noctuidae; genus Diarsia; species Diarsia rubi. The sequence goes on along the minus strand of OW026440.1, from coordinate 260,824 downwards.
GACAACCGATCTACAGGACACATCGTTAGGGCGCGCCAATATCCGGCGGCAAGGCGTTTCCGACCTACAAGCCAAGTGGAAAATAGACCAATGACATTATTGTGGGTAGCTACTGAGGATGAACAGTATATAGGGCAGTGTTGGTAACGAGGTTAGCCTGTGGATGGGTGACCACTCATTACACTCACACCCTTACGCATTAGATCCTCAGGAGCTAGATCATTTACAGGCGTAATTTTATTTTGATCCAGACGACGCCAGGAAAAGGCAGAGGGAGAACATAACATCACGCCTGTAATCTTCGATGGCTTAGGCATTAGTTCACCCACATTTCGCTATTTATATTTAAATCCCATGTAATACGGTGCGCCTATTGCCATCAACCTGTTTGAGTTTCTTGTTGGTTCTACTTCATAGGAATCGATCAATGCACCGAACCGTGCACCTTTTTGTCGACGTTTTACAAGTGCCCTTGAAATCGAATAAATATCGTGAAATAGAATATTTTGATTTTGAATCGCGCACAAGTTCATAACTCAATTAGGTTACATTCCACCAGAGATGTGCTATGCTACATTGCTAAGGGTCATAGCTAAATACTATTGCGTTTTCTGACATCCTAGTACTAAATTCAATACTCTACTTGACTTACAAGTTTTCCTGAAAGTACCACAGACCCAGTACAGGTCAGAACAACAAACGCGAAAAATTGCGTTACAGTTTTTTGGCGAAACAAAACCGACCCCGACGTCCCTTATTGAAACGTGACAGGGGTCGTCAATCTACGTAGGGTTAGTTGAAATATCTCTCCGATCATGTTGGGTCCGTGCCCCGTATTTGTTACTACGGGACCCTTACGTGAGATGTGCTCGGCTAACATCGGGAGAGCTCGGGTGGGGTCGGGCGGAAGGTGTCTCAATCACGGTGAATCAGGTAGGAGCCCACAGATAACTTGATTGTGATTTTGTTATCGACTAGGGCTGACCCGTATTAAGTTATTTTGTATTACGTCTCTGTAAATAAAAAGTTATGTAGAAAGTTTTGAATATGAATGTGAATGGGTATGAGAGCCCTTCCTCTCCAGGTACTCGCCTCTCGCATTGATAAGATAATACAGGGAGTTTAGTGCATCGTGTGCCAAATTGAAATGGTTGACTGGAGGTGTCATTTGCTATCCTTCCAGACCCCTAAACACTTCTCATGGCCTGTGGATTTTTTACTTTTTATTAAAAAGACTCAAATTTTACATTTTTTTTAAAGGTGTAGACACTTAATTTTAATTAGATGTGTATTGTTTAAGAGTACTTTCAAATTCAAAATTAGTGACATTAGCCATCTAGTTTTTAAAAAAAATAATCTCGATTTGGCACACAATGCACCAACACTCTACATAACTCATGCATTCTGCATGGCGTTGCAAATAAGATAAATCGATTGCCGTAAGAAACATCAAAATCAGCCCATGCGTTTGTTCTCCAGATTCCTACTAAGGAAGAGACACATAAGCTGATAAACACATTACCCTCAGTCGCTCCCTAGAACCCTACAAATATAAAATACTTGCAAAATGTCGAGCACCTGCCCATGAGGCGTCCCGACGGGCAGCGAAGGACGTAACCGAGTTACCTTCGGGATACGACGAGTAACGCGGGGCGACTGCGTGGCGAAAATGTAAACTGAGTGAGATGTACCAGAGCGATAGGTAATTGTAGGAGGTTGGAATAGTGAGGATTATGACCAAGTAAAATTAACTGCAGATGATTACGAGGAGTGGAGTACTAGGGTGGAAGGGAAGACCTTCGGGGTACGACGACTGTGTGGCGGAACGGTTACTGAGCGAGAAGTACCAGGGCGATAGGACAATATAGGAAATGAGTGTAATAAAGAAGGTGGACGAACCTGCAGATGATTACGCGACGTGGAGTACTTAATAGAGTAGCAGGGATGTTGTAAATACCTACTTGTAAGAGATAATGACAAAGTTAACGGGGATTGTCTCCACGGATTACGAGATCCGACTAGATTAGCCACGGATACCGACGAGTTATATCCATGGATACCGGGATCCGTTTCTAACAAAAAATAATTATTTTTTTACCTCTGTAGAAGATGCAAACACGAAAACTGAGTCGACTTTGATTGCATGCCCCTCAAAGTGTTATCTGGATTATTCCTCATAAATATAGCATCAGAGGGTCTAGATTTGTTTTCTGTGCTAGATCTATCCGATCAGGTAATAAAAATATAAACAATATGAAGTGCAAATTCTCTAGCATACATATTAATACAGACTCCACAAGCTGCCAAGCTCCTAGTTTAAATTAGTACAAAATTGACAAACACTCCCGCTCGTGCATACACAAACATTAGAGGAACTTCTCGTAACCCAGTGACTTAGTAGCATCCACACAAATACAGAACGTCTCCGCACACTTTATGCGCGTCTAGTACTTCTAATGTTGAAGTGACAGCACAAGTTTAAATTGATCGCTCTGCTTTGGGTGAATGTAACAATGTTTAATAGTGTGGCTTTGTTCGTGTAATTCATATTAAAATGAATCATTTCTAAGATTAGAAGGAAAACCCTTTCACCCTTATATCGTTCGTCAATGAACCAGTCATATCCTACTAGCTTTCAATTTCGAGAGACGTTCAACTTTTTTTAAAAACAGAAATCTTACAATACAAATACACAATACCTCTTGGTAAGATTAAAAATCAAAAATATGTTTCTGAAATCATCGATAAGCTTATTCCATCAATTCAATTGGCGGTGCAAGCCCGAACGTAATTTAGAACGGGCATCCGTTCTAAATTACGTTCGGGCTTGCGATCAGAGTTAATAATAATAATAAAATTATATATTTCTAAATGTTTTTATATTATTTTGTATAGGAATATTTAAAAATATAATTTATATGTATGAAGTTAAATAAAGGAAATAATAATAATCTGACAATACGAACAAAACGAATGTGTGTCATTCATTATTTATTAACTAGTTCAACTTGAGTTCAACTCGGTATTTTGTTTTGTTCACCAACAACAACCGAACTTAATTTGCGACAGAACCAACCTTTATTCTTTCATTCTACAACAGAAAAAACACTGACTCAACTTTTTATTCCCCGTCCCAATTCACCCAGTGACCGAGTCTAACCTTCCCAGTCCATACCTGTACCAATCCCCATCACTCAGTACAAATCAGGACGGGGCTACATTACGCTCTGTCCAGCTGTCCCACATCCGCCATTTTTCAATAATGGCTGCCGCGCGCTTTGTTGACAGCTAGCTTTTTTTTCTCCGCCGTGATTCGCGATCAAGGCGCGCATCCATTCGGCCTTTGTGTGCCCACTGTGGCTCTGTGACATAGATATTGCGGTCTTTTTTTCCAGATTGGACTTTTTAGGTCGTTTGTGTGAATGGACTTTTGAGATGAAGTGAAGGGTTATTGGAAATGGGGAAGAGTCTTTATGAAGCCGTGTTTAAGTTCTATAGTGCCTGTTATTATTTGTTATATGAAATTAAAAGATCAGGGTTAAATTTTTAGCGACATTGCTAAATAGTGCAGCTGTTGATCACATAACCTTACATAACCTTTGTACTCTAATGTTATATTTTATCATTTTCCTGTGTTGTCTACTGTGTGTAGGTACATAAATAGTTAAATAAATAACATTAAACAAGCATATTTGAAATTAAACAAAACTTGGAAGCAGGGGGGTCCATTCTATTTTCATTTCATAATTTAATATACAAATGAACCCCGCCTGCTTCCAAGTTTTGTTTAATTTCAAATGTGCTTGTTTTTGCTTTTCAGTTTTTAGGTCGGGATTTTTAGTTTTTTAACTACTTTTTTATTTTTCAACTTTTAGTTCTTTTGTGTTTGTTCTTTCGTTGGTCGCGTAAAATTCTTCGCATATGATCCTTTTGATTTAACTTTTGTGTTTGTTTATAGGATTTTTGACTTTGAATTTCTTTAAAACATACAAGTGTCATATATTTTTGAAATCTCCTTTTAAAACCCTTTATTTTGATACCTACGATAGTAATGGTTTTTTTTTTTCAAATATGCGATGTGGCCCCCAAAATCCGCAATTTTTCTTTGCTTTTTTGATTTTAATAGAGTCAGTGACACTCGCACGTCGACAATGTAACGACTTATGTTTTATTCAAATCCCTTCTTCATCCGTTTAGGAGTTATGAGGGAACAAAGAAACAGACATACATACATACACGCCAAACACATAACCCTCCTTTTGGCCTTCGCCGCAGTCACCCGACTATCACCCGAATAACACCACGGCGACGACTAGACCATTAGGCATTGTCTTGCTTCCAGATTTTCATCTAAAATGTTGTTTCACTGACATACAGGTATTTGTGAACCTGTCCAGTCAGTGAAATACATTTAGATTGGCCCTATAAAGTTTTCAATCTGGCGACATTGATCCTTAAGCATCAGTTGGGCTGTCGGTTTGTTTGTGCAACACAATAATCCACAGAACAGATCTTTGCAATAATCTCATACAATACCATCGAGTATTGTATGAGATGACTATGATGAGAGTTCCAGACCTTTCTCTGTGATCAGATATAACGCTAGGAAATCTCATTGGCGTGCATCCGGGGAGATTGTTATAATTACTCTTATTTCCGACCGGGTCGCACGCTTGGCTGACAAACGAATTATGAGGCACATTGTATGTTGCTAGATATTTATTTACCGTACACTAAACATATAACCCTCCTATTGGACTTCGCGGCAGTCGGGTAAAAATTCATATTCAGATTCAGATTATTGGATTCACATGTAATTGGTCTTAGTAGTATTTAGAGTAAGCAAGTTTTGTCTCAGCCGTATGGCAGTGGTAGCCAGTGCAGATTCGGCATCCCTTTTTAAAGAGTCCCACGAATTTCCCGTAAACACATCGCAGTGTCATCCGCATATGAGAAAACCTTAGTGTTGATAGATTTCAAGTTGCAGAGGTCATTAATACACACATCAAAAGTGTCTAGGGATCAACATATATTTTTGCAATAACTTTTCTCCTGATTGATATTAATTAAAATTTTCTTTAAGGATTCATCAAATAAAGTGTTTTCGTTTGTCACAGTAACGATAAACCAAGTCACCTTTGCATTAATAAAGAAATTTGCCATTTTCCTAATAAAGGGATTTTTGACATTTGAACCACTAACATTAAAGTTCGAAAAAAAGACTGAAATAACAGTTTTCTTTAAAATTTTATTGGGTAACTTAAACAATTAATAATCCGTGTTTCTACCGCGAACACTAACTACACAAGAACATCGGTTTGGCATACTCAAAATGAGTTCATCCAAATCACGCTGTGGAATGGCCGCCCATGTTCGTTGCAACAACAAAAAAAGGTCTTCTTGCGACTGGATACCCTCCATATTCGGCAGAGCTCTTCTCTGTAGCATATCCCATGCATGCTCAATCGGGTTCAAGTCTGGCGACTGAGCAGGCCAGGGCAGGACATTGATGTTAGCTGCGGCGAGAGTCTGTCTTACAACTCTTGCGGTGTGCGGTCGTGCATTATCATGCATTAACTGAAATAAGGGACCGATTTGCACTTGTAGAGGAACGATGACGTCTGATACAATCGTCTCAGCATAAATTTGAGCGTTGAGGTTGCCTCTGATCCAAATCAACTCAGTTCTTCCGCCGATCCAAATACCCGCCCATACCATGATGGTTCCACCACTATAAGGATGGACTTCCTGGCAGGATTTTAATTGCTGTTGGCGTCCAGGGGTTCTCCAGTGTCGTATACGTCTTGTATCCGGTCTCATACTAAAACGAGACTCATCAGAAAAGCACACGAAACGCCATTGTTCTTCTGCCCAATTTCTGTGTTCAAGAGCCCATTGATATCGAATCCTACGATTGTGCATTGCTATAGGTGGTACCCGTAGCGGTCTTCGGGAATGAAGGTTCACTTCATGCAAGCGGTTTCTGACTGTTTGGTCGCTAATTAAGTCCCCTGAAGAGTGATGAAGCCTCACGGCTAACATCATGGCGGTTATTGTTGGAGCTCTTCGAGTTAAGATTTGAATGTATCGGTCTTGTCTCCGTGTGGTGCAGCGATACCGTCCTCCATGGCGCTGAGCCACGGTACCAGTGCTTCGGTAACGTGTCCAAAGTCGACTGATAACACTCTGACTTGTATTCAGAGCTAAAGCCACAGTACGTTGCCGGGAACCAGCTTCTATCATTCCCACGGCTCTGAGCATTTCTTCCCTGCTTAAATGACGTCGCCGCTCCATAATAACGTTGGTTTTAATCAGTAGTAGGGAAACAGTAGCACTAATAATGTCTTCAATGCGTTGTATGTTTTTATAGGGAAAATATTGACAGCTGATTTTCATCTTTTACTCGAATTTGATTCACAGTTCCTGATTCAAATTATGAAATGCACCAAAAAGGATCCATATAAATTTATAAAATCATAAATTTATTACAAAGCCACATCTCAATCTCAAGAAATCCGCATAAAAATGCTTGATCCCTAGACACTTTTGATGTGTGTATAAATGAGAACTAACGTAGGCCCGTTTTCTGCCATTCGGCTACCGAACCCTAAAAACCGACTTTATAGAGCGCCGAACTCTCTCACACACGTGAGTACACGTGTGACAACTTACTATAACATGTTGGTTGTTCCAAACAAATGAACAACAAGTCTCGTCAACGGCTCGTTCAAGTTGCAATAGCCTCCCAAGTTGTAGCTCTTAACGCAACTGATAACTAGTTGCAGATCAAGGACGCACGTGTCGCTACCAGTATACGTTCACTAGCTGATGCCTGCGGCTTTGCCCGCGAGGATGTCGGAAATATCAAAAATGACGATTTTTCATATCCATCCCAAGTTTTATCACCTTGTGGGGTTGAATTTTGAAAAATTCTTTCTTCGAGAAATACGTGTCAATTTTAAATTTCTAGCTTTAATGGTTTGTCCTGTGCGTTGATCCTCAGCCAGTCCAGTCAGCGTTTCCTTATATAAAGGGTGGAAAAGTATCCTCAACGCAAACGAAAGGCACTTGTTCTCCCCACCACTGCGATATTTTTTTGGTTCTAGACCATACCCGGGAACCCCCTAGTTACGGAGATATTGGGGGTCAAAGTTCCAAATTTTGCACAGCTGTTTTTGTAACTACTAGTTTTCAAGTTATAACTTAACTTAAATTACCTCCATGACCCGTTTACTATTCAAAGCATCCACTAGCAAAATGTTTTAACAGTGCTTAATTTAGTTTTACCGTAAAATGTGATTTTTGACCCAAAAATATTTGTGTAGGGGTAGGTACTTAGTTTGATGTACAGAATGCTTGGTTGACATATGTGTGAAGGGTTAATTTGCACCCTTTAAAAACGTTTACCTTCAGCTGTTCATAGTTTTCCTGTCCTGTCCTTCGGCACCTTGGGCCTCCCACACGATCAAGCTTCACCACACAAAAGTGTGGTGAAGCAGTACATCGCGCGTGTGGTTGGTAAAACTGTATTACCATTACCAACTACACGCGCGATGTACCGTGTGCACTGTGTAATCGCGCAGGCAATACTGTGGTGAAGTCTGTGCGTGTGGTAGGCCCATTGGAAATGAAATATGTTTGAAGAAATTTATTTCTCTGTAAGACAAAGTCTCGACTTGACCAGCTCGTTGATAATTATGACTGCTGGGCGGGCAAATTGTTATGGAGTTTTTCTATCAGGACATTCTCAGTAGCAGCCAGCAAAAATGTCAATAGGCTCGCCTCCTTTTACTCGCGTATCAGGCCTCGCTAACTAATGGGTACACCTCTACCTAACCCTCTAGGAATTGCAGCAAGTTCAAGGTATAATTGTTCTATAGAAAACCCAATAACACTATGCCAGGCTTCGAACCTAGAACTCCATTCACAGCCGTCGAGCTCACAACCGATAGGCCAACTACACAGTCCTATTATATCAAGTCAATACAAATAATATTGTTACTTACAGAAAACCTCCAACTTAACTATACCTTCATTAACTCAAGAAGAAACTTGTTCGACTATCTGCCACACTTGTCCCTAACTACCAATACATCTCGTCACAAATAGTGCCAATTTGGAGCTCCCCCTATGTCTGCGAAGTTTAGGCGCCACGTCTGACTTGCACGAGTTTTTACGACCACTCCCGAACGGGCCCGATGCTAGCCGACGATAGTCGAAGTGTTGATGTGACAGCGGGTCTTTGAGATGTCAATATTGACAGTTATTGGTGAGAAAGTATTTAGAGTTATAGTGACTATAGGGGACGGTTTACGGGTTAGCCAAGGTCGGAATGGAAGCCGCGTCACTGTATTATTTTGAATATATTATATTTCTCAACGTGTCCCTACTTCCTCGTTAGTCTAATGGTCGCAAGTACGACTGCCGAGTATGAGATTCTAGGTTCGATTCAAATCGGGTCGGGCAAACTACATAGTAGTGGGGTTTTCTATCAGTAAATTCTCAGTATCAGCCACGGATTCTGGATTTCAGCCCAGTTAATTGCAATAGGATCGCTCCCTATTACGTGGGACTTAAACATAACTGGCGAATAGGGATGTTTCTTGACAAAAAAATATATGATTCTAATAAGTCCGTCTGTTAGATTGTCCAAAAATATTGGATACATACGCTCCTCCGTCGATTTCATCCAAGCGCCAAGACCAAGACCTGCTGGGGCTACGGTAGGTACTGCTCGAAAGAGATACCACGGCCCTGGAACACAAAGGGCTAAGAAGGAACATGGGTGGGTTTTAGTCAGTACAAGTCAGACACTCTCTTTCGCTCCGCCCAGCGCGGGAGTGGTCATCAATTTGATGATTTCCGATACGAAAAAAAAAGAAACATCTGACAAAGGGAGACGTCCGGAGTCCCGTCCGGGAACACGACGGCACCTTCAATAAATTGTAATACTCGATGAACATTTTCCGCTTTGCAACGCGTGTGCTACGCGTGTGCTACGCCGTAGCTACAGTGCTACAATGGCGTAGCATCTTTAGTTTACTACTTTTTACCCGACTGCGGCGAAGCCCAAAAGGAGGGTTATTACCCGACTCCGGCGAAGCCCAAAAGGAGGGTTATGTGTTTGACGTGTATGTACTCGTATGTATGTATGTATGTATGTCCGTTTCTTTGTTCCCTCAAAACTCCTAAACGGATAAACGGATTTGAATGAAATATACGTCGTTAGATTCGTCTTGATGGCGCGAGTGTCACTGGCTGTACATTAAAATTAAAAAACAAAGAAAAATTGCTGCTTTTAGGAGCCATATAGGTAGTTAAAAAACTAAAAAACCCGACTGAAAAGATTGAAAAGCAAATAACAAGCACATTTTAAATTAAACAAAACTTGGAAGCAGGCGGGGTTCATTTAAATATTAAATTATGAAATGAAAATAGAATGGACCCCGCCTGCTTCCAAGTTTTGTGTAATATTTTTTTTTTTTTTTTTAAGGTTAACCGAGTACGTCGAAGTAAAAAGGAACTCGTATCAATATCCAGGTTAAGCCGCGCATGCCTAGGTCGGTCTGTGGATAGGTGACCACCCATTCCATACCGAGTTTTGTGCCTCGGAAAGTGCGTTAAGTCGATGGTCCCGGGTATTATTTGTAAATCTTTGACAGTCGTGTTAATTAGTCTATTATTAACCAGTCTTACCAAGGAGTATGATATTACTAGTACTAACTGGGTTGCGTAGTATCAGCCTATAATGTTCCCACTGCAGGGACTCAGGCCTCCTCTCTAGGAGAGGGATGGGCTATAATCCACCACGCGGGCCCAGTGCGGGTTGGTAGATGTCACATGTCTTCGAATTTTGTTGGATCTAAGATATGGCGATTTCCTCGCGATGCTGTTCTTCACCGTTTTGAGATCTATAATGATGAAATAAATTACACAATGTAATGCGCCTGTCTGGGTTCGAAACCACGACACACAGTTCGTAAGTCAGGGCCCCCACCACTGGGCCACCACTGCTCTCTAGGCAATCGCTCTATGTAAAATACTGGTATTCAGCTGCATCCCGTTAGACTGGAAGTCATCAGGCAACATCCCGTTACCCCAACATAGTTGGGAAAAAGCTAGAATGATGAAACGACTGAATAGCTTAAAATAATAGTTTGCTAAAGAAACACTCGTGTGAAGTCACACGCAACACAAGCGCGATTCATTTGTAACCGAGCGCCGTCAATGAGGTGCATTAGTGACAGACACGCACTATGGCATACAGAAGTTCAGCTTTACACGACTTTGTGACAACCTGTTTATAGGGGTCAGACAGAAATAAAAGAACACTACCTGTCGTGATCTTTTCATACTCACAACACCACGTGTGCCTAATAGTGCACGCCCCAACTGTGAACCTGCTGGCAAGTCTACCTAGCATTTCGGTCACACTTATGGAACAAATTTTAGCAGAGTTAGACAAAAGGAGGGCGTTGTGCCGTGTGCGCCATCTACACTACTACGTATAAACTAAACCAGCACATCTAATATTTTATCAATATCTCTTAGGCCCACTTGCGCCAGGCTGGGTTAACACGGTTAACCCAGAGGTAAATACTACTTTGGAGTTAAATTCTTATTATGTCTTGCACCATCAAGAGTTAAGGCTTAACCACGAGTTAAATTTTTAATTATTTAACCCACTGATGTGGGAGGGTTAAGTCAACTAACTCTGGGTTAGTAATGTCAAAATTGAGATATTTTAGGCTAAGTACGCTTTGGTTGTGTCTCGTGTTTGTTTGTTTCAGTGATATCGGTTTTATTTTGTCCTGAAAATGATAAACGAATGATTGTTGTCTGATGATGATGAAGAGATCATCGACTACATTAGTTCACTTTTAAAACAGAAGAATTGCAGGACGGACTGATCATTTTTACTCACAAAGAGACAAAGGTTTTCATAGAAGATTTCGTCTACAAAAAGAAACTGTTCTCTATAAATATTAGATAAAATTGAAAATAGACTGCAATATACAAATGCGAATAAAAAGTAATGTAGGTAGGTCACAATGTAGGCATGTGACCTACATTACATTTTCAGTGATTAGTGCCTCTTCAGTGAACTCTTTTTACAATAGACTGAATAGAATTAAAATCTTTTATTATTTCCAACCAAGCTTTTTGTTTTTGTAGAATGTTGGCTCCATCAGTTTTTTTTGTTTTCTACAATGTGTTTGTATTTTTCTACTATATCGCACAGTAACAAATTGTCGCTATTTGTGAAATTACGTACGAGGTACGTAACCGAGGTTTCTTTTCCATTTTGAAGATCTTCCGCGTCCGTCTGCCTAAATTATTTCGCAAAATAATCACTGTAAACGACAATGCAAGTGCAACACGCTCAAGTCACAACAGTCAATATAACGCGACAAAGAACAACGTGTATTTTTTTAATCTGACATAAAGAAATAGACTTATTCAAAGTACTGTGGAGCGAGAGAGAGAGAGATATTTGCCAGATGTTAAAAGAATGAATGAACATGACAAGACTAGGGTTAGTTGACTCTGGGTTAATTTTTACTGGTGCAACTTAATATGCGAGTTAAAAATTTAGAACATTAACACTGAGTTAGTAAACCTCGAGTTATTTATTTAACTCAAAGTTTTGGTACAAGTGGGCCTTAGCAGTGCTAGTCTTGTGATGTGACTGTTACACTAAGAAGTAATCCCTCGAGGTCGAACTCAAGACTTTGTGTGTATTGTCTAATTATCAGTTGCTTCGGTGAGGGAAAACATCCTGAGGAAACCAGCTTGCTTGAGATACTTCTCGACGGCATGTAAAGCCAAGTAAGGGGCGCAAGGTGCTGCGGGATGTTATAAGAGATACCGTGGCCTCGACATAAAGGGCTAAGAAGGAACATGGGTGGTTTTTAGTGAGTAGAAGTCTGACACTCCCTTTCGTTCTGCCCAAGAACGAGAGGAGTTTTTTGATGATTTACCAAACCAAAAAAAGGGGCACAAGGTGGCATAAAAACTCTGAAACAATCTTTCGAACTCTCCCAATAGATTTGTTATCACAAGCAGTTTACCGCAGTACTTCTGCAGGGTTGCCTGCGTGGTGAGAACTAGTATAAATCATAATGTTACAACGAGCTGGCATTAAGCTGCCATTAGTGGTATTGCGCACTCACTCGCTCGGCGCACGTGGCACAGACGGGCTGCTCAGGGCATTGAGTTGCTGAACGTTTTATTAGGGTTTCAGAATATTGTGCCTTTGGACGAACTTACGTAATTTTCAGTATCATTTTCGTTTCCCAAGTCGGGCATTGTGTTATTGGGTTTTCAATCAGGGATATCTCTGTAGCAGTCTCTATCTTTTTATTTGGGACAAGCCCGCCACACTATTCCCAAACCACTGTAACTCCTGAAAGCCTGCAGAATCTTTCTTAATTTACTGTTTATTAAATTTTAACTAATGTACCTTAAATGCTACTATCACTATTGTAAAAAAAATGTTGTGCCCGACAGGGTCCATGTGAACTATTTTATTATTATTAAGATCTTGTAAAACACATGTGATATGCAATAAATGATTGAATTGAATTGAATCAACAGTGGCGACCACAATAAAAGTGACGAGACAATGAAGCTCGATGAAGTCCCAGAGAAACGATTTAATAGTCTTGGATTGGAAAAGAATAGCGGAGGAGTAGGAAAAACATAACTTCCACCTCATATCAGCAGGAGACAGAACAGAACAAGGCCAATAGGCACACAGGGACGTATACAACTGGGATAAGCCCAGTTGTCCAACACCACGGTTATTATTGTCATCAATATTACTGGCTCCTAAGTTGTGAGCTGTTATATTTGATTTCAATAATGACGAGTGTATCTATTGATGGCAATAGATTCACCCCCTATTCCATGGGGTTTTAACGTAACTAGCGAAATGTGGTCGTACTAACACCCCTCTGCCTTACGCGTCTGGGATTACAGCCATGATGTTATGTTATTTCTATCTGCTTATTAACGACATAGCGTTTTTAAATGACGTATTTTTCCCCTAGTTAAAATTCTCTTGGCAATCTTATTTTGATTCAGCGTGTAACAGACTCACCGACGCATCACACACATGTTATTCTGATTTGTGCAAAACATGCAATTTTGCATTGATCACCGCATAGTCTAAACTTAGAAGGTAAACACTTTTTATTCAGAATCCAGTAGATGTCTCAAGTTGATAGCTCCAAAGTCGTGAAACCCGTGTAGTATCGCCCGTCTAGCACAAAACCTCAGAACCGCTGTGACAAACGATCAACTCAACATTTTTATCGCAAAACTTTACAGAGCGGTCAACATTAGGCACCGTCTCGCTGCCGGCGAATAGCGGCGGGGACAATCGACAACAAAGCAAACTGGATATTTAGGAACAAGGTGACTCTTTCTTCTTTCCAGCTAAAACAGTAGGAAGTGTTGAAGGGTGGGCGTTCTGGGGGACTGTCTGTTGTAAATAAGTGTTCACGTTTGAAAAGTGCTCAATTATAATAATAATATAATAATAATATTCCACAACTATCACACAACGCCATCTAGTCCCAAGCTAAGCAGAGCTTGTGTTATGGGTACTAGACAACTGATAAACATACTTATATATTTCTAAATACATACATATTATAGATAAATTACACCCAGACACAGAACAAATGTTCGTGCTCATCACACAAACATTTGTCCTGGGTGGGAATCGAACCCACGACCTCCGGCATAGCAGTTAGGGTCACTAACCACTAGACCAACAGGCCAATCATCAGCATAATGGTCTTTTGTTTTTGAGTTTGGATTTAATGGAACTAACGACTTTTGAATCGAACGCTAAATACATACAATTTCTATTACTTTACGATGATATAGCTTTATTGTATTTAAGGAAATATTGTGTCCGTCGGGGCTGTGGGTTGTTGAAAACAGAAAGCGGCATGAAATGCCAAAAAATGGCATGTTGTTCACTTGCAATAAATGGAACCTCCATAAGAACCATAACCTATATATTGTAAAACCATAACCTATATGTTGCTATCTCTAATCGGTTCTGTAAAATGCATTAAGACTATTTAACACTGAAAGGCCAGACTAGTCACTATCAATGAGTGTCAAACCCGCATGTCTTAGGACCAAAAAATTCGAATACATGTGTGTGACATCTACCAACCCGCACTGGGCCCGTGTGTTGGATTATAGCCCATCCCTCTCCTAGAGAAGAGGCCTGAGTCCCTGCAGTGGGAACATTATAGACTGATGATGTTGACCTACGTACATGTAGATAGGTAGTTCCTTCTCGCTACTCGCTGCAGATGGGACCTTGCCTGCCACAGCTTTATGAAGTAAACTGTGAGTGTATCGATTGGTCTCCGGTCGCGGTCGGGTCGTGGTCGCGGCCCCCATTTGCATAGCTTGCCCACTTTTCTACTGAAAGTATTCAGGGAGAGGGAGTGAAGGAATTCATCTTGGCATGCTTTATGTTGGACTTGACGCGGTTAAGTTATGGGAGGTCGATACTTTTTATAAGAAAGTTTTTTTTTATAAGAAAGTTTTTTGTGGGATTATGTTTGGAAGCGGATAAAGTTTTGTTACCGTTACCGTTAAACCGGCATGTCCTAGAACCAAAAATTGAACTTTTGACATTTACCAATCCGAACTGGGCACGCGTGATGGATTAGTTTATTGCCCATTCCCTCTCAAAGAGGAGGAGAGGAGGCCTGTGTCCCAGTTGTGGGAACATTAATAGGATGATGATAATGAAAGTTCTGTTGTTACGGTAGAAGGATATTATCTAGACTCATCGCTGTGGTTTGCGGTGCGTTTATTTTTGATACAGTATCTAAGGTAGGATGCCTTCAGGCTCGGTGGAGCGATGATCTTCGCAAGGTGGCTGCGAATGGATGAAAGTTACCGAGAATCGAGCCGAGTGGCTTGCGATTGAAGAGGCGTATGTCCAACGCGTCCACACTATGGGAATAGGGATGTTTACTGACTTAAAAAAAATATGATTCTAATTAGTCCGTCTCTTAGATTATCGAAAAATATTGGTTAAACGTATTTTTTTTTTATCAATTCAATAAAAAATTACGAAATTAAAACGCGTCAAAAATTTGAGTGGGGGGTTGTGAAGTCACCCACCGGTAAGAAATGTCATATTGATGTCTTAGAATAAGACGTCACACGAATGTTCAAAGCACTATATCGTCATCATTGATTGTTTACGTGAAAAAAGGCCGGCAAATTCTTTCATTGCATGTTACATTGCGTAAGTCTGTACCCGGCTTAAGGTTTAATTGTCTCTCATGGCGTCTTCCAACACGTCACATTACCGCCACCGACCACGTATGGCTGACTAATTGACCCGCTTACCGCTAACCCTTAGACAACGTTCTATTCTCTACAGTTTGTGTATACTGACAGCACGCCACGCCGCTCGGCGCACTGATTGAGATAGAGCATGTGTTACGAGAGCAGCGGTGGCCCAGTAGTGGCGCATTACTTTGTGTAATTTATTAAATCACCACTGCTCTCTAAAACAGTAAAGGTAAACATTGTGAGAAAATGTCTTAGAATCAAAAAAATCGAAGACATGTGACATCTACCAACCCGCACTGGGCCCGCGTGGTGGATTATAGCCCATCCCTCTCCTAGAGAAGAGGTCTGAGTCCCTGCAGTAGGAACAATATATGCTGATAATGATGTGTTACGAGGTTGTTATTATTGTCGGCTTATTATACTGTCGGACTAGTTGTGTCCCGCGACCTTATTTGCATGCAATTAGAAAAAAAGTAGAACTTCCGTATTTGAATCAGATTTTCTTAACAATATCAAGAGTTTAAAGTTTTTTGCACGGGACCCTAATCCTTTTTAGGGTTCCGTAGCCGAATGGCAAAAAACGGAACTCTTAGGATTTTTATACAAGAAAAAAGGTAAAGGGCTAGGTCTCCCCATAAATATAACTGAAACTAAAAAAATCTTATTTCTTCAAACCTATTCGTGTGAGTTGTCTACATATTATTATAGGTCTTTAGAAATGACATTGAGGTTCCCAAAACCATTTTTTCTCAAAGTCAATCGTTTGTAAGTTAGACACTTCGAAAGTGGTAAATGTGTCCCGCCAAGGTAGCCAATATTAGATATAGCTGCAGAATCAGCTATCTGCCAGTAAAAGTCCCGTCAAAATCAAAATCGGTCTACCTGTTTTGAAGATTAGCCGAAACAAGCAGACCGACATTAACTAACAATTGGATTGTATGATCTATTTAATAAATGATTATTATTATAAGTACCGTACTTACTATCAAATGCAATCAATAAAAAGCTGCTCTTTTGATAGCAGACACTTGAATTGTATTTATTTATTAAGGGCGCCATGTGACATATGATGTGACAGATGACTGACATGTCAACACAGCTGCCGTATCGATAGAGGCGCGGTACACAACATGCTACCTGGAACCATTCCATCTGTCCATTCTGTACTACACTCGATATCAAATGATTACTGTGTTTGCGACTTTGCGAAAACCATAATAAAAAATGTTTTTTTTTTAATACCTTAGATTTTATACATGCATAAAGTTCAGGTTCCACTAGAACTTGAAATATTTTTATATTCATTCTGATATGGGTCTACCCTCTTTCTTCCGTAATAAGTTAATAACTTCAATGTATCCTATAAATGTTTGTGAACGCACCAACGATACAGGAAAAATCATAGTGTGGGGTAAAAAATAAAAAATAAATGGGAATGAATATTCTGTTTTTAGAGTTTATGATAATGTTAGGAACCTTGTTATTTTAAAAACTTGGCTTAGTGGATGTTGTTAGGTAGTCAGTCGCTCTAAAAATGGGGTTGTGGACAATGACGTATATATAGACACGTCATGAACTAACATGGCGGCGCTTCAAAGCGGCGAAAATATTAGATAACTACTGTTACAACAGTCTGCTCACAGCGTGCCACTCTAGCCAGCCAATGACAGCTAACCATAGCCATGCCACTCTAGCCAGCCAATCACAGTCAAGCGAAGACACCGCCATAACTACCGGATGCCTACGGTGGGGATATAAGTCTATATAATGCCCTGTAAGCTCAGTTTCGAGGTCTTGTCGCGCTCGATTGTGAAACTTGTAAGTGGAGACTCTGTCCGAATAAAATAATTATTCAGTTCCTGTCTATTTTTTACCACTGTCGTTACACTACTTTTACGCGTAAAGAAAGTGAAAGAAAATATGACACCGTAAAGCGGGATGCCTGTTTTATTTATGTTTTGCAGGTCTACACACACGATTTAAATTAAGAACAAACGTAGACTCGCGCGAGAGGTTAGTGCGTAACTAAGCGCGATGTGGCCAATTGGCTTCATTTTATGTTGTCATTTTTGAGGGCGGACAACGTATCTATAGTTTTAATATATCATTGGTTGTGGAGGTCAGATAATATATCATTGGTTGTGGAGGTCAGATAATATATCATTTGTTGTGGAGGTCAGACAGACAGTCCCTCCATTTGAAATGCTATGGGCTATAGCTGCATCTGGTTAAACTTGAAGCCGACCCCAGTGTAGTTGGGATATCGCAAGGCCTGATGATGATGGCGGGGAAGTCTCATGTCTTCATATCTGGGTCAAGTTATGCTACTACTATTAAAGCAAGATTCTGTCACTTCCCATCCCCACTCCGGATACACTTCAATAGTCAATTGATAATGGTCAGCACTTAATAGTGTGCCAGTGATGCTGCTGCGAGTTTAACTGCGGCGCCTGCGCATGCGGGCGGATGTGCACTTACAATCTGGGTTTATGTCTAGAAAGAAAAAAAAAACAGTTATTTGTCGCAGAAACATAATGAGTTGGTGAGCATACAATAACAACAAAAAAAAGCAATTCACATACACAGTACTAACAAATATTAGGAAATACAACAGGCCAGGATACGAGTATCAAACGCTCATGAAGCGAATCTGCTAGTAGATCTGAGTGTTTAAAAAATGCACTATTACGTCTGCGACCATTTTACGAATTTTAACGCAATTCATATTATTTTCCTAATATGATCTGCTAAAGTGGCCATATTAGACACCTGCCCTCTGTCGAAACTGTTCTAAATAAATAACAATAATCAACGATAACAACATCGCTTAACATCACCTGAACATTCTCCTGCCCAGTTCGTTTTCTTCTTCCATACTTCTAAATAACTCGCAATTTCATGAGACCTTTCTATACTTGCTGCCAGTTCAGATGTCAATAGCGGTCATTGACCCACCAACATTGATTAAAGCTCGTAATTGTGAAATCCTAAAATAAGCTTATGTTCATGTCTTGAATCGTCATCTATCGTGATCTTCAAATTTTCAAATGAAAAACCATACATGGTTCAATGGTTTTAGTTAGTACGAAGAGATTTTAGGGAAAGGGCAATGACCGCTATTGACATCTTAACTGGCGGAAATTACTTTAGCCATATCACCCTTCACACAGTCCATCCATCGTTTCTGATGTCTTTATTCTTATACCCTTCCACTGTCGTACTCAAAATCACTTCATGAAAAAGTAGATAAAAGGAATTGCTTGGAGTTATATTTCTGTATTGTATACCCTGTGTACTTTGTTTGGTGACAAAACGCCACAGCACAGGCTATTAGGTCAACAATAGATGGGCTGCCGATAAATGAGGAGCACAGATATATGGGCTCCGGGGTGGCGGGGGTCGGGGTCTAATCTGTACTCATGTTTGTTTGACATGTGTAATGGGAGCACAAGCAAATATGCTTGTGGTTCAAAGAATTGATACAAGTTGGAAGCAGGACAAATAATAGATTTATATTTTAAACCTAATCAGTTTATCTTAGTAATTACCTACCTACTAAGTCATAATTTCCCGACAGGATCCATGTCATCTAATTTTAAGTTATACCAAGTTTATTAACGTGCAAGATTTCGCAGACAATTCACATTCACAGTTTTTGTCATTTTTTCCGTACCTCGGTTCGCAAAAACGGTACCTTTATGAGATACCTTTGTTATCCGTCTATCCGCCTATGTCAGTGTGATAATCTTCGTCTACTTTATTATATCCGGACCGGGCGCTGACACCGGGCATTCTTGCGTTTGTGTAATAACCGTCTGAACTATCTCTTGAATTCCTTTCATGTGTTATCCTTGAGGATCCCACATGTTCCTGACATAATACTATAATTATAGGTAGGTCAAATATTGTTTATATTCGTGTTTACTAAGAGTATCCTGCGGTTTCCGAATACGGGTGGCTTTTGTGTGTAAAAATGATCTTGAATGCCTGACACCCATATCTACAAATAAGTCAAGTTGATTTGGTACTCCAGTAAAAGTGATTAGTTACAAGATACGATTTTGATTCTGTGGTTTAGTCAGAACTGTCAAAAGTTTGAATAATAAGCATAGCTTTCTTTGACGGCTCTTACTTCGTTTAATTTCTTGTCTTTTATATAAAATGTTAGCATAAGTAATAACTTAAGTAGGCAGTTATGTAGTTGTAGAATTTGAATGACATTACGAAGCCGAAGGTCATTTATTTTCCCCGTCACTGTGTCATTTTTGTTGTGTATTTTTTAACGATTATCTGACAGTTTAAGTACTATAAGCGACCTATCAAAATGTCCTTTCTTTGGTACTGTTCGTCGTGATGTTGAGCTTCTTGAGTTATGAATCGAGCAACACGATAACTGACAAATGTTTGCACTGACTGGACAGGTTCACTCAAATCTGTGTGGTTCTATCTTCAAAAGACTATCTCAGACGCTAATTGAATATGAAAATGTAAATACAGTTGAAGTTTTATTTATTTACTTTTCGAGTCACTTAAAATCCGCAAGTATAGGAGGCACCTACACAGGATTGTGACTTTGGCAGCGCCTTAATATAATTGCAGTAAGGCTCATTTTCGTGAGTACCTATACAATGTTTGACTCAACAATATTTCGCTCACTTTATTCAAAGCAAACAACTCCGCAATCCGTGCGATATGCCCCAAATATTCTCAAAATGGTATTAAAGGAAAGTTGTGTACATTACATTGTTTGAAGGCATGTTTCTGCCTACCCACATATCTTTAAACGTCACTATCTTAACTCGATCATCGTTTATTACAAACATCTGTCTTTGTAAATAAACTGGATTCCTTTCTGTATGTTTTTATTATACGCGATTTGGACCTTCATAAAAATAAATGAAGGACAACATTGGATCATTCACACTAGTTCTACTGCGTATGAAAATACCGATTGTCTCATTGTTTCAAGTCAATGTTCAAGAAAAGCAAACCATTTTAAAAGAGTTTCTTCTCCATAGGAAACGACCAACACAAACCGTGCACATTATCTCGACGTTTTATTATTGCTCAGACCTAAGCGAAATAAAATATTTTTATTTTGAAACGATGGATGTCGTGTGGATGATATGGCTAGAAAAGTGGATGATACTGAGTTGATGAGTAAATTAATAGAGAAGTATGGAAGAAGAGTGGCTGCGCTGGTTCCAATTAATTGGGATAAGGGCAGGAGAATGACACGATGATGATAATCAACTACTAGTCATTTATAGGACATGCGACTCGAAAACCGTCCTTAATAAAAGCGGTGTTGAAGTCAAATTGCTACAACAAGCACGAGGTTAACGGTACACGTAACTGTTATTGTATGTTTACTCTTTGATTTATTCTGAACACAAAAGAGACATTTTCCTTTTTTATTTTAAAAAAATATCGAAGGTTGTTTGAGATGAGTCGTGTTATGATTCATCTTTGTTTATTTTTTTAACATAACAAAACATCACGCCTGTATTCCTCGAAGGGTTAAGCGAGGTTTACGTACCCATTAAATAAAGCCACATTGCGTCAAATAATATTTAAGTCCCATGTAATAGGGGGCGACCCTATTACCATCAATCGGACACAACTAATCCAGACTCCGTGGCTGCTACTTATAAATTAGCAGCCACGGAGGACCTCATGCTCTTGCGATCTCGAGACCAGCGAGGCAATACCTATACTTTATATAGCACCTATAATTACCTGTGTTCTCCTTCTTCCCAGGTGGCGAGGACCCGACCGACCCCGGTGTCCGCTTCACCGCCGAGCCGTCCGACGCCGTCATAGCACCCGGCGACGCTGCGCTGTTGCCGTGCTCGGCGGCCTCGCGCCGAGCTATCCGTCTCGCGTGGAGACACAGCGTGACCGGCGCGCCTAGTAGAGACCATGCCGTCACCGATACTGACAAGTACAGGTAGCTACACATTTCCTATGGGGGTAGGCAGAAACATGCACAGAATGCCTGTCGATTGAGAAAAGATTCTGTTTAGTCTGTCAGTTAGATTATTGAAAAATATGGGATATTATGTATTTTTTGTTTTATCAAATTAGAGTTTGCTAGAGTGGGGGCTTGTGACGTCACTTTGTGGTAACAATGTAGGTACTGCAATGTGACGCCACACAAGTTTTCGATGCATTATATCGTTTTTCATGTTTTGTATAAAGGGTGTAAAAGTGACCCTTAACGCAGTCGAAGGGCATTTGGTCTCCCCACCACTGCGACCATTTTTTGGTTCTACCTGGGAACAACCTAGTTACGGAGATATTGGGGATAAATTACCTCCATGATCCATTTACTATTGAAAGCATCCACTAGCACAATGTTTTAAGAGTGCTACATTGAGTTTTACCGTAAAATGTGATTTTTTTAACCCCAAAAAAAATAAATTCGTTTCCCAGCAAAAGTTTTTGCGTAGGGGTACTTAGTTTAATGTATGGAATGCTTGATTGACGTATCTGTGAAGGGTTAATTTACACGTTGTATGTGACAAAAGAAAAAATAATGTGTCCAATATTTTTTTGGAAATCTATTTGAAGAACTAAATCGGTTCTTTTTTGTCAACTACACTATTCCCTTCTTCCGTTCCTAACCATCGTTGAATGTGTTTACAGAAAGCAGCTGCCGAACGGTTCGCTGTCCATCGCGGACATGTCAGCTGCTCTGGCGGGACACTACCAGTGCGTGGCCACCGTGGACGGTGTGGGGACCGTGTTGTCCAGAGTGGCCACTGTGTTCCTAGCCGGTGAGTACAACGTCACCTGCCTCATTATGAAGTCACCTACTACTGCGTATAGCTCCTCTTATATTTGCTTATACTTCTTGGTTCTGTACTTCTCTCATTAGAGTGTTTGTCGAGACGATTTTGGTCTTCCTGCCTTTTTCCAAGTATAATTACAATCAAAATATTCTTTAGCTTAATTGATTTACAAGAACTAGTTCAACTGATAATAATTATGCTTTGGATTTAGCCAAGTTTTTCCAAACTGTGCTCTGTCTGGTGTCCCTAAAAGTTTCACATAGAACAATTAAAACTCTTAAATAAATTTTCTGCTTCCATATAAGGCTTCTACTAATTGGAATCTTGGGAAAAAACTGAAACGAGCAATAAAGATGATAAACAATTCAATAATGTTCTAGATTGACATAAGCTACCATAACCTTACGTCAATCCTGTTCTAAGTTCTTGTAGAAATACGAAACACTTCGAAAGCATTTACTATTTATCTAGTCCCGGCACTTCCACCTATGTGACAGATCACAGCCTCGAACACGAGACATATTAGCTCTTGCCCCGACCCCCCGACCCCCCGACCCTAACCGTCGAGATGTTCCGTCGATTAGATAAGGCTTCACAAAGGAGCTCGCCTCGTTCCCATCGGGCGGAAGTCAGTCGGATGTCGGAGTAGAACGATTTGTTAGACGAATGGTGGAATTACATTGTTTGTTCTGTAGAGTCCTCCTGACCGATTTGTTACGACGGCCAATCTTAGCGGATATTAACCATCGACGCGGGAGATATTATAGTGCACCTTGTGCCCTTTCTGTTCTCTCTCTTAAATCGATCCGAATTGGAAGCATAGTTGGGAAAAGGCTAGGCAGATGATGATGAGAGTATAGAGAGTACTATAAGGTCTGCTAGGATTGCGGATTTTATTCGAAAGAGCCATCGCCGCCCTGCAACGTAAAGAGTATTAAAATGAACTTGGATGGATTTTAGTCACTCCCTTCTGCTCCCCACATAGCTGGAATACTCATTTGATGATTTCCCATCCTTGGAGTACTATAATGTAGGGTTCAAAATAATAAGTACCGTCTAACACGTTTGGTGTATCATCCACAGAAGTGCCAGAGATCACTGGCGGCGGGCGCTCAGTGCTGGGCGCAGCGGGGGGCGCAGCCCTGCTGGCGTGCGGGGTGCGCGCCCCCCCGCGCCTGGCGCTGCGCCTGCACACTGCCGCCACAGACCGGCGCGTGTATGGAGCTGCGAGGTTGCATAACGCGCCACCGCTGCTCAAACTTAATGTGAGTAACTTCATGCTAAAGAAGAAAATTTAATGTTTAGTACAAACTACCATACCTATTGATGACAATGGTGCAAAGCCAGTGATAACTGCACATCCTTGGTTGGACCACAAAATGTTGGTTGATCAGCGAACCATGCATAGACCTATGCTTAGAATCTTTTGGAAGACCGAATTCGGTATATAAAGTTGTCTTGCGAGACTCAAAGTGACTCAAGTTCTATTATCTGGCAACAGATGGAAATGGTGTGGTATGACGTCTGCGCCTCTAGTGGGGCTATCTGGTAATCAACATCATCATTTCAGCCGAAAGACGTTGACTGCTGCCTGGACATAAGCCCAATCCTAAGTTTTGCCACATTGACGTGTCCCGTTCATCCAGCGGATCCTAGAAACCTGCATCAGGTCATCGGTCCACCTAGTGGGAAGCTATCTTTCGCAACGTCTCTTGGTTCGCATGCTATCTGATGTTAAAGATATATTGTTGAATATTTCAGGTGACGTGGCTAAAAAACGGGTCTCCGCTGCGCATCGAGAGCACTCGCATGTCTCTAACTCCGAGCGGCGCGCTGGAGATTGAGCCCTTGCGCGCACACGACGCCGCGCAGTACGCGTGCCGCGTCGCGCTCGCTTCACAACCGAACGTCTACAAGTAAGTTTCATGTTCTTTGACCTTGCAAAAGCCTTTGAAACGGTGTTCAAGCGTATTCTTTTCTAAAAAAGGGATTATTGAAATTCAAAGTAAAGATCTCGAGTGAGTTCAGTCCTACCTAAAGACCATGCACATATAAAGGCTGCATCAGTGCCCAGTGGCGCAGTTATGTCAGCCTTAATAATGGAGTTTCTCAGGGCAATGTGCTCGGGCTAACTCTCTTTATTGTAAACATTGCGATTATGTAATCGTAAAATTATCTTACAATTATAACACTATGTGTTTGTCCGTTCCAGGACAAGCGAGGAGACGGAACTGCGAGTGAGTGCAGAGACGGCCAACGTGGAGTCAGCGCCGCGCTTTATAGCCACCCCACCACCCGTCACCGTCATGGAAGGTACACTTACCTCAACTTACTGTTTCATTGGTCTAGTATCACCACCTGCTACTACATGCTCATCATCACCTTACCATCATCTCTTTGTGTTGTTCCAGGTGCTTCGGTGACGTTTGACTGCGCGGCCGTCGGCAACCCTAAGCCCGAAATGACGTGGCTCAACAACGGCGCTGCCATCGACCTCAGGTATCTACCATTTTAAAGATAAGCTTGAAGTGTTAGTCTGTCTCCGAGCTTTATAATTGTGGCAAAGATTGTTATGCCATCGGCAAAACAAAATAGTTTGGAATTAAAGCACTAAATATAAGGTCCCGTAGTAGTGGGCACCTAACACTTAATGGTCCTTCGAGCCGGATGGCATGTACGTAAACCGCACAAGTATGAACAGTTGAAATACTCGCAGCGACCTGGACTCCCGCTTCTACCTGGTGGGCTCGGGCTCCCTGCGCGTGCAGTCTGCGCGCGCACTGGACGCGGGCGCGTACACGTGTCGCGCGCACAACAGGATCGACTCCGCCGACCACACCACGCAGCTCCACGTGCTAGTAAGTTTTATGATCGTCAGAGTTCAGAGATTTATGATCGTCGCTTCACGAGCGAGTAGAGCTAGCATCTTGGAAAGACTGGACGGGTAACTAGTGTCTATTCGAATATGGTCTAGTTGCTGAGCTATGTATTAGAAAGACGACGCACGGGCAAATTTACTCACTTTCAGTAACTTGGTTGAATGCATATGCACCTACCAAGCCAGTGTCCTACTCGCCAAACGTCCTTCACGTCTTGAGTTTTTTCTTAAATTAATCTTATCGCTTCAATAAAGTACCGGAGGGAAAGTTGCCGGTAATACAACCGGCAACTTGGCTTCAACTGCGTTAAGGTAAACGCCTTAACCCTGTTGTAAGACGGTACCATTTCCACTGGCCTATCACCACCACCACTACTCTACCATGCAGTTTAGGATAATTATGTCGTTTTCAATAGTTCTCTTCTCTCCTCTCCCCACAGACTGCTCCCCGCGTGTCTGTGCCCGCACCCGCAGTGACGGCGCGTGCGCGTGGTGACGTCACGCTGCGCTGTGACGTACGCGGCCGGCCGGCTCCCACTGTGGCGTGGCTGAAGGACGGCGATCCTCTCACACCTAATAACCATGATATCGCCCTCGTGGATGGGTATGTAAAGCGTTTTGCTAGAAAAAGCTGAGAGGTCAAATGCAGAAGACAGTGCCAGTTCCAGTGCGGCGCCGCGTTATAGTATATAACGTTTGTATGTGGGCAGCACGTCGCTGCGCATCGCGGGCGTGCTGCGCGTGGACGCGGGCATGTTCCAGTGCGGCGCCGCGTTATAGTATATAACGTTTGTATGTGGGCAGCACGTCGCTGCGCATCGCGGGCGTGCTGCGCGTGGACGCGGGCATGTTCCAGTGCGGCGCCGCGTTATAGTATATAACGTTTGTATGTGGGCAGCACGTCGCTGCGCATCGCGGGCGTGCTGCGCGTGGACGCGGGCATGTTCCAGTGCGGCGCCGCGTTATAGTATATAACGTTTGTATGTGGGCAGCACGTCGCTGCGCATCGCGGGCGTGCTGCGCGTGGACGCGGGCATGTTCCAGTGCGGCGCCGCGTTATAGTATATAACGTTTGTATGTGGGCAGCACGTCGCTGCGCATCGCGGGCGTGCTGCGCGTGGACGCGGGCATGTTCCAGTGCGGCGCCGCGTTATAGTATATAACGTTTGTATGTGGGCAGCACGTCGCTGCGCATCGCGGGCGTGCTGCGCGTGGACGCGGGCATGTTCCAGTGCGGCGCCGCGTTATAGTATATAACGTTTGTATGTGGGCAGCACGTCGCTGCGCATCGCGGGCGTGCTGCGCGTGGACGCGGGCATGTTCCAGTGCGGCGCCGCGTTATAGTATATAACGTTTGTATGTGGGCAGCACGTCGCTGCGCATCGCGGGCGTGCTGCGCGTGGACGCGGGCATGTTCCAGTGCGGCGCCGCGTTATAGTATATAACGTTTGTATGTGGGCAGCACGTCGCTGCGCATCGCGGGCGTGCTGCGCGTGGACGCGGGCATGTTCCAGTGCGGCGCCGCGTTATAGTATATAACGTTTGTATGTGGGCAGCACGTCGCTGCGCATCGCGGGCGTGCTGCGCGTGGACGCGGGCATGTTCCAGTGCGGCGCCGCGTTATAGTATATAACGTTTGTATGTGGGCAGCACGTCGCTGCGCATCGCGGGCGTGCTGCGCGTGGACGCGGGCATGTTCCAGTGCGGCGCCGCGTTATAGTATATAACGTTTGTATGTGGGCAGCACGTCGCTGCGCATCGCGGGCGTGCTGCGCGTGGACGCGGGCATGTTCCAGTGCGGCGCCGCGTTATAGTATATAACGTTTGTATGTGGGCAGCACGTCGCTGCGCATCGCGGGCGTGCTGCGCGTGGACGCGGGCATGTTCCAGTGCGGCGCCGCGTTATAGTATATAACGTTTGTATGTGGGCAGCACGTCGCTGCGCATCGCGGGCGTGCTGCGCGTGGACGCGGGCATGTTCCAGTGCGGCGCCGCGTTATAGTATATAACGTTTGTATGTGGGCAGCACGTCGCTGCGCATCGCGGGCGTGCTGCGCGTGGACGCGGGCATGTTCCAGTGCGGCGCCGCGTTATAGTATATAACGTTTGTATGTGGGCAGCACGTCGCTGCGCATCGCGGGCGTGCTGCGCGTGGACGCGGGCATGTTCCAGTGCGGCGCCGCGTTATAGTATATAACGTTTGTATGTGGGCAGCACGTCGCTGCGCATCGCGGGCGTGCTGCGCGTGGACGCGGGCATGTTCCAGTGCGGCGCCGCGTTATAGTATATAACGTTTGTATGTGGGCAGCACGTCGCTGCGCATCGCGGGCGTGCTGCGCGTGGACGCGGGCATGTTCCAGTGCGGCGCCGCGTTATAGTATATAACGTTTGTATGTGGGCAGCACGTCGCTGCGCATCGCGGGCGTGCTGCGCGTGGACGCGGGCATGTTCCAGTGCGGCGCCGCGTTATAGTATATAACGTTTGTATGTGGGCAGCACGTCGCTGCGCATCGCGGGCGTGCTGCGCGTGGACGCGGGCATGTTCCAGTGCGGCGCCGCGTTATAGTATATAACGTTTGTATGTGGGCAGCACGTCGCTGCGCATCGCGGGCGTGCTGCGCGTGGACGCGGGCATGTTCCAGTGCGGCGCCGCGTTATAGTATATAACGTTTGTATGTGGGCAGCACGTCGCTGCGCATCGCGGGCGTGCTGCGCGTGGACGCGGGCATGTTCCAGTGCGGCGCCGCGTTATAGTATATAACGTTTGTATGTGGGCAGCACGTCGCTGCGCATCGCGGGCGTGCTGCGCGTGGACGCGGGCATGTTCCAGTGCGGCGCCGCGTTATAGTATATAACGTTTGTATGTGGGCAGCACGTCGCTGCGCATCGCGGGCGTGCTGCGCGTGGACGCGGGCATGTTCCAGTGCGGCGCCGCGTTATAGTATATAACGTTTGTATGTGGGCAGCACGTCGCTGCGCATCGCGGGCGTGCTGCGCGTGGACGCGGGCATGTTCCAGTGCGGCGCCGCGTTATAGTATATAACGTTTGTATGTGGGCAGCACGTCGCTGCGCATCGCGGGCGTGCTGCGCGTGGACGCGGGCATGTTCCAGTGCGGCGCCGCGTTATAGTATATAACGTTTGTATGTGGGCAGCACGTCGCTGCGCATCGCGGGCGTGCTGCGCGTGGACGCGGGCATGTTCCAGTGCGGCGCCGCGTTATAGTATATAACGTTTGTATGTGGGCAGCACGTCGCTGCGCATCGCGGGCGTGCTGCGCGTGGACGCGGGCATGTTCCAGTGCGGCGCCGCGTTATAGTATATAACGTTTGTATGTGGGCAGCACGTCGCTGCGCATCGCGGGCGTGCTGCGCGTGGACGCGGGCATGTTCCAGTGCGGCGCCGCGTTATAGTATATAACGTTTGTATGTGGGCAGCACGTCGCTGCGCATCGCGGGCGTGCTGCGCGTGGACGCGGGCATGTTCCAGTGCGGCGCCGCGTTATAGTATATAACGTTTGTATGTGGGCAGCACGTCGCTGCGCATCGCGGGCGTGCTGCGCGTGGACGCGGGCATGTTCCAGTGCGGCGCCGCGTTATAGTATATAACGTTTGTATGTGGGCAGCACGTCGCTGCGCATCGCGGGCGTGCTGCGCGTGGACGCGGGCATGTTCCAGTGCGGCGCCGCGTTATAGTATATAACGTTTGTATGTGGGCAGCACGTCGCTGCGCATCGCGGGCGTGCTGCGCGTGGACGCGGGCATGTTCCAGTGCGGCGCCGCGTTATAGTATATAACGTTTGTATGTGGGCAGCACGTCGCTGCGCATCGCGGGCGTGCTGCGCGTGGACGCGGGCATGTTCCAGTGCGGCGCCGCGTTATAGTATATAACGTTTGTATGTGGGCAGCACGTCGCTGCGCATCGCGGGCGTGCTGCGCGTGGACGCGGGCATGTTCCAGTGCGGCGCCGCGTTATAGTATATAACGTTTGTATGTGGGCAGCACGTCGCTGCGCATCGCGGGCGTGCTGCGCGTGGACGCGGGCATGTTCCAGTGCGGCGCCGCGTTATAGTATATAACGTTTGTATGTGGGCAGCACGTCGCTGCGCATCGCGGGCGTGCTGCGCGTGGACGCGGGCATGTTCCAGTGCGGCGCCGCGTTATAGTATATAACGTTTGTATGTGGGCAGCACGTCGCTGCGCATCGCGGGCGTGCTGCGCGTGGACGCGGGCATGTTCCAGTGCGGCGCCGCGTTATAGTATATAACGTTTGTATGTGGGCAGCACGTCGCTGCGCATCGCGGGCGTGCTGCGCGTGGACGCGGGCATGTTCCAGTGCGGCGCCGCGTTATAGTATATAACGTTTGTATGTGGGCAGCACGTCGCTGCGCATCGCGGGCGTGCTGCGCGTGGACGCGGGCATGTTCCAGTGCGGCGCCGCGTTATAGTATATAACGTTTGTATGTGGGCAGCACGTCGCTGCGCATCGCGGGCGTGCTGCGCGTGGACGCGGGCATGTTCCAGTGCGGCGCCGCGTTATAGTATATAACGTTTGTATGTGGGCAGCACGTCGCTGCGCATCGCGGGCGTGCTGCGCGTGGACGCGGGCATGTTCCAGTGCGGCGCCGCGTTATAGTATATAACGTTTGTATGTGGGCAGCACGTCGCTGCGCATCGCGGGCGTGCTGCGCGTGGACGCGGGCATGTTCCAGTGCGGCGCCGCGTTATAGTATATAACGTTTGTATGTGGGCAGCACGTCGCTGCGCATCGCGGGCGTGCTGCGCGTGGACGCGGGCATGTTCCAGTGCGGCGCCGCGTTATAGTATATAACGTTTGTATGTGGGCAGCACGTCGCTGCGCATCGCGGGCGTGCTGCGCGTGGACGCGGGCATGTTCCAGTGCGGCGCCGCGTTATAGTATATAACGTTTGTATGTGGGCAGCACGTCGCTGCGCATCGCGGGCGTGCTGCGCGTGGACGCGGGCATGTTCCAGTGCGGCGCCGCGTTATAGTATATAACGTTTGTATGTGGGCAGCACGTCGCTGCGCATCGCGGGCGTGCTGCGCGTGGACGCGGGCATGTTCCAGTGCGGCGCCGCGTTATAGTATATAACGTTTGTATGTGGGCAGCACGTCGCTGCGCATCGCGGGCGTGCTGCGCGTGGACGCGGGCATGTTCCAGTGCGGCGCCGCGTTATAGTATATAACGTTTGTATGTGGGCAGCACGTCGCTGCGCATCGCGGGCGTGCTGCGCGTGGACGCGGGCATGTTCCAGTGCGGCGCCGCGTTATAGTATATAACGTTTGTATGTGGGCAGCACGTCGCTGCGCATCGCGGGCGTGCTGCGCGTGGACGCGGGCATGTTCAAGTGCGGCGCCGCGTTATAGTATATAACGTTTGTATGTGGGCAGCACGTCGCTGCGCATCGCGGGCGTGCTGCGCGTGGACGCGGGCATGTTCCAGTGCGGCGCCGCGTTATAGTATATAACGTTTGTATGTGGGCAGCACGTCGCTGCGCATCGCGGGCGTGCTGCGCGTGGACGCGGGCATGTTCCAGTGCGGCGCCGCGTTATAGTATATAACGTTTGTATGTGGGCAGCACGTCGCTGCGCATCGCGGGCGTGCTGCGCGTGGACGCGGGCATGTTCCAGTGCGGCGCCGCGTTATAGTATATAACGTTTGTATGTGGGCAGCACGTCGCTGCGCATCGCGGGCGTGCTGCGCGTGGACGCGGGCATGTTCCAGTGCGGCGCCGCGTTATAGTATATAACGTTTGTATGTGGGCAGCACGTCGCTGCGCATCGCGGGCGTGCTGCGCGTGGACGCGGGCATGTTCCAGTGCGGCGCCGCGTTATAGTATATAACGTTTGTATGTGGGCAGCACGTCGCTGCGCATCGCGGGCGTGCTGCGCGTGGACGCGGGCATGTTCCAGTGCGGCGCCGCGTTATAGTATATAACGTTTGTATGTGGGCAGCACGTCGCTGCGCATCGCGGGCGTGCTGCGCGTGGACGCGGGCATGTTCCAGTGCGGCGCCGCGTTATAGTATATAACGTTTGTATGTGGGCAGCACGTCGCTGCGCATCGCGGGCGTGCTGCGCGTGGACGCGGGCATGTTCCAGTGCGGCGCCGCGTTATAGTATATAACGTTTGTATGTGGGCAGCACGTCGCTGCGCATCGCGGGCGTGCTGCGCGTGGACGCGGGCATGTTCCAGTGCGGCGCCGCGTTATAGTATATAACGTTTGTATGTGGGCAGCACGTCGCTGCGCATCGCGGGCGTGCTGCGCGTGGACGCGGGCATGTTCCAGTGCGGCGCCGCGTTATAGTATATAACGTTTGTATGTGGGCAGCACGTCGCTGCGCATCGCGGGCGTGCTGCGCGTGGACGCGGGCATGTTCCAGTGCGGCGCCGCGTTATAGTATATAACGTTTGTATGTGGGCAGCACGTCGCTGCGCATCGCGGGCGTGCTGCGCGTGGACGCGGGCATGTTCCAGTGCGGCGCCGCGTTATAGTATATAACGTTTGTATGTGGGCAGCACGTCGCTGCGCATCGCGGGCGTGCTGCGCGTGGACGCGGGCATGTTCCAGTGCGGCGCCGCGTTATAGTATATAACGTTTGTATGTGGGCAGCACGTCGCTGCGCATCGCGGGCGTGCTGCGCGTGGACGCGGGCATGTTCCAGTGCGGCGCCGCGTTATAGTATACAGGGTGTTTGGAAGGGAGCTGTACATACGCCTAGGGTAGAAACTAGGGATAGTCTGCTACCTACCCCCGCCCATTATATTGACCTTGGCCTCAAGGTTTTTTTTTAATTTAAAATTATTTCTTTACCTTACTACGGTACTTCAGGCCCCATAACTTTTCTTCTCCACAATTTTCTGGTGTAAAATAATTTTTTGCAGGACCCTAAGACTCTAACGATTAAAACAAGACCATTAGCCGACCGGTCCCATGGATAGATTTTGAGCTACAGGTAGTTTTAGTCAAAAAATCAAATAAAAAATAATAATAAATTAAAAAAAAACCTTGAGGCCAAGGTCAATATAATGGGCGGGGGTAGGTAGCAGACTATCCCTAGTTTCTACCCTAGGCGTATGTACAGCTCCCTACCAAACACCCTGTATAACGTTTGTATGTGGGCAGCACGTCGCTGCGCATCGCGGGCGTGCTGCGCGTGGACGCGGGCATGTTCCAGTGCGGCGCCGCGTTATAGTATATAACGTTTGTATGTGGGCAGCACGTCGCTGCGCATCGCGGGCGTGCTGCGCGTGGACGCGGGCATGTTCCAGTGCGGCGCCGCGTTATAGTATATAACGTTTGTATGTGGGCAGCACGTCGCTGCGCATCGCGGGCGTGCTGCGCGTGGACGCGGGCATGTTCCAGTGCGGCGCCGCGTTATAGTATATAACGTTTGTATGTGGGCAGCACGTCGCTGCGCATCGCGGGCGTGCTGCGCGTGGACGCGGGCATGTTCCAGTGCGGCGCCGCGTTATAGTATATAACGTTTGTATGTGGGCAGCACGTCGCTGCGCATCGCGGGCGTGCTGCGCGTGGACGCGGGCATGTTCCAGTGCGGCGCCGCGTTATAGTATATAACGTTTGTATGTGGGCAGCACGTCGCTGCGCATCGCGGGCGTGCTGCGCGTGGACGCGGGCATGTTCCAGTGCGGCGCCGCGTTATAGTATATAACGTTTGTATGTGGGCAGCACGTCGCTGCGCATCGCGGGCGTGCTGCGCGTGGACGCGGGCATGTTCCAGTGCGGCGCCGCGTTATAGTATATAACGTTTGTATGTGGGCAGCACGTCGCTGCGCATCGCGGGCGTGCTGCGCGTGGACGCGGGCATGTTCCAGTGCGGCGCCGCGTTATAGTATATAACGTTTGTATGTGGGCAGCACGTCGCTGCGCATCGCGGGCGTGCTGCGCGTGGACGCGGGCATGTTCCAGTGCGGCGCCGCGTTATAGTATATAACGTTTGTATGTGGGCAGCACGTCGCTGCGCATCGCGGGCGTGCTGCGCGTGGACGCGGGCATGTTCCAGTGCGGCGCCGCGTTATAGTATATAACGTTTGTATGTGGGCAGCACGTCGCTGCGCATCGCGGGCGTGCTGCGCGTGGACGCGGGCATGTTCCAGTGCGGCGCCGCGTTATAGTATATAACGTTTGTATGTGGGCAGCACGTCGCTGCGCATCGCGGGCGTGCTGCGCGTGGACGCGGGCATGTTCCAGTGCGGCGCCGCGTTATAGTATATAACGTTTGTATGTGGGCAGCACGTCGCTGCGCATCGCGGGCGTGCTGCGCGTGGACGCGGGCATGTTCCAGTGCGGCGCCGCGTTATAGTATATAACGTTTGTATGTGGGCAGCACGTCGCTGCGCATCGCGGGCGTGCTGCGCGTGGACGCGGGCATGTTCCAGTGCGGCGCCGCGTTATAGTATATAACGTTTGTATGTGGGCAGCACGTCGCTGCGCATCGCGGGCGTGCTGCGCGTGGACGCGGGCATGTTCCAGTGCGGCGCCGCGTTATAGTATATAACGTTTGTATGTGGGCAGCACGTCGCTGCGCATCGCGGGCGTGCTGCGCGTGGACGCGGGCATGTTCCAGTGCGGCGCCGCGTTATAGTATATAACGTTTGTATGTGGGCAGCACGTCGCTGCGCATCGCGGGCGTGCTGCGCGTGGACGCGGGCATGTTCCAGTGCGGCGCCGCGTTATAGTATATAACGTTTGTATGTGGGCAGCACGTCGCTGCGCATCGCGGGCGTGCTGCGCGTGGACGCGGGCATGTTCCAGTGCGGCGCCGCGTTATAGTATATAACGTTTGTATGTGGGCAGCACGTCGCTGCGCATCGCGGGCGTGCTGCGCGTGGACGCGGGCATGTTCCAGTGCGGCGCCGCGTTATAGTATATAACGTTTGTATGTGGGCAGCACGTCGCTGCGCATCGCGGGCGTGCTGCGCGTGGACGCGGGCATGTTCCAGTGCGGCGCCGCGTTATAGTATATAACGTTTGTATGTGGGCAGCACGTCGCTGCGCATCGCGGGCGTGCTGCGCGTGGACGCGGGCATGTTCCAGTGCGGCGCCGCGTTATAGTATATAACGTTTGTATGTGGGCAGCACGTCGCTGCGCATCGCGGGCGTGCTGCGCGTGGACGCGGGCATGTTCCAGTGCGGCGCCGCGTTATAGTATATAACGTTTGTATGTGGGCAGCACGTCGCTGCGCATCGCGGGCGTGCTGCGCGTGGACGCGGGCATGTTCCAGTGCGGCGCCGCGTTATAGTATATAACGTTTGTATGTGGGCAGCACGTCGCTGCGCATCGCGGGCGTGCTGCGCGTGGACGCGGGCATGTTCCAGTGCGGCGCCGCGTTATAGTATATAACGTTTGTATGTGGGCAGCACGTCGCTGCGCATCGCGGGCGTGCTGCGCGTGGACGCGGGCATGTTCCAGTGCGGCGCCGCGTTATAGTATATAACGTTTGTATGTGGGCAGCACGTCGCTGCGCATCGCGGGCGTGCTGCGCGTGGACGCGGGCATGTTCCAGTGCGGCGCCGCGTTATAGTATATAACGTTTGTATGTGGGCAGCACGTCGCTGCGCATCGCGGGCGTGCTGCGCGTGGACGCGGGCATGTTCCAGTGCGGCGCCGCGTTATAGTATATAACGTTTGTATGTGGGCAGCACGTCGCTGCGCATCGCGGGCGTGCTGCGCGTGGACGCGGGCATGTTCCAGTGCGGCGCCGCGTTATAGTATATAACGTTTGTATGTGGGCAGCACGTCGCTGCGCATCGCGGGCGTGCTGCGCGTGGACGCGGGCATGTTCCAGTGCGGCGCCGCGTTATAGTATATAACGTTTGTATGTGGGCAGCACGTCGCTGCGCATCGCGGGCGTGCTGCGCGTGGACGCGGGCATGTTCCAGTGCGGCGCCGCGTTATAGTATATAACGTTTGTATGTGGGCAGCACGTCGCTGCGCATCGCGGGCGTGCTGCGCGTGGACGCGGGCATGTTCCAGTGCGGCGCCGCGTTATAGTATATAACGTTTGTATGTGGGCAGCACGTCGCTGCGCATCGCGGGCGTGCTGCGCGTGGACGCGGGCATGTTCCAGTGCGGCGCCGCGTTATAGTATATAACGTTTGTATGTGGGCAGCACGTCGCTGCGCATCGCGGGCGTGCTGCGCGTGGACGCGGGCATGTTCCAGTGCGGCGCCGCGTTATAGTATATAACGTTTGTATGTGGGCAGCACGTCGCTGCGCATCGCGGGCGTGCTGCGCGTGGACGCGGGCATGTTCCAGTGCGGCGCCGCGTTATAGTATATAACGTTTGTATGTGGGCAGCACGTCGCTGCGCATCGCGGGCGTGCTGCGCGTGGACGCGGGCATGTTCCAGTGCGGCGCCGCGTTATAGTATATAACGTTTGTATGTGGGCAGCACGTCGCTGCGCATCGCGGGCGTGCTGCGCGTGGACGCGGGCATGTTCCAGTGCGGCGCCGCGTCACCCGCTGGCTCGGCGCTGGCCGCTGTACGCCTCGTGCTCGCGCCGCCTGACGACGGTAACTATTTTATATCATTCTGTATAATCCATCACTTAGAATATTATAATACGTGTTTTTGTTTTATCAAATTAATCAAATTTTACGAAAATGAAACGTGTCAAAGATCATGTGTGGGGGCTTGTGACGTCACTTCGTGGTGTATAATTGTGTTTGTGACTTCGCAAGAGTTTTCAAAGCACTTTATCGTCTGTATCATTTCTTAATTTTTTTATTTACGACAAAAAAGAAAAAAATGTGTCCTAATTTTTTTGGAAATATATACCTGACGGACTAATTAGATTTTCTTTGTCAACTGATGTCGGTTACAAAGCTCGGGTTGGAATAGGGTATTCCAACCCGAGCTTTGTAACCGACATCATTTATGTATGACATCTTGACATCATAGACGTCTACAAATGCAACTGAAATAAAAAAAAAACACCAAAAAAAGTAAATGAAACTCTTATTCTGAAGTAAGCCGGCTGATGTTGTCATCGATGATTTCAATGGTTTCAAAAATGTTTGTATCAAAATGCAGCTGACGGTTGGTTTTTACCAACCGTCAGCTGCATTTTGATACAAACATTTTTTTTTTCGCTACAGAATTCACAAAATTAAAACAATCACCTTGGCAAAAATTAAAATTAAATAATAAAAATTGGGCTGTGAAGCTTTTTTTTACAATTCATGCGAGCAGTTGACGCATAGGTCCTTCTCCATCCAACATGCAACTGACGATTTGTTTTTCTCAGCTCAGTATTTTATCAAGTATTTATTAAAAATATTTCAGCCGGCTTTCTACGAGTATGTTTTGTTTACTACGTCTTTAACCTGCCTATGCTGCAGCCACTATGGGTGCGTCACTTGACGCTTGGTTAATTTATTAGTCATTCGAAATCTATTGAAAAATATGACAATTGATCAGCATAAAAACACTACCTAAAATGCGACGTTACCTCCCGAACTATTATCTTCATATATAAAATATGTTGTACACAGAAGCTGTTGGTGAACCTATTAATATACAGTGTGATTCTTTATAATGTGCACATATCGAAATGAGGGAATCTATGCTTAATTTTATCGATGGAAAAAATATTTAAAAAAATCTAAATATTTTTTAATATTTTTTATGGAATTTTCAAAAATGTTGTCCGCTGTTGTGACCCCAATGTAAACAAAACGGTGTAACTTTTAAACTAAATTATCTATCGCGATGAAACAATTTTATGTAAAAAGTTATGAAAAAAAAAAGTTTTTTTGATCAAAAAACGTGTTTATTTTCAATTGAGGGTAGTTTTTTTCCACAATTTTACGAGGACGCCTAATTGCTTCCAATCATTATGGAGTTTGTTTCATCGCGATAGATAATTTAGTTTAAAAGTTACACCGTTTTGTTTACACTGGGGTCACAGTAGCAGACAAAATTTTTAAAAATTCCATATAAAATATTAAAAAATATTTAGATTTTTTTTAATAATTTTTCCGTCGATAAAATTAAGCATAGATTCCCCCATTTCGATATGTGCACATTATAAAGAATCACACTGTATAAATAAATTGCGATTGTATATGAGACCGTACCTGGGTTTCGCATGCCCCTACTCGGGAAAACCTATTAATATTTCTGGTTTTTTTGTCAAAAACCACAACGGAAGAGTGTTTAATACCCGGTACCAATTAAAAGATCCGAGTCCATTCTCGGTGATGAAACAGGCACAAATCCAAACGGGACACAATTCCTATCTCATTTTTTATGATAATACATTTTGTTTTAATAATGTTTCTACTTTTGTTTTTTTTTATGATTTTAATTAATTTTGATAGATTATAATATGGTTTATGATTATTTGTTTTATTATAATTTAATTGAGTAATATGATTATTTAAGTTTGTATTATAATTTGATTTTGTTTTCTTTTATTTTTTTACTTATTTTTCGTTTCTCCCTAACCCCTTACCTTCCAGAGATATCGAACATCACAATCGACTCCACACACGATATCCTCACGACCCTAATCTCAACGGAGCAGGACAGTACGCTGGACCCTACACCGGAGGACCCTGACTTCTTAGGCGAGACGTCATCGGCTTACACGTCAGGTGCTGAGTTGGAGTATGAGGAGTATGACGATTCTTTTCATGGAGGTGTGGAGGTGGAGTCAGCTCCGGGGAATGCTACGGTGGTGTCAGCGCCGCGACAGCTGCGGGCGTTGCTGGCGCGGCAGCGGTTCGTGACGCTGAGCTGGCAACCGCCGGAACACACGGCGGAGGAGCTCACGGGATATGCTGTGCTGTACAAAGTGAAAGGGAGTGAAAGGTGACTTGGAATTCTTTATCTATAATATGATTTGTTGATAAACCGCCCCTAACACGACCCACTGATTTTGAAAAAGTAACTTTAAAACTTACTAAGTTTATTTTGTTTTACAATATTGCTGGAAGGATTTGATTTCCGCACTCAGTCCTTAAAATTTACCATTTCACGTGAGCCATGGCGGCCGTAACTCCAACCAAAATCGATCAAACTTCCCAGTCTTCTCAGGACATCCGCAAACGATCTTTGGTGTTCCGAGAGTTTTCTTGCGCATCTGAGTGGCGCCGTTTCACTCGAGGAAAACGTGCGTCCCCATTTCGTCCACGTCCGTGCATGCATGCTCTGCACATAGGCTTGTCATTAATATCTGGAGTGTGAAAATGTTGTGTTGTGCCTATAACCCTATTTTTACTCTGTCATATATCAGAGAGCGAGTATCACGCGGCGGGCCAACACGACATGAAATGAACGTGGCGTCGTTACAACCGAACACGACGTACCAGTTCGCTGTCGTAGCTTACACTGAGCATGCGACGTCGCCACCTTCTGATGTAAGTATAAGAGGAGAGAAGAAACTCTTTTCTCTTGATAGAAACTTAAGTCTTTCTCTAAATACGTTTATTAAGTTATAAACAGTTCCAATATTCTATAATCAATTGGCAATACTCCAAGCCTTTTTTTTACAATTCACTCTTATTCAATTTATCCAAACGAGAAAGTGGAATTGTTCGGGGTTGGGGTGAGATTAAGATAAACTAAGATTGAAGATTATAAAGATGTTATATTTCAGTAATATCTAATCAAACTAATAGAACTAATGAGGTGAATAGGATGAGATTGAGTCGCGCCCGATATGCTATCCGAAAGCGTACTGACTATTTTTACTTTGTAAAATATAAAATATTCAATTCATATAGCGCGGTGTCGCGATTACGCTGACATGTTCATTTGTTCGGTGATTGACCCGAACATGCTCCCGAGGGAGAAAGAGATGGGGTTAGTAAGTATGTAAAGTTAAATGGGTAGCGAAATTAATATTAACAAGGTGAAAACAATGTTCTTATAATATTAAAATATGTAGTAGTAATGTAGGGTTAATTATGTTAAAAGGTGAGATGACATTACAAATTAAACAGAATCGTTACAGTGTAAATCAGGAAGAGAAAACACACGAAAGATTGGTGAAGAACCTCTATCTTCCTTTTTTTGTAAGCACTCACTAGATAGAGCTAGTCTCTTAGGATCAATTTTCACTGATTTACGACTACATTGCCCCTTTTCCCTAATTTCACTACACTCAATCACAACACTTTCTGGAACGGTGCGTGGCAACGCCGCCGTCGCCGCAGTGGCTGTCGACCACTCTGCTGTAGAGGTGGAGCGATTTCCTTTACGTTGTCTTTGCCACCAACGTTTAAAACAGTATGCCGCCACCAACAGCAAGATTCCCAATATGATGAGATATATAGCAGCATACTGATGGACGTCGTGGTAGGAGATATTGGTGCTCAAAGGTTCACTCTGCTTCATGATCTCAAGACTTCTCTTAATGGCTTCAAATTGCATGAGATTATCTGAGTTATTGAAATTCAGCTCATACGAGATTTCTGGCATGGTGATATTTATCATGTGATTGATTGGTGATATTTCTGGAGAGATAATCTTTGTCGTCGTGCTAATTTTACTAGACAATCTTTTGTTTGAATATACCATAAAGTCTTCTGTTTTTACTAAACAGCCTTCCCCAACACGCAACAGACCAGCACCTGATAACCTAACTGCCTGAACTTGATTTTCACACAGAAGTTTGACGTTACATTCATTGCAGCATAAAAAATAATATTTGTTTTCAGATGTTAACTCCCTCCAGTCATTCTTTCATGAAGTAGTTTTAGTTTTACAAGTTCTTGTGCCTAGGATCGTCTCGCAAAAGCTATGATCATCTTTCATGTGGTGAATAGGCCTTCTGATATGACACAGAACAGTCACAGAGTTTTGTAATACGCATGATTGCAGATCCGTTTCTGTGACAGTCAAATACGAATCTTTTCTCATGTTGATGGCTGCTAATTCGGAGATAGTTTTGACTCTCATCATCATGTTATCTTTCGCAATACGTGGAACCGGGATAAGGTTGAATACCTCGTAAAGATCCCTTTCAATCAGGGGTATTCTTATTTCTATAATGAGGTATTTGCCAGAGTATTTGGCTCTTACTTTGAGTAAGCTGTAAAGATCTTTAAGGTTAAAGTTGTCGACAGGAACTACCAAGTCTCCAGATATTTGTGCTGAAATTATGCTTAGCTCTGATCTGAGCTGCTTCGGAGATATCAAATGAAAATCTAATTTTCCACTATAAATGTCAGTTACTGTATCTAAAATTGAGTCCTGGATTCGTCGAAGGGTATAAAGCAAGTTGTTGGCAGTGAAAGCCGAGGTTATGAAATCTGTTATCATAGTTACATTTTGCACTTGCTGAGCGAGGTTTTTATACGAATCTTGGAGAGAATTAAGCTTTTGATTTATTATTTTGTGATGTTTGTTTATAGTATTCTCCATCCTTTTCATGAGATTAAATTCAGCTTCTACGACCGACGTTTGATTTTTCCAGAGGTTGTATAGATGGTTTTCATTATGCTTTAAGAGGTCAATATCCTTCTCATATTTTTCTGCAAATCGTTGGTCCAACACTCCGAATAAACTATTTGCAACGTAGCCTACTCCGTCTAGCAGGCCGCGTCTTCGACGTTTCTTATTAGTCATAAATGCGTCATTCATCATGACAATATTGTCGTAATGTTTAATTTCTTCGAACTCGTGCTCGAGCTGTAACATGACGCCGTCACAAGGTGTTTGTGTTCTTATCGTAGAGCATAAGGTTTCAAGATACGTGATATATTTTAATAAAGCCGCCGTTCCCTCTTGATAAGGCTTTGTATCATAATAGACTATTAAATGCCAATCATCTCTTATTAGATGCATATTAGATATTTTGTCGAAGTAGACACTTTTGTTTGTCAGCATGGTGAAGTTGTATGATGCTTGAGCGGTGTTTATTAGTGACAGTAAAAATAATGTCAAAGATAAAACCATAGCTGAGAATGAGATAGGACGCTTTTTCCTCGTAGTTGATGGCTTATTTTCAACTTTTGGGGCACTTGGATCTTGATCATTTTTATTTGTTGGCAACAAGGACAGTTTTACAACAGGGCGTTTTAAGAGCCCGTTTTTAGTTTTGAGTGTGACGACCCTTACGTGCCCGTCACTTCCAGGATGCAGCGTTACGACACGACCTAGACTCCATTTCCCTGGTGGAAGGTTATCGTCCTTTATAATAACGATGTCGTTAAGATTGAGATCTTTTTGACGCTGCTGCCATTTGGCTCTCTTAGACTGCTGCGAGAGGTAGTCAGTCTTCCACTTAGCCCATATATCTTGGTAGATTTTTTGCGTCAGGTGCCATCGTGTTCTGAGATCATGCTCTGTTTCGAAAATCGTTAAGTTGGGGCCACTTGCTAAAAAGTGAGCCGGGGTCAAAAAATCCAGATCTTCAGGATCTTCTGTCAGAGGGCACAGTGGTCTGGAGTTCAAGCATGCCTCGAGTTGGGATAATAGGGTAATATATTCCTCGAAGGTTAATTTTTGCTCTCCCACGACACGTTTGAGATGATGTTTTAGGCTCTTCACTGTTGCTTCCCAGAGTCCGCCAGCCGACGGCCATGATGGGGCGTTAAAGTGCCACTCAATATTCATTTCTGAGATCGTTGAGGTTACTTCTTGTTCAGACAAGATGTTGGAGATTTCGGCAAACTCTTGTCTTAAAATTTTGTTGGCTCCTATGAAGTTAGTTCCCTGATCACTATAGATGTGCCCAGGAACTCCTCTTCTAGCCGACATTCGTCTAAGCGCGGAAATAAATGCCGACGCTGTGAGATCTGAGACGATTTCTAAATGTATGGCTTTAGTCACCATACAAACGAAAACTGCGACATATCCTTTACAGGTTTTAATGCCACGACCTTTGTTCGCCTTAATAAGGATGTGTCCTGTATAATCAATTCCAGTATGATAAATTCCAGTATGATAAAAAGGTCGGTTAGGAATCAATCGCGCTGGAGGTAAGTCACCCATGATTTGATGTTGTGTTGTGGGATTATTTCTTTTACATTTGACACACATTCTTAATCGTTTCTTTGTGACTCTGTTTCCACCAAGAATCCAGTATTTACGTCTTAAAAATCCAGTAGTCATTTTAACGCCACCGTGAAATATAAGTTTATGGGATTCATCTATGATAAGATCTGCCAGTTTCGATTGATTAGGTATTATGATGGGATGCTTCATTTCGGGATCAAGATTTGAATGTTTAAGTCTTCCTCCGACACGAAGTACTTGATTGGAGTCTAGGATGGGATTGAGATTAAGAATCTGGCTTTTCTTATGTAGTGGGTCGTTATTTTTCAGCCGCGATATTTCTTCGTAGAAATAATCGTTTTGGACGTGCTTAATTAACATTTCTCTTGCTGTCTTTATATTTTGCAGAGTAAGGAAACCTGTGCGTTGTTTCTTGTGAACAACAATGTCGATATACTTGTTGATGTAAGCTAATACTCGGGTAACTTTCCTTAACGTGCTATATTTTTTTAATAGCTGATTAATTATAGAATTTTCGGGGTTAACAGTAACTGTGTTTACTTTCTCCTTTTTTCTAAGTTCTTCGCTAGTAATGCTTGTATAA
Source organism: Diarsia rubi (assembly GCA_932274075.1). NCBI lineage: Eukaryota > Metazoa > Arthropoda > Insecta > Lepidoptera > Noctuidae > Diarsia > Diarsia rubi. Next base: position 218,219 of record OW026440.1, on the reverse strand, counting down.
ATCGGCATGTTCTGAGATTTTTTGGGGTTATATTGTGGTAACCAGTCGGGCCCTTGCCACCACAGCGAGTGATTGGCTAATTGAGCAGCAGGTAAACTGCGGCTTGCGCAATCTGCGGGGTTTTCTTTAGATTTTATGTAGCTCCAGTTTTCTTTAGGGATTATTTCTGTTATGCTCCTCACTCGATTTGCAACAAAGGGTTTCCATTTCTCCGGTTCGCCACTTATCCAACCTAGTGCTGCCGTTGAATCAATCCTACCATAAACATGCACCTTGTAGTTCATTAATGATAAGATGATTTTTCGCATAAGCTTTGACAACAAGAGAGCGCCGCAAAGTTCCAAGCGCGGGATGGATTGAGGTTTTTTCAGCGGTATTACTTTCGACTTTCCAGCGATAAGGGTTACGTGAGTTTCATTTTTTCTTTGTATTTTGCAATACACGACGCAAGCGTATGCTTTCGTGCTTGCGTCGCAAAAGCCACGAAGTTCTATGGTATCTTCTTCCTGGGTTTGAATCCAACGTGGAATTTTAAATAGAGATATATGAGATAGATCGGCTTTAATGGTATTCCACTCTAACGCAATTTCTTGAGGGACAGGGTGGTCCCAACCCTGGTCTGATTTCCATAATTCTTGAAACAAGATCTTAAGCTTTATTGTGACTGGTGCTAGCCAGCCCAAAGGGTCGAAAATTTTCGAAATTTGAGATAGGAACTGTCTTTTGGTAAGGATGTCTTGCGAGATAAATTCTATGGGGTGAAAGATAAATTGATCATTTTTTGGTTCCCACCGAAGACCCAAAGTTTTGGTTGACTCCGGTTGCTTAAAATCAAAGTCTTCCTTTTGAAGTGTGTCGGAACTATCTATTATTTCCGGCAAGTTTGATCGCCATTTTCTGAGATTAAACCCTCCAGATTTGAGGAGGTTGATCATCTCTGCTTTGAGCTGTTTAGCTGCTCTCGCTGAATGCTCTCCATGCATGAGATCATCCATGTAAAACGAGTGTTCTAAGATGTCAGGAGCGCCACTATGAGGATAGTTTGGCCTTTCATCGTTGGCCAGTTGCTTAAGTGTCATCATAGCCAAAAAAGGTGCGGCTTTTGTGCCATAGGTAACAGTCGCCAACTGGTATTCTTTTAAAGGTTGAGATTGATGGTTCCGCCAGATAATTTTCTGATATTTCTGATCATCGGGATGCAGCCAGATTTTGCGAAACATCTTTTCTATATCTGCTGTAAAAGCGTATCTAAATTGTCTCCATTTTAAGATAAGGCTCTGAAGGTCTTGTTGTAAGTTGGGTCCTCGGCACATAAGATCATTGAGGCTGTTTCCACTCGAGGTTTTTGCCGAGGCATTAAAGACAACTCGCAATTTGGTAGTTGCTGACTCAGCTCGTTGGACGCAATGGTGCGATAAGTAGCAGTCCGGCTGTACGTGTGGCGTAACCGGTGTCATATGTCCGAGTTCTAGGTATTCAGAAATAAACATTTTATAGTCACGTGCCACAGCTGGTTGTTTACTTAATTTCCGCTCTATTTGGAAAAATTGGGCAATCGATTTTGTTTTCGACTCGCCAATATTTTCCTCAAAGTTTTCTTTGAATGGCATTTTAACGACGTAGCTTCCATCTTCCCGTCTAGAGGTCGAAGATTGGTAAAAATCGATGCATTTTTGTTCTTCTTCTGACATTGCTGGAGGTTCATGTATGTCCTCCACTTCCCAAAATTGCTGAATCTCCTCGATATTATTTAGGATGACATTGCAATGGTACGTTTTATAGTTGCCGCTTAAGATCCATCCCAACTGGGTTTGTTGGGCAATGGGCAACATACCTTCTGACCGACATATTCCGTCCATAAGGATAGTGGAATAAATATCTGCCCCAAATAAGATATCGATTGGTCTACTTTTATAAAATTCGGGATCTGCTAGAGTTATGTGATTAAGAGTAGGCCAGTCTGGCTTGGGTAACGTACAGCTGGGTAGGTTATTTATCAGTTTGTTCATTATATATACGTCCGTTTTAAAGATAAAATCGCTAACTAACGACGAACATTTGATGGTAATTCTGCCCTTACAGTTGTTTTCCTTGTTTCCTATTCCAGAGATATAACCGTTGCATTTGCGTCGCGGTAGTCTTAACAACTGAGCTGCGCTTTCCCTGATAATGGATGTCTGTGACCCTTGATCTAAAAGAACTCTCATTTTTTGGTAAGATCCGTCCGTTGCTTGCACATTAATGATTGCTGTGGCAAGCAATATTTCTGAGGGTTCTTTAAGAAGCGATGCAACTGTGTCACTGTCTTGCTGTTGCGATGGCGATTTCGTAACCGTGGCTGCGTTTGACCCAGATCGATGTGACGTAAATGCTTCATGCAAAATGGTATTGTGTTCATTATTGCATTCTTTGCATCTTATTTCGGAAAGGCATTTTTTGCCTTCGTGATAATGTAAGCAATTAATACATAGGTGCAAGTTAGCAATAGCGTTTTTACGCTCATTTGGTTGTAATTCCAATAATTTTTGACATGCATGAATACGATGATCGTTGGAGTTGCAAATAGGGCATTGCTTACGATTGTTAATTTTGCCTTTGGACTTTGATGATTGTGACACTTGGTTTGTTGAGTAATTCGGTTTAGGATTGTTATAGTTTCGATTATAATTAGAACCTTTTGAAAATGATGGTTTGTTATTGTTGTTGGATTGAGATGAGGATGATTTCTGCGTGGAATTTTCAAGCTTCTTACGTGAAGTTTCCAGCATCATAAATTTAGTTTCCAAAAAGTTAAGGAAGTCCTCTAAGACGGGCAACTCTCGCGGGGATTTTAAAGCTTGTAGATAATCCTCATATGTATCCGAGTCCAGTTTTTGGGACAATATACATACGAGGAAAGGGTCCCAGGAAGTTACATTAACTCCCAGATTCTTGATAGCATTCACGCTCTCATAGGTAGTGTCGTGAATGCGTTTTATATGATTTGCTGACTGTTGCTGGCTTACAGGGATATTCATGATATTGTTAAGATGAGAGGTAAAAATCAGTCGTTTATTATTATAACGATGATTTAGGATATTCCAGCACACAAGATAATTGTCGGAGCTTATTTGGAGGTGCTGGATTAATTTTTCGGGTTCACCTTTGACCTTGCTTTTTAAAAACTGCATCTTTTGTGCATTCGACAAAGAGGGGTTATTGTGCACTGCTTCGGTAAAAAGATCTTTGAACGATATCCACTTATTGTAGTTTCCCTCAAAGGTGGCTATCTCCATTTTAGGAGTCGATTTTTCAATATGCGCAACGGACCACATTTTCTTGTTGATGTCTTTCTTGATTTTGTTATAATGTTTCTCGTAATGGGTAAATTGTTCTTCGTATTCGGGGTTTGATCCTCCACATTCGTTGTCCAGCTCCCAATGAAGCGAGTCAATAGCCGCCCAACGAGATTGTATCGTCTTCAGGAGATCTTCGAACTCCCATTTTTCCGTGACGTGATCAAGGTCGATATTGGATGAGGTTCTCATGAAAGCCTTACAAGTTAGTAGCTTGTTTTTTGAATAGTTCTGCCGCTTTACTGTCTTCAAGAGCAGGAGTAGATATTTTAGAAGCAGCGGGGGCTGCGAGATTCGAAGTTCGAGATTCCGCAGTAGGTTGGAACGTCGGAGGTTTTAAAACAGGGGTTTGCGGTCTGTTTGCGAGAGGGTTATAGTTCTGAATAGTAGTTTTAATGCTGTTATATTTTTCAGTCATTTGATCGTATTGATTAGTACTGAAATATGGATGAGATTTATCATCAAAAGATAACAAAGTCATATGATTATTATGGAACTCCGTAAAATATTGTTCCAAGGTAGCTAATCGACGACGTAGGTAGTCCGAGGTCTTGCGCTCTGCACCATCCTTCTTGAAATTGGTGAAGAGCCCATTTATGGCTTCGATCAGTTGATGTTGGGTTGATAAAATGTCTTCCATGTTCGACATTATGAGGGTAAAAAAGAGACCTTACTTGTACTGAAGGCTTCTTTGGAGATCAAAATGTCCTTGCGATGGCTGCAAGAACAAACCTGGAGTAGCAGCGAGATGAGGTGTCGCGATGCTTTCGTAAAACCAGGTTCAATCAGGATCAGTAGGATGATGTTGGAAAGTAAATCCACTCAGTTCTGTTTCCACAGCGAGACACTCACACAGTACAGTTTGTAGGTACACGCGTAATAGTCCCGCTCCGGCTAGGCTCGAAGGACCAATGTTCGGGGTTGGGGTGAGATTAAGATAAACTAAGATTGAAGATTATAAAGATGTTATATTTCAGTAATATCTAATCAAACTAATAGAACTAATGAGGTGAATAGGATGAGATTGAGTCGCGCCCGATATGCTATCCGAAAGCGTACTGACTATTTTTACTTTGTAAAATATAAAATATTCAATGCATATAGCGCGGTGTCGCGATTACGCTGACATGTTCATTTTTTTGGTCCTTTCCGTCATTGGTCCTTCGAGCCGGGTCCAACCGGTAAACTAAACCTTGTTCCTTATCTCCACAGCTAATAGAAGTCCAAACATCAGAAGAGGAGAGTACGCACGGTCCGCCAGTGAACCTGCGCGGTGAACCCGTGGGGGCACACGCACTGCGGCTTACGTGGGCCGCGCCTGCCACACTGCCCGCGCCCACCAAGTACTCTGTGCACTACACTGAGGTAGGTCCAGTTCACATGAACCTGCTCAGTGCTCCCATATTCTTGGACCAACAGGAAGCGTTTGATGCAGTCTCTGTTCCTACTCTCCTGTTGAAATTGAAAGCTATTAGCGTTCGAAGAGCAGCCTATGAGCTTTTCAGGAGCTACCTCCCAAACAGGAAACTCCGTGTTAAGATTGATTTATTCATAAGGAATAAAGGAATAGTCACATAAAGAGTTTCGCAAGGCAGTGTCTTAGGGCCCACGCTCTCCTTAATTTATAAAACGACCTTTGCACACTGGCATACCAACACCAAGATATTCATATAATTATGCTGAAGCTACGGCGATCGTGGCATATGGGGATATATAAAGTGACATTGGCTACATACGGTTGCGGGGAACGTTCTGTGTGTCGGCAGGAGGAGAGCGGTCGCACGCAGCTGCAGTGGGTGGAGGCGCTGGGCGCGACGCTGGCGGGGCTGCGCGCGGGCGCGGCGTACGGCGTGCGGGTGGCCGCGCCGGGCGGGGCCAGCGCCGCGCTGCGCCTGCGCACGCCCAGCGACGCGCCCGCCGCGCCGCCCGCCAACGTCTCCGCGCTCGCTACCGGCGCTACGGTCAGGCCTTTGCTTTACTACATGGACGACGCGCTGCTAATCAAAAATGGAATCCTCATTCACCACAACGAAATAAAAAATCCTCTCGTATAATAATAGAGAATAAATAAAAACAAATAATAAAGCCAACTGCCACTTGATAAATTTAATTAATTTTATAGGCATAAAGACTTTCTGATTATTTTTGAACATGATTATTTACCAAACGACAGATATAGACTTGTACCTTTCCCGCCCTACAGTCCATCCTAGTCCGCTGGGAGGCGCCCCCCTCCCGCACCCACCGCGGGCCCCTCACGGGCTACAAGGTGCGGTACCGCGCCGCGCCGGGCCCCTCGCCGGGCCCACCCGCGCCGGGGCCCGCACAGCCCAGGAGGAAGGCTGACTCGTTGACTACACCAGCTGATCAGAAGCGGGCGGAGCTACGGGGGCTGGATACTGCTACTACTTATCAGGTAACACTGACTGTTCTTTTTAGGTTTCTGTTGGGGTTATCTCGTCGTTGACTGGATACCCCGGTAGTTTTAGGAAATTCACCCAAACCACTGTTATTTCCAATAGTTTAATTACGTATTTATAAGTAACGTTTGTTTGGCTATCTGAGCCGCACTTTTTACCCAAAAGGTAAAACAGGACCCTATTACGAAGACTTCCGCACGTCTGTCTGTCACCAAGCTGTATCTCAAGAACCGCGACAGGTAGACAGTCGAAATTTTCACAAATTATGTTTTTCTGTTCCAGGTGAAACAAAAATTATAATAAAAAAAATTAACGTGCACTCCCATACAACAAACGCGATTTTCATAGATATTGGTACAGAACCCTTCGTGCGCGAGTCCAACTCGCATTAGACCGGTTACTTGTATTAATTTAAAAAAAAAATGTTAACCCTGTGGCTAGGGCGTCACTTCTGATAACCAAAGTAGTGGGTCAGAACTCACTTTTTCGGACCATAGACATACTTGTTCGACTTTCATACATGTTCAACTATTATTATATTAGCATCCGGCTCGAAAAACACATTTTTGACTTGCTCGTTGGGATAAATAAAATAATAGTGGACTGTTTAAATGAGGCTTAGAGTATTACCGAAATGTTTTGCGATTTAAACTGTCCCGGATGAAACATAAACATGGTGTAAACGAAAATCAGATCAAACTAAGTACACCTACGGAAAAGTTATTGTTTGTGGGGTGCATTCCCAACATTTATTAATATGTTTTGGTGTTGTTTACGAAGTTTAAGCTTAGCTATTGATAAAATACAGTCGGACATCAGTCTATGTAACCGGAAGAAACTGGATACGAGTGTTCTACATGAAGTTCACAGACAGCGGTTCAGCAGGGCTATTGCATATCTTTTAAATGTCAGTGGCTATCATATTGTCCATGTATTAACTGTCAAATTGGTTATGGTTTAGTACAAAATGGAACCATTTGACAGTTAATTGATGGACACTATATGTTAGCCACTGTCATTTAAAAGATATGCAATAGCCCTGCAGATCTCTATAACCCATTTACGGGGCAACACGGAAACTTGCCTCTATTTGGTTTGAGATAGGCAGTCGCTCCATGTAAAATACTGGTATTTAGCTGCAGGCACATTGAAAGCCGACCCAATCTAGTAAAGAAAAGCGGCTAGGTAGATGATGATGACGGACACTAGTTCTTAATACACATATAGTTTTTATTTTGATCCCCAGATTCGCGTATGCGCCATCAACGCGAACGGCTCGGGTCCGTTCAGCGAGTGGGTCACCGCATCCACTCAGAGACAGGAGCTGGACGAGAGTCGCGTGCCACCCGCACCGCCGCCGCTGACCAGTACGTACCCCCCAGCCTAGACCTTCCCCAAAGGAATCCGTCCAATTTCTATAGCCAAGGCTTCGGACACCCGGAGTTCTCCCATGTTTTTGTCGTTTGTTGCAGCCCGCGCTGGCCGCGACTGGATCTCGGTGTGGTGGGGCGAGGACGAGGGCGGCGTGGCCGTGCGCGGCTACACGCTGGGCTGGGGGCTGGGCGTGCCCGACGACGCCGCGCGCGAGCTGCCCGCGCACCTGCACTCGCACGTCGTGCGCGGCCTGGGTCAGTGTGTCACAACTAAAAAATATTATCATTTTAAGGCGACCCGGCTTCGTCAAGGGCGCTTCTACATTGATCGTGTCTCTCCCACAGAGAGTAACTCGGAGTACGTGATATCGTTGCGCGCGTCCAACCAGCGCGGGCTGGGGCCGGCGGTGTACGCTACTGTGCGCACGCGAGCGCCCGACGAGGCCGAGGCAGAGGCCGAGGATGATGACGAGGACGACGACCCAGATGACGAAGACGAGGACGAACCACCGCCACTCATACCACCTGTCGGGGTCAAGGTTAGACCCAATAACATCGAAAAATTTCTATTTTTTGCGCTTTCATACCTTTGCTTCTCCTTCAACCTGCAATATTGTTAATGTTCTGTTTAATCTTTACTCTATTTCAACACACATTGTAGCTGTTTATTGTCTCTGAATAAATAAAATAAAATAAGATAAATAGCAAATCAAATCATAGTTTCTTAATTTATTACACAATTCTTTTAAAAAACGTCGTTTGATCCACGTGGGTATTTGTTACCGTAGTCTCCGATCCTTAAAAACCTCGCCTGCGGCCCAGTTGTGAATTCCACCTTAAATGCAATAACAAACTTTCCCCGTTTGTATCAAAATGTACTACTGTATTTCAGGTCATAATGCTAAGCGGAACTACTGCTGTCGTCTACTGGACAGATCCTACGCTGCCGAAAGGACAAGTGAGTAACATTTTAATATGTAGCATATTGACTCGTATGTAGCTCAAAAATGTGTCCTCAGCGTAGTTAGGGCGCGCTAAAAAGTGACCACAGAGCTTTCGATACGGGTGAATGAAACAAAGTAACCTTCGAACCTTTCCTATAAATCTTATGTCTCTATAATCTCTGTATTTGCACAATTCCTGTGAAACTTGTGCGTAGTTTGGAATTTTCTAAAATAAGGGTTCGATGACCTGGTTCCTGGGACTGTTTTATTTTTGCATTTTTGACAGATCGAAAGGGAGTGTCATACTAGCACTAACTAAAACCCACCCATGTTCATTCTTAGAACAGACCCACAGCCCCGGCAGGCATCGGCTCTTGCATTAGAGAAAGTTTCTTGCTTGAAGGGTCCCACTTTTATGTTGCTGATATCTTTTTGGTCCCTGGGTTTGGTTTGGTTTTGTCCATGATCACTTAAAGGTCAAGGTAAGATGGCATTTCTCTATAAGTCCGTATGATTGCAGACAGCGACGGACGGACGTCGCTACGTGGTGCGCTGGTCGTCAACGGGCGGGCGCGTGCGCACGTTCAACGCGACCGACCTCAACTGCATGCTGGACGAACTCAAACCCTTCACGCAGTACGAGTTCGCTGTCAAGCTCATCAAAGGTAACTTATATTTACAACATGGAAATTATCCCATATTTATCCCGTTTGCTTTCAAAGCAAGAGTAAACAGGCATCTTCTGGGCACGGTCATTATATCATAAGCCTCATCCATTGGTCTCCATCAGGCGTGATCGAGGTAAAGAGCTGCTAAATTTTGCAAATTAAAAAGTGGAACGTTGCAGTCAAGTCTATTCCCAGCTACTTTGAAAATGGCCCCATTTGTCAATAAAAAACAATTATAATGTTGGTCTAGCCTTTTCCCTTGACATCGTCCGCGTGGTGTTGATCTGACAAGTCATCGTAGCACATTCTTCCCCTTTCAAATGAACATTTAATTGAAGGTCTTATGAGTGATCTTTTAATATTACGCTTTTATTTCACCATGCCTTTATTTCATCGATGTGTGTTCCTTTTACTACCGGCAAAGTTGACGAAAATCTCCAGCCAGTAATATTATCATACCATACAACCCATTATTGGCCTGAAACACAGGTTTAAATAAACCTAGATCAGGCAGGTCGCTACCTAACATTTGATTTCGCCACTATCGTAACTTGCAACAGTTATATATACTTTACTTATAGATTACTTATAAGCACTAATTATTGTTAATTATTATTGTTAAAAGCACTAACAATTGTTTAGAAATAACACTACTGCACCTAAATGTACATTTTTGTAATACCTTCTTTTTTATAGAAATAAATTATTCTTATTCTTATTCTTATTCATTAAAGTTTTATGGTTTCTTATGTCTTGCAGAGTCCTATAAGGCAAAGTAACAGATTCACACCACACCACAGAGATTCACCAGATTCACCTGCACAGTGTAGGAAATAAAACCTGCAGTGAAGAAGTCGCCTAAAACACCATCAGCTTTGGTCCTCTTACTAGAACGGTGAAAGGTTTTACTAGCAGCAATAGACCTACCTGGAATTAACACCGTAAACAATTAGATAAAACACACGGAGAAGGAAGCTTGGCTTAATTATGGCAACCATAGAAGCACATTGGCCTCTAATGTTCCGAAAACAATGTAGTTGTGGTAACCTTCAGATGCACAGGCTTGATCATCATCATCAGCCTATAATGTTTCCACTGCAGGGACTCAAGCCTCCTCTCTAGGAGAGGGATGGGCTATAGTCCACCACGCGGGCCCAGTGCGAATTGGTTGGATGCACAGTCTTACTAAGCACGATTGTCAACAAACATCGGATCGCAAAGAATTAATTGAGACTGTAGAAATTCTTCGATTACGAAAAAGCGTTTGACTCGGTTACACACTGGGCAATTATTTACTCGCTGGAACGGTGTCAATGGGGTGGCAACCTTACAAGTCAAACTTCACGAGCTAACGAATCCAGTACACGTTTAAAGAGGGGTGAGACAAGGAGATACGATTTCACCTATACTCTTCACAGCTTGCTAGGAACATGTGTTATGATTCTCCACTGGTCTCATTGCTTATTCCCTCCTATTTGCGCTTTGCAAACGATATTATCATTTTCGCCAGCAACGTTAGATATGCAGACCATGATACAAGTGGTACCTGTTACTCAATGACGGTCCGAAAACTCCTTGTAGGTGGACAATGGAATGATTGTGATTAAATTGTCGTTGTTCCCCCAGGCGGGCGATCGTCGGCGTGGTCTCTGCTGGTAACCAACAGTACGCTGGAGGCGCCGCCCGCCAGCCCGCCGCGCGAGCTGCGCACGGGCCCGCCCGCAGCCCGGGCCGCCGACCTCAGCTGGCAGCCGCCCGCCAAGCCCAACGGACTCATTACTGGTGCGTACCTACATATGTCGCCGCGACTGTCGCAATCTACTGTTTATTTCGTAGGTTAGGTACACACTTGACTTTCTGCCGGGACTGCGGGACTATTCGATATAGATACCGTGGCACCGAACAAAAAATAAAAATCAAAAGTCATTTATTCAAACTGGGCTGATATCAGCACTTTTCGAAAATCAGTTTTTGAAGTCGGTGACTTTTGATTGTTTGATTTAATTTTTTTGCCACCGTCTTCAAAAACTGATTTTTATTCTAAAGTTTATTTTTCACATTTTTTGTATTTTATTTTATGTTAAACAAGGTTTTATTTCTTGTTAAAACTTTTTTATTTTTCACTTTTTAGTAGTTCACATGTATTTTATTTTATTTTATTTATTTGGGACAAAAAACAGTTACACATTACAATATTAATCTAAAGTATATACAAAACAGTAAACAAACGCATAACCCACACTATTGTCCACGAAATCATGTCGGTTTAAAGAAAGAGATAAGGAAACGGACGCATACAGAAAGGGACAGTAAGAAATTAAAAATAAAACCTGAAAAATTACACCGGACTTAGTCAGAGACCAATTAAACCACAACCCCACACCAACAAGAAGCAGTCATGGTTAAGGATGACTAGCCAGTAATTCCATAGCCATTTTTTTAAATTGGATCTGATTATGTGCAAAAATATCGATTTTTATGAAATGCGTGTTGTAAGTTTCTAGTAATCGGCGGAGAGGTGCTCGCTCGCCAGCATTTGTTCTACACTTCTCTGTGTAGAACAAGCGCGGAGCTCGCACTTCCCGCCGACTAACAGTCCTAGGTACTACATAACATAACCTATTTGAGAGTTCCATACAATTAAACCTATTGTTGCATATGCCATACAGCATCATAACCATCAGCAGTGTACGCCTGTGCTCCAAGCTTAACATTTTGTACTGTTTCATCAGATCTGCATAGGAAGTCTCGGTATGGAAACACCTATAATGAGTAGTGCGAAGAAATTTTTTTTGTACCATTTCTAGTCTATGCTTGTATTTTTCGTAGAAAGGGCTCCAGATAGGCACCGCGTATTCTAGTTGGGAACGGACTAGTGTTTTATAAAGAAAAAGAAAAGTGGAAGCCTTTTTAAATTCTTTGCAAGACCGCATTATGAAACCATACATCTGAAAGGCTCTATTAATAATGTTGTCAATATGGAGGTCAAGATGTAATTTGCTATCAAGCAGTACGCCGAGATCACGCGTGCAGTCAGTTTTAGTCAGGTCTGTGTGGTTGAGCGTGTAAAGAAATTTAAAACTTGTCTTATTTTTGGTAAATGAAATATAATGACATTTTGGCAAACTAAGATGAAGTTTATTCTTGAGACAGTAATGTGAAAGTCTGCATAGATCATCCTGTAATAACAAGCAGTCCTGCATACTAGTACAGGATTTAAAAATTTTGATGTCGTCGGCATACATGAGAAATTTAGTGTTGACCATACAGGACTTTATGTCGTTTATAAACAAGACAAACAATAAAGGACCCAAGATTGACCCTTGAGGCACGCCGGATTCGACCACTGTGTAATCAGACTCATATCCATTGATGACCACTTTCTGTGTTCTATGGAATATGTACGACACAAACCATCTGAGTAGATTCCCTCTAATGCCGTTGAAGGCAATTTTGTCCAAAAGAAGTTTATGGTCCACCTTGTCGAACGCTTTCCGAAAATCAGTATACACAGCATCAACCTGTATGCCCTTGTCCATATTTTCAAATAAAAATTGTGTAAAAATCATTAAATTCGTACTGGTGGATCGTGACTGAACAAAACCATGCTGTTCGGGAATAATGACGTGTCTCAAGTGTGGAAACAAATTACTGTGCACTAAATTCTCGAAAAGCTTAGACAAGGTGGATAGAATAGAGATAGGTCGATAGTCCTCAATATTGGCTTTGTCTCCACTTTTGTAAACTGGAGTAATAAAAGCTCTTTTCCATATGCATGGAAATACCCCTTCACTTAAACATTTGTTGTACAATAGATGTAGTGGAATACAGATTCGTTGTGCAGTATGCTTGAAGAATTTAGGTGGGAGACCATCTGGACCGGGCCCTTTATTTAGATCCAAGGACAACAATGACTTAAGTACATCACGCTTTTCGAGAAAAATATGAGGAATACAGGGTGATTTATCATTAAGAATATCGGGAGGAACCCAGCTCTTTGGATCAAAGGTTGAAGGTTCGTAAACAGAGTTAAAGAATGTGGAAAACCATAAACAAATCTCGCCAGGGCAATTAGATGATATATTTTTATAGTACATGCTAGCTGGGAGGCCGGAACTTTTCCTATAGTTGGAAATGTAAGACCAAAAGTGCTTGACATTTAAAGGAATGCTTTCTTCGACCGACTTCATGTATTTAGTGTAACACTGGTCGGATAGTTGTTTAAACTGTTTACGATAAACAGAGAACTTTTCATAATCAGAAATATTCTGGTGTTTTTTCCACATTATCCAAGCTCGGTCCTTGTTTTTAAAAATTTTAATTAGGGAAGCATTAAACCAAACGGGAAAGCTAGATGTCTTAGGTCGTTTCAGTGGGACGTGTGTGCGAATTATGCCATATAAGTACTCATAAAAAACATCCACTGCATGTTCACTGGAGAGATTTAAAAAAAGTGCATCCCAGTTCGTCCTGTCTAGTTCAACATTAATCCCTTGATAGTTTGCTTTATAATAATTATACTTTTTAGTGGCCTGTCGTCTCATTGGTGTATAATTAGTTTCCAGTAAAGTCAATAAGGAAAACGGGGGATGATGACTATCAGGCGGAAGCAGCGTGATGTCAGCTTGTATTTCACATTCTGTATTACTGATGAACAAGTCCAAAACACGGCCCAAGTTATTTTTAATGTTGTTATATTGCGAGGCATTCGTGATAGAAATCAAATTGAGTAAACACCGTGTAACGTTGTTATGCGGTCGAGTAGATAGACCGGTAACAGGCCACTCAATTTCGGGTAGATTATAATCACCCGCTAGGTAAAATGATTCAGTGCATGGATCAGTGAGAATATTTTCTAATACGCTTAGATGAGACAAGTATGCGTCGTCCTGCGTGCGCGGAGGGATATAGGCAGCGCTAAGTATATGGTGTTTATCGGAGCGCGACGCAGCAGGTAACTTTATAACAACATGTTCGATACCAGTGAGAGGACGTGTTAACATTCGAATGGGCCGGAGCTCGCGCAGTACGGCTATCAGTACACCGCCGCCCTCGCGCTTGTTTGAAGCGGCCCGATTTCGGTCGTCTCTAAACACCAAGTAGCGGTCATCTATGAATTCTTTGTCCATTATATTGGATGTTAGCCATGTCTCAGATAATATAATTACGTCAAACGACAAGGAAAGAATATTAGTGTAAAGAGTGTGTAGTTTGGTACGAATTCCTCTGCAGTTCTGATAGAAAAAGGATAAGTTGTTTTTAAGCATTGTGTCTGGTTCGGTTATAAAAGAGTAAGCAACGAATAAACTCAACAACTTTGTTTACGTTTGTAATTAAAAGCGAGGAGACAGATCGAAACGGCTTGTGGTATGGAATACAATTAAAAACATACTTATTACTAATTGCAACGGGGGTTAGGCGATGTTTTGACGACAAACAGGTTGAACAAAGTACGGAATGGTATGACATTATAATACATGATATATCTTCAATACGAGGTCTTACATTAGCACTATAAAAATAATAAAAATGAGAAGTTTTAAAATACAGTGATCTAAGGCATATTCTAGCGATATTGACAGGTATTAAGTAAAAATTATGTGAAGTATAACGGGTAAAGGTGTGTGAAAACATTTTTATAAGGCAAAACCACAGATTACTGTGGCAAAACGATAACCTACATAAGTACATACATGCATAACAAGCAAATAGACTATTCATTCGGTTTACATTGGGAAATTTTAGTGATATCACTTTGACAGCGTACAGCAAATGTTTTAGATGTATCAGTAGCTTTAACAAGAATAGTGGCGTTTTTAATCCACACATATTTGAAATTACACTTGCTGGCCATCTCACGACATTCACGAAATAAGTTTTTGTTATATAAAGTTAGATGCTCATTAACATAGATTTTATGGGATGTACCTGATATGCCGATTTGGTTAGAAGACACAGTTTTTGTCAAACGAAAAGCACTTAACACGTTATTACGTAAGTCACGAGAAGCCAATTTGACAATAACATTCTTGGGTCGGTTACTTTCCTGAGTGCGAGCATGGGGTACACGGTGAATGGCTATGTACTCCCCCTTTATAGCGCACCGGCGTGATGTTATGTTATGAACTGGTTTAAACAATAGACTGACATGGGATTTCAGAAATGCCAGTCCATTTGCTATCATTTATTGAGGAGTTTAGCCTATGTTCGAAGTTCTTTAGCAGATCTTCACCAAATTAAAATGGAACCACTCTTCTCGGAGTCCTTCCAAAAACTACTCAAATCACTTCAAGTTAAAAAAGATCTTGTTCATGGATATATGGAATCCCGTACCAAACTGTGTGAACATCAAACTTTGTTTTGTCTACTTTTATCATATTAATTCCTACAAAAGTTCTTTTTGTAAACTAAATCCGAGTTTCGGAGTCATTTTATAAAACCTCTTTCATTTGCTGACATCCACTTAGCTACCTATCTCAATGACGTCCGCAGGCTACGTGATAATGTACGCGATAAGCAGCAGCTCAGAGTGGACGGCGGTGGCGGCGCTAGGCGAGCGCACTCGCGCGCGCGTGGAGCGGCTGCGGCCGCGCACCCACTACCTGTTCAAGGTGCAGGCGCGCAACAGCAAGGGGCTGGGGCCCTTCTGTGCGCACGTCGCCTACACCACCGCTGTGGGTGAGTGGCCACTTCTGCTCTGTGTCGCTGATCGGGTGAGAGGCCACAGCGAGGGAGTTAGCGAAAAAACATCGATGTGATGACTTTTTTCGATCGTTTTTTTTCTGGCGATGAACCTCGTTTAGAATGCAGATCGTATATAACTGGGCTTCCCCAGAGTCAGGTGAAGGCGGGGGCCTCGCCAGCGCTACGTCGGCGTGGCTGTGGGCGAGCGCGGGCGGCGCCTGCGCGGTGCTGGCGCTGGCGGCCGCGCTGGCGCTGTCGCTGTGCTGTCGCCGCTCCGCGCCGCCGCTGTCGCCGGACACCAGGTCAGTACAACACACGGGCTAAAATATACATTGTTCGTTTTCATTTAGAACAACGTTGGACCCTGCACGCTACCCTGGAGGACCCTGTAACTGCCAAACAGCTATTTGATGACCAGAACACCTATCTTTACAGACTGACTTCGTTCTGCTAAGTGGTCATGAAAAATATCAAGAAGATTATGCCTATTAATTCTAGCCTATCGACAATACTTTTCGACTACTTTTTAAAGTACACCATGACAATGCCAAAGACCTTTGAGAAATCAAGAAATAAGCGGATACAGTTGTTTCTATTTTCAATAATTGCATATTCACTTGGCTTAACACGTCTAAATCCAAACTGATTTTGTGCTAGAACATACTTAATAATAACTTAATTTTTGTGAAACAAAAAAACTGGCTGGTGTGACTAGTTCATTACTTTTTCCTTATTATCTAAGTAAGAAGTTTTGTTTTTCTTCCAGCACATACCAGAAGTCGTCGGCCTCAGCCGGCATCAAGCCGCCAGACCTGTGGATCCACCACGACCAGATGGAGCTTAAGCACATGGACAAGTCGCTGCACAGCTCCGCTAGTAAGAGTACGCTCTATCGTTACGGCACGCCTACACCTACACCGTTATCGGCCGATTTTAACTCGGGTGTCTTCGGCCCGATTCGTCCGATCAAATCAAAAGCGAGTAAATAGGCTTCTTCTGGGTTAGCTCGTCCCATCGTCGACCTCATCTCTGCCCTAGGGCAAGATTGAGGTCAAGAGTACGCCTATCTATACTAATATTATAAAGCTGAAGAGTTTGTTTGTTTGTTTGTTTGAACGCTAAGATCTCAGGATCTACTGGTTGGAATTGAAAAAATCTTTTTGTGTTAGATAGTCCATTTATCGAGAAAGGCTTTAGGCTATATAACATCACGCTACGATCAATAGGAGTGGAGCATAAATGAAAAATGTTGCAAAAACGGGAAACGAGCGAACGAGAAGAGCTTCCGTTGTGTGCGCTGCGAAAATGGTTTAAGTTATGCAAATATTTTTGTATGAAAGAAATGTTCCTTTTTAAAAGTTCTACAAATAAGTCCGCGACAGCATATATCTATCTACTAAGATTGACTCACTGTAACCATTTTTTACTATCGAAATGTTAGGTTAAATAGAATTATGTTTTGCGAAGCTTATTTAACCCATTTGGTATAAATCTATATCTAAATAAATATGTTTGTTAGAAAGGAAATTTAATGTAGAATATTTGTTCCTTTTACTCTATATAGCTTAAACAAATATCTTAGAAGATATCGCAATGTTAAAATGTACGCGCGACAAAATAATTACGCGGTCCGCCGCGCGCCGGCCCTCGCGTCCCGATGTAGATATGTGGAGATTCTGGCCTCCGGGAAATTCAAATTCAAAATATTTATTGCACCATAATATTTACAAGGTGTTATTGTATATTGTTTTGTGAGCAGTAGTGGCCCAGTGGTGGCGGCTCCGACTTACGAACAGTTGGTCGTGGGTTCGAACCCAGACAAGCGCATTACTTTGTGTAATTTATTTCATCACCACTGCTCTCAAAACGGTGAAGGTAAACATCCTAAGGAAACCGGTATATCTTAGAACCAAAAATTTGAAGATTGCGACATCTACCAATCCGCACTGGACCCGCGTGGTGGATTATAGCCCATCCCGCTCCTAGAGGGGAGGCCTGAGTCCGTTCAGTGGGAACAATATAGGCTGATGATGATGATGATGATTGTATATTTAACAGTAAGAGATAGGTTTTTACGATTTAACTCAAAACTCAGACGCCTTGGAAAATTCTTTCAACATTAGAAAGCTAATTGAAAAAATATTACTATGTTGGATAGTCGATCTATCGAGGAAGGTTGTAAGTTATATATTATTGTGACGCATACGAAGTTGCGTGGGTCAGCTAGTCTAATATATAAAAATAAAATGTATGTATAAGAAAGGAAGCGTACAGTGCTACAACCGCCATCGTTCGAAGTGCTACAACCGCCATCGTTCGAAGTGCTACAACCGCCATCGTTCGAAGTGCTACAACCGCCATCGTTCGAAGTGCTACAACCGCCATCGCTGCATCGTTCGAAGACGCCCGATGACGCCGTCTGCAGCGCAAATTGAGTGTATTTGTAGTTACCGATGAATGAAGCTGAAGAATTAATAATAATATTAAAATTAAATGTCTATTTGTCTCAAAAGTTACATACTATACATAAGCTGAGACAGCCCCAGTAGGTAATTAATATTATTTGTATTGGGGCTGAATCGCTTCCCTTATTGAATACACTATTGAGACTAAAATTTATAAAAGAATACAAAATAAAACAAAACCCAGCCAATAAGCAAAGCTGGAAAAAAATATTAAAAGTTTCTATGTACTTATTACGAATAAATTACGATACGAATTTTCTAGAAGATACTATTCTTCGAATTTCCTTAATTTAAGCCCAATGTCGGCACAACAACAGTGTAAGCGTCTCAATTTTTTGTCCGAGGAGCTCTGTCCGCTAACGGCCGATACAATCGGTTTTGGTGTAACCGTACCGTTACATGTGTCTACTGTCCAGAGATCGTTTTAAACACGCGCCAATAAACATGGTCACTTTTTAAGGGTGGATATTATAGGTCACTGTTTGACGATGTGGGGGCGTACATTAATTACGTGAGTAAAGCCTCTAAACATAGAGGGGGAAGGGTGTTGAGTTGAATCTCACCTAATCTCACGAAGGTGAGGAAGGGGGGTGGTATCGGCAAAGATCACGTTTTTTGCACACAATAATGTCTTAACATTTAACTACGCATTTTGATAAATCTGACGTCCGTGAGGGGTCAAGATAAATCTCACAACATCTGACCCAGTATGTAAGGCGGTTCAACAACCGCCCCCTCATAGAGTTCCGTGTGCCCAGTATCGGCGGGCAGCGGCGAGCTGATGTCGTCCAGCCTGGCGCTGGCCCGCGCGCCCGCCGCGGAGTACGAGCCCGCGCGCCACGCGCCGCCGGCGGAGCGGGAGCGGCGCCACCACGTGCCCACCTATGTCGGTGAGTCCTGCTCTCTGATCGACGTGTACTCATGTACGTGTGGCACTTGCTCTATAATTTATGTGTACAAAACAGATAAGTATCTAGGCCTATATCGTAACTTCAATTTTTATTAGAAAAGAATAGAATATTCGTTTATTTGCTCACAATGTAGGAACACATTTACAATGAGACGGTTACAATTATTTTAAGAATCCTTGTACATTCTACATTTTGGCATGCAAATATTGATGCTGCATACACAACTACACCTTATCGGCTAGAAAGTCTGATATCTAATACAAGTGCAGTTTGCTTCTTTTTGAAAAATTTTACTGTTTCCTCTTTTATGAAATTAGGAATATGATTAATTAAAAATAGCCAGTGCTATACCAAAACGACTATGTCCACCTGTGCGTGTGTCCACGTAAATTCTAAGTTATTTAGGCTATTACGATAATACACAGCACACTAATAAAATTGTTTAAAAGTAATTGGAAAGTTGGTACCTGGATACTTATATCTTTTGTTGACTGTATCTTTGACATTAAATCACGGATTCAATCACGGAAATACGAGTAGTGGGGAAATCTACTTCATGCTTCCTACTTTACTTAGTTGTTACTTTTGTTTGTTTATCATTTGCATCATATCATCATTATTTTGAGTACCATTGGCTTCTTGCTATAAGTATTGATTTAGAGTATTATTTTAAAACTTGTTCAAGTTGATTTGGTAAGATCCTTAGGCCTCATTTACAGAGAGGCGCGTTCTGCGTTTTCAATTCAAGCACATGGCGATGTATTAAAACGATAACGATTTCAAACGACCATTTTTGCTATTTTTTGCCGGTTAGTTTAAAATGCAACGTTCGTTGCGGTGGACCCGCCTCTCAGTAAATGAATAATAATCTCCTTTTAAAACCCTTTATTTTGATACCCTACTCGAAGGTAACGGATTTTTTTTAATTTTTTGAAATACGCTATATGGCCCCCAAAATCCGCAAATTTCTTTTCTTTTTTAATTTTAATGTAGCCAGTGACACTCGCGCCATCAAGACGAATCTAACGACGTATATTTTATTCAAATGCCTTCATCCGTTTAGGAGTTATGAGGGAAAAAAGAAACGGACATACATACACGCCAAATACATAACCCTCCTTTTGGGCTTCGCCGCAGTCGGGTAAAAAACCACGCGACGAACCTTCTGCACGCGCCGCGCGACTCCCCGCGTTTTCGTAAACGAGCCCTTAGTCACAATATTTTTGTATTTCTTTTCACCGTCATAATTTTAACAAATTGAGAATTTAAAAAAAACATCTGTTCGAATTGGGAACCTCCTCCTTTTAGGAAGTCGGTTGATAAATGGTTAAGAAAAAGTTGATTGAACAGACTTTATTGGTTATACAAAGAGACGATAATAGGGATGTCTCCTGAGTAAAAAATATGATTATGTTTAGTCCGTCAGTTAGAATATAGAATAATATCGGATATGTGTTTTTTGTTTTATCAAATAAATGAAAATTAACGAAAATAAAACGTGTCGAAGACCATGAGTGGGGGGCTGGTGACATCACTTTGTAGTAAAAAAATGTACCAAGCTATGACGTCACACGACTCTTCGAAGCACTGCTGTATCGTCAATAATAAAATTAATATTAAATAAATAAATAAATCGTCTTAATTTTTTGTTTACTTTTTTTTTTTTTGTTTTTGTACCTGCAATCAGTAACATACTATAAGCAGATTGGGTGGAGGAATTTGTCTGGTCGAGTGTGATCTCCAGTGAGAACATCTACTCATTCATTATTATGGTTCTTCGGGCTCAATAACTATGGATTATGTCTTTCCTTTTTAGCCTTTTTGTATGGCTTCTGCTTTTTAATTGTGAAGCGAGATGATTCGGATGATTTTTTAGTCGTTGCTGGTTTGCGAAGTGCTTTTTATTTCGTCTTTCACAGTCGACATGTGGAGATTATCATGAATCTCGTTATTGGTAATGTACCATGACGAGTTGCTGATAGTGCGGAGTATCACATTCTGCATTCTTTGCAAGATAGATATGTTTGAGTCACTGGCACTTCCCCAAAGCTGTATGCCATACATCCACGCAGGCTTTTAAACCATCTTATAGATGAGCAGTTTGTTGTCTAAATACAGTTTGCTATTTCGTCCAAGCAGCCAGTGGAGGCCTCGGTATCGTAGGTTTAGTTCCTCTCTTTTAGTTTTAATGTGGCGCTTCCATGTCAGTCTTCGATCCAGGTGCAATCCCAAGTAGCGAACGCAGTCAGAGTGCGGTAGTACGGTGTTTTCCAGTGTTACAGGAGCGCAGTTGCCTTTTCTCAAGGTGAAGGTTACTTGCACCGACTTTGCCGAGATAGCTTTGATTTTCCATTTCTGGAGCCATTTTGTGATTTCATCTAGTCCAGTCTGGAGGATTTCTGAAGCACGTGTTGGGTCAGTACTACTGACCAATATGGCTGTGTCATCAGCAAACGTAGCCGTGGTGACACCGTCCACTTGCGGGAGATCCGCTGTGAATATAGTGTAAAGGACAGGTCCCAGCACAGATCCCTGCGGCACTCTAGCGAGGATGTTGTAAAATTTTGAGTTTTTTTCACCCTCCTTTACTTGGAATTCTGTCTGCTAAGTAGGATTTTAGTAAGCAGTAATATGAGTGAGGGAGGTAAGCTTTAATTTTAAAAAGCAAACCATTATGCCAGACTCTGTCGAAAGCCTGCTGGATGTCTAGGAAAGCTGAGGAGCAGTATTCCTTATGTTCGAGAGTTCTTCTTACCTTATTATAGACTCTATGCACTTGTTCTACAGTAGAGTGCCGCTGGCGGAACCGAAACTGATGGTGGGGTATTACTTTACTTTCCTCCAGTATGGGCAGAATCCTGCGTAGTAGAACCTTTTCGAAAACTTTAGACGCAATCGGTAACAAGCTGATTGGTCTGTAGGATGTTGTATCATTAGGTGATTTCCCTGCTTTGTGCACCAGCAGCTGCATAGCTTGGTTTAGAGTCTCGGTGACTACAGCTTCGTAAGAGTCGTCCAACGCATCATTAGGGACAAAGACTTTCGACAGATAGCTAGCAAAAGCGTCAGCTTTTTCTTGGTCCGTCTTAGCCCAGCCATTGCTTACTCGGATAGGTCGTTTTGCCTCTATAGGCCTGTCATAGTTTTTGGTAAATTTCCATAGTGAGTAGCCAGTGGAAGCAGTAGCTGTAAGAGTTTTTAGCTTTGTGTGAAGAGTGTCGTTGTGCCAGTCTTTGATCATATCTCTTAGTTTAGTTGCCTCTTTATTAAGTTGAGTTTTATCATGCGGATGTCTACTTAGGTGCCAGGCGCGCCGCATTTTCCTTTTGTTTAGGACGGCATTCTTTATTTCCATTGGGACAGTAAGAACTTTATTTTGCGGTTTCAGAGCAGGAGTGCACATCCAGCAGGCCTCTTAGATTAGGGAATTAAATTTTTTCACCTGATCTTCAATATCATCTGCAGATTTTAGCGCTACTTTGAGTTCTATTTTACCCTCTATGTATTCTCTGAATGAGATCCAGTCTGTATGTCTGTTGTACAGGGTGTCAGGCTTCTTGCGATCTATTATCATAGTGCTCACTGTCAGCAAAACTGGAGTATGGTCTGATGAGCTATCGAAAGAACTTTCCGCTTTTGTATAGTTTCTACCTAGGCCTTTAGTCATAAAAAAGTCTAAAAGGTCTGGTGTTTTATTTATATCAGTTGGCCAGTACGTAGGTTCAGCAGAAGATATCCAGTGGAGGTTGTTAGACTCGGCGCTCAATTTCAGTTGTCTCCCTCTGGTGCTGGTAAGCCTAGAGCCCCACGATGTGTGTTTGGCGTTCCAGTCACCTCCAGCCACAAAACGATTACCAAGTGTTTGGAAGTAGTGATCAAACATTTGCTCTGTGATTTTGTATTTTGGGGGGCAATCGACCGCAGACACCAGTAAGCATCCACACTGGTCTTCTACTGCAATGGTGGTTGCTTGCAAGTGGTTGTATTTATATTCAGGCATTAGGTGATGTTTGATAGATTTTCTAATTATTATTGCTGTTCCTGCGTGACCAGTGCCTTTAGGATGGGTTGTCAGGTAGCTTTGGAACTCTCTAAACTTGATGGAACTAGTTGCTGTGCAATGTGCCTCCGATACAAGGACTATGTCAATTTTGTGCTCCATCATCAGAAGTTCGATTGCATATTTATTGGGTGCTAGACCATTTATGTTCCATGTTGCCATTCTAAGAGTGGTGTACGCCATCACGAGAGCTTATCAACGAGCTTAGCTATGAGGCCCATTAAGGTACTCATTTGTTGTAGGATAAGTTCGAATTTTTCTGATTGTTTCAGTAGCATTTGCTCTATTGTTGGATTTATTGTTTTTTTAGTTTCATAAGTATCTTCTACATAAACTGGTTTGTTGTGTGATTTCAGGGTTTCGGAGTAGGTTTTTCTGTCTTTAGGGTTGGTGAAAGTAGGTATCTGCTTATCATTTATGATATGTGCATCTGTAGTTCTGTAATTTTTGTTAATTTGCAGTGGTGGTCTAGTTAGCGTTGTTGATTTAGATCTTCTTGCCAGTATTTCCTTGTACACTTCGTATCCTTTGTAGTTAGCTGGATGAGGCCCTTGGCATAATGCACTGTTCGCTGGAGTGGAACGATCGCGTTTTTGGCAGTCAGATGTCTTGTGAGATTCTCCACATTTAACACAGCGGTGTGGACGCATGCAGTAATTTTTAGAGTGGCCATACTGTTGGCACCGTTGGCACTGGACAATAGATTGCTTTTTCTTGGGGTCTTCAATTATAATAGCCTGATGGTAAATGAACTTAAGGTCTTTTACAGCTTTGTTATTCGGCCCTTGACGAAGGTTTACGAAGAAAGTAGAGGTTGGAGTTTTATGAGGTCCATATTTTGCGTTTATGATTTCTCCAGTGACTATGTTACCTGTCGCTTCAATTTCCTCTTTTATTTTTGTTTACGTGAAAAAAAAAAGTGTGTCCAATATTATTTTGAAATTTAACTGACGAACTAATTAGATTTTTTTATCAACTACACTACTCTATTCGGGGTCCTATGATGATCTTACCAAAAACACTTAAAATGAAAATTAGCTAGTGTAGCCTTATAACTAGCGCTTACATTGGGCCCCGCCGCGTAGAGTCGCGCTCGGTGTCAGCAGCGGGCAGCGACGACACGTGCCCGCTGCGCGCCTCGCCCGCCGACCTGTGGCGGCGCTGCGAGCGCACAGACAACACAGACTATGTGCCCAAACGTGAGATACACCTTTTTTGTTTTGTTGCGCTTTTTTGTACTATGATGGCGGTTGATCGATGATACTATCTGGAGAGTTATTCCAATTTCCCCCCCTTAGAAATAGGGGTAGATCAGTGTTTTGGCTAATCCTGCTTAAACCTAGGATGGAACAGGAATTAAGATTGCTAACTTTCGAACTAGTATAATAAAAGGAGATGCAGTGTGGCCATCGAACCACTCGCCTCCAGTGGAGGCCCCCATTGGAGGTGAATGGTTCGTGACAGAGCTCAGTGGAAAGAGCTAGAGGTGGTCTTTGCCAGACGCCACACGGGCACACTGAAATGAAAGACTTTTTGTAACAATGTATTCACATTATCAACTTTCGAAATGAGAGGTGATTTTCCAGAAATACGAGTGAATCGGCTACAATAACTCAATTAGCTGTAATGTTTTATACAGTACATACATATATTTGATATGAACCGTCAACGATCAACCGCTATATACACACCCATCATTTTCTGTTAATTCATTCCTAAAACGACACGATTCAAATAATCACTCTTTTCGTCAAATTATATTTATACAGTCACGAGTTATGTATACACTTGGCAAAGTTCGATGGAAAATTTCTCACATAATATCGATTGCAACTTAGAGATATGACTTACTTTATGAAAACAATATGGGTTCCAAAATATTTATTTAAATATGTAACATGACAATGAAATCTATGCAACATTGCTTCTAAACGTTGTTAAGTGTATACTAAACGTTGTCAAGTGTGTACAAATAAGTATTGCTGACTGTGCATTTGGATGAGATTGTTCTGACGTTGTGTATGTATGTTCATGTAACGTGTGTCGTCTCCCCAGCGATGACAGGTATGGGCGTGGGCGTGGGAGTGGGCGGCGTGGGATGCGCCAACACGTGCGAACGGCGAGCGCACGCACGCATGCCGCATCCCGACCAGGTACGAGTACGTACTCACACTTGTACTATTTATTTATTAGCTATGTTCATGATTTCTTGTACTTTCCCTTTGTCCTTTGTTCATTCTCCATCTTGGAACTGACGCTCTTTCTAGGTGTATGAGCTTCATGCAGTCCATCCGTTTTATGCAAGTGTATAGGACGGTTAAAGCCTTGCCGGTACAGTAACTCTACCATGAGTTGTCACAGAAAACTTACTCGATAACGTTGAACTCGCTAGCGTGCTAACGTGTATCAAATAGATTTCGATAATGCTTGCACCATGAGATTTACGGAGTCTTACGCAGGCGCTAATGTAAGCTCGATAGATTGTGTCGTCTAGCTAACTTCACTCACTCATGTTTTGTTTCTTTCTTTCCCACTAATAAGAGGAGAGAACGATAAATTCACAAATAAACCGACAAAATAGAAAAGTTGACGGTTATTAGACTACTTATACTTGTAGTGGTTTTTGAATTTTTATTCTTTATAATATGTCACTGTCGTGGTATTCAATTTGTAATTTTGTTTGTTGACCTTGTGTCACAGAGCTATGTTGTGTGGTTTAACAGTTTACATTAGTAGATTTAAACAGATTATTTAAAACAATGAGGACCCTGTGCCTCAGTTTCAATTGTTGGTAGAGTTCATAGAAAGGTATGTTTCAACTTTCTTCAAAATTATTGTGTTTTGTTTTGAGAGAACTGCATGGTACCTTTAGTTCTAATGAAACTCGTTGTGTTGACATCAAATCCGTAACATTATTCATTCATATGCACAAACCTATAAGTATTCTGCATAAATGTCTCCCCTTTATCCCAGCTACTCAGAGCAGAAGGCGCAGAGATATTGTAGCCCACTCTCCAGGAGTTCGATCAGCATTTGCCAGACGCCAATATGTCACACAAAACCTTATGTGTGACATATATCCTCTGCTGTTATACGACTGTAAAAAAACAGTAGGTGATTGGTTGAGATCTCTAACATACGACGAAACAGAAAACATTCTAATTAGGCTAAGCTAACACACACACACATTCACACTCACGCACAGACACACACACACACACATATATACACACGCACATGCACATAAAAACTCGCACACGCTACTAACACTAACTCCCCCAACTGCAGCTGCTTAATTGATTGCTATTTTTAATTTTATATTATTTAAATATTTAGTTTTTCATTTTATAATATCATTTTAAGATACCACTTAAGGGAAGAGAGACAGCCCCGACACAAGTACTATTGTAACTTACTGGGGCTGTCTCAGTTTATGTATGACACAGTGTTATGTGATGAAATAAATATTTTTGTATTTTGTATTTTTTGTATTCTTTAGAGAGTCTATAAAGTTTAATAAACTTTCATTCATTTATATTTTGCAATTGGTGTCTAACATGAATTCTCATTTCGGAAAATCATTTCTCGAAATTCACGATATTCAAGTCGTTGGTCTTCAAATTCAGCGGCCACTAACATATTTCATACCAAATAAGCTTTGCAGACATTATTTTGACTGCATTAGACACAAAAACGTACATAATTTTGTTGTAAACATATGTTTCACACGCCAAAATGCTAGTGAGCTACGTAACCACTATAGTAAGCGAATTATTCGATAGGTTCAGTGAAAACTCTGTAAACTCATGGTAGAGGTACTGGTCCGATCTCAAAGTGTTTCAATGTACTACTGCGTACGAGAGACCGCGGATGCAACGTAACTGTGCTATTATCACATCTGAGAGGAACTTTTGTATTTTGAAACATGACCCGTCATCATCATTGATTATTCGCAGCCTTTTCCTAAATTATCCAAGATATTCCGTAATTCCAAAATGCCCCGTACCCTGTAATGCCCGTGTGTGGCGGCACTGACGTCGGCCCGTGTGTACAGAGCACCCCGCTGCTGGCGGGCGTGGCGCCGCTGGGCTCGCCGGCGTCGCTGGCGCCGCTGCACCCGCCGCCCGCGCCCTGTACGTAACTACGCATATCACTACGATCACTCTAATTCATTCAAACTTTATTTTGTTTAACTTATGATTAAATACTCAAACACTGTTTTTGAAGTCTTGTGGGGTTACTATGACGTCTTTAAGTATTGTTTTATTGTCATTCAAGTGTGGGAAGGCGACAGAGCTATACAGAGTTTTTAGCGCTATCTCTTTTCCACACCGGAATAAGATTAAAACTGATTTAAGACGTCATGGTAGGTCACCTCACAAAGTATTGAACAGATTATTGGTTCCATAATTATAAGGTGCGTGTGTAGAAAAGAGTAACTATAATAAGATAACAATAGATATATTAGAGAATTGTAATGCAATCTACATTTGAATACGCACGAGAGAAAGAATTACTGCTGAAGTAAATGTGTGACAACAGAGGGGTTGAGGTGCTTTAAATTTAGTTTTTGTATTATGTGATGTGTTTAGAACCAAATGGGTTCGACCACAGAACAGATAAAAGAGGTTAGAAAGGAAATAGTTCCTGATTTGTATTAGAACGCGTGTCGCCGCTTGTCTCCCACTCTCCAAGATCGCGAGATTGCTACTGGTTGTCACACTAGCGCAAACACTGCGTTTGACGTACACTCACACACGTATATTTCTCATACATGTTACGGCTACCAAAAGGTCGATAAGTTATTTCGATAAAATTACTTTAGTTTTTCACTTTAAGTTTTACAATATTTTGCTTTAATTTCGGGATGAAGAAAGAAAGAAAAAGTATTTATATCTCACATAGATAAAAAAATAAAGATAAAAAATTAAAAATAAAAAGCAAACGCTATTCATGCGTAGTGCATAAAACTAGTAAGTAAATAAATGATACAAGTAAATAATAAACATTTTCAATAAGTAGTAATTTTCTGCAAAATGTTGTTGTGGAGTCCTACCGCAGGTGCAATGTGTGCCGGGAATTCTTATGTGTAATGTGGAAGAAAAACCCCGACATGTGTATTCACCAAGCAGCTTTATTGAACTGACTTAATTACAGTAATGTGCATGTATAAGGTATAAACGTAAGTACATGTGACCGCGGGCGTCAGCATAAAATTGTCGAGTGTGCTCGTACAGTTGTGAACAAATAACATTTAGTAGTTATCCATTCAATTCTACCGGTTGCCTCTATCCGTAGGTTTCTCATATCTGGATCTGTTGGAAACCGTAAAAATTATATTTTAAATGTAATGGAAACATCCATTATAATTGGTTAACTTCAAAACAAATTTTAGAAGAAAAATAAATTAATAACCCACAGTAAACAATAATTGACAGTAATAATAAAGTTATTTTAATCATTTCAAAACATTCACACACAAAATATCGACATTGCTTACAATTTGATACAACACTATCGAAACCTATAGATTTCGCAGAACTCAAGCTTTGACTCGTCGCACGTGACTTTCGCAGTGAACGAAATACGTCACGCAATCGCACACGTAGTAATAGATGGTGCCCACGTATTGCAAGCAATGTACATCATTTTGTATATGCTGCGACAGTATCATTTTTGTCTTCTAACTACATAATACTATTGTATCTAATAATTACAAATATCACTTGTATTTTAAGGTTTTTGGAGTTACCGGTGAAAAGAATTCCCTTGTCGAGGCACACTACACACTACACACTACACACTACACACCTGGTTTCTTTTCCGACACGTAATAATAGCGCAAGACGTCATAAATTTTTTTTCATCCCTTCTGTCGAAAAGTGTCGTTTTGTTCCTCTTTAAGCGGGAGCAAAGTAGCTCTTTTCTCTTCATGACTTTTTAGCGAAAATGAGTTCTACGTCTAATTCTGAAAGTGATAGTGTATTAACTCCTGAAACAATAAAAATAGAAGCCAACAAAGTCATACAAAACTTAATACCTACGAAATCCCGGGAGAAATATGTAAAGGCCTATGACAATTTCATACTATGGAAAAATAGATAAGGAGCGAAGACATTTTCGGAAAGTATATTTTTGGCCTATTTTCAAGAATTATCCAAAACAAAACTGCCTTCTACTCTTTGGAGTGTATACTCCATGCTTAAATCTACAGTAAATATCAATAAAGATATTAAAATTGACAGCTACTCAAAATTAGTAGCATATCTGAAGAGACTGTCTGAAGGACACATACCAAAGAAATCGAAAGTACCTATTTTCCGGAAAAAATGTTTAAACTTTCTTGAATGATTAATTGACCTTACATTCATGTATTTTTTTTAATTAAACGTATTCATTATTTACTTGAAAGTGTCTCTTATTTATTTTCTCATAGAAGAAGATGAAAAGTAGAGTATATGACTCGAGAGCAAAAATATTTTTCCCTCAGGCGATGTACTTTGAATCCCTCGCTACGTTCAGGATTATATTTTAGAATCCCTCGCTATGTTTGGGATTCTATTCTAGAATCCTTCGCTTCGCTCTGGATTCAAAATAGCGCCCTCGCCGTAAAAATATTATTTTGCTCCCTTGTCATACAATCTACTATTTTTCGCGGAGCTTCGTACGTTGTCACAATATGAGCGCGATTGTTGGCCGGTAAATCAAATTTTGTCGACCTAACCGTACTTATTCTAACCTCTTTTATCTGTTCTGTGGGTTTGACACAAGGCGTTGCCAAAGTGAGTGTGTTATAGCACAGGCGTATGTGGTCCCTTAGGTGGGTCAGGTTCGTGTCCACTGGGCGCGGCGTGCGTGCCGCCCGGCGCCGACGTGTACGCGTCCGCCGCCAGGGAGCGCGGCCACTACGTGGCGTACGAGCCGCTCGGACATTACACGCAGTGAGTGACCACTTGTCTACACTCTCGACCACTAATATACACTACTATAACCTTAATTAGTGACGTAATTGTGCCAGTGCAATTGTCCCGCACGCTCTCCACAGGGCTATTACGTATCTATAGCAATGTCAGTGACTATCGTAGGGTCCATCGATTAACCGTCAAATTGTTTATTGTTTAGTACAAAATGGAACCATTTGACAGTTAATTGATGGACTTATGGCCAAATAGATCGCAGTATTAAGCACAAAATTCACTATTTAAATAGTCTATTAAAATAAAACAAAAGTGCCCAGAAGATGTCTATTAATTAATTATTGGGAACAAATTAAAAAGCATGTTGTCCGTGTGCCCACAGTCGCGACTCACTAAGCAGTGAGGCACTAGCAGGAGGCTCGCTACAACGTCGCGCCCCCAACGCTGCGCTACACAGCTTCGCACTCGCCGACAACGCCAGTGACCACTCCACACCAACACACTCACACTCCAGAGGTATGTACTTCTTCGTTACTGTATTCATTTGTCTCACACAAGAAAAACAAATTATTTAATTTTAACTTAATATTAAACAATGTCGCTTCTCGCTATCTGCAGATGTAACAGAGGGGGAGAGGTATTGGGTGCAATCACCCTTCTTAAAACAGCTATCGGAAATTTAATATACTATTAACTTTTGGTTAAATAGTTCATCAAAGAAGCCTGTCCAAGGCAGAATGATAAAGTTATTTCAAGCTCGCTTCCCTCCTTTCTGCATCCTAACCTTTTCTTCTTAAATTCACACAGTCACTTTGATTCTCATCTCTGTATGAATCACCATAAAAATCTAAATAATCCGAGAATTTCGCTCCGCTCGCTGCGCTCGCTCTTCTTAACTATTGAGACATTCTACTCATTTAAACTATGTGAAGAGAGAGATAAAGATATATTGTATTTTATTGTTGTACTTTTCTACATTAGTCGTATAAGTACTTACATAACGATTTTATGAATGGTCAAAAGTGTAATTTACCCGATATAGTCGAGTTAGCTTTGACATAGTCCACCCTTTCCAGTTTTTCTTTACAATCACTATACAATATGCTGTCCCGTTCCGTTGCAGGTAGTGTGAGAGAGACATCGCCTTACAAGAAGAGTGCCAGTTCGTCTCCCGGACACATACCCAACAGATTGCAACTCGGTGAGACAACCTACTATTGTGTACTATATTACTGCTTCGTTGGTCAAGTGGCCGCAAGCGCGACTGCTGAGCGTGGGCTCCTGGGTTGGATTCACAGGTCGGCCAAAGTGTTACTGGGTCTTATCGTGTGAAACTCAGTAGTAGCCACGGAGTCTAGATAACCTACAAATTTAAAATAAATATTAAAATACTGTAACGAGATGCATCGAACTAGTAATAGCGTTTGTCCTTCGCTACGTGCGTGTTTTGTCACAATAACGATACACCACGTCTAGGGAAATAAAACAAATCAAATTCATTGGATTCCTATAATGTTCCTGAAACCATTTTTTGTACCGGTCTTCTTAGTATGATATAAAAAAGGACTGGAGGACTGTCTTACACCCGTTCAGAGTTGAGCGGAAGGTAGTGTCAGACTTGTACTGACTTCTTAGCCCTTTGTGTCGAGACCGCGGTATCTCTTTCGAACATCATCTACCTAGCCTTTTCCCAACTATGTTGGGGTCGGCTTCCAGTCTAACCGGATGCAGCTGAATATCAGTATTTTACATGGAGCGACTGCCTGTCTGACCTCCACAACCCAGTTAAAAATGGATAATACGATACCGTTCCTTGTATATCGTGAGTTATATCCCCAGGTGGCGTGGTATCCCACTGTGCTGAGGAGTTGGAGCCTCTCACTCCGTCCCGCAGCACAGAGCGCCTCCACCGCGAGATGCAGAACCTGGAAGGTCTGATGAAGGACCTGTCAGCCATCACTCAGCAGCAGTTCCACTGCTGACGCGAGTGCACCTGCACGCCGGCAGATCCTGATTACATGGAGGTGCTGCAGCCTGGACCTTGCACCTGCAAGTTTTGAACACTACACCTAGCTGGTGAGGACGAGCCTTATGCAAAAAGGAACCCTATCCTTGGCAATGAAGAGAAGCCTTTTGTATAGAGCCGGGGACTAGCTATTAGCTGGTGGTAAGGACCTGGCAATGAGGAGCAGCCTTTTGCGGTTCTGTGGAGCCGAGGGCTAGCTTTTACCGGTAGTGAGAACTTGGGAACTTGTCCTGACTTGCGTTTGGGTATTAAAGAGTGGAATCTTTAGTGATGTTGGTATTAGGGACTTGTGAACGTCGTTGCGTGCCTAACTGACTTTTGCCGATCTGACTTGAGCGCCTCAGTGAGAGCCTGTCCTGAAGTTAGGAGCAGCCGGTGCATGTTGTCATAGCAACGTATGACTGAAGCAACCAAATGGCGCATTAACAAAACGTACAGTCAGGGAAACAAATGGATATCATTTAAAACTAAACCTTCAATTATAATCTTTATGTTCACACTATGAAATGGCTATATTGTGTCCAATTTATGTGTCGTGTGTATGTGATATGTGTAAGACTCAGTTCCCTTGACTGTCTGTTTAAGCTCCTGTATTAACATAATAAGGAGTAATCTGTAAAGTTATGAGTGAGTGTCATATACAATGCCGGTATCAAAGACGAATTTTGAGTATAAAAATAATTGTGAAAAATGAACAATGCTGTTAATTAAATAAAGGATTGTGAGTAAAACGAATTGATTGGAGATAAACAAAGACTTTTATAATAATAAGAAGTGATAAAGAAAATAAATGTTGTATTTTATGTTCATTGCTGGCGTTTAAAGAAGTTTGAGAGTTTTGATGTACTGATTCGGCAATGTAACGAACAAAATGTTTTGCACACTACGTAATGAAATGAATAACTAGAATGATAAATATAAACTCGTTTTCACTAAACAAAGTAACACCTAAATTAGTTCCTAGCTGCCCTGTTGGAAATTCGACTTTAACCGCTGAGTCGAGCGTTGAAATTCCAACAACATGCTTTCATGAAGGAATTATCTAGTATGTGTGAAAAAAGGAACTTTAGATTTCCTGTTACGTTGCATTTTTTATAAAACTTTATTAAATTATATAAAGAGTACTTACAGCGCAACGACTTCGAAATTAATTTTAAAGGTTTTTTCTTGTAAAAATAAATAAAAGAAAATGTATTATAGACACACATGTGACATTGTTTTAGCTTTATTATTTTATATGACTTTTAATTTTGTAGGTTTTCAACAAAAATACACAAATATACTTTTTTTAAATAAATGTATGTAAGTAATTATACATTTTGTATTTAAGGAAACTCTACTGCGTCCCCGTGCCATGATAGTTTAAAATAAGCTTAATTTTTAAGCTTAAAACGAATGATTTTGACACGAATTTGTCAGCACTGCCTTTTCTTGTAACTTTATACATTTTTCTGACAAATAAAACAACAAATATGAATGTAGTCCGGTCAATTAGACATCCGAGGTTACATTCATTCATTGAATATGTCATAAATCATAATTAGTCCGGGCAAATTAGACCAAAAAAAAATAAAAATTGATAGGATTGTTTAAAACACCATTATGAATGTAATGTAATGATGTTTTAAACAATCCTACAAATGTAATATAATGGTGTTTAAAACAATCTTACCAATTTTTGGTTAAATTAATAAACCCCTATTTTTTGGTCTAATTTGACCAAACTAATAATGATACATGACATATTCAATGTCATTAAACAGACTGGTTTTAGAGTTTGAATAGTGGATCGGACAAAAAAATAATAATTAGTCCGTCAGATAGATTTACAAAAAATATTGGACACGTATTTTTTCTTTTTCACGCAAACAAAAAGTGACGTCACAATTCCCCAACTCATGAACTCAACTCATCTTTGACGCGTTTTATCTTCTTCAATTTTGATTAATTTGATAAAACAAAAAACACGTATCCAATGAGCAGCGGTGGCCCAGTGGTGTCGGCCCCGACTTACGAACAGTAAGTCGTGGGTTCGAATCCAGGCAGGCGCAATTCTTTGTGTAATTTATTTCATCACCGCTGCTCTCAAAACGGTGAAGGAAAACATCGTGAGGAAACCGGCATGTCTTAGAATCAAAAAAATCGAAGACATGTGACATCTACCAACCCGCACTGGGCCCGCGTGGTGGATTATAGCCCATCCCTCTCCTAGAGAGGAGGCCTGAGTCCCTGCAGTGGGAACATTATAGGCTGATGATGACGTATCCAATATTTTTCGATAATTTAACTGACGGACTAATTAGAATCATATTTTTTTGACTCAGTCCGATCCCCTATTGTCAAAGTCAAACTCAAAAAACCGTTCGGTTTAATTTAACAATATTTTTTGTTTTATTTGTCACAAAAACGTCATCAATCTTTAAAACTTTATGATATTACACACTAGTTGTATTCTGTACATAAATTTAGCTTTAGTTTAGCGAATACCTTCGACTTTTCTAATAATTTCGACTGATTTTTATTGTTAAAGGTTGTCGTTCACTGACGTGTAACAACTCTATTTTTAACGTACAAATACTAGGGACGCACGTCTGACTGTAAAACTAAACTACGTATAAATATTGTTGTTAGTCCGCAGTGAAATAAACAACTATTAACAAATGTCTACATTCTCACCGTGATAGCAGATTTGATTGATTTGTCTCCTGTATCGTAGTTGCTGCCAATAGGGTATTACACCAAAAAAATCTAATTAGTCAGTCAGATACATTTTCAAAAAATAATGGACACGTCTTTTTCTTTTTTCACGTAAACACGATACAGGGCTTCGAAAAGTCGTGTCAAGTCGTATGACATCACAAGGTTAGTACTTTTTTACCCACAGAGTGACGTTAAAAGCGCCCACTCATGATCTTTGACACGTTTTATTTTCGTCAATTTTCATTAATTTGATAATGCTCGTAACACGTATCCAATATTTTAAATAATCTAACAGACGGACTAATGAGATTTTTTTGG
Organism: Diarsia rubi; assembly: GCA_932274075.1. NCBI lineage: Eukaryota > Metazoa > Arthropoda > Insecta > Lepidoptera > Noctuidae > Diarsia > Diarsia rubi. The sequence continues at coordinate 183,398 of OW026440.1, read as the reverse complement.
ATAGCGGTCATTGCCCTTTCCTTAATATCTCTTCGTACTGAACCAAAACAAATGAACCATGTATCGTTTTTAGGGTTCCGTCGTCAATATGGAGTCCTTATAGTTTCGTCATGTCCGTCCGTCCGTCCGCACTATATCTCAAAGACTTACTGCGGTACTCAGAGATTTTTAATGATTACTTAAGCCGTCACTTAGTAATGGTTTGACATACTTTTGTATGACAAAACTGTCAAAATTTTTACTAAGTGATGGCCTAAGTAATCATTAAAGCTCTCTGAGAGCGGCTGTTAGTGCTAGAAAGCTGTAATTTGGTATGAATATACAAATAAGTAACGCCGACAAAGTGCTAAAGTAAAATATTGAAATTTTTTTTTGGGTATTTTCAGTACACAGTACAGTTTTCAGTCCATTGTGTAGGATGTCGTTGGATAGGTCTAATTTTTGTTAGACTCAAGTGTGCGAACCTAAACCACCTATACGGGTTGTGTTTAGGCGTGTCAAAATAAAAGGAAAGCTATCTCAGCTAGGCTTTACAAGTTTACGAGTATGAAATATTTTCATATACAAAATGTCCCATACATTTTGTCGCAGGTCTCAAAACTGCAAATGTAAATTGTTTTATCTTTACAATAAAAATCATCGTTCGGACGCAGGTAGGCAGAGTGGTTAATCAGTTTAGTACGTTCACATATTTTGATGCACAATGTAGGGTTCCGTAGTTACTACGGAACCCTACATTGTGCATGGTCCGACATTGACTTAACCGGTTTTCACTATAAAAAAAAAATGAAGATTACGATAGATGACGATTCAAGACATGAACAGTCTTATTTTGCAAAGTTACGAAGTACTTTAAGACATGTGGGTGGGTCAATGACCGCTATTGATCATCTTAACTGGCAGCAACTACAGTATAGGAGCTATCCCAATCACATCACTTGTCGCGGGGTGTCGCTCAACACTAATATATTCCTTAAGACTCGGCCTACTTCGCTCAAACACTTGTATCTACTACTAGTTGGCTGTACTTGAATTGAGCGTCTTTGCTATTTAACATTCTACTTTATTTCTAGACCTTAAACTATATTTTTGAGTGACCATTTTGTAATTATTGTATAAGAACCACATTCACTGATTCACATTCATCCTTTTATTTTTTTCTAATTCCGTTTTGCTTGTATGTCCAAACTACACTTGAAATCAGAAAGTTTGATACTTACATTTTATTGCCATTCGACTTTGAGCTTTACGTTTTTGGACTCAAGGTTGATTTTCGTGTAATCATTTTTATCAAAAGTGTGTCTTGATTTGCAATGGAATTGAACTCAGAGGGAGTTCAAATTCCATTGCACATGCATATGCCTCAGATTCTGAATTTAAATACAGCCCCGACTAGTGATATAGCCTAAGTTCGCCGACGATATATAATTTATGACGTACAGTCGTTGCCCATTATTACCTGCGCCCTCTTATCTCAGACCAAGAAACCATTTTTTCTTGGCCTGAGCCTCTTATAAAGAAGTGGTGTGAGCAGAGGGGTCAGGTAAAGCTGGGCACTGATGTGCCAGTATGTAATGCGCTCGCTCTATATGTTATGTAAAGAGCTAGTCAGTAATGATATGTGTAAGTATTGTAAGTAGGTAGGAGTATCGAGGGAGATGATGTCCGTAATATATGTGTTATTGCGACTATATAAGCATAATCAGCCAATGTTCCCACTACTGGGACTTCAGATCTCCTCTCTTAGAGATGGTATGGGCTATAATCCACCACGCGGGCCCAGTGTGGGTCACTATATACGTACTCAAAATCAGTAATGTTTAGTTCTCATAAATAAGGATAGTTTTGGCTATTTGCCACTACCAATATTGTCAATATTACAGTGCACTTTATACCCTTTAATAAGTTAAAATATGTTTGTTATTTGCTTACTGCTGTCAAGGTAAAATATCAGTGGAAGGACTGTATCAGCAACTATGTCATAAATTCATGACTACACTGTCGTGTTTGTCGGAACTTCGTTAAAGTGCGGGTGTTAACCGACTTATTTGTGAAATATCGGAAATATTGTAAATGAGAAAATCTGAATATTTTCACCTTTTTTGTTTTGACTATGATTATTTACTACTAGCTGATTCCCGCGGCTTCGCGTGGATGTCGGAACTTGACTAATTATATACTAAAACCTTTCTCGAGAACCACGGGTGATAATTAATAGCATGAAGATCGGCGCAATAGTTTTTGAACTTTTAAGACAGATAGACAGACGCGGCGGAGGACTTTGCCTTATAATATGTTGTAGTGATTTACTATATTGGTGGCATCATCATCTCATCCAAAAAAAAACTTGTAAAACAAAATGTTTCTTCATAATTTCGTCGAACGTTTAATAGAATAACTTTATACCCCTTTAATAAGCTCTTGTAAGTTAATTATTGTAAAAATCTTTTGATACTACTCTAAGTATATAATATTTGTAAATTTGACATATTTCGTACACGACACGTCTTTTGATAATATTGGGCTGTAGTCACACATACGTGACGAGTTGTCACACCGGCGTGACAGGTAAAAGGTGACAATTGTCAGTGTTGTCACACCGGCGTTACAGTTGTCAGTGTTGTCACACCGGCGTGACACTTGAACTGTGACAGTTGTCGGTATTGTCTCACCGGCGTGACAGGTGACAGTTGTCAGTGTTGTCACACAGGCGCGACACTTGACCAGTGACAGGGGTGCGTTTAAGTAAACTGGCAAAATTTTCGCCGGATAAAAATTAGACTGACGAGGGTTCGCTGAACGGAGTCTTGTATCTTGTATCAATGTTAACTGTCAAATTCAATTGACAGCTCAGTTTGTCAAACAAGTAACAACTATCTTGTTAATATAACATCAAACAGCTCAATGTCAATGTCAATCTGACAGCAGACTAAAATTTAGCGAGGTAAAAAGGTCGCTAAAATTTATCCTAGTCAGGCGAAAACTTATACCAGCGGACGACCGTGAACGGGGCTGATTAAATTTTAGTCAGTTTAATTTTTCACCTCGCGGTGTGCTTGAACGGGGTGTTTGACATTTAGTCAGTTTAAATTTTAAACTGGATAATTGACTTAAACGCACCCCAGTTGTCGGTGTTGTGTAACCGGCGTGATAGGTGACAGTTGTCAGTGTCGTCACACCGGCGTGACACGTGACAGGTGACAGTGTTGTCACGTCGCGTCAGTGTGTCAGAGCTTAGCACTCACGTTTGTTCAGCATCGTCTACTTGGTGTACATTTTGTGACGTCAGAGCAATAGAACATTATTATTGTTGTCTTATACTTTTGGAACCATACTTTGTTGAACATTACGAAAGAATTTTAAATGGCTGGTTTTTATAAGAGGTTTGGCGTAATCAATATTTTAAAGCTATTTGGAGGAACAAATATAACATCCTCAAACCCACGTAAGTGTTGTGAAAATATCTGCGTAAAGAGTTCAAACATTGAGCAATGCAACATTTTTGACTGGGTTTGCTTTTTTATTAACAAGTATTTATCAAACCTTGTAGGAGTTTAAAATAGCTATTAAACAAGAGTGGGATCACAAAATATGAATACTGTTGCTTTGCGATAAATATTAACTTTCGTAAACATGTCTATTTTAACTGAGCTACTATTAGCATGTATATGCAGAAAGTTTGAAATGAAAACATCTTTCAACAAAAATATTTCTATTGGTCCGAAGTCACAACAAGAAATTTTGTAAAAAAAAATGTAATTTTGCTCGTACCGTGGCGTAAACTTGCATTTTCTTATAATTATATACTTATTATACATAGCCCCCGTACTGGTTAAAAGTATATTATATACATAAGTTGCCATAGGGCCTTGCTTCGAGTGGCATAAATCCCGTATTGTGGGATTTTGAACTCTACGTCTAATGAGATAGGGTGTATATTAGTTTGATTGGTGGTGAAGTTTGGCCGTGACACTGTAAGGAATTGCACTCGAATTGATTATGTAGACAAGGGGTGTGGTCACACTGGCAGCGGGGAGTGGAGATCATGGGTATCACGAAGATTTTAATAAAAATACTGTAATATGTACAATTAAGATGCACAGAAAACAGAATTTTTGTATGTAAAATCATCGTTGACTGTAAAAAGAGTTTACCTTGAATTAGAAAATATAGCTCATTTAAAAAATCCGCGTCTCGCTGTTAGTGTGACCGCGCCGAACTTCCTCAATAGTAACTAATATTGTAATGTACTTCCCAACTATTAACACTTCCACCAATATCAACATGTGTGCTCCAAACATTGGAACCAACATTAGTAGTACAAATAAAACAATGTTGATGCAAACATATTCTCCAAAATTTGTCGCCAACATTTTCGCCATTTTTTTACCTGCTTTTTTCCAAACATGTTGGTCTCGGCTTCTTATTTAACCTTATGAAGCTGAATACTAGTATTTCATCTGACCTCCACAACCCAGTATCTGGATGATAAAGGCAAGACTACTTCCCCTTAGTAAGAAATAGGCGACACTGTCCAACACCAGCCTATCCCAGTCCAAGGATATTTTTATATTTATTAACCCAATGTATGTCCAACGTTGGTTCCAATGTTTTGTTTGTACGTGTAATGCTATCATTATTATATTTAAGTGAAACTAGTTAGACTGATTTTTATTTTTGTTAAAGAGATATTTGTTTTGTGCGGGCGTTGTTTACGACAGCTTATCTGTTGTAATATCCAATTTTACTAAAACTATGGGAGGGGAAGTCGGAAATATATGAGTCTGCTATCTTTTACAATAAGCTGTTCCAAATGTAACAATAAGTTGTTCCAAATGTAACAATAAGTTGTTCCAAGTGTTACAATAAGTTGTTCCATGTGTATCAATACGTTGTTTCAAGTGTTACAAAAGGTTTAACACAAGATCAATTGTTCCCTATGAATATGAGATTTGGAACAAACCCGCGAGTGCCGTCAGCTTTCCCACCTGCAAGAGACTGGATTTTATTTTTATTATTTTTTTTGTAAAATTCTCCATCTATGTACTACTCATTATACGAAAATAGACACAATGCGTTCCAACACCCACTTATTTATATATCACTTGAGTTTGTAGGATTGTTTTAGTAGTTCCAGTGTAGAAAAGAGATGGCGCTAGACACCCTGTATAGCTCTTTCGTTTTTCCACACGGGAATAAGATTCAACAAGCCCACATGTATTTGCGTGACTATTTCTCGGTCACATTCGACTATGAAACACTTTCCATTTACAGTCGTTCACCAAGATAAGACTCAACCTTACCAAGTAATACTTCGAAAGTTTTATACATGTCTTTGTGCACGACTGTACATGACCTAAAATTAAATGCTATATGTATTTAGAAGCAGGTACTGTAATATGTAGTACATAGATGTGTGTTTATATACGTATGTATATTATGTACTAATGTAAGACTAAACCGATGTACTTGACTATCGTTGTGTATCGAGTGCGACTATTCTGTAAAATTACATAAACTTGTATTATTTATTGAACGCAGTCGTTTTATTTGCACCCTACCTACATAACAGATACCCCCCCCCCCCACACAGGCCTAGCTTTTTCCCAATTGGGGTCGGCTTCCAGTCTAACCGGATGCAGCTGAATGCTACAAGTATTTAATAAGGAGCCACTGCCTATCTCCTCCACAACCCATTTAGTTAATAATTGGAATACCCTTTGTCAAGAGCAGTGGTGGCTCAGTGGAAGCGGCTCCTACTTACGAACAGTGAGTCGTGGGTTCGAACCCAGTCAAGCGCATTACATTGTGTAATTTATTTCATCACCACTGCTCTCAAAACGGTGAAGGAAAACATCGCGAGGAAACCGGCATGTCTTAGAACCAAAAATTTGAAACACAAGAAAACAAAAAAGACATGAAGACATGTGACATCTACCAATCCGCACTGGGTCTACGTGGTGGATTACAGCCCACCCTCTCCTAGAGAGGAAGCCTGAGTCCCTGCAGTGGGAAGAATAAAGGCTGATGATGACCCTTTGTTAGGACTAGTTGTCAGACTTTCAGGTGACTACCTGTAACGACTGCCAAAGATCTATAATACATATATGGCAGCCGGATCCAACAGCTTAACGTGCTTTCAGAGGCAGAGTGGAAACTCGGTATGTGGTGGGCGGTCACCCATCCACAGACCAACCTAGGCAAACGAGGCTTAACCTTAAGATCGAGCCGAGTGTATGTCAGTCATTTTTAAGCCACGAGCTTCTCTCATACACCCGCACTGCTGGACAAATAATGCAGCATCTAAGCGAAACTAATTTATCAGTAGCAGCCACGGATTTGTGCACGGTTGATGGTAATAGGCTCGTCCCCTATTACATGGGATCTTAACATAACTGGCGAAATGTGACTGTACCATGGGTCCACCTCTGTCTCACCCTTTAGGGATTACAGGTGTGATGTTATGTTACACTAAACAAAACGCATCAAAATCTTACTCTTACCACAGACAGATACACATGTTAAGCCTATAACGCCCTTCTTTTTAGTGGGTGGTTGAAAGTATACAGTGCTGGAAAATGCAAATCGTAACACAGTAACAGGTTACTGGTCACCGGGCTTTAGTTGCATGGGGGTTTATTGGTGCAATACCACACTTTCCTTGGCGCGTACCATACCTAGTATACATAGATATTGTTGCCATTGCGGGAGCACCCTAAGGTTGGTGCTAGAGCATGGAGTTTGGCACAAACATAAAGGTCTATATCCAGCACTGGGTGAAGCCCGGCTGAGGAAGATTTATTTATTTATTTAAAATACACATTATCATTACATGCTAACCTAATACAACAGTTATAGTTAAAGTTTACAAATGAGGCATACAATTAACAATCTAGACTAATATTAACAACCTAAACATCAATAATAACCATAATAATTCATCAATAATAATTAACAATCTAGACTAATTTTAAAAATTGCGGCCGTTACAAGATGACGAAGAAACAAAGTACCATTGTACTTGTGTCGTAGTCCAGTGCCTAAATATCACCTTCTGCCCTATTAGCACTCGCACCCGCCGCATCACAAACGCGATTGCGCAAACATCCCTGATGCGCTACACTCAGTGTCGCGGCAACCCCAACAACGGCCTGTACGCGTTATTGTATTGGGTGCATAAGGTGCTGTAAGCCTTTTGCGTGTATTCGACCTATAAACTGCTTGTGTACAAGATGGCCAGTATGCTCTAAACAGAACAGTGGCAAGATCTAGAGAAAGAGCTAACGAGACTAAAAATCACCCATGTTCCTTCGTAGCCCTTTATGTCGAGGCCGCGGTATCTCTTACAACATCCCGCAGCCGTGACGGGAAATAAAACCTGCTGAGGTAGAGATTCATAAATGACTGCACTGCGGTGTAAATGTGGTGCTGTTCCTAAATAAATGTGTTCCTGTAAATAGTATCGTATTCTGCGTGCCCTGTTCGTTATTCACTGCAGGAACGGATGGACGCTACAGAAAGCGCGAAACTAGTAGCTCAATTTAGATTGCCATTGACACGACAAGAAGAAATCTGCTGGTGTAAAAAGATCGGCGGAAGCCCTATAAACAGAGTAGTTTATAAACCTCCTCCTCCACTCGAGGACTTTCCAAACCTACGGACCACTTACCTATTGCCCCTGCCTCACAGCGTCCTACGCTTCCTTTCAATCTCAACATTATCTGTCTGCGTTGCAGTGACCCAGTGCCACAGTGCCACAGTACCCCAGATATTTAAAAGATTTCACCCACTCTAACTCTCAGTCCCACCGAGTGTGACAGGCGGTACTTCATTATAGATATTAGGATTCCATAGTATTTTTTTTTGGGTTAACAAGTTGAGACCTTTTGAAGTGTGCTCGCCACTGGTGTGCCAGTGGCGAGGCGTGAAATATAAGAAAGGGGAAGCCGATATCATCGATTATACGTTACGGTTTTAAAAAAAACCGGTTAAGAATGACGGAGTTATGACGTTTCTTCCCTACATTGTCTCGATTTCTGCCCGTCGTAACTCGATAATATTCGGCTTACCGAGTACTTTACAAATCCGGGCAACGACCTCTAAGGTCACGTGGTCACGTTCATACGTATTTAGAGTTCTGAGTTCTGACACCCGAATTGTTACTTTCTTTGTTGACATGAAAAATGTTAGCATGTTTGTAATGTTTTTAATCCTATGATGCATTAAATATTTTATCCACAGATCGAATAATAAGGAAATCTATTTTTCTAAAGCTTTTATTGATAACAGTAAAATAACTGTATAGGTGCATTTATTAAGAACTATTAAATAAACTAACGAGAAACTATAAAAAGGCATCAAAATACTGCTCCTCAACACTTTCAGCCGATAATGTGCCCATAAGACTGGCGGCATAGTCACGTTGTATAACAACACTTAACCTCTGGCCAAGATAAAAGCCAGGTGTTGGGTCACGAGAAGCGACAACTAAGCGTTTTGAAATGTCCTTAAGCAGGCTATGAACACTAGGTCTCAGAGTTTCAAACCCAAACGGCTCAAAAATATAGTTTCCACACAGGTTACTATGTTTATGACGCTTGAGGTTCTCTGTTCTCATTAATAAACAATATTGTCTTGTATTTTTTTTTCTAATGAGATGCCTGTGAGAATGGCCTTATAGGCATGCCTCGTCACTAAGGCACACTAATTTTCATTTTATTTATTTTGAAATCATTAGTAACCTACTGAAAACTTTTACCGATCGATAAATATAAAACTGTTCGGCAACTAAAAAAATTGCCAATTGTAGTAAAATATTGTATGCATTTAAAAAAAAACTATTCAATGTTTACTGAAGTCCCAACACATTATATGTGATTATAGCTATAGCTTAATTTAATATATCCCGGTTACTCTAATTTCAATTTAGTCATAGTTAAAGAGAAAACTTGGCAAGTAAGCAGTGTCTCCTTACAATGCTCGAATTGCAAAACTTGGCAAGTAAGCAGTGTCTCCTTACAATGCACGCATTGCAAAACTTGGCAAGTAAGCAATGTCTCCTTACAATGCACGCATTGCAAAACTTGGCAAGTAAGCAGTGTCTCCTTACAATGCACGCATTGCAAAACTTGGCAAGTAAGCAGTGCCTCCTTACAATTGTCTCCTTACAATGCACGCATTGCAAATAAACTCCTTCTCCTAGGGATATTTAATATCATAATATTTCCTGCTTTACGTCAGTATGCAAATATCATAGGAAAGAGACTTATATGTTTTAGGGTTCCGTACCGCAAAAGGAAAAAAACTTGCAAAGTGCAAGTCGGACTTGCACTTGGCAAAAAATGAAACTCTTATAGATTCGTCATGTCTTTATGTTTTTTGTTGCCGCTTTAACAAGAAATAACACAAATTAAAGAGGGCTTCTCTACTACTTCGAAGGGAGCCCTTGCTCCGTACCAAAGAACAAAACCTTAAAAACCAGAAAAACATATTTTGTGATGTTTTTTTTCCTAATAGATGATGAATCTATAATGGTCCAATTAAGTTGAAATTTAGTACACATCTGTATTTCTATGACCCAAACACGGACGTATAAAGTAAATTAATTAATTTTGAATATGGGGGTCACTTATGGGGAGCTTAACCGTTTTTTTTAAGTTTTGTAGTCTGTACCGTGTGATGTATGCGAAACATGTTTTTCAATTACAATGGTAAGTTTGGTCGATGGTACGGATCCCCTCATGTGCAAGTCCGACTTGCACTTGGCCAGTTTTTTTTTTAATTTTTATATTTTGTAATATAAAGGTTCTTGTGGCGTATGAACTTTTTTTTTTTTTTTGGGGGGTGGAAAATCATCAAATAACCCCTCCCGCTCTTGGGCAGAGCGAAAGGGAGTGTCAGACTTCTACTGACTAAAAACCACCCATGTTCCTTCTTAGCCCTCTTTTTTTTTTGATTGTGCACTCGCAGCGTACAGACGTGCTCATTAGCAATATTTAATTAATACTTTAATAATAGTGACCTACTTTAGTGTATTACCGTCGTAATGTTATGTGTTAGTATTTTTTGCTTAGTCTATAGTTTTTGGTGAATAATGGACACGAATCAGTGAAGTTTTAATAAAACTATAAAAATGGAGAGCAGCCCTTGTAATCCAAGGAGCCCAGCGCAACCCTCCGCCTCACCGTCGAAGTCTGCTACGGCTGTTATCGTTTCAACGCCTGAAATCCAAGGATGGATGACCACCATCCAGCGGTACCTGGACGAAGTTTGTTCTATTGCCGCTGATGGTAAACTTAACACCGAGCAGAAGATGAAGATCACTAATCTTTGTCGTAAAGTAGAATCCGGTACGTCGCAAATGGCAGTCTTATATCAGTCGCTGAAGCAGAAAACTATTCAAGCGAATCATATGATCGACAACCTGAAGCAACAGCGCGACCTGACAGAGCATATTTTGGACCTCAAGGAGACAATACGAGACTCAAGTTCCGCGGGAAGCGCTTCATTTGCCGAAATGGTGAAAAGGGGATCTGACCATTTCGTTCGTCCTAATAACTTAAGCTCTGTGGCCATTTATCCCAGTGATAAATTGAAGACGAGTGACGAAACGAAAGAACTCGTGCAGAAAATCATACGGCCCGAACAGATGAAGCTGCGAGTACGAGGTGTACGGAAAACAAAAAATGGTGGCGTCATAATAAGTACCGAGACGAAACATGACGCCGACAAACTGAAGAACGCAGTCCAGCTCTCTACATCTAGACTTACCGCCAATGAGCCCAACAAGCGAAACCCCCGAATCGTGATTATAGTTGTGCCGACTTCTTTGGCTGCAAATGAAGTTTTCAAGTGCATCTTTGAACAAAATGTAGCCGAATAGTTACCAGAGATGACCTTGGAATCATTCTTGTCCACCTTAAAATAAGGCCACAAATCTGGAAAGAGAGATGCTGCGACCTGCAATTACGTGATTGAAGTTTCAGCCCATTTACGTAAAACGCTAATTACTCTATCAAGGATTTTTATAAATTGGTCGTCCTGTCCTGTCAGGGATTTCACATTGGTAACGAGGTGTTATAAATGCCAACAGTACGGCCATGCAGCAAAATCTTGCAGAGAAATCAGTTCTACGTGTGGTCACTGTGGTCAAGAAGGTCATACAATGTCCGAATGCCCGAATAAAACTGAGACTCCGAAATGCGCGACGTGTTCACGGTTCAAAAAACCCAATGCTCATAAAACTGGAGACGCTGAATGTCCAGCAAGGAAAATAGCAGAACACAGAAATATCAACTCAATAGATTATGAAGGCGCCTAGTGCATCATTCAACACTTTCCATATCTATTTTGCTGACTCAATGAGTCCACTGTGCTATGCGGGTACTATCAATCGTTGTGTCTATCTAAGCAAATTCCTGACCGCCGCAAAAATGTTTGTAACAACGTTGATTTTTGTATTTTTGCAATTTATTCTTGACCGACTCAATCTTTTTTAAAATACTGCTGATTCTAATGTTATAACATTATTAATATTTGCGTAATTGACATACATTTTACCAACATGTTTGAGACATTATTAATTCTAATCTAATAAATAATAGAGTTTAAGTAAATAAGATATATAAGTATCATTAAATTTATTCTTGTATTGCTTAGACATCTGTTGTCCAAAAAGTTTTTAGTATTAGAAGCCATATCGCCTATCAGGTTTATCCTAGTACAGGCATCGAACTTTGTTATACCTAAGATTATTTTTAAGATTTATGTTGTGTTTTACCAAACTTAACTTTGAATAAATTTATTATTTTTATTGTGGTTTTAAACTTTCGTTTTCTCAGGTTATACCTGGTATTTTAAGAATCTCACGGGCGTGAACCAAGGCGAGATTCTAGTTATTTGTCTGTGCATTCAAATTATTCTGTATATCAGCAAAATTATTATCTAAGTCTAATTGTAATTTTTTTTAACTATTCGGCAAGTGTTTAGTATGGCGGCTTTTTGTAGTGTTAGATATGTGTATTTAGATAGATTGAGTACGCTAAAACTGTTAAATATTTGTTTTGGGATAACACCTGTGGTTGATATAACAATTGGAACTATAGTGACTCTATTAATTTTCCAAACTCGCCTAATTTCCTCTTGTAACTCCGTATATTTCCTGATTTTCTCTGAGATTGTTTTTTGTATGTTATTAGTATTAGGGACTGCAATATCAATTATGTATGTGTGTTTGTTTTCTTTGTCTAAAAGTGTTATGTCGGGTTTGTTATTATATATAGTGTGATCTGTAACTATAGCACGGTCATAATTCTCTAGGTGAATATTTGTAATATGGTGTGTATGGGTCCTTCATGAAATTAAGTTTAGTTGCAAGTTTTTGGTGTATTATATTAACTAGCTGATTATGTTGGTGTGTATAGTCATTTTGAGTTAATGTGATACAAGCGCCTGTGATGTGTTGTATTGTTTCAGGCTTGCTGTGGCATTTTCTGCATAGATCATTTCTTACTGTACTATCTTTAATTATATATTTTCTATAATTTTTTGTGTTAGTGACTTGGTCTTGGATGGCCAACATAAACCCTTTTGTTTCCGGAAATAGCCCACTTAACTCTAACCATTTGTTCGAAGCTTCTTTATCTATATATGTTTGGTGTAGGTCGTTGGGATGTCTTCCATGCAATTCTTTCTGCCTCCACTTTCTATGTAGCTTTTCTATATGTCTCGCTTTATCTATTGTCTCAATATTACTATTATCGCTAAGATTTAGAGGTGTGTATTGTTTGTCTATTTCTGTAACTGCTTTGTGTAACTGACTACTGTTTTTCTTTAGGTTTATTACTTGTCTTTTATGAAGATGTGATATTTGGATTAAGCCTCTGCCTCCTTCTTTTCTGGACATTATGACTCTCTCTATTGCGGATTTGGGATGGTGATATCTATGTAGTGTCAGGGTGGTTCTTGTTTTGACTTCAAGGGCATGTAGTTCGGTGTTAGACCATTTTATTACACCAAAGGAATAAGTGAGTATGGGTACTGCGTAAGTATTTATGGATTTAAATAAGTGTTTACTAGACAGATGCATTTTGCATAACGAGTGTATTCTATTAGTGTATTCTTTTTTTAGTTTGTCTTTAATAGTCCTATGTTCTAACAGTCGCGCTTGGTTATATCCTAAATATGTATATAGTTCTTCGTCTTTCATCGCTTCTATTACTTGTTCGGTGTTTGTTAAGTAGTTTCCATCTTTGATCTTACCTTTCTCTATATTTAATTTTCGGCATTTATCTAGTCCAAAATCCATTCTTACGTCTTTCGAAAATGTCGTTGTTATGTTTAATAAACCGTGTAAATCTGTATTTTTATTGGCGTATAGTTTTAAGTCATCCATATAAAGTAAATGTGTAATTTGGTGCAATGCTGACCTTCCGATCTTTATGTCAAAACCTAATCTAGACTCAATTAATGCTCGGGAGAGTTGATTCAGGGCTAGACAAAACCAAAGAGGGCTTAATGAGTCCCCTTGAAAAATACCTTTTTTAATAGCTATTTCTTCTACAGATATGGTTGCTGTTTTTGTTTGTAATATAAGTGTAGTTCTCCAGAATTCCATAGTATTCTTAAGAAAATTTATAATTAATGGGTTTATTTTATATGTTTAATACTTCAATTAACCATGAATGGGGGACGCTGTCAAATGCTTTTTTATAATCTATACATATATGCTATGTATAAGTTTTTTCTAGCCCTCTGGGCGTATTTTAAAATAATGGAATCGATAATTAATTGCTCTTTACACCCCATATGACCACGCCTACATCCTTTTTGCTCTTCGGCTAAGATATTGTATTGCTCAGTGTGTTTGATAATTTTGTTAGTGATACATGACGTGATGATTTTATATAAGGTTGGTAAGCAAGTTATTGGCCTATACTGTGACGGATCATGTGTGCTATTTGATTTAGGGATCATGTATACCAGAGTTTTTAACTAAAGGAATTACTTCCTTTAGTTAAAAACTCTGGTATATTTTGGTCACCTTTTAAAAAAGCATTGATTTGTTCTGCTAAAGTACTATGAAGAGAATAGAGCCGTTTAATCCAAAAATTATGAATACCATCTATTCCTGCTGCCTTCCAACTATGTGTTTTATTTGTTTATTTCAAGCGTATCTATATCTTCGAATGACATTTCATTTATTATTTCAGACCTAGCTATTTCTTCTTGTATCCAGCCAGCTTCTTTTTTATGCTCAGTACTATTTGACCAGATTCTTTGCCAGAATTCTTTTAAAGAGTCTTGAGTTGGAGGCTTGGTGATTGCACTATCGTTACCTTTAAGTTTCCTTTAAAATTGTTTCTCGTTTGTTTTAAATAATCTATTATTGTCCTTCCTTTCTTTTGCTTTTTTGTATCTTTTTAGCCTATGGCTTTTTACTAAAAGTTTCTGTTTTAACGTGTCTAAATGATCTTCGATTCTCTTATTAACATTATACGAACTGTGTTGTCTAGTATTTTTAATTATTTGCCTCACCTTATTTTCTAGTTTTCTTGATGTATTACCGTTTTTATATTGAGTAAGTCTATTTATGTCTTTTCTTAGTTGTTCTATGTCGGTCTCTAATCTTTATTTCCATGGTGGGTCGTTTTTTTATTCTATTATCTCTGCTTGATCGGTCTATGTTTATTTTTAATTTGAAGTGAATTGCAATCATATGTTTGGGCCGCGATAACTAGTGTACAACCCGCAGTCCCGACGGGCGTCGGCCCTTTCGGGCCCCTCCCATGTTGCTGACATCTCTTTGAGGCGCGCGTGGAACACGAACGCGCCGTCGACACGGCCTGTTTTCGTCGTAAGACGGACGGACGGCGAGTTAGCCCATCACTCACCGTCCACAGGCCCGCGTCTACGGAGGTGGCCGGTGGCCGGAGGTCATCGCGTGACCCCCGACGCCCGGAGCGCCTCCCGCGGCTGCTGGGACAGGTTCTCTCCCTCTCGCGTTCCGCCACCTCCTTCGCTAACATCACTGCTTCGCAGGAGGCGACGGCGTCCCATTCCTCCTCGCCCCGGACCATGGCTTGCACCAGGGCCGGCGCAAGAGGTCGCCGCCGCCGATCGCCGCTACGAGAACACGTGCCGTATGCCCTTGAGCTGTGGATCGAATTAGACGGTATATTAGGCCCTGGCAACACCTCGTTAGAAGAACGCGGGACATATTGGAGTAATCCAGTGGTCCACCTTCGACCCGATCGTAGGCTTTTCCCGCCTATGTTAAATTTGGGTCGGCTTCCAGTCTAACGGGTTCAGCTAAATATAGCTAGACAGATAAAGTAAAATACTGGATTTTATGGAGCGACTGCCTATGTTTTTTTTTGGCGTGTGGAAAATCATCAAATGACTCCTCTGCTCTGGGCAGAGCGAAAGAGAGAGTCAGACTTCTACTGACTTAAAACCGCCCATGTTCCTTCTTAGCCCTTCGTGTCCGGAGTCCGGAGCCACGGTATCTCTTTCGAACAACGCTCCCTCGAAGAGACTGCCTATCTGAGCTCCACAACTCAGTTAGTTTAGTGTTTAGTTTAGTTTAACTGGGGTTTTATCCGCACTTAGCTTTTGATTGGGCCATTGTGCGTGATGTTTAGAAAATACCTACTCCAACCAACATAGGTCGTCCCAGAATTGTAGCAGCCTTCCCAGACTACTGCAGGCTTCCGGGAGAGTTAATGGGGATCGTAAAGTTTGTGCCCGGTGATCTGCCACGCTCCTGCACTCTAGGAGTACGTGCCGTGGCGTTTCTTCCGCCTCCATGCATCCTCTGCACAATGGGCTATCAGTTACACCTATGTTATGTAGATGTTTGTTTAAGGAACAGTGACCCGTTAAAATTCCTATGATTTTACGGAGTTTGTCTCTTTTGAGTTTAATGAGATTGCGAGTAAACTTCATTGACGCGTCCGGAACTGCATCTTTTGTTTGCCTGCATCCTTCAATGTTTCTTCATTCGGCGAGGTGTTTTTCGGTGGTTTGTGAACGCAGCCATGTTTTTATTTGGGCCTGAGGTATAGGCAGTAGTGGTTCCGGTCCAAATACTGTATCGCTCGAGCCTCTCTTGGCCAGCTCGTCTGCTGCGTCGTTACCCAGCGAGTTGCTGTGTCCTTTTATCCATTGCAGGGTTACACTATTCGTGGTTGCAATAAATTGAAGTGCATTATGGCATTCCAGTATTAGGACAGAGGTAATTGTGTTGTTTTTCAGGGCTTGAAGCACCGATGCACTGTCTGAGATGATCTTTATTTTAAAGTCTCTGACGTCTCTGGCTGCAACTGCTTGTGCCGCTCTGGCGATACCGATACATTCGGCTTGGAAGATTGTGTTTAATTTATCTAGGGTATTTGATATTGAAATGTTAAGATCATTCGAGAAGACGCCGGCTCCTGTACCATGTGAGGTCTTGGAGCCGTCCGTATATATCCTAACTTCATTGATGCCAGAGCTATCTTCTACTTCCGCAGTGAGTTGGATGTTGTAACTTCTATCGAACACATGGTGACATAAAGTTTTATCCATGGGCGCCTCAAGGAGTGGTATTTCCTTGCAAATCCCCTGCAAAACTTTTGAGTGTGTTGTTTCTGTATTTACTTTCCATAGTCCGTTTGATCTTAGTCTTAAGGCCGTTGCCTGAGCTTCCTCTTTTATGACCAGACCCAGAGGTCTTAAATTTAAAAGAAACTCTAACGCTGCTGATGGAGTTGTTCTCATGCATCCAGTAGCTGCTACACTAGCTAAGCGTTGCAGGCTCTGGAGTTTCGTTTTCATTGTGGTCAGCTGAGTTCTAGGCCACCATACAACTGATCCGTAGGTAATAGAAGGTCTGATGACTGACGTGTATAGCCAGAGTGTGATCTTCGGGTTAAGACCCCATCTTTTACCGACTAGTCTTCTGCACTGATTAAAAGCTATACAGGCCTTCTTTATTTTAGCCTCTAAGTGACTCGCCCAGTTCAATTTGTTATCAAGAATTATGCCCAGATATTTCACTTGTGTTGATAGGGAGAGTCTGGTGTTGAAAAGCTTTGGTAGTTGTAATTCTGGTAACTTCCTTTTGTTGGTAAAAAGGATAAGTTCTGTTTTATTGGGATTTACTGAGAGTTCTTGTTCTTCACACCACTCCTCTACTATTTGCAGTGCAGAGCGCATCACTTTGCACAGCATATCTTCAGCATTCCCGTTTATCAGTATAGCAAGGTCGTCTGCATAACCAATAGTGGTGTATCCTCTGTCATTCAGCTTCTTTATGAGGCTGTCTACTACTATGTTCCAGAGGAGTGGAGATAGAACGCCTCCTTGGGGGCATCCTCGTACTACCTTGGCTCTTGTGGTAGTATTACCCACTATCTGTACCGCCCTTTTGCTAACCAATTCAGTGATCCAGTTTCTTATGACCGGTTTTACACTAAATTTCTGCAGGGCGTGGTTAATGCTGTTGTGTATGGTTTTATCAAAAGCACCTTCAATGTCTATGAAAGCCGCAAGTGTTGAGGATTTGTTTGTTATGGCCGTTTCTATTTTATGCACTACCATGTGTAATGCCGACTCTGTTGATCTGCCTTTCCTGTACGCATGTTGTTGGGGATGCAGTGGTTTGCTTTTTAGAGCTCCATCCCTTAGGTGTCGATCTACTAGTCTTTCCAGTGTTTTCAGAAGAAAAGATGTTAGACTGATGGGCCTGAAGGATTTGGCGTGTGTGTAGTCCTCTTTTCCTGGTTTAGGTAGGAAGACTACTTTTTCCTCTCTTCAAAGTGTGGGGATATAGTTGAAAGCTATGCAGGCCCGGTAGATTGGTAGTAGGTGCTTGGTTACCTGTTTAAGTTGCCATTGTAGTAGGGCCGGGAATATCCCATCTAGCCCTGCGGATTTGAAAGGCTTGAAGCTCCGTATAGCCCATTCTATTCTATCCGCGGTTACTAGCTTGTTAGCCACATCCCATTCGCTAGTTGTTGGTGCGCTGTGGTGGTCACTAGGCCACTCTGAGTCAGATGTGATTTGGCATCCCGGAAAATGGGTTTCCAGCAGTACTGCGCTGGTTTCTTCGTCCGAGTTTGTATAAGTGCCGTCGTCCTTTTTAAGGGAGCCCAAGAGGTTGAGGTCGCCTTTAGCTAGGACTTTCTTTATTCTTCCGGCTTGGTTTGTTGAGTTTATACTACTACAGAAATTACGCCAGGACTCTGTCCTTCGATACCTAATCCGTTTTTTGTAATGTTTCTGTGCTGTTTTATACGTGTCCCAGTCCTCGGTGGTCATGGAATTTTTAGCTTGGTTGAAGAGTTTCCTAAGTCCCTTGCGCAATCTCTCTAGTTCCGGCCCCCACCATGAACTCTTATCAGAGCTTTTAGGAGTTATGACAGGACATGCCAGCTCGTAACTGTTCCGAAGAGTGTCAGTTAGGAACTGTGCGCTACGTTCTATGTTGTCTGTACTAAGTAATGCATCAGATGTGCGAGCATCACTTAGTGCATCGTTGGATAACTTGGTATACCTTGTTATATCTGTTTTTCTGGGGTCACGATATGGAACAGGGTTTGTAATCTTATGCCGTAAATTGAAACACACACGGCGGTGGTCTGCAAAGGATGGTTCGCTCGACACGTGCCACTCCTCGATAAGGTTTGCCGCCGCATGTGTAGCTAAGGTTATATCTATAATAGTTTGGTACCTGGAGCTTACAAAAGTCGGTTCTCTGCCCTTATTCATGATGTTTAGGTTTGTTTGGAATAAATATTCGGTTAGTAACTCACCCCTTCTGTTTGCATCCTTACTTCCCCATAGCGGATGATGTGCGTTGCAGTCAGCCGAGATGATGAGTTCCCAGTTCGATGCCTCACAGTGTTGCACCAGTTCGACGAGTTCGTTTGGTGGAATGTCGCCGTCGCTCGGCATATACACTGAGGCTAGAACTAGGATGGTTTGCGTTTCTGTTACTAGTTTCACAGCAGTGAGGTCTCTGGAACAGAATTGGTTAAGCAGTGTGGCTGCTATAGTATTAGGCATGTAAATACAGGTTCTCGGTTTGTCAATTGCTGTGTTCAACAGTAACTTACCACCGGTGTTGTTTAAACCGCAGATTCTGTTGTTTATTATCCAGGGTTCCTGGATAAGGGCGACGGTTTTGTTGTTTGCCTCCAGCACTCTGCGTAAGGTCGCCGCCGCTATCTGTTTGTGCTGGAGGTTCGTCTGTATAAGGTTGAGGGACGAGCTATGGGCTACACAGGACGGCATCTTCGTCACTGGTGTGTCCGTCGCTCTGCAGCGATGAGTCCATGTCTCCCTCACTCGTACCCTGTCGGGGAGCTGAGGTAGATGGCGTCGAGGCTGTCGCCCCGCTCGTCGCTGCTGGTGCTGTTTCAGCCATACTCACCTCGTCCGGAGTAAAGAAGCGGATGTACCCACTTCCCGACATGTGGGCTACACGTCGGTCTCGGTCGAGGATGGCCTGCTTTTGGTCTTTGGGGATGCCCAGAGTCAGGTGGACCACCTTTTCCTTGGATCCGGGTTCTTGGAGTTTATCGTCTAGCGTCATGTCGTACAGCTGCCAGGTGTCGACTTTGTACCACGGGTTCTGGGCGCAAAGGACCCTGTGCAGCGTCGCAGCTTCCGTGATACGAGTGTGGATGAGGAGCCCTGCCTTGATCTTCTTCTTCAACTCCGACTGCATAATGACGGCCAGACTGGTATTGGGAATGGGTGACTGGATGTTTTTGACTGACCTTTCAAGCCAGCTGCGAGCGTTTGCGTCTTCACACCACATCGCTAGAACCCCGTCCATGAGGAAAGGGCGACCGCGGAAAGATGGAGCCGGCGTGCTCGGAGACTGCGGAGACAAAACAGCTTGCAGAATACTATCGTCGATAGCTTCCCGCAACTGCTCTGCCTGACTGGTCGAGAGGTCCCTCGGCGGGACGGTGATAACCGCTACCATCAGATGCGATTGAGTCGCATCCGCGTAACTTACCGTCCGCTTCGGTTTTGCTCCGGTCTTCGCGCGTTTGGCATCCCCTCTAGGAGTTTGGGTTTCATCTAGGCGAGCACGCTTCGAAGAAGCGCGCCCGTCCAGACTTCCCCCATCCCCAGACTGTTCCTTTTCAGGAGCAGTGGGAGCCGCCGCAGCTGGCCGCCGTCCGCGATTACCTCTCGGTCTGCGCCTCCTAACCTGCTGACCTGGTGGTGGTGGTAAAGGTGGTGGGTTTTGGGACTCCGTTCCCTTGGGTACCGTTGCCGGTTCCGTCGGGTTGGACTGATCAGGCTCGCGCTGCATTTCTGCGGCTGCAGTAACCGTCACAGGTGGAGAGGGTTTAGGGTGAGGTAAGGTTTGGGGCTTTAGGGCTTCCCTTCTCGCGCGCCTGTTGGGGCGACCACGTTCAGGTAGGCCCTTCTGCCCTTTGGTATTTTCTTGTTTACCGCGCGAGCTCCTTTTGCAGGGTCGCTTGTGTGCGGTAACAGTGGTCCACTGTGACTTGATGTTGGCGTCACATGGTATGGCCTCTGCGAGGCCCGACAAATCTAAATTTGAGCACGTTTTGTCCCCCCCAGAATACGTGGGACAGACTGAGCTAGACTCAGTGAGGGATTCTCCGCTACCTGAGGCAGTGGTACCCCCCTGGGGTAGTTTACTTTTTAACTGTGCTTCCATTTTTTATGTTTAGGCATAGATATGTTAAAAACACAAACTCACACTTACCTGCCCTTGGAAGGTGTGGTACAGACTTTCTGAGGGTATTTAGTCCCCAAGGCCATGTGGGCCCGGAGTGTGGTTTTACGCCGCCACGGGTCGGCTCAGCCAGTTTGTTTCGGTTTTAAGGCGCCGAAGGTTCGCCTGTCGCTCTTCGTATTTTGCTACTGTGGTCCCGAGGTAGGTGGAAGGAGTGCAGGGACTCGTTTCAGACCACAGCATTGCCCGGGTAGGACGACCCACATTGGTGTATGTGTGGGCCCATCAATAGACCGAGGCGTCAGCCTAGAGATGGCGTGGACGTATGCGAAGAACTTGTCGGTGAGCGCCTGATAGCCTCGACTCCGCACTCTCGAGGCGTACGCTACTGGTATTCTTAGCATTTTGTAGGAGTGTGTTCCCTGGCTGAAGAACACACCCCACTAAGACCTACACCAACCTACCTACCCCTCCACCTACTACCCACAACTCAGTTAGTACTGATCGTCAGTAAACTAAGTCTAAAAGTGATCAATATTTATTTATTTATTAAAACTTTATGCACAAGTAATGAAACCGTACAAAGGCGGACTTAATGCCTTGGGAATTTTTTACCAGTCTACATTAGGGTGATGCAGAGACATTACACAGTAGATGCAAAACAGAAACAAAAAATTGAAAACCTACCTAACATATAAGAATAAATACATACATATATCTTGCTGTGAGCAGTGCATAAATATCGACAAAGACAATATATTCGTAAAGTGTTTCTACAATTTAAATTAGTAGTTGTATGTTCAAGTGTCGTGTAACAATGTGTAGTGGGTGGAGTGGCACTCCAGTGCCCACACACCGTGACACTCTAGTGGCCAGCGAGCGTGACAACCACTGTCGGCTAGCCGCTGACGACACGCTAATTACATGTAGATACTGCTGTAATCAGCACCGGGAGACATGCACTGACCTTATTGGTGAGGGCCTTCAGAAAGGTCAGTTTACTGTACTTACCGTAACTATGACTGGGTAAAGTGACGGCGATCAGCAATACTCAACATAAAAAACTGCAGGCCAAGTGTAAGTCGTACTTGCACATGAATGGTTCCGCAAGCAAGTAACGTGATAATATATGCCTATCCTGGGAAGAAGCCTGTAAGGAATATTTTTGCAAAATTTGAACTGATCTGTGCAGTAGTTTTTGCGCCAACTCATAACATAGCTTTCGATTTTTACGTTTTTTTATATGTATAGAAGATTATTATATGTATAGAAGACAGATATAGATAGATAGAGAGAAGATATAAAAGATAAGCCGTGCAACTCTGATTTCCCATCGGCAAATAATGAACTATCAGATAAAGTTCCAAAATCCCCTACTTGATACCTTTAGAAAATACATTCTCGTCATATGTGGAACTGTTAAGTGCCTTGTTTGTGCGTGAATTTAAGATTTTTATGTAGACAATAATCAAGAAAATCGAGAATTTAAATCATATTTTTCCATTCGAAATTCATTCAGTATTAGTTAATTCACAAACAAACTTAGAACACGAAATTATAATACTTTCGACTCCCGACATGTAAATTAAAACAATAATAACAGAAAGTTGTTTGTTTCGTTCGCTCCGCTACACACATAATATTTATCTATGTTAAAGAAATATGGCGGGCGAAAAATATAACCGACTTTTAAAAAAGCTCTATCGGAAAAGTTAAACTGGATAGAATATTATCACAATTAAATAAAAGTTATTTTTTGATATTCAGCTGCATCCGTTTAGACTGGTATATGACACAAAAGTTGTTTTTTTTAGTAAAAGGCTAGACAAATGGAGATTTCAAGAACCGTTCATTAATCTGTGGAGAAATGTTTAATCCGCGTCGTACCCACAGCTGGGACACGGAAGTGTCTTCTGAGAGGGAGTGGGGCGTAATAACCACAACGCCCAAGTGATGTTTGAACCGGTCGTCTAGAAAACTCGAAGAATGCAATAACCTCCATTGCACATCTTTTGAAGTCGGGTAAAATAGATATAAACTTTATGAAAGGGTGAAAGGAACCCCTTATATTGTTAAAAGTTTTAATTCTTTGTGAGAGGGGTGGTCAAGTTACAGTATTGTTTTGGGATATTTTTGGTCATTACAGCCGTGTTGTTCTTGTGACTGCAAAGTGTGAGGTCTTGAGTTCGCTCCCCGGGTACGAATTAATGATAATATTATTTTAAAAGGTGTCCAAATAAAAACATAAGGTCAGTCAGTCAGTGGGTGACTAAATTAAGTAACTTTGACTAGTTACAATTCTTAAACTACTGGTCCAAAAACAATGCTTTTAATTGGTTGCTAAAAATCAGATCAGGCTTCCAGTTTTACCACAACGAAGTTATAGGGGGTCGAAAATGGCCAGAACTGACTTGGCGGGGGCACTGCCGTGGCCCCAGATTCTATGCATACTCTTTTTAATTTTTGTCACTACCGAAGCGATGTACGATGTATTAAGTTTATCACATAATTCCTCCGATCATTCAGATATACAAACATAATATTATGATGTAGATACTGCTCGTTCAGCTATCGACAGAGGCTTAAAGGATGTAGGTAATGTGGACATTAATACCTTAAGCTCGTTTAATATACTAGCTAACATCGCATCAACGAACTTACCGATTATCATAATTCAATTATTGCAAAGACGTGAGAACAAGAACTTTCGTCTTCGTGAACTTGAGGGTATTTTGAAGGTCAGGCTGCTTCTTCTTATTAACCAGCGATAAAAAATAAGAAAATCGATGTGTTTATAATGAATCTAATACCTATAATATTTTATATGAAATGTTCGCACCACATGTAGGGAGATTATGTTTGTTCATGTTGTTTGTAATGTTGTATCTCTGTAACGTTGTAGCGATAGCCTGCGTGTGTACACTCGTTATTAAACATATTATATGTTCTACATTGTTTATTTTATCAAAAAGATTATTTTTCCAATAAATCTATGCCCGCACGTATATGGAATAACTAAGTAAGCGTGGGTGCCCTCTAGACCAAAATTTATACAATTCAAACTTTTCAGAAGATATTATATTAATCCAAAACATTTTCGACTTTTCCATCATCGTAGTCAGGTATTCCATCATAGCCATTCCCCAACTAAGTTGGGCTCGGCTTCCAGTCTGACTGGATGCAGCTGAATATCAGTATTTTCCTTGGAGCCACTGCCTATCTATCCTCTACAACATACGTTAGTACTGGCTCAGACTTTCAGGTAACTGACTACCTGTAACAATTCAATTCAATTCAAAACATTCATTTCAGACTTTTCGGTCCATAGAGTGTTAGTAGTGCATCAAGGCAGGCAGGAAACGACTACTCCTCGGTACTTATTCTACACTATCTATGCACTGCATGTATTAAAGGTGTGCTTATATATTATTTAAGGGTGTTGACAGACAAACCAGGTTTCCCAAAAAAATAATCAGGTGTCCCAAAGATTTGGGTTGGAACATGGCAGGAACGTGGCAGGAACGTGGCAGGAACGTGGCAGGAACGGGTGTAACATTATGTTAATTAGGTACAAAATTAATGCATATTGATAGCACTGTCGATGGAGACCACGATATTAAATAATTTAAATCACTTTGTTAATGAAATGTCACAGAGTATTAGTAATGAAGCGGTGCGCACTTCACTAAGTATTGGAATATTTAAGATAAATGGCCAAGTAGTAGTCGGGCTTACGTTCTAGGGGTTCCGTAACATTAGTCGAGTTGCAGGGTCGCTGGGATTATCAGGGTATCTATCAAAATGCATTAATTTGGTATTTTAAGTTTGCATGATGAATCAAGACAGCGAAATATGTGACACCTTTTTATTTGTAAGATCAAAATTCATGCAAATAAAAATAGAATCTTGAATCTTAAGGAGTCCTGTGTAGTCGGCAGCATCTAGAGTTGTACTTAGGTTCCAGGTTCTCAGACTAGACCTTAATCTTTAAAACATTAATCTATACTAATATAATATTATAAAGAGAAAATTTAAATTTGTATTTTTGTATGTCTAAACTAATATTATTTATAAAGAGGAAAGATTTGTATTTTTGTGTCTGTGTATATTTGTAATGAAAAAACTTAAAAGCTACTGGACCTATTTGAAAAATTCTTTCACCATAGGGAACTACACACTACGACACTATCCCCGGGTGACATAAGCTACTTTTTATCCCTGTATTCCCACGGGAACGAAAGGGAACGTCCACTAGTCACCACTATTCTCAAAACTCCTCGTTGACCCGTTGACCCAGTGCTAGCAAGTAGACACTACTGTTGTGGTCTTGGGGTCGTTTCCCGGGTCGACCAGTCCATCTGTGTGGTGCTATCAGTCTCGGAGTAAAATAGCTGTGACATAGCGACAGACCGACAGACATGAGGAATCTATGTGAGTTCTGTTTTTTTTCTTTTAATTTGAGTACAGAACCCTAGCAAAACATCAAACGTAATTTATTCAAATCAGGTTAGTACCGCACATTTTGAACGTCAAAGTTTACAAGAGACAGTCCTCGACGTATTTCAGCTCTGAGAAGAAGAAGTGGAGTACCAACCTCCTTGACAGCATATCTGATAAATCAATATGTAAACACTGTTTTACAGCCACAAGCAGTCACGTAGCTGTCAATAATGACAGCTGTCAGTCACATGAATGGCGGGAAGTTACAGGTGAAGCGTAGGTACCTTGGACTGGGGCTTGGTGATATTAGTGAGCCTGTGATATACAGGGTGTAGACGACCCCTCCACGAAGCCGTCAACCAAGCATTAACATCAAACTAAGTACCCCTGCGCAAAAATTATTGCTGGGAAACAACTTCTTTTTTGGGGTGAAAAATCACATTTTACACAGATAAAACTGAATGTAGCACTCGTAAAACATTGTGCTAGTGGATGCTTTGAATAGAAAACCGGTCATGGAGGTAACAGTAAAGTTATAAACTGAAAAACTAATAAAAAAAAAGTTAGTCTATTAGTAATCTAGTTTAGACAAAAAAACGATGCTGGAAAGTATGAAACAAGATTTTCGGATGCTGAAAAGAAAAGCCGCAGTCACACGTTATTAAAGTGTTAAGGTTAGTACCTACTATAAACGAGTGACTGAGACTTTTCTACACGTCACGTAGCCTATGTTCACCGGACAATTAAGACGGTTCTAATACCTCATTGTCGAGTTCCGATAAGTAGATGAGAAGCAATGAGGGAACAGATGAACATACTCGCATACATACATACATAGCCAGTCAAAATCATAACCCTCCTTTGGCTTTGCCGTAGTCGGGTAAAAATTATTGCCGTGATGGGGAGAACAAGTGCCCTTCGGCTTCGATAAGGGTACCTTTACACCCTTTAGTAAATTCTGTAGTTAGCTCTGTTACAAGTGGATACTACACTACCTGTCTGTAACGTTATAAGAACCTGATTCACCGTAACCTAGCTATGACAGATCAATTATACAATCATACTACCGTCGTTCTGTACTAATCAGATCCCACGCTAGCGTTGGCAACTGGCAGCTGCGCCTGTAGCAACACATCATTCATTGTGACATATCGCTTGGGAGAGTCCACGTGACGTCATGACGTCGTACTGATAATCTTATTAGCAAATTATAAATAGTAATAAAACCGTGTGTTAGTACAGTCGAGCAAGCAATAAGTATGCAGTCAGCTAAGTTGTGTTCACATTTAGGATTATACAGATACATTTAGAGACTGATGACAAACGATACAGCCTTGATAAAACAAATTTACAAGCAATATTAGATACCTGTGTACTTATTAGCACATTTATAATCAAACTCATAATATAACATCATGCCTGCAATCCCCCAAGGGTTAGGCAGAGCAATACCGATTAGGTCTGCACCCTCAGTACAACTACATAGCACATTTACTGAGGTCGCTATAGCATATAAGCATTTTCACCGTATTGTAAAACAACTATGGAAATATATTTGAGTACATTTTCGTCCGTTATATTGTATACAGCAAAAATAATTTACCAAGCAATAAATATATTTTTCTTCGGTCTAAAGTTATCAAATGCATTAATAGTCACGGGGTCGTACACCCTTATTTCGCTAGTTACTTTAAATATGCCCCCAATGTCTATGGGACGAGCATATTGCTATCAACTGAGCACAAATCCAGACTCGTTGCCAGCTACAGACAATTTTCTAAGCAGTTAACTTTCTTGTATTTCAAAATGATTAGCTAAACTAAAATATTGAGTATTTATGCAGTTCATCAAACATCTTGTCCAAACACATCGCGTATTGTGTCCGTTGTCCGTTTGTCTTTGCTTCGTCTGTCAACATCTACTGCTCCCTCCCCCCCCCACGCACAGGGGTGGGGTGTCAACACCAGGGGATAATAATAATTGTTTTAACGCACAGTGTTAGGCTCGGGGCGTTTGTCCGCTGGCCGCGTGTCACACCGAACTAGATTGACTAGTCGTCTTGTGCAGATTGATGCTCTTTCAGATTATCTAGTTTTGCTTGATATAATAATTATGTATGAAATATCACTTAATGACTTGAATATTTTACAGTATTATTCGCACTAAGTGTGGGAGATATAACGTACTACGATCTACGATATAAGAATATTCGTATAGAGATCGAACATTCAGATGTTTGAGTGTTGACTACTTGTACGACATGAAGTACGAGTATCAAATTATAAAGTTGTTATAGGTCAGCCCACCAAGTCATAATTTTTTTTTTCATTCTTATAGAATATTCAGCAGCAAAATAAGTGATTCCCCGAATCTCTTGCCGAGTTTTAAACAGAACAGAAATATTTCCTGTTCTTGAGGATACAAAAATTTGTTACACTTTATTTTTTTTGAAATTCTGGCAAAATAAAAAAAATATTATTAGAAGCGACTTTCAAACTGTTGCACCCTTTGCCAGCGAAAAATGTAGTTTAATTTAATATGCATCCGAATGTTTGATCCCTAATAACATTGCCCATTTATTTGGGTATTAGGTATATAACTTATTATTTAGCTCTAATAAATTTGCGTTGTTCAGATAAGGCTCTGGGTGGTACACGAGTACCATACAGAATACCCCAAAAATACTGCTTGACATGAGTTCGAAGCTTGGATCCTAAACTTTGTTTTGCAGTCGCACTTGTACAAAACAAAACAACGAACTTGTTGTCGCTCGTGGCTAAATAATAACAGCAGCTCTGATCGATCTACAGGTTAAGCTGTGCTTGCCTGGGTTGGTACGTGGATGGGTGACCACCCGTTACATACCGGCTTTCGGTAAGCACGTTAAGCCGTTGCCCCGGCTGTCGTTTGTATAGCTTTGAAGTCGTTACAGGTAGTCAGTGCCCCAAAACGTCTGACAACCAGTCTAACTAAAGGGTATCGTATTACCCAGTACTAACTGGGATGTGGAGATCGGATGGGCATTCGCTCCATGTACAAATACTAGTATTCAACGAGCGAAGTCAACCCCAATATAGTTGGGAAAAGGCAGATAATGTTATTTTTTTTTGAAAACATTGCCCCTCACTAGGAATTTCTCCTGTATCGTGGGTGCGTTCACAAAAATTTAAACTCACATACACAAACACCCAGACCCGGAACAACTATCTGTAGGTCATACAAATATTTGTTCCGTGCGGGGATCGAACCCGCGACACGCAGCGCAGCAGTCCAATTGCTCAGCCACTGCACCAACCGTGTCGTGATTCAATGAGTTGCGTCCACTACACCAATAAATATCCATTTGCCATTGATCGCAATAATGTTACGCGTCGGTGTGAGCGCGTCGATCTGTCAGTACTTCACGAGTCAAAACAGTGTTTCTTTGTACATTATTTGCTCAGACGTTCTGTTTGTCCACGACTTGACGACTTGCCCCCAGACGAGTCTCAACACAACAGTGAATAGGTTACCTCTACACGAGCGGTAGTCGTAGTGATATTTCTGAAGGAGAGCGTTCCAGAATGTTCTAAGATCCTCGTCATCATCGTCTGTCTAGCCTTTTCCCAACTATGTTAATTCGGCTTTCAGTCTGACCGGATATAACTGAAGAATATTTCACACATGGAGGGTATTCCTATCTGACCTCTACAACCCAGTTAATACTGAGTAATATATAAAGGGTGTAAAAGTACCCTTAACGCAAACGAAGAGCACTTATTCTCCCTACCACTGCGATCATTTTTTTGTTATAGACCATACCTGGGACCCCCTAGTTACGGAGATTGGGGGTCAAATTTCCAAAATTTTCACAGCTGTTTTTGTAAATACCTGTTTTTCAGGTTAAAACTTTAATTAAATTACTTCTATTTATTCTATTGAGTTTTACAGTTAAATGTGATTTTTGACCCAAAAAAAAAATGTCGTTTCCTAGCAAAAATTTTTACGTAACTTAGTTTGATGTACAGAACGCTTGGTTCACGGATGTGTGAAGAGTTAATTTACACCCTGTATATACCCGTTGGTAAGACTGGTTGGTAGACTTGCGGGCCACTGACTCTTTGTAACGATGTATTAATGTCAGCCAGAACCAACAGTTGAACGTGCTTTGCTAGGCACGGAGGGAAGTTGGTATGTAATGGGCGGTCACCCATCCACGGACCAAACCACGCAAGCACGGGTTAACCTCAAGATCCCGCTGAGCGGCTATTATGATTTAAACTCAAGATTAAAAGGGAATATTCTAAGATACCTTTTTTTTTTGGGGTATGGGAAATCATCAAATAACCCCCATTATTCCGCTCTTGGGCAGAGCAAAAGGGAGTGTCAGACTTCTACTGACTAAAAACCACCCATGTTCCTTCTAAGCCCTATATGTCAAGGCCGCGTTATCTCTTACAACATCCCGCAGTCCATTCTAAGATACCTATAACTGCCATTAAATGTTGGGGTCATAACAGGCAGAAGAGCAAGTCGTGCGATGGCTATACATTCTTAAAGCTGTGAAAATAGCTTAGTCAGTTTATAGCCTCGTTGCTCTAGTGGACGCAATCACGTAAGTTTATAGCCTCGTTGCTCTAGTGTACGCAATCACGTAAGTTTATAGCCTCGTTGCTCTACTGGACGCAATAATGTAAGTTGATAGCCTCGTTGCTTTAGTGGACGCAATCACGTAAGTTTATAGCCTCGCTGCTCTAGTGGACGCAATCACGTAAGTTTATACCCTAGTTGCTCTAGTGGACGCAATCACGTAAGTTTATAGCCTCGTTGCTCTAGTGGACGCAATCACGTAAGTTTATAGCCTCGTTGCTCCAGTGGACGCAATCACGAGCAACTGCTGAACGTTAGCTCCTGGGTTCCGTTCCTTAGTCGGGCAAAGCGTTATTCTTTCCATCCATCATCTGTTAGTAGCTCACGATATCTGGATTAGGCCCCGATTGATGGTATTAGGCTTGCACCAGACAAAAAAACTGGTGTCTTGTGAGTGTACTGTTAGGTAGAGCTCTGTTCACCCTCTTGAGGACTCGTGGGTGTTATGTTCGGTTGGTGGTAACGAGAGTCACTATCCGTTTCTCGAGCCAATGAAGGCTCCGTTGCAATAAGGTTGATTTTCTAAATATACTTGAATGAAAATGTGTCGATTGAAAGCAAAATATTTTCGTTTTAAAAAGTGCAATTCCTAGCAAATCAATGAGTTATCAATACGAAGCAGCAAAATGCTACTTTACTTACATCGTTAAGTAATAACCATTAATTGCTGAAATTCTCTGAAATTGAACCTTAGACTTCATTTAAAATGTCCTTTCAATATGACCTCTTTATTTTATTTCATTTCTCTCATTCAATCAATCTTTCAACCGTATTTTAGTTCCGTAGCCGAATGGCAAAATACGGAACCCTTATAGATTCGTCATGTCTGTCTGTCCCTCCGTATGCAACAGCCCTTTTATTCGGAAACTATTAAGACCACACAGTTGAAACTTGGTAGGTAGATGTATTCTGTGAACCGCATCACGAGTTTTATACAAAAATTACAAAAGACAAAGATTAAGAGAGGTCTTCCCATACATGGAACTGAAACAAAAAAAAAATTGTTGCAGCAAATCTATTCGTGTGGAGTGTCTATAGATAGGTAGTTTATTTGGAAAAAAATCCTCATTTTTGGTGCTTTTTATTTTTGTACCGTATAGAATTAATGCTAAACACGTATATACTCAATACTCAATACTTTATTGCATTCCATATGTATAAACTTAGGTGGTAAAATTATAATTAGATCACAATATGGACCCTGTCGGGCACAGCAAGAACAAGTGAGTCAGGAGAGAGGAAGCATTTGTTGACTACATGTATATAATATAGAACGTGTGTGAACGTATGTGTGTACTTTCTGAGATAAATTAGTTGTATAAAAAAAATAAAAAATATATGTAGGTATAGATATAATTGAAACAGGTATCTATCTATTGAGAGATAAGTCGTAATCATTAATAAATAAAATAATAATTTTAATTTTAAGTCTCGACTGCTTAATCAAGTTATGACTTTATTAGTGTATCACTTAAGTATTCGTTTACCGAGTAGTAACTTTTACTTATCAAAAATTTCTTAAGGTTTTTTAAAAATATGTGAATGTTTTCTTCTTTTTTTAATGATGCGGGTAGTTTATTATATATTTTTATGGACATTACGTAGGGACTTTTTGAGTGCATTTTTAACCGAATTTTATAATTGCATTTTATAGTATACGTAGTGTAAGTTAATGCCCCTCTCTCATATCAACTCTGTATACGTGTAAACTAAACTAACAACAAACAATAAAAGCACATCAAAAAACTCCTCCTCAACGCTGTCAGCAGGTGAAGTGCCCAAGAGACTGGCAGCGTTGCCGCGTTGTATGGCAACACTTAGCCTCTGACCAAAGAAAAAGCCAGTCCTTGGGTCACAGGAAGCGTCAACAAGGCGTTTCGAAATTTCTTTAAAAAGACTAGTTAGTGGGCACTCGGATCACACGAACAAGATTGGGTTAGCCGATATTATTCAATTGTTTGACGACTCTCATAACATGCATTTGAGTTTCTTATAACGCCTGTTTTAGACTATTTGTCACGGAAAAAGTAGTCTGACGGTTTAACAACTGTCCTTTAAAAGTTGTTTATTCAATTTGAACCCCTTTTATAACAATAAAAAATATATATATTGTGTTTATAAGTGTTTGTCATCGTTGAGGAACACGTGGCCAATAATAGCAACCGGACCTTCAGGTTAAGTTGCGCTTCCTTAGGCTGGACCCTACATTGGTTAGCACTCATTTCATACCGAGTCTCTCCGTACCGTGGAAAGCAAGATAAGCTGTTTGTCCTGGCTGACATAGGCACTTCGCTACCCAAAACCCTTCGGGATAATTCAGGTGTGATGTTATGCCTGATTGCCTGATAGTAAAATTATTTGATTTTGTTTTAATAGGCTACTGATAGTGCGCACGACAGAAGCGATTCAATCAGATTACTTAGTAGGGTTCCTTCTATGTTTAAACGAAGCGAACATTATAAATAAGATACTGTTTGCGTTCGATGGGAGCAACCGTGTAATTAGAAATACTTGTGAATAGAATAAGTCGCCGAGTGTCGTAAAAATAAGTACTTAGATACTATATATATGTAATGCTTTACTGTTTAAAAGAAGGCGGTTGTTTTCTTAATTGTAAATGTTTAAGTCCTTCGTAATTAGAGGCGACCCTATTGCTATCAACAGGTCACAAATTCAAAATCCACAGCTTCTACTGAGAAATTCGTCATGGAAAAACAAATTTTACTAGACCCGGTAATCGAAACCTTTATACTCGGCAGTCGCGCTTGCAACCACTACACCCACTGAGCAGTCGTCTGAGGTAAAGCTATTTTGAAAGGAGTCGAAGGCAACTGCCTCGTGAATATTGAAGATCTTTTTGTCGTGTGGGCAGTTTAAAGGTCTAACGACATCCGGAGACAGTCTACGGTAAGGATTTGTACTAGGAGGTCAGAAATAAAACGCGTTAATTGTGAGCATAGGTTTATATTGACAGCTCGCGCTCGAGTAGACAGAGGCGGTCTCACATACATAGATACGTAGCCTCCACCTGTTGCAACATTATATCATATCACTAAACACATCACTGCGGCGCGTTGCACACACTCTGTAAACTATCTCCCGTATATTTATACAAATGTACAATATATTTTTTTACGGATTATTTGTTACATA
Organism: Diarsia rubi; assembly: GCA_932274075.1. Lineage (NCBI taxonomy): Eukaryota > Metazoa > Arthropoda > Insecta > Lepidoptera > Noctuidae > Diarsia > Diarsia rubi. The sequence continues at coordinate 150,472 of OW026440.1, read as the reverse complement.
ATAAAAAATTACAACAGGTATTGAGTTGAACATAATATATTCACAATAAAATCTACCACTAAAAGTGTCGATGAACCTAGCGATTTTAAAAAATATGAATTCCCGGAACATTAAAACTTTACTGAATCTCAAATTGGCAGTGTAGAGACAAAATAGACGGACAGATTACAGTTTGTGAGTGACCTTCAGCCTTAGCCTTTGATTAAATAATTATGTAATTGACCATAAAATGATGGTAACAGTTAAAACAACCTGATGCTACTCAGGTATAACATCAATACATAATATATGAACATCTAAGTACTGTTTGAGATGAGATGATTAACATAAAATTAACGTGTGTTTAGAACGCACTTTAACATAAAATGCTTACAATTTAATTGGAGTCACATCTAAGGTCTATACAAATTCGTCATTTTAAATTTTTTGTAAAATAAATAGTTCTAGAAAAAAAATGAAAGGCTCAAACTAAACTTTACTTATAGGGAGTAAAAGTAATTTTTCTATAAACACACATTTGGTTATTTGTTTGGAAAGTGAATTCCGTAAAATTATTTTGAATGGTGTGAACTAAATGAGAGACATTTGATATGGTTTGTGTTGTAACAATGTCATGTAATCCTACACCCAGAGATAAATTAGCATTTGTATAGAGAGCCAACTGTTTTAGAAGTTAACAACAATACTTAACCAGTTTTGAGGAAATGCTCTCTAAAAGGATAATGGTTATCGTGGTAAAGGAATTTTGTGAACAGTAGACATGATATCTTGCCTGAATTCATACGACAAAGGGTTTTAATAGTATTTTTTTCTATAGTTGTTTCGCATGCGTTGATAGTAGGAAAACACCCCCAGGTGTGGAAGTATTGATGAGTGTGTGTGTTTGTTAACTAACGTAAGTGTATGCAAGTCGCGGCGGCATGCGGCAGAGTCAGCGACGCGCCCCCAGCCGTAGCGCGTCGCAACAGTTTGCCTTACTCGACATACCTACAGACTCTAGTCTTCCTTCGTTTACATTTCGTACTAGGAATCAAACCTGTGGGTGTAAAGATGTATTTTGTGGGTGTATGTTTTCTACAAGGAATACTAGTCTTGGTAGCGGTTTATAAACGGTTTTTTGAGAATAGTTTTAGTGTGTTTTTACTAAAACTTTGCTCAAAAATTTCATGTGAACTGTGACAACAGATTACATAAACGCGAAGTGCAATTCCTAGATGACTAGTTTCTACACGATGTACTGAGTGTTTAATACTAAGTATACATAAATAACTAGTATGTATACGTACATTCGTATACAGAATGCGCACTCCGTGGAGCCACGCCCACATATTACATTTTTGTGAGTGTATGTGTGTGTGTGTCGTACTAGTAACAAATGTCGGAAGTCAGAACGCTACAGTTCAGTTCAGTTCAGTACGTAGTTCAACATGTCTTTCACAATTGTAATAGTTACAACAATACAAAGTCTACCGTTTAAATATAAATGTATTAAACACTATTTTGCGTCAATATTTTCGATACTCAACCGGTTTTTGCAAATTGTACAAATGTTTCGGTTTTATTGATAGTATTATGTTGTGCGTTGTCTCCCTCATATCTGTCGGTGCGTGACTGTTGCAACGAGTCGCATCGGTCGCGTCGGAGTAGTGGCGGTCGTATCGGATGAGTTGTGGAGGTCGTGTCGGACGCGGCAGTCGGTCACGGGGTCCTGGTCGTCTGTCGGAGGATTATTCTTCCTCTCTGGTTACTTCTGCACTCCTCCTGGACAACACACACTAAGATATAGTAAGTTAGCAGACACAAAAACTGGCCCATATTCTCTAATTTAAAGGGTTAGACAAAGGTTTTTAGAAGTCCCATTGAAAGTGGCAAGCTAACTACCAGGCCTCACATCCAATTTCAGGCTGTGCCGGATAAAGCTGATCATCTGTTCCGTAAACAAAACCCTGAAAATTCGACGAGCCAAGTGTTCCATGTATCAAACTGATATGTGGCGGTCTAAGGCTATACAACCAACCAACCCGCACTGGGCCCGCGTGGTGGATTATAGCCCACCCCTCTCCTAGAGAAGAGGCCTGAGTCCCTGCAGTGGGAACATTATAGACTGATGATGATGATGATGAAGGCTATACTGGGGAAAGACAGTTGGGGTAATGCAGGCAGATGATGATGACTGATAAGTTTTGTGAAGTAGTGTACCAGGAGTGCATGACTCACTCGCTGTGCGCGGGCGGCTTGTGTCGGCAGCGGTACAGCGGGAACACGCCGGTGAACTTGCACAGCAGCGCGCTCCCCGCGGCCCCCGCACCCCGCGCCACCGCGCTCTCGCCCCCACCCCCGCCGAGCCACGCGCCCTCCCACGCGCCCTCCGACCGCTTGCCATATCGCACATTAAAGAAGACCCTGCACACACAAACGATGTCAGCATCCTGAGAATATAGACGGTCATTAGTAGTGATAGGAAGTGTGAATGTGTTCATCAACTCACTCCCAAACATCTGTGTGTGCGATTGTGGGATTCCGCGGGCTGTGTATGAGTTTCTCAATGTTTTGTTTTATTTTATTTACCATATAATCTCAAATCGAACCCTATGTGTGGGTGGAGTCTGTATGGGGTGTGTGTGTGTGTTACCTGTCGTTGCGGCGCACTTGGGGCGCGCTGCGGCCGAAGCGCGTCGCCACCAGGAACGGATTCGGAGACACTGCGCGTCATCACAACAACGTTAGATAATACAAGTTTGTGACAACAAGACAGATGATAACATACATATTATGTTAATAGATGACGACTGAGGAGAATACTAAACAAGGGTGGATGGATTCCCGTCGGGGCTGCGGGTGGTTCGAAAGAGATACCGCGAGTAACTTGAGGATTTCCAAACCGAAACAAAAGTTTACATGCATTGTGCGAGTCACGAATTAAAAAAAAAACCGTTCCGACAAATTGAGAACCTCTCGCTTTCTCTTTTCGAAGTCGCTAACAACAAACAAGCCGACCTCAAATAAAATGGCACAAAAACCTTCATGCAAGACCAAGTTCCATTCCAAGCGAACGGTACAGCTTTCTTGTGCGCAAGTTAATGTAGACCTAACCTAGATATGGCGGGCTTTATGAATACGTGAATGTAACATGTAGTACTAACTCTCATCGCGCTTGTCGTGCTCGGCTATGACGAGAGCGAGCAGTAGCGCGCACGCGCACACACTCGTCCGCGCGCGCACACACATGGCACAGTGCCAAGACACGCTGGCACACCAACACACACGGGATTCCTGCGGTAATGGACACACAACTTGTTAGTATGCAGAACGAAACAATTAGACCAGTTCGCAGCAATACTACAGCGAAACACCCCTATCTGCTACGCCGTAGCGCTATGAAGACTTAGCTCTGCTACGCCGTAGCGCTATGAAGACATAACTCTGCTACGCCGTAGCGCTATGACGACTTAGCTCTGCTACGCCGTAGCGCTATGAAGACATAACTCTGCTACGCCGTAGCGCTATGACGACTTAACTCTGCTACGCCGTAGCGCAATGAAGACTTAACTCTGCTACGCCGCCGCCGTAGCGCTATGAAGACATAACTCTGCTACGCCGTAGCGCTATGAAGACTTAGCTCTGCTACGCCGTAGCGCTATGACGACTTAACGCTGCTACGCCGTAGCGCTACGAAGACATAACTCTGCTACGCCGTAGCGCAATGAAGACTTAACTCTGCTACGCCGCCGCCGTAGCGCTATGAAGACATAACTCTGCTATGTCGTAGCGCGATGAAGACTTAGCTCTGCTACGCCGTAGCGCTATGAAGGCATAACTCTGCTACGCCGTAGCGCTATGAAGACATAACTCTGCTATGCCGTAGCGCGATGAAGACTTAGCTCTGCTACGCCGTAGCGCTATAAAGGCATAACTTTGCTACGCCGTAGCGCTATGAAGGCATAACTCTGCTACGCCGTAGCGCTATGAAGACATAACTCTGCTACGCCATAGCGCTATAAAGGCATAACTCTGCTACGCCGTAGCGCTATGACGAGTTAGCTCTGCTACGCCTTAGCACTATGAATATGCAGCTCTGCTACGTCGTAGCATCATGTCACCGTATAGTTGTTATTTCGCAGCGCTACACCAGTGTAGCAACGTATTCGTACCCACCGCGTAGCACCCGTAGCTGCCACGTAGCGCTACGTCAGCGTAGCATTCGTAGCCACCGCGTAGTATATTCTTATATTGAATTATATTATAAAAATTTCGCTTCTCCATCCAGTCATTGAGCCAAGTACTTAGTACACATCTTTTATAAATGAAAATGTATCAGGGCAGTTACATGATCCGAACACCCCTGTCCGATAGTACGTAATATTTTATTTGAAGATTTTATTTTAAAATCAAAACTCATTTATTCAAACTAGGCTGATAATCAGCACTTTTCGAACGTCAAATTTACTATTCCCCAAAACGCCCCCCCTTCGACACTTCCTAGTGTTTTAGCTGGAAAGAAGAAGTGGCGGAACAAACTCCCCAGCAACACATCTGTCTCTTAGGTTGGTTAGAAGAACCAGACTCGATACAATAAGGTGCAAGTTAATGACTACAGACACAAACAATAATTAAAAAGTAGGTATATGAAAATACAAAAAAGACATAATAGATCAGTGTAAACTAATCTTGGAGAAAGAACATAAATAACAAACATCAATTCTGTAAATCCAAGGTCTGCCTAGGAAATACAATATTTCAGTTAGCCCATAGTGGCTGTATTTTTAGTCTGTCAATAGATATCAAAGAAAGAATAAATTATTTTTATATTTAAATTGGGTTTTTAGGGTTCCGTAGTAAATAATAAAAAAAACGTTTATTCATCTCCACAAATTACAGTTATGATGGATTTATAAGTTGACAAGTAGTCTGGCAGAACGTTGTAATTTGTGGGAGATCTGGAGTCTAAACTAAGCCTAGGCCTGTAATATAGAACTCCAGGCCCCCCATCACATCATAAATAGTTATTGTCAACATGAAAATAATGCGAAATTGGTGACGGTATGTACATGTATGTATGTGTGTGTGTAGAAAAGTGCATGTGTGTGTGGATGTATGTGTGTATATATAATATAAGTATATATTCATTAATTGCACGAATAATTATTTTAGGAATAATTTTAAAAATAGGACTATAATCTTACCTACAAGTATATGTGCGTAAATATGAACTACCTATCCCACTTACTTAGCAACCTCTAATAATTTTTCGGTTTCCATATAGTTTAACTTCATCAACCATTTGATAATTTTCCTTTTACATTCAACTTTACTGCAATTTGCTATATTTGTAAGTTTGTTTAATTTATTATACAATTCACTTCCACGGAAAGGGAAGAATCTTTGCGCGAAGGTAGTTTCACATACTGCAAAGTTTCTCCTGGATAGGCCTATGCGTTTTCTCCTTTTTTCGGATATATTTGAGTGTTGGAGTAGTGAGGTAAGCAATATGTACAGCTGACGTACAGTTAGCACCTGTGCTTCCTCATAAAGTGTTACGGTGCTAAAAAGACGTGGTTTCGATAAGCTAACTTTTAGTATCAACCTTTGGGCTCTTTCTACTGTTATTAATTTTGTTTTACTTGCTCCGCCCCAAGTGGTGATGCAGTAGCCAATGATAGATTGCACTAGAGCCTCGTATACCATCCTCATCGTTTCTTTGTCTGCTACGTCATGGAGTCCCTTGAAAATATAAGTGAGCTTCCGTATTCTTTTAGATAGAAGGTCGATGTGGTTTTCAAAAGTTAGATTTGAGTCAATTTCAACTCCAAGGTACTTAATACTTTTTGTAGGATTAATATTCGGACAATTACAATTAGAAGTTGGAGGGAAATTACATTTATGTGCACGGATATTATAAGTACCTACGGCGGTTGACAAATTCAATTAAATTGCGAATACTGTATAAAATGTATTTGGTTTTATCTTCATTTAAGGTGAGGGAGTTTGAGAATAGCCAGTGGCACACAGTATTAAATCCATTTTGCGCGAGACTAAAAAGCTCATTCCACGAGTCAGCGAAAAAAGTTAGGGCAGTATCGTCTGCATAGGCGGAAATGCGGCAATTTTTGATCTTAAGGGAACAGAGCTCGTTTATATAGCAGAGAAAAAGCGTGGGACCCAATATACTACCCTGTGGAACCCCGAATTCAACTGACAGTTCGTCACTAATTTGCTCCCCAATTTTGACCAATTGAGTTCTATTACTTAAATAATCCGTGAGTAAGTCTAGTGGAACACCTCGAATGCCAAGATCTTCCAGTTTTTGCACAAGGCGGAGTACAGAAACGGTGTTAAAGGCTTTTGCCAGGTCAAACATTTATTTTTACTATCTAATTTATTTACTAGAAGGTTAACGAGATCAAGTACTGCGTTGTCAGTTGAGCGGCCGGCTCTGAAACCGTATTGTGTATCAGAAAACAGGTTGTGTATTTCTAGATATTTTGTAAGCCTTTTGTTGATTATGCGTTCAAAAATCTTTGATAACGTCGTTAGAATCGCAATTGGTCTATAATTGTTGACGCTGCCTCTGTCTCCCGCCTTATGTATCGGATGTACCACAGCTCTTTTTAATGCGAGGGGAAATACTCCACTATAAGGATTCCAAATATGGAACCCTTATAGTTTTGCCATGTCCGTCTGTCTGTCCGTCCGTCCGCACTATATCTCAGAGACTCTTAGTACTAGGAAGCTGTAATTTGGCATGAATATATGTATAAATGAGCTACGCCGCCAAAGTGGTAAAGTAAAATATTGAAAATTATTATTTTTTTCTCGCGAAGTCCATTGTGTCGGATGTGGTTGGCCACCACGGCGGTTTAAGTTGGCACACTTGAGTCTAACAAAAATGTGCACTTTAATGCTTAATATTTCACAAACGATTCCCTTCATCGAAAAACTGTCTGAGCAAACTCGCAGTATTTTTTAAAAACCTATCCAATCACATCCAACACAAGGGACTTCGCGAAAATAAAAACACCCCTCTTTAATGTGTACTGGAGATACCCTAAACAAATTTACAATATTTTACTTCAGCACTTTCTCGGCATTACTCATTTGTATATTTATACCAAATTAAAGCTTTCTAGTATTAAGAGTCTTTGAGATATAGTGTGGACGGACATGGTGAAACTATAAGGGTTCCATATTGACTACGGAACCCTAAAAATGAACCGTATAGTAGTTGAACGCATGGTTGTGTGAAAAAGTTAAACTTGTTTTTAAACGTGTATCTACCCCCCCCCCCCCCCTATCGTGTATTACGTATAATTAGCCAACCAAGTGCGAGTCGCAACTCAGGCAGTGAACGACAATACAATAAGTTTGTGTTTAAGGAAACGATGGTTATAATCATATTTTTACTGCGGTTATAACCGTTTTTTTTGAGATGTATGTTTTTGTTTTTGGTGGGTGGTCGTTGCTAAAGAATAACAACCGTACGGGTTGATCTTGTAGGTTAAGCAGTGTTTAACTAAAAAGATAAATAAAAAAATAATAAAAAGATATTCCGCTGCATTTGGTTTCACGGGGAGCCCATTCCAGTTATACTACCGGCTGGCAGAAGGCTGAGCTGTTCACAGTTTTATTGTTTTAATTGTTTCATAGTTTTATTTACACGCAGTACATGTACGCATACACTGGGCACACATCACACACGCGCCGCACGCAATTGATAATATCATGCTAACTCACGGAACGTGCGATAATTTCACAATTACACTAACTATAACCATAACTTTCATTACCGTAAAGTTAGCGTCGAACGGGCGAGCGAGGGGTGAGGAACACGAGCGGCAGGGGGGGGGGGCATCACAATATATGAATATTAAAACATTTATGTTTTATCAGTGAGCCGTCTACCTGGAATACATTTCACAAACAAAAAGTTTTTGGTTTTCAAATAAAATAATATAATTGGGTGAGTTCAGTAACATGTACTGACGTATTGTATAATTTGTATCCAACGATGGTTTAGTTTTCTCGTAAAGTTCAAGCTTTATATAAATAAGGAAAATATATATGTTTGGAACATTGTTAATTAGTCTCAAGTTTCGTTCGGAATATTAACAGTTACACACATGTGGTTTCACTGACAGACTCGTCATTTTTAAAATATAAGGTTTAATTCAATAATAGTACATTATGGTACAAGTGTGTAATGTTGGTGATTACCGCTGAGGCACCATTGAGACTCGAGCCGTAGGTCTCTTAAGAGAGACGAGGATGGTAATCATCAATACACACGTGTATCATACGACGTTATTCAAAACACTTGTGAAGAAAATTATATTTAAAAAAATATTTTCAACAGCTAAGAGTTGTGAATTTTGTTTTCGAAATGGCGGGAAAAATTAATCAGTTTTCATAAGCACTAACAATGGCGATCGGCCATAGACTAATAGAAAGAGTTTTTTTTTTTCGCGGATAGTGTTTTAGCCACATACAAAATGGGGAATTCAAAGAATTGAAATGAGCAAGCAATAGGTACCTACATTAATTTATTTGTACTATTGAACACGATCTTTTTTGTGTTGAAACTTTTAAAACTTATAAATAACAACAACTAACCAACAAAATAAAAAGTGCTAAAACTCAATTGTGAATGAAAAAGTCACAGTTTGATTACAGGTGTCATTATGTGCCTAACTGCGGTGAAATTAGAGCCATTTTATAAGCAAGTGTGTTGAAAAATAATAAATCAGTACATAAGGAAGTCTGAAAGCGGCGTCGGTGACTGAGGATACACTAAGGATTTTAATTCGCAAATAAAGCTTTCTCAAAATAAAGATACTAGCTGATATCCGCGGCTTTGCCTACGTGGTGTTGATTATCGCGACCAAAACGACCGATTTGACGACACGGTTGGCGCAGTGGCTCAGGCAATGGACTGCTGCGCTACGTGTCGCGGGTTCGATCCCGGCACGGAACAAATATTTGTATGGCCTAGGTACAGATAGTTGTTTCGGGTCTGGGTATTTGTGTATGTGAGTTTAAATGTTTGTGAACGCACCCACGATACAGGAGAGATTCCTAGTGTAGGGCATCGTTTATAAAAAAAAAAAAAAGTATTTTTTTCATCGAACCCGCCCGTTCAAGCCTTTTTCACATTAATAAGTCTATGTCTTTTCTCAGAAAAGTTAAAACCCTTTTTTTTGTATGGAAGCTAGCATATCGACCACTGCCATTTGTTTTTTTTAGAAATATCTATCCATACATATCAGTTTCATCGTGGAATGCAATTTCGAAAAAAATCAACATGGTGGGCAGGTTGATATGACACATCGGTTCTATCCCCTTTCATTTAAATCGGTTCAGTAGTTTTGGCGTGAAAGCGTGACAGACAGACAGACAGAGTTATGGATTTTATAATCTTTATTTTAATGACATGTCCGTTTCTTACTTAGCGTTTTGAAAGCAGTGGTGATGAAATAACGGTGAGCCTGTGTCGTGTGTGGGTTCTATCAGATAGCCACAACTATTGAGGATTATCCGTTACCACTGCTTACTCAACTTACATTTAATTTCAGCAATTATCGTTTCTTGATCACTGCTAAGTCTAACAAGTTTCATAGGACAGAGAAGGCACTATACCCGTTACATAGCTCCATCTCTGTCTAGTTCAGCGTCTACATCGTAATGTTATCGAGGTCTCTCGGTAATATTATCGTGTGGAGCGGAAGCGACAATATCCTCCGGCAGTTCGGTGTTTTTTCGCCGGAAGCGTGTTTTTTCTCGTCGCGTCCGGGCCGTGTCCGGACGGCGTCCGGGCCGCGTCCGGCGTGCGGCTGAGCTGAAAAGTATTTATAGCAAGTGATGGGGGGAGGTCGGGGGGGTTGTCTGGTTGTTTGGTTTGTCCACTGATGGCCACGTATTGAGGATAGCATTCAATCGGCGCCCACGATACAGAGAATCTTTGCCTAGTTTGGAAGTCAAAGGTTTTTTCTATTTATTTACTGTTTTAAACATCCACGTATTGTGTTTAATTTGAGTTTAGCGGATAAATTCATTTATTTTTAACCGACTTCCCAAAAGGAAGGAATAAAAAAACATACCCATCGAATTGAGAACCTCCTCAATTCGATGAGTATGTTTTTTTTTCATGTACACCGATAACGCTGAGTTTTATGACCCGATCTAAGTGATTCTTTTTTAGTTTGATGCGGAATAGTTGCCATTTGGTCCCATAAAAAATTAACATACTTTGGCCAAGTACTTTTCATTTTTTTTTAATTTATGAAAATTTCTCGTTTATGTGTATTCGCGAATAACTTCGTCGTTTATGAACTCTAAGGAAATCTTGAAGGTTAAGGGTTAGGTTTCTTGGTTGAACGTTAAATGCATAGTGAATATTCGTAGGGGATAATTACAACTAAAAATTAAAAAAACTAAAAAGAGAAAAATAAACTTCAGAATATTTTTTTTTTATTCTGTAAGTACTTTATTTTTCTCTTTTTGTTTTTTTTTTTTGCAAAAACGTTTTTTATACTTTATAATTATTTCATCTACATCTGCATAGCCTTTTCCGAACGACGTTGGAGTCGGCTTACAGTCTAACCGGATGCAGCTGACCTCCACAACCCAGATCAAACTGGGTGATACGATACTCTTTGGTAAGACTGATTGTCAGACTTTCAGGTCCCTGACTACCTGTAACGACTGACCAACAGATCTATATATAGCAGCCGAGACCAACAGTGTTTCCCGAGGCTCGGAGGAAACTCTGTAGGTATGTAAAAATTCTTTACTATTATTGATACAGTAAATAAGTTGTAAGTTAGCGCTGTGATAGTTACACACTACAGTCAAGTTTATAACGGGTGTAAAAACATCCTTTCATTATTTATTTTGTTCCAAATTATACCTGGAAAAGTGGGAATCTTCATGTTACGGAGACGGTAAAGGTCAAAGTTCCAGCTATAATACAAGTTTGAAATGTTATAATAACTTGACTTTAAATACTTCCATGAACGCAGTACTATTTAATATTATTTTTTGAGTCAAAACCAAAGTTTCGCAGCCATATTTGTTACGCGGAGTTAGTTGTATGTACATTTACTTCGTTTACACTCTGAGTGTTCAACCTTTAATGTTCCCAATACTTATTTTATTGGGAACACACAGTTCCTCTCAGTAAGAAAGTAGGTGGGCGGTAATCCACCATGCGGGCCCATTGTGGCTTTGGTGGTGGATGTCACATGTCTGGAGTTTTGGTTCTTACGAACATTTGTCAACTGAAGAAACCACAGTACCTGGACATGGTTGTGAAACGTGGCATGTTGTGGGTGTATCGCTTACACTGTCGGAGAGGCAGCCTTCCAGTTTTAGAGAGCCACTGCCTGCATTATCACAACTCTGTTGAGGTTGGTATCCAGTGCAACTGGTAACAACTAGAAAGTTGCTACGTCGTATTAGACGGCGCCGAATGCTTGCAACAACGAGTACTGTGAGTGCGAAAGCACGCAGCGACGCATACCGTAACAACGAATGCACGAGACTTCGAATCACGGAACAACGAAGGCACGTTACAACGAAAATCGTCACACCGATTCACGTGACCCCGAAATAACGTAACACCGAACGTATCACCGACAGGGATCTGGGATGTCGGGACTTGGGTAGTTGCTTAAATAAATCGAATTAGTACGTCAGATAGATCTAAAAAAAATTTTGGACCCGTATTTTTTCTTTTTTAACGTAAACAATAAATGAAGACGATACAGTACTTGATGAGTACTTTGAGTTTAGATGGTCTCCAAGGTCTGTTGATGGAGCTTGAAGGTGGCCATAGGAATAAGGAATTCCATTATAAAACGACTTGATCTTGTCGAGTTTTCACTCGTTTGATTCAGCTTGTCGAGTAGATAAAGTAATTAGCAGTACTTCAAATCGATGAATAAGACTCGAGTTCGAATAAACCAATGTATTGTTGATTCATTAAACGAAATAGATAGAATGAGATACGCTACAAAAAGGGAACTATATTTTCTATCACCAAAATTTATATTTGTCATCAAGTTGTATCACCTAATAAATAGATCTATCGCCACGAAATATTTTCGTTCTCAGATAAACAAAAATTGTTCCCAGGTATGAATTATCAAATTAATGTTAATATAATTATGTGTAAAATAAGAGCAACAAAAAGGTAGTGCATTAGATGAATATAAACTTCGTTCTTATAATAATAGTTTTAATACATAAACAATAGTTTTGTGCCCAGAATGGTAGATCTGTCACCAAATAATGCTGAAAGAAACCCTAACCCTAGAGGGTCGACGTCAAGGTCACCCCGAGGTTCGGTTAGTTAGGTTCCTTTAATCCCTGCAGACAGACCACTGAACTATTATAATACATACAAAAACATTTATTTGCTACTAGAGCCTATATCTCCATGATTTTAGGTGATTTATTGTGGAATTGATTTTGCATTGTTTGGTGACTACATTTTGGTGACAGATCTACTATTTTGAGGACAAACCCTATTATTTAAGAAACACAAAACTAATTAAATTGGTGATAGCTTAAATGATACCCCTACAAAAAGAAATAAGATCCCAATAAAACAAAACTTGTAAAAAAGCCAAGTCGCGGAATTCAGTTCTTTCACCGTAAAAAGTAGTGAGATCATGAATACCAAGTACTAATAATGTAATACTCTAGGGCCGTGGGGTCCTAGTGCCCACAGTCATTTTAAGGATATTTCCAAACGCCTTGTTGACGCTTCCTCTGACCCAAGGGCTGGCTTTTTCTTTGTCCAGAGGCTAAGTGTTGCCATACAACGCGGCAACGCTGCCAGTCTCTTGGGCACTTTACCTGCTGACAGCGTTGAGGAGGAGTTTTTCGATGCCCTTTTATAGTTAGTTTGTTTTTAGGTTAGTTTTGTTTATATATTTAGTATAGTCTTCCTTATATCTCAATAAACTTTTCTAGAGTTTTTTTATACCAAGTCAGTTAATATATCCAGTCTCTACTTAAAAATCTTTGACGTTTTAAATAAATACATTGACTTGGCCACTGCGTCAAATTGACCAATGCAATGGCGATTAACTATTAGAATGGCCGGTTTAACATTGGCGAATGCGATGCGATGGCCAAGTCAATCTATTTATTTAAAATATCAATGATTTTCAAAACTCATGAGGAGCTCAGCCCTTTCCCATTGGGGAAACCCATTGTAACACTAATATTACTATGATTTAAGAAAAACGAAAATTATATCAGCCTGGGGTAATTTAGGAACGTCACAGTATGTAATTATGTATGTATGTGAGTATGTTCATCTGTTCCCTCATAGCTCCTAATCTAATTATACGTACCAACCTAAACACATTAATAACGTGTGGCTGCGGTTTCGAAAATCTTGTTTCAAACTTTTTCAGCGTCGTTTCTTTTTGTCGTTGTCGGGTTTTAGTTTTTAACTTTTTTATTTTTATAACCGTTAGAAATCAGGTAATTGCCAGTCGCCGTCTGATATGGAGAGTTTACTTCTATCACACAGAACATCACTGTACTTACCAATTATTTACCCATGTTTGCAAACAAATAATTGATTTTATGATTTGATATGTTGCAGGTACCTACTTGAGGCATTAGTCACGTTGGTTTACCTAATAATGTGTCGCCATTTCGCTAGTTAACACTTGACAACTGATTAGGAGCGAACATATTCGTAATGAGCGCTAGTGGAGACGCGAGAGTTACACTTACACCAACAGATCACATGATTAGTTAGTTGATGTCGTTATGACGTTGACGTGACTCGGGATCGAACGTAGGCAGACATCCTAATTACTATAGGAACGCTATTTTCACCACTGTTGCTTTTAAAATGTTGTAGGAAAAGAATGCTTGGATTACGTCATAGGGGAGCCCTGTTTTACCCGTAGAGTGACCATACCTAGTAAATAACATCTCAATAAATATAATTACTATGGTTCTATACAAAGTATGAAGAACTGTTTATTTAGATAGCTTTAAATGTTCCATTATTTTTGCAATGAAACATAACACAAAAATCCAGGCCACGTTTACTTCGCGTCTAAAGAGAAAAGTGCAATGTCGCTAAAATATAAAATGTACCTAATCATTATAAAATATAAAATGTACCTAATCATTATAATTCAAATCGTTAATGCTAAGAACTAAAATGACTTAATAGGTAAACTATAACACAAATTACTAAAAAGAGCCTACTGAATAAAGGCGCTGTCACGCATCATTGTAGTCAATGGAATTGGCATATTATCTTACTTCAGCTATTTTCTGAGCATTCTGGATCGCCTGTTTAGTGGTGGCTTGGTTTCTTAAAACGCAAGCATGTTGCACACTGTGGCAATTCAGTGTTTTTGTTACATTCATTGGGCTGATGACCTTGTTCTCCACAATGTCCACAAGTATAGGTAGCCTCGCGACAAGTCTTGGCAGCATGCCCATATTGATGACATTTAAAGCACCTGGGAGCAGCGGTGGCCCAGTGCTGTCGGCCCCGACTTACGAACAGTAGGGCGTGGGTTCGAACCCAGGCAGGCGCATTACTTTGTGTAATTTATTTCATCACCGCTGCCGAAAACATCGTGAGGAAACCGGCATGTCTTACAACCATAAAATTCGAAGACATGTGACATCTACTAACCCGCACTGGGCCCGCGTGGTGGATTATATATTTTTTTTTTTTTTTTTTTTTTTTTACTTTTTGAAGAAAAGTAATTGTTGTTGATTAACTGTTTGTGTGGTTCTTAGTTTATATTCTTCGATTGTGTTATTTTGTTTGTTTATTGTTACCTTCTTTTTTGTTTTTTCTTTGTTTTCGTGTTTTAACTGTGGAAACCTGTAATTGGCCTTCAAATGTTTCTTGATTAAGTACATTGTCTGTATTAGCTGTAAGTTTCCCAAAGAGAATAAAATAAAATAAATAAATAAAGCACCTGGTCACAAGTGTAAAGTCCCTCAGGTTGTATTTCCTTCCTGTTTACTTACTGGCACTGAGATCTTAATTATTCTTTAATTACCCAAATATTGCTATTACTGTCACTACATATTTATAACAAAGTCCTCCGCCGCGTCTGTCTGTTTGTCTGTTCGCGATAATCTCAAAAGCTACTACACCGATTTTCATGATGTTTTCACCACTGGATATTCTTGAGGAAGTTTTTAGTATATTATTTGACCGACATACACGCGAGCGAAGCCGCGGGAATCAGCTAGTTTCTAATAATGCAGGGTTATGGTATCAATACAAGCTCAAATAGAAAGCCGTATGTTGTCAGTGTCTTGTTATAGAGCGTCTACCCACATCATTCATATGACTCGATACTTATAACAAACTAATAGGAAGTTGGTGCACTTCGACTTCGCTCAGCCATCTTAGCTGCTGCAGCTTAGGAACGCGGCGGTGCATTGCTAGCTCACTGACTACGATTATTATGGTTGAAGTTGTGATGACGAATAACTACAGGATTTATTGTGAAGCACGGTACGGTTTACATAAATATTGCGGTCAGCTGCGAACGTACGACTATTATGTTGTATGTGTTTCTTGAATCTATTTAATAAATAATACTCATATTAAGAATAATTGATCATTTGAGCATATTGACAGACTCATTAAATTAAAATGGTACTGGGCAAGTCACATATGCCGCATGTCGCGTGAAAATTGAACCAAAGTGGCATCAGATTAGGTTCTGAACAACAGAACCAGGCGACGCGGTAGGTCAAGAAGGAGATGGCGTGACGAGCTGTGGCTGGCTGCAGGCTCTCATCAACGGTGTTGAGCCCAAACTGCCAGAGATAGACATGTATGGAAACACGGAAGGGAGGCCTTTGCCCTGCAGTGGGACACATAAGGCTCGTAAAAATACTTTTGTTTTGCAGAGGATGTGTTTAACTAAACATAGAAAAGACTTAGCTTTTGGTGTTTCGGTGCGCTGTTCGTACATTTGTAGAACGATACGATTATATTGATTATATTGCGCTTGAGACGTCATTTCCCTATTTTGATGCGCGCATCGCGTCCCCTCGAGCACTCGGAGGGGACCGAACCCTGCCTACGTAACGGGCCTCGCACTAAAATAAAATGAAGTACATATAAAAACTTGAGTGAAATTTGATTGCACCGTAACCCGATACGACTGGGACACTTTTAAATTAAAACATTCACTTTATATTTATTGGGCAATTGTGTCGTGAGACGATCTGAATGGGAATACGTTAATTGTGACTGTGTGTGTGCGTACCAAGCAGAGCAATGTCTACATTTTTGTAACATCTAAGTTGAAAAATCAAGATTATTTTGAAACGGTTTGAGTTACGGTAAAGATATTTTAGGACGATCATTATCGCGCTAATTTAAGAAAATTAAAATAGTTAAAATTATTTATATTTTTAACGTCCTGTATGACATGATTGTGACAGTGATATTCTGTAAGTCGCGTGGCACCGTAGCCGTTGTTCGTAGCAAACAAAAGACATCAACGCGTTTACGACTCATTCTATTTTTAGAACACTAGGAAAATAATATTATTTTGTAATAATGGGCAATTTAGTTAAAAGTTCTAAATGTTAATTAAACTTTATTTATTTAAAATGCTTCGCTTTTTGCAGCTTTAGCAATAATAGTGTTCTTTGAGCAAAACAGTTTAATAAAATATATTATAGATTATTTGCTAGATTAAGATCTTAACATTTAACAGTTTCACAATAATACACTACCGTTGCTGTGGTCGAAATATATAATATGATCGATTAATATTATATTATGTTACATAATTATGAAAATATGTATTTTTATGGTAAATATACAAAAAAAAGCCTAGTATTCGTGTTTATTTTTAATGGAGTTTCTGAGAAAAAAACTTGTATTTAATTTCCAAATGCTAAACAATGTTTTTAAAATTGTTTATATTATTCAATTATTCAAAAAAAATATTGTTTTTTTGAGTTCCACTGCCTAATGCATACAGATATTATTAATCACACTTAAATCTATTTGAATGGGTACCACTAATATACATAAAATGATGTCACAAATATATGCATACCTGTAACTTGTTAGCGCGTCACTCTCACCGCGCGGTCGTCGCGGACTGTGCCGGGCTATTCCGCGCCGCCCTATATATGCACCGCCCGCCCTAGCGCCGCCCGCCCTACGCACACCAAGCACCCATCGCTTCTCAGAAAGAAATCCCAACGTGCTAAATATCTGTTTTTTTAGGGTTTCGTAAAATTCATGTTAAGTAAATGTTAAAAGTACTGGACCGATTTGAAAAATTAAACGGGAACGGGAAGAACGCGGGTGAAACCTCGTTACGTCCACTAGCAAGTAATATAGGGAGGAAAGGACAGCGACGCACAAACCGTTACGTGTTCAGAACATCACTCTGCACCGAAATACAACTTAACTGTTCCATACAATTTGACCGTGTAGATATTGAACTTTTGTATGAAACAGCATTTTTTAAAGAGCTGTTTATGTCCCACTGCTGAGCCAAGGTATAATAATATCTTTCTTTTTCCTGCTTTTCAATTACCATATAAAAAAGTGGCCAGTTTTCGAATGTCCCTTCCAGTCTGTATTAGTTCACCTGTAGATTGTAGATGATTGCAAACTGTGAATCAAACCCAGCCCTATATCGGGTAGCTGCTCATACTTGGTGTAATCACTCAACATGTAGTGAAAATTACCTCTCCGTTTGTGTGCGGTGTAATATTTCAAATGACCTTTTTCATGATATATTCATCTTCTTTGTTTATCTTGTGATAACCTTGTGTCAGCCAGTGGCAGTGGCACAGTGTGGCCTCTGACTGGGCTTGACATGTCGACAAGAAATATCTCTCGGACATACTAGTTTCCTCACGATGTGTTCCTTCACCGTAACAATTGTGATATTTTGATAAACAGCCCGTTTCAAAGTCATCCGGAAAAATACTGCATCGATACTTAGCATAAATACAGTTTCAAGCAGCTTT
The DNA here is from genome assembly GCA_932274075.1 of Diarsia rubi. Lineage (NCBI taxonomy): Eukaryota > Metazoa > Arthropoda > Insecta > Lepidoptera > Noctuidae > Diarsia > Diarsia rubi. Next base: position 132,466 of record OW026440.1, on the reverse strand, counting down.
GCTGTTTTTCGTCTCGAGTGCCATTAATAGCAGCGTTACATCAAACATTGTATCTATGGGTAGCATAGACCATTGCTCTTACTAGAATACGGGAACCCGGCGGAACAGTCCGACTCACGCTTGACTGATGTTTTATTTTCAGTTCAAGACTTGAGTATAATTACATTGAAACCTCTTTAAGGTGGAAGCTCACATCTGGCCCGCGAAATTCTAATTTTCTTACGTTTTTGGCAATTTGCAGGCCAGTGCTTGGTTGTATGTTTATGAAAATTTGATTTGCGACTGTAAGACGTATGAAGTTACCGAATTATAACCATCAAAATTATCAATACAACCCTCCAAGTTCATTTTCATGTCAAGATTGATTTTTGCATGTAAAAGTCATTCTTTAGTAATTTAGTCGTCGTTCTTTAGTAGTTAGTAATTTTGATGGTTATAATTCGGTAACTTCATACGTCTTACAGTCGCAAATCAAATTTTCATAAACATACAACCAAACACTGGCCTGCAAATTGCCAAAAACGTAAGAAAATTAGAATTTCGCGGGCCAGATGTTAGCTTCCACCTTAAAGGATTCTTGAAAGCTAGTTATTAGATGCAGTCGCGGTAATCTGTTCTTAAAATAATTAGGAGTTGGAAGATTTTTGTATGAAGTTAGCCTCTGCCATTTTAATTTATTTCAAAAATAGCAGACACACAAAAAAACTTATATTGAAATCAGCATCAGCCTATAATGTTCCGACTGCAGGGACTCAGGCCTCCTCTCTAGGAGTGTTGTGGAATTGTCTGTGGCACTTTTTAGAAGAAAATGGTTTTTTTTAAATCTGTCATTATAGAAATATATGAAAGTATGAAAGTCTACTATTTTTTTCTGTGATCTTTTTTCTTTACAAGTAAATCGTTGTAGTTAATAAAGTAACTCCCGACCCAATTTGTAGCATTTGGCGACCGTGATAATGGATAAGGCAAAAGAGTCGAGGAAAATTATACGTCAACGGTTTACAAAATGCGTGAGTAAAGTTGAAAATATTCTGTCTCAGAAAGATAAAAGCGCATTAATACCCGAGTATGAAAGGCTAGACAAACTGTTCGGCGAGCTCTTCATCGTTCAAAATAAAGTGTTAGATATGTGGTTGGACGATGATCAGAGGGATGAAAAGCTGTTGGAACAAGATATAGATGCCTCCGATTGTTACGAAGCTCGTTGGTATGAAATTAAATATAAAGTTAAAGAATTTTTAGATGAAGAGTCGCAATGTTCCAATAAAGGTACTGTTAAAGAGATTGATAAGACTAACAATTCATCAGAAACTATTAATAAGCATCGTAATTTTGGACTACCCCAACTGCAGTTTCCATCATTCGATGGAGAAATAAAGAATTGGATTGGTTTTTGGTCTCAATTTAAGAAAATTCACTTAAATAGCGACATTGACAATGATGATAAGTTCCAATATCTTCTACAATGTATGGAGCAGGGTTCAATTGCGAGAGAATTAGTAAAGAGTTTTCCACCAAATAGAGAAAATTATCACAAGGTCGTAAAGCAATTAAAGGAACGATTTGCTAAAGATGAGCTTATTATTGAAGACTATGTTCGTGAGTTATTACATCTAGTGTTAGCTCAATCCAAAGGTCCAAAAATATCATTAAGAGCACTTTACGACAAACTCATGACGCAAATTCTGGCGTTAGATTCATTGGGTGTAACTCAGGAGAAGTATGCAGCATTTTTGTTTCCATTAGTTGAGTCGGCCTTACCTGAGGACGTATTAAAGGCTTGGAACAGATCGCATACTCATGTAGGCCAAGAAGGTAATACGCTCACCAAGTTGCTTACTTTTGTGAAATTAGAGGTGGAGTCGGATGAGAAGATACGTATGGCACGTTCAGGATTCTCAGAGAAATATTCAGACGCTGAGCCGACCGCAGCCTGTTTTACCACTACTGATAAGAAGAATGAGAGAAAGCAACCACAAAATAAAGTAGAAAAAACCGATAGAAAGTGCTTATGGTGCGACAAAACTACACACGCTAGCTCAGAATGCCTTGTGGCCATAAAGAAAACGCTAGAGGAACGAAAGGACTTTGTAAGGAATAAGAAAGCTTGTTTTATTTGCCTGACAATCGGTCATATGTGGAATCGGTGCAAAAGACACCCTAAATGTGTGATCTGTGGTAGAAGGCATTATCCCATCATGTGCGGTGGCCTGGATAAAGACAAGGACACAATCAATCAACGGACCACTGACAACTCTAACACACAAGAAACTGTACTAAACCAGTCGTCTCCATCAAAGACCGTTTTGTTGCAAACTTTACAGATGAACCTTGTGCACGGCAGTAATAAATTGACAGTAAGAGCTTTACTAGACTCTGGTGCACAACGTTCATTTGTAACAAGCGAGATAGTTAAAAAACTCAAACTAGAGCCTATTGACGAAGTAGAGTTGAGTCATACGTTGTTCGGAGGAGCTGTCACCAAAAAGCAAAAACACAAGTTATATGACTTCAGCGTAAAGAATTTAAATAACAGCTTCGTATTTAAGATACAAGCTTTAGAACAAGATGTAATCTGTAGAAGCCTTCCAAAACTGAATAAAAGCGATATGTTTGTATCTCTATTGAAAAAGAAAGGTGTTGTGATCACTGATTGTGTAGATGACAATGTTATTATAGATTTATTAATTGGTTCTGATGTTCTAGGTTGCATTATCACCGGTCGATCGGTGCGAGTGGACGAAAACCTGTTGGCTTTAGAAACACGACTAGGTTGGACTGTGCAGGGTCCGGTGGTTGGTACATCTTGTTCGATAAATAATGTAAGTACATTTTATACAAGTTCATTTGACGTTCAGGATTTTTGGTCATTAGAGACAATGGGTATTAGAGATGATACTGAAATAAAATGCCAAAAGAAAGTAGAGTCAGAGGTACTGAATTTTTTCAATAATACGGTGAAAGTCAATGATAGTGGTAGGTATGAAGTTAGGCTCCCGTGGAAAGATGCATCAAAATGTCTCGAAAGTAACTATGGATTAGCATTTAAGCGGTTAATGTCAACTACATCTAAATTAGAAAGCACAGGTATTATAGAAGAGTACGATAACGTATTTAAGGAATGGTTAAATAGTGGGATCATCGAAACAGTACAAAATGATGACAACAAGGACGGTCACTATTTAGCTCACCACGCGGTCGTTAAGGCGGAGAGCCTAACTACCAAGATTAGACCAGTATTTGACGCGTCCGCAGTGGACAAAAATGGCCTGTCTTTAAATATGTGCTTGGAGAAGGGAACAAATTTAATTGAGCTAATACCAAAATTGATAATAAACTTCAGGAAAAATGCTATTGGCATTACATCTGATATTAAGAAAGCATTTTTACAAATATCAGTATGGCCTGAAAATCGTGAATATTTCAAGTTTTTGTGGTGGAATAATATTAAAGACCAAAATAAAAAGTTGATAACATACAGGCACCAGCGTGTTGTATTTGGAGTTACAACGAGCCCTTTCCTACTGGCAGCTACAATATTGAAAAATTTAAAAAAGTACGACTCAGAGACTGCCGAGATGTTGAGAACATCATACTATGTGGATAATTGTGTAACTAGTGTAAATAGTCTGGAGGATATGCATCGTTTTATACGTGAATCCAAAAGAATCATGCTTGAGGGCAGCTTTGAGCTTCGATGCTGGGTGACAGGTCCAGTCATCACGGATGAAGAGGTCGTCACCACTTCAGTATTAGGTCTTAAATGGAACCCAAGAGATGATACACTTTATTGCAAAACTTCTATATTAACTAAACATAATAAGGACAAAAATATTACTAAGCGATATATGTTATCTATAGCGCAAAGCGTTTTTGACCCAATTGGTTTTCTTTCACCAGTGACTATAGTGCCTAAAGTTATCATACAAAAATGTTGGATACGTAATATTGGCTGGGATGAAACTTTACCTGAAGATTTAATCAAAACGTCAAAAGATTGGTTACAGGAGATTCCGCACATGGAGGCATGTAGAGTTCCACGGCGCATTAGTAAAGCCGATTTACGTGATAGTCACAACACTATACATGTTTTTTGTGATGCAAGTTTGGCTGCCTATGCATGTTGTATATTTTTACGGTCCGAGTTTAATAGCGAGGTCACAGTTCAGTTGTTGACAGCTAAGTCAAGAGTGTGCCCAAGTAAAGCAGTGACAATGCCTAGGCTGGAGCTATTAGCCGCTTTACTAGCTGCTAGAGTAGCCGCTGATATTAGACGGGACCTAAACTTAAACTGTCCGGTATTCTACTGGACCGATTCGTCTATAGTGCTAGCATAGCTTAACAGAAAGGTCAACTTGAAATTATTTGTAAATAATAGAATTCAGGAGATACTAAATAAATCAGTTTTACACGAATGGCGTCATGTTCCAGGAGATTGTAACCCTGCTGATTTGCCATCGCGAGGCTGCAATGCAGAAAACCTTCTTAAAAGGAAATGGTGGGAAGGTCCCGAGTGGCTAAAGAAATCTGAATCACAATGGCCTCATATAGAAGTGACTCCGGATGAAAATGAGGTTTTTAGAGAGGTAAAGAAGTCGTGTTTGTGTGTAGTGAACACAACAGAGTTTTCAAAAAGCCTTCTTTATTTTGGGAAATATTCGAAGATAGTAAGAATGGTGGGCTGGTGCTTAAGGTTCCGTACTAACTGTGGATTAAGTTTGAAGAAAGAACACAGGAGAACAGGAGACTTATCAGCAGAAGAGTACACAGCAGCTGAAAATCACTTACTCGCTGTACTTCAAGGAGAATGTTTAGTTGATTTTTCTAAAAACAATCAGAAGTTACAAACCTTTTTTAATGATAAAGGACTCGTTTGTGTTAAGACTCATTTAACAATGAGCAACGACAGCGATGGTTTCATGTCACCTATATTACTGTCAGGTGATAATATTATTGTTGAGAGAATTGTTCAATATTTTCACGTAAAATATCTTCATGCGGGATCACAAACGTTAATTAGTAAACTTCGTGAAAGATATTGGATTATAAGCATACGTCGTCTTGCCAAAAAGGTTGTGCGGCAATGTGTCGTTTGCAAGCGTTTTAGCAGCAAGAGTTGTTCAGTACCTTCCGCACCGTTGCCTACAGACAGGATACAATGTGGCAGTCCATTTGAGGCAACCGGTATAGACTTGGCTGGGCCACTGTATTTAAAGACGGGAGAAAAATGCTGGATCGTTTTATTCACATGCGCTACATACCGTGCAGTCCATTTAGACTTGTGTTCTTCACTGTCTACAGAAGACTTTATGCTAACGTTCCGCCGGTTTGTGGCAAGAAGAGGTTCCGTAAGGATAATATATACAGATAATGGAACGAATTTTCGCGGAGCAAGTTCAATACTTAAAAACATCAAGTGGAATGAAATAGCACAGGAGACCTCTACGCAAAAGATTGAATGGCGTTTTATACCTCCGTCAGCGCCATGGTGGGGAGGATTCTGGGAACGAATGGTACGTACGGTTAAAGAAATGCTAAGGAGAGTGCTTGGTAGGGCAGCGCTTAAATATAATGAGCTGTTGACTGTGTTGTGTGAAACCGAAGCAATGATTAATTCTCGGCCGCTAACCTATATAGCAGACACTACGGAAAATTTAGCTCCGTTGACTCCTTCAATGTTTTTACATGTAGGAAAAGAAGGGAAAGATGTCCTGGATATGGGTCATATTGATGGTCAGCTCTTGACTGGACGTTGGCGTTATATTAAAAGTTTATGTGGCGATCTGAAGCAGCGCTTTCGCAGCGAATACCTGGCTCTACTTACTCAGAAATCAACAGCTAATATTATTAATACAGTTGAAATCGGGGACATAGTTTTGATAGGGTCTGATGATGTAAAGAGGGTTAAATGGCCATTAGGTATTGTTGTTGAGACGTTACAAGGGGTGGATGGTCATAGGCGTGTAGCGCGAGTTAGAACCGCAAGAGGTGAGTTAATCAGGCCTCTGCAGCGCCTATTCCCTTTAGAGGTTCGTCATAGGGATGTGCCAGCCACTGCACCTGTACAGCAGCTGCCCACTAAAATGCATGTTACTCGTTCCGGTCGGCTGGTGAAGCTGCCCACTAGGTATTTATTTTAACGATTTTATTTTACTTTATTATTACCGATTAGTGTTTTAGTTTTATTTAGATTTCTTCCGCTTTCTCGCGGGGCCGGAGGATGTTGTGGAATTGTCTGTGGCACTTTTTAGAAGAAAATGGTTTTTTAAAAATCTGTCATTATAGAAATATATGAAAGTATGAAAGTCTACTATTTTTTTCTGTGATCTTTTTTCTTTACAAGTAAATCGTTGTAGTTAATAAAGTAACTCCCGACCCAATTTGTATCAAGGAGATCGTTGGGCTATAATCCACCAAGCGTGCCCAGGGCACCGCACGATGTTTTCCTTCACCGTTTTGAGAGCAGCGGTGATGAAATACATTACACAAAGTAATGCGCCTGCCTGAGTTCGAACCACAGATGTTCGAACCCACGACTTATGGTTCGTAAGTCGGGGCCGCCGCTGCTCTCCATATATACACACACACACATATTGAAATGTGTTTACCTACTTAATAAAAGTTTTCAAATTGATATTGATTAAACTTAGTAATAGAAGTCTTCCTTCTCCCTAATTCTGTGTCCGCAAGCTCAATGTAAACGGGCCTTATGCCTGCGGGGTGCTATAGGAGGAACTCTCAGCGACCTTCGGGAACGCAGACCTACTTCAGGTAAATTATTTCGGATTGATTGGTCGCTTATCAGCAAGCCTGAAGAGCTGTTAAGCCTCGTCGCCAACATCATGACCGCCATGGGTCGTGTACGTTACGTTACCTACGTTTTGCGGCGGAGGGTAAACACAAATATAAGTCCATTTTTTAGGGTTCCGTACCCAATGGGTAACCAACGGAGCCCTAATACTAAGCCTCCGGTGTCCGTCCGTCTGTCTGTCAACGGGCTGTATCTCATGGTCTGTACTATGTAGACAGTTATGTTTACAGAAAGTGTATTTCTGTTGTCGCTATAACAATAACAAAACATAAAAATAAATTAAAGGGGTTCCAATTACCTCTGCTCTTCGGCGTGTACTTACCTTGTCTTTAACTAATTGGTGATGTTCGCAACGAGTGCCGCCATCCGCTATCGCTAAGTAGGTACTATCGCTTATCGCTACTATCTCCCGCTATCTGCGCGACAGAGCGACAGAGCGCATCGCTCGCGACATCACATCGACACTGACGTGACGTCAGGTAATCACTGCGGTGCCCGTCTGTATGTTTGTACGTCAGTCATAATTCAGTTAGAACTCTAATTTAGATAATTATTAAAATCTAATTTCTCTAATTTATCTGCTTGATTTCGAATGACAAATCATTCAGAGATCTATGTTACTTACTTGTTTGAATATTAAGTTTAGGCAAATAAACTATAACTGGGCCTATTCCGAATGCGATCAGACATTTGCGAAATGTTGACAGTTAGGAATCGAAACCGCGCAAAATCCGAAAAAAATGTAACCGAATGTGTTTATTTAAAAAAATATTGGAATTTTTTTTTTTTTTGGGACAAGCCCGCCACACTATTCCCAAACCACTGTAACTCCTGTAAGCCAGAATCAACAGTGGCGACCACAAGAAAAGCGCCGAGACAATGAAGCCCGACGAAGTCCCAGGGAAACGATTTAACTGTCTTGGATCCCGCAACGAAATTAATCAGAAAAGAATAGTGGAGGAGTAGGAAAAACATAATTTTCACTTCCCTCCATATCAGCAGGAGACAGAACTGAACAAGGCCAATAGGCACACAGGGACGTATACAACTGGGGTAAGCCCAGTTGCCTAGCACCACGGATATTATTGTCATTAATATTACTGGGTCCTAAGTTGTGAGCTGTTATATTTGATTCCAATAATAGGTATGACAAAAATGCTTGAACGCACGGAAATTTGTTCTAGTTTGTACAAGGTCCGTGTAATAAATAACTCCGGAAGTAACCTGTACACTATTTAACATAATATTACGTTCATTCTCCCAAAGACTACACTCCCATAAGATGTGATGTGCAAATATTGGAATGTTTCCTTTGAGTAAAATTTGCTATCTCTTGTATGCAGGTATACTTTCACTCTGATAATTACTTTTGTCTGAGTAACTAAATTTGACATTTTACATCTGCAGTTACGTTACTTAGGGTAGGAAGCACCCTACAACGTATGTATTTTATGCGAGGATTTAGAACGAATGTTTGATTTGTTATGTAGAGTAAGTGTCCACGTAGCTTTTTTTATTACATTTGGACATCCATTTGGGAGATTTTCGAATGGAGATCGATACAGTAGCGAAACCCGAGTCGTGGAAACGTAAACCATGAAAATAATGAAACGCTGCTTCCAGATTGTTATTTTAATACAATAATTTATTAATATAACACTTATTTCACATTTATTTTATTTATCTTATTTTAAGGTACATCAAGTTTGGTAGTGCTTAATAGACTTACAAAGTGTGCGTTCATAATTACTTGGTGTAGGTAAACCAGTGGTAGGGTGAATCGCTGCTCTCCTAACTACATTACTAAGTTCTATGTATTTAACAGAGACAAAGATGTCATCATTAAATTCAAAGCTAAGTTTACGCTTACAATCTTATAAATTTATTAATATAACACTTATTTCACATTTATTTTATTTATCTTATTTTAAGGTACATCAAGTTTGGTAGTGCTTAATAGACTTACAAAGTGTGCGTTCATAATTACTTGGTGTAGGTAAACCAGTGGTAGGGTGAATCGCTGCTCTCCTAACTACATTACTAAGTTCTATGTATTTAACAGAGACAAAGATGTCATCATTAAATTCAAAGCTAAGTTTACGCTTACAATCTTATAAATTCTTCTGTGTTCACAGCTGTGATTCCGATTAGTATCATACCAACAATAAATAGTACAAGTCGGTTTGACTGGACATTTAAAGAGCTGCTCGGTGTGATGCGACCTACCTAAGTGTAAAAAGTTTCCTCTGACGTTAGGCACGATATTGTCAATGCATTTGATGCGTGCAGGTTTATTTTTACTTAATCTAATAGCACAGATTAAAAGTAGATGCTAGAAGTCTACATATTGTTTTTTGAAGTATAACAATATTGAAGTCAGCGCATATATTTTTTATTTTACCTATCTTCCAGGTACATGATTCAAGTTTGAGATTTACAAGGAACAAAAAAATGTCTTAAATCTAATAATCTTATCATAATATATCATTATTTTATTAATTTTAAGAAAACTGACAGTTAATACATTCGAGTAGTCAGAATTAACACTTACACTACAAAAAAGAAAAAGTTACTTAACCTTTTTTCTCTGATATGATTTCTCACACAGTCAATATATATTTTCTTTCATCGCATAAAATAAGATCTATAAAAGAAATTTCTAAATAAAATCGAGTAAAAGGTAGTCTAAGCCCCCATTTGTCGGTCTCTGAAAACCTTTTACTGCTGTGAGTTGAGAACCTTATTGTAACAAGAATACTAGTGGTGCAAACTCGCAGATAACGCAACGATGAAAAGATTTTGTTCTAATAAGTACTGTGCGTGATCGTGCGGTATGTTCGAGCCAATGCTCATTGGTCGATGAGCTGTGCTGCGGGTGCCTGATCGGCCCTCCTGCCTCCTCATTGGTCCGTGTCATCGGCTCGGCCGCCTAGTTCTTCGTCGACCTCTGCGTCGTCGAGCATGGCTTCGAGCTCCTGCAAGAAAAGTATTGCCTTTCTTGTTCACAGTTTCGAATTGGGCATGCCTAATTTTTTTTTTCAAGTGCTGTCTTAAAACCATTTCGAGGGTTAGCTTAGGTGAATTCATGCCTGTTACCAGATTTGAAAAATACATACTATTTCAAAAGTTATAGGTGTTTTAACAAATGACTTTCATTTGACCTTTCAGACCCTCCAACAAAGCATAATAGAACATTCCTTTGTCATTCTCTCATTCTTGAAAAAAAAAACATTCGGTTGCGAGACTGTATGTCAACATTTTGTAAGTTATGTTTAGCCAGCTTTGTTGAACTTTGTTTTTGTGAAATGTTGTTAATTGTTGTAATGGCTTCTTTAAATTATACTAAGGCGGATTCCCGTAACATACCTACGGTCAATAATGCTATGATTGTTGAGTATAATGATGTTGTCCACTCAACACAATATAGCGGAAATACGAGGAGCAAAGGCTCTAATGTAAGTATTCTATATCATTGTTTTGATTTATATAAGATTGGTTTATCTCTTGTCATCAATGAACTTATTATACAATGTGGAGCAGGACGATTGACATTCCTCTAAACCACGTAAAGAAAGGCATGCTCTTGACCCGTATACAAAAAATCAATCAAATCCAATGACTACTTTAGCCACAGGAAATTATTTTTCATTTTCTTATTTTTCAACATGATGTAGATCGGAGTCCGTAATAATAGGTAAACATTGTAAGGTCAGGAACCTGTGCAAAAACCTACGATTCTATTCTCAACGTCTCAATACGCTTGAAAGACAGAGAAAGGTGTCATACGATCCCACTCTGACGCGCCCCGCACACTCCCACAAAATACTACAATTATAAAGAAAAAGTAATATTACTTACGCAAATAATGCATTAGTGGTGCATAGAAAATTGCGAGTGTGTGTGTGAGCGGAATTTTTTTCGGCAAAAAGTCCTTGACTCGGTAACTATGTCAGTCAGTGCATAGCGGCCAGGGTCTGTCAGCTTTGTTCTACGAACGAGATGTAGGTGGGCTTGAAAACAAGAGAGAGACAACAACATCAGAGTAAAAGAGATGAAGTATATAATGTTGCTACCAAAAATACGATTTCGTATTCTCAAAAATAATGAGCTTATTAATCGATTTATAAAGTAAATTGCCCTTTTGCTATTATTTTGATGGTAAAAAAATATTTTGCTAAGAAATATAACAAATTTTAATTGATTAAAATACACAACAACAAAGTAAAAGGGGATATTACGTGGCAACACTAACCCTCGCCCGCCATATTGATTGAGATTTTGACATTTGACGTCACAAGAAAAATATCCGCCTGCCATCGCTTGCGCACTATTTTATCTTGTACTGTTTATTTGTTTTAAATAAACTAGTTTCATTAATTCTACAAACATTGTTAACGTTGAGTCGAGCTTGCTCCTCCGTGGCTGTGTTTTGGTGAAATTAAGTGTGTATTTGTGAAATATAGACCCGGTGTTGAGACAGTGACTCTTGTTTGATTTTGTGTTTAATTTCGCGATGAGTTCGCAGAAAGAAAACACTAGAATCTGTAGCATGTGTGGATCTTCACCTTCTAAAGATCCCAGCATCACTTTGCATCGGTTTCCGAAGCCTGGCGCAAAAAATGCTGTTCGGTATGTACCTACTTAAGTACTTTTCATGCTATTCGATAAAGACAGCATAAGCCGGCCATACACGGACTGCTTGAAGCAGTCAGTATTGGCTGCCCGAGCAGTTCCGTGTATGTGTGTATGTAGAAGACTAGTTTGCTATGCATTTATCAGCTTGAAGCAGTCCGTGTAGGGCCGGCCATAGAATACAATATTTTTTGTACCACAGACTCACGTAATATGTATACATAATTATATTTAATGTATTTGATACTCGCAGCTAAAGTCCCAACCTTCATTGCCAAAAATCATTATCTATTCTTGCATACAACATTCTCTGCCCCTAAGATGACCCACTGACCCATCTCTTTTAACCAAAGCAAATACAGAAAGTTTGGATTTTAAGTTTAGATAAAGCTTAATTTATTAAGAATATGATTATTATGGTAAAATAATTTTTATATTTTTTAATTTCCAGTTGTGAATTATGGGCAAAGTATTGCTTTCCAAATGAAGCCTGGTCTTCACCAAAATTCCAGAATGAACTCCATTCAAAACACAAGATGCTTTGCAGCAAACATTTTAAAAGCACATGCTTTAATGAGAAGAAGTTATTCAGAACAGCTGTACCTGGTGTTCACCTGGCAGATGAACCTGCAGTATTTGTACCTGTTGCCGGTCCATCCACAATCATTAATCCTTTGAAAGAATGTGATGCAAACATTATACCTCAAACCAATTATTCAGAAATGTTTGTGTGCGAGTCTTCAAACCAAGGTGATCAGAAAAATAAAATATTGATACGGAATCTGAAAAGTAGTATGAATAAAGTATATAGATTGCAAAAAACCATAAAACATTTAAAAAATGAAGCATTTTTAAATGTTATTAGTAACAATGAAATGGTCAAAAAAATCCTCAATAAAAAAATGAGTTCAACATTTGCACTGTTACTGCAAGGAGAACTGCAGAATTATAAAAGGAAGAAACCCGGGCGCAGGTGGAACATGGAGGCTAAAATAATAGCATTGAGGCTCTATAAAAGGTCACCAACCAGTTACAAATTATTGAGGAGAATGATTTGTTTACCAGCACCCAGCACATTAAAATCCCTCTTAGGAAGATTTAAGATGAATGTGGGGACACACAAAACTACACTTACAGTTTTGAAACACACAACAAAATACTTTGGGGCATCCGAACGAGAGTACATATTGTTGTGGGATGAAATGTCCCTAAGAAAAAATTTATGGTACAACTCGAAGGCCGATCATATTGAAGGGTTTCAAGACCATGCTACACAAGGTAGATCTCCACAGGCAGCTTCATATGCCCTTGTATTTATGGTTGTTGGAGTTAGGAAGCAAATAAAGCAACCAGTGGCATATTATTTGTCTAGTGGGTTTGTCACAGCTGACAGACTATCTGCTTTAATTAAGGAGGTATGCATTGCTTCTTCATTTTGAATGATAATCATGTTTTAAGTTTATTTGTCACTAATCTGCCTTAAAATACTTTCAGGTTTTAAATTGTTGTTTTAATGCTGGCCTTAATATATGCGCTTCAGTTTGTGACTTGGATGGAGTCAACAAGAGAGCTCTATGTTTATTAGGGGCTTCTGTTGAGAATCCCTACATAGAAGTGAGCAGTCATAAAGTTGTCACACTATTTGACACACCACACTTGCTGAAGTGCTTCAGAAATCTTTTCATGAAGTATGATGTGAAGTTTAGGACCAACATAACATCAGACAGTAAACAAGGAATTGGTAAGTCATTTGTTTTTTAGAAAAATAATTGTACATAAAACAACTCGTCTGTTATTAGGCAGGTAGGTCTGGTGCTAGGCAGAGGTGTACCTGATAGTACACACACAATTATTTAGTTATTTTTAAACCCCATGTAATAGGGGGTGAGCCTATTGCTATCAACCGGACACAAATCCATACTCCATAGCTGCTACTGAGAAATTCTTTTTGGAAAAAACCCAGTAGCACTTTGCCCAACCTAGGTATGAAACCCGGGACCTCGTGCTGTGCAGTCGCACTTGTGCACTATGTACAGCTTAATATTTTTTTTAATAATAAGACAGAAAGTTTAATATGTACATAATACTTTTAATCATTACTTTACAGGAATCGCTAAATGGAGCCACATCAGGGAATTCTATGAATTGGACAATAATAATCCAAACTTTGTGTATGCACCATGCTTGACAAGAGAACATCTCGACCCCAATAGTAAGCAAAAAATGAGGGTAAAACTTGCAGCACAAGTTTTAAGCCACTCGGTTGCAGCAGGAATATATTCCAAAATAGCTAAAGGTAAGGCATGATACTTATGAATATTTAAAAACAAGTCAACACCCTTTAATTTTAACAGTAAGATAAGATGGGTTTCTCTCTTAAAAAGGGTAAACCCTCTAGTAATTATATTGTCCGTTTTAAGGAACCGATAACGGAACCCTTATAGGATCACTCGGTTGTCTGTCTGTCCATCTGTCACTGCCGATTTATTCCGAATCTACTTGATCAATTCAGTTGAAATTTAGGAGAACACCAGAAAACGAAAAAAAAATTTTTTTCCATAAAATGTCCAAAATCCATATAAAATAAACAGGCGTAGTAAGGGTGTCGAATATTTCTTTCCATAATTTTAAAATAAATAAAGTTGTTCACGAAATTAGATAAAAAAACCGGCCAAGTGCTTGTCGGAACGCACAAAGGGAAGAGTTCCATAGTCTAGGTTAAATACTAAAATCAAACTTACATTTGCAGTTGCAAAATATGTTCTCTCATACATTATGTTTGAAAAAAAATGTGTTAACCATGTACATTTTATAAGTTGATTTAATTTATTTATTGTGAATTTTCAGGAGACATGCCGACTGAAGCAGTGGCAACGGCTAATTTAATAACAGATATGGATGAACTGTTTGATGGTGTAAACGCGTCGACACCAGACCTACGAAGAGGAAAAAAATATTCTACAAACATAAAAAACTCTACAGAACATCTGCAAATGTTCAATAAAATGAAATTATTTTTTAAAACCGCTGAATTTTTGGGATGTAAGGGTAATCCACCATCAAAAGATGGGTGGATTTGGACCCTCAATGGTATAGAAATTATTTGGAGATACCTTAGTGCCAAATATAAAACAATCAAAAGCTTGTCTACAAGAAGACTCCAGCAGGACCCACTGGAAAATTTATTTGGTTGCATACGCTACAACTGTGGGTCCAATAGCAACCCAACAGTTGGACAATTTGTTGCTGGATTAAAAACTGCTGTGATCAGCAACATGGCACACACTAGCTCAGGCAATTGTGAGTCAGATAGCAACAATGCCATAATAACCAATTTTAAAATATTGCTGACACCAGACACAGACATATGCACTGATACAGAGCAATCTGAAGAAATTAACATAATAGAAAAAGAAATAGAAGAAAACATTACTTCCTCTCTGGAAGAAAACTTGGAGGAAGGTAGTAGCGAACTACAAGCATGTGCATATGTTTGTGGCTTCATTATTAAAAAAAATAAAATCTGTTGTAATAATTGTAAAAAAAATCTAGTCTCCGAAACGCCAGAGGGAGTTCATAATTTTATAGAGTTCAAAAATTATGAAAATTTAAAAAAATCTCTTACATACGCCTCAAAGAATTTAATAGCTTGTGTAGAGAAAAGTGCAAGCTTAATAAATATATTTTTAGAGAAAGAGGCGTATAAAGAGAATATAAAAATGAAAATAACACAATTGTTACAGAACGCTATAAATTATGACTTCCTCGAAGATTGCGTGAAGCACAAAGAATTGAATATAACTTACATAGTTAATAGTGTCTTCCACATTACAATAAAGAGATACTGTATTGTAAAAAACAGATTATTTTCTGAAGAGGCGAGTAAATCTGCACTTAAAAGGAAAATGAACATAATTATGCATAAATAAATGTACAACTAGCCGGTTTAGTCGAATAATGACAAATTCTTGAAATGTATAATTCTATGACTGACTGATTCTACAACTGACTCATATTTTCTGCTAGTAGTTTGCGCCTGTATTCCCCGAAGGGTTAGGCAGAGGGTTTAGCTGTAATAGGTACAACCACATTTCGCCAGTTATGTTTAATTTTACATGATGGGAGGGCGAGCCCATTGTCATTGAAAAAAAAAAATTAAACCTAACCCTTCGCGGAATACAGGCGTGATGTTGTGTGTGTGTTTAGCATTGCTTTATATTTACTACCAGCTAAAAATTACAGTTATTTGTAGAATCAGCTAATTGTAGAATCGGTAATTTGTAAAATCAGTCATTTGTAAATTCAGAATACAGATAATGAATACAGTCTATAATTGAGTAATTCTTGAAATAAACAATTCTATGAATTATCATAGAATTGTTTATTTCAAGAATTACTCAATTATAGACTGTATTCATTTCGAGAATTAGTAATTACTCGACTAAACCAACTAGCCCTTTGCCTGTGAATTCTTCCGTACGAATTTGAGGCTTTCACCCAAGGTGATAATACCTACAACACCTATTTTTATTTGTATTCAATAATTTAACTATTCATGTTCAATACTCAATCTTCAACAATACCAGATTCTCATACAAACTTCCTATCCTTATTTCACGCCTTAGGCCTTAAGTTTCCAAAATCGCTCAAAAACGTGTTTCATTAAATTTTCATTGATTTTACTTAAGTGATGGTTTTTCATGCAAACTTCTGTTCTATCCCCCTATTTACCCCTTTGACGGATAGTATTTCTTTTGTTTGTCAAAAATCTTAGTGAATGTCTACCTCACAAAAGGTACCTCCAGCAGGGCTATTGCGTATCTTTTAAATGACAGTGGCTAACCTATAGTGCCTTTCAAATACTGTCAAATGGTTCCATTTTGTACTAAACCATAACCAATTTGACAGTTAATCCATAGACAATATGAAAGCCACTGTGATTTAAAAGATACGCAATAGCCCTGCAGTTCTGCGTTGATGAATCGGTCACTTAGTGAGGATAAGTAATTATATATGAATAAATTATGTTAATTTTAGTGCAGATATCCCCGCACTGGGAGAGGGAGGCCTCCAGTAGTGGGAATATTATAGTTATATCTGTATTTATTATTTTACACCTTGTTTAATTAATAGACCATAGGTAAGCTATATTGTCAGATCTGTCTGCCTTCAACCAAAATAATAAGTATCTCTCTTCCAAACCATTTATTTTATTACATTAAACTGTAATAATATATAATAAACTAAGACACATTTCTGTAAATTGTAAACTTATATTTGGACCTTGTCTTGGTTTTGATGACAGTAAATCATACTTTTTATTATGGTCGAAGGTGCTGTATTTTCAAATTGTATACATAATCTCATTTTTAGAATATTATGTTTTGTGTTTTAAATTAGCCAACGAAATTTGTGATTAATTATTATTACTGAATGTGATAAACACATTTATTCATGTAAAATTAGTCATAGTTGCCTAAATTAATAATTGATAAATTATAATTATTATCATGAAATAAATAAGTTCAATACTAAAGTTTATTTTATCTTATTAGACTACTCCATAAATATTGATTTCAGCATTTTATGTACACTGTGTTTCTCGATAGTGATATTTTTCAGAATGATGTCAATTATTGCTGAGCAACAATTGATCATCGTGAAGGAAACTATCGAGAAACGCTTTGTACTTGTGCATAAAATGCAATACAAAGAATCTTTAAAATGCACTGAACTTTGAAATTCCCGCCCTAGCTTCTACTGTCTAGTTTGGTGGGCGGAATATAGATGGCGCTGGTCGGTAAGGAAAAATTTCCTCAGTAAATTTGTATAGAGTCGTTATTCTTCCCCTTTAGGGGTATATATGTTCTGTGATAGCGGCGCCCTTTGAGGAGAGCACACGCCTACTTTTTTTATCACAAGACGAGCCGCGCGCGCATTGTCGTGATTTTATGAAAAGTTTGTTGTTATTGTGATTAAAGACGATTTATGATATTTGGATTAGTGCATAGGTTACTGTGACTTATTGGTGTTAGTGTAATATTAGTTATTTAGGCATTTATTAGGTAGCTAGTTTTGTGATTTAGGTTAAGTTAGTAAGTTTTTTAGTTTAATTATGCCTCAAATAAGGTTTTAAGTGATTAATTATTCAATCAGTGATCTTTTATTAATTAACAACTCGCAACTTAGTGAGTTTATGCCGCTGATTTGTTGTTCTCCGATAAAAAGTACCTACGCCCAACATCGCCGCCGCTCGCTGCACCCCGCGCACTAGGTCAGTGACTTTTCGTAGTTAAAGCGTGTTTACTTTTTATGCAGTTGATTCTGCTATTTATTTTGTTTGAAAATTGCAATTTTTAAATTTTCCACTAACTACTAATCTTCGTGTTTTAAAATGTTTCGATGGACTAGTACAGTGCTAGTTTTAATTTAATGTCGTAGTTCCAGATCCACATTGTATACTAGCGACCCGCCCCGGCTTCGCACAGGTGTTTTTCTCTACTATATTATGCATGTATTATACTTAAAAACCTTCCTCTTGAATCACACTGTATCAATCTCAACTGTCAAGGATATGTCACTGGATTTAGATTGACATTGTATTCTTTTTTAATTTGTCTGTGGCACAACACCGCACTACATACAGCCTCATAGTGATATTGAGAGCACCTCGAATTTAAAAAAACCCTAAAAAAATTTACAACCCCTAAAAAAATAAAATAAGCAAATTAGTTCCTTGAAATGGTCTATATTTTGTAAAAAATAATAAAAAAAAATAAAAAAAAATCAAGTCATGGCCAATTGCGATTGCTTCATGTTCACTACACTGTTTTCATTGTAACACGGTGCGGGTGACATAACACGTCACACACATGTTTAGTGGACAGATGAATGAGAGTTAAGAGACTACAAACTCTGCCACTTTATATGGACTTGTCAAAAACTTTTCATCGCGTAGACTATACAAATATTAATATAAATAGAATCTTATCTTTGTTATGGGCAACTCATAAGGACAATTATAATGAAGAAGAAAACGAGATAAATTATATAAAAAAATCAAATAGTTATATAAATATAGCCGGAGAATGGTAAATTATGGAGGACCACAAGGTAGGGTACACGGTCCGCCCCTATTTATTTTATATTTTTTTATACCACTCAAGTTTTTGATAAATAAAAATGATTGCAATAATATAAACCTACATAAAATATGTATAGTAATAGTAGACTTGAAAAGGCTACTGGTCCACGAAGACGCTAACGAAGGAGGTACGCCGATCTCCTTGATGTGCCAAACTCATGGTTGTGTGTATCCTTCGTGCGTACCTGCAGCAGGTCGGGGTCCACGGCCGCGTTGGCGCGGTGGCGCACGGAGCCGCGCTCGTGCACGCGCCGCACGAAGAGCACGACGATGCGCGCGCGCGCCACGCTCAACAGGAACAGCGTGGCGCGGGCGCGCGCTGCCTGGCGCACGCCGTCCGCCGAGCAGAACGCCGTCAGGATCTGTCACAGCGCACCACACATCTCTTTACTACGTGTTTCCACAAATGTATGCCTCTGTCCGTTAGAAGATGGCCGTGTCGTCCGTAAACAGGGCTAACTGAACCTTATAACACCCGCCGTAGCCGCCGGAGCCGTAGAGAACAGTGTGAATATAAGAGGCGAGATAACGGAGCCCTGAGGGACTGCTGCTTAAATCGGGTGAGAGGAGGAGAGAACTTCCCCGATGCCATAGCGAAAGGTACGATCTGACCGAAAGTCTCGTAAGATGAGCACGAGACGGTCTGGCATTCCTAGTTGGTGAAGCTTTTATAAAAAAACCGTTGTGCCAGACTTTGTCGAAAGCTTTCGCTATGTCGAAGAATAATGCTATCGCTCCACGCTGGAAGCTAGCGCTTAAGTGTTCTAAGATGTGGTGGACCTGTTGGACTCACGAGTGTTCGGTCCCGAAGCCGAATTGTTCGTTAGGCATCAGAATAAGAATCATTTATTTGTTGAACATAGATATTGTACAAAGAGTCATGTATCGTACTAATATCAACATTAAGGATCTTATAAGTCGTGAAGGTTCTCGCTATGTTTTCTAATTTGAATACCTTAAAGTTATGTTTCTTTTCGCAAATCTCCCTCGCGGCCTCCTCGGGTCCGACAGCGGAGCCGCGGGGGCCGTTTGGCTGGCCGTAGGCAGGCGCGTGCGGCGCGTGCGGCTGTAACGTCTCGTCGGGCACGACGCGCGTGAGGCGCGCGTACGTGCCGAGCGTCCAGTAGGTGGGCGCCTCGCACGGCAGCTCGGCGTCGCTGAGCACGAGGTGCGCGCGCGCGCCGGGCTGCGTGCCGCGCCGCGCCGGGCCCGCGCCGGCCGGCAGCACGAGCGGCGCGCGCATCCCGTCCACGCACAGCAGCGTGCCGCCGCACGGCAGCGAGCCCACCGCCTGCTCGCACGCCGCCAGCTTGTAGCAGAACACTGTGGGGACGCGACACATGAACGGTGTCAAACAGGCGGAGCTGCGTTAACATGGCTCCCCTAATTTACAATGCTTTGCCGAGGTCAATTACTCAATCACCTTTCAAAAAGTATTGTGTTGCGTTGCGGAAGTGGTTGTTGCGAGACCGTTTTTATTCTATAGCTGAATTTTTTTAAAGCGTCCCTGTAAATTCTATACATTAAAGAACATACATTTATTGAACTGTATCTTAAGTGTAAAAGCTGGTACTATTGGATGCTTTATATTGGCCGAATGTGTGTTACTACTTACTAAACATTGAATGTAACAAGAAGTTCATGTTAGATGCAATAAATGAACAGTACGTACCGTCGCGGCCCCTCTGCACGCTGCGGCGCAGTTGCTGCATGAAGGCCGGCATGGCGGCGGGGTCGCAGCGTCGCGCAGGGCAGCGCCCACTGCCCGCCGTGAGCGCGGCCAGCTCGGGGATGCGCGAGCATTCCTGTAGCTGTTGGTTAGTGCTGCACGTTGCCTTATCTTCTGTATTGTGAATAGGTTGCTTCTTTGGTTTCTTAGCCGGGAGAGAACTTGCAGCTGCACATGTATCCGCTGCGGCTGTAGCGGAACCGCTTGCTTTAGTGACAGATTCGTCATTTCTAGTTGCAGCAGCTTTATTTAAACTCTTGTCTGCTTTGCTAGTAGCTTGATCTGAACTTGATTTTGTTTTACTAGATTGGTTTTTATTTGAACTCTTATTAATATAAACGGCTGGCTTGGAAGTGTTATTTATTGCAATAATACCCTCATCAAAGTTGCAAAGCTGAATACCGTCAGCACCAGCGGAATGATTGGAGTCTGATGAGTCGAGTTCTATAACGTCGCCGTCGTGTATTCGCTTGCACAGAAACATGGGCCCGACGTCATGCGGTGACTTGTCTGACAGACTAGTCACATTAGTTTTCAAGAGACTCCTGCCTCTTGATTTGTTACTATACCATTTGGGCCTCCGCAAACTCACACTGTTATTGACAGGATTCACATGAGTTTTGACCACTCCCACCAAATCTACAACTGGAGAGGTAGTAGTTTGTTTAGGTTGCACAGTGACTGAGAGGGCCGAGTCTGTTTCTTCAGTGAGGTCGATGGTATCGTTAACGTACAGGGTGTTGGTGCCAGTGGACACGCGCTTGGACGGCACGGTGATGGCCATGACGATGGTGGTGCTGGTGGACGGGCCGGCCGGGGCGGGCGCGGCCGACAACGCGCGCGAGTACTCCTCCAGGATGGACAGCGGCTTGGTGGGCTCGCTCGTCACGGCGCGGCACGTCGCGGCCGGGGAGGATGCCGAGACTGGCTCTGTGGCAGGCTTCGGCGCTATACGTACGAGATTGTCATACCATACCTTGCCGAGGGCGGCGGGAGGGGCAGGTGCAAAAGGGACAGGCTGGGGAGGGGCAGGTGCGAGAGGGACAGGCGCGGGAGGGGCAGGTGCGAGAGGGGCAGGCGGGGGCTGAGAGGCGGCAGGTACCAATACCGCGGCAGGTGGCAATATCGGACCGACGAGAAGAGACTCGCTGATGTTCGGCATTAAACCTTGCGGTGCACCTTGTGGAACACTTTGCTGATTGCTACTGGAAACAGCAGTATCTAACGAAGCACTTTGCACTGGAGTACTTTGCAAAGTGGTATTTATTGCAGCAGTATTTTGTGTAGTGCTAGTTTGAACGACGCTAGCTCTGGCAGTTATGTCTTTCTTCGAGGAAGGGTTGCTGCTGATGTAGAAGTACTGCGCGTTCAAGGTTTTCTGCCGCTGCCACTCGTCGTAGGCGTTTTCGAGGGGCGCGGGGGCGGGCGGCGAGGGGGGGCGGGTCGCCTTGCGGCGCTGCTTGGTGGGACAGTTGATGCTGAGTTTTGCTTTAGCCTTCCAGCCTTTAGCCTTCTTTAGCATGCTTATGTTGGACGGTGTCCTGTTTGTGTTAGAAAGTGTCGTGATTGTGTTGGAAGGCGTCTTGTTTGTGTTGGAAGGCATCTTGTTTGTGTTGGAAGGCTTCTTGTTTGTGTTGGAAGCCGTCTTATTTGTGTTGGAAGGCGTCTTGTTTGTGTTGGAAGGCGTCTTCTTTGTGTTAGAAGACGTCTTGTTCGTGCCCGTTGAGACCTGTTTGTGTACAGCTGTGGTCGTTGTGGTCGTTGTGGCTGCAATGGCCGTTGTGGCCGATGTGGACGGTTGCGCGGGGCTCGGCGACCGAGAACGTTTCGGTTTCGAATGGCTTCCTCCTATAAAAAAATATTCAAAAGTAACAACGTAAGGAAAATTATTGAAACGTAAAACTAGTTTTTTTTTATTTCAACTTACTTGATTCTGAAGTTTTCTGTAATAAGGAAAAAATTGTATTAGTACTTGATATAAACGAATATGAGCAGGTACTGCGCAAACTTTATTGCCGGGTAAAGACTTTTCTTTTGGGTAGAAAATCACGGTTCGATTCTTTATTTCAGTTTTCTTAAGAATTGATTTACAAGCAATATCGGCATTTACAGTCGAGCTCATGTCGCTGCACGCTGGGACTTTCCTGTATCCAAACATACCAAGCTAGACCAAGGTTTCCTCCTATTTCATTATGAAGTACTATTGAAATGAATATCCTAATACAAGCATATTAGCATACTATGTGTTTGCTTATAAATATTCTCCCAATTACTTACTTGACTACTGTTAAAAATTCACGAAAATGTTAAAAAAAAACAACACGATGTGTGAAAAAAAGTAATAAAATCGATCAAAAAATGGAGTAGCTACATGCTATAGAAGTTTTTGGTAGGGGCACTTTCTATCCTTGTCGCGCGAAACAGCCATTTGCGCCCTATGTCTAACACGTCATTGAAAATCAAAACTAAGCCATTTTCTGATCGATTTTATTACTGTTAATAGTGTTCCAAGATGTTAGGATTTGCTTCGCAATACCAAGGGGTTTAAGAGCCCTATTACATTTTTTACGCAAATTCATGATTTTTGACGCTGCAGTTTTCGGCAGTAGTAAGATATTTTAATTATTTGTTTAAGAATAACGATAGTACCATTCTCTTTGTTGTAAGTTGGAGTTACACATTTTCATTTTTCTTTTCGTGTAATTTACTATAAATATTTTACGAACACAGTTTGCAAGTAAAACCGTTGGCGATGGAACTTTGACGATGGAACTTTGACGCTCAAATTTATATTGTTACATTCAATTCTTATAAATGCTAAAATTACTAAAAGATACTTTTAATGTTTTACTTGTTTATTGGAGTTCTATAATTCTTTTAAATTCCTTGAGTTTTTAAGAAAAAAATCGTAATGAAAGCCTAATTTAAGCCATAAATGTCTTGATTCAGCGTCCGATATATTCCAAATTATCACAATTTTATCGAATAAACTAATATGATATAAAACTTCGATCTACAATGAATACGTTTCATTAGTTTTCGTTTATCAATTTAATAAACCAAAATGACATAAAATTAAAGTGCTATATATTCTGCGTGAATTCGGCGCGCTCCTCAGTTCTAAGCGAGCGTTAACGATTCGCAATAGGACTCTTAATCAGGACAGGACTAAATTATTACTGTATAATAGTCTTGTCCAGAGCATACTGGACTATTGTAGTGTCGTAAGGAGACCACAATACGCCACTCATAAACTTCTCTTAGAAAGGGTCCAGAAACGATCCCTATGGCACCTTCAGCTGCCTTCCTATGTGTACCGTCTGAAAACATTTAAGATGCTGTCGCTATCGACCCGAAGAGAAGTCATGGATGGCAAATTGAAAGTCCACAGTCACTGGGTCTCTTCAAGTTTCGTGCTCCAGCACGCTATCCTCGAAATCCTATCACTCCGCTTGGATGGGTAACACCCTTGCTTAGAACTGTCCTAGGTGCTAACTCTCCAATATCACGAATGTGTAAAATCACAAACACTTGCAGTGACGTCATCGACGTGATCGACGTTCACCACGCACGATAGGGATAGGGAATTTTCGAAAATTAATTATTGAATACTATTCACGCAACTTATAAGATATAATATGAATTGCCAATTTGTTAATTTATTTATGTACCTGTTTAGACTTAATCAAGTTTTAATTATAAGTTATATCCAATGTTATCCAAATCTTAATCTTAGTTTTGAATTAAATCTATTATTCTATTTATAGCTAGTCTATATAATCCATTTAATTTCAGTTTGTTGATTTGTTTGTTAAATTGATTTTATAATTTATAATTCACAACTCTTTCTTTACTTTTTTTTAAACAACACAACACAACAACAACAACAACACACAACAACAACAAACAACAACTACAACAACGACAACTTATTGCTATATTAATAATATTGTATAGTATAAATCAAATTGTGCATGTGGTGTTAGCCAGTAAGTAATTGTTGCGCTCATAAATGTATAGTGTGTACTTTTATACGAAATGCAACGTGTAACTATTGTAGCCTAACCTTTTCAATTTTTTGACAGGTGGAAAATCATCAAATAACCCCTCCCGCTCTTGGGCAGAGAGAAAGGGAGTGTCAGACTTCTACTGACTAAAAACCACCCATGTTCCTTCTTAGCCCTCTATGTCGAGGCCGCGATAACTAGTGTACAACCAGCGGCCATTGTAGGCTAACCTAAATAAATTATTGAGTCAGGAGCCAGCATTCTTGAAACGTATTGTTACTGATGACGAGAAGTAGATTTACTAGTTTGACATGCAATCTAGTTAACAAGCTTTGGAATGGAGCCGGATTTCAGTCGGTAGAAGACAAAAGGAGAACTGAACTCAATTCCTGAGAAAACGTTTAAAAGATGGTTTTATAATAAGATGATTCGTTGGCGTTGTTTTTGATTATTCGTTTCGTTACAAGTGTATAGTTTCTAAAGGAGCATACTTTGAAGGTGATAATATAAATTTGGATGAATAACTAACGTAATTATGGTGTACTATATCGATCTTTTCCCACTAGTTTCATTACAGAGTAGTACAACTGCTTCTATAAACACTTTAATTTTTCTGGAGATTTGACTACTAAGGAATATTGGCCTATAGTATTGCATATAAGCTCTTTATTTTCAACCGACTTCCAAAAAGGACGAGGTTCTCAATCCGCCTGTATGTTTTTTTCCGGATATTTCCGTCATTAATGAACCGATTTTCAAAAATGGCTATTATACAGGGTGTTTGGAAGGGAGCTGTACATACGCCTAGGGTAGAAACTAGGGATAGTCTGCTACCTACCCCCGCCCATTATATTGACCTTGGCCTCAAGGTTTTTTTTTAATTTAAAATTATTTCTTTACCTTACTACGGTACTTCAGGCCCCATAACTTTTCTTCTCCACAATTTTCTGGTGTAAAATAATTTTTTGCAGGACCCTAAGACTCTAACGATTAAAACAAGACCATTAGCCGACCGGTCCCATGGATAGATTTTGAGCTACAGGTAGTTTTAGTCAAAAAGTCAAATAAAAAATAATAATAAATTAAAAAAAAACCTTGAGGCCAAGGTCAATATAATGGGCGGGGGTAGGTAGCAGACTATCCCTAGTTTCTACCCTAGGCGTATGTACAGCTCCCTTCCAAACACCCTGTATTAACCTAAAGATGATGGCATCCCAGAGAAATCGAGGGCAGCCTTCAAATTTTATAGGCACGTACACGTATTACGTGTTTCGTGCTTTTTCTAAAGCTATTGATGTCATCACTTCATGTTGAGGAGCTGTTGATGGAAGGTACAACTCCTACGACGACGATAATTCTCTAATAAAATATTATGGGGACGTATATTTGGTTGTATTCTTTCAGGTTATCTAGGTGAGCTGATTTTGGAAGGTCCTTATTCTCAACGGTAAGAAAATGAAAGTAATAATACGGGAATCTTGAAGGTTAGTCAAAGCCAAAGTCAAAGTCAAAATATTTTATTTTACATAGGCCTACATGGGCACTTGTAAAACGTCGACATAAAAAAGGGGCACGGTTCGGTGCATTGGTCGATTCCTAAGGAGAAGAACCGGCAAGAAACTCCAAAGGTTACTCTTTTAATCTTTTAAAATGGTTAACAATAAGTTTAAGGTCCAGACATTAGGGTTAGGTTTGTTGAATTTTAATGCATAGTAAATATCAGGGACGTAGCGTGCCTACAACTCGATTCCCATCGGCTTCCCTTCGGGATATTAAACTCGAATTAGTGTCTACTTTAGCAAAAATATTTAATACATCATAGAATTAAAAATATGCCAACATTTTTCATGTCAACAAAGAAAGCAACAGACAGCGCCAAATAAGCCGGTCCTCGGGTGTCAGAATTCAGAACTAAATTCGTGTGAGCGTGCACACGCCCTCTGCCGCTCACAGAACTGTTTAGTAGGGAACTCAGTAAGCCGAATATTATCGGGTTATGACAAGGACAGGAGTCGAGACTATGTAGGGGAGAAACGTTAAAACTCCGTCATTTATTAAACGAATTCAAAATTATTTTTTATGCGAAAGAATATACCCGAGGTGGTCCCATTGTCTCCATGTCAGGATCTGATGATGAAAAATTCAGGGTAATCGAGGGCAACACTAAAATTTTATAGGCACGTATTACGTCTTTCGTGTTTTTTATCAAGTTATTCAAGTATTTACATCTGGCAGTCATCAACTCATCTTGATGAGCTGATGATGGAAGGTATAACTATTTAACGGTCAGGAGTAGGAAAATAATTCTTAAACAAAATATTTTGCGAACGTATAAATAGTTTTATTCTTTCGGGTTATCTAGGTGAGCTGATTACGAACTCCCTTTTTTTTCCCCTCCCGCTCTTGGGCAGAGCGAAAGGGAGTGTCAGACTTCTACTGACTAAAAACCACCCATGTTCCTTCTTAGACCTCTATGTCGAGACCGCGATAACTAGTGTACAACCCGCGGCCCCGACGGGCGGCTTTACTAGCCTTGTTTCTCATTCCCTAACGGTCAAAAATTAAAATTCAATATGGCACCGACGAAAATTTTTGGATTTTTTGACATGAGTGTCAATTTAGTGGTTTTAGGAGTCGCTGATATTGAAAATGAGGTTAAAACAAACAGAAAAGAAAAACTAAAATATATACTAAATAAATAATAGAAAAAAAAACATTTTTTTTCTTTGGCTTGCTTTTTTGTATTATTGACGCTTCGTTACTCATAAATATTTGTATAGGATATTACAATCTAAAATAGAAAAATAACTTTTTTGAAAAAAAACAAAAAAAAAGATAAAAGCTGATATGAAAAGGGAGGACATTGGCTGTCCGATGCAATATGTTGGCCTACAGGTTTGCTCGATGTACACCAGAAGTAAAAATAACTGTTTTTAGGGCATTCTGTCAATCGTTGTACACGTGCACTCTGTGGGTTCAGTATAATAACACTTTCAGGATGTTGTTGGGGCTCCCACGTTACTGTAGCGCATCAGGAATGTTTGCAGATGCACATACTGATGGTTTCAGTACCATCATACGTAAAAAGATTGCTTCCATGATGCGGAGAGTGCGTGGGAGCAGCAATGACATCCTGAAGGTTATTAGTGAAAAGCCGTGCTGCAGCGCCTTGGGTACGTGTCCATGTACATATACCCGGTGCGTCAGGTGGATGCAGCAGATATATGAATTAAGAAATATTTTAAAATCTTTTATTCCATTTGTTACTAGCATAGTTTTTAAGAGTGTGTATTACTAACATCAAATGGATCAAGGTCTGAAATAAAGTATTTTTATTTTTATTTTTTTATTATTCTTTTTTTTTAAATGCGAAAAATAAACTTCAGAAATCATAATTTCTTCTATAGTTTATTTTTCACTTTTGTGTGTTTTTCAAGTAGTGTTTCTTTTTGCAAAAAAGTTTTGTTTTTCTTTTTTAATTGTTGCATAATGGTAGATAATTTTAGTGCATCAGAACATATGAAAAACGCCTGTCTTGATTAATTATATGGCTAAGATGCGTTGACATTCCTCCCGATACAGGTTTTATTATATTTTTTAGTTGATAGGTCATCGTGTCCTACACTACTTGTATATTATAATTGTTTTGTAATTTTAAACACTTCAGGAGGAAATAGGATTCTTTTCGATTTCAACGATGCAGATTATTTTCTATATTATTATATAACTAAGTAGCGGACGTCACGCGGTTTCACCCGCGTAGTTCCCGTTCCCATGGGAACGCAGGGATAAAAAGTAGTATGTTACTCAGGGTGAATGTAGCTTTCTAATGGTCAAAGAATTTTTGATATCGGCGCAGTAGTTTTTGAGTTTATTCATTACAAACATACACACAAAAATACAAATATTTTCTCTTTATAATATTAGTGTAGATAAAAGCAACATAATATACCAAAAGCAACAACACAACACAACATTGTTTAAACAACACAAGACATTAATTACAACACACACACACGCACGACATTAGTTACACAACACAACAATAACATATAGATACATAACAACGTGCACACAATAACAACAACACACAACACAACATTTAATAGTATTTTTTGAATTTTATTAAGTACTTATTGTTGTCAACGAACGCATTATTGAAACCATCTGCAATAGCCTCTGGGTTAGTGTTTACGTTACTTTTTACTAAAAAAGTTTTTCGGAATGTTGAATTTTTAGATATTTATAATTGCCTTTTATAAATGCCTTTTCAGTAATCATTAATCTGATTTGGTTTAACCTAGATTAACCTACTATACTACAGGCACAGAAGACATAATAGTACTACAGGGTTACTGGTAGCTCGACGTATTCCTTGCAGGACGTCATAGTGGGGTTCAAATGCAATTAATTAAGCCACTAAATGTTCCCCCGAAATTCAGTAGTTTTTGAGTTATTTAGATTTTTCTTAGGAGAAATCCCAGATTTACTACTGTACCTGAGCTGAATCAAAGTCAATTTTTGTAATGTAGTCCATGACTTACGTTTTATACTTCTTTAGATAGCTGATAAGACAAGTATATTTTAGGTTTAGGTTGGCACACTTGAGTCTAATATTTTGCACTTTAAAGCTTAATTTATTTATTTATTTGATAAGCTCCTCAACAATGAGTACAAAGTGCCCCACCACTTAAAGAAGAGCACTACATGCATCATAATATGCACCTTAACAGCCAAAAAACGAGATAAAAAACAGAAATATAAATACAACATAATGAAAACGACAAAATAATAATCAATCAAACATTCACAGAAATAATAAATAAAACAATTAATCAATAAAATAATCTAATTTATCAAATAATCTAATCAATAAAATAAAATAATAATATTAAAATTTCACAAACGAATCCCGTCATCGAAAAAATGTTTGAGCAAACTCGCAATATTTTTTAAAGACCTATCCAACACGACATCCCACACAATAGACTTCACGAGAAAATAAATCATCCGCATTTATATACTTTTTAATTAAAAAAATAGTATTAATTATTTTACTTTAGCACTTCGTCGGCGTTACTTATTTGTACATTCATGCCAAATTACAGCTTTCTAGTACTAAAGTCTTTGACAGACAGACGTACGGACATGGCGAAACAATAAGGGTTCCATATTGACTACGGAACCCTAAAAATGAAGGTTCCGCAAGGCTCATTATTGGGTCCTTACTTTTTTCTGGTATACATATTATATTAATGATTTATCCTATTTATTCAAAAACCCAACCTCAGAATAAGATGTTATGTGCTGACACTTCCCTATTTTTTTAAGATAACAATTTATCTTAAAAATTAGGGAAGTGTCGTGAATAATGCCCTACTTCAGGTCCATATTTAGTTCGCAGTAAACAATTTAGTTTAAATGAAATAAAAAAGTAAATTTAAAAACTAAAACACGACTACGAATAAAAACGCAGACTAATAAAACCGCGGTCTTAACAGTATTAAACAAGAAAAGTCGTCTAGTAAGTAGATAATTTGATAATTATTATAGAGGACAGTCGTAGCTACGCGTACGAGCCGTTCCGCCTCCTCCTCTTCCCCCTCCAATAGCAATAGCTTCTTACTGAGATATTGGGGGTCAAAGTTCCAAAAAGTCACAGCTGTTTTTTTAAATACCAGCTTTTCAGGTTTTATCTAGACTTAAATTGCCTACATGACTCGTTTGTTATTCAAAGCATCCTCTAGAAAAATGTTTTAAGAGTGCTGCATGAACATTACCGTAAAATGGCATTTTTTACCACATTAAAAAAGTAGTTTCGTAGCAATCATTTTTGCGTTTGGATACTTAGTTTGATGTACATAATGCCAGGTTGACGGCTTAGTGACGGGGTCGTTCACGATTCTCTGAGAGAACTGTTTAAGAGGAAAAGAGCTCCATAGAAACGCTCAGGCCTGTTTTCTTTAAATGCTCAAAATTGCTCCATCATCAGAACTATTCAGAACCCTAAACATCATCTAAAGACAAACTACTCGACAAGACAAATCAAACGAGTCCAAACACGATAGGATTATGTCGTTTTATAACGGAATGCCTATGGCCACCTTCCAGCTCCATCAACAGACCCTGAACACCTTTTCCGTTAAAAGTTGTCAAATTTGTACACTAGGCCTCTGTTGACAACGATCTAATCGTTGTCAACAGAGGCCTAGTGTTATAAAACGACATAATCCTATCGTGTTTGGACTCGTTTGATTTGTCTTGTCGAGTAGTTTGTCTTTAGATGATGTTTAGGGTTCTGAATAGTTCTGATGATGGAGCTGGAAGGTGGCCATAGGCACTCCATTTTAGAATGTCTATAGAAATTCCGTTACAAAACGACATAACCCCATCGAGTTTGAGCTCATTTGATTTGTCTCGATGAGTACTGTGTCTTTAGTTGGTAACCAGGATCTGATCATAGAGCTGGAAGATGGCCATAGGAACTCCGTTATAGAACGTCATAACACATCGAGTTTAGACTCGTTTGATTCGTCTTGACGAGTACTTTGTCTTTAGATGGTTTCCAAGGTCTGTTGATGCAGCTTGAAGGTGGCCATAGGAATTCCGTTACAAAACGACTTGACCTTGTCCAGTTTTTACTCGTTTGAGTTTGTCGAGTAGGTACTTCAAATCGATGAATAAGACTTCTCCAAGTACGAATAAACCTATGAACTGTTGATTAATTAAACGAAATAGATAGATGAGAGTCGCTACAAAAATAAATGAGACCCCACTAAAAACAAAACTTGTAAAAAAAAGCCAAGCCGCGCAACTCAAGTCTTTTACCGTAAAAAGTAGTGAGATCTATGTAATACCAAGTCAGTTAATATATTTAATCCCTACTTAAAAACCTTTGTATGTTTTAAATAAATGGATTGACTTAGCCAATGCGATGGCCAGCTATTACAATGGCCTGTTTAACATCGTCGCCGCCGCTGTGTGCCCGCCGTCGGATGTGCCCGTCGGGGCTGCGGGTTGTACACTAGTTACCGCGGCCTCGACATATAGGGTTAAGAAGGAACATGGGTGGTTTTTAGTCAGTAGATGTCTGACACTCCCTTTCGCTCTGCCCAAGAGCGGGAGGGGTTATTTGGTGATTTCCCACACCCCAAAAAAAAAAAGGGTGTCCCTACTACGATGGTGCGGAACCCTTCATGTGCAAGTCCGACTTGCACTTGGCCAGTTTTTATTTTGTTTGACTTGGCTCATGCTCACTTTAATATCTCGTTGATGGTGGCG
Organism: Diarsia rubi; assembly: GCA_932274075.1. Classification (NCBI taxonomy): domain Eukaryota; kingdom Metazoa; phylum Arthropoda; class Insecta; order Lepidoptera; family Noctuidae; genus Diarsia; species Diarsia rubi. The sequence goes on along the minus strand of OW026440.1, from coordinate 100,862 downwards.
CGGGAGTCGGATCATTTCGTTTCCTTCAAAGTGGTTGAGTGGAATGGTGCTGATCCATGCGTCATGCTCGTGAACGGGTGCTGTCAGTTGTGACTGGTCACCTCTAAGTTGCCACGGCTTGTTTGAATTATTATTTTATTTTTGAATCGTTGTTTTTAACTTTACTGTGGACACTTTTATCATTTTCACTTTTATCTTTTATCACTGGCCTACTTGAAATAAATGTTTTGGTTTTGATTAGGATCATTGCTTTTATAAATGTCGGAAAATTATGGTACAAGTGTGTAATGTTGGTGATTATAGTTCGCGCCACATAAAGAGAATGATGAGGGGAAAGCGGGGGGAGTATGTTCGCGCATGTGTACACTCGTGCACAAAACTACTAGACCTATTGTTTTAATCTCGAACTAGCTTTTCGTTTTGCGGCTTCGTATATTGCTTATTAGTAGGTTGACATCGAAAAATATAAATAAAATGTCATTAACTAGAATTAAAACATGTTTTGTGTGTGCGTTGTAAATGTGTTCAATTAAAAAAACAATTCTTCTCACTGTAGTCTCGCAACATTTTGTTGCCTCTGCGGTGCGTTTCATTTATTGTTTTAAGTTATCAATAATATTATTAACAACCTCTCTCTTCATAAAAGAATATATGTCATAAATATTTTTTCTCAATTATTATGTAAAACCATTTCGTAAAACTTTTGTGCGCAACTGTATTTAAAGAACAACGGACCAATAGAGTACCGCCAAAAATGCATCGCATTTTTTCCAGTACGCTATTGGTCCGTCTGGGGGCCCGCGCACCCCCCCCCCCCTACCCTCATACCAAAATATTTAGTTGTCCTATGCGGTCTAATACCTAACTCACTTGTGAGTAATAGTAATGAAAAAGTCACAGTTTGATTACAGGTGTCATTATGTGCTCAATTGCGGTGATATTAGAGCCATTTTATAAGCAAGTGCGTTGAAAAAATAAACATATTTTATTTTATTTTTTTCATATACTCATGAAAGTCGTCGCGTCTTCTTACCTACCAACATTTTATCTAACATTGCTTAGTTGTACCGGGTTGTGTTGTACGTGTACATTGGTTCTGCCGCATGCTCCGATAGAGCAAGTTCTAGGACTTTCACCTTACATGCTTAACATGCTTTGCTAAAGTTATGAGCAATATTATCAGTACAAGTTTTACTCTTTAGTCGTGTAGCTTGATTCACGGCTAATTTCAGTTGTAGTTCAGTATAATACCTAAGCATGCAAATTCAAATATTTCAAAGTAATTTTCTAGAATGACGATATGAAATTCACCCGCAATGGCAATATTAAGATGGCTTTTGTTTCTTTTTTCTATTTGGTATGAAGCTTTGTAATTTATGCATACTCACGATGAAGTTCGTGTAAGTAAAAGCAGAGTGCGAGTACAGAGCAGAAGCAGTGCTGTCAATGTCATACCTGGCCGTGCTTCCTCCGTCTCTTCTCTTCAATCGTCTTAGCGTTGTACCAACAAAATTAAACTTTAGTGAATGTTCACGTTATGTAACCTTACATAATTATGTTTAACGTATAAGTACATATCTCGGACATTAAATATGTATAAGATGATCGTAACATCAAGTAGGTAATTAAAAATTCAAGAATCCTTGAGCTGAGTATCTTTTTTTTTTGTGTTGTGGAAAATCATAAAATCATCAAATATGAGAAGTCTGACACTCCCTTCCGCTCTGCCCAAGACCGGGAGGGGAAGTCCCAGACAGAGTCGGTTCGGTTGCTCCATCAGGTGTTTCTTAGTAGGTGCCACGGAGTCCGGATTTGTGTCCAACGATGGCAACTGTGTTTGAGTATCGTAGTTACCTCTGCTTAGCAATTGGGGATTCCAAGTGTGATATCATACTGTGTTGTAGAATGTATTCAATTGAAAAAGAGAAAACTGTTCAATGGAATTCAGAAAATCGATTCCGACTAAAAATAATAGTCTACAAATGTAACATAAAAATTTGATATAATAAGACATCACCGCAGCAGCGTACTGCGCCACCTAGCAGCGTTTCACTCAACTATACACTCATATAATTGATGGTATGGACATTCAGCGAACGTCATGTTAACGCCACGATACATTCGACAACATCTATGGAAAGAATCAAAAGAAACGTTGAAGTAGTAAGCAAGAAATGTATGTGAAGACACGTACCCACAGCATGCGCTCGATGTCGTCGTGCAGTGCGCGTTGCTGCGCGTCCAGGCGGCGGCGCGCGGCCGCGGCGCTCAGGTGCGCGCAGCAGCACGACGCGCCGCCCGCGGGCCTGGGGGCCAATTCTCGATTTTAGAGATGGTGTCGAACTCGACAAAAATTTCTAATGACGTCATTTTTTCGACAAATTTTAAAAGTTGCTATTCTGGGGATGTCGAATTCGACATTTGTCGAAAGCTAACGTTAGAGTTCATGTCGAGTGCTTCTGAGCAGTAGAGATGTCATGTCGATTGTAGAGATACGTCATTTCTGAGTGAATTCGTTGAGTTTTGGATTGTACACTGTGTTTTCTTTTCTTTAATCTATATATATAAAAGAAAGTCGTGTTAGTTACTTCACTTATAACTCAAGAACGGCTGAACCGATTTAGCTGAAAATTGGCAGGGAGGTAGTTTAGAGCCAGGAGAAGGACATAGGATAGTTTTTGTTCTTTTTTTTTTGGGTAAGTAGATAGTTAGGTTATAGGTAGGTAGATAGGTAGGTAGGTAGTATTTAGGTAGGTAGTAGGTAGGTAGTAGGTAGGTAGTAGGTAGGTAGTAGGTAGGTAGTAGGTAGGTAGTAGGTAGGTAGTAGGTAGGTAGTAGGTAGGTAGTAGGTAGGTAGTAGGTAGGTAGTAGGTAGGTAGTAGGTAGGTAGTAGGTAGGTAGTAGGTAGGTAGTAGGTAGGTAGTAGGTAGGTAGTAGGTAGGTAGTAGGTAGGTAGTAGGTAGGTAGTAGGTAGGTAGTAGGTAGGTAGTAGGTAGGTAGTAGGTAGGTAGTAGGTAGGTAGTAGGTAGGTAGTAGGTAGGTAGTAGGTAGGTAGTAGGTAGGTAGTAGGTAGGTAGTAGGTAGGTAGTAGGTAGGTAGTAGGTAGGTAGTAGGTAGGTAGTAGGTAGGTAGTAGGTAGGTAGTAGGTAGGTAGTAGGTAGGTAGTAGGTAGGTAGTAGGTAGGTAGTAGGTAGGTAGTAGGTAGGTAGTAGGTAGGTAGTAGGTAGGTAGTAGGTAGGTAGTAGGTAGGTAGTAGGTAGGTAGTAGGTAGGTAGTAGGTAGGTAGTAGGTAGGTAGTAGGTAGGTAGTAGGTAGGTAGTAGGTAGGTAGTAGGTAGGTAGTAGGTAGGTAGTAGGTAGGTAGTAGGTAGGTAGTAGGTAGGTAGTAGGTAGGTAGTAGGTAGGTAGTAGGTAGGTAGTAGGTAGGTAGTAGGTAGGTAGTAGGTAGGTAGTAGGTAGGTAGTAGGTAGGTAGTAGGTAGGTAGTAGGTAGGTAGTAGGTAGGTAGTAGGTAGGTAGTAGGTAGGTAGTAGGTAGGTAGTAGGTAGGTAGTAGGTAGGTAGTAGGTAGGTAGTAGGTAGGTAGTAGGTAGGTAGTAGGTAGGTAGTAGGTAGGTAGTAGGTAGGTAGTAGGTAGGTAGTAGGTAGGTAGTAGGTAGGTAGTAGGTAGGTAGTAGGTAGGTAGTAGGTAGGTAGTAGGTAGGTAGTAGGTAGGTAGTAGGTAGGTAGTAGGTAGGTAGTAGGTAGGTAGTAGGTAGGTAGTAGGTAGGTAGTAGGTAGGTAGTAGGTAGGTAGTAGGTAGGTAGTAGGTAGGTAGTAGGTAGGTAGTAGGTAGGTAGTAGGTAGGTAGTAGGTAGGTAGTAGGTAGGTAGTAGGTAGGTAGTAGGTAGGTAGTAGGTAGGTAGTAGGTAGGTAGTAGGTAGGTAGTAGGTAGGTAGTAGGTAGGTAGTAGGTAGGTAGTAGGTAGGTAGTAGGTAGGTAGTAGGTAGGTAGTAGGTAGGTAGTAGGTAGGTAGTAGGTAGGTAGTAGGTAGGTAGTAGGTAGGTAGTAGGTAGGTAGTAGGTAGGTAGTAGGTAGGTAGTAGGTAGGTAGTAGGTAGGTAGTAGGTAGGTAGTAGGTAGGTAGTAGGTAGGTAGTAGGTAGGTAGTAGGTAGGTAGTAGGTAGGTAGTAGGTAGGTAGTAGGTAGGTAGTAGGTAGGTAGTAGGTAGGTAGTAGGTAGGTAGTAGGTAGGTAGTAGGTAGGTAGTAGGTAGGTAGTAGGTAGGTAGTAGGTAGGTAGTAGGTAGGTAGTAGGTAGGTAGTAGGTAGGTAGTAGGTAGGTAGTAGGTAGGTAGTAGGTAGGTAGTAGGTAGGTAGTAGGTAGGTAGTAGGTAGGTAGTAGGTAGGTAGTAGGTAGGTAGTAGGTAGGTAGTAGGTAGGTAGTAGGTAGGTAGTAGGTAGGTAGTAGGTAGGTAGTAGGTAGGTAGTAGGTAGGTAGTAGGTAGGTAGTAGGTAGGTAGTAGGTAGGTAGTAGGTAGGTAGTAGGTAGGTAGTAGGTAGGTAGTAGGTAGGTAGTAGGTAGGTAGTAGGTAGGTAGTAGGTAGGTAGTAGGTAGGTAGTAGGTAGGTAGTAGGTAGGTAGTAGGTAGGTAGTAGGTAGGTAGTAGGTAGGTAGTAGGTAGGTAGTAGGTAGGTAGTAGGTAGGTAGTAGGTAGGTAGTAGGTAGGTAGTAGGTAGGTAGTAGGTAGGTAGTAGGTAGGTAGTAGGTAGGTAGTAGGTAGGTAGTAGGTAGGTAGTAGGTAGGTAGTAGGTAGGTAGTAGGTAGGTAGTAGGTAGGTAGTAGGTAGGTAGTAGGTAGGTAGTAGGTAGGTAGTAGGTAGGTAGTAGGTAGGTAGTAGGTAGGTAGTAGGTAGGTAGTAGGTAGGTAGTAGGTAGGTAGTAGGTAGGTAGTAGGTAGGTAGTAGGTAGGTAGTAGGTAGGTAGTAGGTAGGTAGTAGGTAGGTAGTAGGTAGGTAGTAGGTAGGTAGTAGGTAGGTAGTAGGTAGGTAGTAGGTAGGTAGTAGGTAGGTAGTAGGTAGGTAGTAGGTAGGTAGTAGGTAGGTAGTAGGTAGGTAGTAGGTAGGTAGTAGGTAGGTAGTAGGTAGGTAGTAGGTAGGTAGTAGGTAGGTAGTAGGTAGGTAGTAGGTAGGTAGTAGGTAGGTAGTAGGTAGGTAGTAGGTAGGTAGTAGGTAGGTAGTAGGTAGGTAGTAGGTAGGTAGTAGGTAGGTAGTAGGTAGGTAGTAGGTAGGTAGTAGGTAGGTAGTAGGTAGGTAGTAGGTAGGTAGTAGGTAGGTAGTAGGTAGGTAGTAGGTAGGTAGTAGGTAGGTAGTAGGTAGGTAGTAGGTAGGTAGTAGGTAGGTAGTAGGTAGGTAGTAGGTAGGTAGTAGGTAGGTAGTAGGTAGGTAGTAGGTAGGTAGTAGGTAGGTAGTAGGTAGGTAGTAGGTAGGTAGTAGGTAGGTAGTAGGTAGGTAGTAGGTAGGTAGTAGGTAGGTAGTAGGTAGGTAGTAGGTAGGTAGTAGGTAGGTAGTAGGTAGGTAGTAGGTAGGTAGTAGGTAGGTAGTAGGTAGGTAGTAGGTAGGTAGTAGGTAGGTAGTAGGTAGGTAGTAGGTAGGTAGTAGGTAGGTAGTAGGTAGGTAGTAGGTAGGTAGTAGGTAGGTAGTAGGTAGGTAGTAGGTAGGTAGTAGGTAGGTAGTAGGTAGGTAGTAGGTAGGTAGTAGGTAGGTAGTAGGTAGGTAGTAGGTAGGTAGTAGGTAGGTAGTAGGTAGGTAGTAGGTAGGTAGTAGGTAGGTAGTAGGTAGGTAGTAGGTAGGTAGTAGGTAGGTAGTAGGTAGGTAGTAGGTAGGTAGTAGGTAGGTAGTAGGTAGGTAGTAGGTAGGTAGTAGGTAGGTAGTAGGTAGGTAGTAGGTAGGTAGTAGGTAGGTAGTAGGTAGGTAGTAGGTAGGTAGTAGGTAGGTAGTAGGTAGGTAGTAGGTAGGTAGTAGGTAGGTAGTAGGTAGGTAGTAGGTAGGTAGTAGGTAGGTAGTAGGTAGGTAGTAGGTAGGTAGTAGGTAGGTAGTAGGTAGGTAGTAGGTAGGTAGTAGGTAGGTAGTAGGTAGGTAGTAGGTAGGTAGTAGGTAGGTAGTAGGTAGGTAGTAGGTAGGTAGTAGGTAGGTAGTAGGTAGGTAGTAGGTAGGTAGTAGGTAGGTAGTAGGTAGGTAGTAGGTAGGTAGTAGGTAGGTAGTAGGTAGGTAGTAGGTAGGTAGTAGGTAGGTAGTAGGTAGGTAGTAGGTAGGTAGTAGGTAGGTAGGGTAGGTAGTAGGTAGGTAGTAGGTAGGTAGTAGGTAGGTAGTAGGTAGGTAGTAGGTAGGTAGTAGGTAGGTAGTAGGTAGGTAGTAGGTAGGTAGTAGGTAGGAAAAAGGGCATTGCAAGGCATGCCGGGTTCAGCTAGTATCTATATATACAGGGTGTTTGGTAGGGAGCTGTACATACGCCTAGGGTAGAAACTAGGGATAGTCTGCTACCTACCCCCGCCCATTATATTGACCTTGGCCTCAAGGTTTTTTTTTAATTTATTATTATTTTTTATTTGATTTTTTGACTAAAACTACCTGTAGCTCAAAATCTATCCATGGGACCGGTCGGCTAATGGTCTTGTTTTAATCGTTAGAGTCTTAGGGTCCTGCAAAAAATTATTTTACACCAGAAAATTGTGGAGAAGAAAAGTTATGGGGCCTGAAGTACCGTAGTAAGGTAAAGAAATAATTTTAAATTAAAAAAAAACCTTGAGGCCAAGGTCAATATAATGGGCGGGGGTAGGTAGCAGACTATCCCTAGTTTCTACCCTAGGCGTATGTACAGCTCCCTTCCAAACACCCTGTATAAAAGAAAGTCGTGTTAGTTACACTATTTATAAGTCAAGAACGGCTGAACCGATTTGGCTGGAAATTGGTGGGAAGGTAGCTTAAAACCAGGAGACGGACATAGGATAGTTTTTGTTCTTTTTTTTTGGGTAAGTAGATAGTTAGGTTGTAGGTAGCTAGATAGGTAGTAGGTAAGTAGGTAGGTAGGTAGGTAGTAGGTAGGTAGTAGGTAGTAGGTACGTAGTAGGTAGGTAGTATGTACGTAGTAGGTAGGTAGTAGGTAGGTAGTAGGTAAGTAGGTAGGTAGGTAGGTAGTAGGTAGTAGGTAGGTAGTAGGTACGTAGTAGGTAGGTAGTAGGTAGGTAGTAGGTACGTAGTAGGTAGGTAGTATGTACGTAGTAGGTAGGTAGTAGGCAGGTAGTTGGTAGGAAAAGGGCATTGCAAGGCATGCCGGGTTCAGCTAGTTTTTAAATAAAATACGGCTTGGCATCTCATACTTACTGGAAATTCGATTTATACTCTTTGATTTGTGCCCTTGCCTTGTTTGATTTTACCCCTCCATGTTAAAATAAAACTTTTAAAATGTAAAACAGCACCCAATAATGATGTAAACACAGTACATGTAAACATAACAAAAGTTTTGAAGGAACCGCAAAAAGGCGCAAATTCTGACACTGACAGACAGTGAACTGTCAATTTGTTTTCTTTATTTCACGAAGAGCATACGAAAATCTTGAAACACACTAAACGTTTCGTTTAATACTTAAATAATTAGGTTTAGTCAGCGTTTTAAAACAAAATCATTCAATAACTCATACCTACCTAAAACAGAACGTGCGATTCAATTCTTTTTATTCACTAACAATTTACATTGTGTCTGAATTTCTATAACTAAATATACACTAAAATCATACATGCAATCCATATTTAAACCATCACAATAAACCATTATACATACCAAATTGATTCTTCATAATGGTAACATTATCTTCACTCGACTCGACATTTTCGTGACATTTATTTCTATTTTGACTGAGAATACGGAATTCTGCTCAATTCGAAATTTTTTGGTAGACATAGAGATAGACTTACGATCTCGAACTCGAGATAAATGGCGAAAATCGAGAATTTGCCCCCTGCACGCACCACTATCTCACGTCTGTCGCCCGGGTATGCACAGCCACATCGACCAATCACAGGAAGGGCGAAAGACCAGATGTAAAGGACTATGTTTTTGACGTTAAGGATCCCGTAACATGATGTTTCAAAATCAAACTTGGTTTTTTATTGGCTACACTTATCACATTAACTCAAACAAAAAATAATTTTGTTAACCATTTCCGGGTTTGGGAGTTTTTGAACTGATAGTTTTAATCGAACATAACCTCAAAACCAGGCGATGGGATCGATAAATCGCAATCTTTAGTATGAAAATCGATTGACATTATTTTTTAATGAAAAAAGGTGCAAAGAAAACCAATTACAAATATCAAATCCTTGACGCATAATTTCGTTAAAAAAATATGAAAATAATTACTATAATATTTTGATCTTGAACCATGAGACTTGGTACTGCTTTTGGTCATTCTCCTTTAAATAATGTGATTGGCGATTTCCGCACATCTCTCGTCCCCGTTTCTCTTCGCTCTGGTATCTCCCATCGGTATCTACCGGTAAGATGATACCAGATGCTAACGTTGCTTGCCACACTTTCGGTCCCCTACCTGTAGCGACTGTCAAAGATCTACAAGTGACAGCTGCAACAGCTGGGACCAACGGCTTCACGTGCTGTTTCATGTCGCCCATGTGACTCAAAACCGCGCACCGCGCGCCCCTCAGTGTGTCATCATCAACAGTCTATTAATGATCCCACTGCTGGGACACAGGCCTCCTCTCTCTTTGAGAGGGAATGGGCTATAATCTACTACGCGGGCCCAGTGCGGATTGGTAGATGTCACATGTCTTCGAATGTTTGGTCCTAAGCCATGCCGGTTTCCTCACGATGTTTTCCTTCACCGTTTTGAGAGCAGCGGTGATGAAATGAATTACACAATTTTGCCTTTTTTTTGACTTTCGTCTTTGAACATACCGAGTTTCCTCCGTATACTGGAAGCCGACCCCAACATAGTTGCACGCGAAAAGCACTTTGTTTGCGTCAAACTGTCTACTTAGATAGTAAATAGTAATGTAGTTATGTATTGAGGTGAACGTACGTGTGCTGCTTGACGTTGGGCAGACCGAAGCGCCGCTGCGTGTCGTTGACCTCGCGCTGCCGCCGCGCTTCGCAGCAGTACACTTCCGCCGACCCCCGCGCCCGCCTGCGTCTGAGCTCCGTCGCCCACTGTACCGTCGACTCCATCTAATATATACATAATTGTTTCGTCGACTGTGTTACGAGAATGTTCAAACTCGATGCATTTTTTTTTTTTTTTTTTTATACCTTTACAGACATTAGACATTAGACATTAGACCATTACAGGTACTTTTGAATGTCAGAAAAACAAAGGAAGCTACTGTGACAGTCACAAGGCAAAATAACTGTAGTGGCCCATTCCAAAGCGTAGATAGCAATGGAGAAGGGCAAGACACTCCTGAAGTGGGCACTTTAAATCAATATTGTTGCAAAATGATGTGTGAGTGCGAGTACGAGCATGCGCGTGTGTGTACTGACCGCGAGGTCGCGCAGCGCGGCGCGCAGCTCGTGCGGCGCCGGCAGCTCCAGTGCGCTGTCCGCCGCGGCTACTACAGGTAACATTGTCATTGCTGTAATCTGCTTACTAATAACTTTTTATTATTTACTAACAAAGCTATGGATATTTTTGTCCGACTCAAATAAATGAATTGAATTGCGCATGATAATAATTTCGTCAAACAACTGCAATTCGTTTTGCTATTTCAAGGTGACGTCCCCTGCATTAGTGGTGGGTACAGATTCTAACGGATCAATATTTTTTAAACAGAGCTAATTAATGTTCACTTCTTTGTTTTATACGTAATAGATTACCGAATATTCCGAATGAATAACGTTATAACTTTAAATTATTTCGTTCGTGTGAATTCAACCGTCATTCATGCCACACACACGAACACAGAATATTTCTTCAGAATAAACCGTAAATTGTATGTAATTCATACATTACATTTGAGCTTGGGTAACTATTTTGTACAAATAAATAACAAAATCAAATATGACAATATTACGTTAGTGAGAAGTGCGTTCGATGCGGAATCTAGCTGAAGTTATCTGTCGGTCTGTGTCTCTGAGGTAATAAGGAACATATAGGTACGGACTATTTCACTAAATAAAATCATGTTGTCTAAAGCAAATGGTATTTAAAAACATTTTTTTTTAATTACAGTTCAATTTTTTCGTTTCAATCGTGTTTTACACGCCAAAGAAAGTGAAAGACTTTTTAAGAAGCATTTTATAAAACAGCAACGAGTACTCGTTTTAACATTTTCTATTTTGTATGATTGTCACTGTTCAAGTCATTATCACAGTTGACGACAGTTAGACTTTAAAGAGATTCTACCCTTAGTATATTCTGTGCATGGAGCAACCGGTCATTGACCTTGCCTGATGGTAGGGCCAATGACCCGCCGCTTCGGCGTACCTAATGGATAGTTATTGTCAGCAGCATCGGCCGGGGGCTGCTCCATGGGCACGTCCTGGCCCAGACCGCTCGTCTGCAAATAGTTATAGAGCGCTCAGGGATGTGATCCTTAGATTGGCTTGTACTACGTACAAATAGCTTTTAATAAGTGCAAAGAAGTGAAGAATTATAGAAAGAACAAGAAGAGGAAGGTAAGAAGTTAAGTTGTTTTCATATGACAATTATAATGATGGACTTGTAGGCAAGGGAATGATGGTGATGATGATATCATTTCATCACCATCATTGCCTTGTCAACTCATGTTGAGGGGCATCCGTGGGTCGCAAGTTCATCCAGCGACCTGTCACAATTGCATCCATCCTGAGTCGTTTCAGTGAAATGAAAGTGCCACTACACTACATTGAACAGTTTTTATAGTTCAAAAGTTCTATTTCTCCAAACCAATCCAGTTTGGCCCCCATATAATCGTGGTAAAAATTGTTGGCAATTAAGTTTAGTGTCAGTATTTCAAGGAACCCTGTATGAACGGTGTGGGTACTCACCGCGCTGGTGATGGGCGCGACCTGCGCGACCCGCATGGCGCTGTTGAGGCGGCGCACCTGCTCGATGTCGGGCAGCGACACCGGCTTGGCCACGCGGCCTGACGCCGACGAGAACCCCCCCTGCGCCGCCCACCGCCCCACGCGCCCCCCGCGCCCGTGCAGTGCGATCAGCATCTCCTCGTTCACTCGCCCGTCGTCAGAGCTCGAGTCCTCCAGTAAGTCCCCCACGGCTGCGTCCTCTGCGTCACTTGTTGTATCTTCCGATTTTTCTTTCCTAATGTCTATCAAAAGCTGGTCATCGTCCGAATCTGATTCAGCTTCAGCATTGTTGTCTGATGTGTTGCCTTCAGGCACAACAGGCTTGGTTTCTGGTAGGTTACCTTCAGGCTCTTCAGGCGTGTTGTCTGGCGTGTTGCCTTCAGGTACTTCAGCATTGTTGTCTGATGTGTTGCCTTCAGGCACAACAGGCTTGGTTTCTGGTAGGTTACCTTCAGGCTCTTCAGGCGTGTTGTCTGGCGTGTTGCCTTCAGGTACTTCAGCCTTGTTGTCTGATGTGTTGCCTTCAGGCACAACAGGCTTGGTTTCTGGTAGGTTACCTTCAGGCTCTTCAGGCGTGTTGTCTGGCGTGTTGCCTTCAGGTACTTCAGCCTTGTTGTCTGATGTGTTGCCTTCAGGCACAACAGGCTTGGTTTCTGGTAGGTTACCTTCAGGCTCTTCAGGCGTGTTGTCTGGCGTGTTGCCTTCAGGTACTTCAGCCTTGTTGTCTGATGTTTTGCCTTCAGGCACTTCGGGCTGTTCTTCAATGATCTCCCGTTTTAAATTCCTGCACAGTTGCCTTATAGTGTCGGTGTGGGCAGCCTTGTCCAGACAAGATGTATCTACTGTGATTTCTTGTGTCGTTGATTCATTGTTTTTGCATATTTTGTTAGGTTTGGGTGTATAGTATCGCCTGTGTATACGCGACACGCGGATGGAGTTGTCCTTGCGCACGTTGTTGCGCCACACGCGTGTTTTGTCTATTCTGAACAGCGGTACAGATGTGTCCATTAGCAGTTTAGGATCTGTCAACAAATGTTACCCACTTCAACCTCCGCTATGATAAATAGTATGAAATCACATCGTGTTATCACCCTGGAACACTACTGGAAAAACTTAAGGGATCAAAAAAACAAACCAAATTTTTGGGCAACTTTCAACAGGCCGCTTCTTCGAGAGAAATGGTCGTACAAAAAATAAAAAATAAAAAGGAAATCGTAGCTCCAAGTGTCTAGTTTTTGGATTGGACTTTAAAATTTTGTAGCGTCAACACTCTTTTAGTAATCTTAGAAAAACCAGCAAACGACAAGTCCCGCAACGGCGGACGGACCCTAATAAATTGGGATAAGGGCAGGAGAATGATGATGAATAACATTTAGGTCTACGGGCGTTGGTATAAGGATCGGATACTTTGTTAATTTAGCTTTAATTTCTATTTTATACCTTGATACGTCCACTTCTCGCCGAGATATTGGTCTTCAGATGGAAAGGATCCTTGTCTTTGTATATCGATAGCTACATTTTAATACGAAAAAGGGTAGTAAGGGGTTAAAAGGTGCGCCGTCACCTTCTTCGCGAAGCAGTGATGCTAGCGGAGGAGGTGGAGGAACGTGAGAGGGAGAGAGCCTGTCGTCCCAGCCGTCGCGGGAGACGCTCCGGGTGTCGGGGGCCACGTGATGGCTTCCGGCCACCGTAGACGCGGGCCTGTGGACGGTGAGTAATGGGCTAGCTCACCGTCTGTCCGTCTTATGACGACGACAAGCCGTGTTGACGGCGCGTTCATGTTCCACGCGCGCCTCAAAGAGCCGAGCAAGGGCCGAGGCCCGTCGGGGCTGCGGGTTGTTGCAAGATATACCGCGGCCTCGGCACTAGGGCTAAGAAGGAACATGGGTGGTTTTTAGTCAGTATAGAAGTCTTACACTCCTTTCGCTTTCGCTCTGCCCAAGAGCGGGAGGAGTTTTTTGATGATTTACCCACCCAAAAAAAGTGGTTGAAAGGGCGGGTGGTGAAAAGATTAGTTTTGGCCGCGACAACCGACATCCACGCGGACGAAGCCGCGGGCATCAGCTATGTAAATACACGTTAAAGTACGACGGGGTTGGCCTATCTGTAGGGATAAAAACTAATAAAATATATTTTATGTAAATGTAGTTAAACTCTGACATGATGATGTTAATTAAACTTACCGAAAGTCGATGTCTCGTCATCCATATTCTGCAAGTAGTGACAGTCCATGGCATGTGTGACGTCACGACTTCTTCCCGGCTCCTCGTCAGCAAACACTATCCTGCTACTTATGAACGAGGCTTCTCCCTTTATTGCTAACTCCGTTTCATCTTTATCGAGTTCTCCACAAGGTTGAAAGTCGTCTTCATCACTTTCGAAGAGAATCTCGGTTTTGACCGTGCTCGGATCTATCATGTGTAATACTTCTATGGTCGGGACGTTTCCGAGTAGTGCGTAAGGTGACACAGTGTCGCCGCTGTGCCTGTCTGTGTGTGCAGTTGGTTCCCCTTTGAGTGAACACGGTGTCATGTGGGAACACTCGTCTATGACCAAATGGTCTTCTGTGTCCGTGTCTGAACCGTTTGCGCGTTCCGGCGATGACATTTCATCTGGATATATAAATAAAAGTATTCATGCAGACTGGCTAATTCCGTGAAGGTTTTGAGATAGTTATATTTTTCACTTAAATTTTTCAGGGAACTTCTGCAAATGCCATAATATGTAATCGCCGCAAGTAGGGTTTATCTGCTAAGAATATTATGTCGTCTAATTAATAACCATCGTATAATGTTCTTCCATGATGATATTGATGAACTTGCCATCCGTTGGATATTATTCATATTGTGGTAGTACAATCATTTAAAACATCGGTATAAATTGACGGAACAGACTCAAGGGTAAACAATTTGTATCTTTTGGCAGGAGAAGAGGGGAGAGTGAGACCGTAGGGGTGTCCCCTCTACCCTGGAACTACTCCCATGAAAATATAACGCATTTTTTTTGAGAAGTTATCCAATATCTCCTAGATAATTCCCATAGTATATATTGATAATTCAAATAGTACAATACAAAAGACAAAAAAAAAAACAAAGACGGAGAAGTGCCTTTTGGCTCCTTAAAGGCCATTCCACTATACTATATGGATATTATAATATAGTAGCACGCATGCCACCTTGCTAACAGCAACTAGCAGCCGACTTCTGTATCAATGAGAACGCCATGAAGGCGCATCAGGTATCAGTGGCATGCGACTACGGCTGTCTTCTATAATAATTATCAAATTATCTACTTACTAGAAGATTTTTCAGCGGTTTTATTAGTCTGCGTTTTAATTCGTAGTCGGGTTTTAGTTTTTATTAAACTTAGTTTTTTATTTGAATTTTATTAAGTTAATTTTAACCTTACATTTTAATAGTAATAAAAAAAGTAGTTAAAAAATTAAAAAAACCCGACTGAAAAAACTGAAATGCAACAAAACAAGCACATTTTAAATTGAACAAAACTTATTTTCATTTCATTTCATTACTACCCGACTGCGGCGAAGCCCAAAAGGAGGGTTATGTGTTTTTTTTAATATTCAAATGAACCCCGCCTGCTTCCAAGTTTTGTTTAAACCTTTCATTTTGATACCCTACTCGATGGTAATGAACCTTTTTTTTTTTTTTGAAATATGCTATATTGCCCCCAAAATCCGCAAATTTCTTTTCTTTTTTAATTTTAATGTAGCCAGTGACACTCGCGCAATCAAGACGAATCTAACAACGTATATTTTATTCAAATCCTTTCATCCGTTTAGGAGTTATGAGGGAACAAAGAAACGGACATACATACATACATACTTACATACACGCCAAACATATAACCCTCCTTTTGGGCTACGCCCCAGTCGGGTAAAAAATGGTTACAGTGAGTCAATCTTAAAAGATTGACTCACAGACATATGCTGTAGCGGCCTTTTTTATAGAACTTTTAAAGAGGAACAATTCCTTGACACATGATATTTGCATAACTTAAACCATTTTCGCAGCGCACGGAACGGAAGCTCTCAAAAAGAAATATCTTCTCCCGTTTTTGCAACATTTTTCATTTATGCTCCGCTCCTATTGGTCGTAGCGTGATGTTATATAGCATAAAGCCTTTCTCGATAAATAGACTATCCAACACAAAAATATTTTTTTTTAAATTCTAACCAGTAGTTCCTGAGTTTATCGCGTTCAAACAAACAAACAATCAAATTCTTCAGCTTTATAATATTGGTATAGATAATGTAATAGTTATACATTGACAGATTTGCCTAGCCGGTGATTGGCTCGTCGAGTTTTAGAAAAAGACTATCACGCAGGTGAGAGCATTGACAGAAAGAAGACAAACCCTTTCTCAAGTCAATGCCCCTTATACATGTCGGTGGTGTTTATTAATGGGAGACGTATTTGACTTACTGTCGCGTCGATGTATCGGATCGGCCTTACTTTCACCATACACCAAAAGTTCACGTAGCCTCGACCCGTTCACAGTCTGCTCACTGTCCGCACTCCGCTCATCTTTGAATGTATGGCCCACAGAGAGCTCGATCAAAACTTTATTGTCCGTAGGGTGTTCAGACAAATGGTCGTCGGCCGTACTCTGATCAGCTAAGTCGTCAACATTCAAACTTTGTTCGATCTTAGGTCGTTTAATGTCAGGCTCCTGACACAAAGTGTCACTTTCTGCATTCTGTGCGTCCTTAGGTTCATCGAGGTTGGCCGTGTTAGGGTCGCTCGGAGTTGTGCTCGCAGTCGCCACTTCACTAACTTCATTAGGCTTTACCGTAATGTCATTTTCTTCTTCCTAAAAGAGATAAATTACGCGTTTTATCAGTTTTAAATTAATTGAAGTAATTAAAGCAAGTCGTTCTCAACTTATAGTAGTTTGTACAGTAAACGTTCTTATGCTGGAGAAATTTCTGCTACCGTCGACACCCTGCTGACATCTACATAACAATTATTTTTACAGTCTAAATTTTTTCGAAAGTGTATTTTAGCGCGGCAGGACACGCACTAAGTAATCGAGTGACGCACGGTACGCAATGTAGACTCACCAGCGGCTCGACGACGATGCTCCCGTCCAGCACCAGCTCGCGCCAACTCTTGAACGGAGCCGTAGCGACGTGCGGGTACCTGCGGGAGCGTATGTCACCGGTCAGCTCGTGTCGGCGCGAACATTCAGCATATCAGTGGCGCTATACCGACCGTTCGAGTATAGATATGTGCAGCGGGACCGGGCGCGGGTACAGCTCGTGCGGCGGGGGCTCCGGGCCGGGCGGCGCGGGCTGCGGGCGGCGCCAGTGCGCGGCCAGGTTCACGCGCGCCTGCAGCTTGAGCTCGTGCCAGCGCCGCTGCAGCACCACCAGCGACGCCGTGCGCCCGCTGCAACACGACTGCCTGTAGTGTGCGC
This sequence comes from Diarsia rubi, assembly GCA_932274075.1. Taxonomy (NCBI): domain Eukaryota; kingdom Metazoa; phylum Arthropoda; class Insecta; order Lepidoptera; family Noctuidae; genus Diarsia; species Diarsia rubi. The sequence goes on along the minus strand of OW026440.1, from coordinate 84,378 downwards.
GCGTGTGGGTGTGTTCCGACTGCCGCGCGTGCGGTACCTGGCGAGGTAGTCCCGGTGCGCGACGCTCCAGCGCCGCGCGCGCTCGCGGCCGGGCTCGAGCGCGGCCTCTTCGAGCCGCAGCTGCTGCACGAGCTCCCACAGCGCGTGCAGCGCGGCCGACTCCTCGTGCAGACTGACGCTCTCCTGCAACACGACACGCGCGCATGAGTGCGGCCCACGCGGCCACGCGGCGGGGGCGCCGGACCTCACCTGTGTGAGCAGGCGGTGCATGTCCACGTCGGTGTGCAGCAGCACCAGGTCGGCCAGCTCGGCGGCGGAGGGGGGCACGGCCGCGTCCCCCCCCCGCGCCGCCAGTCGCAGCTGCGCCAGCGCCACTCGCTGCGCCGACACCCTGCGACACACAACTACATCGTGAAACAAACCCGGACCCGCTAAATAAATTGTAAACCTAAAATTGATTTATAAAGTAGGTTCAAAACATTACAAACGGTGTAAAACTATCAAAATTCATTACAGTCGCATCAAATTATTAATAATACCATTTTGCTGTGAAACGACTTTTTTTATGGGGTCAAAAATCACATTTTACGGTAAAATTCAATGTGGCACTCTTAAAACATTGTGGTAGTGGATGCTTTGAATAGTAAACGGGTCATAAAGGTAATTTAAGTAAAGTTATAAACTGAAAAACAAGTGTTTACAAAAAAAGCTGTGCAAAATTTGGAACTTTGACCCCCAATGTCTCCGTAGCTAGGGGTTCCCAGGTATGGTCTAGAACCAAAGATAAAGGTGTTCGGTTAAACGAGGGACATATTGAGGGTAGTCAGTATCCGATTCTCGTCCCGTCGAACCTCAATTTGCGACGTAATGCCACGACACGATCTCCAGATCTCACTTTATTACACTTTACTTTTTGGCCCTTGTCCCACGCCACTTTTAAAATATGAAGAATAGAAGTCATTGATCCGCGCACATTTTCTTTGATAAACGCAAGGTGTTAGCGACGATACGTAAATATTGTGATATTATTTAGATTAGGATAGATTTAGTTAGTATTACGATGTTTTAGGTGTTTCTTAAATTAGCTACAGCTCTGCCTAAACCCTTCGGGTACGATGTTATAAGTGTTGTGCATTCCTACCGCCAGGCAGCGCTAGCTGTAGTAGGTTAAGTACTACGGAACGTTACCATGACGGGAGCCGTTTCGCAGCTTAACCCCCTAAGGATTACAGGCAGGATTATTTGTTAAGTGTTGTGCATTCCGGCCGCCTAGCGGCGCACGGTGGGCTGGAAATCGGCTTTCATAGACTTAGGGATTTCAATTGGCAAGTGCTTGTTTTTATGCCGGATATCGCTTCTATTAGTCAATACTACTTATGTACAAAAATGACACCAGAGTTAATTCTGCCCAAAAACGAAGGAAATATAATTTTTTTACGAAAAATTTGTATGAAGCTAGTATGAAAAATCGAATTATCTCCTAAACGGCATGTTTAACCGTAATTATCTTTGGAGGTGGTCATAGTGATAATTATTTATGATTTTTTGGTTGTCATTTGTTTTGCGTACCGTCAAGATGAGTGAATCTAATGAAGAAATTCGATACATTTTGTACATACATACACAAAAAGAACGTAAAAATGCAACGCATGCCTCGAAAAAATTTTGCGATTTTTATGGACCTAGCGCAGTGTCTGTGAGGGTAGCATACATTTGGTTTAAGCGTTTTCAATCCGGAAATTTTGATGTCAAAGATGCAAGTCGCTCTGGTCACTAATATTATATACTAATATTATAAAGCTGAAGAGTTTGTTTTAACGCTAAGATCTCAAGATCTACTGGTTGGAATTGAAAAATTCGTTTTGTGTTGGATAGTCCATTTATCGAGAAAGGCTTAAGGCTATATAACATCACGCTACGACCAAAAGGAGTGGAGCATAAATGAAAAATGTTGCATAAACTCAAACTCAAGCTCAAAGCATTTATTTCAATTAAACCTTTATAGGCACTTTTGAATGTCAGAAGAACAATTCATAAACACAAATCTACGAGTGCAATACGTCATTCCGAAAGCCACCACGCCGAATCACACGCCGCCGAATGCCCGCAACTACGAGCACCGCGAGCACGAAAGCACGCAGCGACGCACACCGCTACAACGAATGCACGAGAAACGGGAAACGATATTCCTTATTGAGAGCTTCCGTTGCGTGCGCTGCGAAAATGGTTTAAGTTATGCAAATATGATGTATTAAAGGAATGTTCCTCTTTAAAAGTTCTACAAAAAATATACGTGACAGCATATATCTATCTATTAAGATTAACTCACTGTAACCATTATTTACCATTGAAATGTTAGGTTCAATAGAGTTATTTTTTGCGAAGCTTATTTAACCCATATGGTATTAATCTATATCTAAATAAATGTTGTTAGAACGGAAATTTAATATAGAATATTTTTTCCTTTTACGCTATATAGTTTAAATAAATATCTTAGAAGATATCGCAATGTAAAATGTCCACGCGACAAAATAATTACGCATTCCGCTGCGCCGGCCCCCGCGTCCCAAAGTCCCAATGTATTATAATATGTAACAAATGAATAGCAAAGGACTACTCTAGAGTCAGACGACTATATACTACTTCCCATTATGTGTTAATATATCCACATGACTAATCTGAGTAATTTGTTTTCTTTCCTCCAAGTAGGATTGTATGAGGTCGAGTATGTTACCTCTGAGGCCAAATCTTAGCTGCAGCACTTTATGGTTATCGTAGTCAAAAGCCGGGGTCATCTCTAAGTGCGTGGTGACGTCACGCAGTTCGGTGCGGTACAGACACTCACCAGACGGCGTGCAGGTCGTTGATGGCGCTGGACAGGCGCAGCGCGCGGCGCACGTCCTGGTACATGGCGGTGCTGCACAGCGTGCCGCGCGCGCGAGCCGCCGCGCACAGCGCCGCCACCACGCCGCGCGCCGACACCGCGCCGCCGCCCGACCCCATCGCCGACAAGCGCTGCGTACATCACAAGTATAACTGTAACGTTCCGCCGTGTTCCTGACACCTCCTCTAATACTTAAACATGTGTGTGCCGCATTACACTTACCTTAGATAAGTGACTTGAGTGAGTTAAGTACTTTGCGCAGTAACGTTACCCCAGCAGGAAATGTTTTTGGGAAATAAGTAAAGAACTTAAAGCGCAACAACTACTTACTACCGATTATATTATTATCCATAACATTAACATTGAGTATTACATTATTCTGCTGAGGTACGCACACATGGGATGTGTTCGTTACTCGTGCCTTGGGAATGAGACTGGGTGTATGCTAGCGTTGTGGGTGTTGCAGAGAGATAGTTTTTTTTTTATTTGAGGATTTAGCAAGGCGACGACGGGGTATGTGTGTTAAATGAGTAATGAATACAATACGTTTTGAAGGTTGCAACCTTTCGACATTTTATGTAACATTATATAACAAATAAATATTACTTACTTACTTACTATGTTCCCTACCAATGAATTGTACAGTCACTGGGGTACTCTCAATATACGACAACATTTTATTTTACAAGTAATATTATTGCAACACAAGAAAACCCCATACAAAAAAATAACAAGACGTCGAAAAGACAAAATACTACTACGAACGCGATCACCCTTTTTTAAAAGATTTTTTTACTACCAAGGCCCGGCTCTCTACAATAAGATAAATAAAAGCTATCCAATTTATGGTCTATCACATTATAAATGTAAAAAGGCGGTCTATTCATTCCTCCAAGGTAAATATTACGATGAAACAGAAAAAATCATAACTGATTCAATTTGATTTACTGGCTTATTATTATTATTATTTTTTTTCTATTACTTTATTTACTATAAATATTATTATATTTACTGTAAAATAAATTAAGATTTCTATAAAGATGCACATCGAAATCTCAATAACATGCGCCACGGTCATATAATACAATTCAATCCGCTACAGGCTATGACTCGTACGTAACCTGTGGCAGAAATACTATCGCACAGCATACACACTTGTTCACAACATACACTCACCTACCCACTAGTTGCATGAATTACTTTTAATTTATATACTTACTTTACCCTATCGTTTTATTTATTTTTTAACTTGTTATTTTACCTGTTTAGTTATAAGCCATAGTATGTAAAAATGTCTTAATGTTAAACATCAAAATTTGTTTGTGTGTACTATTTTAAAGTGATGTTATTGTTTATTTCCTTGGGGACGGGCACTGTACTCCTTAACACAGGTTATCTATTAACCTAGCTAGGAATACAGCACCTCACCTACCATTTTATTGTAGTCTTTGTACTCCCTACATTATTAACGATTGTGTAAATTGTTGGCATGTTAGCATACTACAATGTTTTTTTGATGAATAAATAATAATAATAATAATATAGTACGTACAATTAAGGGGTCGGCGTAGAGGCGCTTCTCGACGGCGGCCTTCCAGTTCGGCGCGCCATCCGCCGCGGGCTCCCACGCGTGTTCCGGGTCTGATATCTGCACACAACAACCTGTACTGGAGAACGCGGCCTGGCCGCACAAAGAGGGGGGGGCATTTGGTTTGCAATAAAATTGTCGTGACTATATTCTGGTTTTTTATGATAGGACGCTGTTTCTGTAAACCCACATTTCCATTTTCACATTGAATCTTCCTAAGATTTTTTTATGGAAAAACCCAATAAGTCTTTTTATAAGCTGGGAACCGAACCCAAGACTTCTGGCTTATCAGTGCTTGCAAGACCTACTAGAGCAACGAGGTAGTATTTCGGCAAAACCCCTGTCGCTGTGTACGCTCCTGTAAATGCAAGGTAAGCTCACCTTCTCCTCGAAGTACTGCCGGAAGCGTCGCTCCCACACGCGCACCGTGGACACCGGCACGGCCAGCGCCGCCGCCAGCCGCACGTACGCTCTCCTGCGCTTCTTCTGCACAACACACACAACCAAGCAACTCAGTCTCCACTTGTACCGACTGTCGCTAACGTCACATCGCATTAATAACATAATGCAGACGTCCTCTGTTTACAATTCACGTTTTGGCAGGTACATGTTTGAAGGTGGCATTTGTTTTGCCAACTTCAAACATGTATAATGTCTGCATCAGTCACTGGTGGGTATCTGTAGCGGACGTCATCAAGTCTTAGTGACAATGAGATCAAATAGTCAGCGCTCACCTTGTTGAGGTTGACGCCGTGGGGCCGCTCCAGCAGCTGCTCTATCTTCATGTACTCCAACGCAAACCGCTTCAGCGACACCGACTGCGACCTGCGCACATAAGTACCACACGCTCGACATCTACTACTATCCACTTGGCGTATCCACTCACTTTCATTAAAGTGGTTCCACAAATACTTTAGCACGAAATCATTTAATAACCACCACCATTGTGGAATAATAATAATAATAATAATAATAAGAAATAAGTTCAAAAACTAAAACCAGACACAAAACAAGCTCAAAAACAGGCAAAATTCATGTCAGACTGTACATGACATGTCACAATGTAAGGTTCTGTAGTTGCCCATCAAAATTCATGTCAGACTGTACATGACATGTCACAATGTAAGGTTCTGTAGTTGCCCATCAAAATATGTAAACTTACTTAACTACCCTGCCTACCTGCCTCCGAATGATGATTTTTATTGTAAAAAAAAAGTAGTTAAAAAACTAAAAAACTCGACTGAAAAAACTGAAAAACAACAAAACAAGCACATTTTAAATTAAACAAAACTTGGAAGCAGGCGGAGTCCATTCTATTTTCATTTCATTATTTAATATTCAAATGAACCCCGCCTGCTTCCAGGTTTTGTTTAAACCCTTCATTTTGATACCCTACTCGATGGTAATGGAACTTTTTTATTTTTTGAAATACGCTATATGGCCCCCAAAATCCGCAAATTTCTTTTCTTTTTTAATTTTAATGTAGCCAGTGACACTCGCGCCATCAAGACGAATCTAACGACGTATATTTAAAAAAATAAAAAAGATTCATTACCATCGAGTAGGGTATCAAAATGAAGGGTTTTAAAAGGAGATTACAAAAATATATGACACTTATATGTTTAAAATAAATTCGAAGTCAAAACAAAAAAGTTAAATCATCTGCGAAGATTTTTAGGCGACCAACGAAAGAACAAACACAAAAGAACTAAAAAGTTGGAAATAAAAAAAGTAGTTAAAAAACTAAAAAACCCGACTGAAAATCTGAAACGCAACAAAACAAGCACATTTTAAATTAAACAAAACTTGGAAGCAGGCGGGGTTCATTTGAATATTAAAAAATGAAATGAAAATAGAATGGACCGCGCCTCGTGCGTGGTTGTCGAAAACTGGAATGCGTCGCTTAGACGAAAGTACATTAAATCAATGCCCTGCTTTAACACACATCGTTGTCGTACATCGTTGTCAGAGTCCAAGTTCGACCCCGAAACACAAAGGCCTAACAAAGAACATGGGCGGTTTTTCGTCAGTAGAAGTCTGGCACTTCCTTCCGCTCCGCCCAGAGCGGGAGGGTCTGCTGTGCTTGGGCGGAGCCCCACCGTGTTCTCGTAGCGGCGATTGGCGGCGGCGACATCTCGCGTCCAGCCTTGGTGCAAGCCATGGTCCGGGGCGAGAGGGAATGGGGCGCCGTCGCCTCCTTTTGCGAAATAGTGATGCTAGCGAAAGAGGTGGCGGAACGTGAGAGGGAGAGAACCTCTCATCCCAGCCGCTGCAGCAGACGCTGAAGGCGTCGGAGGCCACGTCATGGCTTCCAGCCACCGTAGGCGAGGGCCTGTGGACGGTGAGTAATGGGACGCCCGTCGGGGCTGCGGGTTGTTCGAAAGAGATGCCGTGGCCTCGACACAAAGGGCTAACACCACACGCGCGCCATTCATGCAGGCGCGCGAGGACTATCGCCTCCAGATCCCATGGCGGCAATCCGGCAAGAAGGTTCACCGCCTCGCGGGAGATCGTGCGGTACCCCCGTTCCATCCTTACGGCCATGACCTTCTGGGGCACGTTCAGGTAGTGGGCGGCCCGCTTCCTCAAAGCAGGCGCCCACATCGGGGCCCCACAAAAGGGCCATGGACCGCGCGATCCCCGCATAGAGCCTCTGGCAGTAGGTGTTTGGCCCCCCCAGATTGGGCAAAAGCCACCTGAAGGCAGCCCCGACCCGCTCCAGTCTGGGAGCCAAACGTCGGAATGCTCCACGAAGTTCCACCGGCTGTCGAGGACGAGTCCTAGGTACTTCAAAGTACACTGGACGCCGATGGGAACCCCTCCCACCATTTACTGGGATCCGGCAGCGCATTCCCACGTCCATGGGAGCCCATGGTCTCCGACTTGTGAAGCACCATCTCGAAACCTAGCTGGCGGATCCTCTCCACGACTATCGCAACCCCGCGTGTCGAATTGTCGGTCCTCGTATCGTCCGCGTAACAGAAGACGCTGACGCCGCTAGGGAGGTTGGCCCGCAGCACCCTCTCGCCGGTTCCATTCTCCGTCTTGACCAGGGTAGATGACAGCCCTATATGTCAAATAGTCCCCGACCACACCACGAAGGTAGGTGATACCGGAGTGCCTCCCTAATGCAGCTCCAGAGCATAGTGTTGAAGGCGTTGGCGATGTCGAGAGACACCGCCAAGACGGGCTCTCAGGTAGTAGGTAGGTAGTAGGTAGGTAGTAGGTAGGTAGTAGGTAGGTAGTAGGTAGGTAGTAGGTAGGTAGTAGGTAGGTAGTAGGTAGGTAGTAGGTAGGTAGTAGGTAGGTAGTAGGTAGGTAGTAGGTAGGTAGTAGGTAGGTAGTAGGTAGGTAGTAGGTAGGTAGTAGGTAGGTAGTAGGTAGGTAGTAGGTAGGTAGTAGGTAGGTAGTAGGTAGGTAGTAGGTAGGTAGTAGGTAGGTAGTAGGTAGGTAGTAGGTAGGTAGTAGGTAGGTAGTAGGTAGGTAGTAGGTAGGTAGTAGGTAGGTAGTAGGTAGGTAGTAGGTAGGTAGTAGGTAGGTAGTAGGTAGGTAGTAGGTAGGTAGTAGGTAGGTAGTAGGTAGGTAGTAGGTAGGTAGTAGGTAGGTAGTAGGTAGGTAGTAGGTAGGTAGTAGGTAGGTAGTAGGTAGGTAGTAGGTAGGTAGTAGGTAGGTAGTAGGTAGGTAGTAGGTAGGTAGTAGGTAGGTAGTAGGTAGGTAGTAGGTAGGTAGTAGGTAGGTAGTAGGTAGGTAGTAGGTAGGTAGTAGGTAGGTAGTAGGTAGGTAGTAGGTAGGTAGTAGGTAGGTAGTAGGTAGGTAGTAGGTAGGTAGTAGGTAGGTAGTAGGTAGGTAGTAGGTAGGTAGTAGGTAGGTAGTAGGTAGGTAGTAGGTAGGTAGTAGGTAGGTAGTAGGTAGGTAGTAGGTAGGTAGTAGGTAGGTAGTAGGTAGGTAGTAGGTAGGTAGTAGGTAGGTAGTAGGTAGGTAGTAGGTAGGTAGTAGGTAGGTAGTAGGTAGGTAGTAGGTAGGTAGTAGGTAGGTAGTAGGTAGGTAGTAGGTAGGTAGTAGGTAGGTAGTAGGTAGGTAGTAGGTAGGTAGTAGGTAGGTAGTAGGTAGGTAGTAGGTAGGTAGTAGGTAGGTAGTAGGTAGGTAGTAGGTAGGTAGTAGGTAGGTAGTAGGTAGGTAGTAGGTAGGTAGTAGGTAGGTAGTAGGTAGGTAGTAGGTAGGTAGTAGGTAGGTAGTAGGTAGGTAGTAGGTAGGTAGTAGGTAGGTAGTAGGTAGGTAGTAGGTAGGTAGTAGGTAGGTAGTAGGTAGGTAGTAGGTAGGTAGTAGGTAGGTAGTAGGTAGGTAGTAGGTAGGTAGTAGGTAGGTAGTAGGTAGGTAGTAGGTAGGTAGTAGGTAGGTAGTAGGTAGGTAGTAGGTAGGTAGTAGGTAGGTAGTAGGTAGGTAGTAGGTAGGTAGTAGGTAGGTAGTAGGTAGGTAGTAGGTAGGTAGTAGGTAGGTAGTAGGTAGGTAGTAGGTAGGTAGTAGGTAGGTAGTAGGTAGGTAGTAGGTAGGTAGTAGGTAGGTAGTAGGTAGGTAGTAGGTAGGTAGTAGGTAGGTAGTAGGTAGGTAGTAGGTAGGTAGTAGGTAGGTAGTAGGTAGGTAGTAGGTAGGTAGTAGGTAGGTAGTAGGTAGGTAGTAGGTAGGTAGTAGGTAGGTAGTAGGTAGGTAGTAGGTAGGTAGTAGGTAGGTAGTAGGTAGGTAGTAGGTAGGTAGTAGGTAGGTAGTAGGTAGGTAGTAGGTAGGTAGTAGGTAGGTAGTAGGTAGGTAGTAGGTAGGTAGTAGGTAGGTAGTAGGTAGGTAGTAGGTAGGTAGTAGGTAGGTAGTAGGTAGGTAGTAGGTAGGTAGTAGGTAGGTAGTAGGTAGGTAGTAGGTAGGTAGTAGGTAGGTAGTAGGTAGGTAGTAGGTAGGTAGTAGGTAGGTAGTAGGTAGGTAGTAGGTAGGTAGTAGGTAGGTAGTAGGTAGGTAGTAGGTAGGTAGTAGGTAGGTAGTAGGTAGGTAGTAGGTAGGTAGTAGGTAGGTAGTAGGTAGGTAGTAGGTAGGTAGTAGGTAGGTAGTAGGTAGGTAGTAGGTAGGTAGTAGGTAGGTAGTAGGTAGGTAGTAGGTAGGTAGTAGGTAGGTAGTAGGTAGGTAGTAGGTAGGTAGTAGGTAGGTAGTAGGTAGGTAGTAGGTAGGTAGTAGGTAGGTAGTAGGTAGGTAGTAGGTAGGTAGTAGGTAGGTAGTAGGTAGGTAGTAGGTAGGTAGTAGGTAGGTAGTAGGTAGGTAGTAGGTAGGTAGTAGGTAGGTAGTAGGTAGGTAGTAGGTAGGTAGTAGGTAGGTAGTAGGTAGGTAGTAGGTAGGTAGTAGGTAGGTAGTAGGTAGGTAGTAGGTAGGTAGTAGGTAGGTAGTAGGTAGGTAGTAGGTAGGTAGTAGGTAGGTAGTAGGTAGGTAGTAGGTAGGTAGTAGGTAGGTAGTAGGTAGGTAGTAGGTAGGTAGTAGGTAGGTAGTAGGTAGGTAGTAGGTAGGTAGTAGGTAGGTAGTAGGTAGGTAGTAGGTAGGTAGTAGGTAGGTAGTAGGTAGGTAGTAGGTAGGTAGTAGGTAGGTAGTAGGTATGTAGTAGGTAGGTAGTAGGTAGGTAGTAGGTAGGTAGTAGGTAGGTAGTAGGTAGGTAGTAGGTAGGTAGTAGGTAGGTAGTAGGTAGGTAGTAGGTAGGTAGTAGGTAGGTAGTAGGTAGGTAGTAGGTAGGTAGTAGGTAGGTAGTAGGTAGGTAGTAGGTAGGTAGTAGGTAGGTAGTAGGTAGGTAGTAGGTAGGTAGTAGGTAGGTAGTAGGTAGGTAGTAGGTAGGTAGTAGGTAGGTAGTAGGTAGGTAGTAGGTAGGTAGTAGGTAGGTAGTAGGTAGGTAGTAGGTAGGTAGTAGGTAGGTAGTAGGTAGGTAGTAGGTAGGTAGTAGGTAGGTAGTAGGTAGGTAGTAGGTAGGTAGTAGGTAGGTAGTAGGTAGGTAGTAGGTAGGTAGTAGGTAGGTAGTAGGTAGGTAGTAGGTAGGTAGTAGGTAGGTAGTAGGTAGGTAGTAGGTAGGTAGTAGGTAGGTAGTAGGTAGGTAGTAGGTAGGTAGTAGGTAGGTAGTAGGTAGGTAGTAGGTAGGTAGTAGGTAGGTAGTAGGTAGGTAGTAGGTAGGTAGTAGGTAGGTAGTAGGTAGGTAGTAGGTAGGTAGTAGGTAGGTAGTAGGTAGGTAGTAGGTAGGTAGTAGGTAGGTAGTAGGTAGGTAGTAGGTAGGTAGTAGGTAGGTAGTAGGTAGGTAGTAGGTAGCCCTCCTGATCAGAAGGTCTAAGTAGCAAAACGTCCAACTATCAACTGGTCTGTATAGCAGGACGTCTATTTAGCAAAAAGTCAGATTCTCAAAATATCTGGATACTAAGGCAGAAAATTCAACACACAAATTGCATCTTTGGTCTATGTACTCGTAGCGTATATCATATCTTTTTAATGGTGACTGACACTTAGTGTCATGAATGCTGTTTGATTAGCATTACTCATTTGTCTTTTCTCTCTGTATTGATTGCTATTCATTACAAATACAATAAATAGTTCTAGCTTCTAAATTATAAAAATGGATGAAGAACAAACATTTACTTTTATTGAAAGTCAAAAGAAGAAGCGTGTGCTGCTGCTGAATGGTCACAGGTACAATTTAAATATCACAAATAAGGGAGGGTCAACTCTATGGAGATGCTCCCAGCGCAATGAGTGTAGTGCATCTGTTACAATAAATAAAGACGAAAATAAAATAATTCGTCAGTTAAATCTGCATACTTGCAAAGCTAATTTTGATAAAAACAGGACTGACATAGTGATGGACAAATGCAAGAAATTAGTTCGTCAAAAAGCAAAACCTGTCCAGAAAATTTTTGAAAAAGAATTCGCTAATATGGATGAGATTCAACAGGTACCACATTTTACCTCAAAAAAAGACACACTGTCTCGTCGCAAATATTTAAATGTTTGTAAAACTGAATTCAGAAACTTGAATGATGTTACAATTCCAGAAATAATGCCCGACAGTTTCCTTGTTTGTGAAGATGGATTTGACAATAATAAACTCTTAATATTTTCAACACCTAAGATGTATTTCATTGATGGAACATTCAAAGCTACGCCCAAGCCAGTCTACCAGCTCTTATCAGTTCATGTTGATTTGAATAGCTGTGATGATTTAACTTGTGTTATGGGAGTTAGGCGTTACTACCTACCTGACAAGACACAAGAAACCCACGGACGCTTATTTGGCCTCATCAAGCAACATTTTGATAGACATGATGGCCATTAAATGCGATTATGAGATAGGATAGCGCTTATGAATGGAATTAAAGAAGCTTTTCCAAACACTCAAATAACGGGCTGCTATTATCATCTTAATAAGGCCGTTTGGAAAAAAGCGTCAACATTGGGTCTACCTGAAAACAGAGAGTGCAGAAACATCGTCAGAGTATGTTCCAATTTACCTCTGCTACCTTCTCCATACATTACGGAATGTTGGACTAGCATTGTTGAAAACGCCACGAAAAGCGAAGAAATGGTGGCTTTTTTAAATTACTTTAAAAGACAATGGCTTCAGTCTCTGGCAGATATAATAAACTGTCCTAGTAATTATAATTTTCGCACAAACAATGCACTCGAAGGGTGGCACAGGCGGCAAAACACGAATATAAAATCAAAGCCAACCCTGCTACTACTCCTTAAAGCTCTTAGACAAGAAGCTCTTTGGCAAGATCGCAAATACAAGAATATGTTATTTGAAGGATCTAAGAGAAGAAAGATCGATATAATGTTTAATGCCAAATACAAAAGAGAGCTGCAAAAGCTTGAGGGCCAAAAAGTTAACGCCTTTAAATTTATGATAAATCTTGGCCATATCAAAAGGATATTAGGTGAATAAATGCAGGGGAATTTGTGCGCCTAATATCCTAATAATATTTATATAGGCAAGAAGGTTTTTAATCCTGATATTTTTTTAACAAATAAATTTACTGTAATTTACAAATGACTTTTACTTTCTATCATGAGTGTACACTTTTTAAAAATGACTTTTTGCTAAATAGACGTTCTGCTAAATGGTCTGCATTTGATAGTTGGACGTTTTGCTACATGGACATTTTGCTAATTAGATTTACTGCTCATTAGACATTTCGCGCTGTTGGACATTTTGCTACTTAGACCTTCTGATCAGGAGGGGTAGGTAGGTAGTAGGTAGGCGAGTGCAGGCAGGCCAAGGAGGCGCTTCCCGCCATCGACGCCCGCCTCACCAAACTAAGCGCTCCGGCTGACTAAGCTGCAGCTACGCTTGGTGACTGCCGCTATCACTAGACACGGCACTTTCAACAAGCACCTCTTTATTAAAGGAATCACAGATAGTCCTGTGTCGAGCCTGCATGGAGCAAGAACAACCAGCAGCCCACGTGCTCCTGCACTGTCTAGGGGTTGTCCCATACAGGGCCAAGTACTTCAGTAACCCAGGTACTCTCCGCGAGATTACCAGTAGCACAAGGGGCTGCTGGCCTTCCAGGTTTTAGTTTTTTAACTAATTTTATTAAGATCTGATTATAAATTATTTATTGAACTAACGCAGCGTAATTATTATTTACAATAAGGCCTCTTTAGTTAACACTTAAATTTTTCCTACATAACATTGAGTTTTTTGATTCTTGTTTACTGATCCCCCGTGGTTTTACCATGTAGCAGTACACACAGGGATACTTACTTGACATCATGCACTTTTCTCCTACTAGCAAAGACAGAAGGTACATAGTCGGGATCCTGCGGGTCCTTGCTCGGTTGGCCTTTCTCAAAGTGCTCGCTGCAGATCAAGCTGCATTCATTCGGCACCCACAACGACCCACTGCGGATATTCATAAATGATGATTATTACAAGTAGACATAAGACTTATATTAAATTTCATTTATTCATCTACATTATAGACTTTCCCATCAAAATCCTGAGACAGGGTATGCCTGTGTGGGATGAAGTGTCATACATAAATATTGTGACACTTTTATGAATCAATTAACTTTAATTATTTATTGAAGACACAGTGCAGTGGCCGAGGGATTTGATTGCTGCGCTGCCTGTTGCCCGTTCGATCCCTGCGCGGAACAGGTCTGGGTATTTGTGTATATGAATAATTTAAGTGTTTGTAAACACACCCACGATACAGGAGAAATTCCTAGTTGGGCAAAGTTTAAAAAAATATACATTATTACAAACGTAATCTGTACAAAAGGGCAAGATTTGCAAAGCACAATAATGCATGGCATCATGCATTGCACCAATGTTACACTTCATTACTTTATTACCTTCACAAAGAAACAATTTACTAGGACTTTTTGTCACTACAGGTAAAGCAATGTTAAAACTATGTTGTCTATTCAAGCTAAGTGTCCCACTGCTGGGCCAAGGCCTCCCTTTTCTCCTTCCAAATTCTTCTAACCTGTGCAATCTCTAGCCAAGTACACAGTACGCCCTACAAACAAGGGTCAGGTGGTCACACTACCTTTGCCTTCCTTAGATTTATTTATTAACACAAACCATTGCTCAGTAGGTCGTCTTAGGGGATTTATTTACAATCAAACCCAACACAGCAGATAGCTGTGCAGACACACTGCTCAGTTACAAGTAAATAAAACAATGTTTTCCAGATGGACCAATGTTATGTTTGTGACAATCAAATATATCTGGTAACGTGTATTTTAGGTCAGTGGTTCTTAGTTCTGACACTAATGAACGCTGAGACAACAACTTTGCTATGTGTAATGTATGTGCCATAATATCTTCCGTTAACGTCCAACTGCTCATTACAGAGTTCAAGGAAAATAATCTGCAAGCAGGTACTTACTTATTGTTCTGGATAGTCGAAACCCATTTGTTTCTCTGAACTGGTCGAAGGCTCTCCTCAGGGAAGCAGAAGAACTTTACTCCGCTGTTCCACGGCGTGTTTGTACATTTAAAAACACAACAAGACTTGGTGCGACTTATATTCATTGTATTAGCTTAGTATACCTCAAAAGAACAGCATTCAACTCCGAACTAACAGACAGTATTAGTGAGAGCACAGCATGAATCCCGTAACAATAATACAATAGGTACATTATTTATTAGAGCTCGCTTGCTTTGGCGTCACTGTCACTGTCACTTGTAATTACTCTTGTCAGTTGTCACTTGTCACAAGTTGATTTTGACATTGACAGTAGTTCTTTTTTACCCGACTGCGGCGAAGTCCAAAAGGAGGGTTATGTGTCTAACGTGTATATTTTATATTTACTATATTGAGGCTATACTCTTTAGGCGTATACTTGCGCCGCTTTGTAGAATGAAACGATGGGTCCAGTTGTACACGTATATTAACTATTACCTATAATGCCAATGCATGAAAGTAATTCAGATAATCTAGAATTCTAGATAATTCACAAAATAATTCTCATGGCGTTCTAAATGCCTACTTTTATCTGTCAGCCTTCAGTTGGGAACAATAGTTTTAATGAAACGTTGTTATCTACAGTCTTTATTGTGCGATTTTTGAGCTGTTTTCAGATGATTTCGACTGGAGTAGTGTTCTGCCTACTCCCTGACAATTTATAATTGACCGCACGCACGGAATTTTTTTCCCTCCGACAAATAGAATTTTTTTCAAAATTTTTATGAAATTACTTATTTATTATCTACGCTAACTCAAAATTTTCTTCAGTAAGTATTCAAAATTTTATATGTATAGTTTCAGTTACTCTAACCTACCATCCCTGCGCTCTTTTGCTAACTGGTCGGCTCTTTCATTTCCCAGTAGTCCCACGTGAGCTTTGATCCAAAACAAGTTTACCATCTTGTTTTGAATGGATGCAGATCTAATGTTATCCCTAGCTTCTACAGCCAGAGGGTGGAGTGGTACTGGGATTTTTGATCGTCTGAAGAGCCGAGATTGAGTCGCCGAAAACTCCGAAAGAAGACGCCTTCAGCTTTGTTGAAGTTTTTTCTTTCTTCAGAAGTGTGCAACTCCAGCATGCGTCGGTCTCGCCGTCCACCTCCCCGTCGTGCCGTCTATTGGTGGATGGAGGAGCTGGTGGGGCTCCGTGCCGCCTGCGTGGCGGCCAGAAGGGCCTACACGCGGAGCCGACGGCGCAGCGCCCAAAACCGAGTCCGAGCAGAAGAGGACCTCCTATACGCATCTTACCGAGAGGCGACGACGGTCTTCAAGTCTGCATTGGGCGCTGCAAAAGACTCGGCGAGGATCCCTGTCGAGATCCTGGAGGGTCTCGACAGGGATCCTTATGGGAGACCATACAAGGCGGTGCGGAACCAGCTACGCCCCTATGGTCCCCCACTGACGGAGACCCTCGAGCCAGCGTTGCTGGATGGGGTGGTCCGATCCCTGTTTCCGCGCAGGGCCGACTTCACGCCACCACCGATGGATCCCCCGCAAGGGGCGGTTTCGCCGGAGGAGGAGGTCCCCCCGGTGACGGCGGCGGAATTCTACGCGGGGGTTCTCAGCCTCCGCGCGAAGAAGACGGCCCGGACCAGACGGCGTCCCCGCACGGGTAGTGGCGATCGCCGCCTCACAAATGGAGGACAGGTTTCGGGACCTCTTCAGCGCGTGCTTTACGGCTGGGAGGTTCCCGAAACTGTGGAAGTAGGGGCAGCTATGCCTCCTCCGAAAGGAGGGACGCCCGGTGGAATCGCCCTCGGCATACCGGCCCATCGTTCTGCTCAATGAGGTCGGTAAATTGTTCGAGGGGATTGTCGCCTCCCGGCTTGATAGCCTTTTGGGTTGGGCCGGACCTGTCGGACGCCCAATTCGGTTTCCGTCGAGGGCGTTCGACGATTGATGCGCTGGCCCTACTCAAGGGCCAGGTGAAGGAGGCGGTGGAGGCTAGGGACGGAGTGCTGGCGGTGTCATTCGACATTACAAACGCCTTCAACTCCGTGCCCCACTTCGACGATATTGGAGGCGCTCCGGTATCACGGAGTGCCCCAATACTTGCGGATCCTCCTGGCCAGCTACTTGGAGGGCCGAGAGGTCCTCCTCGTGGACAAGACGGCCACGGTGAGGCGGTACGGCGCAGAGTCCGGTGTTCCACAGGGGTCGGTGCTGGGGCCCCCCCTTTGGAACATCGGGTTCGACTGGCTTCTGCGGGGAGCCCTCCTCCAGGGCACGAGTGTAATCTGCTACGCGGATGACACTCTCCTCACTGCCCGGGGGAGGAACTTTGGGGACGCGGCCTGTCTGGCCTCGGCTGGCGGACCTTTGGTTGCAGAGAAGATCCGCCGCCTGGGATTGAAGGTGGCGCTGCACAAGACCGAAGCCATGTACTGTCGAGGGCCTCGGCAGCGCTGCCCTTTCGACGCTGACATTGTCGTAGAGGGCGTCAGGATAGGTTTCCAGGCCCAGATGAAGTATCTGGGCCTGGTGCTGGACAACAGGTGGCACTCCGGCCCGCATTTCAGCGGGCTGTCGACGCGCTTGTTGAAAGCCGCGGACGCACTGTCGTGGCTCCTCCCGAACCTGGGGGGTCCCAAGGCGAAATGCCGGCGTATGCTGGCATCCTGAAGAGCATGGTCACGTAAAAAATTTGGAAAACAACCCCCAATCTGTGCCCAGGACCACGGAACGCGGCCAAAAGCGCAGGGATGGTGGGTGAGTATGCCTGAAACTATGTGATATTTATAAAACTGAAGAAAATTGTAGGATAGCTTAGATATTAATTAATTTGTAATAAAAATTTTGAAAATTTGTTTATGTGTAGGAGGGAGAAAATTTTTTCGCGTGTAAGTCAATAAAAAATGTCCAGGGAGTAGGCGGAACACTACTCCAGTCAATTCCCGCTGAAAACAGCTCGAAAAACGCGTATATAGAACTAAAGATATCAACGTTTTAGTAAAAACTTCACTCCCTTATGTGTATTCTGTATGTACTTAGCTAGTAAAATTAAGAATTATCAAAATTCGTGTAGCTACTTCTATTTCAGCTAGGCGCACGTGCGATATGTCAAAAGACGCGTCTCCGCGCGGGCTAGCCGTTTATGGAATAAAAGTTGCTGTCGCAAAAAGAAAAATTTTGAGTTTTCGCCAAAAAAGTGGTTTTTCTAGGAAAAAATTTGGAAAAACAACCCCCAATCTGTGCCCAGGACCACGGAACGCGGCCAAAAGCGCAGGGATGGAAGGTAAGTACGCCTGAAACTATTAATATTTATAGAACTAAAGAAAATTGTAAGTTAGCTTAGATATTAATTAATTTGTAATAAAAATTTTGAAAATTTGTTTATGTGTAGGAGGGAGAAAATTTTTTCGCGTGTAAGTCAATAAAAAATGTCCAGGGAGTAGGCGGAACGGTTAGGTTAGGTTAGGTTAGGTTAGGTTAGGTTAGGTTAGGTTAGGTTTTTTTTTTTTTTTTTTTTTTTTTTTTTTGTTTTGGCAGGAGTGGGAAATCCCCACGGACACCTCGACTACCTCACAGGTTGTGAGATAGTCGAGGTAGTGCCGGACTCGAACCGGCTAAAACCACACTCCTGCCCCACCAGTGTCCCTCTGACGTGGTCAGAGCCCTTTCGTTACTGGGATTTTGCCTTTATTTAGCGACTTTTTATTGGTAGGTGGCCGAAGACTTCACTCAATGGGTAAGTTTTATCATTTTTAAGTTATCATTTTTTGTTAAAAGTTCCGTTTACGCTATTTTATTATTTTTGGTTTCTTAAATTACTAATTTTATTTTATGATTTCGGTTATACGATGTTTATTAGTTTATTATTTTTTTTTCTATCCTGTTGCCCTTTCATTAAATTGGTTTGTTTCTGTAAATTTTAGTTGATTTTATTTTGATTTGATTTTTTATGTATGATATCATCGTTATATATTTACAATATAATTATTATATCATTAACCTGATATTATTAAGTCTAAACAATATGTAATATAATGTATATAATTTACATATTCTACCCAGTTCGACACAACTTGACGACTCCACTAGGGTTGGCCTACGGTCCAGTATAATTCCAGCCACTTTCTCATGAAAGTGGCTCCAATTAACATTGTCCATCAAGCCAACCCTAGTGGTTCGCTCAATGCTTCTGCGATCTGGTTGTGTCGGCGTGGCCATTTTATTGTACGCGGAAGTGGGCGCACCGACAACTTTAGCAATACGCTATTGATGCTCTGGCGAATGCGTCCCACTTCCTTCGTTCCGGGCATTCTTCGCTGAAAGCATTGTGCGAGTGCTCCCCCAGATTGGCCCTGGTGCAGTTAACGCACACCGCTGCTTTGCCGGTCTGTTTCTCCGGGCAGTCTGCCCTAAGGTGTGCCCCACCGCAGTGACTGCACAGATCGGCAGGCTCCGTGCACAAGCGTTTGCTGTGTCCGTATGCCAGGCAGCGGGTACACTGCACCAGAGGCGTTTGGTCTTCAACACGCACTCGCTGGAGGTCAATGCGTAGCTTGCCTCCAGCAAGTGCCCGTCTCCAAATTGCTGGGGTAACACTCAGCACAATGCTGCTAACGTGGGGGTTGCGTGACTTCTTCCTAAATCTTATCGCCATTTTCTGCTCCCCGTCGGCGAGGCCTTGAAAGATCTCCTGGTTCTGGTTCTTAAGGGCCCTCAGTACTTCTTCATCACTGTGAACTAACAGCACGTCCCTAAGAACCAGAAGCGGGTCCCGATTCTTCACGTCCTCGACGACGAGGTTCCCTCCGGCCGCCTTTAGTCGCTCCTTCAGTTTTCTCCTCTCCTCAGTCGTTTCGCACCCCATTATCACCCTTCGGTCCTTGGCCTTTCTCACCCTTTCGACACGCACCCAGCCTTCTTTGGCGTCCACAACTTTCCTGACCCTCTCCAGGATGT
Organism: Diarsia rubi; assembly: GCA_932274075.1. Classification (NCBI taxonomy): domain Eukaryota; kingdom Metazoa; phylum Arthropoda; class Insecta; order Lepidoptera; family Noctuidae; genus Diarsia; species Diarsia rubi. The sequence goes on along the minus strand of OW026440.1, from coordinate 65,015 downwards.
CACCGCTGGTGTCGTCCTCCTCTGTTGAGGAGACAACTACGGAGTGCAGAGTGGTTCGCTCCGGGGCCTTCGCCCCGGTGTGGCTCTTATTTGCAGCTGCTGCACTCGCGTATGTTGTCTCCCCCACACTCTCCCTGCCGGCCAGACTATCTCGGAGCCTTTCGAGTTTCTCGGAGTTGTCCTTTAACTCCGAGAGGTGCTCCTTGAGAGCGTTTGTGAGCACAGTCTGGCCGGCGAGAACTTCGCTAAGCGAGGACTGAGGGATGCAGTCAGCGGTGGGCGCAGGTGCTGGTGCGGGTTCGGGTGCGGCCGGGGCCTTGTCCTGCTCAGACTCCTTAACAAGCTCAAAAAGCCTGTTTATTGCCTCGAGCACCGCTGCCTTAATGTCGGTCTTGAGGTTGCGGGAGTTGCCCAAATTGAGCTTTGCCTTGTTTAGGCAAGCTCTCGCCTCCTCAATCCGACTGCGGCACCCAGCCACAGGCTTCTTGAGCTGTGTTAAGGCGTCCACAGGGGCTCGGCGCGTCCGCGGAGTGGCAGCCCCCCCCCGGGGTACGGAAGGAGTATCCTCCCCGAAGGAGATTCTCCTCCTCGCGCTAGCAGGGGAAAGTCCCACTTCCTCCGCGGATCGCGGCGAGCCACTGGAGCTTTGGGCCCTCACGGTACTGGATGGGGTGCGGAACATAGTTAAATACCGAGTGGCAGATACAGATCGGACGGACCCCTGTAAATGGGAGGTCAGTCAGATATCTGCTTGGGAGGAGAGGAAGCTTCACGGACACTGGGAACTGTGACCCTGTAAAGGGGGGACACAGTAAGACAATACACAAATAATCACAAAAATGTTAGATATAATAAATATTGTATACTTAATTGGTAAATTATAGTCAATTGTCAAAATTATTAAAATGAAACACGATACACTCCCTTATAACACATAAATAAACAAAACTAAGCCAAAAGAGCTGAAAACCAAAAATAAAAATATTTTGCCGACCTCTCTCCGTTATCCTACTAGTCACTATAGGGTGGGAGGGTAGGCAAAATATTTTTCAGCTAGGCGCACGTGCGATATGTCAAAAGACGCGGCTCCGCGCGGGCCAGCCGTTTTCAGAATAAAAGTTGCTGTCGTATGAAGAAAAATTTTGAGTTTTCCCCGAAAAACCAGTTTTTCGGGGTAAAAAATTTGGAAAACAACCCCCAATCTGTGCCCAGGACCACGGAACGCGGCCAAAAGCGCAGGGATGGTGGGCGAGTATGCCTGAAACTATGTGATATTTATAAAACTGAAGAAAATTGTAGGATAGCCCAGATATTAATCAATTTGTTATAAAAATTTGGAAAACTTTTCAAAGTGTAGGAGGGAGAAAAATTTTTCGCGTTCGGGTCAATAAAAAATGTCCAGGGAGTAGGCGGAACACTACTCCAGTCAATATCCGCTGAAAACAGCTCGAAAAACGCGTATATAGTACTAAAGATATCAACGCTCCAGTAAAATCTTCGCTCCCTTAGGTGAATTCTGTATGTACTTAGCTAATGGAAATAAGAATTATCAAAATTCGTGTAGCAACTTCTATTTCAGCTAGGCGCACGTGCGATATGTCAAAAGACGCGGCTCCGCGCGGGCCAGCCGTTTTCAGAATAAAAGTTGCTGTCGTATGAAGAAAAATTTTGAGTTTTCCCCGAAAAACCAGTTTTTCGGGGTAAAAAATTTGGAAAACAACCCCCAATCTGTGCCCAGGACCACGGAACGCGGCCAAAAGCGCAGGGATGGTGGGCGAGTATGCCTGAAACTATGTGATATTTATAAAACTGAAGAAAATTGTAGGATAGCTTAGATATTAATTAATTTGTTATAAAAATTTGGAAAATTTTTCAAAGTGTAGGAGGGAGAAAAATTTTTCGCGTTCGGGTCAATAAAAAATGTCCAGGGAGTAGGCGGAACACTACTCCAGTCAATATCCGCTGAAAACAGCCCGAAAAACGCGTATATAGTACTAAAGATATCAACGTTTTAGTAAAATCTTCGCTCCCTTAGGTGAATTCTGTATGTACTTAGCTAATGGAAATAAGAATTATCAAAATTAGTGTAGCAACTTCTATTTCAGCTAGGCGCACGTGCGATATGTCAAAAGACGCGGCTCCGCGCGGGCTAGCCGTTTATGGAATAAAAGCTGTTGTCGCAAGAAGAAAAATTTAGAGTTTTCCCCGAAAAACCAGTTTTTCGGGGTAAAAAATTTGGAAAACAACCCCCAATCTGTGCCCAGGACCACGGAACGCGGCCAAAAGCGCAGGGATGGTGGGTGAGTATGCCTGAAACTATTTAATTTTAATAAAAGTGTAGAAAACTGTATTTTAACTTAGATATTAATTAATTTGTTATAAAAATTTGGAAAATTTTTCAAAGTGTAGGAGGGAGAAAAATTTTTCGCGTTCGGGTCAATAAAAAATGTCCAGGGAGTAGGCGGAACACTACTCCAGTCAATATCCGCTGAAAACAGCTCGAAAAACGCGTATATAGTACTAAAGATATCAACGTTTTAGTAAAATCTTCGCTCCCTTAGGTGAATTCTGTATGTACTTTGCTAATGGAAATAAGAATTATCAAAATTAGTGTAGCAACTTCTATTTCAGCTAGGCGCACGTGCGATATGTCAAAAGACGCGGCTCCGCGCGGGCTAGCCGTTTATGGAATAAAAGCTGTTGTCGCAAGAAGAAAAATTTAGAGTTTTCCCCGAAAAACCAGTTTTTCGGGGTAAAAAATTTGGAAAACAACCCCCAATCTGTGCCCAGGACCACGGAACGCGGCCAAAAGCGCAGGGATGGTGGGTGAGTATGCCTGAAACTATTTAATTTTAATAAAAGTGTAGAAAACTGTATTTTAACTTAGATATTAATTAATTTGTTATAAAAATTTGGAAAATTTTTCAAAGTGTAGGAGGGAGAAAAATTTTTCGCGTTCGGGTCAATAAAAAATGTCCAGGGAGTAGGCGGAACACTACTCCAGTCAATATCCGCTGAAAACAGCTCGAAAAACGCGTATATAGTACTAAAGATATCAACGTTTTAGTAAAATCTTCGCTCCCTTAGGTGAATTCTGTATGTACTTTGCTAATGGAAATAAGAATTATCAAAATTAGTGTAGCAACTTCTATTTCAGCTAGGCGCACGTGCGATATGTCAAAAGACGCGGCTCCGCGCGGGCTAGCCGTTTATGGAATAAAAGCTGTTGTCGCAAGAAGAAAAATTTAGAGTTTTCCCCGAAAAACCAGTTTTTCGGGGTAAAAAATTTGGAAAACAACCCCCAATCTGTGCCCAGGACCACGGAACGCGGCCAAAAGCGCAGGGATGGTGGGTGAGTATGCCTGAAACTATTTAATTTTAATAAAAGTGTAGAAAACTGTATTTTAACTTAGATATTAATTAATTTGTTATAAAAATTTGGAAAATTTTTCAAAGTGTAGGAGGGAGAAAAATTTTTCGCGTTCGGGTCAATAAAAAATGTCCAGGGAGTAGGCGGAACACTACTCCAGTCAATATCCGCTGAAAACAGCTCGAAAAACGCGTATATAGTACTAAAGATATCAACGGTTAGGTTAGGTTAGGTTAGGTTAGGTTAGGTTAGGTTAGGTTAGGTTAGGTTAGGTTAGGTTAGGTTAGGTTAGGTTAGGTTAGGTTAGGTTAGGTTTTTTTTTTTTTTTTTTTTTTTTTTTTTTTTTTTTTTTTTTTTTTTTTTTGTGCTTTTCCCCGTTTCAATGAAAGGGCTCTTATTATACTAGCTATTCATCCATTCCAGTTCTCGCATTTATGCCTCTCGTACTTTCATGCTTCATACTTTATCTTTCTTATATACATCTTCTCATTCTTAGCCGGGTGGGACTCCCGCTATTCTATCTTGTTCTATTATTTATTTATCTTTATTTAGGGATATTCAACACAACTCAGTTTTATTGACAATAAGGTTCTTACTTGCTATTACATGCTATTTTGTGTAAGTCTATTATTTCTTTATTTTCTTAACAATATTTCTACATGCTAACTTTTGTTTATTCTAAACATCTGGTATACTATTTATGCATGTGTAGTTTATAGACATTCTCTCTTATATCTATGTTGTTAATACTATGTGCTTATTTATTTTAAAAACATCATTATTTCCTACTTAGAATGTCTACCACTTTTCTTTTATTATTTGCTATACATTTGTTTTCTTATTTTATGTCTATACAATACCAAGTTTATCCTTATACATAACTTAAATTTTATTTTCTAACATAGTATCTTAACTTAGCTTTCTTATTTTCTAACACAGTAATCTCAATTTTTTATGACACAATTTTCTTTACTTATTTCCGGTTTCTGGACATACGGCTTGGACCTATTCGCTTAAGGCTATTCTAAGGCTTGTGTATCTTGCTTTCGCTTTTTTCCTTTATTTATTTTTCTTGTTATTTCGGCAATAATATAGTATATACCTATATGTTATACATATTTATTGTCAATTCTTATTCTGGGGTTTTTTACTATACTCAACTTTTTCAGGCGATGTTTGGTGTGTGTGTTTGGTGTTGTTTGTGTGTTTTGATATATCTGTATATATTTACTATATATCTGGTATATCTGTGTTTGTTGTTGTTTTTTGGTTTCCATGAATATGTTCGTTTCGTAGTTTTTATCTGCTTCTGTAATGTACTCCCAGTTTGTGTTGCTGTATTGGTGTGTTCGTGTATGTGTTGCGTGTGTTTCTGTGTGTGTTGCGTGTATTTCTGTGTGTGTTGCGTGTGTAACATGTACCTTAGGGAGCAGTCTAGACGTATGCCGTTGTCGTCCTGGCCAGATAATCCCATTTCTTGCGGACCGGGCACTCCACGCTGAAGGCGTTGTGGTCGGTCCTCTGAAACTTAGAGTGTGAGCAGTTGCAGCACTGAGGTACATTGCCCGCAAAAAATTCCGCGCACTTTTCGCGAAGGTGCGGTCCTCCGCAGTGACTGCACCTGTCCACACTCTCAGTACAAAATTTCCGGCCGTGTCCAAACTCTAGGCATTTCGTGCATTGGATGAGCGGCGACTGATCCTCCACCCTGACCCTTTGCAGGTCAAGGTAGAGAGCCCCGGCCTCCGTCATCCTCTGCCATACTCTCGGACTGACCTGGACGACCACGTGCGCTGTCTTGGGGTTTCTAGTCCTCTTCTTGAATTTTAAAACCATTTCCCTCTCTTCTTGGTCTAAGTCCCTGAAGATGTTCTCGTTCTGGGAGTAGAGCGCCTTCACCATTTCGTCGTCTTCACTGTCCAAAAAGACGTCTTTTAGGACGACGAGCGGGTTTTTATTCCTCATGGGCGCTACTACTAGGCCTCCACCTCGGCTTTCAATTCTTTCTTTCACTTTCTTAAGCTCCGCCTCTGTTTCGCACCCCAATATGACCGTCTGGTTTTTTGCCTTTCTTACTTTATTTATTCTAAGGCCAGTTCCCCTGGCATCGACCGCCTCCCTCACTCTGGCGAGCACCTCGTCAGCAGTCTCCTGGCTGCCTTCAATGGTGACCGCCATCGAATGAAGTGCCGGTCGATGCCTAGGTTTGGCTGCCGTGACGTTAGCATATGTATGCGAGTCAGGTCTTGGCTCGCATGCCGCTTCTCTTATAGCCCCCTGTATTTTGACCGTGCTGGTGGCGACCTCACCGACAACGTCACCGATTCTGTCCTCGAGAGCAACAGCGGCGCGACCTACGACCTTCACTCCTTCTATCGCGTGGCCTATGCTCTCTTGGACTACGTCAACCTTTACATTGACCTCGTCAATCTTGTCGATGACCTTGTCGATGATGTCGGCACCGCTGTCGGAGTAATGCTCGGTGATGTCCTCGAGGCCTTTTGCGACTTTCTCCTCTAGGTCTTTGAGCCGCGTGTTGATATTTGCCTCCACCTTTTCCAGCCTTTCCAAGATTTCCACCGGTGATTCGGGTGATGTAGGCGTGGTGTTGGTATTTCTGGGTAGGACTGTATTAGGCGCTGTTTCCAGGTCTTTTACCCGTTTACTCAGTTCAAAGAGGATCCGGAGGCTTTTATCTGACTGGGTCTCCAGGAAGATCTTTATGTCTCTCCTCATCTGAGGGTATTCCTTGACTCTGGTTGGAATGTCTTCAAAGGTCTTCATAACCTCCTGGAGAAGCCTGTCGTTTGATAATGCAGCGTAGGTGTCCTGCTGCTTTTTGAATACCTCCATGTTGTCAATGGACCTTCTTTTCCGCTCCGGTCTTCGGATAAAAGTCCTGGCGGCGTCCAGCGTTTGTCCAGGAGGGCCCACGGGGCTGGGAGTGGTGGCGGGAGCGACAGCGCCAGAAGTCCCTGCCTTCGACGACTGTGGCGATACTGCTGTTTCAGCCATTGTTCCTCGAACAGCGTCTTTCCTGCCGTAAGTCAGGGATGGCACCTTCGGCGTTTCGCGTGTTCCCGAGGGTCCCTCGCTTCCCAAGTGGGAAGGTGATGTGGACTCATGTGGTCCTCTTGCACTGGCTCCTGGTCCTTTCGATACTGGGGTGCGAATTCCGAGAACCATTTTTGTTGATTGGGTTTCGTGCAGGTGTTAGGTTAGGTTAGGTTAGGTTAGGTTAGGTTAGGTTAGGTTAGGTTAGGTTAGGTTAGGTTAGGTTTTTTTTTTTTTTTTTTTTTTTTTTTTGTTTTGGCAGGAGTGGGAAATCCCCACGGACACCTCGACTAGCTCACAGGCTGTGAGATAGTCGAGGTAGTGCCGGACTCGAACCGGCTAAAACCACACTCCTGCCCCACCAGTGTCCCTCTGACGTGGTCAGAGCCCTTTCGTTACTGGGATTTTACCTTTATTTAGCGACTTTTTATTGGTAGGTGGCCGAAGAGACTACACTCAATGGGTAAGTTTTATCATTTTAAATTTTCATTTTTTGTTAAAAGTTCTGTTTACGCTATTTTGTTATTTTTGTTTTCATTAATTACTAACTTTATTTTATAATTTCAGTTATACGATGTTTATTAGTTTATTATTTTCTATCCTGTTGCCCTTTCATTAATTGGTTGTTTCAGTAAATTTTGGTGGTTTTATGTTGATTTGATTTTGTTGTATGATATCATCGTTATATATTTACAATATAATTATATATCATTATCCTGATACTATAAGGCCTAAACAATATGTCTAATGACTGCAGAGTTTTTCTACCCAGTTCGACACAACTTGACGACTCCACTAGAGTTGGCCTACGGTCCAGTATATTTCCAGCCACTTTCTCATGAAAGAGGCTCCAAATAACATTGTCCATCAAGCCAACCCTAGTGGTTCGCTCAATGCTTCTGCGATCTGGTTGTGTCGACGTGGCCATGTTATTGTACGCGCAAGTGGGCGCACCGGCAACTTTAGCAATACGCTATAGATGCTCTGGCGAATGCGTCCCACTTCCTGCGTTCCGGGCATTCTTCGCTGAAGGCATTGTGCGAGTGCTCCCCCAGATTGGCCCTCGTGCAGTTAACGCACACCGCTGCTTTGCCGATCTGTTTCTCCGGGCAGTCTGCCCTAAGGTGTGCCCCACCGCAGTGACTGCACAGATCGGCAGGCTCCGTGCACAAGCGTTTGCTGTGTCCGTATGCCAGGCAGCGGGTACACTGCACCAGAGGCGTTTGGTCTTCGACGCGCACTCGCTGGAGGTCAATGCGAAGCTTGCCTCCAGCAAGTGCCCGTCTCCAAATTGCTGGGGTAACACTCAGCACAATGCTGCTAACGTGGGGGTTGCGTGACTTCTTCCTAAATCTTATCGCCATTTTCTGCTCCCCGTCGGCGAGGCCGTGAAAGATCTCCTGGTTCTGGTTCTTAAGGGCCCTCAGTACTTCTTCATCGCTGTGAACTAACAGCACGTCCCTAAGAACCAGAAGCGGGTCCCGATTCTTCACGTCCTCGACGACGAGGTTCCCTCCGGCCGCCTTTAGTCGCTCCTTCAGTTTTCTCCTCTCCTCAGTCGTTTCGCACCCCATTATCACCCTTCGGTCCTTGGCCTTTCTCACCCTTTCGACACGCACCCAGCCTTTTTTGGCGTCCACAACTTTCCTGACCATCTCCAGGATGTCACCGCTGGTGTCGTCCTCCTCTGTTGAGGAGACAACTACGGAGTGCAGAGTGGTTCGCTCCGGGGCCTTCGCCCCGGTGTGGCTCTTATTTGCAGCTGCTGCACTCGCGTATGTTGTCTCCCCCACACTCTCCCTGCCGGCCAGACTATCTCGGAGCCTTTCGAGTTTCTCGGAGTTGTCCTTTAACTCCGAGAGGTGCTCCTTGAGAGCGTTTGTGAGCACAGTCTGGCCGGCGAGAACTTCGCTAAGCGAGGACTGAGGGATGCAGTCAGCGGTGGGCGCAGGTGCTGGTGCGGGTTCGGGTGCGGCCGGGGCCTTGTCCTGCTCAGACTCCTTAACAAGCTCAAAAAGCCTGTTTATTGCCTCGAGCACCGCTGCCTTAATGTCGGTCTTGAGGTTGCGGGAGTTGCCCAAATTGAGCTTTGCCTTGTTTAGGCAAGCTCTCGCCTCCTCAATCCGACTGCGGCACCCAGCCACAGGCTTCTTGAGCTGTGTTAAGGCGTCCACAGGGGCTCGGCGCGTCCGCGGAGTGGCAGCACCCCCCCGGGGTACGGAAGGAGTATCCTCCCCGAAGGAGATTCTCCTCCTCGCGCTAGCAGGGGAAAGTCCCACTTCCTCCGCGGATCGCGGCGAGCCACTGGAGCTTTGGGCCCTCACGGTACTGGATGGGGTGCGGAACATATTTAAGTTTCGAGTGGCAGATACAATCGAACGGACCCCTGTAAATGGGAGGTCAGTCAGATATCTGCTTGGGAGGAGAGAAAAATTTGCGGACACTGGGTACTGTGACCCTGTAAAGGGGGGACACAGTAATACAATACACAATCAAACAAACTATAGAAAATGAAATAGATCTTGTATAATAATTAATAAATTAAGTCAAATGTCAAAAGTTTCTGTCAATAAAATAAAACAAAATACACTCCCTTCTAACACTAAACTAAACCAAGCCAAAAGAGCCTAAAACGAAAATAAAAATATTTTGCCGACCTCTCTCCGTTATCCTACTAGACAATATAGGGTGGGAGGGTGGGCAAAAAATTTTTCAGCTAGGCGCACGTGCGATATGTCAAAAGACGCGGCTCCGCGCGGGCCAGCCGTTTTCAGAATAAAAGTTGCTATCGTATGAAGAAAAATTTTGAGTTTTCCCCGAAAAACCGGTTTTTTGGGGTAAAAAATTTGGAAAACAACCCCCAATCTGTGCCCAGGACCACGGAACGCGGCCAAAAGCGCAGGGATGGTGGGTGAGTATGCCTGAAACTATGTGATATTTATAAAACTGAAGAAAATTGTAGGATAGCTTAGATATTAATTAATTTGTTATAAAAATTTGGAAAATTTTTCAAAGTGTAGGAGGGAGAAAAATTTTTCGCGTTCGGGTCAATAAAAAATGTCCAGGGAGTAGGCGGAACACTACTCCAGTCAATATCCGCTGAAAACAGCTCGTAAAACGCGTATATAGTACTAAAGATATCAACGGGTTAGGTTAGGTTAGGTTTTTTTTTTTTTTTTTTTTTTTTTTTTTTTTTGTTTTGGCAGGAGTGGGAAATCCCCACGGACACCTCGACTACCTCACAGGCGGTGAGATAGTCGAGGTAGTGCCGGACTCGAACCGGCTAAAACCACACTCCTGCCCCACCAGTGTCCCTCTGCCGTTGTCAGAGCCCTTGTTCACAGAGTTTCTGACTTGTTTAGCGACTGTTTGGTTGGTGGCCGGAAAGACCATACTATGTGCTATTGTTTCTATTTGTGATATTTTTTACTGTTTTTCATTTACTATTATTTTTCATTAACTTTGTATTTTTACTTTATATTATTTTGATGTTGTTATTTTTATTATGATTTATGTTTATTTTTTGGTTACTGATTCTATACTTTTGAATTTTTAATGTAATAATAACTACTACTAATAACTATAATTTTTACTTAGGTGAGTAATTTTAAAATTATTTTATTTTTCTGCCATTTACCCTAATGCCTTCGAGGAATGGTACTTTGCGCTTGCGAGTATATCCTTTTTCCATTTTTTTATGATATTTGCATTATATGCTAAGTATATAACTTAATATCATGATTATTGGTATGTGTTTTTAGGAATTTCACCTCCAGTTTGACACAACTTGACGAAACCACCTGAGCTGGCCTATGGTCCAGCATAATTTTAGACCCCTTCTCAAGAAGGTTGCTCCAATTACCATTCTCCCTCAAGTCAACCCTGGTGGTTCGCTCAATGCGTCTGCGATCTGGTTGCGTCAAACTGGTCATCTCGGTATACGCGGAAGTGGGCGCATCGTCAACTTTAGCAATACGCTATGGTTGCTCGAGCGAATGCGTCCCACTTCCTGCGTATCGGGCATTCTTCACTGAACGCATTGTGTGAGCGTTCCTCCAGCTTGTTTCTGGTGCAGTTTATGCACACCGCTGCTTCGCCTGTGTGCTTGTCTGGGCAGTCTGACCTAAGGTGCGGACCGCCACAGTGGCTACACAAGTCGGCCAGCTCCGTGCATAGGCGTTTGCCATGGCCGTACGACAAGCAGCGGGTACACTGCACCAGAGGCGTCTGATCGTCGACGCGCACTCTCTGGAGGTCAATGCGGAGCTTGCCTCCTTCAAGTGCCCTCTTCCAAATAGCTGGGGAAACGCTCAGCACAATGCTGTTTACATGTGGGTTTCTGGACTTTTTCCTGAACTTAATTGAGATTTTCTGTTCCCCGTCCCCGAGACCGTGAAATATCTCCTGGTTCTGATTCTTAAGGGCTCTCAACACTTCCTCATCACTGTGGATCAGCAACACGTCCCTAAGAATCAGAAGCGGGTCCCGATTTTTCACCGCCTCGACGACGAGGTTCTTTCCGGCCGTTTCGAGTCGCTTTTTTAGCTTTTCTCGCTCTTCCTTTGTTGTGCACCCCATAATCACCTTCTGGTCTCTCGCCTTTCTCACCCTTTCAACACGCACCCAGCCTTCTTTGGCGTCCACCGCTTTCCTGACCCTCTCTAGGATGTCACCGCTGGTGTCGTCCTCCTCTGTTGAGGAGACAACTACGGAGTGCAGAGTGGTTCGCTCCGGGGCCTTCGCCCCGGTGTGGCTCTTATTTGCAGCTGCTGCACTCGCGTATGTTGTCTCCCCCACACTCTCCCTGCCGGCCAGACTATCTCGAAGCCTTTCGAGTTTCTCGGAGTTGTCCTTTAACTCCGAGAGGTGCTCCTTGAGAGCGTTTGTGAGCACAGTCTGGCCGGCGAGAACTTCGCTAAGGGACGACTGAGGGATGCAGTCAGCGGTGGGCGCAGGTGCTGGTGCGGGTTCGGGCGCGGCCGGGGCCTTGTCCTGCTCAGACTCCTTAACAAGCTCAAAAAGCCTGTTTATTGCCTCGAGCACCGCTGCCTTAATGTCGGTCTTGAGGTTGCGGGAGTTGCCCAAATTGAGCTTTGCCTTGTTTAGGCAAGCTCTCGCCTCCTCAATCCGACTGCGACACCCAGCCACAGGCTTCTTGAGCTGTGTTAAGGCGTCCACAGGGGCGTCCACAGGGGCTCGTCGCGTCCCCGGAGTGGCAAGCCCCCCCCGGGCAACGGAAGGAGTATCCTCCCCGAAGGAGATTCTTCTCCTCGCGCTAGCAGGGGAAAGTCTCGTTTCCTCCGGCGATCGCGGCGAGCCACTGGAGCTTTGGGCCCTCACGGTACTGGATGGGGTGCGGAACATTTTTAATAACCGAGTGGCAGATACAGATCGAACGGACCCCTGTAAATGGGAGGTCAGTTAGATATCTGCTTGGGAGAAGAGGAAGCTTCACGGACACTGGGAACTGTGACCCTGTAAAGGGGGGACACAGTAGGACAATACAAAATAATCACAAAGATATTAGATAAGATAAATATTGTATAATTGATAAATTATAGTCAAATGTCAAAATTATTAAAATTAACCACAATACACTCCCCTCTAACACTTATATATACCAAACTAAGCCTAAAGAGCTGAAAGCCAAAATAAAAATATTTTGCCGACCTCTCTCCGTTATCCTACTAGACACTATAGGGTGGGAGAGTGGGCAAAAAATTTTTCAGCTAGGCGCACGTGCGATATGTCAAAAGACGCGGCTCCGCGCGGGCTAGCCGTTTATGTAATAAAAGTTGCTGTCGCAAGAAGAAAAATTTAGAGTTTTCCCCGAAAAACCAGTTTTTCGGGGTAAAAAATTTGGAAAACAACCCCCAATCTGTGCCCAGGACCACGGAACGCGGCCAAAAGCGCAGGGATGGTGGGTGAGTATGCCTGAAACTATTTAATTTTAATAAAACTGTAGAAAACTGTATTTTAACTTAGATATTAATTAATTTGTTATAAAAATTTGGAAAATTTTTCAAAGTGTAGGAGGGAGAAAAAAATTTTCGCGTTCGGGTCAATAAAAAATGTCCAGGGAGTAGGCGGAACACTACTCCAGTCAATTCCCGCTGAAAACAGCTCGAAAAACGCGTATATAGAACTAAAGATATCAACGTTTTAGTGGGTTAGGTTAGGTTAGGTTAGGTTAGGTTAGGTTAGGTTAGGTTAGGTTAGGTTAGGTTAGGTTAGGTTAGGTTAGGTTAGGTTAGGTTAGGTTAGGTTTTTTTTTTTTTTTTTTTTTTTTTTTTGTTTTGGCAGGAGTGGGAAATCCCCACGGACACCTCGACTACCTCACAGGCGGTGAGATAGTCGAGGTAGTGCCGGACTCGAACCGGCTAAAACCACACTCCTGCCCCACCAGTGTCCCTCTGACGTGGTCAGAGCATTTGTAATCTGGTTGTTTTTCTTTCATGCTGATAGTGGGCCGGAGAGACCCAGTTTTGCCCGCTACGTTTTTCTTTAAAAAAAACACCTCAATTTAACACGCTATTTCTGTGTACGATTTTTTAATTTGTTTGTATTTTGTTTTATTGGTTTTACTCGCACTATTATTCATACATGCCTTACCTTTTATTTATATTTTATTTATTTGTATAATTTGACTGATATAGTATTTCTATCTATTTTAATTTTCAAAAAAATTTTTGGTTAAACCTTTATTTATCTATTTTTCCCCTTAATTTATGTATGTATTTTTATCTCCTTAGTTTATTATTGCGTAAATAGCCCTTTTTTTATTTCTATTTTCTACGATACCTAACCTATATATTTACTATATGTTTAAATATCATATGTCTTTTCTATTTAGTATATATTCATTTCTGACGAATTTATGTTCATGGTTGTTTACAACCACATCGACACAGCCCGGTAACTCCACCAGGGCTGAATCATTTTCCCGCATAACTTGGGCTATTTTCTCAGGAAAGCAACTCAAGTTAGTGTTTTTTCTAATGTCAACCCCAGCGGTCTGCACGATGCGTCTGCTCTCTGGCTGTGTCGAGATGGTTATGTCTGTGTTCTTTGAAGTAGGCGAAACGAGGACTTCAGCAATAGGCAACTGCTGCTCTCGCGAATGCGTCCCACTTCTTACGCAATGGGCAATCGCTGCTAAAAGCATTGTGCTGTATGTTCCCCAATTTGGCTCTGGTGCAGTTTATGCACGCCGCTGCCTCGCCTATGAACTTGTCTGGGCAGTCCACTCTAAGGTGTGGACCGCCGCAGTGGCTGCATAAATCGACCGGATCCGTGCAAAAACGCTTGCCATGGCCGTATGCTAGACAGCGGGTGCACTGCACCAGAGGCGTCTGATCTTCGACGCGCACTCTCTGGAGGTCAATCCGGAGTTTGCCTCCTTCGAGTGCCCTCCTCCAGACAATGGGAGACACACTCAGCACAATGCTGTTGACGTGGGGATTACGTGTCTTCTTCCGGTATTTGACGGACATTCTGTGCTCTTTGTCGCCGAGGTCGTGAAAGATTTCCCGGTTCTGGTTCCTAAGGGCCTTGAGTATTTCTTCGTCACTATGAACGAGTAGCACGTCCCTAAGAACCAGAAGCGGGTCCCGGTTTACAACTTCCTCGACGACTAGGTTTCCACCGGCGGCCTTCAGTCGTTCCTTGAGTTTCTGTCTCTCCTCTTTGCTTTCGCACCCCATAATAATTCTCTGATCTTTTGCCTTCCTCACTTTTTCAACTCGCACCCAGCCTTCTTTGGCGTCCACAGCTTTCCTGACCCGCTCTAAGATTTTGTCCCCCGTGTCCATTTCGTCTGTCGAAGAGACAACCACCGAGTGCAGCGTCGCTCGCTCCGGGGCCTGTCCCCCGGTGTAGCGTGTACTAGCAGCCGCTGCACTGGCATAAGTCTTCCCCCCGACATTTTCCCCGCCGTCCAAACTGTCTCGGAGCTTTGTAACTTTTTCAGAGTTGTCCTTGATAAGGGACATGTGCTCCTTCAAGGTGGTAATGAGCTCAGTTTGTCTGGCGAAGCCTTCGGAAATGGACTGGAGATCACGATCAGCAGTGGGTGCGGTTGTCGGAACTACTACAGGCGCGAGAGGGGCCCTGTCCCGTTCGGACTCCTTTACCAGCTCAAAAAGCCTGTTTATGGCTTCAAGCACCGCAGCCTTTATATCAGTCCTGAGGTTGCGAGAGTTGCCCAAATTCAGCTTCGCTTTGTTCAGGCAAGCTCTCGCCTCGTCGGTGCGACTGCGATACCCGGATACAGGCTTTTTGAGCTGGGTTTCGGCATCTACGGTGGCTCGGCGCGTCCGCGGTGTGGCTAGGTCCCCCTGAGAAGCGGAAGGAGTGGCTTCTCCGAAGGAGATTTTCCTCCTCGCATTCGCTGGAGAAAGCCCCGCCTTCTCCGCCGATCGCGGCGAGCCACTGGAGCCTTGATCCCTCACGGTGCTGGACGGGGTGCGAAACATATTTAAGGAACTAGTTTATTCCACACGGACTCCTGTAAAGTGGGAGCCGGAAATTTAATAACTCCTCAGAAGAAGGGAAATTTGTTGGACACTGGTATTTCTGTGTCCCTGTAAAGGGGGGAAACACAGATATAGGATAAACTAATAATCTATAATTTTAATAATATAAAATATGTTATATGTATAATATTCGTCGAAAACGACTGTCAAAAAGATAAAATTACGCTACTCTCCCTTAAAATACCTAAACATAGAAATTAGTGCTAAAATTAAAAAATAAAAAGTTTTGCCGACCTCTCTCCGTTATCCTACTAGACACTATAGGGTGGGAGGGTGGGCAAAAAATTTTTCAGCTAGGCGCACGTGCGATATGTCCAGAGACGCGGCTCCGCGCGGGCTAGCCGTTTACGGAATAAAAGTTGCTGTCGCAAGAAGAAAAATTTTGAGTTTTCGCCAAAAAAGTGGTTTTTCTAGGAAAAAATTTGGAAAAACAACCCCCAATCTGTGCCCAGGACCACGGAACGCGGCCAAAAGCGCAGGGATGGTGGGTGAGTATGCCTGAAACTATGTAATTTTAATAAAACTGTAAAAAACTGTAACTTAGCTTAGATATTAATTAATTTGTTATAAAAATTTGGAAAATTTTTCAAAGTGTAGGAGGGAGAAAAAATTTTCGCGTTCGGGTCAATAAAAAATGTCCAGGGAGTAGGCGGAACACTACTCCAGTCAATATCCGCTGAAAACAGCTCGAAAAACGCGTATATAGTACTAAAGATATCAACGTTTTAGTAAAATCTTCGCTCCCTTAGGTGAATTCTGTATGTACTTAGCTAATGGAAATAAGAATTATCAAAATTCGTGTAGCAACTTCTATTTCAGCTAGGCGCACGTGCGATATGTCCAGAGACGCGGCTCCGCGCGGGCTAGCCGTTTACGGAATAAAAGTTGCTGTCGCAAGAAGAAAAATTTTGAGTTTTCGCCAAAAAGTGGTTTTTCTAGGAAAAAATTTGGAAAAACAACCCCCAATCTGTGCCCAGGACCACGGAACGCGGCCAAAAGCGCAGGGATGGTGGGTGAGTATGCCTGAAACTATGTAATTTTAATAAAACTGTAAAAAACTGTAACTTAGCTTAGATATTAATTAATTTGTTATAAAAATTTGGAAAATTTTTCAAAGTGTAGGAGGGAGAAAAAATTTTCGCGTTCGGGTCAATAAAAAATGTCCAGGGAGTAGGCGGAACACTACTCCAGTCAATATCCGCTGAAAACAGCTCGAAAAACGCGTATATAGTACTAAAGATATCGGTTAGGTTAGGTTAGGTTTTTTTTTTTTTTTTTTTTTTTTTTTTTTTTTTTTTTTTTTGGCAGGAGTGGGAAATCCCCACGGACACCTCGACTACCTCGCAGGCTGTGAGATAGTCGAGGTAGTGCCGGACTCGAACCGGCTAAAACCACACTCCTGCCGTCCTGGTGTCCCCCTGACGAAGTCAGGGACCTTATTGAGACTTTTTGTTTAATTGTTTTGTGTTGTTTATTTGTTTGAAATTACCTTTGACGTTATATTTTTTTTAAATACTAAATTTAGACTCTATGCTTTGATCTATATATCCTTTCTTATAGAAATATACATATATGATAAAACATAGTTGTTAAGTGGTCCTATTTCTATTTACAACTCTGGTACAAATCTCTATACAAAATTCTAAAAATCGTTTCCGCTTTTTGTTGTCTCCTATTATTTTACTAATGCTTTCTCTATCAATAATTGTTTCCAGTATCTGTTCAGTATTTAGTCTTTCCGCACAAAAGACCGGGCACTTCGTTATAATGTGGGCGACCGACTCCTCTGCATCCGGTTCACAAATGCACGATGGGTTCTCCTTACACTTGAAACGGTGCAAATATTCGGAGAACCCACCGTGCCCCGTAAAGATTTGCGTTATGATTCCGGTTGGTTTCACCTTTTTTACTATTTTAAAAGCGTCGATCGCATCAGGGAAGAATATCTTTGTCCCACTCGCGGTCTCTCCTTGCCGGTACCTGTGGTTCCATTCGCCAAGCGACTCCATACGGATGTGCCGCTTGACGAATGAAACGGGGCACAGGTCATAGTCTGGCTTCTTCTTCGACTTCAAGGCAGCTTCCTTCGCAAGTTGGTCGGCTCGCTCGTTTCCCTCCAAACCCGCGTGAGCCTTTATCCAGAACAAGGAGACACTCTTGTTCTGGATCCTACAGCGTCTTATGATGTCTCTTGTTTCCACTGCCAAGGGATGGGGGGAGCTTACGTTAGCGACTGACTGAAGGGCCGCCTTGGAGTCGCTAAAGATTCCGAATGTGGACTCTTTGTGCTTGAGCACCTCTCTCGCCGCTCTTTGTAGGGCCAGAAGTTCCGCCTGGTAGACGGTGCAGTAAGACGGCAAAGCAAGTTTGAGGGCTTTAGTTTCGGTAGCACTATTCCACAAGGATAGCGCCGCCCCAACCTTACCCTCAATCTTGCTGCCGTCTGTGAATATACGCACAGCAAAGTTGCTGTGGTTATTATATTGTTCCTCGTCTACCAGGCTTCCGAACTCTAGAGTAACGAGGTCCGCGGGGTGCGGGGCCTCCGCTGCTAGAGCCATCCTCTCAATCTCCCTGCCTCCAAGCACGGGCTGGTACACCCCCCTCCTGGCCTCGTACAACGCTGCCACTTCACGTATACGAAGGTCAAGTGGGAGTATCCCAGCTAGCACCAGTGCTGAGTTCAGGGAGACCGTGCGGTAGGCTTTGCACATCTTTTGGGCAAACCCTCTTTGGACCACGTTTAGCTGCTTCATTACTCCTACTTTTTTGGCGGCAGGTGCCCAAGCACTTGCGGCGTAGAGAATGATCGGTTCGACCGCTGCCGTGTAGATAACGCGGATGATCTCCGGGTGAAGGCCCCAGCTCACTTTTGCCGCACGTGCCAGCTGTTTGTAGATGTTAACAGCTTTTCTGCACACGTTGGCGACGTGGGTATTGAAAGTGAGCTGGTGGTCGACGGTGAGCCCCAGTATTTTTATTTCATTAGACATGCCAATGTCTACCCCGCCCATGCTCAGGAGTGGGACATCGTACTTTAACTTTTTGGTTATTACCATTGCACACGTTTTATGTGGTGCAAACTTAAGTTTATTTCTGATGCCCCACTCCCGAACATACTCGAGGGCGGCATTGGCCTGTCTCTGAACTTCTAATGCTGTGTCACCGTCGAAGATCAAAACCACGTCATCGGCGAAAGCCTGGCAGTAGTCTCCCCGATCCTCTAGTCCTTTCAGCAAGGGGTCGAGAATAACGTTCCATAGGATCGGACCGCCAACAGATCCCTGCACACACCCCTTGTTTGTGTGCCTTTGGCACTCCGCACCTGCGTACCTAACGCGGACACTCCTGCCAGTCAAGTAGCTGTCCACCATGCGCCTGATGTTCACCGGGCACTTTTCCTCAGCCAGTCTGGTTCTGATGGCAGGCCACCATGCGCTATCGAAGGCTCCCTCTATGTCCAGTGACACAACAGTGATCAGCTTCTTCTCACTGAGTTTTCCTTTGATATGTTGTATCATGGTGTAGAGGGAGTCCTCGGTGCTCCTCTGGGGCATAAAACCAAACTGACGGGTACTGAGCCGCGGGATCAGGTGCCACTTGAGTCTCGCTACAAGCATCTTCTCAAGGACTTTGCCTAAGACTGGCAGGAGGCCGATTGGCCTATGCGACTTGGGGGTGGTGTAGGAATCCTTGCCGGGCTTTCGGAGGACTACCACTGTGGCCACCTTCCAGGCCCCAGGGAAGTGTCCGTGCTCCAGGCACTTGTTGGCCAGTGCAAGAAACGTCCCTGGGTCCCGGGATATGGCCTGGGCACAGATATCGGCTGTGAGACCGTCCGCCCCGGGTGCCTTCTTTGGGTTGAAACTTTCCACCGCCGTTTTCAGCTCCAGAAGTGTAAACGGTGGGTCATGTTGTTCATCATGCGACCACTCGTTTACACGACTGGCCGCTTCACGTGTTCGGCGGTGGTCATCGGTTTCTCCCTCCTCTAGGTCTTCGGGGTAGAAGGTCTCGGCCAGCAGCAAAGCCGATTCCTGTGCGCTCAGTGGCACTCCGTCCTTCACCAACGGCAGGTCCTCCTGTCTCTTGGCGGTCCGTCCTATGACCCTATAAATTCCCTCCCACATTCCTTCCCTATCCTGCTTCTGACAGAAGGCCTTCCATCCTTCCGTCTGCGCCTTTTGGGCTAAGGACTCATATTTTTCTTTTGCTTGCAGGTACTCATCGACGACGTGTTGCCTCCGGATGGGTGCTGCGCACCGGATGCGGCGTCTCTTGGTCTTCACCTCCGACATCAGCTCAGCGAGCTCCTTGGTCCACCACGGTATGGTAAGTTGGGTATTGTTTTTTAATTTAATTAGTGTTTCTTTACAGGTTATTCTTATATTATCTATGTATGTATTTATTTTTACGTCTAAATCTGGTGTATTGGATATACTACTAAATCCACTTGAATCTATATTCTCTTCTGCGTTTAATTGTGCCAATTTCGTATGAAATTGACTCCAATTTGCCTTCTTAGTATTATAGATTCTTGTGGTCCTGTTTATATTATTACCTTTTGCTTTTACCAAATTAATTTTGAAAACAATACCGTTGTGGTCCGAGCTCGTGAGACCTTCCTCGACCCGCCAGTCCTCCACCAAGTCCAGCAGATCCGTTGAGCACGCTGTGACATCAACGAAGCTGCTGTACGAGGTGTTACCTCTGACGGTGTCGAAGGTCGGGGTGTTGCCGACGTTGAGTACCTGCAAGCACATTTGTTCCAGGGTTCCCGACATATCCTCACCCTTTCTGTCGTTTACCAGGCTGCCCCACCAGGTGCTCTTGGCGTTGGCGTCGCCGCCAATTATAAGCCTAGTGGGGCCTATTTCCTCGCGAATCCGCATGAGGTGCTCCAAGTATGGCTGTATGGGCTGGTCTGGTTCAAAGTAGAAGGAGACTACTGCGATTTCCCAGGCGCGAGTACGGATCCTCACCACCACGATGTTGTTGGTGGTGAGTTTCGGACACTGTGAGACGTCAAGGTCATGGTCGAAGACGACTATTGCCGCCTTCACAGTTCCTCCTCCTTGTTCAGCGCACTGGTAGACTCTCGCTCCCCGGTAGTCTCGCATCCTTTTAACCCCACCCACATACGGCTCCTGGAGCAGTGCGAACGCAACCCTGCGCTCACTAGCCACAAGCATGAGCTCTTGGGTTGCCAAGTTCTTCCTCTGCAGATTCGCTTGGATTACCTGGTAATTCTTGCACGCACTCGGGCGTGTTCGGGAATCCCTGGATGAGTCACTTCCTGTGTCCACCGGCTTGCCCTTAGCAGTACGCCACCGACAGCCGCGCCAATGCGTCCCACTTCGCGCGAACTGGGCACTGGCTGTCGAAGGCGTTATGCTCGGTCCCACCCTTTTTTGCTAAGACACAGTTGCGGCATTTTGGTGCTTCCGCGGCCAACCGTGAGGGGCAGTCGGCCCTCATATGGGGATCACCGCAGTGCGTGCAGAGGTCGGCGGGTTCCGTGCACTGTTTACGACTATGGCCGAAACGCAGGCAGCGAGTGCACTGAATCAGTGGTGACTGGTCCAGCACACGCACCCGCTGCAGGTCGATGTGCACTCGGCCCGCTTTTGTCAGCCTCTGCCACACTGTAGGGGACACCTGCACAATGACGTGACACATGTGAGGGTTCCTCGTCTTGCGACGGAACTTCACCCCCATCCTCAGGTCATCTGCAGGTACGCCCCCCAGCAAGTGACTGTTTTGGCGTTTCAGCGCCTCGATGAAATCCCCATCCGAGTGGCACGAAAGAACGTCCAAGGCAATGATGAGAGGATCCTTGTTCTTCACCTCTTCCACCATTAATTTGCCCGCCTTCTTAATCCTCTCGGCCACCCGAGTCAACTCCTCTCTGGTCCTAAAGCCGACCACCACCTTCTGATCCCGCACCTTTCGCAGCCTCTCCACTCTGGTACCCTCGTTTCTTGCGTCCACCGCCGTCCTAAGCTTCTCAATCACCTCTTCCCCCGAGTCTTGGTCGTCAATTGACGACACGACCATCGAGTGAAGTGGCTCTTGGATATGCTGCTTTGGGACGGCAGCGATCTCCGCGAACGAGGGACCTTGGCCTGCGACAAACCGAGGTGCTTGTTGAAGGTGCTCCGACAGAGCTCGTGTGTGCAGCTGGCATTCCTCCAGCGCCTTATTATGCTGCTGGAGGTTCTCCATTAGTTGCTTCATGAGCTCTGTCGGTGCACCAGTGGCCGGTGTCAGGTCCTTGGGGGCCTTTTCAAGTACGGCTGCCTCTCCGGGTGCTTTCGCCTTTTCTTGTTCACCCTCCTTGACCAGTTGGTATAGCCGGTCGACTGCTTTAGTAAGCGCATCCTTGATCTCTTTTTTCAAGTTTCGGGAGCTGTCGAGTTGCAGTTTTGCGCTAGAGAGACACGCCTTTGCCTCCGTGGTTCTGTTGAGGTACCTTACGGGCAGCACCTCTCGAGGCGAGCTCTCCAGGGTTTTCTCCGGCTGTTTGGTGGTGGTGGTTTTAGATTTTGGTTTGGGGGGAGTGTGCACGAGTGCCTTCTTAGGGGGAGTGGTGACGGGTGTACTTTTTGTGGGTGTAGGGGTTTTACGGGGTTGCCCCGTTTTGAGCTTTTCCGCCTCCCACTCGCCTACACTGCGCCGCACTGACGGGCCCGCTTGGACCAGACATGCCCCCTCTTTGTCCGTTCTCTCCTCCACTACCCTCTCTTTCGTCACCGGGGTCCTAATTCCAACACCGAACATGATTCGGATAAGGTCGTCGGGGACACGAACTACGGCTAAATCCCTGTAAAGGGGGGATCAAGTCGCATACAAATTAAAATGAAAAGATACAATAATCAAAAGAAAATATAAATAAATTGTAAGATTAATATAATTTTAGTCCTAACCTAGGGCTTAGTCATAAAATAAAATAATATTAATTAAAATTAATTTTGTCCTCATCAATACGTTAAAATTGTTAAAATATTACATGCACAGCCTCGAGATTTGGTCATAAAGACCCGTCACAAAGAAAATTCTTGTTAAGAATAACAAAACAGAGTCTTTGGCATCAAAAACGGAAATAATAATTTTTCGATATTTTCTCAGTCTCCCTTCGGCTATCGTCCACAGGGTGGGTGGGCGGGGAAATTTTTTGCGAGCTAGCCGCACGTGCGATATGTCCAGAGACGCGGCTCCGCGCGGGCTAGCCGTTTATAGATTAAAAATTTGGTGCGCGGGAAGAAAAATTTTGGGTTATCCCAAAAAAACCAGTTTTTGGGGTAAAAAATTTGGAAAACAACCCCCAATCTGTGCCCAGGACCACGGAACGCGGCCAAAAGCGCAGGGATGGTGGGCGAGTATGCCTGAAACTATTTAATTTTAATAAAACTGTAGAAAACTGTAATTTAACTTAGATATGAATTAATTTGTTATAAAAATTTCGAAAATTTGTCTATGTGTAGGAGGGAGAAAATTTTTTCGCGTGTGCGGTCAATAAAAAATGTTCAGGGAGTAGGCGGAACACTACTCCAGTCAATATCCGCTGAAAACAGCTCGAAAAACGCGTAATTAGTACTGAAGATATCAACGTTTTGGTAAAAACTTCGCTCCCTTAGGTGTATTTTGTATGTACTTACTTGATAGAAATAAGAATTATGAAAAAATTTTTTGCGAGCTAGCCGCACGTGCGATATGTCCAGAGACGCGGCTCCGCGCGGGCTAGCCGTTTATAGATTAAAAATTTGGTGCGCGGGAAGAAAAATTTTGGGTTATCCCAAAAAAACCAGTTTTTGGGGTAAAAAATTTGGAAAACAACCCCCAATCTGTGCCCAGGACCACGGAACGCGGCCAAAAGCGCAGGGATGGTGGGCGAGTATGCCTGAAACTATTTAATTTTAATAAAACTGTAGAAAACTGTAATTTAACTTAGATATGAATTAATTTGTTATAAAAATTTCGAAAATTTGTCTATGTGTAGGAGGGAGAAAATTTTTTCGCGTGTGCGGTCAATAAAAAATGTTCAGGGAGTAGGCGGAACACTACTCCAGTCAATATCCGCTGAAAACAGCTCGAAAAACGCGTAATTAGTACTGAAGATATCAACGTTTTGGTAAAAACTTCGCTCCCTTAGGTGTATTTTGTATGTACTTACTTGATAGAAATAAGAATTATGAAAAAATTTTTTGCGAGCTAGCCGCACGTGCGATATGTCCAGAGACGCGGCTCCGCGCGGGCTAGCCGTTTATAGATTAAAAATTTGGTGCGCGGGAAGAAAAATTTTGGGTTATCCCAAAAAAACCAGTTTTTGGGGTAAAAAATTTGGAAAACAACCCCCAATCTGTGCCCAGGACCACGGAACGCGGCCAAAAGCGCAGGGATGGTGGGCGAGTATGCCTGAAACTATTTAATTTTAATAAAACTGTAGAAAACTGTAATTTAACTTAGATATGAATTAATTTGTTATAAAAATTTCGAAAATTTGTCTATGTGTAGGAGGGAGAAAATTTTTTCGCGTGTGCGGTCAATAAAAAATGTTCAGGGAGTAGGCGGAACACTACTCCAGTCAATATCCGCTGAAAACAGCTCGAAAAACGCGTAATTAGTACTGAAGATATCAACGTTTTGGTAAAAACTTCGCTCCCTTAGGTGTATTTTGTATGTACTTACTTGATAGAAATAAGAATTATGAAAAAATTTTTTGCGAGCTAGCCGCACGTGCGATATGTCCAGAGACGCGGCTCCGCGCGGGCTAGCCGTTTATAGATTAAAAATTTGGTGCGCGGGAAGAAAAATTTTGGGTTATCCCAAAAAAACCAGTTTTTGGGGTAAAAAATTTGGAAAACAACCCCCAATCTGTGCCCAGGACCACGGAACGCGGCCAAAAGCGCAGGGATGGTGGGCGAGTATGCCTGAAACTATTTAATTTTAATAAAACTGTAGAAAACTGTAATTTAACTTAGATATGAATTAATTTGTTATAAAAATTTCGAAAATTTGTCTATGTGTAGGAGGGAGAAAATTTTTTCGCGTGTGCGGTCAATAAAAAATGTTCAGGGAGTAGGCGGAACACTACTCCAGTCAATATCCGCTGAAAACAGCTCGAAAAACGCGTAATTAGTACTGAAGATATCAACGTTTTGGTAAAAACTTCGCTCCCTTAGGTGTATTTTGTATGTACTTACTTGATAGAAATAAGAATTATGAAAAAATTTTTTGCGAGCTAGCCGCACGTGCGATATGTCCAGAGACGCGGCTCCGCGCGGGCTAGCCGTTTATAGATTAAAAATTTGGTGCGCGGGAAGAAAAATTTTGGGTTATCCCAAAAAAACCAGTTTTTGGGGTAAAAAATTTGGAAAACAACCCCCAATCTGTGCCCAGGACCACGGAACGCGGCCAAAAGCGCAGGGATGGTGGGCGAGTATGCCTGAAACTATTTAATTTTAATAAAACTGTAGAAAACTGTAATTTAACTTAGATATGAATTAATTTGTTATAAAAATTTCGAAAATTTGTCTATGTGTAGGAGGGAGAAAATTTTTTCGCGTGTGCGGTCAATAAAAAATGTTCAGGGAGTAGGCGGAACACTACTCCAGTCAATATCCGCTGAAAACAGCTCGAAAAACGCGTAATTAGTACTGAAGATATCAACGTTTTGGTAAAAACTTCGCTCCCTTAGGTGTATTTTGTATGTACTTACTTGATAGAAATAAGAATTATGAAAAAATTTTTTGCGAGCTAGCCGCACGTGCGATATGTCCAGAGACGCGGCTCCGCGCGGGCTAGCCGTTTATAGATTAAAAATTTGGTGCGCGGGAAGAAAAATTTTGGGTTATCCCAAAAAAACCAGTTTTTGGGGTAAAAAATTTGGAAAACAACCCCCAATCTGTGCCCAGGACCACGGAACGCGGCCAAAAGCGCAGGGATGGTGGGCGAGTATGCCTGAAACTATTTAATTTTAATAAAACTGTAGAAAACTGTAATTTAACTTAGATATGAATTAATTTGTTATAAAAATTTCGAAAATTTGTCTATGTGTAGGAGGGAGAAAATTTTTTCGCGTGTGCGGTCAATAAAAAATGTTCAGGGAGTAGGCGGAACACTACTCCAGTCAATATCCGCTGAAAACAGCTCGAAAAACGCGTAATTAGTACTGAAGATATCAACGTTTTGGTAAAAACTTCGCTCCCTTAGGTGTATTTTGTATGTACTTACTTGATAGAAATAAGAATTATGAAAAAATTTTTTGCGAGCTAGCCGCACGTGCGATATGTCCAGAGACGCGGCTCCGCGCGGGCTAGCCGTTTATAGATTAAAAATTTGGTGCGCGGGAAGAAAAATTTTGGGTTATCCCAAAAAAACCAGTTTTTGGGGTAAAAAATTTGGAAAACAACCCCCAATCTGTGCCCAGGACCACGGAACGCGGCCAAAAGCGCAGGGATGGTGGGCGAGTATGCCTGAAACTATTTAATTTTAATAAAACTGTAGAAAACTGTAATTTAACTTAGATATGAATTAATTTGTTATAAAAATTTCGAAAATTTGTCTATGTGTAGGAGGGAGAAAATTTTTTCGCGTGTGCGGTCAATAAAAAATGTTCAGGGAGTAGGCGGAACACTACTCCAGTCAATATCCGCTGAAAACAGCTCGAAAAACGCGTAATTAGTACTGAAGATATCAACGTTTTGGTAAAAACTTCGCTCCCTTTTTTTTTTTTTTTTTTTTTTTTTTTTTTTTTTTGGTGGGTGTAAAATCATCGAATAACCCCTCCCGCTCTTGGGCAGAGCGAAAGGGAGTGTCAGACTTCTACTGACTAAAAACCACCCATGTTCCTTCTTCGCCCTCTATGTCGAGGCCGCGATAACCGTTGGACTACCCGCGGCCCCGACAGGCGTCGGCCCTTTCGGGCCCCTCCCATGTTGCTGACATCTCTTTGAGGCGCGCGTGGAACACGAACGCGCCGTCGACACGGCCTGTTTTCGTCGTGAGACGGACGGACGGCGAGTTAGCCCATCACTCACCGTCCACAGGCCCGCGTCTACGGTGGCCGGAGGTCATCGCGGGACCCCCGACGCCCGGAGCGCCTCCCGCGGCGGCTGGGACGAGAGGTTCTCTCCCTCTCGCGTTCCGCCACCTCCTTCGCCAGCATCACTGCTTCGCAGAAGGAGGCGACGGCGTCCCATTCCTCCTCGCCCCGGACCATGGCTTGCACCAGGGCCGGGCGCGAGAGGTCGCCACCGCCGATCGCCGCCACGAGAACACGGCGGGGCTCCGCCCAAGCGGGGCACACCTCCACTGTGTGCTCCACCGTGTCCTCCGGCCGATCCTCGCAATGGTGGCATCCGGGCGTTTCCTCCCGCCTGATTCGGTGCAGGTACCTCCCGAAACAACCGTGTCCGGTGAGGACCTGCGTCAGACGGAAGGTGAGGGCGCCGTGGCGCCTCTCAAGCCACTCCTCAAAGAGGGGACTTACCGCCACTATCGTGGCGTGCCCTGCACGGGGTTGCGACAGTCGCTGTCTCCATGCCACCATGAGATCGCACCGGAGGTCTGTCCGCCGCGCAGCAATTTGCCGCGGCAGCGGAGTGACCCCCCGGCGCAGCGCCTCCGCGCGCCATTGATGCAGGCGCGCGAGGACTATCGCCTCCAGATCCCACGGCGGCAATCCGGCAAGGAGGTTCGCCGCTTCGCGGGAGATCGTGCGGTACCCCCGTACCGTCCTCACGGCCATGACCTTTTGGGGCACGTTCAGGTAGTGGGCGGCCCGCTTCCTCAAAGCAGGCGCCCACACCGGCGCCCCGTAAAGGGCCATGGACCGCACGATCCCCGCGTAGAGCCTCCGGCAGGAGGCATTTGGCCCCCCCAGATTGGGCAAGAGCCACCTAAAGGCAGCCCCGGCCCGCTCCAGTCTGGGAGCCAAACGTCGGAAATGCTCCACGAAGTTCCACCGGCTGTCGAGGACGAGTCCTAGGTACTTCAAAGTACACTCGACGCCGATGGGAACCCCTCCCACCATTAACTGGGATCCCGACGGCAGCGCATTCCCACGTCCATGGAAGCCCATGGCCTCCGACTTGTGAAGCGCCACCTCGAGACCCAGCTGCCGGATCCTCTCTACGACTATCGCAACCCCGCGTGTCAAGTTGTCGGCCGCCGCCTCGTACGACCCACCCTGAGCTAGCACCAGCGTATCGTCCGCGTAGCAGACTACGCTGACGCCGCTAGGGAGGTCGGCGCGCAGCACCCAGTCGTAACCGATGTTCCACAAGGGCGGCCCCAGAACCGATCCCTGTGGAACACCGCACGACATCTCTCGCCGGTTCCACT
The DNA here is from genome assembly GCA_932274075.1 of Diarsia rubi. NCBI lineage: Eukaryota > Metazoa > Arthropoda > Insecta > Lepidoptera > Noctuidae > Diarsia > Diarsia rubi. Next base: position 37,712 of record OW026440.1, on the reverse strand, counting down.
GTCCGTCCTGACCAGGGTAGATGACAGCCCTGTCTGTCAAGTAGTCCCCGACCACACGACGAAGGTAGGTCGGCACCCGGTGATACCGGAGTGCCTCCCTAATGCAGCTCCAGGGCATAGTGTTGAAGGCGTTGGCGATGTCGAGAGACACCGCCAAGACCACACCGCCCCGAGAGACCGCAGCCCCCGTCGTGAGGGCTCTCACGCGCATGATGGCGTCCACCGTCGAGCGCCTCTTGCGGAAACCAAACTGGTGTTCCGCAAGATCCGGACCCATTCCCTCCAGGTGCTCGGCGAGGCGGTTTGCAATTACTCTTTCAAAGAGCTTGCCCACCTCGTCGAGCAGCACAATGGGCCGGTATGCGGACGGCGAGTCCGCCGGGCGCCCCGGCTTCTGGATGAGGACCAGCTTCCCCGTCTTCCAACGAAGCGGGAACTGGCCTCTTTCCATGCATGCGCTTAAGAACCCCTCTAGTCGGGGCCCAAGAGCCTCTGAGGCCAGGACCCAGGCTTTGCCAGGCAAGCCATCGGGTCCCGGGGCGGTATTTTTGGCACTCAGCCTACGTACCGCCGCTCTCAGGTCTACCCCAGTCACCTCCGGAATGTCGTCATCGGTTCCTGAATAGTCCGCTTCCGGCATCGCGGATGGCGGAGCCATTGGCGGGGGAGGATGCTCCCCTCGCGAAGGGAACAGAGCGCTCACCACGTCCTCCACGAGCTCAGGCCGGAGACTCTGCGTCAGCGGGGGGGCCCGGGTGCGGAGTTGATTCCGCACCGTCTTGTAAGGGCGCCCCCACGGATCTCTGTTCAGAGTCTCCAGCATCTCCTCGCGGGCCTCATTCTTGGCCCGCTTACAAGCCTCGCGGAGGGTGGCCTTCGCCGCCCTGTACCCCTCATACAGCTCCGCCTCAATGGCTTCCGCATTCGGAGGCCGAATGCGGCGCCTGCGATGCCTGGTGTACAGGTGCCGCGCCGCCATACACTGTTTACGCAGGTACGACAGCTCTTGCGACCACCAGTACACCTGACGCCGGGCGCTTCCTGGCCGGACTCGGGGCATTGCCATGTCGCATATCTCGGACATGGCCTCCTGGAACCAACCCGCCTCGGTGTTTACGTCGGCGGGCCTGACCGGTGATTGCACCCAGGCCCGCACGATCGAGGCTTCCAGGAGGAGCTCCCTGTCCAGCTGCCTCAGCGCCCAACGCGGACCACTCGGGGTCTGTGGGACCGGCGCACTCGGGGACTGGGCAGAGACCTCAAACCGGATATACCGGTGGTCGGAATGGGTCTCCACCCTCTCCATGACGCGCCAGTCGACGACACGCCGTGACAGAGCGGAGCTGGCGAACGAGATGTCCACCACCGACTCGCCCCGCATCCGCACGCACGTGGGTACAGAACCCCGGTTCAGGATGTCCAGGCCTGTTTCCAGAGCCCAGCACTCGACCATCCCACCCCGCACATCCGTGTAACGGGAACCCCAAGCCAAGCTCTTGGCGTTGAAGTCCCCGAGCACTAGTACGGGAAGGGAATAGCCTCCGATGACGACACTTAACTCCCTGAGGGAGTTTTGGAACTCGGCGAGAGTTCGGCTCGGAGAGAAGTAGACTCCCGCGACTACGATCTCCCCGAACCGTGCTGCTACGCACCCCTGACCCTTTCTGACCATCTCAAGGGTCGGGGTGCCGGCGGCGGCCGACGCAATAATGGCCACTGAGCCACTAAGGTCCTCCACCCAGTCTGGCCTGGGTGGGACAAAGTAGGGCTCAGCAACCACGGCGATGTTTATCGACCACTGCGCCATACTCTGGAGCAACAGATCCTGAGCGCAGGCGCAGTGGTTGATATTCGCCTGGAGGAGGCTTAATGGGGCCATTAATGACAGTCCATTTCAGCCCCCTCCGGGACCTCCTGTGGCACCACCGCAGCGGGAGTTGCGGTGGCGTCTTTGTCAGCAGCGGCGGCGGCGGCGGCGGCTGCGGCTTTGACGACGGTGGGGTTGGCGGTTGCGGAGGGCCCCTTCCCCTTGGCCTTGGCGGGTGGAGCGCAGGCCTTGCTCCCTGAAACTTCGCTCCCTTAGGTGTATTTTGTATGTACTTACTTGATAGAAATAAGAATTATGAAAAAATTTTTTGCGAGCTAGCCGCACGTGCGATATGTCCAGAGACGCGGCTCCGCGCGGGCTAGCCGTTTATAGATTAAAAATTTGGTGCGCGGGAAGAAAAATTTTGGGTTATCCCAAAAAAACCAGTTTTTGGGGTAAAAAATTTGGAAAACAACCCCCAATCTGTGCCCAGGACCACGGAACGCGGCCAAAAGCGCAGGGATGGTGGGCGAGTATGCCTGAAACTATTTAATTTTAATAAAACTGTAGAAAACTGTAATTTAACTTAGATATGAATTAATTTGTTATAAAAATTTCGAAAATTTGTCTATGTGTAGGAGGGAGAAAATTTTTTCGCGTGTGCGGTCAATAAAAAATGTTCAGGGAGTAGGCGGAACACTACTCCAGTCAATATCCGCTGAAAACAGCTCGAAAAACGCGTAATTAGTACTGAAGATATCAACGTTTTGGTAAAAACTTCGCTCCCTTAGGTGTATTTTGTATGTACTTACTTGATAGAAATAAGAATTATGAAAAAATTTTTTGCGAGCTAGCCGCACGTGCGATATGTCCAGAGACGCGGCTCCGCGCGGGCTAGCCGTTTATAGATTAAAAATTTGGTGCGCGGGAAGAAAAATTTTGGGTTATCCCAAAAAAACCAGTTTTTGGGGTAAAAAATTTGGAAAACAACCCCCAATCTGTGCCCAGGACCACGGAACGCGGCCAAAAGCGCAGGGATGGTGGGCGAGTATGCCTGAAACTATTTAATTTTAATAAAACTGTAGAAAACTGTAATTTAACTTAGATATGAATTAATTTGTTATAAAAATTTCGAAAATTTGTCTATGTGTAGGAGGGAGAAAATTTTTTCGCGTGTGCGGTCAATAAAAAATGTTCAGGGAGTAGGCGGAACACTACTCCAGTCAATATCCGCTGAAAACAGCTCGAAAAACGCGTAATTAGTACTGAAGATATCAACGTTTTGGTAAAAACTTCGCTCCCTTAGGTGTATTTTGTATGTACTTACTTGATAGAAATAAGAATTATGAAAAAATTTTTTGCGAGCTAGCCGCACGTGCGATATGTCCAGAGACGCGGCTCCGCGCGGGCTAGCCGTTTATAGATTAAAAATTTGGTGCGCGGGAAGAAAAATTTTGGGTTATCCCAAAAAAACCAGTTTTTGGGGTAAAAAATTTGGAAAACAACCCCCAATCTGTGCCCAGGACCACGGAACGCGGCCAAAAGCGCAGGGATGGTGGGCGAGTATGCCTGAAACTATTTAATTTTAATAAAACTGTAGAAAACTGTAATTTAACTTAGATATGAATTAATTTGTTATAAAAATTTCGAAAATTTGTCTATGTGTAGGAGGGAGAAAATTTTTTCGCGTGTGCGGTCAATAAAAAATGTTCAGGGAGTAGGCGGAACACTACTCCAGTCAATATCCGCTGAAAACAGCTCGAAAAACGCGTAATTAGTACTGAAGATATCAACGTTTTGGTAAAAACTTCGCTCCCTTAGGTGTATTTTGTATGTACTTACTTGATAGAAATAAGAATTATGAAAAAATTTTTTGCGAGCTAGCCGCACGTGCGATATGTCCAGAGACGCGGCTCCGCGCGGGCTAGCCGTTTATAGATTAAAAATTTGGTGCGCGGGAAGAAAAATTTTGGGTTATCCCAAAAAAACCAGTTTTTGGGGTAAAAAATTTGGAAAACAACCCCCAATCTGTGCCCAGGACCACGGAACGCGGCCAAAAGCGCAGGGATGGTGGGCGAGTATGCCTGAAACTATTTAATTTTAATAAAACTGTAGAAAACTGTAATTTAACTTAGATATGAATTAATTTGTTATAAAAATTTCGAAAATTTGTCTATGTGTAGGAGGGAGAAAATTTTTTCGCGTGTGCGGTCAATAAAAAATGTTCAGGGAGTAGGCGGAACACTACTCCAGTCAATATCCGCTGAAAACAGCTCGAAAAACGCGTAATTAGTACTGAAGATATCAACGTTTTGGTAAAAACTTCGCTCCCTTAGGTGTATTTTGTATGTACTTACTTGATAGAAATAAGAATTATGAAAAAATTTTTTGCGAGCTAGCCGCACGTGCGATATGTCCAGAGACGCGGCTCCGCGCGGGCTAGCCGTTTATAGATTAAAAATTTGGTGCGCGGGAAGAAAAATTTTGGGTTATCCCAAAAAAACCAGTTTTTGGGGTAAAAAATTTGGAAAACAACCCCCAATCTGTGCCCAGGACCACGGAACGCGGCCAAAAGCGCAGGGATGGTGGGCGAGTATGCCTGAAACTATTTAATTTTAATAAAACTGTAGAAAACTGTAATTTAACTTAGATATGAATTAATTTGTTATAAAAATTTCGAAAATTTGTCTATGTGTAGGAGGGAGAAAATTTTTTCGCGTGTGCGGTCAATAAAAAATGTTCAGGGAGTAGGCGGAACACTACTCCAGTCAATATCCGCTGAAAACAGCTCGAAAAACGCGTAATTAGTACTGAAGATATCAACGTTTTGGTAAAAACTTCGCTCCCTTAGGTGTATTTTGTATGTACTTACTTGATAGAAATAAGAATTATGAAAAAATTTTTTGCGAGCTAGCCGCACGTGCGATATGTCCAGAGACGCGGCTCCGCGCGGGCTAGCCGTTTATAGATTAAAAATTTGGTGCGCGGGAAGAAAAATTTTGGGTTATCCCAAAAAAACCAGTTTTTGGGGTAAAAAATTTGGAAAACAACCCCCAATCTGTGCCCAGGACCACGGAACGCGGCCAAAAGCGCAGGGATGGTGGGCGAGTATGCCTGAAACTATTTAATTTTAATAAAACTGTAGAAAACTGTAATTTAACTTAGATATGAATTAATTTGTTATAAAAATTTCGAAAATTTGTCTATGTGTAGGAGGGAGAAAATTTTTTCGCGTGTGCGGTCAATAAAAAATGTTCAGGGAGTAGGCGGAACACTACTCCAGTCAATATCCGCTGAAAACAGCTCGAAAAACGCGTAATTAGTACTGAAGATATCAACGTTTTGGTAAAAACTTCGCTCCCTTAGGTGTATTTTGTATGTACTTACTTGATAGAAATAAGAATTATGAAAAAATTTTTTGCGAGCTAGCCGCACGTGCGATATGTCCAGAGACGCGGCTCCGCGCGGGCTAGCCGTTTATAGATTAAAAATTTGGTGCGCGGGAAGAAAAATTTTGGGTTATCCCAAAAAAACCAGTTTTTGGGGTAAAAAATTTGGAAAACAACCCCCAATCTGTGCCCAGGACCACGGAACGCGGCCAAAAGCGCAGGGATGGTGGGCGAGTATGCCTGAAACTATTTAATTTTAATAAAACTGTAGAAAACTGTAATTTAACTTAGATATGAATTAATTTGTTATAAAAATTTCGAAAATTTGTCTATGTGTAGGAGGGAGAAAATTTTTTCGCGTGTGCGGTCAATAAAAAATGTTCAGGGAGTAGGCGGAACACTACTCCAGTCAATATCCGCTGAAAACAGCTCGAAAAACGCGTAATTAGTACTGAAGATATCAACGTTTTGGTAAAAACTTCGCTCCCTTAGGTGTATTTTGTATGTACTTACTTGATAGAAATAAGAATTATGAAAAAATTTTTTGCGAGCTAGCCGCACGTGCGATATGTCCAGAGACGCGGCTCCGCGCGGGCTAGCCGTTTATAGATTAAAAATTTGGTGCGCGGGAAGAAAAATTTTGGGTTATCCCAAAAAAACCAGTTTTTGGGGTAAAAAATTTGGAAAACAACCCCCAATCTGTGCCCAGGACCACGGAACGCGGCCAAAAGCGCAGGGATGGTGGGCGAGTATGCCTGAAACTATTTAATTTTAATAAAACTGTAGAAAACTGTAATTTAACTTAGATATGAATTAATTTGTTATAAAAATTTCGAAAATTTGTCTATGTGTAGGAGGGAGAAAATTTTTTCGCGTGTGCGGTCAATAAAAAATGTTCAGGGAGTAGGCGGAACACTACTCCAGTCAATATCCGCTGAAAACAGCTCGAAAAACGCGTAATTAGTACTGAAGATATCAACGTTTTGGTAAAAACTTCGCTCCCTTAGGTGTATTTTGTATGTACTTACTTGATAGAAATAAGAATTATGAAAAAATTTTTTGCGAGCTAGCCGCACGTGCGATATGTCCAGAGACGCGGCTCCGCGCGGGCTAGCCGTTTATAGATTAAAAATTTGGTGCGCGGGAAGAAAAATTTTGGGTTATCCCAAAAAAACCAGTTTTTGGGGTAAAAAATTTGGAAAACAACCCCCAATCTGTGCCCAGGACCACGGAACGCGGCCAAAAGCGCAGGGATGGTGGGCGAGTATGCCTGAAACTATTTAATTTTAATAAAACTGTAGAAAACTGTAATTTAACTTAGATATGAATTAATTTGTTATAAAAATTTCGAAAATTTGTCTATGTGTAGGAGGGAGAAAATTTTTTCGCGTGTGCGGTCAATAAAAAATGTTCAGGGAGTAGGCGGAACACTACTCCAGTCAATATCCGCTGAAAACAGCTCGAAAAACGCGTAATTAGTACTGAAGATATCAACGTTTTGGTAAAAACTTCGCTCCCTTAGGTGTATTTTGTATGTACTTACTTGATAGAAATAAGAATTATGAAAAAATTTTTTGCGAGCTAGCCGCACGTGCGATATGTCCAGAGACGCGGCTCCGCGCGGGCTAGCCGTTTATAGATTAAAAATTTGGTGCGCGGGAAGAAAAATTTTGGGTTATCCCAAAAAAACCAGTTTTTGGGGTAAAAAATTTGGAAAACAACCCCCAATCTGTGCCCAGGACCACGGAACGCGGCCAAAAGCGCAGGGATGGTGGGCGAGTATGCCTGAAACTATTTAATTTTAATAAAACTGTAGAAAACTGTAATTTAACTTAGATATGAATTAATTTGTTATAAAAATTTCGAAAATTTGTCTATGTGTAGGAGGGAGAAAATTTTTTCGCGTGTGCGGTCAATAAAAAATGTTCAGGGAGTAGGCGGAACACTACTCCAGTCAATATCCGCTGAAAACAGCTCGAAAAACGCGTAATTAGTACTGAAGATATCAACGTTTTGGTAAAAACTTCGCTGGGTTAGGTTAGGTTAGGTTAGGTTAGGTTAGGTTAGGTTAGGTTTTTTTTTTTTTTTTTTTTTTTTTTTTTTTTTTTTTTTTTTTTTTTTTTTTTTTTTTTTTTACAGACTAGTTCCGCCAACATAATTGGCGCCTATTTTGTATCTATCTATGTCTCATCCATACAAGTTCTCGCGTGCATGCCTCTCGTACTACCATGCCTCATACTTTATCTTTCTTTTATCCATCACCATATATTCAGTGGGTGGGACTCCCACTTTTTACCTACTTCTCTATCTATCTATGTTATTCTTTATTGACTTTCCATGTTTCGGGGAAATAACTTTATACACATTTATTTTTACTTCTTATATAAACTTAGCTTAGTACACAATTTTATCTAAGTAATCTAAAAATATTTTAACATAAAAGTACTTTCTTTATTACTATTCTTATATTAAGACATATTTCTCGGACAAATTTCAACAGTTTTCTTTTAAAATATACTTACATAACTAACTTTACTTATTTACTATTCCATTTAAACATAGTACTGCTTATTATCTACTGCATATTCTATTTTTTGCGCATTTGTCCTATGTTTACACTATTATATAAACAATATATTATGAAACATAGTTTCTTTATCTGGTTTTGTTTCTTTCAATTACTCTCAAGGCTATATTCTCACAGTAGGCTATAAGTTTATTCCTGTTACTACTTTTTTTGTCTAACATTATATCCCTTATGCTCTCACGTTGCAGTTTCTTACCTATCTCCTGTTCTAGATTGTAACGCTCCCTTGCATAAATTGGACAGTCTAATATCAAATGCGGGACCGACTCCGCCACATCGCGGTCACAGTTACACGATGGGCTCTCTTTACACCTAAATCGGTTTAAGTATTCCGAGAACCCACCATGTCCCGTAAGCACCTGTGTGAGTACCCCCACTGGCCTCACCTGTTTCACAATACGGTAGGCAGCTATGGCGTTTGGAAGGAACATTTTCGTCACCGAGGCCGTCTCACCAGACACATATCTACGGTTCCATTCGTCAATCGAACTCAAACGAATTTGGCGTTTAACGAATGAAACCGGACATCGGTCATAGTCAGGCTTCCTCTTCAACGACAACGCCGCCCCTTTAGCCAGCTCATCCGCACGCTCGTTCCCCGGCAAGCCCGCATGGGCTTTGATCCAGAAAAGAGACACAGCTTTTCCCTGGTCCAATGCCTGAGCCAAATTGGCTCGTGCGCGGACCGCCAGAGGATGGAGAGAGCCGTGGCTCGCAAGCGTCTGCAATGCTGACATTGAGTCGCTGTACAGGCCATAGGTCGTCTCATTGCGCTTGAGGATTACGTCCGTTGCCTTGCAAATAGCCAGTAGTTCCGCCTGATAGACAGTGCAGTAGGTGGCTAGGCTGAGCTTCGTATTTTGGACTTCGCCTTCATTATCCCACAAAGATAATGCGGCTCCGACCTTCCCCTCGATCTTACTGCCATCAGTAAATATGCGCACTGCCTGCACATTGTGACTATCTACAGTCTGTTGGTCTGCCAGGCACATAAACTCGAAGGCCATTTGTTTCGCGGGGTGAAGTGTCTCTGTAAATCTCACCGCACTCTCAATCTCCCTGTCTCCCGGTACAAACTCGGACGACCCTCTCCTTGCCTTAAACAGAGCGGCTGCTTCTTGTACGCGGAGGTCTAGAGGTAGTATCCCAGCCAGCACCAATGCAGAGTTTAGTGAGACCGTACGGTAAGACTTACAGAGCTTCTGGGCGAAACCTCGTTGGATAGAGCCTAGCTTCTTCCGTATACCCAACTTATTCGTAGCGGGAGCCCAGGCTGCGGCCGCGTAAGTGACTACAGGTTCTATTGTAGCGGTGTATATTATACGAATGATCTCCGCGTTTAGACCCCAACTGATTTTTGCCGCACGTGCCAGCTGCTTATAGATATCTGCCACTCTTCTGCAGACATTCTTGATGTGTTCACTGAACGTCAACTTGTCGTCTATGGTGAGCCCTAGCAGCTTCATACTCCTAACCATACCGATGCTGACCCCAGCCATACTCAGGATCGGTGTGTCGTACTTAAGCTTGTTGGTTATTAGCATCGCACAAGTTTTGTGCGGTGCAAACCTGAGCTTATTTCTGACGCCCCAACTCTGGGTACGGGCGAGGGCTGCATTGGCAGTTCTGGAGACTTCAGCAGCTGTGTCACCGTCCACCACCAAGACTATATCGTCTGCAAAAGCCTGCACAAAATATCCCTGCTTATGCAGGTCCTGCAATAGCGGGTCTAGTAGAAGATTCCACAGAATGGGACCACCAATTGAACCCTGGACACAGCCCTTATCGGTCTCTCTCGTGCATTCCTCCCCAGCGTACCTTAACTTTACTTTTCTGCTGTCGAGGTAGCTGTCAAGGAGCCTCCTGATGTTCACCGGGCACTTTTCCTCAGCCAGCCTGACCCTAATTGCCGGCCACCAGGCACTATCGAAAGCGCCCTCTATATCCAATGACACCAGGACAATTAGCTTCTTCAGCCTCAACTTGTCCTGTACGTGCTTTATTAGTGTATAGAGGGCGTCCTCGGTGCTCCTCTGGGGCATAAAGCCAAACTGACGAGTACTAAGCCGCGGCACAAGCTGCCACTTGATCCTTGCCACCACCATCCTCTCCAGGACCTTCCCCAAAATCGGCAGGAGACCTATCGGCCTATATGATTTGGGGCTCAAGTAATTCTCCTTGCCCGGTTTTCTGAGGACTACCACCGTTGCCTCCTTCCAGATATCTGGGAAATGAGCCAATTCTAGACATTTATTATATAGGGCAAGGAAAGCGACCGGGTCCTGGTAAATCGCTCGACCACAGATGTCCGACGTTAATCCATCCGCTGCGGGGGCTTTCTTTGGACTAAAAAGTTCCACGGCTGTCTTCAACTCGAGCGGTGTAAATGGTGGGTCATGATATTCACCATGCTGCCATTCATTTACCCGTTTTGCTGCTTCTCTTATAAGCCTGTGGTCTCCGTTGTCCTCTTCCACTGTGTCCTTTGGATAGAAAGTGTCGGCGAGTAAGGCTGCCGATTCTTTAGGGTTCAAGAAAGCACCATCTTTCATCAGGGTCAAATCTTCTTGTCTCCTAGTGGTCTGTCTGATAACTCTATAGAAACCCTCCCACAGACCCTCCCCATCTTGTCTTTCGCAGAAATCTTTCCAACTAGCTACCCGAGCGTTTCCGGCTTTGGACTCATATTCTTCTTTTGCTTTCAGGTATTCGTCAACAACCTTCATTCTACGGACCGGAGCGGCGTTGCGGATACGGTTTTTCTTTGTTGCGACCTCCTTCTTCATCGCAGCGAGCTCCTCAGACCACCACGGTATTGTAATTTTAACTTTTGTTTTGATTTTAGGGATAGCCTCGTCACATGCTTTCTCAATTGCGGTTTTATATCTAATTATTAATTCTTCCAATTCCTGTTTATCAACTATCCGATTTATACTATCTAAACTTATATTGCTCTCAATTTTGTACTCTGCTAATTTACTCTTAAAATCTTCCCAATTTGCTTTTTTCGTATTGTATTTTCTTGTTGTCCTAATTATATTAATCCCTTTTTCCCTTTTTACCTTAACATTAAATAAAATGGTGTTGTGGTCTGAGCTCGTGATCCCTGTGTCAACTCGCCAGCCGTCCACCAGGTCAAGTAAACTGAGCGAGCATACCGTGACGTCCACGTGGCTCTTATATACTACGCCGCCTCTTACTGTGTAGAAAGTCGGCGTATTACCGGTATTTAATACCTGAAGCTCCATTTCTTCCAGGGTCCCAGACATCTCTTCTCCCCTGAGGTCTTCAGTGGCGCTTCCCCACCAAGTACTTTTTGCGTTCGAGTCTCCTCCTATCAGAAGCTTAACAGTGCCCAAGTCCAATTTTGCCCTGGTCAACTGATCCAGGTATGGCCCCATGGGTTGGTCTGGCTCGAAGTAATAGGAGACTACTGCGATTTCCCAGGCTTTGGTGCGGATTCCCACCACAACGATGTTGTTAGTGGTGAGTTTTGGGTAGGGAATGACATCTAGGTCATCATCAAAGACGGCTATTGCCGCCTTTACCGTCCCACTTCCTTCAATCTCGCACTGGTAGATTCTCGCACCACGGTAGCTCTTCATACTCCTAGCTCCTCCCACATACGGTTCCTGGATCAGTGCCCATGCGATTGCTCGCTTACCGGCCTCTAGGAAGAGTTCGGTGGTTGCCAGTTGCTTCCTTTGTAAGTTAGCCTGGACTACTGTGTATCCTCTGTCGCCCGCATCAACCTTAGCAATAAGCCACCCTAGCTCTTGCCAGGACCTCCGATCTTTTTCTTACTGGGCACTCGTCACTGAATGCGTTATGCTCTGTATTCTCCAATTTTGCATGCACACAATTACAGCATGATGGAGCTGTTCCAGCCATCCATTCAGCGCATTTTGACCTCATGTGAGGGCCCCCGCAGTGGCTGCACTTCTCCACTTGCTCCTTACAGAGCCGTCGCCCATGCCCAAATCCAAGGCATAGGGAGCACTGGACTAATGGAGTCTGATCAGACACTCGGATCCTTTGTAGGTCGATATGGACGGCCTGTCGATCCTGCAATCGGTTCCACAATTTCGGTGAGACCCTAAGGACAACGTGGTGCGAGTGGGGGTTTCTCGTTTTCTTCTTAAACAGTACCTCTATCCGGTCATCGTCTTTAGTGAGCTCTGCAAACACATCCTTGTTTTGGTTCCGTAGAGCCTTAAGGATGTCTTCATCCGTATTGTATACTAGTACATCTCTTAACAGTACGAGAGGATCCCTGTTTTTGACGTCCTCGACCTTCAAAAATTCCCCCGCACTCGCCAGTCTTTCCTTTATCTTTTCCCTTCCCTCTTCTGTTTTACACCCCAGCACTATCTTCCTATCCTTTGCTTTTCGGATTCTGTCTACTGTGACCCATCCTTCTTTCGCGTTCACTGCTCGTCTTATGTGGTCTATGACTTCCTCCCCAGTTTCTGTTTCCTTTGTGGAGGTGACTATAATGGAGTGGAGTGCCGTCTGCTTTGGAGGCGGCTTGACAGGCTGACCCGCTGCTACACTAGCGTATGACAACATCTCCATATGCTGTTCGCCGGTTTGTAGTGCCACTTTCAGGCTATCAAGCTTCTCACTATTTTCCCGCAGGTTTCGGCTGTGCTCATCTAGGGCCTTTTTAAGTGACTCCATCTTTTCCTCCGTGCTGGAAACTACCACTTCTTCTTCCTTTTCTTCTGCTTCCGCCTGTGTCCCTCTACTTTTTGTAATGGTCTTTGGAGGTAGGGCTCTTCCTTTCTCCTGTTCGGACTCCTTAATGAGTTGGTAGAGCCGGTCTGCCTCGGCCTTGACCTCTTCTTTTATCTCCCTCTTAGTGGTTTTGGAGTTCGTCATATGGGTCTTTATTTTGGTGAGGCATATTCTGGCCTCCGCGACTCTAGGTCTTGTAGTCGGCGGGCTCAGACACATAATCTTGACCGGTGGTCTTTGCAACGTCTCTATCTTCAGTACAAGCGGTGCCTTTACTGTGGCAAGTGCAGGGTCTTTTCCGGGGAGGGGCAATGTATTGTCTGACTTCCCGGTTTCCGATTCATCCACACTTCTATGGATGCTTTGAGTGGAGGTTCCGGCCTCTTCCATAGCGTTCTGTGGGCTTTTATTTATAGGAGTTGTCGGTTTCTTTACAGGTGTACGTACACCGAACATTTTCCCTGTATGGATTGCGATTTGAACTAGTCCGACGTCAACGGGGTATTGTAAAGAGTACCCTGGTATAATATAATAATAATAAGATGTATAAACAAACAACAACAAAACAATAAGCAATAATTGAGAAATTTCAAAGAATGCAAGACAGCAATTTGTACCTTGCTTGTCAAGAAATACAGCCTCTGTGAGAATAAGTCCTGTTCTAAAAGAAATTGTCCCTGATAAATAAGGTAAAGTCCTTATAGAGTCTCTGCTCTGTCAATTTTACAACTATATATGTTCCAGACAAAGCTCTGGTGTCCAAGATTCTCATGTAAACAATAGGATAAAGCACATAAACGAAAAACAGCAAAATACAACTTAGATTAAAGCCGTATAGAGACTTGCTCTATGAATTTTTTATAAAACTAGGTTCCAGATAAATGTCTGGTGTCAAGTAGAGTTCAGGAGCTGTTATTTATCAAAAAACAGTAAAAGTAGAGTTGAAAATTTTTTAGGCTCTACGTAGAGTCAATGTCTTGTACCCATTTTGATAGGTCTCCCCGAGCCCTCTCCAATGAACCCAAACACGCCTACTCCAGCTCAAAGGGTTCCGGAGATAACCCGGTCCAAAATTCCGGTTGCCGATCAAAATTGACTCCCGGAATCCGGTTAACAGTGGTTTTCTCCGCAACCGTTCGTCCGAATTCCACCGTGCTTGGGCTCTCCTGAACGGACTCGACGAGAACTACCCCGTGGAGATGTTTTCAGGCCAAAAATTTTTTGTCTCCTGAAAACTCCTGAAAATTTGCTAGTCGGGTAGGGACTTGCCACCCGAATTCCCCAAAGAAAACCCGAGTTTTCCACGACCTCCGGTTCGGGAGTTATCCGAGTTCAAAAATGTATCTGACACTTGAAGAGCTGTCAAAGTCAATTTCAAAACCGGTATAACTTCCCCCCTAATGATCGTAGAGGCCCCGAGTTTGGACTTGTCTGGCTTGGCTCGTCCAGCTCCGACGCTTAAAACTATTTTCAGGGTCCTGAAATTTTTCGACGCCTAGACGCCTGAAAACCCCTGAAATGGATAAAAGGTGTCCCCTCAAACGCCTCTGCAAAAACCGCAGCTCTCTGCGACCACAAGGTCCGGAGTAACGTTAGGCCAAAGATTTTCAAAATGGCCGCCCAGCTGTCAAAAACCGACTACAAATCTCCGTATCTCCGTAACCAATTATCGGAGAGAGTTGCGGTTTCGAATGTGGATCTTGGCCCGACCCCCTCTATATAAGTAAATTGGTTTCAGGCCTGAAAGTTTTTCAGGCCTGAAAAACGCCCGAAAGCAAATCAAATTACACCCACAAGTATCCTTCTTAGAACTGTGCAAATCCGGGTCCTCTACGTCCAATAACTCAGGAGATATTTACAGTTTTATGTGTCAACCATAAAAACCAAAATGGCTGAAAAACCTATCTCCGTGAATTTAGAAGTTATAGGGCTCAACTTTGGGCTTAAACTAATCGTAATACACATTTAAAAGTCAATCCTAGTGTCTAAATTTAATTATTTCTATTTATTTCGGTTTAATTGCATAAAATAACTAAAAATTTAATAACTTTAAAACCTTAAATCGGAAAATTTTGAAAAAAAAATTTAAATTATAAACAAATGACAGTTTATGCGATTATATAATAAAATTTAAAAATAAATAGATTTTACCTATAGAAATTTATATTTATACAATTTTTTCAGTTTTTAAATTACTACGTTAAATCTAAACAAGTTAAAATTCCAGTTTTTTCAGGATGTCCTCTTCTAATAAGCGCGCAAAAGATAGCAATTGAACTTTTGCGAAATTTAAGTTTTTTCGGGAGATACAGGTGTCCAAAGTTTCAATCTTCAATTAGTTATAAATAAAAAAGTACGTTATTTAAAATTCTGTTACTTATAAAAATCGTCTTCTCCAAGTGGCTCCTTTCGTGCTGCAAATTTTCAGGCGGCTGCCGCGTCTCGTTGTGGTTTTTCAGGCCACGTGCTTTTTGGTTTTTTCTTTATATCTCTGAAATTATTTGCCTGAAGTGTTTTCAGAGTAGTCCGGAACGAAGGTAATGTTGTTCCCCTATGTTTTCCAAAAGAAAAAACAGGGGTCGTCGCTCTCGTTTCGCAGGAAAAGCTCCAACTGTCTCCGTCATAAGAACTTAACCTCGAAATTTGAGGTTTTTTCAGTTTTTTCCATGCACTGCACTGCAATCCGACTTGTCACTTTAACTTAGCGTATGGGGGCAACTTTTCTGCACACGCCAACACTTGAATTTTTAAAATCCGAGCACTTTTTACCACTTTTTTGATTTTTTAAGTACGGAGCGACTCCGAAAACGATCCGACCACCGTGAGGGCTGGGGGGGTACTGGGTTAGGTTAGGTTAGGTTAGGTTAGGTTAGGTTAGGTTAGGTTAGGTTAGGTTAGGTTAGGTTAGGTTGGGGGACCACCCCACAGTGCTTGCGTCCACGTCGCGTCCCCTGGAAACGACCCAGTTCTGACCACCGTAACGGAGTGGCAGACTGGGTTGGCCAAAGTGCACTGTGCTTTTGTAGCTTATTTTATCCTTGCGTTGTTGTGCTACGAACCTGCGGTATTATGTCGACACCATCGCGGGACGCCTGCGGGCGGTTTTTAAAACAAGGCCCTTCTCAGGGCCCACCCAAAGGCCCTTCTCAGGGCCAACCCAAAGGCCCTTCTCAGGGCCAACCCAAAGGCCCTTTTCAGGGCCAACCCAAAGGCCCTTCTCAGGGCCAATCCAAAGGCCCTTCTCAGGGCCTCTCCGACGCTCCGGCGTCAGAGACTAGTCGCGCGCCGTCTGCGGTTGGTTTCTTTGGAGGGGCAGATGAGTCGTCTGACAACGACTCAGTGATTAGTATGTCGGATGCGGACGACTCTCGGTCGCGGAAGCGGGTCCGCAAGAGCGGTGGGTCCGAAGGCTCCTCAGCCTCAGGGTCGACGAGGTTGCCCAAGGCTAAAAAGCCGACGGTGGCCGCGGATACCCATGTCGTTGGGCTCGCGGACGCCCAACGCCAGTTAGATCTGGCCCGGCGGGCGCAGCTCCAGCAAGAGCTAGAAGAGCGGGTTGCTGCCAAGGAGAAACGGGCGCACGTCGCCCGGGCCAAGTCTGGATACGGTGCGTCCCGTGTTGTGTACGCGGACCATTCTCTGGCCGAGCTGGAGAGAATGGCGGAGGAGGACGAGGAGGAGATTTTGGAGGTCGCATCTAAGTCCTCCAATATGAAGGGGACCTTGCAGAAGGCCCTCAAATGTAGGGCCGCGAGCATGCGCGGTGTGGTCGCGGAACTGGTCCGGCGGAAGGCCACGGACGAGACGCGGCAACTGCAGGCGAGGATAGATCGCCTGCAGTCGGAGGTCAGTCAGCTTCATCAGAAGCTGGCTGAAGCCACGGCCCGGCCACAACAGGCCAACACGAGCCCTGCGGCAGAGGGCCCTACCTCCAACCTTGAGGATATCATCCGCAAGGTTGTAATGGAGGAGAGGGCCTTCACAAGAGCCTGCTTAGCAGGCATTGAGGACCGGCTCTTGCCGGAGAAACGCCTCCGACCACCGCTTGAGGCGGATAAGAGGCAGAGCGAGCCGGGGCCGTCCTCCTCAAATGTGGAAGATGCCCTTCTTCCATCGCAGACCCCGTCCAACGAGTGGATGGAGGTGGTCCGTAAGGGGAAGGGCAAAGCCAAGAAGTCGGCATCGTCCGTCCCTGCCGCCCCCGCCAACACCACTCCCAGCCAATCGCAGTCGACCGGCAAGGGAAAGGGGAAGGGTAAAGGGAAAGGGAGGGGAAAGGGGCAGCTAGTCCCCCCAAAAACCGCAGCTGTCGTGGTGACACTCACCGCGGAGGCTGCGGACCGAGGGGAGACGTACGCGTCCATATTGGTGCGGGCGCGTGCCGGTGCCGATCCTGCCCAACTGGGGATCGGCAGTGTGTCTTGCCGGCGGACCCAAGCCGGGGCTCGAATATTCGAGTTCCCGGGGGCAGAGGGGAGTGCCCATGCGGACCTCTTTGCAGCCAAGCTGCAGGAGGTCATCGCGGATTCGGCCAAGGTGGCCCGACCGGTCAAGTCGGCGGCCATAGAGGTGACGGACCTTGATGACTCCGTCACCAAGGAGGAGGTGGTGGCGGCGGTCGCAGCGATAGGGGGCTGTGGCGTCGCGGCGGTCCAAAGCCGGGAAATAAGGCCCGGCCGCGGTGGCATGGGCACCATTCGCCTCGAGTGCCCAATCGCAGCTGCCAAAGCCGTCCTTGCCAAGGGACGGCTAACAGTCGGGTTCAGCTCGGGTGCAGTCCGGGCGCTCGAGGACCAGCCTCTGCGGTGCTTCCGGTGCTTCGGCATCGGACACACCCGGCCCCTGTGTCCGTCCACGGTAGACAGGACGGACACATGCTTTCGCTGCGGCAAGGAGGGCCACAAAGCCGCCTCCTGCGAGGCCGCCACGCCACACTGCGCGGTGTGTGCCGCCAGTGGCTGCCCGGCGAAGCACGTCACGAAGGGGAGGAACTGCAATCCTCCCCCTAAGCGGGGCAAAGCGAAGGCGCCGACCGGGCCTGCTGTCGTTCTTGCGGCGGCTGCGGAGGGGGGTGCGATGTCCGACTGATGGATAGGGTCGAACATCGCATCCTTCAGGCTAACACCAACCACTGCAGAGCAGCCCAGGATCTGCTGATGCAGACCATGGCTGAGTGGTTGGTGGACTTGGCGGTGGTCGCCGAGCCTTACTCGGTCCCTGGCTGTTGGCTGGGCGACCGGGACGGCTTGGTGGCTTTGGTGTCGCGGTCTTCCACAGACTCCCCTCCCCTCTCGCTCTTAGAGAGGGGAACGGGATATGTGGCCGCCGCGTGGGGGAACATGGCCCTGGTCGGGGTCTATTTCTCCCCAAACCGCCCTCTCTCGGACTTTGAGGATTTCCTCGAGATCCTCACCGCAGTCGTAGGGAGGGCGGCGCCGCGCCAGGTCGTGGTGTTAGGTGACCTGAACGCCAAGTCGGTGGCCTGGGGCAACCCGGCTGCCGGTTGCAACGTCCGGGGACGCGCTGTCGAGTTCTGGGCGGCCTCATGCGGTGTGTCCCTCCTCAACAGGGGGGCGGTACACACGTGTGTGCGGCAACAAGGTGGGTCGGTGGTGGACGTCTCGTTTGCCACCCCCGCGCTAGCCGCCCGCGTCGTCAACTGGCGGGTAGAGATGGTGGAGACCTTGTCGGACCACCGATATGTGCGGTTCGACATCTCCACCCGGGAGGGGGGGATGGCCCGCGCTGGGCAATCTCCCTTCCCGCGGTGGGCACTCACTCGCCTGGACCGGGAGGCAGCTAAAGAGGCGGCCTTTCTCCAAGACTGGCTGTCGCCCCCTGT
This sequence comes from Diarsia rubi, assembly GCA_932274075.1. Lineage (NCBI taxonomy): Eukaryota > Metazoa > Arthropoda > Insecta > Lepidoptera > Noctuidae > Diarsia > Diarsia rubi. The sequence continues at coordinate 19,350 of OW026440.1, read as the reverse complement.
CGAGGTCCTGGACGTGGACGCCGCAGCGGTCCGACTCGGGAAGTCCCTGACAGAGGTGTGCAACTCCAGCATGCCTCGGTCTCGCCGTCCGCCCCCCCGTCGTGCCGTCTATTGGTGGACAGAAGAGCTGGCGGAGCTCCGGGCCGTCTGCGTGGCGGCCAGAAGGGCCTACACGCGAAGCCGACGGCGCAGCGCCCAAAACCGAGTCCGGGCAGAAGAGGACCTCCTATACGCCTCTTACCGAGAGGCGACGACGGTCTTCAAGTCTGCAATGGGCGCTGCAAAAGACTCGGCGAGGGCCGAGATGCTGGAAAGTCTCGACAGGGATCCTTATGGAAGACCGTACAAGGCGGCGCGGAACCAGCTACGCCCCTATGGTCCCCCACTGACGGAGACCCTCGAGCCAGCGTTGCTGGATGGAGTGGTCCGATCCCTGTTTCCGCGCAGGGCCGACTTCACCCCACCACCAATGGATCCCCCGCAAGGGGCGGCTTCGCCGGAGGAGGAGGTCCCCCCGGTGACGGCGGCGGAATTCTACGCGGGGGTTCTCAACCTCCGCGCGAAGAAGACGGCCCCCGGACCAGACGGCGTCCCCGCACGGGTAGTGGCGATCGCCGCCTCCCAAATGGAGGACAGGTTTCGGGACCTCTTCAGCGCGTGCTTTACGGCTGGGAGGTTCCCGAAACTGTGGAAGGAGGGGCAGTTATGCCTCCTCCGAAAGGAAGGACGCCCGGTGGACTCCCCCTCGGCATACCGGCCCATCGTTCTGCTCAATGAGGTCGGTAAATTGTTCGAGGGGATTGTCGCCTCCCGGCTTGATTGCCTTTTGCGAGGGGTTGGGCCGGACCTGTCGGACGCCCAATTCGGTTTCCGTCGAGGGCGTTCGACGATTGATGCGCTGGCCCTACTCAAGGGCCAGGTGAAGGAGGCAGTGGAGGCTGGGGACGGAGTGCTGGCGGTGTCATTCGACATTTCAAACGCCTTCAACTCCGTGCCCCACTCGACGATATTGGAGGCGCTCCGGTATCACGGAGTGCCCCAATACTTGCGGAACCTCCTGGCCAGCTACTTGGAGAGCCGAGAGGTCCTTCTCGTGGACAAGACGGCCACGGTGAGGCGGTACGGCGCAGAGTCCGGTGTTCCACAGGGGTCGGTGCTGGGGCCCCCGCTTTGGAACATCGGGTTCGACTGGCTTCTGCGGGGAGCCCTCCTCCAGGGCACGAGTGTCATCTGCTACGCGGATGACACTCTCCTCACTGCCCGGGGGAGGAACTTTAGGGACGCGGCCTGTCTGGCCTCGGCTGGCGGATCTTTGGTTGCAGAGAGGATCCGCGGCCTGGGATTGAAGGTGGCGCTGCACAAGACCGAGGCCGTGTTCTTTCGCGGGCCTCGGCAGCGCTGCCCTCCCGACGCTCACATTGTCGTAGAGGGCGTCAGGATAGGGGTCCAGCCCCAGATGAAGTATCTGGGTCTGGTGCTGGACGACAGGTGGCGCTTCGGCCCGCATTTCAGCGGGCTGTCGACGCGCCTGTTGAAAGCCGCGGACGCACTGTCGTGGCTCCTCCCGAACCTGGGGGGTCCCAAGGCGAAATGCCGGCGCCTCTATGCCGGCATCCTAAAGAGCATGGCCCTATACGGGGCCCCCATCTGGGCCGACTCCCTTCACAGGAGGGAGAATGCGACCGCCATCCGCAAACCCCAAAGGGCCATTGCACTGCGGGTGGCGAGGGCCTACCGCTCGGTGGGCTTCTCGGCGGCGTGCGCTCTGGCCGGCACCCCTCCTTGGGAGTTGGAGGCTTGGGTGCTTGCTAGAGTGTACGAGTGGACAGCGCGCCGGAAGGCGCTTGGGGAGCGCCCCGTTGCCGAAGAGCGGGAAGCCGTGCGGCGGGAGGCGAAGGACGCCATCATCCTCCACTGGACGGAGGACCTCGCTGTCGCCGCCTTTGGCCGCCGGACCTTAGACGCGCTTGGTCCGGTCCTGCGGAGCTGGCTCGAGAGGCCCCACGGTTTCCTCTCGTTCCGCCTGGTGCAGGTGTTGTCCGGCCATGGCTGTTTCGGATCGCACCTGCACCGGATCGGGAGGGAGGAGACCCCAGCGTGCCACGACTGCGGCGCGGCGGAGGACACGGCGCAGCACACCCTCGAGTTATGTCCGGCTTGGTCGGAGCTGCGCCGCGGTCTGACCGCGGTGGTTGGACAGGACCTCTCGCTTCCCGGCGTAGTCAACGCCATGCTGGGGAGCGAGGAGGCCTGGGCAGCGGTTGCCTCCTTCTGCGAGGATGTAATCTCGCAAAAGGAGGAGGCGGAGCGCGCGCGGGAGGATGACCCTCTAGCTGCGCCACTCCGCAGACGAAGAAGGGGTCGGAGAAGGCGCCAACCTCTCCCTCCTCATGGTGGCGATGGGCGGGTAGCCGGCGCGGGGGCGCCTGCGCCCGCATTGCACCCATCACCACTTTCGTCGGTCACTCCCGGGCCCGTCCCCCTCCCCACGGGGAGGGTGTGAGGGGTCCGCCCTGAGGGGAAATCGTCGGCGGAGGACTGGACGTCAAGGCTGTGCCAACCTCCCAGTCCCTCGCCACTCAGACGAAGCGGGAGTGCCGCTGGGTCGTTTTAGTGGGTATACCGGGTCAGACCGGGGAGTCCCACATAGCCCCCCAATCCCCCGATGGGAGGGTATGCGTAATGCATTTTTTCCCAGCGACAAAAAAAAAAAAAAAAAAAAAAAAAAAAAAAAAAAAAAAAAAAAAAAAAAAAAAAAAAAAAAAAAGGTTAGGTTAGGTTAGGTTAGGTTAGGTTAGGTTAGGTTAGGTTAGGTTAGGTTAGGTTAGGTTAGGTTAGGTTAGGTTTTTTTTTTTTTTTTTTTTTTTTTTTTTTGTTTTGGCAGGAGTGGGAAATCCCCACGGACACCTCGACTACCTCACAGGCGGTGAGATAGTCGAGGTAGTGCCGGACTCGAACCGGCTAAAACCACACTCCTGCCCCACCAGTGTCCCTCTGACGTGGTCAGAGCATTTGTAATCTGGTTGTTTTTCTTTCATGCTGATAGTGGGCCGGAGAGACCCAGTTTTGCCCGCTACGTTTTTCTTTAAAAAAAACACCTCAATTTAACACGCTATTTCTGTGTACGATTTTTTAATTTGTTTGTATTTTGTTTTATTGGTTTTACTCGCACTATTATTCATACATGCCTTACCTTTTATTTATATTTTATTTATTTGTATAATTTGACTGATATAGTATTTCTATCTATTTTAATTTTCAAAAAAATTTTTGGTTAAACCTTTATTTATCTATTTTTCCCCTTAATTTATGTATGTATTTTTATCTCCTTAGTTTATTATTGCGTTAATAGCCCTTTTTTTATTTCTATTTTCTACGATACCTAACCTATATATTTACTATATGTTTAAATATCATATGTCTTTTCTATTTAGTATATATTCATTTCTGACGAATTTATGTTCATGGTTGTTTACAACCACATCGACACAGCCCGGTAACTCCACCAGGGCTGAATCATTTTCCCGCATAACTTGGGCTATTTTCTCAGGAAAGCAACTCAAGTTAGTGTTTTTTCTAATGTCAACCCCAGCGGTCTGCACGATGCGTCTGCTCTCTGGCTGTGTCGAGATGGTTATGTCTGTGTTCTTTGAAGTAGGCGAAACGAGGACTTCAGCAATAGGCAACTGCTGCTCTCGCGAATGCGTCCCACTTCTTACGCAATGGGCAATCGCTGCTAAAAGCATTGTGCTGTATGTTCCCCAATTTGGCTCTGGTGCAGTTTATGCACGCCGCTGCCTCGCCTATGAACTTGTCTGGGCAGTCCACTCTAAGGTGTGGACCGCCGCAGTGGCTGCATAAATCGACCGGATCCGTGCAAAAACGCTTGCCATGGCCGTATGCTAGACAGCGGGTGCACTGCACCAGAGGCGTCTGATCTTCGACGCGCACTCTCTGGAGGTCAATCCGGAGTTTGCCTCCTTCGAGTGCCCTCCTCCAGACAATGGGAGACACACTCAGCACAATGCTGTTGACGTGGGGATTACGTGTCTTCTTCCGGTATTTGACGGACATTCTGTGCTCTTTGTCGCCGAGGTCGTGAAAGATTTCCCGGTTCTGGTTCCTAAGGGCCTTGAGTATTTCTTCGTCACTATGAACGAGTAGCACGTCCCTAAGAACCAGAAGCGGGTCCCGGTTTACAACTTCCTCGACGACTAGGTTTCCACCGGCGGCCTTCAGTCGTTCCTTGAGTTTCTGTCTCTCCTCTTTGCTTTCGCACCCCATAATAATTCTCTGATCTTTTGCCTTCCTCACTTTTTCAACTCGCACCCAGCCTTCTTTGGCGTCCACAGCTTTCCTGACCCGCTCTAAGATTTTGTCCCCCGTGTCCATTTCGTCTGTCGAAGAGACAACCACCGAGTGCAGCGTCGCTCGCTCCGGGGCCTGTCCCCCGGTGTAGCGTGTACTAGCAGCCGCTGCACTGGCATAAGTCTTCCCCCCGACATTTTCCCCGCCGTCCAAACTGTCTCGGAGCTTTGTAACTTTTTCAGAGTTGTCCTTGATAAGGGACATGTGCTCCTTCAAGGTGGTAATGAGCTCAGTTTGTCTGGCGAAGCCTTCGGAAATGGACTGGAGATCACGATCAGCAGTGGGTGCGGTTGTCGGAACTACTACAGGCGCGAGAGGGGCCCTGTCCCGTTCGGACTCCTTTACCAGCTCAAAAAGCCTGTTTATGGCTTCAAGCACCGCAGCCTTTATATCAGTCCTGAGGTTGCGAGAGTTGCCCAAATTCAGCTTCGCTTTGTTCAGGCAAGCTCTCGCCTCGTCGGTGCGACTGCGATACCCGGATACAGGCTTTTTGAGCTGGGTTTCGGCATCTACGGTGGCTCGGCGCGTCCGCGGTGTGGCTAGGTCCCCCTGAGAAGCGGAAGGAGTGGCTTCTCCGAAGGAGATTTTCCTCCTCGCATTCGCTGGAGAAAGCCCCGCCTTCTCCGCCGATCGCGGCGAGCCACTGGAGCCTTGATCCCTCACGGTGCTGGACGGGGTGCGAAACATATTTAAGGAACTAGTTTATTCCACACGGACTCCTGTAAAGTGGGAGCCGGAAATTTAATAACTCCTCAGAAGAAGGGAAATTTGTTGGACACTGGTATTTCTGTGTCCCTGTAAAGGGGGGAAACACAGATATAGGATAAACTAATAATCTATAATTTTAATAATATAAAATATGTTATATGTATAATATTCGTCGAAAACGACTGTCAAAAAGATAAAATTACGCTACTCTCCCTTAAAATACCTAAACATAGAAATTAGTGCTAAAATTAAAAAATAAAAAGTTTTGCCGACCTCTCTCCGTTATCCTACTAGACACTATAGGGTGGGAGGGTGGGCAAAAAATTTTTCAGCTAGGCGCACGTGCGATATGTCCAGAGACGCGGCTCCGCGCGGGCTAGCCGTTTACGGAATAAAAGTTGCTGTCGCAAGAAGAAAAATTTTGAGTTTTCGCCAAAAAAGTGGTTTTTCTAGGAAAAAATTTGGAAAAACAACCCCCAATCTGTGCCCAGGACCACGGAACGCGGCCAAAAGCGCAGGGATGGTGGGTGAGTATGCCTGAAACTATGTAATTTTAATAAAACTGTAAAAAACTGTAACTTAGCTTAGATATTAATTAATTTGTTATAAAAATTTGGAAAATTTTTCAAAGTGTAGGAGGGAGAAAAAATTTTCGCGTTCGGGTCAATAAAAAATGTCCAGGGAGTAGGCGGAACACTACTCCAGTCAATATCCGCTGAAAACAGCTCGAAAAACGCGTATATAGTACTAAAGATATCAACGTTTTAGTAAAATCTTCGCTCCCTTAGGTGAATTCTGTATGTACTTAGCTAATGGAAATAAGAATTATCAAAATTCGTGTAGCAACTTCTATTTCAGCTAGGCGCACGTGCGATATGTCCAGAGACGCGGCTCCGCGCGGGCTAGCCGTTTACGGAATAAAAGTTGCTGTCGCAAGAAGAAAAATTTTGAGTTTTCGCCAAAAAAGTGGTTTTTCTAGGAAAAAATTTGGAAAAACAACCCCCAATCTGTGCCCAGGACCACGGAACGCGGCCAAAAGCGCAGGGATGGTGGGTGAGTATGCCTGAAACTATGTAATTTTAATAAAACTGTAAAAAACTGTAACTTAGCTTAGATATTAATTAATTTGTTATAAAAATTTGGAAAATTTTTCAAAGTGTAGGAGGGAGAAAAAATTTTCGCGTTCGGGTCAATAAAAAATGTCCAGGGAGTAGGCGGAACACTACTCCAGTCAATATCCGCTGAAAACAGCTCGAAAAACGCGTATATAGTACTAAAGATATCAACGTTTTAGTAAAATCTTCGCTCCCTTAGGTGAATTCTGTATGTACTTAGCTAATGGAAATAAGAATTATCAAAATTCGTGTAGCAACTTCTATTTCAGCTAGGCGCACGTGCGATATGTCCAGAGACGCGGCTCCGCGCGGGCTAGCCGTTTACGGAATAAAAGTTGCTGTCGCAAGAAGAAAAATTTTGAGTTTTCGCCAAAAAAGTGGTTTTTCTAGGAAAAAATTTGGAAAAACAACCCCCAATCTGTGCCCAGGACCACGGAACGCGGCCAAAAGCGCAGGGATGGTGGGTGAGTATGCCTGAAACTATGTAATTTTAATAAAACTGTAAAAAACTGTAACTTAGCTTAGATATTAATTAATTTGTTATAAAAATTTGGAAAATTTTTCAAAGTGTAGGAGGGAGAAAAAATTTTCGCGTTCGGGTCAATAAAAAATGTCCAGGGAGTAGGCGGAACACTACTCCAGTCAATATCCGCTGAAAA